>CADWAE010000388.1:1200000-3913750 GCA_902982915.1 Phalloptychus januarius
CGTCGGAGTAATCGGAAAAGCTCTGGGCCATCTCATCCTCGCTGGAGGTGGGGCTGCGGGGCATGCTCTGCAGGGCCGGCGGATTCAGCTGAACCGGGAAGCAGAGGGGAACAAAGGTCAGTTCGTTAAAACCGAGGAATTCCCTCCGTTCATATTACAAACAGAACCAAACACAGCAGCTGTTGGTTCATCCTCTCCGTCCTGAAACTGTATGAAGAGCCAATAGGACCAAAGACCTGCACTGGAAGAACATCTTCACTAGGACTCATGAGAAACTGCATCTGCAAGCAACCTGCAGCAACCCACAGCAACCAGCAGCAACCAACAGCAACCAGCAGCAACCGCAGCAACCACAGCAACCAGCAGCAACCAACAGCAACCAGCAGCAACCAACAGCAACCAACAGCAACCAGCAGCAAACTGCAGCAGCAACCGCTCCCCTGAGCTGAGGCACCGGGTGATTTATGGGTCAGAAGATGAATCGGACCCATAAATGAGCTGTGACTGACGGCTCATCAGTCACAGCTCTCAGGTGTCATTTCATGATCGACCTGCAGGAGTGAAACTTCTAAAATAGCCTGAATGTGGAACCTGGATGATTGCCGAACTCAATCAGTGAGTTTTAGATCTGGAGAAAAATTCAACCTGAATCCTTTAGGATGTGAGACGTTTCAGAGCAAATGCTCTAAAACATCAGAATCAGTCAGTAAAATCTAATGACTTGTGATTGATTTTCTCTTACTGATTGCTGAATCTTCTTTCCTTCAAGCCCCAACATAAAACAGCAAAAAACAGATTTTTTGCTCCTCAGTGTCCTGACTTTATTCCTCTGCTTTTCACTCAGCCTGCTCTGGGATGCTGAGAATAAATCCTGGAAACAAAACGGAGCCGTGCTGAACATGACAGACAGACAGCAGGCGAGCTGAACGTAAAGGTTGAGAACAAAACGTTCACGATTCCCTGGAAATACGGAGAAACTGCCTCAAAGTTTCTCCACTCAGAGGAAAAGCTCAGCATTTCAGGACCACTAATGTCTTTCTGTAGGTTGGGATTGTTGGTAGTAAAATAATCTCAGGATATCTGCGTCGATGCAAACAGGAGAGAAAATCTGTGCAAGAGGAAATAAATTCAAAGAGTTTAAAGGAGAGAGGAGCGTAGAGTTTGAGGGGATCTGATTCGTCCAGCCAGTTTCCTTCTGAAGCTTTTCCAGATGAATGTGAACTGGACAGAAACCCAAACCGGCTGAGGACTCAGTGGATCAGACTTTGTTCGTTCTGGATGTGAATGTGCAGCAAATCCAGTGGAAATGTTCTGCTGAGCAGTTTGGACAAAATGCAAACATTATGATTGACCTTTGGTCTGCAGCAATGTGTTTATCAGAGACATTGTTCGTTGATGCCGCCTGTAAGAGGAGACGTTTGGGTGAAGTCTTCTGAGTCATCGGCGCCGCGCTGTGCAGGCGCTCATTAGCTGTGACATCATCACTGATTCCTGCTGTCTAACAGGAAGGTCACTGATGCTGCAGTTTCTGCCTGATCAGGACAAAAACGGTCCAGCTTCCCTCTGAGTTCAGAACCAGATGAAAAATAAGAGAAAGAGGAAAACAAGTGAACATGAGTTATAAGTTGTTGAGAAAATGACCACTTCCTGTCATCAGCATGAAGAGCCTCTTCTGGAGGTTTCTGCCCCTCTGGCTTCCAGCTCAGGCCTTCATCCTGTAATGTGTATAATTTTCCTGAATACTTTTGCAATCAGCAGGGGGCCAATTACAGTCACTCTGGGTGAGTGTGTGTTGGTGTTAACCGGAGTGGTTCTGTTTGGATGAGCAGAGCCGGACCCAGCTGACCGTGATCAGAACCTGATTAAAACGGCCTCACAGGAGGGTCAGTCAAACGCATGGAATATGTTTTTGTATCTATGGCAACTGGTACCTGCTGCATGCATTGATAACAGTTTTTATGCCTGAAAACGAAGATTCAACCTGGAAAGACGAAGACATTAAGATTCAGTGAAGAAAACCTTCAATGTTTAGCAGAGTGGAGGAAAAATGGCACTTTTTATTTTTCTACTACATAAAAAACATTAAAGGATGAAGATTAAAATGTTAAAGTTTTGGTTCTGGCCAACCAGCAGCTGTGTTTCACTAATGAACATAGAATCCATTAATATTGAAAAAATACTTTCAAACAGTTAAAATGACTCGATAAGTGAAACATCAGAGCTTCAGACTCTGGGCAGATAACTGATGAGCAGCGCTAAACATTTAACTAACTGGGATCTGACCTCAGTGTCTGAATCTGGACCTGAAAACTTGGGATCAAATAATTCTCCTACGTCACATCAGGACCCTGAACGCATCTCTGGGATTATTTCTCAGGTGTGAAGAAACGAGACGAGAGTTTCAGGAAAGAAACGTTCTCGTGCCCTGAAACGTCTGAGGCAATCCGTGAGCTCAGCCTCATTTACAGGCCGACCCGCTCCGGTTCTGGAGCGGGTCGGCCTCATGCTGCATGCTGCCGGGTCCAGCAGGATCAGCAGACAGAGGAGATCTCAGCAGCACTTCCTGTGGCTGCTTTTATTAAATCTGATACATGTAATTATGAGCTGCTCTGCTTCAGTCCATCTCTCATCATCGCTGGATTAATTTCCTTTAACAAAAGTCTCTCCTTCATTCTGAGGTGTAATTGAAAAGATGAAAAGTCCTTCCTGGTGACTTTCTAGAGGTCTTCAGACATCAGAGCGAGAAGAGCTCAGTAATGAACACAGTCGTTTGCTTTGACTTGTGTGTGTGTGTGTGTGTGTGTGGGTGGGGGGGTGGGGGTGTGTGTGTGTAGGGGTGTGTGTGTGTGTGTGTGGAGGGGGGATTAAATAAGAACAGAAACATTCTGTCAAACGTCTGACAGAAACTGGTTTTTGTCTGAACACCTGGAATTGGAGCTCAGAGCCTTTAAAGCAGAATTAATGTTTTCTTTGTCTGCAAACGTCGATGCTTCGGGTTTGTTGCCCTCGGACTCGGTTCCGGTTCGACATGCAGAATCCAGAAACAGAACGACTTTCGCTTGAGGTCAGATTTGTTGATGATTGACTGTAATAACAGTTAAAACCATAAATTTAACTCTGTGAGGAATGAAGGAGAAAGTTTTGGTTGTTTCACAGGATTTGTTTTTAAAGTTCAGGTCATTTAAATGAGGCATTTAGGGAAAGAAAAGAAAACTCTGCACAAAGGACTGGGATGTTTTGTGTGCAGACTCTGAGCTCGTTTTTCACGTCTGAACCAACAGGATATTGATTCAGACGTTTCTGATTTAAAATCTTCTAAGGTCCCAGAGACGAGGCAAACACCTTCTGGAAATCGCAAATATCAAACAGGAAAAGTAAAAAACTGTTGTTTTAAAGAGTTAGTTTCCTTCCAGTAATGTTTAAACAGATAAAATCCTCTGCAGAAGCTTTGAGCGCTGCAGGAAGGAAAGGGATCCATTTATCTGGAGCTGGTGTGACGTCACAGCGGTCTAGTTAAAGTCAGAGAAGTCGGGTTTTCAACATGGCGTCTGCCAAGCTTAGAACAACATTCGTACGAACTTCGCTCTAAGTTTCTTTCCACAAGCAAACTCCATTTTTAATGTGATCATTTAGATCTGCAGGCGATCCGGTGGATCCAAACGGACCATTAATCCGCTCCTTTAACGATTAGAAACGTTTGTTCTTTAGGTTATCAAAGGAATAAATCTAATTCATTTTATGATTTGGAAAACATCAAACTCCTTTATATTAAAGTATATTTGGAAACATTTGACCAAAATACATTTAGCATCCAACTCCACATACAGTAACATGAAAGCCACAGAGCTTCACTTCGTGGCTCAGCCAGGCTTTAGTTTTACATTTTACATCAGATTTTCTGCCTTACAGTCTGATGATGTTATGCTTTGTGATAATAAAATAATCCGAGTAAAACCCAGAACCGCCCAGATCGTGTCAGATGATGTCAGTTTGCTCCAGTTTGTGCTTCACAACGTAGATCTATTGTCTCCTGCTGCTGAACACAAACAGCTAAACTTTAAACTATTAGTTGAATATTTCTGCAGCTGAAGCATCTTTAGAAAACAGCAGAAACATGTTGATGTGATGCAAACAGCAGATCCTAACGGCTCTGATCCGTTTTCACAGAGCTTCTTGTTTTACTGATAAATTATCCCTTTAAGTGCTAAAGTGCTCCACAGAAGAAGAGGATCGCCATGGCAACCAGTGACGCAGAAATGTCCTGGTTTCTTCGTCTCGTAATGTTTCACTTTATACTGTTATTGTTCCATCACAGATTTCACTGTTTAATACCAGGAATAATTCAATAGAACCACACAAAGAGAAGACCTTTCACAGTTCAGGGGTCAGGTCAGAGGTCAGTTCAGGGGTCAGTTCAGAGGTCAGGTCAGAGGTCAGTTCAGGGGTCAGTTCAGGGGTCAGTTCAGAGGTCAGGTCAAAAACTCAAACGAGCTCCAAAGTTCACAGCTGATGTGTTTTTGCTGCACCAGAAACTTTAATCATCCAAAGTGTTTCAGATTTTTCCTGACTTTAGTGAAATAAAAGAAAAGACCCAAAGTGATCTGGTTGATCTCAGAAATGATCAACTAGCAGGCGAGTCGCCATGAAAGAGGCAAACAAACTACACGTTATTTGACTTTAACTCGTTATTATAAAATGACTCTGCCACAAACTGGGATGTTCACAGAGGAAATTATACAAAGTGGAGCAAAAACCCAAAGCTTTTATGCAAATGACCTCATATGTCCATTTATGAAACTTTAGAGAATATTTATCAGGTTTTAAACTGTCTCTGCAGAGACCGACCACAGGACAGAGTCTTTGCTCCCAGATATTCATCTATATGAGCATCACTGACTGAATCAGATTGGTGAATCTGAAAGTGTTTTATAAACTGACTGAACTGTAAAAAGACTCATTTGCATAATTTGATGTACAGTAAAGAGAAAGTTGGAACCAGGTTTGGGCTCCAGTGCTGCAGCAGAGCCTGGATGACAGCGGCTTCCTGCGGCTCTGAATCTGCATTAGAAAGAACATCAGAGTTTTGTTATTGTGGATTAATCATCTTGTTGCTTCCTGGATGTTTCAGGCTGATGGAAACATGAAGCCCAGGCGACTTTAACTCCTTCTGTGTGAAACATGGTGGCTCTGAAGCTGCACTTTGAGTTTCACAACTACATGCATGCATCAAAATCAGTCCAATATGAATAGAAAACTCTTGATTATGACAGAAATTGTTATTAAACAAACTGCATCCTGCAAACCTGACTAAAAGAAATCAGTTAGATGTTTTGGACGTCCAGTACAGCGGAGCTACGATCCTGCAGCTTTTACATGTTTCTCTGCTGAATCTGAAGGTTGATTCCCTGCAGCCTGGTGATGACAAGTTCATCTGAAATAAAGTCTGGAGATTTGACCACGCAGATGGACTGTTAGGACCGGACAGAGAAAGGATTTATTTTTAATTGAAAGGATTAAGTTATAAATTAGATGAATGTAGCTGAATTATATGCAACTTTATTCTGATTATAGCAGCTTGTTTTACCATCAAACTGTTTTATTCCGCCCGGACTCGGACTCTTTCTGTGGTTTAGTGAGTTTATCTTCAGGTCACATGACTGACGCTGCTCTTCCTGCTGCTCTGTGATGAAAGCCGAGCGAAATGCAACCCTGACAGGAACCTGAAGCATCTGTTTGCATGACAGCAGAGTAAAAATGTACAATAGTGTGACCCAGATCTTTCAGAGGCAGGAACATGACGGCTCCAACAGATCGCCCCCTGCAGGTTCAACGTCTCCTCAGCACAAAGCCGAGCAGAAGCTGGAGATCTTCACTTTGAGCCACTTCATGACGTTTTCTGCACACAACTTTCAGGAGGTCTCACTCTGATGCGATACAGCTGGAGGGTTTCAGACAGTTTTCTTCAGGTAAATTCAGGGAAAGCAGGAGAGGAGTCAGAGGGCTGCTGCTGCTGAAAGACTGAAAATTTAATCAGCTTCAGAAACTGCATGCAATATTTACTTTGTGTTAAAATCGTGTTTGGGAAGAATCAGAGGAGTTTTTCTCAAATGTATTGTGACAACACAGCTTTCTGCAGATCTATATTAAACACTATAACTCTTTTGTTCTTAGGTTACTGTTTGGTCCTCTCCTGGCTGCAGCTTCTGTGTTCACTGTTCAACTTTTCATTCTAAATATAATAAAGATGTAATTCCTCCTGAGAGCAGAAGCTTGCTTCATCCTGTGGAAGGTGGTTCTGTCATCTCATGTAAAGGTTACATCTTTAGTCCTGTAACTCTGGCAACAGAGGAAGGGGTTAAAGTTTTATCACATAGCAACAACAGCGGCGTAGGAGGAGGAGCTGAAACTCCCCCAACTGGAAGAATCCTCTTAAAAATCCGTTTCCAAGGTTTCCCAGTTTGTCTCAGGACGTCGCAGGACGCCGGAGATGTTTTGAGCTCCCAGAGATCTTTAAACGGTTTTATGAGTTCTTCTGTCTCACATGTCTGGTTTTACTGCAGGAGCTCAGGCTTAATGCTGGTTCTGAGGTTTCTGAGGAGCAGACAGATCATCAGCTCCAAAAGGAACAACGATAAATGGAGAAGATTTTACAATTTCTAAAAATATGTTCACATTCTTAATATTTTCCTTTACTGACTAAAGGTAAACATGTGAGGTTTAGACCTGGAGACCTCCATCACTAAAACAAAAGGATTCGTAGAATTATCAAAACGTAAAAGTTTTAAAAGTTAATCTTCGGGTTGTGCATCTTCGTTCCCACATGAAGGTCCAGGAAAATAAAGCTGCGGCAATGCAACTGTAGCGCAAATATCACAGCAATCAATTCATCTCAAGCCACGACGATTCACTCACCTCAGGATGCACGACGCTTAAAGTGAAAGTGAAACTGACTGAACGAGTTACTTTCTGACTAATTTGGTTCATATTAAGCTCCTGTGGCTCTCAGATTATTGATATTTCCTCAGATATTTAAAACATAAGAAGTAAAAGACAAAAGTAATGAACTCATTATGCAGTTGGACACTGTGAATAACAAACAGAGATCAGAACTTCTTATGTTTTCCTGCTTTAAGAACCACAAATAATCACACCAACCTATCAACAGAAACTGGTTGTATGAAATCGACGACCAACAAAAGAATCCGGGTGATTTTCAGTCTCAGTTTGTCCAGATGAAATTATGTCAGTTTTTTTGCTGTAAAATCAGAACGACGCCCAGCACAGAACCTTGAGGAACTCCACCTGCGGTTAAACATCACCTGAGAAACCTGCATCTCCATTCATCACTTAAATAAAGCAGAAAGTTTTCCATTTCAGATAATCCAGTATGCATTCAGGGAGTTCCTCTCCTCCCATTAAAGGTCCTAATTCAATGATTCCATCTTATAAAGCTCATAGTTTCACATTTCCAGAACTTTGTTCCATCTCTACCTTGAAGACCTGAAACTTTTCAGTTTGACAGTTTAGGCTCTCAGGTGTAGTAAAGACTGACCTACTTTCTGCAGTTTATGAACAAAATTACAAGTAATTGACCGTAAATAGAACAGAGTGACTGATGGGATGAAGAGGCAGATCAGCAGCAGAAAAACAACAACTCTGTCCAACTCGGAGTTAATCATCACTAATTAGCTGCAGCAGCAGTTCACTTCAGAGACACTTGTCCGGACAGCAGGTGATTTTTCAGCTCCTGACATCTGATTAAAATCGCTTATTTATGGAAGATCCACTTGTTGCTTTGACTCTTTGGACGGAAGAAAAGAAAAACACTTTCAGACTCTTCAGTCTTGCTGCTGCTCTCATCCTACCTCAACAGGAAAGTCGTCAACTCGACTTTTTACTTTGCTGTGAATTCTTAGTCTTTGCATGTTGAAGGCAACCAGGAAATCAGATTTTCTGCAGACGACGTTGTGATGTTTTAAAAGACAAAGCAGCAGGTCAGGAAACGCCTGGGGAAGGTGGAGGTTTGATCTGGAAAACAAGCAGTGATGAGCAACGAGATTTAAAAAATATGAGGATATGAAGATCAATGCCACTTATTAGACCAGTAAGCAGGAAGCAGCGACATTTAAACTGGGATTCAACAGAAAAACTAAGAAATCTGACATTTTCAAATCAAGACATGCTAAACATGTTGAGCTAGTAGTTGGATTCTTTATCCAGGTAGTTCCATAAAAGCATCTGGACGTTGCAGATCTTCCTCAGCTGCTGGTGAAACATCGTTCAGAGCAGCTGCAACACGTCCAAACACGGCGAACGCAGGCTGCATGGAAAATGCCCAGCGTCACATTCATTTTTAATAACTCCGTTTTAATTAGCAGGATAGATGATGATGGATCACTGCTGACGGAAAAACTTGGAGATGGAAGTTAAAAATAAAAGAGCAGAAAGGAAACCAATAATCCTGCTGATTCTTTTGCAGTCTCTTTCAGACACGGTGCAGACCAGACGCTTCCTCGGCTCAGCAGCAGGTTGGACTGCTGTGAAAACGTCCCACTGAAACCTCACCTGCAGACGACCTTCACAGCAGGTTCCTCACTCTGACGCCAAACACGCAGCTGCGACCTGGACTTCACCTCTCCAAACAGGACTAGTACAGATAAAAGGTCGATAAAAGGAAAGCTAACGTCTCTGCAGACCTCACACATCCTGGACACAAATAGACACGTAGCTACAGAGTGTTTCCCTGCAGGCAGGTCCGGTTTACACCGTGTCTGTGTGAACAGGCAGGGGACTAAATCTGATTCCTCGTCAGTTTCCTCAAACTGCGCCTCCTGCAGGATTCTTCCAGACTCTGCTGAACATTTAACCGCGAGACGCTTCAACTCGCCGACTGCTTAAAAACAAGAACAACCTGAAAGCTCTGCGGTTTCAGAAAACACAAAGCATGTCTGAGGAGAAGAACTTCATGATGTTGACTGGTTTCTGACAGCAGAACGAACTGGGAGGCAAACAGAGATTCATCAGCAGATCATTTCTGCTGCTTTAATAAACAGACCTGCAACATGGTGGTTGTCAGAGGAACCAGAGTCCATCCAAAGATTTACAGCGCAGAGCCTCCAAACAGCATCATCCTCAAACTTTACAGATATCCTCCAAACCAGAACCAGAACCAGAACCCGAGCCGGGTTTGGAGGTGGGTCTGAGTTCTCCTCCTCCTCTACCTTCTCCTCCTTCTTATCCATCAGCTCCTCTTCTTCCTCTTCCTCCTCTTCCTCTGCTCGTGTCACCACCTCTCAGAGGGACTTCATGACCTCCACCTCCGTCCTCACCTGAGCAATCAGAGCAGCGCTCTGGAGAGTTGCTCCCTCTGCGTGGAGCCAGAATGAGAAGGTTGATTTATTCCTGATCAGGTTGGAGATCTCTGCCTGTCCCTCTGCCTGTCAGCTTTATGCTGAGGCCGCAGTGATGGTGCTGCTGCATCACTGCATGGCCTCAGCAGTGATGGTGCTGCTGCATCACTACGGCGACCCGCCGCTGCAACGGCAGCCAGCAGAAAACCGAGCGCACAAGGACACAGATGGTCCGAGGCTTCCACAGAGAAAACACTCCGCTGTGACGCCGCGCTCACATCTGAGGATAAAAGCAGGAGGAAAAAGGAAGCGTCCAGCTTCCACTGTGAATAATCACCGTGGCGACAGAGAGACAGCGCCGAGGACGAGCTGCCGCCGTTCACAGACATACAACACAGGAAAACCTTCGTCCTTCAAGCAACGACTCCTTTGACCTTTAAATCTCAGAAGTAAATGTCAGGATAATCTGTTACGTTTTGCCCTTTTCCATCACAGATCCAGGTTCAGAACCGAACCGGGTCCAAACGGGTTCAGGGGCCGAACGGGTTCTGCTGGGCGGACCATACAGCCGAGACCAGATATTTACATACACCAGCCAGGTTTCAGGTTTCCAACCAAAACCTGCTGCTTCATGTGGCTGTAATGACCAGGAAGTAAAGACTCAAACATGGAGCAGAGAGACGTCCTCTGAACTGGACATCGGGAGGTTTGTTCCTCTGGTAAGGCACAGGCCCAGTGCAGGGGAACGTTCACAATGTCAGAACTTGCATGTTACATAGGTTTAGCCCTTTAGTCCCTGAATGCACCGTCTGATGGTCATGCAACTTTTGAACCAACTTTAAAAACGTCACATTAAGATAAGAACAGAGCAAAAGCCAAACGGCTTCAGAAGAGGCTGGAGAAGCCGGCCAGAGAGAACCGGCTCCGGAACCAACATGAACCGAGCGGCTCAGGGAACAAGAGGCTCAAGCAGCCAGATGAGAGTTTATAGCACACAGACAGTTCCAACGTTCAGAGACGAACTGTGATCAGATGAACTAAAACCTTAATGTCTAATAACCATCATAACTGAACTGCATATTTCTGAACATATAACTGCAGTATTGCTTCTAAATTACATTTTAATAGCTGCAGAGCGTCAGTAAGTGTGCAGAATGCATCCAGCCCTCGAGAGCGACAGGATGTTGGTTTTGGCTCATGAAGCCAGACTTGCAGCTCAACTCAGCAATCCAGCATTCATCCCTGAAGATCCCTCAGAATCTGCAGAAAACACATTCTGTTAGATTTTTAGAAAAGCTACATATTTAATTCATTATATATGATTTAGTCTGCACCAATCGTTACCTTCCCATCAGTAAGAGAATTAGCTTTAATCAGGTCTGCCTGCAGGTTCACAGAGAAAACAGGTTTTTATTTCCCGCCGGGACGCGAAGCAAACAGATGAGTCAGCGGCGTAACACACAACGAGAACACGAGTGCTGTGTACACACGGCCATGTGCTGCGGCCCGGGGGAGGCGTGCTGCAGCCCGGGGGAGATGTGCTGCAGCCCGGGGGAGATGTGCTGCAGCCCGGGGGAGGCGTGCTGCGGCCCGGGGGAGATGTGCTGCAGCCCGGGGGAGATGTGCTGCGGCCCGGGGGAGATGTGCTGCGGCCCGGGGGAGATGTGCTGCGGCCTCCTCCAGGCAGAAGAATAACTATGAATACCTTGTAGATGTATTATATGATTCTGGACTAAACGGCGCTGGTGTGAACGCTCCTTACAGTCAGATGTGTTTCTATTTGCCATGGAACCAAGAGGCAGGAGGCCTGTGATTAGAGGATGGATGCTTTGTGATGTATCTGAGCAGATTTTAATTTGTGCATCAGTTTTCGTCTGACCTGCCCTGAGTCCACTTCAGACTCTAATTGTTGTTGTAAACATTAAATAACTCAGGTTTTTCATTCTGCTGTAACAACACTGGCATTTATAGCTGCGTTCTGCTGCAGCAGCGTCACGAGTCTGAGAGCCTTACTGGGCCCCATCAACACGACGCTAATGAAGACGTTCGATTCAGAAACGCCATTCAACTTTAATGAAATTCCTCCATTATACACACATGGCCCAGTTCTGGCTAATGCTTTACATCTGGGGCCGCTATCTGGGCCTGAATATTTATGAGAAACTTTGTGCAGCCAGAGGGAGACAAAACAATCCGTTGTAGATCAGAAGATGAGTGTTGAGCTCATGTAGGCGCCGCGGCGCCGGCTCTATTGGAGGTAAACCTGTTTTAAACCAGGAGAGTTAAACTGATCTCAGTCAACCAGGACTCATCAACTATTTATGCTCTGCAAGATGTGAAGATCAAAGAGCCATTGTGATCAAATTAGCATCAAACGGAGCCTGTTCACTTCACAAAACTAAGTTTATCATTTGGCTCAGAAATGAGTTTGTTAATCAAACATGGATCAGAGGACGGTCAGGATGTTGGTGTCCATCAGACGATGCTTCTCATCAGGCGCCCTGAGGGACTCCGCACCAAGAGGCCTGGATGAACGAGGCTGCAGCCACATCTCAGGAGAGCAGGTGGCTGAACTGAAGGCAACAAACCAAACTAATTTGAGCGGCTGAGCCAGCATCTGGCCGGCTTGTCAACAGGATGAACGCTGACGGCAGAATCCAGTCAAATCAAGACGAGTCCCACAGGCAGGTTTTCTAATCTCCCCAAAACCCATTTAGATTTAATGAGAGAAAAAATATGGAAACACTTCGAGTAAACATGTATCAAATGTTACAGAGAGATTTAAAAATGTTAAAAGCACCAGAAATACCTGTTTTAATAACCACAGCCTGAGTTTTTTCTGGACCTGCTGCTTCTCATTCAACATGAGAAAGACAAGAAAACCTGATGTTCAGGTCAGACGTTGGCAGTGAGAAACCAAACCTTGATCATGTTTGCAGGTACATGCAAAGAATAAAAAACTAAAGGAATCTCCAGCTTTTCTGATCCGAGTTTCAGCTTGAGATCTGTGAAGCTTTTATATGAGCTGCAGGTTGGGGCAGTGAACAGGCTGGACTCTGCACCACAACCCTAATCCCTGTTAGAGGCCAGACGCTTTTCCCTTCCTAAACGTTGCAGCTTCTTCCTCCAGCATCTCACAGCATGATGAACGGAGTGGTTTGAGCTGAAGAACTGCAGGCAGAGGGCCGCTGCAGGCAGGCGGGCGGGGCGCCACTGCAGGCAGGGCCCCGCTGCAGGCAGAGTGCCGCTGTAGGTGGAGCGCCGCTGCAGGTGGGCGGGGCCCCGCTGCAGGCGGGCAGAGCGCCGCTGCAGCTCGACAAACATTACTGGAGTTTGTTTTTCTTCCTTGCCTTTCTGCTTTGTTGTGCATGAGACGTTGCTGAAGCAGCAGGCTGCATCTCTTCACGTGTTTACTGATTGTTTCACCACCTGCCCACTTCCTCAGCAGAGCAGGCGCGTCCCTCAGCCTCCTAGGGCACCGGGACGCATTCAGAGCGGCTCCGAGAGGCGCAGGGTTAGAACAACAGGAAAATTAAAAATCAAATCACTTCTTTTCATGTCAGAGAGCAGAACAGGAAGGTTATGTCTAATAAATCACCTCGTTAACTAAAAGCTATAAGATCCATCTTAAACTAAAGATATTCACAGCAGAATTAGATAAAGAGTTGAAGAATTTAAACTGGCCAAGATAAAGAAACCCAATATCAAGGTCACAGATGAAACAACTTGATGTTTCCAACACCTGCAGTTTGTTTTATCCTAATTTCTTCATCAGTTAAGCTGGGTAGAAAGCGGAGCTGAGTTGTTGGAGGAGCAGCGTTTCTGTGGAGCCAGAGGTCCGGCGAGCCCCACGCCGACCTGAAACTGGCTGGAGAAACTAATCAATCTGTCAGAGATGAGAGAGGAGGGGATTACACTGGGAACTAAATCACCCGGGTCGACCTCCAGAACGGCGAGGGAATCCTGGACCTTTTCCAGGGAAGAGGAACAAACCCGACGTCATGCAGCTGATCTGATCTGATTCAACCTGCCGATGAAACCCAGCAAGAACTGAGAAATGCAGAATCCATCTAAAACAAAGCATCCATCTTAAAGACCGGAGTCGACTGAAGGAGCGAAAGCCGTTATTACTCCAGACTTCGTAATAATTTATTGTTCTCTGCACTTTTACTTCGAACCTTCGCTCACTTGCATCTCTGCAGTCAGGAACTCTTCTTCCTGTGGACAAATCCTCGTGTTTGTTGGTGCAGCAGAGTGAAGCATCAGATTCGTTCTGAGTTTCTGCTCCAGTGAGAACAACCAGAGAACTTCCTCTGCTTCCTGATTCTCCAGAGTCTGGGATTAGATCAGCTGCATGGCGCTAATATTAAACTGCATTTATTCACATGTGAATTTGCTGTAAGTAAAGTGTCCAATCAGCATTTACTTGATTTAATCATCAAGTTCATTTCCACTGGAGTTCCTTCAAACTGCAACAAACTTTAATCCAGATTAAATCCTAAATTGGATTAAAAGTCTGCTGGGTTTATGTTTCACTGAGGAACTGTTTAAACTCATTGGAGAGATTTCTACCAGGAACCTTCAAACATCCAGTGATCTGCAGAAATTTGGCCTGAGAAGGATTGACTGGTTTAATCAGGATGAATCGATTATTGGAATAATCGTCCACTAATTTAGTAATCAATCAAATACCTGGGCTAAAAAGGCCATTTGGTGAAATAACATTCAGCTGTAAATAAATTAAAACTGTACAAAATTAGAAACATTTCACCTCTAAGATGATGAGTTTTCCTCATGTTGATGTTGGAGGATTTTTAGCTGCAGATTTTGCTACAGATGATCAGATATTCAGGAACGGAATGATGTTATTGAATATTTGACTAATAAAATGTTTATATATCAATTATATGTTGATTTGCACATTTTAATTTAGTTCTGGAATTACAAAAAATGACCAAAATAATCTACAGAGAACTCTGTGAGAATTTCCTCTGGATGAATCAACAGGATCAGTTGCTGTTTGGAAACTTTCAGCCACTGAGAGCAGAAGGTTTGATCCCAGCAGCAGTTTTAATCCTGCTGCTGGGATTAAATGCAGCAACATTTCCTGTTGCTGCATTTAATTCATTGCATTTTATTTGTTTCCACCATGAAGCATTTCCATCTGGTGTCTGCTAATTGCTGCTGGCTAGTCTGAAGGAGCTTGAAGGCGGGGCTACATCCAAGCAGGCGTTTTTCACAGCTTAATGGTTGCCATGGAGATTAAAGAATGTCTCTAAAATGAATGAAATAATCATTTTTGATGAAAGAATACATTTAAAAAAAGTAAATTTTACATGCTGCCCTTTAAGGAGCTGATTGGTGGAAATAAAACCGTTTTTATAGGCTGAGTTGTTCCATGAGCAGAGGAGGAAGAGTTTCCGTCAGGCAGAGCAGCATATGGCAGCGTCTCCTGTTCGCTTGGTGATACATGAGCTGTGACAAACGCGACCTGCAGACGGACTCTTACAAATGGGCACACAGCCACGGACATGTCCATATGTGTCCTCTGTGACACACACACACCCACACACACACACACACACCGGGCAGGGAGTGTCAGGCAGTGAGTGTCAGGCCGAGCTGCAGCGCCTCGTGGTTCTGCTCCATCACAGCAGCGCTTGTCGCCTCATTAACCTCCTCAGACTCGGTCAGCGCTGCAGTCGGTCCGACTGAAACAGGTTCTGCTCATTAATGAGTCAGAACCTCAGAATGGGAATCACATCGGCTCCTGATGAGACTCGCAGCTTTTCTACCTGCTGACAGCAGAAGCAGAACTTCAGCGGTTCGGTGGCGACAGCTGAAAATATCCCGTCATTTGGTGCCAAATGTCCGGCGCGGTCGTCTGGCTGCAGAGGAACCATGTGACTCCATGGAGGTGCAGAGGGAGGAAGGGTCTCTTAGCGGGACCGCCCTCCGTCTGCCGCTCTGCTCTGCACCGCCTCAAAAATCTGCTCCACTCTGATCGCTCTCCCAAAACCAACATTATTCACAGAACCTTCCAGGCCACACCAGAATTAAATATAAAACTCAAAGTGTTGGCAGAAATATTCTGAATCTAAGCTCCATGTTTGTTCAGTTTTTAAATCTGTTCAGAAAGGATGAATGGAGATCATCTGATTTTCCTCCCAGAGTTTGGACTCTGCAGGAAACGCAGACGATTCAGGAGTTTAACTGCAGAAATAAAGTTTTAATGCCGTTTATTTAATGCTTTAAAACAGAAGCCAGAAACTTATTTATTTCCTTCAGGGCCTGAACGTCCAGCTGGTTGACGACTTTTCCAACAATAATTCTCCTGATTTAGTTTCTTACCTTCTTTAAGTGAACTGGCAAAATCAATATTAACAAAATGGTTTCAGCAATAAATCCATCTGCGAACATGAAAACGTAATTTAAGATTCTCAAAACAATGAAAAAATAACCAAAATAAAATATGAAAATTTTACATATAAATATTGTGTCGATGGAATGACGGAGCCTCCGGGCCACATGTATATGTATGTATATATATATGTGTGTAATATTTTGACTTTACTCTCCTAATTTTATATTTTTTCATTTTCTTAATGCATCCCTGAGGTTCACCCCATTCAGACAGTCAGACAGGAAGTGGACAGACAAAAGGGAGCAAACAGGAAGTGATCATCCCAAAGTCAGGAATCAAACCATCGACTTCTGCCCGCAGGGAGCCATTCCTCCTCCGCTTCCCCACCAAATAAAAAGCTTTAAATTAAATTAAGCATTTTTGGTCATGTATAAAGCACCTGGCTTTTGGCCCTGACCTGCACGATCTGCTATGTTGCTGCTACAGGCCACCGACGTTCCTGTTTCCATCATTTTCCAGATCAGCAGAGGTTTGGCTTCCTGCTCCAGTTTTCAGTTCAGCACAGGATTAGAAAAATAACAACTAAAACATTTCTGGAGAAATTTAACCAGGGCGTGTCAAAGAGTCCCGTCGGTTGGAACCAGCGCTGTGACGCTACAAAGTAGCATCAATGCTAAAGTAAGCTACAATGTACTCAATGCATGTGGAGAGTCACAAGCATGTTGAGCAACATGGACTTAACTCCATCCAGTATGTTAAAATTAGCGTCTAAGATAAAAGTAGCCAGAATGCTAATGTTAGCCTAAATGCTGCCAGTGGGGTGTGAGGTATAACTAGCATGTTGTCTGACATTCAGGTGCGAAACATGACTAATAAATAAGCAAACATGTCTAAAAGGCTCCTGCTACTGCAGAGCGTTGGCCCCAGTTAGGGGCCCAATGCTCTGCTAATGTTTGTGCTAATGTTGATGCACTGCCTTCTGATCTTTACTTTTGCAAAAGTAGAAATCAAACGTTGACTTCGTGGCACTTGGTTACCAGAAAACGCGCTCATCGCTTAGCAACCGATTAACAACAGATATTGCTTTGCAGTTCAGAATAAACCACAGTAACGTTGGAGCTGATGGGTTTGGCTTTTTTCCATCCTGTTAACTTTCTGCAGTTTCCTCTGAGCGTACTGTCAGGTAAAACCAAGATGGCGGCGAATCCCCGCTCTCTGCTCCAGTGAGTCATCAGGATGCAGCGTCGTGCGTCCAACACGCCGCTCATTGCAGCAGATGAGGCGTGGTAAGGAGGCCAACACACAGCGGAGCTCCTCCACTTTCACTGCAGCCTAAATGGAGCGTAATGGAGCCATTCTTTCTCTCCTCTGCTTGTTTTATCTGCTCCGTCACCCACCACCCTGCCTCCGCCCCTCCACCCGTCTCCCCTGATGATCCTCATTTCTCAGCGAAGGACTGAACTCTTTTATCCCCCAGAAGCAGATAATTAATTAACTCCAGCTCCGGTTAGCTGCTCTAGTTCAGGCTGCAGGTTGTGCAGATCTGTTGGCGCCGTTTTCTAGATTCTAGCTCTAGAATATGACAGCAGCACGTTGGAGCAGCTCTGTTATTCTTTTTCTAGATTTTTCTTAATTTTCTGTTTACTTATTTATTGCATGTTTAGACAATTAAAGGATTTTTTAATGGAACCTTAAAGCTGCCGGTTTAAAACCAGAGCAGCTTCTGCGCTGAAGGCTGAAGACCTTCCTGCTCAGGCTGCAGCACAAGTCAGAACCAAACATTTATGAAACATGAGTAAATACTTTTAAATAGATTAAACGGGTTTGAGCTCCATAGATAAAAATCTCTCTCCGCCATCAACAGGAGGTACAGAAGGTCTCTGTCGCCGTTGACCTCTGACCTTGTCATGATGCTCTGATGCAAAGCGGTTATTGTTGTTCGGGTCTCCGCTGTGCTTCCTGTTCGGACCGTTGCTTTAATAACGACTGACAGATAAAACCGTTTCAGCCAGCAGAAACCTGGGAGCCGCAGCAGATAAAGAATCTCAGAGCGGATCAGAACCAGAACCGGAGCGTTTGGACTTCATTAGAGCGTCAGAGCTCAGCGAGCGTCAGCGCGGCGCCGTTTATCTGATCGGTTTCACTGCAGAGGCAGACTGTCCTCACTGTCCACATGTCCACCGCCGTCCTGCTTCAGTCCGATTTACAAAGCATGATGGGTAATATCTGACCAGAGGAACTTTTCTGTCAAATGCTAAAACTGAGGAAACAACAAACTGTTCAGTCCAAAAAACCAGAAAAACTACAAAAATTAAGCTTTCCATTTTATAATTCAACTGACTCCAGGTCCGACTGATCCGTGGTCGCCATGGTAACTTGGTGTGTCAAAGCACCTCAGACGTGCTATCTATGGTTTTATGAACCAGAACCACCGGTCAAACAAATCCCTCAACTGGACAAAACTCAAAACGGGAAAGAAAGGAAAACATAGAATTCATGTCGATCCTCAGAAAACAGGAAATGGCAACAAAAGTCTCTGTATCTGCCACAACCGGCTCCGATTGGCCGTTTTAATCCCCGTCTGCGTTTCGCAGTAAAATTGTTCACATCTGCTCACATCTTTGATGGCAGAGGAAACACAAACTCATTCAGTTAGAAGGAAAAAAGCAGTGCATTTGGCAGATAGTTAAAGAAAAGCAATCCCAGGCCTCATCTGTGAGGCGGTTTCTGTTCGTACGGCTGCAACCTGCAGATCTATTAACCGTCCGGCCCGATTAGATGGGAAAGCAAACCGGGATGAGCTGCCAGGCGGCGGCGACGCTTCCCTTGGTTTGAGCTGCAGTCTCATTTCTGGCTGAATGCAGCCAAACCAAATCAGAGCGCAGGCAAACAATGACGAATTTCATCTTCATCTCCGTCTGAGACACTCCACATGATTACTGCATTCATTCCAAACCGTCGGCTCCAATAACGTCCCAGAAAACCTCAATCACTGTTTTCAACATCCACAGATTCCTATCATGGAGGAGCCTTAATGCTGCAAAAAGACATTAACACGCGTCATTTAGCATGCATGAAAGGAATTAGTGGGACGAAGGCAAAAAGCAAACACTAATTAAACTACGCTTATCTGAAGGAGCGACACATGGAGTTTAGCAAACTCATCAGCATAAACGCGTTAAAATCTACTTTAACTTCTGCAGAACAAACATGGATCTGCATCTGAGCCATTTAATCCGTCCACCTTCAGCTGCTTCTGCAGGAAACTAAACTTATTCATATCACTTATGTTACTGTGTTCTACAACCACAGACATGTCGGCAGTAATTTCCCTCCGTTTTCTTATGACCTTACCAGGGAAGTGACCTTTCAGTTCGCTGACATTTATAAGGTGGATTTCTCTGTAATCCCTGGCTAAAGGATGAAACCACTGATAATAACAGAAAATTACAAAGTGAAAGTTGAGAGAATCAAGGCAAGAAGGAAACATAACGACTGAAACCAGAAATAAGGAAAAATCTCAGAAATCTAACGCACAAGCTGCAGCCGCCAACAGGAGCAGCGGACAACAAAATCACTTCTCTCAGCAAGCTGGGGTTCATTCCTGCTTCACACTGATCTGACTGGAAACACTGGAAACACTGGACACACTGGAACACTGGACACACTGGAAACACTGGAAACACTGGAAGCACTGGACACACTGGAAACACTGGACACACTGGAAACACTGCGACCGCTGGACACACTGCAAACGTTGCAAACGCTGGAAACACTGGACACACTGGAACACTGCAGTTAACGTCATTAAAACATTTTAATAAAATCCAGACTAATTTAAAGTCTACATGAGTTTAAAACGTAATAAAATCCATTAATCTGAGCGCATGGAAACATCATGGAGCCCAAGTCCGGTTCTGCATCTGGTCCAAATGTTTGTTCTGAGCAGCACCAGAACAATGAGGGTTTCTGACAGAGAGATCGATCCAACCATCCGCCAACGGGTCCCGAGAGCCCAGAGGGGCCGAACCGCCGGAGCCCAGAGGCCGAGAGCCCAGAGGCCGAGAGCCCAGAGGGGCCGAACCGCAGGAGCCCAGAGGCCGAGAGCCCAAAGGCAACCAGGAAGTGTTTGAGTCAGGATGGAGACGTTTTTGTGTACTTTGTGACACAAATTAAATGAAGCGAGGAAATAAAGCGTGTGTGTGTGTGTGTGTGTGGGTGTGTGTGTGTGTGTGTGTGGAGGTATGCGTGTGTGTGGGGGGAGGAGGGTGTACAGTAAAGTCACACTCCAGGCTCAGCTTCAGGTAGTGTGAAGCTTATTAGAGATAATTGGATTCTTTAAGTAGCTTCAGCTCGTTATCTGGAAACATTCAGGAAGCTCGGCTCCTGCAGGGTCTAATTTATCATCATCTGAATGTGAAATGCATATCCCATGCCTGACTTTTGATTAAGCTCTCAGATTCTTGTTGTGTGACCAAATCCAACACGCCGTTTGGTTTAATTTCTAAAGGCATGACTTCATCTTGTTTAGCAAGTTTACTTTCTAATTAAGCCCCAAACTGCAGCCGTACAATTAGAGCCCGACCAGCCGCACCAACATGCTGCTGTCTGGCTGGGATCTGCAGGAACACGACAGGAAGTCTGGTACGTAATTATCCAGGGTTTCCCTCAGAAAAATGGTGAAGCATCACTTCTTTATTTATTTTAACTGTTTTTTTTACACACCAGTAAAGTCGGGTTACGTTGGGTTCATAGTTGACACATTGAAGAGTGTCACATTTCCCTTAAACAGCCTGTTTAGAAGTTGTTCTTGCAGAGCAGGTTCACCTGAACTGACATCTAAATCGTCCCTCTATGAAGCCGTCCTTACAGAGACGACTGCAGCAGATCTGAGTCCAGAATAAACGCCTCAAAGTTTCACCGGCTGGTGAGGTCATGTTGAGGTCGCAGTGAGATTGATGTGAGCGGATTCATCGTTCTGAACAAATTATAATGTGTAAGTGTGCGTTTATCTCCCAAAGTCTGCTGATAAACACTCTCTGGTTCAGTTGTTACATGTGGGAGCCTGTGGGGGCGCTGCACCAAGAACCACTGAAGGAAACTAAACTAAAACCTCTGAAGACACTGAGAGCAACTTCCTCCTTCACCAAGTGGAAAGAAAGATGGAGATTGGCTGATTCCCAGGATAAACCTGCCAGTCAGGAACGTTCACAGCTGGACAAACTGACCAGCAGCTACAAAACTGATCAGCCAGCTGAGAAAAGGAGATTCATCATGTCAAGAATCAGAGGATCGACAGGAACTCGTTAGGAGACAGCAACGTCCACATTCAGGACAGGAAACACCTCTTCAGGGAGGAGAGAAGACGTCATTATGAAACACTCAACAGGAAGTGACCTCATCTTTCTAACAGGAACTCTACAGCCGACTCACCAAGACGTGTTGAAAACAACCGACAGCATCGCTGGGACCAAACTGGACCATCGAGTGACCTGATGGTCCAATTAGTGACCAGTAATAACCTGATGGTCCAATTAGTGACCAGTAATAACCTGATGGTCCAATTAGTGACCAGTAATAACCTGATGGTCCAATTAGTGACCAGTAATAACCTGATGGTTATTTAATCCAGCTTTTCTTCTAACGGAGTTCTTGGTCGACTGAAGCAGCAAAACAAGCCCAAAGCATGAGCCGCCCTCGCCGTGCTTAGCAGTTAATGCTTCTGCAGGAACCAAAACCTGGAACCCGTCCACTGAAAAATATGGATCAGAACCACCTGGTGAAGCTGGGTGAGCTCTGCAGAGGAAGAACCAAACGGTGAAAACAGGCCTGAACCGAACGGGACCGACCGGGACCGACCTGGACCGTTCTGGATCAACCCGGACCAACCCGGACTGACCTGAACCGAACTGGACCGACCTGGACCAACCCGGACTGACCTGAACTGAACCGTTCTGGACCGACCTGAAATTAACCCAACTGTGTTCATCGTCCTCATCCTCACTTCTCTTTGCCAAGTTTGTTCACTTGGCTGGTGATTTATTTGCTCACTCAAAAACTTGGACTCCACCACACACACACCCCCACAAGCCCCCCCCCCCCACACACACACACACACCCCCCCACCCCCACACACACACACTTCTCTCCATGTCCCACTTTTATCTCTTTCCCATCAGACTTCTCAAGCTGTGTCTCTTTATTCGCCGCCATCTGCGATGTCTAAATGAATTAACAGATTCCTGATGAAACTGACTTTCAGCACACACCCCAAGAATATGTTTCAGAACGTATAAAGTCTCAGCTAAACTGGTATTTCCAATCCAAACTGTCCTGAACAAAGCAAAACGTTTTAAATTACGGTGCAGTTCAGACTCTATTCTGCTCATTAATCTTATAATTGACTTCCTGTTCAGAGGTTTGGGGTAAAACATACATTATTATGAGCAATAATCCTCAGATTATATTACTGAGGAGAGCAGCATGTGTCACTCAGAATGAATATTTCTATCATATTGATTCAGTTTTCCTGTAAGCAGGTGATTACAGTCAGATTTAGTTAAATTTGACAGTAAAGGTCGAGTTTAAGGTCACAAACATCCAGCAGCGTCCAGGAAAAGTTCTCGGTTTGAGAGAGAAATTATTTCAATTCAAAAGCATTAAAACAACCTGGGAACCGTTTGTCTCCATTTGTTCAGCTGAGGGATAAAGGCTGAGCGAAAACTTAAACCTGTTTAAATAATGTATGAAACGATGATTTAATCAAGATGCCAGGATTACAGTTAAATAGATTTATTATGTTTCTATGCAGTTATTTCCTTTGCAATGTGATTTTTGGTTGCTCGTTATTTTAATTGGCGCCGAGGAAAAGCTAAAGGAAAAATGTTGGGAATAAATAATATTTATTTCATCTACGGGAGAATAACAGGCAGAGGGATTTCCTGAAGCTTTATTCATTTATGTTGCTTCCCATCTGATTGTTTTGTTTCTGAAGGTCTGAAATAAACCCCAGCCTGCAGCAGCAGGTTCCTCCGGACCACGAAACCAAGACGAGACACGACAAGTGGGGAAAGAGTCCAATCGATGGCAGCAATCGATGGAGCTGCTTGAGATGAATGACACAAATTTAAAGATATGAGCAGAATAAAGACGATGCAGCTCAGAGAGCGACACACAGCCAATCACACGCCTGCTGAGAGCCGCCATGATGACAACCTGGAGCCCGTCTGCAAGCCGGCCAGGAAGCACGAACAAAACGCAGAGGAGCGGCTGCGGCAACACCCGGCAGCGGCAACACCCGGCTGCAGCAACACCCGGCAGCGGCAACGCGGCTGTGGCCGCAGCAACACGCGGCTCCCTGGATGACCTCAGCAACACTTTGAGTTAAACAAACAGGAAGACCTGATCAGCTCTGAAAGCAGCCTGGATTTCACCTGGACACATCGCAGCTTTACACTCCAGCTGTCACCACTGAGTGGCCTAGTTCAAGCAAACGGGGGATTCACTGACCTGCTACTGACCCACCAGAGAGACGCTGCGGCTCTGAGAATCTTTCTGCTTTTCAATAACCTGGGAACTACAGCATGAACAATTATTACTTATAAATGCACAAGTTTATGTATCAGGAAGACAAAATGTTTAAAGTCAGAAACATAAAACTGAACAAAAACATTTAAACATCAGAGAAAGAAATCTGAAATTCAGCAGTTGGGCTGATATGTTTGTTTTTATTCCTGAGAGTAAAATGATACTGGTTAAATAAAAGTTCAATATTAACAGAAAAAGTTGTGAGAAAAAGGCTGTGACAGATTTAAGAGGATTTGATATGAGCAGCTCAGTTTGGGATCGATTCGTTTTAAAATCCAGCTGCTGATTATCTGATGCGGCAAAATATAAACTATTTATCATTTAGAAAACGGATACATTTATCTCATATTGGTTTATAATAATGAGATAAATGCTCTCCTGAAATGAAAACCTTCTTGTATTATTACAACTTTACATTAATTATTGCAAAGGACTTTATTTTAGAACAATTTTATTGCCATGATGAATTTAATTTCATTCTCGTGTCACTATGACGTTATTCTCATAATATTAAGACTTTTTACTTGCATTATGATTTCAATGCGACTTCATTCTGGTGAATTTATTTTTGTAATTGTTTTATTCTTGGAAATCAGTTTCATATCTACAGATAATCAGTAGTTATGGTCGTTGATGCAGAGCATCGGTCTGATTCTCCATCAGGAGGATGGAGAATCGTTCAGCTTTATGCTGCTGTGTCCAGAGGATGCCGTTTCCTCTGAGCCGTTTGGGACAATAGAAGCTGCAGGTCAGCCTGAGGTTCTGCACGTCTGCATGTGACGAAGCTTCACAGACAAACAGCCTCAGTTTTTCTCCTTTAAGATAAAATCACTGAGATGCTTTTATTATTACACAGTAAATAATTCAGATGATGTTCAAATGAAGTTCTTCAATTTTATCAGATCAAGTTCTGCAAAAATAAAAATGTAAATAATGCAAACTTTTAATCTGAGGTTCATGTCAGTAACCAAGGAAACGATTTCCTGCCTCCATGTATGAAATCCTGACATAACCTGTCAGCTAGCATCGCGGCTAACTGTTTCTGTTCCCAAATGCTTTTTCTTTTCATTGTTTTACAAAGAAATTAGTTTTTTCAACTCATCTTCATCTGAGGCGCTTTTCATTTCATAAATATTCTTAAACATGATAGTCCTGAATCTGAAACATTTCTCTGTCCTCATTCAGTTAAAACTTCAACAATCACAATAAAAACATCACAAACAGCAGAGCTGCCAGTAATACTGCAGCTGCAGCATCTGGGGACCTGAACGCAGCATCTGGGGACCTGAACGCAGCATCTGGGGACCTGAACGCAGCATCTGGGGACCTGAACGCAGCATCTGGGGACCTGAACGCAGCAAAGACTCAGTTTGAAGCTGGAAATTTCTCTTCACAGAACAAGCATGTAAATGCAGCACAGCTGCTTCTTAACTGTGGATGAAAAATGTCTGAAAATCTTTAAAAAATACATTAGAAAAGTGACATTCATGTTACGATAAAGTTGAGCTTAAACAAATCCTGAGCTGGATGAGAAGAGAGAAACCAGCAGAAAAACCTCCAACAAGCACATCATCATCATCATCATCATCATCACAGCGTCTCATTGATGCTCTGATGATGCGTTCGATGACGCGTTTGAGCGTTGGAGACCTCGGCGTTCTGCAGCCGAACTTTCAGCTCAGGCTGGTGAACCGCAGGCGGATCTACGTACCATTTCAGCCATCGGATCCGGAGGAGAACCGCTCTGAAGGACGAGGTCCGGCTTCCCGGCTCCCTGAGGAGAGGAGGAGACGAAATGACGTTCAAATATCAACAGGTTCCATGTTTCATCTGACATGAAAACCAACCGGCTGCAGCGTCGACGCGTTTCCCTCCAGTCCGCCTTCGTTAAGCCGTCAGTTACTTTCAGGGTTTTTTGTTTCTGGGTTTTTAACATGCAGATTCAGGCTGAAGTTATGCAACATTTCAAAGAATCAGCATTAATCTGATCCACCTGCAGCAGCAGGGACAAAACTTTCACATTTTATAATATCAACAGAAAATATCAAAATGTTTCCATTTCCAGGGGGAAACTTTTCCATTTCCAACCAATAAACTCCATAAATACCAAACAAAATGATCACTTTAAGAACAATCTGTTTGTTTCATCCAAAAAGAAGCAAATAGAGAGGAATTGTGAATCATAGTTAATGCATAATAAATGAGTTTTCTGTACAGTAAGAGCAGGATTTAGCTTCTGCTCAGCTGAACCTGATTACAGTGATGCTGCCTTCACACGCCGTCAGATCTCTGAGCGCTGGCGGACAGAAACGAGGAGGAGGAGGAGGAGGAGGAGGAGGAGGAGGAGGAGGAGGAGGGAGGGCTACAACAAACAGGCAAGAAGCTGAAGATCAAAGATGCAACAAAAATCTGTCAGCTGTTCCAGTTCATCTCTGCTCAGCGAAACCCATTAAAAACCTGAGGGTAGAAAGATTCTTGTTTGTTTCTGTGATCCGGGAGGGAAACGTTCATGAAGGTTTGAGCTTCAGGCCACCTGATGCTGGCAACCAGCCAGGTGCAGTGAATTCATCAATTTAACTTCTTGTTTAGAAGAATTCATTTTGGAAAATGGTTTCCACTAATGACCTCTGAGGTTTTCCGTAGTCCAGGGCGGCCATCTTGTTTCCAGTTCCCATTTATTTGGCCTTCAGGTCAACTTGATGCCGACCGTCACAGCGAAGCTCAGCGTTTTCTAACTGTCTCGTCTCTCCTCTCCTCTCCTCTCCTCTCCTCTCCTCTCCTCTCCTCTCCTCTCCTCTCCTCTCCTCTCCTCTCCTCTCCTCTCCTCTCCTCTCCTCTCCTCTCCTCTCCTCTCCTCTCCTCTCCTCTCCTCTCCTCTCCTCTCCTCGCGGATCCATCCTCTCCTGTCTCCTCTCTCCCCTCTCCTCAGCGGATCCAGATGGTTGGATTTTCCTTCGCCGTCGCTGAAGCTGCTCTGCCTCAGAAACAACCGACTCATTTTCAGATTGCAGCTCTGATCTTCGCCTCTTTGCAGTTTCATTTTCCCGGCAGAGATTTCTAGCTGTGTTTGCACCGTCATGCAGACGGACATCCCTGCAAATATGATTTAAACTAACATAAATAATTAAGTGCAGAAAGCAATCTTCTCTCAAATTTCACAAAACGTCTGTTGGTCCAAAGCAGCAAAGCGGCTCCACAGCAGCAGCGATGAACGTTTGAATCTTTGTCCCTTAAATTTCTGACTTCAATTTTCAACAAGTATTTTAAACAGAAATAAAACCATGCAAAGTTTTGCAGCTTAAGTCCTTATTTAGTGAAATTAAATGCAGAGGGACTAAATGTGTTTGTTCTGCAGAAACACATTCAGACACCAACTGTGGTCAAAGAGCTTCACCTCTGTCTTGTTGGACCTTAGAGCGTTTCACGCAGGCGACTTCTGCCTTGTCCATGTGAACAGCTGCACATGTGAAGCTTTAAGGCTGTAGAGCTTTTTCCTCCATCAGACCCTTTTCTGTTCTCACTGGTTTCCAGTTGGGAGCAGCATGGAGCCGTTCCTGAACATCCTGCTCCACTTCCAAACATTCTGGGATTTTTCTCCAGCCTTTGCAGAGCAGAGACTGAGGACATATTATATCCCTGGACATATTTTCCCTGCGGACGTTGGCTTGACTCTGTAGGCGTTTAGAAACTTCTGCTGTGACTGGAATGACTTTAGGATTTCCTGGATTAAAAATAACTCAGCTTCTGAAGTATTTTGGCCTTTATTGCTGCTTTTTAAGACTATTGGATCTATTTTTGTTAAAAATCTCTTCATCGTCTTCAGATCCAACCAAACCAGCTTCCCTTCCCTCCCAACTCTCTGTGAGGCGGCCAGAGGAATTAAAACGCTGATGGAGCCACAGTCAGACGCGCCGTCACCAGGCCCTGCAGTCGGATCGCAGCGGCTCTGCTGGGGAATCCTGCCAGGATTAAAGATCAGTTTTACCAGCAGATGGCGCTCTCAGCAGGAGGAGACCGGCCAGGCCCTGGGCGGGCCTCAGGGCTGGAACTCGGACCCGTTTGGCTTTAATCGCTGCAGAAGGCAGAATCCAACGGCGCCGCCTCGTATACACACTTCCTGTTGGCTCCTCCGGGGCCACAGAAAAACACGGAGCAGGAAAACAGACGACTGCCCCAGAGATCAGGGGCAAATATGAAGCAACAGGAGCAACGCTGGAACCACAAGTTTACATACACCATGAAAGAAAGTTCCAGATGTTTCTCTCCATCTGAAGTTAAATCACTGACCAGGGATTTTATCTGGTTTCTAACACAAATATCACAGTTCACTCAAAATCAGACAAAACGAGCAACTTTCCATCAAGATGTTTTAAAGATTTAATTTATAAATATTGATGAAGAAAAAGCTAGTTGCTCTGTCAGATTATTTCAAATATAACATGGAAAACAATCTGCCAGCAGAACTATAACTTTACATCAATATTCATAAATCATTGATTGAAAATAAGCTGCTATATTTTGCTGAAACGTTGCAGGTTGGTTAGTTTTGTCTAGTTCTGAACATTCATGAACGTCGTCTGGTCCAATGGTTACACTGCAGACATGAAGGTCCAGGAAGAGACGCTTCTGTCGGTTCTGGTCCAAATGCGGAGAATGACCAGAGAAAAACAGCCAGAGACTTTGTGAAGAAGCTGCTGAAGCTGCAAGTCGGAGTAAATGAGTTCTGCGCCAACAGGAGCTGAAGTGCCGCTCAGAGAGGAAGAAGCCGCTGCTGCTGAAGAAACATAAAAATCCAGATGACAGAAACACACAAAGACAAAACCTCCACTGGAGAAATGTCCTGCGGTTGGTGAAGATATAATCAGCTCAGAACATCACTCTGAACACACCAGCCCACTGTGAAACACGGCGGTGGCAGCATCATGCTGGGGTATGCTTTAATAACTACCCACCAGGGCTGAATCATTATTATTCTGCCGTTTAATCGGGTAAACATTGTCCCGTTCTGCAGATTGGTGAAAAACCTTCAACTTCCCAGTTCATAACTCTGACTGCAGGGGGCGCACTCACTAACTCCAGCTTCCAGCCTGAAGGCTTCATATTTAAAATTCTACTTTCTGAGTCGTTGAGTTTCTCTGACACCTACTGGACAGGAGGGGACGTTCACCACAGAAAGACAGATTTCAGTCCCAAATGGAAACGACTCGGAGACACCAGATCAGAGAATATTAAACCTTTATTTATTGAAACGCTGCTTCATCTCCTGCAATTTGTTTCCATTTTCAGCCCCACTAGAACATGTATTTCAGTAAAGTGTATTTTCTCCTAACAGGAAGAGATACTGATCCACTCTGTTCTTATCTGAGTCTGGCTTCAGGAAGGAAAGTGAAAGATTGGCTTCCTGAAATAGCCTGGTGTGTTACAGCGGCGCAGCGCCGACTCCTGACCTCATTCACATCCAGAACTGAAAACATTTCCACGTCAAACTCAGCAGGAACCGGGGAAGCAGAGGCTGAAACCAAACCCGTTTCCTGGTGAACCTCTGCCACTGATGTCCGGACGGACGCTTTGATAAGCGCGGCAGGCGCCTGCTGCTAAACCGCCGAGTATTAACAAAACATCCCTGAGTAAATGAGACGGTCCGCCCACATGTGTGCTTTCACCTGACATTTAGGTAAATGCCAGTCCAGCAGCGCAGCGACGAGATGTCAGGGATGAAATTATACGGTTTCATGAAGTCCTAATGCTGCTTTCATCCAGCGGATCTCAGCCAAATTATTTCTGGACATGAATCTCTGACTTTCTGAAACTCTCAGCCTCCTCCGCCCTCAACGCTGCCATGTTTCACCTTTTCCTTCTGGTTGTTGAAACAAACATATTTTCAGTAGACATCTAAACTGGAGAAACTTAAAAACACTGAGAGCGGTGGAGTCATCAGACATTCAGCCTTAAAACATTTCCAAAAGGGAATTTAAACAATAGAATCAAAACATTAATAATCGCGTTAATAATCAGATTATTCTGCCTGCTGCTCTGTGATTGTAAAATAATGTTCAGAGCATTGAAATTATCCTGAGCTGGAACTTCCTGTGGAGTTGGACTCCCAGCCTGGAGGAAGTGCACACACCTCCAAATTGCACAGAGATTCAGATATGTGAACAGCCAAAAGACAGAAGGAAGTTTTGATTTTTAAATTTTTAAAACCAGAAGGAGTCTGCTGGTGATTGACCAGAAACCTGTGAAAAGTATCTAAACCTGTAAATATCTGATTTTATGTTTTTTTACCTTTTTGAAACCAAACAATGATAACTTGAGTAAAAACTAATCTTCCCCATCAAAACTATGATTTACTCCTCTAACAGAGCCAGACTGTTAACGTAGAGCTGAACTAAAAAAAAAACTAAAAAGTAGTAAATAATGATCCAAACTAAAGAAATGTAGCTTCAGGTGAGAAACTCTCATTCACTCCATTCTCTGGGATCAGAGTTAATAGATTCATAACTACATCACTGTGCATAGTAGTCCCGGAAAGACTTCCAAGGCCAGAGCTGATCCAAACCGAGCCAACCCGACTCAAACCGACCCGTCGCTGCTGCAGCTCCATCGCTGCTGCAGCTCCATCGCTGCTGCAGCTCCATCGCTGCTGCAGCTCCATCGCTGCTGCAGCTCCATCACTGCTGCAGCTCCATGTTGTTCTGAAATGCTGCAGGTTGAGGTCAGAATATTCTGGTCAGTCTGCAGAACATTCCTCTGGATCTTCATGTTGTTGTCTATAGTTATTAACTGTGACAGCATTGATGCAGCATGTCTAATTATGAATTCAGAAACATCATACAGAGAATCACCTGCAGTGTAGAAACTGTCACCTTATGAACATAAAACTCAAATAAATGTGATGAGAAAATTAACAGCAACTTTGGAAAAGACGAGTTTAAACTTGATTCAGAAAGTGAAGACGTCATGCAGACATTCACTTCTTTAAAAAAAACAGACAAATTTCCAAATATAAACGTGAAAATAGATTCTCAACAAGCCACCAATTATGTTGACAATCTCACACAAACTGACTCAACAAGTGAAGAGCAGCAACCGAGCAGCTTTCAGCGTTCAGAGGCTCAAACATGTTTCAGTTCACAGCAGAGAAACGAAACGCTGCAAACGGTTCCAGAACCAGAACCAGAACCAGGGAGAGGTCTGGGTCGGCGAGGCGTTCTGCTTCCAAACACGCCAAGATCAGATGTTACAAATATGCTCAAAAAAATAAAGTTATGAAAGTTTGAAAAGTTACAGTCAAAAATTAACAGCAATAATTTGGATTATTTAGTCAGAAGAGAAAAAAATTGGGGTTAAATGTTCAAAGTTATAAATATTTTCATCATAAATGTCAGTTTTAAAGAAGCAAGAGGGGCAGGCTGAGCGGACGGAGTTAAATTAGGACCAGAAAATGTGTTAAAAAAAACAAAAATTAGAAATTGAAAAAAAAGAAACTTGGAATCTCAAACATAGTTTAAAATTTTTTTTAAGTTTGAAAAAAATTATAAAATTTTCTGTCTCTAATTTATCTGGACGCCTCACAGAGCAAGTGGTCAGCTTCATGCAGTCCATGAAACTTCATCTGGTTTGATGCATCAGACACTAGATGTCACAAAGTTAAAGACACTGCATGTCTTCTGTCTTTAGCCTTCAGTAGTTTGTTCTGATGCTCCTGGAACCACCTGATCATCTGATTAAGCCCCGCCTACCTCCAGGCCAGGTGTTTAGGAAACATCTGAACTACCAAACAGGAAGAGACTGAAGAAGAAAAATTACAGACACGAATAACTGAGATGCAGACAAATGAGGAAAACTAATTTTTCCGTTTCAAACCCGGAACAACAGAAAGTCCAGCAGAGCAGAGCTGGCTGTCTGTCCGTCTGTCTGTCTCTCTGTCCGTCCGTCTCTCTGTCCGTCCGTCTCTCTGTCCGTCCGTCTCTCTGTCCGTCCGTCTCTCTGTCCATCTGTCCGTCTCTCTGTCCATCTCTCTGTCTCTCTGTCTGTCTGTCCAAATGAGGCTCAGCGAGGAGCTGCTGGCCACAGGAAACATGAAGGTGCAGAAACTCAGAGAAAAGAACGGCAGACAAAGCTAAAGTTGGGGAAGCATGTTCATATTCATATGTGTGCAAATGAACAGACATGCAGCAGCATTTCTCACAGCATCGCGGTTCTTCAGCTGATGATAAACATTCAGATTTTATCTCAATGTTGCACAGAGAGAATCTGCTTCATTTGTGCAAAGAGCCACAAAGGACAAATCCATCAGCATCACACAGAGACGCAGGGAGGCGTGTTTCAGGGAAGATGATGAACCATGCTTCATCAGGACGGTGCCAAGAGGAAAAACAGAGCTAAGAGAACTGAGCCTTGTGGGACACCGTCAGAGAGAGTCAGGGGAACATACAGTATATATTTAGAGTTTATAGATTTAAATAGAGTTAATTACATGCAGGGATCTAAACTTTCTGTCATTTCTTCTGTAAATCTTAGAAGATGCTGCAAAGCGGCGCCGCAGGAGCGGATCGATGCTGGACTTGTTTCTGGTCCAGAAGGAGCTGCAGCGCAAAGTGCAGCAATTAATGCTGAGCTCCACCTACTCGACTCCAACTGGTGGAAGAAAAGCGCCAATTCAGCTTTCCTCAAACTCAGCGGTTCCCTCCACTGTTCGCACTTCCACACAATGAAACGTTTCTCATTTCCATCCTTAAAGCTGCAGGAGTTTGAAGAAGCAGCAGCTTTTCTACCACTTTCCGAGTCTTTACTTTGACTGGACCGCTTCATTTAGATGAGAAATGGGGCAAAAAGCATCGCAAAGTGAAAATAATCTCGTGTTTAAACCACAACAAAGATGAAGCAATGTGTGGAGCGTTTCCTTGTTCCGCGAGGGGAAAATAAGAGAACAATGATGCTTACCTTGACCGTGGTCCTGGCTCCTGCTCGGCCTGAACAGGTCCCCTCCTCCGGGCTGGGTCTCCTCTAAAGCCGCTCCATGTCCTCCGGCCGCTGCTGGAGCTCCGCTGCTGGGGAAACTTCCAGGCAAAGTGCCGGAGCCTGTGAGCCGGAGCCTGTGAGCCTGACCTCCGGGTGGGGAAGAAATCCGAGCAGAAATTCAATCCGAGGCGACAGCCAACGAGCACGGCTCCCAGCGGCTCGTCTCCCCGCCAGCAGGAAGAGGCAGGCGGAGCTGGAAGGTGGAGGAGAGAGGAGAGAGAGGAAGGGGGCGTTCCGCCTCCCGCCGCACAGGTGGACATCTCTCATCTGATTCCTGCCTCCCAGAGAGCGGAGCAGAAATAAAACTGGAAACTGATCAGAAAGAACATTTACAGGCTGAGATTCCAGATTTATGAGAAAATATCAGCAAGTCTGACTTCTGATTATAATACATGGTTTATGGTTATAATATGAACAGTATGGCTCCCTGCCCAGGGCGGCAAGCTGTGAGGGTTGGTGCAGGATCAGCTGCTGAACGAATGAAGTTCAACTAAATGAACAGAGAAATCTTCACAAAATGTGATGATGATCTTTGCTCTGATTGGACAGAAATGATGAGGGGGCGGGACAAAGAACGGCTGAAACAACAAACTGTGAAGTCCTGCTTGATGCATTTCTGCTGATGTTACAACTGCGACGCCATTTTGAATGCAGCTCAGTAAATGCAGGGTTTTTAAACTAGAGGTGCTTTTATATATGGTGTTAGATTTACAAGATATTTTGGTTATTTATTAACCCAAAATTGATATTTGAGCTGAACGACTCTAACCTGGATGTAAAAACGAATAAATTCATAAATACCCTCCTGTCTGTTTTCTATTGCTTTAACATTTCAGGAGGTTTTCAAACATAAACCTGAGTGGACAAACTTTGATTTAACGTCGGGACCAAACTGCTATAAACTTCAGAATCTGAGCAGAACCGGGTTGCTGATGTTTTTACAGCTGGGAATTTCACAAAGCAAAGCCTGAAGACATTTAAAGGGCCAGACCCCCGGCTGGAAACAGGAAGTACCAGAGGATTTCAGAGATCCAGGTCCGGACAGACAGGCTGGATGAAAATGATGAACCAGCATCACAGCAATAACTAACAGAAACAACTTCCTGTTGAGATTTTATCACAGAATATGATGCAAACAAGAAACATCTAGACTCCATCAATAAACCAAGAATCAGTGACATCACAATAAATAATACATAAGAGTTAAATAGTGAAGGAAAGATAAAAAAAACTAAACACAAAAAATGTCAAACTCATTCAAAGATATTCAAACATAAAATAAGCAGAAACACAAACATTTACATCAAAAGTAAACAGAAATGAAAAAATATAAAATATTAAAAACATTGAAATAATTTAGAAAACCTAAACACCATTAAAAAAATACTTAAAAAACATAAATAATAAACAGAAATGCTGGTTTCTGTTTATTATGAAGGAAAACAGAATAAGCAACTTCTGTTGCAATAAATGGATTTTACTCTGGGTGTCAGAGTAAAGGGGGTGAATACATAATTCATATTTTTATTTCTTGGAAATATTGAAACCAGGAATATTAACAAGAAAACCCAGAAACAGATTCTGCTGGTCTGATGGGAGAAAACGGGAAAAAGTTTCAGGTTTAAAAACACTTTCAGAGGGGACAGAATTATTGTTATTTTTTCTCAGGTTCTGGAGTCCAGAGCAGAACCCTGATGTTTGTGTCGGGTCGGTTCTGGTCCGGATGCGTATGATGACCTCACTGGGCTGAAACATTCATCTACCTGCCTGCGTCCCGGAAACATTGGAGGCGAGCGTGGCCCCCTGCAAATAAACGGTCATCACCATGACAACGGCGATGGAAAGTCGAGCAGGATGCTGATCATGGCAACAGTGGCAGGCGGCCAGAGCAACAGGCCGGTTCCACCCAGGACCGAGTCCACAGAACCAAACGGTTCCATATCAGAGACCGACTGCCACCGAAATACAGACAGCAGCTCAGAATGAAAACCATCACACTCAGATCTGTGTATGTGTGTGTGTGTGTGTGTGTGCACTGCAAATATTCACACTGCAGTCAAACAAAAGGCTCAATCAGGATCAGAACCGCGGCTCCTCAGAAACCTGCTCTTCACGCTTCCACTCTGCAGTTTTTCACCGCAATGCAAAATGATTTCACACTGCAGGAGGAGGAGCTAACTGCCTGAAAATCATGATGATAATAATAATAATAAAAAACTTTAACGAGAGCCAAACACAAACAGCTCAGTCAGGCACGGTGGTGGAGGGATGATGCTGTGGGCTTGTTTTACAGCCACAGAACCTCTGGGTCATGAACAGAACATGATCCAAACACAGCAGAGAATCAAGGTGATGCAGTGGTCTAGTCAAAGCTCAGATATCAGTGGAGGTTTTTCCTCCAGATTTCATAGTTTATAAAAATAGAAAGACTGAAATCTCTCCTCTGTCCTGGAAATGTTTATGCACAACAGATAAAAGTCAGGAAGTCTTTCGTCCTTAACTTCTGATAATAAATCAGATTTAATATTTACTGATTTAAATCAGTTAAAGTAATAAATTGTTTTTATTCACTAAACACCAGAATATTCTTTATTTCAGACTTTATTATTTCTTAAAATTCAGATGTTAGCATCAGTTTTCTCAGGATTTATGAACTTTATGATGATGTTTCTAATAACGCATAAATAAAACTGAACATTTAATTTGTTTCTTTCCTGCCTAAAGGTTATTTTCAAACCTGAAAAATGAGCCTCAGAAAGACTCATATTCTAACTAATGAAAATATTTTCTCAGTAAATTGCTGCTGCTGCTGCTGCTGCTGCTGTTGATGCTGCTGCTGCTGTTGATGCTGCTGCTGCTGCTGCTGCTGTGCTGCTGCTGCTGTGCTGCTGCTCTGTTGATGCTGCTGCTGCTGCTGCTGATGCTGCTGTGCTGCTGTTGATGCTGTTGATGCTGCTGCTGCTGTTGATGCTGTAACTGCTGTTGGTTGTGCTGAACTCTCAGACATGAAATGTGGAAATATGGGACTGTTTGATCAGCAAGTTATTAAAATCATGATTATTTTGTCATCATTTTCTAAAATGTGAGAGTAGAAATGTGAAAACTATTTAAAACTAACAACAATAAAAACTGTAAAGGATGTTAATGAAGTTATGCAGGAATTTGATGATAAAACATTTTCATTAGAACATTTCAGGTAGATCCTAATCTAATTTCATGGTGCACTTGAACGCACCATGAGCCGTTTAGGAACAGAGGGACCTGCAGGCCCGGAAAAGAGGAAAAGGTTTCAGTCAGTCGAAGGTTCAGTTTTACACGTTTAGGTTGTTTTTTATTTACACATCATTACTGTAAAAGTGATTTGTCTTTATTCGTCATATCTTTTTCTCTGCTGCTTTCAGGGACTTTCTGATGATCTGACATCCTCAGCGTTTGGTGTTTTCTCCAGTACCAACCAGAACCGGCCTGCTGCCTCATGCTGGGTCCTTCCTGCTGAAAAATAGCCAACGTCCTCTGGGATAAAACCAAACAAACTTCAGGAAATGGTTTAAACTTTCAGAAGTGTAAAGCTCAGTTTGGTCTCATGTTCCTGTTTTTGTGCTTTCAGAGGATTAATTAAAATTCAAATATGCAGATGAGATCATCTTAGTTTAAGCCTCCCCTGCAGCCGGTTTGTGTCATAAACTCTGGTTGGATGTTTGTGTTTGATTTTAGGTCAGAGCTTCAGACTTTATCTCCATTTGTTCAGCAGTAACCGTCAGACGGCGTCAGGTTGACCTCACCTTGACCTCTGGAGGGTTACTATATCAGGAACTAAACTAGACATTTAACTGCATGAATATTTCAGTATTTCAGTCAGAAATTTAGACATTTATGAAGCAAAAATCTGTCTATTAAGTTGAAAGTTCAGACTAAAATAATAATTTGTTCTTAATTTTGACCTGAGGTGTTGGACAGTCAGACTGAAGCTGAACCTGCTGCTGTTTTTCAGTCCAGTGACTGGAAGCAGCTGGTGACGAACCTCTTCAGACGGGATAAACATGTTGGAGCCTTTGCTGAACACGGACAGCAGGGGGAGGAGTCTGGATGTGCGGCGCTGGCGAGAGGAGTTGGGGTCCTGCTGGGGAGGATCTTGTCTCTATGGCAACTAATGAGCCACTCTGGGAGAGGGGTCATGCATGCTGCACACGAGGTAAAGATGCTGAAGCCGAAGCAGTGGGCAGAAAATTAGAGCTGCAGCGTTTTATGTTGGCATGTTGGTGTTTCTGGACTCCTGCAGGTCAGAGACCCACAGCTGAGCAGGAGGATGAGGAGGATGAAGAAACCAGAAACAGAAAAAAGACGAGGAAGAGGAGTCTGAGCCGCTCCAGAGAGACAGTGATGAGACAGGCGTCTGTCCGGACACGTCCGCCGGCACAAAGCAATTCCAGAGGCGACAAAAAGGCTGAGAGGTGGGATCACAGGCCTGCTGGAGGAGCCTCCACCCAGCTGCCTCCTCCTTACACCACCAGCAGCTCCAGCAGCAGGAGACCCAGTTACTAACTGGGACATTTTATAGGACAAGCGGAAAAAACTCAGGACTAAAACAGGTAACAGAGACGTCCTGCAGACTGCAAACAATGAACATAATGAAAACATTGAAAACATGCAAACAATGAAAACATGCAAACATCATCACCACAACCATCATCATCATCATCACCACCATCATCTTCGTCATCATCATCATCTTCTTTGTCATCTTCATCATCAGATTTCAGAGCTGATTTAAATGAATCGCAGTGACAGTTTCACAGCTGAAAGGTGGATTTAATAAAACACTCATTTATTTTATAGTTGAGATCTATTTTCCATCAGCAGAATGAAGGTTTGACAACATGTGAGCCATATGTGTCAATGCACAGATTTAACTTGAAACAGATACAAATCCTGATCAACCAAGTGAAATCTTTTGACTTAAGAGTCCTGATAATTTCCTCATCTGCCAGTAGATGAGGAAAGACAGAGAGTAAAACAATAAAAACAAGTGTGGAAAAACACTGAATAACATTATAATAGAAGAGGTTAAACATTCAGAAGCTAAAAAGATGAGGGTAGTGAACACACACACTTGTGGAACTCCACAGGAGTCGTTTTCAAAGTCAGCAATTATTTTAAACAGTTGAATATTCCAGATTTGTTTTTGAAGATGATGAGTCTTCAAGGCAGAAACCAAATGTTCTGCTCCTTTCTCCAGTTGGGGTGAATCCTTGACCAGAGAGGATCCACCAGAGAGGATCCACAGAGAGGATCCACCAGGGAGAAGATCCACCAGAGATTTTTCACCAGAGAGAGGATCCACCAGAGAGAAGATCACCAGAGAGAGGATCCACCAGAGAAAGGATCCACCAAAGAGGATCCACCCCTGTCTGGTGGATCCTCGCTGGCTTTGATTCTGAGATGTGATGAACACGGAGCTAAAACCAGTTTTCCAGTTGATAGATATGACACGTCCTTTCTGTCTTCCTGCTGTGTGAAACTGGTGATTTAATGACACGAGGATGAAGAATCATCCTGGATGCATCAGCTGTGGGTTCAGATCTGATGAAAACGTCGTTTACTTTTGAGAAAACCTTCAGGTTTGGCCTCCTTTCTGCCTCCATCCACCTCTGAAGGTACATTAATCATTGCCGTTTCTCACATGCTTCTCTCTTACTCCTCTTCTGTTCCACCGGTGCTGGACGCAACTGGGTCACCTTCAACTGGAGAACCGCTTTAAGGGCTACCGGAGCAAAACGAGATGCACATTTCCTTCTTTTATTAGAACCGAGTCTGAGCGGTTTCCGTCACAAGCCTGGAAATCCAGAGCGAGTTGACTTCAGGTCAGACTGAGACAGCATGGCTCAGGTTTTAAATGTCCATGATTCATCCCCATCAGCAATGGAAACTGGAGTCTAATATGGGACTTTATTGCTGAGAGAGACATACTGACTTCTGCAAAAGCTGTAATTCACCTCCAGTCTGAGCCTGCAGCTTGTTTAAAGGACATGAAGCAGAGAGAGAAGCCGTTTTCCTGAGGAAAGCCCACTCTGCCTCTAACACGACGTCATGCTGAATGAGATGAGAGCTGGTCTTAAAAGAGAAGAAAAGGGAACTTCTCCATAAATGATTGAAGACTTTAAGACTCGGCTGTGAGGCAATAAATTAATGATCACTTCCTGCAGCTGAAATAACTGGAAAAATGGGCCAAATTTATGAGGAGACACAGATTCCACCTCTGTGACACGGACAGCATGGTGAGCTCAGGTTATACTGGATACCCTGCACAGGACACAGGCAGACTGCGCCCTCCTGTGGTTGAATGAGCACATTACACGAAACGAAAAAAATCTGTCATGCTATTTAAAAAGAATTGTACTTTACCCTCAACAGTAGAGGTTAACATTATTATTATTAATATGATTATTATTCTGATTAAGGTTTAATGTACTGAGTCATCAGAACCATTTCAGTTCAGATAAACTGAATCCATTGAAGTTAATTAAATATTCTGAGATGTATTTACAACCAAACAATTTATGTTCATTTTTTTTTTTTACAATTTTCACCAGTTACATCTTTAAAAAACGTTACTAATGAGATCACATCTCCTGGGTATGTCAATTACTGTGTATTATTTCAAATGTGCATCATTTTATTTAGTACAATTCAAAAAACTCATATTAGACCCGTTTATAAGACAAACGGGTCCAACCTGCTCTAGATAGCACCGCTAACTAAAGCTAGCTGTGCTAAAGCAAAGCTAGCTAAGAATGGGTTAACTAAAGCTGAAGTGCTAAAGCAACATGGTATTTAGTGGCAGCTAATGCTAAAGCGCTAAAGCTGAAAACAATGACCAATGGTAAGCACTAAGTTGGGCCATCGCATCGACCAATCACGTCTCATCTTGGTAGCGTTATTCAACTGAATGTTTACAAAACAGACGACCAAATTAGTGAATTTATACGGAAAAAGCAACTTAGGGGAAGCTGAGTATGCTAAATGTTAGCAAAAATGCTAAGGTGCAGAAAGAAAAACTAGCTTGTCTATTAGTGGCCGTGTGCCAACTTCTGCTGGACGGTTTGAGCATCGCATTCCCCCAACAAACAAAACGAGAAAAGGCCACAGCAGATGTGAAACCTGTGAAGTGATTGGATGAACTTTATTAACGTCTTTCTGAGATGAAGGATGAGCTGAAAATGTCACTTTATTGCACAAAGTTTAACCTCGAGTCTCTGAGGCGTCGCCGACTCGAAAATAGATAGTAAAGAAAATATGTCATTTTTCAGTAGTTTCACCTTTTTCCATAAATACATTCGGTTCCATTTTTCACATTGGAACCTCAAACTTTTATACAAGTAATTACAACTTTGCAGGAGAACCGCAGCTTCTCCACAAACCGGATGGGGTCAGGAACTGGCTCTTTAACCCGATCCGCGTTCAGGAAACTTCTGACTTCATGGAAGATGTACAGAGAAATATACAAACATGAATACATCATGTACAGCCCAGGTTCTGCATACTCATAAATACAGGAGGATCTTAAATATCTGCAGATTATTTCAAATGGCACACATTGATACAACAGCTTCTTCATCATCATCATCGTTACCATGGATGCAGTTTCCTTTGGCTTAAAGGGAGCGGTGCTTGTGAGCCTCCATCAGTGCATAGTTGAAGTCAGCATTACGATTGATTATGTGCAACGTGACGCCAGGCAGGGCGGGTGAAGCAGCGTGGGTTTGACGGTGTGTTTGCTCAGGAAGGCAACGGAAACGTTCAGTAGTGTTAACGGAGACCGGACGGAGGCTTATTCATCCCGTCTCCTTTTCAGACACAAAAACCTAAAATTATGACTATTCAAGAACTCCAGCTCTTCCTCTGATTATTCAATGGCAGGGAAACCAAAAGGAGATGATTAAAGGCTTGTTTACACTCACATTCAATAATTCAGTTTATCAGAAAAACCTTGTTGCAGCTTCGCTCTCTACAGGTCGACAGAAGCAACGATGAGCCAGAGAACCGCTGCAGGAACCTTGCAGCTGTCTGGGGTGTAAATATTAGTGACCTGTGACCTGCAGGAGTTCAGAGGGAAGCTGCAGCTTGTGCAACTCTGCTGGTTTTAGTGTTTTAACACAGAAACGCATTTTGGAACCGCAGGAGGCGCTGCAGGCCGCTACCACGCCCCGGTGAGGCACATCAGGACCACCACATGAATGGTGAGCAGGTAGGCCAGGAAGAAATACCGAGAGCGAGCGCGACCCGTCAGCAGCCTGGAGAAGTAGAGGCTCCGCCCCCGCAGCCACCGGCGACACACCACCATGCCACCTTTCACCTGCAGGGGGAGACAAACCATCCATCAGTTCCTGAAGAACTCCACACCGAACCAATGCCAGACGGACGAGACAGGAGCTGAAGGCCCAGTCGGCTGGTCTTCAAACCTCCTGAACTCACAGTTAAATTTCCCAGCAGCGGAATAAGGCAAGCCCAATTGTCATATAATCATTTACATGCAAAGCCATATTTAATCTATCTTTCCATTTCTATATTTATTTGATACTTTTCATCCCAGGCATCAGCACAAGCTTTAATGTGATATTATATTTGGAGATGTTTTATAATGTCCAAGCTTATGATGGAATACTAGGCCCAGACTTAGAATTTATTTTTAACTATAAGAATGAAGTTATAACAGTAAGAGAATAAAATTGATTTAATACAAGAATAACTCTCTCATAATTCTTCTACTTTCCTCGGGTAATATTATTATTTTATTCTCATAATTTAAAATTCTCTTTGTCCATTTTATTTTTCTGTCAGAGAAATGCCAGTCAGTTTGGAGACGACCCGTTTTATTTGACTAATAGCCTGTAGGGGGCACTGTTCAGTTCAAACTGGTAGAAATAAGCCTCCCTCGCTGAGAACATTTAAAGTGCCGGTTCAGGGTCAGACCAGAGTGTTACTGACCTTCCGCGTTATGAGCGGCTGACTTGGGTTGAGGCTCAGAGCTTCCCATTCCTCCTCTGGCTCCATGTCGATGCTGAAGTCCCTCTGGTTGTCTCTGGCCAGGCCGGATGCCGCGCTGCGCAACAGAAACACATTTTAAAGCTGCAGCTTTTCACAGCCGGACTCTGTGAGAGGTCTGTGAACGCCTCACCTCTTCGCTCTGTCCTCCGCCAGCCGCAGCGCCTCTTCTGCGCTCTCTCTCCTCGCTCGTTCATCAGCCAGACTCAGCTCCACCTCCACAAGCCTTCGCACGCGCACACACACACACACACACACACACACACACACACCATCAAGGTTCACTGATTTCACTGATTTTACGAGGAGGTCGGTGTAGGGATGGTCACCTCTCGCGGAGCTGACTGGCCTCTGCTGCCTCGCTGACGGAGTCGCTGCTCCTCTCCTGAGGAGCTCCAGGAGCCACTTCAGCCGAGCCCTGCTGTGTGCAAACAGGCTTTAATCCAACATGTCTGCCTTCATGGCGTCAAATGGTGCAAACGAAACATGCCGAGTTTTGTTTATTTAATTTATCAGGTTTTATCACCACAAATTCAGTTTGTTTGTGGACAGAAGGTGCAAACAGAGCAGAAACGATTCATTTTCATGGTTTTGCCTCCCAGCTGGTGCAGAACTAGCAGCACTGATACCAGTGAAGGATGCAGGTTCTACCTGGCCCTGGATCTGACTCTCCAGCCAGTGGCAGCGGTTCTGGCTGTCCCTGAGCGTTTGGGAAACGGCCCTCAGCTGGCCCGCGACCGCAGCTTTCTCCTCCACCGCCTGCTGCAGCTTCAGAGAGGAAGACGAGGGATGAAGGTGGATGAGAAGCACCTCATCTCTCAGAAGATCTGGACTTTGGTTTGGCTGGCAGCTGTGTGCCCAGAGGAGCTGGACTGCCTCATACCTTGGTGTTGAGTTGCTGGAAGTACTGGTCCCGCTGCTGGATCTCATAAAGGCAGCGCTGCAGGTCTCTGTAGAGCTGCATCTTCTCAGCCTCCAACCGACTCACTGCCGCCTCCTGGCTGCTCTGGCCTGCCAGCGCAGCCGTCTCCTTCTGCATGAGTGACAAAAACTGGATTATTTGGTGTTTTTACTGCTTCAGGCTCAACTTTAGGAGCATAAAGGAGGCAGAGGGACAAGAAAAAGGATAAAAACGATTGAAACAATGAAACACAGCAATAAACCATAGATAGAAAGAAGAGCTGCTCACTAGAAGTGCTTGAATTGAAAAGAATAGAGATGTATTTCAGCAGAGCAGCTTACTTTAATGGGCAGAGCGTCCTTCCTCTCAGCTTCACACCTAAACAGCAACAATGAAAAAGAGTCATTCTTAATATCTGTGGCAGCACTGACAAAACTCATGAAGTTAGAAAAATAGCAGAATGATTTCAGAGATACTTTCTAAATGTAGAAACAACAGATTCAAATGAAAACACTCCAGTCATTTTCCAGTCCAGGTGTAAAACCTCTAAAATGTGATTTTGATTCATATGCAGTCTGTTGTTTTACCTCAGATGTGCAGAGTTGTGCTGATGGCTGCTGCCTTCGCTGCTGGCCGACTGGTGGAGCTCGTCAGCTTCCACTTCCTTCACCTGCAGACACAGAGTTATGTCACAGATCACCAGCGAGCTTCGCAGAAATATGACAACATAGAAATGAAATCAGGGCAACTTCAAGCATTTGTCAGCAGGCCTTTTTTTAAACAAACAGGAAATCCAGCGGCCATCAGTTAATCAACAAGCAACTAACTGCAAATAGGAAGACAACCAACAGCCAACTAATAGAAAACCAACAGCCAACCAATAAAAAACTAGTAAGAAACCAACAAAAAACAAAAAGGCAATCAAATAAAAGCACAAACAGAAACCAATAGAAACCGAACAGGGAACCATCAAAATGAAAGCAGGCAACCAACATAAAACTGACAACCAGCTAACACAAAACCAACAGGCAACTATTAGAAAACCAACAGCCAATCAAAAGGCAACCCACACGATCCAATACTTAAGCAACAAACAGTCATCCAGCAGCCAAACCAATATCAAGGCGATGACTCCACTTACCAGTCCATCACTCTCATCTTTGAAGGCACCGATGGCTTTTTCTCTGTCCGTGATCGGGGTGAGAACCGTCTGTGCACTCGACCCTTGTTTGGATTCAGCCACTCTTTGGGCAGCAGCCAGCTCGTCCATCAGCCGGTCGCGATCGTTCTGCAGGCTGGCCATGGATCTGGAGAACGCAGACAGCTGCCTGCTGTATGCGTTATTTTCCAGAACCGCCTGTTTCAGCTCTCGCTCCTTCTGTGACAGGGCCTTCGATAGTTCATCCAGCAGCTTGCTCAGCTCTTCGTCTGCATCTTTGCCCTCTATAGCTTTTAATTTGAGAACCAGGATGTCTCTTTCTTTAGCGTATCCGGCCAGGTCTGAAGATGCGTCCTGCAGCCTGCGCTCAACCTTGTTCAAAGCCACCTGACTCTGTCGGAGTTCTTCATCGTACCTGTTCCTGAGGGTCTTGAAGTCCTCGATCAGCTGGTCTCGGTCGTCCTGCAGAGCAGCCATGGCTTTGCACAGAGATTCATTCTGAGCCTTCAGGTCTTTGTTTTGTGATTGAGCTTCAGCTAACTGCTGCTCCAAATCCAGTAAATCTTTGGCGAGCTCCGCCACTCTTTGATCTGCCGTCTCACGCTGGTTTCTCATCAGCTCCACCTCGCGCTCGAAGGTGTCCAGCTCACTGTTGTATTTATCTTCAGCTTCAGCAAGTTTTTTGTCAGTCTCATCTTCTAACTGTTGCATTTTGCTTTTGAGCTCATCGACTGATGCTTTCTGGGCGAGCAGTTGCTGCTGGAGGTCGCTGCATGCGGACGCCTTGGCCGCCACGGCATCCTGTAAACTGGCAATGACCCTGCCCTCACTAGTTGTCACTCTTTCAGCTTCCAGTTTGGAGACTTTACCCTTCAGTTCTTTGTTCTCTGTTTTAATTGCATTACTGTCTTCTTGTTTCTCTTGGAGTTCCAGCCGAGAATCCCTGAGAAGCTTTTCAGTGGAAGCCTTTTGGATTTCTAGGTTCTTGATCACATCCAGCTGCTTCTGAAGCAGAACCTTCACCTGGTTGTCTTTAAGGGACAGCACCTGGTTTAAATCCTCTCGGTAGCGCACCAGCTGAGCCCTGAGCATGGCGTTCTCAGAGTTCAGATCATCCATTTGATGCAACAACTTTCTGATTTCATGCTTGAATCCCTTGTTTGTGCCGCCCTCACCATCAGGGGAACCTTCTTTATCCTTCAGCTCCAAATGACTCTTTGCCTCTAGTACTCTGTATTCGGACATCAGCCGCTCCCGTTCGCTCTGTAAAGACATCATCGAGTTCTTGAATGACTCAATCTTCGTCTCCATTTGTTCCTTTTCTTGAACGGATCTGCTCACTTGAATTTCAAGACTTTTGACCTTAGCCTGAAGTGCTCTTATGTCTTTGTCCAACCTCTCCCTTTGGTAGCGCGACGACGTGAGCCTGTCTTCGTAAACAGACACCTGGTTGCGATAGTTAGCCTGGAGCTGCTCCAGATACCCAGACATCTGTCCATCTTTGCAGGAAAGCAGGGAGGAAATCTCGGCATCTTTGCCCTGAAGGAGTGTTTTCAGTTGAAGTGCAATGCCCAGCTGCTTGTCAACGTCGGCCTGAATTCGGTCCCGTTCAGTCTGTAAAAGCTGCAGCTGAGCTTCTGTGTCAGCATTGAGCTTCTCCATCTGCTGCAGACGAGGCTGCAGCTGGGAGAGCTCGTCCTCTCTCTCTGCCAGCTCTCGGCTCAGACCGTTCTTCTCTTGTTCCAATCTTTCCACTCGACCCCTGAGCTCCTTCACCTGAACAGTCATGAGCTCCAAATTCTCACTCACTTCAGCATTGGTTGCGCTTACGATAAACATCTGACGCTGATGAGCAGCTGCAGCAACTGAGTATTCATTCAACGTCCTTTCCAGTCTTAGTTTAGCCACTCCAAGTTCATTCACTTCCTTTTCTTTCTTCCTCAGATCCTCCAGGAACCTTGTGATGGTGGACCCTTGTTCCAGCAGCCTCTTGTCTTTCTGTTGGAGGTTCTTCTGGTACAAATCATCCCAGAGTCTGGAGGTGTCGGCCCCATGTGGAGTGGAAGTGAGAGCAGAAAGCTTGGCTTCGCTGGTCTCAAGCGCTCTCCTCAGAGAGTTTATCTGGAGATCTCTAGAGTGCAACTCCTGGATCAGTTCATCCACTCTTTCATTTTCCTTCTCTCTCAGGTTCTTCAGCTCGTCAACTTGCTGCTGTAGCTGATTCTGTATGAAGGATTGCCTTTGTGTTTCTTCAACATGTGGCGATTTGGTTTCCTCTGTCTGTTTCAGGTTCTGGGATATCTGAAGAGCCAGTTGCTCCCTTTCAGACTCGGTACTTGTGATCTTTTGCTCTGCCTCCTGGAGAAGCTTTCTGATCTTTACCGACTCGGATTCGAGTCGCTTACTGCTCTCCTCTGATGCCGACATCTTCTCAGAGTTCTTCTTCAGTTCTTTCTCCAAATGTTCACAGGTGGACTGGGAGCTCTTCAAGGAGCTTTCCAGATCTAGGATCACCTCTTGGTATCTGATGCAGTTTTGTTGGAGCTGATTTATCTCCTGATGCTTTTCTTTGAGCAGCTCTTGCAGCTCCTTCTTCACGTTCTTGGATCCCTCGCTGCCTCTCTGAACAGTTTTGAGTTTCTCCTCAAACTCTCGAACCAACTTGAGCTGCTCCTGCTCTTTTTCTCGGCGGACCTGATCGCTCGTCTCCCTGATTGTCGTAAGCTGCGCCGTCAGCTGAGCATTCTGGGTCTGCAGGACATTGACGGAATCTGTCAACTCATCAATTCTTTCCGAATTCTTCAGGATCACAGTTTCCAAATATTCGTTCTCGTTTTTCACCTTGTCTGAAATCTCTTGGGTGTTCTCAAGCTCCTCCTGCAGCAGCGACTTGTCGTCCTCCAGGATCCGGACCTTCTCGTTCAGACTGATCGTCTCCTGGCTGTGCTTGTTGCGAATGTCTTGGAGCTCTTTGATCCCATCGTCTCGCTTTCCCAGCTCCAGCTCCAACTCCTTCTGGATTTCTTTTAGTCTTTCAGAAAGGTCCGCCTTCTCCTTTTGCAGCAGATTGCTTATTTCCAGCTGTGCGCTCAGCTCTGTTTTTTGTGCTTCGATTTGCGCCGTCAGTGAGTTATTCAAACTGAGAGCTTCATCCAGCTTCAGCTGCATATTGTTTGCATTGTTGTTTGATTCCAAGCGCTTCTCCTCCAGAGAACAACTCACTGCTTCTAATTTTCCAGCCAGATGGATGTTTTCTGCCTGAGTTGCTGAGAGTTTCTCTTCGAGTTGGGAAATCTCTGCCTCCAGCTGCTGGTTTTCCTGTCTTAGCTCGGACAGCGCCCTCTCGTGGTTTCCATCCAGCTGTGAGAGTTGCTTTTGAAGATTCTGATTCTCCTCCTCCAAGTTCTCGATCTTCTGCCGTTTCTCTTTGGAGAATTTGTGCATCCTCTCCTTCATCCTCTCATTTTCCCCCTCCGCCTCTTGGACTCGCTTTTCCAGGATCTCCTTCTGGGTCTCCTGGTCGTGGATCCTTTCCTGACGCTCTCTCTTGGCTCCTTCCAGCAGCTGCCTCATCTTGTCCATTTCACTGCTCACGTTTTCATAGGCTTGCAGCAGAGACTCATACTCTTGCTTCAGCTCTGCATGCTTTGACTTCCATTTGGTCAGCTCCTCGGTTTGGGAGTCTTTGAGCGACTCCAGCTGGCAGGAGAAGGCCTGTTTCTGCTGTGTGATGCTCTCGATGGTTAACTTCAAACTGTCGCAGGCTGCAGACAGGCTGCGGTTGTCGTTCAGGATGCGATCAGCATCGGACACCAGCGCGTCTCTTTCTTTGAGGACAGATGACGCAGAACCTTCCAGCTCCACGTTCTGCTGCTGCAGCTTCAACAGGGATGACTTCAGATCCAGGAACTCTGCTTCCTTTGCTTCCTGTTGAGTGGACAACCTCTCTACTTCTTCCTTCAGTGAGGCGTTTTCCTTCATCAGATCTTTCCTGGAAACTAAAGCAGCTTGAAGTTTCCTGGTCAGAAGTTTGGTTTGGTTATCTTCTTGGGATCTCTGAAGCCCCTCGGCTTCGGTTCTCATCTTTTCAACTGTGACTTCATGCATTTTGATTTGGTGAACCAGCTGCAGCTCCAGTGAAGTGATGAGTTGATCTTTCTCTGAAACTTGAGCCTGGGAAACTGACAAAGCTTCATCTTTCTCCCTGAGTTTCACTTGAAAGTTTTCTGCACAATTGCAAGAGGAAGCAGCGTGGTCCCTGCTGACATCGTCATTTACATTCTGCTGTGCAGCCGTTTCACCTTTCAGCTCACTGATAAACCTGCCCAGGTTTTCTTTCTCCTGCTTCAACAATTCCATTTCTTTATGGGTTTCCAGGAAGTTTAGCTTCAGCTTTTCAGCTTCTTTGACCAAAACATCTTTTTCTTGCTCTGTTTCTGTTAACTTCTTTTGGATTTCTAAACACTCTGCAGATTTCTGTGAAAACAAACCAACTGCTTCATCAAGTTGTGTCCTCAGCTGATTGCTTTGCTCCAACATGGCTTCCTTTTCTTTCATTAACACGTGAAGCTTTTCCTCGTTTGCTCGCGTCTCTTCCTGGAGTTGATTCTCTAAAGTCACAGTTCTACCCAATAACTCCTGATTCTCCTGGTACCCAGCTTGATATTTCTCCATCTCCTGGGTTTTCTCTTCTACCTCTGCCTGAGCTTCCTCCAGGTCGCTCTGAACTCTCTGCAAAGTCGACTTTAAAGCAGCTTCTCTTTCTTCGATCTGAGCAAAAGCTTCGTTTTTATGAGCCATTTCAAGAGAAATGCTCTCAAATCTGGACCTGATGGTTTCCAGCTCTGTTTGCAGAGACGCTTTGACGTCTTGCAGACATTTGTCCTTCTCCTCGACGAGCCGCCTTAAGGAGTTCGCTTCATCTAGATAAGAGGTAGAGGTTTTATGGAGCTCATCCAGCTCCGCTGCCTGCAGCTGGTGCTGTGCTAAGAGAGCCTGGTGCTTCTCCTTCAGCTCATTTATCTGTTCAGTAAGTTTCTTCTCATTTTCTTTAGCCTTCTTTAGTGTTTCCTTGCGCGCCAGCAGTGCAGCCTGGGCCTTTTTCTGCAGAGCAGCTTTTTCTTGCATCATCTGTGCCCGCTCCGTCTCCAGATCTGCAGCAGCGGAGGAAGACTTGTCCTGCAGCTCGTCCTGGAATGTCTTTGTTTCGTTCTGGAGCTCCTCGAGTTTCTGTATCAAATTGTTTCTTTCTCGTTCAATGACTTCTGCTCTGGACTGAAGCTCCTCGATGACAGAGTTTTTCTCCTTGACTTTTTCTAAAGCGTCACACAAGCTCTCCTCTTTTTCCATTAATGTTCTCTGCTGCATTTGTTTTTCAGACTCTAATTGCTCTGCAGCTCTTTCACCAACTGCTTTGTGTTCAAGTATCTCTGCGTCAAGAACAGAAATTTTTTCTTCATACGTCTGTTTCATTTCATTCAACTTTTCCTGCAAAACATACATTTTATTGTTCTCTCCTTCTTCCTTTTGCTTCTCGTACTCATCGATCCTTTTCAGCAGATCTTTTCTCACAACCAGAGCAGCCTGAAGTTTCTTCTTCATGGCCTCCTTCTCTTTGGATGCAGCAGCAAGTTCCTTCTGCAGATCCTCTGTTTCCTTTGCCAGCTGAAGCTTCTCAGAGTTCTCCTTCTGAGAACATGAAAGCTGTTCCTGCAGCTGCAGAGAAACCTCCTGCTGAGCACGCTCCATGTTCTCCAGCCGCGCCGACAGGGAGGCGTTTTCCTCGACGAGCTTCAGCCTCTCGTTTGAAGCGGACTCAATGACCTGAGCGATGGAGGCGTCTTTATCCTTCAGCTGCTGGCTGAGAGAGGAGAGCAGCTCCTTCTGCTGGCTGGCCTGAAGGCTCATGCAGCTCAGCTGTTCATCTAATGACGAGTTCTTCTGCAGCTGTGCATGAAGCTGAGCCTGTAGGTCCTCCAGAGCTCCTCGTTGCTTCTCTTCACTGCTCTGTTGATCCCGCAGCTGTGCAGCAGTTTCAGCCAGGTCCCTTTTCACAGCGTTTATCTCAGCTTGATGACTCTCGTGTACCTTCTTTATCAAGTCTGGCAGCGATGATTCTTGTTGGTTTGCTGCAGCAGGTCTATCAGAAGAGTCTGTTTCAGTGTTTTTCATGATTCTTCGTAGCTCGTCTTCTGCAGCCGACAGCGACTGCTGCAGGCGCCGGTTCTCGTCCTCCCTCTCCCGGATGGAAGCCAGAACTCCCTCCAGCTGGACTCTGGACGCCGACGCCTCCAGCTCTTTAGCGCTCAGCTGGTCTGAACCTTGCACGACTGCAGCTGACGCCTCTGCTAGTCTGTCCTGCAAACCGTCTAAGTCTTCCTTCAAAGCATTAACTTTAACATCATTGGATTTCATCTCAGTTCTGAGACGCTCTAATTGTTCTGTGAGCTGATTCTTGTCCTGCTTCTCCCTGTCCAGCAGCAACAGCCACTCCTTCTCAGAGTCCTGCAGAATCTGCTCTATTTTTTGCATGTTTTCTTTCAACTGAGTCAGCTCTTGGTCTTTGGCACTAACCTTGGCTTGTAGGCTCTGCTCCAGCTCTTCCCTCTGCGCCTGCAGCTGGCCGTGCTCCTCCCTGGACAGCCGCAGCTCCTCGCTCAGACCCTTGTTGCGCTCTTCCAGTTTCTGCATCTCTGAGAGCAGCTGCGCCGCCTGCTTGGCCTGAGCGCCGTACTGGTTGTTTATTGCGTGAAGAGCCATCTCTCTCTGCTCCAGGTTCTCGGTCAGAGCGTTCATCTGCTCTGCGACCTGAACATGTTGGGATTTAAGTCTTTCTATTTCAACCGTCAGCTGAGTCACACTTGCCTGATGGGATGCGAAGGCGTGCTCTTTCTCTTTGGACAGGCTGGAGTTCAAGGCTTGGGTTCTGTCCAGCTTGTCCCTGATCAGAGACACCTCGGCCCTCAGCGTCTCCACGGTGGCTTCTGCCGTTTGGCGCCCTCTGCAGGAATCGTCTATTTGTGCTCGAAGGTGGTCGGCCTCCTCTGCCTGTTCAGCCAGGCGCTTCCTGACGTCCTGCAGCTCCTCCAGGGTCTGGGCGTACTTTTCCTGCAGGCTGGTGAAGGAAACCTGCGTCTCCTCTGCTGACCTCCTCAGGTTTTCAGACTCGGCAGACAGCAGCTGGTTCTGACTCTGCAGCTGGGACGCCATCTCTGTGCTCTCCATGAACTGCGACTTGAAGAGCGAAGCCTCGTCGGCTCTCCTCTGAGCGTCCTCCACTGACCGGGATCGCTCCAGAAGGGCAGCATCTTTTTCTCCCAGCGCTGCTCTGAGTGTTTCCGCTTCAGAGGCCTGGACCTGCAGAGAGCTGCTGAGCCTGGAGACGGATTCCTCCAGGTGAGATATCCTCTCTTTCAGGCTGTCGCACTCGGCCTCTTTGCCCTCCAGATGGGAGCTGAGGTTCTCCACGGTGGCGGTAGAGTGACTCTGATACTCCAGGCTCGACTGCTCCTTCTTCTGCAGGGCGTCTTTCAGCTCACCTGACTCTGAGGTCAGCGTTTCGACCTGACCTCTGAGGTCAGAGTTTGCATCCTGCAGCTCTAACAGCTGTTTCTTCAGAGTGTCGTTGTGATCTTTGATCTGCTTCAGCCGCTGGTCTTGCTGCTGGATAAAAGCTTGCAGTTTCTCCAGGTTCTCATCCTTTCCCTGCATGGTGGACCTCATCCTTTCAGCCTCTGACTGGACGTCTCTGAGCTCTGAGATTTCTGCCCTCAGTGTGCTGACGAGCTCCAGCTCGCTCGCCATTTTCTGTAGCTCGGCCTTCAGCCTGGAGTTCTGGTCGGTCAGCGCCTGCATGCTGTCCCTCAGGTCGGTCACCTCGGCCTTGCTCTGCTGCAGCTGCTGCTCGTTCTCTGCAGAGAGTTTCTGCAGAGAAGCTTTTAAACTGGAGATCTCCGCCTCCATCTCAGTGGCGCTGTGGTTCATGGCTTCGATCTGACTGCTGAGTGAAAACACTGACTCGCTGCGTTTCTCTAGCTCCTCTCTCTGACCCTGGAGCTGGTGCGTGACTTCCTGGAGGGCCTGCTCTTTCTGCTCCAGCTGCTGTTGGACCTCACAGGTTTCCCTCCTGACTGACTCGGCCGTCTGGTTGAGCGCTGAGTCTTTCTCCAGCAGCGCGGCCTTCAGAACCGAGCCCTGCTCCTGCAGCATGGACACGGTGTCCTGGAGCTGCAGCAGCTGGTTCTGTCGGGCCTCCAGCTGGGTTCTCTGCTCACAGACGGTTTTCTCCGTGTCTGTCAGCCGACTGACCTGCTCCTGTAAACTCTGGAGCTGTTCCTCCGTCTCCTGGAGCGCTCTGGACAGGCGAGCGCACTCGTTCGTCTTCTCCAGCAGACCTGCAGAGTTTGACTCTTGGCTTTCTGTCAGGATCTTCCTCAGCTCCTCGTCCTCATCGGTCAGAGCGCTGATCGTGTTCTGATTGTCTTGGATTTGGTTTTCCAGGCTGGAAGCTTTTTCCTGGAGGAAACTTTTCTCGGCTGTTAAGTCAGAAACCAATCGGATGTTTTTCCCCAACTCGTCCTGTAACCTCTGGTTCTCCGCCGTCAGATTGATAATCTGACCCCTGATCTGGAAGTTCTGCTCAGCAGATGCTTCCAGTTGTTGGGTAAGCTCAGAAACAGTCTGTCTTTGCTGAGAAATCTCGTTTTCTTTGGCTTCACAGGCGAGGCGGAGGTTCTGGTTCTCCTCAGTGAGAGTCTGGAGGCGGGAATTTAAATCGTTCATCTTCGTTTTCCTCGACTCGGCTTCAGATTCCAGATTCCTGATGTTTTCTGTGAAGACATTAACTTGCTTGTTCAGAGACTTCACCGCCTGGTTTCTGTCGTTCAGCTGGTCTTTGTGGGTTCGACATGTTTCCTCCTGCTCCAGAAGTCGCTGCTTCAGCTCAGAAAGCTCTTGGTTCAGGGATCCAGATTCAGCTTTCAGCCGGGACTCTTCTTCTTCCCTCTGTTTCAGCATCTGGTCCTTCTCCATCAGCCCGGACTTCAAACTGGACTCTTGTTCTCGAAGCAGAGCCAGCGTCTCCTCCAGCTGCGTCAGCAGACTTTGCTGCCGTTCGGTTGTGGACCGGAGGTCAGCGGCGTTCCGCTCCGTTATCTCGGCCTCCAGCCTCATCCGGGTCGCCTCCTCCTCCTTCTCCCTGAGCGCCTCCAGCAGTCGGCTGCATTCGCTGGTTTTCTCCAGCAGCAGCTCTGAGCTGGAGTTATTGCTTTGCTCTATGACTCGGTTTAAATCCTGCCTCTCTCTCTGCAGCCCTTCAATGACTCTGTTGCTGTCAGAAAGCTGCGTCTCCAGCGCAGATATTCGGGTCAGGAGGGAATCCCTCTGGGCTGTAACTTCTGAAATGGCTCTGCTGCGTTCGCTTGCTTCCAGCTGCAGCTTGTCTCTCTGTTCGCTGACGACCTGAAGCTGCTCCTCCAGGCTGCCGTTCAGCTGAAGAGCAGATGTAACTCTTTCATGGAACTCACTTGTTTGGCGCCTCTGAAGCTCCAGTTCTTCGCTCAGCCCTTTAAGTTTTACCTCCAGCTCTTGTTTTTGGGTTTCTGTGCTTCTTAAGGCCTCCTCCACTTTGGAGACGCCTGCAGATTTATTTTGGATCTCATTGTTCAACCTCACCTTCTCTGAGTCAAACGTCTGCCTCTCCTCTTCGGCCAGTTTATCTGCTGCCCTGATTTGTTCTTCCAGAGATCGTATTGCTTCAAGTTTCTCCTCTAATCGACTGGATAATGTCTGAACCTGGTTGCTGTATTTCTCCACCTGAGCTAACAGTTTGTTTTGTTCGTCTTTAGAGGTTTTCAGCTCCCTCTCCTGAATCTGTTCCTTGTCCTTCAGCTCCTGCTGCAGTTTTTCTCTGGACGTGTTTTCGTCCTGAAGCTGCAGGATCTTTCCTTCGGACTCCTGCAGCCTTTGTGCCGAAGCGGCGAGCTGCTCCTTCAGGGAGGAGATGTGAGTCTCACATTCAGAGAGATGATTCCTTTGATTCACGTTCAGCTTCTGGATGTCGCCTCGCAGCTCCTGGATGGTTTTCTTGTCGCCCGCGGCCTGCTTCAGCAGACGCTCCACCTCGGCCGCCTTGGATTCTCCTTCCTCTTTGGTTTTCTCCAGCTCCGCCTCGGCATCCCTCAGCTTTCCTATCAGCTCTGTGATTTTCCCGTTCAGGGTTTGCTGGTCCGAGTTCTGTGAGTCCCTGATGACCGCAGCTTCCCGCTCAGCCTTCCTCAGAGCGTTCTCCACCTGGACCAGGCTCTCCTCTTTCTCCTTGACCTCCTGCTTCAGCGCGCTGAGCTGCTCAGCGTACTCAGCCAGGTTCCCGGCCAGGCTGGAGATCTCTCTGTCCTTCTCCAGCAGAGCATCCTTCAGACTGTCGATTTCCCGCTCGCAGCTCTGGAGGTCGTGGATCAGTTGGGCTCGCTCTTCCAGGTGAGCCGTGTTCAGCTTGTCCAGCTCCTCGCTGGTCTGGTCCAGCTCCGCTTGCAGCGTTTCTATGGTAACCTCTTGTTTTTGGGCCTGAAAATAGTTTGAAAAATACATTTTAAGTTATTATGCTTAATTCATTCAAAAAAATGGCACAAAAACACTAAAATCACCAGATTTGTGTTAAATTGCATTTCTATCACTAATTGGACCCCCCCCCCGAAACGATTTGTGAAATTAAAGGCACCTTTTAAGCAGCTGCATCGTTTCACATTGAAAAGTTTAGAGAATCGTAATTTATGCCTGAAGCAACAATCATGCTATGAATACAATGAAAGCAGTTTTAACCAAGTTTACTTAAACTACTCATTTCCTGTTTTTCTACATCATAAATAAGATTGGAAGCTTTCTTCAAAATGGGAAAGACTGGAAAACATTTTAATTGAGCAAAGCTAAATGTGTTTGGACCAGCTTCAGTCAGGAAACGCCGTGCAAAAAAAGGCAACAAGAGAAAAAACGTTTCCACCCAACCATTACAAACGTAAACATGATGTAAAACCCCAGGAGGACCTGTGATGCTGCGGGCTTCTTATCATAAACATTAATAAAACATCTGGCAGGAAGCTGATAATGGGTCGGTGGGACTTCCAGCAGGAAATAATCCAAAACTAATTAAATCCAGCTTCAGTCTGAGAACGACAGACAGGCTGAGGGCCGAGCCGAAGACAGAACCAACAACCAGCGGCTGAGCCACCGAGGAAAATACTCAAACTAAACTGGACTTTCCTAAACTTCCCAGCATGAAATGGTGCAGCTGCAAAGAAAGCCGGATGGATTGAGACACATCTATAGGGGAGCCAGTAAGCACTGAGTTTGCTGCTCTGCTCAGACACACCTTCTCCTTCAGCGCGCTCAGCTTCTGCGTCAGGTCTGCAGCTTCACCTTTCAGCTCACAGCTCTGCTTCTCCGAGCTGCTGCATCGCGTCGTCACGTTTTCCAGCTGTAAGAATGAATCCAAACATGAACGCTGCAGGCTGAGGAGACGCGTCGGTTCCTGAGAGCTGGAGCGAAGCTCGTGTTCTTACGCTGTGCTCGGTCTGGAGGAGTTTGTCGGAGAGCTCTTTGACCTGGATCTCCTTCTGGCTCAGCGTTTCTCTCAGGCTGTCGATGAGCTCCAGCTTCTCAGACGTCTTCGCCAACGTGTTCTCCTTCTCAATGAGGGAACTTTCCAGGCTCTCCTGAGTGTTGGTCAGCCTGCAGAGACAAAAAAACTAACTCTTAATGGTCATTCCTGGAGTAATTATACTAGTAATCAAACCTGAACTATTATTATTCAAGGTGACACCAGCCCATGCCACGTGGGAAGCAGTGGCATCATTTCCTATGTGAAGCCCGAGCCGTTAGCAGCATGTTACCCTTTGAGCTGCTCGGTGAGGCTGTTGACCAGCAGCTGGTGTTTCTCAGTGTCTCTGCTGTGCTGAGTGCGCACACCAGCCAGCTGGCTCTGCAGTTTCTCCGTCTCATTCTGACAGAAACAAACAGAAAATTAAGAAAACAGTCAATAAAATCACTTAATTTCAGCAAACAGACCTAAAAGACAGCAGCATTTCTGCTGTGGATAAAAATAGAAAGATGTTCGTGTTTGCAAAGGAAGGCAAACTGGCCTTTAAGGTTGGGCCAACATGTTGAACTAAAGGATCAGTTTTATTAATCCACCTGGTACTTTAGTGGCACAAGAAGAAAACTCTGCTGCAGTTTGGGAGAAAGTTATTTCTAAGCATTTATCTGTATTTTTATACAGTTTGCATGAAGATAATTCTGACTGAATTTTAACAGATCAACATATTTAGCTGGTCTGTTCCTCCAAGTTCCTAGCGGTGGCGCTATCATATGAAAGTCAAGGACGGTACATTAAACAAAGAGGAGCTTGTTATGTTTTAGTTAAAGCAGTGTCTGTTTTCACTTCCTACATAATTGGCGCCCAACGTGGGGAAGAGAAGACAGATGAAGTTAAATCCAGGTTGATACATTTAGAAAATATAACCATCCTCCTTTACAACGATCCCCTACTCTGTGTTGGTTCATCATATTCAATCCCAGTAAGATACAGTGCAGTTTGGCTGTGACCTGTCCCAGGGAATGAAACCCTTTTCTTAGATTTGCTTTGTGAATGTGCCTGCAGTTTGGTTGGAGCAGGCCTTGTGGAGAACATTTCAGCTCATTTCCACCCGTTACAACGTTCAGTAATGATGACGTGTGACACCGAGTGAGTCGGCTCTGCATGTCTGTGGTTAACCAAACACACCAACCACACCGTTAGCCACCACCGCCGGAGGTGCCCTCCAGCGCACACGAAACACACCTGAGACCCCCAACATGGCTGCTCTTCTTCATCTACATCAAACGTCACCTGGTTAGAAGGGTTTAACATGCAGTTCACTGGTCATTTCACCGTTATTCATCAGTGGGACGGTCACAGTGTAAGGTGGTCTTTAAGGAGGTGAACGGTTGTTGGAGGTGCAGCTGGGATGTGGGCAGCAGGAGCGTACCTGTAGTGCTTCTATCCGGGCCTGCAGCTGCAGCCGGTCCTCCAGGTCTTGGCACCGCTCCTCCAGGCTCAGGATCTGCTCCTGCAGCTGGTTTCTCTCCAGCTCCAGCTCCTCCACGACGGAACGCAACCCATCTGGAAATGATTTGGGAATAAACATCATCATTAGCAAGTGCAGCACAACTAAAACCTCCTTTACTGAGCTGATATTCCAATGATAATGCAGAAAAAATGTATATTTTAAAATAATATTTGTTTCAAGGAAAATCCTTTGAGTCATCTAATCATCTTTGGTGTCATCTAATTCTCAAGGGGGTCATAATAAAAAAAAACACTTAAAAATAGAAATAACGTGTTATTTAAAAATGGTCAATATTCTAATATTTTAACTTATTTTTATAAACATTTAATCTACCATTAATCTACCATGTCAACATGCTGGGATGAACATGTTTCATTCAGGGTGAAGAAAACATTTAAGTTTCTTTTGAATCATCAAAAATGCTCCATTGAAATATCTGGTATTGAAAAGCATTTCCTGTAGTCGACCATTTGGAAATAAAAACTGATGCAAGTTTTGGTTTTGTGAGTAAAACAAACCCAGAAGCAGGTGGAGGACAGAAATAAGGAACAAAATGGGAGGACATCGTGCAGAAACACCAAACTTACCGCAGATGGACGACATCCTTCCACCCACATCCATAATGAGCTCATTTTAACCGAGAGCCTCAATGAGACACACAGACAAACACGGGCCAGCATGCACGTGTCAGAGAAATTAAAATCTTAAAACTGATGACATGATGAGGCAGGCGACTGCGCCGGCTGCCACAGCAGAGCTCTGCAAACCAGGAAACAAAAACCAGAGATCCAGATGGGGATGAGCAGCCAGTAATCCAACATGGTGTTATGGAGAAAACAAAACAACCCAGAGGAAACTGAAGCTTCCCACAGTGCAGGTGACTGAGTGCATGCCGGCGGAGAGCTGCCTAGCGGGTCTCACACCTGTGTCGGGAGTACTGAACTCGGGCCACCAACCTCCCATGTTCTCTCCCTCCATAGGGGTCGCGCTCTCCAAGGTGCTGCCGGGGTTCTGGAAGGACGCCTGTCCATCGAACTCAAAATCCTCCTGAAAAACAGAATATTTATGTTAAACAACCACTCCACTGTGTGGCTGCAAAGCCAGCCCACACCATCAACCCTCCACCACCGTGCTCCACAGATGGGATACTGAGTTTAGGCTGATCTGCTGGCGTCCTTCGTCCAGATGCAGCTTTGCCAACCTAAATCCTGCTGCCTTCTTACTTCTTTTACCCTTTCTAGCAGCCATATTGGCTCGGAGTCATGACCTTTGACCTTGACCTTGCTAACTGAGGCCTGTAGAGTGAGAGATGGTGGTGGGACATTCACTCCTGAGAAGACTGGCGGCTGTCTGAGAAGTTTTCCTCTTGGAATAATCTTCCTCTCTGCAGAACGATGGACAGACAATTTGGACATGACCTTTGACCCTTCCCAGATTGTTGCTTCTCCAACATCACTGTTGTGTTTCCAGCTGTTGCAGAATCAGTTGATCAATGCCTCTGATCAGCAGGAACTTGGAGCTATTTCCCCATTTAAAGTTTACAGATTTAAATGTTAGAACGTCGTTAAAGGAGCAACGCTGGTGAAAACCTTGTTGAAGGGTTAATAATTAATGTCGTTAATATTATGGTTATTAAGTATTAATATCTGATCATATTAAAACCTTGCAGTAACTCCAGGTATATTGATTATATCTGGAGGGACTGCAGATGAAAACCAGCCGTTATGGCATACTTTGTGAAGTGCATAAATAAATCAACAACAATAAAAATATATTATTTAAAAATAAATAATTATGGTTAACAATTATTTATTTAAAAATAAGATATTTCTTTAACATTTAATTTTAAAGACTAAATAATTATTAATAAACAAAAAAATCAAAAGGCAAGAAAAAACATTCCTAAATACACAATAACAGTGGATTTATTCAAATTGTAAATATCAAATTTCATTTTCATAAACATTTAGTCATTAATTTTTTTAAAGTTCAGAATCAAAAAGAAGGATTTAAAATCAAAGGCAAGAAGAAATATATTGGTTTAAAATAAATAAAGAGAGTTTGCACCAACCTGCAGGCTTCGATGGGCCGGAGCCAGCAGCTTCTTGGCCCCGGGTCGGCCCAGGCCCCGAGCTTGAGCCAGCTCCTCCTCCAACTCCTGCTGCCGGGTGGCCAGAGCTGGATCGGAGCAGCCAGGAAAGAACCAGTCATCCTCAATCAGTTTTGTGCCACAGGGGAAAAGGGGACGGCGAGTTTGTGGATGGAAGTGAACATTAAAGTGGACTGGACAGATGAGCAGAAGCGTGACGATGTGGATGGTGTTGGTGGTGAAGAATATGGAAATGACACACAGAAAAAGCTTTTTCTAAGAGTGGAAACACTGAGCGAAGAGGAGTAGAGCTGGAGGGGAGGTGAAAGAATCAGGGATGGAGAAAAATATGGATTTCTATGTCTGCAACACTTCATGAAGACGCACTGCTCAAAGCCATGCACACCTAATTTGCATTGCAAAGGAAAACAGCATTCAAACATGTGGGAAATGGGCGTCCGAGTGGCAGTGGGAGGAAGGACACAGCCCGTCTTTATGAGTCACATCTAAAAGCCAACGCTCCGTCGCTGAAAGCGTGAAACCTGCGCAGATCTGAGAGGCTTCCTCAGGACGGACGCAGGCGGCGTCCGAACTGATCACCGCAGACGGTCCCATCCGTTTTGTGCAGACAGGCTGCTTGGTGGGTGGAGGGGGAGAAAAGGTGGAGGCAGCTCCAAGCAGAGGCAGAGGCAGAGAGGGGACAGTGTGTTCAGCCTGATTAGTGTGTGCACAGCAAGCAGAGTTAGGAAGAGATGGAAAGGTTCCCAAATCCAATGAGGTGAAGCGACTCAGCTGCGTCCGACTCAGCGTCTCACCTGGGAGGGTCAGAAACGTCTCTACTTCACTCCAGTTTATCTCAGGGGATTTTATGTGACTGACCAGCACAAAGCAACGCAGATTCATCAAAAGGAAAGAAAACAATGCAAAGCTAAAAATCTGAAAAGTGTGGAGTGCTTTTATGTTCAACTCTCCACATCAATCTATTCAAGAACCACCAATGGATGCAGCTTTGCATATTTTTCCCCAAATCTTTTTTTGGAAGATTGCTGAACAAAAGGGAACTGCCCACAGCATGATGCTGCCACCAACATGGCGGATGTGTTTTTCAGAAAGTAGCCATCAGATACACCTGAGATAAAACTCGTATCAACAAGCATATCCAGAGTTTCAGACAACTTTAAAAACGCTGGATGGATGCAGCGTGACCAGACCCTGCAGCAGAGCCGCTACTTTAAATTCAGATGGAGCTGAAATTAAAGCTTCCCTTTTCGTAATAAGGAAAACAATATTAAGAGGATAACATAAGATAAGAATAAGGTCGTAATTTACAAGAGATCGCAATATTGTGAGAATAAAGTCACAATGTTATTTGAATAAAGTTGGATTGTTACAAGAACAAAGTCGTAATAAAATGAGGATAAGTTTTGGATCTCATTCTGTTTGGCTCAGATCTTTCAATAATTTTGTCATTTCTGATGGTTGCACAGATTTTCTTGAAGGTTATCAGAGTAAAGGGGCCTGAATACAAATACATGACACACTAAATTTAAAAAAGGTGAACATAATGTGTTTGTGCTGCATTTTGTGTTGGTCTGTCACACAATAACAATAAGATTAAATACAGTACTGGAAGTATAAAAGAAATAAGAAAGTTTTGCCAGGCAGAGTCTGTGTTAGAACAGAACCATGAACCAACCGATGCAGGATTTTACGACCAGTGGCACAAACAGTTAAACCTGAAAGGCATAATTAATTAAAAAGAGCCTCTTAATTATTCTTATATCAGTCAATATGTGGCCCTCAGTAACTGATAATGATCGATTAAACCCCAATCAGCCTGTTAGTGAGGATGAGAGTGAAGGATCTCCGTCTGAAGCATTTTACTCCTCAGTTTTAGTTCAAATCTTCCCAAACACTGAGCTGAAGCCGAGACCAGGACACCACTGCTGCGGCGCAACCATTCGAATCCAGACAAACAGAAAAACTGGCACAGAGGACAAGAAGAGAGGAGAGATGGTGTAAAGACAGAGGGAACCGACAGGACAGACTCTGCAGCGCAGCCCGTCTCTGCACTGACTGAAGCTCAACCCTGTAAAGCTGAGAGGAGCTGCAGGCAGTGCAGAGAGCAGGAGCAGAGCTGGAGGAGCCTGCATGCACAAAACTGATGGGAAACCGCTCTGAGTGGCTGCTCCCATCCCCGGAGCAGGGGGCTGGAGAGGGAGGCGGCCCGCAAGACGGGAGGCAGCGCACGCTAACTCAGATCTCCCACATGATGACGGAGAGGACAGGGGGATAAAGAAACAGAAAGTGATGTTCAGTCAGACAACAGAAAAACTCCACAGACTCTGGGCTCATTGAGACGCGACGGCTGCAATGAGCCTGCAGCCGTCAAACTCATTTAGGGTCAAATCAAGGTCATGACTGTTCTTAAAGGGCCGGCTGTGGCAGGACGTTTTGGTAAAACCCATAACTGTTAAAATATTTAAAAATAGATGTTTCTTCATGAAGTACTTCTTAAATTAAACCATATTTCACACTGATCAGTCCATCCAAGATTTTACTATTGTTTTTGTAATTTTTGCCAAATCACAAGTTTTGTGCTAATTTAGAAATTTAATTTAGACTGAGGCAGCAGTGTCAGAAAAAAAGAAATACTGCCACCTACAGGTCGGAGTTAGCATCACTTAAACCAAATAGAGCTGCAACTGTCAAATGTTTTAGTAAACGATTCTATTAATTATTAATCAGATAAAGAAATTGCCACATTCGGCTGAATTTTTTATTCAATATTAGAAATATACTAAAATAGGAAAATAAACAATTCCTTTATTATTAAAATAGGAAATTAAATGCAATAACAGCATTTCCTTTAGTTAACACTTGATCAGTCGTAGATCAATTAATTTTCAAATTAACCAATTAATATTGGATGGCAAAAGATGCTTCATATTTTCATTACATAATTTGAACCAATTGAGGCTCAAACTGCAGCAGCTCTGGATAAAACACATTGGCAGAAAAAGCTTTTCTTTGTACAGTCTTTGGCTGTTTTTTAGAGTTTGTGTATTTGAATTAACAATTAATCAATTGCTAAATTAGACCATTATCTTATAATCAATTAATCCCAATGAATCTCATTAACCGCTTCAGCCCTCAGCCTAATGTTTTAGGTTGAAATTGCAAGAACCTCACAGTTATGCATTACTAAAATAAAAAAAAATTTTTGCAGAAATTTGTGCAGAAACCTGGAGGGACTGACTGCTGTAGTTTGGTGTTGTTCTGACTCCCTGACATTAGGAATTCTTACCAGGCAGGTTTTACTGAATTAAAATAGATAAAACACATTTTTATCCATATTACCAGGATAAAAATGAAGGTCAAATAAAAACAAACAGCTTTGGCGGCCGGATTTAGTTTGACATGTGCTTTATGGAGAAGAATCTGATTTTGATGAGACTAGAATAAAAACATGAGCGCTGCTGCGTGATGAAGGATGACGGGGCAGATTAGATGTGCATGAGGATCAGCAGGAGGATCCGGTTCTGGTTCCTATCCTGCAGCTGCCGTCTCACCCTCTCGCTCCTCCTCCATGTGGCTGATCCGCAGCGCCATGGCCGCCCTCTCCTCCCGTTCCTCCCGGGCTCGGTCCCGGGCGCTCACCGCCTCCGCCACCATCTCCTGCCACTCCAGCACCTTGCTCTGGGTGTCGTCGGCGCTGCCGGACTCGCTGGCCTGCAGACAGACGGTAAGTGCGGTGAGGCGCGGGTCGGGACGCGGCGGGTGGGTCGGGGGAACGGTGCCGACCTGGGAGGCCGCCCTCTTGGTGAACTGCTCCAGCTCGGCCTGCAGCGTCCTCTGCTGCTCCTCGTACAGCACCAGCTTCGCCTCCAGCATGTCTGTCGGGAAACGGCCAGATGTTCAGGGCCGCCAGTCAGAGGAAAACCACCAGGTTGGGTTTCCTTACCGCTCTTCGCCTTCAGCTCCTCGTACTGATCCACTTTCCACTGGTTCTCCTCCCGCTCCTCCTCCAGAGCCGTGATCCGACCCCGGAGCGCCGTCAGCTCCGGAGGAGCAGCTCCGGCCTTACAGGAAAGCAGACGATTTACCTCCATCACTTCACAGTTCACACACTTATCCACAGAAAGATTTGATCAAGTTTCAAGCAGCCTTTTCCTCCTCTAAACTTTGGAAATGAAACTAAAGGAATGAAATCTTCATTCAATCAAATAGTTTATTAGTTATCATGGACATACAAAATATCTAGAAAAATGTTCCTGCTGCTTTTTCTGGCATTTAGAAAATATTAATCATTTTAGAAAATCTAACTGACCTAAAACAGTAAAAGTTTAGTCTGATTTAACTTGAGTTAGTTGCACTTTATTTAGCTGAACAGAAATGAAAGCATTTTCCAAAGCTTGAAATCGCCTCTGAAACGAGTTTCACTGCAGCTGCTGCAGAGGAAGAGTTTGGATCTGGACATTAAAACTCACCTGGCTTTTCTTCAGCTCCTCTTCCAGCTGTCGGATCCGAGTCTTGGACCAGGCTTTTATTTTCAGGAACTTGGCCTCTGACCTGCTGGCTTCTTCCGTTTTTTGCTTTGCTTGAGCTGAAAGAAAACAGAAAACTAGTTAAATTAACAGAAACCAACCAGAAATGCTCCAGACGTCACCAGTTAAATGAACTCCAACCTTCCAGCTTCGCCATCTTCTGGATGGAGGCCGGATCCGTCGGCAGGTTCCCGCTTCCTGAGTCCTCCGGGCAGGCAGGTGGCGCCACTGCGGGCGAGGCGGTGCGGCGCTCCTCCAGCTGCCCCAGCAGCTCCGTCTGCAGTCGCTCCATCTGGTCCTGATGCTGCGCGCTCAGCCGCTGCAGCTCCACCTGGTGCTTCTCCATCAGGTCTCGGAGCTGGGCTCGCATCACGTGCTTCTCCGCCTCCATCTTGGACTCCAGGCTCTCCCGCTCCACCTGCAGCCGCTGCAGTCGCTCCGTCAGCTCCTGTCGGGTCCGACAGAACCGACAGAACGTGACCACAGGACCCGAAGCGGGAACCTTTCTACAGTTATTCATTTTATAACAACCTGGATTTATTTAGTCACGACTTGATGAACAAGAAACAGAAAAAGTAGAAAATGTAGATTCTGGTGAAAATTATGTTTTTTAAAATTAAAATCACAAATTAAAAAGAAAAGTACATTTAATTTTAAACATATTTAAATAGAAAAATAAATACATTTTAAAAATTAAATGAAATATTTAAGTAAAATAAAAATATGCCAAAATGAAAAAAAAATTGATATATACAAATATAAGATGAATATGAAATTTAAAAAATATGTATATATAAAATATTAATAAATGGGTAAAAATCTGAAAAGCGTTTGCATTCAGGCCCTTTCACTGAATACCTTTCCAAGGTCTGTTGGGCTTTGAAAGTTTTTCTCAATCTTCTTTGAATCGTCCCTGAATAACGGTTGTCAAGTCTTGCCAGAGACTTATTTTATACTTTGACTAGGCCATTCAAACACATGGATCTGCTTCCATCCCATCCTGTTTGGTTAGGGTGGATGATGGGGGAACCATCAGCTCCGACCAGCCTCCCACAGCATCATGCTGCCACCACCATGTTTCAGAGTAGAGATGGTGCATTCAGGGTGAGTCAAGTTATCACTCCAGACAGATGTTACTCTGTCTGGAGAAACATCTGGACTGGGGGATGAATGAACATTCATGCTGTTTTATCAGGTTTTTATTTGTAAGGAAACTTGACAAAAGTTTATTTATTTAGTATAAACAAAGGTCATTTCTCTTAAGGTAGCCAGAGGGTCACGAACTGGACCGGTCCTGTTTGTTGGTTTGAAGGACAGAAACGACCTGCTGACCTGGATCTGCTTGTCCCTGCCGTCCACCTCTCCCTGCAGCACGTCGATCACCTGCGCCTTCCCGTTCAGAACCTCCTCCTTCTCATGCAGCTTCTGCTTCAGAGCCTTCAGCAGCTGGAGGAAACAGGAAGTCAGAAGGAGTTTCTAAGCGTTTCATTGGCCGGTGAGCGGCGGTGCCGGTACCTGCTCCAGGTCGGCGCTGGCGTCTGATTTGGCCGCCAGCCTGAACAGCTCCTGTTCGTGCATCTGGTTGATCTCTGTCAGCTGATTATCTTTCTGAATGATGATGTCTTTAAAGGTCTGGATCTGAAAACAGGGTGGAGCCATTATTCCTGCCTCTGCTCCCTCAGTTGGAGCCGCTGAGTGGGAACCTACGTTCTGCTTGAACATGCTCTCCTTCTGGCTGTACTGCTCCTTCTCTGAGGCCAGCAGCTCCTTCAGGCTGTCTGTCTGCTCCAGTAGCAGACTGTAACGCTCCTCTGACTCCTCCACCTTCTTGGTCAGGCTCTGCACCAGCAGCTGCAGCTCCTGCATCTCTCCGCTGGCCTCCAGCGCCTGAGGAGAAGACGGGAGTTAAAACATGCCAAAGCCTCCTCCATCAGAGAAGCAGAGGCTGGAATAGCTTCACCTTCTGCTGAGGTGCAGCAGCTACAGGATGATCTCCGGTCTGTCCTGTCTGCAGGTGGACGATGTACGCCTCCTTTTCTGCCAGCCTCCTGTTCTTCTCTGTCAGCATGGCGTCCATCTCCTCTCCTCGCTGCTGCTGGGCCTCCAGCTCCTTCCTCTGGAGTCATTCAGGAACAATAAACATCTGCCAGGAAAAGATCTGTCTCCCAAACAGAATGACTGCAGACAGAAATAACCGAGTTCATTTGCACTGTGACTATGACCCACCTTGTTCTCCAGTTCTCCATCTTTCATAGAAAGCTGCTGCTCCAGCTCCTCCACCTTCTTCTTGAGCAGGACGATCTTCCCCCGGCTGGCCTGCTCTCCTACTCCCTCTGAGGAGCCCTGAGGAGCAAATAGCTCGTTACCCTTCATCATCATCACCATCATGTAAATAAAACAGACCAAAGAGAAGGAAATAAACCTGAGAAAAATTAAACAACTGGAATTAGATATGATTCAGTAAAACAAAACAACAATGATTAAATGTCCTACCATACAAAAATAAAACAAGGTAAAACACAATAAAAACTGAATAAAAGAAAATTTAAAGAAAATGTTCAAAATAGTTCATTTATTAGAAGCAATGCAAAGTAAAATACAACATAACATGTAGCAAAATAACACCTCTAACATATTCTAAAATAAAATTAAAAATGTAATAATAAAATCTAAAAAAAACAATAAGAAAAATACCAAAAATGTGAATTAACTCTGTCCAGTTCATTTTCTCAGACCTTCTTGCTGTGAGTCGGCGTTCCAGCGTCGCCCTGCCGTTTCCTCAGCTCCTCCAGCTGTGATGTCAGAGACGTCACCTTGGCTTTGTTCTGGAGGCGGAGCTTCGACAGCCTGGCCTCACACGCCTCCTTCTCCCCCTGCGGCACAGAGACGATACATCAGCTGCAGTTTGGCTGCATTAATATGGAGGATAATCAATACTGATAAATAACTGGCTGTTTATTTCTGCCTTTGTTTTGGTGTTCAGGTCAAACATTCGCTGACTTCTTATCTCACATCATGTCTCTCTCAGTGAAAGCTGGACTTTGTCTCCAGGGGTTAAAGGTTAGCCTGGTCCAGCTCCAGGTTAACGGCTCAATGTAGGCGGAGCCTTCCAGAATGGGTGGAGCCTGGCAGGGAGCCGCCCTCACCTTGAGCTGGTCGTCTTTGGCGCGAAGCGCTGCGTCTTTTTCCCGGATCAGCTCCTTCAGCTGGGAGACGAGCTGCTCCGTCTGAACCAGCCGCTCCGCCATCTCCTCCACAGGAAGTTCTGCAGCGCCTGCCACAGCGCCAACGCCGCCTGCTGCGGCGCCACGAGGGGAGCCTGCACCCTGAGGAGGAAGCATATAACACACAGATCAATCCCATTTCTGGATAAAACTTTATCTGGAGCAGAAATGCATCTAAAACCTGCAGGACAGCTGAACCAAAGCTCTAACTGAAGGATATTTTTATTTTAAAATGTTTGTTCTTGCTCTTTTAGATCATTTAGTTTGTTTTTAAATGATGCAAATGCAGGACTTACTGCAGAGCCGGGCTCTCCCTCCTCCCCAGAAAACCATTTCAGCATGGTTGGTTAGAGGCCTGGAATACACAGAGACACACAGAGACACATAGAGAGAGACACAGAGAGACACACAGAGAGAGACACAGAGACACACAGAGACACACAGAGACACACAGAGACACAGAGAGACACACAGAGACACACAGAGACACAGAGAGACACACCCACACACACAGGAAGTCAGTTTTCTCTTTCACATTCCAACAAAAGGCTGTTCAGGTGTCTCTAGCAGGAACTCAGTGGAATCAAACTCGCGGCTCAAATAAAGAAACATTGAATGTTTAATGGTTCATTAAACGGATCTGATGGGGAGGAAATGCTGGTTTGAGTCCTTCATAAACCTCAACAGACGTAGTTTAGTCATCCGTTCTCACATGAAACAATCCCAGTTTTCTAAACTCAACTCCTGCTGGTCTGTAATAACTCAACCCAGCACTATTTCATACCCTAAAGGTTCTGGTTGGACACTTATCTTGGTCCATTTCATGTTTAAAACGTTTCATTTCTTTTCATTTTATGTGTTTCATCAGGATCAGATAAAATTGATAAAAACCTCGAAGAAAATATGAGAGAAAATTCTGATTGGTGCATCACTAGTTATTATTTCCTGTGTTTAAATGTATTTCTGTCATTAATCCTCCAGTATAAAATGCTTATACAAGAGCTACTGATGCTGATTATTAGAAATGTTGAGAAAATTAACAAAGAGCCTTTATTTTTTTCCAACACCAAACCTGTGCGTTCACAGCTTTCCTCCAATCATCAGCTCATGGAAGTTAGAACTTTATTTTTAAACTTTCGGACCAACAACCAGCAGCGGTGGCAGCATCATGCAGTAGCTGGTTCCAACTTGTGCAAGAAAATGGAAAACTGTATATTTTTGTAATTGAATCTGTGTCAAATATTACACTTATATTTGCTTCATATGGTCCATAAAGCTGGTTTCTGTGGATGGAGACTGAAACACCGGAGCCAGCTAACAAAGGCTCTCATGTTTAAATATTCATCATCACCATGAGAGGGAATCGGATAAGTGACCTCAGCAGAAACGCTCTGAGGTCAGAGGTCAGCCGTGTGGGTCATGTGATCCAAGCTAAGCCTTTCAGCGCTGGACAGAAGAAAAACTCCTGCAGGATGTTTAACCAGGAGAATGACAAAAATCTCAGAGATGAAACAAGATGTTTTCAATATAAATGTGTCTGGCTTTGAAACATAAGAAAAAACTTTTGATTAAAAATATCTAGTTTTTTTTACAATGCCTGTGAAAATATTCTCTTCTTTTTCTGGTCAAGCAGAGAAAAGCTAAATTATTTCCTATGTCATCAGAAACAAACTGTCCTTTGCTGGGACTCATTAGAATTGGTTCTGACCGGTTCTGTTGGCGAATAATTCAATAAAACTGTTGCTGTTTGCAGCAACATGTCGGGAAGTTTTATCTTTTCTGCTCCTCTGCAGGATGGAAAATAATTATCATCTGGTGACTGAAGGAAGCACAGAAAAACAGAAAACAGGAAGATGCTGCAGCTGAAATCATCATCGCAAGATTTCCTAAAAACTAGTTTCAATAATCAGAGAAAAATCTAAATAATTTAAAAAGCAGTGCTTAAATGATAGTTTCATGGCTAAATTGCTGAAATGCAAACAGTTTATGAGCACAATATGAGAATACATGAAAATACATGAATATTTAATTCCTGACCAATTGATAAGTCCCAGAAAACTAGATAAAACAATTAGTTCTGATATCAAATAGTGGACTTTAAACAGCCAGTATATAGAAAAACACCACCAGAGAAAATGGGAAACTGCTGATCAACACATTTTAAAATATTAAAAGTTTATCAGTTGAGAAATAAAATAAATAAACTGATGGTAATTTGTTAACAGTAACATTCCTCAGAAGGCTTCATTCTGTCTTTTAACCAGTTTATGTAGGACATTAGCTGCCTGGTGAATCTTCCCCCCTGACTTACTGAAACACAGCATGGAGCAGAAACAAGCCCACCTGTCAGGACCAGAGGCCTGTTCAGCACATGATCTGCTCCTTCCTGGAGCCTGCTGAGCTGTCCGGCCAGCCAGTCAGCAGGAATCCAGTCAGACTGGTTCCAGCTTACGAACTGGTGCAGCTCCGACACATTAAACTGGGCTAATCTCCCAGTTTAAGAGGAGCAACAGTTAAAAGCCAGCAGAGCAGCAGCCAATTAAAAGACATTCCTGATCGGATTATGAACTGATGTGTTATTTCTTACTTTAAAATCCACATATTATATTTCATGAACACAGTACAGACGCCGTAGATTCACCTTAACGCTTCAGCAACACGCACAGACATGTCAGGAGATTAAAACGCTGCTTTAAGGCAAGCTAAGGCCACACACCGTCCAGTAGCTCGGAGCTAGCTTCTTAGCTAACCATTTAAACGCCTCTCGGCTTCGTCAGGTCATAAAACACGCAGGTTGTTCAGTTTGAAGGCTTACCGCGCTCACAAGTTCATGAAGAACCCACCGAGTCAGCACCTGGTCCAGGAGAGCCCAGCGAAGTTACATTTTATGTACTTAGAGCACAAATCTTCAGCGGGACAGAGGTCTTGGACACATTTGTCAACAGACTGAGAAACGTCTGCGCATGCGCAGATGGAACCGGAAGAAGAAACCTTTTTATGCTTTTTGCATTAGCAGCTACAGAGAGAGATATCTCCAATAAATTATGTCGGCATGGATATAAAATGTATATCACATGGATACAGGTAAGGAATAAAGTCTCCTGTTGTTTTTCCTGCTATTTTTTTCCATTTGTAAACCCGAATCAAAGAAGGAATATTTTCCAGGAGAAATACATGTATGTCATTTTCGGTTTGCTTCCCACCGAAGAAGATTCAAAAAAGATTTTGAAATTGCTTCCTTTTATACAATGAGAAAGTGGATTACTATTATTTTATTAACTATTTTTAAAAATGCCTCCTTGTTTATCTTACTTTCATAAATGTAAACGTCAGTAGATTTGTTCACTGCACACAAAACAAAATGAATCAGCGATTCCGCTTGGATCTTTAGGGATAAAAAAGTACCAAATAGATAAATATCAAATGAATGCATGATGTATTTTCCTTCCTCAGCATCCAGTCCTGCAGCTTTGGCTAACAGAATGGTGGGTCAGGTTGCCTTGCAGTGCCAGAGACAGTTTTGATTTATAAAATTGGGGGAAATGAGATGGAAACTCTGTTCCATGGGCCTCAGAAAGACATTTGAGTAGGGATATGATCCTTACCCATTATGGACAGAATGTCCATAATGGCTGATGGACAGAATACTTTGAGCTTCCTTCTTCTCCCTCTGCTCTCTGGTCTCCATCCAGGCTCCTTTTCCTTTGGGGTCATAGTTCAAGTATTTTCTGAACCTTTGAATCAGCTGCTTCCAGCTGTAAAGACAATACATTGTTTGCTTATATAATAACTCTTTCTGCAGATCATCTTTTGCAAATGGTTTTTTACCAATTCCTCAGATTCATTTTCTCCTGGTTACCAATATATTTCTGTTGGCGCTGCAGTCAAACTGAGGAACCTGTTTTTCCTCTTTCTGCAGGATTTATTTCCTTTGAAATGAGGCAGTTGTGGTTGCAACACTTTTACAACTTTGCTTTTAACTTCTTTTCATTAAACACTACCTGCTTTTCTGCACTGTTAGAGTGAAAGTTTCTTTTTGGGAAACATTTGTCTTTCTTTTCCTGATTAGAAGCTCCATTTGGTTGGTAAATCAGTGAGTGGATTATTCTGGACCCAGTTTCCGATTGCAGTTCCAGAAACACTCGCAGCTCCGTCACCCTAAGAACCTTGACCAAAGCCTGATTTCTTGGCCTTCTAATCTTTCCTCCTAAACTTAAAAATAAGCGTGGAAAAAGGCGTCTCTCATTGGTGGCTGTGCGAAGCCAACAGATATAATGCTGGCAGTTAAGGAGCTTTATAGGCTAAGAATAGTCTGTCTAAATCCATAGAGTAAAAGGCCCCATAAGGTTTGCATGGAGCGACTGGAGGATCGTTTGGATCTGCAGCCTGATTCCTGTAAACAGAAACTAACATCAACCTTTTACACTGATGAGAATCTGGGGAAATAAACTATTAAAACCATAAATTATGACAAAGTCTAAAGTGAAGAGAATCAAACTGGTCATTTTTCCAAAAGTTTCATTTATTTTTCAGCAAAAGGGGAGTTTAATGAAGAGTTCGAGCAGCTGACACAAACGACTCATCATCACCCCAGTTTTATCAGAGATTAAATGAAGCTTTGAAACATTTCAGGTAAAAATCATGTGATCATTTGTTTCAAACAGGCACAGAGTGAAAACCATCTAAAGCTTAACTACAGTTATTTTCTAGTCATGTTTCCATTTAACTTGACAAATGAAAGAAAAAAAAGATCAACATGTTTTCTGAGCCCAGTTTGGTCACTGACCTCATATGCTTAAATAAAATAAAGCTGAGCTGTAAACCTCACGGCTCGTAGTTCGGGTTCTACAGACTCCTGGGTTTAGGTGTTCATCTGGGTTTTCTTAGAACAGATTCTCAGCAAAACAGACAAAATGTGGTTCAAAAAGTTGTACAGTAAAAACATCAATCCATGATGGAGGAAGGTTGAGGTTTTTACTTTTAAAATACGAGGCCACCGCAGTGTAAAAAGGCGTTTCAGCCGCTGGTCGTCGGTTGCAGATGAATCCAAATTCCAGAAGTCGAAGCAAAAGTTCAAGCAGTGGAGGAGAAGAAAAAGCTTTAAATGAGCGACGACCAAAACATCCAAAGGCTTGAAAAATGAAGATGGGTTGATCCAAAGCGTTTGGCCGACTCTGCAGAGCAATGGCTCAGTAAACATGGCTGTAGGCCAACCATCAGGACGCTCCGACCTGCTGAGATGCTAACATGGATTATTTTAAAGGGAAATGGGAAAAACCTTTTCCCAGAAAAGCAGAACCTGAACATTAAGGCTGGCATTGAGGTTTAATCCAGTGTTTGCTGCTGAAATGTTCTTCATGGCTGAGTATTGCTGCAGCCTGGAGGACTCAGGTCTTCTTCTCCTGCTTCTTAATGAACCAGTTTTTAGGCGCTAAGTCCAGTCTGAGCTGCTCCATGAGCCACGGATCCTTTTCTGCTCCCTCAATAAACTCCTCCAAAGAAATCTGACCTGCAGACAAAACACAAGTTTAAGATTTCACACCGAAAGGAAACAATACTGTTCCTTTAAAGGGGAATGTTTCCACTTACAGTCTTTGTTTTTGTCCGTCAGCTCAAATATCCTGTCACAGATGCAGTCGACGGTTTCCACATTCGAATCATTATGCCATTTAATTTTGGTGATGATCTGGAGAAACAGAAACATGATGGTGTCAATATTTGAGCAAACATTTGCATGATTTTGAATGAAAATTGTGAAAATGTTCAATCATTTCTATGAATTTATGTATTTTTATAATTTCTCTAAGAGGTGATGGAGATGCAGAAATTATTCCTTCTTCTCTGCCAATATTTCTTAATTGGGTTTTTGCCAAAAGTTCCATAATTAGCTGTTTTTTAATGGACATAGATTGAGATGTTTTGAGATATTTTGAGATGTTTAGTTTGCAGCTTTGAAATAATTTGTCTCCAAAACAGTAAAACGCCAACAGCTCTTAAGTCAAACCGTAAACAATAAATAAAACCCCAGAAGTTATTTAACTCCAAAATTATTTTCATAAGAGATATTTGCATGATATTTACTACAATGTTTCACCGCCTGCAGGTCGTAAAGTGAGGAGGATTATCTGCAGTAAACAGCTGCAGCCTGAAATGCTGCACATTCACAGCAGTTCACTGTAAAGTTCAACCAGCTTCGTTTTCATGAAACAAGCAGGAACTGAAGACTCACTTTGATAACACGCCTCACTTCCTGATTGGTCAGGCAGCCGTTGCCGTCGTTATCGTAAACTTTAAATGACCACTTCAGCTTGTCGATGAGTTTTCCTCTAAGAACGAGGTTCACGGCTGCCACGTACTCCATGAAGTCCAGCTTACCGTCCTAAACAGAACCAGGAGAGACGCTCTGTGGATCACTGAATCTAACTCATCGTCCTCACCTCAACACACGTTACCTTATTGGTGTCAAAGGATTTAAAGACCAGTTCAATGAAAGCCACCTCCTCCTCTGATGATTTGCTGCTGACGCCAAAGATCTTCTTGAATTCATGCAGATGCAAGTTTCCACTCGGACATTCATCGGTGAATTTCCGGTACAGTTCCTGAATGTTCTGCAGAGTCACTTCTGTATCCGTGGAGGCCTGGACCTGACCCATCACTTCAGACAGAAGCAGCAGCAATCCCCTCAGGAGGAGGGTTATGCAGCAGCAGCATCGCTGCGTGGCCTCCAGGAGCCCATCGGTCTGCTGCGACCTTTTCCAGAGCAGGTTCTCCTCCTGCTGCTGAACAGAAGCCCAAACAATCCCGACCTGTAAGGAAAGACTTCTGGAATGCTTTCTAACTATCCCATGAATAAAGCCGGGGCGCTGATCTGCGGAGTGTTTGGCTGCAGCAGCACAGAGATTAAAAGGCTGAATCCAGCAGAGCCTGAGCGACTGCTTGGGGCGTGTTGATCCGATGCAGCGGGTGAGGAGGCGGGTCACCCGGCCTGACCTGGCAGGGGGCAGAAAACTGTCTGATTGGAGCCGCAAAGACCTAACCAGCTTCTGAACCAGCTGAGTCTCTAAATGTAGAGGCTTTCTAATCACATGTCTGCAGGCTGACTGATGAATCTACATTAGTTCAACACACCAAGAAGTTAAAATATCCCGTAACGTTTCTAAAAATACACAGAGACTCGATCAGGTGTGTTTATCTGCAGCTGAGATGTTTTCTTTTCCATCCTTCCTGCACTTCCCTGTTCCACCACCAGGTGTCCTCAGTTGTTTTTAGTCTGATTTTATAATCAATAATCAAATCCCATAATCATATCAGGCAGAGCCAAAAGATTAAAGTAGCTCAGTGTTTTTTAATCTAAATTAAGAGATGTGTCGTCATTTCCTGGGGATTTGTTAATGACTTTGGTCAAAGGTTTTGGGTTTCCTGTCAGAAGATTTTCTAATGTAAAAATCTGAATATGAAGAACATTTTGCAACATTCTTACTGAAAATCTCTACTAGTTTTTGGTCTGAAACTGAAAATGTTTGGTCTGATTTAACGTCAGGCAGTGAGAAAAACCATGATTGTATCTTTTTAATGAATTCTCCTCATTTTCTCAGCTTCCTCTGTTGGGTTGGAGCATCAGGCTGATAAGTTGTAGTAAAAGCTTGAGACGTGTCCTGTGTTGTCCCTGCAGGTTATCTTTAACCTGCTGATCTGGTTAACTCTCAGTCCTATTTTGGTTCCCCGGTCCAGTCAAAGTCCCTCATCCTCACAGCAGGAGTCAACATTCATTTATTCGTTTAGCTGAAGCATAATGTGAGTCGAACATTTAAAGTTTTATTCACCTTCTTATGCTCACATTGACGGCTTTGGTAGATTTAAAGAGACAGAAATTTTCCAATCTGCAAGTTGGTAAGAAATCAGATGAGGAGAGAAAAACATAATTTTAATTAATAAAATTATGCAACAGGACTGGAGGTGGTTTTATTAACCACGTGATTATCGTCTTTTAAGACCTGCAGTATTTTCTTCCAAAGTGTTGATTTTGCAGAAGGTTGTCAGAATAAGCTACAGTGTATAAAAGCCTTTCACTCTTCACACTAAATCCACCAAAACTTCAGCTTTTCAAAGCATTTTCAGTTTCATCACTTCCTGTATCGCAGTCAGTGGAACAAAATGTTCCAAGCTGAGTGTAGAAAATAAAACAAATTATCATATTTATTCATTTATTTGTGGCCTGGAAGGACATGTGACTTGGACATTTTGTCCCATGTAGTTTCCTAAGCATTACAGAAAGACGTCAGCAGAGGGCAGCAGACTGATCTCTATACATCAAAACTGACTTGATAATATTTTATTATTTCACCAGGAAAATCCCACTGGGATTAAAAATCTCTTTTGCGAGAAAATCTTGAAAAGATTAATAGCAAAACAGGAAAAGTGAAAATCATAAACATGTTATTTAAAATATTGCAGCTTCAACCAGAGACTTTCTTTTTCAAGTCTCCTTGAAAAAGCCTCTGGTTGCTGAAACCCGCCTCAGTTTTCCTTGATCTCCTCTGAGTGAAAGTGATGAAAAGTCTGAGAAGTGCGGCTGGAATGTTGGAAAGTCAACATGTGCATTGGGTGAAAAAATGGATGAACAATCAGTTTCAAACCTCATGATGAAAAATCCATCCATCCATCCATTTTCCTGCACCCTTTTCCCTTATTGGGGTCGGGAGGGTTGCTGGTGCCTCTCCAGCTGTCATTTTGGGCGAGAGGCAGGGTCACCTGCACAGGTCACCCTGGACAGGTCGCCAGTCTGTCGCAGTGATGAAAAATCACTTTTACCAAATATGTGTATTTGCGAGTCAAAAGAGGTGACAGTAGATTTATTTCAAGAGGTTAGATTTTATGCAAGACTTTAATGAGGTAATGAGCTTAAGAAGCACGCCTCCCCAGAGAAACTGGCCAACAGTGCCAACCCCTTTCATGACCTGATGAGTCAGTTGGATCCTTGGCAGCGGACAGACGGACAGAACCTCCTGGTTCCTTAAACTCTCCAGGAGACGGTTTGACCGACGCAGCCTGCAGCTATGAGACAAGAAAAGAGCAGCAACGATGAGTCGGATGTGGCTCAGATTCAGGAGATGTGCCTCATCTTTCTGAGGGAATGTCCCAGCGGCGCCCTGCATCTACATGAGTTCAAGAAGATCTTCGGCGTCCAGAGCAGCTCGCCGGAGGACTCCCTCTTCCTCGAAACGATCTTCCGCTCCTTTGACTCAAACCAGGTGAAGGATTGTTAACTGCCTGCCAGAAACCGGGTCCATGGTGAGGTTTGTGTAACTCTGCTGGTTTCTCCACAGGACAACACGCTGGACTTCATAGAGTACGTCGCTGCACTTAACTTGATCTTAAGAGGAAATCTGGAAGATCGTCTCAAATGGTCCTTCAAGATGTACGACCGGGACGGGAACGGAAAGCTGGACAGGAACGAGGTGAAGCGGCTCATAAAGGTGAGGAAAACCTGTTTTACCCAAAAGGTATTGATGGAAACATCAGATAGGAGCAGAGAAACAACGACGAGCCAAACTGTGAAATACTAACAGTTTTCTATAGCAGAAATCCCCTAAAGGTGGACTTTAGTGCCCCAGTAATCTGGGATTAGGGCAAGAGACTAAGGTCATGTCATGTGGCTCCATTGACAGAAAAAGAGTTGAGCGGTTGTGATCCTAAGCACCTTTAACCTGGAGATCAGGTGGTAATAGGCTCAGGTGTTCTGGGCTTGGCAGCGTTGGGTCAGGATGTTCAGGCACCTAATCTGGGTTATGAAGGGAAACTCTGCTACTCTGGTTTGATTGGCTGGTTCTGGTTTAATGAAGAAATACTCAGTAAGCTTCATATTGTTGAACTGGTGCGTTCCATTAAACGTTATCAGTCAGGAACTGCTTCATCCTCTGGGCGAAACGAACTCACCGTTCGATGGTGTTTGGATCTTCTTCTTCTTCTCTTTTAGATTTCCCTTCAGGAGCAGCGACTCCTCTCCCTCTTTATGTGTTTATATTATTACAGTGCTTTGTTTTATCATTTATCCTCTGTTCATTTTTGATGCTCAGATCTTTCAGTTTTGCTTTTGATGAAATTTGTTCAGAGAACTTCAGTTAAAGTTGATTAAAATTCCTGGATTCTGACGTTTTTCTGACAGATTCTTCATAAAATCAAACTTCAGAAGAGCGAAGTTGGGCTGACTCCGTCCCAGATCTGTGATCGGATCTTTGCTCTGGTTGACGACAACAGTGACGGTAGGAGGACAAATTCAAGCACAACTCCAAAAGTTAGAGCAACTTGAAAAAAATAAAACATTTTTACTTCTTATTTTAGAAAAGGAAACTCACAGACTGTATAGATTCATAGACATAGATGGAAACATTCAGGCTTAATGTTGACGATTCTGGATCAGAGAGAATTAAAACCCAAATTCTCTGAATGTTACATCAGATCAATGATATTTAAGCAGAAATGTCAGACTTCTGAACGGTCTATTTCTATAGTCTCTCTTGGTCTGGGCTCCTTTTGCATGGTTTTATTTTCTGTCTGCTCTTAGTGAAACTCCTGAAAGGATTTTGCTTGACAAACTTCTGAAGGCTCCAGTTATCTGCTGCTGATGCACTTTTTCCTTCAACTCAACTTTCTATCAATATGCTGTAACTTTTTCCACAATATTTTACTTTTCTGACACAAAATTTTACGTTTCCATTCTCTGTGACCCAGAATCATTTAAATTACAAGAAATAAAAAGTTTAGATATTTCCATCCATATGTAATGAATGAACATGAATGTCTTGATAACTCCTTCTTCATGACATCCTGTTCTTAAAGGACCAGTATTATTGAAATGTTTACAGGCTGCCTGATCACAGGAGCCTCCAGGAAGACATGAGGATTTGATTTTCAGTCTGGTGAAAACGAAGACGTTGCTCTGAGTCTCGGTCTCTGTCCTCCCAGGTGAGATAACCCTGAGTGAGTTCATGGAGGGGGCCAAGAAGGACCAGTGGCTCATGGACCTCCTCAATCTGGACGTCAACACGTCCGGCTGGGTGATCCAGAACTGCAGGAAGCTCCCATGATGCCTTGCTGTGAGAGCAGCGTCTTCAGGTTTCACTTCCGGAGAGGAAGAACTTTTTCGGTTCTGAGCCGGTCCGGACCTGGACCTGTTGACCTGGCAGAAGTTCTGCTGGGCCGGTCCGATAGGCGGCAGCTGATTTCTGTCATCAAATACAGACAAAGTAACGGCTAAATATCCACTTTTATCAGAGTTGATTCCAAATAAATCTGGATATTTACTGTGATCTTTATCGAAGGGATTCACTGAAGTCATGAATATTTTAAAGAGTCATTTTAACCTTTTTAATTTCCTCGCTGGTTAAACTGAAATGTTTTCAAACGTGTTGCATCCGGCGGATCCAAACACACGAACATTGATCTGGGCTGAAGAACGATGAAAACCCAACAAGTGAGCAGAAACTCGACCAGCTGCATCAGGCCGACGCTGCTCTTCACTCCTTTCTCTTCACTCCTTTCTCTTCACTCCTTTCTCTTCCTTTTCTCATTAAGACCAGATGAACAAACTTAGACTGAAAAATGATTTATTGTACAAATTTGCATGTTTCCACAGACATTTGCAAAGATTTGGACCCGTCAGTATTGTAACGCAGTAACATGGGTGAGAATTTGATTTCAAAGTAGAATAAATTAATTTCAACACAATCTGGTAAAACTTCAATTAAAATCAGATTTTATGATCACATGACTGAGTGAGATGGTTTCTAAATGTGCAGATTGGCTGAAAAATAATTAAAAATGAATAAAAAACAAACAAACAGACAAAACAGTCGCTCAACTGCTGCAGTCGCTCAGTGAAATGATGCCTGCAGCCTAGAGCTCGATCTCCTCCTGCAGGTAAAAACAGCTCCTGGATGGTTTTCTGACTGGGATCTATGCAGTCCCAAACTGAGCCAGATCACTCAGCTCTACGTCACCAAACTCCTCCCAGGGGCAGATCACTGCAGCATCTGCAGGGAAACAGAGCAGGCATGAGGGAACAGCTCAACACCACCAGGATCCAGCCTGACATTGAGCCTGAGACTCACCGTCGAGTCCCTCCATCCCCGGCAGGGCGCCGTCAAAGCTGCTGCAGAAATAAAAGCCGAGTTAGAAGGAGAAGAAAACCCTGAAAGTGAGAGGGGGGGAGACTTTCCTCACCCTTTCTGTCCAGGTTTGGGAGCTTTGCTCTTAAACTGTCTGCTGTCCTTCTGCTTGAGCTCAGCTGGACGGGGCTTACCGGCCTCAGACGCTGATGATGCATTCAGGTTCTCCACTGTGCATCAGAAAAACAAACATTTCATTAGTAAACAGGAGTCTGTGGCACTTTAAAAGAAGATGGTTAAATTCTGCAGTATAATCTGAAAGAACAGAGAATGTAAAATCAAGTAAATATAAATCTGATCAATATTGAAAACTTACTTGCTTTCCAGATGTTAGAGATGATTCTCTCTGCAGACCAGATTAGAAGCAGCTGCAAGACAAAGAAGGAGTCGTCTGTCTTCTTTCTTCTTGCTGTCTTGGTCTCTGTCTCTGTCTCTGTCTCGTCCTTCTGGCTGCTTTTATACCCTGCAGGGATCAGCTTCCCCTCGGCGCTCAGGCAGATTACATCTTATGACTAAGCCTCATTAATTCAAACACCTGCAGCAGCTTCCTGGGATTCTTTGTTTATGAAATGTAGAGACTCAAAGACAAATAAAATTAGGATTTTTTTCTTTCCTGGGAAACATGGAGGCCAGTTGGGAGCTCTGCTGCCCAGGCTGAGGTCTTTCTGTATGGAGTTCTCCATGTGAACACTGGGGTTCTCTCCAGGTACTCTGACTTCCTCTCTGTTAGGTTTCAGTAAACTTCTTTAAATTCAGTGTGTTTTCATGGTTCCTGTGGCGTTCCCAGGAAGGTCAGTGTGGTTTAGCCTCTAACGGCCTTTGAACACGATTTAGAAATATTTCCTGATGTTGTACCTTGCAGCTGCTCTCCAGTTTAATTGATTAAAGTAAAACGCAGCTGACAGAGACAGAGCGGCTCGTCTGTTCCGGGACAACAGGATGAGTCACACAGATAAGAAACGTTGCATAACAAGGATCATGTCCAAATCTGCAGGTGTGTGAATCAGCCTCAACCTTTCAGCAGCATCTGCAGAGACACACGTGTGTCTGTGTGTAACATCTTCAGAAATGAGCGCGTGTTACCCAATCCTCTTTCCGACACCTGTGCTAAATCACCTGTTCAGCTTTACTGCTGCTTAGAAACAGCATCACACACAGAGTGATGCAATATTCCTCATATGATTAAATGTGTGCATGAATAAAATAAACAGCACTGAAACACTGAAGTATTTTTGACTTTATATTAGAAAACCATTAAAAACATCAGCATCTAAGAAGCAACTGTTGCTAAACTAAAACAGCAACTAAAATGCTTTAGAAATATTTGCAAAAATTGGCAACATATAAATTGAATTAAGCAAAACTGAGGGTCTCCTGGTTAGCTCACCATGATTTATAGCATCGGACATTGATGGGTATTTTTGAACCTTCATAAAAGAACCACAGACAAACATAATAAGTTTTGTGGCCGAGCTTTTGCTCTAGGAGAAAGCATAGCAAAAAGGATCCTCCGATCCTCTTCACCAAGCGTTTCCCCCTCAAAAGGAGAAACCATTGCAAGGAGGATCCTCCGATCCTCCTCACAAAGCCCTTCTCCATCCCCTCAGCTCGGGCAAGACTTTTATTTAGGAAAAGGGAGATTGTGAAAAAAGAGAAACAAAGCAACTTTTATCTGCACAGAGGTCATCTGGCTCTAGAGGAGGAATAATCAGTTCTTAAAACACAGACACTTGGTGCCAAAAAGCGCCACACAAGGTTATGATATATGTAGAAATGATAATAACCTAAAAATCCCTAACAGACATAAAGACGAGCTTCATGAGACGCAGACGTGGTTCCTGAGTTCAGAGGTGAATTGTACTGGAAATTAGTGAGGGATCATATTTACATACAGTCTTGCACATTGGACAGGTGTGTATTCCACTACAGTCAGATGGTTAGAAACCCAAACGTGGGGCTGTGATGTTGACACCAACCCAGCTGGGCTGGAAAAGGAGAAATGAACTGCAGTGGCCACCCGTCCACCGACAGGGGGCAGTACTGAGATGGGCTCAGGCTAATTATGAAACTAATTTACATCAAATATCAGTTCTTACAGAAACATGAAGATAGCAACTTCAGGAACCATTTGTGTATCTGCAAAGTAAGATAAAGTTGTTTTGGGGTTTATTTATTCTTTAAGGTCAGATTAGTGATGCAATAATCAATAAAAGGTAGAGAGGAAAGAGAGGAAGCTGACATGTTCAGTCAGTGAACGTAGCATGTCTGTCTGGAGAGATTCAAGAGAAATCTGTCTGTTTTCAGGTAAAGACGACGTCATTCCTGTGTGTCTGTTCACACACTGAAGATGCCTCGTAAGCAGCAGACATGATGCTTTCTGTCTGATGAGCTCCAGTCATCTGAGATGCATTTCAGATGAGAGGAACCTGAGTCTGGTTGGTTCTCAGTGTTTCTCTGGGATTAAAAACTTTACTGCAGCTCATCTTTATTGAACTGGTGCGACGTTTCCATCTGTCAAATGAAACCAGGAAACTGGGAGTTTCATCCAAACCTTTACACACTTTGTTCCTTCTTCCTTTTTGTAACTCCTGACTGAAAATATGGCCTCCATGTGAAAGAATGAGAAAATATTTGACTTTCATGAAAATATTCTTTAATTTCTCTTAACTTTTCTGAGACATTCATTGGATGGGAGCAGAAATGTTTTACCTTTACTAAATAAACTGTCCGGGCTGCCCAGTGGTGCAGCGGGTAGAGCTGTTGCCTTGCAGCAAGAAGGTTCTGGGTTCGATTCCCGGTCTTTCTGCATGGAGTCTCCATGTTCTCCCTGTGCATGGTGGGTTCTCTCCGGGTACTCCGGCTTCCTCCCACAGTCCAAAAACATGACTGTCAGGTTAATTGGCCTCTAAATTGTCCCTAGATGTGAGTGTGTGTGTGTGTGTGCATGGTTGTTTGTCCTGTATGTCTCTGTGTTGCCCTGCAACAGACTGGCGACCTGTCCAGGGCGACCTGTCCAGGGCGACCTGTCCAGGGCGACCTGTCCAGGGCGACCTGTCCAGGGTGACCTGTCCAGGGCGACCTGTCCAGGGTGACCTATCCAGGTGACCCCGCCTCTCGCCCGAAATGACAGCTGGAGAGGCACCAGCACCTCCTGACCCCAGTAAGGGAAAAAGGGTGCAGGAAAATGGATGGATGGATGGAAATAAACTGTCTGACTTCATGACGTCTTTTAAAAATTTAATGTTTTTCCTTTTTCTTTGGAAGAAACAGAGTCAGTGACATTCAATGATTATTGAGATCATTGAATTCCCTGCATGTAATAATAATCATCCTAAAAGAAACAAAACTCAATGATTAAAATCATTTTATTTAAAAATGGAGACTTGGACAGATATTAGTGGTTTTGTGTGAAATACAGCAGAATGAATGAGAAAATTCAAGGTTGAGGTAGTTTCTCTATTTTATTACATGCTACAATATATTCATCAGATTATAATAATCCTGTCTTCAAACAGACAGATTGTAATATTTTGTATTTTTATTGGAAGCATCATCTGTCAGGAACGTGTAAGGCTCTGATGAGTTTTCATCCTGCCACAGATGATCATTCATGTTTTGTATGGATCTCATGTTTTCTTGTTATGCTTGCAGGTCTGTGATGTTTCTGCTCCTCATCCTCGGATGAAGGGGGATCACGAACAGCAGGGATCTTCCTCGGGTCTAAACGGTTCCAAACTGGGCCAGTTCGCTCAGCTCCACGTCTCCGTATTCCTCCCAGGGACAAACCACTGCAGCGTCTGCAACAAGCCAGCAGAACCAGTCAAATGTTTCACATCAAACCCACCAGAAACCTGCAGTGGACTCACCGTCCAGGCCGTCCAGGGCTGCGTCGCTGACTCTGCTTTCAGGGAGACAGAAACGTTTCTCACTCTGCTGCTGATAATTCACTTCCTGTCTGAGGTGAAAGTTCATCTCACCCTTTCTGTCCTCGTTTGGGAGCTTTGCTCTTGAACTGCCGGCTCTCCTTCTGCTCCAGCTCTGGTGGAACCGGCTTGGTGCCTTCAGGTGCTGCTGCTGCTGAGTTCATCTTACTGCATCACAGAGAGACCGGATTCAAACCATCAACCAGCCTGGAGACGACCGTAACGTCCTGGTTTTACATGCAATGCATCACTGATGCATGATAAGATGAGTTTAAATACATTTAATAGCTGAATTTGGACTAAACTGCATTATTAGTTGCATATTTTTATAATATTTTAGATAAATTATATCTAAAAAGTCCAAAAGGTTTATTTGCAAGGAGTCCAAACACTGACATAAATACTGACGACTCTAAACTGCATCTTAAAATATTGTAATTTATGAGCTGTGAATATAATTTTTGCATAAAGTTTAACAGACCTCCAACTGAAGAGCACAAAACTGCAGCTTTAAATATGTTTTTCTTTATTTCTTATTCATTTTTTACCCTTCTATTGGTTTGACTATATTTTGTTGCAGAATATTTAGTTCCCTCTCTATACTCAGCATTCACTTTCTGAATAGTTCATATTTTCACTCTTTGAGTTGAAATAAAAATCTGTCACAAGACAAACATTTGCTATAATAAAGATCCACCCACCTGTTTCTGTTGGTCCTGCAGTGAAAAGCAGCTGTGAGACAAAGAAGGATTCTTCTTTCTTCTCACAGTCTCTCTTTCCTCCTGCTTCTCCCTCACAGCGTTTTTATACGCTGCCGGGTCCGACCGCCTCTCCAGAGCCGATTTGGGCTGCTGGCTTAGGACTAAGCCTCAATAACTCAGAACAACTGGAGAACGCTGGTGAGGCTGGATTTCATTCATGTTAGCTTACATCACAGCTGTTTCATAACTGACATATTTACCATAAATAAAGGAGCAAAATGTTTCTGTAAGAACCATCTGTATTATCTGGACTGAGTTTTTCCAGCATGGTGAAGGACCTGTGATGCTGTGGGCCCAGTTCTCTGTTAGATGAGAAGATCTCAGCTGTTCCTGACCAAAACCAAGAGGAGCTTCTCCATCTGTCTCCATCCCCGACATCACAGGCCTGCAGAGCAGAGGCAAACCTGCAGATGGCGCTGTGATCCAGGATAATCTAACAACCAGAGATTGTGAAAGTTTCTTTATTCTGCTGAGAACCATAAAAAACTCTGAGGAGACAGTCGGTGCATAAGTGGACAATCTGATTTGGACAAAGTAAAGTGTGAAAGTCTTGCTCACTGATCTGTTTTCTCTCCAAGCTAATCGGATCCAATTTGGCACAATTGGATTCAGAAAGGAGGCGGTTCGTTCAACGGGCTGCAGATTACAGAACCAGGCTGAGAGACCGGGTCAAAGATCCGACCCACACAGACACTGATGTCTGCTGGCCAAAAGGTCGCCTGAGGTCAACAGCTTTACTCTCTGCTGCGTGTTTGGAGGCCGCAGCATTAACACCTGATGTATTGTTACAATCCGGACACCAAGCAGTGAATCCTCCTTCACTGAGAGGCAAACAGACAGGAAGTTATACGTTCTTGAATAATTTAATAGAAATCAACATGAGACCAGAGGAACATGAGGAACATCTGCTCAGCATTTACTACCTGCATCTAAGACCTGATTTTAGTCCTGAGTCGGTTTATCAGCATCGCTCACAATATGGTCTGTTAGTTTTGCACAGGTTTGGTTTAACCACGTTGCTGAATTTCTTCTTCCTGGAGAGCAGCTAAAAGAGTTAAAGCTGCTTAAGAGGATGATGTTATGATTTCATCTAAACTTTAAACCACTTCATCTTTAAAGTGGTTTAAAGATGAACTGGTAAGAATTTATTTCAGAGACGGAATAAAAACAAAATTTTTACATGTAAAAAGTGACATTACAAGTTAAACAACTGTACACTCTTAAGAGAGATAGTCTTTTTAATTTATTTTCATGTGTTTTTCCAACAAACACAACATTCACACGCACATACACACCCCCACACACACACACACACACACACATTTAACGGGACTTCACGGTTTCTCCTTCTGGTTCCTGCAGTAGAAAAACAGAACATAGAGAGAGTTAATTATGTAATTCATCTAATTTTGAAAACAAATGAAGTAAAGATACACTGGATATGTTTTAATTGTGACAAAAAGAGTTTATTCCTCAGCAGAAACAGATCAGGTCTGTGTGTAGCTGACCTACTGATGCTGCTGCTACTTTCTGACGCGGGTCTTGCTGAGGTGAACTTTGCCGACAGGCAGTGGGTCTCCCTGCTCGGCGTACGGGTTTCCACTGGCCTGCTGGATGAACTGCTGCAGGTCGCACTGCCTCAGCTCCTTGTTCAGCCCATCGATCAGCTCATGTCTGTCCTGGAGAACATCAGAGGAACAAACTGCAGTCAAACCAGCACCAGGAAACACCTTAACATAGACCAGGGAGGGGTCTGGAGTCTGGGGTGGCATGTTATGTCGTTCTGATTCTCTGTTGCTGAGGATATTTTAAATCTGCAGTTTGAAGGAGTTCAATGTTTGCTGCTGCTGTTGGAGATGCAGAGCATCGGTCATGTTAGTCTGGGTGTTTCCACCCAATAAACCAGTAAAATCAGATCAACTGGTGACCAAAACTGAAACTTCTGCTCCACCTGCAGCTGCTGTGGTTCTGAGTCAAACCAACCTGTTCCCCTCCTGGCCTGTGGGGGCGCTGCACCAACAACCACTGAAGGAAACGACACAAAAACCTCTGAAGACACTTAGAGCAACTTCCTGCTTCACCAAATAAAAATGGAGGCGTCAGATTTTAGCGGTTGGAGGATTTCTCTTTAGTCTTTGGCTAAAGGCCACGACTAACACCAGAGTCTCGGGTTTGTTTTGGTTATATTTACCCAGAATGCCCTGCACTGTTGTGCACTTCCTGTTTTTTTTTAGCAATCTCCGGTTCATTCTGACCGCCCCAGATTTCACTTTAACCGAACCGAGAGGGTTTGTATTCGGACCAGAGTTCACTTTCCTGAACTCTGGTAAATATGATTACATATTCACATTTCCCCAGTCGGACAGGACTCTAGAAAACAGGCTTGAGTTGAATTAAAGTGGATTAAACAGGGACAGTGTTGATGCACCATCTGCTTCAATATGTCTCTCATATTTCTGATGAGTTTTAGTTCAAAACAACAAGAAAGGTTTGAAGGATGATGATGTTTTATCAAGAAAATATTTTTAATGTCTAAACAAAAGGAAAAAAGATTAACAGGTGGATTTCATATCTTCTTTCACTTCAACTTTGTAAATCTGGAGCTAATATTAAATGTGTAGAAAGTAGTTTTTGTTCTCGGTTGTAATATTTGTGATTCTTCTGCTGTGGTTTGGTGTTTGTGTCTTCAGTTGCCGTCATGAACAGTCTGCTGGTTTCTGAGGATAAATCACCTTCCTGGCTTTGGTAAATCCGGCTCCTCTGTCTGTTCCGGTTCTTCCTGTTCTCGGGTTTCTCTTCTTGCCTGACCTCAGTCTCTCTGTCTCACCCTTTGTCTGTTCCTTTTGTTCCGGTTAAGTCATCATTTGTCTACTAAATGTATTTCACTGTTTCACATTTTAAAGAGTTTTCTGACTCATTATTGTCTCATTTTGATGTTAAAGGACATGTGGACACATTGGAGGGGACAGACGTCTGTCTCTGACCTTCTGACTGGAAACTGCTCCGGTCCAACCAGATCAGTTGCTCTGAAGAATCTGCATCAGGTGTGGCTGACAGTCTGTCAGCACTAGCATGTACATTATGTTTGTTTTGTTTTTACAACTTTATTATAGTTTCAAAGCTAATTAAGACACTTTGGTTTGTGATTCAGATCACTGTAAGAAATTACTATTTAACTTTCGACTCACTTAGTTTGATCTGATTTTGGTTTTTAATTCTGAAGGACGGGATGACAATCCTTCATTTGCTGTGGGTCATTTCTGTGATTGATTGATTTTCAAATACATAAATAATAATGGCAGCGACGGATGTAAACAGTGACATGAGATGCATTCATACTTCATCCATGATGCTGGCGCTCATCATCTGTCAGCCAATCAGAGGAGACGTCGGCGACTAATCAATTATACTTGGGAGCCGCTACTTATGCAAATTATATTCTGTGATTTTACAATAGTTACGTTGAAATGACACACTTTTTATGAAGTGTGTGATGCTGTGAGAGCTGAGGTGGAGCCAGCAGCACATTATGGCAGAAACAAACCATCATCCTGTTTCTACTTCCTGTCAGCATCATGTCTAACATCCGGCTGGTCATGTGACTCCTGTGATTTCAATACGACCGAAAAACAAACTAATTCTAGCCCAGAAACCTTTTATCAAACTTCGTCCAGAACTGGCATATTTCCATTAAGCACATTATTTTCATCATTTCATTTTGCACAGTCCTCTGGTCAGTGGAAACGCAGCCACTGCTGCCTCATTAACTCTCCCTCTCATCCCTGCTGAAACTCGTCTCCATCTGTTAGCTTAGCATGCCGCAGCATCTCCAGCAGCTGAATCCTGAGCAGTTTGGGTTTCCTGATCCTCCCTCAGCCAGAACGTAGTGATGTGGTATACCTTTACCGTTTCTTCTGCAGTCTGCAGCTTCCACTGCGTCTCTGCCAGCGCCGCGTCCAGATCTTCTCCCAGCTGCAGCCGCTTGTGGAGCTCCTGGGTCAGGGACCTGAGGGCCTCGTCGGTCAGCCGGGCCTCCTCCTCCTCGGCGCTCGGGTGGCTTGTCTGGGCTCGGTCCTGCAGGTCCTGCTCCAGGTGGTCAGAGCGGCTCTGGAGCACCTTGACCTCATAACCCTGGTCGTCTATAGACGAGTGAATCTGCTCCAGGCGCCTCTGCATGTCTGTAGAAGACAGGATGACGGTTTTAGAGTCGGCTCAACACAAAGAAGATCTGCTGCTGGATCAACCTCTAGGCCTCTCAGGACTACTGGTTCTGGTCTGCTCTACAGAACCAGAACCAAACATGCAGTAGCAGCGTTCAGCTTCTATGCACCACAAATCTGGAATAAACTCCCAGTAAACTGCAAAACAGCTGAAACACTGAGATCCAGACTACAAACCCAGCTGCATAATAACTGGAACATTGACCAACATATTTGATCAAAATCAATCATTTTGATGAAGGAACTCAGAAAAGTCCAACATTTGGTTCTGGTTCCTCAGAAACAAACTTTATGTTTTTATGATTTAAACACTTTGACCTGCCTCATTACAGAACTGTGCTTTACAGGTAAACTTGATTGATTGATTGATTGATTGATTGATTGATTGATTCTACCTTTCTCTCGCTCCAGCTCCACCTTCAGTTCCTCCTCCCAGTTTTCTCCGTACATCAGCTCCACCTCATACTGCTTCAGCCGGTACTCCAGCTCCTGCAGGTCGTCTGTCGGGTCCGGAATCGGATCAGGAAGTGCAGAGGTCGTGACCTTCTGTTCGAGTAATTCAGTGTCTTTCTCCAGAGCTTCGATCTGAGCCTCCAGGTCCTGCAGCATCTTCTGCTGCTGCAGGACCTGCCTCATCATCTCCTCCTTCTCAGGATCAGACGGATGTTTTTCTTCTGCTGATTCCTCCAGACTGGGAGACCAGTTCCTGCTGGGCCGGTTCCTCCTGGGAAACGTTGAGGGGCCCAGATTGAAGGAGAAGGCTTTCTGAGGGCCCTTATGCTGAGGTTCTGGTTCTGAAGGCGCCACCAGGGGCCGATGGCTTTCCTTGCTGGGTTTGTTTGGCCCTTCGCTGAGGCTCGGCCCGGTTTTCCGCAGGACGAACTGGACCTCTGCAGCCAGCTGACCCATCTGAGCCAGCAGCTGCATGGGGCAGTCGTCAGCAACCAGGGGGCGCTCCAAGCCCCGGAACTTCCTGATCAGAACATACCGACCCGTCTGGCCTGTGCAGAAGGAAAACGTTTAGATTCTGCAGAAAAGTTTCATTTTCTATGCTTACAGAGCAGCCAGCAAGCTGAAGAGATTTTTAAAAAGTCATTAAACACAATTTTTGTACTAAAAGTAACAGAAATCTCCCATTCTCAGTGGCATTTGTCCAAGGAGTTACTCAGGGTCCTGTCTTTGGTTTTCTACCTTTAACCTACCCTTAACCTGCAAGCCGCAGTGTGAATATTCACCATGACTCAATGTCTATTGGATCATAGGGATGAATAGGAACTACATACCGATGGCCTGAGCAAGCGAGATGACGACTTCGTGGCAGGAAGTGCTGAGAGAAAGGCCGCAGACGACCCTGACGACCCCGTCGACCCAGACCTTCAGCTCCATTCCTGACCTGCAGGAAGAAACCACAGCAACATGGCACGCAGGTCAATAAATATACACATTAAAGCAACAGGAAACATGCAAAAACATGTAACAAATGACCATTTAATCTGAAAATGCCTGTTACAAAATGTCTTCAGTTATTCGTCCCAATTAGCTGTTTACCACTGACTGGATTTTCTGTTTTGGTTTTCTTTGGAGTTAATTTCTGATTTTTTATTATCATTACTCTTTAGTTGTTTGTTATCTTTAGGAGTTTGCCAAATAAAATAATTCCTGTGAGTTTGCAGCAATAACTAGAACTGATGACAGATTTATGTATTTTTACCTTTAAAGGAGCTTCATGATCACATTTGATTCATTTCTATTGGATTTTAATAAAACCTGCCAGCCTGCTCTCTGCAGGTAGTTTCTCAGTGTTTCCCTTGTTGAACATCATCACATGTTTGCAGGTTTCTGCTGAGGCAGGAATGCTGCAGAACCGCCGACATTCCTGCAGGTTGAGTCTCCGCCTCACATACCTCCAGTCTGTTTACTCTGCTTCTCGTCAGTATCACCTTCACTCAGAGCTACGATCACCACTGACAGAAACCTGCTTTTTTATTTACAGCTGCTTCTAGTTTCCATTCATTTAAGGACCTAAAGCTGGTTTTGGTGCTTTTAAAAATGTTTTCTGCCCCTCAACAATCATTTCAGCAATTCTAAAACTTCAAAAACTGGAAACTTCACAATTAGAAAAAGTCATTTTGTTATTTGTAAATTTTTTTATGATTTAATTTTTTTCAGTTTCTATTCATATTTAAGCTGTAAAACAAAAATATATTAAAATGGACTTCCTTTCATTAGGTTTCTAATGAGTTTTCTGTGTAAAGAAAAATATTTAAAATCAAGAAAATTTATCTTGAAGAATAATCTTTGTTTTTTATTAGAAAAAGAGATCAAATTTAATCTAAAATAAGCTTTATTTTTATTGTATAATTGTCCAGATTTCTCTAAATGAAATAAATAAACGAACCAACATTAATTTATGTAAATGAAACAGAAAACAAACTTGGCTCCCAGATTAACTAATAAATGTTTTATCTGATTCGTCTCTTATTACTGTAATAAATACAAACTGGCCTGTTTTATGTAAAGACAAAAAGATGAATAATTATTTCTAAATCAGAGCCGACACTCACCTTCCTGTTCAACCTTCTCCCAGTTTCAGGTTCTGAGTTGAGGATAGCTGGATGAATGAATGAATGCGACCGAAACGTCCAAACAAACTTCATCCAGGGAAGAGGAGGAGGAGGAGGAGGAAAAGGAGGAGGAGGAAGAAGAGGAGGAGGAGGAGGAAGAGGAGGAGGGAAGAGGAGGAGGAAGAGGAGGAGGAGGGAAAAGGAGGAAGAATGCAGCTCATCTGGCTGTTCTGCATCAAGTGACGTCATCCTGAAGGTTCGGCGCTTTAATGACTTTTACTGAGAGCCACTTTCATCTGAGGGTTTAGTCTGACAGATCATGACCTCTGACCTTATCGTCAGGCTTTTTATTTATTTATTTTACATTTTCATGAGGTTACTGATCTGAGGACAGAAGTAAATTATATATTCATTATTATTTGTTCTCCCATCGGTTCCCAGCTGTCTGACTAGCAGGTCCAATATTAGAGCCAGGATTACCTGCTCTAAGATTTCCCTGGTTTTGTTGATCTTATCGGTTCAAAAAACGTAAATGTGATGTCACTGTGACATCACTTGGCTCCGCCCACTGGGAGAGGAGCAGGAGTGTCTCTGGATCTGCAGCATTCCAGGCTGCAGGACGAGTTTGTGTCTCTGTGCCTGTTTGTGTTTGAGTCTGAGGATCAAGAGCTCAGGTTCCTCAGACTCTGAAGTTTTAAAAACAGGTTTACGCACATCAAGCAAATTTCATCTTTAAAGTCAAGTACACACAGCAAATTTGGGCCAATGGATAAAATCCAGGTTTACAAATCCGATAACAAGGAAGAAAAATTGATGTGATTCTTTTCATATGCTGATAACATAATTGACATGAACTTAAGAATGTTTGGATTTTGACATATTGACAGAATTAGATTAAAGTCAGAATTGTTTTTTCCAGTTGCACTAACTTTGTCCTGCAGAACAACACAATGCTAAGAACGGAGAGTTAATAGAGAAACTCCTGGGACAAAGTGTTTGGAGTCGTCAGTATGACATGAAAAGTACAAATTAAATTCAGTTCTGGGTGGATTTTCTTCCCCTTCCAGTCTCGTCATCCACCTCTGGTCGCTCCTTTTCTCTGGAGAAATTCTCCTGCATCAAGTTTTCCAGCTCGCCTTTTCCTCCTCTGGATGCTGCGGTCAGTTACTTCTCCAAACCACCACACTGGTCCTCACTGCTTATGGTGAAATGTTTCATCTCCAGCTTGGTTCAGGCAGCTTAGCTCCTCTTAGTGTGTAAAAATGACAAACTTACTGGGATTTTTGCTGCCATGTTGTTCCGGACTTACACTTTGGATGGATAGCAGCCAGACAGTTTGGTTGTTTATGTCCAAACAACAGATTCTAGCAGCGTTGCTTTGGCATGCAGCACTGCCATGTTTACTCGTCTCATTTACTTTGCAACATTTCTAATTCTCGTTGTCAGAGTGTTTAAATGAAAGCAAGCAAACACATGGAGATACACAGAGAACACAAAACTTGCACCAAGAAAATAAATAGAATGTTCTGTAATGTTCCACTAGATGGCAGCATCTTCCAGCTCTACAACAAGCAGGATTTTAGATTCACTTTACTTGAAACAAGCTTGGAGACAAAAACAGTCATTGATTCCAAGTTTAGCTTTTTATTAAATGTATTTTAGTTTATGTTGCAGCATAGCTGCATTTTGCTGACTGCTAATAATGTATTTATCTATATTTGTCTGTTTTACTAATACCAGCTGAAAAAATGCACATAATTTCTTCACCAGAATAAACATCTCTGGGTATTTATTGTTTTCATGCAGCTTAAGCAGAATTCAAATAGAAAGGGAGGGACTGATGTCATTTTAAAGCATTGTTGGGTTTTTTAAACTTTATGTTCAGGTTCTGAGTTTAATGAAAACCTGTCCGGACCTGTTCTGATAAATAACTAAAATAACCAAATAACTAGAAGGACAGCAGTTCTGCACTGTTAGTAATTAAAGCCCTTAGCCAGTTTAATTACGGAGCTCTAATCTAAATAGGCTTACAGAGCAACGGTCTAATTTAGCAGTTTTATAATTATTACTGAACTGCATGTGTATCACTTCAGCCCCACTTAATTACCAACAATTTACCTCTGGAAAATCTATTGTTGGGTTGCAGTAAAGCAGGAGGGAATTAGAACAGCAGACTTTGTTTTTCCATTCGCTGCTGCTGCAGCGTTCAGCCGAACATCAGCAGAGACGCTCCTGCCACTCCCACCACCAACACCCAGAGAAAGACGGGTAAAAACCTCCAGATGGATCCATCTTTCATTGTGTCAACCTGTAATTTAAGTTCCTTTAATCTGAGTGGACAGATAACTGCTGTTAGCATCGGTTAGTCTCCCCATCAGATGATCCCGTTTGTTTCCTGTCTTCTTCTCCTCCAGAGGTTTCCATCATCACTGAGGTCTGAGGACCGAGGCGGCGCCGGTTGATTTGGTGTCTGATGAAGCATTTCTGTGTTGATTTGATCAAATGTTCTGGATCATTAAAAAACCCAATGATGAACCAGGATTTGTTATTTAGAGTCTGGTTATGTCTTAGTGTATGTACACATTTGATCTTAAAGTAGAGATAAATTCAAACTTATTTTAATTTTATTGCTTCATTCTACTCTTTAAAAATCCAGAATTTGATGACATTATTGCCGATGAGAACAGATGGAAAAAAAATGGAGAAATCTTTTATCCTGTTCTGTTTTTGTTGTGCTGACGCTTTATAGATCCATTCTAAATAATGTTTAGTTAAACTTTTACAATTTTAGGATGATGACAGTGGAATCATTTAGCAGTTACAAATGAGCTGATTGAAATAATCTGGTAAAAAAGTAAACCTTTTGGGGGCGTTGTGGTGGCGCAGGGGCAAAGCACTAGGGCCTTAGTCCTCATGCCGGCGGTCACAGGTTTGATTCCCGGCCTGGTGACATTTGCTGCGTGTCTTCCCCCTCTCTCGTTTCCCTATTTCCTGTCAAGCTATTTTCAAATAAAGGCACTAGAGCCGAAAAAAAGTTTCAATTTTATGCTTCAAACTGAATTTGTTCTTCACATTAATAAAATGTCTAATTGAAGTGGAGGACATGAGCCAATCAGGTTGGAGTTCATTAAAACAGGCCTGATTGTGGGAACAGCAAGAGTTTTACTCCATCTTCTCTCTGATGAGTTTCAGCTGAATTATTGAACCTCTTCATTTTTCTGCTGATGGAAAAAATATTCAGCCTGCATGGCGCCGCTGATTAATGTGTTGACAGTCTGAGCAGCGCTGATGTCTCTGGGTAAAATCATTTCCTAAAATAAACAGTTTCCTGCTGAAGTGAGAGACGGATCCTCGGACCTGCGGGTGGAAAGGTTCTCCTGTTCGGACCGGCTTCACTCCAGCGCTGGGACTGAAGCGTTTGTGTGCGTCTGCATTATCCCGGCCTGTTGGCAGCCGCTGCAGCGCTGACTGGTACAGAAACAGACTGCAGGCTAAGCTGCTTTTTCCTCAAACGTCTTAAAAACTGAAGGCTGCGCTCTGTGGCCTGCTCCCTCCAGCGTTTATGTTGCTGCTGCAGAAATGTTTCAGTGGCTCTGATGTGAAGCTAACATTTCATTTGATGATTTAATGCTCACATGTGGCACGCTCTGTTTGTTCTGGTGCTAATGGCTCCTTTAGATACATCTCATTACGGCAGCAGCAGACCTGCAGGCAGTCCTGATGAGAAACACACAGATCAATCTGTCAACAACAGAAAAAAGCTCAATTATCATCATTAGTTGTTTTAGTACTTGATATGAAAGGATGTTGAATTAAATTATTATTCATAAATCAATCACACTCATAATTAGTCTGAAGGATTGCATATTAAATTAAGAATCAGGACATTCCTCTGTGCTTCTCAGGGTTGGTTTATTAAGAATCAAACTTAAAATGAACCAACAACTAAAAGCAGAAGATTTACAAGAACTTATTCTGCCTCCACAACAACCAGACGACCCGACATCCAAACTGGTTTCTTTTCTGTCCTACTGTTACAAACATAAAGGGTGAATTTAGTCATTTCTACTGGGATTTTAAGGTTCAGTAGGATAATGGAGCTGCTGCTCCCACAGCACTGAATGTCTCCATCAGACATAATGCAACAGTGAAGAACAGAGAAGCGTTTGATTTAATAATCTATACCATTATCATGATTTATGACAATAACATCACAATTCTGTAGTTTTCTTAAGTTGTGGAGCTTGAAATCTGAGTATTAATCACCTAATATGTATTTAATGATTAAACACACAAAACAAGGACGGGTTTAAAGTTGTTTCACTTCCAGATAAACCCTGCATGTCATCCCCCTGTTTCCACCTGTCTCCTCCTGTCTCCTCCTGTCTCCCCTGTCTCCTCCTGTCTCCCCTGTCTCCTCCTGTCTCCTCCTGTTTCCTCCTGTCTCCCCTGTCTCCTCCTGTCTCCCCCTGATCCTGTCCGATCTGCAGATTATTTCACATGGAGCTGATCAGACGGTGTGGATTTCCAGCCGTCCAGCAGCAGGAGGCCAGATGGAGCAGATCTGATCCCACATAGCGGCACGAGTCGACCAGGAGGCGCAGGACGGAGGTGTGGACGGAGGTCTTCCCCTCCTGAGGAGTTTCTGACGGAGGAGGGGCTCTGGGTGGGCCCTCCATTAATTAACACCAACTAATATGAAGGAAAGCTGTCCCACAGCGACCCCAGCACCCGGCTGCCTTTGTTAGAGGCCCGGCGGTGTGTGTGCAGGGGGAGGACCAGGAGGAGGATGAGGGGAGATGAGGGGGAGGCCATCTGCCGCTGAGCCTGTTGGGTCAGGAGGCTTTTGTTGTGAAGGAGTGATGAGGCTGATAGATGGTGGTTGTCACCTACTGCTGGTTTAATCAACTGAAAGTGTCCCAGCGTGTGACATGTTTGATTCTCCCACTCCAACACACACACACACACACACCCACACACACCCCACCCCCACACACAGACACACACACACCTCCCACAGCGGCATATAACGATTCTCCACATTTACTGAATAATTTAAAGTTTGGATGAATAGATTACAGCAGAAATGTAAAATCGATGAATGAGAAATGAGCAGCAGAACGTTCTGGGTTTCAGTTTCCACCATATTTGGGTTATTTATAGATTTCCTAAAAAGAGTGGCAGCCTTTCATCTCCTGCTGTCACCCCGACCCGAATTCAATCAGGGAAACAGAGAATGCTGCGCAGTGCGCATGCGCGTCAGCTAATTAAAGCCGTTGCGTCAAGCTGCATTGGAGGCGGAAATCAATAAAACTGACTTTCACAATAAAAGTATTTTAATATCTATCTTTTAAAAAGCAAGAAGGCACAACTCAAAATCTCGATGACTTGTCAACTCCAAGTCGTTCAACTTGAAACGAGTAGAATCACAACAGGAGCTGCAAGTTTGAGATGAAAACAATTGTAGAAAAATATATTTTTTTAATCCATTAAGGTCATAAGTTTCTTTTTGTTATAGTATGGGAATGTTTTACTTTGAAATTAATTATTTATTACATTTAATTAAAAATAAAGGCCTAGATTGTTTGCCTTTGGCAATTTGTTTTAAATAACTTTGTGATAATATTTGTGATAGTATTTATTTTCTTAATAAACATTTTAATTGAGTTGTTAACCTTGTAAGTTTGCATTAGGAAGCATAAATTCAGCAATGTTCTTGTTAGTATATGGCTACTTCACAGTTTTAAAATCAACTTGACTGTATCAAATTATATCCACCTGATTTTTTCCTAAATAAACAGCCTTAGGTTTTGTTTAAATGTTCAACAAGATGTTTTGCTTCTTAGCTCTCACGTCACACATGACGCCACCTGCCAATCACTTAAATGGGTTTGATAACAATTAACCAATCAGCAGTCGGAATTTGTCCTGAAGGACACGCCCCTTTTCTGGAGGAACTGAACCTTCGTCCTCATTGGCGGGTTTTTCACGGTTCACACTGCAGTCAGAGAGATTTAGAGGGAATAATAGGAAGTAAAGTCCAGCGTGTCAGAGGGGAACATGTTATCCTGACAGCCGTCACCCAGAGCGGATTACAGTTTATTATATTTCCAAAACCCAAACGGAAGAAAAGCATCAAGTTTCCACATGTTCATCTGCTGGAAGGTGAGTGGTAGTAAACATCCCGGGTTTTGTCTTAACTCTTAGTTATGCTTGATTTTATGTGTAAATTCCAACGGTAGCATTGGAAACAGTAACTGCGGTATTTACATTTAAGCTCCTTTTTATATTAATGTTTATTTGTAAGCATTTTCCTGAAGGCAGATTTTTACTAGCCGGTATTATTTAACTGTTTCTGCCTGTTTTGTACCTGAAAAATGATTCCGACACTTTGAGACTCACATCCAGCAGCTTCTTGGAAATTAATTAACTGAAGTTTCCTCCAAGGTAAACAGCGATTAGAATATCAATGTAATAATAATAAAATAAGATTTTTAAACTCATCATAATCACAACGTATAACATACTATTATATTGACTAAACCAAATGTTAAACATTATATTAATACAATAAAATAAATATCAAATATACTGAATATTAGAAAATAATTAATTTGTAGTTGAAAGAATGTAAAATTAGTCATCAATAAATAACCCTGATATTATAGGTTAAAAATAAAGATAAAAACTAAAGGAATATTTCAGCTTCAGACAGCTTTTACACATTTATTTCATCACCTTTAGAAAATCAGAGCAGCTGGTCGAGGCGTTTTATTTTGAAAGGTTTCCCGGAAGTGTTTGGAATTAGTGAGTTGGAGCAGTTGGAGGCAGCTGGACCGGCGGCAGCAGAAGGTGCTGTCCCATCATCAGATCACACCCAACCGGGCTGCAGCGCACCGGCCGAACCATGACTCCCGGATCCAGGGTCGCAGCCTGAGCCGCACCGAGGGCCGAAACCCGGAGGACCGAAACCCGGAGCACCGCGGGCACACGCACACTGCCGCGCTTACACGCACGCAGGAAGGCACGCACGCTCACGCGCGGGTCAGCGACGCCGAAGATCGCAGCGACCCACCGGCAGATTGACGGAGGGAGCCGCGGAGCTGCCGCTGCGGAGACGCGTCCCGCCACAGAACCCAGTCCGCGCCGGTCATTTCACGCCCACGCAGATTTTAAAACATGTCATCTTCGGGGAAGGACGCCAACAGCGGGCATTACGCCAACTATGTGGGACCGTACCGGCTGGAGAAGACGCTGGGAAAAGGACAGACAGGTTAGTGAAAACCGCACACATGACGCGTCCCGCTAACTGGCCCCAGTTTGGTGCTGCGTGTCCGGAATGTGCTGATGGATGCGGGAGATGCCTCCTAAGTGCGGATGCAGACTGCAGAGAGAGGAGCTGCTCTGTTCATGATGCTGCTGCTGCTGCTGCTGATGGTGGTGATGATGATGGTGGTGATGATGGTGCGCCTTTAATCCTTGTTGTCAGGCAGACAGAGCGGGGTGATAATGGATCCTTGTGAGGTTTGTGTCTTTTAGTTTCAGCCATCTGTCACTGGGGCCTCTGCAGAACAGGTAGAGCAGTGATGCTGCAGCAGCTGAGGGTGATGCTGCAGCAGCTCCGGGTGATGCTGATACTGCAGGAGCTCTGGGCGATGCTGTGCTGCAGCAGCTCCGGGCGATGCTGATGCTGCAGCAGCTCCGGGCGATGCTGCAGCAGGCCTGCTCTGTTCGGGAACAGTTGGGACTCAGAGAGGACTTTCAGATTTAGATCAGATACGGAAATCATTTTCTGAAGTGGTAGAATCTGGATTCTCTGCGTGTCTTCCGGTTCAAATGAGCTGAATCAGGTCCTGCTGCTGCTGAATGACATCAAACTTAGAAGATGCAGAGAGAAGCTGGAGCTTATTGGTCCGTTTTCAGATTTTTATTCATTTTAACAGCATTTAAGGATTCAGAAGAATCTTTGGAGACTTGATTAAATCGTACCGGAGGACCTTTTTGACTTTTCAGGGATTCAAACAATACAACATTCTTTTTATTGTTGAATTAAAACGCTTTAACTCATTGATATTGGGGAGAATCTGACTCATTGACAGAAATGTAAATCATATACAGAGGGTCAAAGGTCATGCCAGGGCAGGTTCATTCATCACTATGTGACCTGATGCCAGAGGAAGCCCTGACTTAATAAAGTCAATCACACATTTATGAAACCATCACTAGATCCTTTATGTATGATCTTCATTCGGTACGTCTGCAACGCCGAGACAGGACAAGCGCAAATAAAAAATAATCCTAAACGTTGTAGGAGAATCATAATGGACGATGTAAATATTGGAAGAAGAGTGTTCTAAAACGGGAGCCTTGAGGAACCCCACATCGTTGCTGAGATCTTCAGTTGCCAAATGACATAAAGACAACATTCAGAAAGCAGGCGAATGTGACCCACTGTGTTTCACAACAGTCTGAACAGCACAGTTCAGACTTTCCACCCAAAGAAAATCCAATTTGTGCCACTTCCATATGTGAAATGAAATCAGATATGAAACTGGTAATTCTGGATGTAAACAGCTGGATTTTTAATATTTTGTCATGATACTGTCCGTGATGATACTCTCAGTTGCTCCAGAAATATCAAATCTATCTGTAGACAGTATGACTGTATTCTTCTGTGCATGCAGGTCACTTTGGGGCCGTAAGCTGAACAGAACCTGACTGGCGTCACATTTAATTAGTGGTCTGGATAACCACGTGAAAACAGCAGGATTTCAACATGTGGATGTAGCCAGGTTGTAAACAGGTGATGAATAAAAGTGGCCCATAAACGGAGCCCTGAGGAACCCCACATATCAGCTTTGGTGAGATTTTAAATTGCCGAATCAATCTAACATTAATCATAAATCTAGAATTACAAACCGGTCTGATCAACCAATCAGCATTCTTTAATCAGCTCCACTTTGTGCAGCAGACGTTAGAACATTAGTCCAGTCGGCTCTCGCTCGGTTTCTGTTGATCTCTTAGAGATTTAATCCTCTTTAGTCCCACTGGATGTAAACTAGCCATAAAACCACAGCTGGTTCTAAACTCCAGGTTCTAGAAGACGGATCCTTATATTCTGGATTCTCTCTGGCAGTCAGACAGCAGCTCAGACGTTCTGCTGCGGCTCGGTTGGCTGAGTCCAGGTTCTGTTCTGGATGCTCCACCATCTGTGATCACACACAGCCAAGAATAATCAGGTCCAGCAGGTAAAAGTGATTCTCAGCTCTCTTCCTCTGCGGGTGAATAATTCATAGCCAGCCAATTAGCTCGTCTGCAGACTCGGAGTTGGAGCTTTGCAGAACGTGTTGCCGCCATATTAATCACAAGCTTTCTCTGTTACTTCTTTGTTCTTCTGCAGAGAAACGGAACATGACTAAAGGTTCATTTATTTTTAAACCCCCTCTGTTTAGACTGACTGAAGTTTCTGATCTGTTCCTCACTAACACAGATCCAGTTGTTTCCTCTTCCTGATGCCGTGTGCAGACGAAGCAGCGATGCAGAACATCTGGAGTTACCGTCCACATGTTCCTCACAGCATCCAGAACCTGTTCTGGTTCTCCAGAAACTGGTCCAATTTGTCTCTGCAGTTTATGATTTTGAGATAAAAGAACTGCAGATCATAAAATAGTCATTTCTGGACCAGAATCTTTACAAAAGTTAGAAGATGAAACACAAGTGCAAATTTTGCTCTTGTCAGAATATTATTTGTGAATTATTCAAATAATAAAAATCTCTTGATCCGCATGTCTTCAGATGACTCCACAGGCTCTAGAAGCTCATGCCTCAGCAGAAAGTGACGTCAGCTCAGTGTTGCATCAGCTCCATGCTGCAGGAATAATGAAGAGGAATCAGTTTCTGCAGCTGAAGCTCTGCAGGACTAAATGAATCACAGTTTCTCCTGTTTGGGACGCAGCACCGCTGCAGACCAAACGCCGCGCAGCATCATCCTGTTCCTCACTTTAATGCTGTAGTTTCTGTCCTGCTGCACGATGGTGTGGTTATGGATCTATAGACGGTGCATTGATGCAGAAACGTGTCCATGCTGCAGACTGAGGGAGAATGGTTAGCTCATTGATGGTTTTCCTGCAAATCCAAAGAATCTGGTGCTGAGCTGTCAGAACTCTGGATATCATCAAACCTGTCTCGCTGCGAGCTCTCGCTGCGAGCTCTCGCTGCGAGCTCTCGCTGCGAGCTCTCGCTGCGAGCTCTCGCTGCGAGCTCTCGCTGCGAGCTCTCGCTGCGAGCTCTCGCTGCGAGCTCTCGCTGCGAGCTCTCGCTGCGGAGCTCATTCAGATGTTTGAGATTCTCTGCATTTTTTGGATATGAAAGGAGAAAATGTTGCAATTGTTGGGGTCTTGCAAGGTCAGATCCTTAAAAGTGTTTTTTTGTTGAAAGTACTTGTTAATTATATTTTTATAAAAAGGAAATATTTTGGAGACTTTTTCTGAAAAACCTTTTGCTTAAATAAAATCATCCTTGATTCTCTGAATCTGCAGACGTTGCAGTTTTGTGTTACTTTGTTTTATAAAACCAGAGATTCGTATTTCTACATGACAGACTTAACATTCAGGTTGCACATCTCCTGTTGAGCATAAGACATTAGTCCATGCTGTTATTGTAGGATCTGATGAGCGGTTCTGGTTCTGGAGGGCCCGGGTCAGGTTCTGCAGGTTTTCATTGGACCTCTGCTTTATCGGCTGACATGCCGGACTAATCTCTGGCGGTTTGACTTGTGCTTCATGTTTTTAATGATCCATTTTTTTGCGTTAATATTTTGCCAAAGTCGCCCACTTTGTGGTTTGGCTGCAGAGAGTCGGCCATGATGGAAACGTGAAGGAGAAGCTGCTTTCCCTCTTCAGTTTTTACTTTTAGCATATTTTCAATTAAAGGCTGAAAGCCCTTAAAGAATCCCCAGCTGTAAATTAGCTCAGTTGAATCTAATTTAACTGCCACAGTTTTTAAATTCCCACCCTGAGCGTTACTTTTCCGTCTCGGGGTTTTGAGCGAGGAACAATGGCTCCATGGTGTTGGACCTGCGGAGTGTGAGGCTGCGCTGACTCTGAACAATTAGTTTGTGTTCATGTGTGTCTGTGGGGGGGTTATGGTAAGGAAGTCATTTTAAACGCTGCTATAGCAGGCTTCCCGCTGCGCTCGTTCTCTAAATGTTGGCTAACAGTTTGGATGGTTGTCATGGTTTCAGCTCTCCTCCAATGAGAGCCTCCGGTTTTCTTTCGGTCTTCAGACTGCAGACTGCCAATGTTTTCCTCTTTCTCTCCCTGATCTGCTTTCTGATCGACTCCGAGTCGCTGCTGACGGGTTTTTATCTGATTTATTGTTTTTCTGCTGCAGCTGAACAGCATGTGGTCTGCTTCACCTTTTGTTGAAATGTAGTCGGCATATAGCGGAGGCTTTTGATATTGGGCCATGGAGGCAGTTGCTCAGGGTGGCATCTCAAAGGGGGCGCGCATCCAGCAGATGGACAGTCGGCTTGTTGGGAATTCCCTGCTGATGCCAAGTTGGTTTTGAACCAACAGCAGCGATTCATCCTGTAGTTCAGGAGCTTTTAAATGATCCACTGAATGATGGGTCAGCGTTTGACTTTACTGAGAAAATCTCTGATAATTACTGAAAAGGACAGAAATCCAAAAGAAACAGGATGTATAACCCAAAAAGATCAAATGATGTTAATGTACACAGATTAAACACTAATGGTGGGAAAAAGTTATTTATAGCTTCTAAACCAATCTGTAACTTTTATACTTTTCTAACAGAACCTCCACTATTACTGACAGTGAAATCTAGTGGTGGCAGCATCATGCTGGTGGATAAAATTACAGTCCAAACACCAAAACCTTCAGTAGAATGGGAAGAGAAGTTTCCTCTCCATCTGAGAGATTTGGAGACGTTTTGGGAAGCTGTGTGAACCAGGTTATTATTTTTATCCTCATTTCGACTGGAAGGATAAAGAATAAAAACCTGGTGGCCCTTCAGGAAGTCTGGACAACGACTGATGGGTCCACTTTAAAAGAATCAGAGGTGTTTATCCGCCTCTGTCTGAAGGAAAGCAGCATTACGTTCTCATCTGTGGTGGCGGCGCGGCGGCGTGCAGGCGGCTCCTTCGCCTCCCGTCAGTCTGAGGATAACGACGGCAGAGAGACGGAGCGTTTAGTTTTATTTGTCATAACCTGTCGTCGGCTGTGTGCCCCAGCGTGCGCTCTAATGAAAGTGTCATGTTATTGACGGGACGGTCCTAAACGCTGCGGTCCCTCGGCCCCGGGAGCAGAGTGATGATGATGCTGCTGAGGAAGGGGCAGCAGATGGCTGCCTGCCTTCAGGTGGCTGAAATACAGCTTCATTATCAGCAGGTTGCAGGTGGAGAGGCTCCCAGCAGCTCCGCGCCGTGCATTCATGTCTGCGTGGGGGTGGGGGTGTGTGTGTGTGTGTTTTCTGGGTCGTCGTCGTGTTTTATTAGACTTGCAGGCTTTGCTTCATTATGCTGCATTAAATGTAAAACAGCTCACATTAAATTTGCGGCGCTTCATTTGCATTCAGACCATAAAAGCTGGAAACACCTGAAGTGTTTCTGCGTCTGAATCCATCATGAACCCAATCAGCCAACGGAACCAAACTTCAGTCCAATTTCACTACATCACAGAACAAGAAGATTTGAATACAGACATGTGTGTAGTTAAAGTCCTGGCCTGAATTACTGCGTCAGTGTGGCGTGGCACGGAGGAGCTCAGCTTCTGCTCGGTTCAGGAAATCTCTTCTTCGTTGGTTCTGCTGCGCTTCATCTTTTCAATAACAGCAGCAGTTTTTAGATGATGATGATGATGATGATGAGCCGGGCCCAAAATACTCACAGGCTACATGCTGCATGCGGGGCTACAGTTGACTGATTGTGTTTTAAGTTAATTATTTTAGCAGTTGTATAACAACCTGGCAGACGTCGAGGTCTAAAGAATCATTTCACTTGTTTGTGTTTTCCAGCTGATTTAGCAGTTTAAAGCCAGATGGACCTGCAGGCGGTCACTGGGATGCAGACTGTGGGTGGGCAGGTTTGCATGCTGCTGGTTTCATGTCTGCAGGTTTCATCTGTGATGCCATGAAAAGTTTGATCTGATTCACGGTAAGAGACTCAGCGCCGATATAACTCATAGAAAACTGGCAGAGTTTCTTTGTTTCCATCTTCATGGATGTAAACTGTCTGACTGAGGAGATCAAACTCTGACAAAACGACTTTTATGAGGTTTTTAAACCAACCCTGCGGTGAAGGACTGAAACTGAGCAGTTATGTCTAATATTTCTGAGAGAAAGAAGTGAGTCTGTGTTGAACTGCAGGTTGTTTTAAAGTGGCTGTAACTCTCTGCTCTTCTATTGAAGCTTCTATTCATGTGAAATAAACTTGATATTGGAACATTTTTCTCCACTTCCTGTTATATTTCCTGCTGGTTGCGTCGTTTTTGAGAAGCTTGTTGTGTTTCTGAAAGTTTCCTTCGTTTTCTGGCTTCAGTTGGTTTTATCTGCCGGCTGTTTGACCACAGATGGCCGGTACCGATCCAAACCCGGTCCAGGTCAGAGACTCATGTTTTATATTTTCATCTCTGTGTTTGCATTTATCTAACTTCCTGGAAGTTTGACTTTTTCCTTTTAAATAATGTGTTTAAAAAGTTTTCTGCTGCAGCTGAAAGTCAATTTGAAATTCCATTTTTAATTCAGTTTTTTCCATAAGAGCCTTTCATGTTTACATGCCATTATATGAATGTGGTGCATTTAGTGACAGTCGGAACATTTTCCCTCCGTTAGCCGTTAGCCCTCCTGAACTCGGAGCAGAAGATGTTGTTCTAGTTTGTACATTAAAGGCTCTCTGATGTTTTGTCCTTTTGTTCTCAAGTTGAGTAAAATATTTAAAGTCTCTGAGCCTCATGGACTCTAGAACCCATTTCAGCTGTTTGGCTGCAGAGGGACTCCATCCAACAAACTGAATATCTTATTGCCGTGCAGAATGTGTTTCTATGACACTAAGAACATGTCAACCAACAGATATCTCTTTATAAACCGTCCTCTGGGGGTTATGTTGACATATTTAATATATTCCACATCCCTCCCTGCAACCAGCCTCAGTTTTATAGATTCATGAAGCTGTTTGCAGATGTTTCTTGGTTCTGTGGTTCCAGCTCTAGTCTTAGATAATCAGAGCATGAACATAAACGTCCAACGACCTGAAGATTATAACCAAATCATTAAACCTGATCAGTAAATTAGTATTTAGGAATTTATCTGGAATTTGTTATTTATGGGAACCAAAGTCCCCTAAACATTTACAAAGTTAGCATAAATGTTAGCTGTACAAACAATTAGCTCTGCTATTAGCGCATTAGCGTGTGGGCCTCACTGGTTCTTGCTTTGCAGAACTTTATTGAAACGTGTTTGTTTTATTTAAGGTGTTAAATAAAATAAGGTTTACATGTACAAACTAAAAAGCAGAAGCCCAAGTATGTGACCCTGAGGTTCACCGACGCTCAGATGTTTCAAAAACCTTGTCATGAACATGTTGCTGTAACTTTATCCAAATTAAATTAGAATAATTCTGCAGTTTGAACTTATAAATCCATATTTGATGTAATCCAGATGTTTTGACCAGCGTTCCCATGATGCTCTGGTTTTTGGGTACAAAATGAGAAAATCAGAGATTTTAATGAGCTGGGGGGGGGGGGCAAAAAGCCTGTTTCACTCTGCAGGGGCAACAGGGGGGAAAAGGGGCAGCAGGGGGGTAAGAGGGGTGGCAGGGGGAAGAGGGGGAGCAGCGGGGTAAGAGGGGCAACAGGGGTGTGAGAGGGGTGGCAGGGGGGTAAAAGAGGGAGCAGGGGGATGAGAGGGGTATTTAAAATGATGTCTGGTGTCAAACAGTTTCTTTCTCGTCCTCTTCCGTCTCTTTCCTCCCTTTTTTTATCCACTTCATCCCTTTGGTTTGTCTCTTTACCCCCCACTGCATGCAGAGGGTCTCGGTTACCGTGGTAACCGGCTGGTTGGAGGTATCCTCGCTCTTCATCATCCACCAGCCCCAGAAGGGGGGAGGCGGGTCTTTAGCTCGAGCCATTAAACAACGAGTGAGAAAGAAATCCCCCATCGCCTGGCGCTCCGTCTCTCTGCTGCCTCTTCCTCACCCCCCCCCTTCATCCTCAGAGTCTTCCTCGGTTTCTGTCTGAATGCCTGCATGAATCGTTATGGAGGCGACGCGGTTCTCACCTCCTGATGTCGCTCCAGCAGGTCATCCACAGCTTCATCCTGCAACCTGACCCCTCCATAAACCCCAATCCCCCTGTGGCCCCCAGGGCCCCCCAAACACTCTCCAGTAGCTCACATGGAGAGGAGGAGGCGCGGCTGCAGAGGGAAGTTGTTGGAGAACGTAGCGCTCGTCTGGCTCCGATCTGCTTCTGTCTCTGCTGGAAGTTGATGTTTGTTTTCCCGTCGCCATGCAGGCGCGTTGGAGGAGAAACTCGCCAAGTTCTCACTCAGCTCATGAAGAAGAGAGCAGCAGCTTTCAGAGGATCGGATGATCTGAGCCTAACGAGGCTTCAGGACGCCGACCTCCTCAGAGTCCAGACCGCCAGACAAACCAGCTCATCTTTAATAGGAGAATATATTGATATGAAACAAAAGCAGCTGCAGCATTTCTCCAGCTGATCACAGCTTCTCACCTCGTAGCTCCACAGCTTCGCTCCTCGACTCATGAATTGTTTGCGGCGTTTCGTTGCTCACCTGTTGCCTCGGCAGCAGGACCAGCCCAAACTCTTTCAACAGACTTTCATTATTTGAACGAACATCTCTGTTTGTAACATTAAGGACTTTATTCTTTCTCTGAGACACATAAAGTTCATCTGTAGGTTTAAACTCGTATGCACTCAGTGTTTGTCTTGCTAACGTTGATGTTCGTTTCTTCTGCTGCCTGAATGTCAAACATGCAAACTGGGTGATGACATCATGAAGCGACTTTACATCAGAGCTGGACCCAGAAACAATCTGGGGAGGGTCGCTAGAGAGAGGACAGACGGTGGACGTTAAACTGAGACAGTTCAGACGTTTGTCTGTCCTTCAGACAGGTTGTCCCTCTTTGTCCATGTTGTCCCTCTTTGTCCACGTTGTCCCTCTTTGTCCCTGCTCTCAGACTAAGCGGTGATGGCTGCGTCTCCAGGGACGTCTCCGTCTCTCTGGGCTCCATTAGCTCTGCTGTACCTACAGACTCGTGTCCTGAATTTGTCTCCAGTCAATTATGTTTAGAATGTGGAGCTTAATGAACTCCTGCAGCCTCTGTGCTGCTTGCAATATTAGCTGCAGCTGATCGTTGTAATGTTGGCTGTAAATCTTCTGGGGAAGTCGTGTGTGTGTGTGTGTGTGTGGGGTGGGTGTGTGTGTGGGGTGTGTGTGCGTGGTGTGTGTGCGTGCGCGTGCGTGTGTGTTTCCTGCTGGTTGCCGCGGCGTCGATGCGTTTCCCTCTGTGCCAGCTGGAGGGAAACGGGTCTGCGGGTCCTGCTGGGCGGCGCCGCCACAAAGCGACATCAGTGGGCGTCAGAAACGAGGCTTGATGTTTGCAGCACCTGAGAGGAAAGTGGAGCAGCTGCATCACATCCACACAGCGTCAGATAAAATAGATTTGAGGTTTTTAACCAAACTGAGATTTGGACCCTCACTAAAACCGTCGCCGCCTGGATGAGTTGCTGCTGATCTTCCTTAGATTTGAATCCCAACCTGGATTGTTTCTTAAATCTGAGACAGACATGAAAATAAAACATCTTTGGAAAGAAGTGCAATAATAAATGTCTTCTCAGAAGCTTTAAACACATTTCTATCTTACTGTTGGACATCCTGGTCAGCATTTTAACCACTAGATTTCAGGTAATTGTGGATTTGACTGGGCCGTTTAAGGTCGTCTGCTCTGAGGCAAACCGTCCTGCCCTTTTATTGTCACCTCAGATCTTTGGACTTGATGTTCTGCTGTTTTTATCTGGCGTTGGTTTGAAGGCCCGATCAATAGGTGGTAATCAGACAGGGACGGGTTCTGGCACCAGATAAGCCCATCGCCAAGCTGCAGGCTGCGGCCAAAAACTTAATGAAATTGAGCATAAATCCTCTTCCTTTCACGCTCTCTAAAAAGTCACTTTCATCCTCTTCCAAAAGCAATCTGGACTTTTCCCCTGAGTCAGCAGTCGGAGTGAAGCCAGGGGAAATGATCCATTCAGGCTCTCTGGTCCGGACTCGCGCCCACGCGCCGGCCTCGCTTCATTTCGGACCAAAATGAGCTTCAGGATTCTCATATGAGATGGATAAATCCTCCTTCCTTCGTCCCCTAAAAGGCCTGACTGCTGCATGTCAGGGACCGGACTCCGTCACGGATGGGAAGTCCGGTCTGGGTCAGAAACCCGGAACGAAATGCATTGAGAACCCGCTGTGCACCGAAAAAGATGCAGCAGCATCGTCACAGTGTGAAACTTTACAACGAAAATGAATCTATGTTTTTATTAAAGCGAGGCCTGACAGGTTGAGACGGGTCGTCTGTGAAAAGATTGATTTCCTCTCTGAAGATGCACCACTCCTGACCAGAAACAACCAACCAGAGCCAGGAGGCGGGTTTTAGCACTGCCAATCATTCACTGCTGATTGGGTTAATAGTGGAGAAACTTATCATTAACGGCCAGGCTAACTAGCCTTAGCATTCATGACAGTCTGTGCTAACTGCAGCACAGCAGAGAACAAGGGGGACAGAGAGGACGAGCAGCGCAACATGACTGACAACGCTAAGTTCCGCCTTCTGGCTCTGATTGGTTGATTCTGGTTAGCAGATGGGTGACCAGTTTCATATCATCCTGTCACCACATTGTGACATTTCAATTAATATGTAATAAAATAATTTTTATAAAGTTTCATTTTGCAGCTTTAAGTAACTAAACCGGTACTGAGGATCTCTGAGGTGATGTGAACTTTGACCTTCCTGTTAGCGGCGTCGGCGTTGCGCCCCCCTCTGGTCCAGATGCTCTGACAGATGTTCTGCCTCCGCTTCACCCAGATGTCCCATCAGCACCAGCTTATGCAGGTGATGTCGCCTCCGGCTGCAGCCGCAGGGAAACGTCCAATCAAGTGGCATAATGACACCGGGGGGCGGGGCTCCATTAAACTGGTTTTACTGGTGTCATTGGCAGGTTTCTGCTGCCAGCCTGGGAGCGTCAGGGTCACAAACGAGATGAGATCTGGAGAGCAAACACACACATTTTACCACAGTGTGTGTGTGTGTGTGCGTGCGCACATGCATGCATGCCTGTGTGTGCGTGTGCCTGTGTGTGCGTGTGCCGGGGTGTGCGTGCGTGTGTGTGTGTTGAGCTGCAGAATATCCGAGGTGTGCTCGGTCTCTGGAACATTTAGTAAAGCTGTAGTGCTGCAATACAGCAAAGGCTGGCTGCAGCTTCACTGCAGTAAAAACACACCTACACGCACACACACACACACACACCTGTGTGCTACAGGTAGCTGAAGGCAGCGGGATGCAGGTTATCATGACGTCACTGATCTGGTTTGGAACCATAATATGCTGGACAAACTTCTTTAAACTGTCAGACGTCATCAGTTTATCAGAAGTTATTCAGAGCTACTTTCCACCAGCTAATGTCGATATAAACCTGTTCTATTACAGGACACTTTAAAAAATCTGTGAAGTGAAGGAAAATCTGACCAAAACACTTTTTGTATAATTCTTCTTCTTCTTGGAAATGAAACCTGAAGCTCCTGGTTGTTTTAGATGAGTTCACCTGGTGGGTTACGGCTTGATGTCCAGCCGCAAAATCTCTGTGATTCACATGAAATCTGCTGCTAATCTGACCGTCCAGAACTGATGGTGAGGTTTCATCGTGGTGATGAGGTTCTGTTGTGATGAGGTTCTGTTGTGTGAGGTTCTGTTGTGATGAGGTTCTGTTGGTGATGAGGTTCTGTTGTGTGATGAGGTTCTGTTGTGATGATGTTTCATCGTGGTGATGAGGTTCTGTTGTGGAATGGCATCAGAATGACATGATCCTGATCTTCCTGTAATTGATGAAACTTCTCATTGGCGTCTTCCTTGTCCTGTTTCCGCTCGGCGCTCCTGGTGTTTTCGTTGCGGCGCCGAACGCTCCGGTCGCTGCTCTTGTTAAAATGTCAGCTCTGTAATGAGAAGGAGGCGGGGAGACAGGAGGTCGTGACCCTCATTATCCTCCCTGACAGATGGCGTTACACCACGCTGAGTGTGTGGGTGTGTGTGTTGACGTGGATAAGCTTTCACATGAACACAGGCGAGGTGATGACACGGTGAGCAGCAGGGAGCAGCGCTCTGCTCAGCACCAGTTAGCCACTGGATTTACTGGTTTCACTTGATGACATGCAAGATGTTTGGAGGAGGAAGATTCATATTTCACATTAATGTGTTTTGGTGACTGAAGAGAAAGAAAGATGTCAGAATTTTGGAAGAGCCATTTATTTTAACCCGAACCAGCCTTCATCTTGGAACTCATCGTCATGTTTCTGTCCCTCATCCCGTCCTCTGTCCTCAGGGACGAAACCTGAGCAGTGGGGCGGCTAATGGGGAACAAAGAGGGACAGATAAACCGAGTCAAGTTGCCCAGTTGATCCTCATGATGGTGGCGGGTTGAAAACGTGAGACCTGCCGACCCGAGACCCGCCGACCCGAAACCCGCCGACCCGAGACCCGCCGACCCGAGACCCGCCGACCCGAGACCCGCCGACCCCAGACCCGCCGACCCGAGACCTGCCGACCCGAGACCTGCCGACCCGAGACCCGCCGACCTCAGACCTGCCGACCTCAGACCTGCTGATCGTCTCTGAAGGAGCTTCAGGTCCAACATGTTTCATTACTAAACACAAACCGTCTCTCTAGGAAGCGTCAACAACTTGGTGCATTATTTATAATGTTCAAAAAGAATTGATCACAAAACAATAATCATGTTGAGTCTTTAAACCTGATCATTTACATCCAGTTTGAATCTTTGACTAGGCCAGATTCAGGATTCTAATTATCATCTTTCTGACAGGAAAAGACGGCAAAAACGAAAATGGTTAATTCTCCTGTCAATAATCAATGGAAAATATTTATTGGCATAACTGAGTGTTTCCTCTGGTATTTTGATGATTTATATATCAGGATGAGCTCAGAGGGGAAAGTTCTCGTTAACATCGCCGTAATCTTTAGCTGTAATCTGATTGGACAGATTCACCGCCTGTCCAATCAGATTCAGAATGCGAGCAGAGCCGCGTCCAAACCTTCAGAGCAGATAACATATCAATCACCAAAAGCTATCAGGCTGCGAATAACTTTTGACATAACTTGTAGTTGTAAGCTAATGCCTGGTAGCTTAGCATGCTGTAGCTAACAACATGCTAAGCTAACGTAGTGTAGCTTAGGATAGTTTGGCACAGATTCTTTGAGAGCGAATCATGAAATCCGGCAGCGAATCAGTGACACCATGTGCTCTGATAATATTCCCTCCTGAGTCCTTTGCACATGTTGCAGCAACGACCTGATGACCCAGAAACGCTCAACCAGAACTCGGGTTTCCTCAGAACACGCCTCAGGTTCTTCCTTCGTTGTAGTCGCTGGAGATGGCTGGAGGTTTCCTGGCAGGTTCCTGAATCCTCCGTCTGCTGGCATCAGATCTGAAAGCTTCATCGAGCTGCTGCTGTTTAAAACCACCTTGAGAGGTAGAAGCTGACAAACAGGCAGGGCTTCTAGTTTCTCCTAAAGTGAAAACAGAGGAATTCAGGGAGCATCTCTGTATTGAAACCGGCCTGCAGCTCCAGAGCTGCATGTGGCTCATTTTGGTGCTTAAGGCATAATTTTCTACAAACGTTTTGCTCCTTATGATTTTCTGGATATTAAGACCTAAAAACAAAAGTAAAATAGATTTTGTAACAATAAGCTTGTTGGATATTTTGTGGCGTTTTACTCAGAGCAGAAATTCTCTCTGTGTTGTGAAAGTTGCTGATGTCTGCAGAATTCACCAGATGGACCAGATACCAATTAAACATTTAATTGTTTTACTATTTGTAGAACATTAAAACCTGGAGACCAGAATCTTTTATTTGGATCAGAGTGACTGAACCTGTCTGGATCAACTGTCCCAGTGTTGCTTGTTTTCTCAGCAGTAGGTGAGCTGGTGCTGTTGGTCTGCAGCAGCGGGTCGGCCGGCGCCCCGGGCCCTCAGAGGAGGAAACCCGGCTGAAAAGCCGCCGTAAACCGGGCCTGCTGCCAGCCCGGCTCATCACACAGCCACACGGGACGCAGACAAAGGCAGCGCCGCCAGCGGCTCTGGGAGGACGGAGGCGGGTGGGCGGAGCGCCGGGCTGGATGGAGAGAGCGAGACGGAGGAGGGGGGATGTGGCGGAGGATGAATAGAAAAGCCTGCGGGGGGGAGGGGAAGCAGTGAAAGAGGGGATGGAGGAAGGGACGAAACGCAGAGCTTTCGGGGAAAAATGAAGAAAACAAGCAGAACAAAAGGAAAGATTGACAGGGAAAACTGGGATGTTAAAATAAAAGATGGAGTTCTGGATGAGCCGCTGAGTCCCGGCTGCGCTGGAAGTGATGACATCATCCAGCGATGATGTCATCACTTCCAACCGCTCAGTACGGGTTGATTGGCGCCGTGGCACAGCCAATCAGGGACCGCTGGAGGGAACTACAGGGAACGCTGGAGGGAACTACAGGGAACGCTGGAGGGAACTACAGGGATCGCTGGAGGGAACTACAGGGAACGCTGGAGGGAACTACAGGGATCGCGGGAGGGAACTCTCTCAGAAGCTGGAGGGAACTACAGGGATCGCGGGAGAGAACTCTCTCAGAAGTTCTCTCAGCCTCTCAGAAGATGACTCTCAGGCATCCAGGAGTGCCTCCCGGATGACTGAGAGTCCACAACCATCATCATCGGTTGTGGATGTGTGAACGCTAATCGAACTCTGGTCCTCCAAGTGAACTCTGGTTCAGTTTGGATGAGACCGCTCCAAAAGAAGAAAGTGGACTACAGCGCACGGCACTCTGGGTAAATACAACCAAAACAAACATGCTAGCCTAGCACTAGCAGGAGAAATGACTTGTGGATTTTGGCCAAAAACAAGAGAAAAATCTTCAAACTGCTAAAATCTGATGCTACGCCATTTTAGTTTAAGTTTGTTGAATATGGAAGATGTCTTGGTGACCTCTGCGGAGGTTTTCTTGTTTCTTTCGGTGGTTCTTGGCGCAGCGCCCCCACAGGCCAGGAGGGGAACAGGTTTGACTCGCAGCTGGAGGTGCAGGAGATGATGGAGTATTGGGATCAAAGTTGCAACATTAGGCATGAAGTGTTTTTGGTTCAGAACAATACCTGGAATACATTTCCTGAAATGTTGGTTTAAATTAATAAATTCTTAAGTTTTGATACTTTTTGATACTAGTGGAGCTAATTAATGGTAATATCTCTGCCATTGTTTGATGAAATATGGCTGCATCTGTTAAATATGTTGTTAAATATTGTGGATATTTTGTTCTTCTAGAGCTGTGTGTTAAAGGAGGCCTTGTTGATTTCACAGAGAAACTTCCTGATTGACTCTGCTGCTGAACCCCTGACAGACCAGGGTTTCCCTGAACTCCTCCTCAGTGATGAAGGGCGACTGCATGTGCTGACTAATGGCTGTTGGTTTTGTTAACTGTAATTGAGTAAAAGTAATGGTGCCTGGTGACTGGATGGCAGGGATTATTTAAAGAATGTTCAATGGTGTGTTTGTTCTCCATCTGTCATCAGACTGTCGTCTCTTTGCTGGAGATGCTACGGCTGCTGCTGCTGCTGCTACGGCTGCTGCTGCTGCTGCTACGGCTGCTGCGGCTGCGGCTGCTGATGCTGCTGATGCTGCTCCTCCTGTGGCTGCTGCTCCTGCTACGGCTGCTGCTCCTGCAGCTGCTGCTGCTGGAGCTCCGTTCGTTTCACCGCAGCCTGCAGAGACGCTGCTTTTCGTTCGCTGTTGTGATTCCGAGTTGTGGCTCTTCTGTTTAAATCTGTGGTTTCAAGTAGCTTTAATAAAAACTCTCTGTGTTTGCAGATGATTTCATTGTAACAAATTACTGTGAAATGTGATTCTTTCAGTGTCAGGAACATGACTCTATGTAAACATCAGTTCTCACAGTCACAGCGATATGACTAATGATGCAGGGAAATAATAGCAGGTGTGAAATAAACAGAAATGTCTCAATGCAAAACCAGTAAAATACAATTCAGATCGGAAAGATTTCAGATCGTTGTCCTTTTAAACAAACATCAGTAATTGGAGACAAACTAATCTGAACTTTGATTCTGCTGTAAGGCGGTGGGGCCCAGAGCGGGTCCTGGAGGGCCGGGGTCCTGCATGCCGTCGTTCTGCCCCTGCTGAGAAACAACGTCCTCAGCAGGTCAATGTTCTTCCTCTGATAATCCATCATTGGATCCACGTACCTTAAACCAGGCAGAGAACTGAAACACGCAGGATGCCGGCCCTCCAGGACCCACTGTGGCCCTCCAGGACCCACTGTGGCCCTCCAGGACCCACTGTGGCCCTCCAGGACCCACTGTGGCCCTCCAGTACCCACTGTGGCCCTCCAGGACCCACTGTGGCCCTCCAGGACCCACTGTTGCCCCTCTATCAGGTCTGAAAAAGCCTGGATTATTTTATAATTTTCTGACTGAATAATTTTGTAGAACTCTAAATTAAGCAAAGAGAAAAGGTTGAATTATCAGATTTTATTTCCTAATACCAGTATCTGAAAGATATCTACCATAATAAATAAAACTAATATTTTTTTCTTTTCTACGTTGCTTAATTAGTAACTTTAGTCAAACTCACTGATTTTGGCTCATTTTTAAGTGAAGGTGTTTTTGTCTCAGATTGTTGTTTCATTCTGATTAAATGTTGGATTTATTACCTTTATTTTGTTTGAAAATAGTTATAAAAATCCTAAACTCTCTATGACAGAATAAGATTTTATTTTGGGATGAACCTGTCCAGGAATGTCTGACTAACCTTAAACCAAAACAGGAAGAAAATCCGTTTTTTACTGCAAACATCACGATAGTTTTATTCCCATTATAAAATTCAACCTGTTTCAGTGACTGAATGTTAGAAAAACTGTAGGAAATATTTGCATAGAAAACTTGGAGGTTTTACCTGAACCGTCTTCCAGTCTGAGCTGGTTTCCTCTCTGCTCATTTGAGAAGCAGGATATTTATGGGGGAATTCAAAAGATTAACGTTGCATCGTTAAAATAAATGTGGACTTGAGGCTGAGACTGAAGAACCGGGCCGACTCAGAGGAGAACCTGTCAGATTCTTGGGGCGGTTTCCTGCAGACATGTTCTGTCTCCAGCTCTTCATCCTGAGTGGAGTCTGTGGAGAGCGCTGTGATGAAGAGGACGGTCTGCTGATCAAGAGAGACAGCCAGTTAAAAATGGAGGAGATTTCTCCGGACCGTAGATTCATCAGAGTGGGACCGGGACCGGAGGACGATGGATGTGACGGGATCCGAGGAACGCCGGCTTCATCAGGCTGTCAGGCTGATGGAGGAGCCTGAAGACAGCGAAACGGAAACGCAGAAATGGAACAGAACCTCCGGAGGCGACTAACTACTGGAGGTAACTATGGTAACTACTGGAGGTAACTATGGTAACTACGGGAGGTAACTATGGTAACTACTGGAGGTAACTATGGTAACTACTGGAGGTAACTATGGTAACTACTGGAGGTAACTATGGTAACTACGGGAGGTAACTATGGTAACTACTGGAGGTAACTATGGTAACTACGGGAAGTCACCAAGCTGCTCTCTGACACTGCGGAGTCGACCTGAAACACAGAATTAGGTGTGAATTGATTTATCCAGTTTATTTAACATGTTTTCCGGGTCCAGAGTTAAATCTTCATTGAATTATTGATGTTTGAAAATGTGCTCTTGGATTATTTTACCATCATTATATTACTTGAAATTAATCTCAAAACAACAACATTATAGTTTATCTTGATAAATTCTGGGATGGTTTATCATCCGATATCGACCTCGTCCCAGGCGTCCCAACAGGAACCTGCTTCGTCCAATCAGACGAAGGCGATGGCGGCTCAGTCTGACGCTTCCCTCCTGGATCAGACTCGTCTGTTTCCCTCTGGATCTGGTTGCTGATGAGGCTGCAGCTATAAAGAAACATGAGTTGGGAATCAGGAAGTTTTCCCCAGTGTGTGTGTGTGTATTCTAACAGAACGCAGCTGCAGACACACACACGGGTCCGTCTAATAGGATTTCTCCGTCTCATTCAGGCTTACCGCAGTCTGCCACTTACTGTCCCAGTAAGCGGATCTGGATTTGGCAATGCCGCAGACACAAATGTGTCGTTGTTTACAGTTACAGGTTGGTAATCGCTCTGGATGTGGGGCGTCTGCTGGACGTCTCGGACGTTGCGGGGGTGTTGGCGTCTGCGGGGGTCTGCGGGGGGTCTGCGGGGTCTGCTGGACGTCTGCTGGGCGTCTGCGGGGCGTCGGCATGGCGTCCGCGGGACGTCTGCAGGGCGTCTGCACGCCGTCTGCACGGCGTCGCAGAATCAGGCAGACGCTCCAGCTGCTGTTTACCCCGAATCATCACCGACACCAAGCGTTTTCAGAGAGGTAGAAACAACTGTTGGTTCATTCACGGCTTATTTCCCAGCTTCATCACAAAATCACTTTTGTGTATCAGGATAAACTGGGAGTGTAAACTAAGTACACCCTTTGCTGCTTTATTGCAGTATAAGAGGAGAAGCAGCAGCTGGACGCTGCTGATCAAATGCCTTGATGACCTCATCACGTTAGCTTTGTGCAGGGTTAGTGGACGATTATTTTTATTTTCATAATTTTTCTCTGTTCATAAAAATCTCCTCGCTTCTCGACTGAACTTTGCTCAAACAGCAGCTTCTTGCTTCTGCTGCTCACCAGGAGATGCAGTGGCCAAAATATGCTCCTTAATCAACCTTACAGAGTTACATTAACTGTTTAAAGTCATCGTTTTATAGAGAGAGCTCCTCTTCCCAGGAGTGGACGTCCCAGCAGATTACCCAGTTCAGGTGTTTGTTGGACGTATTAACACATGTTGGACGTTTTGTTCTGGCGTTCAGGACCCACAGCGCCCCCTGGGGTTCAGTTCTGCCTGACGGCGGTGATTTAGGAGCAGACATTAAGGGCAAAGTGGCGTTAATCCATCCACCAGGCCTGACTGAGAACAGGCTCTTTAAACCATTGTTACGGCCCCTGGCCGCTAGAGGCCGCCCTAGAGTGTGTTGTGCAGGGATCCGACGGGGAGCGACCTGATTGGCTGCCAGCGGACCGCAACCCCATTGGACCAGCTGAGGGAGTGTCGCCAATCAGACAGTGACGAGGTCCACCTGCTCCCCATAAAAGGCACCCAGACCATTCTTCCGAGGGAACGGCTGGTAGCAGGAGGTGTTGTCAGGCTGTTCCCCACCGTTGGCCTTTTGTTGGGTTTTTGCTGCTGCTGTAAAACAGCTAAGGACTGTTTGATAGGCTAAAGAGTCTGTTTGGGAGGCTTTGTGCTCTCTTCGTGTGATTTTCTTTCATTCTGGGTTGTTTGGTTTATTTTGGCTTGATTTGTTTGAGCTCTTTGTAAGTTTATTTTTTGGCATTTAAGAAACTTGACTTTGTTAGTATTTCCCTTTAGATTAATTTGGGTTACATTGTATTGTTTTGCGCAAGCATTGTTTGTAATAAATCATTTTACATTTTACTTTGCACCCTATTCCTCTTTATTCCCCCGGGCACACCTTTATGTTACACCCCCTGCACCCCTAGACCACGGGGGTCGTAACATAAGTGGGGGCTCGTCCGGGATCCCATAGGATCCCCATGCCCGAGAGGGGAAAGAAAAAAAAAAAAGAGGAAAATTTTTCTTTCATTGTTCTGTGGGTTGGCTGCGTCCCACCATGGCAACAACAGTTACATTTAGTGTGGAGCACTTCTTAGAGGACCCTTCCCTTGAGCTTCTGGAGGGCTACCGGAAGTGCGAGCTGTTGCAGATTGCGGAGCATTTTAAGCTGCCGGTCCCAAAGCAGGTCCTTAAACGCGACCTGAAGGCTCTAATAGTGGATGAGCTGGTGGAGGTGGGCATGATGATGAGGGAGGCTGATCTGCCTGTGGCTGTTGCCGCGCCAAGCCCAACGGCCTTGTCCGGGGTGGACCGGAAGGATGGTCCTCGGGTGGAGACAGCAGGAAGCGAACGGGGAAGGACACCTCGAACGCTCCCCCGCTATGATCCACTGTCCCCTGAGAGCGTAGAAGGACGAGATGGTGCTCGTTTGAAGGTGCGGCTGGCACGTCTCCAGATGGAGGCTGAGGAAAAAGCTCAGGACAGGCGAGCTCAGTTGGAGCTCGAGATCAAGAAGCTGGAAATAGAGGCTGAGAAAGCCATCCAGCTGCGCAAACTGGAGCTGGAGGCCCAGACCTGGGCGCCCGCTCCCTCTGTCATGCCAGGTTCCACGTCCACTATGCCATTTGATATTAGTAAATGCATCTCCTTAGTCCCTGCATTCAGAGAGTCTGAAGTGGACTCCTACTTTGCTGCATTTGAGCGCATTTCTGGTGCCCTGCACTGGCCCAAGGAAACCTGGCCCCTCTTGCTGCAGTGCAAGTTCTCAGGTAAAGCTCAAGAGGTGTTAGCAGCGCTCCCTTTGAAAGACAGTCTGGATTATGATCGGGTTAAGGCTGCGGTCCTACAAGCCTATGAGTTGGTTCCAGAGGCGTACCGCCAAAGGTTCCGACAGCAAAAGAAAACGGCGGGACAAACATATGTTGAGTTTGCCAGAGAGAAAGGCATTCTCTTTGATAAGTGGTGTGCGGCATCAAAGGCCAACGGTTATGAGACCTTACGAGAGCTAGTTTTGTTAGAAGACTTTAAGAAGTGCATTCCTGATCGGGTGGTGTTGTATTTGAATGAACAGAAGGTGACCACTCTTGCGTCTGCTGCTGTTCTTGCTGATGAATATGTACTTACCCATAAGTCGTCGTTCATTGTTAATGAAAAACCACAGGTTAGCCCTGTGCCACAAGCCCAGTCGGTTGAAACCCCAGTTCCAAAAGAAAGCCGTGAATGTTTCTACTGTCACAAACCTGGACATCTCATCGCTGATTGTTTAGCTTTAAAACAAAAAACACAGCGAAATTTGCAGCAAACTAATGGTGTTGGATTTGTGAAAATAGAATCCCGTAATAAGAACACTGGTTGTGGTGACAAATTACCTGATACTTGTTTTGAACCATTCATTTTTGATGGCTTTGTCTCACTGACAGCTGATCCTTCTCATTTAAAGTCGGTACATATTTTGAGAGACACTGGAGGCTCCCAGTCAATCATCCTCTCAAATGTTTTACCTTTCTCAACTGAGAGTGCTTGTGGATACAACTCTGTTCTGAGGGGGATAGAGATGGGTTACGCTCCAAGACCAGTCCACAGAGTTTACATAAAATCAAAACTTGTCACAGGATTTTTCCCAGTCGCTATCTGCCCTGACTTACCCATAGCTGGGGTGGCTATGCTAATGGGGAATGACATTGCGGGAGGTTTGGTGCACCCAAACCTGGAGGTGGTTGATAACCCTTTAAAGCAGATCACCCCAGGCCTTCCCGCAGACCCTGGGCTGTACCCAGCCTGTATGGTGACCCGTGCACAGGCATGCAAAGATCCTGGGATTCCCATTTCTGATTCCGTTTTGATGTCTCCATTTTCTAGTGAGGGTGAGGTGCGGTCCGAGAGTAACAGCATTTCGTTACCTCCGGATCTGGTGGAACTGGGGGAGCCTGATCCACTCTGTGGGAAAGCTTCCATCCCCCTGACTAGACAACATTTGTCATCTGCTCAGCAAGCTGATGAAACATTACAAAGATGTTTCAAGAACGTGGTAAGTGCTGAACAAGCCAATAAAAGGAAACTAGGTGTCTTAAAGCGTAGATGGGTTTCGTCACTTTCGGAAAGCTCAGATTGGAGTAAAGCTAAACAGTCATACCACCCCCGACCTGCACCCAAACCTAATGGTGTTTGTGCTCGAGTTGGAGTCAGAACTCCACTGAAAGTGGATGAGCTGAACAATGCTGGCAGACCGGGAACAAATGGTCCCATTTCTTCTAGTTCTTGTCGAACTTCTGTCAATGATAACACTGTGTTGCTAAATTGTCCTCCCACATCCAAAACCAAAAACGGGTTGCATACTCTTCCCCGCCACACGCCGGGACTAGATGCACCTGATTTGACCCGACCTTTCAAACTAGAGGTGGATGTCCGTGCTGCTGGGGCTGGTGCAGTGCTCATTTATGAAGACTTGCAGGGGGTAGATCATCCCGTATGCTATTTCTCCCAAAAGTTTAGCAAACACCAACTAAACTATTCCACCATTGAAAAGGAGACCCTGGCTCTATTGTTGGCTCTTCAGCACTTCCATGTTTACCTTGGACCCAGTAGTTTGCCAATTGATGTGTTCATTGATCATAATCCATTAGCATTTCTGTCTCGCATGTACCACCACAACCAGCGCCTTATGCGGTGGGCGTTGTTATTGCAAGAATACAATCTGAACATCCAACACATGAAAGGAACAGAAAATGCTCTCGCAGATGGCCTTTCCAGGATGTGAGTATGTTTGTTTTTTTTGTAACACTAAGTGTTGTACAAAACTGGGTTTTGTACTTTAAGGGGGGGAGTGTTACGGCCCCTGGCCGCTAGAGGCCGCCCTAGAGTGTGTGTTGTGCAGGGATCCGACGGGGAGCGACCTGATTGGCTGCCAGCGGACCGCAACCCCATTGGACCAGCTGAGGGAGTGTCGCCAATCAGACAGTGACGAGGTCCACCTGCTCCCCATAAAAGGCACCCAGACCATTCTTCCGAGGGAACGGCTGGTAGCAGGAGGTGTTGTCAGGCTGTTCCCCACCGTTGGCCTTTTGTTGGGTTTTTGCTGCTGCTGTAAAACAGCTAAGGACTGTTTGATAGGCTAAAGAGTCTGTTTGGGAGGCTTTGTGCTCTCTTCGTGTGATTTTCTTTCATTCTGGGTTGTTTGGTTTATTTTGGCTTGATTTGTTTGAGCTCTTTGTAAGTTTATTTTTTGGCATTTAAGAAACTTGACTTTGTTAGTTCCCTTTGAATTGGTTACATTGTATTGTTTTGCGCAAGCATTGTTTGTAATAAATCATTTTACATTTTACTTTGCACCCTATTCCTCTTTATTCCCCCGGGCACACCTTTATGTTACACCCCCTGCACCCCTAGACCACGGGGGTCGTAACAACCATCGATCAGCGGCTGGAGGAGGAGGAAGAACTCTGTTCAAAAACATCAGCATCAAAATGAAAAACAAGTTTCATCCTCAGGACAATAATCTGATTCATTTTGGTCGTTAAGCTGATTGATTAGGAAACGTTTAAAATTTCATGAATGTTTTCTGGGTTTTTATTGGAATATTTCTTGGATTCATTAAACTTAATGGGAGGAAACAGATGCAATGATTCATTTATTCATCGGTTTATAAATGTTGAATGAAATATGAGGTAAAATCTGGATGGCCATCAATGTCAGACGTCACAGTTTGCATCTGTTGGGGAAACAAAATGTTTTCAATAAAACCACATCAATTAATCAGGAAAATGAGATTTAAAATGTTTAATAATGAGGATTAATCATTTCATGCCCTCAAGGGCCAATAAATCATCAACTATTTATTCTATTTCCAAATTTGTCCATGTTGGTTCTGTCTCAAGCACCTGCTGGCTCCCTGACCAGCGCGGTGCTGAACGGGTTGGGTCGGTGTGTGAAGGTCAGACCTGCTGCAGGCGGCAGGAAAGCGCTGAGTGAGCGCCGCGGCGTGGTGGCTGCGGCGCGGCGGCATGTTGGAACAACCTAATGGGCGTTTATCCGCCTGCAGGCTGCCGGCGGAGCCGCCGCCCCCCCACAGACTTTCCTCATTTCCTCTCAGTTGGAAGCTCTCCAAGCTGATATGAGAACCGGTGGAGGCCCGCCGCCGGTTCTGAACACACTTCACATGAATACAGATCATAACTGAGGCTTTTCCAGCCAATCAGAGGACAGGAAGAGGCGAGTTCTGAGTTAAACAGCTAGGATTCACACTGTTTGTAGATTCAGTAAATCATTTACAACAAAATGATTTATTGATGCTTTTGGATCATTGTCTCAGAAAATCATCCATGTTTTTAATGCGTGGTTCTATTGAGGCTGAACAGTAATAAATATCTTGGCTCCTCCACTTTAATGAATATTGATTAAAATTGATCGGGTTTGAGGCGGAGAGACTTGGTGCCTACAGGCTTTTAGCTGGTTTGAGTGAAACGTTTTGCAGCAACATCCCAGTTTCAAGTCTAAATTTTAAACATAAACTTGATTTTGAAGTTTTTATAGTGCAGAATATCTTCACTTTTTCACCATTTTCCTCTGCAGAATAATAAAAGTATATAAAGTTATTAGTTGGTTGTCTGCAGTTTGCTGCTGAACAGATAAACTGTCTGTAGCCGACAGGTTCAGACATTAAACCGGATTTAAAGAGGAGCAGCAAAAGCAAACGAGTGGATGAGCAGAGCAGGCATCAGATGATGGTGTGATCCAGCACGTTATATCATGTCAGCTGCTGCTAGCAGCTGGAAACGTTGTCATATGAGTTATGAGATTTAATTTCCCTTTAGATGTGAACTAAAATCCTTTTCTGCTGCAGTAAATTGGCGTCACTGAGTTAATTAGAGGCATAAAGTCATCAGGGTGGCATTACAGCCAGCGAATGTTTAGTCTAGTCCAAGCATTTCTTTGCGTTATAGATATAATAGATCCAGTCATTTGATCATAAATTTGCATTATAATCACCAGTATCAGTGTAGATGGGAACCAGTAACCAGCTCATTCCCAGTTTAAACTGATGGAGCTGGGAGGCAGTTTCACCGGTTTGCTCTCTACCTTCAGGAAGCCGTTAATCACAGGCTTAAAGTCGGATTCTGGTGGCTAATTTAACGTTTAGCCTCCAGGCGGCTGCTGGAGCAGCGCAGAGGTTTTTCACTCTTTAGATTTAAACCTCCATTATCCGTGGAAGCGTCATTTTTCCCCCTCTAAATGCTCCCGTTTCATGAAGTTTAGCCGTTTTTCTTCCTTTGTCTTGTATCAGATCACATTGCAGTGTTATTAAAATCCTCTGGCCTTCATCATCATCACAGACGCCCGGAAGGCAAAGCAGCCGTCCCACATCCCGCATCTCTGATGAATAAGTCATGTCTTATTCTCAGTCGGAGCGTCTTCCCCAGAGCTGCGGCGCCAGCATACAGCATGCTGAATGCTGCATGCTGAAAGCTGAAAGCTGCATGCTGCATCCAGCATGCTGCACCATATACAGCGGTTTTCGGCTGTATTTCCTGTTCTCTGATGGTTTCATCTTTAATCCCCAAACAACATGGAGGAAACGGCGAGCGGACCCGGTCTGGGCGGGTTCCCGCTCCAGGCAGCAATAAAGACGACGTCCACCTGAGATCCTGAATGAAATGAGATTACAGCCGCGTTCAGAATGAGACGAATAAATGACCCTTTCATGATGAGGCTGCTGGAAACCAGTTGGGATTTAAAGCTAGATGATTATGAAATAAACGGATCAGAGAAATTTTCATCCAGAGATCCGTTTCCAGCTGAGACGTCTCCAGAAAAATCCCCACAGGTCTGAAGATATAAAAACTATTCTATTAAAATAGAAACGTGTTCCAGTCATGATATTTTAAACAGATTATTTTTTATTGATGCTAATTTGACAAAACTAATTAAAACATCAATGATATCTATAACTCAGTTATGAAAACAGAACCTCCTGTTGACCTCTGACCTGTAAATGCAGCATCAGGGTGACGACGGCGTTATAAATGTTTGGGAACTGAAACGGGACAAGAAGAGGTTTTTAATCTGGATTTAAAAGAACTCAGTGATCCAGATGGTTTTCAGTTTTCTTTAAGTTTGTTCTAGATTTGTGGTAAATAGAAGCTGAATGCTCCATGTTTGGTTCTGGTTCTGCTGCAGAACCAGAACCTGAGAGTTCTGGAAGGTTAATGCAGCAGCAGATCTTTAATCTGTTAAGTGATTTATAAACTACCAGCAGTAGTTTAAAGTTTCTTCTCTCAGTGAAGGACTGTAGACTCGGGCCGGGTGGCGTAGACCCGGGCCGGGCGGCGTAGACCCGGGCCGGGCGGCGTAGACCCGGGCCGGGCGGCGTAGACCCGGGCCGGGCGGCGTAGATCCGGGACGGGCGGCGTAGACCCGGGCCGGGCGGCGTAGACCCGGGACGGGCGGCGTAGACCCGGGCCGGGCGGCGTAGATCCGGGACGGGCGGCGTAGACCCGGGTGGTGTCTCTATCTTCCTGGTTCTAGTCAGAACTCCAGCAGCAGCGTTCTGGATCAGCTGCATCTGGACCATTGATTTATTTTTCAGTCAGACCTGTGGAGACGCTGCTGCCTCTAAAGATCAACACTCTGATCTCATTAGTCTGAATCGTTCTTCAGCTGATAGAAGGCCGACTTTGGAATTGTCTTTATGTGGCTCTGAAGGTCCACGTCAGAGGTCGGCCTGATCTCTGGTTTAACTGAATAACTGAATCTGTTCATAGCCGATTCTCAGCTGGCTGCAGGGAGCAGGAGGGAGGAGGTCCGACCGGTGGAACAGCTGCTGTGTTCTTAGCTAGCGGTGCGTGTTAGCATGAAACGTGGCTGCAGGCTGTTAGCTCTGGCAGCAGGCAGGTAAGGTGCAGGGGGTGCCTCACCCCTGCACCCCTTCACCCCCACCCAGGCAGGTAAAGAGGAACACGGCGCTGCTGTTCTTCTGCTTCTGCTCCTTCAGTCCTGCTTTTTTATTTTTTTTCATTAAATGTGTTTTTCCAGAAGCGTCTGCCGTTGCGCGTCGGGTTTCTGTTCTGACGTCAGCAGAGCGTCTCCTGCGGTCCGAGGCTCAGATCTGTCACTTCACGTCAGCCCAACAGACTCGTTAATATTGGTCTGGGCCGTATGACGAGCGCTGCAGTCATCAGAGGAAAACATCCAGCCTGATTTCTGGAGTTTATCCATAAAAACATCTGAAACAAACGTCAGAGCAAGAAAAACTCCACTGACTTCATGAATTATAGTCAGACTTTAACTTTTTAAAGTTTTTGACTGATTTAATTTGGCTGCATCCATCCATCCATGGGCGGCTCTAATCAGGGGTCACAGGGGGCCAGTGGCCCCTGTACTGAAAAGAAAATGTTAAATCTGAAGATTGACTAGTTTCCAAATGATTCTAATGTTGCATATCTGCATCCATCCAGGCTTCGGCTCTGCCTGCTTTTACTATTTTATTCACTAAAAGAAATGCAACCAAATCTCCAGTCTGTATTTTCCACTTTTTTAACTTTTAGAAAATGATCAAACAAAATTATTTTCAAAAATTTTAAAATGTTCTTTCAAAATAAAAGAAAAACATATTTTATTTTTCTTGATAGAAGTAAATCTAAAACATTCAAACCGTGAATCGGTTTACCATTTCATCTCCTGATCCTGACTGATACCTTTACAGGAGATTATTTTGACATAGTTTCTGCAAACTGACTGACTGAATAAGAGAAAAATAATCCTGAGCTTCTTGATGTTTTGATGTGACGATTCGCACGATGCAACCAGTTGATTGGAGGTTTTCATTTTTCATGTTTTCATTTAGTAAATATGTTACAGGATGAAATAGTTTTAAAATAATTTATCAAAATCTCACAAAACTTTGCATTTGATCACTTTTATAATTTGGCTTTAAATATCTTCTGCAAAATGTTGGACTTTATTTTAGCATTTTCCTTCTTTGTGTGGAAATAAAACCGTCAGTTAAAGTCGGAACTTTGACTGGGCCGATCTGCAGCTTTCTTCTGAAGATGTTATTAAACTAATAAATGTTAGTTGAATTTAAACTAATGAAATTCGAAGTCAGACGCATGTGAACGTCTGTTAGAATGAAAACCTGATTAACTCCAGGTAGAGCCGTTTCCTGGTTCTGGTTCTGGTGTCGCCTGGCAGACTCTCAGGGATCAACATCCATCCAGGCTGGAAAAGGAAATTTCCTTGCTGTGATATGAGGATTATTCCCAGCAGACATCTCGGATGGATCAATCCCACAATCATCTTCCCTGTTCTGCTCAGTTTTCAGGGATTACCCAGAGCGGGGGTTGGGGGGGGCAGCTGGATACAGTTTGATCTGGGCCTGGGGGCTGTGGGGTGAGGAGGGGACTAAAGAGGCCAGGATGGAGGATCTTTGTTTTTATTGAGGATTTGTTTTGTTCCAGCCTTTACACAAAGAGGGATTGGATTGGGATCAGGCCCCTCTAACCTTATTCCCGCTTCCCTTTTCCATGCAGCCGTTTATTCCCGGGCTGCTGGGATGTGGAGCAATGACAGCTTAACCCGCCTTCCCCCCACCGGCTCGGCTGCCACCACCTCCACGGCTGCGTCTGCAGCAGCAGCTCTGAAAACTCCCCAAACCCCCTTCCTCATAAGCCCGTCATGGCGCTGCAAATGAACTCCTGCTCCACTTTCCCATCACTTCCTGTTCGGGCTTCAGGGAATCTCTTTGTCTCCTCTGGAAGTGGATTTTATTGAATTATGCAGAAACAAGCTGCATTTTCTCAGACATGAAAAAAAAGCCCTTTTGGAGCCTGCAGTGTAAAACTGAGACTTTCTGTAGCATTAGACTGATGGAAGTGAAGGTTATGGAGCATAAAGCAGATTAGCAGCGGTTGGTGTGTCCCACTTTTTTCCAGCTGAATTTCTCTCTCGTCAGTAGAAACCCAGTTATGTCAGCAGAACAACTGATGGCTGCTGAAGTTTCTCCAGTGCGTCTCCGGAGCCGCGCTGCGGGCTTCAGACAGGTTCGCAGCGCTGCGTCTTTTGGAGAGCTTCTGGCAGCGAGTGCTTCCGTGTCAGCCATGCGCCGAGCCGCGCCGCGCCGCGCCGTGCCGCGTTGCGCCGCACCGAGTCCTTTGAAACTCTGAGCTGAACGGCGGCCCGGTACAACGGCTTCTGGACTCACTCACTGAAACGGTTTGGTGGAGAAAACTCTCCTCACGTTGCTTTTAAATACAGATGAAGGTGCAGATGGAAGGTTGTAGGTTCTTCTGTTTTATGGTAGAATATATTAAACCGCCTGACTTGAATTAGCAGGAGAAGATTAAACATCAGAGACAGGGAGGAAGATTCACTCAGATGTGCTTTTATAAGTAAACTTAAGAGCTAATAGTTTAAATAAAACACTTCCTGAGTTCTATAAACCTTATGTTGGAGTCAGACCTGTGCAGAACTTCTTCACATTAAGTTATGCATCATTTTAGTTGAACAGACTTTAACTATGCTCTGTCACATTTCCTTTGTCTACAACAGTAAAATAATTCCAGAGTTTGTTCTGGTTTCTTTCCCTGTCAGTCGCTGCTTTGGGTCAAATCTGTACTTTAAAAAAGTCTAGAAAATTTAATCTAGGATTCCTCAAGGCTCCGTTCTCGGGCTACATTCATATTTACAGTAGTTCACTAATGCTTCAGTAGAACTATATGACTATTATAGAGTCTATTATAATCGCTGTCAGAGTGGATGGAGGCCTGTTTCATCCGGCTTCATGTAGTTTAAAGGGAATTTGTTGCTTTGGGCCTTAAATAACTTTATTTTGAACCAACTGCATTGAGTTTAAAAATAAACTCATTAAAGCTCTGATTGCTAGAGGATGGGAGGACATCCCATAAAGAGCAGAGGCCAGTTAGTTGATTTTTTTATGAAGTCTTTGTTGTTTTAAACTTGCTTCAATATGCATAAATATTTCCTGATTTTGTTGTATTTCCTCTTTATTCTTTATTTTTGCCGTGCAGAAAGGATATTGGATCGAAAAAGTCTAGAGGAGAAAATGTCTGAAAATGTTCTGGAGTTGCTTTAAGAGTTGGACTGGAGGAGAAACAGTTTAGGGTCGTTTTGGCGTCGTTAGAAGTTCTGGTTCTGGTCCTCTGGATCGTCCTGCAGCGCAGCTGGAGCTGTCCGTGGTGCTGAAGCAGAACCATCTGCAGGAACTGGGCCACATTCCCTCTCCTTATCTCACCTTCAGCGTTCAGAAAGACGCTGGCGCCCACAGGAACGGCGGCGCCCACGGTGGCGGTGCCCACGGTGGCGGCGCCCACAGGAACGGTGGCGCCTGCGATGGCGGCGCCCACAGGAACGGTGGCGCCTGCGATGGCGGCGCCTACAGGAGCGGTGGCGGCCGCGGCAACAGCTCCTGACTTAAGCGCTGAAATAACGACGACCTGCAGCTTCAGCTGCATGGTGAATCACAGTCACGCCGGCAGGATCTCTTTGATCTGCTGTGAATCCCAGGAGCACAGAACCCTGAACGGATCCGTCTGGAACACGCGGGCGGTCCGCTGCAGCCTCGGAAACGGTCTGCGTTTCCTGTCCTTGGAGACGGCGGAGTGTTTATATAGATTATTGCTGTAAAGTAGGTTAAGATGAATGTTGTGGCTCCATTATCTGAGTTGAATGAACGCTTTGAAAACCAATCAGTGCAGGGAGGCTGGGTATGAACAGGACGCCGCAGTGCGTGGGGGGGTGGGTGTGTGTGTGTGGGGGGGGTGTGTGTTTGTGTGTTGGGGGGGGGGGGTTGTGTGTGTGTGTGTGTTCTGGGGGATGGGATGTTTCCTGGAGCCCATCTGTCCTTCGTTCACTGCTTTGCCTCCCATCTTGGATTTGGATGAGCTTTTGTTTTTCCTTTCTAATGAGAGCAAAAAGAAACAAAACTTCATCTCCCAGAATTCCCTGCCCTCCCATCCTTTGTTTTTGAGCCAATATTCAGTCATCAGAGGTTTTCCTCTGGCTGTTTGTTGGTTTCTTTCCACAGAGCCCCATAAAGCTCCTCTGAACACAGCAGAGCTCAACAAGCTGCTCGGCTCTAAATGTCAGCGTCTGGAGATTCAATTTGATTGAGACATTTAATAAAAAAGAAAAATCGCTCCGTGACCTTTGGATAACTTCTCCCCCAAATGAATTGAAGTGTTACAAGAGGACAGACTCACATAATCCAATATGTGCTGCCTTTTATTCCTCTAAATGATGATTTGTTGGTAAATTTCAGTTCCTTTGAGGCTGGATGTTTATTACTGTTTGACATGAGCTGCGTGTTATTAGAAGGTTAAAAAGCTGCTGCTGTCCATCCTGAACGCCGCCATGGTTTATTATCAGGCCATAAACCCAGACGGAGTTCAAGAGTTCAACCAAAAGAGAAAAGTTACTCATTTACCCAATATATGGTCCACAGAAAAGCTGGGATTCAACCCAAAATCAGTTTTTAAAAATCCAACAAATTTTCTGTTTGTCAGTCTAAAAGAGAAAAGATTAAACTGATCTAATCTTCTTACCTGGAAAATCAGAGTTTTACCGTGTGCAAAATGACATTTAGTCACTTCAGGAAAACCAGAGTCGATGCGTCCCATCGATTTTACATGAGGTTGTAAAATATTCCCATCATGTTACTTTATTAGTTTGGATGATCCAAACGTCATCAGCTGTTTGTGCCCTGACTAATGGAAACAGCCCAACTGATTTAGTCAAATTCATCTTGACTTTATGTTTTCCCAAGCCATCATGTCGAGGAAGACTCTGAATTTTCCGCCTCTGCAGGAGGAAGCGGCGCATCCAGCAGCCGGATCAGAACGTTTGTTCCTGTTCAGACTGAAGGTCCTGATCGCCGTTAATGGCCATGTTTGTTGAGGGGGGGGGTCTTTTTTTAGGCCCGGATAATAAAGGTGGGAGAGGAGGAAGAGGAGGAGGAAGAGGAGAGGGATGAGCTCATCGCAGTCGTCAGGCTTTGTTTCTCAGCTGGAGGCAGAGTTGACACTTTAAAGAAACCGTCTGCAGTCACATCGCTGCGTCTGCCGCAGGTTTCTGTTCTGATTCTGACATTTTGTTTAATGAGTCGCTCTGACATCATGTGTTGTTTTGACTGAAAAGAGACAACAGACCTCTGGGTATGCTAATGTCCCTGGAAGACAAGGCTCTGAGGACGGAGACGGCCGTCGGGGGTCCCGGCCGTCGGCGTCCCGGCCGTCGGGCGTCCCGGCCGTCGGGCGTCCCGGCCGTCGGGGGTCCCGGCCGTCGGCGTCCCGGCCGCGCCGAGCTTTCATGTCTGGCCTTTGATTTGACATTTCCTCGGGACATGAAGGCATCATGGTCATATTTAATGTCTGCTGTTGACAACAAACGATGAAAATGTTTCTCCATCCTCCAGTACTTCTAGTTCCTGCTGAAAGCAACGGCATAAAAAATGTATTTATTAAACCAAAAAGTGTTTACATGAAGAGAACACGACGATAAATCCACTTCCTGTTCATTTAATGTCCACTTCCTGTCTACTTCCTGTGGCCTGGGTTCAGTTATACTCTGATTAAAACTCACTTATTGCTGAACGTGATTTGGTGAATCACAGAATGTATTTTATCAGCCTTGTGATTCTTTCTCAGTCTCGTCATTTTGTCAAGCTGCAGGTTTTCTCTTTGCTCAGCAGCTTAAAGAATAAAACGTTTTATTTTTGACCAAAGAAAATGGATGAATTTATTATCACAGCAAACAAAGAACAGAGAGAATAAACTTGGAGCGACTCACAAACTGTAACCTGTGTCCTAAACAGACTCCAGCTGGTTTATTGTTGCATGAATGTCAGTCATTTAGGCTTTTAATGATTCATTCGAACAGTTCTTTTTTCATTCTGTGGGAATTTTTAAAAAATGTCACTAATCCAAGTTGAATCTGAACTGTAGATTTCCTTCCTGGTTTGAGTTTGTGCTGAGGTCGGAGCGTTGGGATCCTTTTCCTGGTGGGATCCTTGTCCTGATGGGATCGTGGTCCTGGTGGGATTGTGGTCCTGATGGGATCGTGGTCCTGGTGGATCCTTGTCCTGGTGGATCCTTGTCCTGGTGGGATCACCGACTGGGTCTCAGTTTAACCAGTCAGCTGCTAGTTTGAGCTGACGAATCTGGATTTAGTCGTTCTTTTGTAAATCTGCAGATCTTCTCCTCCTTCGTGGTTCAGGATGAGCCTCCCTGAGTTGGGATGATCCTGTGACTCACAGGTTTTATTTCTATCATCGCTTTTATGAGATTATATAAAATAATTAGACATTCTTTACCTCCTCCTCCTTCCTCTCCATCCCTTTAATCTTGCTCTGCTCTCCCAGAGGGAGAGGCAGGATTTATGGGTGAGGCTGTTTGCATCCAGCGGTCAGTGAGCTCAGAGGAGGGAGGTGATGGCAACAAAAGGCTTTTCTGTCACTCTGAATTTTTATTTTCCTAAACCAGCAACAGTTTTCAGATAAAAACAGATCATTTAGCAACTGTTTCTGTAGAAAAACACGACAGGAAGGAGTTCTTAGACTTTTATGAGCGAACCTACTGCTTTTCTTTGTTTGATGTTATTTTCAGCTTTAGCGTTTTAGCAATACTTTATTATAATTATTATTTAAGTTAATAAGTTAAATTTCTGCATACAGTTTAATTCAAAACAAACATCAAAATGGCAGGAAATATTCTGGTTAATGTCCACCAGGCCTTATAATCAAACCAAAACCTCAAACATAATTATTTAAATGATATTAATGTTTTGCACAGAGAAAATGCAGACGTGTCCAGGCTGCAGAGCCTCTGGCTCTCAGTCAGGCGTTCCTGCACTGCTTTGGTGTGGAGAGCTTTAGGTAGTTAATTTCCTCCACGTGATTTAAAACGTCTTTGTTTGGAAGAGTTAAAGTTATCGGTGTGAAAGTGGGCTGTTTAAGAGGCGCAGGCCTTCCTCTCTCTGTTCCAGAAACGACTGTATTTTCTGTTAATGGTGAGTTAAAGTGACGGCGCCGGGCCTAAAGAGCTCGCCGGGTCGTAAATCAGGTCCTAAGACCTGGCAGCTCCAGGCGGCCATGTTTGTTATTTATTTGTTTCTCTGTCCTGTAATTTCTTTCTTCTGTTTTGGTGAGTCGGTTTATTGAATGCATGTTGTCAGATCTGCAGTGGGAAGCTCCGCCCACTGGGAGTCACAGCTGCGTAGCTCCGCCCACTGGGAGTCACAGCTGCATAGCTCCGCCCACTGGGAGTCACAGCTGCGTAGCTACGCCCCCTCGGCCTCCTCTTGTTCAAGCCGATGATGTGAGGCATCCTCATCATCCTCGCTGCTCCATCCATCTCTGTTTGTGAGGCCATTGAGTTAAAGTGACGGCGCCTCGCTGGGGGAACGGCTCCACCGATCAGATCAGCATCGATCGGACATTCCCAGAGATGAGGAAATGAGAGGAGGTTTTATCAGGTGACAGGAACAAACCCGCAGCATGCTGCTGACTAGAACAACAGGATGTGACGACAGGATGTGATGTCAGAGTTCCAGTGACACACGGCTGACTCCATGTGGAGGAACCTGACCTTTACTGCAGGTCTGTGTAAAATCGACAGACCGGCTTCGTTCACAGATCTAACAAACGTTTTTATCTCTGTCTCGGTTCAGTTCTGATCGTCTCACCCAGAAAACAAACCCAGTTTGATTCAGATGCATCAGATCGCTCCTGTTGCACTTTTTGATGTGAAACATCCTGATAATTCTGCAGCAGATGAAGCCAGACGGTAAATCTGGACGACTGAAGCTCCATTTCTTCATGGTCTTCTGGTCATGTGATCAGGCTGCGGCTCCCGCTGGAGGAGTTGCAGACGCAGCAGTGACGGCTTGACTTGGTTCAGACAGAACTCTCATTGTGCCACATTTATGTAGGAATATGCAAAAAAATTAAATATAGACCTGCTGAGTTGGTCCTGATGGAACCAAATCAGATCCAACCTCAGACTGAAGTCCTCCTTCTGAAAAACATCGTTTGAATTTCTGTGAGGAAAAACTTCTGGTTCAGCTGCAGATGACCTTCAACATTTTCATTGTTTCAATAAGATTAGCAGAAATGTAGAGAATTAGTCTAAAATAACCCCCTGACCTCCAAGCTGCTCAGCAAGATGGACGTTTTTCTGCTGAATGGGAAGCAAAAGTCTAAAACCATGAAGTCATTTCCTGATTCCAGAGAGAAGCTCAGCGAAAGACGAGCGAAGGAATATGAGGATGGAGAGCAACCTCCAGCTGAGCTTTGGTCTGGAAGGGAGACCCGTCAGGGGGGGCGTGTGGGTGTGTGTAGGTGTGTGTGTGTGTGTGTGTGTGAGACACAGGGAGTTAAAAATAGCGGCGGGTCTCTGAAGACGGGATGGGGGAGCGGAGGAATCACCTCTGCAGCCTGCGGCAGCCGCTAATGGAGGAACATGCTGCTGAATGGGGAGTGCTCTGCTGTGCTGTACTCCTCCATGCTGCCTTTTATTCCCTTCATGCACTCTGGTTTTTATGTCAGAACAAGCAGAGACGTCTTTAGAAACGCAGGGTTGTTGCTTTTCTTGCTTTATCCAGCATAATTAAATATATATCTAAGAGGAGAAGGCGTCCTGCTTGCTGCGGCGCTCTGATCGGATCGCTGTCGGTGAATCGTTCATATGAAGAAGTGAGCTGTGAGTCGGGTTATATAAACCGCTGCGTCTCGCTCCCGCAAAGGTCAAAGCTGTCGGCTCACTTTTAAAAGATAAATGGCATCTATTCATAATTTACGCAGCGTATGCCTGATCCACTCAGAGCGAGGCGCAGAAATGAACCAGTTATTACATAACGAGATGAACAAGTTCTGCAGCTAATCTGAACCACAATCTGGTCAGGATTATTCAGCTGATAAATCTGATCAAATATTTAATTTTACATGAAAAATCTTTCAGAAAGCAGAATTAATATGTTTGGCTGATTAAACCAGACGATCCAATCAGAGAAGAAGAAGAAAGTGAGGCGGTTAGAGGCCAATCAGCTTCATCAGGTGGAGCTTTAGCCCCGCCCCCGGCTCCGCCCACTGCTGCTCAATATGATTATTACTGATGGAGTTATTATTGATTGAGCTGCTTGTCGACACACAGCGTGTCGAGTGAGTGTGTCGTTTAAAGAGCTGCGTGGTGTCGACTGTCACTTCACTGCCTGCTGCAGAGAAACACACACACACACATACACACACCAACAAACACACACCAACAGGAACACGGCGGCGGTTCGGGCCGGACGCTGAACAGATGTTGGGCTCAGCAGGTCTGTGGCCTCAGGGAGCTGCAGAGTGTCAACACAAACTCCATGCCTTTACTGGCCCCTGAGGTGTGTGTGTGTGTGTGTGTGTGTGGGGTGGGGGTGGTGGGGGGGGGTGTGTTTCCAGGCTCGGCATCCAGGCCCCCTGGTGGTGCTGAGAGCCGATCAACCGGCTGAACACCAGAAAATGAAACCCGGACTCGTTGCTCTTCAGAGCCATTTCTTACCTGGACTTTGGTCTCAATCAGTTTTTTAACTTTTTTCTTTTGCTCAGTTTTTCCTCACTAAGAACCAGAAGTGCAGTGGATCATTTCTCATACCGGGTCACTGAGTGAAGTAATGACTGTTGCTCTGACGTCAGGTTGAACCTGTGAGCTGAAGCACCAAACTGAGCTGAGGACAGGAAGAGGTGTTTGACTCTCAACCTGACTTTGTTGGCTCATTTTCTGTTAACAGGATCCAGAACCGCATCGCGTGTCGGGTCGTTTGGTTTATCGTCCTGCTTCCTCTGAACTCAACGTTCCAGATCAGAACCGTCTCGTCCAAACATGCAGACCTCTGGTGAAGCTCCTTCTGCTCAGGAGGAGCGTCGCCTGCCTCTGCTCCTCCAGCAGCCAATCAGAGGCAGCAGGTTGTATTTGGGTCACAGCAGCAGGAATCCTGCTGAGCTCAGTGAACTCAGAGCTGCTGCTGGAGACGCTGAGAGGAAAACATTCCTTCATTAGAAGAACCTTCTGGAAATCTAACCGTTCATTTTTACTCCAGATCTTCTGCTTTTAGCAAATTTCTTTGAGATTATTTTCTACTTCTGCAACAATCAGACTGAAGGTTGTTAATAAAACCTCCACTTTAGTTCTGGGAACCATTTTATGCAAAACGCTGCATAAAATTTGGGAACACTTGATAGTTTTTGCTGCATCTCTGTGCAGATGGTTGATGAACTGAGCCTCTGGTCTTTGAGGCGCTGAAATAAAGTGTTTATCATGTAGGAAGCAGCAGAGTCAACATGTTTCCTCCTCAGCATTTTGGACCAAGATTCCAAGTTTTCCCATTCATGAGCCGTCTGTCAGGACGACGCTGCAGTCAGTCAATATTTAGTTAATAATTCAGAACACATATTAATTCAGCATCCAGGCGAAGATGCTCCTCGCCTGTTATTAGAGTCAATCGTCTTCGTGGCGCGTCGAGCAAACATGCTTCATCTGCAAACTCCTGCAGGAGGATTTCAGGAAAACTTTCTGTCCTTGTTGAACTGCTGCAGATGTCTGATTATTCCGGTGGGATGTTGAAGCTAACTGACCTTGTTCCTCTGAGCCAGAGCAGAATCAGAGTCAGAACGGCAGGAACACATGATCACACACTGCTGGTGGAAACTGGTCAACCATCTGAGGCGATGCTAACCAGAGAAGAACCTGAACTGAGCTTCTGCTCCTCAACAGTCAGAGGAGTTCAACCATCTAACCAGGATTCCTCCTGGAGCTCCTCGGTGGAGTCCCACAGGGACGAGACCGTGGACCCAGAACTTTCTGGAGAGACTTTTCCTTCTGGTCTGGAACATCTGGACCATCCATCCAACATCCATCCTCCAAATGAGATGGATTAATAGTCTGATGGATGGATGGATGGATGGATGGTTGGATGGATGGATGGATGGATGGATGGTGGATGGATGGATGGATGGATGGATGGTTAATTGGATGGTTGGATGGATGGATGGATGGATGGATGGTTGAACGGATGGTTAATTGGATGGTTGGATGGATGGATGGATGGATGGATGGATGGATGGTTGGACGGTTCTAGAGGCTGATATCTGAGCTGATTACTGTCACGTGTTGCTTGTTGCATTTTTAGGTGATGGAAACTTCGCGGTTAACAAAAATGCATAAACTTCAGATGAAATGTGTTTTTAAATGATGAGAAATGAAGCAAACGATGCTGAGTTGGCAGATCGGTGCGTCTTGTTCTGAATGCCCCCTGGTGGAGAACAGTGGGTTCTCCACCAGTGGGTGCTGTACCTACCAACAGTACATTTTGATGGATTTTGATTTTAGAAACAAAGAGCCTCGTTTAAATATTCCTGCATGTTGGACGCGTCCCGGCTGGTGGCGCTTCGGTTCCTCCGGGATCCAGAACGTTCTACGCCGCCATTCACACGTTCTGATTCCTGCTGCTTTGGTTCCCCTCGGCTCTCTGTTCCAGGCTGTTAGCAGCCGGCGCCTGACAGGTTGGAGCTTTGCTGGGTATTAATTTGCTCTGGAGCGTCGAGGGATTTAGGAAGTCAGACGTGGATCTGAGGGGAGCAGGCGTTCTGCAGACGATGCGTTCAGGGACTCATTAGGAAACTCAGACTGTTGCTCTTCTGGCCAAAGGACTCCGATTGGATTTAAGAGCAAATAATCATATTTATTGTTAGCATTCAACTTTCTGGACTCAGGACTGATTTAGATGAACTTTCTGTGCAGCTTTAGCCTGAATTTAAAACCTGAAGATGCAGATGTGGCGTTTTTAGAGAACCTGTGGTTGAAGCTCAGTTCAACCACAGGTTCACTCTGTCACAGCAGTTCCTCTGTGACAGAGTGAGGGAGGACTGAGCAGCGTAAAAATATAACAAAAACTTAAAAATACAATGAATAAATCTCTAAATGTCAACATCTGTTAACTTAAACTACAGTTTAATGATTTTCAAGTGGAAGAATCTTTTACTCTTCAGGTTAAGCAGGATCAGCTGAGTGCAGTTCGCACTCAACCCGACCAGAAATCTTTTCAAAAAATTTTTTTTTAACTTAAAATTAGTTTGTAACTCTAATAATATTTGGTTTAGTTTAACAAACAAAGCTGAATCGTGAATCTATGCTGGCCGTCGTTAGCAAATGGGCAGCTGGTATCTCTGCAGACCCCACACATGCTGGACACTAACGGTTTAGGCTTTTACCTGCAGGGCGGCGCTAGAGAGAGAGTCATCACCTCCAGGCTGCGTCTCTGATAAAAACAATGAACACCTGATCAAACTAATGACTCTTCTACAACCTGATTTTTCTGTATATAAATAAATATCTGTAAATGCACTGACACGCTTACTGCTGGTTTATCGTTTGTTTCCTCTAAAGTTCACATATTCATACTTCATGTCTGTCGCTCTGAAGGCGGCTGCAGTTTTAAAACAGTTTATTCCCTTTTTACATCCTGGATTCTGACAGAAACACATCTGGATGGAAATTAGGACGTTGTTTTTCTGAAAACAGGATTTTAGGTGTTTGTAGAAAGTCTCAAGTTTGTGAATGAACGTCGCTGAGGGAGGTTTGCTAATGAGGAAACAGGAAGTCATTAGTCTCGTCGAGTTTAAGGCGGCTTCACGCTGAGCTCCAGAATTAATGATTCTTTTATTTTAGCTCTGAAACGTGCAAGCGAAGCGGGTTCCTCCTGTTAACAGCAGGTTGGATCTGAGCCTCACTGGGGCCCCCTGCAGGCAGCGGGGAGGCGTGCAGGGCCACACAGGAGCCACGCAGCAGAAATTCACATCATTGAAACAAATCTGCTCCTTCTTCCTGAAGCGTGCAGTCTGGTTCTGACCTCTGGCCCGTCAGAGGACGGTCACTTTACAGCCAAACTTTTATTTCATCTGTGAGAGGCGAGCAGTAAAAGGAGCGAAGCTGAGCAGGTTTTACTCTAATCGGTTCGGAGCTGTTGCATCATCGGGCTGGGATTTGGGTCAGACCTCTCGGCGTCAGAACCTCTCAGAATGAGCAGCATGTCTGTCTTCCTCCTGCTTTCCTCCGCTTTCATCATGTGGCTGAGTGAGGACGGTTTCAGCTCCTCTTCCCACTCAGCTGTGGTTCTGTCCCACGCTGGATGGCTGCGTCTCTCCAGTGGCTTCATTACTGCTTCCCCCTCGCCGTGCGGAAACAGAATCATTTGTCTCCAGCGTCGGAGCCGGGAACGTCCTGCTCTTCAGATGTTCTCCAGGTCTTTGTGTGGAGCTGCTGCAGAGCCGCTCAGCTGCTCCTCATCAAGCAGCAGCGTCTAAGAAGAGACTCGAACCAGAATGGATGAATCATTTTGGTTAAGTGAATGAGAGAAACATGAAGATGCACCGATTCACTGTTTTCACTCCCAGAACCGATACGGATATCTGAGGTTTGGAATCAAACCGACACAGAAAAGCAACTGAACTGACTTAAAGCATTTCTTCGTTTTAAACACAGACATAAATGCACTGAATATTTGCTTGATCTGCACCAGTAAAAACAACTTATTATAAAATAATAAAGAAACTGACAAAACATTCAATAAACTGCAGCAAACTTTCAAATGTTTCAGGAAGTGGAATTAGAGATTCTATATATAATATAAAATAAATAATAGCGTCAGAAAGCATAGAGTTAGACTGAATAGATTGAATAGATCTGCCTCTGCAGATCCGTCATGTCACCGATCAAGACGATGCAGATATCATCTGTGAAAATGTAACTGATCGCTCCTGGTTTGATGCTGTTCTGCCTGATGGCATCAATACTGATTATATATTATTGTTTATCATCTTTAAGATGAAGAAACTGAATCCTCTGTTATTCCGAGTTCAACCACAGTTTTATTGGGATTTAATGTGACAGAGAAACACAAAATGGTGAAGTGGATGGAAGACGATTTATGATATTCATCATTCTTTATGTAAGAATCTGAAAAGTGCGGCATGCATTCATATGTAGATCCACTGAGTTGTAGAAGAACTTTTTATTACAACTCCAGCTGCAGTTTCTCTGCACCAAACTGCTCAGTTTTCACGTTTTTCTGCAGATTCTTACACAGATTCACATCTGGACTTTGACTAGGCCATTCTAACATTGGAATTTATTTGATTTAACCCCTCCGCTGTATCTCTGTATCATTTATCTCCATTGGTTAACTCTGACTACAGCATGATGCTGCCACCATTCAGTTACTCATGAAATGAACTTTTCTTTGATATTTTTGTGAAATAAATCAGGTGAATTTTTAACGTTTAGATGAATAATTTGTCACTCAGTAGGGAGGAAGTGTTTCAGCTCAGCCGCCATCGAACCAAACCTTTAGTTCCGCCTCTTCGTCCGCCTCCCGAGGCCTGACCCGCTTTCTTGGCCTTCCTCGTCTTCCTCTTCATCTTCCATGAGCAAACAGACAGAAAACATGCAGCTGGCTTATTAATCACCTCATTAAAGGGGAAGCAGAGCGGGTTTTGTCAGAATCTGGAGGAAGAGCGATGGAGGAAAAGATCGCAGTCGATAAATTGAATGGTTCCTGTCGGCGGGGGGCGGGGCTAACCTTGACACAGAAACACCGGAAGGATGTTTGTTCTCTTGTGGGTCAGGATCAGAGTGATTCACATGGAGAAACAGGCTGAACTTATCCTAATTAACGCACAAACAGCTGTCACCTGTTACCAGGTAGATTTCTGCTTCCTGAACTAACCACTGCTTTTTTCTTCTGCTCTCTCCTCATGCTCTCTGCTGATTGGCCGGCTGCTTTCTGCGCACAATATGCTGATCTGACAACACAGGACAGCACTTCTTATGTCTGTGTGTTTTTTAAAATTACAACCGTAGCAACAAATATCAGCTGATTTCTTCATTTTGTAAACGTTTTAAACATTTTTTAATCATATTTTTGGTGAAAAATCTCTGAAGTCGTCAAAGTCTCCTCAGGTTTTCTATTGCTTTGGTAAATTTCTATTTATTGCTCTAGTTATCTGTACTAATCAATACATGATGACATTTAATAAAACGCCACAGATTACATCATTTTATCTAAGACATTTATTTATTGTTATTTTGATACATGAAGATAAACAGAAAATACATAAAAGTCACAGAGGAACCAGTTAATAGGTCAAATATAATCGCGTTGGGGACGGGTTGGGGTCGCGTTGGGGTCGCGTGTCACGGTCCGAGAAAGAAATCAAACATCCTGGTTGATATGAGGAGAAGGAATAAAATCGATCAAACATGTAATGAGATGTAAACTGGCCAGAGCTGAGTCCGGTACATCGGTCCGCTCGGACAGAACCAGATGGTTCCCTGTCCACATGCAGGTCTGGTTCCCTGTCCACATGCAGGTCTGGTTCTGATCCGCTCCCTGTGGGCGTTTCCTGGCGGTCCGGTCGTGTTCAGAACCCAAACAGAACTGGAGCTGATTTAACAAACGGCAGCTTCCAGCTTAAAGGCCAAATAATGTTATTTTTATATAAAGTAGGTCCAGGTTCGGTTCTGCTCTGATGTTTACTAATCATGAGCCATAACTATCATCCAGTTTTAGTTTCCCTCTGGGAGGATTTATGAGTTTCATCTGCAGTGAGATTAAAAATGAAGCAGCGTGGCTCCAGTCAGCAGCCGGTTGCAGGAGAAGATTTGGATGCAATCTTTCATTATTCCATCCGTTTGCGTAATGCAGTCCCATGGCATGATGCTGCCACCTCCATGTTGGATAGTTGAAGTGTTTTTAATTGAAAAGCTTCGTCTCGATACCATTACATTTATTTCTTGTTTCACCATCACCATTTTCTTCAGATGAGAAGCTTAAAGTGTTGCTGTGGTCAGGAAGGATCTCCAGTAGCAGTCAGTCTTGCAATGACTCTGAAGAAGCTTCTGACTGAAGACAATTAGCGAATGATGTCTCATGACTTTGGCATGCTAGCAGCTCAGGCTCCAGGCAGCAGAGACGACAGAGTGTTGGTATAAACCTCCCGCTTCTCTGTGCTTGACTCCTTTGGGATTTGGGGTCAGAGGTCAGGTATTATTTGAGCTTTTGAGGTGCTAATCAGCTGCTCCCAGCTGATAACCTTGTTTCCACGGTTATGCATTCCAGCTGGCTGAACATAAGACAGTAGAAGCAGAAGAAATAATTTGAGACTTTAAACGTCTCAACCAAATAAATGAACAAAAGCCTGGAGAAGCAGGCAGCTGGTGTGCTGATCGGTTAGCTACATAATTATTAGAGAAGAAGAAGAAGAAGAGCTCAGCTGGGGTTCAGACGCTTGTCTCTTCTCCCAGTCGACACATTCGTGATGAGCTAACGGCAGGCGACGTGCGGCGGCCGCCTCACACCTCGGAGGGAAACGTTGCGACACTTCCTGCCGCGGCTGAAGGTCAGCAAGGAAAACTGCTAACACTGAATCCACCAGAATCCCAAAATGTTCCTAGGGGGACAATTTGGGGTCAGGTTTGGTGAGTTTTCGAATATGTTAAAGGCTCAAAACAGCCGCGCAAAGTGACGGAAAAATAAGAAAAAGAAAATGAAATCCTGCACTTACAAAAGGCCTTCGCAGCGCGCGCTCTTCCTCTTCGCTTCGCGGCGCTCGCTCTTCACTTAAATACAGAAATGATGAAAGAATTACTGAAACATTTCCATGAGAAATAATGTACATCAGGTTTAGTTAAGTCATTTGAATCAATGTTCTTAATTACTTTTGCACTTTAATTTTACACAACTTATTTTAAAGAACTGTTTTTATCTTTTTCAAGAATCTCTTGCAGCCTCTCGGGGGTTTTGTCTCTAACCCCCGTCGAGGGCAGACTCTGCTGTGACTCTGTGAATCCTTCCTGCCCGTTCTGGTTCTGGTTCTGGTCCCGGTTCCCGTCGGGTGGAAACTGTTTCCTCCAGAACTCCCCACCCTGGGGAACTCCATGTATGAGCCTTGGCAGATTTTATTTAACCCCAAAATGCAGAAACTTATAAATCACAAGTGAAAAACAGTGAAGGATTAAGTTTTCATTAAAAAGTTTCATTTTTTGGAAGCATAAAATATAAAAGCTTTTACATTTTGTGTCATTTCATTGGTAAGAAACTGATCTTTTTTATTTTATTTTATACATTTTTTCCAGAATTTGCTGCCACATATTTTGACCAACCAGCTGTTATGAGTTCATCATAACTCAGAAATATATTCAGGAAGCCTTAATTTGTCAGAAACAAGCTGAGCTCCAGAATATTTAAATGAAAATAACTTTGTATTCATCATGAAGGCTCCTGCAAGCCGTGTTATTGAACGCAGCGTCCTGTGGGGCGTTCAGGTGAATCATGTTGTTTTACGTTCGTCAGTTGAGTGTTTTCATTAAACGAGATAAATGGACTCTTTACGGGTCATTTTTTATCTCTGGGGCTCAGAGCGGAGAGGAAACACCTGGGACTGGATGAGAAACGAGTTCGGCCGGCAGAGGTCAGAGGTCGGGTGATATTGATCTGATTAGCGGAGAGGACTGATCTGATTTAGAGGAGAGAAATCAATAAAAGCCAGTGTGACTTCAGCTGCAGTCATGCCTGGATTTTATCTTCCTGATATTTAATACTGAGCGCGTCTTACATCTGAATCAGTTTCCTCCTCTAATCTGATTATTTTGGTCAGACTCATTTACTCGTTAACCTTATCCCTGTTTTCTGATAACGTCACATTAACAGTTCGTTACTTGGAACTGAAGCACTTAAATATCAATCAACATGTTTCTGATGCTCTTTGTAAATAAACTGGCTCCTGTGTTGCTGGTACAACAGAGGAGTTCAGGTTTGACTCGATAAGTGGAAGCAAAGTCGGTTCTGTAAAACCATCCCGCATCACCAGCCCTCCTCCGCCGTGCCTGACGGTTTGTGCTGATGTGTTTTCTGAAAGGTCTGTGCAGTCTGAGCCGGAGCGATCTTCATTTTGTCCTGTTGGAAATAATCTTTTTCTCTGATGTCTGTTAGATTGTTTTGAATGGCAGCGAGTTGCTAAGCTGTGGAAATGGCTTTGCAGCTGGGAGATGTTTTCATTTCAGTTTCATTTTAATTCTAACGAGATTTGAGGAGAATACGCAAATGATGCCAGGAGGCTGGTTGCACTGACTAGTCATTAATATTAGTTTCGCTAGTGCTAACAATATTAGCGGCATTTAGTGGAGGCTAATGCTAATGCGCTAACTTCAATTCAAATTGAACGACTACAATTGAATTTAATCTTGTTCTTCACTCTTTGTTTTATTTTGTTTCTTTCCAAAACAAAAAGCAGAAAACATTAATATAAATGTGTAACTATTTGAAGATTTCTTTGCACTAAATAAGCAAAACAATGTTAAACTTTATTCAGCTGAATGTTTTTAAAACAGCAAAATTTCAAATTATCCAGAGAAATTAATTCAGGGGAAACTAAGTTCACTAAATATTTTCAAATACAGCAGAAGAGCAGAAAAATGAGCTCCTCTGTTAGCGCATTAGCAGGTTAGCAGAAGTGTTAGCAGAGCTGCTTGTACTATTTAATTGCTTAATGGACGTTTTGACACCAGATCCAGCTGCCAGCTGCTTTTCCAGGCACTTTCTTCTCTTACATTCTTTGTCTATCAGGTGCAGGAATCAGCAGACAACTGCAAAGTTGTTCCCAACAGCAAATGTCAGAGCTGAATAACGAAGCAGGGGGAAGCTAAGTAGATGTTTCACGATGTGAAAATGTCAGAGATTATCACTTTGGGGCCAGTTTAGAGCTTTGTGTTTGCAATAACTGGGAGGCGCGTTGAAAAATGTCAAATCCAAACTGATTTTTATGCTTCTCATTCTGCACGAGATCAAAGCTGCGTCACTTGTCTTCTGAGACAAAACCACACATTTACGTGTCAGGGGAGTAATCACGGGCGGCGGAAGAACTCTGCAGGTAATCATCAGATCATAGATGGGTTGTGGAGGAAATAAGTCAAGCGTTCGGCTCTCAGTGGACCCATGTTGCACTAATCTCCACCCTAAATCCCGTCTTCTGTCTGTGTGTGGAAACACGGCCACATATTTAGAGTTTATGTCTTCTAAATGTTACATCCGTTTTATTTTGCTCCTTTAACTTAAGTTTGATAAGGAAGAACCTTAAATAACAAAACGCCTGTCATGTCCTGATGATTGGGATTAATAAAATGCTGCTGAGTTTTTAAATGCAGAAAATGCTGAAATACTTCTGAGCGATTCAACCTTAAAATAATGTAAAAAGGCTCTGAATTGTAAATAACTTATTTGGATTAGTCAGACTGAAACACTCATTTATCCAGATGAGTGTTCCGAATATTTTGATGAGTTTATCAGAAACAGGACGATCACTGAGGAGAAGATTCAAAACCTTCTGTCTGATTCAAGTCGGTAAAATGATCCAAACTTCTGTAAAAGTGTTTAGAAATGTGTCTGCTGTTGTTTAGCCTCTCATGAAAATGTCATGATCATGAAATCTTTGCTGAACCGTAGCAAGAACTCAGTCGTATTTAAGCTTTTTGGTGTTTGTCTTCTTCCCCCAGGAGCCACGATTCAGACCTCAGATGGGTTTGGGTTGGTGGTCCAGATATATCTTTACCAACTGATGCTGAAAACAAAACCTGTGAGATCAGAAACTCTGTAAGGGGAAGAATAAACTGTAGTAAACCTTTGGCTTGTGATTAGTTTATGGAGGAAACTCATTCCAGCTGCTTGTGTCCTCGATCTTGTTCTTTCGGTGGCTGCAGTCCATGGACTGGCCTCCTGCTGAGTCCTCCTCTCATTCCTGGACAAACCAGGTGTTTTCCTTCACTCCTCCTCAAATGCTGCTCATTGTTGTCTGGGTGGCAGTGAGTGCAGACAGGGAACCTTTTCCCTTTGTCCTGACTGATGGTTCACAGATGAAGCCTCTTCTTTACCTCCAGATCAATGAGACCTGAACAGCACGGCTCCAGCTGCCGTTTCAGATCCACCTGCCGACATGAAGGCTGCCGTGCTGGTCAAGGCGCCTCCCCGGCTGCCGTGCTGGTCAAGGCGCCCCCCGGCTGCCGTGCTGGTCAAGGCGCCCCCCGGCTGCCGTGCTGGTCAAGGCGCCCCCCGGCTGCCGTGCTGGTCAAGACGCCCCACTGGCCGCAGTCAAGGCGCCCCCCCGGCTGCCGTGCTGGTCAAGACGCCCCATTGTTCTCAGCTTTGGTCCTTTGCCTGCGGCAGAAAGCACCTTTCAGGCTGGCGTCCTGTGAAACACGCGGGAATGAAGAGGTGCATCTGCGCAGTGGCATTTCCTCCGCTGCCTGCAGTACAAAGTGAGACACAGTCCCTGGTGTCGGGGCTTTGATGGAGATGGATGGAGCCATTGTGGCTGTGTTAAGATAAAGGTATTGCTTGTTGACATTTGCGTTTCAGAGGTGCACAACAGAAGAAGATCTGGGAGCAAAAGGACAGGATTTGTTACAGCTTCATCTGTCTGGAGGCTCCAGCAGCTCAGCCCATTTATTCTGATCATAAACAGCAACATCTGAGGGTTCTGGTATCCACTCGTCTCATATTTGTGTCGTATTGTGTAAAAGATAATCCACTCTATATGTCTGAGTTTTTTTCATAATGCAGACTTTATTTGAATGCATGTTTCTCTGTGACGGTCGAGGCCGAGCGTGTTCTCGTGTTTTACAAACCTTGCAGGTTCAGTTTTTTCTGGTGACAAAGAGGTGAAGAGGTTCTGATCATGCTGGTCTCCTGCCACAGAACTGCGTTCACACTGGAGTAGATGTTGTTCAACATCAGCTGCAGGTGATGCCTGGTGTAACATCTGGAAGCACAAACATCTTCTCTGATAAATCCTCCTTCTGATGGCTTAAGGTGGAGCCTGTTGGTGGAGCACAAGATGGAAGAAAACAGACTCTGCTTGTTTTCTAGTTTGGAAGGACGGCTGTTCACTTTGGCTGGTTGAGTTGGATGCATGAGTATTTTGATGGTGGTTGGTTTGTTGGTTTGGTGTCTGGTCAGTGTCTGGTCGCTGGGTGTTAAGGTCGTTGGGTCGCGGTTGAAGGGTTAGCTTGGTGGTTGGCTGGTTGGTTTGTTTTCGCTGCTCTGTTTTAAAATGTGATGACTGAAGCTTTAAAAAGTTTTTGCCATCCTGATTGAGCCAGATTCCAATCTGAATGTTGTTTGATGTCTGTTTCAGGTCTGGTGAAGCTGGGTCTCCACTGTGTCACAGGTCAAAAGGTCGCCATAAAGATCGTCAACAGAGAAAAGCTCAGCGAGTCTGTTCTAATGAAGGTAAGCCTGTTTTACCTCTAAACAAGGAGGAAAACCTCTAAACAAGGCATCTTTCCGCCTGCCGCTGATCACTGTTATGCTGCAAGGATTTGCTAAAGTGTTCACACTCACATTTCTTACTGTTGTTTTTCAGAAGAGGTTAACTTTTCTGAAATGAGTGATATAATTTTCTCTCTGGAAAATAACCTACAGGTGTGTCTAATCCAGAGATATAAAGTCATGCAGTCGCTGTTTTTCTAGCAGGAGTTTTTTCTAGGAGCTTCCTGGCGTCGGCTTTAGCTGTTGTTGAGCGTCAGTTTTGCAGAAACATTCGTGTTTCACTCCCACAGGAGCCAGAAATAGAAAAGAAAGTGATGCAGGTGCACTTTAGAGCCGTCACCGTGTCACCCACACGTATTGAACCGGCTGCAGTCTCGTACAGGCAGGTGTTCGGGCTCACACGGCGGGCAGGCGCCTGCTCTTTGCCGCTCCCCCTCCTACGCCCTGAGCAAACCGGTGGACGCAGCGAAGGCCGAGTGCGTCACGTGTGCCGCGTGGCGCTCTGACTCACGCTGGCTGGACAACGCTTCACTTCCTGCTGGGTGACGGGTTCAACATGTTTCATAGTTTGGTCATTTCACTGAGAAAAGTTCTGATTTCTGCTCTCCTGTAGACGCTGACATTTATATATTCTGGACATTCGGGACACATGGATAAATGTTACTTTTGTTCTAGTTCATCTAAAAAATGAAATTTAATATAAAAAAATAAATGTGCTTCAAATTTCTGAACTGAGATGGATGACAAAAGTCTCTGGTGTGAATCTAAACATCCAAACAAACTGGTCAGGTGACCTCTGACCTCACTGGTTTCACTGGATTGGAGGTGAAGACAGGTTGGGGCTTCTTGCACAGCCTCTCCTTATGTTAATCTTCCATGGGTCATTTTGATGTTTTTTAAATGTAAAATGGTTCGGTGGGTGGGCTGCACAGTGGTGCAGTGGGTGGAGTTGCTGCCTTGCAGCAAGAAGGTTCTGGGTTCGATTCCCGGGTCTTTCTGCATGGAGTTTACATGTTCTCCCTGTGCATGGTGGTTCTCTCCAGGTACTCCGGCTTCCTCCCATAGTCCAAAAACATGTTAATTGACCCCTCAGGGCCCCTGATGACCCCACTAAGGTCAAGGGTGTTAGATAATGGATGGATGGTTAGCGGGTTTTTAGACTGCTGTCTTATGTTTGGTCTTCAGTTTCTCAGGATTTTCATCTGATCTGCTAATAAAATAATTAAAAATAAAACAAAATATGCCCCAGAAAGTGGATTACTGAACAACTAGTGAAATTATTTCTGCTAACTTTCATTTTGCTGCAGAGACAAACTGGAAGATTTGTCTGATTAAAGTGATTTCCCACTTTCCCTCCATCAGTTTGGGTTTCTGCCTTTTTCAGCTCCCTGCCTCATTACGATCTGTCTGACTCAATCTCTGATGGTAAAATGTCAGAGTTTGTCAGCATTTACAGAGTTTTATTCTGCATTACTGGCACATAAAAGGTTTCAGCTGGAAATGAGTCAGTCGTTCATCAGCAGAGCCAATTTTCTTCTAAAATGACTTTTGTCACCTCTTCTGCTCCAGCATGAAGCGTCGTTATGAAGCCGTGTGAGTGACTGCAGAGGAGCGGCTGGAGGTCATGTGACCTCACCACGTTCATCCTATTGGTCAGGGTGAGGAACTCTGCGGCTCTGCAGTTAATTGGCTGTCAACACGATGCTGCTGCCAAGTCTGGCGCTGAGTGAAGGAACGTTTAGGCGACGATGTCAGGACGGCCTCGGCTGCGAGGTCGGCGCTCGCTGCTGATTGGTTCCTGTAGCAATCAGTTTGTGGTGAAAAGGAGTTTTTATTTTCTAACTGAATGTGAAAACCTTCCAACTCTCAGGCCAAACATCCTTCATGTCAGGAGAGGCGCCAACATTTAATATCCAATAAACTGGAAAACATTTCATATACAAACCAGCTCAGAATAATTTCATCTGAACTCTGAACTGGATTCACAAAGCAAATTTCACCAAATACATGCAGGAGCAGTAATACCCATAACGTCCAGCAGGTGGGAGCAAATCGCACTTTTTTTTGCACAAAGTTTATAGTTACAAAGTTTATGTAAACCGACTTTACAGATTGTAAAAGTCGGTTTGTTAATTCCTCCCTTTAACTGAAACATTCTTCAAATTATTAAATTATTACATCGTTTATTCAGAAATACTCTGGTGGCTTCTATGTAAGAAACCAAAGGAACTTCCTTACTGAGTGTTTGCGTTCGTCTTTACTAAATAATCAAAGGTTTGTCTTTTAAAAAGTGATTCTAAACACAATCTGAATTGTTTGCAGAAATAAAACCTCGGACGTGTGCAGTACTTCTGTTGCAAATTTTAGTTTTTTTTCTTACAGATTTTTTAATTTGTAATACTGGAGAGTTTCCTTGTTTTAATCTGCTAATTTTCTGCCTTTTTAAAGGGAAACTAATTCCTTTTTATTGCAAATTTACAACTTTTTGACAGCAAATTTCCACATTGTTTCTTGAAAATGTGGGAAATTAATCTTTCTTTTGTCATCATCTGAATTCTTATGAGCTAAAAGAATTGATTATTAATTCTGAAAGTGGAACGATGAGCAGGGAAACACTTCCTCCAGGTGAGAGTCGGCTGGGCTGTTGGTCTGTAGCAACGTGAAGCACATTGCTCTGATAGCGTCGCTGATCCTTAGCGTCGCTGCATCCTTAGCGTCGCTGATCCTTAGCGTCGCTGCATCCTTAGCGTCGCTGCATCCTTAGCGTCGCTGCATCCTTAGCGTCGCTGCATCCTTAGCGTCGCTGATCCTTAGCGTCGCTGCATCCTTAGCGTCTCTGATCCTTAGCGTCGCTGATCCTTAGCGTCGCTGCATCCTTAGCGTCGCTGCATCCTTAGCGTCGCTGCATCCTTGGCGTCGCTGATCCTTAGCGTCGCTGCATCCTTAGCGTCTGATCCTTACGTCGCTGCATCCTTGCGTCGCTGCATCCTTAGCGTCGCTGCATCCTTAGCGTCGCTGATCCTTAGCGTCGCTGATCCTTAGCGAATTATTAGATACTTTGGTTTAGGATTAATCTTCATCTCATTTTTACTAACATAACCATTTCTGGCTGGTTTCTCTACTGGGAGCCAAACCTGCGATGTGAATTAATAAAAACAATCAAAGCTAACATGTTAGCCTAGAGCTAGCAGAAGAAAAGGTTTGTGGTTTTTTTACCAGAGACAAAAGAGGAATCCTCCATTCACTAAAATCTGACACTTTGTTTCCATCTGGTGAAGAAGGAAGTTGCTCTCAGCGTCTTCAGAGGTTTTTGTGCCGTTTCCTTTAGTGGTTCTTGGTGCAGCGCCCCCACAGGCCAGGAGGTGAACAGGGTGTTTTGACTCAGAGAACCACAGCAGCTGGAGGTGGAGCAGTTGGTGAAGATCTGGCCCCTGATTGAACCGAATGTGCTGCACTATTCAGGTGGAAAACATCCTGACTGAACCTGGAGCCTCTAACTGACCTGGAGCAGCTGGAGGTCACAGCAGTTTGTTCTCCAGGCCAAAGGATCTGAAGTTTTCTTGGTTTTTGTTGCTGAACGATGGAGGAAAGTGTCCAACCTGCTCCCATGACTCACTGCTGGCCTGAAACCAAAGCTGCTCAGCAGACGATGCTTCCACACAAGAGGAGAGGCTGTGAAGGCTGCCGACTTCATCTCACTCATCACCAGACGTCTGAGTGGACAAAAACAAATCTGGGCTCGCTGCCCGGCCGTTTCACAGCAGGGAGATTCTCCCAGCTGATGTGACGTTTCTCTGCAGACTTTTCCTTCTTTTCCTCTTCACTTCTCACTGGAACTTCCTTTTGTTCTTCTTTTCCTTCCTCATGTGTCCAGCAATGAAAAGGACCTAAATGATCACTGACTGAAGACGCAACTCAATAAATGAAAATGTCACCTAAAAGTTTATTTCAGTTCAAGAAAAATGATAATTCAGTCATTCAGCTGATTAAACCCAAAATTCAGTTTCTCATGTAAATAAAATATTATTTTTAACAAAGAAATGTGGATTTGCTGAAATGCACGTCCATTAATTGTACAGTAACTTAATAATTGTTTGAGGCTCATTTATTAAAGCATTTTGAATTGAATTACTGAGTTAAATCAGGGCAACCCTCTGCCCTCCGTCCTCTAGGGCGATCCTCCGTCCCCCAGGGCGACCCTCCGTCCCCCAGGGCGACCCTCCGACCCCCAGGGCGACCCTCCGTCCCCTAGGGCGACCCTCCGTCCCCTAGGGCGATCCTCCGACCATCAGGGCGACCCTCCGTCCTCTAGGGCGCCCCTCCAACCCCCAGGGCGATCCTCCATTATCCTCCAGTTCGGCAACTAGCTTCAGCACAGTGACTGCTTGTTTGAGGGTAAACGTCTTGCTAACGTCTCTTTCTTCTCTTTTGAATATTTCACAACTTCCTCCTCATATTGTTTTATTCCATTTTCAAAATAAGAGTCTCCTTGAGTCACAGGTGGGGTTGTGTTGATGGAGGATTTCATGGCTTTCAGTCGGTACGGATGGGATTCTGTGTCTCAACTTTTCAAATGTTGCCTCATGTGTTGCTCAGCAGCAGGGAAGCTGACAGAGTTCAGGGATGAACCACGTTAAGACGCTGGAAACCCGCAGCTGAACCTGAAGTTACCTCACTCTGATCCGGCCTGGTAGAACAGCAGGATAAGTTTGGAGTCTCGATGTCGGATTGTTGGCTGGTTTGGATAAGATGTTTGATCTTGGAGGTGAACGTTGGAACAATCTGCAGTTATTCACCTTACAGGAGGCTGAGAAAAGCGATGAAGGAGGATAAATAGTGATTCATCAAACGGTTTGTGTGTCTGGCTGTGATAGAAACAACTTTAAGTTTTCAGCAGAAATGTCTAAAATTCTGTTGCATTTCACACTTTGGCTGTTAAAATCTCAGCTTTACTTTCGCCGCTTCTGTTCTGTGATGGACAAACATGAGGAAACATTGAGTTTCTCCATATCGTTGCAGCAGGAAGGTCCTGGGTTCAAATCCCGGTCTGCTGTCTTTCTGCCAGCTGTTTGGATGTTCTTCCTGTGCGTTTTGGGGTTGAGGCTCCTGCCACTTGGATTCTTTTGGCCCTGCTGCGGTGGCCCTGCTGCGTTGGCCCTGCCGCGTTGGCCCTGCCACCGTGGCCCTGCCGCCTTGGCCCTGCCGCCTTGGCCCTGCCGCCTTGGCCCTGCTGCGTTGGCCCTGCCGCCGTGGCAGTGAAGGTTTGATGTGCAGCTGACTGAGCAGAGGCTGAGTCGGCGCTCTAACATTTGCCTGGGGATAAAGCGAATAAAGCGCAGCCGCGGTTGAACTCTGGATGACCACGGCGTCCTCACGCTGACTTCTCATCTCACTTCATGAAAGAGACGCGGAGCCTTCGCACTTGTAATGAGGTTTCTCAGTCTGGAGATACTGGCCTGTGAAATGTCTCACGTTTATTTCCATCCCTCCCGTCTCACATGGACACAACCTGCACCAACTGCTCTGTATTAACATCCAGGCGTCCAGAGGGAATTGAATTTAAAGCGGCTCTTCTTCGCCGGCGCAACTTGACTTATTAGGGTCTTAAACATCATCACGTGTTTATCCAGTCGACCCAACGCGGTTCTGCTGCCTCTGCTCTGCGGGGACGATGAGTAGCCATAGTTTCACCTGCAACCTTCACAGCACACTTTATTACAGCACATTAAAAACCATATGGCAGATAATTGAGTCTAATAAGCGTCAGTGTGGCAGTCGGCTGAGGGGCGCCAGGTTCAGAGCCTGCTTACCTGGTCCATGTCTTTAATTAGCCTCTGCCAGGCGGCGCCGAGTGAGCCGGCAGAGAACTGAGCAAAACGGAGGCAGCAGGTCCGAGGTGTGAGGGCAGAGACACCGGGGACATTTACAGACGATCACTTACCGCCGCAGCGCAGAGAATGAAGGCGACCTGGAAAACCAGAGCAGGAAACTCCAAGGAAAGTCCTGGAGGACGTGAAGGAGGACAGAGAGTTGATTCAGTGGCTGGAGAGAGGAGACGGCATCTGATCTGCTAAAAGGAATAATAATGTCTGGTTTTATGGTAAACTGTAACAATCCATGAGCAGCTCTTCAATCCAATTCCAGTTCGTTGGTGTGAAAACACCAGTGGACCAGAAGAGTGAACTCTGGTCCACCTACAAACCTCTGTCTCTGAAATCTGGAGCAGACCAAATGTATATGTGAACGCCAGGCGGGCTGGAGACCGCCCCAAAAGCAGGAAGTGGGCCACAGCGCAGGGCATTCTGGGTAAATGGTTCATGGTTCTAGGAGAGAAAAATGCTCCAGTCGTTAAACTCTGACGCCTCCATTTTTGTTTCCATCTGGTGAAGAAGGAAGTGGCGCTCAGTGTCTCCGGAGGGTTTTGTGTCGTTTCCATCGGTGGGTCTGGCTGCAGCGCCCCCCACAGGCCCGGAGTTTCTCCATTAGCTGTTGTGACGCCGGTTCTGCAGGACTGTGGGTCCAAAGATTAAAACATGATTTGTCTTATTATCTTTTTGCGGTCAGCCTCTGTCCTCAGTGACGGGGCTTTGAGGAGCTGAAGGGCCGTCAGATTTCACTCTGGAAGTGAAACCTGATTTTCAGGGTTTCTGTCCCTCTGTCGGTTTCTGTCCCTCTGTCGGTTTCTGTCCCTCTGTCGGTTCCTGCCGCGGCACGTCCGGTCCGGAGCGCGGCACCACTGATCACTGCGGTTCAGTAACAATAGTGACTATTTATTTGGTTCTTGCTGATCTCAGACTCATGAAGTCTCTCCGGTTTCTGGGTGGGGAGAAAATATTTCTCTTTGCAGGAATCACAACCAGCTGGACGTAAATGAAGTTCTACTGACAGAAACCGAGCTGCAAACCCGTCTCAGTGTCCGTCTCAGTGTCCGTCCCAGTGTCCTTCACACCGCGGTTCTGGTGTGAGTTTGGTTCCTCAGTCGCTGAAACGTTTCTCTCTTTAGTTCAGACTTTGGAGGAATTAGATGTTTTCTGAATGACATGAACAAACTGCAGCTGTTGGCTTCATTTATTCAGAGTAGATCTGGATATTTCCCTGTTAAACAGCAGTTTGTTGTGTTGTTTCCTGTTAACGGAGTGAATTTGGGCTGTTTAACCTCGCACCGCGGCTCAGTTTGGGCCTGAAGGAGACGATGTGAGAACTGAAATGATTTCTGTTTCCTGTCGCTGCAACAAGCAGCTTTCCTTGTTTCTGGCTGCTCAGGCGTGACCAGCTGGTCGCTGTAACACATTAGTGTTAAACTAAAGTGTCAGACTTTAAGCAGCAGATCAGCAACAGTTACGGCTGAACCAACCGGGTTAAAGTGTGAATTTCTGCTTCGGCTGCCTGCAAACAACAAGCTGTGAAACCCTACAGGCCCACTTAGTCTGATTAAAGTGATATAAGGGAAAGATGCTGCATGTTGGCTCTCATCAGCTGCTCCAGCTACACCCCGGCTGCTCCGGCTGCCCCGGCTGCTCCGGCTGCCCCGGCTGCTCCGGCTGCCCCGGCTGCCCCGGCTGCTCCGGCTGCCCCGGCTGCCTCGGCTGCCCCGGCTGCCTCGGCTGCGTGTCTGGAGGTTTTCCACTCTCAGCCCAGCGTTCAGCTGCATGCTTCTGTGTTTTTAACTCTTTTGTCTTTGTCTGCAGGTGGAGCGGGAGATCGCCATCCTGAAACTCATCGAGCATCCTCACGTCCTGAAGCTGCATGACGTCTATGAAAACAAGAAATACCTGTAAGCTCCTTAAGATTCGTTTAGCTCTGATTTTCTTCTTCTGTGAAAACTCAGATTTATTTTCTGGCTGGAAAAAATAAAAGCAAAAGGTTTGAATTTCTAATCAGGACATAACAGTGAAAATGACCTGACTGGACATGAGGGAGATGGCACAGAGACTCACCTCTTCACTGAGGAGCAGTCATGTTTCTGGACTCCAGCAGGAAGCCAGAGTACCCAGAGAGAAACGGTTCCTGCTCAGGGAGAACATGCAGAACCGCTCCAGGCTGAGATTCAGACCAGATTATCACCTGAGTTCTGGATTAAAGTTTCCTTTAAAGAACAAAGAGAAAAAGCATCATAGCATTATGATAATTGCAGTCAGAGATTGAAGTTTTAATGTATTAATGCACGATGCATCTGTGCTGACCTCTGGGTTCTGGTCCGATAAGTGAAACTGGGTTGATGTTGATGTATAAAGAGAAGCTGCTGCAGGACTCAGTCATGATCTGTCACCAGGTCTGATCAGATCCTGGTATCTGGCCTCATGTGGCTCATTAAGCTGCTCATTTCGGCTCCAAACCTCCAAAAGTCACAAATAAATGTATTAATATGAATGTAATATAACTGGATGATCATAGCAGAACTCCAATCAACAGAAGGAAACTGAAGGTAGAATAAACTACAAAGGAACTGAATGCAAGACAATATATCTACTCTTTTTTTGTAGATATAAAATTGTGATTTGTCAAATTTAACTATTAAAAAATAAACAAATTAGAATAATTGAATAAATAAAAATTTTATAGACTATTTTTTCCTATTATTTAAAAGCAGTAAAAATAATTACAAATAAAGAAATAAAAAGAAAAAAATTATATAATTTATAATCATTTTAAGCAGAAGTTGTAAAGGTTGCTGCATGTTTGGATTAATAAAAGAGAGGCTTTCAGGCATGGTGGTGGCAGCATCATGCTGTGGGCCTGACATTTTCCACCTGCTTCTTGTTTGTTAGAATGATTGCAGATGAGATAATCACTGAGAATATTCCTCTGTGTGATAAAAGAGTCTGGAAGTAAAGTTCAGAGGTCAATGGTTGTTACTGAATGTTAAGTAATAAAGTAATTGTGCAGCTAATGTCTGGATTCTTTAATAGAGACAAGAGAATCAGGTTGTCCTCTTGTTTTCTCATTAAGCCTGAATTTTTTCTCCATCAGTTCAACCTGCAGCAGCTGCAGCTTTTCCTTCCCTTATTGTGAGCATTAGCGTTGTGGCCGCGCCGCCATGCGTGCTGCGGCCGCGCCGCATGTTGCGGCGGCGACGCTCAGTAATTGATAAAGCTGCCGCAGTCAGACGGAGCCGGAATTTGTTTTCCTAATGTTGCGGGACGGCGGCGGACGGTCATCATGGATGCAAGCAGAAACTCCCGCGCTCACAAATCACATGCGGCCGTGTTTCTAATTTAAACGGCTCTGACGGGGAAACGCTCCAGTGGATCCCTTAATCTGCTAATAAATCAGGCGGCAGGACGGCGAGGCCGCGCGGCGATCAGGGATGTTCCTGAGATAAATCAGTCCTGGAGATGGATGAAACATTTTACAGCACAAACACGCAAAGCTGCAGATTTACTTCATACATCAGTGAAGGTTAGAGCCAAACGCGCTGCAGTTTATGACTGGATTATATGATTAATGCCTCCTTCAGCCGGACGGAAGATGAAACAAAAGATTTCTGTTAAATCTGGGCTGACAGGAAACCATCTGGAGACAAATTATGAATCTAAATATTAGCCTTTTGGTAGAAAAATGCTAAAACTGATTGAATTTGGTTAAAGTTCAGATAAGAATAAAACTCAGAGATGCAGAAACAGAAAACACAAAGCAGATTCTTCTGCTTGTGTCAATTTATTGATACAACATGTAATAAAGTTGCTGCAGAGTGTTGCACAGTAAAAGTCTAACAGCCAAGAAGAATCAAATAAAAATGTTGAAGGAGAAAAAGAGAAGCTGAAACAGTCAAATAAAAATAAACGTTAATAAAATGATTTCCTGGGTTTTTCAGAACAAAACTCTGTGTTGCCATGTTTGTGAACATTAACATCTCAGTGATTGATTCAACCATGTGAAAATCAGTCCATCTGATAGTTGCAACGGTCTAGTCAAAGTCCTTTCAATCTTTTCTAAAGTGGGTAATAATGTATCGGAAACTTTGGGATCGATCTTAATTATTTTACTATTTCCTGATGAATGAAACCGTAGATCTGACAGAGTGTTTCACCGTGACGTGTCACTGCGGTGAGACGGTGTGATGACCTCTGACCTCTGCAGGTACCTGGTGCTGGAACACGTGTCCGGAGGGGAGCTGTTCGACTACCTGGTGAAGAAAGGCCGGCTGACGCCCAAAGAAGCCAGGAAGTTTTTCAGACAGATCATCTCAGCGCTGGACTTCTGCCACAGCCACTCCATCTGGTTCGTACCGACGCTGCGGTTCTGAACCCGGTCCGATCGGTTCTGAACCCGGTCCGATCCGATCTGCCCCCATCCCGCTGGGTTCAGAACCAGCATCATCACAGATGAGCCTGGTGTCCTGCTCACCTGAGGCCCGGTCCAGAGGAACCAGTTGATGAAAACTTTTTGGCTTTTGTTTGGGAAATGCAGAATATTCTCAGCATAATGTTGAGATGATTCCTGAAAACGTTGCTCCGTTTTCGGCGGTTTCCTCTCCTCGTCAGCGGTTGCCGGGGGCGACTGTAGAGGCGGCGGCTCCTCTTGATCTCCTCTCATCTCCCTGAAGCCTTTAGTTCCTTCTCTCCTGGCTGCAGCTCTCTGCATCTAAAGTGCAACTGCACATCAAAGTCGCTGGGCGTCAAGTGTTTGGCTTTAAGGACTCGGTTTATTTTGCTCTGTGTGTTTTTTACTGGATGAGCCACAGAGACACAGAACAGAGTGGAAATCCTCAGCTGCAGGTTTTCACAAATGTTAGCTGTTATGATCAAAAGCAGAAGTTTATTGTAAATGTTTGCAAACACATTACGATTCTTAAACTTTCCTTATTTTAATGAGTGAAAGAAGAATCACTTCCTGAAGTGGAAACGGATTGAAAGGTGTGCAATAACTAATGTAACCTGTAGAGGGCGATATCCTGTAACAGATCATGTCATCGACACATTTAGCACTTTAGCATTAGCATCTGCTAAATACCATGTTGATGTAGCATTAACAGAACTGTTGTGTGCTAATTTTAGGGTGCTAATCACTGCCATGGTTATCACCTTTAGCTAGCGGTGCTAATCACTGCCATGGTTATCAATTTTAGCTAGCTCTGCTAATCACTGCCATGGTTAGCACCTTTAGCTAGCGGTGCTAATCACTGCCATGGCTTTACTTTGGTGGTCAATAGTTTCCTTGTTTCACCAGATCTCACTTTCATAATTAGTATTTCTGTATGTCCCTCTGTCCTCCTGTCCCCCTGTCCCTCTGTCCCCTGCAGCCACAGAGATCTGAAGCCAGAGAACTTGTTGTTGGATGAGAAGAACAACATCAGAATAGCGGACTTCGGCATGGCGTCTCTGCAGGTCGGGGACAGTCTGCTGGAGACCAGCTGTGGGTGAGTCCCGTCCTCCACCTCATCATTACTGCGTTTCTGAAACTTTTCATCCTTCAGTTCTTCCTTACATATAAAATATTTTTGATCCATCGCTGCTTTTCATCCTGAACTCAGTCATTTCTGTTTCTAATGTTAAATATTCGTTTCATGATTTGAAGTTTGAACAGCATGACACTGCCAACACCATGCTTTACAGTTGGTGACGTTGTCTTGGCTTTGAAAGCCTCGCTAACTTTTCTGATCGTTCTTCTTGTCTTTGTGTCCAAACGACTCGATGTTTGTAAAACAGAACAACGGCTGCTGAGTTCAGTTTCCTCCAATTCATCGTTTTCATTGAACCGCTTATCACTGGAGGTGTATGTATATATTTGAGCCTGTATGTATAGTTTTGACCACTAGTGGATGAGGGAAATGTAAAATTAATAAATATCAGGTTGCTGTTTAAAGAAGCCTTGTAGTCTGAGTTTGGCCATTAGAGGGCCTCAGTGAGTCGGAACACCTTTGGTTAATTATCTGCTCTTATAAACTGATTTCAGCTGTAAAGTCGGATTTATGGTCAGTAAAGCAGAACCAGAAGCTGCAGATCAGCAGCAGCCATGTTGGTTTTCCTCCTGCAGCGACTGAAACTTTCTCAGATCAGAATCAGCCAGATCCCTCCTCCTCCAGGCTCCGTCGGGTTGGGGTCAGATCGGCTCCACCGAGCGACCTGGAGTCCAGCAGGAAGCTGTGATGAGACGGGTTGTAGTGTGTCTGAGCCGACCCGCTTCACATCCGTCTGCATAATTAGGAATGTCATCAGCAGAGATGAAGTGTGTGTGTTTACTCACAGCTGAGGGAACTGGGCTCTCCGCTTCGCTGGTTCTGATGAGGACCAGGCGGAAGTTCTGCAGAACCGACCTGTCAGAAAAATACAACATTTTAATGCCGTTTGTCACATTTAAGTTGAAATATCAGATTAAAATCTTGCAGTTTATTAGCAGATGAAATGTTTTAGATCTGCTGCAGGATCAGTTACACACTGAGAAACACAAGATCAATTCACCAAGATTAACTCACTTATAACAAGTCACCTTTTCACCTGTTATGAGTGAAATAACACATGGATTTATAATCAATATTAAGGAATTATTTACTTAAAACAAGCTTCTATATCTAGTTGGACATGAGTTCATTTAGTTCAGTTAGTTCTGTTCAGTTAGTTCAGTTCAGTTCAGTTCGGTTAGTTCAGTTCAGTTCAGTTGTTAGTTCAGTTCAGTTAGTTCAGTTGGTTAGTTCAGTTCAGTCAGTTCAGTCTTGCTTTCAGTGAACCGAGTTATTTGCATCAGACTCTCGACAAAACCAACTTGCTCAGGTTTCGTGTTTTTGCAGGTCGATTAGTCGTTTTGTTTTATTTCCACTTTCCAGGCACTTTTTCAAAATGTGAAATAATGAATGTTTCTCCCTGCCTACAAATGAAACCACAGCAGCTTCCCAGCAGCCGGAGATCGCAGGCGATAAATTTCCTCTTTTTCTGCATAAACATGTAAAAATAAACATAAAAAGAAAAATGTTGCGGCGCTGCATGGAGAGCAGCGAGACGGACATAAATTATCAAAGAACTGGATGAAAAACGTTTTCTGCAGGAGAAAACTTGAATCTAAACCTTCAAACTAAAATTCTTACTGGAAGATATTAAACGTGGAAATCCTCTTTTCCGTCATTTTTATGTTTACAAAGTAGAAATCCAATAAAAGAAGATCCTCAGTTATGAATTTACTGAAAACATCACAAAGCTGAGAAGGTTCAACCGATCAGAGTCCAATTAAAAACCCTGCAAATGCACCTAAATTATTGATTCCTGTTGACTTATTGATTGGAAACTCCGTCCATCCGTCCTTCCCTGTTTATTCCTGCAGGGTCTCTGTTTTCTGTCTCTCTGTCTTTCTGTCTTGGTTTCTTGTCCTCTCTCTGTCTTTCTGTCTCGGTTTCTTCCTCCTCTCTCTGTCTTTCTGTCTCGGTTTCTTGTCCTCTCTCTGTCTTTCTGTCTCGGTTTCCTGTCCTCTCTCTGTTTTAGTGTGGACGGGTTTCGTGCGGAGAATCTCCTCCAGACTAACGTCCGGTTCGCTCTGCTTTCAGGTCTCCGCACTACGCCTGCCCGGAGGTCATCAGGGTGAGTGCTTTCTTCGCTTTCTCCTTTCTGTTCGGTAAGAGCTGCTCTTCCATCTCTGCGCTCTTCCTCCTCCTCTTCATCACGTCGCCTCCAAACTCAAATGCACTTTCTTTGTATTTCATCTTCTGAGAAATAAAACCTGTTAGAGTTTTAGTTCGTATTTCTGCTTAATGCATCTGAACCTCCATTTGCTGAACTTTGAGTTAGTTTGACGTCAGTTTTCCATCTTTTTGCAGCAAAACCATTTTAATTTCTGAAGTCATAACATCTTGTCTCCGTTCTGGTTGAACCTTTCATCGCTGCGTTTCATCTTCATGCAGGGAGAGAAATACGACGGGAGGAAAGCAGATGCATGGAGCTGCGGAGTCATCCTGTTTGCACTGTTAGTGGTGAGTGACCTGCAGGTCTGACAGAGCGAAAGAAAAACTACGGCAACCAGAATGAGACATAAAACCTCTGCAGATTTAATGGGAACTAAAAATGTAATTAAATTAAGCCTTTCTTACAATCACATTATGCTGTTGGCTAAATTTCTGAGAACATTTATAAGTTTGGTTCTGTAGCAATTACAAAACATTAATAACTGAAACGGCCACAGAAGAATAAATGTTTAATATTTTTATTAATACGGTAAAAATATCAACAAGTTTTAAATAATGACAGATAAGTTATGCAACATGTTGCAGGATTTACTTCAACTTTATTCATTTAATTTATTCCTGCTCATGAAATATAGAAAAATCAAAACCTGAAATAGTTCAACAAAGACTTTAAATATTGGCAATAAACATTGTATTATCTGTCAAAATTTATGCATTTTTTGATTCCTTATGAATTATTCCAACAAGGTGGTTTCTGGATTTCAGCAAAATAAAAAATAAAAACATGATGCAGTAAAAGTAAAAAACTCTGAAAATACAAACAGTGAACCAGGAAAACTTTCTATGTTATTGAAAAGTAACTAATTAATGTCAGCAGATCCTTTCAGAAACTCAGAGCCAAAACTACAACCTGCTTTACAATTATATTATTATAATCAGTGCTAAAAATGAAGTTTGAGGTTAAATAACCAGGATTATAACTATGGTTACCTTTCTCCCTGCAGCAGCCTTCATCACTTCCTCTGACTTTCCCTCTGAGCTGCTTTTATTCCTGGAGGTTAAAACCGATGAAAACAGAAGATTTAAGGTTTTAAATAAAGTTATTTTCTGATGAAACGGATCAGATTAAAGCTGCTGCAGAAATAATTCAGAAAGCTGTGAGCTTCACTTTCCATCCAGATGGTGAGGATGAAGAGGCTCCCAAACATCTTCCATCCCCTGGCGCTGCGAAACGTGACAGTGATGAGTGAGTTGCCACGGCGACGAGTTGATTGCTGTTTGTTCGCCGTGTGAAGTGAGGCGTGGCGGTGTCTTGATTAAGGCGGAGCGGGAAGATGAATGTCCCGGCTCGTGTTGCTGTGACAACTCGTTGCCGTGTCGACGCCCATCTGGTGATGAAGCCATCCACCTCGCCTCGGCTTCATCACTGCCGACGGGCCCACTTTCTGTCCGATGGGCCCACTACCTGTCTAACAGGCCCACTTCCTGTTTAACAAGCCCACTTCCTGTCTAACAAGTCCACTTCCTGTTTAACAAGCCCACTTCCTGTCCAAAGGGCCCACTTCCTGTCCAACGGACCCACTTCCTGCCCGATGGGCCTACTACCTGTCCAATGGGCCCACCGGTTCTGGTATCCAGAAACAAGTCCGCGAACAGAGTCAGAAAATGTTCCCAAGTGATGCGAGTTCTTCAAACCCGAAGCCGGTTCGGTTCTGAGACGACGGAGTGACTGCATGGTGGTGGCAGCATCATGCTGATGGGAAATAAATCCAGAACAAACCTAGAGAAAACCAGACTTCCACTCTCAACACTGAAATATAATGGGACTAGGGGTCCAACTTGTGGGTCGGGGGCCATTCGTGGCCCTCTGAGTGATTTTGTACGGCCTTTAACTATAGTAAAAATAACAGCACAATCTGGTTTTTCAGCTCATGTTGGGGCTTTAAAAAATGTCTAAATGAAATTTAGAAATGAGAATGTAGAGAAATGTTTTCACTCAACTTAAATCTTTTAAAGTGGACGATGTGCCAAACTTTATCAACCATGTTTATGCATTAATTCAAATAAGATCTGATGGTTTTACTCCTGTTCAGTAACTTGGTGAAATAGAGCTGATAATATCACCTAACCTACCTGCAGCTTTGTGTTCATGCTGGTTAAAACATCCAGATATCTGATTTCTCATCATCGTCGTCTCTTCCTCTCAGGGCGCGCTGCCGTTTGACGACGACAACCTGAGGAACCTCCTGGAGAAGGTGAAGCTGGGCGTTTTCCACATGCCGCACTTCATCCCTCCGGACTGCCAGAACCTGCTGCGGGGAATGATCGAGGTGGACGCCGCCAAGCGTCTGACGGTGAGCTGCAGACCGAAGAGCCAGTTCAGAAAGACGCACAAATGTTCTGAAATCATCTCCTCTGCTTCCTGTCCTGTGGTTTCTCCTGCAGTTAGAGCAGATCCAGAAGCACACGTGGTATTTGTGAGTACAAACTGCTGGCTGCACCTGTTGGTTTCTGTCTATGGGAGCTGAAAGGAGGGGAAAACGTAGCTGAGGATGGTGATGATGCTGTCATCAAAGCCAGTGCGTCCATTAGTCAGGAAGGAGAGCAGCTCCTGCAGCGCCTCTGATCTCTAATGGATTCACTGGTTCTGGCCCAGAAATGCAGGAAATGTCACTGATCAGAGGAAAACATCGACTGTCTGCTGCTCTAGTTTATTATTATATGACTCCAAACATCTACTGTTAGAAATATCCAGCATTTTCACTGCGTTTCAAATTTCAAATCCGTTTCTTTCTTCACCTTCTTATTCCAAGCAAGAAACAAAATAAAACACAAACAGTAGAAGATATAAACAGAAATATAATATCAAAGGATATTATAGAAAATATAAATTATGTTAAGTTTAGATTGGTGAGCGGATATATCTTGAGTTAAAGTTAGCGCTTTAGCATTAGCGTCCATTAAATACCGTATTGATGTAGCATTTTAGCATTAGCAGAACTAATGTCTATTGGTGCTGTGGTGTTAGCGCGATGAGCTAGCGTGGCCCAGCAGTGGTAAAATATGTGAATGATAATCTGGGATTATGTTGCCTTTTGTCCTGTTTGATCAGTAATGACTGAAAACCTGTGGCGTTCAAGTCGGTCCATTTGATCCACTGAAACTGAACAGTTGGAAGCTTCAGTATTCATATTTAACTCCACCTTTCAGTTCCCACAATGCCCTGCTGCTCCTCAGCAGCTCTGCCGTTTGTGTTGCAGAGCTGGAAAAAACGAGCCGGAGCCGGAGCAGCCGGTTCCCAGGAAGGTGGCCATCAGGATGCTGGGCGCGCCGGAAGAGATCGACCCGGACGTCCTGGAGAGCATGCACTCCCTGGGCTGCTTCAGGGACAAGGACAAGCTGACCAAAGACCTGCTGTCTGAGGAGTGAGTGAGAGGACGAGCCGTCGGTCTGTGGACTCCTGCGTTGAAATATCTGGCCGTGATGCAGCGGCTCTGCACCGCCAGGCTCTGCTCTGCACCGCCAGGCTCTGCTCTGCACCGCCAGGCTCTGCTCTGCACCGCCAGGCTCTGCTCTGCACCGCCAGGCTCTGCTCTGCACCGCCAGGCTCTGCTCCGTCTTCTCTCCTCAGTGACAACCAGGAGAAAATGATCTACTTCCTGCTGCTGGACCGGAAGGAGAGATACCCGAGCCAGGAAGACCAGAACCTGCCGCCACGCAACGAGATCGGTACGTCCTGCTGCTCCCTCAGCCGCCTGCTGGGGTTCAGGCAAGCAGAGCAAAAGGAAATATTTCAGTATCTCTTTCAGTTTTTGGTTAAAATTGTAGCTCTAACATCTAAAATCTGGATGTAACAGAAGCAGGAAACAAATAAAATTTAATTTTGCCACCATAATTTTCTTCACACTTGTTGCAGATTCACTTTAAGGGAACCTATTATGCAAAAGTCACACTTTGCATTTCTTGTACTTCCATTTGTGTTTCTGCTGCTTCTAAGAACAAACCGTCACATCCTATCAGCACTGCGTCGTTACCTAGCAACCCCAGAGGAGCTCCAACATGTTTAGTCAGCTGGTTCTGCAGCTGTACAATGGCTGCTGGAAGAGACAAGAGTTTTGTTGTTGACTCACCTTCCAGAAACCTTTGGGTCCTGAACTTTTGTTGTTCTCGTCCCGACTCAGCAGATCCTCCCAGGAAGCGCGTGGACTCGCCCATGCTGAGCCGCCACGGCAAGCGGCGCCCAGAGAGGAAGTCCATGGAGGTTCTGACCGTCACGGAGGGGGGGTCGCCCGTCCCGGTGCGGCGAGCCATCGACATGGCAACCCACGGTCAAAGGTGAGGAGCGGCGGCGTCCGTGTGCATGGTCCGACGCGTCTCTGGGTCAGATCGGATGTTTAAGGGATCATTCTGGATCCGCTGGGATCATTTCGATGTGTTTAAACAGTTTATGTCAACCAGGAGGCGACTCTCTGCTTCGCTGAACTGCAGTTCAATAAATGATCCGTCGTGTCGTCCCTGGAGCTGGGTCCGGTCTCAGTGGGTTCAGTTCTGGTCCTGCGTGCCGGAGAATGGCTTGGATCCAGATCTGGATCTGGATCCGGATCTGGATCTGGTTGTGTTTTTGTGATTTTATTCTCCAGATTGTTTCGGTTTGCATGAACTGCAGCTTCAGATGAAATAAAGCAAAAGCCTCTTGATTCATCCTGGATGAATCTGCTTCCTGTTTCCATCCACTGGACAGCAGCCTCGTCTGTCTTCGTCCCTCTTTGGTTTAATTGAACCTTTTATGAGTCCAAACAGAAAAACTAGTTTCCCACCAGCTGAGATCATCGGGTCGTTCCAGTAGAACCACCAAGGCTCCGGTCCGAACTGCAGAACTGGAGACTGCTGGACTGGTTCTGTCCACACTGAACCCAGTTTACCGTCAGGATGAAAATCCAGCTTTAGTAATAAAGCAAAGGGACAAAATGCTGTACAATAAGATAGAAGCACAATTTTAAAATAAAACAACAACCATAAAACTGATGTTGATCTGGAAGACCAAGAGGCACCGATAAAAGAAACGATCGAACCACTCCAGACCCGCTCCAGACCAGCTCCAGACCCACTCCGGACCCACACCAGTTCCAGACCTGCTCCAGAACCGCTCCAGACCCGCTCTAGAACCACTCCAGAACCGCTCCAGACCCGGTCTAGAACCGCTCCAGACCCGCTCCATCCACCCGCTGAGATTAAAACTCCATCATTTGGTCCACTGGATCACCTGAAGCTCAGCTTCACCTAAATCAACAGCTAGGTGGCTTAAACTTGGACCCGGTTGGGTTTTCCAACAGAACCTTGGCTCTAAGAGGACAGCGTATGCAGGCATCAAGGTTCTGGACGATTGGACCTCTGACTGGTCGGGAACTGATGGATTAAGTTTAAAATCTGGAGATCAGGCTGACTTTATTTAAATTAAGAGAAATAAAACTGACATCATGAGTGGATGGAAACCTGCTAGTGGAGTTTGACCTCTGACCTCTGAATGCATTTCCTCCTTTCCTCTGCATGAGTTCTGACCGTTTCTGCTGGTTTGTCTGTTGATGCTGCATGCTGAGCGTCAGTCTTCCCGTTTGTGATCACCTTTTCTGTCTCTTCGTTTCCTTTGTTTTTTCTGTTTTAGCAAATCTGTTTTCAGTAAAAGCTTGGATATCACAAACGCTAACTGCAGCAAGGAGGAAAGGTACGGCGCTGCTCCGTTCCTCGTCTGTTGTCTCGTTATTTTCCCTCCATTGAAGCTGCGTTGCTGCTTTTATTTCCTTTAGGTTTTGTTCTGTAGGAAAGTTTGAGTTTTTGTTCTTTGGGGTCAGAAAATGTTTAAATCTGAAGACAGTTTTTCTTCTAAAGGAAATGTCTATAAAGAGATAATAAATAAGGAACCAAAGTCCAAAATGTTAAGAAACTGTTGAAATGTTTGGCAATAATTATTCAGAAATATAAGATCCAAAGATGTGACTCAGTTATTTTTTACATTTTGAGGCCCAACAAATTTACTTTCCCCAGTGGAAAAGTACAATGTGAATGTAAAACATGTGGGGAAAGTTCAGGAGATCAATTAGAGTATATTTACGATTGAATTGAGATTATTTGAGGCGACATTTATTGTGAATTTTCACTAAATTGAACTGAAGGAGATGTGAGAGAGAAGAGAAGAAAATGAGAACAAGCAACATGAAAAGCCAGATTAAAAATCCCTGATCTGTGTCCACAGATCTGAGCGTCGCTACGAGTCTGACAGGAATCTGATAGGAATCTGATTTTGGACCCAAACCTTGTATTTCTAACAGCTTCAGTTTGCCGCAGCCTTCAGACTCCCATCATGATGAATCCGACCAGGATGTGAAATCCTGGACTCGTTTGTTTCCTGTGAGAGGAGCAGGAACTTCCTCCTCCTATGCGGAGCGTCGCTGATGGTGCAGCTGTGAAGCATTGAGTCGGACGCCATGTTTGCTGCGGCCGGCCTTGCGGCAGGAAAACCCCGTTAGCGAGTCGTTTGTGGGCCTGGATGCAGATTAGCATAAATTAATTGGCAGGAATGCAGATGGAGGACAGACAGCGTTCAGCAGCCCTTCATCTCACTCCTGGTCTAATTGGGGCGATGCGAGGAAACGACGCAGAGAGCTGCCACTGCTGGACGGGCGTCACCAGTAATGAGTTTTATGTTAATGCAGCTCCTCATGTGAACCGGCTGGTGCCGGATCCGGCGGTGATCCGCTCAGCCGATCCGGATCAGAATCAGCAGCAGGCGATTCGTTGCGTCTCAAATTAAAACGTCTGCGGGCGGGCAGCTGGCAGAGCTGCGGGCGGGCGGAGCTGCGGGCGGGCGTGGCTGCAGGCAGAGCTGCGGGCGGAGCTGTGGGCGGGCGGAACTGCGGGCGGGCGGAACTGCGGGCGGGCGGAGCCTCCACCAAACTCAGAATCATAAACTAATCAACAGGATGATGTCATCAAAGAGCCTCCAGTTTGTTAGGAATCAAACCTTCACACAGCTGGACTGCAGATTTCCTACTAGGTTGAAAAATCTACAAAAAAGTTATGAAGCCTGGATGGAAAATAAGGAAAACAAAAGTGTTGACAAATATTTAGACTTCCAGACTTTATTCCCAACGTATAAATGTTGGATTCATCCATTAATCCATTCATCTTCCTCGTTTGTTCTTGAAGCCAGCGTCTCTATGAGCAGTGAAAGCTGCAACGCTCCACCTGTGAACGTAAATCTGTTGTTTCTGCAGTAAACCTGAGCAGTGGATCCTGGTTTTACCGCCTCCTTTTGTTTCTGTCACCGTTTCTGTCTTTGAGTGTTTAATTATGATTTACTGCGTCCATTTTTAAATTTCCACAAAGTGAAGCTGCATCCAGAAACGCGAGCAGCTCTGCGTGTTTCCACTTCCTTCCTTTGAGACGACGTCAGAGCGGAAAACAGGAAAATGAAAAGTTAATGAGACGAGAATGAAAAATGGAAAATCTGCTGATGAGCAGAAAGAAGCAGCAGCGCTGAGGAATAAAACGTTTGAAGCTGTTTAAAATGCTGTCATGTTTTCACCAGTTCAGACATTAAGCTGCCAAAACATGCAAACTTCCTCCGTTCACCTTTATAAACTAATAAAACTTCATTACCATGAAGTCACTTGTTCATCTCTATCTGTGACTTTCAATGAGTCGCTGAGTGTCAAACTGGTTCCAGAATAAAAATTAAAACTTCAGATTTTATTTTCTAACATCAATTTTAAAACTCAATAAAAACATTAAAAATTCTGTTTTTTATGATCTTTGCAAGAAAAACAGCAAACTAATACTAATAAACAGATTAACTTTGTTTAAAGGTCAAAGGTGATGCAGGCCTTTGTTCTCAGCTAAATATAGATGATCTTTATAAACCTGCTGTTATTAATAAATCAGAGATTTTATGTTTATCATTGACAGTGATGATAAAATCAGTAAATTTGCAATATTTTACCCAATAAACACAACATGCAATAATGTGACACAGAAAGTGTCTCTTAGTCATCATACCAGGTTAGATGAGGAGGAATAAATCAGGATCAAATCAGATTTAATCATCATCATTTATTTTTGACTGATCTCTGCCCAAATGTTTCATCAAGTTTCCTTTTCCACTGGATTTATGAATGTTCCTGCACAACAGTAAAGAAAAAATACAAACTACATTACAACATTTAAAAACTGACTAATACATAGACCAAAAAGTCAGTTAGCAGGAATTTACTGTAGTTTTGATTTAAATATGAAATGTTTGGTTTCGTCAAAACAGATCAGAAATTAAAAACGAGGAATAGGAAGAAAAACAAGTAAATTTCTCCACTTATAAACGAGTGAAGTTTGATTTGTTGTGTTGCTGCTGGATGTTAACCTGATGTTGTTGCTTCAGGTCGCGGTCCATCAGCGGAGCGTCCTCCGGTCTGTCCACCAGCCCCCTCAGCAGTCCCAGGGTAAGCCTCCGTCCCTCATCCCACCTGGCTGGCTCTGCTGGCATGCTGCACACACACACACACACACACACACACAGACAGACACCCCCACACTCTTACAGTCCTCCACTTCAGTCATCAGCAGCCACTTCAGACTTCATCCAAGCCTGTTGGACACAGAGCGTTTCCTGAATGTTGGGACTTTCCATGGTGGTGATGATGGTGATGGACCTGCTGCTTGGCGTCACACAGAGCTTTAGATGAAGTGATTCTGGATCCATTGTAGATCCAGTGATGATGGATGGATGGGTGGATGGATGGATGGATGGATGGATGGATGGATGGATGGATGGATGGATGGATGGATGGATGGATGTGAGCATAAATAAAGCGCTAAGTGATCCTGATTACAATATTAGCATAATTAATGTGCTAACTGTTAGCATAAGTAATTCACTCAGCTTTACAGCACAGCAGCATAATTAAAACACTGTGAGAAAAAGGCAACAAATAACTTGGAATTCAGTTAAACAAAAAAAAAAGGAAAATAGTGAATATGTGCTATTATAATAGTATAATATTATAATGAATATGTGCCCCCATAATGCACCTCAATGACAGATACTAGCATTCAGGTTAATACACTAATGCAGCCATAGCTGACATTAATATGCTAACTAACATTTAGCGTGATACTAACAAACCTTAATTTTAGAAAAGTGACAGATTGCCAACTAATCCCTAACCAGTTAGCATGATGATGATGCTAACAGTTAGCATGATGATGATGCTAGCAGTTAGCATGATGATGATGCTAGCTGATGGTCCCCTCCCTGAACTGGCTGCTTGGTCTTGTGTTTTTGGTCCACTGCGTTCTGTGGGTTCTGGCTGATCCGACCCGGTCCGATCAGTCGTCCCACGGCTTCCTACGTCAGCACTGAGCATGCTCACTGGCTGCTCTCCCCTGCAGAGAGCTAAGCTAAATCTGTTAGCTGGGTCACCAAGCTGCTAGTGTTCAGGGATGCACCGACGAACCAGAAGATAAAGATTTTTACTGATGAGTGATTTTCAGGTCAAATGCTAAATGAGGATTAACAGATTACAGCTACATGGTTTAAAGTCGGTGCATCCCTTCATGAATGCTTCACTGCTGCCTCCTGATTGGCTGATCACTCTGCTAATAGCATGTCTTGTTTCTTTCTTTCTTGCACTCTCACCTCCTCCTGCCTGCTCCTCTCCTCCCACCATTTTGTTCCATTTCTGGCTGTTTTAATCGTTTTTCTTCTGTATTGGAATGAACTTTTTTGGGCTGTGGTGTTCTGGCTTTCTCATTGGCTGACGCTGCTGTCACATGCCACGCTGCATGGCCAACCGCAGCCCCACCGCCGGTTTTTCGTCCCGCCCCAGTCCCCCGATCTGTGTCAGTCCCCGAACTGCAGCCCTACGCACCTGAACGGGGTGGGGCCCCCGGGCGCCCTACCAGCCAAAGATGGGGTCCCCCCTCATGCACCCTCGCACACAAACCCTCCCCGCCAAGCCCAAAGTGTCCGAGAAGCCTCTGCAGACCACCAGGTCCAACCCGCTGCCCCACACGGCCCAGACCCCCGGCACCCCCAAACCCGCGCCGTCCACAGCCAGCCAGCCCCTGTCCCCCAGCAGCCCGCGGACCAGACGCCACCCCCCACTCACCGTGACCACAACGCCAAATCTGTCCCCATCACGCAGGTAACCCCCCACCCCTCCCCCAGGGGGAGCCCCCTCCCCCCCCCAAAGGGCACGCCGGTGCACACGCCCAAGGACAGCCCGGCCGGCACGCCGAGCCCCACGCCGCCGCCGAGCCCGTCCATCGGCGGGATGCCCTGGAGGACGCGCCTCAACTCCATCAAGAACAGCTTCCTGGGCTCGCCGCGCTTCCACCGCAGGAAAATGCAAGGTATGATGGGAAAACGCTGCAGTTTCATTCATCAAAATGCAGCACAAAAACAAACCGCTCTGGTTTCACCTGCTGCTGCTGGAGGAGCCTGTCTAAAATGGGAAGATAACATTTGTATTGGTGGCGAATTAATATTGTTCTATGCATTCACACACATTCAGGCACCTAAAAAAACAGAGTCAGAAAACGCCGGACATAGAAAAATGTTATTTTTATTTTGGAATTAGGCAGGAGAAGGAAAAATGTCAAATAATGTAAATTATTTCAAATTTATATTTAGGTTTTAAAAATGAGAAAAACAATGTTTTATTTTTGTGAATTTGTTTTGAAATGGAAAACCAAAAACAGATTGGTTATTATTTTAAATTTCATCCATCTGGACTGACTGAGAACCATGGTGGCTCTGGAGGAGCTGCAGACATTCACAGCTCAGGAATCCAATCAGCTGCTGCGGTTTGTGAAACCATGAAGCTCCGCTGTGGTTTGGTCCCAGATTGATAAGTTATGATCCATGCATGATGGAAGGTGAAGAGTTTAAAGTTTAATGCTTTTACAGCAGACTAGTTTCTTCTAATCATTTTAATGGAACCTGACTGTGCTGATTGTTTATTAGACGACATGTAATCCAGATGTTTGTGTCTGCAGTTCCCACCCAGGAGGACATGTCCAGCCTGACCCCAGACTCGTCTCCAGAGTGAGTTCAGCTCTTTTCTGTTAGATGAAACAGTGAAGCTGAAGGGAAGGTGATGGAGGAAAGCAGCTGGATGAGTCAGCTGATGCTTCGCTGTTATAAATAACTTTAGCAGAAATAGAAAGCCGGGCGTCGCCTAAATCAGGTTGATCTTATTCAAACTTCTGTTTTCGTGATCATGAAGCTCCCTGAGGATCCTCAGGTCTACCACACAAATTCATGCAGCTTTAAGGACTTTCCAGGAGTTTTCCAGGTTTTCCAGCATGTTGTTAGTGCGAGTCCTTAACAATGTTTTTCTTTTGATGACTCCTGATTGGTCCCTGCAGGCTGGCTAAGAAGTCGTGGTTTGGGAACTTTATCAACCTGGAGAAAGAGGAGCAGATCTTCATCGTGATCCGGGACAAACCTCTGAGCTCCATCAAGGCCGACATCGTTCACGCCTTCCTGTCTGTGAGTGGAACAGTCAAAGCCCGATCTGCTGCTCATCTTCAGCTCCTCAGTCAGAAAACTGAAACGTTTGGAGCAAAAAACATTTCTGGAGCTTTTTTAATAAAAGCATGTAAATATAAACAATAACTAGTCAGAAGGCAAAGATTGTCAGAGTCAGATTCTGCTTTACCGCGGACATTAAAGCGTCTCTGCCTATGAACTGCGGACACCTAGTGGCAGCAGAGCAAACTGCAGCCAGTATTTAACTGAAACCTTCGGACGCTGCTGGACGTAAACCGTCCATCTGCTGCTGAAAATGATGGAACCAGAAATTTCACTCAAAACCAGGAATTTATAAAGTGAGAAGCAGCAAGAAACATTTAGATCGGCCTAGTCAAAGTCTGGACTTAAACCTGTCCTTAAACAGGTTCATGCTGGAAATCTCATCCAGCATCTCATGCTGGAAATGAGATGCTGGATCTCATTTCCAGATCCAGAGATCCAGAGATGTCATTTCTCTGTCCAGGTCCAGGTTCCTCCCGACATTTTCAGGAAATTCAGCAAATTATTTTTAGCGGTTGGTTAGTTTGTCCCAGAGCTGCAGGAGGATTTGGATCATTTATGGAATTTAATAATTTTTAAAAATGTGTTCAGGTGATCTGATGTTAGCTTCCTGCACATGGTTTCCTGTTTGTGCTTAAAGAAAAATGTTTTTATTTTTCACTGGAAGCAAAACATTTATGTCAGTTTGAGTCTGATCTGAACCTGAAGCGAGCTTCAGATTGAGTCTGTCTGGTCGGCCAGACGCTGATGCAGCACAACGCCGACGCAGCACAACGCCGACGCAGCACAACGCCGACGCAGCACAACGCCGGCGCAGCACAACGCCGACGCTGCACAACGCCGACGCACGTTAAATCCACCCCATCCGTCACGCCGCCGCTGACACTCGTGTGTGTCTGTGTGTGTGTGTCCAGATCCCCAGCCTGAGCCACAGCGTCATTTCTCAGACCAGCTTCAGGGCCGAGTACAAATCCACGGCCGGTCCCACGGTTTTCCAGAAGCCGGTCAAGTTCCAGGTGGACATCACCTACACAGAGAGCAGCGGCGCCACCAAGGAGAACGGCATCTACTCCGTCACCTTCACCCTGCTGTCAGGTAAACACGCACCCACCCACCCACCCCCCCCACCCCCCCCCCCACACACACATGCACACACACAGTGCATGTTAGCCATCAGTGCAGGTGGGTGGGGGTCTGGAGGGGGTGCGGGGGTTTACGGGGGTGTGGGCGGGGCACCTGAAACTTAAACTCAGAACAACATCAACATGTTTTAACTCAAGTAAAAATGAAAAGTAGCCGTCAAAGAAACTATTAAAGATGAAAAATTATTTGGTAAAAAGCGACTGAAGTCGATCAAAACACAGACTGGATGTTTTACATCTGCACCATCCGTCACTAAGGAGGTATTTTAAAGACCAACATGAAATAACATGAAATAAAGGACAAAAGGAGTCAGAAGAAAAATTTACCAAGTCATTTGTTTTGTCAAGAAAAAAGAAAATTACTTCTTCTTATTCCAGGTGTGTTTGTTTTTTTAAACATGCCTTTGTTTCGAATGATCTGTCATTTCACTATTTTACGTTTCAGTAAATTTGCTTAATGGAAACTCCAGTTTTCAAAAATGAATTTTTTAATGTGTAGTTTTGGTGCTACATTAATTTATTCATCATATGATCAACATGTTGCCAAAGACGACGGCGGGAAGTGGAGCGTCGTGTTTTTAACTACTTTCTACATGAACAAACTTATCGCCTTTGATTTTAATTATGTTTTAATTGCAGTATTGAGTTTTTTTCATTAGTGATTATTGAGTTTTGTACATTTGTAATAGAGACGCAGCTGTTCATACTCATCTGGACTCTTTTACCAATTTTAACTCTTGAAGACAAACGTGACTGGATTAACTTTAGGAGAACCAGATCTAAAGGAACCAGATCTAAATTAATCAGATCTAAATGAACCAGATCTAAAGGAATCAGATCTAAATTAATCAGATCTAAATGAATCAGATCTAACTGAACCAGATCTAAATGATTTAAATCTGACGTTTCTAAGCAGGTCTATGTTTCTTCTTCCTGTCAGGTCCAAGTCGGCGTTTCAAGCGCGTGGTGGAAACCATCCAGGCGCAGCTGCTCAGCTCCAACGACCAGCCAGGCATCCAGCCGCAGATATCCGGTTAGTCCCGCCCCTCCCAGCTCTTCCTCCTCCTCCTCTTCCTCAACCACAGCACCTCGGATCTGCTCGGCACCGCTTTAGCACTCAGCATCTCCCCGTGCATGCTCCCCTGCCTTGCCCCATCCCATGGCGCGCACGCCGACCTGTGCGCCTCCGCAGTAAGCCGGCGGCGTTTCTGGACGCTCAGTAGGCGTAGTTCAGCCTCTGGACAGCAGGGGTCTCACTCAGCGCTGTGCTCAGCAGAAAGCCGGGCCGTCCTGGTTCTGGTCCTGGTTCTGGTCCTGGTTCTGATCAGAAAGATGCACTGAAGGGAAGAAAGAGTGACTGTGTTTCTGTCTGTCCCTTTCTTCATGTCCTCACTGTGGTTATTGGCTTGATAACGGCTCCCTCTTGTGGTGAAGGGCAGTAGCTACAAGCTGGGGATCCGTTATCAGAACCCATCGCTCTTCCACGCTGCCCTGCTTCCCATCATGCACTGCTTCACTCCAAGCCCTCCTGGATGGGCTGAACCACTAGCATGCTCCATGGAAACCCAAACCCACACATGGCCGGACCGGACCGATCAGAACCAGATCGAACTGGGCTCCTGGCCTGGTCTGGGTTTGTGTTTTCTGGTTCTGGATGAGCCGCCATCTTGATTCATTAAGAAGGACCCTGCATGTCCAGCTGTCCTCATGTGACCCTGATGACCTTCTGTCCGTCTGTTGGTTTAATATTCAAGCTGAATGTTAAAACCTTCATTCCATGTTTAGAGTTCAAGGTTCAAAGGTTTGGAGAAAACATCCATCATCATCAGATTTTAACATTCAGAAGCTCTCAGACCCGGAAAAAAACACACAAAATATTACCAAGTATTTTGGTCTGGTTTCCATCTTAGAACCCTTGAATTAAGACAAAACTTAATATTTCTGCTTCATATTAGCTAATGATAAGTGAAACTAGGAAACCAGCGCTCTGATGCTAAATATTAGCATCAATGCTAATGTAAGGTACAATGCACTCAGTAACGTGGCGAATCACGAGCATGTTGAGTAAAGCGGATTTAACTCCATCCAGTATGTTACAGCTAGTGTCTACACTAATGGCAATACAAAGTAAAAAAAGAAAAAGTATGGACTTAATTATAAAACTTATTAATTAAATGGAAAAAATGATGCAACAGATTCAACTTAAATACAATAATTGTGACTCAACATGTTCGTCTTGGAGTAGCTTTGCAAATGGAGCTGCTGGAACAAAACGCAGCGTTTAAAAACGGGGCTTCTTAATGGGGCCATCAAACTCTAACATTTGGCCAAAATGCTAATGTTAGCCTAACTGCTACCATTCAAAGCAAAGGTAAAAATCAGATTTTTACTTTGTGACACTTGGTTACCAGAAAAGGCGCTCATCTCTTAGCAACAGATTAACAGCAAACATTGTTATTGTTCAAAAAACATAAGATTTCTTCTGCTCTTTGAAAGCTACTCATCTTACACGACTTACTACTTAACAAGAACTGTGCAGCTGATGAATTTGGCAGAAAAGTGAAAACATATTTTTTTAACATAAAACATATGTAGTTGGATGCACGTTCTGCCACGGTGGCGTCTGCAGTTTAACTGGACGCTCTGCCCTCCTCTGTAGGAGCTGAGTGTTCGGCCATCTTTGTAGTTCTCTACTGCTCTGCCCTCCTCTGTAGGAGCTGAGTGTTCGGCCATCTTTGTAGTTCTCTACCGCTCTGCCCTCAGTGTTCGGTTGCTATGGTAATTAATTGGCTCTGAAAACTGTCGTGTGTGTGTGTGTGTGTGAGTGAGACACAGAGGGGGAGACTAAATTATCTTTGTCTTGAGCCTAATATGTTTTGATTTGAATTTGGCTTGCTTTTTGCTAATTGCGTTGCCATGGTTACTCAAAATGCCAACAGAAGCAGTAGCGCAGACGCATGTTTTGATGTATACATTGTTTTGATGCATGTTTTGATGTATATATCGTGGGGCACGCAGCGGTGCGATCCGCGTTAACGGTGAAAGGAAGCAGCAGTTACTTTGAGCATTAAAGGAGCCTTCCTTCCATGACTGCCTGGAAGCATTGAAATGCTCTCCTATGCTCTGCTATGTCAGGCCCCGATAGTCTGAGAATGAAACCAGTAAACTTTAAATAAATATTAAGTTATTAACTTGAAACTAACTTGTTTCCTACTGAATGATTAGTCGTGAGCTCGTTTTGCCTTAATTCCAAGATCTTTGCAATAGAAACTAGACAAAAAAATACTTGGTAAGATTTTGTGTTTTTGTAGTGAAATCATTTCAGAACCTTTGATGTGATTTTTATCCTGTGGAATTAATCCAGCAGAAAGAAAATCTGCAGGAGGGAACAACTGAAAACAGGAAAGAAAACTTCCTGTGATCAGCATCGAACGTCTGGAGTTAAAGTTCTTTAGTCTGTCAGATCGTTAGAACATCTGATCCAGGTTTCCTGTCAGATTATTTCTGGACTTTATTTATCTCAAAGGGACATGAAAAGTCTTAACTCGTCGTCTGAGTATCTCCAGCGCCGTCGTGGTGGTTAACGATGTGGCAGGAAGGATCTCCAGTAGCAGTCAGTCTTCCAGTGAATCTGAAGAGACCTCTGACTGAAGACTGTCATGATATGCTAACATCTGAATTTCTGGGCACTGCTAATCCCCCTCATTTGCTTTTGATGCTCCTTCATGTTTCTAAATCACAGGATGTCTCTGATTTTCAGGAAACGTTTTTGAAGATTCTCTATAAAAGGCATCAAATGATTTATTTAGGTTTCAGATTTGAATGTTTGTTGAATCAACTTTTAATTTTTGGTGGCTTTGATTTGTTCAGTTTGTTGTAGTTTAGTGTGAGGAATCTGGAAGTTAAATTACAGAAACTGAACAAATTCTCCTCAGAGTTCTACTTGTTATTAATCTAGGAAGTTATTTTATAAGTTTTCTTATATTATTCACCACTTATTGTGTAAACTGACGTGTTTTTGCAGGTGTTTTAACATTTGAACAAACGATAGACATAAATATATTTTCTAAGCTCGTGCAGTTTAGCAAAACAAACTTTGTTGATGAATCAGAGAAAACAGTTTTTATATTTCCTTCGTCTGGCAGTTTTGTCCGGAGTCTGTTGAGACTAAACTGATTATCTTCTAAATCAGCTGGTAACATTTTGCTATTTCATCATATTTTCTGCGTCTTGTCGGCAGAGACGTTCTTTCGGTCTTAGGAAAGGAACAGTTTGTCTGGTCGGGTTTTTAGCCTCTGGTTAACGGTAAATCAGACTGATTTAGCTGTGGCGGGACGAGGCGAGCGTTGGGCTCTGGAGGTTTGTGGTGGATATTTGTCGCTGTGCTCAGGTGATGAAGCGCTGCGTCTCTGTCCTCTGCTCCCAGACGTCTCTCAGCGCTCAGCCAGTAAATCCTCCAAACGCGGTAAGACCCAAACGGACTGAGCTCTGGTTGAACTGGAGCAGCTTCTGGCTTTTAACACGTCACAGCAAACTTTCTGCAGGCTTGTCACCAGCACCACCAGTCCGACCGAACACGGGTTTGAGAGTCAGAGGAATTCATCTTTACAGGTCATTTATGCTTAAAGGTGTTTGTTTTTTGGATCAAATTTTGTTTTAATGAAAAAAAAAATCTAAATATTTAAAGAAAAAGTTTATCTGTTTCATGCCAGATTATTAATTTCTGCTTTGCGTGGATATTTGACATCTTTCCTGTAATTGTGAAGGAGAAATGATTTGATAAGATGAACGTGGTTCCCTGTGGTTCTGTCTGGACCTTGGCATGGTTTCACCTCACTGTGGGTCGGTCATCGTTCCACCAAAACCTCCTAGAACCAAGAAAATAAAAATCACTGGCACTAAATACCAGCACTAATGTAAATATGTGATGTTGGAGAGGAGTAATGGTAAGTTGCCATGACGACGGCACATTTATCACAACCAAAGACCATCAGATCCCAAACACAGTTCTGCACTAACTGTGGCAGCAATGTGTGATGTTTGTTTTACTGTTGCATGTTTATTATTGACTGTTTATTAACAATATCTGTTCAAACCAATGGATGCATTTTTGTGAGTTCTGTGATGGATGTTGATGATGTTGGGCTCAAAACGAGTTTTGGGAGAAGCTGGAAATAGAAACGGTCACATTAACAGACGCATCGCAGGAACATTTAGGCCGATATCACGATTCATTAATGTTGAAGTTTTGGCCAACAGTTTCATTACTAAACATAAGTTCCTGTCTTTAGCCTCTCTTGCTGCTAGTAATGCTACTGCTAACTCTGATTTTTGGTCCATTTCCAATTTTCCAGCAACGTAGCTTTAGATATTAGCGCTACTAGCTACTGTGGACTTTGATTTTAACTTTAACCTCTGTGACATTTTATTGTTTTTACATTTATATTTCAGATTTGATCTATTATAGGCTAAACGCTGTAAGACGTCACACCTGGCAGCACCAGATCTGCACTAAATCTGATTAATTTCACTTGTTTTAATCTAGTTTATATTTGTTGGTAAAAATCTGATCTTTACATCAGTTATTAATCTAATTAATGTTGGTTTTACCTGCTTTTAGAAAAAGGCTGCATCTGTTGTAATTTAAAAGCTAATTTTCACCATGAAGTTGGTTATATAATAGATTAAACTGCAGCTCCTTTGCAGAATCTCTGGTTGTAACATGATGAAATGTCTTCCAGAGCTTTTTTTGGGTCCTTCATCACGCAGGAGAAACTGAGACTGAAGTTAAATATGAATAAATTACGACATGAGAATCAAAACTGGGGATTTCAAATGAAACCAATTCGGACATCATTTTTGTCCAAATGTAAACCAGTGATGGGGATGTAAGAGGTTTGCTTTATTCGGGGCTGGAACAACCGGAGGTCAGAGGTCAGTGTTTACATCACAGGCAGTCACTGAAGCATCCAACAGTCAACGAGTGAATCAGATCCACCAATCAGATTTCAGGTAAAGGTTTAAAGGTTTGAAATGACCAGCATTTAGACAGAAGCGATAAGCATTGCTGTGGTACGTCGAGGGCTTCACTGCAGTGGAATCAGGGTCAGTTTGCAAAATGTCTTGATTGAGAAAAACTTTGACATTCTGGACCAAAATGTCAAACTTCTGGTTTTGCCCCAAAACTTTGAGTGCAAAATGACCAAAACTGCAAACATGCAGAGATTTGGTGTTGCTGCTTGAAACATCAGATTCAAACATTTTCCTCTGACTTCATCTCACTGAGACCGAATGTAGCCAACTTCGAGTTTTCTTAACTTCCACACTGAAGAGTGTTACAGTTAATACAACCCATTGCACTTAGTTTTGGTGCATTCACTGACCGCCGGCTCCCCCCAGCCGGCTCCCCCCAGCCAGCTCCCCCCCGGCCGGCTCCGCCCAGCCGGCTCTGGACCCTCGTTTGTCCAGAAAGTCTGACGCATTTGGGGAGGTCGGAACGCGTAGCCAAACTCTGGTTGGCTAAAATCTGACGCCGCTCCATTTTTGTTTCCATTTGGTGAAGAAAGAAGTTGTGCTCCGTGTTTTCGCCAGAGGTTTGTGTTGTTTCCTTCAGTGGTTCTTGGTGCAGCGCCCCCACAGGCGAGGAGGGGAACAGGTTGCTATAAGGGTTGGTTGGTTTGACTCAGTATGAAAGAGAACCACAGCAGCTGGAGACGGAGCCGATGATGCAACCTGGGTTCCCAATAGAACCGCAGGACAATCAAAAGAGAAAACATCTTTAGAGATCGATGGAGCACCTGCTTCTCATGCGAAGGAACATCATCAACCTCCAGACAGCCATTGTGTCTGGAGACCTTCACTAACTGTAGGATGCTTCAGTAACCGCCTGATGTGTCATGACATACGTCTGGAATCTGCTGACCTGCCAGCTCAGTAATCAGATTACTTACCCACCTGTAACGGTTTAAATCTGCTGACGGTTGGCGTCGGTCTCCTTTTCTCCTGCTCCACTCCTCATCTCATCACCTCCTCTTCTTCTCCTCATGTTGACCCCATTGCTCATCTGTTGTTTGTTCTCTCTCTCTTTTTGTTTTTCTTTTCTTCCCGTCTGTGTAGGCAGCCCGTTGAGTAACTTCTTTGACGTAATTAAACAGCTTTTTTCAGACGAGAAGAACATCCAAGCGTCGCACTCCCCAGGCGCCCCTACCTCGACTAGCTCCCCCACCAAGCATGCCCCCGGCAGCAGGCCCAGCCAGACCCCGCCCAATGACTCTAAATGCCCCCCAGGCAAAGACAAAACAAAGATGGCCGCCAGCAACAGGACACAGGAACACCCTTAAGGAGCAGTAGCTGTGCATGACTAGATGAAAAGCAGGAATCAGGTCATTAAGAAGCAGAGAGCTGCTAACTTTGCCCTTTAGCTCCGAGTGAACGTTAAGAAAAAATCTACTTTTTGCCTATAAATTTTGTACTGTATAATGGGAATGGCTCAGTTTAAAAGTCGATCAGTATTTTAAGAACTAGTACCAAATGTAGCTTTGCTGTCCCTCCCTTGTGTCCCTCTCTGTCCTCCTCACATGTGTGATGGCTTGACTTGTCTCTGCCACCAGGGATCATCCATAATAGCTATTAACGTCGACGGCTCCTCAGCTGCAGCCCGCTCACGGCCCGCCACGCCGCCGAACCGAGCCCGACGCTGAGGGGAAGGCGGCGAATCCCTTTTTGATTCCACTTCGCCCAACATTACCAAACCATCTCAGAAGAGTTGTAGAAAAGGCCTTAAGACAGAGATGTTTGTCCTCCTCTTCATCCTCTTTCTTCCAGTTTTCCCCACATGTACATACAAAAACTACTAAACTGACTGACTCCTTTCTGGGATTTCCTGACTGGAATCGGTGGCGGACGGAGGGACGGACTCTGGTTTCTTTTCAAAGTTGAGTTTTTTGTGAAAGACTGCACTGATTCTGGCGACCCAGGACAGCACAGGGGTCTGGAAAGATGAATGATCTCTTCTGTTGTACAGGCCAGCTGATGATCTGTGTTGTGACTTTAGGTTGATTTGTATTTATGTTCAGGTTTGGTCACACCAGACAGGATTGATCCTTTCTGTGATCTTTCTCCTAATCCTCATTTATTTAAGTTCTCCAAGTCTGAAGAGATGCAGAAACTTAAAATGAACAATTTGTTGGATGCAAAGTTAACATTTACCCACTTTAGCTCATCCTCAGTACTTCAGGTGGCTGCCGTTAGCGTAGCCATCGTCGCTCAGTCACCTGCTAAGGTCAGCCTGGTGCTTGTTTACAACCAATACATGCTGCAGCATGATTTTGAAAAACTTCTTTATTTACAAGGATTTCACTGATTATAAAAGAGAAATTTTAATTTCAAAGTAAAGATTTTTTCAAACCGGCATTGACTTTATTAAGCTTCGGCCTAGATCTGTAAGGTTTACATGTAGAGAAACATTAAGCTTCAGTGAACACGTCCCTGAAGCTAGCGCCACCTTCTGGCCCAGTTATTAAAGTAGGAAAGTGACATTCTGGGCCACTATTGGCTGTTTGACACTTCATACATGAATATTGTTCTCATGTGTTTCTGTTTAAAATAGATTGTTTTTGCAGATGGCGCCCTCTGCTGTTGGTCTAGCAGATTACAAGACATCTTCACAGTTTTTCTAATTATCTTTAATTTATTTTAGTTTTGACTGATTCTGGTGTGACCACGTTGTTAGTAAAATGTCTTTCTGTTGCACTTTCGACAGCACTTCAGTTACATTAAAGTGTTTTTGTTACATTTTGTTATTCAGGTTATTTTTTGTATTATCTGCAGGTTTCAGACGATATTGAACTGCTCTGAATATTTTTATATTTTAATGCATTTTTCATGCGCTATTTATCAGTTATTTATATCAAAGATGTAGAGAATGTTCCTGAAATTGATTATTTAAAGATATTTTTGCCATGTTTAAGTTATTTTTCTTTTCCCTGTTTTGTTTTTTTGAGGAGAGAAACTTTGTAATATATGTTTGAAACTGATTTGTTGTAATTTAAGAATGTAGATTTAGCCTCTTTGGGAGGAAACCCCCATCTGCTGGGCGAATGAAGACAAACATTCATCGTGTAAATAAGCAGTTTTCCTGACGAGCTTATTTAAAAAGCCAGGGGGATTCCTGTCCTTAGCTTTGACCTTTGACCTCGTACGGTTGTTTGCATGTTCAGCATTCGTCTTTTCTTTGCATGTCGCTGTTGAAATGTTCACCCGTTCCCTTTTTCTGTCCAGGTTTTTATGCATTTTCTTTCATTTTACCTTCAGATTCGTTGTTTTTTATATTCAGCCTCTTCCTTCCTCCCCTTTATATTTGATTACTGTCAGTAAACACAGTAAACATGCAAAGCATCCCAATCACTCATGTTTCTCGGAGACGGACTCGGTTCAGAGGAAACCTAAAGCAATACCTTCCATCCTTCGCTTTTTCTACTGCGGGAATCCAGAGCACACTGAACGGACGCGGAGCAGGAGAACCACTGGCAATGTTTTCCCTTGTGATGTTACTGTGAACCAATTCAGTGCTAAAGGAATAAATCTGTTGACTTTGGCAGGTTTCATACTTCATGTAGATTATTTATTCAGAAACATTAACAGCACAATGAGAAATTATCTCTAATACCTGGGATTGTGAATGTTAACAGGTCTGATTAATCTGAACATTTTAATGTGTTAATATTACATAACACAGATTAATCAAACTGCTATGTTAAAATTAACCCTAATAACTAAAGCTCTTTAATTACAGATGGAAACTAGAGGCTGATCTGATCAGCTCATTGGGATTTTGCCAGATACCAACATTTATCTGAAATGTCACTAAATACAGCAGGAATTAAAACATAACGGTGAATTAAAGAGTTTCGAAGCAGCAAGTGGAAGGAAACAGTTTGCTGGTAGGAGGTCATTAGAAGACGGCTGGAGGTTTAACCGGGTTTCTGGTTTGGTTGTAAATATTTTCCCGTCTGCAGATGTGAAACGTAGAACCAGATGTGTGTTTGTGGCACCAACCAGAGACGATCCGGTCAGAACTTCTACCTTCAACATGCAGGTCAGAAAGTCTGGTCAGAAAGTCTGGATCAGCACCACATCCAGGCTCCTCAGAACCTGCAGGAGGTCTGGGTTCTGGTCCTGTCCCAGACGGTGCCCCCTTACTGGCGTCGCCTAGCAACAGGCGGTGGAAGTCCACTCTGTCCAGCAGCCGGTCCAGATTCTGCAGGAAGAATCCCTCACAGAACCGGCAGAGACACCGGGAAAACCAGGACCGGACCCAGAGGACCAGACCCAGAGGAACGGGTTCAGAGGGAACAACACGTTTCACTCAGAGGTCCAGATATAAAAACGTCTCTTTGGCTTAAAATCAAGCAGAAGATCAAAGCCTCATCCAGGCAGCTTCAGAACATTCTGCTCAGGTTCTGGAGGGCTGAACTCGTGTTCTGGTGCCTTGGCGACCCGGTAGATGCTCGCAGCATCACCTCGCAGCATCACCTCGCAGCATCGCTGCAGACCACCGAGCTGGAAGAAGGAGGCGGCCGGCAGCAGCTGCAGCCAGACCAGCCAGGCTGGCGGCTCTCAAGAACTTTAAAATGCAGCCAGAGACGGCGGCCATCTTTAGTGCCGTAAACGAAGCATTGATCTGAGATGGCTAAATAGTTTAATAAAATTCAATCTATTCATCTTCAAACGAGCAGAACGAGGGCTGGGCTGTTTGGACTAAAAATAAAATCACTTTTTTTTCTTTTGTTAAATAAAAATGATAAAAATGTGGCTTTTATTTCAATCAGTCCTTCTGTGAATTGTACAACAGAGTATTAGGGAATTTTACAATAACTGATTAATAATAGCAGAAAAAAGAATTTTACAGATTTTAAAATATGACTTGAGCAGCTCAGTCGATGCTCAACACTTTAAAATCCTCCTGAAAGTAATTTAATGCTGAAGTATTTCCATATTTATAACACTGATATAAAGTATAACTTCATTAATAATTTAACTGTTTTAGTTTTCATGTCGGAATTTCAAAATTAAAGGAACAGAAACAAACGAAGTCACAGCCTGGCCATAATGTTCTGCTGCAGAGTCGACCTGAAGCCAAAGTCCAAATAAAACAAGATGGCGGCTTCATGTGCTGACGTCACTCTGAACTCCTGAAACCTGAACAGGAAGGGAGCCGCTGAGGAGAGCTCAGGTCGCTGAGGAGGCAGACCGTGACCTCTGACCTGCCGCGCTGCTGCGCTGGCGTCCAGCGGACACCTGGTCAGAGCGGCGACACCCAAAACGTTCCTCGCTGTCAGAGGTCGCTTCACTTCAGGCAGAAAACATTTATAACACCAGGAAGGGGCGGATGGTTTCCCTTTGACCTGGAGAATGAATATTTTAGGGCTGTAACGAATCCTCAGATGATTCGAGTTCCTCGAATTTTAACATTCCTGGAGGAAAATGAATCTGCCTCTCAGCTGCGTTACATTATGTCTGATTATTCAGGCTCCCTCCATGTTCCGCCCCGGTGTTATTTTGACCTGGGGCAGCGCCGTCACTTCCACCTATGAGATGCTGCTTCATGCAGCATGACGAACAACTTTCTGCCGTTTCAGAGAACTGAGTGACAGGAAGAGAGATCCGAATACTCGATTAATCAAGTAATAGTTCTTTTACAACAGACCTAAAATATTTAGCAATTATCTCATCAAATGCATCTTTTTCTATCAAGATACCTGAAAATTTGTTTCTTTTTCAATTCGATTTCAATTTGCTCAAACTTCCTGCTGAGTTAAAAATGGACAGCTGGGTCTTTAAGCGAAAGATGAGAGTAAAACAATTTTACTTTATTCTTCATGATCACCGATTCTATGAACACTAAGGACGATTTTTGGTAATAAATGTAGATGTTTGGCTCACCTGCCTCTCTGAGCTCCATGGTAACGTCCAGGTGTCCTGCTGCAGGGCAGCAGCGTAGCCATGACAGAGGTAGGTTTCCTAAAACCAGGTCAACCAATTAACAAAGACATAATTCTTGCAGATTATTTGGTGAATGTTGGTTCCAATAGAAAAACAAGGACACGTCGCTCTAAAGGTAATCGCTCCCCTTGATGTTTTACTCTGATTGATTTAACAAATCAATCAAGATCCACAACAAATAAGTCAAAATGAAAACATATTTATACAAAATGACAAATATCTAACATAATATTCACCCCTTTAAAGCTTTTCCCTTCCTGTTCATTCAGGGAGGAGCAACACGGACATTAAAACGTCTTTCTGCAGAAATGAAAGTGAAAATCTGCCAAAGTCTGAGCTGCTGTGGAGGAAAACCTCCGATTCCTTCTGAAGACAAACTGAGTTCATGATTTTCTTCTCATCAACAGACTGAGGTGAGTTCAGCAGATTTACTGGGTTTCTACTAACAGAAAAGATCAAACTGTTTGGACTCAGATCATCTGAAGGGAAGCAGATGATAATTCATAGTCTTCTATTCTCAGTTCTTCCTGTTTTCATTCCTGTAGTTTCTGTTGGGTTTTTTCTAGTTAAACTCTTCATGTTGTCAGTTTCTTTTACTCATCAGGTGTTGTGATGCCAGTTCATGTCGAGTTTCATAGTTTATTCTTCAGCCCTGATTATTAGTTTTTTCTGGTTGCAGACCGTATCGACGGTAACGGCCCGTATCGATGGTATCGACGGTAACAGACTGTATCGGACCGTATCGATGGTATCGGCGGTAACAGACTGTATCGGACCGTATCGGCGGTGGCTCTTCTCCTCTTCATTGTTTCTGTCCACTTCTTGGTGCAGCTCTGTGTTTCTGCCACTAGCAGCTTCAGTTCAGTGTCAATTCATTAAAGTTTATTTGCATCCCATATTTCAGTAACAGGCAGTTCAAAGTGCTTTACATCACAAAAACACAAACACTGAACACAGTTAATTACTGGAACTTCACATTTTGAGGATTGATTCTGTAAGGATTTGAGTTTATTTAGGTTTCTGTGTCAGTTGAGTTTCCACGTTGTCCCGCCTGCCATTGACTGGTCCCAGCTGTGTCTTCACTGCCTCGTCTTGTCATTTACTGGTTTACCAGTTGCTACCAGGGACCAGAACTGAGCTTTTGCTCCTCTGTGCTGCCTGGATTTTTGTGTTTTTCATCATTAAACCATCATCACCTTCAACCAGCTGGTCCTACCGCGTGGATCCATCTTCACTCCCATCATCAACGGATGCAGAGTCCCAAACTTTTCCCAAACTTCATCACTGGCATCTAATTCTGCAGTTACTTAAGTCTCTCAAGTGTTTAAAATTCATGTGTTCATATTTTAGGTTTCTGCTTATGTGACATGTTTAGTTTGTAGAAGAAAAAAGCCCAACCTGGTCATCCATGGTGTCGACGCCGTCGGCTCCCAGCATGTCTGTTGGGCCATAGGAAAGCATCTGGAAGCCCAAATCCAGCCAGAACGTTCTTGCAGCAGCTGCAGCATCCAGACGTTTGAAGGATGGAAACAGAACTCTGACCTGAAGAGGGAACTTTTTAAAAATACTTTAAATGCATTACATGACTCTAAGTGACTCCAGCCTGCTGAAGTTGGGAGGATTCCTGCATGGCAGATCATTTCCTTTTATTCATTTTCTATTTTTTCTCATTACTGAATTTTTTAAACAGCAGAATATTTTTCCCAGGAACCGTAAACAGAATTAATGTCTAAGTTAAAGCTTCAGTATGTAACTTTTACAAAACACATATTTTCTCCCTGTCGGTTGTGAGGGTTATGGTAATGTTACTTGTATAGCACATTTTCAGCAATAAGGTAATAAATACAAAGCTTTTTACAGGAATTAAAAGGAAACACAAACAAAAGAAACCAAAGGAAAGAAGAAGAATGCAATGTTGATCTAAAGTATGTAAACTAGATACTCCTGTTCAGGGTTGCTAAATAAGTACTAGTATCCTCTGTACTTTCTAAGAATGCTCTGAATTAAAAGTAAACAGTCCTCCACAGTTTCTAAGTAATAAAATCTGTTCCAGTTCTGGAAGATTTTTGTCCTGGACTCTAAGTTTGTTCTTGATCAAACACAGCTGATTCAAACAGCTTATGACCTTCCCAACATGTCTCCAAGTTCTTCAGATGCTTGGACTCTGCATCCCTTATGATAGGAAAGAGATGTTTGGGGTTCCCTCCTGGTTCTGGTTCTGGGCAGGTGGGGTTAAACCCAAATGTGGCATCTTACTAGTGCGATGAAAAAACCTGATGCACTATGACTCCTGGATGTCATGTGACGTTTTCTGCCAGCCAGTCAGAGGGCGTACAATGAAAACAGTAAAATAACGTAGCGAACCAAACCAACCTTTGCTGTTCCCTCAATAGAAACGAGGCTTACCGCTGCATCGACTCTAGGAAACACAGTTTCCTAGAGTCTTATTTCTGTTAGAGGTTTTTAAATACTCCTCCTCTGTTTTAGCTAACTCCTCTTCTTCACACTCCAGTCTTAACGGTGACAAGGTCCAGATAGAGAGCAGATGGTCACATCAGGATCAGTAGAGACGAAACGGTGAGAAATGTTTTACAATAAAAAACGACCCGTCACACTCAGGTCAAAGGTTAGACAATATGTATTGTTGCAGAATCAGATTTTTTAACAGTTCCTATTTAAGATCTATGTTTTAAGACACTGAAGACCCAGAACCTGATCTACTGAAGCGACTTGGACTGACAGTTTAACGTTTTATCACTTAGTGAAATATTATAAACATATTCATATCTTAGGAATTAACAGCATCAAAATCTGAGTCCTGATTTTAAAGTTAAAAACCTTTCTAAAGTATTTCTATTTGTTTTAGCTAATCTACAACTAGAGACGCTCTAGACCTAAAGCCACCACTAGATGTCAGTGTTTCCTTATTTCTACTGACAGACTTTAACCCAGTTTTGCCTCCTGCCTCTACAGAACTGTCAAATTCTCACACACAATAATTTATCACCTCAAAATCTATTTTTCCATTATGCAACAAATAAAACTAAATCTTAAAGGAGAAAATAAAGAGTTGTTCGAGCCATAAATAACAGCTACAAAAACACTTCCTTTTAGTTATCTCCATGTGTACAATCAGAAGAGTGAGCCCGCTCACTGTGGCAGAGGTTTTGTGTTCGGTCCAACACCTCAAGGTTCTACAGAAGAACTGAAGCCGATCCAAGTAAGGCATCCAGACATTGTTATATACAAAAACCAAACTGTGACTAAAACAGTTTAAAAAGGCAGACTGAGCAGGTCTACGTCACCAAAAGCTTTACAAAGCTAGAAAACTGTAATTAGTGTTATAAAGGGGGAAGTCTCAGAGCTGCAGTCCAGCTAGCAGGACAAACAGGAGCTGGGAGAAAACTCCAGAGTCGGATCTCCTGACTGATGCAGATGGAATCTGATCTGCTGCCAAACTGGGTCCAAATTCCCCCAGCGCCTCTCAGCTGAAGGACAACATCCTTCAACTTTTATGGTCAACTTCCACTAACAGCCAGGCTAAATTTTGTTTTGTGCATTTGCCAACTTTGAAAATGTTCAGTGCACTTAGCTTTTCCTAAATCATTTTTCAGGTAAATTATAAATCACAAATTTGTCAATAAATGTTGTATTGAGCCTGGTTCTATGGTTCTATGTTCTATGTTTTAGCACATTATTGACATGTGATGAGTAACAACATGGTTAATGTTAGCACCTTAGCATTAGCTCCCACTAAATGCTATGTTGTCGTAGCGCCTTAGCATTAGCTCCCACTACATGTTTTGTTGTCATAGTACCTTAGCTTCAGCTTGTATTAAATACTCTGTATTAAAAACTTCAACAGGAGCTTTTCTCTACCATTCGGACGTGTTTCGGTTCCGTTTAGAGCTAAAATCCCCAGGAAGCTGAGACAGCTGATAAATAACCCCCCTGCTGTTACGTTCTGTGTTCCTGACCTGCCTGTCTGGAGTTTGAGTCTGTGCATGACTGAGACGAGTTGGAGTCTTCATGGACATTTGGAGAGGCATGCTAACTCGCTTCAGTCTTAAAACAGAACATTTCCCATTGTCACAGGAACCTGCCAAACCAAATAAAACATTCAAGCCAAACTCGACCTCTAACCGTTAAGCTACTGTTCATGAACTTTTGGTGCCGGGTTTTCCTCTGCTTCTCTACTCTGGTTCCGGTCGGAGCTCCTGGTGGAGGACAGAGTCGAGTCTTGGTCCAGAAACTGGGACGTGTCTCGGTCCTCAGTACTTTCTGATTCAGACAGGCACTCAGACTGAGCCAGAACCAAAGCCGGAGATGCTGACCGGCCGGCAGCGGCTGGATCCCAGTCCTGGTCTCCTGGCAGTGATGGACGGCCTGGACTCCCTGGGGGCCGGTAAGGCGGCGGCCCCATCCGTGGGGAGCCATCAGGTGTGAGAGGCATCTGGCTGTGGATGATGATGGGGTCTGGAGAGGGCAGCGGGGCCTCCTGCTCCTCCACCACATCCAGATCCCTGGGGTCCTTGGAGGGGCTCTGGTCTGGGGAAATGGAGTCCGGCTGATGAGACATGATGTGGAGACTCAGGCCGGCTCTGTGGAACCCAGTGGCTGAGCACGGCTGGACCGGGCCGAGCAGCACCGGCAGCTCCTGGCCCAGTGGCTTCTGGGGCAGCTCCTCGGGTTTCCCTGGAAACAAACCGAACAGAAAGATGAGAGAGACTCAGCTGGTGTTGGAGAACCTTCAGGTGCAACACTGTACCTGGAGGAGGAAGGTCCAGCTTCATCTTCCTCAGCTCCATCATGGAGACCTGCAGCTGCTCGATGATCAGGTCGTCGCTGTGGAAGAACGTCTGAGCGATTCGCTCCTGAAGAAACTCTCGCAGCTCCTCCAGAGACATCTTCAGCAGCCGCTCTGCGAGGAACAAACAGCTGGGTGACGGGAGTCAGGACTGAACCTCCAAGTTTCACCAGTAACAGCTGGAAACTGGATGGTTATCAGTTCACCCAGAGTTTTATCTGATCAAGTGAGTTTAAATGTGAAGCTGAACCAGAGGAACCAAAAGTCAGTGTCTGGATTTTAGATATTCAAGTTTATTCAAAGGTTCTTTGTTCTAAAACCTGAAATATGTTAAATTTATTCAGTAATACCATCCATCCAACCATCCATCCAACCAACCAACCATCCAACCAACCATCCAACCACCATCCAACCAACCAACCAACCAACCAACCAACCAACCAACCAACCAACCAACCAACCAACCAACCATCCAACCAACCAACCAACCACCCATCCAACCATCCATCCATCCATCCATCCATCCAGCTAAAAACAATTTCTCATGAATTCATAATAAATGTCTTGGTTTGCATTTAAAATTTGGCTCAAAGAAACAAAGTTTGGAAATTTAAAATTAGAATAATATGGGGTAAAAATTGGAGGTTGAACTATAGACTAGATTTGGATCCCATATTGAAGTGAAACATGGTGTCAGTGGTGCAGAGCGATTAGTGTGAGTGGAAAACGATTGACGGTTTACTCTTGTGTATCTTCAGGATGGTGTAGGACATGGCGGTGAGGAGCCGCTGGCCCTCCAGGATGAAAATGTCCCACAGCCGTAGGGTCAGGGTGAACGGCGTCTGCAGGGTCACAAACACAACGGGTCACTGCCAGGTTTCCGGTTTCATCCACAGGTCTGCAGCTCCGCTGCTGGTCCGAGTCAGGAAGTTTATCTGGCCGGTTCCCAAACCTCAGCGCGTTCTCTGAGCGACTCAGCAGGATGGAGAAGTGCTGACAGAGGCTGAAACCCGCCAGATCACCGCCACAGGATTGTGGCACACAGACTAATAACAGTGCAGCCTGACAGCTCCTAATGCAGAGCCAGGTTCAGATTTCACCAGGATTTCTTCTGCTGAAATCATCTGAAATCAGGAGCAGGATGCTGGGCTTCCAGGGTTTTATTCCACAACAGAAACTGGGATTCAGAGCAAGTTCCTATAGGTGGCGCTCTTCTTAAATATGTTCACTGAATCTAATAAGATGCTGATGATACTGTATGTTTTCTCTGGTAATTAATACCAGGGTTTAACGAGAAAATGATTCGGTTTTGTCTCAAAAACACTCAACAGAACAGATTACACCAAAGCTGGAGGCAAAGTGAGGAAAACTAAGTACACCCTTTGATCCAGCCAATAAGCATTTCAGCTCCTGTTGCAAATAAAACATTTTGTAGTTTTATTTGAATGCAGGAAAACAAAAAAAAAAACACAATTTCACAAAAAAGATAAAATGTTAAAAATTAGTTTGCAAGTTTTTGATTAACATAAATATTTCATAACTCCAACAGAACCAGAATTTAATCAATTTATTATTTACAGAAACATTTGTCTTAACTTTTTTAAGATATGTTTTTTAGTTTTAAATCTTTTTCTGTTTTAATTTTTATTACAAATATATTTTTTGTCTTTTTTTTTTGTTTTTAGTATCAATATTTTTTTGAAGTTTTGTGAAATGTATTATTTGTTTCTAAACAAAGTTATGGCCCCATTTTACCTCCATATAGTCCACTAACAGGCTGAGGAATGAGCCCAGAGCTTGTTGACCCTTGTTCGTTCCTGATCAGTCGAACGCCAAGGTTGTGATTCAGTTTGTGTAAAGTGAACATGTTCAGGCATGTTTTGGGTTCCCTAAACGATTCAGAGGTTTAGGAGAAAGTCAGAAGATGCCAACGTCAACATGTCTTTTTTTTTAATCAGCTCAACCTGTTTGGACTGGAAGATCCTCCGTCTCCAAACCTGGAGGTGGAAACATGATGGCTGCTACTGAAAGTGTAACTTTATTAAAATAGCACATTTTCTTAGAGCCTCATTACGAGGCACTAAGAGCCCCCAGCAGCCCCCCACTAAGGCTGTTGGGGGAACAAATGCTTATTTCACTCCATCATGAGACAGAATTAAATAAAACCCTGAAACCTTTCAAGATCGGCCTAGTTAAAACCTGAGTCTGCTGAACAGAGAGCTTTTTGTGATGCTAGCTGGCAAATTATGCAGATTAGTTATCTAATCTGATCGTCATGGAGATAGACGGGTCCCAACAGGCTCCTCACCCGGTCGATGAAGCACTGCATGAACCACTTGGTGCAGTAGATCCCTGCAGACATCTGCTCCCGGTCCTGCAGAGCCACAAACACGAGCAGGAAACACATGAGACGTCGCCCCCTTCAGCATCATGTCGTTTCCACGGCAACACTGAGAGCTCACCATGTGTTTCCTCAGCTTGGGGAGGAGTTTGGAGAGGATCTGGTCATGATGAGCCTGGAACCGGTGAAGTTTGGGGAATCCAGGAACAAAGAAACCTGGAAAAAAAGAAAAATGAAGATTTCATTTAACTTTATTTAGTGCAAGGTCAAATTTTATAGCATTTTCATGACAGATGACTTAAACACCTGACAGTGCTAACAGAAAGAACCACAACTGGTCTTTTCTGGTGTTTCCTCTCTCTGATGCAAGCTGTGGGATGTGCACGACCATATAAGGAGAGATGATGCATCAGTCCTGTTTTGAACAGGAACATGAAGCTTCACTGCTAAGAAAATGTTTTTTAAACGTTTTATGTCTTCTTTCAGAGCTCCATGGATCAGTTCATTCAGTCGTATCTGCAAACTGGAGATTCTCAAACTTCAGGTTTAAAGATTTAAATTTCTGTCTTCTGGTCAGGAGCAAATTAACTGGGTGATGCAAAGCATCATTTTATGAGATGTTGCTGCATATGGCTGTGATAAACAGGAAGCAGAGGTTATAAACTAGCATGAACCCAGGTCTCCTTGACCTCAAACACAAGGTCTCCGTTTGGTGCCTCTGGTAAGGCACAGAGCCGCTAGCAGATGGGGAAAGTTGCTACATCAGAACTTATTAATAAAATGTGTTTCCATCTCCCATTTAGTGCAGTAAATCTTTTTCAGAAACACCAGAAATCACCTCAAAACCACTAGTAAAAATCATGAACTGTGACTTTTAGCACAAGCCGGAATCGTGCAGCCAGCAGAGCAGACTGAAGGAGTCTTCTGGTAAACATTTTGCCTGCGGCGTGTGCAGCTCACCGTGCATGGCATGCCTATCGTTGGTCAGCAGCTGCGACAGCGCCCAGAAGGCGTCTTCCTCGTTCATGTACATCAGCAGCAGGGCGGCGATCTGACTCATGCCCTGGCAGTAGCTCACCTCCTGCAGGAGACAGAAAACACAGACAAGAACATTTTCCACTCCTGCAGGGCTTGGAGCTGTCGGTTCTGGTTCAGCTTCAGGTCAATTTGCAGAAATAAAATCCTGTGTAAAATTTCTCTACAGAATATAAACACGTCTCTGTTTTTCTGCACTGAACTACAAACTAATCCAGATTCAGTGATCAGCCTGTCAGCAGCTGCTGGTCAACAGAGCAGAACATGAGATTTTTGCTGCAGAAAAAACATTTTTTTCTTCAGAGAAGCAGAGTGTGGTGTCAGCAGGCTGTTAGGAAAAACCTGCACACAATTCACATCCAGGATGATTGTCGGTTGAACTGGAGGGAAAGCAGCTACTTACAGTGTTATAAACTGAATATGCAGAGAGGACGTGGAAGAGCGACTGCTGCCTGAGGAGGAGAGAGCAGAGGGAAACATCAGAGATGAAATATAATCCATCAGTTATTAATAAACCTCAGATCCTCTCCTAATGTTTCCATTTCATCCGTTTAAGTTTATCTGTACTAACAAAACAGGAATACTCATGCACATGCAGGCCACACTTTTCAGATCTATCATTTGTCAACTTTGTGCATTTTTCCTTCCACTAAACATTTTTTCTGTTGATCCGTCTGAATCCCAAACTGTGGTTGAAACATGCAAAAGTTCAAGGGGTGTGAATACTTTCTCAATGTATTTAATTCCCCCACTAAACAAACATTTAATATTTTTCCTCCCCAGCAGAAACATTTTCACTCTCAGCCTTTAGATGAGAAGCTGGATCAATAAAAACGTCTCATTGACTTTAAAGATTCAATAAAACAATAATTGGCCTCTTCCTCGCTGACTGGCCTTTCAGCAGAACCGCTCCAAAGTTTTATTTAATCAGAAAGATTCAGTCTGAAACCAACTTGACCCCGAAGCGGTCCATGAACATGATGTGGTTCCGAAAGGTTCTGTTGATGTCCAGGTCGATCTGCTTGATCTCAGAGGAACACAGTCGGGATTGTTCCTTCATTTTCTAAGAGGCAAAGCAGCAAAACAAACTCAGTCACATGACGAACTCTGATGAACGAATGAAGAGAAATGACCCCTCACCTCGTATTTTCCCTGGTTCTCCCTCTTGGCCCGCTCCACGTCCAGCAGCAGCGTCCAGGCCCGGCCGCGCAGCTGCAGGGGGATGCCCTTATAGACCCGCTTCACCATCTGACAGCAGAGAACAGACTGAGTCAGCGCCAGGCGCTCGCTTCACAGGGACCAAGCTGAACCGTCACATCAGAAACATATTCAGAGTCGCACAGGATCAGATGGTTACAGAGTCACCAGTGATGCTTGCAGAGATTTCTGCAGCATTCAGGAAGAAATCAGAGTAAAAATACCTCCAGAACCACATGCATGTTTTACAGACCAGGTTTGATAGATTTACATAAACCCTCCCGTATGTTCAGGATGGAGGCCGAGCGTCGCAGCACCACTGTTTATAGACGCTTTTCAAAATGCATGTGGTGGCAGCCAATCAGAATGCTGGGATCATGTCAAGGTTCACACTCGTCAGGGTTATCAGCCATGATTCCTTCTATGTATTTTTTAAGCATCGTCGATGAAAATGGCAAAATTCTAAATAACGTCTTTAATTCTGCAGCTTTTCCATCCACTGCTGGATGGAAGCAGTGTCTCTGCCTTACCAGAGCCACGAAACTAAACGATTTTAAAGTCCAAACCTCCAGCTCTGAGAAGAACTCTAGTCAAACGATAGTTTGCAGCCTCTACTTCCTGTTTGTCACAGCCACGTGCCAATGTCTGAGTAGAAACTCTGATGCTGGCGTTACTTTGAGTAGGACACTGGTGGTGTTCTCTTCCACACAGTCAGACTGAAGCTGGTGGTACAAAAACCTCCCATATATACAAGGAAATGCAGTAAATTATGTGAGGCTCATGGAAACAAACGTGTGATGTTGGTGTTGTGATCCTTTGCTGGATAGGAAACCAAAAGAGTCCTGGTGAGTTTAGCTGGACCTCCTACATAAACAGGAAGTCTGTCTGTTTTCTTCCCATCTGACTCGTGTTTGGACATATTTTCAGACTCCATGGCGTCCCAGTGGGGCCTCACCTTGTCGCTGTTCTTGTATTTGTCCCATTTATTCACCATCTTCAACCATTTCTCTGCTCTCTCGATCTCCAGCTGCTTCCGCTGAGGAGACAGAAGAAAGTCAACAAAACCACAAACGGTTTGATTCCTCAGGTTTCACATGTTTTCTGTCTTCACCTTCTCCTCTTGGACTGTTGGGGCCGGCAGCTCATTCTCCCTGCAGGGACAAAACAAACCATCAGGCAAAACAGAGAGCTGCTCACAGCGCCACCAAGTGGCTGCATGATGCTGTGACTTACTGCATGAAGCCAAAGCGGTCGATGGCTTTATAGATGCTGTAGTCAGCATCTTCCCAGGGATCGATCTCCACGCCGCCCTGCCTGCCCTGGAAGAAGCAAACACATCTACCGGCATGAAAAGAAGACAGGAAGGGCGGACATGTTGACTCGTAGCTGCTAAATTTCACATCTTTTAAATATTTTAACTTGCAACAGATTCCATGTCAGAAACTTGATATGAAAACAGCAAAAACTGAAATTATTTCCTCCAAGTCACTCGGCTCCATCAGTCGACTGAAATGTACAATAATCTGGAAATAGTTTGAAAAAGATTTAATCTAAAATTAAACTATTTGTAATAATATTCGGAAAATGTTTCTGCTCTGAAGGAACGTTGTTAAATCAAAGAGACGTCAGCAAACAAACAATATATCCAGTTAAACAGAGAGATGGAGAACGGTTCCCATCTTAAAAACGTCGACATCATTTCTTTAGGAAGCTTAAATCCCAGAACCCAGAAGGCTGAAAACCTGCATTCAGACCCAGAATACAGGTTCTGGAGAGGACAGCATGGGGATCTGCTACCCAGAGGGGATCTGCATGGGGATCTGCTACCCAGATCACTGGGTTATCCTGCAGCTAGAGATCCTGTAAATCATCTGCTGTTCTCCAGTAATCCTAACATCAGACACAAACACTTTGTTACATAATAGAAGCTCTTTGGCAGCCAAACTCACATCTTCCCACTTGTTTATTGTCCTCCACTCATGCACCAAACAAACATCTTAATGCTGCTTCCATCCTTCCCAGTGCTCCCAGTGGCTTTTCCACAACCAACCAACCAACCAGTTGTCTGACCTCTGCAGAGCAGCAGGACTCTTAGCAGGAAGCTGGTTCTGTAGAGACTCACCGCAGCATACTTTAAGATGATGTCAGTCCGTTCCTCTGCTATTAGAGTCTCGATGTCTTTCTTCATGTCAATATCTGCAGAGAGGAGAGCAGAGCGTGTTAGAGAGAAGGAGAGCAGCAACGAGGGGGCGACTGCTGGCATCCAGACCAACGGGATGAGCTGGAACCACTTAAACACGCTTTGAATGTAATGACTTCACAGAAGATCAACGCACTAATGTGCATCCATGCTGGCAAAACGATACAGTCATGGTAAAAGGCTGAAGAAGGAACGATGTGCTCTGGGACGTTTGGCCAACAAAGATCGATGTTTGGAGCCTCATACTGACAGGCAGGCATGGTAGCGTAAGAGTGATGATCTGGGATCTTTAGGGTTCGCTGTGTTCACACCAATGGGTTTGGTTGTTGCAGTGAGTTCTAACAAAACCTTTCTGGCCCCACAAAACAAATACTTATTGTTAAAGCCAAGACATAAACGGTTTTATCCGACTCTTTACGCTTTGTTCACTATTGACCGCTGTGGTTGCGAGATTCAGTATTCACTTTAGGGAATGTAGCGGAAATCCCACCAACATCAACACAAGTTTTCTGTACGTCTGAGACCAGATGTGAAAAGACCAAAAGACTTCAGATGTTAGATTTTAAAACTAGCTTTGGATTCACCTCTGGACTTTCTACCGATGGAACCACAAAGGGCACCACCAAGTTGTATCCAAGAATAAACTGGATTTTACCTGGTTAGTTTAGTCAACCATGCAAACTGGAACTGACATTTTCAGAAGTTCAAATCTTTCAAATCACTAAAAACAATCCTGTCCAGAGCTGAAGCATCATCCCCAACCAACCACCAAGATTATTAATCCTGCTTAATCTACATCCTCCGTCCGGACAGACACAAAGCAAGACGTGCTCGGATCATCTGGGCTTTCTGCAGAACACAAAGCATCTGCATTAGGAATATCTCCAATCTGGGATTACAAAGCAAAAGGCTCCATTTCTCACATCAGGAGCAGAAACAGCATCAGGCTGGCAGACAGCGATCCTGTCAGGACGTAGATCATCCCCTTAAGATCTCGAGGTTTGGCTTTTATTTAGTCTCATATTTGATTCAGTGCATAAATTTATTGAGAAAAAAGGTCAAAACAGGAAATTTAAAAAAACTTAATGAATCTTAGAAAAGAAAAACTGGATTTAGACAAATTAGGAGCCATTTCTACAGAACACCAGGTTCCAGGGTCATCAGGTCAAACAACTCAAGCTATTTAGGTTGGAACGTAAAGACAATGGACATGCTAGGCAGGGTGCAGAAAAATGACCCAAATCACTTCCCAGAGAGCAATGAAACTGGACAGGATGTTCAAGAACCACCAGTTGTACATCACTACATGGACCAACCAAGACCTCAAGTATCCGGGTGCAGCTGTGGTCACTAACTCTGGGAATTCATCATAGAAGGCTGAGACTTGGTACCGGTTGGGCATTGCAGCAAAAAGATCCGAATGATCCGAGCCACAGTCAGATCAGATCCTGCTTTTGGACCGGATAACAAAGGTCAACATTATGATTCTGGCCCTGTTAAAAACATGTTTGAAAGTTGGGCCCGAGTCAGGAACCAACAGAACGACGCAGATGGAACAACGCAGACGGAACAACGCAGAATGAGCGACGCAAACGGAACGACGCAAACGGAACGATGCAGAATGAGCGACGCAAACGGAACCAGACGAAACGACGCAAACGGAACGAAGCAGAATGAATGACGCAGACAGCTGATGCAGACAGACAGAACGATGCCAGGAGCTCATTTGGTTAAGATGCAACTAACAGACATTTACCCAAATATTTGAACATTTGACATTATAATATTTAAACATTCCTATATGTGGATAAATAAAACCTTTGAACCAATATCCATGGAAGTTGATGTTTAGTCATTCCTGGAGAAAGAGCAGTGCAAATAAGGCATTAAAATCCTGCAGCTGGAAACAGGGCCAGAGTTTTTCCAGTCAGACTCACGTTTTCAGCTCGAATGAAAACAGACAGAAACAGAACCGGACAGGCCGTCAATCTTCCTGCTTCCCCGACTTCCTGGTTGGAGTCAGTAGATCTTTCTCCAGCCCATGTTGGTCACATGATGTTCTTTCCTAAACTGATAGTGTTCAGATCCCTCTGCACCTGAGCAGGAGCTCAGACACACAGATACGCAAAAATACTTTGGCCTTAAGTTTCCCAAACCAGACAAGAAACACTCTTCCCTCCGTCGGTTATGATTTCATAGCTTACAACTCAACAGAGGAGCGTTTGAATGTGCAGCAAGGCAGCAGTTCTGTTGCTGCTGAAAGCTCCCAGAGGAAGTTGTCATCCAAAGCGCCTGGTGGCGGCTGCTGTGGTTGGGAGTAAATCGCACACGAGTTCTGGCGGCAGTCCCAGTCCGAAGGGCGGAGGCCCAAACTGGGAGAGACTGGACGGCACTCCTTCACCTGGACGGCCGACAAACCAAACCCGGCCTGGCAGAAACGGCCAGAAATGGCCAGGAGGCTGCAGATGCTTTCAGCAGAAAATGTGCTTTTTATTTACAGCCTGCATCTGTATTTATAAAAACGTTCCTTTGAAGAACTGGTGAGAACCTTAAAGGTCCTTAAAACCCAGCAGAAAGCCGTGGTTCTTCTGGGCCCTCATGGCAAACCAACCCGTCTTTCTACACGAAGTTAAACTCAAATCAAAACAATCCACCAGCAGGACTGGAATACAGGCCTCAGGGATCTGCTGGGATTAAATGGCTCATTGTGTTGAACTAAATAAAGTCTCTAAATTAGCCTGAGATGCAGCTGAAACAAGCAAACATGTCATCTGACCCATTTCTCCCCAGTATCTGAGATTAAATCTGATTTTTCTCTAGTTTAAGTCAGTTAATTATTGTTGCTAAATACCAGAAATAACAAGAAAAATATTTTTTTCTGATATTTATTTTATATTGAGGAATATTTAAGTTTTCCTCAAAAACTGCAGGATTTTTATTTTTACATGTTTTCTCCTCATGATGCGTTTTGATTTGTGACTCGTTGAATCATCATCACAGCATGATGCTGCCACCACCGTGCTTCACAGTTCGGATGGTGTTCCCATTGATGGACTTCATCTCCAAACACTCCAACATTTACAAACTGCAGGTTTTTATGTTGCTTTTGGTGGCCTGGCTTCTTCTTTTCTGAGTGGCCTTTCAGGATTCGCCATCAGATGATGAGTTCCTCGTTCTGGAGAGGATTTAAAGATTTCACCCGTCTCCTCCTGAACGATGGATGGACCACCTCACGCTGTCTGAACACATCCATGTAGAATATGAACATCTGAATTTGAGGAAAGTAAAGAACTACTCTGGATTGTAGGAAATAGAAATAGTTTGACCTAAAGCAGAAACATTTTAGTTTGATTTAATATCAGATGCTGGAAATGAAAAGATTTTGTTCTTATTTTATTTTGGAGCTTCATCTGGACCTGCAGCTGTGAAATTATGCTGAGATCCACCATAACCTCCTCAGATTAAGATAGTGTGATAGATTATGAATATTTTAAATCTGGTTCCGTTTTGGCCTCGTTGGTTCTGATGACGTCAGGCCTGAGAACCGCTGCCTCCATCTGAAACCCGGCGGTGATGCCTCAACACGGTCCGGACGGGTTTCACAGATCCGGACCAGCATTAACGTGAACCGAACCTTCGGAACCGAACAGTGTGTTTATTCTCTGGAGGTAAACAAACCCGCAGCTGGGGTTGAACTCGCCTGATGGGAGACTGCGGACGAGCATCGCGTGATTATTATTATTTTATTATTATTCTAATTATAAAGAGAATAAAAACACGCAGGAAAAACCCACTCACCGTGTTTCTGTGGATTTCTGCGCTGTCCGTGCAGGAGACGCCGCAGCTCGTCCTGGCATCCTCCGGTGAAAGTGCAGCCTGCAGCGGGTTGAAAACAAAAGCCTCTCCCACATAAGGTCACCGACAGGCGGTCCAACCAACGCAGAGAGCGGGGCTCCGGGACCCGGTTCCGAGCACTGAGCAGGCGCCGCGGCGTGGCGACCCGCAGCCGAATCCCAGCCCAAACGGTCCGGGCCTTAAAGAAACAGAACCTGGAAGAGTTCCGACTGAAAACAAGCAGCCCGACCAGGTCGGAGCTCTGCTGCCATCTGCTGGGCAGACGGGGTAGTGCAACGAGAGGAGAAATAACGGAGACCGGTGTTATTCTGTTCCCCGGTGAAAATCTGCCCCCCTGCGTCGGGAGCGCGCATTGCAGATCTGATCATTTTCACGGCGCTTCTGATCGATTTCTCAGTAAAACAGCTCATATAATCAGATCAAGCTGCCTGAAATAATCTGTTCCCCTTCATAACATGGGAACAAATTAATTTACCTGCAAGTCTTTAACTCTGCTTATTCCTCTCCGGCAAATAATTACCAAATGTTTTCAAATTTGCAGGATTTTTTATTGATGAAGTTCTGAGGGGGAAACTAAATATTTTAGCCACCTGAAATAATCTGTTCCCCCTACAAAGAGTAGGTTATTTGAGACAGCTAAAATATTTGGTTCCCTCCTCATAACTCTGGCAAATAAAGAGCAAATATTATCAAAGTCACAGGATTTGTTGTTCATAAAAGGAAGATTAAACACAGTTAAAGACGGCCAGGTAAGTTAATTTGTTTCCATTTTATGGAGGCTGACAGATCATTTCAGGCAGCTGAAATATCCATTCTCTCCTCTCTCCCCATAACTTTGGCAAATAAAGAGAAACTGTTTTCAAATTCTCAAAAATTGTTATGTGTGATAGTATGTAGTATACTAGAAATGTCCTTAATCCAGTAATCTGTCATATTTTACATTAGAACCAGATTTACCAGAAAGTCTCCAGTCTCTTCTTCTCAGGAAGTCCTAATTGTTGGTTCCCTGCTATCAGCCAGTTTCCCTCCTCTTATATGAGGAATGAACAATTATAAATACACACTATGTGTTGGAAATGTGTGTTTGTGACTTTTATTTGTCAGGCTTAAGTTATAAAAGTTGGAAAAAGGTCGATTCTCTTGACGTTTAAAATAACAACAGGAAACAGCGTAAGACGTCCAGAGAAGACCTCGTTTATTTATTATTTTACTCATTTATTATTGCTTCTTTTTAAACAGCAGCTGCTGATTAAACTGAACGTTAAAATCTGATTATATGAGCTGTTTTACCGAGAATCGATCAGAAGCGCCGTGGAAACGGTCAGATCCACCGGATCCTCCAGATCCTCTGGATCCACCGGATCCACCTCTCTGGCTGCAATGCGCCTCCCGACGCAGGAAACAGATTTTCACAGGGAACAGATTTTCACAGGGAACAGATTTTCGCATAAGACCTGGTCCGAGTGGGAAATAGTACCTAAATAAAACCCCACATAAAAACAAGAAAATAACTGTTACTGTTATACAAAACACATTTTCTTCCTGATCTAGTTAACGGGACAATATTCATTTAGTAAATCAGGAAGAACCACATAATACGTGGAAAACCTGTTTTTAAATAAATATAATGTAGCTGTGACAAACTGTACAGTATTCATTTGTAAATCACAAAAAATTGATTAATTTTCTCAAAAGTAAAATTAATTTGGACTGTTGAAATTTGTCACTATATGAATTATCAATATGCATTGAATTTGTTTGAAGTGTTTTAAACCACAATAAATGTGATTAGATTGGATTACAGCTGCACTGATTTACATAGAAAACCAGGGAAATGGACAGAATTCACGTTTAACAATTAAAAATTGCTTTTCAATGCATCCTGCTAGAAATATTGGCAGAAATAAAATAAATACATCGACATATTTTCAGCATTAATGGGTACGCCCCTGCAGATTTTTAAAAAAGTTTTTATTTCTTTTCAATCAATATTTTCTGCAGGGCTGTTTACCCTTCACATGTGCAACATTTCATTCACTGACACAAAAAGTAATTTCTTACTTTATTTGTGGCTGACAAATGAGCCCAAACCATCATTCCTCCACCTCCGTGCTTCACATGGAGCATGGATTAGGGCCAAACATTTAGAGCAAAGCTAATGAGGAGCATCATTTACATCATCAGTTCAGCTGTTGCACAGCAGAAGAAGGAAATCCAAATTCATTTACACATTTTCACATTATGTCCATTTATTGATCACATAAAAAGGCGAAACTCCCATAAACACAAAATAAAACATAATTGCACAAATGCATAATTAAAAAACGATTTAAAGCAACAGAGACCAGGAATGCATTAAAGCAGGAAAATAAAACATTGTAAAAGTGATTTGTTCTCTGCAAAGTGCTAAGAAATTCCCTAAAGTTTCACACATAATATTTATTCCTTTGTTATCCTGTGAAAAGTGACATTTTCCCTTATGATGTCAGACGCATGTCAAACATTTCTGTTAAAAACACAAACAATCCATTACGATAATGAAATACAGATCTGTTTTTATAATCAACAAATCCAAAGTAACTTCAGTAAAAGTGAAATGCAAACGATTTAAATTCCCCAAACGGGTCGGGGACAAAGTTCTGCTGAGATGCAGGTCAGGTTGGGTCATAAATCTCTGAACGGCTCTTAGAGCTACAACACATCTAGAAAAACAAGAAAATAGATCAGCTGGACGCCTGAAGTGAAAGGCGATGAAACTCCTGGGCTGCAGGGGAGGGCATTAACCTGAGAGGTCAGAGGTCAGCCAGCAGGCGGGACAGACCATAAAACAAGTTTTAATCCGAGAGGAGAAAGAAAGGGGGAAAGGAAGCTCCTGCTGCTTTGGTCCAAACGTAGTGCTAATCACCATGGCAACGCTCACACTGAAGCACGGTGGTGGCAGTGTCATACTTTGTGTTTTTTTTACTTTTTTGTAAAAGAACAAAAGAAAATGTAACTTGTCACAGCTTGATTAGTGATGCTTTAACGTTTGATAGAAACTTCAGAGGTTAAAGTCAGGACAGAGTTTCATGTCTCAACATGGTTGTTACTAAAAACGGGTCAAATATATAAAAAAAACTATGTTGCTTCTGCTTTGGTCACTCAGCAGCAGACAAAGATATGGACAGAGAGAAGATGTTCAACTCTGGGGAGGAAATCGCAAATTCCAACTGAGGTTATTTTAATTTCAAGCATTTATTTGTAGAAAATGCAAAAGATAATAAAAATGCAGATTTTCAGGAATCAAACACTGAAAATCTCTGAAAGATCTGCCTGAAGTTTTTAATCTTTTTTACATGTACTTATTTTGACCTGTTTTTATTTCTGTTTGAATGATTTATTTCCTTATTTCTCCACTGCCTGTGAACCAGGAGGAAATCAGAGGGCCGAGTCGGAGAGCAGGTGTGAAGCATCAACCTCTCTGCAGCTGCTTCCAGTGGTTTTAACGCCTGAGTGGTTAAATCGCCTGTAATTATAAGAGATATTCTTATTACTTTGCAACAGGAAGTGACTTTTTCCTTCCTTTGTTGTTATTTTTTATATGCACTGTAACACAGACTGCTACAGCAGATCAGTCTTGGATAACATCAGTTACTACAACTTCAAGTATTTTTTAAATTAAATTTACCTTGTTTCTTTTGAGATATTTAAAAATTAATAATAATAATAATAATAATAAATGTGTTTATGTATGGACTTATTTCTGCGGTGGTTGACATGAAGTTTTGTTAGATTTCATTTGCAAAGAATGTGAATAAAACGTCACTGAACTGCAGCTGAACTGATGTGTCGCCACCTACAGGCCAGGCAGGGTAATACTTTCTGGGTTTTTCAATATGCTTTGATTCCCTATTGGACAGGAATGTTTGGTTTCTTTTAAACAAAATTGAAAAACATAAATGTAACTAAAATGAAATAAAAAAAATAAAACAGTCTTCAAGGATTTAAACCCTAAAACTCTCAGCTTGGCTAAGTTTGCAGGAAGCAGCAAACTGCAGATAAAGTCATTTTCAGCTGAGCAGATGAACTAACTCACCTCTACAGGTAGAAAACCAGCTGAACTGGACTGAAACTCTGAAACATGATGACGAGTTTTGATTGTTTTGTTCCCTTCATGGATCTGGACATTATCATTATTTCTGTCACCATCTTAAACATCTCCACCTGAATTCTCTCACTTCCCTCTTTTCTTTGGTCTTCGGCTACGTCAGGCAGACTGAAGGGTGAATTCACGTCCCAGAAACATCCGTCATGTTCCCACAGTGACACTTTCTAAACTCCCAACAGACCTGGTGTTAAACTCCTCTCTGCTGAAGTGGCTCATAAACGTCAAAAATCACAACAAACGAGCGATTTAAGCTGAAAAATGTCTGTGAGGCTGGAGAAGTTCACACCAGCAGGATGCAGGGACCAGCGGCTCAGTTCATCCAGGCGTAGGCGTACAGGCCGCTCTTCTCCCACAGCTCACAGCGAGCGGACGGGCGGTCCGTCACCGTCAGCTTCTCCGACAGCAGAGCAATGGCTGATGGGTACTCCGGCCACGCCGCCTCCATCCGCCCTGCAGGCAGAAATCAGCTGAAATCAGCCTGCAGCTGGAAACAGTGACATCTGGTGGCACAGACTGAGATCTGCAGATCAGAATATTTCATGCTGGCTGGTCTGTGACCAGAACCAGCTGGGTTTCCACTCCCAGTTCTCCCAGTTCAGCTCAGCAATGAGCTGGTTGGTTTCAGTTGGAGTCCTGCTGTGATGTGGCTCCACTTCACCTTCCATCTGCTGTTATTTGCTCAATTAAACCCACAGACAGAAATAAAACAACTGAAATAAGATAAGATAAGAAAATAAAGGGATTATTATGTTCTCATTAATATTATTATTATCATTATCACTTCACTGGATCAAATCAGCAAAACGGACAAAGGAATGGAAGCATCAACATTTTCCTTCTCCTCCGGATCCCAGAGTGAAACCCAGTCAGATCCATAAGGCCCATCAATCTGGAACCAACCAGTCCAATCTATTGAAACCAGATTAAACCAGTTTAAACCAGATTAAACCAGTTTTAACCAGATTAAGCCAGTTTAAACCAGTTTTGAGGAACAAACTTTGACTAGTCTGGTTCAAACTGGGTTAAAGCAGCCCTCTACTCACCTGCAGGTCATTTCAGGTCAGCAGTTTGGGTCAATAGATAAAATCCAACATTCATGTAAATAAACGAGAGGCATAAATAAATTATAATCTATATCATTATAATCAGCATTCTGGGTACTGGATCCAGTAGAAGATCATCTGCTGGAACAGAACCAAAGTATCTGGAGATATAAAACGCTCCACCAGCGCTGATCTGAGGTCTGGTTGAAACAGATCCGGTTCACAGACAGAAACCCGGCAGAACCTGTACCTGTTCTGGCGAAGTTGACCAGGTGGTGAGTGAAGAGCTGCTGGAAGCTCCGGTCCTGAGGAGACAGAGGTTTGTGCAGGAAGTGGTCCAGGCCTCCAAAGAAAGCCAGAGCATCCAGGCAGTGGAAGGAGAAACGGCTGGGGAACGGCAGCAGCCCGCTGGACGTGTTGACGGGTCCGGAGGGCGTGTGGGTCACAACGTATCGATACACCGGACTGCTGAGAGCCGCTGGCAGGATGAAGCAGAGAGTTAACAGCAGAAAGAGGATGTACGGGAACACAACATGGCGAAAAATATGGGAAACTCAATGTGTCATAAATTACTTGTTCGGATATGTAAACCCTTTTCCTGCAGATACTGGGACCTGCCTGTAGGGGGAGCTATATTTAGGCCTTCCTTTTATTTTTCACTCTTTACTCTCACATTCTTATCTGGATAAAAAAAACTTTTCAAAGTATTTCTGTTTTTATCCTCCTCAGAAACTTCTGATCACCTTCCAATAAAGAACCAACAACATTTACAGAACATTTAAATGACCAAAAATGATCTAAATTAACCTGATGCTCTTTAAAAGGTGGATATAACTGGAACTGAAGCTAGCACTATTAGCATTAACCTCTGCTGTGTTGCTGTAGAGCTTTAGCTTTAGGATTAGCATAGCTAACTCTTTAGTTAGCGGTGCTTAGCACTCTAACACAGGACGCTCAATTTCAAATGTTAATATTTGGGCCAAAAAGGTTCATTTTCTTTCACTTTTTGTCAAAATGTAAACTAGCATTAGCATAAAATGCTTGGTATAGAAATGAAACTCGTTTGTGGAGATAAAAATGGTTTTATTTGTGTTTAAAAATGCAGAAATGCCCCTCAGTCACGTCTCTCAACATGCTCATGTCAGGTTTATTCAGAGCGACGTTAACGAGGCCCGGAGGCTCAGAGCCTCCATGACGCACCAATCAGCAGCAACTCAGACCTGGAAGACGACAGACTTGCTACATGAATTAAACCTGCAGTCTGCGCCAACGCTCCGAGACGAACGCTGCAGGAAACGCAGACTGCCTGACCGGGTGCTGCCGGGTCAGAGCGGGCTCGCTGTGAACTGTGCAGGGTTGGTTACCTGCGGCCCTCCTGGCCAGGTCGTTGTTGGGACAGGTGACCCTGATGTCGGACACCATGGTGGTGAAGGCCCTCTCTGGACAGCGGTCTGTGGTGGGACAGGGGGCCGAGGACGGGTACAGGTCCAGAGCGTCTTTAAGGAGATCTGGACCGAAGGACTGGAGCTTCTCTGAGGAAGGCAGAAAAACACGAAACAGAGATTAAATTCAGAGAATAAAACACTAAAAACAATAAATCTAAAAGTTTTCCTGTCTGGATTCCAGTGCAAATATCTGAGTCCACTTGAAATAAGAAAACCATCTGACAAGTAACTTTTCAGAAACATTTTTTAATAATAATATTGATCAAGTGGTTCCAGTTCCTTATATTTCACTTATAACAAACATTTTTCCTGTTAAAGGTGAAATAATCTGCCAGATTAACTGGTGCTTTTTAAAATCTATATTAAGGAGTTATTCATGTAAAACAAGCTAAAAAATCTTGCTGAAAATTTACTTGTAAGTTAATTTAATCTTATTTCAAATGTATTGAGATTTTTACAAACTAGACAAAAATCTTTAAGATTTTATGTTTGTGCAGTAAATCATTGATCACCTGAAGCTGCTCCGGCAGAAACATCAGAAACTTTAATTCACTGTTCAGAGCGACTTCCTGTCCACAAACAGGAAGTCGCTGCAGAAACAGGAAGTCGACCATCAGCAGGCGGGACATTCGGACCTCACCTGTTACGAACCAGCGGTAGTCCTCCCAGGTCCAGTCAGAGATGTTCAGAACCGGAGGACTGGAGGGAAAACACTGGAGTCAGGTACGAGAACCAGAACCAGAACCGGAACCGGAACCAGAGCTGGAACCGGAAACAGAGCTGGAACCGGAAACAGACCGGAACGGAACCAACCAACCGAACCAGAACCAGAACCAGCGCCAGAACCAGAACAGGAACCAGAACCAGGAAGTTCCCACCTGAAGTCTGCCTCCTGCTCCGTCGTCCCGACTACAAACGGCACGTCACTGAAGCTTAGCTTTTTGTCCCAAACCTCGAAAGGCGGAGCTTCCAGGACGAATCCGTCCACCACGGCGACCGGGCCGATGAAGCGGCCCCTGGTGGGGAGGTCGGTTAGGTCCGTTCCGGCCCAGGACGGGTACTGGTCCCACGGGACGGCCTGAGAGAAGCACAGACAGACGTCGCCTGAGCAGAGGGCGGAGCTACCGAGTTCATTGGATACGGCAGCATCCTCTGAATTACGCCAAAGGTATTATTATATACATTTCTCAGCACCTGAATCATGTCTTTAAAAAGACATTTTATAGTTTTTTTATATTTATGGAGAGTTATTACATATTTCTTAATAGCATTTTTATTTTTTAAATCTTTTTTTAGGGGGTCAATAAATAAACATTTTAGAAATACTATTTTACAATTAGTTTTTTATTCATTATTAACTGTATTTTTTAGTTATTGTTGCCCATCACTGAACAAGTGTGTCGTATTTTAACGTGTGCATGTTATTTAAAAACTAATTATATTTGTCTGTGAGATTTGGAATGTCAATAAAAATAATTTAGCTACAATAAACTGAATAAAAATGGAGAATCCTGAGTGTCCAGAGTGCAGCGCTAAACATTTCCAGTGACATTTTAAAAAGAGAGGAAGATGCAGCAGGAAGCTGCAGAACTTCAGGCTCTGAAAGCAACAAACTGATGAGATGAACTCTGCATCATCCTGAGGTCGCAGCGAAACACGGCGAGCCGCAGCTCTGCAGCAACGTCGCGTCTCTCGGAACATTTTCCATTTAGGAAACCTTAATGGAGTTTCAGAGTGAAGGAAAATGTGTGTTTAAGCACGGCTGTAAATTTCACTTTCCATTTATTAAGCGACGCTCGGGTCCAGGAAGACCCGGATCTGACATTTATAATCCATAAAGATGAAAAAGTGGTTTTACATTTTTGCAAATGTCATCAGTGGAGAGTAAAAAAAGAGAAGCCTGAATATTAGGAAGGAAATTAAAGAGAATTATTGTCACAGTATTTTAATTACTAGCATATCTCCTCTGCTGTGGCTCTAAATGAATCCTCAGAGTTTCTCTACTTTGGGATCTGCTTCACGGATACAGAGGAGCACAGAGGCTGCTGGTTTCACACATTATAACAGTCTTACATTTAGATTTGCTTTCATGTAAAGGAATATTCACAGCAGTAATAATGGACCAAGGCAGATATGGTTCATTGTTATCAGTTCTTCGTTCAGGTTTTAATTTGATTTCCTTTTAAATCTCTGCTGTGATTCTAACTGAGGCAGTTTGGTGCAGCGGCGCTTGCAGCTCGACGCCGTGTCACATTTTCCTTTATGCAAAGAAATAAGAGTTTTTTTATTATCTAACCCTCTTTACTACCAACAACATTTTGGAGAAAAATATATTTTGTGTCAAACATTTTGTACGTCTGTTTCACATCTCTGTGGGTGTGTGTGTGTGTGTGTGTCTGTGGGGTCATGACTCTTATTGGTCAGTTCACCTTTGCTTATCTGGCAGCTCTGCGGTTTTTCTGTAGCCAACGACCGGGCTGAGAACCACAGGCTCAAACGCAGATTATTCATATTCAGCTTACAGAAAAGCATAAATATACTTTAAAGTGACTCACATTAAAGCAGCAGCAACACGGAGGATTAAAACTCTCCAGAAATGAAAGTGAAAGTTGGCCGAAGCTGCTGTGGAGAAAAACCTCCCTGTTTCGTTCTGAAGGCAAACTGAGTTCCTGCTGGTGGTTCCTGCTGGTACCTGCAGCACCCGCCTCGCGGAGAGCCCCCGCAGGCAGGCCGGGTCTTTGCAGCCCGAATTCTTCAGGAACACCAGGTTGTCCGATTCGGCCGTCTCCAGCGTCGCGTTCAGGACGTACGAGCCGCTCATGTCCACGGCGGCGTGAAACAGGCCTTTGGCCAGCGGCGACGTCATCAATGTCCACACCGACGTCCCGCCTCCATCAGCCAGAGGAAACAAGAGTTCATCTTACTGAACGCATTCAGCTGCGCTTACACTCTAAACATTAGAACAGATGGCAACTCAACATTTTGCCCCACCTACTAAGATGACACAAGCCTTTATGCCAGTAAACTTTGCTTCTCTCCCCCTGCGGCGCCCTCAATGTGGCGCGACATGGAAAATACCACCAAGCCAAGTATTTTCTCCAGCTGCTCCTTTAAGCCGTCAGTCATGATTCCACATCTCCTGTCATCTGAGGCCAGTTTAAATTTTTTTTCCCAGACTAAAAGATTTATTTTTAAACTAAAAGAAAAGTTAATTAAAAATTAAAAATTTTAAATTGGCAAATAATTTTTAGTTTAAAAAAACTAGACTAGAAATAGACTTTATGGCCCTAATTTAGCCCCATATTTTTTTAAACAAACCTAATGATCACAATTTGCCTCCATAATTTAAACTTTATGCCCCCAATTTAATCTACAATTTTTGTAAACAAACTTTACGGCCCCAATGTAGCTCCATATTGCCTTTGATAAAACTGTATGGCTACAATTTAACTCTCCAATTTAAAATAAAGGTGCCAATATCTCCCCATATTTTTTAAACAAACTTAATTGGTCCAGTGTTTGTCCATCTGTTTATTTTTAAACAGTCTTTATGGTCCAACTTAGTTTGTTTAACAACTATAATGTTTTTGAACAAACTTAATGTTCCCACTGCAGCTCCATGTTATTTTTATTAAAATCTTATAAAAAATAAACATCTTAACTCCAATTCAAAAAAGGCCCCAATTTAGCTCCATAATTTCCAAAATAAAAACTAACTTTATGGCTTAAATTCACCTCCATAATTTTTCTTAAACTAAGTTTTGGTCCCAATTTGGCTCCATAAAATGCACACCAGCATGGCGTGGCTGCAAAGTTCATGACAGGAGATGAAGAGTGTTTTTGTGACAGGCTGCAATAAAAAGTCTGTTCTGCTTCATCTCCTGAGTTTAGGGCCCTTTGAATGAATGAATGGGTCATAGGTCATGATTTAGGAGGCATGCTGTACATGGTCAGGCATTGGGCAGAAACCCTGCAGAACCACTGATCTGATCCACTTGATAAGACCAGAGGAAGTTTAGCTCAGCACCAGAACCTTCGACCTGATTATCCTTAAGCTAAATCAAACTATTAGCCCAGTTAGAGACTCTCTGCCTCTAATGCCCCTGATGTTCTCCAACATCCTCTGAATTCACCACGTTTTCCTTCCACCTCATGATGATCGATAATCTGCTGATCTCGCAGCCTGACCCGGTTCTGCTTTCATACCTGAGCTCTGCCCAAATATCGTGACGCATCCAGGATCTCCTCCAAACCTATGGATGTTCCTCTGGACCCACTTCAGCGCCGCGATCTGGTCCAGGAAGCCGTAGTTCCCTGTGCAGGATAGCAGAAGCATCGATTACTTTGAGGGGCCACATTTCTTTCCACTGGCCCATTTTCACCGTCAGAAACGAAACCAGATCAGCGGATGAGCTAAATCCAGCGGCCTGCAGCAGAACTGGGCCGGGAACCAGAATTAGAAACGAGCTGATGGAGGAGGAAAGCGACTCAAGTGGTCCGCCTCATCATCATCATCGTTACGGAGTCATTTACCGGGTCACTTCACATCAAGGTCGGCGCTGTTACGCAACAGAAGTTTCCCGGCCGGACTCGGCAACATTAACCCGGAAATGAGCTCCATTTATCCACATCGCATTAACCTTCATTAGGTATTCAGATGTTAATGGAGGCGTGTTTTCAGGCTGCAGCACAATGTAAACAGCATAAATATTAAAGGGTAAAGAGCTGGTGATAAAAAGGCCATTAGCTCCTGCAGACAGCAGAGTGCTGCTGCAGCCGAAACCAGGCAGCGAACCGTTACTTCCTCAACTTCAAAAAACATTTATTTTTATTCCCTTTGCCCAGAAATGATGCTGGGATTCCAGCTCTGACTGCACAGTGAACCAGAAAACATGATCTAGTTACGCTAAGCTTCCAGTCGCTGCTCCATCTCAATGAAGCACCAGGACCAAAATATGACACAAGACGTCAAATTCAGTTCAAAGCTACAGGTTTCAGTAGCTACAGGAGGCGGATTCATTATACCACTAATTATTCGTTTATCACTTAAAATAAACTGTTTGGAGCAACAGAGCCTTAGAAATTTATCAGGATGGCAAAGGAACTAAAGTCAAACATTTCTTTATTAAAATCTGAGCATTTAATCCAGTTTTACATACATTTCAAGAGTTTAAAGGAAAATTAATAGAAATAGAGCAGCAGTGGCAAAGTAAGAGCATTAGCTTCAGCTACACTGTTATGTAGATGTAGCGCTTTAGCATTAGCTTCCGCTTTAGCATTAGCTTCCGCTTTAGCATTAGCTTCCGCTTTAGCATTAGCTTCCGCTTTAGCATTAGCTTCCGCTTTAGCGACGTTTATGCTTAGTAAAGCTAACTTTCTACCTCGCGGTGCCCATCACTGGCTGCTGGTCCAGATTTTGAACTGATTTCTCATTAAAGCTCCAGAAAACTTCACAAACCTGCTGGTCAAACTGCAGGAACTTTAACAGCTTAATATTTAGGAGGGAAAAACAATAGCAATAAAAAACTAATTTTCCTTCCTTCTCTTGCCTGTACTGTAAATACTTACAATAGAGATGTATTTAGGGAGCACAAAGGAGAGAGAGGTCAGGGTTCTCAAAACAATCACAGTGGACAGTTAAAACCGTCGGGATCAGCGGTTTTTACTGGGTCGGCTGACGAACCTGACGTGTTTCTTGGAGAACCTTCTCTCAACATCTCCAGAGCCAGGAAGCCGAAAGCGTTGAGTCTGTAGTTGAAGCTGACGTAAACCAGCTGCGTGTCGGCGGCCAGCTTCTCCGTGGGCGAGTATCCAGGCTCGCCGCCGCTGAGCGTCTGCAGGGATCCTCCGTGGATCCAGACCATGACGGGCAGCGCGGCGCCTGGCCGCAGCGTGGGCGTCCACACGTTGACGAACAGGCAGTCCTCCTGGCCGATCACCTTCCCCGCGCTCGACATCGGCTGCACCTGAGCGCAAACGCTGCGGAAGCGGGTGGCGTCCGTCACGCCCTGCTGACACAGCGGGTCGGACGGAGGAGCCCAGCGCCGCTCGCCGACCGGCGGAGCAGCGAAGGGAATGCCCTTAAAGGAGTAGGCGCCATTTTCCTGCAAAATGCAAATGAAACATCTGAAGTTTATCCCTGCTTATCACCGAACTGCTGCACCGACCTGCAAAGTTTATTTATGCAGATCTTTAAATGACCCACCAGACCAGAGAGGTTCTGGTTTTCTACCTGTCTGGTTTCATCTAGAGTTGATCTCTTATGCTGCCATTGAAGACTTTTTATATTTTTACTTTTCTTGCAAAAAATTAAAGATACAGAAAAAAAGAAACAGATTCCATAAGAAATCACAATTTATAGTCCTGAAAATTCTGAATCTTTTCAAAATTCTCAAAGATCAATATTAGTCTGCGTAATTTTTTAAAAGTTTACTTTGAATAACTGATATTTGTTTTATTTTAGAAAAAGCCACACAGCTCAGCTGATCTATGGCAGAGTATTTCTACCTACTGTACATAGAAAAAAAAGGAGAAAATTTAAACTTTAATCTTTAGCAGTGGTGCACCGACTAATCAGCCAGCCGATTTATTGGTCTGGTCATTTCTGAAACGGACCTGGTGGTTCAGAAACACATGATGTGTAATGGTTGCCATGGCGACTTGGCTGCACCATCTTGCCCAGCCGGCAGCCTTACAGACGTTCTCCACCTCCCAGGAGACGGACGGGTTCAGAGCAGCAGCTGCTTTCCTGAAGCCACTTCACACGTCCATCTAACCTGACTGGTGTTTTGCTGTCTTTCCCATTTTGAACAGTAAATTATCCGTTTAACAGGAAGTCACTCAAAGGTTTTTCTGTCAGTTTCATTACAGATTTATCAGATTTTATTTATGAGATGGAAACAAATTCAAAAAATCGTTTTGAAGAAATGTTGTTGTATTTTCAGACATAAAAACTTCCAGCATCACCTTTAGTATTTTCTGCTAGGAGCCTAAATTTCATCTCTAAAGTCTGAAAAGGGAAATGAAACTGAGGAATGCAGATGTTTGTGCTGACAGCAGCAGCAAACGTTTCCTGTTTTTATGTGTTTAGATCAGGTTTCGTCTGCAGATCTTATATTTTATTATAAATTACATTTTACTTTATCTTGGAGTTTCTCCCATAAATGTGAGCTTCCAGCCTTGAGTCTGAACTCACGTGTTTTCCTCTGAACTCGCCGCAGTCCGTCGACACCTGAGCGCGTCCCGGCGGCAGTGTCTGCGCCACGTAGCCCAGGTAGGCGGCGAGCGCCAGCAGCGCGGCCACCCCCAGGCAGATGAGGAAGATGCAGCGTTTGGACAGAACCAGGAAGGGGCTGATGTAGTGCCGGCGCCGGACGTACTGCACCTCCTCCTCCTCGTCCTCCTGCACCAGGTAGCGGTACTCGTTCCTCCGAGGGACCTCGAACGCATCCTCCTCATCCATCTTCGCTCTGGAGGAGAAAAACAAAACAGAAAATCAGGTTAAATATGGAAAAGAATCAGGATTTATCAAGAAAAAATGGTGAGAAATGACCAGAGAGCCGAACATAAAATAAGAAAGAAAAATGTCCATAAAAACACAATAAATGCTAAAAATAAACCTAAGTATCAGTGAGGATTCTGAACAAAATAATAATAATCCTGATGCTTTTTTCTCTGAATTATGACTTTAATCTTCTGAGACCAAAAAGATTAAAGTTATGATTCTGGTCACTGACTTAAGAAAGAAATGTGATTGAAATCATTAAACTGCAGTGATTATATTTAATCACATTCACTGATATTTATTGATGCTCTTATGGAACAATCAGTGGAAAAATAACAAAAAACTTCTGATAATACTGTCGGTTTTTTCTTTATTTTCCATCAATATCTGAAATTCATCAGGATAACTAATTTGTTATAATAAATAATAAATGATAAATGATAAACGCCAACCCTAATGCTCCATTATGTAGCATAGACAACCTTCAATATAAAATCTAAATATTCATGACTTTATTTCTTATCTGCAGTTTCTCAGGACTGAAACGTTTATGATTCGTTTAACTGCGTAAGAAAAACCACTGATGTGACCAGGAATGTCACAGTAACAAACGATAAATTATTATGGTAAATCTGCACCAACTGCAGCTTTCTGCCGATCGCTGATTACCGATCTATTAAAAATCCTGACCTGTCGATTCCCATTTTGGCCAAAACCAATTTCTTTAGTCTAAAATGTTGCTAAATATGAAGAAAGTTGATGAGCTGCAAGCGGTGAGGTGATTACTGTGAGGAGCAAACATGCCGACACCCGGTGGGCCGGTCTGCCTCTCACAGCAGAGCAGAACATAGCAGGTCACTGAAACACCTTTTAACTTGTTCAAGTTATCATGCAATCAATGGATTAATTGATTAAAAGCTGGTAAAAGTTTAAGACTAAAACAAAAAAATCTACCAGCAGAATGTCAAAGTTATTCTTGTAAATTGTAATTATTATTTTTATTAAAAGTCAAAAATCTGATCAAAACATAAAAACTAAAAGCAGTAAAAGTGCATAAATACTAAAAGGTTTGTATATTTACGATATTCATAAGTGAATGATTTATTTCCCAGGCTGCCTGTTGGGTCTAGGATCCTGTTTCTGCCTGAATGTTTGGTTTCAACCTGCGGCCCGGCCCGGCCCGCTAAGCTGCAGACAACAGATGATTCATGAACTCAAGTCCAGTTTGTGTTGGATTAATGCTGAGAGAAAAGCTGCCACAGTCCAAACCTGAGAAACCTGCAGATCCACGTTACTTCGAGCGATTAAAAGAAACATGAAGGGAAATTAGGGCTGGTCTAAAACTTTTGCACAGTGCTATGCTCTTACCCTGACAGGTTTTGGTCAATTTTGTCTCAAATTGTTGTTTTTTTGTATTCAGTGTTCAAATTAACCTTTAAATGTTCAGTAAAAATTTGATTTTACTGCATATCTTCAAAGTTTAACCAAAAAACTGCAACAACAAATAAATTATTTTATACAAAGATATAATAAAACAAATAAGCTATTTTTATTATTTACTAATTTCCACAGAAGAATGAGATGAAAAAAAACCAAAAATGTTTTTTTGATTCATCATCCACTTGATGTTTTTCTCTCTTTCAAAACCTAAAACAATAAATTAAACAGTTTCTGTACAAATGTCAACAAATGTCCTGCTGCAGATATTTATATAAAATATATTTATATAATAAATATCTACATTGTCTTTTTCCAAAGTGTCACGTAACATTTGGCTCTAACCAGGTTGAATTCAGCTGAACTGAGGTAGAAATGTGTTTGTTTTGTCCAAAGTGTTGCAGATTTCTGGAGTCCAGGAAAACAACACAATGCGTGGAAACCAGCAGCGGACGCGCTGAGGAGGAAACATGTTGCGACACAATAAAACCAGTCAAACTCCTGCAAAACTCCAGCAAACAGGAACGAAACTCCCTGACTACAGAACAAAAGCAGCAAACCTGCATTCATTCTGATCCCAATATGAATTTATAAGGGAATTACTAAATTGAAGGGACGAAACCTGACCGAGTGGAAAAGCAGAGGCGAGAAAAGCTTGAAAAGGCAGAAAACGGTCCTGTAAACATTTAAGGTGATTTTTCGCGTCTAAAGCGGTAAATAAGCGGCTCCTGCCGCCGCCATGAGCTCACATTTACCGAGGAACCGAACACCAACAGTCTGGGTCAAATAAAAACACCAAAAGAAAAGCTGAACGACTCACCATTTCCTAAAACTTCCCAAATCTTTAGAAAGTTAAGCTGTCAAAACCTGAAGTTGACGCAGTTTTGAACAGTCCGAGTGCGCATGCGCAGTAGTTTTCCCACATTTAAAGGGACAGAAAGCGACGAGTTAATAAAACCTTTTAAAACAAACATTTCGATCGAAAAGTCATAGAAAATTTAAAAAAATCATGGTATAAATTGCTATTTGAACATTAAAAGACAAAACTGATGTATTTAAAGGAACAGTTCAGGATTGTTGAAAGGAGGTTCTGTTAATTACAAGCAGTTAACATCTTACCTGCAGCAGGTAACACCTTGAACTTCCCTGCTTGAACATAAATCATTGTTAGTTCCACCTGCAGTGACGTCACAGTGGTTCAAGCCAAAGGTATTTTATTGATGCTTAAAACTTTGCCATGTTTATATTGGTTCTTTACAAAGATGGAATTATTTAAACATTAAAATGGAGACAAGAGGTAGAGAGTTACTAATGAGCTTCCTGTGTGAGGGATTCAGTAAAAAGGAACATGGAGATGTTTACTGCCAAAGTAATAATTGACAGAAAGAAAGGCTGTATAAGAATAAGAAAATATTTTAATATTTAGTTTGCTACCTAATTATTTGTGATGCAAACGGCTCTTATTAATGATTGAAGAACATTGTGAAAATATGAGTTTGAACCAAAGTCCATAGAATGGTCAACCCTGCACTGCATGTAGATAGTACAGATTCCTCCTGACATGCTTTTGATTTGAAAACCTTTTGATTCATTTGTGAAGTTCAACAAAATGTGTCCAACCTGCTTTCAGAGAAATCTTCATCACATCATCAGCTTCGTTCCTGACGTGTTTCCAGACCTTCAGCTTCGTGTCGCTGCTCTGTCAGGTCGCAGCATCTCCACCCAGCCAGAGGACGGAGGCGGCACGTAACCGCAGAGTTCACACAAACCACAGAATAATAAGATCAATCCAGATCCACCCAGATCCATCCAGATCCATCCAGATCCCTCCACATCCATCCAGATCCATCCAGATCCATCCAGATCACTGCTGAGTCGTCCTGCTCAAACGACCTCAGTTTGCATTGCAGGAATCGATTCTGCTTTTTGCCTGCTCAGCTGCTCCAGCATCACGATGCACAGCGAACCAGACGCACCTTCATCCTGGGGAGGATGAGGGGCTGTTAGTTAAAAACTAGGGGGGCCTAGGGGGGCCTTGGGGGGCCCATGTCCTCCAGAGCTGCTGACCTGCAGCTTTTAGATGCATCCCTGCTTCTGCACACCTGAACTGTCTGAGTTTCCTTCCTTCAGCTCTGCAGAGGCCTGACAATGAACTGCAAAAACTGTTACACTGATCAAACTAAAACATGAATAAGGCAACATATTCCATGCAACTTGGCATGATGATGGAATTTTGTTGGAAAAAACTCAAACATTTTGAGATTCATCTCAGAAATTTTGCAAGAATTTCCAACAGAAAATTTTCCAGTTTTAGAAAAAATTTAACTGTCTTGTTTTCTAGCAAATTTCTGTCAAAATTATGGGTTTTTTTCTAGCAAATTTTAAAATTTTTCAAACTCAGATAATTCAGAATGTTTGCTAGAAAATTTCTCATTAATCTCAACATTTTTGTGTTTTTTTCTTGCAGATTTTCATCTTTTAAAACTCATTCATTTCTTTGTTGTTTTTTTTTTAAGAAAATGTATTTATTTATTAATTTTAGCAAATGTTCATCTTTCCTTGTGTTTTCTAGAATTGTTTTTGTCTGAATTTTACTCTTCCTATTGTTTTCCTGCAGACCTAACAAGCTGCAGCCAGAAGCCGCAGCTGGGATTCAGTGATTCTCTCTGTTTCTTGCTCAGCTGGAGCCACTGGGGAGGAAATAAAGCTCTAATCAAGCAGATTGATCTCTTCTGTGTTACCAGAGATGAACCTCATCCTGAACCTGCAGCTTCTGCAGCATTTTGTTGTTTTTATTCCTAATGGAGACGACTTGGCTTTGGTTTTCCTCCCTCAGAATCCGTTTAGCGGCACTGATGTTTCTGAAACCTTCACACGGTCTGGATCCGGTTTCCCTCAGATGGATATTATTGTCACTGATGGTTTCAGAATCTCGTTTAGCCTCCTGGTGGGAAACATTCATCCCATTCAGGCGAGCCGGGAGGCCGCAATTATTCCCTGAACTATTATGAAACGGTGCTGAATATTGCTGCAACATTAAATAAAGATCTGCAGTTTTTCTTCTTTTCCAAAAATATTGAAGGATTTGCTTTTGCTGCTGATGTCAAAAATATGACAGTGGATTAAGAACAAGCAGAAGAACCAACTCAGGATGGTTTGTGATTTATGGAGGACTAATCCTGCAAAAATTGGCAATAATAAAAGACACAAAAAGTGGGTTGGCGAAGTAAATGTTGCATCCAAAAAAATAAAAAATAAGACTTTTTCCAATTTATTTGATTGTACAGTGTAACATATATTGCAGTTTATCATTATTATTTAATTAGCATTTTTTTCAAGTCTTATTGTTTTCTCAATTGATTTTTTATTTTTTTCATTATCTGTATTATTTAATATGACTTTTTATTTACTGCCACGTTTTATTAATTACATTCATTACTTATTTACAAATGTTTTCCATATTCTGTATTAATTTTTTTATTTTCCATGTACATGTTTTTAAATTATATATTGATTCATTTTCTCCTCTAACATTTCTCCCCTCCTGTTTTCTCCTTAGTCTCTTTATGTTGATTTTTCTCATATTCTCTTTACCTTCTAATTCTTTGCAAAACATAAACTGGGAAATGGGGAAGGAATTTAGAATCAGCCAATTTCCTGTATATTTAATCTTTGAATGCAGTAGTTGCCATATTTATTTGTTCATTTCTATATTCATTGCCAATTTTGGCATGATGGATCCTCCATACTTCTGAGTTGACCCGGATCTGAGAAGTGACCAATTATCCAAAATCAAGCTCAAGAACATGAATACAAAGAGGCAGCAAAAAAGAAAGAAAGAAAAAATAACAATACTAATATTTTAAAATATCAAACAAATGATATAAATGAAACAAATATAACGGGGGAGAGGGAAGAGGTCAGTTCTTCTCCAGACAAAGAACAGCTTCTTATTTTAGCTGCAGAGTGTGTTGCCCTTCTGGAAGATGCGCCAAGTCATGTATCTCTGGATAAAATCCATGTTTAGGAATCCTCGACGTTCCGGCTGCAAACAGTAGTAAGTCTTAAGGATCCGCTGCTGAGCTGAGAGTCAAACAGAGTGACGCCTCTGAGGAGCATAAATCTGCGATAGGGAGGGTCTGTGTGGGGATTACAAGAGGAGCGCAGCTGCTTCCCTCTTTGTGTGCAGCAGATGATTGCTAAAAGATACAAAACTGGAAAACTGTGGCTGCGTTGGCCCCGGGGAGCCCAGCAGCGTCAGAACAGCGGGGGGCAGCAAACAGTATCGAGTCTTCAAAGACATTCTGTCACTGCTGGATGGAGACGCTGCTGCACCAAAAGTGATTTTAATCTTTGAATATGTTTACAATGTTTTCCTGTGTAAAAGCCTGTGGCAGCAGGCAAAACCCAAACGTCTTCCTCCGGTCCAGAAGACACAAAATAATCACAACCTATTGGATAATTACTGAAGCAGGATTGTTTTCTTGACAGAGAACGTGTAGACGCTTTTAGGCAGGCAAGGGAAGAAAGGTCAAAGGTTACTTTATCAGAGAACCTTTGACCTGACACAGACAGAGACAGACAGAGATAGACATCCATCCATCCATCCATCCATCCATCCATCCATCCATCCATCCATCCATCCATCCATCCATCTATCCATCCATCCATCCATCCATCCATCCATCCATCCATCCATCCATCCATCCATCCATCCATCCATCCATCCATCCATCCATCCATCCATCCATCCATCCATCCATCCATCCATCCATCTATCCATCCATCCATCCATCCATCATCCATCCATCCATCCATCCGTCCACTAATATGCTAATACTGGAGCTTACTTGTCCAGTACTTGTGTAAGCTGACAACACAACCTTGTGTCAGATATTTTTGTAACAATACAAATTAAACTAAATTTCAGGGCAACTTTTTCCTGCATTAATACATGTTGACAAAACTATTAACAACTTAAACTACAAGCATCAATGAGCTTCATAAAAACATGAGATGTTAGTTAAAACATGCAGAAATATAAGTATTTTTAATGTTTGAATGTTAATTATATTACATAGCCAAGTAAAAAAATATACTTTAGTATATTTCACAAAACATATTTTAAGACAAGTTGTTTCATCGGAACAATACAGCAAATGCATATGTAGTTCATTTAAAGTATACTTCTGGTTAGTATATCTATTAAAAGTGTATTTTGGTGTAATCACACTTAAGTGTGTTTGAAGTAATAATGTTGAACTTGGTCCAAGCATAAAGTTTGTATACGTCAAATATATTTGTAGGTAGTTCACCTAAAGCTTAGTATACTTAAAATGTACTTTCACAAATGAAAGTATGTTTGAATTATACTAAAGTAAATTTTTTTTACTTGTCTGCTTAAAGCTGCTTTTTAGAGCTAAATGTTGATATTTGAGCCTAAAGAGTTTGAGTTGCAGATTTTCCTCAGATTCATATTTTCTACAACCTTCTCATCTGAGTTTGTAAAAACGGCAATATCTTAAAAAGCACTAACTTCATAAATATGATAAATTTGAGATGAAGACAGCAGCTCTGTTGCAGTACGCTGTAAATGTTCACGGCTCTTTTTGGTGCATTATTTTTGAAAATATGGTTCCTACAGATAAGTTTTCCCTGTCTGATGCCTTTCTGTGTCCTTCATGGAGCTTCTCTGACTTAATTACTGCAGATAAAGAAGACATAAGAGGTTCTGAAGTGGCTTAAGCCTGGAGAAGGAGACGGATTTATCTCTCATAAGGAAACAATAAAGGCCTATCTCTCAGCTGCAGCAGACTGCTGCTGGCAGATTTAGGCAATTACAGAGAAAGAGGAAGGCTGCCACTGCTCGTCAGCTCTGAACCATAAATATGTGTTTCTGCACTCGGTGCTTCACTCATGGAGGAGGAGAGAAGGGAGTCAAACACAGAGCAGACAGGAGTTCCCCAGAGAGCCTCCCTCGGTTTGTTTCTGGGCTTCCAGGCTCAGCTGGAGTGGAAGGATGTGGTCCAGGTGAACGGTGCGTCTTTTCAGCTCCGATAAACCGGCTGTGACCGAGACGGAGCCAAAGGACGAGGAGACGGGCCGGAGCGATGGAGCAATGCTTCACTGCTGTTTCCTCTGCTGGTCCATTAGGCGTGTACGGGAAGCAAACTGGGACAAAACTTTCAAAGTTTCTCCATCCAGTGGGAGGAGGGGATTTTTACAGGAGGGGTTAAATTCACAGAGAAAGTTTGTTATAATGAGAAAAGTTATTTATTTAAAAAGAACGAAGGTTTATTTATGAGATTAAACACCTGGAGGCAAAACACATAACGGGGAATGTGCTGCGGTGTTTTTTAACCATTACAAAACCAACAGATTGAAGGTGCCTGGTGACGTTTTCTTGCTTATAGTCCAGCAATAAGTCAAGCTTCAGTATTTTGAAACCAAACAGCTAACAGAAGTACAAAGTGAAAATGAGCTGCATGAAATACTAAAATCTAGGCAGGAATATATGAAAACATGCAGATAAATTCAACTTTCATCAGTTACATTTTCATGCATCAGCCGAGTAGAAATAGGGAGTCTGTAAATGGAGAACTGAAGGAGGGTAAGGACTGAGCCCTGAGGTTCACCATGAAACGACTCAGCCACTCAGGACGTTTGTTACAAACTGAAAAGTTTTATGTTGTTTAATGTTGCAGGTTTGTGAGAGGCTGAAACCACAGATACTGCAAAAGGAAAAAATGATTATTTTTAACTGTTTTATTTTCTTCAAACTGCACAACCAAAGATCATTTTGCTTCATAATTACAGCAAAAATAAAAATCTTCTAATTTTGTTGATAATGAACACATGATGAGAGCAACATAAGGAAACCAGCTGAATTATTGCATCCTCAGCAATCAGTGCCTCCAAAAACAGAAACTGTTTGTTTCATTTCCCACAGCCAGGCAGCCCAACAGTGAGTCAAAGTAAATGAAATTTCTTCAGTAAAAACAGATTAATTTAGCGAGCAGCGTATTAATAATCAGTGTGGGAAACACTGGGAGCTGCAGATGAATTTATTATGAGCAGCAGGCTTGTTTTGCCTAATTTTCCCCAATACAGAGAAATGTTTCTGTTCCAGTGACTGCAGGTTATGATTAACTCCAACACAGTCATCACACTCAGCCCAGTTATCATTATTTATCATTATTTGAAAAGCAGCATGGCTGCTCTCTGTCTTCCTCTCCTCTCATGAAGCTGCTTCTTGTTCTTCTCTTACTGTGAATGTTCTGCAGAACTTCCAGTTCTCCACTGGATGGAAGAAATGCAAACTTCAGCAGATAAGATCTAGAAATGCTGCAAATTATAATATTTAGTCGTGTTTTTATCCGATTGTCTTCTGGTCTGCTTCAGCGAATTAGAAAGGCAGATAAAGGACAGATTTGTGAGGCGGGTGAAGTAATGGAGTGGTGGGCAGCTGTTTCTGCGTTTCAGGCTGGAATGGAGAGCAGCAGAGCTTCATAATTATGAGCTGCGTATCGCAGGGTAACAATGTGTTGCATAAATAAACACCAGCATGAAGCTCCAGAATGCAAATCAGAGGTGATGGCAGCAGGCTCCTGCTATTTCTGCCTGAATTCATCTGAACTATCGACTAAAACACCCAGGAGAACTTTTCTCAGAATATGTAGCTTAGGCCCAGATGAGGCCGGCTGCTTTATCTGGGGTCAGAGGTCAGTGGCCTCTCATTTGCTGCTGTTTTGCTCTGATTGTTCAATTTGTTCCCACCAAGGGGGCAACGATTCAGCTCCGCTTTGATAGCCGACACTTTGGAGTCATTTTCTATATTCTAGTCACAGGTTGCATCATGTGCTGCATGATGGAAGGTTGTGGGTTTGAATCCTGGATTGGACTGTTCCTGCTTTTAGTTTCAATGTTCTCCCAAAGTGGGAAAACATTCATGCATGTTAAATTAAATTCATGCATCTTAAATTAAGGCCCAAAAATGTCTTAAAATTAAACAAGTTAGGCATAAAAACATGAATCAATGGTCTTAAATCTGACTGTTTATTTCCACATATTCTTGTATTTTTTATTTCTCTCTGAACTTTTCTGCGAGGCAAAGATTTGAGTTGCAAGCCGACATCTTCACTGCGTTCTGTGACGGTTGAGGCGACTGATAGCTGCTAATATGATCTCGCTAGCTAGCTAGCTTTCCTGAATCTATTATGGATGATGGGACAAAATCGCCTCACAGTGAATCCCAACAAACTCAAGAGCAACAAAAGTTTAACACTTTTAAACTTTCTTGTGTCGCGTCTCAAATCTATGTGTACGAACTGAAAATTTGCACAAATTCTGCCAGTCGCCTGGCTGGAGGAGAGCAGTCGACTGCTGTCACATTGTTCAGCGTCCATAGGACGAACAGGTCAGTTCTGCTGTTTTCAGACAGTTTAGGGCACCTGTCACTTTAAATCCAAATGAGCTGCTGCTGGCCACGCCCCCAACTCAACATTTAAACATGAAAATGGCTGCAAACAGACGCAAAACTATACAATCAGACATCTTTGAAAAGCATAAGTTGAGCCTCCTGCACAAACAACAAGAATGAATCTCGTGTTTTCTGGACGGTGACACATAACAGCTGCCAAGGGCCACAAACATGCCAAGACATTCACTATGCTGGATTATAATCCTCATAGAGCAGGAATTGGTTTTGACCAGTCGGTCTCTGCTGCTGCTTCAGGGATCGTTTCTGATTAAAACTGGTAAAGACAAAAAACACATCTCTGGTAAGAGCTGAAAACTTTCTTGCAACTCATTTACTTCTGATTGTGTTTGTGCCATTTGAGAAGATCATTTAATTTGTAGAGAGACATGCAGATGGCTCATTTTCTGTGGTAGTTTGTTTCCTACAATTAACAACTTCTAATTTTAGAAATGCCACATTTTCCATAAAACAGACTGGATCTCGTCATGTAAAACTACTTTCATAAATCTTTTTTAGCCCACTTTGTTGCAGATTTCCAGCTTCAGACTGGAGTCTGCTTGTGGTTTCCTGCTGACAGCGTCTGAGACCGGCACCCTGTGGGAGGCTAAAGGACGATCTGCTGCTGCTGCTTCGCTCAGCTTCCTTATGCTTCCTGCTAACAGACATCATGTCTCTTAACAAGAACCGCCAGATGAGTTAATGGTTCTGTCCTCATGGATTTTCTCCCCCCGTCTGCCAGTGGATTTGGGGTGAAGCTGTGGTCTGTCGCTGCGCTGCTGATTGGCAGGGTCCTTAATTGCGACCACCTCTTTGTGAATAATTGATGCTCGTCTGGCTAAGTGTTGCGATGAAATATTAAAAAGCCAAGGGTTCGCCAGCCTAGGCTGTCTTAAGAGAGGATTCCAGGAAATGGACGGAGCTCTGTGCAGCAGAGGTCACAGATTAATGTCCACCTGGTCAAAGGTCAGTCCTCAATGTCATTACTGGACCAGAGTATGAAAACCTCTCCACAGTTTTCTTCTGTGGCAGACAAATTAAAAATTGAAGTTACTTTCACACCTTTTGCACCTTTGAAATGAGATGAAACGTCAGCCTGTCAAAATTCACCTGACAGGCTGCCTTTGTTCAGAATCATGAAAAACAAGAAGGCATCAAAAATTAGTTTCAGAAAATGAGCCGAATGTTACTGGATCCACTTCTGACTAGAACTCCTGGTGGATCATTTCTGAGTGTTTCGCTCAGTGAAAAAGGATTAAAGCGACTAGAAAGGAAGGATTCCTGACATCCCACTGAGAGAAGACCAGGAACACTGGAACAGGTACAGGTACAGACACACAGGCAAAAGGCAATGACAACCAACCTTAATGAAGGAAATGAACTGACAGCAAAGACCTGGGGGGGGGAGAGGAACTCCAGAAACCCAGTGAGGACCAGAGACTGGAGATCTGGGGACACAAAGAGGAGCTTCTGATGTTCCTCCAGAAAGATGCAATCGCAACTAATAAAGAAAATCCTCCTTCACTCGCCAGGGCACAGATTAGCCCTCTGCTCCAGTCATCACAACTCTGCTTTAAATCTGATCAATCACCAATACAAACGTATTTATTTTCTACATACTAAAAATGTAACCAGATGGAAGGAGAAACGGAGAGGAAAGCAAACGTCAGACCAGAGATCAGCGAACAAAATTACTCAAGCAGAGTATTTGATAAAATGTTTACTCAAAAATAACCGATCAAATGATCAATCATTACATTTTTTAAAATTACATCATTAGAGCGTAAAGTTTAGTGGAAAAGTTGTATTAAGGACCAAAATGACAATAATTTATATAACTAACAAAAAATAAAATCAGGCAAAATAAAATGTTTGCAAATTAGTTTCTGTCAATAAAAACATGAAACTTTAACTGCAGGTTTGGTGGATTTCTGGTTTAAACATGTTTGATTTCATTCAGGATATAAAGAATCCAGAAATTTGACTAAAGATTAGAAAAACTTCAGAACAAAGTTACTCTAGTAAAAGTAAAACTGCAGCGTATTAAAAATACTCCTAAAGGAGTACAGGTACATCTTTCTTCCTCAAAGTTACTCCAGTAACTGAGTAACTGTAACTAGTTCTGCTGCAGACTAACCGGTCTCTGTCCGGATCTCATGCTTCACATGATCCGAGTCCAGGAACTGGAGCCGCTTATTCCCGGATCATTACAGGCCGGTTCCGGTTCGGCAGGTGGTCCCGGTTTTACTTCGTGTTTCTGCAGAAACGGGCTGAAATCTGCGTGTTTCACATCCAGGAATAACTGGAACTAATTCCCATTTTCTCCTCTGAGCAGCAGCAACAATAACAGCCGGAGCTGAGGCCTTGGTACCGGTTCTGGTTCCGGTACCGGCCGAGGCCGACCTGAAACTCGAACCGACGTCCCAGTTTGGAGATGCGGCTCTCATCAGTGTTCAAAGGAGAAACTTTGTCTTTAAAAGGGGGATTAAACACTTTGGTAACCTGTCTACTAATAATAGGGAGCCCGGCCCTGCAGGGGGCCGGATGCACCTGGGACCCGGTCACATTCAGCCGGGTCGCTTCATTCTCAGGGAGATCTGTTAGATAATTAATATACTTGAGTTTTTACTATTAACTATAGTTAAAAAAAACTACATAGGTTTTTAGAACCTATTTTGGTTCCAAAAACCCAAACTGAGTCACGGGTCGGGCTGCGCCTCAGCTCTCAGCTCGACTCGCCTCCTACAGCTACAGGAGCTTCAAACTCCCCTCATTCATCTGTAACTTAGAGAAAAAGTGCAAAGCATAAAAATGCTCCACCTTCAAAGTGACACGTTAAAGGAGGAGCAACACGGACATTAAAACGTCTTTCTGCAGAAATGAAAGTGAAAGTCTGCCGAAGCCTGAGCTGCTGTGGAGGAAAACCTCCGATTCCTTCTGAAGACAAACTGAGTTCATGATTTTCTTCTCATCAACAGACTGAGGTGAGTTCAGCAGATTTACTGGGTTTCTACTAACAGAAAAGATCAAACTGGAGGGAGACTTCCTTTGGATCAGCCGAATGGAAGCAGATAGTTTTCTAGTTCTTCCTGGTTGGTTGTTGTAAGTTAATCCCTCGTTCCTGAATAGTTTCTGTTGTGTTCAGTTTATTTTACTCCCACCTTAATTATTGACCTTATTTATTTGTTTCTCTCAGTAAGACAGAAATAACTGTGGGCCATTTTCTGTACTGTACTGGTACAGGACCGGCATGCATTGGGTTTAGGGCTCATGGGTTTTTACCAGAGCAGGAGAGGCAGCAGGAAACAATGAAAAGTTTGACTTTGTTTCTTTGCCAACTGGAGAAAATAAACCATAAAGAGCAACATTCCAGTTTTAGCCTGCGTATGAACCGAGTTTGACAAACAATCACCACTAAACTCCTCAATGAAACAGTAAAAATGTTAAAGGGTTAAAATAGGAGCCACGTTGTGACTGTGACCTTTGGTTCAGCTTTTGTTACGTGGAGAAACTTTAGCTCCTTTTTTACCTGATCACACAGATAAGTTTGCAAACATTAACAGCTTCGTCTTAACTGCTGCAAATCAGATGCAGTTTACTGAGTTCAAGTGGTCAATTTATTTAGTTTATTGTACAGGAATGACCACATTAAAAGTGGGAGTCTATGCTGACCCTGGGAACCTGAAAGCTGAAGAATAGTTAAAACCCAATTAAATAAAATTACACTGCTTTGGGGAGGAATAATAATAAGGAAAACACAAATATAACTAAATGCAGCCAAGTGTTCCCCAACAGAAACACACTCACTCAAAAATCCCTGGTGAAGAACAAGGAAAAGAGAAACTCGCCTTCCACTCGTCTCCTCAGTCTAAATAAAACAGCATGGGGACCCGGGGACAGCATGGGGACGGCATGGGGACCCGGGGACGGCATGGGGACGGCATGGGGACCCGGGACAGCATGGGGACAGCATGGGGACGGCATGGGGACCCGGGGACAGCATGGGGGCAGCATTGAAAACAAGCGGAGACCCGGGGACAGCATGGGGGCAGCATAGGGACCCGGGGACGGCATGGGGACCCACTTAAAACAAGCCAGATGTTCGGACCACAGAAACTCCCGTTCCCTAAACAAAACAACTCTTTGATCTTTAATAACTATCCAAAAAAAGAAACTAAGCTAAAATCTAAACAAATCAAAAACTGGAGCAGTAGCAGGCCACACAGAAGAGATCAATTTAAACAAGCACATTAAGCAGCCAGACAGTCATAGGAACCGGCCCTGAAACCAGGCTCTTAAAGCATGTTCCCTCTGCACGAGTCATCAGCCTGGATCTGAGCCCCTCATCCATCTGCTTCTCCATGGAGATGCTGATTACCCGTTTCCCTAACAACCACAGCGTCTTCCATATATGGGCAAGAGGAAGAGGGCGCAGCACCACCCTTCCAGGCAACATGCTGCAGCTACATGATGACTTCCTGAAGGAGGAGCTTCACAAAAGCAGAAGTTTTAAAACAGAAAGACCACATTTCAAGGCACTAGATCAGCGGAGCCCAAAGTGGGTCCTGGAGGCCCGGCATCCTGCATGTCTCAGTTCTGTCCCCGGTGGAACCAGCAACCTCCTCAGCAAGTCAATGTTCTCCTGAGTCATCATTTGATGCAGGTCTGCTAAACCAGGGAGGAACTAAACCGTGCAGGATGCCTCCAGGACCTCCAGGACCTCCAGGGCCTCCAGGACCTCCAGGACCTCCAGGACCTCCAGGGCCTCCAGGACCTCCAGGGCCTCCAGGACCTCCAGGGCCTCCAGGACCTCCAGGGCCCACTTTGGGAACTGCTGCACTAGATCAGTGGTTTTCTGGTCCTCCAGGCTCCCTGCATGTTTTAGGCATTTCCCTACTTCAGCACAGATGACTCTAATTGATGGCTGATTAACTGGCTTTCGCTGAACTCCAGTCATCTGAATGAGGCGTGTTGAAGCAGGGAAACGTCGAAACATGCAGGAGCCTGGAGGACCAGGGTTGGGAAACACTGCATGAGATCATGAAGGCAAATTTCTTTAAGTCATAATTCACAAATATCATTTCTAGAACAGCTTCAGGTAACCTAGTTACCGAGTGACACGATTAGAAGTGAAGACATGATGCCGTCATAAACATGGCGTCTTCATGAAGGTTGTCATGAAGTGTCATTCTGTAAATAATGACATTTTAATGCAAAGTTGCATTAAAAGTCCAATAAAGTGTCATCTTTAGTAAAAGTGTAATTTAATGACTGACACTTCATGATGACGATCAAACATTCATGAAAACTCCTTCATGTTCATGACAGCATCATGTCAGCCTTAAGCACAAACTTTCATTAAAGTGTTACTCTTGATTGTGATCAAACGACCTGAAAACACCAAAAACTGCCCCTTAATCCACTTGTTTTAACTGAAGTTTTCCTGATCTGTCCTCAGAGTTCAGAAATGTCTTCTGGCAGAAACCTGCAGGCTAAAGATCAGTTTCTTTGCTCCATCTGTCTGGATGTGTTCACTGATCCAGTCAGCACACCATGTGGACACAACTTCTGCAAAACCTGCATCTCTCAGCACTGGGATGCAAATAGTTCCTACAAGTGTCCTCTGTGCAAAGAGCATTTTGCCTCCAGGCCTCAGCTGAGAGTCAACACTTTATTAAAGGAAATGGTTGATCAGTTCAGACCTGAAGCTCAACAGGAGGCCAGCAGCAGCTCAGAGCAACAAGCTGCCAAACCAGGAGAAGTTCCCTGTGACGTCTGCACTGGACCCAAACTGAAGGCCCTGAGGTCCTGCACGGTGTGTCTGGCCTCCTACTGCCAGACTCACCTGGAGCCTCACCTGACGGCTCCACGTCTGAAGAAGCATCAGCTGATGGAGCCGGTGGAGAACCTGGAGGACAGGATGTGTCTGCAGCACGATAAACCTCTGGAGCTGTTCTGTAGGACCGACCAGACATGCGTCTGCTTGGTCTGCTCTGTCTTAGACCACAAGAACCACGAGCTGGTTCCTCTGAGAGAAGAATCTGAAGGAAAGAAGGCAGAGCTGAGGAAGACGGAGGCTGAAGCTCAGGAGATGATCCAGGAGAGACGACTGAAGATCCAGGAGATCAGAGAGTCGGTGAAGGTCAGTAAAGATGCTGCAGACAGAGAGAAAGCTGAAGGGGTTCAGGTCTTCACGGCTCTGATGGAGTCTGCTGAGAGAGGCCTGAAGGAGCTCCTCAAGGAGATCCAAGACCAGCAGGAAACTGCAGAGAAACAGGCTGAAGACTTGATCAGAGATCTGGAACAGGAGATCTCTGAGCTGAAGAAGAGGAGCTCTGAGGTGAAGCAGCTCTCACAGGATGAAGATCACCTCCACCTCCTCCAGAGCTTCTCCTCTCTGAAAGCTGCTCCACACAGCAAGACCTGGACAGAGGTCAGAGTTCATCCACCATCACATGAGGGGACTGTGGTGAGAGCTGTGGCTCAGCTGGAGGAGGAGATGAAGAGGATGATGAAGAAGCTGATGGAGGCTGAGATGAAGAAGATCCAGCAGTTTGCTGTGGATGTGACTCTGGATCCTGATTCGGCTCATCCTAAACTCATCCTGTCTGATGATGGAAAACAGGTGAAACATGGAGATGTGATGAAGAAACTTCCAGACAATCCAGAGAGATTTGATACGTGTGTTTGTGTTTTAGGACAGCAGAGTTTCACTTCAGGCAGATTTTACTTTGAGGTTCAGGTTAAAGGAAAAACTAAATGGGATTTAGGAGTGGCCAGAGAGTCCATCAACAGGAAGGGAGAAATCACACTGAGTCCTCAGGACGGTTACTGGACTGTTGCGTTGAGAAATGGAAATGAGTATTTAGCTTTTGCTGAACCTCCGGTCCATCTCCATCCTGGTCCTCAGAAGGTCGGGGTGTTTGTGGATTATGATGAGGGTCTGGTTTCCTTTTATGATGTAGATGCTGCAGCTCTGATCTATTCCTTTACTGGCTGCTGCTTCACTCAGAAACTCTACCCATACTTCAGTCCATGTTCTAATGATGGAGGTAAAAACTCTGCTCCTCTGATCATCTGTCCTGTTAATCAGGCTGATGAAGATGATGAAGAATGAACCTGAGTGACTCTGCAGTCCTGCTGGTGGAGAGTTTAGAAACGTCTTCATCTTCTTTCCTTTCTGTTTTATTGATGAAGTTTCAGGCCAAACGTCTCAACCTGTTCATCAAATTAAAACTTATTTCTAATAACATTAACATTAAATAGATGCATTTTCCCTCATTAGTTCTGCTTCATGCTGGTTTTGTCTGAAGTTTTAATCATTAGTGTAAAAGTAACAAGTGATGATTGAACTGAAAATTGTGGAATCGACTCTTTTCTCCTCATTTTAAATGTTACATTAACATTAAAACCTGCGTGAGCGTATCGATGGTACCAGACCGTATCGACGGTAATGGACCGTATCGATGGTGATGGACCGTAACCACAGTAACGGTCCGTATCGATGGTACCAGACCATATCGACGGTGACGGCCCGTATCGATGGTATCGACGGTAACAGACTGTATCGGACCGTATCGGCGGTGGCTCTTCTCCTCTTCATTGTTTCTGTCCACTTCTTGGTGCAGCTCTGTGTTTCTGCCACAAGCAGCTTCAGTTCAGTGTCAATTCATTAAAGTTTATTTGCATCCCATATTTCAGTAACAGGCAGTTCAAAGTGCTTTACATCACAAAAACACAAACACTGAACACAGTTAATTACTGGAACTTCACATTGTCAGTGCTGTGGTCATGTCACACAGCAAACTGTTAGTCACAATGTTCTCACTGTGTTTCCCTCTGAGAAATGACTCCATATGAAGAGAGAGATTATTCCACTAGTAATGGATTCATGATTTTCCAGCGTTAACGTCGGTGGTTCGGTCTGAATGTTTGTACTTCTAAATGTTGCTCATCAGCTTGCAGGACTTCTCTCTCTGTAACTGGTGTTACATCAAAATGCTTCCTGACTGCTTCAACAGAGCAAAACTCAGAAACAGGAAAACAAACACAGAATGGAGCAAATGGATTTATTTCTTTATATTTCATATCTTTATTTTTTCTACAAATGTTTGTCACTGTTTGTCATGAAGCTGTTTGTTCTTTGATATTTCTGTAATAAAACTATTGATCTATAAATCAATAACCAGGTTCTGCTTCCATGTTTCTGTCCCATGACTGTCTGACTCTAAGAGGAACGGTTTACACTGTAAACACCATGAGAGTAATTTTATGGGTGATGCTCAGATGTCCCGTTCTCCTGAAGGCAGCACGGAGCTGCAGCACAAGAAGCTGAGAAAAAAACTGGAGTTATGATTGATATGGTTGCAGATCCATGTTTTAATGTAACAGATTTTCACCAGTAGTTCAGTTTAAGTTTATGTTGTAAATCTGTTGGAAAACTTAAAACCTTACATCAGGACATGTGACACCTCTCCAGGATGAAAACCTGAGCTGCTCTCATCTGAGGGTTTGGTTTTTCTGTATGTTTTGGTTCTGTGTTCAGTTGTGTCTCTGTGTCGTCCAGCTACCCCTGATTGATCCCAGCTGCGTCTGGTTCCCTGATTAGCCTCTGTGTATCAAAGTGTCTCTAGTTTCCTTGCAACTTCTCGTCTAACGTCTGTCCTGCCTGAAGTCGTGTGTTTTGGTCCGTCCCTTCCAGCCTCCGAGCTCCCGGCCTCCGAACTCCCGGCCTCCGAGCTTCCGGCCTCTGCTCTCCTGTGCTGCCTGGATTGTGCTGCCTCTTTGTGAAACCATCATTTAGCCTGCATAGCCTGGGTCCTTCATGTTTATCTCACCACCACAATTCTTGACATAAAAAACTTATTTTTATTTGGTTACTGTCTTTTACCAAGACACCTGAGTTTCTTTTAAATCAATAATCAATCAACTTTAATCTTGCAAATGTGTTCAATTTTAAATCAACATTTATCATTTGTTATGGCGCGGAAACGCAAAGGAAATAAAATGCCGCATGTCCCCTGGGGGCCTGAGAGTCTGAGCCCGTTTGTGAATCAGAAAATGTTCACAAAGTGACTCTGATCCTGAAACTGTTGCTCAGCCTGTCTGGTCTTAATCAGTAATATATTATTTATTGTCAGGAGTAGAAGAAAATGATCAATTTTTAATTTGTTTTTTTAAAGTTTTTATTCACAAATGTGAAATCAATAGGAAAATCCCTCACTTTACGACTTTTCAACTTGATCTATTTAAATATTTTCAGTTACTATTAAAACACTTTAATTTTATTATTTAACTTTAGTTTATAAATGAGCTCCAACCAGGTGGGTTTTCGTCTAGGTTTAAAGGAGCTCAGTGTTTCGGCTGTTTTTTCCAGATCTGTGGTGCATAGAAGCTGAATTCTGCTCCATGTTTGGTTCTGAATAATCTCAGCAGCAGGTGTAGCTTCAGCTTTGCTCCCAGCCCTGTTAGACCTGCAGCAGGACGTTTGTTCCTCACCTGCAGCGCTGCGTTCAGGTCAGCGCGGCGATCTGATTCCAACATGTCTGCCGTCCTGCGTGGGGTCTGCTGGGTTTGAGGCCATGTGGGCCGGCGTGGCCAGCCTGCAGATGGCCCACATGGCTCATTAAGACCGCTGGCCGCGCTGAAAACAAACACACACCTGACGCGCCGCTCTGCCAGTTCACAGAGGAGAAAACTGACACTGGGCCAGAGAAACTGGAGGCTGTCAGAGGAAATAAAAATCCTCCATCTCTGCCTCGCAGACAGATTGCTGCTTCACTCCTGAAAGAGCCGAGAGGAGGAGGAGGAGGACGCAAACTTCACTCTGGGACTTCCAGGAAACTGACAACAGCGTCCCAGAGCGGCGTGGGAAAGACGGAGGGGTGACAGAGCTCATGAAATAATTAGCTGCTCCCGTTACCTCCATGTCAGAGCAGGTAGTGAAGCTGTCAGTCAGCGGGGCTGCAGAGGGAAACTCAGCATGATAATGATCCTGCAGCCGGACCGAGACCAGACCGGGCCGGGCCTGGACCAGACCGGGCCGGGACCAGACCGGGCCGGGCCGGGACCAGACCGGACCGGGCCGGGCCGGACCAGACCGGGCCGGGACCAGACCAGACCGGGCCGGGCCTGGACCAGACCGGACCGGGCCTGGACCAGACCTGGCCTGGACCAGACCAGGGCCGGGAGTCAGGGTGGATCACAGAGAGGAGACCTCTGATCCTGTGAGGCCAGACAGATGCAGCACAAACAGCTGCAGGACCGAAGAGAAAGAGAAGATGATTCCTGGAATCTGAAAAGTGTGGCATGAATTCGTGATCACGCTGTGTGCCGTGACAGAAGTCCCGGTATCAAGCTGATTGTTCCACAGTACAGCCAGAGCTTCTGCTTGTATAAGTCCAGCTAATTTATCTGTGGATAGTGAACCGACTCATTCCTTCTCCCCCTGGAGGTATTTGTTGGTTTGACCAAATCTGATTTGAATTCATGTCACATTATTTGTATTCCTGTCATAAACAGAGTTTCTTCTCACACTGCAGCAGATGTCAAAGCATATAAAGTCTAGTTGTTAGTAGAAACCATGCAGCAGCAACACAGGAAGGCTCGTTTTACCATAACGCCCGGCAGCAGGGCCTCATGTTTCAGATCTGATTTACGGAAAGAAGCAAACTGAGACCGTCTAGAACCAGGCCTCGGTTCGGTTGTTTGGACCGGACCGACGGGGGGAACCGACTCTGTTCCAGTGATTCTATAGAACCTAAAATCAGCTAAATGGTCAGCATGGCGGTGGGAGCATCAGCAAGTAGCTCGCCTTGAGACCGGACCCGAGTGACCGGACCCGGGTGGACCCGAATGACCGGACCCGGATGACCGGACCCGGGTGGACCTGAGTGACCAGACCCGAGTGACCGGACCCGAGTGACCGGACCCGAGTGACCGGGTCTGAGTGACCGGACCCGAATGACTAGATCAACATCCTCCAGCCAGGCAGAGATGAACCCAGACGGTTCAATCTCTTTCTGGAGCGAGCGTTTCCTTTAACTGTCCTCCATTTCCTGCTACTGGGCAGTGAGGCTGTTTTCCTCTCTGTTGTGTAGTTTACCAACATCTCAGCCTCTTAGAGAGTTTTACTAATATTTCCATGTCAGTTCAGCTTTTTTCTTAGCTTGGTGGAAGCTGAGATGGAAGCTGAGATGGAAGCTGGCTAATGGTTCCCTCAGAGGCATAAATCTGCGCCGTGTTGGAGCGGGCAGCGGCACAGCACACATCGCCTCGCTGTAAACAGAGACACCGTCAGATCATTTACATTTTCTCCTGCGGTGTTTCTACCTCTGCATTCATGAGCTCACATCACACTCTCTTTATGTGTTTATTTAATAAAGATATGCCTGTTCAATCATGAAAACACGGCTCCGCTGCGGCTTGTAAGCCAGTAATTTCCATGGTAATTTTGATGGGAGTTGATATGTGGCGGCTGAGCGGACACATTCACCGCTGAAATGGAATATTTCTTTAACATAATGAGGATATTTATCCGGGGCTTTGACTTTGTGTTTGTTGCTGCTGGTTACTGTGCTCCGGCTATTCGCTGTCGACTCCGTCGGTTCCGGAGTGTCGGGGTAAAAAGAAGCTGCAGCTTGTTTTAGGGTCCACTTTAGCTGAACTCTGCTTTGTTTACCTGGAAAATCCGGTTCTATTGGGGACGTCTGGATGTGCAGTTGGCCAAAAAGTGAACTGTGGTGCAGGTCCAAAGCATATATGACACCAAGCAAACTGGAGGCCGCTCCAAAAGCAGGAAGAGGTCTGCAGAGCAGGGCATTCTGGGTAAATACAACCAAAACACTCATTGAAATGACTTGTGGTCCTAAAGTTCCAACATGTTGTTCCTCTCCAGCTGCTGTGGTTCCAAACCAACCAAACCTTCTGAGCAGCCTGTTCCCCTCCTGGCCTGTGGGGGCGCTGCACCAACAACCTCTGCAGGAAACGACACAAACACCTCTGAAGAGAGCAACTTCCTTTTTCACCAAATCTAATCAAAAGTCAAGTTTCCTCTCTGCTTTGATGTCGGGTCATCACTTCGGAAGCCCTGAGGTTCATTCGGATCGCCGCCATTTTCTTCCTACAGACAGGAGGCTTTTTTCCACTAACACTTCTTTCACCCTTTTCTAGCTGTTTTGTCATGAAGTTTAATGTTTAGTTTTTACAGTAAAATATTACAGAGTGAAGCCCTGAAAATGAGAGACTGTGTAGTTCTTCACTTTTTATCACTGAATCTAGTTTGAGAACCAAATATTGGCTTAAGAGCGAACAAATGAGAAAAAAGCTCATCTTCCTGTGCTACAAAGTTCCAGCTCATTTAAGCTCCTGTTTACAGAAAGGCTGTGTCACCGCTGTGCGACTGAAGCTGCTCCGTCTGCAGCTTCGGTCTGCTGGCTGCATGCACAGCAGCCAGAGCCTGGATTTAAAATCCAGGAATGTTTCTGTGGAGCATCAGCTATTAAAGCAGCATGTGTTCATAATCGGACATCGGCCTTCATCCTCCAATTACATGGCTTTATGAAAATGCTCCTCTTGAGGCGGTGCGGGGGGGGGGCGGCTTTATGAGCCGCAACCTGGACCTGACAGCACAAGGTTCTGCAGCTCGGCTCACTGGTTGATTCATTTCACCTGACAGAAATGAACGACGTGTTTGTTTTACCGTATTTCTGGAGCTACAAAAAGAACCAAACAGAACAGGCTGTCAAGCATCCTCCGGTACCGGTACCATGAGTACCGGTTAGTATGTTCAGACATGGCATTACAGGTGACCCATTAGGTTTACCTGCACAGGTTAGAACAGAGCTGTGGCCTATTCAAAACATGCTCATTATATTTTATTTGTGAGAAATGATTCCTAGATAATGAGATATTAGTCTGGTCAGTTCTGGTTACTTTGAGCTCCTTTTCTCAGACACTGACTTTAATCTTCTGAGGAAAAAACTTTAATTCTGAATTCAGAGAGAAAATAATCTGAAATCTGAGACAAAACAGAATCATGAGAAACATATTCTGAGGATAAAATGTCAGAATTAATGTTTTTCCTCACAGTGGCCCAAAACCCCTTCTGTATTGAGGCCCAACCCTAAAAAAGCCAAACTAAACATTTATTGGAGTATCTGCATCCAAACATACTGTTCATGTCTTTCATAAGGTAGAAACAGAAGTAAACTGACTCTTCTCTCTTGGCAGTTTGAGTTCAGCCTGTAAAGTTGCATGTAGTTGTGTTAGCCTCATTATGCTAACCCAGGTGATACCTCACCTTTCCCAGTTGGTGAACCACCCACAGCCAAACGGCCAACAGAGTTCATATTTCAGTTTATTTGCACTGAGCCAGCAGAGTTTTAGGTCATAAGAAAGCAATCCAGACCTCAGTCTATCTCAGCGAGACACGAATTCGTCCTCCAGGTACTTTGATATGAGCCGGCCGGATGCTGATGCTGCTGCTCGGGCGACAGTGATGGAATGAGAGGAGACAGGGAGAAGATTAGTTTGTCCGGCGCTGCCAGAGTGATGGATGCAAAGGGAACCTGGAAGAACTCGGAGACAAACATGCAACCTTTGGTGCGATGCGTCTGGATGTAACTGTAATAAAACACAGAGACATGATGCAATCCAGATGAAACCGTAAAGACATCACAGCATTGGAGAAAGTTTGACTGAATATCATCCTTTTACCCTCTTCATGCCATTTTGTCTGGTTTTAAATTCATTTCTGTTTCTGAGTTGCAGTCTGCAGCCCAGCGTCTCCCTCCAGTCTGCACTGGGATCCAGTTTGCAATCGCCTGCAGCAGGATGTCCGCAGTTTAACGCAGCAGCAACAGACAGTGGTGATGACTTTCCCTCCGCTGCTGTGTATGGAAGCCCATTTCCACCATGGAAAAACCCCAGCAGGAAGTCATTGTTAAAAGGTATAAAGTAATAATTAGCAGTTATAAAGTCATAATTATGAAATTCAAAGTCAAAATCATGGGATTCTCTAAGGAGGCTTTGACTTTGAATCTCATAATTATGACTTAGAAAGTCTAAATTATGACTTTTAAAGTCCAACTGGTGAGTCAAAGTCGGAATTATGACTTTGTATCTATGTAACTATGAGTTTGAAAGACACAATTTTGACTTTTTTTAAAGTCATAATTACAAAACAAAAGACACAATTTTGACTTTTGTTTTGTAATTATGACTTTAAAAATGATCAGTGTGACTTTTTGTTGGGCTTTTACTTTATTCATTCATGGCACAAATGGGCTTCCGTAGGAACGCTGAGGCTGGATGACAAACAAGAACCACACCCTCGTCCCTCAGTAATGATGCAGATGAAAACATGGAGGAGCAGATATAACAGCTCTGCTAATGATATTTCTAAATGGGTTTAACACACACACACACACACCCCTACACACCAACCAACACACTCACACCAACGCACCAACACACCCCCACACACCAACACACCCTCACACACCTCCTCTGTGTTCAGGCTGAGTGTGATTGTACTTTAATAATCCGTCATTTGGGCTAATGTGCCAGCGTTCCCCCATTATCGTCTCAGGCGTGTTTGTTGCTCAGCATCATCATGTATAATTAAAGTCAACACTTGTCAAAATGCTAATTTGCTGCATCCACGGCTGATGGTGTAAAACATAAACTGGCTCTTTCTCTGTGTGAGGTGGGGATTACTCATGTTGTGAGGACAGGAAGTTTCCTGCAGAGGCAAAAACAAACTCCTGGAAACATTTTTTATGAGAACATTTCAAGGTTTGGATATAATCCTGTATGCAGCCCAACTTTCTTCATATTTTACATTTTTCAGACCTTATGAAGCTTTCAGAGTTTTTTCAATTGGACTTTTTCCCTTAGTTTCAGTCAACTGACAATTTGTAGAGGAATATTTCTAATTGTAAAGTTCATTATTTAGAGTGGCTAAGAGAAGCATGCACACAGCTGCTCTGTAATCAGAACTGTGGTGCAGTTCTTAGCCTCCCCACCAGGGGGCGCGGTTGTTTTGTGAGCATTGTTTTGTTTGAGATGTGAAAACTTGTTCATGAAAGTCATGTTTTAAAACAGTTGTATAATAGTATTTAATGTTTTGTTTGTCCTGTGGTCACACTTCTTACCAGTTGGTGGCAGTAATGCATATTTTATTAGCCAATCGCCCATATAACAAAGACGAAGAAGAAGAAGTTGTGTTTGGAGGCAGTTTATGTTGTTTCTGTGCATCAATACGACTGGTGAGTTACAGTATATTTGTGTTTCAGAATAATTTGTGTATTTTATTAATCTGGACATTTTCTGTTTGCTCATTTGCCCAATTGATGCTATAGCTAAGCTAAGCTAAGCTTGACTTTAAACTGGTGATTTTTATCAAACTTACTTGCTTTGCTTTACTTCAGCAATTTAAATGCCAGACTGGAGAGCAGTGAGACTAATGTTTTAGTTCATGTATTACCAAATGTGGGACCTTGGGCCTAGTAGTGAGGCTTACATGTGACTAATGTAGTCTACTAATGTGATAATTGGTGTTTACATGGAATTATAATTCAATTATTCTATTTTGTAGAGCGACACGCTTTTGCCTAAACCTGCTAATTAAAACCAGGAACCTGGTCTCGTCATTTACCCAGCGAACTCTGCCATCACCAGGTAACCGAACCGCAGGCTTACTAATCTACATCATCACAGCCCCAATGTCTGTGTAGTCTCTTGGTATTTCAGAAGACAGAGCAACACAAAGAGTCATTTGGCAGTAAAATGACAAATAGTTTTCAAATTTTTAACCAAATCTGAAAAATGTTGATTGAGTGATGGGTGGATGGAGAAGTTTGTTCTTTCATTGACAGAAGATGGTGAATAATATTTCTTCTGCCTCCACAGAGCTTGTAGCTTCATGGCTTTGTCAGATTTACATGTTCAGAGCGCTGGGCTGCATTAACATGGAAATAAATAAATGGAGTAAACACCTCAGCAGCTCAGTGAGTCACGCCGTCTCCAGGCGGCCCAGTAACGAGATGTGTCATCCATCTAACTTTCAGCAGACATGGCCTTTTAAAAAATGTAAAACGCTGCTTTTTGATTCGAGCATCTCCCTGCGGCCAATCAGCAACCTGACGTAAAGATCAGAACAAGAACGGATGCTGTCACATGTTGGCATAAAAAAGTTTGACCTTTAATGGAAATGCATGATGATGGAGCGTTGTGACGCGATGTTTATCTGATGCTAAGGAAGACAGAGGTTGGATGTTGCCTCAGGAACAAAACTTTTCTGCTTCAATGTAGAAAGGGTTCTAATTTTACTCATTCAGAGCTACTTGGATGTCCCTGAGATACAGCAACACTGGAGAAACAAAGAAACATTAAATGCTTGAAAAGTTCAGTAACTTAGTTTCTGAACACAAAGAAGTCCGTCTTATGCGCCGAGTCTTGGTAATGATAACGAGAAAAATCAGCCAGAAACTGTTTGGTCTTGCAGGATAGTGAAGAGTTCTTCAGATGCAGTTTAATCTAGATTTAATTTCAAGAGGAAAATGACTGAAAATCCAACATCAGGTGTAAAAGAACCTTCTGCTTAGGAAGAAGCCCTCGCTCTCTTCACCCGTCGCTCATCAAGAAGACTCGTGTGCCCTCTCCTCTTCCTTTCTGCTGGTCCGCCTCTTATCAGAAGCCTGGATCCAAAGTTATACGCAGCTTAATGTTTTGTGCATCTAATAAGTGCATTTCAGAAAGAAGGAAAAAGCCTTGGTTTTGGTTTTATTCAGACTTCTGCAGAAGTTGAAGAGCAGCTGATGTGCAGATTCAACAATCCTGGCCACCTGCACCGGCCTCAGGTCTGTCTAGACCAGAGCTAGACCAGAGCTAGACCAGAGCTAGACCAGAGTTAGACCAGATCTAGACCAGAGCTAGACCAGAGCTAGACCAGAGTTAGACCAGAGTTAGACCAGAGCTAGACCAGAGCTAGACCAGAGTTAGACCAGAGCTATGCTAGCTACACACTCCTGCTGCTGCTGCTAACAGCTGCCATTGTTTCCAGGATCAGAGCAGAAGTGGTTCTCGCCAAGTTCATCATTATAGGTCAATTCATAGCCCGATCAGACCGTTGCTGCACTGCAGAGGTTATAATTAAGTACAAAGTGGGATCTGTATTTGGTCTGGACCCTGAACGCCACATTGATGCTGATCCTCCAGCAGAAAGTTGCAGGATTTTCAGAGTTGTGGTCTGTGACGCAGTTAAATCACAGACATGTTGTGAGATCACCATCTGAGTATTTTCCTGGTGAATAAACCCAGGTAAACAGGAGCGTTTCAGTGTCATGGAAACAGGGAAAACCTCTTTGGCGAGTATTGAGTGTCAGATAACGGATCTCCTATAACCAGGAACCATTTGACTAAAATCTGAGTATCCAGGATGTTATTAGAAAAAACACAAAAATGTTTAATCTAGAAAGTTGTGTTTGAGGCTTGCAGCAGTGTTTACTGACTAGTTGAAATAATGTAGCCTCTCTTACAGCTGCTATGGCGTTCATTCATCCAGTGTCTGCTGTGTATTTCTGATTGGTATGGGACGCCTCAACAAAATTAAACATTTGGTTCCTCAGAAGTACAATTTCTATACCGGATCTGTAAATGTGGTTATTTTCAGCTCAGGTGGTTTGGATGTGTTTGGACTTCCTGCAGCCTCTCCAGCTGAAGCACGGCCACGACCTCTGCTAACACTCAGTCCAAATATTTCTTTTTGCTGTTCTAATTTAGCTCAGTTTCCCTTGGCGGCGCCGAGGCCATAATGACACTGCTGGTGCGCTGTGTACCTGCGAGGACTGGGACCACTTAAACTAAATGACAAACATATGCCAGTTAATGAGCAGAGGGTGACCGAGCTGCAGCTTCCCAATATGTGATGCAGCCAATACCTGGAAAAGTAAAAACCTGAACCGTCACTGGCTAATGACCTGAACAGGTGAAACCGGAGAGCTGCAGGTCGCATGCTGCTGATCCAAGGATGGATGGATGTGCTGCAGCACAAGATGATTAGCATCATTATGCTTTTTGCAGAAAATAAATTATATATTTGGTTAATTGCTTAAAAACTTCTAATTCAAATTGATTTAACTTAACGTTTAGGCTGGATCATCTTGTTTGTTTCGTCTGTTAGCTTCAAATAATACTTTTTGTTTTATTGCACTTCTCCAAATTTCAGAAGATCTTAAATTATTCAAACATAACCTCAAGTCCACAAAGACACCCGAGAGATTGCGAGCTCTAATTATACGTTATTAATAAATAAAAGCCACACTAATAAAGTTTCAGAAAATCTAATTAAAAATCCTGTATTTACACAAATAATATAAACTCATGTAGATTAAGATGCACAGCAGACAAGCAGCAAACTCTTCATTTGAGGAAATTAAACCAACTTTTCAGCAGGAAGTTTCTGAGTGGATAAATGTTGCCATGACAACACACTTCAGTTAAAATAAACCTTTTACAGTAATTCAGGGTCCAACAGCTGCACCTGGTTACAAACTGCATGGCTGTTTCTCTCCTGAAGAGGTTTGACACTTTGCAACTAAACCTCTTCAGGCGCAGTGAGGTGAGGGACGGGAGAGCTAGCGCCGACTCAGAATCCGACTCAGGATCCGACTGAGAATCCGACTCGGAATCCGACTCAGGATCCGACTCAGAAGCCGACTCAGGATCCGACTCAGGATCCGACTGCCTGAATTCACACCACATGATTTATTATCACCATCATAAACACAGTTTATCTTAAACTGGAGCAGCATTAAAACGTACAAAGACGAGATGCTAACCAGTTTTTTCCATACATGCTAGGCAACATGACGGCTGCTGTCCATCACCTCCGGGTCTTTCTCAAAGTTATGAAACAAAACGAAAGTTTGGTTGCATCCTTGTCTGTTTATGCAGCCGGCCCATTTTCTATTTAGTGATATCAACTAAATAGAAGTGACATTAGGTTACAGATGTGTTTTCAGACTAGCTTTAAACATTGGCTGTTTTGACGTCCATCATGGCGGAATGGGCGGAGCTTCTTACGTCACGTACACGTCACTTCCTGTTTCCTCTTGTCCTCTGTCAGACGGAGAGGCCGGTTTGAAACACTCTTGAACTTTCAAACCTTTCTACACAGAATCAGCGGTGAGTTCCTTGTGTTTAGTAATTTGTAAAACCTTTTATTGATCCAACCAATTTACAGAATAATTTCCCAAACTCTCCTTTTGCTGCCAGTTATGAAGCTAAATCTGTTAGCTTAGCGCTACACCAGAACACAAGCTTTGAAATCCAAGGTTTGTCCTGTGTAATGATTTAGTTTTATGTAATTAGATGGAAACACATAATTGAATTGTCCTTTTATTGATGTGGGTTTTTTTAAAAACAAGATCAAAGGTAACCAAACATTTGTTTTGGTCATTTTAAGTTGGTTTGTTTTTTATCTTCTTCCTAGTTTTACCTCAGACTGATCCGGTTTCATGTTTTACTCCTCTTGTGCAACGTCTCCCAGCCACTTCAAGCTCGACTGTGATGAACTGTACAATTAAAGGTTAATGGACTCGTACAGCTGTGAGAGTTGGCCCTAATCGCGTTCTAATTAGAGGTGGTTCGGTTCTGCTCCCCTCCAGACAATTAGCCTTTCTCTTCCTCTGCAGAGCGCCGCTTTCCTCCACTGCCACAAAGTAGGGCAGCGCATTTCGCTCGGAGTATCCCTCATCCCTGTCAGGACCGAAGTGGCCTCGCTGTCCGCCGAGTCGCTCAGCTGGACGCATTAATGAGTGACCCAGTCGACCCCACGGCTGCTAGGAGGGAAACGAGGAAGTTCGCGGCGCCGTCTCCTTGTCAAAACGAGGTCAACATCTCCTTTATTAACAACATTCCCAGGTTTGACCTTTTCCAGGAGCTTCCTCAGCTACTTACACCAGAGTTTGGTCATCCAACATGTGGCTTTAAACCAGCAACATGGCGCACAAACAATTTAGATGTTTTATAATCTGGAAGTTATGAATAAATGTGAGGACATTCCTCCTCTGCACAAACATTTTAAAACAGGTTTTACCTGAAATCAACGTCTTTGCTTAGCAACAGATCTACCAATAAGTCAAGTTAACATATTTGTACTGGATATTATTCAAACACCATGAACAACAAAGAAATATTAAGAGAAGTTATAAAAAGTTATTCAGGCTAAAATGAATTACGTTCCAGTTACTATGAGTCAAACAGTCTAAGAGGTTTTAGTCTGGCTGTAAAGGATCTCAGTATTACAGATGTTTTTCAGTTTTCTGGAAGTTTGTTCCAAATTTGTAGTGTACAGAAGCTGAATGCTGCTTCTCCTCATTTGGTTCTGAATGCAGAGCAGAACCTGAGAGGTCTGAAAGCTGATGCATCAGCAGCAGATCTTTAATCGTTCAGTGATTTATAAACTACAATCAGTAGTTTAAAGTCTGTTCTGTCAGTGAAGGCCTGTAGAACCGGGTGGTGTAGCACACCTGCATCAAACGATGGCTCTTTAGAGGCCTAGGATGAACATTGACGTGCTGAGGAGGTTGTTGCTACCACCAGGGAGAGAACTACAACATGCAGGATGCCGGGCCTCCAGGACCGACTTTGGGCATCCCTGACCTACATGGAGAGGCGTTTATATATGATGGATGGATGTTTTTTATTCTCCCAGCATGCATAAGAAGATAAACAGTGTGACGATGCTTTAGTGTCGCAACCTTTGATCGTCCTTCACTCCTGCAAAGTGTTTTTCTTCATGAGGCCTTTGACTGTTTCCCTGCAGACTTTCAGCATCTTAACGGCAGAATAAGCAGAATTTCTACATGAAATTATTTCCAGCACATGAAAGTCAGATAAGATGTGATCTTTGCTCTCTTCCACCTCACCTTTCAGGTCTCTGCGTGCTTGAGAAATCAGTGCAGTGATATCACAAATGCGATTAAAGTTGCATTGATGTGAGAACGCAGCGGCGCCGGTGCAGTGGACTATGAACGCATCCAGCCGAGTGTGGCTGCGTGTTAATGCTGCTTGGTCCTGAATAAGTCAATGAGAACGCTCCAAGCAGATAAGCACTAAGTTTCAGCGGCGGATGACTTTAGAAAGATTTTTTTTTTCTGACATGTCTCCTTAAATTAATGATCTGCCGGCTTTCCTCGCTCTCTTGTGGTCACTTACGGCTGCATTAGCGACTTGCATCCTCTAATGTAAAACTTTCACTGCCGTCATTAAAGAGTAAAAGTTGCTGTGTGTCGCTGGAGGATCTGATGTTGAGCTTCACACAGTACTGATGCAGGACTTTAACTGTTTAAATACTTTGTAAAATAACTATCTGAACTGTAATCTAATTGCACATTTCTGACCTCCTGAGTTGCACCTCAGATTAAAATAGCATTGCATCATCACTGATTCTCACTGCTTTTCTATTTCATTTGTTTTATGGTGTGCGAAAAATGTCGTCTTTTGAATATATATGCACACATTTTATATAAGGCTATGATGGCTTATTAGGGCCACTGTACATAGAAAGAAGGAGTAATTTATGACAAAAAAGGAAATCACAATTCTGAGGTTAATTTCAGAAATTTTCTAAGAAAAATGAAATTTCTGAGCTCCAAAAGTTGAAAATTTGCAAGAGAAAGAATCAGAAAATTAGAGATTCTCTATAAAGAACATGGACATTTCTGAGTTTGAGAAGTCAAAAATTTGAGACAAAAAAACTCGGAAATTTTCTGACTTCTGAAACTCAGAAATGTTCAAGTAAGTTTTTCTGAGATTAATCTAAAAATGTCAGATTTTTTTTTCTAGAAAATGTTCGACTTTTCAAGCTGTTTCCTAGAAAATTTGTGAGATCTCAAAATTTCTGAGGTTTTTGTTTTGGCATACATTTATTTATTGTCTTATTTCAAGACGCAGTCATTTCAATTCAAGCATCCATTCATTCCAATTTATCCTAGTTATTAAGTAATGAATTAAGTTCATTTATTATTCAAGAGGCCCAACAATGTTTGTCCTCCCCAAACGTTTGGTTTCTACAGATTTTTCCAGTGGAAAAACAGTGGGCCGAGTGCACACACCTGCGGGACGCCAGTGAATAATTCAGCTGTAAATATTTTTATCTTTAAGGAGGAAATGCAGAAAATTCAACACCGTCCAAAGATTTAAGATACAAAATACCTCTGACTTTAAATGTGGCTCTGTAGACATTATACTGGTATTAATATTTAGACAGTTGTGAGAAATAAACATGAATCCTCAGTCAACATTAAACATGGCTGAAAGTTGATAGTTTTTTTTTTTTTTTTCAGCCATCAGTTATTATTTGTTCTGTTTGTGTGAAATTCTTCTGCTGCTGCTGCTGAGGTGCTTTCATAAATGTGATGACCTTCACTTTGTCTGGGATTTAATTCTTCTGCTTCCTTTGAATGAGTGGAGCGTTAGAGGACAGTTTCCAGTAGCTGAGGCCACCAGGCGCGTTCCTGCTGGTTGCCCTGAGCCGGGGCTTTATAAATAACTGAAAATGTTTGTCAAGGTGCAAAAAGAAAATCTGGTGCAGCTCAGAATTTACAAAAGCAACAATAGTTTTAAAATCCATGTTAGATTAAAAGTAATTTAAATAATGTAATAAATTTGTTAGTAGCTACAATATTCATCCACTGATTCTTTGAAAGACTCACAAATTACTAACTTCAATTCACTGCATTATGTATTGAAACAGGATGTATATACTTCTACTGAATATCCTTTTCTTTATTGTCTCTCAATGTTTTTAAGAAGTAAATCTACCAGAATCTTCAATAATGTTTGAATTTTTAAGCTTTTTGTATAATTTGTCTTAGAAAATGATTCTTATCATTCGATTCAAACACATACTACTGAGATTTTATGTGACAAACACAAAGAAAGAAAGAAAGAAAGAAAAAAAATTAAACATGGTTTTAAATTATTTTTAAACAAAAATCTGAAAAGTGTGGCATGCATTTGAACTGGACCTGTGTTAAAAAGCTAAAAATCTTCTGGGGTATTTCTGCACCAGCTTTGCATGAAATATGTAGTATCCAGCCAGGTTGCATCCAACACTTTGCAGATCCGTATATTAAATACCAGCTAAATGTTTGGGAAATAAAACTATGTTCACAATTCATAAAAGACCAATAAAAATAGTTTTTATACAAGTTGACTGAAATGTTTAATGTGTTCAAACTGAATCCAAAAATGGTCCCAAATCAGACAAATAAATCTGCTGAAGCTGAAGTTTTAGTCGTCGCCTTTTCAGTTATGATTAAAAGATAAAAATTGAAAAAGCAGCAGAATTTCAGAAGGAGCTAGAGTTATTACATAGCGTTCTGCCTCCACAGATCTAAAATGAGGGATTGATCAGGACTTTTGCACAGTACAGGATGTCACTCTGTAAACCTTCACACAGTCACAAGGCGTTTAACACTGAATGCTTCATTTTCCTGCAGTTATTATGAATTAATTTTAACTTAAAGCATCTCAACTCACTCTGCAGTCTAGGTTTTGATTTGCTGATGTGTTTGTAAGGGGAACGCGGCTCATGAATATGCATGCTTTGTGCAGCTTTGTTTTGCTCTCTGTGTGTTTGTGACGTATCGCCGTGGGATCAAAGCTGACGGTCCGTCCCGTCTCTGTCCTCCAGCTGTCTCTCAGACAACATAATCCCTCTCATGTCTCCAAGAGGAGGCGAGCTGCATCCATTAGAGCCCATTGTGCTTCTTCTGAAGAGCTGGCCTCACACTGATCCATGCGTCAGTTTGTTGATGCTGCAGAACCGATGCTTCATATTTGGTCTGTGCCTGATCTTATTTTAATGAGCTGCTTTTCTCCATGATTGCAGATGATTAAAACAAGCAGCGCAGAAGTTAGCACTAATTGAGCCATAAACACATTAACGCTCACATATTGCCTCAGATTCCACATGTTCAGGTTTTTAATGATGGTGGAGAATTAAAGGTGAATATATTTAAAAATAATTTCATTAAATATACCACACAGACCCCCTCTCTGAGCTTGGATAAACACTGCAGTCTGTGTACAGAATCGATCTCAGGTTCATCGTAAAAAACGGCTTTAATTTGGGTTTTTAATTATTTATTTGCACTAAAATCTATTTTAAAAACAAGCTCTGAGTTTTTAAATGAATTTATTTTGTCTAATGCACACAGAGCAAACTTATACATACCGCCTCAGATGTATACATACACCTGCACTGATATTTGGATTAATGTCCCAAGTTGCACCTTTTCTCTGCTAATCCGCTAATAGCAGAGCTAGTTTTCTATTTAGCTCTTGTTGTCGTAGGGCTATAGTTTAAGGTTAGCAGTTAGCAGCACTTTTATCCATCAACAAACATCTGGAACCACTCTGCCTGGACGTTTGACCATTTTTCTTGTCAAACGTTTTTTAGCATTTTAAAAACTGTTAATAATGTTGAGCTCTCAGAAAACCAACCAGGCTGCAGTTGACTGCTAACTCTACATGGATATTTACATTTTATCAAATAGTGATTCTCCTGAAATTACCTTGCATATTTTGTTACATTAACATAAAAGCTCTGCGAAAGGCAGAGCAGGACGCTGGAAAGCATCGGCGCAGAGGCTGCAGGCATTTCAGTCTCATCCAAGCATATGCAGATAAATTCAGCTGGTCCAGCGTTAAAACACTCAAACAGACACCAAACACAAAAAGCAAAGGTGGATTAATGGAGGCTGCATCACTCTGAAGCAGGTTCTCTATTTTTCATGCACAAAAGTGGACAGTGCTCTTCAATTTACCTTCATTTGCAGCGGCGGCTGGTGGAGTTAATATGATGGGCCTTCAGATTAGTCCAGGTAGGAAGAAGTACTTTTTCGACTCGTCCTTGACTTGGCTTCATCCCACCTAATTATTTATAACCAGGCAGCTCGAGAAGCGGCTCCTTACTCCAGCTGTTCCAGTGTTAGCATTTATCTCCCTCAACATCCACCTGCAAATTGACTTTTATAGACACAAGTGTTATCAAATTTCCACCTCATTTGATCTCCAAATTAGGATGAAAGCTCCAGTTCAAACCTCTGCAAAGCTTTAATGATCCAAAAATCCAACGTGTTTCTGTGTGAACTGAGGTTTATTTTACCCAGTATGGTAATGTAATCTGTTAAAAATTATATTTCTTCAATTAAAACTGACCGTAGTTCCCTGTGGCCTAATTTGACTGAGCATGCTAACACTGACATTAGCATTAATGGCTGTAATTTTATAGCAGCGCTAATCTGAGCTGCAGATCATTAAGAAAAAACATTCAAATCTGTCCTGAATTTCAACTTTTAATAAGTTAGAAATAGGATATTAGTGATTATTGGAAAAATACATCTTGAAACTATAGTTAAAACATTTTATAGTGTACACAAACCATTTTAAACTGAGGAGATGAAATGTGTTAAAGGTATTAAATATCTTTAAGCATCATTTCTGAACAGTTTTTTGTTTCTAACTCATTCTGCTAAGTAAAAGTGTTGCTGTGTCACATGCAGGTCTGAAACGTGGCGTCTGGGCAGAGGATGTTGCGTTTCTGTCAGTTTTCACACATTGGTCCCGGCTGTCAGCCTTCCTGAGCGCAGCTCTAACAATAACGCCACCTCCGGCATGTTGACAGTCCTGTTGACTTTCTCTCCCTTGTGGGCTTTGATTGCTTTGACAGCAGAGATAAATGATGATGTTCTCTCTTTTTGACTCAAACTGCCTCAGAAAAACTTAAGCAATATATTTTTGGCCAAATAATGCTGCAGTCCGGTCCTTTTTTAACCCTTGTGTGCGACTCTAGGGTTGCATCAGACCAGGCAGGCTGGCCTGCTGGCCTGCATTATGGTGGTGTGTTAGTTCATAGCAACAAGCATCAAGTTGGCTTCCTCTGCGTTGCAGCCAGGAACTCAGAGCTAACGGTTTTCATTCACTCCTTTTAGCACAACTTGAAAACAATAGTTTTTCCAGGATCCAATCAGATCGTTCAGAAGCAGAAATTAACCCTCAGAGCGCCGAGAGAAGAGACTCTGTTATCGTCGCTGTTGGTAGCGGATGTCAACTGTGCGCCAGATTTACAGGCGTACCAGAAACACAACACAAAGGTTCCAGCTTGTTACTTCTGTAAATTAATATGTTGACTAATTGCTTTAAAATCTAATCAAAATTAGTCCCAGTGCATTTTTTATTTGAACAAACTAAATGTTTGGGTTGTCTGAACTTATTACTTGTTTTATGTCAATTATATGCTTTTTCCATAATCTTGTAACAATTTTAGTTTGAACACAGAAGTTCACACTGAATTAATGGAAAATAAATTTATCTAGAGAGAAGAATAAGAATGTGGAAAAATTAATGGAGAGATATTTAAATAAAGTTTTAAAAGTCAAATACATGGAAAATGCTTTTCCATGTATTTGCAAACTGCAGCAACCAGTTTGGACTCAGCAAGTGTATTTATGAGTTTAAAGTAAATTGATCTATTGATTGATTGAGCTGCGGACAGTCGCTGTATTGATCGCTGGGAGAGAAACTTCACATTTATCCACTTGTGTAGTCGCTCTAATTAGGTTAGTCATGCTCTGCTGCGCGAGGCCGTTTACTGCCCTCATGGGGCCCAGCATTAACAGCCCACTCTCCACACTGGCTAATTTGTTTTCATTAGAATCAGTGGAAAACACTGTCAAAGCTAATCTTCTGTGTCGAGCGCGCAGCCGCGCGGTTTGCTGACCCCGGGATTCTCTCTGCTGTGGGTGGCCACGCAGAGCCGCGCCTAAATAAACGTGACAAAGTCATTGGAAAGAGATCTGACGCAGCGTTTACGCCGGCCGGACGCTCATTACTCAGGAGAGGTCCAGGCTTCCCTCAGCAGACTCCTGCAAATCAGTCAGATTTGTGTCCGCAGTCAGAGCTCTCAGCTTCCCGCTGAAAGTCCTGAGGTTGTGAATCTTCCTGACTCATTCCTGCTGCTGGGATATTTAGGTTGGATCAGTGTCAGCTTCCAGCGCTCGGGAAGGTAAAGTGCAGGCTGTGGCGTGCCGTCAATCTGTTTGCAGTATGAAAAGAGCAAATGTATGACAACAACATGTCAGGCGTGATTATTTATCTAGTTAACGTCGGTACACTTCTGGAATATTCCCTAAAGATGTTTCCAGAGGTGAAGTTTTCCTCACTGCAGGGTTTCACTGAAAGCAAAGGTCAGGAAGCGCAGAGGGGGAATGTATGTTGTTAATATTTATGTTTTGTTTTGGTCCATTTCAATTCGACTCCGGTTCGTTTGTGGAGATGAGAATGAGTAACCAAACTCTGATCAAAGGATGAACTCTGACCCTACAAACCTTGGTCTCTGGTTGGTTGAAGTGAACTCTGCTGCGGTTTGAATGTGAACGCCATCCGGACTGGAGAGCGCACCAAAAGCAGGAAGTGGACTGCAGCAGGGCATTCTGGGTAAATATAACAACAAACATGAGTTTATCGCTAGCAGGAGAAATGACTCGTGGTCTTTTACCACAAACAGAAGAGAAATCTTCCAACCATTAACATTTGACGCTGCTTCATTTTTGTTTCCATTTGGTGAAGAGGGAAGTTGTGCTCAGGGTCTTCTTCAGAGTTTTTGTGTCTTTCCCTGTGCAGTGCCCCCACAGGCCAGGAGGGGAACAGGTCGCTCAAAGCCTTTGGCTGGTTTAGAGCAGAGAGAAAGACCCGCTGCAGCTGCAGGTGGAGCAAATGTTTCAGTTTTAGTTCTCAATTCAACTGAGTCTACTGGGCTGTCAGGTTTTAAAACATCTTTAAATATATATTTTTGTTGTTTTCATTGCTTTATTTAATTGAATTGTGCAGCACTTTGGTCAACGTCTGTTGTTTTTATGTGGCATATAAATACATTGACATGGACAAATACACATGAGATCTCCTCTAAAAACATTTACAGCTGTGTATTTTAATAAGGCAAGCACCAAATATACTTTAACATGTGTTAATACGCAGCACCACTGCAGAAGCTCACACTCAGCCAATCAGCACCAAAGAACATGATTGGTTGCACCACACAAATCTGTTCTTCTGTCCACACGCATAAAATGTTTCTCAAGTTTTTACCAAATACAAAGATGTTAAAAGGTAAAAAATCTAATTATTTTAAAATAAAAACACAAGCTGCTGCCTGTCTGGATAATTTTGCAGGTTGTGATATTTCTGATTAGAATTAGAGGAGAAGTGCATCAGAATTAATTTATCATCGTTTCTAATCAAGCAAACACAATCAGGGTTTAACTTCTATCTTATATACAAAAAAATAATTCAAGTTCCTGAAGTTTTGTTTTCTGTCGATTATAAACCTTTTATTTTTTTCATTCCCATAATCATTTGAGATTATTTTTTATAATAATGATGAGAGATTCTGACTTATTTTCTTCTCCTTCCTGGATTTTTTACATCAATTTCCTCTGGTTTTCTGCAAACATGCGTCTCCTGCAGGAAATTATGTTTAGCACTGCATTTTAGGTTTTCTAGTTCCTCATGAGATTTCTCTTTTTTATGAAATGTTTGCTTCCTCAAATTAGAGGAAGCCATGAAAGCCGACAGGTTTGCTTTTAACACATGAGGAGGAAAACGTGGAGGGTCAGGATGTCTGAGCATTTCTGCTGCGATTTCCTCTGAATTGCTTCAAATCTTTCTCTTAACTGTCAATTTTACTAGACTTGACTTCCTACAAGGGTAATTTTGCTGTTTATATTGCATGATATTGAAATGAAACTGCTTAAATTACAACATTCACAGATAAATGTGAAATAAATGTATCATTTTATTAAATTGGACTGTGCAGAATCTCACTGTACTTTTTCCTTGTAGCTTTGGTTGTGAATCTGACTCCTTTTTAGAAAACTGCTCTAAACTGCAACATTTTCTTTCAATATTTTCAATATTTCTCTAATGATATTGTCTATTCCTATTCATTTAATCTTACAGATTTGACCATTTTGTTCCCTCCAGTTCATACTTTTACCTGGAAACATCTCATTTTGTGTTTTAACTGTGGCACATCAGTTTAATCTTAGAAAAGTAGTTTCATAGATTATGGAGAAAAGTGGTAGATAAACATGTTTGAATCTAAAGTGTAATTTAATTTCTTTGCGCAGGTAACTCCTTGTACTTCATTGCTTGGATTGTGCTCTAATGCACCCAGTATTTTATGTTGTGATTTTGCCAGTAGGTTATTCTTTTGGGGCTTTTTGTACATTTTTACTCTTGTATCTTTATGCCTTCATTACCTAAAACATTGCTGCTGCTAAACTTCAGTTTTCCGACTGTGAGACAATAAAGTGTATTTTTATTCTCTTCAGACTTGGACACCTTTTAAAATGGTGAAGGGATGTGAAATATGAGCATCGAGGTTCTTTGAAATATGTGAAAATGAATTAAAAAACTTATAAATTAAATATCCTCTCTGCAGATAAACATAAAATGCTCAGTACCTTCAATAAGTAGGAACTTCATGTCGGTTTTGTGTTTCATTGCCGTTGATTTTCCTCTGTGGTATTTCCAGTGTGAGCTGTGACGGAAAGCATGTCGGCTGTTTGAAGCTCCTGCACTATAAAGAAAACATAATGAGCTATCTATGATAGCTTATGGGTTAGCTTTCAATACTTGTGTTCTGCTTTGAAGACTGATAACATGCTTTTGAAAGTAATTGTGTTTCCAGGCCTGATTTCAGCCCCAATCTTCACCGCCGGTCCTTTGATGTTGCTTAATGTGGAAACTTAACAGGGTGGAAGGATGTTAGACATGAGGAAACTTATTGTTATGCACATCCAGGTGGACTTACAGCGTCTGGAAAACTTTTACTTTTTGCCACATTAAAAAGACAAATTTTAATATGTCTTTCTGCATTAAGTCACATTAACAAACATTTAATAGATGTCATTTGGTCAAAAGAGACTAAGACTGAACTATTTCTGTCCTAAAAACAAAACGTTATGAGAACAAGGCTGCGTTCCCGCAGCAGGTCCTGATGCTCAACTCTTGTTTTATATTCTTTTAGATGAAATATGATTTTTGTTTGTTTTTCTGAGTTCGTTCCGTTCGGCTGTAGTCAGTTTGGATGAAGCGCCAACCGCACAGCGACCCGCATGCGCAGAAGAAGAACGCTTACGTCACACAGCAGCGCTCTGTTTACGGAAGTAGCAATGGCCGCCGCCGTCAGAGGAGGGATTTTAAAGTTGTTGAGCGCGGAAAGCGTCACCAGGTGAGAACAAGACGAAGGAAGCCGATGAAAGGGAAATTAGTCACTTCTGTGAAGGTGAGTAACCAAACAGCAGCTATTACTATCATTTTCAGTCTGTTTACGTCCAGATATTCTGCTTCTTCTGGTGCAGAAATATGAAGCATGTCTCACGTCCATGATGTAAACAACCTGGATAAAATGGGACCTGACCGTTCAGACTGCAGACGCTTTGAAAACAATCGGATACAGTTTAGATTGTTTTTGGATGAGGAGTTCGGCTTTGGGCATTAATGTCAGATACGTGTCGCGTCTGGCTGCTGTATCTAAGCCTGTAAGGAATCCAGCTTCCTTGACAGAAAAATATAAAAAAATGATGAATCCCTCGAAAAAATCTTTATTTTATAAATTAAGTAAAAATCTGAATATTTTTGTTTTTTAAGATGAAGTTAAAGCACCAAAACAGACTGAAATAAAACAATGCAGACATGAAATTCAAATCTATCTCTCAAAAGTTACATCTAAGCAAAACAGATCAAACTTTGAGACGTATTCAGAGAAAAGGATATCAATAATTTAAAGTGACTGAAAAACCAAACAAAGCTGATCTGCAGCTGGATCCATCAACCATCATAAAAAGATGATGCTCCGTATCCATCTGCATCCGGCTCTTTCAGAAACTCTCTGGATTTCAGCTGCGCTATCCGAAATCTTTCCACCTTTTATCCTCCAACAGATTCCACTCGTATGGGAGATCATCTCGCAGATTAAAAATCAATGTTCCTCCAGAGCTGGATGGATATCTCTGACTCTCAGGCATGACGGTTGCTCTTTGCTTCACTCGCTTTGCAGAATAGTTTTAGATTTTTTATTAAAAGCAGGTAAGAAGTACAGGTTTTTCAAGTATTGCAAACCAAACATGAACAGAAGAAAGTTGGAGAGGAGCAGCTGGGTTTGGAGGCATTAAATTAAAATTAATATTTTGCAATTTTCATACATCTACTTGGGTTTTTACAGCTTCTAAGAACAACCAGAGCTTAAAAACACTCAAGTTTTGTTTTAGTGGCTGGAAAATGAGTAATTAAAAAAAAATCCAGATTGAGTCATTTGAGGGACACTGAGTCGTTACCTAGCAACCTGAGCAAAGCCCAGCCCCGTTACCTAGCAACCAGTCAAATTTTCAGCCATCTTTGCTCCTCAAGCTAGCATAGCTAGCGCAAAATGGAAAAGTTTCTGACTAGGAAAGCCATAAAGAAGTTCAGCTGCGTATAGTGAAGTACAAAGCTTTAAGAAGAGCTATCTTCACGGGGGTGAACACGTACCAAACTTTCTGATCAGAATATGAGCTTGTGCATACATCATACAATACTGCCTATGGATGCTACGATCAGACAGAACATATTGTTCGTACGATCACAATAATCTGGTTGGTCTTTTTCAATCAAGTTTTCCCAGGCTATTTTATTGTGTCATTTGAGGTTTTGTGGAAATTCAGCCACCAGCTTTCTGTCAAAGAGAGGAAACGTCGCGGTGCTGTAGCTGCTTTGTTTCGCGGGCGCCATTACGCAGACGGCGGTTTCTGGTGCTTGGAGTCTCTGATGTTATTCAGATCAGAGTAATCTCCCTATGAATTTTCTGCTCAGATCAGCACCTCTTCTCTTCCTGCCTGTTTTCATTACGGCGTCAGCAGAAACACGTGGCGATGATGGGGCGTTTTCATCACATCTGACCTTTCACAGTTCTTGCACTTTGCAGCTTCCTCCTCCAGCTCTCGACCTCAGCCTGAACTTTGGAGTGTGTGGGTTTTTTTAACATAATAATGGATTTTAGGCTTTAAGAGTTGGTAGCAGGAAGGCGAATCTTCAGCTTTTGTTCACAGTTGATTTAATTGATTTAAAGTTGATTTAATTTTGAAAATGTTCCTCTTCTTTAGCGAATCTTAGGAAGGTGGGAGACAGGAAGTGTGATGAACAGGAAGTAGCAGGTGGAACATGCATCAAATTATTACCTTAATTATCATCTTGTCTAAAAGCAGAGGTGGGACCAAAAGGTTGTACTCAAGTAAGAATAGCACTACTCAAGTTAGCGTAAAAAGTAACCGTCCAAGAGTAAAAATCTGATTCAATATTTAAATATAATGTCAGCAGACAGACAAAAATGTAAACAGATTCAGGCAGCACTTTTCCAAAGCTTAAAAAAAGAATGAATGAATACTTCCAGTGAGTAATGAAGATAAACCAGGCTGATGTATTTCCAGGTGAGCAGGAAGAAAAACCAAACTTCAGCTGGAAGCGTCTGTAGCTCAAGCGTTTTGTTCTTTCTTCATTCAGTGAAGTTACATGGCGAAGGATTTGGATCAATGGAGAAAATAATCCTGACTTTAATCTCACAATTCACACTATGTGTCTCTGAAATAAAAGTAAAAAGTACAGCAAAGTATAAGTATTTTTCTACAAAACGTTTCTCTTGTAAATGCAATTAGTGCCTGCAAGTTAAATGTTGGAGGAACTTCTGGTTTGCTGCTCGTTCCTCCCCTGCAGCCTCTGCTGCTCCGGCCGTCCAGCCTTCCTGTTGGTTATCATTTTATTTCCAGCGCTCGTGATTTCCCATCTGCAGGACCTGGCCGGGTCCCAACTTGGCAAAGAAGCCCGGTTCTGTCTGCAGCGCTAAAGAAAAAATTCAGCGACGGGCTAATTGGAGCGCTGCTATTTTCAGTCCTGGCACCGGTTGCTGGTTCTGGCCTCTGATCATGAGCCGGACCTGATGAAGGAGGGTCAGTGGTCAGCGGGGGGAAGCCATCACTGTTTATAGAAAGCTTGAACCCGGCAGAGACGGATCAGAACCTGCTGCTGCGCTGTGCAACATGGAAAACATGATTTAGAATGTTGGAGGTTTATTTGGACTGGACCAGTGAATAATAAATGATTAGTTTGAGGGGCTAAATATTTAACTAGCAAGCCAAATATTTAGCTAACTACCTAGCTAACTAAAATGTATCTTTGAACTAAATATTTAGGTTTAGACTAAATATGTAGCTATTCACACTAAATATTTAGTTAGAAATCTAAATAGTTTCAAAATATATAACTAACTAAAGTTTTGTTGAAAACTAAATAGTTTAAGGCTAAATATTTAGCTGTTCAAGCTAAACATGTACCTTGAACAGCTAAGTGGGAATTTTAAAGAGGAACAGCAAAAGTGGTTTTGCAGAGCTTCCTAACAACTGATGGAGTTATCCTGTGTAGTAATAATAATAATAATAATTTCTCTGTTATGTTGATCTGTTAGCAAGTCAAAAGCAACCGTCTTCAGTCAGAGGCTTCCTCAGATGTGTTGCAGCACTGACTGCTACCCTCAGCATCATCATCCCTCTCTGAAGATACGTGGATGATATGCAACAATATTTAGTTGAATTATGATTTATTTCATTGTTTCAACTTAAATAATACAAAAAAGAACTGATTAGGGCTGCTGGTAAATGTGTGAATGGTTGTAAATGGACCAACAGGAACGTATTTTTGAATAATGTTTTTACTTTCTGTGTTCTGGAGTGAGCAGTAAAGGTCAGGAACGCACAGAGGCAGCAGTTTTTAAAAACCCCGTCCCACTCGAGGTTGTGCTTTTATCACCTCTCCAAACGCTGCGAGACGTTGAGGCTCGTAAACATCCCAGAATGACATTTCTCTGCAGCTTGTGGAGATCTGTGAGGTATTTCTGAGGTACCAGGGGAACGAAGCCGACGCTAACCAGAAATGATCGCCTCTAAACAGTTTCAGGCCACAGCTGTTGCCATTTTTAATGTTCAGAGTGATGATGACTGTCAGCTGCACATGGGGCCCTAATTAGACTTGACTTCAGGAAAAATAGAAACTGATTTCAAGTGGGGTGATTTCCAGCATCCACAGCTGATTCCTGACCTTTTCGTTTTACCTTCTCTGCAGCGAGAAGGACTCAAGGTTTCTGGGTCTGATCCATAAAGTCACAGTTCGTTCTGACAGCCATTGTCAGAATAATCTAAGCGTGATTGATGCTGCGCCATGCGGTGATTCGCTTCCTGTATCACCTCTTTCTCCTTCAGCTGATGTGTTTGCATAATGTGCTCTCTGGTCGTAGTAATAAGTGGAAAAGGACATAAAGGAACGAGGGAAGGAAATTGGAAGAAGGAAAAGCTTTTTATGCCTCTCCACTCTTTAACCTCAGTTTTTCTCTCGTCTGACTCACATCCATGCAGTAGCTGTATCCTCTGCAGCTGAGAACTCACTGGAATATTCTTAGAAATAAACTTCATATCCACCTTTTTATTTGAGGTTTAGCTGCAATCTCTAGTCATCTGTCAGGAATCTCTGCAGGTGGTTGAAATGTCTGCAACGGTCAGCAGCTCAAATGAGTCTGGACAGGAGACTAATAACTAGCGTTAGCTTTGGGGAAGCTAGTGACTAGCATGGCGAGGATGGTCACTAACTGTCAACCTGTCTAATGTATGTCCTTAAAAACGTCGTATGCCTACCTTTCTTCTTGGTAAATTTCTTTAATGAAACAAGAATGAGTCTGATAAAGCAGGTGACCAGCCTGGGCATGCTAGTTGGTAGCATTTCCAATGCTAACCCCACCCTATCCAAGGCTAATGTTAGCCTGTATAATGCTAATGTCACCTTAATCAAGGGGAACGCCAGTCTATCAAGTGCTAAGTCTAGCCTATCCAACACTAATAACAGCCTATCCAAATGTAGCTTAGAAGCCGAGAGATGCTGGAGTAGGGGATGTGATCGTTGCCCGTTACAATGAATGAAAGAGTTAGTTTAAACTTCCTGTTCTCACATTAGCCTTGGATAGACTTGTGTTAGCCTTGGATAGACTAGTGTTAGCATTGGAAAGCCTAGTGCATATGGTCACACAGAGACTTACAGAGGAACAGAAGCAAATGAGGTGGATTAGCATAGCTGCTAACAACTGATCGTGTCATCCAGGACATTTTCCTGTAGAATATCGTCTCTGGATATTGAGGTATTAGCAAGTCCTGCTGCAACAGCTAATGCTAGCCTATTAAAGGCTAATGCTAGCCCATTTAATGCTAATAATGCTAATGCTAGCCTATTCAAGACTAATGCTAGCCCATTCAATGCTAATGCTAGCCCATTCAATGCTAGAAGTAGTCTATCTGTGCTAGTGGACAGTAAAGTAGGTTTGCAATCCAGTGGTGACCAGCTAAAGCATGCTAGCCACCACTAGCCTGTCCAGAGCTAGCTTCAGTGAGTCTCCTTCTCGTTTGCTAATTTGTTCAGTTACAGCTGTCTGCTGTCATTACTGATAGCTTTCTCTCTCTCTCTCTGTGTAAAGCAGTGACCGTTGATCTGCTAGTGTGTAGAGGACATATTAATAGTTAGCCATACTTTCTGAATGTCTTTCAAACATTTTTCTCTGTGCTTTTCAACCATTTCCTGTCATTCTCACGGCTACATTATATTGTTCTGTCTGAACAATTGAGAAACAGGAAGTATTCTGGCTAAAGGAAGCATTATATAAAGAAATATCTGAAAGTCAAATCCCTGACAGAAAACCTGAAACATTTACAGAAACCAGCACCTTTTGGGGAACAAAATGTCTTTTTTTGCAACTTAGCCAAAGAAATGGGAACAAAGTGTATTTGCGAAAAGCTGCTTGTAAGAACTTCAAGTTCCAGTTTCAACCTGGTTCTTCACTAAGTTTTCTCGACACAGCACTGGTTTATCCTCCATTAGCGTCTGGCTGACACACACCTGAGAAAAGTAGAAAAAGTGACAGAAAGGAGAAAGTTTCATGAGATCAGAAGGAAAAGTGTTTCCTTGTGTTTTTGATATGTTGTTTCTGTCATGCAGCTTCATGCAGCGTGTGAGGGATGCAGAAAAGCAGAATTCAGTTATAAATATCTCCGACCTGACGTGTCAACAGCCCAGGCAGCTGCTGCTTCTTCACATGATGCTGATGGATTTTGTTCTCATAGTTTGTCTCTAAATAGGAAACAGATTTCGACAGAATCTGACTGAAATGATGCAGAATCCAGTGTGAGACCAAAACGGCAGCTGTCTGCCATATTATCATGGCTCTTTCCTATCAGACATTTTAATTAAAGCATTTATACCCCAAATTCACACATTATTTACATTTTACATTTACTTTACATCAGCCGCCGCAAAAAAATCTGAAATTTTGTGTGCAGATTGTTATTTTTTAAAGAAAAAGAACAATTTTTTTTTAAATAAAATATTCTTGATTTTTCTGGAAGATGTTTGAGATTAATTTAAAATATATATATTTTTCCCTAATAAATTTGTAACCTTTAAAAGTTTTAAAGATTTCTGTGTTTTGGGGGGAAATGTGCTCCTCCTTTCCCGTCCAGATTTGGGTGAAATCTTCTGATTGCTAATATTCCTGAAGCTCTTTTAATGACACGTTTCCTTGGAGATAAGAAGAACGGACTCCCTCTAAAATCAGTTCTGCTCCTCCAGTCCAACCAGAACGAATAAAATGTAAGTTATTTTGATGAAGATGCCAAAGAGTCGTCTTCATAGCAACCAGATCTCAGAGAAAAGCAGGATTTTGCTGGAATGTGTATTGATGTGTGCAGCCTGCAGCACAGCTCCCTTCACAGCGATGAAGACGGGAAAATAACTGGATGAAGATGAATGATTCAGCACCTCCAGTTCTGCTCTGCTGAGCTTCCAGCTCTCCTGCTTCACCATTTAAAAAACCTGATGCCACGTTAAAACTGATGTCGGCTGTTCGTGGCCAATGAGCTGCAGCTCCTGTTGTGGACAGAGGAATTAAACGAAACCCTGTTTTCTGTGAGGAATTGATTCTTTTCTGTCAGAATGATATAAAAATGGATCTTTATCTGCTAACAACAAAACGTGGCTGCGATCGTCTTTGTTACAGTTTTCTATGCATGTTTATCCTGATGGGAGTCACAATGTGCTGTAAGTCAGATGTTGTCCAGTGGAAAACAGGCCAAATAAGACCTTAAATAATTTATCGAGGAGCAAAGCAGGAAAGGGCCGATCAGCCGCGTTGCCGCATCGATCGGGCGCCTCGGCCGCAGCAATTGGGCTCCGATCAGCCGCCGGCGCCGATCCGCCGCCACAGCGCGCTGATCTTTCATCTGTTGGGATGTTTGCAGCCACTGCCTACATGTTTCTGGATTTAAGAAGTCCTGGAAAGGCTGACTGGAGGAAAAACCCAAACTGACCTTTTATTCAGTCCCAGAGGAACTGAAACAAAAACCTAATTTAGATTTAGTCGATCAGAACCTTTTAACTCTGACAGAAATCCAGCCCAATGGGTGAAAGGTCAGGGTGAAAGCTGAACATCTCATTTTGAGCGAAACCCAAACGGACCGCCTTTCAGTCCTAATGTCTGCAGAGAGAAATCCCATCAGGGTTCAGCCAAAATGCAAACTTTCTCTTTGACCTGCAGGAATTACAGCCTTTGTCTCTCCTTTACTCAAACAGAGGAACTTAAATTTAGCAACAAATCATAAACATTTGATGTGTCATGTGGACGAGTTGCCAAAACAAACTCTGACCATGTTTGAAATCAGATGACATTAACTTCATTAAAACAACAAACAGTCACCAACTGACAAACCAGGAACAAACATTACATTTAAATCATTTATTTGAAACAAGCCTCAACATCACCTGAAAAAGTTTGACCTCATTCCAGCATGTTGAGTCAATAACTTCTGCAAAATGGCCGACTAGTTTCCTCAAAACGGCTTACGGAAAGTGGGCGGAGCTTGTTGCTCCAACGCCTTCTCTGATTGGCTGATGAGCGCTGAATTATGAATGTATTTTATGCAACTGTAACTTGCTTCACATAGTTTGTTTTATTTGTTGTTTATTTATTTTAGATATTTAAAATATCTTCTGGGGTTAAAATGGTTTTGAGAATATTTTCTTGTATACTTTTGCCATTGTTGCTATTATGCTACTTACAATAAACAACATTATCATTTTTCATAATAAGTTCTCAGTTAATTTTAGTCCAGTAAAATGTATCTTTGTGACATGTCTAAAATTTTTCTACAGTGAATCCTAAATATCCAGGTAAGCTGCAGGCCTTACCTGGAGGCCCCAACGAACCACTTCCTGTGGTTTAGTTGGAGCAGGAAGCGGTTGCTGCTGAGCAGGAAGCACCTGTCGCCAGCAGGAAGCGCCGGCCGCCGAGCAGGAAGCGGGTGCCGCCGAGCAGGAACGCCGGTCGCCGAGCAGGAAGCGCCGGTCGCCGAGCAGGAAGCGCTGGCTGCGAGCAGGAAGCGGCGGCGCCTGATGAACTGCATATTGAAGCGTCTCGCTGGGTTTGTTTACGTCCGTTCATCTCCGTTAAATCGACTCTGCCATCACTCTTGAGCTCACATCCGTTTACGGCAACAGCTGTGTGATGACGCTTGCAGATTGGATTTTGTTCATGTTGTGTGATTTACAGGCTCCTCAGACATGCATTCTAATCAGCATTGTGCTGTCAAGAGGTAATTCATTACCGAACCACAGAGAAAGACCAGAGGAGGGAAGCAGCATGGAGCATTCCTCTTCTGCTCTGCTTCAAGGGTTCTGGATGATCCCAATAACTGCAAATATAAATAGTTGAAAACAAGTAATTCAGGTTTCCACTCAGAATGAGGGAAACGAAGCCGAATGAGTTCCTGCTAATTCTGTTCTGGACCCGGTTGCTCAGAAATAATAATAAAAAAAAAATATGATGGCTTTCTTATGATTTCCTACCATCACAAATGTAAACATTTAAATGGAGTTTTAAGACTCTGCTGAGACTTTAACTAGACCAGTTGGATCTGGATGAATAAAGAAAACTGAGCAGCAAATATTAAGAAAACTGGAATTAATTTACTGATTATTATGAAATCAACTCATATTTTCCAGACTGTTTTGCCGTCACCGTAGTTTCCTCACTTCTCTGCTTCTAAGACAATAAAATAAGGAGATTTGACCTGAAAAGCACTTTTAGTGTATTTATTAGTAAATGTGTCAGTGAAACTGGTTCAAACCAAACCAGCACTTCAAACCCCGACTGTAAATCTACCACATTATAAACTAACATGTTGCATGTTGGTTATGTGAGAACAACAGTAGTAAGTTTAAATCATGTGACTGTCAGAAATCCTCTAACAATCCCAACTGAGTTTTATTCTCCGAAGGAAAAACAGCTGAATCTTACACAATCAGACATTTTGAACTCAGTTAAGAACTTATCATCAGTTTCTTTTATTTGTAAGATGATTGACTAAAACTCAGATTTTTCTGGGACATAATTGTCCAGTTTTACTGCAAAGTGATTTAAAACTGAATTTTCCCGCCTTTTTTCTTCTTCTGTGTCAAAATGACGACAGACTTTCAGCAGGTGGTATTTTATCACCTCAATCTTGAACATCTTTATTGAAATCATGAAATTGTTCACTGAAGTTTGCACAAACATGGACATAATAAATGCATAAATAATGCCTCATTTATTTGTGGATGCATGCAGAGAGACTCTGCTTAAAAGATTTGAAGTACTATCAGACTCTTTGCACAAAGTTCTGCTCTTTGGCCAAAAACTGGTTAATGCAAACTAATCCCAGCCACGATGTTGTTTTGTAGACAATAATTAGCTCTTAGCATGGTTCCACCCTCCCTATGGGTCAAAGTACTCCAATTAAAAGTTACACATTTTCTACATTTTGCTTCTGTGGTAAAATACTTTAACTCCAACATGCATAAATGCTGAACATTCACATTTCTGAGCCTCAGGCATTTTCACTGTACACTATCCTGGCGTGTTTAATTTTTTATTGACGCATTTTAAAGCCTCGTCCTCTAACATTTACCCACCCCGATGTGAGTGAGCGCTCCTTCAGTTCCTGCATCCGAACTGCTGTTTCGCTGCGTTTCCGTGTCTGTTTCCCGTGTTTCCCTCCGTCTCATCTGTGCCACCACCTGCTGTTTACGAGAACACAACAGCCACTGAAATGTGCTGAGCGTAAAAAGTCTCACTTGTGTCCAATTGGGGCTCCATCTGCAGAGGCCGGGCTCTGTGGGAGGAGGCCGGAGCGGATGCTTCGGCATACAAACCCACTGATTTCAGGATGCTGTTCACATGTTGTCGCCTAGCAACTGTCAGAGTGGAGCGTTTGACCATGACCGCCGCCTTTCTAGAAACTTCACAATATTCCAGCAGTTTAGTTCTGCTCTCCAGAAGCGGCGGCCGGCTCCCACAGGGAATCGAAAGAGACGCCAGATGCTCGTAGTTTTCTCTTTATTGGTCCGAACCGTAGAACCTGGTTCCTACGTTTCCCACCATGCAACGCTGATGTGAGACGGTCCTGTCAGAAGCGGTGCTGTGTTGTGTCTGTCTGAATAATCGAGTTGACAGTTTCTGTTTCAGCGCTTCTGCAACAATGAGCCGAAGGAGGAAGGTGAGCAGAAAGCCATGAATATTTCATGGCCTGTTTATGGATTTTTCTTTTATCGCCATGTGGAAAATGTTCGGCAGTAAACAAGCTGAATGTTTTAGGTTTTTTCCAGCTCAGTGTCCTGACATGTCAGCGCTGTGCTCAGCTGGAAGTTTTGGCTGCTGCTTTTAAGTTGATGCCACTGCAGAAACAAACCCAAGGCTTCTTCATGTCAGCCGCCTCTGGTTAAAACTTCTCATTTCACGAGTTCTGTGAACAAATGCTTGGCACTAAAACACTCCATAAGTCCCCAACACTCAGGGTTCGGACTGAGCCAGTCCAGTTCAGTCCGATTTAATCCACCTCCAGTCCGTTTGTCCAGAAGGTCCGGTTGGCTTGTGGATGTGTGAACGCCAACCAAACTCTAGTCTGTCTGCAAACCTCAGTCTGGGTGAAGTGAACTCTGGTTCTGCACTGCAGGGCATTCTGGGTAAATCTAGCCAAAACAAACATGCTCTCCCTGCGCTGGCTGGAGAAATGGCTCTTTAGCCAAAGACTAACGAGAAATCCTCCACAATCTGACGCTGCTTCATCTTGTTTCCATCTGGTGAAGAAGGACGTTGCTCTCAGCCTCTTCAGAGGTTTTTGTGTCGTTTCCTTCAGTGGATCTTCATGCAGCGCGTCTGTTTACATTGTTTTTCTGTTGCCTTGTTGTCTTTTTGTCTGTTTTTGGAGTTTGCAGTAGATTGGCACTTGTCAGCCACCGTAGGTTACAACAGTCACTGTTTACATCGGGAAAATATTCCATGAATTAGTTCTCACAGAACAAGAATACTATTTTTATTTAAGTTTTAGTGCAACCCTGATTATATTTAGATGGTGCTTTGGAACAGAAATAAAAACATTCAAACTAACGCTGCTTCATCTGCAGAGGTCGGTTTGTTGGTAAATTATTCAAGCAAGCAGCTCTTTAGGAGAAAACTTTGGTTTGCATGTGCATTCAGTGAAGCTCTGGATGTTAGAAGATGTGCAGCAGAGCGCTCATGCAGAAAGCTGCACCACTCGACCTGCCCTGCTTGCATTTGCTAATCCATGTCCAGCACAGGTTGGTGCACTTACCCTCCGTGTTCCCCGTAAAAGCTCCACCTTCTGCCCTTTACTGCAGCCTGGGAAAACTCCCGCTTTGTTAGTCCGACAAACTGAGCCGTGTGTCCGTGTCACCCACTCTGAGCAATAACATCACAGCCGTTAGAAGGTGAATATGAATCAGAGGTGGATGAAGTATTCTTGCTGTCTGTAGTTGGGATAAGTCAGCCATTGGGTCCAGCTCCTCTGCGTTTCCTTGGTTACGTAACAGTCAGTCAAACCACAGGAAGAGGAAAGCAAAAATGATCAGAAACAGAAACAGTTCCTCCATGGAGTTCGAGTTAATTACTAAACGAATCATTTCTAAAATGATTTCTTCCACCAAAAACTGAACCTGTAAAGGAAAATAAGCAGATACCTTCACTGCAGCTCCTCCTACTGAGGATGTTCAGTTCTGTTTTCAGTGCTAACACATTAGCTCAGGTCTTTAGCATCTAACTCGTTAGCTTTGCAGGTGACAGATTGTTGCAGTCACCAACCTGTGATAAAAAGTCGGGGGTTTTTTGCAACAGTGAAGCATTTTGTTCATGTTTTGACATCATGTGTGCTGAAAATAGTTTCCTTTTTCCAAGTTAAAATTTCATCTTCAGCCTTAATATAATCAGAAAGAAATTCTATCAGGGAGCATTTCTTCTTTCTTTCTTTCTTTCTTTCTTTCTTTCTTTCTTTCTTTCTTTCTTTCTTTCTTTCTTTTTAATTTATTTTTTACCAAATCAAATGTTTCTCTCCTGAAATGTTATTTTTAGCTTTCCTGCCAACCAGCAGGTCAGAATGAAACTAATTGTAACTCTTGTACCAGAGCTGGAACATTTAAAGCCTCCTCTTCTAGCAGGATGAAGTGTTTCCCTCCCTGTCTAAGGTCAGAACTTAGTTTTCGGCACATCTTGTAATTAAAGCTGAGGTCTAACTGAGGACGTTTCGCTCCTCTGGCAAGTAAAGAAGCTAATTAGGGCCAAATGAATCTGCTGAGCGAAACATGAACAGAAACGGCCTTCAGCATAAAAATCCAGAGTCTGGAAGTTCATGGAAACGAGGTCAGGGTTCGGATCCGTTTCTGCAGGTCCAACATGTCAATGTCTGATTGTTTATTACTGCAGATCGTTAATCTGCTTTCAAACTAAATATTTAGCTTAAAACTAAATGCTTAGCTAGCTCAGAGCTAACTAATATTTAGTCTGAATATCTAGTGGCTTACACCTCACAGCTTTAATCATATTAATATACTATGCTAATTATTTAGTTTGTAAACTAAATATTTATGTTGCAAGTATTTAGTTAGCAGACTAAATATTTAGGCTGAATCTAAATACTGCTAACTTAGCAAAAGCTAACTTTTGCTTCACTTAGCTCTGAGATACTTAAATATTTCTTACTTAGGTTCAAACTGAATAGCTAGCTCAGAGCTAACTAATATTTAGCATTAAGCTAAATAGCTAGTGTTGGAAATGATAATTCAATTATGCTAGTTTTAAAATGGGGTCTGCGTAGAGATAACTGTTTCCTGAACACATATAAGGGTTGGGGCCTTTTGTCATGTGTTTGTGGGACACCTGGAGAGATTCTAGGATCTCACACACAGGTGTGAAATGCTGCTTCTCTCAGGACTCACCAGCCCAGACAGAGACCAACTGTCTGTCTGTCTGTCTGTCTGATTCCTCAGAAATATGTGATGTGAGCAGCAGAGAGAGAGAAGGTGAGGAAAGACTCAACTTTATACCATCAGCAGGGAGAAATGGATGGAGGTGGAGAGAGAGAGATGGATGGAGGGATGGACAGAAGGACTCTTCCTCATAAAGATCCAAACTTATTTTATTTCTCTGCTAAACATCTAATTCATATTATTTACAGGAATGAATGGAAAAAACTGTTTAGTGCGGAGTGTTGCTAGGTTACACTGTCCAACAGCAATAATTTTGGTTATTTAGTTTAAAATGGAGTTTAGTCTTTCAAAGTCATATTTTCACCATGTTATTTGTTTATAAATTAGTTTCAAAGTAAATATTTAAGATAATTATGTAGCTCCAAGTTAAATGTCTGCTAAACAAGGTAAATATTTAGTTTACAAACCACTTTGGAGCTAAATAATTAAGAGCAAAAATATGCATTTCTAGCTAATTATTTAACTTGCAAACTGGATATTTGGAGATAAATAGTTTGAAAAGTGTTTGTTTGGTGAGGATGGGAGCGAAGCGACGTTCAGCTGTTAGTGGAGATCCGCCGGATCTGTGTGCGACGCTCATTAACGCTCTGAGGAAACGCCGGTTCTGTTATCGTTTCCCCGTTTGGGCCGAACGTTTCGCCGATCAGATCAGCAGATTTTATTCTCCCTGCAGAGAAAATAATCAGACGTCTTTATAACTTATGTTTTATTAAAACGCTGCTGCTCCGCGGGGAATTACTCAGTAATGTGATACAGACATGAACTGTAATTATTTATGCTGCTTGTGCTTTAAATAAATCCAATCTGTGGTTATTTGGCTCCTGCTGCCTCCAGTTAATTATTCTGCAGTTAATAAAACACGTTTCTGATCTGGATTCCTGGAAAAACAGATGAATCCTGACTGGAAACGAGACGATACGATGTTTCCTGTAATCACTGTCCTTCTTTTTATGATGAGGAATCACAGCTGAGTGAAAATCCAACATTCAGTTTCTCACCTACAAAATCACAAAGTTTCTGAAAACCAAAAAAAATGAGTTTGAAAGCAGAAATATTTTGTTACAGCTGGAAACCTGCAGACCTGCCTCCCTCCACAAGGAGGACAAATCATTTAACATCAGTAACAAAAAACTGCCTCTTCTAAACATATTACAGGAAAATTAAGTGGAAGAAAAAAGTGTGGTAGAAATGTAAAAGTTTGCACTAATTTGCATTATTTGCTGCCATCTTCAGAGTTTTTATTTTCCATTAAAAAGTTTCCAGATGTTTTCCTTCCTGTGCAACGGGAGTTGTTCCTTTCCGCTGTCGCCTCATGCTTGTTCAGGTTGCAGGTTTGAGGATAAAAACTGACTGAAAAGAATCAGATCTCCTGGTTTCTTTATTGGAAACTTGATTCTGACTGAACCAGAAGTTTACATACTGCAGATAGAAAAAAATCACCCACAAATATTTTACTAAACTTGAAATAAGACAAAACTTATAAAACATCTTTTCAGGCCAATATAGGATCTTGTTTTAAATAAATAATTCCTTAAAATTGATTGACGAGAGCGAAGAGTTCACTGTCATTTTGAATGACTGGCAGGATTTCATTAAGGATCTGTGGTCTGGACATCCAGACAGCAGGAACTTCATTTATTTATAATTCCTCCTGGGGTTTTATAGTTAAGTTGTTGAAATTGGGTCATTTTTTTCTGCATTTATGTTTGAGTAGCTTTGGTTCTGGATTTAGTGTGGATGATTTTTTTTTCTCTGCAAAACAAGCTGATGTAAATTTTTTGGAGAAAAAGTTACTGAAGTAGTTTTATTATAAAGTATTTCTGCTCTGACTTGAGCAAAATTACTGGATTTTCTTCCCACTGAATGAAAAACAAACTCGTTTTAATCAAAAATTCACCAAATTTAAAATATTAATTGATTGATAATTTGATTAGTTACTCAGTACTTGAGTAAACTTTTGACCAAACATTTTTTACTTGGTTTTTGGTTTTCATTTCTCTGCACATAACGGCGCTTTGTAACCAGCTGCAAATTCACAATCATTTCCTGCTTTTTTCTGGGTCGATTTGCACATTTTGGACCAGAACCTCATGGTTTCTATAAAGATGATTGATTGATTGATTGATTGATTGATTGATTGATTGATTGATTGATTGATTGATTGATTGATTGATTGGCCAGATGCTTCAAGATAAACCAAACTGGATTATCTAGATTGATTGATCATCATGTCGAACCAAAACTCTGTGACTTTTAGCAGATAGAAATAATTTTGTTGATTCTGAGTGAAAACAAGAGAATTTTGTTCTGATTTAACTTCAGAGAAAAGTTTGTTGTGTCGTTTTCTGTTGTGTTTTAATTAAAAGTATCTTAACGTTTCCTGCGACGCGGCTCTCAGGTAAATCATGAACTGAAGCGGTTAAAGTCTGCAGCTCCTTTGCAGGTCCGGTTCTGACGCCTCTCATCCTCACATCAAACCTGCGGCGCAAATTAACTCCAACATCAAAGATTATGTTTGAACTGCAACAACAAAAAGCTCCAAAAGATTTCCTTCCTTCCTGTGATTAATCCTCAACCTGCGCAGAAAAAACGGTTTTCTGTTTGTTAAGACGATTTTCCTCAATCGATCAGGATTTCAGTTTAATTTCAGTTTTATTTCAGTTTTATTTCTGCTTTATTTCTGCTTTATTTCTGCTGCAGCAACAATGTAAAATGTTTTTTCCCAAAATCTCCACATCAACAGTTGACTCTTTTCTTCCTGAAAACATGAAGATTAAACTTTATATTTATCTTTTAAAAAACAAACACTGGAGATGAGGAATGGAATCATTTCTTTGTAAAATGAGTTTTGAAATAATAAAGTGTAAAAACATCATCATATTCAGTCAGTAAGGAGAAATTGGCTTTCTTTAATATTTTACTGCATTTCTAAAAATATTTCACACCGTTGAGTTTCAGGCTTTGTATTTTATGCTGATAAACTATTTAGAGTAAATGTTCGTTCTTGTATTTTCTGTCAGATCTTCTCTCCTCTTGGCTCCATGATGAAGATTATTCAGGACTAAATGTTTTATAATTATCGATTCTGGTTGGTGCGTCTGGCAGAGAAAAGTTAACAATTTAAATGTTTTGTTGAGGATTTGATCCATTAAACTGCTGGATTGATTTCCTGTGGAAGGATTTTGATCTTTTTTCACTATTTTAACTTTAATCTCAAAACTCTGACATTCTGAGATTAAAGTGAGAAACATTTGCTACATTTTTCTCAGAATTTTAACTTTGTCAAAATGATGTCGTGTGATTAAATTCAGAATTTCTAACTTTAAGACAAAAAAATGTGACTTTTTTTTACAATTTTGACTTTAATTTCATTCTTTTTCACAGAATTCTGACTTTTCTCAGAATTACAAATTTTTCTTTTGCTATTTGGACTTTAAGCTCAAAATTCAGATTTTTCCCCAGAATTTTGAGGTTGTTTTTCACATTGACTTTAATCTTTTCAGAAATGTTTTTCTCGGTGGCACTAATCTTCTTCCATACGTTCTTCTTCATCCCGCCTGAACTCTGGTTTAATTTTTATAGGTAAAAATGTATTTTTATAGTTAAACTCCTCTGAAGCAGATAGTTTTCAGCGTGAAGCTGGCAGAGGAAAGTCCCAGCTCCCTGCAGCATGGAGGCCATTGAAGCAGCAGGGCTGAATAGAAAACCAACCTTGAGAACCCGGCAGCGTTTTGCTTCCTCTTCGTCTTTGTGTCGGTTATTCGCCGCTCATGTAGCCTGATATTAAAGAGCCACTTTAAAACCCAGAGCCTCCCATCAGGTTCATGTTTGGTGTGTTTTTGCCTCCTGACCTCTTTCCCTCCTCCTCCAGTTCAGGTTTCAGCCGCCGTGACCCCAAACATGTTGGTTCATGTTGGCCTTTTGTTTCTGACTGTCTTAACACAGAAAGCCGTCAGTAAACTAAAAGCTAATGAGGAGGACGTTTTGTCTCTCTTCTTACAAAACGTTTTCACCACAAATTGATTTTCTCATAAAAGCAGACGGAGAAAATCTTCCTGGTTGTTTTCCACTGCGGCGGTTTCCATTCAGGGCCGCGGAGCCGTGCCGCCCGCCTGGACTCTAATTAATCGTCTGAAAGCCCTGCAGACAAAAGGAAACTCAACCTGAATAATTAATCAAAGCTGGTTTAGTTGTTAGTGCGACCATGACCAGCAGTGAGGCTGAATTAGATGATTAAACGCTTCATAAGGTGTGGAGGTAAAGATGAAGCTGCAGGTTTGTGGATCAGGAGAGGAAGACATGGATCCTGCTTTTATTAAAGTTTTATGTGCAGACCTGTGTTCCCCACAGGCTGCAAGCTTTAATTGTGACTTTTTGATTTTATTTCCAGTGATTATTGGAGGATCATCCTTGACCTCAGCTGAGCCCGTCATCTAAAAGTCTGTCCAAACTCCGTCATGAATTATTTTACAACTTTCATCCTGAACGCTGCAGTTAAGTGAAATGGGATATTACAGCTAGAAAAGGAGCGATAACCTGGCTGGCCCTGGAATAACATTCTGCTGAAGAAAGTTAAGGTTCAACATTTACACTTTTTGTACTTTATTTTCACAGAAAAACGATTAAAAAGTTAGTCATAAAGTCTGAGAATCAATCTGGAAACAGATAAATAAAACCGACACAATTAGCAGGAACTAATAAACCGCGGTGCGTTGCCCGGGGGACAGAAATGTATGAAACACACCAGTTAGTCCTGTTGTCTCCGCACCAGTACGACCAGGTAGAAAATTGGAGGCGGAAAAGCTCTTTTTAACACACTGGACCATAAAATAGTGCAGTGTTTCTCAAAGTGGGGGGCACGGCCCTCTGAGGGGCCGGCAGGGGGCGGCGAGAGGGCCTCAAATTGTTACTGAAACAAATCGAATCTCAGTGTTTTCATCATAATTTTTGTTTGTTCCTTTATTTTGTTAAATATAAGTTAAAGTACTTCATGTGAATTAATTCTGATGCTCATTTACTGATTAGTGAGAAAGAAATGGAAACTTTTTTGACAAAAGATAAGTAAGGAACCCAGTCTGCTGTAAAAATAAACTTTCAAGCTGTTTGGCTTTTGTTCTCGGCAGCAGGAGGAAACTCCCACAGCAGTCCTTTAAATTACAATCAGTGGACTTTCCAACTAGCTAGTAGTACTGCTAATGATAAAAGCAGCTAGCTTCCTAACTACTAATGCTAATAGTTATTAGCTACCTACCTGCTAATGTAACATTTTATGAAGTGTCTTGTAGCAGCATTTGTTGTGAAATTCTGCTATATAAGTAAACTGAAGCTAATGCTAAAAGCTACTAGCTCCCTACTTGCTAATGCTGAAGGCTAGTAGGTACCTGTTTCCTATTTCTAAAAGCTGTTAACTGCCTAGCTGCTAATGCTATGCAACGTTTAGCTAAAAGTCAGTGTTTAGCTTGATGTTTGGGTTCTGTGTGTTCAACTTGTTCCCAGATGTTTTAATCTGCAGGTCATTTTGGGTGAAACTAAAGTAACTGAACCGTTTCTACCTGTTTTTTAGCATCAAACCTTCTCAGTCCTCTCATACACTGATACATTTGTCAAATTAATCATAAAAATAACATTTCATATTGTTCTGCAGCCATAGCGGTTTGTAGTAGTGCTATTATTATACAAAAACATTTTAGTTCATGTTGCACTTCAGGTGTAAAGCTTAATGGATCCATTTGACATTTTGCCTCTTTTCTATTTAACTGGATTTTCTGCCCTCCAGTTCCCTGTAAAACGGCCAAACGTCGGTGAAAGGAGTCCAAAGCTGCAGGTGGATTTCCCCTCTAATGGTCCGGTGAAGGGCATATTTGTGTTGTGTGGGATTCTCCATCCATGACATCCTCCTCCATCCTCGCCCGTTATTTCTGCCGCCGCCGTGAGCCGAGGAGAAAACTTTGATGTTCGCCGAAGCGCCTCCACTTCAAAGTTCCTCGGAGCGGGATTAACTCAGGAAGGAGATTACTGTAATTGGGGACCGTGGAGGTGGAACAAAAGGTTATTCTCTCTCTGTGTGAGGGAGAGAGGTGGATGCTGTACAGTGAATTCACTGAAAACACACATTCATGCAGGATATTACAGAAAAAAATCAGGTTAATCCAGCAGCAATTCTATAAACAGCCTCTTTGGATGACTTTCCCCAGTTTGTATCAGAAACATAACGAGGCAGAGGACACTGTGGAGCGGCTGTTTATTTAGGACAGATAAATACCTTAATGGTGCATTAGCGCTTGGCTCACAGCCGTCACAGTCGGCTCGGCTGAATTATTTCTGCAATAGTGATAAAAAAGAATCCCTGTTCAGTTTCTCTTCATGCAGTGCTGGAATCTGCATAAATATATTGTCCATCCATCAATCTGTCGTCTGCAGCTGCTTATTAAAGGTGCAGAAAAGAAATAGATTCTGTTGAGAATCGCAATCGATTCAAAATGATCGATTTCAAAATGTGCTTAAGTTGTTCATCTGAAGAACATTTCCAGAATTAGCAGAAATGAAACATTGATTTGATTTATTGGAGTAAATGTGCTGCTTATTTCTCTTTCATTTAGTGGCTGATTGTTCCTATGGTTTAAAGCAGCTTCTGAAAATGAGCTATAGGAACAAACCTGACTGGTGGGAATGTTCCTGTTTAGCTCCTGATGATGAACAAAATGTCTCCTTCCTTCTGCTCCTGGTTGCTTTTTAGCTGCTGTTTGCAGTAAAACATTGCAAACACAAACTGATTGTGTTTATAACACAATGTTTTCGACTGATTGTGTTATAATCACTCTGAGTCTAAAGTGTATCAGTTTAACTTCTTATAGATGCTGTAAAGTTTTTGTCAAATCTTCTAAACGTTTTTCATGATCCTGATAAAATGTGTGAACGTCTGCTGCTGCGTGGAGGTTTGACCAGGAAGGAGGTGAATAATCTCCTCATTATCCTTTATTTTCTGAGCACTGAGCTGTTGAGCCAGCAAAATAGTAACGATTTCTAATTGTTGGACTGGCTGCAGACATTATCAGCTGGTTGAATTCCTAAATTACTTCGGCGCTGCTTGATTTCCACCCAGTGAGCTGTTCATGTGTGAAAACACAGAAACCAGGTTCTGGTTGTGATCCGACCCTCGTTAGCGCCGGCAGCACCAGCTCAGTGAGGCGGGATGATCCAATCAGTCAGAGTCTGGATCCTGGATGGGAAGGAATGGAAAACGGTCCGGATCTGAATCTGCATCTTTAATATATTTAATTTAAAACAAACTGACTGGGAGCAGAATAAATTATTATTAGAAGAAACAGGAGATCTAAAATTATACTTTAATTTAATATAAACAATAACGATGTGAGCAGAAGAAAATTACAAGAAAAAACCTTTTCCTCACTAAATGACTTTATTCCCATATTATAACACCACTGTTGTTATATTACAGCTTTTTTATAATAACTTATACATGTATAAATTACAATTTTATTCTGTTTATTTTGCAGCTTTATTTTCATGTTACGACTAATATTATGACCTTATTCTAATTTTTTCTTTAAAAAAACTTTTTTCTCCAAATGATTTTCTCACAATTCTTTAATCTCATAAAGTTTTTAGTATTTTCTTTTTAAAAAGCTTTTTTCTCATTAAAACATTTTTCTTGTAACTTTATATCTTTATTCTCACAATGTTATTATTATGGTAAATAATAGTAATAAAGGAATCTCGGAGTCTGGTGACCTCTGACCTCCGGTCAAATTAAAATTAAAATTCTTTGATCCATTTAAATTTGATAAAAGCAGGAAACAGGATGCATCTGTACGAGGAGAGCAAACGCTCGTAGCTTGTGGATGTAAAAGCAGCAGAAGAACTTGTTTTAATCAGTGAGCGCCACACAGGATGTAATGGCCGCCGCCGGAGCTCCTGTCCTGCTGACCGTACAGGTGAGACGGCGACATGGAGTCAGCGCAGCTCACAGGAATCACTTAGTGAAGCTGTTGGCTGGCTGACGCGTGTGAGAGGCTGTGGTGGGATTTAGACTGAGATTTTCCTCCCGACCTGTTTGAGATTCATAGCTTTGGGATTGGACTCTAAAAGCAGGAACCAATTCCGGCGCCTGTCTGCGCCTCGTCCTCCGGAGACGAGTTTGGCCTTTTCAAAGTCCGGCGTCACAAATCAAGACCCAAAGCAGCCGAGAAAGAGAGTCTGTCTTCATCAGAGGGAACCATAAACCACAGGTGGAGCTGGATGAAGTTAATAAATGCTAAATCTGGAGTTAATACGCTTTTCTGCTCTCCCACTCATTTCAGGCTTTTGTTGCAGAAACTTTCACAAGCAGTGAATCATAAAGTTCATAAGTAATGCAGCAGAGTTACAAATGTTATTTTTTAATTATTTCTGATTAATTTTATATAGAGTATTTGTGAATTCCAGTTCTTTGTATTTGCTGTTTTGTTATTTTGCCTGCGGGAATCACCTTTCTGCCTCGTTTGTGCCTCTTGGGCTTCCGTAGTTCGTCCGTAGCTTCCTGTTGTTCTGCGTCATGTTGAGCTGTCCGGCCATGTTGTTCATTATAGTCTGTTAATGTATTATGCAGCAGTTTTGACTGTTATTGTGGGTTTTATAAATAGCTTAATTATAATTTTCCTTTTCATTTTGGCGCGAACAGCCGGCTAGTCCAGCGCAGCTCGGTTAAACATTGTCTTTATTTCCACATTTAGGCTGGAGTCAGAGAGAGAGGTGAAGAAGAGGCTGATTTGGTTTTACTCTTCCCACCCAGGTATGATTTTATTTTAAGTTATATATTTTATTTCTGTTTAACTCAGTCCCACCGTGTTATGTGTTGTTGTGGCCACCAGGTGGCGTATTCCTCCTCTGTTTTTAGTTTATTGTGATTTTTGTGAGGAGATTTGGTTTTTTTTTTGTTAAGTTTCGTTGAATTTGGAAGGAAATGTTAGCTCACAGAGTTGTTCTGCACTGGAGTGCAGGGAAAGAGTTGGAGAAGAGGGTGATTTGTTTTTACTTTTCTCCCCAGAATAAGAGATCCCATTGTGAAACTCAGTGATACCACCGTTACATTAACACAGATAACTTCTTAAAGTTCCCTAAAAGCTGCATTCAAAAAATCTTTGTTTATATATTTATTGAGACTGTGCAGTACAACGTGAGACAGATAATCTGCTTTCTCCCAGTGCTAGAAACAACCAATCAGAGCCAGAGGCAGGTCCTATTGCAGCCAATCATCTTATGTGTGCTGATTGCTAACTGCTAAGGTTAGTTAGCATAGCCACCTATGATGGCGGCTAAATGCTAAATTCGGCGCCTAAATTCCTGTAAAATTAAGTTGTTTCTTTACCACCATGTTCATGAGCATGACTGACAGCGCTAAGGCCCGCCTCCTGCCTCTGATTGGTTGTTTTTGGTCGGGAGCGGCAGTAATATCTCAGAGAGGAGGTGGAAGAACCGGATCTGTTCACAGATTATCTGTCTCATGTCTTATGCTGTCACAACATGGTGACAGCTTTAATAAATATATAAAAAACTTATTATTAATAAGTTACATACTGGAGCTTTAAATGGTACCATAGAAATCTTCTAGAACAAATCCGGTCCACCATACCTTCTTATGTGGCCCTCCAGATTCCAAAAGGTTCATAAATATTAATTATCAATCAAATCAAAGCAATTTTCATTTGTTTATTGGCAAATTACATCATTCAATCCTTCCAGTTTTGTCAATGACAAGTTTAAAAACAGGTTAAACTGAACCAAAGTTCTGTGGATGAAAACTGATCAAATAAAATGACGGGAAATGAATAAAACTTAAACATCACAGCAGAAAAGTTTCAGTATCAGACCTGAACTGAACGCCAGCAAATAAAAATAAGTTAAGCTTTTTCCACCTGAATGCATGAAAGTGAGTTTATGTAGCAGAAACGTTAATTGGGTTTAAGTGATGCTAACTCCCACCTGCAGGTGGCAGCATTTCTTCTGCTGCCTGCGTTTTACTGACTGAAATCTAAAATCTCACATTTCCCGTCATACATGAGCTGAAATATTGCAAATATCTCTAAATTTATCCCAGAAAAAATTGTGACGAGTAAAAATCTAAACCTGATGTTGGCTGGTTTTGAAACGATTAATCGATTATTGAAAAAATTGTCAACTAATTTAGTAATCAATTCATTCAATTCTTTGCTTCCTGAATAAGAGAAAGCTTCACTTTAAAAAGCAGACTGTTAAATATAAATGAGATACTTTGGAATATTTCTGTGAGGTCCATTTTAAACATGGCTGCAGGCTGACCTGCAGCTTTTCAGCTACTTTATTTTTGGATTTGGTCAGATTTTATTCCCGTCCTGCTTCTCTCCCGCTCTCTGTGTGGGAAGATGCTGACGGGTTTTCTTCTCCTCCTTCATGTTGTGCTGTTTCTGCAGCCAGATATCTCCGCTGCTCATCTTTAAACGCAGATCCATCTGTCCTCTGCTTTTTATTACTGTCATCATTCTAAAACCGACGTGACAAAAACGCAAACACAGACAGATTTATACTAAAATCTCATTTTCTATTTAAACCAGAACCAGACAGGATGAAACAAAAGTTTCTGATTCTGTAAATGCTAGTAACACTTTACAGATTGCAGCAAAAAAAAAAAAAAATAGCATTTTTATTTACAAAGGAATCAGGAACAAACTGAACCATTTCTAATCTGAGTTTTACTACATTATCTGTTTAAAATGAGAGGAAAATGGAGATTTAATTAGTAAGACTAAAAATCTCTCAGATCAAAAAGAAGGGAAAATAAACTATCTGCAGACCCCACACATGCTGGACATAAAATGTTTACGTTTTTACCTTCAGGGCGGCGTGAGAGAGGACTACCAGTTGCCATGGAGACAGTTTCTTCCCAAGTCAGAGGAAGGCATGTAGGCCTTCAGCTATTGAAAAAACACTGTTTATCAATATATATAATTGAAACAGGCCATGAAGAAACTAGTCTGTTAAAACGTTATAATGAGCTGGTGCTTTGTTGCTCCTTTGAAGGTGACGTGTTATTCTTTCTTGCCAGAATAGATCTATAGATCAACACAAAACATTCATGAGAAAATCATTCTGAGAGGATGAGATTTCAGTCTCCTGCCTCCTATCAGAATGACAGAGTTTTAGGGGCTCTGTCACTTTAAATCCTAATAATCTGCTGCTGGAACTCAGCTTGCGTTGCTAGGTAACGGGAGGAACTCCACTGGGGTTGCTAGGTAACAGCGCAGTGCTTGTAGAATGTAACTGAATAATCGAAACGGCTTGAACTTATTGCCACAAAATGGGTGATTTTTAAGCTGCTTTTCAAAGCAGCTGAGATCCAAATGGAAGTAAAATAAAATGTACAGAAAGTGAATTTTGCATAATATGTCCCTATAATGTAATTTAACTTCATTTAGTGTTGTGTAATTGTTGGCATGTATCTGCAGTTCACCATCACATAACTTCAATACAATTCAATGCTGACATTCAGTATATATTTCCATGTAATTAAATGAATTTAGTGTCTTTATTTTAGCCTTAACATCCCTGCTGAAGAACATCCTTTGAATTCTCTGCAGAGCTGAAAGCATTAAAGGGAAGCCAAACAAAATCATTTAATGGAAAGGTTAGAAACAGCAGAGAGGCGACGTCAAAGCGCCGACACGTCCTTGGTCAGCATGATCACTTCTTCACTCTGAGTCTGAACTGTTCTGCACACAATGCAATATTTATCCTTTTTGTGCTTTTACAGCATCTTTCTACATTAAAGGAATTTCACACAGTGTGTAACATTGGTCATGATTGTTAGCTTCATTAAGTTTATGGAGGGCAAAGCTTGAGACAGTTTGTACACTACAAAAACGTACAAAGATTTGGTTCTAGTGCAAATATCTTAGTCCACTCAAAAAACCACAAAACCAAATTATAAATAACTTTTCAGCGAGATACAGGAGCTAGTTTTAAGCCATAATTTCTTAATATTTATATGAAAAAAGTAACAGTTCCACTTATACTGTGACATTTTATGGAATCCCATTCCTGCCATGAAATAAAAAATAAAAGCCCAACAGGAAGTCATAAATTCAATTTTCAAAGTCATAAATATGAGACAGAAAATTATAATTGTAAGATTCAAAGTCATGATTGTGAGATTTGGAAATATTCCAGATTAGATCAAATGGAAGGCCACGTATTTCAACAGCATGCTAACTGGAAAGAAAAACAGAAAAACCTTTTGTGAAGGTTGAAATTGTCTCTCTATATCTCATAGTTACATCTTTGGATCTCATAATTCTGACATTAAAGTCACAATTTTTACTTTCTGTTGGGATTTTATTGTTCTTTCATGGCAGAAATGGGCTTCCATACTTTTTCCCATGTAACAAGTTAAACAAGTGGAACTACTACTTTTTCATTAAACTTTTATTGGTTTAAAAAAAGCTCATGTATCTTGCTGAAAATTTAGTTTTGTCTTATTTCATCAAAATATTTGCAGTTGAAACCAGACACAACACCTGGGAAGAGTTTGTGTTTTTGCAGCGCATCTCTTTCCTTCCATCCATCCGCCGATTTTCTACCACCTTTGTCCCCAGTGGGGTCAGGAGGTGCTGGTCCCCAGCGGGGTCAGGAGGTGCTGGTGCCCAGCGGGGTCAGGAGGTGCTGGTGCCCAGCGGGGTCAGGAGGTGCGGTGCCCAGCGGGGTCAGGAGGTGCTGGGCGCCCAGCGGGGTCAGGAGGTGCTGGTGCCCAGTGGGGTCAGGAGGTGCTGGTGCCCAGCAGGGTCGCCCTGTACGGGTCGCCTGTTAAATCTGCAGCCTCATAGAAAGTACATTTATCTGCCTAGTTTTTAAACAAATAGTGTAAAAGCTGTGCTGTGTGTTCGTGTTCAGCTCTTCTCTTCCGCTGCAGATCGTTTTGGATTTTCATGTCTATAAACTGAATTTTTTGCCCATTTTTCTTGGCAGGATGTGTTTGTGTTTCTTACTGAATCAGATTCTGGGAGGAAACAACAATCCTGCCGATATTATCAAAGCAGAGTTCTCCTGCTTGTGTTTATGCATTCGCTTCGGCTCCACAGCAGGGAGTTTTTATTAATATTGATTTTTTAAGCTATTCTGTTAAATGGAAATTCCCCTTGAAACTTATTCACTTTACATTTCAATATTATATATTTCTCTGGAGTTCTTATATTGGGTTTTATGGCTGCACTGTTTAGGGAATCTTGTTTTAATAACTTTCTGCACCAACACTGTGATTTCTCCGTTATTCTGCATCTTCTCTGCTGTATTTACGGTTAAACCTGAGCGTTTAGGAATAAAGCCGTGAACTTTAGCTGACCTCCAGCCGGCTGTCGCTCTCGCCTCTCAGTCTCTGTAAAAAGCTGCAACATTTGCCCTGCTGTGCGCCTGCTGTCCATTAAGAAGCATTTTATTCCGTTGCTCTCTTCCCATTAGTGACCTATAGCGGAGGATAAAATCCTGGCGTCAGGATGTGCAGGCGGTTTCTGCAGGAGGGGCAGCAAGATCCTCTCTCCGTCCCAATTAAACATCTTCAACCTTTTCTCTATGTTAGTTATTTTCTCTGTTCACAAAGTGCTACCTAGAGTCTCTGTTTCTTGTGCAAATATCTTTATACACTTGAAAAAGGACAAAAATATCTTAAATTAACTTTCCAGCCAGATATAGGAGCTTGTTTTACATCACTGAGCTCTTAAGATTGATGAAAAAGTGCATGCTCCATTGGCAGATTATGAAAAAATCTTCTTTCATCAGTTTTAATTATTTACTTAAAAGTCTGGCGATGTATTAGGAAATAAGGCAGAGCAGTGCAGAAGCAGCAGATCTTCACATCAGGACTCGTTGCTGTGCAGCTCCAGTTCCTAAAAATTACTCCTCCTCTGAGTCCCTTTGTATTAGCTTTAAAATGGAGACGGGAGAGTATTTAGTGACTTATTAGGCTGTTAAATATTCCTACAGAAGAATCGCCTGCAGGGCTGTCAACGCCAACTGGTTGCTAAAGCAGAAAAGATTCACATCCATGTGGAATCATTGACTTTACACGTTTGTCCACAAGGCCTGAAGAGTTCCTCCACTTTCTGGAGAGCAGGACGAGTTTCAGGGCGAGTTGGTTTGACTCAGAGCAGAGAGGAAGAACCGCACAGCTGGACATGGACCAGATGTTACAGCCTGAAACATCTGGTCCAAACATCGGGTCTACCGGACCGCAGTGTGTTTTCACCAATGATTTGTTTGGTTGATTTGTGTCGATGTGAACAAAGCTTCAGGTTGCAGAACAATCCTGCAGAACATCAGGAGGGGATTGTCTCTGTTTCAAATCAACTTTGGAGCAATTCGTTTAAACAAGCTAATAAACGAAGGCCGGCGCCATCCATCCATCCATCCATCCATCCATCCATCCATCCATCCATCCATCCATCTCCATCCATCCATCCATCCATCCATCCATCCATCCATCCATCCATCCATCCATCCATCATCCATCCATCCATCCATCCATCCATCCATCCATCCATCCATCCATCATCCATCCATCCATCCATCCATCCATCCATCCATCCATCCATCCATCCATCCATCATCCATCCATCCAGGATAAACGGACCAGTTAAAGCAAAACGAGCCCGTCTTACTGCCAGCAACGCCCCGACATTTTTAGCACACTGACACTAAAATAACATTTAATTACAGAAAACCAACTTTAACATGTTTAAGGTGATATTTTACTGCCTTTGTGATCAACAAAGTTTTAAAAAAACCTGAAAAGCATTTTTATTTCTCGGCTGAATTTTGCAGCTTTCTGTGTCGTGAGGGTCAGTTTGATCAGTTTTTATGTGTTGCATCAGAAACACGTCTGAAACATGCAGGACTGTCCAGCTCACCGTGGTTCACCATCAAATATTAAACAGACGCTTTAAATAATGAAAAACCTCTTTGCAAAAGGAAACGCAGCTCAAGAGAAGCACAAAATATGTTTCCCATCACAATGATAAAACTGACTATTTTACCCTGAGAGATTATTTAAGATTATTGTTTTGGAGTTCCTGCTTTACAAAATATGTTGATAGAAACAACCACAACGACAGAGGATAATAATAGTTTATCAGTGCTGAGTGGATCAGGGCTCAGTAGTTTTACCCTGCAGCATCTCTGCTAGAGTGGAATATAAAACCCAAAAATCTGTTTTTATTTTACTTCCACTGATTCTATCATAACTGTACAAACATCTTTCTTCATGTTCTTGAGGATGAGTCTTTATTTTAGAGAAAAGTGTTGAGCCTGGATGTCTTAAATATCTCGAATTTGATTAAAAAAAATTAAACATGTTAAGATTTTGTTGTAGCAAAATAATTTAATGTAGTTTTTCTTGCTGGACTTTTCTGTTAAGCAAAAGTTTGAGTCTCATGCAAACATCCTCATTGCATCCTGTGGCTGGATGCAAGGAGTTTCCAGCTGCTAGCTTGTTAGCTAGCCAGCAAAAATCCTGGCACAAAGGCAGGTTCACAGGTTTTGCTAAGCTTTGTTGTAAGGCAGAAAGTTCCCCCACATTCCCTACATTTATAGCTTTTTCAGTCTTAAATTTAATTCAAAGTGACATTAAAAAAGATCTTTAAAAGTCTTAAATTCACTTGCCGAAACCTGGGAATTGTGGGAAATGTAGTTAATCTTTCAGGCTGATTTTGGTTGATTTAGAATCTGAGGCTGGTTATTAGCATTAATAGAGTTGAATGCAGACTCCTTTCACTACAGTCATGCACAGATTCGCTCCTGAAAGCAGATCCAGGCTGTGATTTTCTGATAATAACGTGTGCAGTGGTGGGAACCATGGTAACCACGGTCTGTGTTACTCAACTGATTTCCTTCCTTATTTTTTAATTATTTATTTCGTTCTCTGACCAGGAATCTGTTTAAAGAATAAAAGTTGTGTTAAAGTGGGGGAGTAGAACCTGTTATTATCTCATCCTAACACTCGTCCTCCTCCTGCTCTGAATGCAGCTTCCAGCGAGTTTCCTCAGGCCTGCCGGCTGATACCATCAGTGATTTATGGCTCTTTGTTAACACCGGCCTCTAATGGCTCGCTGCCACAATGAACGTCTCAGAGTTTCTCTACGACGGCGACATTCAGAATAAACACGGCAGCGTCTCACTGAGCAGCTCTGATGCTTTATTATTTTCATTTATTACATGAGCAGCGACCACCAGAGCCAGCGCTAGTCGGCCTCATGTGGCAGCATGAAACTGCAGTTGTTGCACGTTTGTTTTGCTTGCATGCTTTTAATTTGAAATGCAACTTGGTCCCTTTTTTGTCATCTTGTTGATGTAGCCAATGGGAGCCAGCATGGTGGCAAAACCAATCAGGAAACATCATCAAGGCTTAAAAACCAGGGTTAGCTAACAACCAACAAACAACCAACAAGCATCATTCAGATAAAAACAAAACCAAAAACAGTGATGTCAAATTGATAGCAATGCCCAGCGTCTTCCACAAAAGCAGCAGAGAGGAGAGGGGACATGTGGAGGAGGGTGGAGTTATGGGATTTGGGTGCAGGCGGAGGTGAGGGAGGGGAACTGGAAACAGCTAGCTGTGCTAACCCTGAAGCACTAATTTTAGGCATTAGTTCTGCCAACATTAAAGCGCTACACCAACATGCTAACATTCATCAATGTTAAAACTATTCAGATGAAACTAAACATTTTTGAGTTTTTTCTTGCATTTTTTTTTTACTTTTGGAGTTCAGGAACTCAATTGTTTGTTAAGAGAAAATTTCTGAGATGAATCTAAAATCTTGCAAATTTTTGAGTTTTGTAGCTAAATAATTCCCTTATTTTTTCCTGGCAGAAATAGGCTTTTTTTCCCCTTAACGATAGTAGATTAATCTCAGTTTCTGGGGTTTTATTGCATTTTGTTTTACTTTTGGAGAAGAAACTCCATCTCTTTTACTAGAAAATTTCTGAGATTAAACTATTAAACATTTTTTAGTTTTTCATTGCAAATTTTTACCTTTGGAGCTCAGAAACACTTTTGTATTTTATAGAAAATTGTGGTGATTCATTTCAAATGTCTGAGTTTTCGGATGAACATTTTCTCCTTTTTTCCCACCTGCAAAGGCCCTGATGTGCAAATCTAGATTCAATGTGTAAGAAGAAACTGTGCGATTAGAAAAGATGAAGTTTCTGTTTACTGTTTTCCTCATGTACGCTGAGTGGGTGTGTGTGTGTGTGTGTGTGTTTTATATGTCCAGCGTTGTATGAGTGAGTAGGTGTTGAGGAATGTGAGAGCAGATGGAGGCAGATGGAGGCTCACGCTGCAGTAAAACTGCATCTCGTTAAATGTGCCAGTTTCATCTGCCACCAGGAAAAACCTCTAGATGTCCCAAAATACAGAAAAACACAAAAACGCAGAAGGAGGAGAAGAAGAAGAAGAACGATGGAGGAGAACCGACCTCTGCAGACATGCCTAAAAGCACTATTAGCCATTTTTCAACCTGCTTCATCTGGACCAACAGAACCTGCTTCATCTGGACCAGCAGAACCTGATTCATCTGGACCAGCAGAACCTGCTTCATCTGGACCAACAGAACCTGCTTCATCTGGACCAACAGAACCTGCTTCATCTGGTCCAACAGAACCTGCTTCATCTGGACCAGCAGAACCCGATTCATCTGGACCAGCAGAACCCGCTTCATCTGAACCAGCAGAACCTGATTCATCTGGACCAGCAGAACCTGCTGCTCCAATATCTTCACAGGAAAAAATTCCCAACACAAGACAAACTTTTATCAGGTTTCAAGCTGCATGGTTTGCTGCTGAAAACTGTTTGGTTGGACAATAACTGATCATTCGTGGCTCGTTGGTCTTTTATTATTTTCATCTTGTGAATTTCTGAGTCTCCAGTTGCCATGAAAAGTTCTGCTGTAATTAAACTGTTAAATGTTCCTGATTTTACATTTCTCTGCTGAGTTCGTCTCCTTTATGCTGTTTCTGAAAACAAAATCTCAAACATGTTGTAAATAATGTATGGATGAATTATTTTCAGTTTTCTCTGTTGGAGGTGAGATTCCACCTTTCCTGACCTGTTCTGAAATAAACGCGGCGGCTCGTTGTTTCCTTCTGCTGACAAGCTGCATTTTAACACTGATCTGCTCTGAAACAATAGCAAGGATCTTGTTCTGCTGGTTATTTGCATACATTTCAATAATTATATGCAGGATTCCCTCTAAGCGAATGTACAATGCTTCATTTGAATGTGAAAAAACTGCGTCAGTGTTAAACAAAACATTGTGCTGAAGCCCTTTCATGAGCAGCAACGCGCCTCCTGCGTTTTCCTCAGTCTAAAGGAGAACTGTTGAATTACTGTGGAGTTCATCAGGGCTCCATGTTCAGTCCTCTGCAGTGCAGCTGCTGCGTTTCGTGTAGCCAGTCGGGTTCTAGTTCTGCTTTTAATGTTTGATGCAAACCCATGAAACATTAGAAATGTTTGACTTTACAAAGCCAACAGTCGTTGTGTATTCAGGCTGTTTGTTGTTTAGTTCGAAACAAAAATTGAAAAGACAAAAACAAACTTTTTGTTTTTCATTTAACCAAAATGATAAATTGGACAACAGGTTTTATTTTCTTGAAGATGAATTAGGAGTGAAACCGTAAAATCCTTAAAGTCAGCAGAAAGTTTTTATATGAAGCCAAATATTTTAAATGAACAAACTGGATCAAATCAAATCCTCCCTGAACCAGGACGGCGGGAGCAGCTGAGCAGGATCGTTTCTCATGGTTTGGTCCCATTTATATTGTCGCTTCAGGAGAAAGTAACTTCATGTAAAAAGTTTACAACAGTAAAATATTTTTATTTGGATATTAATTCTAATGCCTGCTTTCTTTCTACCTCGGTGTGTTTTTCAGTGTATTTAACTCTTCTTGCCTCTCAGAATAAACACAGTTTCTATTTTGACTCCTGCTTTAGGAGCCTGAGGGAACGTCGACGCCCTTAAAGCTGCAGACCGAGGATTTTGGCCGGTGAGTTCAGATGTTGGTGTTTGTCCAAAATTTCTTAAAGATTCAGATTTTATTAATTTATTAAATCTCTAAATCAGTCGTATTTTTGTGTATTTGCTATAAATAGTTGTACATTTTCTCTTTGTCCTGTTCTAATACTCAGATATTCCCTCTAAAGCCTCATCAGTCTCCATCTATATTGAGAGTTTTGGTTCTAGTAGAAAATGAAATTTCATATTTGGCTGGATCCTCCTGAGACAGAGTCACATTCATGCATAAATAAGTTTGACTCCGTTGCTCGGATGAAACCGGAGCGAGCGGCGCCGCGCTCCAGCTCACTGCAGTGGCCTACATGGGAAATGGCTGCCAATGGCTTGGCCCACTTTCCTGTTTATGTGGGTCTTGTATTTTCCATGCAGAATGCCTCCTGGTTGCAAACCGAAGCTCTCAGATGAGCCGGGTGAGGCAAAAGTTGACTGGAGGAATTTTCTGACTTGTTAACGAGGCCTTTGGGGGCCTTTGTGGATTATGGATGATAATCTGATGAAGATTTAGTATGTTTTAGAAATGAGAAGAACTTTAAATGTTGCTCGAACAGAAACCAGAGAAAACAATTATAAACTGACAGTAATGAGATCCAGAGGAAGACCGAGCCTCGTCTCCACATCCAGCAGCAAAAGGTTCAGCAATAATCAGAGGCAGATTATTATAGGCTAACAGATTATTATAGATTATTATAGGCTAACATTTATAAAGTTACAACAACAGCAGTGATAATCCTGTCTAGCCTCATTCATTTCTGTTTCATAAGAGAAATGAACAGATTCATTTCTGTTATATTTTTTTACCAATTAAAGAGTTTACAAATTCATTAATTCATAAATATCAGATTCAAAATAAATATTTAATTAGTAAGCTAAACATTTAGTTTACAAACCAAATATTTATATTTGCTTATTAGTTAAATAACAACATCTGAAGTAGCAAAATATTTAGTTTGTAGAATATATTTAGCTAGCTCATAGCTAGCTATTTAGTTAGTCTGAGATAGCTCTGGACTAACTATTTAATTCATAAACTAGACTTTAGCTCTAAACTAAATATTTATTTGGCACACTAAATATTTAACTTAGAAAGTAACTATTTAGTTAGCACAAGAAATATTTAGCATGTTATGTTTATTTAGCTCTCAAACTATTTAGGATGCAAACTAAATATTTAGTTTGAAGCTAAATTTAGTTTGCAAACTAAATTTAGCTTTAGCTAAAAGCTAAGTGTTGAGCTCATGTGCAAGTATTTTAAATGATTACTCTGTTATCTGAACATTTAGCTTGCTAAATAAACATTTTATTTGAACCTGAAACATTTCTAAATGAATGAATATTAATGAATGACATGGTGAATATGACTGAACATAAAATAATCCAAACTACTGCTGCCATGTTGTGACTTTACACACAGGATCTTGTGGCTCCGCTCGTGTGAAGGAGCTTAAAGTTTAGTTTGAATATCAAAGTTTGATTTCAGAAAAATGATTTAAATGTGAAACGATCAAAAAGGAAATTCAAAAATGAATATCTGCCCTTTATTGCAGTCATTTCACGTTCAGAGAACTTTCTGTTCTGGATCATCCAGGACTTTGAAAGGCTTGATGCCACCAGGGCAGAGCTTGCTCTAATGGCAGCGGGTGGCTGTGAGTGGATCTGCAGAAACACTGAGATGAAGAGCAACTGGTGAAGGAAAGGAAAGGAAACTTTGATTCTACAGAAACGTTTCCAAATGAAACCTTAAAAATACGAGGAAAAGTTTCAACTCTGCAGAAACTCCTGATGAAACTTCAGCCGTTCTTACAGAAGACGACACATTTTGTGGCCGTCGCTGATTTCATGTGTGTTTTATGAATAATTGATGCTGCGTCTGGCTCTCAGTGTTTGCTGCTATTTGAGTCTGATTCTTTGATCGCAGGACTCCCACACACACACACACACTCACCCCGCAAACACACCCCGCACACACACCCCCACACACCCCGCACACACACGCACAGACACACGCACAGACACACCCCCACATATGTGTGTGTGTGCGTCTCTGATTAACGACGGTTATTAGAAGCTCTACGGCACCATCTGGAAGCTTATAAAATATTGAAGGTGTGCCGGTCTGCTGCAGCCTGTACACACACGGCTGCGCAGCGGGAACATGTGTGTGTTCCTGCTGCATGCAGCGGCTCTTTCTGCAGCAAAACATCAACAAGGTGAGCAGCAGAAAGTTTAAAGAAACTCACAGAGTTCATTTAAACATGAAACATGGATGGATGGATGGATGGATGGATGGATGGATGGATGGATGGATGGATGGATGGATGGATGGATGGATGGTTGGATGGATGGATGGATGGATGGATGGATGGATGGATGGATGGATGGATGGATGGATGGATGGATGGATGGATGGATGGATGGATGGATGGATGGTTGGTTGGTTGGTTGGTTGGTTGGATGGTTTTGTTACATATTTATTCTTTGACTAAATGTTTAAGTCGTTTATAAATTTATTTATTTTGTTTGGCTAAAACAAACGTCTCATGTGTTAAATTGAAGGTCTGGGGGCCAAATCCGGCCCACCTTAGCTTTCTGTGTGGTCCTCTGGACTCCAGAGACCTAAACACATCCATCAGTTCCTCCAGTCCAGGAAATTCATTCAAACCAACAGATTCCTGCATATTTTCATGCTGATGTTTTTCAGTAAAATGTTGAGACTCTTTATTTAACTTTTCATGTTTTATTCTGGCTTTTTTATTCTAATTATTGGGTTTTATCATTACATTCTGGAACCAGTTTCTGAAATGTATTTGTTAAATATTTTTACATTGTATTAAACTCAGAAGTTTACATACGGTAAGATTACTGTCTGTAGATATTTTGTTAAAGCCCAGATGATGACGTCACGACTTCTGGTCCGAAATTAAAGCCAAACTGATTAAATAATGATGAGAAAACATTTCTGTGGATGAAAAGCGACAGTTTTACACAAAATCATTCAAACAGTTTGTTTTCTATCTTCTGCTGATTCATGGGAATCATCAGAGCTCAGACAGGATGAAACATGAAGAGGTTTAAATCCAGATCCACAGAGGAAAAGAAGCGAAAAGCAGCAGGACATAAATTATTCAGAAACAAGCTGCTTTTTTATAGATGTAGAAAAAAAGAACAACTTTAGTGAGTTTCTGTTCAGCTCTGATTCTCTAAGAACTGAAGCTCAAGGTGAGGACGCTGCAGAAGCATGCTATGCTAATAACCCATATGCTGCTGCTGTCAGTTAGTGGAGCTGCTCAGAACACACACACACAGGCACGCACACCCCAACCCCCCCACACACACACACGCACACACCCCTGCACACACGCAGGAGGTGAGAGCATTCAGGCTAACAGCTGGGATTAGCTGTAATCCCAGCTGTAGTCTGTGTTGGGATAAAGTTTCATCAGGTTTGTTTTTGTCTCCAGTTTTATTTTTATTCTCTTTGATTCTTTTAGTTATTTTCTACAGAAATCCACACATTTAAAGTGAAAATCTGCTGGTTTGTTTTACATTTTTTCATTAAAAAAATGTTGATTTAAACCAGATTCAACTGCTTTTTGGAAACAGTCACAAGAATGCAAACTGTGAAGCACGGAGGTGGAGGTGTCATGGTGTGAGACAGTAAATCCATGGAATTAAGAGCAAAACAATCCTGAAATGTCCTAGTCAAAACCCAGATCTTTGTCCTATTGGGATACTAAACTGTTCATTCAAGACGTTGGGATGTGTAAAAAGGTTATTTTTAGGTGTTTATATGTAATAAAAGTAATTTTTTTGTTGTTTTCTTTTTAAAACATGAAGGAAAACGTTAAAGATTGACATGTGAACTTTTTATTTTCGGATGTTTGACAGTTTTCCTCCATATGGTTGATTTCCCAGGAAGTTTTGATTGGGTTTGACTGAACCGCGTCGGTTTGGTCGTGTTACATGCGGCTCAGACTGCAGAGGTTTGGGTTTTAATCTGAAACGCTCTGAAAGCAGCAGACGAACAGCAGGAACCTGAAGTGTCACCATCTGGGAAGTTAAGCAACCTTTCATTTCTGCTCTCATGCAAAATCTCCTGATTAAAAGCTGAGGAACGTTTCGGATGTTTAAATCAAAAGATCCGACGCAGCTTTTCTGTCGACCTTTTCATAGATTCATTAAGATCCGGGTTCGTCTGTTTTTCATGTTGGGAACCTTTTCCTCACTAACCTGCTTCCTGTCTGCCGTTCATTAAACGGTTGGGTGGTTAACCTGGCTGCCATATTATGGGGAAGATGCTGTTTGACTTGCAGTTTTGAAGCTGAAATTTGAATTCTGCTCGTGGCTCCCTGAGGATCCGAGCTGTAAGGTTAAACTGATGCAAGAGCGAACAGTCGCTTGCAGCTGAACGCAAGAAAAATACTTTCACTTCCATTCATGTTCAAGATTCACAGTAAAAATGGCCTTTTGGGTGAAAATGGCATCAATCAGGATGTTAATGTGAGGATAAAACATACAGGTTCAGAGTCCTGATCCAGAAGTAGCTGCCTTCCAGTCCTGGACTGTTTTAGATGAGAAATGTTGCATGAACATCAGAGTTCATGCAAAATCCAACATTTCCTATTTATTTACACACATTGCAGCAAATATATAGCAATAAAAACCATGTGTTCTGGTTTCAGTTTGGAGAATCTGAGAAAACTTTAATTTGTTGGTTTGTGTCTCAACAATACGTCGCTTTTCTCCTTCAGACGCCAACAGAATCGTTATTATTTTCATTCAACCAAGAAGTTTATTTCATAAAATGAGATGATTAATAAAACAGCTTATAATGGTCAGTTTAAAAAGAGAAAAGTATTTATCTGTGTTTTACTGAAAAACATTTTATTTTCTTTGGCAATGAAACTATAAGAACTGAGGAGATTTTAGTTTTTTACATCCAGGAAGGTTCAAACTTTTCATCACAGATTCCTCATCAAAAGGTTTTTCACCATGCAGCCAAAAATAAAAATCAAACAGAAAAATTATACTTTTTCTTTTGCTGCAATGACACGTTGGGACCAAAACGAGAACATTTCTGCCAAAAATCCCAAGAAAAATAAAACATCTCTAAGATTGAAAAGTTAATTTTTCCACTTTTGAAACTTAAATTTTGCAATTTTTTTCTGGCAAATGTATTAAATTAATGTCAAATGTACTTTAAAAAACCAACGTAAGAAGTGAGTTGTGTCTGAAAACGGTAAAACATTTGACTAATCTCCCCCTTCATGTTTATTCAGGTCAGACAGACAAACTGAGGCTTCCTGCAGCCAGAGGTCAAAGTTCACCCAGAAACCAACCTGATTGGACGAACATCTGAAATCCAGACATGAAGTAAAACGGTGATAAATGACAGAAAACAAAGAAACGGCAGATTGACTCATAATTGTGTTTCTCTCACCGTGCTGATTGTGTATTTATTTAATAAGTTTTATTGATCTGAGCTCTCCAGGCGCCGCGTCTAACAACATTCAACAAGTTTTAATTGGTTTTTGAGTGGCTTTGGAGAGTGCAGTACATTTCTTTGGTTCTGCAGCAGCATTGTGAAGTTTTCCTTTCAGCTCCTGTCGGCCTTGGAGGTTAAATCCTCAGAAACATGCAGAGCTGGGCTCCTTTTATGTCTGCAGACGCATTTGATGTGGCTAATGCAGATATTTACTGTGTTTCTGTCCTGAGGCGACTTTTGGTTTGAGGAAACCGACCAACGTTTGTCTCAACTCATTCTTTCCAACAACAAAAGTTCAGATTAGTTTTAATTCTCAGACTCTTTGCACAATAAAACAGTAAAGATAGTTTGAATTGGAGCATTTAAAGTTTACATCCATCAGAAGCTGAAGCTGGACTGGAATTAAATATGAATCTGTTAAGCTTTTAAACCTGGGAGCACTGCTGTACCTGTAAAGCACGGTGGTGGAGGTATTATGTTCAGGATGTGGAAAAGACTGGAAATCTGCCTGTTTGTACTTTTAAATCTTTGTTACTGCAGGTTTTCATGGTGAATGCAGAATGGGGTTATACTTATTACTGTTTAACTAAATCCTAAAATGCATTTTTTTATTAGCTAATTTTCATAAATTAGTCATTAAAGCTGCAGTATGTAACTCAGAGGAGTGCTACAAAAAAACAACCAATCAGAGCCAGGAGGTTGGTCTTAGCGCTGTCAGTCAAGCTTGAGTTGACGCTGCTAAATGCGCTAATGTTGGAGAAACAACTCAATATTCCAGGAAAACTGTCTATCGGCTAAGCTAACTAGCTCTAGCATTCACAGCAGGCTACATTGTAATAAACCAGTGGTAGGATGTGAGCAGCATGTACATTAGGGTGATTGACAGCACTAACCCCCTCCTCCTGTCTCTGATTGGTTGTTTCTGATGAAGTGCTTTATTTTTCCAGGAAACAGCAGAACCAAAGAGAGACGGGAGAGGATCTCATATTCTACTGTCACAACATACTTACAGTTTTAACAAAGATGTAAAAGTATATTTTTACATACTGCAGCTTAAAGGATTTCTTTATATTTCTATTAAATGTTGACATTTTTGTGTAATTTCTGCAATATTTAGCCTAAAACAGTCTCAGTGCAGCCCTCTATAGGTTTCATGGTGGTTACTGCAGTTGAATTTTATTATGTTATTTATTTATTTAACCTTTATTAAACCAGTTAAGCTGACTGAGAGCAATTTCTCATTTTCAGCAACTTTCTGTTCAAAAAACCTTAAAATATCACAGCAGAAAACAGAATGTATTAAACAGTGAAACAAGCTGTTTACTTAGCCCCGCCCCCAGTGTATCTTGGCTCCGCCCACTTTGGAATTTCTTAACGTGTCTCAGGCGGTGCTAAACTTTCACAGGGCGTCAGTTACACTATTATTTGATTTAATGAAGATGTAAAGGTAATCTTTGATGTCCAGGATTCTGTTAAAAAAAGTTGAATGAATACTTTTTACACAGATTATGTGACAGAAATCCTAACAATTGAACTTTTCATTTTTAACCACATGCCTGCAGCTTCCAAGAAAAATAACATAAAAAAGGAAATAAAAATAAACAGCCTTCAGTTCGGTAGACGTGCATCAGAGTGGATGGGATAATAAAAAAAGGGCTTAAAGTTCATTCCAAGGTTTTCAGCTTCCTCTCCGATCAGCAGCTTTACGGCTGAACCTTGGCTGGAAGGTGATTCTCTCAAACATAAAACAGATTTAAAAGCTGCTACCAGCTGACAAACGTCTGCAGAACGTTTCAGCAAACATTAGAGAGTTTTTATATTTGAGCCAGTTTGTTTCATTTGGATCCTCTACGTTCTTGGAAAAAGAACTGGTCAACTGCAGGTGCTTCTAACTACACCTGTTAGAAGCACAGGTCAAAGGTCAAATTCACTGGAAGAACTCAGAATTTACCTAACAGAAATGTTAGGTGTTTATTAATCTTCTTTAATAAGACAAATTTAGTTTAAATGTCTGATTTTTGCTGAATTGAGTGAATTTTAAATATTTACCATTTCAGACAGGATTAACATAATATATTTAAATTTGCTGCAGGTGTAAAAATTCAACCCAATTATACAAATTCTATCTTATAAGCCTGATTAAAACTCAGAAAGCGGCTGTACAATCACTGCCAAGGATGCATGTTTGCATGAATGCAAAAGTTTCCTTATGAAAAGCTGGATGTTTTTAAAAATCAAGGCTCCTGAATGAAAAATGTTTTGATATTTTAAAGCAGCGTCGACTTATTTCCTCATTCATAAATATGTAATTGAGTCAGTAGTTGGAAATAAGCGCCACTAGGAGACAGAACCTCCAGTTCTGATCACTTTGAGTTAAAAGACAAAAAACGAGAGTCAGTACTAAATGGGACAACGTTCACATTTAACACCAAAACCTACAAACAAGTAGTCCATGAGTTTGATTGGCTGATAGAGTCATGTGACACAAGTCAAAGGTTATCACAGGAATAAACCTCTTTGCTCCAGTGAAAGGTTGACCTCTGAACTATGACATCTTTGTTGAGTTTTTGCTGCACATCTGCTGCTGCTCCCCTGGTCCAGATGTTCTGGTTGGAGGTTCTGGTTCAGGTTCTTAACGGTGCGGTCCTTTAAGAACCAGCTGGTCCACCTGCTCTGCTGGTTCTGTAAAACATTTCTGTTTATTTATTATTTAAATTGGATTTGAATAAAGTTCAAACTGTTCAGCACCATGGACAGCAGCGTCCCGCTGCTCAGGTCAGTGAATTTCCACAACTTTTTGTCTTTGTGATCATTTTGAAATCCAGTTCATTAAGTTTCCTTCATCATGAAGAGAAAATCAGGTGATTTTGTTCAATATTCAATCCGATTTGTCACTCTTCAGTTTTGTCTTGTGGAATAAAAATGAGAGGCTTATTGTGATTTTTGCAGTTTGCTCTCACTCTGGAGCTTTTGAAGGTTTTATCGGTTTGTCTATAATTTGTCTCTGTGAGATGTAACAGTGAAGACTCTGTTAGTCAGGCTTCGATGAATAAAAGGAGGATTTTATTACGAACAAACCTGTGTTACAGATCAGTGAACACGATCTGGGGAAATCAAACCAATTGAGAGGTTATCCAGACAGCCACTATGTCTTTGGGGAAACATTTGAGCAAAAAAAATAGAAAAATTAAGGTCTCAGTGACTGAATAAATCAGTTTACTGGAGGAATTAAACCTTTTTATTAATGAGTTGTGTGTAAAATGAGCTTTCGGCTCAATCTTCCTTTGCAGAATGAGTTCTAGTCTCAGCTAATGTCGATCATATTTTCTCTTTTGTTCAGAATCTTGTTGGCTAATTAGCAGCAACTGAGGGTCTAACGCCTCCAGCAGGAGGCATCGCTGCTGGAAACCGGCTCCGGCTTTGATAAACGTGTCGCCTCAGGGTTTACCTCCAGCCAATCAGAGCAGGTGATCATGAATGATGCAGACCAAAGGTGGACTTACTTGTTTTTATTATAGGCTCACCTCACTTTTCACCCTCTGTCTTCAGAACTGCCTCAATTATTCATGGCATTAATTCATGAATTAATTCCTCATCTTGAGAATTTCCTCAACTAAAATCCAGAATACATCAGATCCTGTTCAAAAACACTTAGAACTGATTACTTTAATTGTTTAGACACCAAATATTCCTTTAAATGGATCAATGGACGCCATCTTGGCAGTACTGCAGAAGCTAATGTTTACAGTTTTTCCCAGTTCTATTGTTGGTGCTTCAGCCAATCAGCACCGAGCAAAATGAACGGTGTTCCTGGATTGGTTGGTTTGCAAATGCCAGCCAATAGTGTGCCAGATAGCATTATACTAAAGTACAATGTTGGGTTCTGGACGTGTGAATGTGTAATCGATTGAAAAAAGCGAACTCTGGTCAAACCTCATTTCAGTTGAAGTGAATTCAACCGAACTCAGTTGAATTCATATGTTTAAATGCAGATGTGAACGGCAAGCAGACTGGGTACCGCTCCAAAAGCAGGAAGCAGACTACAGCACATGGCATTCTGGGTAAAAACAAAACAGGAATCTAACAAATCTCATGCTACTCCATTCTTGTTTACGTTTTGTGAAGAAGGAAGTTGCGCTTATCTTCTTTGGAGGTTTTCATGTTGTTTCTTTCTGTAGTTCTTGGTGCAGCGCCCCCATAGGTCAGGAGGAGAACAAGTTGTTCAACTGTTTGGACCGTTTCACTCAGTGCAGTGTGAAAGTGAACCATACCACCTGAAAATGTCACAAATGTTGTAAATTTGGTCCCCAGTCAGACCAAGTCTACTGGACTATAAGGTCTGAAAACACCGTTTAGCAGCATCAAAAGTGTCAAAAGTCATTCAATGGCAAAGCAATCTGTTTGAGAATCCCATATAAAATTTCAGCTGAAATTAGATGGTTAAACTGGACTTCCTCTCTTATGGAATCAAAAAATGTACCTGTTGCTAATAATAACAGTAATATATTTTTAATAACTAGTGAAATATTTAGTTAGCTAACCAAATATGTAGTTAAAATCTGATGCTACTTAATTTACATTTTGTGAATAAGGAAGTTGCACTCATGTCCTCTTCTGAAGTTTTCATGTTGTTTCTTTGAATGGTTTTTGGTGCAGCGCCCCCACAGGCGAGGTGGTGCAGAGGGCAGGTTTTTCAATTGGTTTGGATTGCTTGACACCGTGCAGCATGTCAAACAATGTAATCCACCAGATGGAACAAATGTTGCAAAGTTATGAGCTCTGAAAACACTAAAACTTGCTAGATGTTGTCCCCCATGATGTTGCCGCCCTGGGCATTGAGCCACGTACTTATAATACCATTTAGCTTTGTGTTTTCTGAGTAAAGTTGGTGGCTTGGGTTGTTCATATGAAAGCGTTTTAACTGAGCTGAGCTTCAGGTGGTGACTCAGTTTTAAAACGCTGTGAAATGCCTTTAATGTGGTTCAGTCAGGTGTGGATAGAAGTGTCTCTGTGGCTGAATAAGCTTGGCGGAGAGCGTGTCTGTTCGTGTTAGAGGGTGAATGTGTGCTATTGGCTCCTGTTGGGAAGCTCCGCGCTGCCAAACTGCCTGCAACAGAGCTGGGCGGAAGAGAGGGAGAAGGGGCGGGCCGAGGAGACAGCAGAGCCGCTGCCATTGGTTGGTTTCTACGGGGGGCGGGGCTTCAGTGACAGACAGGCGGCGCTTCTGCAGGCTGCCTCATTTCTCCAGAAGGAGCACAGCGGGCGGATCGGAGCGAGGTGATACTGACCGAATCCTAACGGAGCCTCAGACCGGGGCAGACCGCGGCCAGATCGGGGCGAGCTGGCATCAAATGTCCTCAAGAACCAGCGGAAACCGGATCTGACAGCTGCTGGCTCTGCCACACCGGCTAGGAGTCGACTGTCCGGGGCTGAACTCCGGGACGGAGTCGGCCTCTTTCCCCCCGGAGCTCCGCAGTACTTCCCGGGGGTTTGTGCTCCTTCGGCCGGCTTTGCTCGCGCTCTGCCTCCGCTGGATGTGCTAGCATGACCGCATGAAGGCGGCTTTTGGGAACCTGCGGGAGCGGAGACCGACCTTCTGGATCGGAAACAGTGCTATCTTTATCTTCTTTCTATTTTCCGAGGCTTTTCCTGTGATTCCACATGGATTTTTGAACGTTTTACCGACCTCCTTGGATTAGCATATGGATATTCTGCGCTGAGGACAAGAGTCGAAGGAACAACCTTGAGATTTCCAGGTGAGAGGATTTTTTTTTCTTTCTGTTCTTCCTCCCATCGGAGCGAACAGAAAGCAGTTTTAGCCTCTTATCATTCAGGTGATGTGAGCTGGTAACTCTGCTGGTGATGGATCGTGTGGGTGTGTGTGTGTGTAGGGGTGTGTGTGTGTGTGGGTAAGGTCCATGTGACCTGTGTGTTTGTTGAGATCTAATTGAGCTGCTTTCTTATCCAGTGAACCCTGCTCAGTGCTCACCACCATCCCGCACATTCACGCATCTTTATTTAGCTTCTTTCTTGGGTCTTGAATTCGGGACTGATGACCCAGTTCTGTTTGGATTGAAGTTAAATCCTGGGAATAATCTTGTACAGATTCCTACTTTATTTTCCATCTCATATTAAAATACATATATTAAGTTTTCCAGTTGACATCGGCTGTATGGAGCAAAAGATCATCTTGAATTTGGTATAAAAAACTATCATGAATTAATCTTTGCTGTTTATATGAAAATCCAGTACCACTGATTTTATGTTTTTAATCCTGATGTCAAACCTATTTGTACAATCTGTGCTCACCCTGACTTGCTCTATATCTCTATATAGAGGAAAATATTTTTTGTCATATTTAATCTAAGAATGTTTTGTGTATATATTTTTAAAACAGTAAGACATTAACATTTTTCTGAAAACACAGAACGGCACACAGATTGGGGCGTTCTGAGTCATGCTGGGTTTGGTTTGACCTCCTCGGGATGACTGGTCTTCATCTTCAAAACATGATAAATTATCTTGGACAAACTTCAGAAATAATCCACCTCTGATTTCTAGCTCTCAAGCTGTCGGTTTGCTTTGAAATCTCGTCTCCGTGTCTCTTCCACCCATGCAGCAGGAATTGTCTCCATTCCCTCAGTCATGCTGTTTTTCCTGGGTGGAGACGGGCTCTCCGCCTTACGGTCCGTCACACCGCCGCGTTTTGGATCTTCCAAAGTAAAAGCAGAGCTGAATGAAGCGGCTCAACACGGACTGAGGCAACCTCAGGTTGATGGACTCTGGACAACAAACCGTCCAGTTGTCAGACTTGTGCTACGTTCAAATGCCACTCACGTCCGACCTTTTCATGGATATCTGAGCGACCCAATTCTGATCTTGTTACCAGTTTGCACCACTTCAATAAGGAACTATATCAGAAAGGTCAAGTTCCATTTTATTCAACTGTTACGTCATTAATGTGAGACATGCATCACGACTGCACCAGAAGAAGCTATTAGTTGTATTTTAGTTTTTCTTCCCTTCATTCTTTTGACAATACTGCTGGCTCAAATTTTATTTAGTTTTTTGTCCATATGCCACTTCCATATGTTGCATAAAATCAGATATGTGTCCAGCAGTTTTCAGAGAATGGCCATGTCGACTTTTACCATCATTGACGTGCGTCATAATTCAGCATCAGAAGAAGCCAGAAGCAGTAAATCCAGACGTAAACAATGGCTGAAGCCGTCTGAGCCTAAGCCATATGGCGGCGGCCATTTTTACGTCCATAAACAGCTGTGTGACGTCGACGTTCTTCTGCGCATGCGAGTTGCTTTGGGGTCACAAATTGTTCACATAGACGACTGATCTGGGTATTATGAACAACCATGCAAAAATGTTATTTAAATAAAAAGAAAAATCAGACCTGAGCAGCAGGAGCTGCAGTGTGGACGCACCTTAAGTGTGTTTTGTTGTTTGTTTCAGTGTTAGCTTTAACCGTAGCACTTCATTTTGGGTGGTTTTTGGTGTAATTCTGGTTCAGTTAGCACCTTCTGTGATTTTTCTTCAGCTTTGTGTCTTAATCCCAGGATTAAAAACCTGGCTTTATCCTTAAAAAAAGTTTTTAATTCCTCAAAGTGATCTAGTGATCTACTTTAAGAACTGCCTAGTCATAGGTCTTTCTGTGGAATACTTTAAAACTGTCCCAGTTTATTGCCCCCCCAATAATGAGGTGGGATTAATGCCCCCGGGAGGGGCGAAAAGCCCCTGGATGCACCCTGGATGACCCGGCGCCATCGGAGAGCAGCGGACATGGAGATGATATGTGGAAACAACATTAATGTTTATTCAACATTTGGTGCCAAGAATCTCCACAGAAACGACCAGGAGAGGAGCTGCAGCCAAACTGCTACTGCAGTTTATAAACCCGGTAACTTTCCAGCGTGACATAAACAGGTTCTAATGATATTCATTCAGTCAGGACTTTACTGACACCAGCCACATGCACTGCAGGTAGATTGGAGTAAAACGTGGATTAATGCTGGTTTTAAAATGAGTTAACTGGACTTTAGCCGTTATTTTGTGCCCATTGTTGGACACCAAACAGCACGATGGAACCTGTTATATGTAGGGTTTCTGTCGGCTAGTGTTGGTCTCTCAGGTTTTGAAAATGGGCCGACAGTTCTGAGATGGAGAAGCGTTAGCTGGGCATTACGCTAAAGACATGATGAAGGGAGGGTCAGAACCTGCAAACTGAGGTGATAAACGGTGTGAACATCTGTACAGCTGTGTATCGACTACAAATGTGCACAATCTGCTAATCTCTAAAATACAGCTTTGGAACTGTGGTGAAAAATCACGTGAGTCAGATTGTTCATGCAATAAGTCATTAAAAACATGCAGCATCATCATCCTCCCACCACTTCCTGTTGTCTTCTTCATCATTTCTGCCAGTATGAACATCCTGTTGTTGATCACATGACTCCATTATGCATATGAATGTTCATAATTCCAATTTGTTCAGTTTTTTGCAGCCCTGATTTAACAGCAGCTTGTTCTTTATCTCCTGCTTGCTCAGTTTGCCATTTGTTGCCGTTTCCTGGACAAACCTGCAATAATTAAATCAGCAGTTTTTGTCCCTTTTCTCCTTTCACTCCTTGTAACACCACCGCTGAGTTTCCACCTCTGCGCCCACCACAGTGCAGTTTAAATATTTATCAGTTGTAGGGAGGTGTGCTGGAGCGCTTTGCTTTATTTAACTCGTCTAGTAAAGAAAAATCCCAGGCAGGAAATGGAAAAACTTCCTTTTTGCATTTTCAAATCCTTCCAAGTGCGAGTCTGAAATTCCTGACGAGTCCCCAGAGTTTGGCCGCCAGCTGCAGCAGAACCATTTCACACTTCAGCTCCAGCATTTGATGTCGATGCTGCGGTTGGCGAGGTGAGGGGGCGGCGGCCAGGCGTGTCGGGGAGCGCGGGCCGACGCCGGGCCGACGCCGGGCCGACGCCGGGCCGACGCCGGGCTTTCCGAGGTTCTCCCTGACATGCAGGCGTGAGTTTGCATATTAAGGTGATTTTACTTGCTGCGTGGAGACCTCTTCAGCTTTAAGAGCTTTTACAAGATGTGTGTTGAGGATCTGTTGGTGTAAAAGGAGAATTAAAGCCCAGGCAGGAAAAGTCTGATGTCACATTTCTAAAGGAAGGATGGAGATTCTTAATCCACATTTAGAGGCTTAAAGTTAAGATTTAAGATCTTATTCTGGATCCCTTCACTGTATGAAAGTCGTGTTTCATAAAAAACAGATAAATCGAGGATTAGAAATCTTGTAGTTGTGTAATTTCTGCCTTTTTTTTCTCTGATATATTTTAGACTTTAAACCCAACTGGAGTCAGTTTAGACGTTCCTCATGCCAGAAGGATTAAAGAGTTTCCATCTAAGAAAACTCACCAGATTACATCAGCTGCTTGTTACTGTCACATATTGACCTTTGAAAAACACATTTGCTTTATGAAAACATACATTTCTAATTTCATTACTAAATTTTGCTGATTGGTCAGTTTTCTTTTTCTCACGTTTGCTTCATACGTTCTGATGTAGCAAAGCTGCCATCCACTTTTGGGTCTGTTTTGGGTCATATTGAAATTGGTTTATTTTACAAACCTGCAATGAAAACCTTTTTCTTTCGAGTCACACTGGATGTTGCCACCAGCAAATACTATGAATGAGACGGTGACAGGAAGTAGTTGGAGGTTCATGGTGCAGCATGTTTTTTAATGACCTGAACAAAGTTATTCATGTCTCATTTTAATGACATTTCATTTTTAATGGAAACCCTGCAGTTGCAAGATTCTGTTATTGAACAAATTTGACAAAATTTGCAAACATTTGTAATGGAAATGTAAATATTAGCTGTGTCTGTCCGAACCCCCAGATGTTTTGTCCATGCAAGTTGGCAACATCTGAGGAAATGACATTTGCAAAGCCTGTTGATTCACTCCAAGCCAGCAAATGGAAACTTTCCTGATTCAGTTTTTTTGTTTTTTGCAATATCTTAAAAGTTTTTTCAGAATTTGCATGGAGCTGGAATGGAAATGTTGCTTTTGCCTCCTGGACGAGCGCCATCATCCTCCGACTACTTCCTGTCGTTTTCTTCTTTGTAGTTTCTGCAAGTAGTATTGGAGTTTTTTTATTTAGAAATGTTTCCATTTCCATTTTCAAAATGCTTGCGATAGATTGGCGACCTGCCCAGGGCTTACCCCGCCTCTAACCTGGAGCTGGGTGGGTGGGTGGACGGACGGACGGACAGATGGACGGGTGGATGGATGGACGGGTGGATGGGTGGGTGGATGGATTTTCGAAATGCTAAATTATTCTGTGGAAATGCAGCTGTTGACTTTACATCAACCCTTCATGCTGTACATGGAGCGACAGTGGAAAGGAATAAAAAGATGCCAGAAAGTGAAGCATGGCAGAGATCAATATCAGTTATTTGGTGATTATTGCAAAGAAATCAGTAAAACAGGAATGTGTTAAACCGCCATGCTCTGGCTTATTTATAACAAACATCATGAAAGCTGCATTAGTGCCTGGAGCAACTGGATAAAGACTAATGAGGAGCTGGACCTTGTCTGGTTTCAGGTAAATATTTCACTTCTGAGTTTTATGTTGTCAGTTTAGGCAGATGGAAGATCAAAGGTCTAAATGCCTTATTAACGGCCTTATTAACGGCTTTTTTAACGACTTTTTTTCTCCATTGTCTCTTTTGGGAGTTGACCTGAACTCAAAGTCGATTTGAACTTGTAAAACAAGATGGCCGACCCTGCCGATGGAAACAATGACAAGATGACAGAAAATGTTTGCAGGTGGTTTTGTGCTGTTAGCTTTAGCAGGTTTAACAGAGCAGCGTTTCTCCACTTAGTGCTCCTGCTTCAGTGTAAAAGTCGTTTGTTTCTTTACATCTGAAGTCGTGAATCCAAACCAATCCGGACCTTTTCCTGCTTTTCCAGGTTTTAGTGTCGTCGAGTTTTCCTCTGGTAATAACTGACGCTGTATGCAGGTGTGTGATCCAAAAAGCTAACAGCACCCTCCCCCCGCCTGCCACCTCCAGCCAGATGCGGTATAATCCGCTTCGGCGCCGTTTAGCACGTTTGGGATTAGCGGGAAAACTAACAGCAGTAGCAGGACGTAATCCCTGCAGCGAGCCGCGCTTCCTGCTGGGAACGCCGCAGCAGGCACCTTTCTACACCCAGCCTGAGGTAAAAGCCAGGTGATGACGCTCCTGATGACAGGATGACTCACTCTGAGACATGTCATCATGGTCAGTCTGACCTGTTGCCGTGGCAACGCGTGGCTGCAACGCTAATTAATCATGAAGAAGAGGAGAAAGAATCTGGAAGGTTCCTTTATTACTGGAGCAGTTTCTCCTGAAAACCTGAGTCATGTTTGGGTTCCTCAGTTGATCGTCAGATCTCCATCCTGCTGCTGACCCGCTTCTGGTTCTGTTAACCAAGCAGCTGGGAGATGGAACCATTAAACTGGGATCTGCCCCTAGTGAGGGTTCATCGATTTATCGGGGCAGATTTCCTAAATAAATACATGTGAAGCTGCTGTCCTCTGCAGCAGCAGGTTTCAGCTACCGGGTCCCGTCTGCAGGTAGCATCAGTCACACTACTGTTACCAACGCAGCGACTTGCTGGCTGCACCTAGCAACAGTTCAGACAATAAAATTGGTTTCGGCCAAAATCAGAAAGAAAAAAGATTTTGTTTCCTAACTGGATGGTAAAAGATTACAAAACTGAAAAATGTGCAAATGGATGCTTTTTGTTGCAGTTTCATTAACATGTTCTGCATTTCTTAATCTTTTATTTTATAGTAGCTCTTAATAATTAAACAAGGGTTTATTTCAGTAGGTTAATAATTTACATATTTTTGTAACTGTCTGCTATCTGAGTTAAAAATAAATAAATTAGAGTAATGAAGCCAAGAGTTGAATAACGTTTATTTCTTTAGATTTATCAGATGCATTAAGTGTTTTTGTAACGGTACTGGATCAGTACCACTGACACCAGCATCAGTGGTACTGAGTATTGGATCGGAGAGGAAATCAGTGGAATGTCACTAATGGGTACAGAGGCCTGCAGAGGCCAAAATACCTCAGGAACTGCTGTGCTTGGCTGCAGACATTTGTTTCATGCGTAAAGACCAGGAGATGTTGCCTTTAAGATATGATATTTGTCCTGAAGCTGAAGCTGTGGATCCATTTCAGTGGCAGAACAAGCTGTTTCTGTGTGTGTGTGGGGGGGTGTGTGTGCGTTATGCCCTGCCACGCATCATCGGCATGCTGTTAGTGTTCCCAGATTGAGTAGGAGAGTCTGCTTTTACAACCAGAGCAGAGATTATATAACAGGCATTTGACTGCAGTATCACTTCATTGATCAGGGGAGATAATGGCTGGAATCACATTTAGAGTCTTTAGAAGCTTTTTAAGTCTGTCTGACCTCTGCAGGTGTCTTCAACGTTTCCCTGCTTTAGAGCCACCAGGAATCCGTAGAAATGAGAGTTTTAAGGCCTGACGTTTGTTTTAACACGACCTCATAAACCCTGACTGGGCCGAGGCGGTCCAGGATATTTCCTGGATCAGCAGCTCCCTCTTTGTCTTCTCTGTCTGCAGCCTGTAAACTCCTGTAATGACTTCTTCCTGCTCTATTGTGTGCTAAGCTGAAAATGAACCATTAAAAAAAGGCGATCAATATTCCAAAAGCATATCCGATACAGTAATGCAGCGTGCTTCTGTTTAATGGGCCTAATGTAATCTCTGGCTAATGCAGCTGATGGAGTTTTAATATGTTTTGTTCTGCCTCTAAACTTTCATGAATCGCATAATTTTTTTTGTAAAATGTTTAAATTATTCTGTTTGCAACGTCTTAGGGATGTTAACATGGGTAGAACCAAGTCAACATGTTTATTAGTTAATATCTATTTTCTATTTAAAGTGCTGAGAATCTTAACTGTGGCAGTGGAGTCAGTTTATCCTGGTGCAGGAGTTTTTAGTTTGTATCTAAATGTTTTGCCATATTCCTGTCCTGGTTCAGCTTTCTATGTTATGCTGATGACTGTTTCATATGCATCTGCACCACTTTCATCCAAACTGTTTTGGTATTTGGAGTCTGTTTCGACCAAATAGAGACGCACCAAACCGGGTTTATTGACCAAACCGGGTTTACTGACTTTTTAAAATGTAGCATCATCCATGTAAAGTTTGTTTGAACTAAACCAAAAGACGCTCGGAGCTGATCACACATATTCACATCATATCTACCAATTTTACTCTGATTTTCCCAGAAGACATTTTTGACTCAACTCGACTCCGTCTGGTTTTCTCGTTGCTTTGACTCAGTGAAGTTGAATCAACTTTAACTGTTGAGTTCAAAATACATAAATAAAAGCTGCAACTTCAGTTAAGTTACCATAACTGTCTTTAGTAATTATGTTCAGCTCAAAATAATTAGTTAAGAGAAAAGTTTCCCCCCAGCTTATTTAAGCTTTTACTTTAATAAATCAAGTCGCCTTCAAATTCAAACATCAAATTTAAAATTTTTATCATTTTTAACTAATTTCTAAGTACTAAGACTTTTTTACTTAGAAATTAAATTAAACTTTAAAATGATAATTTTGTTACTATAAATTATTGTATTGAATCTAAATTAGACACAAAGTTTTATGGTCATCCTTTTATTCAAGACAGAAAAATGTTCACAATTCATACAAAATAAAAATTTAACAAATTTACAATTAATGACCCAAAAAACTAGGAAATTATATATTTTTTAATATGTTCAACACCTTCTCTATGTTTTGTACCTTATTATACACAAATTTAATTAAAAAAATAGTTTATTGTTACTGCTTATTGTTATTTTTAGCAGGTAAAACAAAAGTGATTTAAATTTACTGGTTTTGGCCACTAGGGGCAAAAGTTTGAGCTGGGGAACCAAGCTGTCCTGTGAATAGTAACAATAATGATAATGACACTTTTACTGTTATTATAAAGTGTCATGATGATAATGACACTATGTTGGTATTGATAGAATGTCATTATTGCGTCTTCCAGACCTTTAGCGGCTGTTTGAGTCGAGACCGGGCCAGCGGTCTGAAGCGCTGGCCCGGTGCAGCAGGAAGCGGCCGGCAGCTGGATGTATAAATAGCAGAATTAATGACTTATATTTGCTGATTATGCCCGTCTCTCCTTCCACAGCCTCTCTAATGCAGTTTCCCCTCCGCGCCTTCATCCATCCACTTGCTATCTGTGCTAATGGCGTCTCCATTAACCCCACCTGATGGCAGCGTGGGTGATTACAAACATATTTACGGCCCGTGGACACACAACGAGAAATAAATAAGGTGTTTGACCAAGCAGAAGGAGACATCAGGCCTCGGTTTGAGCTGCACTCACTCACCCAGCCTGACTTTGCTCTTTAATGGAATCGGTTGCCAGGAGGTGTAGCTGTCACGTCCTGCTCTCTGCAGCTGAGTATCTACTCCATGTTGGGCCCACTTTAACGGTCTTGTGCCTCTGCTCTGTTGTGTAACGGGATATTTAAAAATAAAATCAATGTGGACTGTGATGTAAGACTGGCTGTTTGCACTTTCCACCTTCATCCACCGCTTCTGTTCCAGCATCCAAGATGTTTGTCATGTTTGTGTGCAAGTTTATCTGCCAAGAGACGATTCACATCGGAAATGGGATCAGATGTCCATCGAAGTTGGTTTAATTATTCTGATGTTTGAGTACTTTGATATCCTAAAAACGTGCCCAAAAGTCCGCTTCATTTGGGTCCGGTTCACTTGGGACCGGTTCATTTGGGTCCGGTTCATTTGGGTTCGGTTCATTTGGGTTCGGTTCATTTGGGTTTGGTTCATTTGGGTTCGGTTCATTTGGGTTCGGTTCATTTGGGTTCGGTTCATTTGGGTTCCGGTTCATTTGGGTTTGGTTCAATTGGGTTTGGTTCATTTGGGTTCGATTGGATGAAACCTGCAGTCTGAGGTGTTCAAGCTGCTGCAGATCAGCTGTTCTGCTCATTTTGGTTCAGATACGTAGCTTCGGTTTTTACTGCTAAGCATTTCGTCCTTCCACTGCATTTCTGAGTAAAAGGTAAACACTGGATGCTGCGTTGCGTTCAGGGACAAAACGACCTCAGGTTTGTGTTTTCCTGTTGGCTGAACGGCAGTCATTCCCCTCAGCTCTGAGTGAGACGCGGCTCCTTTCCGCTGGTTGTTTGTTTTCTCTGAGTTTTATTTCAGCCTCAGTGAGGATAAAATGTTAACAGGCGCGAGTCAAGTGCTGCTGTTGGAGGCTGTTAATCGGCGCCTTAACGGCACGTTGATCTGCTGCGTGCCGAGAATCAGAAACCGTCCAATTATCTTGATCACCAAAGGTCAGAAACATTATTTCACTTTCTGTTTAAATTATTGGCAGTCCAGTGAGCTGCAACTGCTGGTAAAACAGAAACTTCCAGGGTTTAAACTGAACTGTAACTTATTATAAATGCTTTTGAAAGCCTGTTGCAATAAACTACTAATCACTGAATCGCAGGATAAATTAAAAAGGGCTCCACAGTTTCCCTTCTGATGATGCTCAGTCTTATTTAGAGACTTCATAGCCCATTTTATTTATGGTTAGTTATGGTTTCAGTTGTAAGTGGCTTTTATTTGATTGCTGGATATTTAAAATTTAATATTCTGGAAAAAATTAAATGAGTCTTTTATTAGTTGCTTAATTGGCCAGTACTTTGGTGTTTAAATGAAGAAGTTGGAAAAATGAAATGTTTGTCGTTGATTTTTGTGTTTTTATAATGTAAAGCAGTTTGAACTGCCTTGCTGCTGAAAAGTGATTTACAAATAAAATTAGATTTGAGGCAAACTTTAATTATTACGCCGTTATTGATATATTACTTTAAAGTGATCTCAGTTTGACATTATTATTGTTTATTACTGTAATTACTGGGACAATTTATCATCCAGTTAGATGTGTTCCTGTTGTTTTTATTTAATATAAAAATTAAACCCAGAAATAACAGAATATAGAGAAATGTTAAAGGTAGCTGGATATATACAATAATCTTCATGAATGTAAAACTAAATGTTTGTAAATTTAATTTAATTTCTTATGCAAAACAAAGTATTTAGTTCTTTCTATGCATGAAATATAAATTTTAAGCACATTTTAAGTCTTAATTGGATGTGAATGAGGAGTTTTTCGACTGTTGAATCCAGCAGCTGCAGGAGGAAGATCGACTTTCCTCCTCTTCCTCGGTTTACCTGATGCTAATCAGACTGAAGCTTTGCAGCAGCTGATCAGCTGCTTGTTGGCGACCAGCTGCTACTTTCTTCCCTGCAGGCCCGGTTCTGTGTCCTGGCAGCACCTGTAGCTCATCACCTCTTACTGCGTTGTTGGAGGGAAATGCGTTTTGACATCTGATTCCACGAACGAGCGTCTGCGTTCCCTTCATCTCCAACATAAGCAGCCATCCTCCTGCTGGAGATGTTAAATTGGTGCCAGAGGAAGAGGAAGATGTCTGAGTCTGAGAAAAGCAGCCTGTGCTCTGTGGCATTTTAGTCATTATCTGTGTTACAACCTATATTAATTAGGGACTTTAACACAATAGCTTCAGTTAATTAAAGGTGCAGCACTATGTGTTTCCTAGACACATAGTGCTGTTTTAACTATTGGTAACTATTCTACCTGCAGTCGTATCAAATATGACTTAAAATAAATTTTACTTCCTCATTTGAAACTGGGCGCCCGTCTCTTCCTGTAACTCCAGGAAGTCGTTCCAACATGGCTCCGTTGTTAACCCTTTAGCGTTTTACCAGCGTTGCTCTGAGCAGCAGCTCCTATAACGAGACCAGCAGCTCCACTGGCTGTTTGCTAATTGGTGCTGGCTAGTCTGAAGGAGCTGCGTGAGGGATTGCTGCTCAGTGGGGCTCCGGGGAGGAGCTGCGCCTCGGAGGCGGGGCTAGAGCCTCTCAGGACTAGTTGCCATGGAGATTATAGGATTTCTCAAATGTGCATGAGAGAATCAAAGCAGCAGTCCAGGTGTGTTTTTCATGAAGGAATAAAATGATAGCAGCTAATAACTGTCCACAGTTGACATGTAGCTCCTGAAACTCTGGGAAGATGAACTTTAGTTCAGTCTGTCGGCTGAACAGCAGATTAAAACCATGAGACATCTCATCTAACTGAGCTCATATTCAACAATTTAGCAGCAAAAATGGTTTTTGGATTGAAAATCTTGCTCATTTTGTTGGTGTATGATAACTTGATTTTAAAATTAAAATAAACTCCAATATTGATGTTTTAAAATATTTAACTTCTGTCGCTCCAGATTCTTTCTGCTGCATGTCGGGATCTAAATGACAACACGTTGCTGATTAGGCCGGTGGCAACAAGCCATAGATCAATGAATCAATATCATAATTCATTAAACGAGTTTGTTGTTTCTGTTGTTTTGTTTATTTATTTTGGATATTTGAAACATCTTCCAGTTCTGGTGTTAAATGTTTATTAGAATGTAAACTTATTGATCTTTTGGGAGGTTTTCTTGAATTATTATATATCATCATGATTATATTACTGAAGAATGGTCTCAAATAACAATATTATCGTTAATCAGAATCATTTCTGGGATCATTTATTGGTCATAGTGACAGACCTGCTGCTGCCAGATGTTTGTGGTGTAAAATGAGCTCCAGATGTTCTGCAGATGCTCAGAATGAATCTGAACTCTGATCGATTAGATTCATAATATTCTATGTATTAGTTGCATGTGTTTAGCTGCTGGTCCGGCTGCGTGTCTCTGCATGGAGCCGATCCGTTCCTCTCGGTTCCTGCCAACAGGAGTGGGGGTGTTTGTCCTGCAGGGTGGGCTGCTGACTGTGTGGCCCCCTGCAGGGCCTGTGAATGCCCCGCAAGGGGCCAGGGGGGCAGTGAGGCACTTGAGCCGCACGAGGAGGGTCTTTAGTCAGATCCACTTCAGCTGCTGCTGGATGTCGACGTGAGAGGAGAAGCTGCAGCTCTGCAGGACCTGCAGCTGGTGAGGAGTCTCCCTTTAACCCTCTGAGTTTCTCTTTCTCCTGAATCCTCTCAGTTTCCCTCCTGAATCCTCAGTTTCCCTGTGTGTTTTGGAGAGGACCAGGCAGGAATCAGCCTGAACAGATTCAGATTTGTTGGGATTCCTCTGCCTCGTTTGGCTCTGCAGAGAGTTTCGATCAGATCTGAACAGCTGATCTGGAGTTCTGTGGTTTAATATAACTTTAAAAGATGCATTGATGCAACCAGAACAGGCAGAGGTGAAGCTGTTGCAAGCAGAGCAAGGCGGGGGAGAAGGCAAGTGGGTGGGGGAAGAGGTCAGAGGTCGTCAGTGGTTTCGGAAAGTTACTAGGAATGTCTGATCAGATGGAGAGATGGAGACTGATCAGGATCTGGAACTGCAGAAGTTGTTTGGCCATCTGAGCTGCGTGTGTGTGTTGGTGTGTGTGTGTGGGGGCTGGGCGCGCGTGTGTGTGTTGGTGTGTGTGTGTGGGGGCTGGGCGCGCGTGTGTTTGTGTTGGTGTGTGTATGCGCTCTGGTTTCTATACGGTCCTGCACAGATGTTCATCCTGTGGTTTTCTGGTGGTTTATTTCAAAATAAAAGGCCAGGCTGCACTAAAAAAACAGGTTTTGGTTGAAGTTTGGTTCAGAAAGTCGCTCTGACGCCTGAGCAGGATAAAATGGCCTGCAGGTTCGTACTTCAGTTCTGATTCAGTAATTCTTTCTCTAACGTTTTTATCTGCAGTTGTTCTTCTGGCCTGCAAAGCAAACTTCCCTCTGAGGACAATAAAGTTTATCTCATGTGATCAGATGAGTCGTGCACAAATAATTCAGTAACAGGTAATCTGCTGCCAACCTGTTAATGATATTATGTATCATTTTTTAAAGTAATGGCTGCCACCCAGATGAGCAGCCATTACTGTAACTTTATGATTATTAATATTTTTGAGCAGGAGAAGAACCGTAGCATTGCTGCTCAATATGAACATCTGCATTAAATTCAAGTTTATTTAAACATAAATAATTCTCCTTTGGAGGCTGAGATAATCACAGGATTGGTTTTAGTGATGAATGATATATCTGGACTAAAATCGGTTCTGCTCGGTCGGGTCTCAGTGTGTGTGACGGCTGGCTGGATATTCAGGTCAAAGATCAGATATTTGGATGTGTTTTTATATTTTTATAAAAATATATTAGCCCTTTTTTTTTCTAATTACCGTAAATTCCGGACTATAAGCCGCTACTTTTTTCCCTGCGTTTGAACAGTGCGGCCTATAATACGGTGCGGCTAATACATGCTTTTTTCATGGCGCGAAAAACAGACCAATAAAATTGATGAGTATTCACAGAGGTCCAATGAAATTGTGCAATACATAATTCTCACTTTCACAGTTATTTACAGTCTTGTAAATCAGTCATTTATACTCATCCTCAACATGGATACTCGAAGAAAAGCATACGATGCCGCTTTTAAGTTAAAGGCAATCCATCTGGCGATTGAAAACGGAAATCGAGCTGCTGCACGTCATTTTGGGATAAATGAGTCGATGGTGAGACGGTGGAGACAACAGCGTGAGGAACTGACTCGGTGCAAAAAGTTGACGAAAGCTTTCAGAGGTAATCACAGCAGGTGGCCGGAGCTTGAAAACTGTCTTGAAGACTTGGTGGGAAAACACAGCGAGCGGGATGCCGCGGTGTTTCCACCGTGCAGATCAGGCTGAAGGCTAAAGAAATAGCCACCGACATGAAAATTCAAGATTTCAGAGATGGGCCATCGTGGTGTTTCAGATTTATAAAACGAAAAGGCCTGTCGGTCCGGGCGCGTACGACGCTGTGTCAGCAGCTTCCTCCCGACTATGAGGAAAAACTCGCTCTCTTCCGTACTTTCACCCAAACAAAGATAGCGGAGCATTCCATCGGGCCAAATGAAATTATAAACATGGATGAAGTACCTTTGACCTATGACATGCCTCTCACCCGGACTGTTAATAAGAAAGGTGACTCGTCCATCACTGTAAAAACCACGGGTCACGAGAGGACGCACTTCACCTGTGTTCTGAGCTGCACAGCATCCGGACTAAAGCTTCCACCCATGGTGATTTTTAAGCAGCTGACAATGCCAAAGGAAAAAATCCCAAAAGAAATCGTGGTGAAAGTTAATAAGAAAGGCTGGATGGAGGAAAGCCTAATGAAGGAATGGCTTACGGAGTGCTATGGCAAGCGTCCGGGGGGATTTTTTCATTAAAAAAAAGCACTGCTCGTGATGGACAGCATGAGGGCCCATATTACAGATTCTGTAAAAGCTGCCATCAAGAGGACAAACTGTAGCTGCAGCTGTGATTCCTGGGGGCACCACCAAGTATTTGCAACCACTGGACATCAGTGTGAACCGTGCATTCAAAGTGGCACTGCGCAGTGAGTGGGAGACGTGGATGACCAGTGGCGAGAAAACTGGCCGCATGCGAAGGGCATCTTTCACTGATGTCTGCCAGTGGGTTCTCAATGCGTGGAGCCGTGTGAAAACATCCAGCATCACTAGCGGGTTTCGGAAGGCTGGGCTGCTGCGGGATGAAGAGGACCGCGAATGCTCAAGTGAGAGCGACAAGGATGAGACTGAAGTCAGTGACAGCATCCTGAAGCTGTTCCATTCAGACACCGAGGAAGAGGACTTTGAGGGTTTTAGTGCGCAGGAGGAAGAAGAAAGTGATTAATGACTTTTCCTGGTCGGCTGCAATGTTCTGTGCGTTGTTCAATTAAAAGTACCAGTATATGCAGCGTTATTTGCGTGTTACCGACACATACGTATATTTAAATGTGTTACAGTTTGAAAAAAAACCCATTCATAATATGTACCGTATTTGTTTCTTTTATCATACGGATTAAATCAAACGGTAAAGAAATGCTCACGTGTAATATCTTTATTTGTAAATATCTCATACAACGTGGGAAACCTGCAGCTTAAAATCCGGTGCGGCTTATACAAGTACAAATTTGATTTTCTTTCTAAAATTAGAGCGTGCAGCTTGTAATCAGGTGTGCTCTATAGTCTGGAATTCACGGTAATCGTCTGGATTGTATTTGCCGTTGTGGCGTCTAGAAATGGACCAAAGGGTTCGGAGTCGTTCTTCAGATGCGTTTCGGTCCCAGGCAGAGCGAAGCGTCGCTCCCTGTCTGTCTCCTCTGCTCTCATCAGTCCAGCTGGATGTGAACTTTGCTCCCAGCAGGGCGGCGCCGGACGGGGCTGTCGGGTCCAGACTGACGTGCTGACAGATCAGCTTGAAACGATGCCGGTTGGCTGGATATGACGGCGCGTGTGGCCCAATAGGTGACCTCAGCGGCCCAGTAGGTGATCTCAGCGGCCATATTGGTGACCTCAGCGGCCTTAAAGGTGACCTCAGCCGCCATATTGGTGACCTTATCCTATCTTCCAGTTCCTGGGTTAAATGTTTGTTAGAATTTAAAGTTTAGTGATCTCTGACAATGTGCTCTTGGATTATTATTATGGCATTTATATTACATAAAAATGGTCTCCAGGCAACAATATTATTGTTTATTGCAATAACTGCTGGGACAATTTTTCGTCCCAATTTTCTCTGGCTCCTGAAAGCCAGAGAAATCTTTTTTCTCCTCTCCACATTTTCTTCTTCACATTAGCTAAATATGGAGTCAGACTCAAGCTTCAGAGAAACCAGGTCACTGAGGGAAGCGGCTCATTTGCATGCTCTCTCCTGACCCAGTAAGTGATGATCCAGACAGGAACGCACTCAGCTGATGAACAGTGCCGACGCCTCCCGCCTGCCGACGGTTCCGCTGAGCTGCGGCGCAGAACGGAGAAAACCATAGAAATCACCAGGGAGCCTCATTACGGCCCATATTAATCTAATATTCATCAAACTGTTGTGTTCACTTAATTACCCACAGATGCATGCAGCAATGCTGGGCAGTCACAGATGAATGATACATGCAGAATCACTATTTTATGAAGCTCTGACTCATCGTTCATGTAACCTGCTGATGTCCTTCGGGACGATGAGCAGAAGATCTTTATGGATTCCCAAACTGACGTTTCATATCCAACCCGTCAGAAGAAAACCTTTAAACTCATCTGGTGGAGACGCGCTCACTACAAAGACACATGTTTAGCCTCGTTTCTAGCAAAAATGTCTTAATACACTTCAATTAAGACAAAACCAACTGAAACGTTTGAGTCTTATTTCAAGTGAGAACTCAGATTGTCACATTGTTTCCTTAAAATGTGGGGAAAATATCTAGTAATGAAATAATCTGCTAATGGAACAATTAGTTTTTCATTAATCTTATGAAAATATTGGCTTAAAACAAGCTCACAATTCTTGCCGAAAAGTTAGTTTTGAGTTAGTTTTGTCTTATTTCATGTGTATTAAGATATTTACACTAGAAACAAACCCAAAGTCTCATCGACTCCTTCCTGAAGAGCCAGAGTCCTGTTTCTGGAAGCTTTTCCTCTCTGCGTGTGTGTAGCGGGGTGTGTGTGTGTAGGGGTGTGTGTAGGGGTGTGTGTGTGTAGGGGTGTGTGTGTGTAGGGGTGTGTGTGTGTAGGGGTGTGTGTGTGGGATGTCAGATCTTCACTGCAGCAGCGCTGCTCCACCTCTGCAGCTCAGGTTGGTGATGAGCCTGGCAGATTGGGTTTGCACAGTTTTGAAGCCCCCTCATCGTCTCCATGGAGACCACAAAAGGCGTCGGCTCGTCGTTTGGAAAGAGGCTAATGAACCGGATGAGACGAGCCGGCGCCGAGTTCGATCGCTTGGAAAAGAGGAGGGAAGACGGAAAGAAGAATCTGGTTTAGATCTTTGGTTGAGTGGAAACGTGTTGATGGATTAACACAGCTGGCAGTAACTAGTTACATTTACATTGTTTGAAAAAATCTTACTTGAGTAAAATTTCTGGATTTTCTACCCACTGAATGAAAAACAAACCAAAAAGTCACCAGACAGAGGCACACCTGCAGTTTTTGTTAAAGTTTTATATTGAAAGAAACGGATTTGGAAACATTTTCTTTTGAGTGATTTTGTTAATCAGATGATTTATTGTCATTTTCATCCTTAAAGTTCCAAAGATTTCCTCATAACTTTCAGTGAATCTTGAGAAGACGGACAAAATGGCTTTAAATTTTCCCCAAAATCTTTTTAATTATTCCTCTAGATTATGTATTCAAAGATGACAAATAATGTTATATAAATGTAAAGATGTTAATGTGCAGGCTCCCAGTTGCAACAAACCTTTTTTAAATAAAATTTTTATGGACCTGACCGAGAACTTTAACACCATCTGACAAACATAAATATAAAATTATTTTTAAAGACCCTATTAGTGATATTTTTGCAGACAAATGCTTCTCAAGAAACAAAATAAATATTTAAAACAAAAGCAACATATAGTTGACAAAATGCCAAACTATCTCAGTTTATATGCTCTTACTCTGAAGGTCGTATTGCAGCTCATCAGGTCCATGAAACCTTTACAATAAACCAACATTAAGCATTTATTTCACAAAACTTTGTAAATTGTTAGTTATGGTGTTGACACAATATGATTGTGATGAGCAACTTAGGAATAAAACAGAAGAAAAAACTAAAGGATAACATGAGCTAACCGGAGCTGCTTAGCCCTGCTAGCAGAGGGACAAACAGGAAGTGGTCATGGGGTCCTCAGAGCTGCTGATGCCCCCAACAATGCCTGATTTATTTACTGTCGTTTTATGTCTGACGGTGTTGACAAAAAGTTCGGACAAATTTCAAATGAGTTGGAAAATATATAAAAATAATTCTTAATTAAATTTATTGATACTTTTATGATTATTTATTTGAATACTTGTACTAAATTGCCATAGTATATTATCTTAGTATCTTGTTTTAAACTTGTAATGTATCTCTGCTCCAGGGCAGGGTTTCACATACCAACAGTCAGAAAGGTGGAAGAGTATCAGCGCTTATGGTTGGTTTAAACTCAGATATTAGATTTTATTCCAGATGTAAACGTGCGCTGGTTGGCTGGCAGGACGTTGCGGTCGGGAAGCGGCGTTTGGATTTGGGTGATGTGAGTTTAAAGCGAGAACAGAGACGCTGATCCGGCCTCAGTCGGACTCATCTCCTCTGACAGGTCGGCTCTCTGCCTTGGGGCTCAAACTGCGCTCTGTCCATTTTCATTTCACATGTGGAGCCGCGGCTCTCCTCCAGGTCAGACATGATCAGCTCACGCTCAGCTGCCAAGGCCGGCACCAACTGGCTTCAAGACAGAAGCTCTGAAATACCAGAAGACACCAGCCAGAACTTTCCTGACAGTCCGTCTAAATGATGTAGAAACTTTAAAACGTTCCTGATGGAGCAGTTCAGCCTGGAAGATTATCGGAGTAGGATTTAGGAGTTCAACCTCCACGGCTCAAAGTTATCAACCTGAAGTTTCATATCTGTGTTTCTATTTGTTTAGTTTAGATATTAATGATGCATCTTTGGTTATTAGATGTTTGCTCAGCTCTGTTTGTCTTCCTGTTTCCATCTGAGCGGGGAGTCAAAGCACCGATTGACGAGGTTAATCTTTGTTTAAATGTCAGAGGTTGTCTCTGTGTGTGGGTGTGGGTGTGTGTGTGTGTGTGTGTGTGTGTTCAAGCTGAGCAAACATTCAGCCTGTGTGTCAGGTTTCACCTCCTCCTGTGTTAGTCCAACACTGCTGCGCGATGTGGAGCGCCGGATTAGCTGACATCCTGCTTCAATCACCAGAAAAGCTCTGGACAAAATATTCACTGGGAATTTAAGAGTTTAATCTAAAATATGATGCAGGTCATTGATGAAACGGAGAGTGGAAGGAGGAAGATTGTGACCAGAACCAACGTTGAACCCAAAGCACAATGTAGGCGTGTTCATTTCTGCGTTTGTTAGAGTCTGACTGATGAACCTGGAGGGACTGATGGAGCAGCGACTGCAGCAACACGTCTGGGGAGCAGCGGCGACCCGGCTATTCTTCAGAGCTCCATCCGAACGGCTCGGTGTCGGCGGGTTCACGTTTGTTTCTGAGAGGCCCGATCTTTATCACAAAGATAAAACAACGTTTTCCTTCCTGTGATCCGTCCTCGGAGGAACCGGCTGGTGATCGGCGCCAGGAGTCGTGTGGATCGGCTCCAATTAATGAGAATATTTTAAAACCTTCATTGTTTTAACCTGGGAGGAAACACAAAGCCGCTCCGGCTCCTTCAGCGCCGAATGCAGAGCTGGAAGTTTGAACCTCCTCCCTCTCCTGCCTCCAACCAAAGCCACCATCTCCCCAAATCCCCAAACTCATCCCAAAATCCGTCTTATCTCCGTTCCTCCTAGTTTTTCTAGTTTTTCTTTTCAGCTGCTTTGAGAAAAACCAGATTCATAGTGAGCCGAGCTTCACTGCAACAGGCTGGGAATCCTGCAGGAAAACAAGTAGCAGAAAACGCAGGGAGACCTGAGGCTCATACAGCCTCATCCCACCGGTTACGTTCAGGCAGAGTTCACTGGTTTCAAACATTTCACTGGTTTCAAACATTTCACTGGTTGGTGATTATTGTCCTCATGTATACGAATTAGAGCTCAATTAAACATAGATAAATGACATCCATCCATCCAGATGATAAAACTAAAGAAGCGTAACTTGTTTTCATTTGTCTCATTCGGGTTTTGACCCTTTGACCTCCACTGCAGCTGCAGATGGCTGCTGGTTGTTGTTTGATTTATTAAACTAAAGTAATTTGTCCGTCCATCTCTCCACATCAGATAGAACATCTAAAAAAAGATTTTTTAGAAAAAAAGTTTTTTCATCCAACTTTCATAAAGTTTGATGATAAAAAGTTTCTGTCTTATGATGTAACCTTATGAGTTAATAAGAAGAAGCTGTCATGAGCCAAAGCAGAAATAATTATGTTTTTAATGAAGCCTTTATAATTAGATTGATCAACTAATGTCTGCTTCTAGATGATCCTGCAGTTCTTCAGCTGCTGGCAGATCAAACTCCAACAGGGGAAGCCTTCAGTGTTCTCTGAATCATTGACTTTAATGATCAGAGCACATTCAGCTGCAGATATTACAAACAAGCGGAGCAGAAAATTAACACCAGGGCGGCTAGAGGTTCCCAGTCTGTGACTGGGAACGCTGCCTCCGCCTCCATCACTGCCTCCGCCTCCACCGCCTCCGGTCTGAAACATGTCAGCCTCTGGAACCGTTTCTGCCCTGTTTGCCCTTTTAAAGGGGCAGTTTTATGTAAAATTGACCTTTGTGAGCATGCCATCATGTTAAAATGTTTCCCCTCCTCAGAAACAAACCATAAATGTTACTTTGATTATTTCATGCAAGTTTGAGAAATCCTTTCATTGCCATGCAACCATTCAGCTGTGCAAAACACCTGGGTGAACCTAGCCCCGCCTTCGAGGCGTAGCTCCTCCCACTCTCGGCTCCTTCAGACTAGCCAGCAGCAATTAGCAAAGACCTGGTGGAGCTGCTGAGCTCATCAGAGGAGCTGCTGCTCTGGTAAAATGTTGCTAAAGGTTAATAGAGGAGCCATGTTGGGATGACTTCCTGAGCCTCAGACAGAGCTGGAGCTTCTTAAAGAGACAGAAGCCCAACTTCAAGGTGTTAAACCAGGAAGTCCAATTTGCTTTAAGTCATATTGGATATAAACATTTGTATAACATAGTTATTTTATTGTGGTATAAAATGAAGATTGTTCCTGAAAAACTGGTTGATTCTCACTTGGATTCAGGTCTGAACTTTGACTAGGCCATTCTATCACATGCATCTGCTTTGATTTAAACCGTCCGTTGGCTGTATTTTAGGGTGGTTGTCCTGCTGGAAGGTGACCTTTCACCCCAGTAATGGGTCTTTTGCAGCTTTTCAGAATTTTTCTTCATAGTTTTCTCGTATTTCGCTCCGTTCAGCTTTAAGCTCTAAATAACTTCTAACCGGAGGAAGAAGTTATTTTCCTAACACCGGAGGAAAAACTTTGCTGCCAGTTTGTTTCCTTATGTTTGGAAGTGAAACCCAAACTTCATGGATGGAAGATGCTGGTTTGATGCTGCGGCTCTGCATACATGAGCTCCATATCCTCCCTGAAATCCTCTCAGTTCTCTGTATTTTTTAGAAAACAAAGCTGCAGCTCTGTGATCACACATGATTTCTCCTCGTTTGAGTTCTGTGATTTGTTTCGTGGCGCTTTGAAAATTCAAACATCAAAGTGTTGACTTTCAGACTGTCGCTCTGCAACTCGCTAATTGGTTTCAGTTTGATGAAACCGTTTCGGTTTCTAATCTCTCTGCCGTGTTTCCCTCGTCTGTTTCTGCCTGGTTGGCTTTTTAACGTCTGATTTTATTTGTTTACATCAGAGAATAAAGAGAACAAATCTGGGTTGTTTGGAGAGATTTGAAATATAACAGAATCCCTTTAAATTGCAAAGCTGCACCTGAATGAAACTGGAGCAGCATCATGTTCTGCAACAAGACGTCTGGTTTGGCCAACCAAGAATGTTTACTGAGTTTCTTTATGTTGTTTAAAAATATTGTTTTAGATGAAAATTGACAAGTTGGGATGCCTGATTATCAGAAAATATTATCCTAATATTTAAGCCTTAGTTTTAAATACATGCAATACAAATAAATACAAATTCATTACACGTTTGGAATAAACACAAAATACACCCGGCCGGGTCCCCAGCCGGGAGCCCCGCCGGGAGCCCAGCTGGGAGACCCGCGCCAGGCTGGGCGGTGCTTGTTTATATATTTTCAGATTATCAGTGAACTTCAGATGAAGTCATTGATCGATAACTTTAGTCTGTAGTTTCTATCATTGCATCATGATGTACCAAAAGCTTCATGGCTGGTTGGTGCTGCAGATTTATCAGTGAAACAAAACGAAGCTGCTTCTGCCGGTTCGGTTTGCTGCCATCTGCACCAGAATGAGCCACCACACACTGGGCCGGCCCATTCCGTATGGGGCCCCTCCTCGCCTCAGGCCATATGAAGCAGCTTTAATGGCTGCTGCTGTTTCACACTACGAGCCAATCTGGCGGCGCTCCTGCAGCCATCAGAGAGAGCTGTTAGTTCACTACAGCAGCAATAAAAGTGTCCCGGACCTCCTGCAGTGCCGGATGCTTCCAGAACCTCCGCAACCCACCGCAATGATGCAGATCAGAAGTTGTTTATCTCAGGGTACGGATCCGGTCTGGAGTTTTCAGGGTTCTGACCGCTGGGACCCGGCGCGGCGCGGAGCGGCCTCCCTCTGCAGCGGAGAGGAGCCGCCATCTGGACCGGCGCCATCTGGGCCGGAGAAACCAGAACAAGAATCTGCTTTTATCTGCCCCTCCGTCCAGAGAGCGCCACCTCCCAGACGTCGCCGCCGGGATGACATTCCAACGGTCTGCGATCCCAACGGTCTGCGATCCCAACGGTCTGCATCCCAACGGTCTGCCATCTCAACGGTCTGCGGATCCATAAGTCTGCAATTCCAACGGTCTGCCATCCCAACGGTCTGCCGATCCATAAGTCTGCGATTCCAACGGTCTGCGATTCCAATCTCTATTCCTCATCTCATGCCTCTGATTTAAACAGAAAACATCCGCGGTACCGACCCATTCAGAACATTTTCATCTGGAACCAAGAGCAGAAATGCACTGTTCAACTTTAAAACATCGAAATAAAACAGGGAGGTCTCTGAGCTAATGCTACGTCCAGCTGGACACAGACAGGTGGACCGATCCAGAACCTCCATGCTGGAGAACTGGCAGCTAAAGTCCAAATCCAGATTCCATGTTCTTATCAAATCTGGATATTAAAGATCTAAAAATGGCTTCAGGTTGTTGCAGTTTCCTCATTTTTGGGTCAACAATTGTTTTCTGTTTCATTGGAGAAATTTTTACCAATCTTTACTTGTGATTGAACAGAATCATTTCAAGCGCAATAAATGGCGCCCAGGGCCACAGTTTGGGCCCCCGGACCACATTTTGGGCCCCCTGCTGTGAGCCCTGATAATTTGGCTTTGGGTTTAAACGTCGTGGCGTTCGTCTCCTGGTGCCGTCGTTGACATGGCGGCAGCAGCAGAATAAAGGAGGAAGGCTGCTGATGTTTGCTGTGACGGGGAGAGGAGCCGCGGCTCCGTCTGCTGCTCGGCTTTCATCCTCTGAGGCCGTCTCCGCCTCGCATCCACACCTTTTCTGCATCTTCTCCTGTTTTCTAGTTTTTTCCAGCTTTTCTTTGTAAACCGTCTGATGTGTGTACGTTTCCTCCTGTGTTCTGCAGGCTGGATTTCCTCCTGAAGTCTTCGCAGAGGCTTTTCGTCACCGCTCATCGGTTTTCTCATGCTGGGATTTACATTGAATCTGGTAAGGACTCTGTTTCTCCCTGTAAATTGGCTTTCAGGCTATTAAGGTGTGCTTTCACCATGTTCTTATCATGTCGTGTTATTTGTTTGCTTCTCTTTTCTGCGTCAGCCGTTGGAGGAGATGCAGAGGAAATTATTTATATGTGCTGGAGGCATTTTTTGTTGGGGTTTAGCAGAGCCTCATTCAGAGGAGGGAGCTCTAAAAGAACCACCACAGGCAGATCGATACCGCAGAGCTTCTCTTTTATGCTCTGAGGGACCATATTTGTTAAATAGAAGAAACTGGCTTCACACAAACCAGGCGGCCCGGGTCGGATTGAGATGCAGGAGCTCATTTCTGTGGATATCGATTTGTTTCCTGATAAACATTTAACAGGATTTGCTTTAGAAAGGTCATGATTACAACCTGGTTTTATCCTGGTCACAATGTTTCTGTGTGGAGGATCAATATTGTTATCAATATTGGTATGCTTTTAATCATATTTATGAATTTATTGATATTTATATAAATAGTTAAATGCTCTCAATGGACTGCTAGCTACAAAATTAGTTGTGCTAATGCTAAAGCGCTAAACCAACATGATATTTAGCAGCTAATGCTAAAGTGCTAATGCTAAAGTACTGAAACACTGATGAGTTACACAATGCTATATTTAGCTTCCCACCACAGAGTCGACCAATCACGTCTTGTCCTTGACTCAATTTTCTTTTTTCTTTTTTTTTGGCAAACTTTATTCAACGGAAAGTTTATAAAACAGTTAAATAAATGACTGTTTCAGAAATGACACAAAAAAATTAATTTAGGGGAAGCTATGTGTGCTAATCACTGTCAAAGTTAGCAAAAATGCTAAAGTGTTAAACTGAGAAGCTAACTGAACTGTTTTGTTTATTTATTTTGAATATTTAAAATCGCACCAATCTCCTGAGCCGACCTTGGCTGATACATTTTTTCTGAAATGTTGCTGAATTAGGAAGAAAGTTGCTGAGTCAGCGACAGTTGGGCAACTATTGCTTGGTGCAGCTCTGCAGACATGAGGTGGTGACTCTGATTTAGATCGGCTTCCTGTTGCCTCAACCAAGTTGGGGGGACAGTTTACTTCATAATGCATCTCATTGGTTTTATTTATTTGTTTGATATTTGAAATGTCTCCCAGGTCCAGAGTTAAATGTTGGTTGTTCTCAGATGGAGTCTGTGGTGGGAAACCCAGATTGTTTCTGGGTCATCGGGTCAGAGTCTGTTTTCAGAACCAGCAGAAACGGTTCTGACTGCGTTAGAGCGCCCCCTGCTGCGCACAGAGATGCAAGGCTTTGACTGATTTATGGGCTGACCTGCACCAACCACACTGAGCTTTTCCATCCATCCACCTCTGACCTCTGACCTCTCATTGGACGGTTCTGAGCTGTTGGAGGCCAGAGAAACCGGACTAACCACTGTGACGAGTTAATCCCTTTGACCGAAGCTTTGTTTCTGGGACCGGGTCAGAACCAAACCCAAATGTCCAGCAGGGCGTTAAATATCTGCTCAATGAAGCGCAGCAGGTTGGCGTCAGGAAGGGAGACGGTGCTCAGCTGCGGTAGAGGAGCCGCAGCTTCGACCGGTCGGACGGGGAAACAAAACCTCCAGGTCAGATTATAGATTAAACTCCAGCTCCCATCATGCTCTGGGGCACCAATGTGAACCACATGCTGCAGCATGAAACATGAACGTTACATTAGTTACAAACCTAATCTCAGATATCCCTTCATAAACCATCACTCCTGAGGTTATAAACCAACCCAGTTGAACTTGCTGTAAATCCTGTAAATGAAGGAGAAATTTTACCCGCCGTCATGTGATTCTCCCTTTGCAAAGATAAAACCGTCAGATTGCAAAGTGGTTTTTTGTCGTTCAGCTTGAGGCAGTTTTATTTTTCATACGGCATTACATGCATTCATTCAACAGAAAGACACATTTCAACTGTTTCATATTTATGGTAAATAAAAACCTCACATTAAGTTTTAGATGAAGAGCGTTGCATAAGGCCACGCGGCGCCTCCATGATGCAATAATTCATGCTAAATAACAAGCAGTTCAGATCTTGTGAAAACCGTTGAGCAGGCACGCATCTGTTTTTAAAAACACTGGTTTTATGTCAGACTCCACATGTTCTGATTTGTCATTAGGAATAAACTTGATAATTATGATGGTGTAGTTTTAGCATTTAAACTGTATTCCTGAAACAAATGAGACTTTTACTGACTGGTGCTGATGTCCAGTCTGTCCTGGTTTCTGTTGTTTGACCTGCAGATGTTTCCCAACAGCAGCAACATCCAAACCTGAGTTTTACCTGAGTCTCCTGTCTCAGACCGGCAGGGAAACGACCCAAACGTCCAACCAGCCCACTGGGAAATGACCCAGTTCTCCCAATTAACCAACCTGGGCCTGAGCTGAGGCTGTTTTCATCCAGCACTTAAATAAAACACATTGACCCTCCAGGTTCTTTGGTAGTTTGAATCTGATGAGTTTTATGGATTTAATGGACAGTAAAAGGAGAAGAAGTTCATAACTTCACCTGTTGATTTGCTCATGTTCATGTTAATTAGCTGAATTGTTATCTTTGCTTCACTTTGGGTTTGAAAACATCCATTTGTTTTACCAGGATTTTAATAAAAACTAAAAATATCAGACAGTGCTGAAAACATGAAGTTGTGCATAAATATAATTTCGTGTAAAAACAGCAGCTATGTGGCAGGTTGTTTCACTGCAGCTCGGTGTGCTGCCACGGCCCGCCAATGAATCCATCGCTCAATCAACAGTGAACAAATCAGTAGCGTATCTGGTTATTGATTGTCTGTCGGCTCACAGACACATAAACCAAATGTTTGGTTGTGAGGCACAAGAGTTTTGTTCTGGGGTCCAGAAACACGAGGAATATGTTCTGGACCCGTTTCTGCTTTAGCTGCCAGGATGTTTCTTCCTGCCTGCAGCCTGGACGCGCCGCAGTCTCACCTTCAAGTCTGAGGAAATGTGAAACTTGAGTCGATCCTGAATTGATGCTGGCTGCTGAGCGTTGATGAGGGAGAGGAAATCCTTTCTGGTTGATTTTCTGTAATAAAACCACTGATGATTCCTTATCCGTTTGCATTAATAACGTCTGTGAAGCTCCAGACTTGATGGAAAAGTGTCTCTGGAGCAAATGGAAGGTTGTAACTCTGTAATAATCCTCCCTGCTGCGCCTCTGGCTCCTTCAGACCAATGACCAGTGGACGGGGAACAGTTCGGGGTAAAGGTCATTGCCTTGTTCATGTCAGGACATAAGAAACATCCAAACTTTACCAGCTAGCGTCTCCAGATTCACTCTCGCTCCCCGTCTCCATGGAGACGATGAAACTTTAACTTTACAGTGTAACCGCAGTAAAGCAGTCAGACATCATGGCGTCGACCAGAATGCTGCAGAAATCGGCGCTTTTTTAATTGAATATTTCCGCTCATGTTGGCAGATTTTATTAAGGTATTGGAATGTGTTTGCAAAAAAAGAAACACCCAACAGAAAATATGAGCTGCAGAGGAGGAGCAAAACCAAAGTGATGGAAAAGTTCAACCAGTTAGAAAAGTCCAGTCTCCTCCCACTGCAGAGCAGCTAGGAGACGAAGCCCAACTGGCTTTGGGCTGCGAAGGTTTTCAGGGAGTCGGTGCTGACGATCGGGGCCGACCTCTGAGGTCGATCGGGGCCGACCTCTGAGGTCGATCGGGGCCGACCTCTGAGGTCGATCGGGGCCGACCTCTGAGGTCGATCGGGGCCGACCTCTGAGGTCGATCGGGGCCGACCTGAGGTCCATCGGGGCCGACCTCTGAGGTCCATCGGGGTCAATCAGTCAGGAAAACAGGCTCAGTTGACTTAAAGCAGTTCTGTTTCTTATACAGACATGAATGGACTGAATTCTAAATGTATTGGATGGCTCTGCTCCAGCGCCACATGCTGAGATTCACAGCAGCTTCCTAAACTAGGTAAAAATAACAACGTCACAGCAAATGTAAAGTAATAAATCAAACATGTGATAATAAACTGTAAAACGGTTCAGAAAATGCAGCCAGAAATTCTAAATTTTGGGTGAAATAAATAATACAGCTCAGAGCACAAAGCATAGAAACACACTGAATAGATCTGCCTTATGGGTTGGGCACGTTGTCACCATCTGGATTGGTTTTCAATATTGGGGCCGATACAGATATTAATATGTGATTGGAGGCTTGGAGATGAAGGGATGATCTGCGGTGCAGACGGGCCGCCCGGTTCTGGACTCAGGAAACCGGGCTGAATCTGGGTTTCAGCAGCAGCACATTGAGCTGGACCTTTGCCGGCTTTTCCATCCTCCCTCGCTGTCCTCCTCTTCATAGGGAGTAAATGACGAGGCGCTCCAGAAGAGCCTCTACTACATTTGTTATGACTGGCGGAGAAATGAGGGGCGAAGATTGAAGGAGGGAAAAGTGACGGACGGAGACTGAAAGAGACAACATGTGATTGGTGCAGTGAGAAGCTCTCATTAATGGATGTCTGCTGCTGCTTCTCGGCTCGACCTCACAAACAACAACACGCGCCTCCTTCCTCCGCTGTCAGGGAGATGAATCTGCTGCTGGCGACGGGAAAGAAATGGAGCTCTGCTGGGGAAATTAAGTCACAGCTATACTTAATCATTTACCTCCACTCCTTGTTCTTGCCGTCTTCTTCTCTCTGCTCTTTCCCGCCTCTCTTGTCCTCTGCTGGCTGACAGCTGAGGTGAGGAATCGCTCCGGTCTCCAAACGAAATCCCGGCGCTCCCAGAAACCAACGCCTCTCAGCACTTTGTGACCCACATGAGCGGCGCTGAATTCCTGTGCATCAGCAGAGAGGAGCAGGACGGATCTCACCGCCTGCTGCTGCATAAGTGTATGGAGGGCCAAAACTGACAAAATAAAAAAATGAAAGCATCAATATACATTTTGTTTTGCCTTACACATTTGTTACCAAGCAATGTATATATTTTGTTTTGTCTTTTCCTTATACAAGCCCTGGTTCTTCTGTCACTGCCTCGAATCCTGCCTTTACTTCTCCATGTGCATCTTTATGTTAATGAGGAGAGCTGCCTTCTTTGTCCAGCTCCAACTATTGGCCAATAGAGCTTTGGCACCAACGTCACTGCGTTTGCATTGTGGGGCGTTTGCTTCTCGCGCAGTCGCTCAGTGCCAAAGCAGAGACGGTGCATATGTAAAGCAAAGGGAAAACAAAATATATATATTTCTTGATCACAACAAATGTGTAGGGACAAGGAAAAACAGTATATATATTTATGCTTTTATTTTTTATTATGCCAGTTGTGGTCCTCCATATCTGCGCGTCAGCAGAGAGGAGCAGGACAGATCTCACCGCCTGCTGCTGCATAAGTGGTGCTGCAACGAGGACAGATGGATCTTAACAGCGAATGTTTGTGATTTTATGAGGCAGTCAGGACAGAAATACGGCGCAATGTGGCTAAATCAGTTAGCATACAGTAAGCTTACAGTTAGCAGACAGTTAGCTTGCAGTTAGCTTACAGTTAGCTTACAGTTAGCTTGCAGTTAGCTTACAGTTAGCAGACAGTTAGCATACAGTAAGCTTACAGTTAGCTTACAGTTAGCAGACAGTTAGCTTACAGTTAACCCTCTGGGTGGTTCGCTGATTAAAACCTGGCTGGGGAAGCAAAACCCAGCAGTCCGTCCACCTGCCCCAAATGAATCAAATCATCCATCCGACCCATTGATCCATCCATCATTCATCTCTCCATCCATTCCTTCAACCCTCCCTCCATCCATCCATCCCTTCATCCATTGATAACTGTGATCCTGAATGGATGCAGCATTTTATGAATAAAAGCTGCAGAAGAAACATCCAGAACCACTGAGCCACGTCTGAATATTTAACCAGTTAGTCCCAGTATGTTCAGTAAGTAACCATTAGAACCAGTAGTCTCTGCAGATCCTCACTGGGAAACCAAACTCCTGCATAATTAACACATAAATGTCAGAAATAATTCTGCTCTATGGAGAAAATTTTGATTTTTACACTTTAACCAGAAAAGCTGTTTGAATGTTGAAACATTTTATAATACATTTTTTAATCACAAAAAACAGATTTTTACTGTTTTTTATTATTTAAATGGATTCAAAATTCAAACTTAAAAGCATTTAGAAAAGTGACAGAAACGAGAGCTGCAGGTCTGAAGTCAATGTGGAGTAAAATCTACTTAATTATCTTCCTGATGAACTAAAAGAGAGTTTTTACCTCGGATAAAGACTCATTTCAGAATAAACAGGTGCAAAAAGGAGAAAGCCCGTTATTTTTCCTGCAGTAATTATTGATGAAATGTTTGGGCGTGTGAACATCAGCTCATTGATCAGCTGACCTCAGATCAGCCGCTGTCAGGCAGGAACTGAGATTTCAATTTAAACATGAGGCAGATTTACAGTCGTTCACGTTTTTCACAAATACAACAGATTGAAAACAATAAACCAGCTTCAGGGCAAACTCTGACATTTACTACTTTATATCTGTAAAATTCTGGATAACATGCAAAACATAAAGATTTACATCTATTCTTTATCTTTTGTTATTAAATAATTATTTAGAAATGAATAAAATTTAATTAAGTTAGCCAGGGTTAAAACTGAATTTAGATAAAAATCTAATTAAAATTAAATTAAGATCCAAAAACTTTATGAAGCACACTTAAAAATTACATTCAAAGGAAATAAAATAAAAGTTAGATAGAAGTTAAATGAGAAATGCTGAAATAAAATGTAAAAAATTAATTGGAAGTAAGCAAAGCAACAATAAAATAAAAGAAGAAAAATATAAAATAACATCAAATTAGTTTTTTTTTTTTTACAAATCTTTTCCTAAAAACACTAATATTTAAGATCATTTTCTAAAAAGATGAGAAGTTTATTTCTGTCACAATCAGATTTTTTAAATCTGATAATCTGATTAAAAATATCACAATTTGATTATTTAAAGCAATAAATAAATACATGTAAATGGATGTTATTTTCCTGTAAAGGGAAAGCTTCCAGAATCATTTATCATTAAAAGTAACCTTGTCATCTGATTCACATTCACAGCATTTCATTCAGGTTGAGGTGTGGCCTTTAACTAGGCCATTGGCACACCTTTTGTCCTTCAGCCGTTCTGTGAACAGTTAAAACCCTCCACCCATCAGACTCTATCAAGCTCAACAAGCAGGAACATCGTTTATTTTAAGAGCTTTCCTCCCTGCGTGTCGGTTTCCTTCTGTCGTCTTGATTGGCTTTTTAATCAGAACCGACGCATCCTTTCAAGCAGACATCGCTCCACAAGCAGGATCCATATCCTGACTGACATGTTGGCGTTTCTCCCGCCGGACCGAGGCTTCCCTCAAACCCAAACATTCCCACTTCGGACTCGGGCCAAAGCCGTCTGCTTACCTTGATTCTTAAAGTGACTGCAGGCAGCATGTCGGTAGTCTGAACTATCTGCATGCTGAACTAGTGAAAACGTTCAGCATCAACAAAGAGAAACGAACCCTGGGAGCTGGGGCGCGGGGTGTACTTACTTTGGTCCAGTTTGTTCTGGTTGAACACGGTCGAACCTCAGATACAATCGGATCTTCGTTTCTGTCTCTCAACCAATCAGGATCCTGACAGCAGCGGTCAAAATCTTCGATCCTGATCATGACGGATCATGGCTCTGCAGGCTCTGCAGGCGCTGGGCCGGCACGTCACGATGGCACCGGCCCACAATCAATGGAGCTCATTGACCGGACGCAGGGAAGCTTGGTTCAGTCCGATGGTGCTGCTGCCCGACCCGATCCAGTCTGAGAGGTTTTGGTGGAACGACGACAGAGAAACCAAACATCTGCACTGGATCCGTCCACATTCTGAACAGTTTGGATCCTCTGTGGCTGGAGGCAGGAGGATTGCTCAAGTATGGAAAATCATTGGTGCTCCTGGATTGGCTGCACTGGAAATGTCCAGAAGCCCGCTGGGTTGTGGCAGAACATTTCGGACATTTTGTTGAATCCACAGCAGGAAGAAAGAAGGCGGTTCTGTCAGCAAACATCCTGAGAGTATCAGTCAATCCTGTGACGGGACGTTTGGTTCCGGTCCGACATGTCCAGGATAAAAATAAACCTGGAGGTAAAATAGATTTTCAGCTGCATTTCTCCATGTTTTCTGCTCCAGGGAGGAGCGCCGCCTTCATGTTATCTTAGCTGCTTTAGCTGACGGGAATAAAGTTCGGAGGAGTTTGAAAGAACCCAAAGGAAGCTTGTTGGACGAACAAAGTGTGGGCTGTGGGCGGTGCTGGACGTGTTTCCCGCTCGGGCTTCGTGTTTCATGTTGCTCCCACTTTGAAGAGCTCATTTAAATCTTCTGTTTTCCTTCTCCAATATTCGGTCGATTATGTGGGCGTTTCTTAAGCTAATTACCCAGAAACGGTCCGATCTGGATCCTCGATCTCCCCGGGAACTGGATCGGGGACGCAACGTTCCGGGAGGAATTTCAAGTTTCGTGCCAAAAAGTTTTAAAAGTCAGAACTCTCCAGTTTAGTCGCCGTATTGATCTGGAACGAAGGCGGCTTCGTCTCCAGGACGTCATGGATCCAGCAGCTAAATGCGCAGCGGCTGATAATAGATTCCCGATGCGACCTCTGACCTTCTCTGCTCCTGAAACGGATTCTCTGTGGAAGGAAGTGGAGTGTGTGGGCAGCCGGAGCGCAGCAGCACACAGAAGAGCTGCGTTATTTCTGCTGTCCGTGTGTGTGGGCGGCGCATGTTTACGCTGAGAGAGATGAAGAACGGCGATCTGCTGCGTGGATTCAGAATAACTCGGCTGATCTTTGTCCTCTTGCTTCTGCAGCTCACTTTACGTTTCTCATCAGGTTTCCACTGAATCACGACGCTAAATATTCTCCTTTTCACATTATTTTACATCAAAAACACAAACGTCAAAGTTTTTTATGTTAGACATAAGACCCTTTATGATGAATAAGACCTTTGGATTCGGTGCTCCCTCACCCGGACGCGGGTCACCGGGGCCCCTCCCTGGAGCCAGGCCTGGAGGGGGGGCACGATGGCGAGCGCCTGGTGGCCCATGGAGCCCAGCCGGGTCGGCCGAAGAGGAGACATGGGTCCCCCGCCCATTGGCCCTCCACCTGTAGGAGGGGCCACAGGAGCCGGGTGCTGGGTGCTGGCCAAGGGAGGGGGCCCCGGCGGTCCGATCCTCAGCTGCAGAAGCTCTTGAGACATTGAAGGTCACCTCTCTGGTGGGAAGGAGCCGGAGCTGGTGTGTGAGGCCGGCTCTGGTTCTGGAGCCAGTCTGTTTGAGACGGCCTGGACATACTTCCACTCTGGAGTTGCCCGCGGTGAGAGGCAGGAGTGGGCATACTAGTTGCCCCCCATCTCGCTGCCTGTACGTTGGGGTTTACCCCGGTGAGCGAGAGGGTAGCCTTCCTCCGCCTGCGGGTGGGGGACGGGTTCTGTGAACAGTTAAAACCCTCCACCCATCAGACTCTATCAAGCTCAACAAGCAGGAACATCGTTTATTTTAAGAGCTTTCCTCCCTGCATGTCGGTTTCCTTCTGTCGTCTTGATTGGCTTTTTAATCAATCCCGACGCATCCTTTCAAGCAGACATCGCTCCACAAGCAGGATCCATATCCTGACTGACATGTTGGCGTTTCTCCTGCCGGGCCGAGGCTTCCCTCAAACCCAAACACATTCCCAAAAAGGCTTGAGCCGGCCCTGCATGAATCAGATTAACCTGATTTATTTGTGTCTTTTAGTATCATTCTGATATTAAATAAAATAGGTTAAATGGGGAAAATCTGCAGAATGGGCCAGTTTTTTAATCTGATTAATCGTCAGGACAATCGATTAATTACCAGAACAATCAATTAATCGTCGGAACAGTCAATTAATCGTCAGGACAACCGATTAATCAGGACAATAGATTAAATTTTCTGTATGGTTGATTAATCGCAGGAGCAACTAATAATTAAGCAGATATCTAAAATAATTGTTAGTCACCACTTTTTCTTCAAATCCTCCCGTCTTCCTCTTTAGAAATCATTTTTATAACATTTATTCCAACCCCCTGGCCCCCTCTCCCCTCCTCCAGGTCAAAGCACAAGACAAACAGCCAACAGAGATACAATCCCTGCAGCAACTTCTAACAACGCACACACACACACACCCACCCCCCCACCCACACAAACACACACACCCACCCCCCCACCCCCGCACACACACACCCACACACACCTTTCAAAGGAGGCAGAAAAAAGCAAAAAGAACAGATACATGTTTATATATACACACATACGTAATAATAGTAACGCTAATAGTAAATTAAACAAGTATATAAATAAATTACAAATACAGAAAAGAAAAATTATAATAAGAAGAATATATATTGGTTAAAAACAGAAGAACTAGATATAGATGAGAAGGCCTACAGATCATTTAATTTCCTTCTGTGTCAGGGAGCAAAGTCCTGGCTCCCACTAAAGATAGGAAAGGTCTACAAGCCTCCATAAATTTGCTGGTGGAACCTTTAAGTGAAAATCTGAGTTTTTCCAGCTTCAGGCTGTAAAGAACTTCTCTGACCCATTGATCAAGAGACAGGGGGACGCTTGGTGGCTGCACAACTAATGTTTATACTGCCGCTGCGAAGAATTAAACCTAACTCACCTCACATTTGCAACAGAAGTATCCTGATGGCTGCACATAACCCTCCTGCATCCATAAGGAGAGCTGCTCTCATAATGTCACAAAAAACAAAATAAGTATTGAACTACATATGTTATGTGTCTGGTTGTTTGATGGTAGAGTTTATTTTACTTTATAGTTTGTGATACAGTATTGGTCCTGTAGTTTCTATTAAGAGAGTGTGTGTGTGTGTGTGTGTGAACCAGGTTTTTATATCCTTATGGGAACCTATTTCTGTCTGTGGGTTATGGGGACCGTTGGTCCTTGTGGGGACATTTTCTTGGTCCCCATGAGGGAAATTGTTGTTTTTGGGTTAATGGTTAGGTGTGTGATGGGTAGGGTCAGGGTAAAGGTTAAAGTAAGGGATAGGCTGTAGAAATGAATGGAAGTCAATGTGAAGTCCCCACAAGTGATGAAAACACGACTGTGTGTGTGTGTGTGTGTCCCGGTTTGTGTTTCGACTCTGGCGGTAAATGTTCCCGTCTCAAAGTTAAACTCTTTCAGCTCCAGACGTTACAGGAAACGATCATCAGTGGATTTATGAATGAGATCAGACGGTTTATTTATAGCAGAGTTCAGAGTTGGTAATGGAAGAAGCAAACAGCCGGAGGTCCAGTAAATCTCGTCCCAGGCTGCATGCTGGCCAGGAACCCCACCGCGTCTGTGGGACAGTAGATCTGACCTTTGACTCCATAGCGAGCAGCGAAGTGTCGGTGCTGGGCCGTCGGGTCGTCTGGGGTCTGTTACCTGATCCGGCTCCGAGCAGCAAGCGGCGAGCCGGGTCAGTGTTCCTCTGAGTAAACAGAGGAAGGTGTTGTTGACCTGCTGACCTCTGCTGGTTGGAAAGGAGGATTTGTTTCCACTCGCCTCCTGGACCCGATGATGTACTGGTGGAGCCGTCGCTCCCTCGTGTATTTGATGGTGCAGAACCGACGGGCTCCGAACTAAACCAACACGGCTGCCGGGTTCTGCGGTTCTGAAGAGGAACTTTGTAAAGCTCTGATCTCTGAATGTTGAGAAGAGCTGGACTGATCCATAATATCGATATCGGTCGATACTTTAGATTCAGACTAAATCACTTTATTTAATTGGCACATTTCTGGTTCTGGTTCTGCTCTGCATCCAGAACCAGAACCAAACATGGAGAAGCAGCATTCAGCTTCTATGCACCACAAATCTGGAACAAACTTCCAGAAAATTGAAAAGCAGCCGAAACACTGAGTTCCTTTACATCCAGACTTAAACTGGTTGGAGTTTTGATCTTTGATCTTTAATGTCGTATTTAATGTTTCAGTTGATTTTTGACTTTGAACTTCCTTATTGCTGAAACACAAAGAAACAGAAAAATACAAACTCATAAAAGACTCCACTTAGTAAACATTAAAGGTTTTATCTGTTTATATGTTTATTAATTTGATCTGTAATACAATGGAAACAGTGAGATTATTGTTAGTAAATGGCCAGATTTGGTGTGGAATGAAGTTTTTGTTCAGAATTGGTGGGTTTAACCTGCAACCGCCTTTAAGGAGCGTTCACAGACACCACCTGCTGCGTACAGCGCTCTCTATAAATGATAAGGTGTCTTTTTGCTGGGATGAGGAGAGGAATCCTTTAATCTGTCTGGATAAACGGCCTTCCTGCGCTGAACAGAGGGAGGATCAGACGGTGCTTCAGTCAGATGAAACGCTCCGTCCAGAGAAAGCTGCGTTTCCTGCAGGAGACATAAACTATTTAACATTTTATAGTGCGGAAAAGAAGCGAACGATGCCTCAGAGGGGCCGGTGCATTCCACGGCGCAGGAAGAAAATCCCCACAATGCTCCTCTGTTGTTCCCGGCAATGTAAGGTGACACCGCTCCGCTCCCCTCCTCCCCGGCAGGGATGATCCGATCTTTTCTCCATAAAGTGGGAAAGAAAGAGAGTGGGGCTGAAATCGGAGCAGTTTCCTGAGAGGTGGAGGAGATTTATGGCCTGTGTGCGCGAGGAAGAGGAAGAATTGGGACGAAGGTTTGCAGAGATCCTGGACGAGCCGCGGCTGAGGAAGATCCTGAGGAGGAAGAGTTGAACTGTGAGCGGCTGAACTTGGACTTGTTTCTGTTTGGATCGCAGGACGGGAAATATCCAGGTGGGAAGGCGGGGGCAAAGGTCACTTTACTCTGGTTTCTTCCTGTTTTCACTCACCGAGCTGCAGCAGTGAGCGAACCCTGTGCAGGTTTCCTGAGCGCTGGGCCCAGCTCTTCGATCCGTTTTCACGCGTCCAGCAGGTCGAAACGCCTGCGACTGTTTTCCTCCTGCAGCTCTGTGTTTCTGCATTTCTGCCTCCGATCATTCAGAAGATGGTCGGAGGTTAGAGTCTGAATCCCTCGTTTCTGTGGATCTCGTGAGTTAGAGGCGAAACATGCGATGCCGCTTCGCTCTCGTTCCTCTGCAGCTTTTTTGTAGCTTCTTTGGCTCAACTGGAAGTGAGGATCAGCCGACTTGTCCTCACATGCTGAAAAATGATTCAGTGGACGACTCAGTTCAGCTCCAGGCCATTTCTCCATCCTGAACACATAAACTGGCTGAACATAATCCACACGCATCAGGAGGGAAAAAATCTCCTCATAGAATTAATAATTCAGGTTGATTCAACACAATGAAACTCGGTTTCATTTTATTATTTGTGCTCAACTAACATCACCTGAAAGAATAAACTCTGTTTTATTTAACACTTGAATTCAGAGCAGAAACATTTCTTAGGCTTTTGTGAATAAACATTTAATTTGGTCAAAACATTTAAAAGATCAAACTGCAAACAGAAAAATGTTTTTCTGCATTTCCAATAATCTCTTTTCTAAGAGAATTTGTTTTTGTATTTTTGCACAAAACGGATCATAAATCTTCTTAGTATAAAAAGAAAAAGTATAATATGGTTTTTCTTTGCCAGTCAAATGTCACTTAAGTTGTGTATAAATATAAATTTAGAATTTTTGCAGCAAAGCAGCAACAATAACATGTCATAAACTCTGCAGTTCATAAACTTTTCTTTATTGGTAAAGGTAAGTTTTTTAAAGAGTTTATATCTACAAAACCAACTCAGAGATATTCACAACTTTACAGGTTAATAAAAACTCCGTTATTAAATCTCTTAAGTTCTCAGATTCGAACTTTGACTTCTGGGAAATTAAATTGAAAGCTGCAGCTTTCCTAACAGGATGTGGTGGTTGTTTTGAAGCAATCTGATTGGCTGACGTCTTTTAGCTTTGCGCTACACTGCCCCCTGTGGGTCTGGCATGTTTAGGACAACGGCTTTGTTTCCTGTGGATGAAAACGTTTCTGAAACTGGTCCCATTTACGATGTTTTTTTTTAAAACAATATTTCTGTGATATTTTGTTTTTATAAAAAGTCGGCTACATGTGGAAAGGTTTTGAGTAAAATCCGAACCGGATCTTCCGGACCAGACGTCGTTCCTTCCTATCCAGGATGGCGGTTCTCCACTGAGCTGTTTATGTACCTGGATCGGATTGGACATCAGGTTTCCCGTCATATTTTGATTATTTTTTGCTTCGTTTTACTGATTATGATCAAAACTCCGCTCTTTGACTGAGGTGCCTCATTTCTAAGCTGCTGTTTTGAAAAGTTTACTTAAAAAAAAAAAAGAAAAAATTAGACACCAATCAGACATCCTCCAGCTTCAGATGATCCTGTTCTGCAGGAAACTGCAGCATCGCTCAAATATCTTTAAACTGGATTTTAGGGCAGCAGAGCCAGGACAGGACGTCTCTGCTGACCGATGGGACGATAAGAACCCTTCTGTTCATGTCTGTGAGGAAACGTTCCTCACAGAGCCGACGTCTCTCAGACAGGCTGGCAGCTTTCAGCGCCGTTTTTATGATTTTATGCTTCACCATGTTTCCCTGTGAGAGATAAAAACATGGAGACATTCAGCAGAATCTGCTGTGTGGACAAAAGACGGGAAGCAAAGATTAAATTCTGCATCAAAGGAACATCTGGAACATGTTGATGAAACGTCAATATAATAAAAACACAAACCGCTGATCAAACGTTTTAAAAGCTGGAGTTTTGTGTTAGAGCTGTAGAATAAAAAAACATTAAAATGCTAATTTAAAACAAATAAAAAGTTAAAGTTGCCTCAGAAATCGTTTCCGTTCTGACTGCGAGAAGCTGAAAGTTTCAGATTCACTTCAGTCCACAATTATTCATACCCCAGAAACATTTAGGCTGAAACGGTTTGGTTCTCTCTAAACATATTAAACACTGTAAAAAGAGTAGCTGTATTTACATTTTATGTTAAAAACGCCGCGTCGACCAATTTAACAAACATTTGAGTTGCCCGGAGGAATCGGCTTCATTAGCGGCCCGGAGGAATCGGCTACGTTAGCGGCCCGGAGGAATCGGCTTCGTTAGAGGCCCGGAGGACTCGGCTTCGTTAGAGGCCCGGAGGACTCGGCTTCGTTAGAGGCCCGGAGGAATCGGCTTCGTTAGGGCCCGGAGGACTCGGCTTGTTAGCGGCCCGGAGGATTCATGTCCATGTCAGGAGCCATGCTAGCGGCCCGGAGGACTCGGCTACGTTAGTGGCCCGGAGGACTCGGCTCGTCTTGGTTATGTTTAACTCCGGCTGCCTGCGAGATTCAGCCTGACGTTGGTTCAGACCAAGGCAGATAATTAAGGGTCAGAGACAGAACGGCCTCATTACTGCGCCTCCTGCTGGCAGGCAGCCATGACTGAGCGGCAGGAGGGATGTTCTCAGGGAGTTTAATCTTTGAACACTTTCTTTGGTGGAGCTGACTTTGAGTGGAAGCAGATCAGAATCTGGTGGCAGCCATGTCAGGAGGCGGAGCTCCTCTCCAGAGGTCATGGAGGTCAACGCAGCGCGTGAAGAGCTGATTGCTGCTCTGCTCTCTTATTTGCTCTAATGGAAGAAGCGCCTGCTGATTATTCTGCTAATCAAAGCCGTCCTCTGTGTGATTAGCTCCGCGCTCAGAGACCAGCAGCGCCGACGGCGCCAGTCTTGTTCCAAATTCTGTTCCCACTTGAAAATCTGCCCCCCTGCGTCGGGAGCGCGCATTGCAGATCTGATCATTTTCACGGCGCTTCTGATCGATTTCTCAGTAAAACAGCTCATATAATCAGATCAAGCTGCCTGAAATAATCTGTTCCCCTTCATAACTTGGGAACAAATTAATTTACCTGCAAGTCTTTAACTCTGCTTATTCCTCTCTTCATCAATAAAAAATCCTGAAAATTTGAAAACATTTGCTAATTATTTGCCAAAGTTCTGAGGGGGAAACCAAATATTTTAGCCACCTGAAATAATCTGTTCCCCCTACAAAGAGTAGGTTATTTGAGACAGCTAAAATATTTGGTTCCCTCCTCATAACTCTGGCAAATAAAGAGCAAATATTATCAAAGTCACAGGATTTGTTGTTCATAAAAGGAAGATTAAACACAGTTAAAGACGGCCAGGTAAGTTAATTTGTTTCCATTTTATGGAGGCTGACAGATCATTTCAGGCAGCTGAAATATCCATTCTCTCCTCTCTCCCCATCACTTTGGGAAATAAAGAGAAACTGTTTTCAAATTCTCAAAAATTGTTATGTGTGATAGTATGTAGTATACTAGAAATGTCCTTAATCCAGTAATCTGTCATATTTTACATTAGAACCAGATTTACCAGAAAGTCTCCAGTCTCTTCTTCTCAGGAAGTCCTAATTGTTGGTTCCCTGCTATCAGCCAGTTTCCCTCCTCTTATATCAGGAATGAACAATTATAAATACACACTATGTGTTGGAAATGTGTGTTTGTGACTTTTATTTGTCAGGCTTAAGTTATAAAAGTTGGAAAAAGGTCGATTCTCTTGACGTTTAAAATAACAACAGGAAACAGCGTCAGACGTCCAGAGAAGACCTCGTTTATTTATTATTTTACTCATTTATTATTGCTTCTTTTTAAACAGCAGCTGCTGATTAAACTGAACGTTAAAATCTGATTATATGAGCTGTTTTACCGAGAATCGATCAGAAGCGCCGTGGAAACGGTCAGATCCACCGGATCCTCCAGATCCGCCTCTCTGGCTGCAATGCGCCTCCCGACGCAGGGAACAGATTTTCATAGGGAACAGGTTTTCATAGGGAACAGAATTTCGCACAAGACGGTGAACAGCCGCCATGCTTCAAGGCCAGGGTTTCATCACGTCCCGTTCGTCTGCAGTCCAGAACCTGGTTTAGATCCAACCTGCAGAGAAAATGAACCAGATTTTCCTCCTGTGTTTTGGTCGTCCTGCTGACCCGACTCTCTCTGGGTTTCTGGGTTTTTCTGAGTGTCCTGGAATCGGTCCGGAATCAGTTTCTCGGCGCTGCTGCGTTTTACCTCGGCGCCCGGCGGTGCCGTCCTTCTCTCTACTCAGGTTCTGTCCCGGCCCGGTTTATCACCTCCACTGTCTCTCTGCTTCTTTAATCTGCTGAACAGAATCTTCCTGTTTATTATCTCCTCCGGTTTATCCTCCCTCTTTGTTTTCTGTCTGTCGTCTAATCTCTGTCCCTTTATCTTTGCTTTTCCTTTTATCGCCTCTCCTTTCACCTTTCCTGTTCGCTGTATTTATCTCTCTGCTCCCTTTATTCCTTTTATTCCCTTTTTCTCCACTCTTTGTCCTTTTCTCCTTCCAGTAATTCCCGTCACCTCTTCACCTTTCTCCTAATCCTTGCTCTTTTCTTGGCCGTCTCAGCAGCTTTCATGGCTCCTGACGGCATCCAGTGCATACATCAGCCTCTCTAATTAACTCATAAATCATACTTGGGAAGTTTAAATGAGCGTTGGAGGGCTTCCTGCTCTCGCTTTGAGCCACAACACAAGCAGATATTTGTGCTGCGTTCAATGCTGCGTCACTGAGGGAACTCGTGTTCCTGTTTGTTCTCCAGTTATCGCCGGTTCCAGCCGACCAGCAACAAGCTGTTAATTTAATACAAACCTTTATGGAACCTTTCATGGAAAATAAACATGTTTAGAAATACAAAATAAAGTGACATGCATGAAATGTTAATTTGGCTCAAATGTGAGTAAACATGAACTCATACACTGCAGATATTTAAGAATGTAGTATTTCCAATTTGTGGAGTTTATATCTTAAAATCAATATGGAAGTAAGAGCAGCAGTAATAATATTCCTGAAGTAAATGCAGTAAAACTACTCTATAGGAACCGTTTTCCAAAACAGAAGCTACTTAAGTGAAAGTATCCAGTATCACCAACTGCTGAACGTAGATGCCAGCAAAATTAGAGGCCAGTTTGTGTTAAGAACAAGAACAAGCCACTGGCTCCGTATTTATAGTTCAACATCCTAAAGGTCATGAAGAAGTGGAGCCATCTTAGCGTTAGCTCAGAGGCTAGCATCTGCAGACCTCCTTCTCTCTGCTCTGTGGCTTCAGCCAAGCGCTGGAAAACAAACTCCTGATTGGAGTTTATGCAGTAAAAATTTGTTTAAAAACAATAATTTGTTATTTTGCCTTTAATCTCCAAAAATCTGACTTGTAATCTGAAATTAGCTGCCTTTACAACCCCGACCTTCAGTTTAAGATCCTGTTTCTGTAACGTTTCAATAATTTTCTGCATTTGTCGTTGTTTTTCCAGCTCTGCTTCTTCATTACTTTAAATCTCTCATTCCCACATGTTTATATTAAATATGTCCTAAACTGAGGAGGTTTTACCAGAAAAAACAGTGTAATCCAGCATAATCTGTAATCTGTGGTTCTGTCTCAGAACCGGATCAGTACCGATTCAAGAATCCACTAGAAGACGAATGAAATCTCAAAGTTTCCTGCTGGTGCGTCTCTGCTCTGCTGCCCCTGGGGGTTCTGGGTAATTAAGGAGGGATTAATAATCCCGCGCCCCGGGGCGAGGATTTACCTGCAGCCGTTTACGTTCAGCAGCAGTCTCTTTCTGACTCCGACTTCCTGCTTCGTCCCGCCGGAGCAAAACGCTGGATCTGACCCGCCTAGCGGGTCACGTGACGCCCGGGCTAGAGGTCACGTGACGCTCACTGGTGACGGATGAACCATAGACCTGGCCAGTATGACCCTTGACCTTTGGGTCAGAGCTTCAGCGTCTTCTCAGACTCCATCCTCTAAATTTTTCAATGCAAATAAACAATTGAATAATTTTTAGTTAAGAACATTTTATTGGCTAAAATCCTGAAATGCATCATCATCCTGCCAACATGTGGAAAACTCAGAGCTTCCTGTTTGTTCAGATTAACTGATTATTGATTTGACAGTTAAAGGTCCTTAATGTGAGATTTTTACAGAATTTGAACCATTTGCCACTTAAAAGCTTTGAGTTGAACAGATTAACAGAAAAAAAATCTTTCAAAATGTTTATATTAATTTCTGCTCTGAATATTTTTTCAGTTATCTTTGGATCTCTGAGCTCCAGTTAATGATCAATCAGTTACTAACTAGTTGATTGTTTCATTACTGGTTTCCTGTCAGAATCCAGAGTGAATCTTTCTCTGATCCTGAATCTTAGATTTCCTTCCTAACTTTCGGTTGAGTCTTTTTATTTTCAACATAAATTCTGAAGTTTGTTGGTAAATCTTCTGGTTTCGGTTCATGTGTGTAAATGATCCTGTAAAAGTTTTATTATCATAGTTTTATTTTGTTGACTTTTTGTTTCTCTAACTCATTTGGTTTAAGTTATTTTTTTACAGTGTTTGTTTTAGTTAAATGTTTCATTTTTCTTACAGTCGTAGTTTTAGTTGTTTTTCACACTTTAGTTCATTTCTGAGTATTTTTGTGATTATGTTTACATGGATTGGGTTGAATACTCAACAAAAATGTAAAAAACTGTAAAAGTTTTATCCAATTAATGAAGAACAATCAGCTGATCTGGAGTTTTCTCCCTTCTTTTGCAGATTAGCTCAGTTTAACGGCTTGTGCAGCAAAAAAATAATAATTTCACATCAGTTTGAAAGTTTAATGAAAGGATTCATAAACACAAAAACAAGGATAATAATTTCAGCAGGTTTTAGTTTTATAATTAATGAAACTTAATTAAAGTTTCATCCAGTTGTTGAAAATGTTCCTCCTGTTTCGGGTTAGTAACTTGGGGCCCGTTGTGTCTCCTCAGATGAAAGGATGCTGCAGGGAGCTGAAGACGGACTGAGCCCCACCTGAACCCCGTCCCGACCCGACCGCCGCCGTCCCATCATGCACCTGCTGTGCCGCGGGCGCCTCAAGCTGCTGGTGGCGTCTCTGACCGCCGGCGTCCTGCTCACCTGGCTCTACCTGCTGGCAGGAAACCTGGAGAGTGAGTAGGAGCAGGACGCGGTTCTGCCGGGTTGGTTTGGGTTGGACTCTCACTGCAGGGGGTCCAACTTTGTTTTCAAGCTGAGAGAAACTTTGGAATGATTTTAGTTTTGCAGAAACTATTTTACTGAACATGATGGCGGCCACGTCTCTCTGGAGATCAATAAATTACTGAAGATTTAAAACATGAAAAAGCTTTTGCAGATTAATTAGAAAATCTTTTTCAGGTTGATCATATTATTATTTTACATTTTCGTGTTTTTTTGGTTCACTCCTGCTTCGTTCATTAAACGGGAACGGCCACGTCTTCATTCAGTAAAGTGGTTTGTGTTTATGAATTAAATCACAGTAAAACTAAAACTTGTCACACTTTACATTTTAGGAGTTGGGGCCGCTCAAAATCATTTCAAGGGCCGCAAACAGCCCCGGAGCCGCACTTTGGACAGCTCTGCCTTACTGGAACCGGTCCAGTCCTTAATCAGCTCAGTTTTCCTTCATCTCAGTTTGATTCTTGAACCCAGCAATATGGCCGCCCAGGAAAACCCAGTTCTGTCCACAGCAAGCGGAGCATTGACTGGAAGCTCGAAAGTCCCACAGACATTAAACGCAGCAGCTGCAGATCACACAGATTACCCATAATGCCACAGGGGAATCTGTGTGTTCAGAGCCAGAATTAAAGATGCACTTTTGCTTTTTATTTACGTCCAGCAGGAAAATAAACCAGTAAAATATGATGACAATGAAAAGTGGAGCATCAGCTTTCCTCTGTGTGGAGAACAAACTGAATGTGGCGTTCTTCCTCCCTCAGACGGGGGAGTGAACATTCCCATCATGCCATCAGGGTCGGCAGGGCGGAGGGAGAGATCTGTGAGGAGAGAGAGAAACAGAGAGAAAACAGGAGCCAGTTTTAAAGAAAAGATGAAGAACAATGATGATGATGATGATGACGAAGGAGGGAAATGATCCTGTTGGTGGTTCAGTTCAGTCCAAGTCAATAACATTCATTCTAATAATGAATAATCGCTGAGTTTACAGCAATCCCTCCTACTGATCATGCATGAGGCGACAGTGGAGAGGAAAACCTTCCCTGAACAGGAAGAAACCTCCAGCAGAACCAGAACCTGGATCAGTGTGATCCATCCTTCCATCATGTTTACGTCCAGCTGGCATCAATCCATAATCATTTTACTTAAAATTTGACTGAAAAATAATCCATCAAGTAAAAATGTTTTCAGCAGAAGCTTTGGGTTTAATCCGGTTTAATCTGAGGATCATTTCTTTGGGAATATTTTCAGCTGCTCTTTGTTCTGATTATTTCTGAATAATGAAAGCGATCTTTGGAAGCAATGTGTGTGTGTGCATGGGGGGGTGCGTGCGGGGGGGTCTGCGTGTGGGGGGGGGGGGAGGGGCGGGTATGTGTCTGTGTGTGTGTCTGCGTGTGTGTGTAGAGGTGTGTGTGTGTTTTGGGGGTGTCGGGGTGTGTCTGTGTGACACACTGAGCTGCTGCCAGACTTGAGTCTCACCAGGAAACGGGGTTTTCATGTCTTCTGTTCTCCGTCGGCTGATCCTGTTTTTGCGGGATGTGACTATTACCTGGAATGTCGTGATTAACACCTTGTTCTGAGTGCTGCCGTCGGTTATTATGATTGCATTTAATATGCGAGAGGAAACGTACCGATGAGTCAGCATCATGCAGAGCGATACATGTGATTCACTGAGCAGCGAGAGGCGGACTGGACAAACAGCACAGGACGCAGCGCTGGCAGATCCTGCACACATTTCCATTTCTGAAGCGCTGCAGTCGGCTCCCAGTGTTCAGGCCACCAGGCGCAATTTGCATTTCTGTCCTTTTGGCAGAACAACAGCCAAAGTGAATTAGATCTGGCTCCTAACAGACACGCAGAATCGCCCTGGTTGTCTTTGAGTTTTCTATCAAAGGTCAGAAATGACCTGATTATTCTCCATGACTAAACTCAGCTTTTAGCTGCTTAAATGCAGAGATGAGGAGGAAATGAGTCTTCTTCTGCTGAAAGGCAGAGAAATGGCTGTAAAATCAATTAAAATCCAGATTTAAGGAACATTTACCCAGAAAGCCTCTGAGGTAATGTGGAGGCTGCAGTAGGCAACGTTTACTAAAATAAGGCTTTTTACAGTTAAAACTGCTATTTTTTTTGACAGTATAGTATGAGACATAGTCTGTGATCAAATGGATTTCCTCTGTGTTTTGCCTCAGGAGGCGGGTCTTAGTGCTGTCAATCAGACTGTTTCTCTGTCTCTCTGCTGAGTCAAACCAACCAAACCCTCTGAGCAACCTGTTCCCCTCCTGGCCTGTGGGGGCGCTGCGCCAAGAGCCACTGAAGGAAAGGACATGAAAACTTAAAAAGACAGATCTCAACGTCTGTTTTCAAGAAGAGCAAAGAAAACTAGAGCATCATTTCTGTTGAGTCTATTGGCTAAAGACCATGAACCATTTCTCCTGCTATGAGGAAGGTGAAGATGGAGAAACCGAAAGAGAAGAAGAAGATGTTAGTCCAGTTCTTTCTTACACCAGTTCCGTCTCATTTTCATCGTTTGTGTGTTTTTAGGGTGAATTGTAGGTCATCCAACCTTAATGTTCCTTCATTTTGGGAGGATTTTCTTTCCTAGCAAAGAGCCGCCAACATTCAGAGTGGAGCGAGCCTCCTGGGGAGGAAGAGGAGGAGGAAGTGTGATGAGCCAATTTTGAAGTGTGAGACTCTGGAGAAGGTTTAGCTCACAGATTCTCAGTCTGTTTGTGTCGCAGAGGAGAAAACAACAATGGCGGCGGCGACTCTGATGGAGACGTGATGATTGGAAGCCCAAAGTTCAGCTTCACGGATTCTGGTTCTGATGTTTGGCTGCAAAATATAATCAGACAAAAAGAAGCATTTTATGCTTCATATTCCACTCTAGTGTGTTAAGAAAAAGTTGTTTTTAGTAGATTTAAAACCAAGTTGGTGATAAAAATGTAGTTTTCAGCATTTGTACCACAACTGGTTGACTATCTTAGAGTTGAAGCTAAAGCTGGTTGCCGTGTCGTTCCTCCCAAGATGGCCGCTCCCTCCTCTTGGTGCCCTGCTTGCCTGACACGCCCGCCGCTCAGGTTCTGGAGCGAGCCGTCCTGGAGTCCCGGGTCCGAGAGGTGGAGGAGGAGAACCGGCAGATCAAGCTGCAGCTCAGCCAGTCGCAGGGCGCCGCCCAGCTCTCTGACGGTAACTACGGCAACCAGCAGTGGGGCGCGTCGGCGGACACGGTGCCGGAGGACAGCGACAACACGGCGGAGGAGAAGAGCAACCACACAGACTGCTCCCGATCGCCGCTGGTGCAGAAGTGTGAGGTCAGGGAATGTTTTTGTCCAGCCACAGATAACGGTCGCCATGACGAATGTTTACGATAAACCAGAAATTATTGCGATAAACGATAATTTTGTTTTTTGACACCATTTTTATCGAATGTGGTTCTGTGTCTCTGCAGCTGATCCATGTAGCGTGTGTTTGTGCCGGTCACAACGCCAGCAGAGACGTGGTCACTCTGGTCAAGTCCGTCCTCTTTCACAGGTGAGTATGTAGAACCGATCCAGTCCAGAACCGGCAGGAACCAGGAGGATCCGCCTCCTGTCCATGGTTCTGTCACAGTGTGTTTAGGAAGCTGATCTAATCTGGCAATAAGTTGGAAACCTTTTCGGTGTAACTGGGTCTGCACAGACGGCATCAGATGGTTTCCATAGCAACCTCTGCACCAGTGACGGGGTTGGAAATCCACCTTTAGGTTTAAAGGGGCAGTGTTATGTGTTTCCAGGCAAATAGAGCCATTTTGTAGTACAATCAAGTAACTAGGTTACCTTCAGGTGCTATAAAAATGTTACATATATCAAATGTGACTAAAAAGAAATTCGACTTTGTAATTTAATGCCTTGAAATTGGGCCTCTGTCTCTTTAAGAAGCTCCTGCTCTTTCTCAAGCTCCGCCTTCAGGAAGTCATCCCAACATGGCTCCTCTATTAGCCCTTTAATAACATTTTTACCAGAGAAGTAGCTCCTATAATCAGCTCCACCAGGTGTTTGCTAATTGCTTCTGGCTAGTCTGAAGGAGCTGAGTGACGGAGGTTTGCTCTGTGAAGCAGAAACTCTGAAGCTTGGAACCTGCAGCTCTAAGGAGGAGCTGCGCCTTGGAGGCGGGGCTAGGTCCACCCAGACGTTTTGCACAGCTGAAGGGTTGCTATGGAGATTACCCCTCCTGTGGTCTTAAGAGATGGGATCGTTTGTACGCCACAAGTTTTTTGCACTTATATTGTTTTTTATGTTTGGTTTTGGGAACTGACGGTCTGACGGGACAGCTCTCCATGAAGATGAATGAATGAATGGATGGATGGATGGATGGATGGGTCGGTGAGTGGATGGATGTTTGTTTGTGTTTGTTTTCCTTTCTCATTCTTTTTTGTTGAGAAAAAGAATGAGAATCTCTTGTTGTTTCCGGTCGTTCGGTTCCAGGAGGAATCCTCTCCACTTCCATTTCATCACCGACTCGGTGGCCAGTCGGATCCTCGGCTCCCTGTTCCGGTCCTGGATGGTTCCGTCCGTTCAAGTCAGCTTCTACGATGCCGAGGAGCTGAAGGTGAGGCGCCGCATCGTATCGCATCGTATTGCATTTTTCTGATTTGCCGCTGGAGCCGGATTTGGGTTTAGCCTCAGCTGAGGAATCAGCTATCCTGTAACCAGTCAGTCTCTGGTTGCCATGGCAATCAGGGTAAGATGGTACTCAATGCGTTGAGATTATAATCTGCTGCTTCTAGTTTTGTGGGTTAGAATCTGGAAAGTTTGGATGCGTAATATAATAAAACATAAATGTTCTGGTGTGGTAAGTTTTTAATTTGCCACAAAGAGAAGTTAAACTGTAAAAACACAAAATCTTACCAAGTATTTTGGTCTAGTTTCTGGTGTAAATGTCTTGGTACATTTGAAATAAGATAAACTAACTTATAAGTAACATTTCAGCAAGAAATAGGAGCTTGATAATTTCTTGCTATTGATTTTAAACTGTTCTGGTGCCGCAGGCAGATTAGGTCACTTCTAACATGGGAAATAAATAATCTGCCAGAGGAACTTTTACGTTTTCATTAATTTTATTGACTTAAAATAAGCTCCTCTGACTTGCTGATTATTTACTTCTAAGTTAGTTTTGTCTTATTTCAATATTAGGACAATTGCAATAAGCAATAAATCAATTAAATGACATGATAAATTAAAATGAGTTCAATGATTTCTTTCTCTTTTTCCACCAAAGCCTGGATGATGAAGCCGTCATTCTGGTGCTTTGGCCTTTTTATGAACATAATTCATAATTGATTTTATTTCTTATTTTTATTGTTTTGTTTATTTATTTTGGACATTTTAAATGTTTTCCGTTTTAAACATAGATTAGAGTTTAAAGTTCATTGATCTTTGAAAATGTGCCATTATCTCCATATTATTGTTTACCACAGTAACTTCTGCGACAGTTTGTCGTCCGTGTGTTACAGTGGCGGATCAATCCAACACGTTTGCAGTAGAAACCGGATCAGGACACGTTGTGACATGTTGCGTTTTTACAGTGTAACTGATTTGGCCGTCAGAAAGAGCCTGACCAGTAAATACTCAGCTTGATGCTGATGGATGCGGTCTGAGTGGAATAAAGAGGATCAGGCATGAATCAGTGTTTGTGTTTCACGTTCTCCGCCGCCGCCGCGCCCGACAATCGGCTCTTTGTGCCGTCGCCGTGCCGACCTGCAGCCGCTCCTCACTCTCCATTAAGTGGAGGAAAACTGCGGCGACTGTAAGCCGATTATGTTTGCAGATGATGCACTTACGCAGATCCAATTACTCTGAATTGAGAGAATTAATTAAAGGACACTGTTTGCAGATTGATGTTTGGTGTTTGCCAGAAAACTGCTGAAAGCGTCTTTGTGTGAACCGACCAATCAGAGCAGAGATGATCTCCGTCTGTTTGCCGTTTCAGTCCGAAGTCTCCTGGATCCCCAACAAGCATTACTCAGGTATTTACGGCTTGATGAAGCTGACGCTAACCAAAGCTTTACCGCCTGACCTGGCGAAGGTCATCGTCCTGGATACGGACATCACCTTCGCCACCGACATCGCCGAGCTGTGGGGCATCTTCAAGAAGTTCACCGGTGAGAACGGGCTCCGCTTGAACTCCTCATTATAAAACCTGCTCACTTCCTGTTCGCAAACTGCATAAAAAGACCGATTTATATGGAGCTAAATTAGTGTCAAAAACATTCACAACCAGACTTGTAAGTGCAAAACATTAACTATAGATGCATAAATGCAAACATCAGCATTCAGATGAACTGAAAAACACAAAATCTCACAGTTGCTCAAAACCACAAAGTTAAAGCTTCAGCTGGTCTGAGGTTTTTACTTAAATCTGATGATTGTTTCAGAAGACGATGCTGATATACTGGGACTTTCTCCTTCGATCCTTCTGACCTTTAACCTTTGACATCCTAACTCATCTGTTTCAGGTTTCTGTGCAGAAAGCAGCTGCTGCTCTGTAATCTGACAGAAAATAAATGTTTCATCCAGGATGTAAACAGTTTCTCCGCTGCAGGCAGAGCCGATCACATTCTTCTCTCCCTGATCAGCAGCAGCTTTTATTCTCTGTAGTTTATCAGATTACTGGAGATCTGACTAGATCAGCCTCCATCCCAACATAATGAAGCCAAGAAGTTGACTTGATGAAAGTCCCAACCTGCTAACTGAGCCTGAGGGATCCTGATTTTGAAACTGAGGAGTTTACGTTTGTCGACTGAAGTTTTTCTTCTGTTTCCAGACAAGCAGGTGATCGGTCTGGTGGAGAACCAGAGCGACTGGTACCTGGGCAACCTGTGGAAGAACCACAAACCCTGGCCGGCGCTGGGGCGGGGCTTCAACACGGGTAGGCTGACGTTTTGTTTCCTGTATGTCTGGTGAACGTTCGGAGGTTTTCCTGGTGTCACTTCCTCCTCTGCTGCCACTGCAGGTGTCATCCTGCTCTACCTGGAGCGGCTCCGCAGAATCAGCTGGGAGCAGATGTGGCGCCTGACGGCAGAGCGGGAGCTGATGAGCATGCTCAGTACATCGCTGGCGGACCAGGTGAGACGACCTCCGAACCAGAATATCCTAACTGGCAGCTGAGGAAGGAAAATATGACCTTTGACTCTTTTCTGGCATTTTCTCCAAAGACCTGAGAGTCTGGTTTCTCTTCTCGATGTTTTTATCAGAGCGTTACTTTCTCTGTAAAGCAGCGATGATCCAGTTCTGCTCTGGCAGCAGGAGCATGTGGCTGAAACCGTGTGTGTGTGGGTGTGTGTGTGTGTGTAGGACATCTTCAACGCCTTCATCAAGCAGAACCCGGTCCTGGTGCACCAGCTGCCCTGCTTCTGGAACGTCCAGCTGTCGGATCACACTCGCTCTGAGCAATGCTACACCGAGGTGTCCGACCTCAAGGTACCGAACCGAGCCACCGTCCGGCCTTCCTCTGGTCAGGCTCAATGACGGTCTGCAAGAAGAACCCAGGATTAAACCCTTTAAAGGGACCTGTTGGGCATCTTGCATGTTTTTATACTTTCATTTGGGTTTTTAAGCCAAAGTGCTTAAAAAATCACCCATATGTTTGAACCGTTTAAAAAAGCCTCCATAATGTAAGGACATAAATCAGCATTGGCTGCAGCGTTGCCCAGCAACTCCTGTTACCTAGCAACTCCTGTTACCTAGCAAACTCCGATTGTGTTACCTAGCAACACAATCAGAGCTCCAGCTGGTTTTACTGCTGTAAGTACAGATTGCATTTAGGATCAAAACACTTTATATATTTCACCCAAAACTCCTTACTTAGCAGTTTTAGTTTAAATTCACTAAAGGAATGCTGTTATTGCATTTTATTCAATTAAATGTTTATTTTCTCATTTAAAAATATAATTATTATTTTTGTGCATCTTTTTATGAATTTCTAGTATTAGTTCAATCAAAAATCTGTAAAAGTGCCAATTTTTTATCAGATTAATTGTCAGAATAATGAATAGAATAATCGATTACTAAAATAGTTGTTAGCTGCAGCCGCAGCTTGAGCTGATAGTCTGTGTCTCTTTAGTCCAGTGTGAGAAACAAGCTGTGGTTTCGTGTTTTCAGGTGATCCACTGGAACTCTCCGAAGAAACTGCGAGTGAAGAACAAACATGTGGAGTTTTTCAGGAACCTCTACCTGACCTTCCTGGAGTACGACGGCAACCTGCTGCGGAGGGAGCTGTTCGGCTGCCCGAGCCAGGCCAGTCCAGAGAGCGTCCGGGTACGGCGCAAGCACACACGCACAAACGCACACGCACAAACGCACACACACACACACACACCCACACACCAACGCACACACACAAACGCACACGCACAAACGCACACACACGCACACAGGAGCTCAGGACTTCTCAATAATCCGTCCTATCATGAAACTTAACCTGCGTTTGATAAGAGTCTGTTAGAAGCTGTAGTTCCTCTCCTCAGCTGCAGGCGGCGCTGGAGGAGCTGGACGAAGACGATCAGTGCTACGACTTCCGGCGTGAGCGGCTGACGGTGCACAGAGTCCACCTGTACTTCCTGCAGTACGACTACACGCCAGCTGAGGACGACACGGACGTCACGCTGGTGGCTCAGCTCTCCATGGACAGGTAAGGAAAACGCACCGATAAAATCATCAGCTTTTATTTTTGGTTGGCAATATGTCTACTAAAATTAACCACAAAGGAAAACAAGACTGGGCCCAGAGCAGAACCTGGAGGAACTCCTTCCACGTAGAGATGATGAGTGAAACTGAACGACAGAAACCTCGTTTGATCCGTAGTGGAAGAAAACTACTGAATGGCAGCCATGTTTAAAACAGGCAAACATGAATGAATAAAGGCTTTAATCTGCAGATTACGGAGGGCTAAAAGAGACAAAATTAAAAAAATAAATATATACAAAGTAAAATATTTATTGAATGTAACCCTAAATAAATGTATGTTTCATTAAATGTTTAAAATAATTTGTTTAATGGACAGCTAATTTATTAATCAAACTTCATTTTATTTCTTGTTGTGATTCCTCTGTATAGGATTTTGTAATTATTGTTAAGCTCTGAGCTTGTAAATATAAATAACTTTTGACTTGAATGACAAATTTAATAAATTAACCATCTATGATATCAATTATTTATTTAATGACACATTAAAATATAATCTACTTATTTATTATTTATTGAATTTTGTCAGTTCTGGCCCTCCATAGCATATGATTCCTAAGCTCTTCCTCCTGTGTCCTCAGGCTGCAGATGCTGGAGGCCATCTGTAAGCACTGGGAGGGCCCCATCAGCCTGGCGCTCTACATGTCCGACGCCGAGGCGCAGCAGTTCCTGCGCTACGCTCAGGCCTCCGAGGTCCTCAAGAACCGCAAGAACGTCGGCTACCACATCGTCTACAAGGAAGGCCAGTTCTACCCGGTCAACCTGGTGAGGAACGTGGCCCTGAAGAACGCCAACACGCCCTACGTGTTCCTGACGGACGTGGACTTCCTGCCGATGTACGGTCTCTACGACTACCTCAGGTGAGAACAGCGGTCCTGCAGGTTTGGTTACAAAACATTTAGTTGTTCCTGGTGGAGCAGCTTTTGGTTTCAGCCAGTGGTGGGCAACGCTAACCAACAATCAACATGCTAGTGCTAATGAGCTACACCAACATGATGTTTAACAGAAAGTAATGCTGAAGTGCTAAACCAACATGTCATTTAGTGTTTGCTAATGCTAAAGCTCTAAAGCAACATGGTATGAATTGGATGCTAGTGCTAAATGTCTGAATTAACACGGTATTTTGTGTATGCTAATGCTAAACAAATATTTAGTGGAGACTTGTGCTAATTTGTTAACTGATGCAGTAATTAGCTAAAGCAAGAACACTAAAGCCCTAAGCCAACATGGTTTTTAGCAGAAGCTAATGCTAAGGTGCTCAACAAGCTGTTAACCAATTGCTACTGCTGCTTATTTAATGCAATAAAATGGCAGTCAGATTTTTTTCTCTCACAGTTGACCTTTGACCTCTCCGTTCTTTGTCACTTAAGAAATCTGTTGAGTGTTAAATACTTAAAGCTCCAGCTGTTTCTCAGCCAAAACGTCACCAACGATCTTAAATGTTTTGGGTCTTGCAGAAAGTCGATCGTCCAGCTGGATGTGGCTCACACCAAGAAGGCTCTGGTGGTGCCGGCCTTCGAGACGCTGCGCTACCGTCTCTCCTTCCCCAAATCCAAAGCCGAGCTTCTCTCCATGCTGGACATGGGGACTCTCTACACCTTCAGGTACCAGAACCAGAACCTTCCAGAGGAGCAGAGCATCCTGCTAACAGCGCCCCCTGTCTGCAGGTACCACGTGTGGCCGAAGGGTCACGCTCCCACCAACTATGCTAAATGGCGAACGGCGACCACGCCCTACAAGGTGGAGTGGGAGTCGGACTTCGAGCCGTACGTGGTGGTGAGGCGGGACTGCCCCGAGTACGACCAGCGCTTCGTGGGCTTCGGCTGGAACAAGGTGTCCCACATCATGGAGCTGGACGCTCAGGTGCGCCCCCGCCTGGAGCCCAACGGGACTGAACTTAAGAAACAGATGGAATCCACAAGAAAACTTTTACTTTTAGCAGGTTTTTATGTGATAAACAATTTGATGTTCAGTTTAACGTCAAAGTATTTTTTAAATGGAGATTTTCTTAGTTTAGCAAATAATGTTTGATTTCTTTACAGAACAATGTGGGAGCAAATGTTCTGTTAAACAAGCAAATTAAAGCCAATTTGGTAGAAGCTAATGCTAACACGCTAACCCAACATGGTATTCATAATAAGAAAGTAAATTTCTAGAATAACTATTGTTATATACATATAATATATATATAAAACTAAATATTTGGAGAAAATGACACTAAATCACTAAACCAATACAGTAATTAGCTAATGCTAATGCTAAATCACCAAACCAACATGGTTAGAATAGATGGAATGTTGACCTCCAGCTACTCATTTAATTTTTTCCTCCATTTACATCATAATTACATCCATTTGGGTTCATAAATGTAGTTAAAGTGAAATTCAGTGAAACTGGAACACAAAATGTGGGCCAGTAATAAGTCAGAGTTTCCAGAGCCTTGCAGGTAAACAGCTTGACCTTTGACTCTGGTTTTTCTCCTGCAGGAGTTCGACCTCCTGGTCCTCCCCAACGCCTTCATGATCCACATGCCGCACGCTCCCAGCTTCGACATCTCCAAGTTTCGCTCCAGCTCCAGCTACCGCAACTGTCTGAACACGCTGAAGGACGAGTTCCACCAGGATCTGTCCAGGAAGTACGGCGCCGCCGCCCTCAAGTACCTGACGGCCCAGAGGAACATGTGAGCTCCAGACGGCGCGGAGCGCGCCGGCGGCCCGACGCGGCGGGTTCTGGTGGAACCATGAAGCTTTATGGCCCCTCAGAGAGCGGCGGCGGCGGCGGCGAAGGGCCAGAAGTGGGAAAACAGGAACCATGACGGTTTTCACTTTGTTCTGACAATCAGGGCTTTTCCCACTGGGAACCAGTCCGGACCCGGCGCTCCGGGTCGAGGGGAACCGGTCGAACTGGAGAACGATTCAAGCCTTATCAACTCTATGACATTTACAAAGATATTTAATAACACTTTTGTTTTTTTAAAGCATAAATCTGAACCAATGATAGCGAAACATTTGCATTTACAGAGTTTTGATTACGGCTTTATATTTCTGGACGGGTTTAAGGGAAAAGAACCCGACGGTTTCCGGATCGGATCACGTTTCTGTGTGCTTTAAGTGTGTGTGCGATCCGGCGCCGCTGTCGCCGTGGCGACGCCGCTCAGAGTCACGCCTGCTTCGTCCTGCATGTAAACCGCTGCACCAGGTTCTCGTCTCATCACTCGGGTTTCACAGCAGCAAAGAAGTTCTGACCGGACCGACCGGGACCAACAGGAAGCTGGACTTTACGTCTGAGTCACTGGATGTCTGCGCCGTCTACTGACCGATTTCACTCGCCATCCTGCTGAGTTTCACTCATCCAGCTGAAATCAAGTCACTTTTCCTGCTGCTGCTTCAAAATTCTTCATGTTCAAGGAAATTCTGTGTTTTTTAGACCCAAAAACTGAAACAACATAAAACGTTAATAAGTACCTTTGGTGGAGTTTCTGGTGCAGGTTTCCTGCTTCACGTTTCAGCCGGAGACTGAGACTCGTTTTCATTAATAATCCCTTAAATTTGATGAACAAGTTTTTGTTCCAGTGGCAGAAGAAAAATTACCTTAAAATGATGGAAAAAGGTTTTAAGTGAAATAATCTGCCCTGAAACTTTTTCATCAACATTAAGGAATTATTTATGAAAACAAGTTTTCTATGTCTTGTTCTGAGATATTTGCAGTAGAGACCCAAAGTGCTTGGTGAGATTTTGCGTTTTTGCAGCTCATGATTCAGTTGCAACCTGATCAATGTGCAAAAATAATCACTTTTTATGACGCCAGTTTCTCGAACCTGTTGAATCAGTAGAACCCGTCAGACAACAGGAAGTAGGCCGTCAGGTGTCAGCAAGTACATAAACAAATGCAAACAGCATCAATCAATTAAAGCAAAGTCTAAGATTTTTTCAAATTTGATTTTGTAAAAACAAAGGTCTGAATTTATTTTTAAAAGTGGCTTTTAATTTTATTTCTTCTGAGTCGTATGACAGAGACTCGCAGGCTACAGGAATTATTGCTTAATTAAAATATAGTCATAATTTGAAGATAAAGATGCAATTTACCAGAAAAATTGTATAAAATAGAGGGGAAAAAAAGTTGCTTCGACAAACTTAAGATCTTCAAAATAGACTCAATAGTTTCAAAGTCCTGATTATTATAATTTGATTCTGATCTGCTAAAATATTAAGTATTTCTGTCAAGTAATATTTGTAAAATTTTTACCAAAGTATAACTTTACAAGCTGCTCAACATTCCTCTGTTTTCTAATTCTGTCTTTGTTATAAAACTAACAGTTTCTTTAAATTAAAATCTAAACCGAAGCCTGGCCGTAATATTCCACCATAAAGTCAAAGACCAAATAAACAGAAGCTGTAAAACAAGATGGCCGCCCGACCTTTTCAGCAATTCCTCCTCCTGATTGGCTCAAAACCTTCATTAAAAAACATTTTTAGGGAAGTTAATGAAATCGTCTGGAACATTCCCTTTTCTCTTCGATCTGAAACATTTAAACAAAACAGAAAACAAATTGGTTTGAAGGGAAACTTTTAGGTCTGACCTGATGCCTGACAATAAATAAGAAACAATTGTAATTCATTAATCTATAATCAATCATAATTAAAGTCGAGGTAAAACTGAAGGATTCATAAACAAACCAGCTGCAAGAAAAACATCTTAATTCCAGCTGGATTTCCTGTTTTCATTTTACTTTTTATGAAAGTAACGTTCAGATTTTCTCCTCTGGACTTTAATGGTTTAATTTTTCTTTATTTTTTAAATCTTGTTCTTGTTTTAACCTCCCGTCGCCATGTTGAGGGAAGCGTCGTCGCTGCGGCTCCCGGCGGAGGAAACGTCCCGGTACCAAAAGTCGGATCGCGTCAGACGGAGAGCCGGACCGTCACCATGGAGACCGTCGCCATGGAGCCCGTCGCCATGGAGACCGCCGCCGCTCCGTCCACGCCGCCTCCATCCTCTTGTTGTTGATTGTGGTAAATGCTAGTGCCTTTTGCTGTATTGTGAAACTGGGTATTGATTGTACAGTCGTACGGTCGGCGTGGCCTGGGACCGACAGGCTCTATTTATTATTGTTGACTCAAATCAATCATATTTTTCTATGTAAGTGCTTTAAATAAATTTGCCCTTTTCTAATTACTCCGCCTGCTGCGTGTTTTGTCCTCATTTCATTTTCTGGATTCCCCCGGGGAATTATTCCTGCTCCTTCCTCCGCGGGCTGAACGTCCAGCATTTCTATTTATCGGGGTCAGCGGTTTGAAGCCCAGCGACTCGTCCATGTGTGTAATTGGTGCAGTAAGGAACTTTTAATAGAAACGACATTGTTTTGGAGGAATGGGTCCCCTGGCTTCTCCTCCTGCTTAAATGCAAATCTGTGAGAAATAATTGGAGAAATAGTTTCACTGAACTTTTCTCCAGAGTTAGCTTCATTTACAGAACAAATAAAAACAACAGATGAAGGAAAGGAAGACTGAAGACAAGGAGATTCTGCAGATAAATCGGCAAAACCTCATCCAAAAAGCTGCTCAGAAATTATAAGGTACAGATAGTAACATCATTTTTGTTTAGTATTTTTTCTACGTTTCCTGAAATATTTTCTGATTGATTTCTGTAAGGGATTAAAATACAGTTTGTATCAAAAATAAATTATTTTATTATCTGGAGGTGGAAGAAAAATTGAGATTCAAAATTGTTCATGTTCAGTTAGCATTGAAAGTCTGATATTACCTAATGTTAATGTTTTCATCACTTCTGTACGGTGGCCCAGAAGGTCAACAAGCCACAACGAAGCTAAACTGCACGTGACGGTAAAACTAAAGCAGCTGTTGCTGCCACAGCTTCTGGTTCAGCGTCGCTTCCACGGTGGCTTCCGCTGTTGTCGCTTTGCATTTTATTGTCCCTTCTGGGCCACCGTACATTTGAAATAAAACATTACAGTTATAAAAATATGCTGGTTCTCATTTGTTCTTTTTGTAAACTTCAAATCATATATTTTTTTACTTGGGGCGTTTAATGTTTGGACAATTGTTCCCTTTTGTTCTGGATGTTCTGCTGCTGGAAGTATTTTTTTTAAATCTTTTTTTTAGACTTTCGGACCGTTGCTATGATGCGTAACCACGGCAACAAATGTTTTTACAACTGGGAGTAGCTGATTAGCATCTGAAAAGCTCAAGTCATACCTGAACTTTGACCCCAAATCTCAGACGTTACCGTAGAAGGTTGATGTCATAAAGCACGTCTTCAGTCAGAGGGTTCTTCAAATTTGTTGCAACACTGACTGGAGGAGCTGGAGGATCCCTCCTGCCCGAAGCACAACATCCAGAGTGACTCTTACTTGGACTAGATGAGTTATAACATTAGATAAAAACTGAACACACTGTGTGTGCTAAAAGTTTTAGCACACACAGTAAAAAGCTAAAACTAAATGAGAGACAAACTAGTAATGTAAAACTACTAATAATGTAAGAGTGACAACAACACATAATAATTCTAACATCGAGTAATTTTACAGTGTTCCTGTTTCCATTTAATCTTTTTCTCTAACTCAAACTGCAGCCAACCAGGTCTGTCAGAGATCATTATTCACATTTGTATTATTTTCTGTAGCGAGAAGATCTGGACCGACTCCCGGTTCGTCTCCAGAGGTTTCATCATGGAGAGCAGTTCATCCCTCGCTGTGTAGCCTGAGAGCCTCCAGCTCCAGGAGGTCTTCCTCTCCACGCCTTCAGCTGGTGAATCAGATCAGAAACAGATTTATTTATCTCCTTCATTAGCAGAATCTCAACCTTTAAATAGCCCTTCATGAACTACTGAAGCTAATTAGCTGTCAGATGTGAATGCAGCCAAGGAGATGTAAAAATACTGTCCGCCATGTTTTTCATAAAATAGAAGTGATTTTAAGTCCTTTGATGCCATCTAGAGGTCGAAGTGAGAACTACTGTAAATAATCCTAACCCTAAATCAGATTGTGAAATAAAATATATTTAGGTTCAGTGATGTAGTACTCGAAACCGGTCTTGATGGTACATCAGTCGGTCTTGATGGTCTTGGTCTTGTCTCGGTCTCGGGCGCTGAGGACTCGGGATTTTATTTAAAGACCAGTCAAGACCGCAACTGTGAAAATATCACTAATCTTACAGCTACTGTCCAGTTTATTTGTTAACATGTTTGTTTTCACTGGATGCAAAACGCACCGATTAAAATCCAAGCAATAACGTGACTTAATTACGTTGCCCCCACCCCTGCTTTGATTGTTTTTGTTCAAGGTGGCAGACATTACAGCACTGTGCGCTGCCTGGCTTCATGCAGCTGGAGAGAGGGTGACAACAGTCACAGTGTGCGCCTTGTGCTTGGCTACTTCTTGCTTATTGCTCCTTGGTCAGTGTTCATAGTTGGGCATTGTTTACCGTTAGTGCATTGCCTTAACTGCTATGTTTAATGGTGCAGACAGGAGTGGTTTCTGACATGAGCGATATGGGCAAACGCCCAGGGCGTTAGGTTTTTAGGGATGCCATGAGACTTCTGCGATTTGTGGCACAGAAATGGAAGCAAATATTGGTTACATTTATTTCAGCTCTAAGTATTTAATATCTAAGTGTTTTTATGGGAATGTGAATCTTTCAGATCAATTTGAGAAGCAATTTTGATCATATTTTACATTTTATTGTATGACTTAAAATACCAACTGCAACATGAAAACAACATCTTATGAAATAAGTCTGCAGTTTCAGTATGTAAAACATATTCATTTATAGACATACTTTTTGCCTCTGTCACAGAGATTGTTACCAATAAGACACGTTGCATCAACTTGTCTTCAGTCTGTTAAACTGCCATTCAGTAACAAGCTGGAAATTATCCCTTCAAAATAAAAACATCAAACCTAAACCTGGAAGTTAAAAATGGATAAAACTAAGTGAAGATGAACTGCACCAAAAAGAGACACAAAAACATAAAGAACTTACTTTAGGACTACTTACACAAATGTTGACTTCATTTTAAGGTTTGTTTGATCAAAAGCAGCATCAATAAAATTGTAAACAAACTGAGAGAGAAATGGCTGTTTCATTCCATAAAAGCCCAGTGTGGCTAATTAGCATCATACATACATTTACACTAATGGTTGTTACAGTATTAGAATGTGCAATAATTAATTTAGGGTCTGATGAGAGCAGGCGGTCGGTCGGGCCTGCCGTCAGTGGATGGAGCCGTCGCAGGCCAGCCAAAGGCCGATCATTATGTCAGAGCTGCAGCAGGATCGATGTGCATCCAACAGAAAGCGACTCCCAGCAGCGGCTCTGGGGACTCATCGCCTTTAGATCAATGGCAATAAGCGCTGCCCCCCTCCTCCGTCTGTGCTCCAGGAGCTCGATAAAGGGGCGGCCCGCGGCCCGTCGTGATTAGCCGCTCAGACGGCCGGCAGACGCAGCATTAACTCCGGGCTGTTCTTGTCCTGCCGCTGCTCTACTGACCTCGGGAGGATTCCGGACGTCCTGCGCGAACCGAGTCAAAGAACTCTTCAGGATGATGACTGCAGACTGCAGCCGAACTCAGTTTAGAAATCTGGATTAAAAAGCATTTGTCCTCCAGTTAGGAGGCCTGGTTTGATCGCCTGCTGACGTTTGTCTAATTGTGATTTTTGACACCATCTCTGCTTTAGAACAAATTAAGAGCTGTGTAATCTGGTGGGACAGTTCAGATATTAATTGAGAGCACGTCATTAAAAATTCAGAGCTAATTAGTTTTGTGCCTGGAGTGTTTTTCTGTCAGAATGAAGAGATGCGTGTTGGTCAGTGATCTGTTTCTGTCCCTGGTGTGAGACTTTGTGTATTCTCATGGAATAATGATCAATCTGGCAGATTTATCATTTCAGACGCTTTTGTTGGCTTGCAGAGACTCCCGGTTCTTAGCTGCGTGAGATTAACACAGGGATTTATTTTCTGCAGATTAAAAACAGGATTTCTAATCTTATGCTGCAAGTTCTCTCTTGCTGCTTTGTCCTGACTTACTCTTGAATTAAAATGTTCAAGAGGATCCAGGCTGGAAAATATGGACTGGAGTTTGCAAACTGTGGAGGGCCGTTTGTGAAAGTTCAAGATCAGCAATAATTTGGGTTATTTAGCCAAAATGGGGATTAATTTTTGTCGGTCATATTTTCACTGTGTTATTCTGTCATTTATAAATGCCACACTATACAAACAAAATTTAGCTAGCTAGTAAAATATTTAGTTTGGTAGCTAAATGTATAACTCCAAACAATATGCTTGGTTTCTTTGCTAAATATTTAATTTGGAAGCCTGGTAGGTAAATATTTAGCTTGTTTATCTCACACTGAATGTTCAGTTAGGAGGTTAAATGAGAACCCAGCAAGCTAAATATTTGTCACTAAACTAAATATTTTTACATTTAGCTCCGAGCTAACTAAATAGGTTTTCTGGGTTTTCTCTGGATACTCCGACTTCTTCTTGTAGTCCAAACCCCAGACTGCTTAGTCTGTCTAGGTTAGCTGTGAACGTTAACATGGATAACGGTTAGCTATGAGCATTAGCATGGATGACCGTTAGCTGGGAGCAATAGCATGGATGGCCAGTAGCTGTGAGCGTTAGCATGGATGGCCATAGCTGTGAGCATTAGCATGGATGGCCATAGCTGTGAGCATTAGCATGGATGGCCGTTAGCTGGGAGCGATAGCATGGATGGCCAGTAGCTGTGAGTGATAAAACGGATAACCGTTAGCTGTGAGCGTTAGCATGGCTGCTGTGATGTAGTGGCTGTCTGCCCAGGGCCGTCCCGCACCTCTCGCCCCGTCTCAGTTGGATTGGACGTTTAGGTTTCAGCTCGTTAAACAGGCTGCTCCCCGGGTCTGGCGCTGGTCATGCAGCCTCTCAGACCTGCAGAAACACAACATGGATCATAAAACTCCACTCTCATTCCTGACATCTATCTCTGCGGAGGGAGTCGTGCTTAATGAGGGCGAAGGGGTGAGCACACATTTACACGATGGATTCATTAGAGACACACACTGCAACATTTGCTAAATGAAGCCCAAGCAGTCGGTGTTCTGAAATATGGATGTGTGTCCAAAACAACGTGACCTCAGGTCTCCAATTACTGACCAGCTTCTCATCTGGAACCGCAGCACAAACACCTGCTCTCAACATCTGCTCACAGCAGAGCGCTTCTCTGCAAATTCACAGACGCACGTGAGATTCCTCCTGATCAGAGCCGAGAAACTGGGCAGGAGGAATCCAGATTTTATCACCATTTGGGGAGAAAGCTACTGCTCACTGCTGCAGACGTTGACCTGACAGCTCATCAAATCCTGAACAACATGAAGCTTTTCATGTAGAGGACGCTCCGATGAAAACCAGGCGACTCCAGCAGCTCATCTGAAGCAGCATTATTCTCACAGCTGGATTTGACACAGTTGACATGTCAAAGTCTGACAGAGGCGTGGACCAGATGAGATCTAAGCTGGTTTTAATGGACAGGCATTCGTGCTAATACCTCCACCGCTAGCTGAGGAGAACCACCTGGCTCGGTGCGGGGATCAGAACTCTTTGCTTTAGACAGACTTTCATTTTTTTAAATTGTTTAACATGAGGATCTAAAATCAGGTGAGTAATAACCAGGATGGTTATGACATCCAATAATTTAATAACATTTGGTTAAGGTGGCAGTAGAATGTCTTTTCCAGGAACATAGCGCCATTCTACAGCATAATCAAATAAATTGTTATATAAATGCTGAATATATCATCACTTGAAAGATATTTGACTTCATAATTAACATCTTGAAATTGGGCCTCTGTCTCTTTAAAACTCCTGCTCTTTCTGAAGCTCCGCCTCCAACATGGCTCCTTTATTAACCCTTTAATGTTTTCACCAGCGTTGCTCTGAGCAGCAGCTCCTATAATGAGGTCAGCAATTCCACCAGGTGTTTGCTAATTGCTGCTGGCTAGTCTGGAGGAGCTGAGTGGAGGCGGGGCTAGGTCCATCCATGCATTTTGCACAGCTGAATGGTTGACATGGAGATTAAAAGATTTCTCAAACACGCATGAAAGACTCAAAGCAACACTCCAATATTTTTATAAGACGGTGTAAAGTTAAAAACATCATTTTTACACGATACTTTAAATATGCCGTTCGATTTGGAAATGTTTGAATTCACATTCGAGATTATTCCTCCAGTAGGTTCGAGGCATCGGCCATCTCGCTGTTGATTTGAGAGGAAATGAAAGATTTTGGAGGCAGCCATGTTTTACAGCTGCTAACAACGTGCCAAGAGTTCACAGGGCAAACAACCGAACTGAAACCTAAAGTTAAAACTCATCGACTGGAATGCTTTTGGACCAGAGTACCCAGAGAAAACCCCAACATGACCCGGGAGAACCTCCAGCCTCTGTTCAGAAAACTCAGTTCTTTATTATAGAAATCCTTTGCCATTAGTCTGGAAAAGAGCTGCTCCCTTCTATGCTGATGATGCACCGATGTATTTACATGTTTTGATCTCTCATTCTGTCAGAACAAAGAACTTCATGTTTTACAATCAAAGATGGAGTCCAAGACTGAATAAACTATCAGGGGACACAAACGAGTTTTCCTTTCACAGCCGCGCCCTCTAATCTCGTCTCCTGCACTTTATCTCGGATTAACGTCCAGCGGGGAGAGACGTTCTCACCGAGTTAATCTCAGCAAACGGGATTTCCCTCGAGGTGTTTCTACAGCCTCCTCTACTTGCTGCCTTTGTTGACTCCATGTTTTAGTCTTTGTTTCCAAAGGAAGAGCTTTTCTTACTAGAAAACACTAAAAATCAGCGACTGAACACAACCTGCAGCCAACGGTAAAGAGAAAACACTGAGTAAATCTGCAGAGAAAACACTGAATAGGGAGATTTATTTTTACAGCTGAGACGCTAATGATGCCTTCATTTGAAGGTTAATGAATCAAAATGCTGCTTTTTAAAAATTATTTTTAGACTGTCACAAATAAGCTGTGATTAGCTGAATGTGAGATTCAGAGACGTCTTGAGTCGCGTTGAGATTCAGTGAACGAGCTGTCTGGCAGCAAACAAGCCGTTTAACCCTGTAATCACAGAAAATCTCGTTATGTGAGGATGAGAGGGAGACGTGATCGTGTTTTCTGGCTGGCAGCGCAGACTGAAGCAGCACCAGCGTCGGTGGGCTGCAGATTGTGAGGTTGTCATGCAACAAGGGCTGCAGACGGTGTAGACGCTGCAGACGGTGCAGACGCTGCAGACGGTGCAGACGGTGCAGACGCTACAGACGGTGCAGACGCTGCAGACGCTTTCTTTGTTCTGCAGTTAAATTTTGGTTTTTAACATCGAGAAATTCATGATTCAACAAGGAATGTGTGGTCACTGCCAGTAGTTTCAAACTTCACTCCTTTAAAGGTCTTTTTGTCAGATGACATAAAATTAAATAATGAAAACATTATTACTTGTCTTAATTATTCATTGAAAAATAACATGAACCCTTTTAAAAATGTAAATTGTGGAGTTTTCTGGCTGTAAGGAACTCAAACTCTGGTCCGTTTGTTTAGAAAGTCTGGTCCGGTTGGTTCTGTTGGTCCGGTTGGTTCGTTGGTCCGGTTGGTTCGGTTGGTCCGGTTGGGTCGGTTGGTTCTGTTGGTCCGGTTGGGTCGGTTGGTTCTGTTGGTCCGGTTGGTTCGGTTGGTCCCAGTTGGTCCGGTTGCTTCGGTTGGTTAGGAGGTGTGAATGTTAATCTGGTCCACCTACAAACCTCGGTCTCAGGAAGTGGACTACCGCTCAGGCCTTTCTTGGTAATACGGCTAGAACAAACATGCTAGCCTAGCGCTAGCAGGAGGAATGTCTCGTGGTTTTCAGCCAAAGACAAAAGAGAAATCTTACAACCGCTAAAATCTGACTGACGCCAAATGTTTTCATTTGGTGAAGAAGGAAGTTGCAGCCCACTCTCTTCTTCAGCGGTTTTTGTGTTGTTTCCTATGGTAGTTCTTGGTGCAGCGCCCCCACAGGAGAGGAGGGGAACAGGTTCCTGATAATGAAACAAATTATCCTCATTTGAACCGAGTCTATCGGACTGTATAGTGGGAAAATATCTGAAAGCATCGATGAACACTTTATCTGATGACCTGAAGCATTTCAGTACAAAAAATAATAATAACAAAAGAAATGGACAAGGAGAAAATTACATGTTTAACGAAGGAGCTATTAAAAACACGTAGATTACATTTTAAAACTATAATTTCTGAGTTATGTTTGCTGTGTTGAGCGACATACTTTGCCTCTCCGTCGGTTGGAGGAAGAAACAACAACCGTGACACAGAGGGACAGACGGATTCCTGAGTCCTGGACGTTTCAACAGGAAAAAGGACTGAAATCCTGAGCCTCACATGTTGACATCTGACAGTCAGACCAACTGGATCCGTTCCAGGAATAAAACAGGTGAAAAACATGGCAGACAAAACAACAAAGGTTTCGACCTTTGCTTCTCCTCTACTGAACAACACAAACCAATCTTCACCTTTGGCTCTGCACCGGGTTTCGGTTTTTCTGACACCACTGAAGCCATGAATAAAATCAGCCTAATGACAAACAGCCAGTTGCTCCTCGGCTGAGAAGCTGATACAATTGGTGTTGGTGGCACATTTCATTAAAGCTAAAACAATGGCTGACAGTTCATTGACTACCGTCATTAATTACTCCGGATCCGGCTCATCCTCTCCAGCCTTTGTCTTCTCTTTCACTTCTTCAACTCCATTCAAGTCGAGTCTAATTTTATTTTCCAGTTACCGCCGAGAGCGACCTCTATTTTTAATCAAGAACCGCGGGACTAAAGATAGAGCCGCTCTTCAATGCAGTCACAGACTTTTGGTTGCGTTAGTCGGTTAATCTATCAGCTCCGTCTCAGTCAGGAAGGACGAACCTTTTGTTAAGAGATATTTCCTCCTATGGCACCAATGAAGTCCCCACCACTCTGGGACTTCAGAGGAAGAATAGCTTCGTCCTCCATTGTTTGCCTGGATAACATCGTGTCAAAAGCAGAGCAGTTTCATTGAAAAGTCAATTTATCCCCAGGAAGAAAAGTAAAGAGTCTAGAATTAGATCCAGTATCTGAGGGAAACAATCAAACTTCAGGGAGAAGGGAATCCATTAAGTCCCTCATTGTTTGGTTTTTAGCTGCATTCAAACTTTAGTTGACTGCGTTAGCAGAAGGTTTCACTGCCGTCTGTCTCAGGCGCTGCAGACACTGATTTATTTAAAGTTTGCACCAGATAACAAGGAGCATCATCACCATTTCCAGGCTTTTGTCCCAAACGTCCTGCAGTCTGGATCTACCCAAGGTGGTTCTGGTTGCTACCAGAGGATTTTCTTCAAGTCTCAGTCGATCAGCCGGAGACGTTGGGCTGCGGTGGGACCCATCTGTTCGTATGCCAACGCCCTGATAGCAGAGCTAAATGTTCGTCTAGGTTTACTGCTAGCTTTGAAATGCTTAGCGCACAAGGTTAATTTTCCAGATAAATGCTAGAATTTATGAAATAATATTCATTTAATCTGTTTTTAAAAATAAGTAAATCAGCAGGTTATTTTTGTGATGGATTAAATGTTACAAGGCGAACAGGAACTTAAATATTGAAAAATAATTAATTGTTCATCTGAGGACAAACAGGATTCCTAACCTAGAGATTCAGAACTAGAAGTGAACTGGATGTTCGTGTTTTTATTTCTCTAGTCTGTTTATTTCATCTCTGTTTATTTTCTGCTTGTGTGAAAATGAACAGAGTTTATGAAGGTGTAAGCACTCTGAACTGCTGGATGTAAAGTTTTACACGATCCGTAAAACAGATAAAACCGAGAGCGACGAATAAAAAGCAGAGCGTCCCGGTTCCCCCGGTTCCCCGGTTCCCCGGTTCTCCCGGTTCTCCCGGTTCTCCCGGTTCCCCCGGTTCCCGACCCAAACTGCTTAACTCTTAGCGACTGTCAAAGTGAGTCGCTGAGCGGCTGAATCATTTGTTGACGCGCCAGCTGATCAAATCCTAAATCCACGTTGCAGTTAAGATGATTTCATTTTCATGCAGAACGTCAGTGGATTACAAACATTCGTGTCCGGAAACGTCATTAAAAAACAACGGATCCGCCGGTTCAAACAGTGATCAGAGACAAAATCCCTCAACGCTTAAAGCGGTCAGCAAAAGTAGACTTCCCCCATCACCCACTTGCAAAGTTTCACCAGGTGGGCAACAGGTGATCTATAATCACTACCGACACCACGTGATCCCGAGCTGCACCTATCCACAACACTGAGAACCGTGAGGCTGATGAGCCCCAGTGACCCGCCAACATGTCGCCTGCTGACGTCAGCAGGAAGCCGCCACGGGGCTGTCCGGGCAGACGCCTGATTGGGTTCGCCGTAACTGCATCATATTTTGATTTCCTGGATGTTGCGGCCCGATTCTGATGATAACGGGCTTCAGTCAGCAGTCAGCATAAAATGCTCCGGTAAGCTTTCCCGCCTCAGTGCCGCTCACACACACACACACACACACACACACACACACCCCCACACACACACCCCCATGCCCCCCCCCACCCCCCACCCCACACACACACACACACAGATATTTCTCTCTAGTTTGTGGCAGCAGCTCTGTACTGTCTTTCTGCTCTCCAGAGGTTTTGCCGTTAACTAAAAAGAACAAAATGACAAAAACTGGTATTAAGAAAACATTTTTATAAGCTGAAATAAATTAAAACGTTAAGCAAAGAGGGGAAAGTACAACTAATGAGACAAAACATACTGAAAATATGGTTGTTTTTGTGTTTATGAATCTTTTTATTCGTGTTTCGAACTGATGTGAAATGGATTTTTTTCCGCCCCATCCAAGCATTTTGCATCTACAAATTACGGCATTTAAACTGGTCTGCAAAGTGGCAGCAGCAAAACAAAGTTAGGAGAAACACAAGAATCAGCTGGTTGTTCATCAGCAACAACCAGCTGACTGTTTCCTGCAACAGGAGTCGAGTATTTATTACCCAGTTGATGTAAATATTCTAACAATATCTTTCAATTCTGCACCTAAAATCAACCAACATTATTAAACTAATAAAAACATGACCTTAAAAACTAAGTCAAACTAAATGAATTAAAGCTAAACAATAATGAGAAGAACCTGCTGCTCTCCTGCCACTGCAAACATCCAAGAAGTAAAAATCTCTACGTTTATGTTTCCAATGCTCCTCCTTGCTGCTGTTTCTGCACATAAATCAGTTTCTGTGGCTGCAGGGCAAGCTGCTGCATTCGGTCAGTATTGTTAAGGAGAATTAAATGTTAAACTTTTCCATCAGCCAGCTGCTGACTCTCCACCAACATCAATACTGGATGCACAACTACATTTTTAACACAGTATCAACCCAGTCTGTCTAAACATAAACTCCTGGCATGGAGTTTGAGTTTATGGAGCTGCACAAAGTATTGGTGCAATATTTGGTATGTTATTATCTTCAGAGCCTCATACATCCATTTTCTACTCAACAAATAAACCTGACCAGTTTAATGAACCGACCTGATGAATGTTTAGGTGACTGGAGAGGAACTTTGACTGGGTTAGACAATCAGTCATGAAATGGAAAGAAAATATTTAGGATAATCGGGATTGCTTTAGATTTGCAAATGTATATTATCCAGGTATTATGCGGTTCCAAATGAAGTATGTGGACTAATGCAGGGCATTATGGGTAAATACAATCATAGCAAATGCGCTAACCTCCAACATAGTAAAAGTATTTTCTTCAGTTTTGTGTTGTTATATCACTTGTTGATGTTGACTGTTATCTAATACCACCAATCCGTTCATTCTCCAGGTTTTCATATCTGGCTCCTTCTGTAAATAAAGTCTTAATTTGTGTCACCTGCTTCCAGTTTCTCATGTTCCTGTTTTTTGCAGCAGCGTCTCGCGTTCCTCCAGTTATCGACCAGGCGATCTGATCACCGGCCGGTGGGCTGGGCAGCCGGTGGGCGGGGCGGCCGGTGGGCGGGGCAGCCGGTGGGCGGGGCAGCCGGTGGGCGGGGCGGCCGGTGGGTGGGCGGGCGGCCGGTGGGCGGGCCGACTACGGCGGCGTCGTTACGCAGGGCGCCGCTCGCTGTCAGGCGTCGTCTCAGCTGTAATGTCAGACGCTCAGATCAAAGAGAACGGATCAGACCGATCACTTTCATCTCTGTCTGTCTTGTTGTCTCGTTTCAGCCGGAGGTTTAACCGACTGGAGGTCCAGGCATGATGGGAGATGATGGAGAGGCATTATTCTGGATTTCAGGGATTTTTTAAGGCGGTTTTTAAAGATACACCTGATTCTTTCGAGTGAGGATTGCTGCAATAATATTTACATGAAGCTTTTCCTGGTGTAAAATCAAAGGTTTTCTATGAACCTGGAAGAGATAAATTGGAGGAGATGCAAAGATTTATGTTAAAAATCACCTAATTAATTTCAGTGCCTGAGTAGGACAATATATTGACAGAACATGAAGAAAAGGACAAGGAAAAAGTTACCTGGATATTTCAGAGTTTCAAAGTTTAACATTTTTAATTTTTGAAACTCCAAGTTTTTCCTAGAAAATTTCTGAGTTTCTTTTCTTGAAAATATAGAACTTCTTGAAGTTCCTGTTATTTTATGTAAAATGTTTTAACATTAAAATTTTTGGAGAGAAAAAATGTCCTTGTATTTTCTAGAAGTTTTATGAGATTAGTCTCAAAATGTTTAAGTTTTTTAACAAACATTCAGCTTTGGAAGTTCAAAAATTGTTTTTTTTCTAGAAATTTTATAAGATCAGTCTAAAAATTTCTGAGATGGGCTGCCCAGTGGTGCAGCTGGTAGAGCTGTTGCCTTGCAGCAAGAAGGCTCTGGGTTCGATTCCCGGTCTTTCTGCATGGAGTTTGCATGTTCTCCCTGTGCATGGTGGGTTCTCTCCGGGTACTCCGGCTTCCTCCCACAGTCCAAAAACATGACTGTCAGGTTAATTGGCCTCTGTGTGTGTGTGTGTGTGTGTGTGTGTGTGTGCATGGTTGTTTGCCCTGTGTGTCTCTGTGTTGCCCTGCGACAGACTGGCGACCTGTCCAGGGTGTCCAGTACAGGTTGCCCAGACCTGTCCAGGGTGACCCCGCCTTTCGCCTGGAACGTTATCTGGAGATACCAGCACCTCCTGACCCACTAATGGAAAAAGGGAGTATAGAAAATGGATGGATGGAATTTCTGAGATTTTTTCAAGCAATTTTTCAACTTTTGGTGCTCAGAAATTTCCTCGTTTTTCTAGAAACTACAGAAAATACTGAAATCCTTCTGCGGAAATGTTCTGTCCTGGCATCAAATTCCATAAGATATGAAAACAGATTGCGTTCTGGAGCAAATAAAATAACATCATTATTTTTCCCGTCTGTCTGCTGGTTCTGGTGACCCGGACAGCAACCAGGTCTCATTTCTGTGTGATTTATTTCCTGTGTGTTTGTCTGTGTTTGCGGCTCGGTTCGACGGCGTCACATCGGCGGTCCGGACCGCTCGTATTTCTAGATCAGCCTGTCAGCAGCCGGAGCCGGCAGCCAGAGGAGTAATGATGCGCCACAAATGGGCCTCATCCAAAACTCATCCACACACAGGAACACATGCAGCCCTATTAACCTTCACACCCACACAGGAAGCAGACAACCAACGGACACAACACATTTATTACGATTTTAATAGATTTAAACCCTCCAGGCGCCTCGTTCATCAGCTGGAAGAAACAGCATAATTACTTTAAGTGTCTTAAAAATAAACACTTTTAAGCTGCAATGATTCACCAGAAACTCAGTCGTGCTTCATGCGATGCAGGATTTCTAAAGGAAACGTTGAATATCTATGTTTTTATAAATAAGGCAATGAAAGAGGCGGTTTGTGGTGGTCGAAAAGCGCAGCAAAATAAATAGAGATAAAATAAATGTCAGTAAATTTAACAAGTCATTCATTGTTTTCCCACTTTTTCTCAAAGAATCACAGATTTTACAGACCTGAAATGTGCAGCAATAAATCAAACATTTTGCTCATGCCTATATTTAAAATAATTTTAAAGTATGTTGCATAAATGAACAATTTATCGGTTTGTTTTTCCGTATAGCTGCAGGCAAAAAGCCAAATATACGTCATGGGGGAAAAAACAGAACATCGCAACATAAATAGCTGCAGGCATTTTGAGTGAATTTCTCCAACCTGAAAAAGAAAATTAAATCACAGCATAAAGAAATGAAACGGAGCGACGAGTCGTTTTAACCTGGAGAAGAAACCCAACAGAACGACGCGACCCGGGAAAAATCACAGTTTGGTTCACACATTCAGACACAATAAAGGGACAAATGCATTTAATAATTAATGTTGTTATAGTTATCTAAAGCAAACAAAATAAAAAAACTGAAATTAACGTAAACTGAAATAAATGAATGAATGGGGAAAAATAAAACTAACTGGAACTATATTATGCGCTTATAAAACTAAAACAAGCTAAATTTAGAGTTAAAATACAGTTAATTTTCATGTTTGATTTATTTCCTGTCCAATAAAAAAAAAAAATGAATTTAATAGGTAGATGGATGGACAGAATCCATCCATCCATCCATCCATCCATCCATCCATCCATCCATCCATCCATCCGCCAGTTGTCATTTAGCAATAGCAAAGTTGAGCTAACTTAAATTTGTAAATTTATAAATAAACTTGAAAGTAATTTTCTGAATGGAGAGGTTTAGACATGGTAGTAATTTATATTTGTTTAAATTGTATGGCATGTTTAACTGTCTTTCCCATTTTGAAGAATCATTCAGAGAAATCAACTTATGTGTCCAGATTCTTAAAAATACTCAAATCAACTGTAAAAAATGTAAATTTTAAATGTTAAAAATGCTTCAGTGACATTAATTTTTAACTCTCTGAATTGTTTATTCTTCATATTTTTGCGTTTTCTGAGCTTTCAGATCGTACCTGCTTATCTCCAGAGGCGGCTGCAGCAGCAGCTCCAGCAGCCGGAGCTCCAGCAGCAGCTCCGCAGCAGCAGCTCCAGCAGCAGCAGGTCCAGCAGCAGCTCCAGCAGCAGCAGCAGCTCCAGCAGCAGCAGCAGCAGCAGCAGCTCCAGCAGTAGCTGCAGTGCTGCGTCCCGGTGATGATTTGGTGGAACTGATAAGCAGCTGTAATGTGATTACAGTCGTCTCTCCTTCACAGCAGGAGGATAAACTTACTGAATATTGATCTGAGAGCCTGTAGCCGGCGCTTTCACTCCCATGCAGGAAGGGTGTGATGTGAAATGTCAGAGAAATGTCAAAGCCTTCTGGGCCCAGATTAAAGTGGGGCTCTGGGAGGGTCAGGCAGGAGTCAGCCATTACTGTTACACTTCATCTGCAGCATGTGAGTCTCCACTGAGGCGGAAAAGGCCAGCATTGGGATGTTGGCACTGATCAGGTCAGCTAACAAACTATAAAAACATTTATGCTGATTGTTGGTTTCTGTTCTTGGTAACTGATCACAGATCAGCTTTACAGTGATCCACCATGGAGGAAAATCCCAGATCCAACCTAGACGGCTCGCATACAAACTTTGTTTGAGGAAAGGAATCTGTAAAAACAAAGTTCACATGTTTTTCTAAGACCAAATATTTTATTTGATTTTCTGTTTTCTTCTCGTTCGACTGCAGCTTCCAAAATGTATGTTTTCTATTCTTTTTATTCAGTTTAAGCAAATGCTCAAAGCTTGTTTCTACACATACGACAATAAATCCCATTTGAAATCCTTAATGATTGGAAAAGGAATTACTCTTTTATTTTGGTAAACCTCTGCTGTAAAACATTGATTATTAACTTCAGAAGTGAGTTAATTACTGAGGGCTTTGAAGCCAGGATGGAAATTTAAAAGACAAATAATCCCACTCAGTCCCAGTTGGGTTCACTGAAAACCAGCAGGCAGGTTTGTGGACTGTGGGAGGAATCTGGAAAAACCAGTGAGGTACTGGGAGACAAACCAGCTCCAGTCAGGAGACCAGGAACCAAGCAATTCAAATATATTCATTATTTATGCTGAGAGTCAAATTAATCAAATATACTAATCCTTGGATGTTTTTCATCATATTTGCTGCTTCGCTTTAGATTTTTGGGGGAAAATGTGTAAAAATGTTGAGATTTTCTCTGTGCAGCATTTTTGGGAGAAGCTCTGAGGCCATTAAAGTGCCTGACTCTGATTTATGGAAGCAGGGTGAGCAATAAGTCAACTGAGTAAAGGCCAATAAAACATTAATAACTGGATGCACATTAAAAACCCAGCAGCGGATGATCTGGTGAAGATCCACATTTTTAACTTTTTTTACCTCCTGGTCTGTTTACAGAAAAACAGCAGAAGTGATGAACGTGTTTAGCTGTTTTTTAATCATCTTGCCACATTTTCTTCCATCACCCTGAGAAAATCAAATATTCTGCAGCAGACGACTTCGTCAGGGAGCTGGAGATAAATCAGCCAGACTCCCGCTGCGTGGATGTGGATTCCTGGGAAGATATCACAGCATCTCCTCTGTGACCGGAGTGACAATAGACTCCAGACTCCCCTGGAATCCACAACCAGATCTGGATCCTCAAAGTCTCCAGACTCATTAAGGCAGCAGAGATTAGTCGGATTAAAATGTTTTATTCCTTCACATCCATCCCTAAAGTCAGTGTTTTTAAATGCATCGTAGTTCTGCTGGTCTGGTCAACGTCTGAGGTGTTACCAGTAAAATATTTACTGATTTTAAAACCACATAAATGACAGAACTTGGAGAATGTGGTTGAACTTTAACTGCTTCTGCATTTCATCTACAAAGACATGCAGAAGGAGCACAATGGAGCCTTACAAAGGGTTTTTATTATATAAATACTCGTTTATAGTGAAATTAAAGGGAGTTTTAGTCATAAAATTACGTAATTTTTCCCAGATACTTATGAATCTGTTTTACCCGTCAGCAGGAACATCTTATGCCTCCACCCAGAGACGTTCCAGCATGAAGCCAAGCAGACGGCGTTTCAGCTGCATCCTTCAGCTCTGCCCGCGGTCACAGTCAGGATGCGCCCACAGGAGATTTATGTTGGAACTTTTGTTTTTTTGCACAACTCCATTTTCTGTCTTTGCTGCCCGGTGAGAAATGAGACGGAGCCGTTTCTGAGCCTCACCAATAACCCCGAGAAGAGAGCGGGGCCATTATCACCACATGTGGGTGAGCTGCCTTAAAATGGCTTCTATAGATCACATGGCGACGGGAACACAGAGGGCTGAAAGGCTGAGCTACATCCTGCTGCCAGGACGTACACAGCTTTAAGGTTTTCCTTCTGTCAGTAGCAGCTACTTTACTTTTCAGTTTGCCTTTCTTTGATATGATGTTGCTTTCTTGCTAAGTTGGATGTTTCTCTGCTAAAAAGAAGAGTAAACTGATTCGGAAAAACATTTCCAACTGCTTAAAAACCACCACACCATTTTTGTGGAAGTAAATTCACGTTTTTCGGTGTCTGGAAAATGAGCCATTTTAAAAACCTCCAGAATGTAACATCATATAATATCAGGCATCTCCCGTTACCTGGCAACCCCAACGGAGCCCAGCCTGTTATCTAGCAACCCCAATGGAGCCCAGCCCGTTACCTAGCAACCCCAAATGGAGCCCAGCCCGTTACCTAGCAATCCCATTGGAGCCCAGCCCATTACCTAGCAACCCCAATGGAGCCCAGCCCATTACCTAGGAACTCCAATGAAGCCCAGCCCGTTTAACATCAAAAACCACTTAATGCATTCTTGTCGACTGTGCAGGAGGCTCCACTTCTGCTTTTCAAAGATGTACGGTTATATAAATGCGGGTCTGTCTGCAGACATTTCATGTGTGAGTATAAACGCTGAGTCAGGGGGCGTGGCCAGCAGCAAGTTATTTGGATTTAAAGTGACAAGGCGCCCTAAAACTGCTCATTCTGAAAAGTTCTAGAACTGGACTAAGATCTTATCATCTATGATTGACTTTGTGTAAAAAAATATATGAACATGTTTTGTGTAGGCCATAGATCTATCGTAACCTGTTCCAGGAAGCATAGTAGGTCACCCTAAAGGTTTAAGTACTTGAGTAAACTCAACTCTGTTTCCACAACAAAAACATTAAACATGCTGCAGAAAACTGCTGCTCTTCAATAATTCGCTTAATCAGAACCATTTTGTCAGGGTTTTCAACATTTATTTTACTTTACAAAACATTTAAATTTCTACTTTTTGTTTTGCATTTAGTTTCCTGAAATTAAAATGTGACAATATAAAATAGCTAGATTATAACACAAGATCACCTGCTGTCTTTCTCCTGCTATTTTGTTCATATATCTCCATGTCAGTGTGATACAGACATGTTTTTGTTTAATTATGAGAATGAAGTCATAACATTATGACAGTAATGTGTCATAGTGTTAGTACAATTAAGACAATATTACCAGAAAAAGTTGTAAAATCACAAGAAAAGAGTTGTTTTAATGAGAATAAACTTAATATTTATCAAGATTATGATTATTTATTAGAAATAAACCCATTGCTCAGTTGTCTCAGAGCAACTCATAATAAATAGATTCTGATGTTTTAAAAAATTAAGCATTTATGTATTTCTGGAGCCGATGCCAAAGTACAACCTCAAAAATTTCTCAACATTCCTCATTTTAATTTTTTAAGTTTCTTTTTGTTTAGGAATTCTCACAAAACTATAAACAATGATGACTTTATTCTATTTGTATTACAACCAAGATGGTAAATAATTTATAAGCCCAGAATCCTGCTTGTTCTGGGTTTATCTACTAAGCTGGGCAGTAACACAACCTAAAGAAAACCAAAAAATCATTACATTTCAGTCTGTAGTCATTTTTCCATCTCCATCCATTCCTGAGTGTGTAACACCTGAACAAACAGGTGTTCTAAAGATCTGTGCTACCCGTAAATCCGTCCTACCTTGTGGTAATGCGCATGCGCACGTCGATGCCAGCTAGTCAGAACACCGGACGTGATGTTCGCTTTACATGTAGATTGGGGTGTTTAGCGCCCCTAGTGGTGACTGTGTCAATAGAAAGCTCCAGCACCGTGGAAGAGACAGAGCTCCGGTTCTCCTGCTGATGTTTGGCTCACATAAATCTGTAAGTTACTAAATTATTATTTCTTGATGAAATCATAACTCCATGGTTCTCGTGTGTCTCATAAAACTGCGTTTTGCAAAGTTTACACGGACTTACACATGCTAGCTTGTATTGAATTTCATGGAAATTAGCGCTAGCATGCTAGCATACCGGGCTAGTAGTTTCTTATAGGCTTATATGTTAGCAATAGAAGATAGCATTATGCTAAGGTTCACACGTTGCAGTGCATCTGTGTGGTGTTTTTGTGTGTGTTTATGCCATTCTACACTGAATAATCGAGTTTACAGGCAGCATTGCGGTTAGTTAGAGCACACCTGTAAGACAATACATTAAAGTCTTGTGAGGATTGAACACTTTTAGAAAATTAGCTAATGTTGGCTTCGAGGCTAAAGGCTTCTTTAGACAACAGTTGGTGTGATAATCTTTAGGTAACGCTTTCTGATCTCTGCTTGTTGTTTTGGTCCGTTGAGGCCCAGAAGGGAATTTGTAAACTGTGTGCAAGGAAGCAAGAGGGCAGCTGAACACAATAAGGCTTGCACCAAACAAAGCTTTGCAACAGCTTTAACCACTGCAGCGTTTAGGATTTGATTCATCGACCAACTTTCCTTCAGCAGGAATGTATGAACTGTGCAAAGTAAAATTATGATGTCCGTACAGCAGCAATAATTCCCTGTCTTCTCTTGACAAGGTCATATTCAGACAAAAAACTGATTAAAGTCCTTTAACAGGTGTTCTGAAGATCTCTGCTAACCCGTAATATTTAATGAATATGTTCATTAAATATGAACATATTCCAATAGTCTGTGTATTGTTAAACTAAGAATGACATTTTGAAACTAGCTAAACAGCTACTGCACTGGTTTAGAAGAAAATTTAACAAGTAAATGAGAAAATTAAATGATAAAATAATGTATTATTTGCACGTTTGGGAAGTTGTTGCATGTTTGCATTTTACCAAAGATCTTAATTTGTTAGTTAAAAATAATCCTCCGATGATCCAGCAGCTTGTAGAACCACTTGAACTTCAGCAGTCTGCTTTCTGGCGTTGCTCTGTTAAGGTCCCACCACAGCATTTCTGTCAGGTTCACACCTTGACTTTGACTAGGCCATTGCTGCACTTTGATTCTCATCTTTATCAACCATTTTGTTGTTGTTTTATGGATCATTGAACCAAGCTTCAGCTTTTCAGATTCGACTCTTGGTCTACAGAGTTCATGGTCCCTCAGCATGATTCCTTCTCCACTGTGCTTCATGTAAACAAGAGATGTAGAAAAGTTGCAATTGAAGCAACTTTGCAGCAGTGTAGAGCAGCTAAGCTGAAGGTCTGGACATCATCAGCAAGACGGGAAATTACAATGACAAGCTTTGCTGCTTTAATTGGAAACTGCACACACACTTTACGGTCCCCGATAATTGCATGCTGAATGCTACAAGGTTGTTCTCAATGTCAAACTGACGGCCGATGAATAAAACGACCTTAAGCTTACTAATATGATGGGGGTGATTAAAACGTATGTGCTGAGCGAAGCCTGAGAGGATGCAGAAGGGTCAACGGCCTCAGCGTTTCAGCGTATTGGAGCTGACAGGCCTGTTAGCTGGCACATTACACTTATAGAGCCGTCCGATGCATTTAGTAAAATCCCATCTCTGCGTCGGAGCAGCGAGCTAAGGCTAGGTGGGCGGGCTGGCAGCGCTTGTTAATGAGCAAGTTTGGCATTTTAGAGACAGCGGCTAAATCAAACTGCAGAGAAGAGAAACTTTCACTTCTTGGATTAGAAACCAGTTTGCTTCCCAGGTCAATCTGACTGCTGAGGTGGAGATAATAGCTGCATTTCAATCACAAAACTGTCAAAAAATCACAACTTCACAATTGCAGAGTTTTTAGTACACAATTAAAATCACACATGAATAAGTTTATTTGCGTAATAAGTCATTAAAAACATCTTGTGTTGTGATCCTCCAACCACTTCCTGTTGTCTTCTTTGTAGTTTCTGTCAGTAGTAACATCCGGTTGTTGATCATCTGACTCCTGCGATGCGATAAAAAGACTTTGTTTTCCAAAATAAACAAATTTTCAACTTATTCTAGCATCAAAACTTATTAAAAAGCTAGACTTTTTTTATTGTCATGTTTTCATTAAACAAATTTATTTTTGAAATGTGTAGCTTTGTGTTGGTCTGTCACATTACGACACGACAAGAAATATAAAATTACAAGAATAAAGTCAGATTTTTATTCTTGTTGAAATAATACAATAAAGTAACAAATGATCACTTTATTTTCCAAATATTATGGCTTTATTGTCTTAACTTTATTCTTGTAAGTTGTAATTTGATTAAGTTCAGGTATTTTGGTATTTCTGAGTTTTCTAGCAGCTTCTGACAATTTGAGGTAAAAATCATTATAAAAAACAGTTTTCAAAAATCCAAGCTGTAGTTCTTTCAATCTTAGTTTGTTTTACAGTTTAATTATCAACAACAAGGAGATTTCTCTACAAATCAAGTTTTTATTGGCTGATTTGTTTCAAGCAGCTCGTTCAATAACTGATTGAGGCCTCGTTGCAGATCTAATGCTTCCTGGGGGTGTCGGATCGACAGATGGGATGGTCTAGTTCACAGTGATGTTGATGCTGTTGTGTGGTATAAATGGCAGCAGTTAAGGCAGCTGAAAGCATCAATTTGTCTGATTACTTCAGCTGCTGCTTTAACAAGGCGAGCTGCGAGTTTCCTTTCCTCTCCTTTGTTCTTGAACAAACATATTGAGCTGAAGTTTGCTGATTGGAAAACGCAGCTTAACGCTGATATGAAGGTGGAAACAAGCTAATAAAAGAGCAGAAATAACAACAACCCAGACAGCTGAGCATGAGAACATGCTGACTTATGTCCAGTGGACTCAAAGTGAATCTTTGTCTTTCTGTTTTTAACCCTTCTTGGCCGAACGTATCGTCGATGACAGCACAGACAAATTTGCAGTACCGTATTTCTGTGATACTTTGTGTTATCCGAAAATCCCAATGGTTCCTGAAAGGGGAGACGTTGCATCCAATAAGTGATCGTCTGATCGGTGATTGATTAGCTCAGCGGTTCCAGTGTAGACCAGTTCCCAAATAAGCTGCTGGACCCAAACTGGTGCGACGCAACAAAAGTGTTTCCATTGGAGTTCAGCGAAAAACGCAATTTTAATTTGGCTGAAAAAAACACTTTTTTTAATTGGCAAATTAATTTTAATCATTTTATGGTGAATAGAAACGGAGATACTGTCTGATTTAACTGGGTCGTCCAGCCACCCAACCAGCTGGTTTTCACTGGGAAAAATCCAGTTTTACTGGGATCTGGCTGGTTTTTACTGGGGTCTGGCCGGTTTTTACTGGGATCTGGCCGGTTTTTACTGGGGTCTGGCTGGTTTTTACTGGGGTCTGGCTGGTTTTACTGGGATCTGGCTGGTTTTTACTGGGATCTGGCAGGTTTTACTGGGATCTGGCTGGTTTTTACTGGGATCTGATTCTTTTGGTCGTCTGATGGCCGCAGGTCCGGCTCAAACTGAGCCCAGCCTTTCAGCTCAGGTTTTTCTGCCTTCTTAAAGCAGCCAGATCTCGTCTTCGCCGCCTGACGGACAGCTGTGTAAAATCTTATCTGCATGCTAATTTTGACCCTTTTACCTGTCAAAGCCAGTAAACGTTTCTATTTTCCTGACATTTACACTAAATGTCACAACCTTATTTTCTAAATGAAGCTATTTTCATGTATCTGAATGCAGAAAGAAAAGTCAGAGATATATTTAGAGACGAGAGCAGAAGAGGAAATGTTCCCTTTTCTTAAACTGGTGTAATTATGTTGAAAGCAGCTGCTGAAGGTCAAAGACGAAACTCCGCCGTGTCTTTGCTCCGCGTCTGCAGCACCAGGTTTTCTGCTCCACAAAGGCCCAGAGGGCGTCGGCGGTAAGCAGCAGGAGCGTAAGCTGCAGTTATTTGTTGGACAATGAGGTTGAGGTGGTGAATCCGTCAGCTGCACGCCGCTGACCTTTCCCTGACCTTTTGGACGGCGTTCAGCGGCGGCTTATTGCTCCGCTTCGCTCGGGTTAATGACCTGTCAGCCTGAGTGATCCCTGAAGGCGGCGGGCTGTGACAGCGAACCAACAGCATTCAGGAGGCAGAGCTGGGTCAGAACCAGCAGCTCAGACAGCGAGTATCAGCAGAACCCGGATCCCCGGCTGACGACGCAAAACAGGAACCTGGGCCAAAACTTTGTTTCTAAAAATTAGAAAAGAAACATTTTTATTTAATCTAAAAAACTTTTATCAAAAAATTTACATTTTTAATAAAATTTTTAATCAAACATTTTTAGCTTAAATTTTTTTAAATAAAATTTTTAAACTGAAAATGTAAAAAATTTTAGATAATTATTTTAGATACAAACAGTTATTTCACAGGTAATAAATATATGCAGCTGCATATTTCAGGCTCTGTAGAAAGAAAAACAAAAGGGAGCAAATTTCCACCAAGATTCTCAGAAAAATTTGAGATTAATCTCAGAAATTTCCTACAAAAAAAAGAAAATTCAAAAGTCAAACATTTGCTGGAAAAACATTTCTGAATTTGAGAGTAAAAAAATGTTTCAACTTTTGAACCTTTGGAAATTTCAGAGGTTTTTTCAAGCAAATTTTAGTTGTTTTTTTTTATTTCTGAAATTAAAAAAATCAGTTTGTCCTAGAAAATGTTAGACCTCTCCACTGTCGCCACATGCATGCTCCGCATGAGGGATTACTGTAAAGTCAACGACGGCGCAGGAGATTTTCTGCCTGCGGGATTAAATTCTGCAGCAGCTCGTTATAATCTGCTGCGTTTTCTTATAGAAAATTTTTAAAATAATCTGAATAATTAAGATTTTTGTGAATTGTCTCTGGATGACTTCTGTTGTGAGTTAACAGTATATAAGTAAAGGTGTGATCTCATGATAAAAAGGTTGACTTTATTTCTGCCAGTGAATAATGTGCTGCTTGCTCTGTGATCTTGAGTTACAGCCAGAAAAGATGAATTTATATGCGGCTCCATTACTGTGGAGGCTGCTGTATTATGATGTAGGTTTTGCAGAAGCAAACCTTTACACACATTTATGCACACACTCTGCAGCAGCTTTTATGCACCCACTCTCACTGATAAGCAAATCTGGGACATTAATGGGAAACAATCCTTCCCAAGGACGCCGTTTCCTCAAGTCGTGCAAGAAGGATTCAAGCCTGAGATAAGAAGGGGTAAACTTTTTTATACAGAGCGTATTACCAAAATACAGACGCAGAACGTCAAACAGCAGAAGCAGTGCAAGGCGCCGGCTGAGTCAGCAGCAGACGAGGTGACACGGTGGAAACTGCTGCATCTCCATTTTGATAACCAGCCAACAGAAGCGCTGAAGCTTTCATCTGGGGACCTTGTCAGGGTGAAGTAATGTGCGAGAGCTTCCCAATCCCAGCTCTGCTTCCCTAAGACAGTCAGAGAGGGAAACTAATCCATCTTCATTGGTTCACAGCTGCAGTGCAGCATGCAAGCCTCTGCAGGGGAATACACGAGCTCCATGCACGCATGCAAAACTCCCGGCGAACGCGCTGAGCCGGGCAAAATCTGGGTCCGTGAAGCCACGGCAAACCAAGTGAATGCATAATATTACTGTAAGACGACTTACTGTGGCGCTCTGATCAGGTTACAAGATTAACTATAACAACTGAATCAGCTGAAAAATAAACAGGTTTGATGCATCCAGAAGATTAATTGGGGCTAAAACATTTTTAGCATCATCAGCACATTTCAGAAACAAGGCAGTTCAAAGCTTTACACCAGAAAAACACAAAAATAAAACACAAAAAACTATATAAAAAAACCTGCGAGCAGTAACTAGTTACATTTCCTTGAGTAACTTTTGGAAAAAAAAAGTGAGTATTTTTACTGTACAGTATTTTTTACAAGTAGAGGTTAGCCGCTAGCAAGTAGAGGTTAGCCATTAGCATGTACAGGTTAGCCATTAGCATGTACAGGTTAGCCGCTACCAAGTAGAGGTCAGCCGCTAGAAAGTAGAGATTGCTCAGTTGTTTACCATGCAGCGGTTAGCCGTTAGCAAGGAGAAATTAGCAGCTAGCATGTAAAAGTTAGATGAAGCATCTAAGGGTTAGCCATTAGCAGTTAGAAGTTAGCTGCTAGCAAAAATATTTGACCCTGAAGGTTTATTAACATATTTAGCTCTAAGTTAAGGTTAAAGTTGAGCATCTGAAGCACACAAAATAATTTTAATAAAGATTCAGGATCAAGTATAGTATTTTTCATTTTGCATCAGATACAAAAGACTGAACTGATTAATTTGTACAACTTTTTTTTAGTTTTTTTACTTCCGTTCCATCAGGGCAGATTTTCCTTACCTCTTGGTGCAGATGCATCCATTCAGCTGAGGTATGAGCGTTATTTTCCTGAGAGATGAAATATTGTCGCATTAAGATAGATGGGATGAGAAAATGTGGCTGGGTTGTTCACATAGAGTATATTAGAGCACCGTCATGACTAAAGCAGATGGTGTTGACAGGATTAATTCTCCGTTTTTTGCCTTTTCTGAGGAAATCCAGCATGTGCTGTCTGACAGCTTTTACAGCCCAGATTTATGTTGGCTTCTCTGCTTTCTGCTGCAGAGGAGGGAACCCTGAAGGATAAGATGTACTGTCCAAATTTAAAGCAACGTATATGAGGTGATGGATGGCTTGCATATTAAGTTGAACTGCCAAATAAATCACCTTCCTCTGGTTTTTGACACATCAGTGTTCTTGTGTTCGTGAATAATGCAGAGATAAATCAATTCAAGCTGCTGTAATAAAGAAAACACATGAAAATTAGTTGTTTTATGATCTTTCAGGAGCAGACATGATCATATATCAGTGTTTAACTTACAGATTCCCACGTTTTCTGTCTATTTAGCAAAAATGTCTGTTTATCATTTAATAACAGAAACACAAACAGATGCTGCTGGCCGCAAAGTTGCATTTATTATTCCAGTTACATGATTTTAGAGCTTGATAAGAACCAATGAATCAAGATCAGTGTTTTTTTTCTAGCAACTTTTGACTCTTAATGACTTTTGCTAAAAATGAAAAAGAACAAATTAATGTTTTTTAAACATAGATTTAATCAAAGAAATGGAGGTTTCAGCTGTTCTTTGAATTTCTGCACCAGCGTAACTAATAGCAGCAACAATAAATCCATTTTTCTTTCTATGAGCCTTTATTTTTTCATAATACATTTTAAAATATTCAAAATAAATGAAAAAAATTGAATTTGAATGCTTAACATTCATATTCATTCTAACGGATTAGCTGCTACATGCTACAAGGTAATCCTATATGGTAGCTGCTAACCGCTACTTCCAACCAGCTAAAATGTACTTGCTAGCTACTAACCTCTACATGCTAGCAGCTAACCTGCTAGCTAGTAACACCTTGCATCTGGATAAATGTTTAGGCCTTTTAAAATAACTATTAATATGTTGATGTCTAAACCTTTTTAAAATAATTGCATCGTTGTATAAATAAATGGATTTAATTTCTGTTAAATTATAAAATACATAATTGCTTTTCTGATTAATTATAATATATCAACAAAACCTCACACCCTTAATGGAAAGTCTTCCCCACTTTGGCTGAAATAAATTTACTGAGATGCCTTCTGTAACTTTCTTCAGTTTCTTTTTGGGTTTTTTTCAGGAATCTTTCAGACAGAAACGGATCAACAAACATGCAAAGGTTACAAAACAGCCCATTTATTCCCGTTATCAGCCCATTTAATGTGTAATTTCCTCCTGCTGTTTACCAGGAAAGGCAGTTTAGTCACATTTTATTCAGCTTCATCTCCGGTTTGTTTTTCAGACTCACCAGTTTGTCCTTGAATCAGTCCAATCTGTTCAAAGTAAAGAGGAAAGAGTTTTAAAGGGAAAATATCAGCCTTTCCTGGAGAACACGACGCGAACCACTGAGGGTGAAAGCTTTTTGTGTCTATTGAGCGTATTACTAGACATTGGAAGCACGCCTCCAAGGCCCTACGTTTATGGAAATAAAGGAAAGGCTGCATGCAGGTGAAGCAGACATCAGGAGTTGTCATTTTTACGGAGGGGCCCTAATTAGGCGTCAGGCTGGACGCGGCCATGACCGATCAATCTGCTGAGCAGCGGCCGCGGCGTGGGAGGAAGATGGTGGCACATGAAAAGGAAAACATTGATTATTTTCTTCTTTTAAAAATAAAAAAGGCCGTTGAGGCCGAAGGACGGAGAGATCGAAATCTCTTTGCTGCAGCGATGCTCTGACTCTTTGCTGCGGCGTTGCTCTGACTCTTTGCTGCGGCGTTGCTCTGACTCTTTGCTGCGGCGTTGCTCTGACTCTTTGCTGCGGCGTTGCTCTGACTCTTTGCTGCGGCGATGCTCTGACTCTTTGCTGCGGCGATGCTCTGACTCTTTGCTGCGGCGATGCTCTGACTCTTTGCTGCGGCGTTGCTCTGACTCTTTGCTGCGGCGTTGCTCTGACTCTTTGCTGCTCCACGTTGGATTTCTGTTTTCAAAACGAGGACGAAGCTTGAGGTCAAGTGAAGTCGTCCTTGCAATAACGAACCAAAAAATTGTGTAAAGAGTTCAGAGCATTTCGATTTCAGCATCACCTTGGTATATGATCATTGAAAATTGCTTTTGTGAAAGAAGCAGAAAGTAATAACAGATATATTTCAGCAAAGAGACACAAAATGCTTTTTGTTCAATAACTTTCCTTCCAATTTAGCTGTAATTTCCAGGCTTAGCTTGAATCACATCTAAACATTTTGGTCTGAGCTTATTGAGATAAAGTTGCATTGATTTATGCATTAGATATAAAGTTAAGAGTAAAAATGAAATCAGCTTCAGATCTTATAGGCGAATACATTCATACTTAGCTTAACGCTAAACTGCTGTTTGTTTGTCTTATTTTCTGTTCCTTAAGCTTCTCCTGGTTCAACTAATGTAAAATTCTCCAATCAACCAAACGATTAGCTGGAAGAAATAGTGAACAAATCAACTCTGTGCTGCGTTGATGTTTAGTGAAGCAGGACGTGATTATTTGAGTATTTATTTAGCTGCATCATGTTGATCATACGCTAAAGGAATGCTGTGTTATTGAATTTTAGGCAGTAACATTTTAATTTTATTATTTAGAAAGAGGATTTAAATTATGTGTATATTTTTTATAATGTATAAAATAAGCTTAAAGCTGAAGTATGTAACTTTTATCAAAAATATCTTTTTACATATTTGTTTAAACTGTCACCACTTATGGTGTACGTTATGGGACACATAATCTCCCAGCACTAACTAGAAGCAACTAATCAATGGAGGAAAATGAGTTGTGAGTTTAGGAAGGAGTGAGGCGCTCGGCGCGTTGAGGGTGGGGCGACGACACGTCGCTGCCAACCTGACCTCCATTTTAATCTCTTCATCTCCCCCAACATTCATTTCCAATTAAAATCTCCGTCTCAGAGGTCGGAGCCTCTGAAGCCGTTGGTAGTGTGTTTGTCGTCTCCAGGCTTCATCAGGCAGTGATCTCTAATTTGCATCAAACTCCGACCAAATGAAGGCTTCCCCTTAATGCCAGACTAGTTTCGCTCACAGCCGTAGACCCGTGTTGCAGCGGGGTATTAAAGTGTTCGGAGGCTGTGTGTGCGGCCCGTTTCTGAATGACCGTCGGAGCCGATAATGACTCTGGGACAAAACAGATTCATCAGGGCGCTGAACTCAGAGCCAATCAGGCTGCTAATGAAGCCAGCGGCATAACGAGGAGACGACTAACAGCCAGTGACTCGCTCTGCAGCTGACCTTCACAACTCTCCGTTTGCTTTACATTCAGACGTGCAGCCGATGGGCAGGAGGCGTCATGGAGACCTCGATCCACCACCAAGGTTAAAGCCAACAGCTGTTGTTCTGCCAGAACTCCACGGTTCTTTGTCAAACGGCAGTTCGACTTTCAGTGTCTCACAGTTGAAGGAGTTTTCTCCCAAGACTCAAAGAAACAACCTGAAACAGACAATATAAACATTAATACAACATCTTATAGAGCAAAATTAAATTGGTGTTTGAAAGTCTTTCAAGGTCAGAAATGATTTCAATTGAAATTAGCAACGTAGCATCGGCTCCTGCTAAATATCATGCAGGTGAAGCCCTTAGCATTCGCTTACCGTGTCAAAAGTCAATCAAACATAAACATTAGCTATGCCTTAGCATTAGCCCAACTAATGTTTGCCATTTGTATTTCACGGTTTGCACAGCTAATGCTTTAGTTAGCAGCGGTGGTCGGCTAAACCAGTAGCATGTTTTTCCTTCTGTATCTCGAGAGAAATAGTTAAAATCATGTAAACCCTAAATTTGTTCCCTATCAGACTCAGTTAGCTGTTAGCGCTGCAGTTTGAGGCGTCGTCTGTCTTCACTCACCGGTCTAATGTTCTCAGATCGATCAGTTTTCTGTTTTCATCGGGCAGCTTAGTGCAACTAAGGCAATCTCACACAAGCACAAAGTTTCTTTCCCACCATGAAATGTAGAAATTAAAGGGATCCCTGCACAACCATTATGTTTATTCCAGCATTTCTGTGATGATTTCTAGGAGTAAAATAATGAGAATCTAATTCCTTCCTGAGACTAAAACAAAATTCAGTCGCATGCATTTCACCAGGACTTTCTGCAGCTTCCAGTTTAACAAACTTTAATGTTTTTCATGTTGCTATTTAAAAAATGAATGAAGAAAATGCTTAAACTTTAAATTGATCACTTTTCAGTCTCCTATGACTGAAATATTTGAGGTGAGTCTTTACTTTCAGCAGAGGATTTTCATGGCTAAAAAAAGGCTCATCTCATTAAAATATTAATTATTTACTTAAAAAAAGAACATTTACAGTTGACTCCAAAATATCAACTGAACCAAACCTACAAAGATTCAAACGCACCAAAGAAATTCACAACAGCTTCTTCCATTAAAGTTTTGCAGTTTCACTGCAGCAGGCGCTTTTATATCTCGCTTTTTATGTGCATTTTTAATACGTCTGATAGGATTCAGGAGCAGCTGCAAAGCAGTGCAATAAAACTGAAAAAAAAGAAAAAAACCCAAGTGGAGTGAAACTCGTCCCAAAGTTTGTGAACCTCTGGGGACATGAGTCCTGGCGCGGAGCAGAAGGCAGCTGCACCCAGACAGAGTTTCAGGTGCAGTCTCTTCACTTCTGATGAGAAAATCATTGCTGCTGCTCTCCCATTACGAGGCCGGCTACCTGCAGGGTCACATACAGAATAATGAGAAAATTATTGGTAAGTGCGGCAGGATTACAGGCTCCCTGCAGCCTCCTTTTGATCTGGCCTTGTCTTTCTGTTTGGCTTTAGGAGCCTTTGACTCCTTTGTTCGTTCTGTCGTCGCTCTTTGTGTTTCGGCTGCATTTGTTCGTCCTGCTGAAATTACCTAAAGCCTTTCATCTGTGCACAGGAATTATTGGCGGATGGTTTTGGCTCCACTGCAATAACTTTTGTCTGAACTTTGTGAGGAGTTCCTCTCTGTAGAAAAAGGATAAATCTGCTGAATTATGGCGTTAATAACAGTGTGAACCGACTTCTCAATCAGGTTCTGCTTTTATGTGATGATAACTCCATGTTGAAGCTGTGGGAAATTAAATTCACAAAGTTTTACCAGATTTAATAAAAGCTGCTGCTCTTCAGCGGATTCGCCCTAAACTTTCCAGATACCAGCAGACAAATGAATGTTTTCAGCGATAGATTTGACGTGTTTTATCGTTTCTCTGTATGTTTTACCTGTTTTGAATGCAGCTGAGAGATAAAAAATACTGTAACCTAGTGGCACCAGGTCCAGTTGGGAACAGTTCTCTCTCCGGTGAAACTCTCCTTGTTCTGGTGGATAATAAAGTTTTTTCACCTGAAACCTTATCAGGTGCAGGTTCAGTGGCATCAGCCAATCACAGGATTTATTTTTAAAAAATGCTTTTTTTTTTTTTTTAGCTTTTTAATATTTAAATCAAATATGACTGAAAGATTCACAGGTAGTGTTTGAGTTTCTCTCTGAATGTTTGAGGCAATAATTCAAACTTCAGTTTTGTCCTGATTAATTTTTTTCAATTTTTATCCCTCCTATAATGGGATAACTTAACATAACTTAATATAATTTAATATCTAAGGTGTTTTCACACCTGATAGTTTGGTAGACTCGGTTCAATTGGGGACCAAAGATGCAACATTGATTGCATTTCCAGCTGCTGCGTTTTCCATCACAAACCAACCCTTTGAGCAACCTGTTTCCCTCCTGGCCTGTGGGGGCGCTGCACCAACAACCACTGAAGGAAACAACACAAAAACCTGAAGACACTGAACGCAACTTCCTTCTTCACCAAATGGAAACAAAATGCAGACGTCAGATTTTAGTGGTTGGAGGATTTCTCATTTCTTCTGCAAGCGCTAGGGTAGGATTTACCCAGAATGCCTTGTGCTGTAGTCCACTTCATTTACCCAGAATGCCCTGTCTGTAGTCCTGTTTTTGGAGCAGTCTCTGATCCGCTTGGCGTTCACATATGGATTCAAACCAGATCACTTCAACCGAACCCAGACCGAGGTTTGTAGGCGGAACAGAGTTAGCTTAGCATTCACACTTCACCAACTGAGTTGAATTGAATAACCAGGACTGGAGGGAATGCAGCCACAGGAAGCGGGCCCATCTGGAGAGCTGTGTGTCATCAGCATGGCTTCAATGCGACGCGTCCTGGTGACCCAATCGAATGGTGGGAATTAATAACAAGCCTTATTTAACCAAATAAAAAAAACTTGAGATCTAAAATCTCTTTTTCTAGATGGACCTGGAAAGAATAGCTGAACAGTTTACAAATGTCAACATTTACATTCAGTCAGAAAAATATGTTTAGTTTTAAAACCATCAGAGCATAAAATACTAAAATAAAGAATCTCATAATCAAAATTAAAACTCTTGTCCTCATTGTGTTTCAGCAACACTTTCAGTTCACCACAGTCACTTTCTGTCAGTTTAAGCAGAGGTGGCAGCACAATATCCGCTCCCTCACCCAGATCTGTCCAACTCTGGGACCAAAGTTCAAAAAGATGAGGACCTGAGATGAAGCCTTGTGGAACACCGTATTCTCCGCTGGAAACAAGCTGGATGTGATGCCAGTGATGCAGGCAGGGCTGCATTAACAAACTGCAAACCACAGCTAAAAGTCGCTCTGCATCCAACCTCAGCCATACCCTGTTCCCGGTTACCAAGACGACGGCCCAACCGCTCCATCCACTGTTCAACAATCGGTCAGCGTCGCCTTCCCTGCTCCTCGCAGGGCGGCGGTCCTCAGGGCCCTCTGTCCGGCTCCCTCCAGGCGTTCCTCTGCTCCTTAAGGTCGACTCATGAATAACTGAGTGGTCTAGATGCTCGATCACCTGAGGAGGTGAGGCGGTCGTTTGAATCCGCAGCCTCAGAAACATAAAGGACAGTTTGGATCAGCATGCAGAAACAACGCCATCGGGCAAAGTTTCCCACAGAGGCTGAGAAGTTTTCTCCCCTTTCTGGCTGGAGCACAGTGCCAGTCGCCTTCCACTCCTCTGTCCTCCTCCAAATAGAAGATTTATTATTTATTACCAGCACAGCAGTGGAGTTCTTTCTTTAAGGAAAGAAACAGTCTGGGACTTTGTAGAGGAGAGTCTTCAGAGCACGATATTAAACAAGCCAGGCACATAAATCAAACTATGACACACAAAGCAAACGCAAGACAGATTATTTATTCAGTGATAGAGATGGAGTTCCTCAGTCGCACTTAAAGGGAACTATTCTGTAAAATTCATTTTTTATGTTTTTATACTTCCATTTGGGTTTCTGCTGCTTCTAAAAACAGCCAAACAATTAAAAGTATAAAACACCCAGACGTTTCTGGCACTGCGACGGACTGGCGACCTGTCCAGGTGACCCCGCCTCTCGCCCAGAACGTTAGCTGGAGATACCAGCACCTCCCGGCCCACTAAGGGACAAGGGAGTATAGAAGATGGATGGATTGACGTTTTTGGTAATAAATTATTGTTTTTTGATGTCCGGAAAATGAGCTGTTTCAAAAACTTCCCGATAGATAAGTCCACACTGTGCCGTTACCTAGCAACCCAACCCGAGCTCAACCCGTTACCTAGCAACCCAACCTGAACCCAACCCGTTACCTAGCAACCCAACCTGACCCCAACTCGTTACCTGGCAACCCAAGCTGAGCTCCTGCTGGTTATACTGCTGTACAATGGCTGCTGGAAAAGAGTTTTGTTGTTGACTTACCATCCAGGAATCACTTAATGCATCCTTGTTGGTTGTGCAGGAGGCTCCACTTTCAAGGGAAATTAAACGTCCTCATAACTCGTTCAAGTATTTTCAACGACTTGTTGTGAACGGTGATGTTGTGGGTAGCAGTCAGTCTTACAACTAATATGAAGAAGCTTCTGACTGAAGACTGTTGCTGTCATGACATGCCAACAGCTCAATATCTGGAGCTGTTAGAGACCATATGAACTGAACGCTCTGCTAATCCGGCCCATTTGCTTCTCTTTAAACATCTGAATGGCTGCATGGTTGGACACGACTTTCTACAGATGGTTTGAACTTCTTCCTTCCCAACTCCTCTGGGACTAAAGGTCATAGTTCAGAGGTTATTTGAGCCCTCGATGCCAGTCAGCTGCTCCTGGTTGTAAAAACATTGTTGCCATGGTTACGCATCTTAACAACTGTTCGAAAGTAAGTAGAAAAAAAGTAGGAGCAGAAGTCTTTCCAACAGTGCAGCATCAAAAGCTGGAGGGAAAAATTGTCAGAATGTGAAAAGATTCAACCAGGAAAAACAAAAGAAGTAAAAACATCATCAACTCGGTTGATTTTACCCTGAAAGTTTGTAACTTCTGAGAAAATGGTGGCATCCTAAGCTGACCTGAGTCACAGCAGGTAATTTCCTGTGAAAACCTCAGGAACGCCTCATCGATCTCTGCTGGAGGTCGTCCGCTCGCATCATCATCTCGTCATTCCAACAGGAACTAATCTGTGGCGATGTTTCTTCAGGAACGGTTTCGTTTGCCTCCCGGTTTCCGTTGAACTTTTCTTTCCAGATTATTGTGTCTGAAGGTGAAATTCAACCTTTCGTCCGCTGATGTCGATGTGTATTAATCAGACTGAGGCTGAAGAGTCTTTGTGCCGCCTGCAGACATATCAAAGCTGAGGATTCAGAGTTATTGACCTTGAGATGACATTGATTTTTCTTTTAGACATGAAAAGGAGTTTGCTCTGAAACACTGTAAATATTTTCTGCAGAGGGTAATGAGGATTGATTTTCCACTTTTATTGGCTCTGGGGATCGATGCTTTCTACAGGTTGATGTAAAAACAGTAAAAATCCTCAAACGGCTGTTTGTGAACGGCTAGTAGCATGCTAACAGAATGCTAATGCCTACCGCAGATATTATTACACCTGCTGAGTTTCTGTTCGGTGGGTGGATGGATTGATGGGTGGATGGGTGGGTGGGTGGATGGATGGGTGGATGGATGGATGGGTGGATGGATGGATGGATGGATGGATGGATGGATGGATGGATGGGTGGATGGATGGATGGATGGATGGATGGATTGATTGATTTTGCTCGTCTTATTTGTTTCTGCAGTCATTTTCTGCCAGATTAAAAGTTTTTTCTTCATTCTGGTTTGATTTTGGGTTCATCTCCAGTTCAAACTGCAGGACTAATTTTCTGAAATGTTTTTCATGCAAGACGGAAAATCAGGAGAAGCTGGATGCAAATTAATGAGGTTCTGTGAAGCGCATGCGGCGTCCCAGACCCAAACAAAAAGCAACTTGTGGGTTTAATTGCTGCAGCCTGAGCAACTTCCCGGCCCGGTTCTGTGCTGTGAATCACAAACCGAACTTAATGGTGTCTGTCGGACTCTTGTAATGGAGTCGATGCAGTCGGGGGACGCAAAGCGCTTCCGGTAAAAACCAGGATGATTGCCTTTGTTCCTCAAGAGTTCTCATCAGCAGCGTGCAGGAAAAAGGCGTTCGCTGAAGAAAAACGGCTAATGAGGGATTAAATGTTAGCAAAACAGCATCAGCAGATCTGGTTTCTGCCGGAAATATTCACAGAGGAGCGGCTTTTAAACATGGCTGACTGAAGATGAAGGCATTTGCATGGAGAGCAGAACTTGTTCTCTGAGTTGGAAAGCGTTTTGCGTTGTGTTCCCGGTGGACAGAAGAAGAAGAAAACGAGGAGGAAGGTGATTGACGCGACTCCCTGCTGATGTCTGGGTTGGGCTCGTCATTAAAACCCCATTACATTCCTGTTAATGTAACTTTAATGATGCCGGATCGTCCTTCACATGCAGCTCACTGAAAACAAAAACAGTTTAATGTCAGTGTACGGAGGCCCGTACCTGCCAAAATCAGCACAACATATTTAACTGGATAAATGATCACAGGGATTTCTACTAACTGTAAATATTTCAAGTCTGTTTAACTTCAGAGAAAATGTCAGACAGATTGATAATTTTTTTAAAAATTGTTTTGTGCTGTGTTAAAAGCATAATATAGATCATTACATAAGTAAATGGAATAAAAAATGCAGGTAACTTTAAAATAAAGGAAATATTAGGAAGAAAACAAAAAGAAAAGCAGCATAAAGGCGTCTGGATGTCATGAAAACAACTTGCTACTTTGGCCGACAGATGCAAACATGCAGAAAACGCAGAAATAATTAAAACACAAAACAAATCCAACAGAAAAAAACGATTAAAACAAGTGCAAATGAAAAATGCTAATTTATTTTATTCTTCTATTTTCTGCAATTGTAGCATTTTTGATAGCAGTGTTTTTTACGTTACTTTAGTTTTTTTTGTATTTCTGTTTTAGTTTGCATCATTCATGTGTTTGCTGCAGAGCGTAACTTTTCTCACATCCAGACTTTTTTGTCTGGATGTGTTTATCTTTAATTTTTATAGGAATAATTCCTATTTTAAATTTAGTAGCATTGCTATATTTATTTATGTATTGATCTGTTATTTGTTTTTCTGTTAGCCAACAGTCAGATGGTGACATTATGCTTTACAGTTGCTCCATTTATTGGACTTTAATTTTCATTCCAGTTAATTTTAAATACGATTCAGAGTAAATAAAATTATGACCAGCAGGTTTCATCTTTATGTTCCTGCATGGAGTGCATGGAAAGTTGCTCTGTTGGATCCCTGCTGCTCCTCAACTCTTTTCCAGTTTAGTAATTTCTGAAGAAAATTAGCTCCATGATGAGTTTGACCTCCCGCTGCTGATATCTCGACCTGCTCCTGCGAAGGTTTGGGGAGTGGCAGCGATAATCTGAAAATGGACATAACCGTCTGAGAGCAAATCTGTTTTTCCCGCGGCAGGAGGAAAACAGGAAGCAGACGGAGGGAGAAATAAACCTGCTGGTGTTCAGTCGCAGACGACTGGAGCGGCTTAAACCAAAACATACTGGTGTGTTGGAATGGCCTAGTCAAATCCAGACCTAAAACCAACCAACAAATTGAGGCAAGAGTAGAAAGTTTCAGTCTAGATGCTGAAGGCTGCAAGTAAAATCAGTTCTGACTCAAGAAGGCTGAACAAAAATGCACAACGCACTTTTCAGATTCTTGTTTGTGGAAATTGCTGAAATGAAACATTTTCATCCCACTTTCACATCGTGCATTACGTGCTGAAAGCCTGAGGTTAGCCTGGAACGTGAAAAAGGCGAAATGTTTTGCAGCGAAGCTCAGGTTGATTCACGTCTGAGAGGAAAGAAAAAGTCAGATCAATAATCAAAAGTTTCTCAAAAATCTGAGAAGTTGAGCTTAAAATTACAAAAACTTCAATCTTTTCCATGTTATTGGAGTTTATATTGGTTAAATTATTTTTCAAACTGTTTCCCGTCTAATTAAATGTACTTTAAATCAAAAGTGGATTTTTCTCATTTTTTCAGTTTGACATTTGTTGTAATTAAAATCTGGATTTAATATAAAGGCTTTCCACCAGCCGGCGTTATGCAAATAAACGTGGAGGATGTTGTGATTTAATGCATCTGCACTGAGTGGATAACCTGCTGCTGCACATAAAGATGTAATTTAATAAGTGAGTCAACGTGTTGGAGAGCCGAGTTTATTCTGATGCTCCCGAATTACAGATGAAATCAGAAAAAATTACAAAGACGCAAAACAAGTCAGATTATTTTATTTTTAAGAGAACATGTCTGATCCCAGAACAAGATTTATGGAAAAACAGAAATTGATAATTTCTTGTAATGTTGCTGTCAGGGTGTTGAGAGGAGGCGATCACATTTAAATTCCTCCATAAACTGCTTCCAGCTCCGGTTTCAGGTCCTGCAGAGGATCCGAGTCGCGTTTGGTTGTGAGCCAACCTTGTCCTGCGGCTCGATTCTGCAGAGCTGTTTGGCTGTGTGGGGTTGTTGTGAAGTTCAGGTGAAGTTCAGGTAGACAGCTGAGGACAGGACGAACCTTCAGGGCCGACAGAAGCAGCTGGGGGAAAATGACTCGGCAGCAAAGCGCGCCGACTCTCCACAGAATCTGACTGCATAATCAGGGAACAGCAGGTTGGGACAAAGTCAGCCCAGTCCAAGTTCCTCCGGGTCAGCGAGGGAGTTCTGGAAAGTTTCCTAACAGACGGACGCAGAGCGTGACTCAGTGGTAACCGTGGTAACCCTGCCAGCTGCTGAGATGGGCAGGCTTAAAAACCGAAGAAGAAACTTTGCTTCAGAAGGAAAGTTTCTCTAAGATATTTGGACATATGGATGTTTAATAATAGTTTTTAACAGCACAGGGGGCAAAATAAAGAGCCACAAAGAAATTGCTTGTCATATTTTTAAGTAAAATGTAATAAAAATTAAAAATTTTTCTGAGGAATGAATTAATGACCTCTCCAAACTGGACATTTTGCTAAAATGCTAAGAATTTTCTTCAGTTAAATGAAGGGAAACCAGAATAATTATCTCTCTGTACAAATTACGGAGATCCTTTGGCCTTTTGGTTCATTGGAAAAACCTTAGGATGACCTTTGACCCTGTTTTATTCTCGAACATCATGTCAAATCTCCGTCTGAATCCAACTCTGGTCCGTTTGTTTGGAAATCCGGTTCCTTTGAGGAGGTGTGAACATAAAATCCCACTCTGAGTCGAACTCCGCTCCAAGGCAAAAAGTCTGAATTTGTTCTTTTTTTATACAAGTTCAGTTTTTTTTTTCAAAAGTTCAGACATTTCAGTTTTATGTAGCTGAACTTAGGTTGCTAGGTAACGGGTTGAGCTAAGCTGGGGTTGCTAGGTAACGGGTTGAGCTAAGCTGGGGTTGCTAGGTAACGGGTTGAGCTCAGCTGTGGTTGCTAGGTAATGGGTTGAGCTCAGCTGGGGTTGCTAGGTAATGGGTTGAGCTCAGCTGTGGTTGCTAGGTAATGGTGGATGTGACTCAACAATCGGGAAGTTTTTGAACCTCCTGAAATTTCCAAACATTAAAAAACATGAAATTGTTGCCAGAAAACAGCTCGGTGGTTTTTTGTTTGTTTTTTTAAGAGGCAGTTGAGACACAAGTGGAAGAATAAAAACGTATAATATAATATAAATCTTTAAAGGGTTTTTTCGGCCTTTCTCCAGGTGTTTCTCACCTGTGCTCAGCCTCTACTGTTTGTTTAAACTTTTATTTCTGCATTAGATTCTAACTGTTGGCACAGGGAAGTCTCACCTTCCATCAGGCGACTTGATTCTGGTTCTGTTTCATTTTAAATTGTGAAATTTGTCCAAATGAAAACCTTCCAACTCTGAATAAATCTGTTTCAGTTTTTCTGAAATCAGGCGTTTCTGCTGATACGTTTCAGTCGTTTTCAGAGCCGCCGGTCTGCAGCTTAACCCCGTTTCCTCTGAGGTTCTCCTCTCTCCTCCTCCTCCTCTCTGTCTCCTCGCCGGCTCCAGTCGGAGGTTCAGCGCTGCCAGAGGAGCAGATTAATGGAGCAGCTTCCTCCTTGGCAGCGATAAAACTCACCCATCGCCCCCCGGCTCTCCTCTGACGCCGTATCCAAATGGATCTGTCGCACTTCTGGAGATTAGATTAAATTTGGTGGTAATGTGAAGCCATTTTGTGAAGAGAGATAAACTACCATCTGCTCTTCTGTACAGTTTTTCACTCACATCCTCGGCTGTTATCAACATCCCACATGATTGTTGTCTGGATGCGTCTCAGATTATCAGAACCGGTTCTTGTTTTTCAGCTTCGCTTCGCCAGCGTCCATCTGGGTTTGATCTTCCTTCAGGGCCGGGCGTTGGGCAGCGCCGTGGCTGCCAGCGCCGCAGATCGCTGGTGGGCGCCGTGGAAAACGCCTCATGCTGTTTGTTTGCCTCAGATGGATTCGCCTGTTCTTGGCGGAAAACCTCATGCAGAGAAAAACTGTCACCAGGTTCGTCCTCCTCCCACTAGAACCGCGGCGCGTTCGGACCACAGACAGTTAGAGCAAAGAGCAGTCAGGTCAAAACACCGAAACACTTTCAGGTTCATTTAATCAATCTTCAAAGACAAAAAAATCTTTGAGGTCAAAAAGTCAAAAATCTTCTGGAAACTTCAAAATATCTGAGCTGCAAATGTCAAAAATTTACAAGAAAAAAAATGAATTTTCTGAGCTCAAAAAGTAAAAATTGTAGAAAAAAATCTTAAAGATTTTGAAATTAATGTCACATATTTTCTAGAAAAAACACCTGGGCATTTCCTGCGCTTGTAAAGTTGAAACCTTTTGACTTTAGAAAGTTTTGATTCAAAAGTCACAAAGTTTTCAATATTTTTTCTGAAACATCTCAATATTTCTGTGATTTTCTTAAAATGTTTTTACTTTTTGAGATCAGGAAATTCTCACGTTTTTTATCAATAATTTCTGAGATGAATTTAAAAAAGTTTTTTCCTTGCAAATTTACAACTTTTTGAGCTCAGAGCATTCCTTTCTTTTCTTGAATATTGAAGCGATGAATCTGAAAATTCATCCTGTTTCTCTGAGTATAATAATCTGTTGTTTCACTGGATTGTCAAGCTGGAAGATTTCCAGCTCAGAAGCAGCGCGACTGTTTCAGGCGCCTGAACGCCTCGCAGCTTCATTCATTGATCTCTGCAAAGCCTTTGATACAGCAGATTTTGTAATTATGCACACTAATTAGTGCTCCCACTAACTGCAGTGTGTACTTGTTGATGGTTTCACATCCAGTGTGTTCTGTGGTTTCAGAGACGCTCCAGTAAAATGCAGATGGCTCATATCCACCAGCTCAGTTTACCTCACATTTGATGCTTTAGATGAAATTGGATCTGAGCTTCTGGCAACAGCGAGTTTATTAACTTTCTGGTCAAATTCAACACTAAAATGTTTACGTTGTCTCGCTAAAATCCTCTAAATTACATCCAACTTTCAAATGAGAATTTTCCAGGGAAAACTGTTTTGATGCCTTTGAACAAAGGAGAAATTTATTTCTAACAAGCTCATTTTACAAACGTAGAAGGAAAATCTTTGAAGAATTTTGCACGATATTAGAAATGTAGCGTCGTTGATAATGTTGGTAAATCTTGCTGTTCTCTTCCTCATCTGTGCTTCCATCACTCTGACCTTTAGCACCGCTAGCTAAAACATTAGCTACACTAAAGCGCTAATCATAAACATTAGTTCTGCTAATGCTAACGCGCTACACCAACGCACTATCTAGCAGATGCTAATGCTAAAGCATTAGCACCATTTTATTTTGACATTATAATTTACACCACTAGATAACGTACTAATGTTTATTTCTTGTTCTCTTCTGTCTGTTTTATTTTGTTTCTTGTTTGAAAAAGTCAGAGAAAAGAAAAGACAGGAAATGAGGCGGCAGCGTAAACAGTCTTCACCCACTTCAAAATAAGAGTATGATCATAAAGGTTTAATTACTTGAAAAATTTGACAACCAAAACATCAACACAGATGTTGAACTTTATTCAACCGAAGGTTTACCAAACGGAAATGTAAATTAGCTCTTTAGAATTTATGTTTAAAAAATAATAATTAGTTTAAGCTAAGCGCGCTAGATGTTTTCAGAGGACCTTTTGTGTTACAATGTTGCTTTAGTTTAGCTTTTGATTCCTGTGTTTTTTGTTGAGTATTTATTACGTATTTATCTGAGCTGATGCTGTTTCTAATCACCTCTCAGCTTTTTGTCAGATCCTCATGGTTTCCACCAGCAGGTTTTCTTCTAGTTCTCTCATGATTCATAATTTTAGATTTTACATAGTGAGCTCCTATTTTTTAGTATAATCTGTCATTTTCACTCTAAAACGGGAAGAAGGCAGAATAATTTTGCTGCCTGTTTTATTCCTCTTGCTTTAAAATGACGGATCAGATACTTTAACCAAACAACCCGGCGTTTTTTATTTTAAAGTGTCAGCTTTAGGTGTCTCCTTCAGATTTAATTGTTGGACCGATGCCTGCAGACTCAGGCTCTGAAAGCAAAGCAGCGGATGGGACGTTAGTAGAGACAAAGATTGTTGTAAGCAGGAGGTGATTAAAGCTGGAGTGCTTCATGGGCCGGCAGCCAGCAGGATGGAGAGACAGGAAATTACATTTCTGAGCAGAAGGACTTCTGGCAATTACAGTTAGAACAGGAGCCTGGGCTCCAGAAAACATCTTCACTTGAAAATGTTTTAAAAAATCCACTTGACCTACATGATCTGATATGGAAAACAATTTGATTGTGAAATAATCTCAGATTTGTTAATTCATTTCAAAATTAAGCTGTCAAACTCAGAAATTTTGAAATTTTTTAGGAGTTTGAAAAGTTTAAAACTTTCAACTTGAAACAGAAATGTCACATTTTTTTGTAGAATTTTTTTTTGTATGAAATTTGCAACTTTTGAAACTCAGAAGTTTTAGATTTTCTGGAAGATTTCTGAGTTTTGGCAGAAATGTATCAAATGTGTTAAAGTTGACTTTGCTGCACCAAAATCAGCTTTTATTTAAACGATTAAACGTGAATAAATATATCAAGCGCTTTGAAACACATTGAATCAAGCTGAAAGAAACTAAAAGTTAAACTCGATTCTTTTCATTCAGGAAACGGCAAAATTATGTTTTATTTTCTGGACCTCTGATGAATAACATCCCCTTCCTACATAAAAAGGTAACTTTTGTTTGCTTTGTTTTAGTTTTTTGAATGCGCTTTTGACTCAACAATTTATCCAAAAGGTTTGGACTCCCCTGCTGTACAAAGAGCTAAAAATATTACTGCGCCTTGAGATTTAACACAATTAATCCAAGAAAGTGTTTCAAATGAGGCATTTCTTATCATATCTATATTAACATATAAAAAAACATGTATTTATTTGTTCATGTGATTGATTTACAGCCTAAGATGAACATGTCACATGTTGATCTGGGAGTATCTGGAAGGAAATGTACTTTAGACTAAGGAGAACTTTGTCCCATTTTCAGGCTTTAAAATCACAATAAGGATCAACATCTGCTTTGAAAAGTGAAACTGAGGAAGTTCTTTCTGAAAACCAGCCGTATTATATTCCTGCTTTGAAGTCGATGGATGTAAACGAGTTCCTCTCTGGGAGCGCGGCGGCGGCGTGGCGGCGGCGCGGCGGCGGGAGGAATCCTCCTGTTTTCACTGAAGTTTTGTTGGTTGAGTTGCAGCCGTCGTAATTAAAAATCTGCGCTGGAGGGGAAGCTGGGATTGATAGGAGCAAACAAAGTTAGTGGTTCAGGCGATCAAATTCATTAGCCGTGTTTGCAGCTCAACGCGAGGCGATACATCCTTCCAAACATTAGATGAGCTGATATCACAGTCCAGCTTGCTCAGGGCTTTTCTCAGTATGTGGCAACAGATGAATATTTATCAGTTTATTGCTGCAGGGCTTTAAACTCCCAACTGTTCACTGCAGATAAAGTTTATTATTATGGTCAAAAACATGTAATCCTGTTGCATAAAGCAGTTTATTTCCTCATTGATCCAAAAGTTTGATAAAAACAATGGAAAATTAACAAAGAGGAGCTTAAATGAACTTCTCTAACGTTCCATCACTCAGAAACAATTACAGCAGCATTTCAATCATGTAGAGGTCTAAACTTTGACTTGGCCATGGCAAAGCTGTGCTTCTTTTAACTTCTAACATGTAACTTTTGCCCCATGAAAGAATAGCCACACCCCATAAAGTGGGCGGAGCCAAAAAAGGGTGTGGCCAAGTCTAGTGATGAGTGGAGGAGGTTTAGCGGGGCGTAGTCAAATCAAGAGAAGCACTGTTGCCAATTTAGCAACGTTTTCTCAGCAACTAGAAACCAGCGTTGCCAGATCTGACTGATAGTTTTGAGCCCAAAAACAAAATAAAATCCACCCAAATCTCAACCTTGTGATCTCAACCAAATGGCATTTTTTCTTTTAAGTCTTGATGAAATTCCTGTTTTCAAAACTACTGCACAGTGAGGCTTAGTCATTGATTAGTCAATAATTAGTCATTAACCCACCACTAATCATTGACAGATTCTAAAAATGAACTGACTTATAGGATAAGTGCAATAACACAACATTTTAATAGAAGTTTTGTGCTTTTCTGCCACAAAAGCATTTTTAAAATGTACAAGCAGCCAAGATTTTAAAAACTTGCCCCAATCTGGCAACAGTCCTTGAAAGAAATGTCTTTATTGTGATATGAAGCACAGATTGTTCCGGTTTATATTAGTTGCATCTAAAGAAATTACATTTCCTGAAGTCATCTAGAATATTAATTTTGGTTTTGGGAGTGAAATGATTGTTTCTCAGAATTGTATTTCCTAATTAATACTGGTCATTTCAAGTTCCATTAATTATTTAAAAATGCAGCTAAAAAAACAGCAAACCTTTAATTTGATTTTATATGTTCAATGTGCTTTTACTTTCTGCTTTTATCAGTGAAATAAAATGTTAATTATTTTATATTTTTGACATGCAAGGCATACCTTAGAGGAAGTTGGTTGCTCCTTTGCTTTATTTGAAGGAGATCTGGAGAGGATTGTAATGACTTTCGAGACAGGCCTAGTCAAAGTCCTTCATTTCCTTTAAACCTCAGTGTTTTATTATTATCAACACATATTCATGAATTATTTTTAAGGTAATTGATTTTATCTTGATGTATCAGAGGAAAGGGGTTATATTTAATGTGTTTTGTATTTTCTATGAAGGACAAAAAGTAAAACTTAACTCAGAAATGTAAAATATTGAAAGCAGAATATTGAAGTTGAAGCGTTTTCAGCAGCAGCAACGGGACGTTTTGGCTTTGGAGTAATGGGCTTATATTGGCCTGCTGCTTTCTCTCCGTCCGCGCAGTGAGAATGGCTTTCTGACATCTTAATTGCCTGAATATGAGCCTTTCTGATCTAATGCGGTCTTATCGGCTTCCTCTGCTCTCTGGGAGCCGCAGGGCCTGAAACGCTGATTGTCTCCATGACAGATATGATCAGCATTAATGCTATCATTAATCACAGCCTTAGTAATGGAATGCTAATGCTTAAAAACACACACACATATTTATGCTACTAGGTGAGTCCTGTGGGTTCTGCACAGCGGCCCGTTTGGTTCTGGTTCTGTATGTGAGGCAGAACCGGGTCTGACGGAAGCCGGAGGGTTGGAGCGGGAACGGTTTTCCACGCAGTCTGAGGGGAAAACCAGAGGAATGTTTAGAAGACGAGAAAAATCAGAAACCTGTTGGAAACATCAACACGTTAGACCTAAACTCCAGGGATTATTTCAGATTATAATTATTAAACGTGATTATTGGGACAGAAGTAGAAAATAAAAAGTAGCTCCGCATTAAACCCGATGCATCTTTTACTCAACGAGAAAGTTTTGGCTCCAGTGAAATAATGATGAAATGATTTAATCTGAATGGATTCAGAGTCGCCAGGTGACTAACAGTAACAAAGAGCTGGGTACGTCTGCGTAACTATGGAAACGGATGGATAGACAGATGGATGAATTGCGGGGCAGATGGATGGGTGAATCATTGGATGGATGAACAGTTGGATGTACAGGTGGATGTAAAATCTCTCCACGAGTCAGGAAAGCAGGAAGTATTTCCTGAACTGGTTCTTTTCTTAAACCGGTTCTTTTTCTGAACTTGTTCTTTTCCTAAACCAGTTCTTTTCAGAAACAGGTTATTTTCTTGAACTGGTTCTTTTCCTGAACTGGTTCCTTTCCTCAACAGGTTCCTTTCCTGAACTGGTTCTTTTCCTTAACTGGTTCCTTTCCTGAACTGGTTCTTTTCCTGAACAGGTTCTTGTCCTGAACCGGTTCTTTTCCTAAACCAGTTCTTTTTCTGAACTGGTTCTTCTGGTGTGAGCCAATCAGGATTCATTTCCTGCTGCGTTGGCCGTGAGCAACTTGTTAATAAAAACTAATTAATCTGATGGAAAAACTCGTTATGAAGGAAGCGATTCCAGTCTGGCTGGACTGGGATCGGTGGGACGCCCTGATGGTTTATATGGTTCATACTGGGTTCATGAAGCGGGTCAGAGCGGCGCTGCTGATGGTACCAGTGCAGCCAGATCAGTGGGAGGACTGGGAAAGCTTATCCATCCCAGTAACAAACATGCTGCTGATTTATGGCTGTTTAATTTTGAATTTAAAACGTTTGAACTGCAGAGCCGCTTCCTTTGTGGAGACTTTGAGTCTCATTTCATCGCAAAGCTAAACTATTATTCTGGCAATGAATCGGATTAAAAAGAAAAGATTAGCATATTCTGCTCAATATTCATTCAGCCTTTTTATATTAAATAGAAATACATTAATAAATGGGCAAAAAATGTAATCTTTAAATAAAAGATAAAAATGCTTAAAGTCTCTTATTTCCAACAAAACGTGTCTTAAAATCAGTACAGTGAAGCAAAAGGTGCTTAAAATAATGTTTTCAGGATGTTAGTCAGGTTAAACTAAAACTAAAACTATTCATGTTCATTTATAGCTTTGTGTTGTTCTTCCAGAAAATGGCCTTTTTTACTCCTGTTAATGATTATCCATGTTCTAAATCACTTGATGATTATTTTAATAATTGATGAAAGTCTCCAGCTCTGGCTTTGTCTCGGTTTTGCCTCCTCAGTCTCTCCAGCTGAGCATCGAGTTCAGATTTCCTGCTGCTCTTTGTTATGTAAAACGAAGTTTCTCCTCTTTCCCTCCAGCAGAGGATTCCAGCCGTCTACCTGGGAGCCGAAGTTTGTTTCTTCTTCTGAAGTCTGTCTGGGTGGATAACGTCGGCCTTCAGGTGTGGGACCCTCAGGAATACGGCTGTGATGTCTAAACTCCGGCATTTCTTCCTCGCTGGGGAATATTCAGAGTTTATTCTGCTGATTGTCGCAGGCAGATCGTTGATAATCAGCTGGTCAGAAAGTAAAAACTCCTCGACTTTTTCCCCAGAGGAAACATGATCCAGACGTTCGTCTCAACGTGTCCTACTGAAGGTGGAACAGCCGCGACAAATAAATATGAAAAATCCATGAAAACGAGGAAACAGAGACGGCCAGATGAGAAAAACTGAAACGAGGTTTTATTAAGTTTTTACTTTGAATGGAGATAATTTTAGGGACAAACTGGATGATTTCCAAGAACAACAATAGTATCTTGTTTTGTTTCCAATCCATAGCAGTTAAATTAATTGGATTAATTAATTAATAGATGATTAATAAATTACAGAGATAAATGTCAACTGATTTAGCAATTAATTAATCGTTAATTTGATTACACAGACTTGAAGATTTGCCTTTTTCTGAAAAACAGCACAACCAGTAGGAAGGGTTAGATTTAGAAACTCAGAAATCTTCAAGAAAAAAAACAAGCAGAGTTTGAATTGTTGAAAATTTGCTAGAAGAAACTCAGAAATGTTTAGATTAATTTCTGAATTTTTAAAGAAAAAAACAGGATTGTCTGAATTTGAAAAGTAACAAATTTGCTAGAAAAAAACGTGGACATATTTTCTAGCAAAGAAACTGCTAAAAGAAAAGAGCAATTTTTTCTGCCAATTTTGATAGAAAATTGTTAGCAATTTTGAAACTCTGAAAATTTCCAAAAGTAAAAAGAATTCAACCTTTCAGCTCAGAAATGCCAGGCGATTTCTAGTCAGAAATCTGCTCGTCTTTTTCCTCAGTCCACAGCGGAAAAATAAGTAAAAATGAAAAAGCTGCACAAAAATATTTAAGGTTTAGGTGAAAAATCCCAGAAGTGTTGAGTTTCACTTCCACCCAGTTCAGATTCTGCATAATTTCCTTTTGTCCAATTATTATTATTTGTTTATTGAAAAAGTTACAGACATGCTGTGTTGCTGTAAGTCAAACAAACAGAAAGAGCTTCTAGTATTTATTTAACTGAAAGATGCATCTTATTGTTTGTTTGGCAGCAAAATGCAATAAGATGTTTAGAAAGCTGAATTAAATTTAGCGTCTGATCTGCTTTCTCTGGTAACTGCATGCAGAACCAAACGTCTGCAGGTCAGTAACGTCTCCGCCAGAGAATCTCATCCTGACATCAGTTCCTGGTCACTTGGCCCTCGCAGCCGGGTCCAGTTTGTCAGGATGGTCAGATCTTCTCCAACCCCAGCTGCAGCTCAGGGAGGAATTTAAATATTTATCACCTGTCATTTATCACAGCGCCTGCTGCTCAGGTCACACAGAAACAGAAACGGTCAACAAGCTCTAATATTCTGCCGCTTAGATACGGATTCATGAACAGCAGCTCAGGTGTTTAGTTTATTAGTTTATCCCAGGTGTTAGTTTATATATCCTCTTTGTTTACTTAAACTAATGCTCATTTCTGTTTACTGTTTGTCAGTTTCAGGCTTTGTCCTTTATGTTTTCTCTCTTGGTTTTTCTTTCCTTCCTGCTAAATAGTTTGAAGCTATTAAGTGCATAACTTATTAACTTAGTAGTTAATAAGTTATTTAGTTATTAACTAAATAGCTAAGATAGCTATTTAGCTTTCTACATACACATTTAGCTTGCTAAATAAATTTAGTTTGAAACTGAATAGTTAGTTGGTTAACTAAATCTTTAAGCTAACTAAATATTTAGTTTCAAACTGTGGCTTTTAGAAAATGAATAACGTGGTGAGAGATGAACCCATATTTTCTCTTATCACAGACTAACTAACCCAAATTATCGCTGTTATTTTTACACTTTCTAATTAAAAACTGAAGTCGTTGTTGTTCCCAGAAAGCTCCTCTGAATTCATTCCACATTCAGCTTCAGCAGAACAGATGTCGAGGCAGCAATAACTTCCTGTTTGGACTAATGATGCGTGTTGAGATAAATAGATGGAAGCTTGGAAATGATGACAAAGAGTCGCAGCTAAACTCTTGTCTCCGGCAGCCGAGCATATGTTCAGACGCAATATTGACTCAGTTGGAGTTTAGGGAATTAGAGACTGCCTCTCAGCACTCAGCTGGAAAATGACTTGCTGATGTTTCATAATGAAAACTCGGAAGCACGTAGGGACAGGAAAAGTGATTGATTCGCTCGCATCAGAACCTTATTTTTTCTGTTTCACTCAACATAATCACGGATGTGAGCGATGGCGGCGGCTGCCAGCGGTTTCTCTGCTAACAGTTAAGACAAGGGGAAGCAGAGCTACACATGTAGCCGCTTCAGCTGCAGAGGATTCACACCTCCACACAACAGCTTTCATGAAATGAGCCGAGAGCGGCAGCAGGCATGTGCAGCATGTATGGAGACGTAAATCTATTAGTTGAGATGAAATCCCTTTTCATTCCTGCCTGCCAGTGGGATGCATTCGTTGAATCCAATGAGCAGATATTGATTCTGGGGTTATTTTCTCCTTACGACGCCTGATTGTTCCAGGAATGAAAAATATTCGCAGCTCTGCGAAATCCAGAGAGACGAAGAGAATAAATTCTTTGTGTGGCAACAACAGATTTTATTTGTGAAGGTGAACCTGAGCTGCATTTAAAGTGCTCGGTGTTTTCGTCCTCAAGGGCGTCGTGTTGCAGGAAACTTCCCGTCGTTCTGGAAAGAGTTCAGATGAAGTTTGCTCTACGTTTGTGAAAAAATATTGTTTATAGCTGAGAGGAGAAATCAGATGGTTTCAACTCTCCAATGTTCAGTCGTTTATTTATGGGTTTCATTCTTTAAGGAGACACTGATGTTGGATGAGAAGACGAGGCTCCAAGCTTGTGTTGAACCTGGGAGACGTCTAAGAGCTGCAGGACGGCGGCTGGAGGACCAGGATTTTCCAGCCTGCTCTGCTCACTTGAGCTTCATCGTATTGGGAAAAAAACTCTGCTGCTGTTTGAAATGATCCAAAATGTCCTGGATTCCTTTCACGGGAACTAAAAAAAAACGCCTCGCACCGCAATCATCCCTCCACCAAACTTTCAGCTAAAATAGCACATTCAGGCAGATGCTGTTCTCCTGGAAACATGATTGTTGTCTTATGTTTTTCTGAGTGCTCTGCTAATCCACCTCCTTTGCTTTTGCTGCTGCTCTGCTCTGCCTCCTTTTCAACTCCTCCAAGGTTTATATCAGCTTTTTAGATGCTATTCAGCTCCCTTTGCAAAGACAATCAGTGTGTTACCATGGATACACATCCAAAACCAGGGAGCTGAAATGACTAATCGGATTAATTTTCTTTATCCGACTAATCGATTACTAAATTAACTGATAGCTTCAGTTCTGGTTGAATCAAGCTAAACTAAAAAAAATAAACAAAAGCTGCCACCATTAATCACCAAAATAAAGTATTTATAAGTTTATTAAATAAATACGTTTCTTACGCTTCAGATGTAGAAATGATCCTGCAGGTCTAGTTAGAGAATCTGAATCCTGTTTAAGATCAAATATATGTAAAGGTTTCCACTGCAGCAGCTGAAAAATAGTCAAACAACTTGTTGTGACTGGTGCTTGGGAACAAAATGTTCCCAAACTGCTTTAAACTTCAGCGCTTCACCCAGAGCAGATAATCTCATATCAGAGCTTCACTTATCATCAGTGCATTACGGCAGGAAGAGCTCTCACTCCATCTCCACATTTCACATCAGCTCAGCAGGCGGCCACCCGCAGACTGATGGGTGCTTCTGCGCTCAGGAAGGAGCGGAGCCGATGGGTGGAGAGGCTCTGAGTGCCGGCAGGAAATGGACACGAGAACGCTGATTTCCACTGGGAAGCTTCAGAGAGGGTGCAGCAGCGGCGCTAAGTGCTGCGCCGACAAAAACACGGCGGGGAGCCGCAAGGTTCCAAAATGCAGGCAGATGCTTGGTTTTAAAAATGAATTTATTTATCATCTAAACATGGGAATCAGACATGGTGTTTTTTAATCTCCAGCGTTCAGGTCATTCTGGACTCAAACTTCCTTCAGTACAAGCAGGGCTGTGCAGGAACAAGCTACGCTAACATGGAATCTGAGCTAAAACAGTCTGTGCTAAAAAAACTACATTTATGCTGAAATTTGCATTTTAGCATAAATGAAGCTATGCTAAAAAATAGTTTATACTAAAATGCAAATTTATGAGATTTATGTTAAAATGGAGACATGATTAAACAGACGCTACGCTAAAACAAACTTTTATGTTGAAACATAAAAGTTTCCATCAGAATGAAGGTTCAGTTTTAAATAGAGGAGCTTCGCTCTGCAGCAGCAGAAATGTTCTGTCAGCCGTAATCTGGGCCATCTCCTGTTTCCTCTGGGATGGTTTCTCTCTGCTGAGCTCGTCTTTTGTCCTGGGAGAATCAGAGCGCAGTCACGCGCCCTGCAGGAGGCCGTTAGCATCTGCAGAAGCTCATCTGTGTCCAGATGCAATCCACACAACAAACCTGTTTCTGCCTTCAGTCCCGGTGGGAAGGCATTTTACAGATGTTCACCCAAAATGAAACCTCGGATCCATCTTTCTCTCACCGTGAAATGAGGTTGTTTATTGTTTAATGATAAATTAGTTTTACCTGCACAGCTTGCTTAGTGTCACTTCTCTAAATTTCCACACCCAAACATTCTTCTCTGAGGCAGAAATTCAAAACAAACCAAATGATAAAATGATTCATTATTGATGCTGATGCTGTGGAAACTCCTGACCTGCTCCTGATTTCACCCTGACTCTCATTTTACTTTGATTTGTCAAGGTTTCATGGATTTCTGATCAGAAAAAGACACCAGCCTCAATGGCTACAGATAGAAAACAGCCAACATGGACGAATCCTGCAAACTACAACAACCAGCAGGTTTATTTCCTCTTTTTTAAAGTTAAATAACTTTTTTCTTTTAATTGCTGCCAGTAACTGTAAACGTTCCAATATCGGCGCTGTTGTGATCGTTTGGGTGGAAGTTTAAGCTGCTAGCAAAAAACTTTCCAGTTTAAACTCGATGATGAATCGGTGGTTAATCTCTTGAAGGTCATTTTGAAATCTATAAACTCTTTTTTCTTCTTCTTTGCAATGTGAACTAAAAAAGTTTAATTTGTTATTCATCTGACCAGATCAGCAGATTTTATGGTTCCGATTAAAATCCACATAAAATTCAGTCATTATTGGTGGTTGTGGTTTTAAGTAATAAAAAGTTGAAAATTACAAGGACTCTGAATATTTTTGTAAAGAACAAATAAAGGATAAATTAGAATATTAATGAAAAATCTATTTATTTAGGAACTTCATTAAATATTATTCCACATTTATTACATAAAATTGATGTAAGCATTTTAAAACGGCCTATTGGAAACAAGGTTAGCGGTTAGCAGACAAACTACGCTAATGATGCTAACTGCTAATGAAAGCTGCTAAAAACATAATTTGTTGCTTTATTAGACAGGAAACTTGTCATTTATTGATGTTTTTAGTGATGCCTCGTTAACACAGGAAGTGATGTCACTGCCAAAAGCCTCATTATTTTACGCTACTATGAAGTAATTTTACATTTTATAAAGCAGGTTAACCAGCTCACAGTAACCTGAATAAGAACAAGGTTACTGTTCTTATTCAGAATCATAAATATGATTCTGCTAATTATCAATATAACTGAAGCTAAGCAGCTGAGCTGTGGTTCTGAGCAAGATCACAGCTAATTAAACCAGCTAATTAAAGTTACATATCACAATTGAGCCATAAGCACTGACTATTTAATAAGTTAAATCTGAGTGTTTCTGCACTTAGAGGTGAACAGGAAGGCGCTAAAGCTACGTAGCATCGCCACTTCCTTCCCAACCTTCATCTTTTTCTGCTAAGAAACTTTTAATAAGATAAAAAATGTTGAAACTGACAGTAGAGGAAATGAAAACTGAAAGCTGATGCAGGCCCTTTGTGGAGCGTTTTGTCATGAAACATTTCCCTAAAGTGTGACAGTCCGTCGCCTCGTGTTTTCTCCCTCCTGATATCAGGACGCTGCTCCGGCAGCAGCCGATGACACTCAATCAACCGGCAGTCAGAAGTTAATGGCAGCCAATTTCTGCTCTCCAAGACTCATTTAAAAGCCTTGAAGAGCAGCAAATTGCATGTAATGAGTGGTATGGCAGTTCCTGGCTCTCTTCAGCTTTCCCAGTGATTGATGGTTATTCGCCCCTCACCCCCAGGATGGATTAAACCACATCATGTGGAGTCATTTCTCTATCTGCTCTTTGGCACAAGTTAGGCTGATTGTTTTTAATAACTGCAGAGAGAGCTGCTCCCAATGAAACTGTCAGGTGAGGAACCCTGAGGTGGTTTTTAATTTGCCCCGTCTTAAAAGTGCCAACCTTAAACACACATTTTTAATGTATTCGTCTCTTTCTATATATATTTATTAGGGACTATCACAGATTAATTAAATTAATTATGTCGTTTTTAATGCGTTATTTTGTTATTATCTTTTTTTCTACCACACTTACTCTAACGCACAAAGGTTCCGACCTGGAACCTTTGTGTTGGCGCGTTTCTGGTACGCCCGTAATTCTGATGCTACAACATCCATTAACCCCCGTGGGTAAGAAACACTCTTTTATTTCTCACTGGGTGTTGATTTCTGCTTTTAAATGATTTCTGCTTTTTAAATTGTTGTGTTCAAGGTGTGCTAATAGCACTTAGCATATCAGCGAAGCTGTTCAAGCCTAAATGAGCAACTCATGCTAGCATGTAGCAGCAGCGTCCCCGATGCTAACGTTAGCGTCCACAGCCCACATGTCCAAAGACGTTCCTGAAACACGGAATATTTGCGCCAATCTGATGGTTTAATCACCTAAATAACATTTTAAAAACAATAAATATATTTGTTATTGAGCTGATTTGTCTATTCAATAGTTTTTCTGCACTACAGGGATTTTGAATTGAAAATGTTGCTATTTTTAATTAAACATTTTAATCCAGCTCTAATATTTTTTTTAGCTGTCTGTACCTGCTTGTTATGATTTTTAAAAATCGACTCAGGATTTCTGGACCTTATAGTTGTTTTTTTTATTATTGTTAATATTGTGTTAACATATATATTAATTCTTATTAGGCCACAGATAACAATTATTTTATTAACTTATTATTCTAATAATTGTGTAATCATTGTAAGAAAATGGCAGATTTTTCATGTACAGGCTTATATAAATTACATAAATCTAGAATGCAAAACCTGACTACAATATGCTATTGTATATATATATATATACAATCAAATGGCATATTTGATTGGCAAATGGCTTATTGCATAGTTATAATAATCTTATGGATTATTACTAAACTATTTGATGGCTGTTTTAATAATTGATTAATCACTTCATCCTAATATGTATGTATTTTTAAAATTATTTTTAATATTGTATTTAGTTCATTTATTTATCTAGATGTTGTTGTTTGTACCAGAAGTAATCAGAGCTTTGATATTTTTTCTGAAACTTAATCTTGTTTTTAGCTCATATGTTATTAGCTTATTTAATTAAGTCAAATTGCTTAATTACTTGTTGCTGTGAGATTTTATTTATTTTTAAATGAAAGCAGTCTGATTTATTTTTGGTTAATTCTCCAGATAACTCTTCGTGTTAACTAAACCACAACGTGATTCCAGAATTAGACCAGAGGAAGTTCTTAACTTATTTCTTCTCTTCCAGGAATATTTTGCGGTCAGATGGGACGACGGCCGGCGGGGCCAGCTGTGAAGCACGGTGGTGGAAGCATCATGCTGTTTCAGGTAAACTCGGACACAAACACTCGTCCAACTGGTTCCAAACTGGAGAAAACGGGCCAGCATTTGGATTAAACTCTACTTACCATTTTATTCTTGCTAATAAAAATAATTTCTGTCGGTTCTGGTTAAAAGCGGTGATTCACCGTAACGTTGGAGTGGAGAAGCCTCTCACTGCAGCTGTTTGGTTACGGGCTCCTCATGTCCTGTAACCTCTTCATCTTCAGATATAAAACTGATTTTTCTGTGGGTGAAGAGTCTCAGCCTCGTCACGCGCTCTGATATTTCTGAGTTCGCCGCTGCTTTGTTATTGTGTCTGCAGAGGCCAAGCGAGTGGAAATATGTTGGGCGCAGCTCCCACACGCAGAGCTTCAGTGGGATATCGCAGCCGTGACCTTTCAGTTTCCTCACTGTTGACAAAAAAACCAGCGGTGCCAAAGTCTCTGCGATGACGAAAGGCCTGTGAAACGCTTTCAGAAAATCCATGTGGGTAAAAAAGGACAAAAAAATCAAAAAGGACCCCTGACAAAGTAGGAATAAAGGAGAGTGCTTTCTTACAAGCCTCACATGAAGCCTCAGCAGCTTTTTACTGAGCTCTGGGTTTGGAAACAGTTTGATGATTCATTTTTAGTCACAGCTAACAGACAAACACAGATAGGAGCAGGAGTAAAGCCATGAGGCGAAGAAAATCTTATTACCAAATCAATACACAGCAAAGCAGAAAATGCTTCACAGTGATTGGTCTGTTTTAGCCACAAAAGCAACAGCTGCTGCTAATGTACCACATAGATTCTCCTATAAACAGGAAAATAATGATAAAAGTCTCCCGGCAAGAGAATGAATTGGGTAAACAAACTCGATATCATCAGACCTGGAAGTTATAAAAGCAGGGATTACTGAGACGTTTAGCATAAGAGACGTCTGACATGAAAAAAGTTCATTTTAAGTTTTTAATTGTGTCCATTTTAAAGTTGACAATGGATTTCTTAATGCTCAATTCAATGTTTTGTTATTTTTGCTTGTTTGTTCTGCTGCTAAATAAATGCAACTGCAATCAGATTTGTGTGTGAACAGTTTCCGACCCGCATGCTGACGCACAGCAGCGCTCAGTTTGTGAAATAAATATTCATCAATTTTGAAGTTTTTGAGCAACAGGAACGTCCAAAATGTCGGCCATTGTTCACGTCCAGCTTTACTGCCTCTGGCTTCTTCTGGTGCAGAATTATGACGCATGTCAATGACGATAAAGTCAGACAAAATGCAGCACGACAATTCAGACTTACCTTGAAGACAATCAGATATTTATGAGTTATAAATACACGTAGAAGTGGCACAAATCAGATATTTTGGGGGATAAAAAGATCAGAACCGACTGCAGTGAAGATTGGGCGAAAAAACAAAGGATTTGGGTCTCATCCACCTGATGAAGTGAGACATGCATCATCATTCTGTGCCAGAAGAAGCCAGATGCACTAAAACAATGGCTGACATCAGTTTAACTGGTGACATGAATGAATCCGCAAAAATTACAATTTCAGCCAGAAAAATCTGATCTGAGTATCAAGACCAGCAGCTGAACGCGACAGTCAAGAGGAAGAGAGTCTGACCACCGGAGACGTTAATCTGACAGTCATCAGCATATAAATGGAATAAAATCCTTTGTTTCTGTAAAAGTGGGAAAACAAGTGGCCTGAGAACAGAGCCCTGCGGTTCGCCACATGGCAGCGTCATCTTCTGTTTTTATGATAATTATGTTCCAATTTTCCATTCTTTGTATTTATTGTTTGTGTTGATTGTATTTATTAATAAAATTAGTGCATTTAGGTCATTTTAATCGCATGACGTCGTGTCATATCGTCTAATTGGTTTTAGCTGCAGAAATGGACAGAAATTGTCCAGAGACAACAGATGAAAATGAGCCTCGCAGAAAAACTTCTGTTCATTATTTTACTAAATAAAATGTATGCAACGATACAGCAGGCTGCAGTTAAAGTTTCTGTATCCACAATTTAAACCATATTTTACACTTCAGGTGTTTCCTTAAATAAATTGACATTTTCTGAGGGCATCTGCAGCATAGTTGGCATATTTTCAACCTGTACATCAAAATATTCTCTACATTTTTCCATCTGATGCAAATTTAAAAACATGAATGCATTTTGTACATGCTAGAGTAACCAGTTAGTTTTATATCTCAGTTCTGCTGATTGGAGGGTTTCCTGTGGGACAAACTGGACTCTGAGTTAAAGTGAGGAGTAAAATCCTGAAGTTACCAGTAAATCGCCTCTTCATTAAAGGTCGAAACAAAAAAAGATGCAGCTCTCATTTATCTGCTCTGAAAACTGGAGCTTCTTTGACCCAAAGTGCAATTATGGAGAAGCTGCAGAGGATGTAAAGGACAGCAGGATAAAAGAGCAACAGAGCAGAATAAAACCGGGTTTCTGTGGTTCAGCCTCTGTTTGCTGCAGCACACGACTTAATGTGACTGAAATAATTATAATTATCCATGATTCACCCTCCATTCGAGCCGCATTGAGGTTATCCTCAGGAGTTTGTTTATATGTTTTCAAACTCACAATATTCTGTTTATTACATATAAAAACATGATTATCATCCTGACAGCACAAACCAACTTCATGCTTCCACTGAACATCCATGTGAGCTGGATTGCATGACATGAGTGACTCGCCTGCTGTGGAATATGACGCACAGCAAATCCTCATCTGAACCTTTCAGACTCTGCAGGACTTCCCCATCGTTTGGCTTCTTCAAAAATATCTGCAAGAAATGTTGCGATGTTTGTGCTTCTGTGTGACTTTGTTACTCGTCATATTGACTCTAGCTTGACGTAAAGTAAGGCTGAGGTGTTGGCGTAGCTGGTGTGTTAGCTCACTGCTAACGGAAACATGCAAACCTTTAGCAGACTTTAGCTAACATTGTTTGAGTTAACAATAAACTAACCAAGTTAACATTAATCTTATAAAATAAATGCTAATCTGTTGTCCTGTCAGCCATCTTTGTTTATTATCAGGTTCTTCTCTGTTGTGTTTCTGTTCTTGTAGGTTTTAAGTTTCTTATTTCCTCCTAGATCTTCATAGTTAAGTTTCTCTTAGTTTTAGTTGTTTGGCTGTGTTGTGTCTGCCCTCTGGTGTCAGCATCCATTAGTTTCCGTCTCCTGCTGCTAATTCCCTCCAGCTGTTTCCCATTTCCTGCATCTGCATTGATTTCCTTCTGCTTCCATGTTTCGTGTCGGATTCCCGCTCATGTCACCGTTCTTCTCCCTCTGTGGAGCGTTTTTTGCTGCAAGTGTTTTGTTGAACTCTTTATTAAATCGGTTATCATGAGATTTCCACTTTCCTGCCTGCGATCCCTGGGCCATACATGACATCTGCACCAAATTGAGTCCCAGCCGGATTATTCCTTCTGGTGCTTCGCCTCTATTTTCTCAGTGAGTCTCAGCAGCATATCGTCTCGTCCACAGCAGCCGACCAGAAGAAGAATTTGCAAAGTTAGGAAGTCAGGTTCTGTTAATATAAATAAAATGAAGGAGGAACAGAAAAATAGTTCTACATGTTATTTCAAATCCAGTTTTTCCAGCAAATAAGTCAGTTTTATAAAGCTGATGATGTAAATTCAGTGTCTGAGATAAATTTTTGGTTAAGAGGGAATTAAGTGCATTTTATGCAACAGGTGTTAAAAAATAAATGCAGCACTGAAACACTTCAGTTTTCCTTGTGGTTACTGTAATATAGCTGGATAGCGCTAACACTGCTAGCAATGCTAGCTAGGCTACAAAGCATTAACAACCTTCCAGTCGGTCATGGCAGATGGCTTCTGGTACTGATCCAGGTTCTGGTTCTGCTGGAGGTTTCTTCATGTTAAAGGAGAGTTTTTCCTCTCTACTGTCACCATGTGCATGCTTAGCCTCGGTATGAGGGTGTCAACGACACAACGCAAGTGATTGGCTGTTGTTGCTACATTCAAGAGGAGTGAAAGCTGCAAGTAACTGACGCAATCTGTTAGATCTTAGAAACCTTTTAAACCAATTTGAATAATTAACTGAGTTTAATCGACTGATAACTGCCTGTGTGTGATTGAATTAAAATTTTTGTAACTTGTCTGGAGACAAAACATTTTTAAATTGGTGCTATAAACTGAATTGAATCTTTATTCTTGTTTTTTAAAGTGGAAGTATAATATAAAATTGACTTTTTTTAGCTTTACATCATGTTGGAAAGTTATTCTCATCAAAGTGTTGCTTTGATTCTAACATGCGTGTTTTAGAAATCCTCTAATCTCCATAGCAACCACTCAGCTGCGCAAAACGCCTAGATGGACATAGCCCCGCCTTCGAGGCACAGCTCCTCCCCCTCTGAGCTCCTTCAGACTAGCCAGCAGCAAATAGCAAACACTTGGTGGAACTGCTGAGCTCATTTCAGAAAGAGCCGGAATTTTTAAAGAGACAGAGGCCCAATTTCAAGACATTGAATTATAAAATAAAATTTGATATTTGATATGTCTAACATTTTTTTAAGTGAAGTGAATAAAGTCACGTGATTGTGGTACAAAATGGCTCAATGTGCCTGGAGAGCTCCAAACACAGCCGCTTTGCTCTCCAGTCAGCAGCAGGTTTGGTTGAGGGAGGATCTGTAAATGTTTTGAGTGCAGCTGAGACGCATTGGGCCGCTCCGGTTCTCCAGAATAAAATATTCAGTTTTCCAACTCCTCTGAGATTCATATTGACAATCTGTGATCTGGTCTGAAACCTACAGAGGGACAAAAAGGTTTTAAATTCACACACTAAGTTTAAGGATTAACTCTAATCTACCTGGGATTAAGATGCAGTCCGTAAATCTGCCTCTGAAGATTAAAAAATAAACCAACTTTAAATTTTTAATGGTGGATGTAAATATTTATAAAGAAAAAGGGCCATTTTTAGCAGAGAACCAATTTAGTCTTTGCGACTCTTGATTCGCTCATTAAGTTTTATAAGACAGTAAAAAAAGATGGCGGATGATCTAAAGGCAAAATGTGGCATTTCGTAGGAGCCTGAAACATGAAAAGGGAAAAGCAGAGGCTTTTTCTCTGCAGTGTAGTAATGAAAGTTTCCCTAAGTCCATGAAAGTCCTTTTTCATGACATTGTGACGTTGGCGTGCATCATGACTCAGCGCATACATTCTTTCACACTTCCTTTGAAAAAAGTCCTGCTTTTCATCTCCACCTTATTTTCTCGTCCCTGCTGTCGCTTTCTTTCTCCGGCCTTTTTTCAAACATCCAGCTCAATGCAGCCTCCATATTTATTCTCAGGTCAGTAAAAATCCGTACCACCTTGGAAAAAGCTGCTTTTATTGAAAAGCCTCGTCTAGAAGAGAGGCAGCCTCTCCAAACTAACATCACCAAACAAAAAGTCGCATTAGGCCTTTTCATCTGCTGCAGGCTAATAAGCGGCACGGCGCCGTGAAGCAGTTCGGTCATCTGCAGATGCTTTCTGGTGCTTAAAGTCTATCGCTATTATTGTTCTGCTCCACTCCAGATGTGTTTCTTTTCGCAGCTGCATCACAGAACCACAAATAGCCATGGATCTGTTCACCATTACGAACCTCAAAACCAATTTTCACTCAAATTGCAGAGACGCAATCCCACTCTGGCATTTTTTGAGATGTGTGCAATTTCAGTGAGCTGCAGGCCTGGCTGGTAATGAGCCAGCCAGTTCCCATTTGATCAAATATGGACATTTTACTAACACCTACTGTGATTCTTTTCTAATTTGAAGATGAATTTGCAACAGCGGACATATGATGAAGACATTTGCAGAATCAGGATTTAGTTTGTTTTATGGACAAAAGGAATCCTGGTGTCAAAGTTAACAGTTTACTGGCTTATTTTGGATATTTTGAGTCAATTTGACATGAATCTGTTGGTTTACCTGTTTATTATTGCAGCGCCAAGGCGGAAAGACCTCAGTAATTACATTAGAGAGAAATCTGGGAACTGATTTCCAAACTATCTGGAGTCTATAGATCTACGTGGAGACAGAAAACACAAGACAGAGCAGAGAATACAAACGCTGGGATGATTGCAGCGGTGAGTCTGATTACCTGGACATGAAGCAGCTCAGGTGATGTGAAGTAAAGTGGTTATTATGCAGATGATGTGCAGATCTACGTTACGATGTCACCAGGTGATTCTGAAGATCCGAAGAACAAATCAAAACTAGAGTTATTAACTTTGGACCCAAAGAGAAACGATTATATGACGGAGTATTAGTGCCACTCTGAGAACATCAAAAATAAATTACGAGAATAATTTCATAAAATTACAACTTTATCCTGGGAATATTATGACTATTCTATTAACTTTATTCCCATAAATATCAACTTTATTTTTGTATTATTTTGCCCTTATTCTCGTAATTCTAATTTTTTACTTTTTCATTTTTCTTAGTGTAGCATTAATACTCCATCATATGATCAACAATCCACACACAGCTGAGGTTACTACAGCAGGAAGCTAGAGGTCAGGATGACCTCTGACCTGAACCCTCAGAGCCACATAAAGCTGGCTCCAAAGTGCTGTGATCAGAGAAACTCATCCAGGCGTTTCTCTCTAGTGGCTTCGATTCCTGCTGCAGTGAATCACTGGACTGACTGACCAACCAACCAGAACGCTGCAGCTGGATCCTGACTAGAACCAGGAAGATAGAGACCCCACCCGGTTCCACACCGCCCAGTCCTTCACTGAGAGAAGACTTTAAACTGCTGCTGGTAGTTTATAAATCACTGAATGGTTAAAGACCTGCTGCTGTTCTATCAACCTTCCAGAAAACTGCAAACCAGCAGAAACGCTGAGTTCCTTTAAATCCGTCTGAAACCTGCTCAGTTGCCTTTGATTGATAATAACTGGAACTTTGAGTCATTCTGGCAGCATCCATGTTGGATCCTTGGCTCATGTTTTCTGCAGTGTTTAGTTTTCCTGCTTCAGCTTTGACTTGAATAGTATTTCAATGTACTATATATGATGTATTTATTTCTTTTTCTAAATGATATTTTGATGAAATTTGAAAACGGAACACATGTATATGCATTTTGAAACCCTTCTGATGAGCGACGGAGTTTATATTCATCGCCTGCTCCACAGACTAACACGGCTTTGAGATCTGGACATTTATTGTTCAGGGAGATAATCTTGGGGATGATGATGTTCTGGGTTCCTCTGGATGGCAGAGCCGTTTACTCACCGCAGGGAAAGTTATGGATGTGGGACAGTGAAGGTTACGGACATTAATCACGGGGCGCGCCGTTCGCTGCTTGTTCCTGTGCCAAACGGACCATTTCGCCGGACTTTGCGTCTGCTTTGGCCACGTGTCAAGACTTTCCTCCATCTTTAAATTCACTCCTGGAAATGGATTACTCTGCCCTCCTCCACACCGGGAAGAAGAGCTGGGATTTATGACAGCGGCTCTGTGGGAAAGCAGACAGGTTCTCTCCTCACAGACGCCGGATTTGTAAGAAGACAGAACTGAACCTCCAAATCCCAGACAGCAAGGTCCGCCGGGGGAACAGGACTCTGAAAACGCTCCACAATCTGCTGCCAGTCAAAGTGGGAAGATTCCAGATGCTCATAATTAATCACTTCACTTTCTGGAGTCTCTGACCTTTACTACAAGGCATCTGAAACTGGAAAAGTGATTAATTATCCCTAAAGGAGATTAGCCGACATGCTTCACTGGATCGACACCAGGATCAGAGTATAAACAAGAAGTCAGCAGTTCAACAGGGTTAAAGTCTCAGTTTGTGGATCTAATCTCCACTTCTGAAGCATTTCATAATATTCCTGTTTTCACTGGAGCCTGGACTTTATGGGTCCATTCCCCGCAGCGCTGTTCAGTCCGCTTTAGTCCAACTCCATTTGCAAGTTCAATTCGGATGGAGAGGCGTGAATGGACCGGACTATCGAACTCTGCAGTCCTCCAGTCTGCAGTCCTCCAGTCTGCAGTCCTCCTTTCTGCAGTCCTCCAGTCTGCAGTCCTCCAGTCTGCAGTCCTCCGTCTGCAGTCCTCCTGTCTGCAGTCCTCCTTTCTGCAGTCCTCCGTCTGCAGTCCTCCTTTCTGCAGTCCTCCCGTCTGCAGTCCTCCTTTCTGCAGTCCTCCGTCTGCAGTCCTCCCGTCTGCAGTCCTCCAGTCTGCAGCGTGTCGCTGTTCTCGACATGTGTTCCTGAGCGCTGTGGGGTTGTTGGAGGACGGCTGCTGTGGAGGTATTTGAGGAGGTTCTGTCTGTTTGTTTGATTATTTAGTGACGGGAGGCTCAGGAGAGACGCGCCCCGCTCCCTCAGCTGGCGCTGCAGGCCTTCGAGGTCGACGGGATTAGCATTTTAAAACCTCTGCTCCTCTGATCTGCAGTAGGAGGGAGGGGGAGGAAGAAACGGGATCTTGCCGTATTTCAGCTTCTCCTTGTCTCTGAAATGTGAACAGGGAGGAGAACTTCACCTGCCTCCTCAAACAGAGGGAACATCTACCGCGCAGCAGATCTGAATGTTTTCAGTTTGCCAGGAAGATGAAAAAGGTTCAGACACGTTTGTGTTCGCTCTAATTACGCCTTCACTTTGTGTAAACAGCGGAAAGTGATCTCCGTTTCCACCTGACTCAGCATGTTCTGGGCTGGATTAAAGGAAAGCTACCAAATGTAGCCGCCGTCTGAAAGCAAACAGCCTCTAATGAAGCTCAGTGCCAACGTGTGCAAAGTCAAGAATTAACGGCAGGAATTTGGGTTATTTAGTCCGAACCCGAAAGTTGGAACATTTTTCAGTCATATTTTCATTTTTTTAATCAAGCCTTTCTTGAATAAAGTCACAGTGTAAACTAAATATTTAGTTAGCACACTTAATATTCAGCTTTCAAATAAAAACATTTAGCTCCAATATATTTATTTAGACAGAGAAATATTTAGGTTATTCATAAATATTCCCAGACTAAATATGTCATCGGTTTTTAAACTAAATATTTATCTCCAATCTGAATATTTAGCTGGTAAATATTTAGCTTCTAATTAAATAACAATAACAAGGTGAAATTAAAGCCGCGAGCGGCCTCGAACGGCCCTCGCAGCTAAGCGCCGCTCCGGCCTACCGGCCACCGCCTCGGTTCCCGCACCGCGGACGCTCTCGCGAAGTTTCCCCGCCTGTCCGCCGCGCGATACGCGTCCACGAGTGCTCCCCGATGAAGCACCCAAAATCTGGTGCGGATCGGCCAATGCAGAGAGGAGATATGGCTGATGGATTAACCTAGGGGGCGCAGTGGAGTCAAATCCGAACTTAGTGCTATTGGGCTCTGCAGAGAGTCACAAGCATCAACTGTAACAAGTTTGGTGCAAATGGGATGATGCATTTGTGATCTAGAGATGATCGTATGCAAACGGCGAGGGATTTAATGTCGCCGTTTGGCCACGCCCATATTGTTCAGTCAGCAGAGAGCATTGACAGAGTTCATCATCATTGCATTTCATGTCAGTTGTCACAGGATTAAACCAATGTGAATCATAGAGTAAAAGCAAGACATCCAGCAGTAAAAACAGGTAACTTCCTGTTGGAGGGGGGCGGGGCTATGGTGATGTCATCACTTGACCACGTGAATGTGATCATGGCTGGTCTATAATGAGACATGGAAAGTCTGATGCAGTTCTCACCTTGTCTGTGGAAGTTATTGCACCTTGATGTTTCATGGCGTATAGCCAAAGTTTGACACTTAGCCACGCCCAAATGCTTTGATGTAGAAAAAATTGTAGGATAACTTTAGATCCTTTAGATCTACTATGTCTCAAGTGTGTCCAGAGCGATTTTGAAGTCTGTAGGTCAAACGGTGTAGGAGGAGTTCGATCAGATACGACGTCAATAAAATGGGCATCGTGGCGGCTTTGATCCAAAATGGCCGACTTCCTGTTGGGTTTGGACCATGGCTCCAAGAGACTTTTTTGTAGGTCCTGACAAGATACATATGTGTACCAAGTTTCATAAATGTGGGATAAAGCATGGCTTGGGGCTGATCATTTAAAAAACTCTAGGGGGCGCTGTTTAAAATTTAGGCCACGCCCACCAAGTATTGTTATGGATTCCTGTCTGTGGGTGAATTATGAACCATCCCAGTGAGTTTGGTGGAGCTTGGCTTGAAATTGTGGAATCTAGAGCCAAACGTATTGCAACAATATTAAAGGTCACTTCGCCACGCCGCCACGCCCACCTGCTGTATTGCAGCTGGTTGAGGTTGGAATCCACAATACACCAGCATGTCTTCTATCTATGGATACAGTTTCAGGTTGATTAGGTCAAAGGGGTCAGATAGCGACCGTTCACGGTGAAACATGACATTTCCTGTTCTCAGGGGGCGTGGCCTAAGTGATGTCATAATTTGACAATTGGGTATTGTAGAGCACCCAGAGATGATTAATCAATGAAGGTTTGGTACTTCTATGAGTTTCTGTGTAGGATCTACAACAGTTTTATTTTTCATGGTGAGTATGTGAACTTTGACCCCTGGTAACACCCCTTCAGCAAGCTCGAAAACGCAAAACTTTGATAACTTTGAATGGGCCATGCCTTATGAACAATCTGACCAAGTTTGAAGCCAATCAATCGAAATCCCTAGGAGGAGTTCGATCAAATGTGGAGGCTGTAAACGGCCAAAATGGGGTCAAAATCAAAATTTCAATCCAAAATGGCCGACTTCCGGTTTTGTGTAGACCATGGCTGCAAGAGACTTTTCTGTGCATCTTGGGGAGATGTACAAGTGTACCAAATTTCATGTCTCTATGATAAACTAAGGTAAATGGGGAGGGTCTTTTGAAATTTTCTAGGGGGCGCCATTGAGACATTTTTTTTGTGACTTTCGCGTCGACCTGAAAATACGTAAATTTTTTGCAGTCCCTATGTGTCCACCAATTTTGGGGACTTTTTGAGTATGATAAAGCCCCCAAAAAGCCACTTCTTTTGTAGGGAGAAAAATAAAAATAATAATAATAATAATAATAATAATAATAATAATAAACATTTGAAAAACAATAGGCCTTCGCAGCGCTTAGCTGCTCTTAGCTGCTCGGGCCTAAATATGATGAAATTAAGCCAGCAGTCAGATGTAGTAAACTGAGTGAACAAAGATCAAACCCCAGATCCTGTTGTTTTAAAGACACAGTGCAGCGACTCCGGCCCCGTGCAGCGACTCCGGCCCGGTGCACAGACTCCGCCCCGGTGCACAGACTCCGCCCCGGTGCGGCGCCTTCTCATGACTAAATGCACAAGGTTAAGCTAACTGGATAAACAGCAGGTAAAATATCTGATCTAATGTCTAAATGTGGTAATTTTTCAACATTTTGTTTGAGATGAAAGAAGAGAAGAAGCGGTTCTCCTGCAGTTACTCTGCAGTGAAATGAGGTTGAGGCCAGACGCTGTGAAGCAACTCAAACCTGGCAGATTTTTCTCTTTATTCTGCCAAACTAAAAACCCTGCAGCTCAAATCCAGAACCGGCTCGAGGTGGACAGCAGGTCCAGATCATCAGGCAGGGCTCAACGCTTTAAAGTTTTACATTCTCGTGTCACAGTTGCATTTTTTCTGAAAACCTAAAATCAGGCAAATAAAGGAGCCCAAATTTATTTGATTTTATTTTTTTTCTAAATTGATATTTGTCGATCCAAAACTTTTTTTAAGACGGTGTATTGGGGCAATTGTAAATATAAAATAAAATAAAAGGTATTTTAGTGTATTTCCACCAAAGCCTCAGGAAAAGTAATGATTCATTTCAGACACTTTCTAGAAAAAAAGTCAAATCAAAAATGTTCATGTTCTTTGTAGAAAATTTCTCAGATTATTCTAAAAATTTGGCAGAAATTTGTTCTTTTTTTCTCTGGAATGACACTTTACATCCATCCAGTTTGAGTTTATTTTAAATTTCATGTTTTTGGACTGTGGGAGGAAGCCGGAGTACCTGGAGAGAACCCACCATGCACAGGGAGAACATGCAAACTCCATGCAGAAAGACCGGGGCTGGGAATCGAACCCAGAACCTTCTCCACCCACTGCTCCACTGTGCAGCCTCCTCCTCCATCCATCCAGTTTTAGTTGATTTGAAATGTTTTTGCGTTTACCTGAACAGGAACTGAGGCTCCTGGTTACTGTGTGTTTTACAGCTCATGTTTATATTATCGTGTGTTAAACATTCCCTCCATCTGCTCACTGAAGCCATTTTTATCTCCACACACACTGCGCCACAAATCCCCAGAAATGAGTCGTAATCTGGGAGATCTGCGGCGGATTTAACACTTTCTGTTTGATTCGGTTCATCCAGGACCGCACCGGCTGCATCTTAAACCGGTTTCACTCAGAAACCGTCTCCTCTTGTTATCAGATCGTTTCACATCCATCAGCGTTTCAGCTGCAGGTCTAACATAGACGTCGCGTCTCTGCAGAGCCTGATGGGAGAAGATGACGGGATCTCCTCTGATCCTGACGTGCTGTCATGTTGGTTCCTGTCAAACTTTGTTCTTTCTGCAGTCAGAACAGGAAAAACAGAAAAATCCCTCCAGCTACATGAAGTGTTGACGGTCCTGAGCGTCTTTGTTTGGATTCATGGATCAGCTGCTTTAAGGCCTACAGAGACTGACTGATGGTTTCTGCTCTCAAACCGTCACTCAGCCTCTGAACGTCCCTCAAGATCCAAGAGGGAGAAACTGGAGATTTACTTCATCTTCTCCTCAAATGACCACCTGGACCCAATTGGTTGATTCTGAACAGTTTGTGTCCAGCATAGGCGTGGTCTGCTAATTACTCTTTACATTATGGATCTTTCTCTTTTAATTTTCTTTAAATGAAAAGAGAAATAATTTTGTCTTGTAAACTGTTGTGAATTTATGAGCTTCAGAGTTCCAGCCTTTCCTCAAATTCAGGTCTATAATGAAGATTAAAATGTCCACCTTCATGATTTATCTCCCACCGACTGCACAGCAGACAAGTAGCTCCTGCCTCACAGGAGGAACAACACAAAACCAGCTCCTTTTCATTTTGAGGGTGTTTTCACACCCAACAGTTCGGTAGACTCGGTTACATTTTCAGCTGCTGTGGTCAAACGAACCAAACTAGATGAAAAACCTGTTCCCCTCCTGGCCTGTGGGGGTGCTGCACCAAGAACCACTGAAGGAAGTAACACGAAAACCTAAAAAAAAACTGAGCTCAACTTCGTTCTTCACCAAATGTGAAAAAAAAATGGAAGCGTCAGATTTTAGCGGCTGGATTCCTTTTTTGCTTTTGTCTGAAGACCACGAGCTGTTTCTCCTGCTAGCGCTAGGCTAGCATGTTTATTTACCCAGAATGCTCTGCGCTGTAGTCCACTTGCTGCTTTCAGAGCGGTCTCTGGTCCGCTTGCTGTTCACATAAGCATCCAAACCGAACCAGAGTTCACGTTCATCACCCACATTAGAGCTCGATTACCCGCTCACGCCGCCACAGACGAACCAAACCTTCTGCACAAACAAACTGGAGTTGGATTAAACTAAGCGGAGCTGGTGTGGATTATTTTGACTTTTTTCCTGCTTTTATCTGTGTTGTTTTTATTAATATTTATGTGACTTGCATGCAGAGCCTCCTTTGCTTTCACTCTGCAGAGAAATGTCAGAGTTGTTTCGCAGCGCGGCTCCTCACAGCTGTGACAGGCTGACATTTGGCTCCTTATCTCTTCTTACAGCAGGTCGGCCCCACTCTGCGATTCTGTCGCCGTTATCAGGTGCCAGTCGGACTGGATGAACACGCGTGAAGAAGGAAAATATGCAGAAACAGCCTCTGCTGAGAAGAAAAGCAAAATATGAAGCATTCAGAAAGCTGATCACCCATCTGGTTAAGCATCAGAAAACCTTCGCTGGGAAAGTAAAAGCTCTGCTTCATGACCCTGTAGGAGCTTCTGTTGCTGTTTTATTAACAGGGAGATTTTATTCAACCACTTGAGGCCAAACCTGCTGGAGCTGAATCCAGATGTTTGAGCTGGTTTCTCTCCTGCAGCTCAAGAACAAACCATTTGGTTCCAGCAGTGAGAATAACTTTAAAAAATGAGTTTCATTTCTTTCATTACAGACATTTAACTGCACTGTGTTGGGCTGGAAACCTTTCTGTCCCTTCCTCTACGTTTGCTGTGTTTCTCATCGACGTTTTCTGGCTTTTCTTGATGAACTTCGTTAAGAGTTCAGACTCGTTTACCTAAAATCCCGGTTCGCTGGTGAGGCGTGAAATCCTTCTGTCACTTTAACATGAAATTCAACTTTCTGCTGCTAATAATGAGCCTCGTCAAAAAATATGTTCTGATTTACTAAATATGAGTCTAAATGTTAATAATACATGGAGATTATTCACACAGTTTGGTGCCAACATTAATAAAGTAACCAGGAAGCCGAGGAGTTTGACCTGGACGTTTCAACATTTATCGTAGCAGGAAACGCTCCACCCGAAGTCCCGCCCCCTCCAGAGTCACCGTTGTTGCTAAGCAACTGATCAAACACTTTACATCAGTACTAAAGGTTTGCATGCTGTGTGATCAACTGCTTGAGGATCTTAAAGGTATTTCCTCCTTTTGTTGTGCTGCATCTGTTTCGTCTTTTTTGTGAAATATAAACATATTTTGGAGCATTTAATAAACATTTAATACTGGATACTTTAAATATACAGAATAAATAAAACAACAAATTAAATAAATTCATATTTGAGCTCTGTGATTCTAAAGGTCTGGTGATGCTGCCAGCTTTCAAAAGTTTAAATCGACCAATCAGAGGCCAGCCTCATGCACAGTGAGTCCGTCTGCGGGACGTTTTCATCACACCGCAGGTTAAAGAGAGAATCTACAGATCCATCTCTGCTGCTGCACCTCTGGCCGTCTGCAGGTGTTTCCTCTGGACCAGCAGGAACAGCTGAGACAATAAACTCAACATTTCTCCAGCCGTCAGACTCTTTTCTGACTCATCAGACGTTAAACTGAATCTGCTGTGATGGGAGCTGGCAGAAACGGCAGAACGTCCTCTTTGGTCGTTTCTCCGTCTGAAGACGTGCGAACCTTTGATCAATGTAAGAAATTACAGAAGCAACTCGCTGCTAATCTACTCTTTGGGAGAGCAGAGGGAGTTGGATGATTAATTAGTCCGGGCCTAATTACCCACGCTGCTCTGCAGACTCGCTGGTGCATGACTCGTCCTGTTTGGTGTTTTTACGCCGTCGATATCGAAATGCAGGAAACAGTGTAGCATTAACTACTCATTAAAGGCACTTTAATGACAACAAATTGGAGGCTAAAGGAATGTCAGAGATTAGCATACTGCAGGCGGCTTCCAGCTCTGCAAAACCTTTTCATGCTTTCACACGCAGACCTGAAGATTTCAGGTATTTAAAAGACTTAATGTGACCAAGGAGTTTCACACCGTCGGACATTTTCACATTTCACTTATGAGCTTATAGAAATTTACTCCTCAGAACATCATTTATGAAGGCTCAGACTTCATATCAAGCTTTCCTTGCTGACTAAAACATTAAAGCTCCTAAAGGAAATGATCCAACATGGAGTTTACCTGGTTGCACATCAACACGGATCAGAAATGAGTTCTGGCAGGCCCAGAATGAGGCGAGCTCATCAGAGACGCTGCCTGAGTGGGAAATGGACTCAATCATTCACAGATGGGCTGAAAACTGCAGCCAGCGTCCAACTGCAGGACCCAGTGACCGGAGGTACCGGCAGAACGGAGCAGTAAAGGAACCTGAACGTCAGTCCAACAAAACCAAACGGTAAATATCTGACTGCACGGTTTTAAACTAACGATTGCTTGAACTTTCTCAGAACCTTTCCAGAACTTACCAGTCGTCTTTGGAAATGAAGGTTCCTGGAAAGTATCACATGAGCATCGGTAGAATATTCCTCCAGTTCTGTTGAAAATCCGGATCAGTAACTTAATGGACCCAGAAAGGATCTGAGAAGTTCAAAGAGGAAACTTTAACTTTTTAGAAAAAAATAACTTACTAAACTGTACTTTTTACTTTTACTTGAGTAAAACTCTGTTGAAGTAGTTTTTCTCTTACTGTGGTACTCGGGTCTCTGCCCGTCCGGGCGGATCCGATGTCGTTTCCCACACAACTGGTGTCGGCTGCAGTGATTAGCGGCTGATTTGCATAAAATAAATCAGCTTTAAGACGATATTTTGGAAGAGGAGGAATTTAAAATGAGAGGAAATGAGCTCTGCTGAAATGTTGGGCGGATGTTTGGGGACATGTTGTTCGTCCTAATGAGTTTGTTTTGCATCAGGTGTGGAGCAGGTCATCCTGCTCTGCCCACCAGGAGCAGCAGAACCAAGTTCAGGCCCGTTCACTGGCAGCCCGGTCCTGTGTGGGAGGAACCGACTGCCGGTCAGCTGGAGGAAACTTTCAGCTTGATCCTTAAAATGCCAAATTTCACATTTTACTTTACATTTTGATCCTAAGATGATGTAAATTTTAAATACTAAATAATTGACCATTTAACCTGTTACTTTTTACCAAATATTTTTTACTCTTACTTTGAGTTAAGAAATGTTTTACTTGAAATATTTACATAAAAGTAATTCACAATTGTAGCAAAATTTCCACTTAGGTTTATAGTTTGGTCCATTTAAACATGTAACTTTGTTACTCATTACCTGAGCAGCTTTTTTACCAAACACGTTTTACTGGGTAAATGTTTGGCTCTCTGCCCTCCATGCTGGCAAAAACCAGATTTCACAACAAAAAAACAAACAAACTGGAAAATGCTCATTTAGTCCAATTCAATTAAGTGTACAGGAAATCCAATTACAGTTTGTCAGCACTAATCTGGTGGCTGGCGTTCTTCATAGTGTTGTTTGCCAGCGAATTATTGCTCCTTTCCAAGCTTTGACTCCCATTAAACCCTTGTTGATGCTGCACATTCAAGAGGCCACAGGCGCTAATTCAATTAGACAAATACAACCTCTGGAGGCTGGAGAGATGCTGGTGACTCCGTTCACCTCCTCAGCTGTCATTCCTACAGAAAGATGAAAGCATAATTAATGTTTTCTGGGGTCAGAATCCACTAATAGTCACAGTGGCGCCGCGTCGAGCTGCACGGCTGAAGCATCAGAGGCTGAAAGGTTCCTGGGATTAATGCTGCTGTTACAGTACAGTGAATTACTAGCAATGAAACAAACAGTCACAGACCAAGAAGTCGATTAAAGAACAAACATTTTAAGGTAAATAAGATTTTTAATAGAAACAAAAACCAGTTTAAAAACTGTTCAAATTGGAGCTTATTGGGAAACATGTTGTGTAGGATCGGGATTTTAAAAATCAAAAAGGATTTTATTAAAAATGAATAAATGACATCTTTCAATGTGGGAATAACTTCACATTTAAATGTTTGTAAGTTGAGGAGCATGAAATCATAAGAGCTGATATTTCCCACCTGCTTCTTTTCGACATAATTGTGTAAAATTGCATGATTACTTGTTTTATTATTTTATTGATCGTAATTTCTCAGTGCTCTACCAACCTCTATATAATACCAAGATAAATATCAGATATCAGCCAAACTAGCTAAATTAGCTGATGCAGCTGCTGGGAACCAGAAGCTTGTTGTTCACTGGAGAGTTTTTACAATCCGTGGAAACTTTGAATTATTCGTCTGCAGAGTTCAGGCCTGAAGCTCCTCCATGTTTCATTCTCCATGTTCACCCGGTTACTGATGATGTCATAGTCTGAGGTCGGCGGCAGCTTGTCCACATCATTGGACATGTTTCCATTCTGCGTCTGACGGGTCGCTCCGACAGCGGGCGGGTCGCTCCGACAGCGGGCGGGTCGCTCCGACAGCGGGCGGGTCGTTCCGACAGCGTTCTGACAGCGGGCGGGTCGTTCGACAGCGGACATGTTGTTCATGTATACTTCTTTACACATTGGTCAGAATATATAACATCAATATATTTTATTTTTGTTGGTTTGGAGGCTCGGCTGTTTTATTGCGCTTGCCTATCAAGATGGCGCAGATCACTCAGTTAGTGAACTATTTGAGTTGCATTTCACAGTTTATCAGAGACTCTGCAGATGTTTGATGTGCTTCACCTTTTCGATTGTTTTTAGAAAGTTTTCCAGAAGCATCTTCTGGTTTTATCGATTTTTTCCCCAAATCTACAATTTAGAATTGGGGTTAGGGTGCCCCCTGCTGTCCAACCTTTCACCTGAGCTTTTGTGTTTGCTCCCGCTTTGCGTAGATGTTATATTTATTTGACATTTTAAAACTTTGAATTGCCCTGACAGCTGAACAAAAACGGAGCTGCTGAGGGCGTATTTTAATTTGCTCCACCGCAGCGCCGCCCAGCGTGGGGGCGGCGCCGCGCAGCTGCAGGTCGGACGGATCCTTTGTTTGTCTCTCATCTTCTGTTGACAGCAGCGGGGGAGCCTGGTGGGAGAGAGGCCACAGCAAAACTAATTCCCTGGAAAATTAGACGTTTCTGCAGCCTGAAAATTGTTCAAAAACACAGACTGGTTGTGAGGCAAAACAACAGGAGCACCTGGTTGTTGTGTTATTTCCCCCATTTGGGAGCGAATGAGCCGCCGCTCCCAGCTGGCCGACAGCAAGCTGCAGGGAGGCGGCCTGCCCTCTGCAGGGAGCCGGCCTGCCCTCTGCAGGGAGCTGGCCTGCCCTCTGCAGGGGGCCGGCCTGCCCTCCACACAGGAAATAAATGCTCATCATCTTTCATTTGCGCCTCGTTTGTCTGTGCGGACGAGGCCTTCCTTCCTCCTGAAGAGCAAAAACTCCAACGGGAAGAAAACAGCATGTTTAATTTACTGTGAATCTGCTGAACTTTAGGAACTACTTCCCACCCAGAACCAGGTTCTAAGGAAATGATCCAAAATCCCCTGAAGCACATCAAAACACTCGCTGAACAGCTGAAGGTGTTTTAGCTGCAAACTGAGGCTAAACACCATATTATGGGATGTCAACTCTAGAATAAGATGATCTGTGTATCGGGAGATGAGCGAATAGTTTTGGGTTAGTCTGTTGCTATAGCGACAGAGTGGCAAAATCGCACCTCTTATTGTTTTAATCAAGCAAAACTTAATTCTTCACATTTCATGTTCCTGTTTTTACCTCAGAATAAAACTAATTCTGTTTTTTTCATGATATTTTTATTCACATCTGATGACCATTAAATCTCCACCACTGTTTTCAATGAATTATCAAAACCTTTCTTTTTCATTTTGAAGTTATTCCTAAATGGGTCATTTACATATTTGTGTGTTTGCAGAAATCTTTTCAAACCCACAACTTGTTTCATCAGAAACCAACCTGGATGCAGCCCCACATAAATAAAACAACTGCGGCGGCCCGGAGCATTAAAACGATCAATATTTTTATCATTTATGACAAGAATCAATAGTTCTGTCCCAGCGTTTCTCTCCTGAATATTATTTCCAGTTACTCTCTTTCTTGTGTGGGACCAAATGAGGCTTCCCAGAGGTATCGGTGCTGGAGGAAGCGCCGATAGGTCGATGGGAATCAACCCGCCTCATTATTCCTCTCCATCCAACGCTCACCTGGGCCATTAACAGCTAAATAAAAACCAAACGCTCAGAGTCTCCACCGTCAGGACGCTCCGCCCTGCCTGCCGTCCCTTTTGTTGTTCAAAAGCAGCAGAGCCTCATCGACGTTTTGTTTAAGTGGAGGTCCTGGTGTTTGGTGAATTACCGGGTGTTTTAGTTCTGCAGCTCAGAGGAGGGCAGGAGGATGGAGCTGGAGGCAGAGTGACTGAAAATACAAACTCACAGGAGGAGGAGCACATTTCTGACAAAACATCTGACGTTTTGACATAAATTTATTCCTGTATTTATTTTCATTTGCACATTTTTTACTTTTTAATCTCAGAAAGTTTCTAGAACAAGTTTGATTTCTGGGCTCCAAAAGTCAAAAATAGTGAGAACAGAAACTCAGTCATTGTGAAATGCAAAACTGCCCTGATCTTTTGTAGACAGTTACTGAGATTAATTTTAAAAATTCAGATGCTTTTCAAGCAAATTTCCAAGGTAAAAAATTTCCAGGTTTTTTCTAGAAAATTTGAGGTTTGCTTCTAAATTTCTGATTTTTTTCTTTACAACTGTTCAAATTTTCAATTATCAAATTTCCTAGAAAATTTCAGTTTTAAAAAAAAATTCTTAAATTAATCTCTAATTTTGTAAATTTTTTTCTAACAAATTTTCAACTTTACAGGCTCAGAAGTTTACAAATTAGTAGTTTTCCCTTTGATTATTTAGTTAAAGCCTAAGACAGGATTTGGACAAAGTTGGCAGGCATCTACAAAATATTTGATTAACATAATAAACTGAAATAATAGAGAAAACAAAACAAATCTGTGTGCATTGTTTTATAAATGAAGTGAAAAAATAATAATTTGAGAGCAAATCATTAGTTATTATGGTAGAGTTGAAAATCTAAGATGCAAAAATAAAATAGACAGCAGGAGGGAATCTGAAACTAAAGCATTAATTTTCCAAGGTTAGTGTTGATGTTTTACAACCTGAGTCAATAGAAGTCAATAAAATGTTGATGTATCTTTCACTTGAAGCTATTATCTTTATTTGACATCATATGCATATTTGTGCAACAGAAACCAGAGAAGCTCAATGTTTGGGCTTCTGTATTTCTGCTGCAGAGTTTGCATCATTTTTGCGGTGAGATAAAGCTGACAGCTGTAATATGTGACAAATTCTCCACTATTCCTGCAGTTATGTGTGCAGCAAGATAAGAAGTTTAATTTAAGATAAATCTGAGCAGCACAAAGCCACTTTAAGGTGTGGGGAGTCGGATAAACACATCTGAAGATGGGGAAGGTGGCGATAAGCTTGACGTGTCGCGTCGTGATCTGGCTGGAAAAGTAGGAGATGATAAGAAACATGAAAGCAAAGCGACTCCAGGGCAGATTCCTCGACAGGAAGCGTGTCACCGGCGGAGATACCGAACATCCCCGCGATGGAGGAGCTTTCCTGCTGGGCTCACGGTGACAAACGCACAAATAAAACCCTGAAGAACGCAACATTAAATAACTTACCAGCAAGAAAATGAAACACAAGATGTTTTCTTCAAAAAGTCATGAGATTTACTGCTGTTGTTCCAACTCAGAAAGCAGATTAGCACTTCCTGTTTGCAGCCGGACAAATAAACTGAATACATAATTACTAGGCTTTTACTCACCTTTTCTTTTGATCCATCAATATAGAAAAATCTAAGAAACTTCAAACTATTTATGTTCATCTAAGCTGCATTTTTATTAGAAATATGCGCAAAACACAATATCACAACTGCAGCGTTCCAGTTAAATCAGAAACGCAGTTAAAATCACACATGGTTATTAAAAATCATGCATTGCCATTTCCTGTCGTCTTCTTTGTCGTTTCCACCAGTAGTAACATCCTTCTTTCCATCCATCTTAGTGAAACATTGTGGAGATTTCACCCAAATTTTATGTGTTATGTAATAAATATTCAATCATAGCACAGGCGCCTCATGAATGAATCCAACACTAAAATATGAAGAGACAAACGGAACAGATTGAAACTAGACAACAAATAAACATAAACGAGAATCACTTAGAAAGACCAAAGTAAAGGGAACAAGAGAAAAGAACAAAATAATAATGAAACTAGAATCAGTCAATAAAACCCCAAACAACCTAAGATCCTAACATTTTGAGATTTGTTCTGATTTTAGAAACACCCAGTCAGTAAATCTCAGGCTTTTGATGCGTAAACAGGCTAAACGAAGAGACGGATTTTAGGTCCAGTTTGATTTGCTTGGCCTGATGGTTCTGAAGCCCAAGATTAAAAATCAGAGTAAACACGTTAAATGGAGCGTTTTTCTTCAACCGGTCGGCGCTTTCACCCTGAGCGGCATCAGTTACGGACAGCAGCCTGATTCCTCTGCAGGCCTGGCGTCCAGGCAGACGGCGCTGAGTGATGGAGCTGGAAGCTGCCAGGGTGGGGAAGCCTTTCCACTTTTAAACTATTGCTTTCCCTGCTGCTGCACCGCGAGCTGCGATAAATGAGAGCTGAGTCTGCGGTCAGATGGAGAAGTTTGACTTGTTTTGGTTCTCAGAGGCTGAAGAATCAGGACTGAAATCTAAACTCTTCATTCTCCAACTTTGTGAATCCACTTTATAAGTTATTGCCGTCTAAAAGTGTTTGAGACGTTTCTGTTGAGCGGCAGAACGTGGCGAGAGGCCGCCGACCCGCCGACCCGCCGACAACGCTTCCTGTCAATAATCTGTTGTTTTTGTTGGTTCCCACTTCATGAGCAGCTTCAAGGATTTTCACACACACAGAGAGACGAGGCGGGACGGGGCGGGACAGGACGGGGCGGGACGAGGCGGGACGGGATGGGACAGGACGAGACGGGACAGGGCGGGGCGGGGCAGGGACGAGGCGAGACGGAATGGGACAGGGCGGGACGGGACGAGACGGGACGAGGCGGGACAGGGGCAAGGCAAGACGAGGCGAGACGGAATGGGACAGGGCGGGACAGTACGAGGAGGGATGGGACAGGGCGAGGTGAGGTGAGGCGGGACGAGGTGAGGTGAGATGCTGTTCTGAAGGGTTAAACCTGCAAACTTTCACACCGTTTCTGGGGTTGAGATTTTTTACTTTAAAACCAACAAAAGCAGAAAAGTTTTACTTCACTTCCAAATTAAATTCAATGTCTTATTATACTTAAATTATTGTACAAGTTTTATTAAACTCCCCACTATCTTTAAACAAATTTGGTGTCAATCCTCTCTGCTAAATTTGTGCAGCAAAAAACAGAGTTTGTGCTGCTTTTTTAAAAAAGATATTATAGAAGGTTTAAAGGTCAAAAGGTCAAACAAGTCACCACAGTTTACTGTAATCCAACAAAATTGGTGCCAATTTTGACACCCATTTTCAGAAACTAAAATCTTTTCTGCATAGAAAATGCAACAATTTATGTATATATCTACATATATTTATAATTATTTCAACTTTATTTTCTTAATTGTATGACTTTGTTATATTATTTACATTTTATTTCCATATTCCAGCTGTATTTTTTGAAATACTTTGACTTTATTCTCTTAATTCTTTGTCATTATTTTAACTTTATTCTCATAACTTTATTGTTTTATTTGTCTTTCTATGACCCCAATACTCTGTTGCTTGAACCCATTTCCACCTGTTTCCGTCATCTTGATCTTTATTCATTAGAATTTGTAAATATAATGAAGCATTTATGATCCGTCACCATCGACCCGACCAGCCGCTCATAAACCCGAGGCGTCTTCTCTCCTCACTGATGTCCTGAGTTTCTGGAACTGCCCTCCTTTCTGACTCACCTCCAAAACAAATCCATGAAACCTCCTAACGAAATCCTGGTTTCAGGAGAGAAATAAAAACAGAAACCTGCAGCCAAACCTCATGCATGTGCTTTGGGGGTTCAGCCTTTGTGCTCATTGATCCTCCGAGCGGCGCGGCGCGGCGACGTGGGAGCTGGAATCAATGGAGCAGGAAATTAGCCCTTAATTAAGAAGTATTTGTATTCTAGTCACCCTTCGCCGCCGGAGGAGACACCTGTGTGCATACCAACCACAACTTCACAGGAAACGACATGATTTATGAGGAAATACAGATTAAAACCCGACATTTACAGAGAGAAACTCAAATAAAAGTCATGCCTGCATTTGTTGGTCTGTAAATGCGTGTGCGTTCAGAAAATCTGAAAAGTGTGGCGTGCATTTATATTCAACCTTCCTGAGTCAAACTTTTTTTTTTAAATGTTTTTCTGCAGTTCAAGTTGAAGGATGTTCCAAATCTAAACCCTGAACTTCTCACTGATTCTTCTACTCAAAATAACGCTTTCACAACAGATTCTCACTGTGATTCAGGTCTAGACTTTGACTGGGCCACTTTTAATACATGACTCAGCTTTGAGCTAAACCATTCCACTGCAGCTCCGTCTGCACAGCTCCAGAATGAAAACCAGGCCAAACTGGCAGGAAAAGAAGGAAACATTGTGCAAACAGGAAGTGGATTCACCTGGCAGAGTTTGTTTACCTGGAATTCCTTTACAGTGATTCGGACCTTTTTGATCTTAAATCCTCTGCTGTATGAGAGGAAAATCTTTACTGGAGGTTGTTCCGTACAGAAACCATAGAAAGCGACATTTTAAATGCTAGAAACTGTAGAAAAGGACCGTTTATATCCTGGAAACCATAGAAACGGGTCAATTCAAGCCGTTGCTCTCCGAATTCTCTCCCACTGTTTTTACAGATTATTTTAAAACGCAGCTAAAATCATGTTTGTGCACACAGGCTTTTGATTTAATGTCATGTTATCTTTGATGTGCTTTTCCTACATGTTTTGTGAAGTACCTTGTGATTTTATCGGTGAGCGCATTCTGGGATGATTGACAGCGTTAAGCCCCGCCTCTTGGCTCTGATTGGTCGTTTTTGATTCATTTCTTCTGTAATAACTCAAGGAGCAGATTGATTTTTTTCAGAGATTATCTGTTTCGTATTATACTGTTACAATATAGTAAATGTTTTAGCAAATACGTAAAGAACATTTTTTTTTTTATAAGTTACTGCAGCTTTAATGTGTGAACTTCCAGGTGTCAGAAGGTCTGCAGTTTGTCCAACGTGCCCTGAATGTCGAAATGAAAACAGAGTGAAGGAGAAAATGGAGGAGGCAGAGGATGAAGGTGAGAGCGCAGCAGGAAGTGATCAGATCTTTACCTCCGCTCAGACGCCGCGGTGCAATCAGAAACCACAGCTGCTTCTCTTCTCGCGCCACAGGGGATTCTGGGAAATCCCGCTGAGCGGCGGGCGAAGCTGGGGAACGAGAGGGAAACGTTCAGACTGGACGCCTGCAGCCTGGAGACGTTTAACTTCAGTGAATGAAGAAAAAACGTCGTTTTCAGCAGTTTATGCTGAAGTGAGACCTCTTGTTTATATGCCATCTTTGTTGTTCCGATGTTTTCTGTCTGCTGAGCCGGTTGGACCTCAAGTGAATATCAGGAAAATACCAATAATCATACACACATACATATATAAATGTAGAAAATATAGAATAAAAAAATGACAATAATGAAGTCATAAAGTTATTAAAGTCAAAATAACTAGATGATAAAGTCATAATATTACAATAAAGTCAAAATAATACAAGGATAGTCATAATAATAGAAGAATAAAGTCATAATATTTGAGTAAGAAAGTTTTCTCGTATTCTGTTAAAATTTCAACTTTATTCTCTTAATTTTATGATTTTATTCTCCTATTTGATATAAATATGTATTTGAAATAAATGTGATTTTTAAATATTTGTTTGCACATTTAGTCTTTGAAATACCAGAATTTGCACATAACTTCATATTTTTGTCAGTCTGATTACAACATTCATAGAAGCTGCTTCAGATGTTATGAATACTCAGTTACTTCAGTATCTGTTTAATTAAATACTTTTTACTCAAGTAATTTTTTGGGCGACTTAATTTTTCTCTTTTTTCTTGGGTGCATTTGTTTTTTGACAGACAGCAGCAGCGGTTTCTGCATCCTGCTCATCTGAAGTCACATTTATCTGTTTCGAAACCTGCAGAGGATCAGATGATAATTTCATCTTTCCCACCAAACCAAAACTGCAGAATTAGGAATTCAAACAGGCGTTTTCACCTCAACGGTTCTTCGTGTTTGAACTTCAAACGGGAGCTGAAAGCATGAAGAACCACTGAGCTGATTCCTGCAGCTGGCTTCCCACAAAGTTACCTGACAAAATGAAAAGATTTAAATATCGCTAACGGCAAACAAACAGAGATCATAAAGATACAATTCAGTTCATTCGTATCACAGCAAACAGCTCAAAGCACTTTTTTAAAAAAAAGCACATTTCAATTCAATTATGCAGGCAGAATTCAAATCTGCTGCAAAAAAAGTTCAGTTTATTATTCAAATTAGTTCAAAAGTTTTCCATATAAGGAATCCCACAGATTGCACTGAGTTAGAAACTGTTTAAAACTAATCTCAATAATAAACTGAGTTAAACACTGAAAGTCAGGACCAAGAGCCAATTGTTTTTAAAGATACGATCTTTACATTACTGTTTAAATTCTTAGATTTTTGAGGACATTTTGTTTAATTCTGCCATATTTAGTGTACAACCACCTCAGTGCTGCCCCCTACTGGTTGGACGGTGGGTACTGCAGGTTCGTGTTCCTGCTGGTTCCTCAGTCAGAAGTTGGACCAGCAAACAGAGTTTAATCTGATTTACATGATGCAGTCATTCAGACAAAATATAGAAATAGTAATATTTATATAGAAATGATCTGAGGAAAGTTAATTTGTGTAATTTCAAACATGTTCTTTAATGCTTTGTTATTTTTCCTCCTGTTTGGTTTAGATGCGTCTGAATGTTGCGAAGTAAATAAACTCGTCTTTCCTGCTTAGCATTTTTTATTTGTTTGGTTTTCTTCTCGCCCTCCAGAGGTCAGACTGGGTGGATTGTTTTGGATCTTTGTCCAGTTTTTCAACTGAAAACATTTCCTCCCCCTTTTACACCTGGAAAAAACAAAACGATACTTAAATGCATTTTATTTCCTCATTAAATAATAGAAACCTTTTAAATTGTAACTGTAGCCCTGAAGCAACAAAACACCATTCTGGTAAATTGAATATTTTGCTTGAGGGCAACAGCAAACCAGGAAGCGGTCTCCATGGCAACATGTGTGTTTAGGTACAGATGATGTTCAGCAAAATGTTTTATTTTTAACCATTTAATATGTTTGACTTTGGCTGCTGTAAAGTTCGGGATGTTACTGAACGGTAACAGTGAACTTTGACCTTGATTTGCTTATGATTTCCAGATGATTTTCTCCCGTTTATGCTGTGAATTTAGCTCCATTTTGTATCAATTTATGGAAGAAGAGGGTAGAAATCCCACTGGCAGCTGAGCAATAATGAAGACAAAGAGCTGCAGGAATATTTACCAGAGGAAAGGAGATCCAGGATGCTGAAGGTGAAACAACAGAGGCAGGTAGAAAATAAAGAAGCGATGGGATTTCCTCCCTCATTAGTCGCCTAATTAGTCCACCTGGGCGTAATTCAGCCTCAGTTTGATCGCAGCTGCTCAGTTTCTGCTGGATTAAAAACACCTTTGGAAAACAACCTTTAAACAGGTTTTACACATATTTTCATGAAAACCCATATTTCTGGTGCTTTCCAGCACCATAGATAAATTTTACAACACAATGTATATTTTTATACCGTTTAAAAAATGTGACTGTAATTTAACAGGCGTCTGTCTCTTTAAAAACGCTTTAAACTGTCAGTCTGTGGGGCATTAATCTATATAATGTGTTGTGAGCTGAGTCAATGACATACATAAATTTTTCACTAATATTCTATTTGATCAAATATGGCTGTAGTTGATGAGTTTTTCTCTTTTTTCAGATTTATTTGTGAAGCACATTTTGATAGCAAAGCAGTTCTCACTGCTTCACATCATAAAATCTCAAAATAAAATTAAGAGGCTTGCAGTAATCAATGCGACTAAAGATGAATGCATGGATGAGTTTCTCCAGGTCCTTTAATCCTGGAAATATGTTTCAGGTGACAGAAGACTGTTTTTGTAACTGCCTTTATGTGACTCTGAAGGTTCAGCTGAATTCAAACTCAAAAGCTTACCAAGTATTTTTAGAGCAAATATTTTAGAACTATTGAAATAAGAAAAACTAAATTACAAATAACTTTTCAGCAAGATATAGAACAATATGATATATACAGCACAATATAAAATATAATATACAAGTAAATAAAACATTATTTACTTATGTTTTCAGTTCATGTCTTTGTTCTAAAATTGAAGAAAATAATCCTCCATCCTCCTCCTCTGCTGACGGGACAAATTTATTTCATTCATGGCCGCAGAAAACCCACTCAGGGGCCTCCAGTGGCCCCCAAGCCTCACATGTGTGAAGGTTCTCTGCTGCTTTTCAACACAACCAGCCGGACATGTTTGGATCCAAGCAGTTTTATTTCCTGAGGCGTCAGAGCTTGAAGGTTTGCCGGATGGATTTCCTCAGGATGAAGCTCCTGGACACGCGGCCGGTCGGGTAGCTGCCGTCATCCATCGCCTGGCAGCTTCTGGAAACCAAGGGGCTTTGATTAGGTCACTGATTAGGTCACAGCGGCCCGGCGCTCCTGCAGGTACTTACTTACTCGCGTCTTGTTCGGCCAGAAGCCGTTTTCAGGTGCCTGGATGAGCTCTGTCTGCTTGTGACCCAGTTGTTGATGAGCACCGGGCCCAGTTCGGCCGGGCGCCGGAGTTTGGTTGGCAGTTTGAAGCCGGTCTCCCGTATGGCGGCCTGCAGGCGCGTGTTGCTCCTCGGCGGGGCGGCGCCATCGCCGCCATCGCCGCCCGGCTCGTCCTCCTCATCCGGGAGGAGCAGCAGCTTGAAGATCTCGTCTTTGGGGTTAAACATCGTCTTCCTGGTTCTCTTTTCCACACAGGAGGGCTCCCAGTCTGGGCTGCAGGTTTTAGTTTAAATACGGCCGGAACCCGGACAACAGAACCTTTTGAAAAATGCAACAGAATCAACGCAGAACTGCAACGAAGGGCGAACATGCGCTAACGGGGATTCCTGAGCCACTTGCACCAAAATCTGCTTTTAAATCATTTATTAAACTTGGCTGAAAACTACGACGGCGTATCATAGAGAGGAAGAAAAACAGCAAAACATCTCTGAACTTTTTAGAAAACAAGACAGTTTCTGAGTTTCAGAAGTTAAATGTTTTCAGCTTTTGGAGCTCAGAAATTTCCACATAATTTTCTCAAATATTTCTGATATTAATAATTTTTTTCTAGAAAATTTTAAACTTTGCCAACTCAAAAATGTTCTTTTTTTCTAGAAAATTTTTCTTTATAAAGTTGAAAGTTTTGAGATTGTCAGAATTTTTTTTTTAGAAAAAAAAAGGAAATTTCTGAGGTTGTAAAGTCACAAATTTTCTAGAAAATCTCAGACATTTCCACTTTTTTCCAGAAAATTAATTTTTTTTAAAATGAGATTTTTTTTCCTAGCCAATTTTTTACTTTACAAACTTTTTTTCTAAAATATTTCTGATATTAATATCAAAATAATTTTTTTTAACATTTTTGACTTTTTGAACTCCTAAATCTTGTTGTCTTTCTGTTGGACATATTTGAGATCAATCTCAAAATTTCAGATTTTTCTGCCTCCAGTGGCCCTAAGGGGCCGTTCTAAATACGGCTGCTGTTCTGTAAAGTAAAAGTGAAGCAAAACTTGTTTTAGTGCTGAAAATAAACTCAATTCATTAATTTTACCCCCAATCAACTGTAAGAGATTTTGCAAACTGGGTACCAATATATTGACAAGACAAATTGATCTACATCATTTATAAATCCCGACAAAAAATAAATCAAATACTTACAAGATTAAATTATTAAAAAATCACAATATAACTATTGAAAAATTTTGTAGGTTACTGGTGGATGGACGGAAGGTTACATGGATGGACAGACGGTTGCATGGACGATGGACGGATGGATGGACGGATGGATGGACGGAGGGGACGGTTGGATGGACGGGGATGGATGGATGGATGGACAGACGGTTGCATGGACGGACGGACGGATGGATGGACGGACGGACGAATGGACAGATGGTTGCATGGACGGATGGATGGACGGACGGATGGATGGATGCATGGTGTGGGTTGAATATTTCAGGTTGCAAACTCTCTTTCCATAGCAACCGCATGACGCCATTTAAAGCTGTTTGCTGAAATTATCTGTCTTACCAGAATGTTTTATTTTATTGTTTGTTGCTTTTGTTCCTGTACAAAGTTTTTTTTTTTTTTTTTTAGCGTTTTAGCCTTTTAGCTTTTTAGCGTTTGAGTAAAACGACCTCCAGGACAACAAAACCATTTTTTCTCTCAGGTTTTCTCTGTTTTCTGAAGCAGAACTTCGAGCTGAAGCTTTAAATATTAAATCAAAACAAGCATCTTGATTCTCCTTCCAGTCATTTTACCAACAGCGGACAAAAAAATTATCCTGACAAACAAAAACCAGCCAAGCAGTGTGTGCTCTGCAGATTTTAGCCCAACTCCTCTTCTGCTGCACGTTTCAGTGAGCACTGCTGAACTGCAGTGCCATCTACTGGCGGGAGCGGGAACTGCAGGGAGGAGTGATTCAGGTCTTTGGAGAGAAAATATGCAGAAACTCAGTGACTATTTCTAATAAAATCCAGTTTGATTCACAAAAATCCTGCTAAAATGTGACTAATAAAAACTTATTCATATTAAGTTATATATAATATGAAATCCCAGTGAATAAAGGACAAATAAACCCACTTAAACAGAAATCAGTTGTTTTTTACTTTATTGCCTTAGATAGTAATAAAACATACAATGTGATGTAGTTGAATTAATACCCTGATAACAAACAATGAGTTTGCAGTTTCAGAAAACTTCAAAAACTGTCCTTACAAACAACATAAAATAAATTATGATTAGTAAAAATGAGCAGATAAAATGTTTGAATTTGTTCATAGAAAACAAAAAATGGCAAATTCACTTTGACATTCAGTCATGGCTCAAATGTCATTACTTTTAGGAAAAACATTTAAAACATGGTTTACTTTTCATTTCCAAACTATCTGAACTTTATAAAAATTATTGGATTAATTGGGAAAAAGAAAAAGGGAGAAGTTTGAGGAAATGCAACAATCTGCAGCCAATAGGGACCTGAATGGAAAACATTGACCCGTGTTACCATGGTTACCATGATCAACTCAAATGACGATGTAAACTTGAAACATTTGTTTTGTTCTGTTTTAGGAAAATCTGATACTTTAATTTGTATTTAATCAAATTAATTCTGCATAAGTGGGAAGTTTTAACAAACGTTCACATCTGGCAGTGAAGCCCAACCTGAATGATCACAAAGATAAAATGCTAACAAAGACGGTCCTTTGTCTGGACCACGGCATCCAAGTTATGGTTCGGGGGCCATTTGTGGCCCCAGGGCTGATCATGTGCGGCCCCCGACTTCAGTTCAAGAATAATACAAATTGGGCCCCCAGTAAATGGAGACTCTATATTTTTAATCAGCACAAAATTATCACAAAGGAAAATCTTCCTACAATAGAAAATATTGGAAACATCACAATTTATTTCTTTGAATAATTGCACTTTTTCCATTTTTGCAGGGATGAGCGACTTTTAATCAATTTCATAAAGTTCTCTGATCACAGCAAGCATTTAAAAAAAAGACCAAAACCCTGATTTTGCTGATTGATTAAACTGCAAAATGACTTTTAATAAGCCAAACTTGCAGAACTCTTTTTACATTTTTCATCTAGAATAATTTAATTGATGACTTTCTAACAACAAATCTGACTACTGCATATTTTAATTAAAGTATTGCATGCTTAGTTTATTGTTGAAAAAGTAGAAGAACATTTCTGGACACCTTTGGCCTAAAGAGTTGAACTTATCTGCATTTCTCCAAAATTTCTTCAGAAGAAAATGTTGGTAACTTTAACCATGTAGCCTCACAGATCCTATAGAGAAGAAAAACTGATTTATGATTTCTCCTGTAAGCTCTCAGCCATTAAAAGCAACAGTCAATCAAAATAAATTTAAGTGCATTTTAAGAAATGTCACCCCAGTGGGTGCAGTCAGCTCCATTAACAAATAAAGCAAGCAGAAAAAACCCACTCAGCATTTATGCAGCGCAGTTCATCAGGGAGATACTGTCGTTTTGTGCAACATTAATATCATAATGAACTATTTGGAATGCATCATTTGTTGGGTTGTGTATTCCAAGTGTCAGGAATTATTTGCGAGGCAATTTTATATTTATTGTGTTGGCCAGAGTCAGACGGAAAAAGGAGGGAAATGTGGCCGGCGTCCCGGCAATTACTGATCAATATAATCTTATCCGAGCTCCAAACTGGACCTTAGCTCATTAATTTATATTTCTTTTTAGAACATCAAACTTCATATATTACCTAAAAACATCTGAATTGTGCTTAATTTCCACTGTTATAAAAACAACCATCAAACAACCAACTGGATTCATTTAAAAACACACAAATTGGCCACCAGAACTGTAGGACGCCTGAATGCTGCCTGCTAAAAATGCTAGCAGTAATCTTTCTTTCATTTATAAAACAGGCACAAAGTTCTTCTTTGATGATGAATACCCAACAGCCTTCAAACTCAGGATTTTCACTTTACAATAAGTTATAAGAAAAACATGTTGCAAAAAAAATAAGGCTTTAAAATTTCTCTTTCAGTTAGCTAGCTGCTACATGCTAACTTAGCTCACCTGTAGTTCTGTGGTTTGAATTAGCAGCACATCCTCTGCATAGTGGCCTACTGAAGGTATATTTATGCTTAATTTATGCAATTTAAAGTTTTAATGGCCAATCTGTAAAATAAATAAAAACACAATAACTTGATTAGGTAACTTTTTGGGCCAGCTGTTTGCTAGCATGCTAGGTGAAGCTAGGTCAACTCAACTTTGTAGCTTAGCTGAAACTAGCACATCAGAGAAAACATTTATGTTTTGGACAATGTAATGAGAAACTTGTCTGTTTTTTATCTGAGATTATGCTCAGTTTCTGCAGATAAAGACGATTACATCAGTTAGCTGTTTGCTAAAGGCATTTTAAATCATGTTTCATAAACTGACTGGGTCAAAATTGAATTATAATTAAACACAACAAAAAATATAAAGCAGCAAATACAACCCGGATATCTGAATTTGTGTTTTGGCTTTTAGTACAGGACAGAAGCTAACGTTTTGTTGTAGCTCCATTGCTATACATAGGATCTGTTTTAGCAGAAAATCCTCATCTGTGTGTAGAAAAGACTTTTTTCCTCTTTTGCTCTTTTAGCTCTTTTTAAAGGTTTCATTTTCATTGAAAAAGTAGCTGTCTGCCACTTTAATAGGTACAGTTTGACCATTTGAAAACAGTTCAAGAATCCAGTTTGAAATGATTTGAGCTCTGTGACATGTAAGTTTGGATTTCTCCCATAGAAAGGGATTTAAACAGAACCAGCTGATACTAACGCGCCTAACAGTGTGCCAAGAAAATATCCCCACACCACTATACTGCTACCACCAGCTTTGATATAATAAGCTCCCATATCAGCTTTGATATAATGCAGCAAAAATGTTTGCTTTCATATTGTTTAGGCCAAATGCTGCCATCTTAATGTTGCATCGATCAACATTTTTGAAAGCTCTTATGAATTTAGCCTTCGCGTTTCCTTCTCATCATATGTCAACAATCGTCCTGCGTTTACATTTTCTGCTCTTCCTTTTGAGTTTCAGCGATTTGTTTTCGTCCAGATAAGTGATTAGCTGATTGGCTAGTTATGCTAGCAAGCAGTCAGATGTGTCACAAATTTATTTTAGGAATATTTTGAGTAGAGTTTCAAAAGCTGAAAACTTGGTTTGAGTTTATAAATATAACAATATAAATAAATTTGAAAAATTTATTTTTTATCATAGACAGAAAAAAAAGTAAATTTACACCAAAAACTAAATCTCTTAAACGTTCTATAAAACAGAGGGCGTCTTGTCCTTAAAGGAAAATCAAAACAGTGACTTTACTGAAATTAAATCATTTTTTAAAGTAAAAGTTTGGTGGAATTATGCGAGTTTTGAATCTTTACACGTTTAAAGTTTAAACAACCTCTAACTTTAGTGTTAATTTGGATTATTTTACATACAAAAGAAAATCATAACGGAAACAAAGTGACTCGTGCTGTGGTTGTATGCATGTAGGGAAAGTGCAAATTAATTTAAATATACTTTTTTATATCCAGAAGTATTCAAATTTAAAATCCTGTTTGAGACGTTCCTTAACTACCAACGAAGAAGAATCTAGACTTTCATGTTTTGATCCTAATTTAGGTTTAAATAGGTTTAAATAGTTTTAAAAATGTGAAATATTCATAATTTATTGAGTCAGGTGATGTTTCCTTAAGTTTACAGATTATGAAATATTTTTTCTTACAGCTTATTGCTTATTTTTCATGTATTGCTAGTAAAACTATTGACCTGAGTGGAGAGATGCTGCATGTTTTTGCTTCTACAGAAAAACTAAGTGAAATTACGATTAACCAAAAAAAACTAAAAAATGATCAAATGAAGAGGAAAAACTTATGTTGCACTCCAGTTCCAGCAGGGGGCGCTGCAGGTTTGCTGCTGCTATTTGCAGACTGGCAGTAAATATAAAAAAATTGCTTGATTTCAAGATTTCTAAAAAAAAAATGTTGCTTTTAGTGCACAAGCATTTAGAGGAAAAATAATTTTCTGCTAATAATTTGTAGTTACATTCAACAGAGAAATCCTTGAAAACTGAAAACTGTGTTTGGCGTAATATTTTTAATTTTTAATCAATTGTCAGAATCATCAAAATAAACAGAAACAAAGTCTTGAATTACTGAAATAAAACACTTATGACATCATAATTTATTCACCTGAATATTTGTGGAAAATGGAAGAGAACATTTGCTTGAGTTTGACTAAAATCTGAGGATTTAACCTTGAACCTGGATTAGTTTGGACATCAATATTTAGATAAATATTCAGTCAGAAATGCAGTTTATTAAATTACCAAAATAAAACTCTGGATCTGCTCTGTGTTGGAACAGCTGGATGGATGAAAAACTATTAAAAATATATAAAAGTATTAATGTTTACCATGAAGATTATTATAACTGGACAATATTTTGATCCAACTTTGATCTTTTAAGCATTTTTACCTGAAAACAATCCGGGTTGGATCTTAATGTTTATTGCTTTATAATTACTGCAGCTTTTGCATCATAACTGAGAGGTTGTGTGAACTTTGACCTCACCTGGAAATATCTAAACACTTCTTAAAAGAAAATGCATAATGCCAAATTATAGAAAACATAAAAAAAACTAGCAAATTCCTAGTTTTTCAGGTAAATTTTCTAATTTTGCCAAAAAACCTCGTTACTTAGCTGCTGAACATTTTGGATGTCTGGAAAACCTTTTTAGATAAAGTGGAGGGAAAATGTGTTCTGCACTCTTGCAGCTGCTCTGTCAACAACATGGCTGCTGAGCTGCGGAAAGCTGTTTGGACATTTTCAGCTGCTATTAATCGATTATCGTGTTTTTCACTCAGTTATATATTTCTATGTAATGTCACAGTTTCAAACTAAATATCTAATTAGACTTAGTATTTATTTGCTAGCTAAATTTTAACTTCAAACTAAATATTTTAATTTAAGCTAGTTCTGCATTAGCTACTTTGATTACTGATTAAATATTTAGCTCAGATCTGTCTGATATTTAATATTAGATATTTTGTGGGATTAATAATTGTAGAATTATTATTGAGCTAGCTCTGAGCTAGCTTTCTAACAAATTAAATTTTGAGCTAAATATTTAACTAGGATGGTAAATATTTAGCTAGTTCTGAGCTAACTATACAGTTAGCTACTTAGCTTGGTAGCTAAATAGTTAGCCAACTTTAGCATGATTTTTAAGTAGCTAATTAGAGACAGTTAGCTCAGAGCTAGCTAAACACTCAGCAAGGTGTGAGCTAAATCTTTTGTTAGCAAATTAACTATATAGCTATCTCTGAAATAAATGTTTGGTTCAAGGCAAATATTTTGAAACTGTGACATTTAGAAATTATTGAATAAAATGGAGAAAATATAACTTTGAAAAATTAACCCGTTTTCCTCTCTTGGCTAAATGTTGCTGTTAATTTTTGAGTCGAGGAAACTGAGGTTCAGTAAGTTTCATAAGATATCCGTCAGGTAAATAAATGAGCTTAATGCCATTTCTGGGACTTTTGCTGATTTGAAACTCAAAAAAAGAGAAATCTCAGCTGGAGAAAATGAGAAAATGAAGCTCCTCCAGCTGAACTTCGATTCGGATCGGAGTGAGAAAGAAACTAAAACCGCTTAACAATCTGTACAAGAAACTGGTTTTCTGTATAAAAGCCTCAAGTTTCAGGATTGAATCAGTAGCTTGGAGGTGTATTGCTCAGTCAGCCGGGTGTGAGTTTGTTAAAAACACCAAAAAGTCTGCAGTCCTGCAGGTAGTCCAGCACCAGAACCTCCAGGGTGCTGCTGCTCCCGGATCAGTGCAGTAGTGCAATCATAAAATCAGATTCCTCAGCGCGCGGATCCGTCCTGCCGGGACCGGACCGGTTCTGGCATTCAGTGCAGAGTCCCGTCCAGGTCGGCAGCAAACAGCTCCTTGTAGAGCGGAGGGAAGAGCGTTCGGACCGCGTCCGGGTAGACGGTTCTGAACGCTGTGAGCTTCTCAGAGTGGAGGCCGCAGAGAGCGCGCAGCGCCGACGCCTTGCACCGCAGCTGAGCAGGAAGCGCAAAACACAGAAAACCAAGATTTTACTGAGATAATGAAGAACGACTGAGTGTTGGGCCAACCTGGGAAAATAAAGCAACAAGAGGAGCCAAAGGTTCGGCTCAGGTAGAACTCTTAGTAAAAACTAAGAGTTACTGAAGAGTCCACTCAGGTAACTGATCAAATGATCAATCAATTAATATTTAAGTATTGCGTCATCAAACAGACCAAAACATAAAGTTAATAGAACCAACATGGCAATAATTCATATAAGGACAAAAATGACAAAATCAGGCAAAAGAAATGTTTATAAATCAGTTTCTATCAACAAAAGAACTGAAGAGACTTTAACTGCAGGTTTGTTTGTCTGGTGAGTTTTGATTAAAACTCGTTTTTCTTTCAGTGGGTAGAAAATCCAGATATTTTACTCAAACAAGAGCAAAAAGCAAAGTGAAGTAAAAATACTCCTAAAAGTCACAATATTTTGATTTTAATCCCCACTCTATAAATTGGATTAATTTTACAGTATTTTCATACAAAAGAAAAATCCTGACTCTTTTAAAAAAGGGATTTCTAAACACAAAGTGTTGAGAAAGTTGCACTGACTGTGTCTTTGTATCATGTTTTATTTTTCATTTTATGTTTATTCTAATAAAACTGACTAATACATAAATCATAATAATGTCTTATAATAAAACTTAAATTGGTTGCAATTCCGATATTTTCCGCTAGGAGGCAGCATGACCTCAGTTTCATTGAGCATGCTGGGTTTTTCTCTTTCTTTGAAATATTTTCATTTTATTTTTTATTTCATTTGCTCCATAATAAATATGTACAGTTCAACTGTAAGGAATTATGAATGAAAAGGAGCAGGAAGAATCATAAATATAAAATATCTTCCTCAACTCAGAACAGACATATTTAAAAAAACACCGAAAATATTTGGCTTTTTTAATGACATTTCAATTCATAATAATGATTTCAAATGTTTTTAAATGCAGAAAGAGTTTCTTTAAATTAGATATTTTACAACCTGATTGTTGGCACGTTTAGCTCTCCATCATACCTTCTCCAGAACTCCGTCGTCTCTGCGGTTCTTCTGCAGGACGTGCTGCAGGGCCGACTCGGTTTTCCGCTGCAGCTTCTCCACCTGCAGCTTCTCCCGCAGCCACGACCGGTCTGCAACAAGCACACGCAGATAAGCACTAAAGAACAGAACGGCTGGAGGGTGCGGAGGGAGGGCGTACCTGCAGAGAGCAGAACGAAAGCGGAGAAGAGGGCGATCTCCTCCTCGCTCAGCTGCAGCGAACACATGCTCTGAGCGAAGTCAAACACCGACGAGATCAAATCATCGCAGCCTGACGGAAAAACGCAGAAGATTCACTCTACAAAACTGACAGATTTGAAGTTTAACTCTACACAACAACTTAAAATTTCAACATGATATTTTGTGCTGTTGTGATAACGATGAAAGTGATGAGAAATATTTATTGAGAAACATTCACTGCAAAAAACAGTCTTACCAAGTATCTAGTGCAAATATTTTAGTTCATTTGAACAAAACTAACTTACAAATAACTTTTCAGGAAGAAAAAGGATATAACTAGACCAAAAATATGTGGTAAGATTTAGCATTTTTGCAGTTACCCATTTGTAATACGTTTGTTTAGTCACAAAACAAAGTGACTTGTGTCATTAAACTGCACATATTAGCTCCATTTAATTATATTTTAAAATTAATTCATATTTATTGGTACTTTCAAAGTGGCTGCCCAGTGGCACAGCTGGTAGAGCTGTTGCCTTGCAGCAAGAAGGTTCTGGGTTCGATTCCCGGCCCCGATCTTTCTGCATGGAGTCTCCATGTTCTCCCTGTGCATGGTGGGTTCTCTTCGGGTACTCCGGCTTCCTCCCACAGTCCAAAAACATGACTGTCAGGTTAATTGGTCTCTCTAAATTGTCCCTAAGTGTGAGTGTGTGTGTGGATGGTTGTGTGTCTCTGTGTTGCCCTGCGACAGACTGGCGACCTGCCCAGGTGACCTGTCCAGGTGACCCCGCCTCTCACCCGAAACGATAGCTGGAGAGGCACCAGCAACCCTCCCGACCCCACATCCATCCATTTTCCTTTCCACAGGAAGGAAAATGGATGGATGGACTTTCAAAGTGGAAAAAACTGTAAAAGTAACAATCCCAACAATACAGACAGTTTAGGGAGGTTTAAATCTGAATTATTATGATAAGAAATTTATCACAAAATATGATAAACGATACGAGAAATGCTCAACCAAAAATCTCCAATTTTCAAGCCAAAGCAACAACTGGGGGAACATATGGAGCAAACTCAGAAACATTTAAAAGAAGAATGTTTTTTTTTACATTTTTTTAAATAAATATGAGCTACTCACCTAGTGATTTGAAAACGTCAGGACTTGCAAATTTCCCATCGAAGTAGACGGCGTTGTGCTGAGAGTCAAAAACCCGACACATTCGTACGAAGATGACCTCTAAAGATCCTGCCAGGAGAAATGAAGAGTTCAGTCCAACAAGAGGGAACAGATTTAGAAAACCTGAGTCTCACTGAAGAGTTTCTGAGAGCAGAGAGTGAGCAGATTTTTAAGTTTTCAAAGCTCACCTTAGGCTGAAACAATTAATTGAATAAATTGTGATTAATCGATTATTGAAATAATCTGCAACTAATTTAGTAATCGATTAAAGATTTGTTCACCGGCTTTCAGCAGCACGATCTGGTCGTTCTGGCAGAGATCCAAGAAGCCGTCGATGCGCTTCGCGAACTCCACCACATACTGGACGGCGTCTGTGATCTTCACCGCACAAAGCTGCCACATCGCCTCCTGTGGCTGAACAGGGAACAACAAGAAGAAGATTCAGAAAAGAGTAAAAAAACAGATTTCAGACGAGCCTCTCAAGATCCACAGGGTTTTATGTGTTCAAAATAACCAACACAAATCTAATTTTGATTAAAGTCAAAATTGAGAGAAAAAAGAAAAACATTTTTTTGTTTGTTTGTTCCAGTGAACCCAATCCTGTTTCATACCATTTCAATCATCTTGGTATCAAAACAGATGGGAGACTCCATCAGAAGTGTATTTTCACAGCATCTGCTTAAGTGTCAGAGAAACTGAGGGCATAAACATAAAGTTATTTGAATTTTGTCTTTCAATTTAGGCTGAAAGTTGAAGTGGAAATACTGCAAGACCCTGAGAATTTCTTTACATTATGCAGTACATAAACCTTTCAGAAAAACCGTAAATAAGGCTAAAAGCTTTTGGAAAACATAGATCCACATTACCTGTGCAAAGATTTATGAAGCTGCAGGAAACATTAGCAAATTTATAGAAGTAAAAAAACCTCTAAATCACCTACAAAAACTGGGAATGTCCTGTGTTTTTACTTACTACGCCTTAATACATTTATTTCTGCATGTCTAAAATTGCTTGTTTTTTTATCCAATTATAATAAAACACTAAGAAAATATTATACTTGGCTCCAGTGAAGTGTAAAAAATGTTTTTACTGAAAGAAATGAAAACCAGCAAAATATATACTCAGATATTTTTTGGCACTAGCAGAGCTCCATACAATGGAAGTCAGACCGTTATCAAGAAGCTACACAACATTTCGTGGGGTTTGGATGGAGCAAACGGACCTTGTTCTGATATTTCTCCACCTCTTCCTGCAGGAAACTCTGCCAGCTCATTTCCTGCAGCTCCTCCCTCAGGTACTGACACGTCTCCAGGTGAGATTTGCAGATGATTTGAGCCAAGTGATCTGAAGCAAAACAAAAACCAAGTTCAGAATTATTCAAAGCTAAATTCTGACAGATTCTGTTCTCCAAGTGACATAATTTGCCAGTGGAACTCGTATTTTTCATCAATGTGAAGAAATTATTGACTTAAAACAATCTTCTATACCTTGCTGAAAAATGATAGAAGATTAGTTTTGTTAGTGTACTAAGATATCTGCACTAGAAATTAGACAAAGTACTTGGTAAGATTTAGTTTTTTTGCAGATTCAGGATGTTTTGTTATGAAGAGATTTTCAGATTTTTTTATCAAAATAATTTTTGAAATACAACAAGTTGCCTATTGTCCATCCATCATGCAACCAACAATTTCTATTGTTACAACATGAGCAGCAGAAGTCGGGTCGTTCAGGCAGGTCAGTCCAGATAAACCAAAACTGAACCATCTGCTCCACCTCCAGCTGCTGTGGTTCTATCTCTCTGCACTGAGTCAAACCAACCAAACCCTCTGAGCAACCTGTTCCCCTCCTCGCCTGTGGAGGCGCCGCACCAAGAGCCGCTGAAGGAAACCACGCAAAAGCACTGAATACACAGAGCACAAGGTCCTTCTTCACCAAAGGGAAACTAAAATGGAGGCGTCAGATTTTAGTAGGATTTCTCTCCTGCTATTTCTCCCACTAGTGCCAGGCTACCACATTTATTTTGGTTGTATTTACCCAGAATGCCCTGCGGTATAATCCACTTCCTGCTTTTGGAACAGTTTCCAGTTCCAAAACTGGAAACTGCTTGTGTTCATATTTGCATTCAAGCCGCACCGGAGTTCACTTTTATTGGTAAGTTTTAGAGTCTGTATACTCCAGTTAACAATTACTAAATTAGTTGGCGATTATTTCAAATATCGATTAATCAATATTAATTGGATTAATCGTTTCAGGTCTAAACAACACATTTGTCATCTTCCAGTTGTTTTGAAAAAAATCCCAAATTTCTAAAATCATTTATCTCAATCTGATGAGCTGAAATCCAGAAATAAATTAGAAACTGAGTAAAAATGCAACAAAAGTCCAAAGAAACTTCAAAAAACCCACCAAAAATATTGAAAATCTGCCTGAAAAATAAAAATATGACATCATTTATATTAAACCTCCATTTTTCCTGTCAGCAGTATTTTAGCCTTTTTACCAAATAAATATTTATGAATGGAAATTAGAGGGAAAACTTTTGTTTATGCAGATAATTAGATGAGAATAAAGCTGAACCAGCAGTCATTTGTTGTTTTTAATATAATAAAACAGAGAAAGAGTCCAAGATGATGATGCACTTCCTGTTTAGTGAGTTTTGAAGTTTATCGTTCAGAAAATCTCCAGGGAAAATAAAATCAAGCTGATTTCCCCAAACGAGCCGATAGCTAATTACCACACTGAGGTTTTAATGAGCCTCAGACCTGCAGCCATTTTGAACCAAACGGCCCACAGGCAGCACCTCCAACCGCTTTCTTCCTCTCTGGTTTCTCACTCCTTCCTCGTTCTGCTTCATCTGCTGCTGCTGAAGCAGATTCACTCCATGTTTGATTCCTACAACTACAGGAAAATGTTTTACATCTTCTTCTTTTGTTTATTCAAGCCTGTGCTGGTTCTGTAACGGTTCCATAAGGGAAACCCAACCATCCGTCTCCCTAGCAACCGTCTCCAGGTGTTCTCCTCCCAGAATGGACTCTTGTTGTGGATGTTCTGGTTCTGCTCCAGTTTGGCTCCAACTTGAAGCTCCTGCAGAACCTGGCCAGCCTAAACATGAAGCTAATTTCTGCTAGTAGAAGCTAGTTTAGTTTCTCTGAGGTGATGCAGGAGGGACTCACCGTGTTCGGCCAACGTCAGGGTTGGAGAAGCGTCTCCGTTGCTGAAGGAGCAGTAAGGGAAGAAGTCGTCGCCATGTCCGTAGTCGTACAGCGGCTCCGGTTTGATTCCGTTGACGTCGAGTCCAGACTGGTCCGGAGACGGCTGGATGTCCAGGTAGAACCCTCTACATCCTGCGTCTCCTGCTCCCGACTCCGCCTGTTCACAGCAACATACCTGTTGAAGAAATGGTTGCTAATCCAATCACATGTGGGAGTTGCGGCTGCAGACCTTGGAGGTCAGAGATCCTCCATCTGGTGAGGTCCGGTCTTTGTAGCAGGCTGGGTCGTCTGCTGGGTCCGTGAGGCCCGCAGAGCACAGCGTGTACGTGGGGGACGGTGACTCGGCCTCATCCGGGCTGGGGCTGCCGACGCTGGGGGAGGTCCGGCTGGGCGCCTGCTGCTGCTGGAGCCGGTGCTTCTGGACCTCGGCGTACAAACTGTCCCGCTGCTTCTTTGACATGCGGCCGAACTTCACGGCTGCCAGAGAACGGGATGAGAAAACATCTGTTAACTCATGTCTGGAACTGGAAAATATTTGGATTTATAGTCCAAAATGAAGGAGCAGAACTTAAAGCTTAGAGGCCTCCTGGTGGACTAACTGCCCACTGATCTACAGACTAAGACAGATGGGCGATTCCAGGTGTGGTGTACTACTTACTCACTGCTGTGTGTTTAGGCAGTGTGTGTTTTTTGGGTCGGTTGGTGTTTGTGGGTCGGTTGGTGTTTGGCGGGTCGGTTGGTGTTTGGTGGGTCGGTTGGTGTTTGGTGGGTCGGTTGGTGTTTGGTGGGTCGGTTGGTGTTTGTGGGTCGGTTGGTGTTTTCAGTGTGTGTGTCTCACCGTCTCTGGACATGCCGGCAGACAGGCATTTCTGCAGGCGACAGTGCTGGCAGCGGTTCCGGCTCGTTCGGTCGATCTGACAGTTTTTCTGCCGCGGACACGAGTACGAGGCGTTGCTCTGCTGACTCCGCCTGAAGAAACCCTGAGACCAGAGGCGAAACACTTTGAATGTTTTCTTCTCCTATTTGGGACTCTACTGCTTCCAAAAACAATCCAAGCACTTAAAAACATCATCCAATGTTCTTTTGACAATTAGTTAATAATTTTTGGTGTCTGGAAAACGAGCCATTTCAAAAACCTTCCTGATTGTTAAGGCAATGTGTGCCTGTCACTTAGCAACCCCAGTGAAGCCCAACCCTGTTACCTAGCAACCTAGCAAGTGACAGCCCATTCTAAAACAGCCCATTCTGAAAGAAGCTCAAAATAGATTAGAATCTCAAGGATGATTTGGCGCTAAAAATGTGAACATGTCTTATATAGACCATAGATCGATCCTAACCTGTTCAAGGAAGCATAATATACCACCTTTGAGATAAGAAAGACCCGCAGAGTTTCCATCAAAAGAGAGGATTGTGTCATCCATTATCAAATTACAGCCTAAGAATAAAATATATCAGTAAAAAGTTTCCAAATATGCCCAACTGACTAATTAATCAGGACATCGATCTTAGCAGATCATTATTTGAGCTGGATAATATGTCTTGTGTTTGTGTTTGCGTGTCTCCCAGCCTTCATGGCTCTTCAGTGAAATCTCCATGAAGTGGCTGATTGTTAGACGAGCCTCCAGCTGTCAGAGCGACTGAAGCCTTGTGACTGATGACCCACATGGAAACGCCTGCAGCTGCTAACAGTTCAGGCCCAATCCTCACACAAACTGTAAACAAAAGCTAAACACGAGCAGCTAGCTGCACTAAGAGGTGGTTTCCCAGGGCGGCAGTGGAAGGGGAAGGCGCACGAGCAGCAATATTTTACCTCTAAGTTGCATCCTGACTGATTCTTTTATTTTTTGGATGTGTTGTCAGTGAGGAGGTGGAACCTGCTGCCAGATCACTGAAGGCACATTCACACCAAAAACCTCCGAAGAAGACACTACCTGCATTTCCATTACAAGCGCAAAGTTTTGTCGATATTCCAGTAACATTGAAAAAATGCAACTTATTCCCACGTAAATAAGTTTGTTTACGTGATAAGTCATTAAAAAACATCCTCCTCCTACCACTTTTCAAAACAGTTATGTGTTTATGCCTCGAAATCGAGGAGGAGTTAGAGCAAAAGGTTCGGGATCAAACGGATCTTACCTTGCAGCCCTCGCAGGTGATGACGCCGTAGTGGATCCCTGAGGATTTGTCTCCACAGATCTTACAGGGGATAATCTCAATCTGAGCTGCAGAAAAGACACAATCAGGGACAAAAAGCTCAAAAAAGCTTTCAACAGTTAATCCAACACAGCTCACATTAAAACCGTTTCCTGTTTGAAACATCGAGCACTGAAGAACTTATTGGTTATTTCTTTTCTTTAAATAAACAGAGACAGAGTCAATGGAGAAGCCCACAGCATCACTCCTCCTTTATTCAGACAGAAGTGGAAGAAATTACAACACTTTGGTGTTTAAATTAGTAAAGTTTGACATTATCTCATTTCATGGTAGAAATCTTTATAAGATGAAATTTCAGCTACGATTCTATAAAAACCATAAAAGGAAACGCAATACAAGTATAGTCGGGTAAATCCCGGCTCTAATAATTTCAGCAAATTATTAGATATCATGCTTAAACAAAAAGAAATGAAATAAAATTACAACAAATTCTTCTTATCATTATTACTTTATTTTTGTAATATTCTGACTTTATTCTCACATTTTGTACTATCATAACTTTATTTTCTCATTTTTATTACTTTATTCTCATAATATTATAACTATTCTCATATAAGTGTCTTATTGTATATTTTTAGTATGTATTTATTATTTAATGGTTTGTGATCAAATTCGGCTTTGTTTCTAATTCTTTTTGTTGAACTCTTATGCAGTCGTTTCACATCCTTTCCATCTATTTCAACATGTTTTGAGGTATTTTTATAAGAGAACAGGGAGAATAATTAGTCTGGAAAGCTGTAAACAGTCTTTTAAGGCCTTGATTCTCTGATAAAGGACCCAGATGGTTTAGATGAAGTGTCAGTGCTGTCAGAGAGCTCAAAGCCAACCTGACTGAGTGTATTTATACTCTCAGAGTGACAGCTCGCCTCTCAGATGCTATATTAAGCAGAGGGACGTTATGTAAGAGCGTAGCAACATTAACACAACAAACAGGAAAGTTTCCATCCACAGACAACAGAGAAACGGTTCATCTGACATTTCAAACGCTCCTCTTGAGCCTGACTTTACGTTCCGGGATCAGACTGAACTTGTATGTTTGCTTTAAAGATCTGATAAATTCAGTTTGGATCTGAGGATCAACATGCCGCCTCTAGAAACATCTAAATGTCGTCTACAGTTACATGTGGGGCGGTTCTGATGCCGCCCCGCCCGTCCTGCTGCGTCCAGGCTGCCACAGCGGGTCGGTACCGCCCGACTGGCTGCCGCTAACATGCTAGCACTGGAGCTCATTTCTGTGCCATTGCTATATTTAGCAAATGGCTAATTTAACATTAGCTTCAGTTAGATACTATGACGGTGTAGCGCTTAGCACTAGCTTTGTCTGGATATGTTTGTACAGCGCTTTAACAATAGTGGAGTTACTGTTCCTGATTCTGGTTTTCTGGGCCTTTTCCTGCCCTGGGGGTCGTAGAAGTGCTGCCAGGTCGGGTACTTTGGTGCCCAGGTAGCAGACCACCTGGCCTTCGTTGCTCCTGGCTGCTAAGCTCTGGGAACTTTCCAACCTTTTTACACCACCAGGTGATAAATTCATCCAGAAATCACTGCAGAGCACAAAGCCTCTATCTGGATGAGATCTTGGCTCACACTGAGGGGACGAGATGTGGCAGGAAGATACTGAGTCGAACTTTAAAAAGTATTTACAGATTTTTGAAAACCCCATGAACGCCGCATCCTCAGCAGCCACAGCCTCAGCAGCCGCATCCTCAGCAGCCACAGCCTCAGCAGCCGCCGCCGCCGCTGCCTCCGCCACAGCCTCAGCCGCAGCGGCCGCCGCGCAGCGCCGCCGCAGCCTCAGCAGCCGCATCCTCAGCAGCCACAGCCTCAGCAGCCGCCGCTGTAATTAGCTCTCCGAACGTTAATCCCGCCTGAATTCAGCATTTCAACATCAAAGCAAATGTTGAACAAAGCCTCCTCCTAAAATTAGAGTCGATGTGGGAGCAGCAGATATTTATACGTGCAGCTGCAGACCTCTGATTGGGCTCCAGCATCCAGCAGCCTCCCCCTCGGACGGCGCCGCCGAGCCTCGAAGGCCGCGCCGCTTTCTCTGTTCCGGCTGATAACAAAACCTCCGACGAGGAAGAGGAGTCTAACTGATGAGAGGAAGGTGGGGGTCTGAGGATAACCTTGGGTTCGCTCACATTTAGAAAAACAAAAAACATTATTTGTTCACATTTTACTGCAGCTGAAATAATAAGGGCTAGGCATTTATCGGATATTATATATCGTGATAAATATCTTGTTATGATCATTTTGATTTATTGTTATGATAAAATCCAGTTAATGCCGTTTTTAAAAATCAGGAAATTGTCTCTGCTGATTGTTAGTTATTTTCTCCACCGATCAATAAATTAGAAAATATGATTAAATGCAGATAAAATTAAACTTGTCACAATAAAAAGATTTGCAAGTTATTGCGGTAAACAATGATATTGTTGTTTTGAGATCATTTTTAAGTAATATTATGGTAATAATGACATAATAACAATAATGCAAGAAGACAAAACTGGAACTGGGAGACATTTTAAATATCCAAAAGAAAACACAAAAATAAAAAACACTTAAAACTGAAGCCATTAATAAAATGGATTATAATTTCTGTAAGAAAAATTTTCCTTTGAAAAATAATCAGAATGGAAATGATCAGGCTGATTTTCACATATTATGCGATTAACGGATTATTGCACAGGATAATTATCTTATCGTTTATCATTTATCTTGATAATTTTCTTACAATCATTTTGATTTATTATGTTAAATCCCAGTTAATGCTGTTTAAACCCCCAAACGCTCTGTACTGTCAGGATTGTTAGTTTTACTTCTTTCATCACTGTTTATTCAATGAAAGCATCAATAAATATGAATACATGTGAAATATGATTAGTACATGTTATAAGGAAGCGTATTACAAACAGAAACATTTTTAAGAGTATCTGTGTTTCTGTTTTTGATGTGACGCCCAGTCGCAGCCATACTGCTGAGTTTCAAAGAAACAATAAATAATAATTCTTACTGTCACTTTTATTGTTATAATGATACTACAAAATGCTATGGAGTCATTTCTCAGTGGTTATAGTATTCATTATTAGCTCGTATTATTAGTTTAAACTAAACTACAGTGAAACATTAGTATAATGAATATATTCCTCTTCAGGGTTTCTTTGTATTTTGTACATATTCAGGCTGAGAACATCTTCATATGATGTAGCTGAGAGTTTGATTGAAAAAGTCAGATTCCTCTCTGGTGAGTTTTTACACGAGTCAATCTGAAGGGAAAGTCGTTTTAATGACTTGTAGGCGTCAGTACGCCATCCATCAACCAAACAGAAAACTTTCATGTTCTCCTCCTGAATCTGCTGCGAAAACTCGTCAAGCAGCGGCGCACACAGAGCCGCTGTGTGACTGAAGTGCTTTGAGCGTGGGGTTGCTGGACCTGTTTTCATCATCCCTCAGATCGCTCTTCCCATCGAGTCTCCCAGGCTGCAGTCGCACTGAGAGGAGAGCTGGGACGGACCGGGACTGCAGCCAGGAGAAGAAAAGACATTTTCTCAGTTTGATCTGCAGATTAAAGGGAACCTAATGTGCAAACTTCACGTTTTGTTCTTCCATTGAGCCTCCACTGCTTCTAAAAACAGTTTTGTGGAGACAAGTTAATACTTTTTGGTGCCTGGAAATCGAGCCGATTCAAAAACCTCCAGAATGTAGCGTCACAAATCTGCTTTCTCTAATATTTCCATCTTTTTCCTGTTTATAGTTGCAGAAATTCAGCGCAGGTTTCAGTTTAATCTCAATTTCAGTGTCTTTTATTACAAGCAAAACAAAGGAATGGGTTTGCTGATTAACCTGTGACTAGAAAACTTTTGTCCACAGCTGTTATAAAAACAGAACATGCTGTCCTTGATTAAAGAAATTTCAGTTGAACTGAAACCTCTTGCTGCATTCTTGTTGGTTGTGCAGGACGCTCCGCTTCTGCTTTTCAAAGATGCACAGTGGTTTCATTGCTCATCTGTTTGCAGCCATTTTCAGGTGTGAATGTAAACATTGGGTTTGGGGGCGTGGCCATCAGCAGCGTATTTGGATTTAAAGTGACAGATGCCCTAAAACAGCTCAAATAGGCAGAACTGAGCAGAATAAAATCTCCTTTTCCAAGAATGATTTTGTGGAAAGAAAATGTAACATTTTTTACAGATTACCCTGCCCTGTAAAACCAGAACAGATCACAACTGTTGTCGGTCAGATCTCTGTCTGAAAGTGATGCATCGTCGACCCAAACATCCTTTTAATCCGTTTCTTCCTGCACTGAAGCCAGTTTCAACCGGGATCTTCCAACGGTGGACATATGGCGGAACACATGGCGGCACACATGGTGGCACACATGGCGCTCCAACACGGTCAGCAGACGAAGCAGCAGCTTGTTCATCAGACAGAGAATCGAAGGCCGAATGGGAGAATCTACGCTCCACCAGCATCAGCTCAGGAGATCTTGCTGTTTTCAGGATTAGGATTATAGATGTGGATTGAAATAAAGTTGATCAAAGTGTTTGGTCTGAACTTTTTGTTCTGACCGAATGTTTAAAATGAGGCAGCAGTCACAAAGTGACATCCATGATGGTTTTATACAAGAATATTAAACATAAGAGCTTCGAGTGTAAAAAGTAAAAAATTATCAGCAACTTCATAAAGTTTCTGCTCCAAAAAGATTGAAACTCAGCTATGAAAATTCTCCTCCAACATCCGTCTGCCTGTCGCAATAAATCAATTAATCAATTAATCACATGATAAATTAAAAGAAGCTCAATAATTTCTATTTGCATGACTTATCGTTTTTCTCTTTCTACCAAACAAAAGTCTTCAGTCTTGTGTTTTTCGCTCAACAGGTTCCTTTTTTTGAAAGTCTATTTTCTTTACAGATTTCATAATTCATTTTATTTATTGTTTCTGTTGTTTTGTTTATTTATTTTGGATATTTTCTCCAATCTTTGGCTAAATGTTCATTAGAATTTAAAGTTCTTTGATGTTTGAGAATCTGTGATGCCATTACCGTTATGTTACTGAAAATCTCAATACACCTTTAATCTGCAGGCGTTGGCAGCTCCTCTGACCATTGCAGAAAAAGATGGTTTGATGTCAGGTTTTGGGAACGTTGACAGCAAATTCAAGTGTTTTTCTCCTTTTAGGACACTTTCCCACCTGACAGTCCAGTAGACTTGGTTCAGTTGGGATCAAAGTTGTAACATCTGTTCATCTCCAGCTGCTGTGGTTTTCTTTCTGCTCTGAGACAAACCAACTAAACGCTTTGATCTACCTGTTCCCCCCCTCGCCTGTGGGGGGCGCTGCACCAAGAACCACTGAAGGAAACAACACAAAAACCTCTGAAGACACTGAGTCCAACTTTCTTCCAAATGGAAACAGAAATGGAGGCGTCAGAGATCTCCTTTTGTCTTTGGTCTTTAGCTAAAGGCCAAAAGACATTTCTCCTGCTAGCGCTAAGCTAACACATTTGTCTTGGTTGTATTTACCCAGAATGCTCTGTGCTCTCGTCTGCTTCCTGTTTTCTTTGTTCCGCTTGGCGTTCACATATGCATTCAGATTGAACCACTATATCTGTATCCACCTGTGTGCAGGTGACTAATTAATTAATGCATAAAAATCAGCTGCTGGTTTTCCTCTTAAATCTTTTGGAAGCAGCATTTTGTTGCCATTTTATCATTGAATGTTTGTAGATTCCTTCTTTATCTGATGGCCTGCAGGCTGATAAGCCAGTAAATTGATATTGTTGCACTGCAGCAGCTTGAAGTAGACATTTTATTCTGCATCCAACACTTGAACTTTAAGATTTGCTCCCTGTGGATGCTGCACTCGGATGCTGCTGCAGAAAGTGTAATTAACAGGATAGCGGCGCTAAGTGGAGCCTAATGAGCAGGAAGAACTTCACGACAGCCACTGCTGCTCACTCCAGAAACGCTGAAGCTCGGGCGAACCGATTCCCTGATGGATAAATTATCTCAAACTGAGCTCTAAAGAAATAATAACGTTCAGATCAAAGACGGCGCCGAGGATCTGAAACGAGTCGAGGTTTCCCTGCAACAACAAAAACAGCCTCCTGCTTCAAATCTGCCTCCAGTTTCTGAATCTTTTCTCACCACTGCAAACCAAGAGCTGCTGAAAACATCAGAGTCTAAAGATGGAAGTCAGTAAATCCTGTGTTCACTTGAACGCACCACAAGCAAACTGGATTAATTAATAAAGAGGCTTAAGAAACAAGAACATATGAAGCAAAGCCATAAATAATTCCTGGATGACAACATTGTGTTCCCATTTCTACGGGCGGGGGCGACTAATTCCTGAATAACACCAGCTGCAGACTCATGTGGATGTGGATAAATCCTGAAATGATCAGTTCTTCTGCACGTTTTTAGGCAAAATCTGTTTTTTTGGTAATATTATTAAAATGTGACTTTATTTTATTATTCAGTTCATTTCTTGCACTTTAAATATTTATTCAGTTATTTATTGTTGAAAATTGCCAAACATGAAGGGATAAATTTAAAGGGGAGACATTTCTTAGGTTAAAATAATTTTTTTATATTTTAGTTATTGAGACTGAAATGATGTCACCTCTTCCTCCTCCTCCTCTTCTTCGCAGTAACAGTTAAATAATCTCCTGGCTGTTGTAATCCTCTGACATAACAAGCTGGCTAAACGCCTCCTGCTGCTGTTTCCCTCACAGACTGAAACTCTGGACCGGACGGTTTAGGAACAAACACAACGCACAAAGAAAAAAGAAACAAAGGAAAAGAGAAAGAAAGAAAAAAGAAAGAAAGAAAGAAAAAAGAAAGAAAGAAAGAAAGAAAAAAAGACAGCAGCGGCTGAAACCTGCAGCAGCAAAACTCTGACATTCTCTGCCTAAAACACAACGGTTTCAAGAGGAAGTTAGTTTATTTTCAAGGGATAGTTTAGATTTACTAAAGAGGGCTTCTGTTATAAAAATAAATAGGTGATGTTTGGTTAAATAATAAAATGAATAAAATAAAAATAAAATAAGTGGTGTTTGGTAAAACAAAAAGCATACATACATATACAGTATATATATATATATATATATATATATAAACAATAAAAACTGAAAAATAAAGAATAAAGAAGTAACTTAACTCAACTTAAAACTGAATTTAAATTAAAATATATAATTTAAATAAAAAATGAAGAAATGGGGTTCAGCTGAGAAGCTCTGAGTGGTAAATATCTTACTCTCTTTGCACATTCACTCCCTAAATCAGTTTTCTAAGAGCAAAACCAAAGCAAAGAAAAACCACCTGAAAACGTCTCGGCTCATTACAGACAAACTACAACAACGATCACTTCAAAAATATACAACTCTGTTGATTCAGTTAAGACTCTCACACCTGGACAAACTTCACACATTTAGTTTCTTCACTTTGTGCTGAAACTCACAAATCCGCCTCTTTTTCTGTTTACTGGTGGATATTATTCCTATGTAAATAACTCAACCCAACTACAAAGTGACATAAATACACCAAAATAATACCTTAACAATCAATTTCTTCTGTTTTTGGTGTTTATTTTGCCATTTATCATTTATTGTAATAAATTCCAATTAATGGTGTTTAAAAGAACAAAACTGCCATCATCGTTTGATTGTTAGTTTGATGAATTCACTGTTTGTTCAATGAAAGCATCAATAAACACCAATAAATGTAAAAATGCAGCTATGATGTGCAGATCAGTGACACAAATCACACTGGTGTCCTAAACACATGTATTCCACCTGGGAATGTTGCTCAGGTGCTTTGTTTGTGTTTGTGGGGCTGTAATTACTGTGACACACAGTTACAGTCATACATAGGCCTATCAATAAATCAACTCAATCATTTCCATTTGTATGATTTATCTTCTCTATCTTCTTACCAAAAACTGGATGATAAAAATCTTTAGTCTGGTCTCATCTAGTCATTTTTGAACAACAGTTTTATTTATAGAGACTCAGCTCATTTTATTTGTTGTTTAGTTTATTTATTTGGTATATGTTCAATAAAGTTTATTAATCTTTGGGGATGTGTTATGGCATTATTACCATTGTATATAACAATATTCTTGTTTATCGCAATAACTTTTGCATCCAGCAAAATTTGCTATGTGACAGTATAAAGATCGTTACCGTTATCACAAAATATCGTCCACATCGCCACCGCTAACAGAGATGCTTTGTTTGTCACTTCAGCTCCGCTTAGAAGCACAAAAACCTCGGAAGTTGATGAGATTTCTCAGGCACAACCAAAACAGCTGGATAAAAAGCAGCTTTTAGAAACTTCAGACCACATTGAAATCACTGAGAAACACTTCCAGAACATTCATGTCCGACACACATCGTCTCACATCGCACTCTCCTTTAAAGTCTGACTCCCAAAATAAGCAAGGCGTCGCGCTGCGGGGCTCCGCTGTCAACAACCAGCCGCGGGGTTCAAACAGGCGGAGGAGGACCGCTGCGCAGCCGCGCAGGAACGAATCACAGCAGAGCGACGAGCCCAACTCACCTTTCATGGCAGAAATGACACAATACATATTTAGAATAATCCAGACTGATGGAGGGAGCTGCGTGCGAACCGCGCCGCTGTCCTCCCGCTCTGTCATCCTCTGGCTGCTCCGCACAGCATGAGGATCCGAGTGGCCGTGACGTCATCGCGCTAATCACGCCCCCGGCGTTCCAAACGCCCCACCCACAAGCCTCTGGGCCAATCAGAGAAAGAGCTGCATTCTCTAAAGCAATATTATTTTTTTCTTTTTACAAAAATTCAAAGATTTACTCAGATTTAATACAAAAGTGTAACTTATTGTTTTACAGTTTTTGTTAATAAAATAGTATTCCTATAAAGTAAAAGTTACACATTGTTTTATTTTCAAATTCAAAAATACTTTATTGACCCCAAAGCGAAATTAAATGTTGCCATTATAACTCATATTAATTCAAATTCTTCATAGAGTTATTGTGGATAGTGATGGCTATTGGCAGGAAAGTTCTCCTGTAGCAGTCTGTACTGCAGTGTATCTGAAGAAGCCTCTGACTGAAGACACTGTTTTCCTAAGACCGGTCAGGGTTGTCCATAACTTTCTATAATAATAATTTCCCCATTTATGGATGAATTTATTCAACTTTTGGTTTTTGTTTTATTTTGTTAAAGTAAGACTTTAACACCAATATTGTCAGTGTTTGTGGTTATAATTTTGTTTATTTTATATGATATTTGATGATGTTTCAAAGATCTTCTATGTAATGTTATTTGTTAAAATAAAGTAAAAACAGACAAATCTAAAATCTGGATAAAATGCAGCAATATGCACGTTCAAAACAAATGGAATAAAAACCATGAAAATGATCCTTTATAAGGAAACAGACGAAGCAGTAATCAGTTATTCTTATGGTTCACATGAGCGTTTCATCAGTATTAGAACTACATTAAGGTGATTTTAACTCTGATAATTGTTCTCTGGAACCACTTTCTCCATGTAAAACTGGTTCAATAAATATCAATTTTCATGGCTGAAAAATTGTTTTATCTTTGCTACTCCTAGAAAAAGACTTAAATGTTTAATAAAACTGCAACATAAAAAGGTCCATATATTCCCATATGAAAAAATTAAACTTACAAGCGTGTGTCTTCTTCACAGCTGCTGAGGAACCTGGAAGACAGAAAAATACAGAATCTTATTTTTCCTTTCAGGTTACTGGTTAGCATCTGTAGGACATTAGCATGATGTTGGTTCTTAAAACATTGAAACCAGCCTTATTTATTTAAAAGTAAATTAAATTCTTTTAAAAACCCAGGCGATTGCACCGATTCTTCCCCCTGATGTAAAAACACCAATTGCACGGTTTCAGATAATGACGGATTATTTCTTCTCAAATCAACTGGAAGCTGCAACTTTCTCATCATTTTATCATCACAACCGAAACTATCTGCAATTTGTAGTGAAGATAAACTGGAAGCTTAAAGAAGTAAAACTGCACCAGATTTTCAGGAGTTCACTCAGCAGTCAGCCTCGCTCTGTTCCTGATGGTGTAAGATAAGCTCGTAAAGTCCGTGTCCCACACAGGGGAAAACCTGAACACTGTGCACAGAGTCACGCAGGCAGCAGCGAAGACAGAAAAAAACAAACCATCCGGTTGATTTCATTGATCATCTGAGTCTAAACCTGGGAAACAAAAACCTTCATCAGCAGAAAAACGCTCTGCAGCGAACGCCTGTTGTTTCTCCGACTGCCCAGCAGAATTAATCCTCCTGGAAAAAACACAAACACTCCCTTCATATTTCAGAGAGGCGCTAACAATCCTGCAGCCTCGTGTTAGCAGATAATCCTTCCAACTCCGAGCTGCAGGACGAGAGGAAAAACTTCCCCGTTTCAGCTCCAGGAAACAAATCAACATTTAAATACGTCCTGAGAGCAGAACTGCCCAAACCATGACACTCACTCTTTAAAACATCTCACTTTGGTTTCTTTGTAATTACTTTACATCATTTTAAAGGGGAAGAATCATGTAGAATTATTTGAGTTTTACATCATTTTTAAAGTTTTCCCTCATCATAAACATTCCTGGAGTGATGATTTGATTCTTTCATGGATGTTTCAGAAATCCTGTAATCTCCATGGCAACCATTCAGCTGTAGAAAACACCTGAGTGGATTCAAGGCGCAGCTCCTCCCCCACTCATCTCCTTCAGACTAGCCAACAGCAATTAGCAAACACCTGGTGGAGCTGCTGAGCTCGTTATAGGAGCTGCTTCTCTGGTAAAATGTTGTTAAAGGGTTAATGGAGGAGCCATGTTGTGACGACTTCCTGAAGGCGGAGCTTCAGAACAAGCAGGAGTTTCGTAAAGAGACAGAGGCCCAATCTCAAGATGTTCATTTACGAAGTCTAATTACTTTTTAGTGATATTTGACTGTAAAAACACGGTACTGCCCTTTAAGATAATATTTGGGTGACTGTTCCAATTTTTTTTGCTAATCTATTTTTTTTCCTCGTCTTTTCCAATTTATAGATGCATCACAGAAGACTGAAGTCATGTTAATCTGCTCAAATGGGCTAAAACAAGATGGCCGTCTTAGGTTTGACTCAAGTCCAAGTAGAGATTATTTTGTCCAAGCAGGAGTTTGCACAGATCATTCAGTCCTATGTCTTTATTATTGCACTTTGGTCAACCGCTAGCTGTTTTTAAATGAGCTTTGTACATAAACTGGACTGACTTTGCAGGTATCAGTAAATGTTTGGAAACAAGAACTCCAGTAGATATGCTAGTTGCAACCAGAGGTGCTTGTATAGACTGTTCTAAGCATAAGTTTAAATAATAAATCATAATTCATGGTGCAGTCATTCAGTAAGCGTTATGAAACCACAAAAAAATAAATGTTTGATTGACTCGACATCCTTCTGCAGCTCTGAAGAGCAGCTAAGAGATTTCCTTCCCAAACTCAGAGTGCAGTCGGTCATAAAACCTGGCTCCCTGACCCACTGACCCAGAACCTGCAGCTAGCTGCTGAAACAGTTAGAGCCACCGGGGGGCGACGGCTGCAGAGCGAGGACAGACGGAAACGCTGCAGCCATGTTCCATGTGTCTGACCTGCAGCAAACAGGAAGTCCAACCTGTGGTCTCAAACATCCACATCCATTTAAAAAGAATTAAATATTTACCAAACCTGTCCCACCTCCAAAGCTGCAGTTTGTAACCTATAGAAATATGTTTATATATTTGTAAAAACTACATCACTGTCATAACGATGATAGACAACAAAACTAATTTTTCTGGATGATAAATTATCCCAGAAGGTATTTTGATAAACGATAATGTTGTTTTGATTTCATTTTTAAGTAATATGAAGGTAATGCAAGAACACATTCTGAAACATCAATACATTTTCTACAGATTATTGAAAATTAGATAAAAAATCTTCAGAATGAGGCGTTGTTTTTCTTTGATCACTGCAAAAACACAAAATCAAGTATTTTTGATTAAGTTTTTAGTGCAAATATCTTTAGCGAAAACTAAAGATATGTAGTTCTCTTAGTAAGATAATAGGAGGTTATTTTGAGACAATAATTCCTTAATTTGATGAAAAAGTTCTTGTTCCATTGCCAGATTATTTCACTAAAAACATATTATTGTTACAAATAAAATAATCTGCCAATGAAGCAGGATGTCTCTAATCAATACTCAGGATTTACTGGCTGAAAACAAACTCATCTTTCTGGCTGAAAGTTACGTGTAAATTGGTTTTATTTTATTTTGAGTGTGTTAAAAGCAATAACACTTGGTAGGATTTTCTGTTTTTGCTGTCATTAATCTGATGATCAATCGATTAATCACCAGATTGATCGATTAATCCTTATAATAATAGATTACTAAACTAATCCTTAGTTGTAGCCCTACCAACACTCATGATTTTACATGTGTTTCCTGTAAGAATCTGGATGCACTCGGCATCTACTCAAGTTTTGACACCATTGTTGCGTCTTTGTGTCTGTTTTCAACCAGGAAAGCAAATCAAAGACGGGATGGATTTCCTTTTTCACATTTTTTAAAGGTTTCTGCTGATCTTGCAGAACCTGAGACAAGACGAACCTTTGAAATGAAAATTAAACCATGTAGTAACTAAGATGAGGCGGGATGAATGCGCTCGGAAACGGGCCGCTTCTGTTCCGCTCGCCTCCATAATTCATCGGCGGCGCTGAGCTGAAAGCAGCAGCACACATGAGGGACTGGAAGCTGCTTCCAGCCGGATTCCCCAGCGGAGAGGCGAGGCTTTAAGACGAGGAGCCGGCGACAGACTGAGAACCTCCCTGCGGGCGCTGATGGATGGAGCTGCAGCTCAACAAACAGAGCTGGAGGACGACCGAGATGAAGGGAACGACGCCTGCAGCAGCAGCTTTACCACAAACACTTCACATATCGGCGTTATTTCTGAACAAACTGAACCGCTGAGCATCTTCTCCGCTGCATCCAAATGAGAAAGCAGATATTTTCATAAATAATGAGTTCAAAGATGCTGAACCAGTCAGTGCAAAACAAAAAGAACCTCTTAGACAGGAAGAATCTGGATGAACCTGCATTACACTTTAAAACCTAGAAAACATCCAGGCCAGGTTTCCATTCAAGTCAGTCTTTTTACATAAAGCCAATTCATCACAACATCTCAAGGGACTTTATAGAATATTGACCCAAACCATGAAAGACAACTGGTCTGGATCAGAGAAGAACTTATCGATTGATGAGTTAATATAAAGTTAATTGAGCCTATCGACCGACTGACGATTAATTGATAAGCGTCTTAAAAACAGATTTTATCTTCTATCAAGATGGCCGACTGTCTTTCAGCATTTCATAATTTGCTGAATTAAACAAAACGTAATTAAATTATGACATTATTTTGTGTCAACTCCATTAATTACTGAATGAATGGTCAGTAAGATTTTTAAACTTACTGACCAGTTTTCAGTCTGGTGCAAACCTTTTATTTTATGATTCATTTTACTTGTTGTTTCTGTTTGGTTTATATATTTCAAATGCCTTCCAGTTCTGGTGTTACATGTTCATTAAAATTAAAGCTTATTGACCCTTCAGAATGTGTTCTTGTATTATTATAGTAATTGAAAATGATCTCAAAACAACAATATCATCTTTTACCGCAATAACCTCTGGTACAATTTATCGTCCAGCAAAATTTGTTATAGTGATGGAAAACCTTCAACATCAGAGGGAGCACCGTTGGGGTTGCTACGCAACAGGCGGACCTCTGCTGGGGTTGCTAGGCAACAGCGGAATTTGACTGAACAATCGGGAAGTTTTTGAAACGCCTCATTTTCCAAACAGCAAAAAACATGAACTTATTGCCAGAAAACAACTGGATGGTATTTTAAGGGACGGGAGGTAAAAGTCTCAAATTAATCAAACAAATATGAACTTTGAGAAAGAGATGAACATCTCAAACATTTGAATTAAAATGAAGGTTTCAGTGAATCCTGAGCTGCTGTTTGCCAGTTGATGTGAGGAAAACCTCCTGAATGTGACGCCTTCAGGCAGAGCTGCCTCCCTGAGCCTGATTCAAAGCTCCTAAATATGTACAGCACTGCAGGCTGAAGCTCCCAACATGACGGCGACCCGTCCCCGACTCCCCCAGCGGAGCTTGGAGATCCAGCGGCTCGTAATTGTTCAGAGCGAGCGGCTCCTCGTGCCAATTATAAGGCATTAGCAGCAGCCGCCAAAGTCATTTCCCCGCCGCTCATCAGGGAGCTCAGCGCAGGAGGAGGAAACGCGAAGAAGCGGCCGTCCTCCGGCTGCCTGCAGCGGCGGATGAGCTGCAGATTTAAGATGGAGGTGATAAAAGCAGATTTACGGATTAGACAAACAGATATGAATGAACTTTCAGTGACTCGCTGCAGCTTCACGGATTTACTCTGATGCACATGCTCTGTTTGCCTCACATCTCTTCTTCAGGTCGGTAACAAAATCTAACAACAAAAACTGAGATTGAGAAAACATTTTTGTTATCTGAAAGACATAAAAACAGGAATTCGTGAGGAAATGTTTTATCTACGACAGCTACAAAGTTACCTTTGCCCCACTTAGCCGCCTGCACTCACCCCCACACGTAGCCACGCCCCTCAGTGTCTCTTGGCTCCGCCCACTTTAGGGGGCGTGGTTAGTTACACTTTTCCCCCCATTTAGCTGTGACCATAAACAAAATGCCAGAGTTATTAGTTAGCTAAAACTAACAAAACAACAAAACTGAAGTTGAGAAACATTTTGTTAACTGAAATAAAATCAGTATAACAGCGACAACGTGGATGATTTGGCCACAGTGTTTCTTTTAGCCCCCTCCACTCATCCCCACAGGATCCTCTGTGTCTCAGTTACACTTTTTTCCTCTAGGTGTCAAAGGTAAACAGACCAGGGTTATATTTAGCTAACACTAACAAAATAAAGAAAATTTAATTTATAAAACATTTTCATTATGTGAAATAAATAAAAAAGGAGACTAATGGTAAAAAACTATAACTACTTGGAACTTGGATTTATATGCTGCATTAAACTTCTTTATTACCGAGCAGGTCAACCTAAAACAAAATTACACAAAGTTTTGCCATTTAAATGTAATTAATTCTTTGGTCCATAAAAACTTTAAATGTATTGTTTGGACACCACTGTTATAAACAAACCTTCAGTTTTTCTTTCCATTTTTTAAAATCATTTCTATTTCATCCAACGATCCAGTCAAAGTCAAACAGCCCTTCCTTCTGATCACTGCTAATGAAGCTGTTTGAAACTCGTCTGTGGTTTTCCTTCCAAAAGCAGACAGAACAATGCAGTGAGAAACATTCGGGGAGCTGCTGTCAGCTTCCTGTCTGACCGCAGTAACGTTCGCTGCCACCTCAGATGAAAGAGCCGCAGCTTATCACCAGCAGCCAAACGCAACCGACTCTCTGCTGCTGTAACTGAAGCCGGGGAAGCGCCGCCAAGCAGGCCGAGCGCCGAAGCTGCTGCTGCGCGCCGCTCAGCCCAACCTGCATCTGAATTCATCACACTGCAGCTGGATGAGTCCTTTCTTCTGTCTGGTTCGTTTATAAGCAACAATTAACTTTTATTCCAAACATCGTCTTGATAATCAACCAAATATACTGATTTCTTTATATGACATGATGCCTCAAACCACCAGAGTCTGTTTTATTACAAATGGAGACGATCTCCATTTGTCCAGGTTGTTTTACTATCAGACTGTTAAAATATAAAGGACAATCAAATGGAAAATCTACTTTTTATATCTTTATGCGTCAAAAACAAACCTGGAGTGTCAATTTGATTCTTCATTAACTCATAAATCCTTTAAATCTTTTAATCTCCATGGCAACCATTGAGCTGTGCAAATCAGTGGGGTGGACCTCATCCCGCCTCCGAGGCGCAGCTCCTCCCCCTCTCAGCTCCTTCAGACTAGCCAGCAGCAATTAGCAAACAGCCGGTGGAACTGCTCATTATAGGAGCCACTTCTCAAAGCAACATGTCAATAAGGTTTTAAAGGGTCAATAAGGAGCCATGTTGGATGACCTCCTAAAGATGAGCTTCAGAAAGAGAAGAGGTTTCTTAAAGAGACAGAGGCCTTGAAATTTTGAGAATAATCTCAGACATTTTCTACAAAAACAAAAACGTCAAGAATGAATTTGCAAGAAAAAAATAAATTTTCTAAAAGTAAAAAAAATGTACAAGTTTTGAAACTCAGACATTTCTGGGATTAATTGCAAAATTTCTAGAGGTTTTTCTATCAATTCTTTTATTTCCAAGCTCAAAAATTCCCAGTTTTTTCTGGAAATTTTCTCAGATTAATATAAAACTTTCTGCATTTTGTCAAGCAAACTTTAGACTTTCAGGTCTCAAAATTTGTGAGTCTTCAGAAGTTTACTCCTTTTTCTTTTCACAATGGTCCTGATGTGTTGCTCGCCAGAAGAACCAGGCAGCTGAAATGAAGATCAGAGCCTCAGATGACGGCAACAGGAAGTAAACGGTGGTCACAACCAGAGCAAATGAAGTTCTAAAACAAAATCTGGTATTTATAGAGGTAAAACTACAGGAACAAAGCGAGGCTCAGAGTGTGGAGGCCTCAGGGGTAAACATCCCTGACAGCGCTGTGAGTTGTATCTGTTCTGTTTCCCCCCCTGAACATTTCCATGAACCCCGTCACTGTTTGTGTTTTTCCACTCAGCTGGTGTTTTTTTCACATCTCTTTTTGCACGTAATCGAACTAATTTGGCAGGCGGATGCAGCATAAGCCCCGCCGGCACGATTAGATGGCTGTCTGACTCAGCAAACTGAAAGTGACATTCGGTCATGCACGAATGTGCCTGCAGAGAGTCACGCTCTCCTGCAGCTATCATCTAATCCATCACAGGCTGAGGGAGGATTCTCTCTCCTGTTGATTTGACTGATGCCACGCTGGATTTTCTGTCCGTCTCGTGGCAAATGTGCTGCAGTGTGGGAAACATTCTCTGACCACCTGATGTTTCCAGGTGTTGTGGATCCGTTCGTCCCAGAAACGGTTTGGCTGTTTCTTCTGCTGGCAGAGCACCTGCTGCTGGTGTGAGCAAGTTGCATCAGGGACAGATTATGTAACGCTGACATCTGCTGGGAGCAGAGGGAGGCTGGGGGTTCAAGCTGCTGCATTGCTCATGTCTGGTTTCTACAGGATTTACGTTCAGAGTGTTTTTACGTCTGTCAGTTGGGTGGATTTGGTTTGATTTGGGACCAAAACTTCAATATGTTGTTCCACCTCCAGCTGCGGTTCTTTCTCTCTGCTCCGACTCAAACCGACCTGTTCGCCTCCTCGCCTGTGGGGGCGCTGCACCAAGAACAACTGAAGGAAACGACACAAAAAACTCTGAGGAAGACGCAGAGTACAACTTCCTTCTTCATCAACTAGAAACAATCATGGAGTGGTTTCAGATTTTAGCGGTTGAAGGATTTCTCTTTAGCCTTTGGCTAAAAACCACGAGTCATTTCTCCCATTAGCGCTGGGCTAGCTTGTTTGTTTTGGTTGTATTTACCCAGAATGCCCTGCGCTGTAGTCCACTTCCTGTGCTCTCTGGTCCGCTTGGATTTCACACATGCATTCAAACCGAACCAGAATTCACTTGAACTGAACCAAGGTTCTGGAAGACCAGAATTGGATTTTTGTGGGCTAGAGTTGGACTTTTATTTTTTTAATTCTGTTTTTTCTTCTTCTTGTTCTTGTTTCGTATTTCAGGGTCTTATATTTGAATAGAAATAGGATTTTCTCTGCTCAAAACCAGCGACCTGAGAGACGATACATAGATTAATGTTAGATTTATTTAATAAATGATCACTTCTTTAATACATTTTTAAAAACTGAAATGAATAAATGAATAAACTGTGATTGACAAAATAAGCTGTCCAGTAATAGTTTTTTTTTCAAATATTTATTTTGGTTTTTTATGATTTATTTAATAGTGTGTTTATCTATTTTTCATGAAATAGGTGTCCATAATTACCAGCTTGACTCCATTAGAATTTCTCCCTGATTCTCCAACCTGGAAGCTGCAGGGAAGATACTGACTACTCAGAACTCATCTACACAACCCCTTTTAAACTCATTTGGGCCTTTTAGGCGTTTTAAGTTCTCTTACTATCAGAAATGAACTTTGAGTGTTCATAAAGAACCGTTTTATTTGGGTCTAGAACCGTTAATCAGTCTCTCAGCTCCAGCAAATAAACACAAAACCACATTAGCCACCCGCTGACAGACGGAGATTTACCCTCCATGTCGCTGTTGAGGAAAATAAAACATAATTTGATCCGTAATTTTATTTAAAAACCGCGGCTCTTAAACGCAGCTCTAATTGCAGCTGCTACACCCCGCTCCCTAATTCGGCTGCAGATTTGCATTTCTTTTCTGTCCTCGTCTCGTCAGCCTCGCAGCTCTTCTGCACGTCAAAACCCTTCAGAGTAACAAACTGGGGGAAATGAATTTAACGAGAGCCTCTCTGGCATCCATCCGCCCGATGTTCAGGGGGGCCGTCAGGCTGCGTTTAGGAGCTCTAAACTGGTAGGCGATAAGTTAATCCATTTATCCGAATCGTTGCCGCCAGGCGGCAGAAATAAACAGCGCAGAGGGAGCTGGAGGAGAAGGAACCACATCTGAAGGAATTAATTAAAACCAGATTTAAAGTCTGAAATATTTAACGCACAGCTTCTCCCTGACTTCATCATGTGTAAACTGTGATGTTGGTTCAACTGGGTAACAAGGAAAACCGGATAAAAGGTGATCAGTCCTCAAAACCAGAACCTGGACCCCAAACCGAACCGCAAGCAACAACCAGGAGCTGGAAGCCGGTTCTTCTGGATGAAACATGACCGCTTTGCTTTTAAACTTCTGCTTCACAACAAAACCCACCAGAGTTCAGGCCTCCCGTGAATTCACTCAGCAGATGTCTGACATTAAGATTATGCAATTTCACACCTTTAAAGTGTTTTTTAAATTGAAGCACATCAATTTAGAAACAAACTTTTTTTGATAAAAATGTTTGACTCTGGGTGTTTTTGACCGGATTAAAATAGTTTTTTTTTTGCATCTTATGAATCACATGATCACCAATCGGATGTTACTACTGGCAGAAACCACGAAGAAGATGACAGGAAGTAGTAAGAGGATGACGGCGCAGCGTGTTTCTAATGACTTATTGTGTGAACAAACTGATTTAACTGATTCTAACTGAATTTCTTATTTAATAGAAACACTGACAAAAATTATGTTTTTGGACTTTACTAGAAAGTTTCTGGCACATTTGTAGTGGAAACGAAGCTAATGGTGTTTTGGTCCACTGGAATCAGCCAACCAGAAACTTTCATCAGGTTGGTACCATCAGCTGTGTTTCCATTACAAATGTGCACAAAACTTTGTTGATATTCCAATAAAATCGAGAAAACAATTTTTCAATCGCATTGTTTCCATTAAATAACAAATTAAATTGAAATGGTGAATAAATTTTGCATGCAATAAGTCACTAAAACACACATTGCACATCTGAAACAGTTGGAAGGAGCAGATTTCCCCCCAAACGTTCAGATGTTGATCCAGACTGCTGCCAGTCTGACGGAGCGCCACCGTTCTGCTCAGCCGTCAGCAGTGCAGTAAATAAACCCGGTGTTTGTTCTGCCTGCAGCCTAAAATAAACCTCCAGCAGGTGTGACAGCCGCTCATTCATCCAGCCGTCATGGCCGACCCTCACCTCTGCGGCAGCTGAATAAATCACAGCAGCTCCTCCAGACGCCGAGCTGCTAAAAACAGGCAGAGAGACAAAGAGCGGACCGATCCCAGAGGAGAGACCCGAAACATCCCGGTGCAGAGGCTGCAGCTGCGCCACCATAAACCAAACAAGCTTTCCACTGCTACCATCTGTACCTCTAATACTGGGCCTCAGACCGCTGCATAAACCCACAACGGAGTCTGCTTGATTTTCTTTATTGAAGCATCACAATCTGCCAACATTTGAGGAAACAGAGCCAAAAATCACAGGAACTAAAAGTTTCACATTCTATTAAAGGCGACCAGGTTGGGATTCAAAGCATCTTCATTTTTATACACAAAGTCATTCTTAGAAGATTTCTACTCACATGTTAGAATGACTGCAAACAACCGTACATCTTTGAAAAGCAGAAGTGGAGCCTCCTGCACAACCGACCAGAATGCAGCAAGAGGTTTCTGCACGGTAAGTCAACAGCACTTGTGTTTTCCAGCACAGCAGCCATTGTAAAGCACATGCAAGTTAGAAATGTTTTCTCCTTTAAGATTTCTGAGATTAATCTAAAAACTTCTGACTTTTTAGACAGAAATTGAGTCTGCAGTGGTCTTACTGTGCCCACAGATATAGAAATAACTGAACAGAGAGGAGAACGACAATTAATCAGAGCAAGAAGAACAAGATCAAAATTTACAAAAAAACCCTTCAGAAAAGTCATAACAGGAAACATGTTGCACAAGCAAATCCAGACTACCAAAATAAAACAGGATGTGAAAATTGATCAGATTGACCGTGCCTACATGGGGAAACAGTAACTTAAGAATAAAAATAAAAATAAATATGAAACTTAAAAGAAACACAAAATGAACACAAAGTTCTTTAAGTCCCACGGCGAGGAGGAGGATGAAGGTTTTTAAATCAATTTTCACATCGGATTTCTGAGTCAGAGAGAAAGTGCAGTAATTAAGAGTCGGATGTGAAGCTGCAGGTTTTATCTGCATTAACGCGCCGACATTCATTAACCTGACAAACCATCGTTCTGCTGGGAGCGCCGGCTCTGCAGCGGCTAAAACACGAAGCAACGGGTGGAGGATTAGTGGCATCCAGCCACAACACCAACCTGAACATCATCAATCTGATTAATCTGATCGTTCTAAGATTAATCTCAAAATTTGAGGGTTTTTTTTCATGCAAATTTTCAACGTTCAAACCGAATTTCCAAGTTATTTTTTAGAAAATTTGAGCTCAATCAAGTTTTTGATTTGTTTTCTAGCAAATTTAAAGTTTTTCAAATTCAGAAATTTTCTGAATTTAATAACAAAATTTAAAAAAAATTTCTAGTAAATTTTGAAACTTTAATACTTTTCCAAATTTTTAATCTCAAAATTTGAGATTTTCCTTTAGCAAATTTTCAATATTTCAAGCTCAGAATTTCATTAAAAGTTATTTATTAAAGTTTTTATTGCACATTTTTTTCTTTTGCAGCTGTTGTGAGGAAGAACATTTTTAGGTAAATCTGGCAGCTGCTAAACATCTGTTGTCTCCAGGTTGATGGTGTGTGTGTGGGGGGGGGAGGGTGTTGGGGTGTGCATATGTGTGTGTGTGTGTGTGTGTGCGTGTGTGTTTGTTTGTTTATGTTCGAGGCGGATCTGTGTGTGTTTTTGTTTCTTCAGGGTTTCATCAGCCTGAGATCAGAGTTCGGCAGCAGACGCTCCTCCGGGAGGCCGAGCTGCGTTTGGATCTGATCTGTCATAATTCAAAGGCCGAAACATTTCTCTTCATCCCGGCTGAGCAAGGCGAGCTGCAGATCCGATCGATCCGATTCGGCTCAGAAGAACAGAACCTGTCTGCATCAAAATGTCTTTAAAATCCCAAATAAACATTTTCCTTATTAAAACCTTTAAAGTGCAATTAATCAGATAAAAATTGACACATTCTACAGATAAAAAGCCTTTTTAATAAAAATATAGAAGCAATTACATCTCTTTTCAAAAGTAAGAAAATAAAAATTGTTGCCCAAAATCCAAAACTGTTGCGTTACTTCAGTGAATTTGAACCAGGTGAAGCTAAAACGTCCTTAAAGTTAAACTTCAGGAGTTTTGTGTTTTATTTACAGACAGAGAAGTTTTTTTATCTTCAATAAAAAATGTATACATATTTTGTAAAACCATGAAATCACAGAAATGTCACATATTTGTCTGAATGCAGCGTTTTTCTCGCCTCTCCTCCTCCATCTGCTCCCAGCAGGCGGCGGAGGTGAAAGGTCACACTCCGCCCACCTCGCCGTCAGGAGGTGAAGAACCCAACACCTTCGCACTTACGCAACCCGATGACTCCACTGTGATCCGGTTCTGCTCCGCTGGGCCGGTTCTGATGGGCCATCCGACCCAAACCAGCAGAAACACATAAATACACACAAGAGCAGCGGCGAATCAGGATAGAAAAAGGAGTAAATTTACAACAAAAACAAAACATTTTCTAGAAAACCGAGAACATTTCTGAGTTTGAAAAGTTGAAATTTGTAGGAAAAAACTTTGAAATTTTTAGACTCATCTCTGAAATTTTCTAGAAGAAACTGGCGAACTCCTTAGTTTGAAAAGATGAAAATTTGCTCAAAAAATGAATTTTTTAGATTAATTTTAAAAAAGCAAAAAAAACGTGAAAATGTATGGGTTTGTAAAATTAAAAAAATGCTAAAAAAAAAAAAAATGAAAAACTAGATTCATCTGAGAAATTCCTGAAATTTAAAAGTCAAAAATTAGCAGAAGAAACTTAGAAAGTTTGAAATGAATTTTTTCTAAAAGAAATTTACTCTATTTTCCTATATACAATGGCACTAATGCACTTCCGTACATATGGACTCAATAACAAAAAAATACTTATAATTTTTAATCATTCTTGTGATTAATCTGACATCAGATTGGTGCCGTTAGAGTCGTTCAGTTCAAATCTTGTTTTTGTTATTATTTTTGGCTTTAGCTGTAATCCGTAAGATGCAGTTTCATCCAGTTTAACCAGTTTGATCAAATGGGAACGGATCGACTGGTTCACCTCCAGCTCCGCTGCAGAACGGACAGAAATATTAACAGCTACAAAATTCAATTTCCACATTTTGATTCATCCTGTGAGGCGAGGCAGAAAATCAACGAGGAGAAACTTCAGTCACTGAGGCGCCGGGTAACAGAAACTCAACATTCAAGAACATTTATGGTCATGTTGGTAAAAATAACATAAAAAACAAAGACCAAAACATCATGGAAGAACAAAATAGGAATGTCTGCAGCTGGAAACACAAACTGAAAGGAAACAAGGAAAATTTGGGTTAAAGAAAGCGAGGAAGTAAGGATAGAAGGAGGAAGGAAACAAAAGAAGGAAGCAAGTAAATAAAACAAACAAACAAAGAGGAAAGAAACAAAGGAAAGATGGCAAAGTGTAACTTCAGATGTTGATGCAGGTGTAGCAAACAGGAAGTAGCTGTAGCAAACATGCTAATATGCTAAACATGAAACATTTCAGTAAAATGGAGAAATTCTTCTGATTGGAACAGAAACAGAAATGTTTTTTCGTCTGTCTTTTAATGCAACCATCCAAAAAAAATCACCTCAGCCGAGTGTGAAACATTTTTCTGCAAAAATTAAAAAGTAATTTAAAACCTTTCTGTTTCCATCAACCTTTTCTAATGCAATGCTTAAAAAAAAACATGTATTTATGGTTTGTATGATCCTCCTTTCATCCTGCAAACTTAAAACCAACTCAGTGATTTATGCAACAACATATTTATACCCCTTAAACTTTTCCATATTTTCTCACATTGAAACCATAAGCATAAATATATATAACTAGAATCTAATGAAAGCTCAACACAAAGTGGTAAATCGGGAAGTAGAAAGTAAATTATTCATGATTCAAAACATTTTTTATAAATAAAAAAATTGAAAAGTATTCAGTTTTGCTTTGACTAAATCATCAATCAAGTTAAACATGCAAATATGTAAAAATGTTAAAACTTGTCTGATAGAAGATAAAATGTCCAAATGTTCCTTATTAAACGCCACAGCTTGTTTGTTGAACGTAAAGCAGAAACCTGGAGGAAAGAGAAACCTCACTTTCACTCACACTGTGTGACTTTGTCCAAAGTCACGGAGAAATCACGAGCAAAGACAACCTGCTTTAAAAAAAACAAAGATGTTTATCTGAGACGGGTCGGTCTAAGAATACCGACCCGCTGTGAAAACGTCTTCGTCATCAATCACTCGGACATCGTCCCAGTTCCAGCAGGAGACGGACGGAGACGCTTTGCTCCACTTTCTGCAGAAAAACCGGCTGAAGGTGAAAGAAAAGTCATGGACAAGAGATTGAGCAAACCGCTCCGGTTCTGACCCAGCACGACATCGGACACTTTAACTCATGTTCTTATCTGGAGCCTTCAGGTGTGCGTTAATACACACACCAATCTGAATTATTTTAAAGTTTTAAAAGTATTTAAGTCCATCAATCCACAGGGAGAAATGTTTACTGTCGTTTTTCTCTTTCTACCAAAAACAGGATGACTAAAGTCTCCAGTCTGGTGTTTAACTCTTTTTTTGAAGGATAGTTTTCTTCACAGAGACTTTTTAATGAATTTTATTTGTTGTTTCTGTTGTTTTATTTGTTTATTTTGGATATTTAAAATGTCTCCCAGTTCCAGTGTTAAATGCTAATTAGAATTTACATTTTATTGGTTTTTAAAGATGCGTTCTTGCATTAATATTAGGTCAAATTGAGAGTAAAGATCAGCAGAAACCTGATTATAATCGGTTACAATATTTCTAACCTACGAAGGTGAAACTGTGGCAGGAATCAGTCAGTAATGACACCAGACAGGAAGCCGAGTCCAGGTGAGTGACGACGGCGGAGGAGCCGTCAGGATCCAGATCCTGAAACAGGAAGTCCGTCCTGTCTGTCCGTCCGTCCGTCCGTCCGTCCGTCCGTCCGTCCGTCCGTCCGTCCGTCCGCGCTCGTTTACATCTTAAAGAGCTGCAGGGTGAACATCTCTGCAGCCGAGGAGATGAAACGATGAGGTTCACCGGGTTCAGTCGTTACGTCACGGCTGCAGCTGGATGCAGCCGTGACGTTTCGCCACACGAGCTCCGGTAAGAACCAGAGCATTTCCTGACTGAGATGCAAGGAAAATATGATTTTAAAATGCTGAAAAACACACTGAAAAATTATGATTTTGCTCAATATTGTTTCTGCAACTACAGTTTTTCCTGTATAAATGATTTACTTCATTTTTTTTTTTTTTTAATTCTCAGCATTTTTTTCGTACTTTGACATTATCCTTTTCCCATCGCATTTCATTCACTGTTTCAGACTTCAAATACTTAATCAGTTTTTTATTATTAATTAAAATATTTTTCATTAGAATAATCTTATTCAGACCAATAATAAAGAATTATTTAAATGTTAACATTTTATTTAATTTTCATTAATTTTTTTCATCATTCTGTGATTAATGTGTCAAACATAAGGTCCGGGGGCCAAATTCGGCCCGCCATAACTTTTTTTGTGGCCATCAAGACATTAGAGTGACACATAAATTGAGCCTTGAAGATAACAGTTTTATGCTTAATTATTATTTATCCATCAAATCAAAACAGTTTTTATCCGTTTCATCAATGTGAAAAGATCCCACTCCTTTTTGCGCTGATTCTGAAAGTTTTTCGTTCTTGTGTCTGATTATTATTCCCTTTCTGGGAGACATTCAGCCACTCTACAACACGTCAGTCAGTCAGTCAGCAGATATCATCGTTCTGCATTTTTTAAACCACTGCAACGTCAAATCTGCACCAAATAAAAAGAGATAAACACGTCTGACTGATGAAGACAATTACTCATTCTGCACTCTGCGCGAGAACAAAGAGAAAGCAAGAATAGCTTTGTATGCAAATCAAGCCCAAACGCCTACTCCACCTCCAACGAAGGTAGAAAAAACCCGCAGAGATCAAAGGCGGCGGCTGACATGCCTCAGAGTGCAGAAAAGAGGCTGATTAGTTCAGCAATAAGTGGCTCTAATCCTGCGGCGAAACTTCAGCTGAACATCAGCGTCCTCACGCATCTCAGACGTCAGAATAATGCAACATTTATGCCGCATCATCGCAGCAACGTTTCACAGAGCTTCAAAGAGAAACGAAACTGAAAACAGAGGTTTCAAGAATAATCTGACACAAAGAGAAGCTGCAGGACGTCTTTTTATTTCCCTGCTGGAAATGTAAATATTCAGCTGATTTCTATAAGGAATGCCTTGTATGGTCATAGCTAATCGCTAATGAAGTTATTCAACCAACCCAAACACCTGGGACTGGCTGTAAAGCACGGTGGTGGAGGGTGATGATTGGGGGTTGTAGACCAAAATGTCCCAGAGTGAAATGTGAGTCTGTCTGTCTGGCAGCTTGGACTAAACTGGGTCAACAAACGAACAAGGAACCCAAACACAGAACCGGATCTACAGCAGGAAGTTCAAACAGAAAATATCTGAGCGTTATTGATGCTAAACTAGATTCAAAGAGTTTCCAGATCACAGAGAGCAACGGTGGTGGAAACTGATAGCTGAAAGGTTAGATCTGCTAATGCTAACGCACTCCACAAACACCATACATAGTGAAAGCTAATGCTAAAGCGGTTCACTGAGACAATGTTTAGTGGGAGCTAATGCTAAAGTGCTACAGCAACAGGGAATGAATGTACTGGAAGCTAATGCTAAAGTGCTACAGGGAATGTACTGGAAGCTAACGCTAAAGTGCTACAGCTACATCTTTCTAACACAACACTGTGCCAGTAGTGGAAATCAGCCACACTTTGTCCTTCCACTCGACTTTCTATAATTAATAATTATGACTGGATGCAGAACTTTGTTAACCAGCTTAGTTTGGAATGACCCTTTGGTAATAAAACATTAATTTCATGTCATTCACATTATCTGACAAACTGAATTTTGTTATCTGTAACCCACAGAAATGAATTAAAAATACATCAGTGTGGTTCACTGAGCCTTTATGAGCTTCAATTCTGAACTAAATAAACAAACTTTCTAATGATGTGATCATTTGCCGACATGCATCTTGACATCTGTCGTTATTTCTTCCTTTGCTTCCAGATTCAGGTTTTGTTAATATGTCTGTTCATATAATTCACCTTTTTCATAAAAATCATTAATGCAATTATGCAGATCTGATCACGACGATCTGAAACGATAACAGTGGCTCTCTGTTTTTGTTTAGACGCAGCTCTGTGTTTCTGCGTCTAAATAATGTTTAGTGACATCTACAGCTGCAGAGATTGTCATACATGACAAACCTCATCTGATCCGGCGCGTTTCTCTGCTAAAAATCCATCATTAGCATTTCATAACAACGACATGTCGGTAGTTTCAGCAGGAGACCCAGAACTTCATTGTTTCAAGGAAAAAGTTTAAGATTTACAGTTTTGAAAAACTACTAAATTAGTTTAGTATGAGCAGCATCATTTTCTCCATCATCATCATTGAAGGATTCTTTACTAAAGTCTTTATGATTTTTTTATGATTTCAACTCCGACTCAAAACTCCTCCAACCGTTAAGCTTCCCTGAACAGGTTAGAATCGGTACATCGGCAGATAAACATCTTTTCATTTCTTCAGTTCTGCCTATTTTGAGTTTCCAGAATTAGTTCTTGTCACTTTAAATCCAAATAAACTGCTGCTGGTAGCAGCTTATTTGGCCCCAAACTCAACATTTACACTAACTCATGAAAATCACTGCAAAAAGATACGCAATTATACAACTGTACATCTTTGAAAAGCAGAAGTGGAGCCTCCTGCATAACCAACAAGACTGCATTAAGTGGTTTCTGGATGGCAAATCAAAAACAAAACAATTTATCTTTTCCAGCAGCCATTGTACAGAGCATACAGCGGTAAAACCAGCCGACCAAACATGGTGGAGCTCAGTGTGGGTTGCTAGGCAACGGACCGGGCTTGCCACATTTTTTCACAGACACATAAATGTCTTCATCATGTCATCCAAAACCTCTCAGAAAGCTGATCCGAGGTCAGACCCGATCTGCCAGACGGAAACTTGTGGAAGGAGCGACAGGTGAACCCAGGTCGTCATGTTGCAGCATGTTTTTGGCATGTGACCTTTAACCCCTGGCTATTCCCTAGAAAACATGTTGATTTACACCCAGAACACAAGAGAAGAAGCCCATAAAGATGTGGGGCTGAAACGATTAATCGGATTATTTGTGATTAATCCAATTGCCGAAAAACTGTCAACTAATTTAGTAACTGATTAATCATTAACTGACTCAGAAAAAAGACAGAAAGAACAACTAAGAGCCAAACTGAACAAGATATAAAACATGTTTCATTTAAAATTAAAAAAATGTTTTTGTCTGAATATGTTTTAGCATATTCTGCACAAAACTAAATCTGGTATTAAGTAACATTTTATATCCGATTATTAACTGATGCTAAAATTCAAGCACTCACTAAATGAGAGCTGTTACTACATTTCAGGTAATTAAATGTTTATTTTCTGATTTAAAATGGATTTAATTATTTGTTCAGTTGCATCTTTAGTGTATTTCTAATATTGTATAAAAGGCTCAAATGTTTAAACAAAAAACGTGCAGAACAGAAAAACTGATCACTAAAATAAAGATTAGTTGCAGCCCTGCAGGGAAGTTTTGTTTCGTAATCCTCTGATGATTGTGATTATATATCAGAATGACGCGCAGCCTCAAGATGTGGGTGAAAATTAGACGCTTTTGGGGTAAAAATACGTTCAGATCATTAAAAAGAAGAAAAAATTAAAGAAAAGGAGGTGAATTTGTTTTAACAGAAGGACGAAACATTCATTTATTGAGTAGCTCTGGAAGCATTGTCCTGAATTAAACCCACAAACCTTCAGACTCAGATTCATTACGACGAAAAACAACAGGAGAGACGTAAAGATGCCGAACACTGAAGGCAACCTGGAGATGAAGGTTGAAGCAACGTGACGGCGAGAGCAACGTGGGCGAGACAGAGAACCCTGGAGGGGCTGAGATGCCGACATCGACTCAGAGAAGACAGAAAAACAAGAAATAAAGGATGAAAATCCCTGAAAATGCAGAGAAAATATCATGAACTGAGAGAACAGTGGAAAAAAGAGGCTTTTCTCTTTTCCTGCAGGACAAATAAGAGTTTAAGAGTCAAACGCTCCATTAGGGGAAACTTTTTAAGAGGTTTGTTGCAGTGATTGTGTCATTTTTAATGATTTGGATTTTCTGAGTTGTTAGGGACGGTAGGAAAACACAAACATGATTATTAAAACCATGTTGTGAACTTTTACATTTTCTTCAGTTAAACAAAAAGCTCGGTTCTGGTTCTGCAGGAGGTTTCTTCCTTCATCGCTGTCTACTGTCGCCCCGTGCTTTCTCAGAATGAAGGATTGCAGCTAAAGCAAGATTTAAAATAAAGCAAATTAAATAAATCCGAATATATTTGGTTTAATTGTATTTAAATTAACCTTATTTAATTTAATTCTGCATTAATTAATAAATTGGACCTTTAATATTAATTAGGCTATAATGTACTAAATCATTTATTAAAATTCAAATTTGATTGAACTTGAGGTAGAATTTACGATGGCGTATTAGGAGGGGCATTTTAAACATAAAAAATTAGTAAATTTCAGCAAAAAGAAAAAATTAAGGGAAGCAAGAACATTTCTTGAAAAGTTTAAATTTGCTAGAAAAACTCAAATTTTGAAATAAATCTCATCAATTTTATAGAAAAAAAAACAGAAATATCTGAGTTTGAAAAATCCTAAATCTGCTCGGAAAAACTCAAATTTTAATCTCAGAAATTAAGAAAAGAAGTTTAAAAATGTAAACTTTTGAAACTCAGAAATACAAAGTTTCTAAGTTTTTGTCTGAAATTTACTCCTTTTTATTTTTCTATCTAAAACTAGCAGAAAGATCAATGCTAGCTACTGCTAGCTAAACAGCGGTGTAATAAATTGTGATTTGCTACATTTTTAGCTGTACGTCTGTGATATTATTTAGCAGCAAATGCTGTGACATAATCATTAAAAAAACATCATAGGAAATAGAAAAAACTGAATATGTTGAAAAATGTGAAACAAACATAATATAAATATATCTATGCAGCACCAAGTGAGACGAAACTTTTCTGCATTTCTGGAGACTCAAAGTACACAAAGCTAAAAAAGTGAATTTAGAATAATCTGTCCTGTTTAATCAGTTGCATCTGAAGCAATAAATGAATTTCTATAGCAGCTGTTTCCAAAGTCTCAGCTGCCATTTCAAATGTGAAAACAGTCATGTGCAAATCAGCGTTGCAAACCCCCGAGTGTTAACCCGAGCTGCGGCCTCTTCATCCGCTCAGATCAGGTCAGCCGAACTGGGCTGCAGGGCAGGGCAGTAAAACCGACCGTCTGCAGGAACGGGCTCAGATGTTCTGACTCGTTCTGGTGCCATGTGGGTTTTCATGGCTGCTCAGTCATTAGGCTGTGACTTCCCAGTTCCAGGTTTCCAGTAACAAACTGCAGACAAGCTGGTTTGTCTGCAGTCAATTCAAAGGGGAAGCGTTTTTCTCAGCAGGAAGTCGACGCAGTTTGTGTTACATAACGGATGGATCAGTGGAAAGTTTCAGTCCAAATCACTTTCGTCTGCATCACCAGCACCACGATTTAACGAGGTCCTAACGACTAAAGGGTGGGCTCATGGAAACCAGTTAAAACGCTTGACCTTTACTTTATTTACTGGGGAGCAAAAGCAACTGGATTCTCTAGCAGTGAATCCACAAACCCTCATTTCAACCGATTCTACAAACGAGCCATAAACTCTGCCAGATCTTATAAATGACGAGGCATTTCTTCTTTTTCTGTCACATTTCAATGTTTCAGATCAAATGTAAATAACCAGAGTAAATAGAAAATTTCATCTAAACCAACCTGATTGTGTGTGGAGAAGTTGCACAGACCGTTCTGTGAGCTGTAATCTATCACAGCTTCACAAAACAATGCAGGCCTGATCACCACCAGACTTACTGAGTGAAGGATCCTCTTGGTAGGAACGATTCCTCAAGTGATTCGAGTAAATCCATTATTCAAATTCCTTGAGGAAAATGTACCTGCCTCGAAGCTTCGTTATGTTTTATTATTTAGCACACCGCATTCCTGCTGGGACTTGATTAGCTCTCACTTCCACCGCCGAGTTGTTGACCAAAGCTAAGTGTTAGCAGCAAAACGTTCTAAAGTAGAACCTGCGACAACCTGAAGTAGGCGAACAGATCTTTAAAAGAAGCTCGTTGTGTCCTCATCTAGAGAAATTCAAGAAGAGGCGAGAAACAAAGTCACTGCTTTCCGGAAAGGGCTGGAAGCCAATTTAAAACTTTGGGACTCCAGAGAACTACAGCGGAAACATTTACACACAAATGAAACTTTTCAGGAAGATCCAAAATGACTCCAAGAGCGTTCCAGCGACTCATCCAGGAGGTCAGAAAACAACACAAATGCACAAAAATAAATGTGCTTAATGGAAACAATCCTGAAATACAACGGCACATTGGAGCCATACTAAAGAAAAAAAGTAAATAAAAATTCAAGAATAAAGTCGTACAAGATTAAAGACAAAATAATACGCAATATTATGAGACAAAATAATAAAAATTTGAAATATTACAAGAATAAGTTTGTATAAAAATAAAGTTGAAAAAATACATAAATAAAGTCAAAATAATACGAGAATAAAGTCGAAGAATTTGGATAATAATGTCATTAAAATATTACTAAAAGTCGTAATATCACAATTTTATTAAAATTTTCGACTGGGAAACTTTCCAAGTTTTTATTTAAATAGTTTCAGAGATTAATCTTAAAATTTCTGGTTTTCTTCTAGCAAATATTCAAGTTTTCAAACTCAGAAATTTCTGAGATTTTTCAAGAACTTTTCAGTGAGTTTTGGTTGAATTTTATTCCTGCTTTTTATTGTTATTTCTGGCCTGGTTTTCTGATTCGGTTTGTTTCCGGGTAAACATCGGGAGCTGATCGGACCGAACTGACCCACTGATGTCCCTCATTTTATTTACCCGTCTGTATTTACGGGTTTCTCCGGCCTTCGCTGTCGGTTTTTGGCTCAAAGTCTCGGGGAGAGAAAGGCGATCCGTTCGTCTCCAGTTCCTCCCAGCTCACACTCACTGGGAGGTTTTTTTTCCACTTCAGCAGCTGTTACGTAACGGCTCTGCTCTGAGAAACTCAATGAAGCTCCGTGTGAGCGGCGGCATACCAACGCCGGGCGGCAGCAGCGACTGCAGGGGTCATGACCTCACAGGATGCCATGTGGGTCTGACAGAGATGATGGGATTCATCAGCAGAAACAGACTAGAGGGAATTAAATAGGGACGCCGTCTCTTTAAGAGGCTGATTATGACATCAGAGCAGGTTCAGATCCATCCATCCATCCATAGCCAGGTCACCAGTCCAAAGGTCAACACAGAGACACTCGCTGTGCTCTCACTCTCACCTATAACCACAGTTCAGATTTAATTTCTCATGTATTTAAACTGGGAGGCACCAGGGGCTCCACATTGTCTCCATTATAATTAGTCAATCAACTGGATTAATGTTGGATTAACCCTTCAGACCGATAATCCCTCCATCCACTCCTCTAAGATTAGATCCAGGATTATTTACAGAACCAAGAGAAAAGATGCAACAGCATGAAAAAAAATCAGTTTTCAACAATCTCAGCTCTGAAACCACATGTTGTTCTGTCAAAAACTGAACTAATTCATCATCACCTGCACAGCGAGTTCAGGCGTCGGTACCGTTCAATTAGAGTCCAATAACTTGACGGTCCAGCTGGAACCCTGTGGCCCACCTTCATGGCCTTTCAGCGGATTGGACAAGTTCTCGTCCCGGCAGCAGGAGTCTGCGTGGCCCGTGGGGTCGTTAATGTGGACACAATTAATCATTTTCTAAGCTTCACTTCACCGGGTTTGCAGCTGCTGCCTGGCTCATGCGCTGCTGGGCGGATCATTCGGTCCTACCTTTGCTTTGACTGGACCCGGAGGAATCGGAGCGGCTGTGCGTCCTGCCCGCTGCGGGGAGCGGGGTCTCCGCGGCGGCTTCACGGGGCTGCGAGCGGCTCCTTACCGCGTCAGTCACCGAATCCTGTCGGGACGACTCCATTCAGGAACCAAAAGAAGAAAAAATCCCCCACGCCAACAAAAACAGCAAAGAATCTGACAGAAATCCAGTGGAAGGAGGAGGAAGCGGAGCGGTCCGGCGCGGCGCGGCGCAGCGCGGAGGAGAAGCAGCCGGGCTGGAGGAGCGGGAGGGCGGCGCTGTGGAGAGCTCTGCCCGCCCTCTCTGGAGGCTGAGACCCAAACAGGAGCCGCGGCCGATCCGCGGAGTTTTAACTGGAAAATGAGTTTGACATGCAGGATCAGCGGAGCAGGGGCGACCAGAAGATCTCAGAGGCCCGGGGGCCCCCAGCTCATTGTCACTTTAATTAGATATATAACATTAAAATGTTCTAAACCCGCTTTATTTCGTTTTTTATATTTGCATCTTCAAAATAAAAAATATTCATAACAAAATATTGTATTAAATTATATAATTTCAGAAATATATAGAGAATTTCATAAGAATCTAATACATTTATTATTTTTATTTTATATTTAACAAATATTTGCTTAAATATCATTTAGATGTGTTGAGAGAGAAAATCACTGTGTGAACCAAATCATCGTCATCCAAGATATTTTTTTAAATGAAAATGCTTTAGAATCTAAATATATTTGAAAAAGTAAAGACACCCCCTACAAATATTCCGATTTTTTTTTACCTAGAATTGTTAAAATACTAACATTTAATTGTAGCTGTCTTGTTTGATATATGGAAATGTATTTTTGTCTGCATGTAGAAAAGTTTACTTTGTTTTGTTCAAGCAAAAAACAAATAAAAAAATATTTTCCTGACCAAGTAAAAAGTTTGTACACCCTCACCCCTAACGACTGGTCTTACCGTCTTTTCCCAAAATGACTTCAGTGAGATGCTTCTTCTTCTTCGTCGTCTTCTCTCCCATTCTTTGCCTTTCTTAAATTTTCAATCCATTTCAAGTCACGCCTCTTTATCTCAATGAGACCCAGATCTGGGCTTTGAGTAGGTCATTCCAAAGCTTTCCATTTCTTGAGAACATTTTAGGATGTTTGGAGATTTCTTTGAGCACAGACAGAACCTCAGCATGTCGAAAGTTGCTATGAATATTTTCTGTTCAGCTGTAAAGTTTCAGCAGCTCTTTAAGTCCTCCAGAGTTTCTCACTGATTGTTCAAACTGAGGCGACCCAGTCGGCTCAGTTCAGAACCACATAAAATTTAAATATGTATGGGAGGATTGTGAAAAAATAACTGTTTCTTCTTTAATTTGGTTAATATCATGAAAAATGTTGTTGTACAGAATGCTTTAAATATGCATTTATTTTTTTAGTTATAAATTGTGTGTCAGAATCCAGTATACATCATTTTTTGTTCAAATTTTTCTGATTTTTGTGTAATTTGACAAGTCAGCGTTTTATATTAACTCTACTGTAAATTTGTTTAATAAATACATGAAGCCTAAGATCTTCCCAAAGGACAACAAGCATAAAATGATGCAGGTGAACTTCCTTAACTGAACTGCAGCCTTTCCTTACTGCTTCCACCTCCATCTTTTCATCATTGCCATTTCTTTTTCTTTTTTGCCAAAAGCAAGAGTTGCCTGGAAGAATTTTGCGGGAGAATATTGCTCCAGATTTCATCATCCTAATTAGTTAAGATGAAATAAAAGAGCTGAGTTTCATGATTATTTAGCGGAGCGAAGTAGCTGGCAGTTCTTTCACCTGCAGTAAACAGCTTAAGGAGATCTCCTTGCATATTTTGCTCATTTCTGTCTCAACAAGATGTAAAAAATATGTCCAGCTGGTCTTGAAAGCCTGATTCAAACAGTAAGAATCTGTACTTTTGTGGATTTTTAAGAAATTACTCTTAGTAAAAAAGGCAAAAAGTCAACTCAGGTAACTGATCAAATGATCAATCACTTAAAATGACATCAGAAGGACCAAAATAAGAAAGTTAACTGGACGTTTTGCTATTTTAAAATACAGCTCAACTGCAACTAAATGTTGGTATTTTAAAATACCAAAACTTCCAATAATTCATATAAATAACAAAAAAATAACAAAATCAGACAAACATAAATGGTTTCCAAATCAGTTTCTGTCAATAAAAATGAAACTTTAAGAAAAACTGCAGGTGTGTGTATGTTTGGTTAAATCATGTTTTTCTTCTGCGTTTAGTGGATAGAAAGTCCAGAAATTTTACTCAAGTAAGAGTAGAAATACTTCAACATAAAATTACTCAAGTAATAGTAAAAAGTACAGTATAGTAAAATTACTCAAAAAGTACACTTTTCCAAAAAAGTTACTCAAGTAAATGTAAATGAGTAGATGTAACTAGTTACTACCCAGGGCCGGCCCAAGCCTCCATGGGGCCCTAAGCGAAATTTAGTTTTGGGGCCCTCTCGTTCTGCTAACAATGTGGCCTGGCTGCAATCAGCAGGTCCAATCATTAGCTCATTCACCTGCTATAAACGTATTGCATTTCTGGCAGTGCTGTTTGCATTATAATACATATATTGGCCGACTGATTTATCAACCAGTTGATTTCTGGGTGCCAATTTTCTTAATTTTGGGGCTCTTGATCTGCTGATACTTACATGTGAAGCCCATCTTATCCCCTAATATTATCTTCATCAGCAAAGGTTTATAAATCAGCCTCTGTCCTCTTCTGCTCTACATTGAGAGGTTTGACTGACAGACGGCCCACCAGGTCAGATCTGCACATTTGCAGTTAACAATATACACCCTACTGTTGCCAACTCAGCGACTTTCTTGCTATATTTAGCAACAAAATTAAATAAAATCGGCAGGTCAGGCTTTTCAAAGATCGGTAACCAAGGATCGGCCAGAAAACTGCAATCGGTGCAGCCCTACACACATATTCATGACATTCTTTGATTAAATAAATTTCTCTTAAGTGTAACTCCAATAGGTAAAATTTGCTGGTGGAACCTTTAAGTCAAAATCTGAGTTTTGATCAAGAGGCTTGGTTTTCACTTGAGTAGAATAAGTCTTCGAGCTAAAAGGGGAGTGAAAGCTTGAGCCTGTTTCAAAGAACGCAAAAGGCCCGTTCTGGAGGAATGCAAATAAAGCTGATAATAGAGGTTCAACCCGGTGAGGAGCTTTTGTGCTTTCCTTGCAGTCACATATCTTGCTGGTTTTATATTATATTATTATTTTCAGTATTAGAGTTAATGCTTGCAGCGGTGCAAAGATCTGACAAACTCGTTCCTTAAAGTTGAGCAACCACAACAGTTTCTGTGTATTTAAAAACTCAACAGACACGAAATGTTAGAGCTACTAGCAGCATTGAATTAAATCTTCCGTTTGTTGCGCATCTCTGCGCAGTGCAGCAGATTTAACTCATCATGCAGGGCCGGTCCAACGCTGTGTGAGGCCTGGAGCAGAATTTATGGGGCCCCTGAGTGGGCGGAGTTTAGAGAGTGCCTTCTCGTGCAAAGGGTCAGTAGTACAATTCACAGAACTGATCTGATCGTTTCCATAGAAACGACCAGAAGCAAGACCTTGCCTTAGATCTACTGATTAGAAAGATCAAAGAAGATCAAAAATGTTCTGAGGCTTTAAGTGCTTGTCTCTCAAAACATCAGTCAGAATCCAAAAGGAAAACGTGTCTTTTCATCATGAGCTCAAGTTTTGGACAGATAGGAAAGATAGGCTTGATGGTTCCACTCGCCTTCGGCCTCGGATGAATTGCTAAGATGGGAGTGCGGAACCTACTGGATTATTACTACGCTGGAAGCGACTTGACCTGCTGCCCTCAGACCGAAGGAAGCATTGAATGGACCTGCTGCCCTCTGACCGAAGGAAGCATTGAATGGACCTGCTGCCCTCAAGCCGAAGGCAGATGGAGAACTTTGTTCCTAAATGTTGTTACTGAAATGCTTCCAGAACCAATCTGAACTGACTGCAATCCTAATTTATGCAATATGACTTATTAAAATGCATCTAGATTCAAAGAAACCCACTGAGCGCTAATGCAGGGCATTATAATTTTAAAAGCTTCCTTTGTAGTTTAGTGTTTCATCAGTGCAGGATGTGATGAAATGATCGTGACACTCCGTTGGAGACGTGAAACCGTGTGGCTCGGTTGCAGTGCGGGAACATCTGAGAAGCTTTTAATTTGATTCTCGGTGAAGTTATGCGACTATCATCCAACAAAAACATAAATAAAACTCCCATCTGCCCTCTTCTGCTGGTGCTTGAAATCCTTGAAAATGCTTGAATTTCTTTATAAATGCTCTTGAAAGTGCTTGATATTCAACCTGCAGTTTTGTAGCAAAGTGTTATCTAACATTTGATCAAAAGCCAAAAACTGGAAAACATTTACATATTTACATGATTTTTTTTGGCTGAAGTTAAATCATGTTTCAACCTTTATTGAAACATGAACATATTTTTGTGACTTTGTATTTTCTGTTGATGCATTTAAATGTGATTTTCATTAACAGGATTTATTTGGATTTTTTCTATGTAATAAATATTTATTATTCCCATGGTTTATTGATTTGTGTAATTTAAATAAAAGTTAGTTTTTATTTAAACGTTATATTTAAATTATTTTTGTATTAAATTAGTGAACACAAACATGTCAGGTGTGTGTGAGAGACATTTAAAAATATTACATTTTGTTATATTTTAGTTTCTCTTGTCCCTGCTGTAAAGTATAAAATCCCATCACAAGACATCATTAATATCAGTGATAAATTATACCATAAAATAGTGGCAGTCTTTTTTTAGTCCATTTGTATTGTTTTTATCTCCAAAGTGCAGTGCTGGAAAAGTTTGAAAACTTGCAATTATAATGCTTGAATTTCACATTCACATTTCACCAAACCGGGCAGTTCTCTGTAACAATGTTTGGTCACACTTTTAATAAATGGAGGAAAGTTTTTCTACACACTCAAAGTCATACGTTCTCCCAGATCTCAAACTGCCGTCATGAACTGAACAGGGACTTAAAGAACAAATCTTCTCTCCTGACGGCGGGAGCTGATTGCTTCAGAGTAGCTGCATGTTCCTGATGAGAGCAGATATTCAGCCACGCGGTTTCACAGCGCAGAACACGGCCTGCAGACTCAATAATTCATGCATACAGAGCAGCGCTGAATTATTGAACTGAGCTGTTGGTACAATGAAAACTCCGGCGCCAATGTCCTGAGAGCCGCTGCGTTTTCTGGTTGAGATTCACAACAAGAAACTGACAATAGCTGTTTATCCCTGACCTTTGACCTGATGGTGAGAGACTTTAGAAACTAAAACCAGACAGAACTGTCTGAGGTCTTCCAGAATAGAATGTTTAAAATCCAACCGAGTTACTTTGGTCTCTTGTTTTGAATAAGGTACAGATTAGAGACAGTCTGTTCATTCAGGAACATAAACAGCAAGTTATTTTTAATTAAACTCAAAAGCTGCAACTACCATTTATTTTAGTAATCAATTATTCTGTTGATTAATCAATTAATCAGAATGAGTGGTTACATTTTTTATTGAACCACTCATGCTAACGTCTTAATAAAGTTACTCCTTGTGGCTGAAATTTTTACATGTAGTTTGTTCTAAAACTATTTATAATAATTGTTGCCTTTATGTAACGAACCTTTGGAGCTGTCGCCAAATAATGACTTGTAGTTGTGATTAAATTATATGCTTAAAAAAATTTCAGAATAGCTTTTGTAACTTTTAGAAGTGAATTCTGCTAGATATATATATGCATCACATGGAAATAAAAGTAGTTTTCAGGTAGTGAGATTGTTTTTAATTCAGTTTTTATATGGTAAATTTTATCTTAATTTTTTAACCAAACATGGTGGTATAATAAACCTTGTAATGGGTCATGAGTTTGAGCCCAACTTTAAACAATGGTCAATTGAATCTAATCTTCAGACAGGTTCCCAAACCCAGCATGCAGGTCCAATCCGTCAATCCAACTCTGTTTAGTTAAAACAGCCCAGCGTTGGCTTTAACCCAGGATTTAAGAGTTTTGCTTAATTACTGCTCTAATTGTATTGTTCTTTCAGCAAATGGTTTGTTTTAGAATCTGTACACTGTACAGATAATGATAATTTCATTAATCAATTCATCGCCTTTTTAAGCAACAGGTTCTGAATATCTGCTGAGTTTATAGTTGCTGCAGCTCAAAAGGAACATAGAAAATATTTTCACCTCCTTCACATTATTTTGTCTCTTTTTGTCTGTCATTTAATCAGCTCTACATCGTTGAGAAAATAAAAAAGTATGGTGTTTTATTATATAATAAATGTTTTAAGGTGCTAGTAATGCTGGAATTAATAGTAAATGGACCATTCAGGTGCATAATACCAGGTGTTTATTTTAGAAGCACGTTCATTAAAAACATTCATAAGAAAATCGTGGAAAAAGAGAATAATCATGATGCTGCAATCAAAGTTCAGACCACAACCGGATTGAAATGCTATGGAGAAACACACGGAGGGTCCGAAGAAAGAGTGGACCAAAGTTCATCAGCAGCGATGTGACAGACAGAAAAACCCTCCTGAGAGTTGTTGCCCCTTAAGGTGGTCCTAAGGTCACAATGTTTGCTTAGTTTTGCTTTATCTCTTGTCTTCTGCAGTTGGGATGAAATGTTTTCAGAACCTCTTCAAGACCAAATCATTTTTATTACGTATTAATAGAAAATATCTTAGAAGGTGGACTTTGGTTTTGTGAGGTATCAAATATTCAAAAAATGTAACTCTGTGGATTCAGAGCTGGTTTTGTACCACCGATTAGCTGCAGTGCAAATTATATCCACATGGTGTCAGTGTGGAGCTTCTCTGTACATCGTCCATTTGTTACAATCAGTCATATTAAACAGGCTATAGGATGGTCTAATGATAAGATTGAGGAAAGGACTAATTATTCTCTTGATCAAGCATTTTAACTGCTAGCCATGAGCACAAAAACCAGCAGATAATGCATGAATCTGTTTCAGCATCTAAAACCTCACCTGTCTGCATCACACAAGCAGAAACAGAAGGTGTGTGAAGATTATTTGAGTTTTCTGCTGAGTGAACTACTGACTGATTAATTATTCATCCAAACAGAGCGATTCTGTGTTAAAAAATGTAATCCAATATTTCACTTAAGACCAGCAGAAAAGTCTTCATGGTACATGGCCTGATGGGAGGAGACCAGGACCACATCCAGCTTTTTACTGGAACCAGCCTGAAATCTGCATGTTTGCTCCAAAATGCTGAAGCAAAATCCTCTGTAGTTTAACCTTCAAAAAGCTGGAAATAATTTACTCTGGCACTGACAACAGGATGATGTTTTCACTCCCTGATTGTCAGCAGCTACATGATTTAATAAAGAGGATTACATTCTGGACAAAGTGAATTTATTGAATATAAAGATTGCATTAGCTGCTAGTTTGTGTGTGGAGCTCCAGTTGTGTCAGGAAAACGTTTCTTAAGCCAAAATCAGTTCAAATATCACATCGTTCAACAGATTGGAGAAATCTGGATAATATTTGGGTAACTCCAAACCACACAGCATTTTGAAAAGGTTTTGTAAAAAGACAGAATAATGTTTGGAGTGGATGGCATAAACAAAAAACTGCATTTTTATTAACATGATGTCCATAATGTTTAAAACAACTTCAACAAAACCAGTAGCAACATTTTATAAAGTGACTTTCAAATATGACAGCATTTTAACATTTACGTTTAAAAATATAAATATAAATTGTTTTAATAATGACCTTCCTTATTTATTATTCTAGACCCACATGTCTGAGTGTCTCCATGTCCGTTTCTCACTGAATCTGTCAGCATTAGCTGAACACTCAGCACTTATCCACACATTTTCTTTAGTGGTCGCCATCATTTTTACCTCTTCACTCATAATACCAAACAAAATGTAAAGGTTGTATAAACCCAGTTAGCATAGCCTCATGTTTTCTACCTGTTTTCTCATATTTAGTTATGGAAACCTTATTTACATAATTTATGACCAAGAGAAAAAAAAAAAGCAGATGTATTTCAGAACTAAAGGTCAAATGAAAACTGATGTTACTGGGAAGTATCCACAACTTCCTCATGTAAATTCCCAGAACAATTTTCATTTATCTTTAATGTACTGAACTAAAATTAGCTCTTTATTCTGATTTATGATGTCCTAGTTTCATGGTATCATCAGATGATAGGATGTGTTTTATGATCAGCAGTACCGACCCGGCCTTTTAAAGTCTCTCCAAATAGAAACACGATCCGTATTTTCCTGCAATGTGGTGGCGATAATCTTGGAATATGCGCAGCGACTGTATTTCAAAGGCAAAACGTGGAAGAGGTACCAATTTGGAGGGTCTGTTGGTCGGATACCCAGGTGCCTCATGCACAAGCCCAAATATGCATCTTCAATGTAAAGAGGTTTAACGTGTCTGGAAGCTTCAATGAGCTTCTGGGTGAGATCCAAAGACACAATGTAGCCCAGACCCAAAGCGTAGGGAGGGTAAAAATGACCGCTGACAAGATCCGCAGGCACGTAGAACTTGGACTTGGGGTCCCTGGAGACTCGTCCTCTCTGTGCCACCAGGCCCGTCATGTAGTTTGTCCTTGGAGCCTTGAGGAGCAAGTTGACCAGATTGGGAACATTTAGAAACATGTCTGAGTCGATTTTCATGGCGTAAGCGGCGCTGGAGCAGTAGGAGTTCAGCCACTCCAGCATCACCATGGTCTTTATGGTCAGGTTCTTGTAGCAGTCCACAAAGTCGCTCTGGATGAGGTCGTGATGCTCTTTGCTCTCCTGCAGCAGCTGCTGGTGGACCTGCTCTGCATCGTCTCCAGTCTGCATCCCCAGCAGGAACAACAGACTCAACACTTGGTTGTTAACCAGCTTCTCGCTTCCCCAGCTGTTACGGATGACGTCGCGATGAGCTCGGTTGCGCGGCGCCACTTGTACGATCAGAACCACAAACGGCTTCTCCTGCTTACATTTCAGTTCCTGGTTGATGGTGAAGTGGTACTCATAGGGGTACTCCACCAAGTACGGTCCAGGAGACACGTAAGGAGCCGCTGTCCGATGGCCAGTCTGGGTTTCTGGGGCCTTCATGGTGACCCGTGATGAAACTGTCCTCTGCTGTTGAGCCGGTGGCTCAGGTGTAATGTCCTGAAGGTGAGGATATGCAGATAAGTTGTTTGTGACAGGGCTTTGGTTCCTGAATGTGAAGAGTTTTGTCAAATTATTTTGCTTCAACCATTTAAAGTTCCAATCTGGTGCCATGTTCCTTATGTTTGTGCAGGAATAAAAAACCACAACTCCGAGAACCAAAAACAAGAAGCAGCATTGGATTCGTGACAGAGTAAAAGATCCATCATTGTTCTTCATTTTCTGCCTGGAAACGAAAGAAATATAAACATTATATTAATGTTTATCCTTCTGAATTACTAAAGCATTTAGTTTACCGTTTAGAAATCGAAAAATTGGTTAAAATAGCTTTTTATAATAGTAACATTTTATCTGAACTCTTTTTCCTGGACACTCAAGAGACAATTTAAAGCAAAAGCAACAATTGGAAAAGCGCAATGAAGTAGAGGTAGGAAGAAATGAATTAAAAAGGCTAATTTAAAATGATGAGTTTTCAGACCCAGAACAAAGTGAAGGAGCAGAGCGACTCAACGCTCCCCTGGATGGAGAGACGAGCAGCTGCTTGGAGGACGGAGGAGTCTGGTCTGAGGGATCGGGTCCGCGAGATGTGGACGGCAGAGACTAGGAAGGGCTCTAAAGGTGACTGCAAGCAATTTAAAGGTTACAGCCATGCAGAGGCTTTCAGAGGCACAACAAAGAAAAATGAGAAACAAAATCAAACACAAATAGAGATTTATCTGAATGTTTGAATTGACATCATTTCAAAATGTAGGTCAGACCTGGAATGAGTTTATCTACCTTTAAATGTTTAAAAGTGTGAATTCCTGCATACTAATGTCATGTTGGGTGCAGGCATCAGAATAGAACCAAAGTGCAGACAACAGAGCTTCATATGAGCCATGATTTCATGAATAAGGAAAACTGGAAACTCAGAACATGAGATGGAGAAAACCAACAGCAAAGCACAGGCAGAGCAAACTGAAGGAACCGATGAGTCTGAGAGGAAGATACACAGAGGAGACAGCCACAAAGGAACTAACCAGGGAAGGAGGGAAAATGGCAAAGTCACCAAGAAAAAAACAAAGGTGGAAGTACAAGAGATGGAACCTCAATAATAACAGAAATAAGTGCCAAATGTAACGAAACACCTACAAGGAGAAACTAGAAGATAATAATAAGTGCAAAGCAAATCTGAACAAACTGAAAGAATAAACTGAAAGAATAAACTGAAAGAATAAACTGAAAGAATAAACTAGGCTCGATGAAATATAACGAGATAAGAAATCATTTTTCTATCTAAGGAAATCTTGGGTTTTCACCAAGAACAAAACGGCAGCAGGGAAGCAGGGCTGAAATACAACATAAAGACTGGCATAAAATACTAATAATCCTGAGCAATCAAAGCCATTTCTCCTCTTAATTAAGTTTTTATTCATTAGAAATCTAATCTTCATTAGTTAATCTGAGGCGGTTCTTATATTTTTCACACCTGAGTGACCATCCAAACGTCATGCTGAAAATGTTTTCCACAAGCTGCATCATCACCATCAGACATGTCATTGTCCTGCTCAGAAACTAACCGCAGCTGCAGGTTTTTGTATGTATACAATTCTTATCTACAATAGTGTCAACCTCCTAAAATAGGCTTTATTATCTGACATTATATGTCAAGCAATATTCAAAGTGCAATGTAAAATATGCAAATGTTAAAAGTCACTGCAAATCCCACTACGGACTAGATTCAAATCTGCAGCATGAGAACAACATCCTGCCTCAGAAACTCCCACTCTCAGGTTGGCAGGGTTGCTGAAAGGAGCCGTGCAAAATCAGAGGAAGGTAAAAAATATTAAGAACAAAAATGAGAATGACTGTCAAGAGTTCTAGTATGTCATACATGTCCCACACTTGAAAAGGAGGACTTCAGAGACTTCAGGATTTCACTCAAACATCAAACCTATTTTATTTTCACCAGTCAGTGTGAAATAGTGAACAGGTGAAAAACCTACAAAACACATACAACATTTTTTAACTAATATTTTAGACATTTGGATTAAAGTTAATTTATCTTAATGATCAATTCATTTTTAACCTTACAAAATTCTTAAAAATTTTAATTAAATTACTCAGAGTTTGGTTTAATTAAACAACTCCAAACATTTCAGTATTGTTTTCCATCTCAGTTTTAGAATTTCCATGTCATTTTTATCAAACATAAAACCAAAATCAAAATTTGCTTTTTAACTGAGTCCAGTGACAGGCTTACCGGTAGTCCTTGTTTAATTTAAGCCCTTTTCCATGACATGCTGTAGTGGAGGCTGTTTGCCCTCCTCATCTCTGATGCAAAACCAGGCAAATGCTTGGTGGTTCCTTATATAACCTGAGTTGAGGGTGTTGTTGATTGAACCAGATTTCTTTCACCTGCTAAGAAGTGCTGCAGAGTGGCACACTGATGTGTGTGTGTGTGTGTGCACACAGATGTGTGCTCATGCACCCACATCTGAACTCATGAGCAGATCTGCGCAACAATGACAGTCCAAATTTACAACATAAGAAGAAATAATACTGTGTGGTTATTAAAAAGAGCATAATTAGAATTTTAAAAACGTGTAACAAATCTGGGAGGTCTTGAGCTGGAAAAGGGTCAAGTGTCTTCTCCGGGTCGGAGGGGGGGGGTCCTGCCCCAAGTGGAGGAGTTTAAATATCTCTGGGTTCATGAATGAGGGAAGAAGGCAGACCGACAGGCGGATCGGTGCAGCGTCTACAGTGAAGCGGCGCTGTACCAGTCCGTCATGGTGAAGAGGGAGCTGAGCCAAAAAGCAAAGCTCTCGATTTACCAGATGATCTATGTTCCTGCCCTCATCTATGGTCATGAGTTTTGGGTCTGAAAGAACGAGGTCCCGGATACAAGCGGCCGAAATGGGTTTCCTCCGTAGGGAGGCTGGGCTCTCCCTTAGAGAGAGAAGCTCAGTCATCATGGAGACTCAGAGTCGAGCTGCTGCTCCTCCACATCGAGAGGAGCCAGCTGAGGGCGTCAGGTCAGGACGCCTCCTTGGTGAGGAGTTCAGGTCCCACCGGGACCAGAGGAAAACCCAGGACACACTGGAGGGACGATGAATCTCACTGACCTGGAAACGCCTTGGGATTCCTGGAGGAGCTGGAACAAGAGGCTGGGGAGGGAAGTCTGGGCCTCCCTTAGGCTGCTGACCCTGTGACCCAACCCGGATAAGAGGAAAATGGATGGGTGGGTGGGTGGGTGGATGGATGGATGGATGGATGGATGGATGGATGGATGGATGGGTGGATGGGTGGATGGATGGATGGGTGGGTGGATGGATGGGTGGATGGGTCTGCCAACTGTAGCACTGCAGCTGGAGCTTTAAGTGCCAAGACAAGTTTTAAAAAATCAAAAGAAAACCTTCGTACCTTTGTCCAGCCGTCGCAGAGCTCCGCTGTTTTCCTCAGGACTCTGTGTTTCTGCTCCAAACTGCAGGTCACCAGCTGCACCTTTATTTGCTCCTGCTTTAAATAATTGCTTTGCCCCTTTCCTATCACATTCTGATGCTGTGTGTTTTGTCACTCACATAAATATGGAGGCTACCCAACGTAAACTTGTTCAACTGTTCATATGGGTTCAGTTTCAACCCGTAGGTGTGTCCAGCCTACAACATACAGGAGGCAGATTCCAGAGTTATGGTACAAATCAAAACTTATTTTCTTTGACTCAGAAAGGAAACTAACATTTTCCTAGTAATAATTTAAGCCAAACTACTGCAACACTTTACTGAACTTATTTGATCAAATCCCTCTGAAAACATAATTCCTTCCCAACGATGGATCTGCTGACCCTTTCCTGACCTGAAGCTGGTGACATTGAAGGACCTGCAAACAGCAGATTGTCCTTTGGTTTACTTTTCAAAGCAAACACCAGGCTGTTGGAGCCGTCAGCACTTCTTTTTTAGCTCTTTAAAAAGTGTCTTGTAGAGAAAACCTTTGGGACAAATCAGTTCTTTCCTGCATCAGGAGTAACTACAACTAAACAAAACAGGTAAAATAAGTTACATTAAAAGTCAAAGTCAAATCAAGGCTGCAGAAAAGAATGAGAGTTTGTAGCTTAGCTGAAGGTGTAAAGCCTCAAACCGGCAAACTTTCCATCTTTAATCGACCGCTAAGCATCTGGACTCAAAGCTTTCACATTTTAAAAACTTAACCATCAAAGGTTACCTGTCTGAATCGTAAGGTTATACTTTAGCAAAATACATGAAACAATCTGGTGAGTTGAGCTAAATAATAAGTGTCTTCGTTCCCTGAAAATTGTTTATCTTTCTGAGTCAAAGAAAATAATTATTTAAAAGATAATTATTTATCTTTCAGGGAAGATAAATAGTCTTCCCTGAAAGAAGAAGATTATTCTTCTTTCAGAAAAAAAAGAAGAATAATCTTTTTTTTTTATTAAAAAAAACCTAAACTTTCTCTTTTATGTTGTTTGTAGGCTGAAAATGCAACAGTTTCCAAACTGTTTATTCTTGTTTAAAGGAATGTAACATGGAAGCTGCATCTCGTGTCTCGTTATCTAAAACCATGAAAACTGTAAATTAAAGACAGCTGAGCCGATTTGCCGGGTGAGGCAGGAGTTAGCTTAGCTCAGGTTAGTTGCTGGGTCTCCACCCGGCTGGAGATCCATGTTTATCTAAAAAGGCTCCAAACACAGAAACAGAGCAAAGTGAGACCTCTTGTTTATACAACAGCTTTGTTGTTTTTCTGTCTGATGAGCCTGAAGTTTAAATGTACAGTAAACAGCACATACTGGATGTGATGCTTTAACATAAATATTAGCTACTGTAGGTATTAGATACAGGAGCTTTATGTAATATAAATATCAAAAATGTTTCTTCTGAATTTATTTTGTGATTCTAGTTGTTTTATGATTATTCTTTTAATGCACAGGTTATATCAGACTTTATTATCAAACAGCAAAGGATCCAACCAGTACGGACAGTCCTAGACCTCCTTTAGGCAGGAAAACCTGGTCCTGGAGTGACACGAATAATCAAACTATAATGTAAACATGTAAAGCGCTCCATTATTTTCTGCTACCTTTGTTACTGATTAGCAGTACTGACCCGGCCTTTTAAAGTCTCTCCAAATAGAAACACGATCCGTATTTTCCTGCAATGTGGTGGCGATAATCTTGGAATATGCGCAGCGACTGTATTTCAAAGGCAAAACGTGGAAGAGGTACCAATTTGGAGGGTCTGTTGGTCGGATACCCAGGTGCCTCATGCACAAGCCCAAATATGCATCTTCAATGTAAAGAGGTTTAACGTGTCTGGAAGCTTCAATGAGCTTCTGGGTGAGATCCAAAGACACAATGTAGCCCAGACCCAAAGCGTAGGGAGGGTAAAAATGACCGCTGACAAGATCCGCAGGCACGTAGAACTTGGACTTGGGGTCCCTGGAGACTCGTCCTCTCTGTGCCACCAGGCCCGTCATGTAGTTTGTCCTTGGAGCCTTGAGGAGCAAGTTGACCAGATTGGGAACATTTAGAAACATGTCTGAGTCGATTTTCATGGCGTAAGCGGCGCTGGAGCAGTAGGAGTTCAGCCACTCCAGCATCACCATGGTCTTTATGGTCAGGTTCTTGTAGCAGTCCACGAAGTCGCTCTGGATGAGGTCGTGATGCTCTTTGCTCTCCTGCAGCAGCTGCTGGTGGACCTGCTCTGCATCGTCTCCAGTCTGCATCCCCAGCAGGAACAACAGACTCAACACTTGGTTGTTAACCAGCTTCTCGCTTCCCCAGCTGTTACGGATGACGTCGCGATGAGCTCGGTTGCGCGGCGCCACTTGTACGATCAGAACCACAAACGGCTTCTCCTGCTTACATTTCAGTTCCTGGTTGATGGTGAAGTGGTACTCATAGGGGTACTCCACCAAGTACGGTCCAGGAGACACGTAAGGAGCCGCTGTCCGATGGCCAGTCTGGGTTTCTGGGGCCTTCATGGTGACCCGTGATGAAACTGTCCTCTGCTGTTGAGCCGGTGGCTCCTGTGTTGTGCTGCTCGTGCTTTCAGGAAGTTCAGCAGTGCTGTTTGTTGAATTATTTTGCAGCAGCCATTTAAAGTTCCAATCAGGTGCCATGTTCCTTATGTTTGTGCAGTAGTAAAGAAGCACAGCGCCCAGAACCAGGAAGAAGAAGCACTTGCTTCGTGACAAAGTAAGAGAGCTCCTGTCTTCTGCAGGTTTATCAGTATTCCTCATTTTCTGTCAGGAAAAGAAATAAAAACAAATTAAAACGTTATTTTAATGTTTAACCGTTTGAATTGCCAAGCATCCAGTTTATTGTCTAGGAATTAACAAAGTGCTTAAAGAAATCTTTTATTCTCTTTGTACATTACATTTATTCCCTTAATGAAAAACCAAGCCATGCAGAGAAAACAGAAAAGCTCTTAAAATAACATTAAATCAATTTGTATAAAATGAAACAGAGCAATCCTTCCCTCAGGGAAGTTCAGGTGTAGCAGGAAGAAGCTCCAGGTGAGCAGCAACGTTCCTGAAAACATCAGACAGTCGGACGTTGCTGAAATATTTCAATTTTGTCCAACGAAATACTGAATATGTTGATTGAACTTCTCTAATCTTACACACATATTCCCATTAAAACATTGTTTTTTAAATGACACAGGGTTTTGCAGTGTGTTCTTATCAAATAGTTAATTTGATAAGATAATAACTGGTAATTACAAGATCAAATATAATTACATCTTGTAATTTGGTGTCGTTTTATGCTGCCTGGCTCACTGAATGCCAGGCTCTTTTTCACAGCGATTTTATTAGTGATTAATTTTTATTTTGTGAGATAATGAACATTAACCATCAAGGCTTTAATAAACCAACTGTTTGTGGTGTGGCTCCATTATGTAGCCGATTCAAAATCTGACTTCAGAAGGAAACTAAACAGCATCTTATAATAATCAATGCTAAATATTTTTTTAAAATCCTTGAATATAGTTTGTAATAGTTTCTTCCACATTATGTAATAACATTATTACATCTTGAACTGATTATTAAAAATGCAGGTTATTTTTTTAAAAGTGATGATATGGCGCAAAAAGTTAGTCTTTGTGTTCAACTTAATCATTATTCTTATAATAATGATCATGATTTATATACATTTTAAATGTTGATAAATAAATTCCAAACATTTAGTCACCTGCTATATTCAGTTTAACCCACAAGCAAAAGGCTCACAACACGTAAAGATTAAAATATTACAAATATCCTCCAGAAATGCTGATTCTGAGCAGCAGGAATAAATCCAGCGCATCGTCCGGATGATTAGTGCAGCTGCACTGCTGAGCAATAAGACCAAAGCAAAAAACACCAGGATTAGACTTTAACATGATATTCAACAAACAAAACTGAATTTCAACAACCACTAGAGCAGAAAACCATCACATAAAGGAGCATTAGAGACCAAACAAATAGAAACAATCCTCCTTTACGTGTTTCTATCAAACACATAAATGTTTTCCAAAAGCAAAAAACTAAATTTCTCTGTGGTTTCCAGCAAATAACTTCACAGACTGACGTCTGACTCGTTCGGAAGAACCAAAGTTGTGTCTTCTTTGGCTTAATGTTGGCTGCCAGGGCCGTGCAGAGACCATAAAGGGGCAGGTGCTCAAAAAACAACCTAACCACATTTTAGGACAGAACAAAGTTAAGAAATTATGATCAATTACAAAATTGTGAGATATACAATCAAAGCTAATCTCTACATAGAACATACAACTATGCATATGTAAAATATTTTATTAGTAATTTATTTCTGCAGGTTTACTTTGTTATAGGAAAGTATTGCAATATTCAAACCTGTGATTTAGCGAGACATAAATCAGAGATACACCACCAGACAAATTATTATTAAAAAATTATTTGCAAAACAAACTTATTCATGCATGTCAGAAAGCTGATAGCACAACAACAGCAGCCTAATGTCTGTATGTTAACATAGTGATTCAGTAGATAAGAACAGTTCTTCCTCCCCAGGCTGTCTCTCCCCGCTCAGTAGTTCTTCAGAGGCCTGGCGGACCCTGGCAGACCCGAGGCCTGGCGGACCAGAGGGTCTGGCGGCCCTGGCGGACCCTGGTACTTCCGTACTTTGACAACAAGGCACCAAAGGTTTGGTGCAGCCTGTTTGGCTTTGAGGCGGACGACATTTTGCAGATTTCCACCCATCTAGCATCCAAGCTGAATGTTGCACTTGGCTGTTTAGCAATGGATGACGTGTCCACTATCAAGAAAGTGTAACAATTTTGTCACAAAACCTGTTCTCGAAGTCCTGCCCAAGTCTGACTTTGATGTACCTTATTCAAATATCTCAGAAGGGGATACATTGTCTTTTAGCGCCAAAGGGAAAATGAAACACGTCACGTTGGTAACAGCCTTATCTTTACCTGGCTGCTCTTCCGATGATTCATTATTCCAGTGCGATCCATTAAAAACCTGTTGTTCCCCAGCAGTGACGTGTATTTGCTTTGGGCTGCATGTGAAACTCTTCTTTCTTCATCTCAGGTTCAGCAGGTTGATTCATGACAGACTAACTGAGGTACTTATTCTAACAAGAGAGGAAATCAAGATGGTGGTTAAGGTCAGTCCTGCAGCTTCTGCCCCACAGTTGCACAGAGAAACAGACTGTGATCATATCCTAACATAAATTTGCATCATTAGTCCACATAACTAATCCCATCTCTAACATAAATAATGCATATGTATTTTTAGAATAGAAAATAAAATGATGCTTGTAACATTCAAAGACTATCACACAATTGATAACTGAAACATTACTTTGTGTCAAAAATTAAAACATACCTCACAAGAGAGAAAATCAAGATGGTGGTTCATGTCAGTCCAGCATCTTCTGCCCCTAGACATGAAATAAAATACAAAAATAACCATAAACAGACTACAGAGCAGTGGTTCCCAATGAATACTGGACCGCAGTTAACAGTTATAAACACCTTTATAACTAACAACATTAACAATGTTAACAGTTAAAAACATACAAAACAAGACAAATTTACACATGAAACCCTCTTTACATCGAAATTGGTCTAAAAATAAGACAAAATATAATATTTATGAAGAAAAAAATATTTATGTATCAGGATCGGAGCTGATCCTGATACATACCACATACCATAAAAAGGGGGCGGAGTCGGTCGGTTACCGGTTGCTATGGTAACCACCAACTGCCAAGAGGCAGCGACACAGAACTCCGATAAATAACAATGAATTCAACTTCACATCTGTAATAATGTCAAAATAAAACCCTGTTACACACAGAGCATAAAATGACCAGCACTTTTTGATTTACCAGTGAAATCCAGTTTGGTCATAATATTTTAGTTTATTATGTGAAATTGATCCCAGTGGTTTTAGATTAAATTCAGTTTGCGTCACTTCCTCTGTTCTTTGGATTCAAAGTAGAAACACAGAATTAAAGGACTTCAGAAGGTTTATAGTTTTATTGTTTTTTATTATCTGCTAACAAAAATTAGCCATAATAACATATTCATATTTTTAAATATTTAAAACATTTACAAATTTAAATTTTTTTTAAATATACAAATTTAATTTTTTTTATATTTTTTAAAGCAAAATATACAAATTTTGCTTTAAAATCCAGTTTTCAAACTGTTTAATCCTGTTTTATTTTCCCAGGAATGTAACATGGAAACTGCATCTCATGTTTATCTAAAACCTTAAAAACTGTCAATTAAAGACAACTGAGCCGATTTGCTTCTGGGTTTTTTATTCAAACCTGAATTCATTTTCAGAGACTCAGAAAAAACTCAGAGACTGATCCAATAAAGATAATCTATTTATTCAAACAAGAGTTTTTCACTGTTCTTTAACTTCCACCGTTGTCAATAGTAAAATGTAAAGAGTAAAAGATCCCAAAGAAAACCAAACGCAATTCCTGTCAGTGAGAAAAAGAGCAGCAGCAAATTCAGACCAAATATTTAACAGACTGAACAAACATGTTGAAACAAACATAAATGTTACCAGAGCTTCCTTTAAAACCAAAACCTGCAAGAAAATCAACTCATTTCTTACATCACGTTTTAATTTTACCAACAAAAACAAAATAAGACAAGTAAACTATTAAAAAACATCAATTTATAACATAAAACTTCATAGACATCATTGCAGTAGGTACAAATTATTTTTGCCTAAATTCACATTAATAGCTGGAATCAAACCTCTCATCTGTATAAGAGCTGAAAAACAGGCGACTTCCACAAAAATACCCACAATATTTAAAACTGTTCCAAACCTACACATGTATTTTGGCAAATTACATCCCAAGCACATCTTTTATAATTAAAAATGTCCTAAATGTAACTTTCTTCAAGTCTGCCAGGTGTTTTAAAAATGTGCCTGTTTCTCTCTGTGTTTATTAAAGTTTCCCCAGGATGTTTGCCTCTGCCTGGCAAACAGAAACTACAGCCAGGATCCTGTAATTCCTCTGTAGAGGAAACAAAAAAAACCCAACTGAATTGAAATGAAAAATGTTTGCGTTGATATCTAGGTGATGATACCCAAACATTGTGAAAAGAAGAGTCTGTAAAAATGCAGCAGAATGGGAACCAGGTGAGGCAGTATTAACCTGAGTAAACATCACAGCCCAGCAGGAAGTGTTGGTCCATTTCCATCAGAACTGAAAGCATTTCTTAGCAGCAGTGGAACCCATTTGACACACCTGTTTCTTTAGTGAAAGTCTTTTTTTCTTTCAGTTTTGTTGTCATGTAAAACACAATGGATTGTTCACATGAACTTCAAAATTATTTGAGCAAACCAGACAGAAATAGCACCAGTGTGTTCTAATAGTAATAGAAATGAATAAGAACGAGTTACGTCTACTTCATTTTTTAAATTTTACTTCTGCAAGTGTTTTGACTGCAATCTACGGTACTTTTTATTTCCACTTAATTATTATTACAAAGTGTCGCTGCTCTTATCTGGCATCTCCACCCAGCTGGAGTTCAATTAACTGAGGATGTAAAATGTTTTATTTAAAGTTTTATCTAAGTTATCTATGTTTTATCTAAAATTGTTCCCAACACAGAAACAGACTTGCAGTTTAAGTCAAAGTGAGACCTCCTGTCCATACAACAGCTTTGTTCTGTTATTTTCTATCTGCTGATCTGACTTGCTCTCTGAACTTGCAGTTCATAAATATTATCACTTTGCAACGCTTAAACATAAATATTACCTCTTGTTATCAGTAGATACAAAAACTTTATGTTTATAAAAAATATTAATAAAAATAAGATGTTGAAATATGTGCACTTTCTGCATGAATCCAGTATTTTGTAAACCTCGTATATATCAGAATTGCCTGGTTTTTTGTCTAATTACATCTTTCTATCTTTTTTTAAACAAATTATATCAGTTATTGAATACTTGAGTAAACATTCAGTCAAAAACTGGCCAATCTACCCACCTCTGTTTTGAATATATTTCTGTTCCATAATAAAAACGGTTCTAAAACCCATTTTAGGCGGGAAAACCTCGTCCTGAATTATGTTTTTGACATAGATAAGTTTTCTACTCAATCATGCAAACATGACGTGTTCCTTCGTTTTAATTTGCTACCTTTGTTACTGATTAGCAGTACTGACCCGGCCTTTTAAAGTCTCTCCAAATCGAAACACAATCCGTATTTTCCTGCAATGTGGTGGCGATAATCTTGGAGTATTCACAGCGACTGTAACCCAGAGGAAAAACGTGGAAGGAGTACCAACTCGGGGGGTCTGTTGGTCGGATACCCAGGTGCCTCATGCATAAGCCCAAATACACATCTTCAATGTAAAGAGGTTTAACGTGTCTGGAAGCTTCAATGAGCTTCTGGGTGAGATCCAAAGACACAATGTAGCCCAGACCCAAAGTGTAGGGAGGGTAAATGCTTTCGCTGAAAATTTTATAAGGTAAGTACCATTTGGACTTGGGATCCCTCAAGACAGCTGCTCCATGTGCCACCAGGCCGGTCATGTAGTTTGTCCTTGGAGCCTTGAGGAGCAAGTTGACCAGATTGGGAACATTTAGAAACATGTCTGAGTCGATTTTCATGGCGTAAGCGGCGCTGGAGCAGTAGGAGTTCAGCCACTCCAGCATCACCATGGTCTTTATGGTCAGGTTCTTGTAGCAGTCCACAAAGTCGCTCTGGATGAGGTCGTGATGCTCTTTGCTCTCCTGCAGCAGCTGCTGGTGGACCTGCTCTGCATCGTCTCCAGTCTGCATCCCCAGTAGGAACAACAGACTCAACACTTGGTTGTTAACCAGCTTCTCGCTTCCCCAGCTGTTACGGATGACGTCACGATGAGCTCGGTTGCGCGGCGCCACTTGTACGATCAGAACCACAAACGGCTTCTCCTGCTTACATTTCAGTTCCTGGTTGATGGTGAAGTGGTACTCATAGGGGTACTCCACCAAGTACGGTCCAGGAGACACGTAAGGAGCCGCTGTCCGATGGCCAGTCTGGGTTTCTGGGGCCTTCATGGTGACCCGTGATGAAACTGTCCTCTGCTGTTGAGCCGGTGGCTCCTGTGTTGTGCTGCTCGTGCTTTCAGGAAGTTCAGCAGTGCTGTTTCCATCTGGTAACCCAGTAAACTCTGTGTTTTTGAAGATGGTGCTTTGTTTTCCGAACACAGTGAATAGTTTCATTGAATGATTGTTCATCCACTCTTTGGGGCTCCACTCGGGCCCCATGTCCTGGATGTTGGTGCAGTAGAAAAAAAGCACAACTCCAAGAACCAGAAGGAGGAAAAGTCTGTGGCGCCCTGAGAAGCCAAAACATCTCCTGTTTTCTGCTCGTCTGACGCCATCATCCATTTTCTGGCTTAAAAAGAGATTAAAAAAACTACGTTAGTTGCCAGTAAAGTAATGTAGATATGTAGTAAAATAACGTAGTAAAGTAACTAAAGTAATGTAGTTACTTTACTACTTTGCTAGAGTACATTTGCTAGGATAAACATAGTGATGTTGGGCTTTCATGTTCTGTTATTCAGTAGACTGCTTTTTTTCTTTGCCACTAAAGGACAAAGTCTCATCTTGTGTCAAACTAAGAAAGCAGCAAAACCATTTAAAGGAGCTACGTACCTTTGTCCAGCCGTAGCTGAGCAGGGCTCCAATGCGCTGCCCAGACGTTTAATTTGGGCGTCAGTTTGAGTCCATTCGCAGAGGGAAGTGTTGCTCCGTTAAAAAATTGATGCCTCTGATTCAGCATTCTGCTGCACCCATGTGTGAGGCAGCAGAGGCTTGACAAGAAAAATGGGAAATGTCAAAGATATTTTCTCTGCAGCTCTGCTCTCCAGGTGATCATTTGTCTGGTCTAACCTTCAGGTCTGCAGCCGCACCTTTGTTTGCTCCACCTCCTGCTAAATACTCAGGAGCCCCTACTAACACCTCCTATTGTGGTGGTGCCTCTTGGTGCTGGGTGTGACGCTCTGCTGTTTGTGGGCGCTAGAGCAAAACATAACCCAGCGATTCTGGATGTTTTAATGCTGATTCCTCAGTAAATCCCCAGAAATACTCATTTTTAAATTAGTATATGTATTTTAATACAAAAGTTCCTGTTTTGTCTGGGGAAGTGTCTTCACCACAACATCTCTAAAATCTTTCAGTTTGCACAGCAATGTCATGTTTTCTGCACCTCTTCATCATTTCTGCAGTCGGTTTCATAAGAAGAGGAAGTTCCTGTTTCCTTTTTGTTAATCATTTTACAAAAACTGCATTTGTAAGCAGTTTGTCATGCTAAGAGCCACATTTAAAAGAGTTTCTGCTGATGCCTGTGATAATACCATCTGAGTCCTCAGATGTTTGGGTTTTGTCTGGATCGGAGGAGCCGGTTTCACCTGAACAGGTCCAGGCCTGCCATGCATTTGATGAAAAACTAAAACTGCAGTTTTAAAGATTTATGATTTCTCTCTGCAACACGATAAGGATCAGCCTTCGGACTGCAGCCGTGATGCCAGAGTCTGACGGCTCTGCTGTAGGAGCGCTGCAGCGGCCAAAAGCCTCTGACCTACTTGCTTCTGTTAGTCTCATATCATCTCTGGCTTTCATGTAATCTGTACAAATTTTACTGCAAACCACTTTAGTTTCCCTTTTTTTCTCAAGTCGGCTCTGGTTTTGGACATTTTTTTATTCTATTTCCCTTTGTAGCCCAGCCTTATGTTTGACTTCCTTGGTTACATTTCATCCACGGTGTAACCACATTAAATACACGTCTACATGTTCATTTTGTCTGAATTATGTGCTTGTTTCTATTCTCTGCCTCACATTTTTGACACCTACCTGCAGTTGATCCATTTCAAAGCCTGTTATCTTCTCTTTAATCTTCCCTCTTCTAAGGGGAAACACATTTTTAGAGAAATATTGTAGCTTTTTAGTTTTATTCTCAGTCGCAGCAGAAACAGTCAAGTCTAACCTGGCAGGCATATTTTCTTTCAGACAGCTTAAGAGGAAACTCTATCAAAAAGTTACGCTTGAGTTTGTCATTTTAACCAGATTTTGCTAACAAAGAGCCTCCAAAACTTTAGTGTTATGTACAAAATAACACTAAAAACATGCAGTTCAAGATAAACCTTTCATTGATTTCAGCCTGGCTTTAAATTTAGCTTAGCTTTAGTTATTTTACCTGTACAAATTAAGAATACACAATAAAGGAACAGCACAGCAAAGCAAAACAGGAAGCAAAGATATTTTCTATAAAGTTTAACATTTAGCTTAGCATAAGTCAAAACTTTATCTAAATGTAGCCTTAGGTTAGCTTTCACCAAATCATAGCAAACTGTAAGTTTGAGGTGGTCATTTTAACCAACTTTTGAAGCTAAAAGGTTTTTGTGTTCCTCATGAAACAGGTGAACTAATCACATGCAGATCAGGCTGAGCTTTGCTTCAGTTCCACCCAGTGCAGTTTCAGTCATTGTAACCATAAACATGTCACCGTTTATGGTTCAACAGTAGCCATAAACTGTATATATGTTACTGATGTTGCAAAAAAAAAAACAGCAAATACATTTTACATAAAGATTAATTTAGCTTTAGCATAGCTTTTACCTAAAGTTAGCTCAAATTCAAATTGGTAATTTCACCCAAATTTTGGCACCAAAGTGAGCCTTAAAAATAGTGGTGTATACAAAACAAATTGAAATAAATACATGAGGATCGAGCTACAAGCTAGACTAGCAGTAGATCAGTTGTAACTGAGCGGCCAATAAACTCTTTTCAAAGGTCCTGTAGTGGGAAGTATTCAGATTATTATCGTAACTTTATTCGCATTTGTGAAAACAAAAACTCTTGTAAAATTCACCTGAGGGTGAATATTCTAGCATACTAGTTATCTGCCTGACTGCAGCCAGCATCACCACTTCCAAAGGTGAAACATGAGTCACCATTTACCTGGATCTACCGCAGGGACAGGCCTGCCTGTTTGCTTAGGCAGGTCTGGTTTCTGAGAAGCTGTAAAAGCTCTGAGAAATCTGGTTTTGTTTCAGTCCTTCCCCAGGTTTTGCCCACAGAGGATTAATGTCAGGTTCTTAGAACAGCAGAAGCAAAACACAGAGAACTCAGGCAAGAAAAGGGAATAAAAGGAGAATATAATAACTGCAACTTCCTACTAGTACCGCTGCTTTGTATTAGACAAATACATCCTGAGGAAATACAGAGAAATAATTTCATTTATCAAGAATAAATGTAGAGCAGCCTGTAGACTGGAGGTAGGCTATCACAAAAACACTGGAATCAAAACTGAAAACGTAAAAATGTGACGAGAAAAACACAACAGTTTGAAAAATGTTATGATTAATCCAAATTAAAAATGTTAAAAATGATTAGATATATACTTGTGAAATACTGTCTGGGCGGAGCTTCAGAAAGAACAGGAGCTTCTTAAAGAGACAGAGGTCCAATTTCAATGCATTACGGTACAAAGTAAAATTTCTTGTAAGTCTTATTTGATATTTGTAGCATTTTTACTATAACTGAAGGTAACATAGTTACTTGATTAATCTATAAATGATTCGGAGCTGGAGAACACATAATACTGTCCCTTTAAAAGTCAATCAGACTAACAAGAGAACTGTTTTGTGCACAGAGCAAGAGAACTGATTTTATAGCCTTTGTTTTCAAATAATGCTATGTGCTGCTTTATTATTAGCTGACAGTTATTATCATCTTGTAATATTAGTTAAACATTGCTTTGATAAAATGGAGGATTTTTCAGGGGTGACCAGAGTGAAATTCTGTTCGTTTTTCAAACTTTAAAGATCCGCTCTTCATTTTATATGGATAATTGGTCTTGCTATGTGTATGATTGTGCATTTGTATACGCAGTATTTTTTTTAATAATGAAAAAACATATATAGCAGTTTATTTGACATCTACTTTCACTTCAAGATAGTAATGAGTAGTAAAAGAGCTAATTGTTTCTTTAACATGGGTATTCTCCTCATGTGCTTTAATAACATTTTTTGAAACAACAAAACTTGCAAATGTATCCTCTAGTATGTCATATATTTTTGCATTGTATAAATAATCACAGCATCAAAAATGCCAGAGCCAAATGTAAAATATAAAAACTTACAGTGTGGCAAGTCGGATGAGAAGCTGGCATGAGTGAAACAGAGAAGGTAACGAAAAAAATCCAATAATCTGAAAAGAAAACGGTGAGCTTGACTGCAGAATGACAATTCATGGAGGTGAGGAAGTGAAACGACGTGGAACGGCTGCAGAACAGAGCAAATATGCAGGGGAACAATGAATGATTAACACGAAGGAGGTGAAACAATGAAAATATAAGAATGGTGTGCGCTGCACCGTGATTTCATATTAAAGTCGGAAAAGGGGTTACTGAATATGAGTTTATACTTTACTGTTAGCGGTTCAGTTAAAATCAGTAAAACGGTAAAATTAAACAGAAAATGAAAGAGAGGTGGCAACATTTATGGGAGGAGGAAAGGAACGGAAAAGTTTTATAAAATCCAAAGGAAAATTTGGAGAAGTGAGAACAGAAAGGAACAGGACTCAGAACTGGGAAGACTGGACTTAATGGAACATAATTCATATCAGGGACTTCAGACTGGGAAAGCTGAGACAATACAACATGCTATTGTTTATAGCAGGAATGACCAGACTGAGAGAAATCATTTCAGAATCTTAGTAATATGAAAATAAAAACAGCCATCAGCTGCATATTACCATATAATTACACGATTTCACATTTAAAAAATAAATTTGCTTCATGGAAGCAAAGTTTTGAAAAAACTTTAGATAAAAACTTTTAGCTTTAGGTGCGGTGTTTTTGTTTTTTTCTGTATCTAAATTGGTTTATTTCACAAAACTTCAATGGAAAAAGTTTACATCAGTCAAGACGACATGATGGTTGGAGCATCATGTTGTTTTTTAACGACTTATCGTGTGAACAAACTTATCCTCATGAGATTTTAATTGTGTTTCTTATTTAATGGAAACATCGCAATTGAGAGTTTTTTCAACATTGGGTAGTTGAAGTGTCTCTTATATGTTCTGATTGGGAAGTCCAACTTCCAGTGGATTTTTCCAACTGGGAAGTTGGAATTTCCCAGTTCCAATTTACAAATGGAGCACAGTATTATATATTATTAGCTTTCAGCTTTAACTTACTGTCTGGATTAATGGGTGTGCTACAAAATGGAGAGACATTTTCACTTTGTTTTTGTTATTTTAATAAGTAACAAGAGCAGAATCTGTTGGGTTTGATTTAATTATTGTAAAACGTGGTAAGAATTATTATTATTATTATTATTTGGGTACATAAGACATCAGAATTGAAAAGATCTGTACTTTCTTTTTATTCTGAATTTATTATTTGTATTTTGACCAAAAAATGTTAGCATAAAAGCTAAACAAAGATTAAAGAATCCCAAACGTCTCTGGGTTCCGTTGCTGTACGTAACGACGCAAGGGGAGCACGTCGTGCCAGGCGTGCTGCGTCATATCTTCCAACACATCCGCCGCTCGGTGGCCGGCTTCCAGCCAGGCAGGCAGCCGCCTCAGGCCCCGCTCCTCCCTGAACCGTTATCCGCTAATCACCATCACCTCCCCGGGTGGAAGCAGACGCGGCTCCGCCTCGGCCATGACTGGAAGGAGCCGCTGAGACCTTCCCGTCCTCCGCCGGAGAACCGGGATTTTTGTTTTTAGCTCGGTGAGTGTTTTTTTAGTGACTTTGTGGAGTTAAAGATTATCTTGAACGGATTTGTTTCTGTTCCGGAGCTCCTGCTGGGTGTTTTGTTTGTTTTTCCTGCCTCGGGCTGGTCGACTTATTTTCTGCCATGTGGAGGAAAGATCTGAGATTTGTCCTGTTTCTGTCCGCATGTCCTGGATTAATCAGATCATGTTTTCGATTACATGAAGCCGCCGGATCCTGCCCAACGTCAATCCGTTTCACTCCATTTATTCACCCAGAAACACCAAAAAGTTCATAAATCACAGCCATTCATTCATTCATTCACTCATTCATTGCTAAACTATTTAAACCAACTGAAGATGTTTTCTCACTAGAACAACAAACTTCAACATGTTTTACTAGGATTTAGCTGAAGATTAGCATCTCTAAACATCAGTTTTCAAGTTTTATCACAGATTCTCATCCATATTTTCAACAACTGGACTTTGATTAGGCCATTCTAAGGTGAAATCTGCTTATAATCTAAACCATCCCATAATGTCTAGGTTGGAGGAAGCTCCACCCAAGTTCCATGTTTTCTGCAGCCTCTAAGCTAAGCCTGCCAATTACAAACTGCTGGAGGATAAAATGTGCCTGAAATTATTGCAATAAGCGATAATATCATCATTTTGAGACCATTTCCAGCTAATATATTGGTAATGACATAGTAATGGAAGTACACGCTCTCACAGATCAATACACTTCGATTTCTAAAGAACAATTACCAGTGGAACTGTAATACATTTAAACATCCCGAATAAAAAAAATAAAACCAAAAAACAAAACTGAAATCAGTAAAATGATTATTTTCTTATTTTGAAATTAACTGAACAATTTATTTGCACCTTTGATATATTTATAATATACAGGAAAGGCTTAAGTGGTCAGATGAAAACTTATTATTTTATCCAATCAATGAAATGAATAAATAATTATTAGCTGCAGCGCTGATCTGCTCCCTAAAGGAAATATATTATATCCACAATAATTTTTGTGTTAATTTTGTTTCTAAAAGTGGATTCAACAGTTTTTATCTTTTTACATTCTTTTTCTTTTTTGCTTAATTTGTTTTGTGTGCGACATCAAGATGTCAGCTTGAGATTCACTCACTGATAAGCATGGTGGTGGCAGCGTCATGCAAAGGGGTTGTGGGTTTTTAAAAATGCTTTTAAGTAATAGTTTTTAAAGCTGCAGTATAACTTTTATAAAATAAAATCTTTTAACAGTGACTGTTATGTCACTGTGTTGTAACAGAACAATACGAGACAGATATGTGAAAAAAAAGAGCTAATTGCAGAAATCCACAGTTCGATCATAAACAGGAGGAGGGTCTTAGCGCTGTTAATCAAGCAGGTGTACGCGTCTCTCAGACTCTCGCACTTTGCTATGCTATAAGCTAGTTAGCATAGCCACTAATTATGGCAGATTTCCTGGAACATTAAATTGCTTCTCCACCATTGGCAGCTGTTTCAGCGTACAGCAGGATGATTGACAGCGCTAAGCCCCTCCTCCTGGCTCTGATTGGTTGTTTTAGGTTGGGATCGGTGCGTTTCTTAGAGGTAGGTCAGAGCGGTGTAGGAGATCGATCGTTTCACAGATTATTTGTCTCATATCAAAGAGTCACAACATGGTGAGAGTTTTATTAAATATGTGAAATATGTTTTTGTGAAAGTCACAAACTGCAGTTAAAAGTGAAAACAACTGAGTGATGACGGCGGCTTGTGTTGTTCCTCAGAGCCTGAGGCGTGGCGGCGGCGGTGATGGTGTTGGACTCAGGTGAAGTCTTTATGGATCAGGTCGAGGCTGAAAACGTCAGGGTCCGGTCGGGGGTCCGTCCAGATCCGTCCAGAACCGCCAAGGCCAGAAGGAGCAATGAGGCTAAAAAGGAGGCGGCGCCGTCCCAGAATGGGGTCTTGACCCCGAGGACCAGGGCGCCGCTCCGTCGGCCCCTCAGCATGGAGGTCACTCCGCCACCGCATACCGGGGTGTTGCGGCCGCCGTGGCGCAGTGGGGCGGCCGCCCCGTCGCCCCGTCAGCCTCACCAGCCCCAGCCTGTCGGCGGGCGGCTGGATGCGCCGCAGCGAGAGCTCCTGCTCCGTCAACCACACCGCCGGGCCGCGGGGTGGCGGCGGCCGCTTGAGGCCCGCCACATCCCTGCCTCACATCGCCAGAGGGGCGGTGGGCTCGGCGGCCCCCCCACCAGCCCGGCCCTGCCTGTTGGTTGCGCTGCGACCTTTGAACCTGGAGCAGGAGAAGCAGACGTTCTTCCAGGCCGACTATAAATATGAGCCGCAGTTCGAGTACGCGCAGCCTGAACCGCGGAGCGTCCTCGACAAGTACCGGGAGGGGTCGGGCCTCTTCCTGGAGCAGGTAGGTCCCGCTCTGACCTTTGACCCCGACCCAGCGCCCGGACGGCATTTCTGATAGCCTCTGGTTGTCCGCAGGCCGTGGGGATCATGGAGTGTGTCCTGAGGAAGTACGGCTCTTACGAGAACTTCGAGGAGGCGACAGGCGGCGGCGTCCTGCCGAAGAGCCAGGTGTGGGCGGCGGTCCGCAAATACCTGCAGAAGGAGGGCTGTGTGGGGGAGGTGAGGGCAGGCTGGGGTAGGTGTGGGTGTTACCTGTGCAGGTGTTTACCTGTGTGTGTTTCCAGGTGGTGGTGCGTCTCTCTGATGAGCTGCTGTCGCAGGCCGTCATGGTGGTGGAGAGCTGCCGTCCCACTCTGACCATCAACCTGGCCGGCGCCCGCCAGCACTGGCTGGAGGGGATGCTGCGGCACGAGATCGGTGCGCCGCTGACACACACACACACCTACACACCCCCACATGCTCACACACACACATCCTAAAAGGAGCATTTCCCCTCAGAGGGATCAGGACTTGGTAAACCTGAAAAACCTGCAGATCAAAGCTGCCTGTTTCTGAATCAACATTACTCATTAGTGACTGAGAGAAAACTGAATCAAACTGGACCAAAGGTACTGGTGATGTCACGACAAAGCAACTTTTAAACTGCTGAGGATCCTGAGGTCAGAGAACGAAGGAAGGAAGGAGAGAGGAAGGGAGGAAGGTAGGAAGAAAAGAAGGTGGGAAGCAAGGAAGGAAGATAGTAAGGGAGGGAGGGAGGGAGGGAGGAAGGAGGCAGACTCTGTTCAGGCTCACTTTGACATGAAAATGTTTCTCTTCTGCTTTCTGACCCGTTGTCTTCCTCCTCCTCTTCCTCAGGAACCCACTACCTGCGCGGCGCCAACAACGTGCTGCAGCCCTGGGCGTCCGCCGAGGCGCGGCGGCAGTTGGGCCTGAAGCCGGCCAACCCGACGGAGGAGGGCCTGGCCAGCCTCCACAGCGTTCTGCTGAGGAAGCAGCCGCACCTGTGGCGCGCGGCGCTGCTCTACTACACCGTGTTCCACGCCGCCAGCATGAGCTTCAGCCGCCTCTTCGCCCACATCGCCCGCTTCGTCCACGACCCGGACGTCCGCTGGGAGTACTGCCTGCGGGCCAAGAGGGGCCAGACCGACACCGCGCAGCCCGGTGAGACACACACACACACACCGCGCAGCCCGGTGAGACACACACACACCCGCAGCCCGGTGAGACACACACACACCGCGCAGCCCGGTGAGACACACACACCTCCAGGTTTTGTCCTCATGAGGACGGATTGCCCATCTTCACCTCGGCCAACCAGGAGTAAAGTTATGTTAGTTCGTACCGTAAGCTAACCGCTAACCTAAAACAGACTCATTCAGGCCCAGTGGGACAAAAAAAACCTGTAAAAAAAACGCAGATTTTTTGCAGGTTTTCATCTCTAATGTGGAGCCGTTTGTTCGGTTTGTTCAGGTTTCAGAGCTAAACTCAGAGCGACAGGAAAGGTTAGCATAGTTTTCTGCAGAAAGTTGGTCAACAGTCTGATGAGCCTGAGAGACAAAACCCAGGGAAAATTGGCTTTAGAAGTAAATTTTTATCTTGTCTTTTTGTTAAAATCCTGGATCATTGCTTGTTTTGTTTCATTCAGGTTGCTTCAGCAAAGATCAGGTCTACCTGGACGGGATCCTGCGGATTCTTCGCCATCGAAGGAACATCGACTTTAAGATGCTGACGTCTTTAGGAAAGGTGAGGGACCGGATTATCTGACCCCTGAGAGAAACCGAGATAAACTCTCCCAAGGATTTAAGGAAATTAATGGCCAAAGGAAGGAGGGAAAGAAACTGGGCAGAAAACGACAGGAAGACACAGGGTGTTTTATGCCCTCAGTTCTGCCTGCAGGCATCAGTCTCACCTGAAGCCAACAAAACGCCTTCGATGCTTCAGACGAAACAGACGGATTTCAGACTTTTAAAGATAATTCCAGAAATCTGCAATGAGAGTCTGACAGAAACATGGCAGGTTAACTGGGAGCCATTTTGCTGCAAAGTTTTCTGAATGTTATGTTTCCAATCTGTCTCTTCTTCAGGTGTCATTCGAGGACGTGGAGCGTCTGCGTCCTCTGGCTGTGTTGAACCGGACCAGAATCCCTCACTTCATGCGCGACCAGGAGCGTTACCTGCAGCACCTGGACCACATCGTGGCCGTCAACGAGCTGGACGACGCAACGTTGCAGCAGCTGCTGCCCTGAGTCCCAGGAAAGGCGCTTTACGGGGAAACATGGCGCATCGTAACGGCGCTCTACGGGCGCATCATAACGGCGCTCTACGGGGGAAACACAGCGCATCGTAACGGCTCTACCGGGGAAACACCCGTCCAGTGTTTTTCTAAAACTTGAACGATCCCAACGGGACGCCTCCTCCTTCGTTTTCACTCGGATGCATGGTTGTGCTGCGTCTCCCACGCGGATCGGCGCATTTTAACCGCGCTCCCTTTATCAAGTTACCTCACTATTATTACTACGTAATCACCATTATATGTAGACTCACATAATCATAGACGGCTTTATTTATGCACCTGTTTACGTTTTTGTTACGTTGCAAAAAGAGCAAACTGAATGTCACTGTTGTTAGCTTTGTTTTGTTTTTGAAACGACGTTTTTATGCCTTAGATTGTTTGCATTTTTAAAAATAACACCAAGGGCACAACATTTAAAAACCGGGCGGCTTCGCAGTGACTGAGGCCATGAGTCTTTAAAATACCAAGTGCCACTGGACCCAGCCGAGCGTTTTGCCTCCAGGGTCTTAATTATCAGTGTTATAATGAAGCTAATCAGCGGCGTTGTCTTAATTGTGTCCTTGGTGAGCTTTCGTAGTTCGCTACTGTGAGTTCTCCCGCTGCAACAACCAAACTTTACTTTGTTCGGTTCAACATTCGGGATCTTTGCTGAACGTTAAAGATAACAGGTTTTGGCGACTACCGCCCCTGAAAATCAGGATTTTTAAGTCTAAAATATCATTCATTCAAACTTTAATCAATGCATTTGAAGGGAAACAACCATTCAAGCAGAGGATAAGCTCAATGATGATCGCAAAGTCAGGATTATAAAAGGCTAATTTTAACATCACTAGCTAAAAATAAGCTTTTCTGCTAAAGGGGAAGGGACTTTAAGAGATGATTATTATTTATGGAAGTCAAAAATAATGGCTTAAAGGAGACCCAACAAACCGGCACCCTACATAGATATTTAAACAGACATTTTTGACAAAAGTCTGATTAAAAAAACTATTACTGAAGGTGTTGTTACGCTCTAACCTATCCAAAAAATAAAACAGTGGTCACCAGAATATTAAAGCGTTGTGGATAAAGCACAGCAGCAGTGAAGGGAAGCAGCTAAAAGTCTCTCTTTTCTGCACATAATTAGTTTAAATGCAAGACTCTAATATTACTGCCAAAACCTTATTCTCCTTAGCCATCTGAAACATTAATGTAACAAGTTTTTTGGCTACAATTAAAATAAAAATTATGATTTATAAAATTGAAATCATATCCAAGTTTTTCTCAATTTACTTGATGGAAAACAAGCAGAAAAAAATAAACTAATAAAATCAAATTTAGGAAGACTAATAGATCACAGAGATGCGATTGGAGAAGAAAAAACATTTTTAGATAAAAAATAAAACTAGCAATCATGAGTGACGATGTTATGTATCAATTAGCACCGATGGATAACAAAATGGCCACCCAACAATAAAGCAGAAAAGGAAGCCAGTTTAGAAGATGATAATTATTTATTGAAGTCAATATTAATGGCATATTGGAGATATAACAAATTGGCACCCTACAGAGAAATTTAAACACATTTCTGACAAATATTTTATTTAAAAAAATCTCAATTTTATCAAATTTCTGGTAAATGTAATAATTTCTGGTTAAATTTACACCAACTGTCCAAACTATCCCCTCAAAAAAACAAAAAGAAAAAGGTAATTAAGTTGTGGAGGGGTTGGATAAAACATAACAGCAGTGAAGGGAAGCAGTCAAAAGTCTTGACTCTTCTGCACGTAACCAGGAATCAGCTGTTAGCCACGCCTCTTTATCGCTTCTTCAAGCTAATGCTAGCAATCTGGACAGATAGGAAGGTACAGTATTGACACGCAAAGTTTGAAGGGGAACATTTGGAGGGAGAATTTATTTATCAGAACTGTGGTTGTCAGATCTTTCATATTCTTGTATTTAGAATGTTTTAGCTGAGAAACTTTATGCTCACAAACAACACCTTCCCTGAAACCATAAACCTCCCAAATGTTGAACCAGTCCTGATTTTTTAAATAGATGAAATGCCAAAGTGGCATCTTTTACTGTTTTCAGTTGTTTAGTGAAGCAGCTGAACCCAGCCGTGGTGGTTCTGATCCAGATGATTTGGTTCTGAACCCGGCTGTTGTGGTTCTGAGATGTTTCGGTTCTGAGTAGGCCGGGTGTCGCGGTGCCTTCGATGGGTGTAGTGCTCATCTGCTGTAGCTAGTTACTGTGTTCGTTGGCTGCTTTTTACGTTGACACTACAGACGTCGGTCAGGGCAGTCGGTTCGGGTCGGAGCAGAACCGGGTCATGTTTTTATCTGAAAACCAGTGGATGCTTTTTAAATGCATGGGTTTGATTTTTTCGGAAGCGGTTGGACTTTTCTCTGCTGTGTTTACAGTTCACGTCGCCTCAGCAGAAACGTCTGGAATCTGAGCGGGCCGACCCGGTCAGAACTTCGGCCCAGATTCTCCCAAAACGAATGCACCAACTTGTAACGCACGAATGTTGCACAAGTCTTTTCTGTTCTGGAAATACATGTTGAAGTTCCAGTGTTATTTATTAAACACGCACTTATTGAACTCTGCCGTCTGACTCATTACTCTCATTAATGAGTTACTCATTAATAAACATTACTCATTAAAACCGTCTTCGTTTCACGGTTTTATTTTAAACAGAAGTTTGAACGCTGAAGTTCTGGACTTTTAATGTTACTTCTATGACCAAAACGCAAAACTTTTAACTTGATAAACAGATGCTTACCTCCTCAACGTGCTCATTCTACGGAAGCACTCAACTGCCAAAAATTTGAAATAAATTCAGGAGCAATAATCATATAAGAAATTTTCTTTTGAGGTTCAAAACTAGTTTTTTTACTCCTGAAATCACTTCCAAGCCCTGAAATGTTTCTGTATGAACTTAACTGAAATTCATCATTTTTGCCTCCTTTAACTTTATGTTGGACTTGTGATAATATGTATTTAAAGACATGAATTTAAAAATAAAAATGTCAATCTTGATCAATAACAACTAGTGATTAACATGTAGATCATTTATGTCAGTTTGAGGGAAAACAGAAAAGTTTCCATATTTTAAGGCAAATTTTTGACAAAAAAAAAAAAGATTGCAAAGATTTTCTGTAAAATTTGCCGAATAAATTTTTTAATAAAACAAAACATTTATTACAACAAGGAGATTGGTTCATATGGGTTGCGCCCGCCATGTTGAAGACCTCTGACATAACAGGTCATTTTATGGTGTGGTTATGAAACCTGAAACCTTCTTGATCTGGTCAGGTTTGTATTTTAAAAAGATAAAATACCAGAAAATAAAAATAAAAAGATTTGCCTGGTCTTTAATTGTAAACGGGTTCAAAAGTCCTAGAGTTCAAGTTCAAGAGTTTATTGTCATTGTCAAAAAAAGGCAACGAAATTGTTTGGAGTCCAACAGTAAAAAGTATCAGATTCCAAGTGAAGTGCATAAACAGGTAAAAATGACAGCAGTGCTTGCACACACACATCTTCAAAACAGTGAACAAGTAAGTAAGCAGCTCCCCAACCCCACTATAATAAATAAGTAAGTAGCCCCATCATTTAAATAATCCTCATGTAAACATTAGGCAGTGGTCATTCTCAGCCCTGTAAATTCAGAAGTCTTATAGGCTGGGGGTTCAGGCTTTTAGCCCGGCTCTGGAGAGACCTGCCGCTTCTACCTGAGGGTAGGAACAAGTGATAGGCCGTCTGCTTCCTGTTGGCGCCCGAGCCTCGCCCTCCGATAACGGTGCCATAAATGTGATGATCGTTTTACCTCTCATTGCCGTGCTATGAAGCTTTATGCTCAACATATAAAGTAGACACACTGTGGGTCATCTCATAAAGTCACTTAAAAATAAAAACGAGTTAGGACCAGTGATGGCATAGTTACCTTGAAAAAGTAACTTAGTTAGATTACTTGATTTGGAGAGTAACTAAGTTACATTAAAAGAAACTTTTTTAACTGCTAACAACAACGCTCCGCCATCTCTGCTCTGTCATCATCTCTGCTTCGCTAATACTTAATTGCAAGATGTTTGGTAGCATCAACAATGTTAAGGGGAGATTATGAATGGAAACGTTCATCTATCAGCTCCTATTTAATGACTTATTTTCAGTGAAATTCACTCAGTCGCTCAGGGACAGAAACTCCGACACGTTCCTTTAAATAAAAACTGTTTATTCTCTTTCAATATAGCTTTTGTTCTATCATAGCAGAAAAGAGCCTCCACGTCAGTGCTAAAACCTGGAACTGGATCTCCTGCAACGCCGGTGCAGCCGGATTCGGATCCGGTGAGTCACTTAGTTTAAAAACGGGTTCAGATCCGATTTCCCATCCGAATTATGAGGGGCTGCGGGTTCCCTGGGCTCTGATGGGATTGGTTTAGTCCATCCAGTACTGATCCATTGGGTGTGTGTGTGTGTGTGTGTTGGGGTTGAGTGTGTGTGTGCTGCAAAAACTGACATCTTGCTCCAGTATGGCTGATGTGGAGGCAGAGGTTTCTGCCGAGAAAAGGTTGCAAGTTGAGGTAAGAAAGATTTTTTCCTGAATGGGTGGAAAAAAAAAGTTATTAAGTTATTAAAGGAAGACAGAAAATCTAAGTCAGATTAATGAAATAAAAACAGATTTAATAAATCCTTTAACATTTCCTGGTGCCGTTTTTAAATCCTGCCTCAGACTGTTTAGAGCTGTTGTTTGGCGTTATAAACACTAAACTTATATTCTGTGTTTGTTACTCTTGTTTGCTGCGCCGCTCATTAATTGAACAAGCTGATTTTATTTGGACTTGTAACTGCAGAGACAATCAGATGAATCCAGATGTGGAGCTTTGACCCTCTAAAGAGCTAAAATGTAGCATTTAACATAATATTTAATAATATGACGGAGTCTAACATAAATAACAGGGCAGGACATTAATGCACTAATTTATGTTAGTGAAAGATATTAACTCTTGGCGTATTGTTGGCGATGCGATCAGTAGGCATGGTGCGTTCACTGACCAGATTTTAGAGTTCAGGTAAAGGAAAACGGTGGATGTTTGCAGATAAATCTAGCATTAAATAAACTGCCGACTCCCTGGACTGTGGTACAAACTGGCTGCAGCAGCAGGATGGTGAAACATTTATTAGTCGTTTTCCGTTGATCTGCGTCTCCTAATAAGAACGCCTCCGTCCTCTTCCTGCCACGTTTAATAAAACCTTCTGGTTACAACAGATGGAGTAAAACACAGGAAGGTGTGAAGCGTTATCCCCCTGCGTGTGACGTTTTCTGCTTCTAAAGCTTGGTTTCTTGCTCATATTCCTTGCCACAGGGCCTCCAGTGGGTTACCTGCTGTCTGGTCATCATGTTGCATTGGAGCTGCTTATTGCCTTTGTGCCGTCTGCGTTGGCGTTCGCTTGTTCCTTCACCACTGGATCTGCGGGACAAACAAACCCAACGGGAGACGGGAATGAGCGGAAACCTCTTGGAAACGGTGGGAACCAGAATCTAGAGTGTCAGGAAGATAATGGCAGTGAAACAAGGATGAGCTCCAGTTTCTGCTGAAAGCTAATTTCCCTGTGGAATGTATCACTTTACATCTCTGCTGTCCTTCAGTTCTCAGAAGCTTTAAAAATTCAAAGGTTTTCCTAAAACTGAGCTGCAGCCACGCCTCTGCTCCCTGAACGCATCGCCTGCTGCTTTCACAGGAAGAAGCTCAGCTACTGAGAAAACATCCGACCCGTTTACTTCCAGAGTTAGCCTGACCGCTGGATGAGATCCGGATCAGACTGCCAGTTTTCTGTTCCTTTTTGCAACAGAAAACAAAAAGGAAAACACCCAAAAAGGATGGTGTATTCAGGTTTAGTAGAGAAAAAACAGGAGTTTTCATTTGCCAAAGAACTCGGAAATTTTGAGATTAATCTCAGAAATTTTCTACAAAACAGTGAAAATTTCAACATTTATGACTTTTGAATTTTTTCTAGAGAATTTCTAGAATTGATCACAAAATTCCTAAAGTTTTTGATGGAAATTTACTCCGTCTTATTTTTTCTTTTTACAATGGCCCAGAATCAACGTCATAAAAATCACTTTTTAAGTTCTGGAAAAAATTAAATTTTTCAAAAAAAATTTTAAATAAACCAAATTGAGCTACTTTATTTCAGGTTGGGTTATTTGCCCGGCGACTACTTTTGAGTCGACAATTTTGGCCCAAACGTTTGGGCACCTCTGGACTAATCATTCAACAGATTTCAAAATTAATAATAAGTCCAATAACATGGCATTATGTAAAAACTTCGGTTCCTTTCTGAAACAGAATAGTCATTTTAAAAAATGTTCCTCTGAAAAGTTTCTAAAAACCGTCCTGGTAACAGCCCAGTTGGGGGAAACCCACCCAACCTGGCAACCCGGCTGTGTGCGCTGCAGGTACTGACAGAAGTAGGTGTGGCGCATGGCCTCGGCCGCCGTCAGCCTCTGCTGGTGGTCGTAGCGCAGCAGCTTGTCCAGCAGGTCTAGCGCCTCCGGACTCACCAGGTGCTGGTTCTCCGACTGGATGAACTGCTCCCAGCGTTTCCGCGACTGCCTGGAACCACAGCGCCCCCGCACAGTCAGCCATGGTATGACGACACAAATTAAGAGGATTTATATTTAATGAGGCAAACAGAACAATCTGGCTGCAGACGTTTAAATTAAATTTAGTTCTGACCACTCCCTGATGTTCCTGGCCTCACAGGCATCAAAATTGACCAGGGTGCCAAAACTTTTACGAGGGTACAAATATTCTTTTCAATATGTTCATTTTGCTAAGTTTTAACATAGGAAGCTAACCCCTAAAGGATGCACATAGTTTCTTAAGCTAAGTGAAGCTCATACATATACTTATACCCAAATAGATTTCTTTTAGTGTTATATTAGAGAAACAACTAAATCAAGGAGTTAATACTTTTATTTGAAGCCTGATACATACTTATTCAACAGATACCATGTGTGCAAGAAACAAAGTAAGTTGTTAGCAGAAACTAATAGGCAAAAGTGTCTGTATGTGCAAAGGTTTGAACAGGAAGAGGCCTCGCAGCCTGCCTCGCTTCAAGGCCTGAAGCAGGATGTTGTTTAGATTTACAGTTGAAGGTCAGTTATTAGCACCTACGACAGTCATCAGCTAGAATATTTGAATCGGCCCACTCAACCTGGCTTGTTGCCAGGTATCAAAAGGACGTAACCTTTTCATACATCCTTTGACTTCACACCTTTTTTTTGTCCTCACATCTTTTTCAACTTGGTTGCCAGACAGATCTCAGAAAGTTGCCAGTTTAGGATTGGACATTTGTTTTACCCTCATCCTGTCTGATACCTTTACGTAACGAAACACGACTCCAGAGTTAATAAAATGATCAAAATCATGTAAAATAAAAACAAAAGGTTTTAGTTCTGTCTGGGTCAGAACCGGGTCGGTACTCACTGTCCCAGCAGGTCTTTGAAGCGAGTGTCCAGTTCTATGTGATACTTGTGCAGGTAGCCGAACAGTTCATCAGTGCCGAGAACTTTGGCGATGCGGACCAGCTGCAGAACAAACAGACACAGACACACACAGGCTCTGTTAGAACCGTTTGAACTGGGACTGCAGCTGTTGTTTGTTTCCTGGTTTCCTGGAAACACGGTGCGGCGGCTGATAACACGTTTTTTGAAACCCTAAACTCAAAATATAATTCCAAGAAATAAAAGCTGCAGAGCTGAAATGACTGTTGAAATAATCGTCAACTAATTCAGTAATCGCATAATTGTTAACTGGAGGATAGAGACTCTAAAAACGTCATTTTCCGACAGAACAGCACAATCTGAGCAGTAATGGAGCCAAAATCATACTGAAAAAATATATAAAAACATTTTGCATTTAAGATAAAAAAACTTTCTTTCTGTAATTTTCCAGTCAGAACTCCCAGCTTTCAATCAATCAAGTCTATTTGTGCAGCATATTTCAGCAACAGGGCAGCTCAAGGTGCTTCAGATAATAAAAAATAAAAATAAAAAGTCATAAAACATCAACAGCCACCAATTTGAAAACAAATGTTACATTTCGTCGAGTGCCATCATTAAAATCATCAATCAAACATGTTGAACCAGGTGAAGCTATAACCTCACCTGGTTCAAATTCTGTAAGAAAGAAACTAAATATATTAAATTGTTGTTTATTGGGGACATTGTAGACGGAAGAAATGAGTAAATTTCATCCAAAAAACTTAGAAATGTTTAGATTAACCTTTGAAATTCAACATAATTATGCTGTTAAAAATTATTTTTAAATGCATATTTAAAAACTTTAAATGATTCTTTAGAATTTTATCCAGAGTTACGAAGAGCCACTGTGAAGAACCCCTGGCTGCAGGTTACAGGAGCTTTGAGGGAATCAGTGGCGCCCCCTGCTGACTGAAGAGTAGTCATGTTTTCACAATCCCAAAAAATACCAAACAAAACTAGGAAGAGTCTAAAAAATGCAGCATTTATAAATCCTGAAAATCCAGTTTTGTTCTTTTCAGAGGGATTGATCCTGACGGTGTCATATTCCCCCGTCTCTCTGAGTGTTGTGCTAAAGTGTTTATGATCTGCAGCCTGTCCCGGCCGGCGCCTCCTACCTGGTCATAGTTGTCCTGGCCGTGGAAAAACGGCTCCTTCAGGAAGATCATGCTGGCCAGCATGCAGCCAAAGCTCCACATGTCCAAACTGTAGTCATACATCTGCAAAAACATCCAGCTGTCAGACCAGCTGTTTCAATATGAGGTTGAACTCAGATGAACTGATTGTCACCTGATAGTCCACTAGCAGCTCAGGGCCTTTGAAATAGCGAGACGCCACCCTGACGTTGTATTCCTGAGCGGGATGGTAGAACTCTGCCAGACCCCAATCGATGAGACGAAGCTGCAGCACAACAGACTCCATTAGTCAACAAACTGATTATCGACTGTCAAGGTGACCAATGAGGACTGACGATGAACGACGAGGACCAACGAGGAACGATGATGAACGACGAGGTACAACGATGAACAATGAGGATCGTCAAGGTGACCGATGAGGCACAAGGGCCAAGAAAACTTAGAATAAAACCACATTATGACTTTTTTTTCCCAAATATTCCCATTTATTCTCGTAATATGACTTTATTCCTGTCACATTACCACTTTATTCTGGTAAACTTATGATTTTATTCTCAAAATTTCACAATTTTATTTTTGTAATACAACTTTATTTTCATATTTTACTTTTTTCCCATAATCTTGCTAGTTTATTTTAGTAACTTTATTCCCGTATTTTGCAACTTTATGCTGGAATGTTTTTGACTTCATTTTTCTAATATTAAGACTGTTATAATTTTATGACTGAATTCTCATATTCTTTTTTTAGAATCAGCTCTAATAATCTGTCAGCAGATTTAAGTTCAGACACTGAGGACAAAGTATGTTTTTGTCTTTATTATAATCTTAAAATATAAAGTTCTAAAACTACCAGAACTGAGTCAAAATAAAATGAGAATAAAGGTAATATTACTTTATTCTCGTACTTTTGTTTTTTCTTACTTTCCCTGATATTCTGATGTATAATTTGGCTTCAGACAGTGAGAAACAAAACGTGTATTTATCGTTTTATCACATTTAAATATCTGGTTCAACTTTAAATAAACTTTATTACAACACGGTGCCGTTAGAATATTAAGCACTTTCCAGGACTTCAAGCAGAAATCCAGTACTTTCCCAACCTTGAAAATGCCTGACTAAAACCCAGCCCTGTAGCTAAACGACCGGATGAGGAGGAAGAGGAGCAGCACCTTCCTCAGCTGGTGGTCGATCATGACGTTGTGCGGCTTCACGTCCCGGTGCATGATGCCCATGCTGTGGCAGTAGTCCAGAGCCTGGAGCAGGAACAAATCAACGAATAATCAGAGATTCATTTAACCGTCTGCAACCAACAGGACCAACAATAAAGCTCCACTTTTTAAAATATTATTCACAATTAACACCAAAATAAAAACAAACTAAGTAAAAACACAAATAATATTCAAATCCTAATTGCATTTGTCCCTGTAAAGTTTCCTGCACACTTTTAGTTTAGCTGTTTTTAATTGTTTTCTGTTGATTTTTAAATAATAAGAGTTAGTAGCAGATTTTTTTAAATGTTGGCCTAAAATGTTAATTAAAACCAGAAATTTGACTTGATTTTACAGAAAACAAAAACACTGAGCAGAAATGTTCAGCTCCATGTTGTGACGATCTCCAGCTTCTAGATATAAAATGAAACACAGATCCAAAGACATGGATGGTCACAACTTAAGTTTACTTTCTTTCTTTTTTTAATCATTTTTCTACACCATATTTTTTTATTTTCACTCTGTATTGAGTTAAATTTCTTATTCACATTTTACACAATGTGACTAATTTCACTTAAGAATAAAAATGCACCAAACCGAGGCAGAAGTCTTCATATTGTAGTGAGACCTCTTGTTCATAAACCAGCTTTGTTGTTCTCATATTATTTTCAATCTGCAGCCATTTAGAGATCAATAAGATGCAGTAAATACTTTATACCGTCTCTAGACGTACTTCACCCTGTTCTAAAACATATATATGTTAAATACTGTAACTATTCATTTCATAAAGTTTTATTTTCAAAAAATTTATTTGGAAAAGTGTTTCCTCTTCTTAAAATTTGTTATTTTTCAATTATAGCAACACACAAACTAAATATTAATATTGACTTTGTAACTAAGTGAAATACTTTATATAAACTAATTACACACAAATAAATATTTGAAATTCTCTTTAAATAATGATGGTTTTCCAAATATAACTATTGTAAACATGACAATTAAATTTAACATCATATCAATAAAAAAGGCACTTACAATAATTTGGGATTAATTAAATATATTTAGTACTAAAGTTTATTTTCAAAAAGTATTTTTAATCTGAAAAACACATTCTAATTGATTGAATAAAAATATTTATGTTTTTATTTAATTTTAGTCTTAAAAATAAAAATTTGCCTGAAGTTTTGCCAGCCTGATGACATCATCATTAAATATTAAATCATTCTGATCTCAGTACTTTGAGTCGCCTTTTTATTAAATAATTCTTTAGTGGAATAATTTCTTGTCTGACTGTTTTATTTGTATTTAATGCTGAAGTAATAACTAAACATTTCTTGTTGGTTTCATGTGTCTGAGGTTTTACTGTTTGTCCTCCTCAGACCCTGGAAGTTGAGCTTCGATTGGCTGATCTCACCTTGAGCAGCTCATACATGTAGTAGCGGATGTCGTAATCGGTCAGCTTCTGGTACAGCTCCTGCAGGACCAGAACAGACACTCGAGTTTTAGCTGTTAGCCGCTGGCAGCTTCTACGCTAACAGGAAGTCATTCTGCTAGCTGCCTATCGGTGCATGGAGGGGAGTGTGGAGCCAGCCCAACTCAAGTACCTTAAAATCTGTGTTATTGATGAACTCAAAGACAAGCGCTGGCGTTCTGGACTGTAAAGAGAAAACAACAAACACGGACAGCAGCGTCAGGAGATCATTAGCCTGACTGGATCACGGCGGCGGGCATGCAGCGCGGCGGCGCTCCGCTCTCACTCACCACCGGGTCTTTGACCGTGTCCACCAGGCGGATGATGTTGGTTCCTCCTCGCAGGTTTTCCAGGATCTTTATTTCCCGTTTGATCTTCTTCTTCTTGACAGGCTGCGTAGCAGAAACCAGGATTTAACCGACAGAGAAACGAAATGAGAGGAAGATCTGGATTAGCTGGAGGCCTGGAAAGGCTGGTCATGCTCAGACATTCAATGTTTGAACAGTTTCGCAAAGAACAATCTGAAATATACGACAACAAACCCAAGTCTTTCCAGAATCAGCTTCCACTACAGCCTGAACGCCTGCAGACTGAAAGTTTTCCTCATTGTACTTTGCAGTAAATAACAAACAGTTCAAACTCAGTCTGGCTGAATGTTTGGATTCTGCATCCATGCAGAAAGTTAGTCTCAACTTCACTGAGCTCCTTGTTGAAGACGTTTTACTTTATTTAATTAGATGATTTCAGGAGCTAATCAGCTAACTAAGCTAACTCTAAACCACTAATCACAAACATTATGTCTATTAATGCACCCAAAAATACTAACTGGTGTCAGATTTCAGATTAAATAGCACTTTAATTTGTAAATCTTCAGTTTAGTTAAATTCCTTTTCCACTGTGTGTCTGACGTTGTTTGTCTTATCATAACTTTTGGTGTTGCCATTGAGAAGAGCCGAGCCGTTTTTCTGGTTGTCGTTCATCAGTAACAGTGAGGATGAGGATGATGAAGTCTTCTCACCTTGAGGATTTTCACCACCACCTTCTCGTTGTTTGTAATGTTTATCGCCTCAAACACTTCGCTGTACTTCCCCCGGCCCAGTTTGCGCACCAGCTGGTAGTTGTCCTGGTTGCTGAAAAGAGCAGAAACAACTCACCGTTACCACGACAACGACAACCTTCCAGCGCCCGCTGGCGCTCTTCAGCGCGCCGCCTCACCTCCAGTTTGGCACGTGTGCATCGTAGTCCCAGTACTCCCGGTTCTTCTGCGTGTTGACGTCGGTGTAAACCCGAGCCTTGCTGCTGGCCGGCGAGGATCCGGGCATCGCTGGCGTTGAGGCTCCGCGACCCGGACCGTCTCCTCCCTCGTAATACTCGTCGGCTCGATAGCGGAAGGCAGCGCAGCGGCTGTGCAGGGTCTGCGGCTCTAAGGTCGCCCCGCTGTGCTTACCATTGGCTTTGGTGGCTCGCGGCCTGACAGGGAAGGCGGCGGGCCGGTCCGGGGCGGCCGCGGTGCAGAACGACAGCGCTACAATCACAGAGTGAGTGAAGCCCCTGAGCAGGATGTTGGGAAGGATGGGATGGAGAGCCGCCAGCTGGGGGGAGAAGGAGGAGGCCTTACAGTCCGCCTGGAGGAACAGCGTCTCACCACTCAAAACATTTTATTCACACTGAATAAAACGTCATCCACCAGCACAGACTCAAAAGATCCCGGTGGACAGGAAGCAAAGCCAGGACCAGTTAGACACAATAAACTCTGCTGGACAATAAATTGTCAAATACAAAAATCAATGATAAATAAACAAAAATCCATAAATGGAGGAAGATATTTTAGGAAATTTATGTATAGTTTCAGTTATTATTTGTGTGTTGGCGGTGAATTACTTTCTTATTACATGTAAACAGGATTATTGGGAAGTCTAAACAGACTCTGCTTTAAAAAGAATGATCAAACTACATGATAAGTTTTTTTAATTTTATCTCATTTCTAAAATGTGTTTTATAAGCCTCTTTACTGACAAATATAGTGTGGACAGTTAAAGTAAACTACCCATTTTAAAAAATGTAGCTCAAGAAATAAAAAATGAACCACAATGCAGTGAGATTAGCCATTAGCATCATATCTAAACATTGAGACTATCATAATTACAGGCTGTCAGAGATCCAGGTTTCCATAGTTTAAATGTCTGTAAACAGTGCTGTGATACTTGACCTCATGACTCGCTTAAATCAAAACAGGCAGGTAATTACAGTTAAACAAGGTAGTTTGACTGTAATTACCTGTTTTCAGTCCGTCTGACAGCCAGATGTGTGGGGATGGTTTTGTTTTGGCTTATTGCTCCTGGATATTTTATGACAACACTAACACCTCAGCAAAATGTGTGGAGCCAGCCAGGTATGAATGGACAGGAGAAAACTGCTACATATAGAAAACCTGGGCCTACTTAGCATTATATTAGGTTAAATAAATATGCAACTTGATCAAATTCTTTTGAGCCTCATCATGAGCTGTTAGCCACTTCATATTATAAATGTTTATACAAATATTACATACAAATAACTACTATAAAACATAGGATTTCATAACTTCTTATCTAATTTGAATGATGCTTTCTATTTTTACTCTAAAACTGAGAAAAAACAGACGCGCCTCTTTTAACCGTTATGAACTGATTATGCGTTAAATTGCTGTAATTGGAGCATCTTTTAGCGCAGATTTCTCATTTTAAGTCCTGTTTTTGGGGCCTTTTAGAGCTCAATGATCGTCTGTTTTCTCTTCAGCCTAAAAATCTGTTTTATTTTGCATCTAAATTTGGGGTTTGGTGTGAATCAAAAGTGAAAACCCATCAATAACACCGGAGACTGGTCGTAACTCTGAGGCGGGATTAGTTAGCATCATCTGTGATGAACTCAACCAGCGCTAACGAGGCTAACTAGTAACGGTAGCCTAGCTGCATAAAACCGTTCAAAAAGCGTAAAGTTTCACTCGGAATTGTGGCGTCACAGAGAAATATACCAGCTAGACTCACCTGGGTGTCCCCACAAAGCTCAAACCGATCACACTATTAATCAATTTAATCGATTAGTGGCGTAGTTTCTGTAAGCAGAGAGCGAGAAGCTAAAGCTAGTTGCTAACCTCGAGCGCAGAGAGGCTCTTCCGTCATTAACGGTCGTTCGCTCGCGACTTGAGCTGCGATGTCCTCGCGGCGATGCGAGCCGAACCCGGGTCCCCAGATGATCGATGAGGTGATTGGTTTATTGATCCCGACAGATGGGCGGTGGTGGAGGTGTCTCCATCAGCCGCTGCTCTTCACCTCTGCAGTCAACATCACCCGGAAGCTAACCGCGCAGAGGACCCATCACCACACAAACAGTAGGAAAAAAATACAACAAAAACATATTTACCGTTATTTAAATTAGAAAACAAAATTATTTAAATATCTATTTTTCAATAATCTACAATTTCAAAATGAGGGTTTTAAAAAACATTTCGGAAATGACCTGTTTTAAAATGTTCAAATTACCTATGCTAAATTTGATTACATTAGTTTTATTATGTTTATAAAATGTAGACATATACAAGACACAAATCTCAGGTTTTGTCAAATATATAATAAAAAAATGTTGATTAAACTTTTTAAAACCCTGTTAAAATGTACCCTGTTATCCATTTCATCATCTTATGACCAAATATAAAATAAAATATTATATATAATAAAATTGCATGTTGTCCAAAGCTAACTCGTGATTAATCGCAAATAAATTTTTAAAATTTATATTAGTCTTGTAAGCTTTGAGGTGGACAAATGCACTACTCTTTCTAAACAAAAAAATATAGATTTTTAAGGGTTGTTGATTGATTAATTGTAAGGATGTTTGCTTGGGTGACCAAACTGTTGAAAAATATTACGGATATTTGCAAATATCCTTAATATAAATGTACAGATATAATTTATTTAATTTAGGGATTAAAGTTCAAATATAATCGGATGTTGTTCAAGGCTAACTCACAAATTACAGATATATATATTTTTAAGTTACTCTTATTGGCATAGCTACAAACGCTCAGTAGTCAATAAAAAACATATATCAAAATACCATTTATGCATGTTCTTGATGCAAAAGATTCAAGTAAATAAAAAACAAACTAATGAAATAAAATTGAAGTTTCTTGTTGACAAAATGGTGGATAAATGTTAGAGGCAAAGCAGCTTATTATAAGGGTGGTTTATTTTAATATACAGTATGAACAGGGTTTATAATCATATCCTTACGCTTCGATGAGCTCCAACTGGAGCTTCTGAAGCGGACTCACCAGGATTCAAACCATGGCACTCAGTCCCACCCTGTAAACCCCCCAAGTCCACGACTCCAAAATCTTTCCTTTAAATATACTGCAAAGATTGTACAGAATATAAATCCACACAGTAAACTAAAGTACACACATATTTTTCTTTTTTTTCTTACCTTTTTCCTTGGTAAAAAACCAACACATAAGTGGCAAATTTTACTCTGATTTTAAGTCCTGTTGGACCAGGAGGAGGCTAGGATTCAGTGGAAACAGTACAAGGCCAATTCTTAAAAACAAATAACAATACTCAATAATAATAACAATAATAATAATAATAATAACTTTTGTTATATCTAAAACTAATGCAACTACATCTGTGGCAAGTGAGCAACATAATGCTTCGTGGGTTTAAACCTTGTGATATTTCCGGTGGAAATGAAGCTCATTCAGAGTGAATAAAAAAGCAGGTAACATAAGCACTATACAGTTGTCAGAGTTTACATCGCGTATACACACAATCTATAATATAACAGAGTAGACTATTCCATGAATCAGTAGTCATAAATATTACACTGTGCATGTCCTATTGCACAAGTCAAGTGTTTCTACGACACAATAGGTACGCGGGTTAGTTACCTACATGTCGCTTGTTTTAATACAAAGATGCAACAACACAGATTTTATAGGAGACGGGCTGTACACTTTCACAAATCCATGTGAAGTCTTTTCTTCTTCTTCCTCTGAGGATGTCCTAAATAAAGCAAAGCTATCATACAACAGTAATACTAATGTGGGAGGAGAATCCATGCACAAACAAAGATGGATCTACGTTCTACTGATGTGTTCGCTTTCAGCTTCACCGGACATTAAATAAAAACAGAAACGAGTGAGCAGAAAGAATAAAAACTAATAATAGTAACAATAGTAAGAATAATAAAAAGGCACGTGGACTGAAGAGGAGCCGACACAAATGGGATGACTGTCTGGAAACGAGAGCCATCTTTCTCAACAACGGTTACAGAACAAACAACCACATGCAACCACAGACTACGGTCCCAGACTTTACAGAGAAAACCGTCCCGCGACTCAAACTTTCACATCATTTTCCTTCTGCTCTAGTTTTCGTTCTTCAAAAAGAAGAGGGATCTCGATTCCCTACGGCGGCGTCTGAGGGACGATGGAGATGGAAAACGTAAGAGGAGGAGAAAATTTACGCCAAAAAACGGATGAAATTTTGAGATAAACATATGAAATATTTCCAGAAAAATAAGGGAATTCACTCAAATTCACTGAGCTGAAAACATTATTAATTTGCAAAAAAACAAACTTAGAACTTTTGAAAAAAAAAACACCTAATAATTTCATAGCTTTGAAAGTCAAAAATGTAGCTGTTTTTTTTCTTTTTTTGCAAATTTTTGTCTTGGAAATGTACAAGTTTGTCCTAGAAAAATCTTGAGATTAATCCAAAAAATTTTCAACTTTTTTCAAACAAAAAAGATTTTTTGTTTTCTTAAATATTTCTGAGATTAAGATTTTTGAGCTTCTGCTTGCAAATTTTCATTTTTGAACTTGGACATTTCAGTGGTTTTCTCATATTTCTCAAACTTTCACATTTTGGAGCATAGAAATTTTCAAAAATTTTTCTAGAACATTTCTGATGTTAATCTTAAAATTTCTGAGTTTTTTTGTAAAGAAATTTACTCCTTTTTTTCCTATCTACGATGGCCCTAATGCGCCATCGTTCGATTCCCCCGTCTACTTCTTGGATTCACCAAAAGCAGGAGAGTCACTGGGAGTGTTTTCGGAGTTCATTGGATGCATGGCGCTTCGGGGAAGTTCTCGTTTTCCGCTGTGTGCTGCACCGTGTGCTCCTGCAGCGCCGTGAGGTCAACAAAGCGCTCGCCACACCAAACACATTTAAACTGTGTCTCCCGTGAATGCACGCTTTGGTGCTTGGCCAGGTGCTCCCGCTGCTTGAAGCTCTTGTCACAGTTGGCGCATTTGAACGGCTTCTCGCCCGTGTGGACGCGGCGGTGGCGCTGCAGCTCTGAAGAGTACCTGAAGCGCTTCTCGCAGTCAGGACATTTCAGCGGCTTCTCCCGCGTCGGGTCGCAGCGGTGCTGGACGAACTCAGACGACGACACAAAGCGCTTGTCACACAGAGAGCATTTGAGCGGCTTCTCCGTGCAGTGGGTGCTTTGGTGCCGCTGTAGCGTGGAATTCTTTTTGTAACCTTTGCCACACACATCGCATTTGTACGGTTTTTCCACCTCACCGCCACATTTGTGCCGCAGCAGCTCCCCCGACTGGCTGAAGGACTTCTGGCAGGACGCGCATTTGAAGAGCGACTCCATGCCGTGGACCTGCTGGTGGTAGAGCAGATGCGACGGCTGCAGGAAGCCCTTGTCGCAGAGGTTGCACTTGAACGGCCGGTCAGCGGGGTTCTTGTGCGTGCGGCGGTGGCGCACCAGCGCATACTGCTGCTTGAAGCTCATCTGGCACTCGTCGCATTGGAAAGGCCGCTCCTCAGAGTGCGTGCGCTCGTGCTGCCGCAGGTCGGAAGGCCGCTTGAAGCTCTTCCCGCATGAGCCACAGCGGAACGGCCTCTCGCTCTCCGGCTGGCACTGGTGGTGCAGGAGCTCCGACGACTCTTTGAAGTGCATCTCGCATAAATTGCACTTGAACAGGTGCTCGCCCGAGTGTGCGTACATGTGCCGCACCAGGTGGGAGCGGTGCTTGAAGCTCTTCTCGCACACGGCGCACTTGTACGGCCGCTCGGAGCTGTGCGTGCGCTGGTGATGCGCGAGTGCGATGACTGGCTGAAGCTTTCGTCGCATGTGTCGCATTTGTACGGCTTCTCCCCCGTGTGGATCCGCTCGTGGCGCGTCAGCTCCGACAGATGGCGGAAGGACTTGTGGCACACGGAGCACTTGTACGGCCGGTCCGGCGCGGATGCCTCGAACGTTGGCGGCGAGGCGGCGCTGATGACCGCGCCGCCGCCAGAAGTCTCGCCGCTGGAAGGCTGCTGCGGGTTGGCGGCGGATGAGGTGGGCGTGACGTTCCCGGAGCCCGGCCGGTACGTCTTCTCGCAGATGGAGCACTTCATCGGGTTGTTACCGTGCGAGTTGTGATGCTGCGCTAGCGAGGTGAGCAGCGAGAAGCCCATTTTGCAGACACCGCACACGAACGGCTTCTGCTCCACCTGAACGCACTGGTGCTCCAACAGGTCAGTTGCCTGGCTAAAGATCTTCATGCACTGCGTGCACTGGAACGAGCGGTCCTGCGTCACCATGCACTGGTGCTCGTGTGGGTTGGCCAGGTGGGAAATGTCGTGGCCACAGGCTCCGCATTTATGCCCTCTGTCGGCCCCTACCTGCAAGGAGGCCTGCTGCGCTTGGACAGCGTGCTGCTGCTGATGCTGCGGCTGCTGCAGGGAGGCATCCGGCTGCAGGACGACGCCGTACACGGTGCAGCTCAGAGAGTTGTCTCCTGCCTGAGGGAGAGTGTGCACAACAGAGGGTGGAGCCACTGCATGCTGCTGCTGCTGCTGCTGCCATGCCTCCGTCATCCTGGATGCAGGGAGGATTATATCCCAAATTTGTCACAAGGATGGATGCAGGGAAGTCCGTAATGGATCGCTCAGTGTCTGGAGAAAGCCTGGAGGGGGACACAGAGTAAAGAGAAAAATAAATAAACAACAAATAAACAAGATAACACTGAAATAATGTAAGTATGTAAACGGAAACAATGTCTAACAAAGTGATAATAAATTCAAAGTGTCATAAAAACAAATAAAATATTTGTAAACTACTATGTTAAGTGTTATTTCTGTTTGTAGGACACGACTGGTTGCTTTTAAGTCCAAAGAAAGCCCTTAAAATGTCACTTCGTCAAAGTAGCTTTCGCTTCAGAAAGAAAACAGAATCAATGGGCTCGGTCTATTTCCTGGAGCGCTAATCGGACATGTAAAGGTTTTACATTTTGACACATTTTAAATTTGGATTTTTGTAAATATGTTAGTAACAAAGCGCCATGTTTGAAGATGTCATTTCTTTCAGGGTTTCAGAGTGAGCTATAAAACGTTTCTGTTGCAGGATGTAGCTCGATGTTAGCATGCTAGCTGCTAATGGCTGGAGCTTCCTCTCATTTGAAAAAATAAAAGGAGAACAACATCCGGGATTTCTAAGCGATGAAGTACAAAAACAAGCTGATTTCTAACTATGACGGGCGTCTGGAGCGCTAAAGCCTGTAAGCAACACGGTTGAAACTGGAAAAACGGCTGGTTTGAAGCGAGGCTAAGTAGCAGAGAGAGCCCACATCAGAGCAGGCCTTCCCCGGAGCTGCAGGGGGAAAAATCCGCCTCCTGCAGCCGAGCCTCCCCGCATCCGCTAAAACGAACAAACCCGCAACCAGAGCCAGAACGATCCGCCAGAACTCACCGTAGTTGCTTATCGACGCTCCTTGTCGCAGTCTCCGGTTTGCGCTCGGTAACCGTGGGTGTTTTCGGTTCTCAGACCGGCGGCGGCGGAGGGGATGCGGTCGAAGCCGGACGCCATCCTCCAGCAGACGGACGGACACCGGAAACCGCCACGCAGCGACCCGCTGCCGCTGTGCTGCAGCAGCTACAGCCGCTTCATGTCGGAGGAGAACCTGGAAGTGGCTAAAATGGAGCTCCGGCGGCAACAATCGCCTTTCAGCTTCCGTAAAATTGCTTTCAAAGTAACACAAAGGCGATCTGAAGCTGGTTACAATATTACGAAGTGTAGTTCCAGCTTTTGAACGCCAGGGATCGCTGTATCACCCAATATAACCGCAACCTAGTTAAAAACTACTCAGTTGTTTTAAAGTCCTGCTTTTTAAGTTTCCAGTTTAAAAAAAAAATATTTTTCGTGGAGAAGTTCTCATAAAGTGAACACTTAATTTTTCTGTATCATTACAACTTTATTCTGGTAATATTACGAATTTATTTTCGTATTATTAAGACTTTATCATATTATTTCGACTTCATTCTCCTATTATAACGACTTTATTCTGGTAATATGATTTTCCCTCCTTTGTACTCTTAGCTTTATTACTGTATAAAAACAAATTTATTCTCGTAAAATTTCGACTTTATTCTAAGATTCCAACTTATTTATCATATTTTCAAGACTGTATTCTGGCATTATTAATCTTTGAATTAATAATGAATTAATAATTCTCGTATTTTAACAACTTTATTCTGCTAAAATTCTGACTTTATTCTGGTGAGATTACAGCTTTATTCTAGTAAAATTATAACTTGTCATAGATAGAAGATATGTATATTGGGGGACAATTATCCGAGCACTTCAGATCAATTAAAGTTGGCTTGATAATATTTTAGCGGTGTATGTTTCTGAACAGTTACAAATGTATGTTTTTTCCCCTGACAGAGATTCATTTCATATGGAGCAGCAGTGTCATCCAGGATAAGAACATGCAAGTTATGAAAAAATTAAAATTTTGCTCGAGGCTTGTAGTCTTTCAAGGACATATAATTTTTGAACAGAAGTTAGTGCTTTAGCATTAACTGTCACAAATGAGGTGTTGGCATAGCTAATGCTACTGTGTTGGTATAGCACTTTAGCATTAGCTTTCATTGAATACTGTTTTGGTATAGTAAATAGCAGAATTGGGGGCTCCGGGATTTGTTGAAATCTGAAGTATACCAGACTGAAACAATAACCACACCAAGCCTGTTAATTTCAAACATTATATTATTTTCTCCACGTTGACTTTGAAACAACCTCATAAACCAAAGAGTAAGAAAGAGCATGCTCGGGCATGCAATGATGTCACAACATGATGATGCCACCGGGTGCGAAGTATAAAACATACAGTAGCAGAGAGTTTGTTCTTCGTATCATTCAGAAACTCGGGGACATCTCGGTACCCGCTGAGAGGTAAAAGCTAGCGTTTATTTTACACCGCCCTCCCCGCCCAGCCTCGCCCCGCCGAGAGGGGAGGAGCTCACAGACCAACACCAGATTGAGCAGGCTAAACAAACATGCTGGAGGGAAGTAAATAAATAAATATATAATTAAAATAAATACATATAAATCTCATCTGGACCAGAGTGTGTCTGAAAATGACACGACGCGACTGGTCCAAAAAGAGGAGGTGGGTGGCGAGGAGAGAGAGACAAAACAGTGCATGCCATTTTAGGATAAACACGGGAGGCGGAGCTCTCCTCTAAGCCCCGCCCACATTTAGTGTTGTTTTTTTTTTGTTTGTTTGTTTTTTTAAATCACGGTCCAGTTAGAAATTAACATTTCGGAGGGGGAATGAATAAATACGAGGCACTCAGCATTCTCTCTGTCTTGCAAACTGCAAAAAGTAACAAAGTCGGATAATAATGACACATCGACATATATATTAGAATTAGTGGTTATAACATAACAGTCTCCAGGCTGTACAAAGGGGCTGAAACCTCCTCGGTTACTTTATTCTCTGCGTGCTGATGCGTGTGTGTGTGTCGGTGTGTGTGTGTGTGTGTTTGGAAGTATAAATCCCACCCTCTTTTATCCTTTATCGTAAATTCAGGCGTGTGCTTGCGTCCGATTCGGGGGAATCAAAACGCGAATGATGGATGAAATGGGGGGAGGGCGGAACCGAGTCGACTTAAAGGGATAGAAACACAGCCTCATGCAACGGCTGGAAACAAAAAGATGATGACAGAGCCCTTTAAAATGGATCTACTCTTGCAGCATAGTTTTGTACGTAGCGCATAGTGCCGATAGACTGGAGAGGGGAGGAAAGGGTTAAAGGACGGAGAGTGAGCCATGCTCTTGGCTAGCACGATCGTCATGGTAACCAGGAAACAAGGGTTGCTATATTCTCGTGTAGACCGGCGCCACCTTGAGTCCGTTGGTGATGGACACCCATGCACGTCCCGGTTATTAAAGCTGCTCTGTTGACTCAAAAAGCTTCTTCCTCCTCGTGTTTGCAGGCTCAAAACAAGCGTCTGGAAAAAACAGGGAGCAGAAAACCGAAACGGGGAGAGACCAACGATAGAAAGGCTCTGCTGCGTCCAGTCCGTCTCAGTTAGTAACAATATCATATACCGTAGTTATCAATAAATCTTAGATTATAACTGCATAATGTTTAAATAAAGAAGTGGATGAAAAGAATGGCTACTCCAATATTGAGTAAAATGACCAAAACCACCAGAATAGAGCTGGAGCCCTAAAAGACAAAACAAGAGAAGAAGAAACAATTAGTTCACTTTGTTATTGGGATATAACAGAATAAATATTGTTGTTACATTATTATCAGAACAGTATTTAGAACAATATTATAAATTTTGTCCAGAAACAGAAATAAGGTTAAAATTTGTTCCCAAACATTGTTGGATGAATCTGTGATTTTTTTATTACGTGATTAAACGGACAAATACTTTTGATTTGCATTCAGCATGTTTTAATGCCTAATGATTTGTATTAAACATATTAAAAAAAAAGTGAATAATTTAGCCCTTAACACGTTATGGAAAAAAGGTCGGCCATATTGATACAACAGAAAACTACATAGTTCTGAAGAAAATGGCCACTTAATTAATTAATAATCTAAAAGTTACAGGGCGGTGGAGGATTTAAATTGTAGATTATCTAGAATTCACACTGCATGTTTGGTGCTAATTTTGAGAAAAAATCAGATATTTTCTAAAAAAAAATAAAATAAAAAAAGGAAAAAAAAACAAGGCAGTTTCTGAGTTCAAAAAGTTGAAAATTTGTGAGAAATAACTCAAATATTGAGATTAATCTGAAAAATTTTCAAGAAAAAAAATGGATATTTCTGAAGTTGTGAAATAGAAAATTTTAGATTTTTGAAACTCAGAAATTTCCCAGCTTTTTTTAGAAAATTTGTGAGATTTTTTGGCAGAAATATATTAATGTGGTGCCTCTCGATAATGTACATTCTGTAACACGGCAGGCTTGGCGTTGACCTGAGGGAAGTGGACTCACTGAGTTTGATTTGAGAGCCAGATGCTCTCCTTCCTGCTCCAGAGTGATGGGCTGAGACTTTAGGGCCGGGGAGAGGGTGAGGTCCCTGTGCAGCGGCCACTCCTCCGGCTCCGGCCCCACATTCAGGTTGTCCAGCATCTGCACAGAGTCCGTGGAACCCTCCCGGACCGGCCGAAGGCCCCGCGACCGCAGCCGGTTGTTCTTGGGCGCCGGCGACTCTGGACAGTGCAGCCTCATGTCGACGGTGTAGTCGTTCATCCGCTCCTCGTCCTGCTCTGTGAGGCGGGAGTGGGCGGGGCTCCAGCGCAGCGTGCTTTCGGCCGTCCACCCCCCGCCGAGGCCGTCCAGCCGCTGGTCGATGACGGCGTGCTCCGTCAGCTTGTGGTTGGACGGGTTGTGCTGCTTCGGATGATGGTTGGAGTAGACATGCTCTCGGGCGTTGGAAGAAACGTGGTCCTTTGCATGGTGATTGGAGGAGATATAGTCCTGGGGCTTGTGATTGGAAGAAGCATGCTCAGAAGTCTTGTGATTGGATATGTTGTGTTCGAAGGCCTTGTGATTGGATAAGATGTGGACCTGCGGCTTGTAGTTGGAAGAGGCGTGCTCACAGGCCTTGTGATTGGTGGAGCAATGATCCCATGTCTTGTGATTGGACGACGAGTACTCCCTCGACTTGTGATTGGAGCTGGCATGCTTGGACGGCTTCTGATTGGGCAGGGAGTGCTCCCACGCCCGGTAGTCCCGCGGCTTGTGATTGGACGAGGGCTTCTCCCGGGGTTTGTGATTGGACAGAGGGGCTTGCTCGTGGCCGTTGATCTGGGTCTCCTGCTCCTCCAGAAGAGACGGCGTGGTTGAGCGGCTGCTGCCTCCCCGCTCCGCGTACGCGTCGTCAGTCCAACTGTTGGCGCCGGGCCTCGGCAGGTCCACCCCACGCCCCTCTACCAACACCTGAATTTCAGCCCCGCCCTGATCGTCCACTGCGCTCTGCCGCATGAAGCAGGCGTTTCTGGGCCGGTGGACGTGCTTCTGCGGGCTGCGAGGGGGCGAGGTGGGGACGCTCAGCACGGGGCTGAGATCAGGTGTTGTTACAGGCGGCGTGGTGTCCGGAGTGCACAGCTCCGGACTGTCTGTTCCCGTGGAGATGACCTCGTGGTCTTTGTCCTTGGCGTCCTGGTGTTTGAGCGACTGACATTCGAGCCCTAGGAGGGCAAGAGAGCGGTGAATTCATTTGGCAAAGATCCACAGAGAAACCCACAGAGAGAAGGTGTTTGAGTGCTACTGGCATGCAGGGAAGCAAAGAGGCGATGAGCTGCAACAAAATGAACCTTATGCTACTGATATTTATAGGATTATAACAGCAAACTGCAAAATTTCTCAAGAAATATAAAAGAGGCCAGCTAAAATTGTCAATCAGGCATTTTGATGCCGGAAATTAGCATCGATGCTAATGTTAGCTAAAATGTAGCCAGTAGCATGTGGGGAAACCCTTCAAACTACATATTTAGCTTACTGACGAAACATTTAGTTAGGAACTATATATTTGTTTAGCAAGCTACATTTGTAGCTCCATGCTAAAGATTTAGTTAGCAAGCTAACTATTTAGCTTTTTATCTAAATATTTAGTTTGTGTCTAAATACTTAGATTGCTAAATCAATATTTAGTTTGGAGATACTAAATATTTAGTTTGGAGCTGCTAAATATTAAATCAGAGCTAATAATTTAAATGATTAGTTTGGATCTATACATTTATTTATTTACCTTCTTGCCTATTGTCGCAAATTTGGCTCAAAATGCGCCACAGCTAAGCTAAGCTTGTCTTTGAACTCCATTAATTCCTGATCATGCAAACTATTCACAACTGTGGATCATATTAAAATCAATTTTCTGACATCAAGCAGTCAGAGATTCAGTCAAAAACGCATAATTTGCCTAATAAGCATCTGAATTTCATTCCATAATCTTAAGGTGTTTGGGGTACGCAGCCCCTCGCAGCAGGTTACTGCAGTAGTTCTGTTTGAATGAAGGAACCGGCGCTGGTTCATGTTTGGTTCTCACCGTTGCCGTAGATATGAAACGAGGGCGAGAGCTCTTTGGCAGTTATCCGGGCCAGTCGGCACTCCTCCATCGCTTTCTGCGCCACCCTTTCAGCAGCCTCCGCCTTCCCTCGGGCGTGGCTCATCCTGACCCAGACAGGCAGACACAGGCATAAAGGTCAGCGTGGTACCAGGCCCGTGTCTATGGAGTTCATGCTTAACGATCAGCTTTTTGGACCAGAAGCTCTTATAATCCGTATTTTATCCAGTAATTGTACAAGCAGATTCAGACGAAGAGACAGTAACAGGGCTGAAAAGATTAATCACTATGAATTGATTATTAAACTTGCCAACTAAATTACTAAATGATTAATCAATTAAAAAGCAATTTTCCAGAGCAGTAAATAAACCACGCATTAAAAAAACCCCCAAAAACTCTTTTTGTCAGTAAATATGCTTTACCCACATAGCTAAGCATTGATAAGTGGTCAGTTTAAAGTGTTTTACACAATAAAAATAAAAAACGGCACAGAAAAGCAGTAAAAATTACATTTTGTCCTCTGTGATGTTTGAAAAGCAGGTGATTTAAAGGAACTCAGTGTTTTGGCTGTTCTGCAATTTTATAGAAGTTTGTTCTAGATTTGTGGCGTATAGAAGCTGAATGCTGCTTCTCCATGTTCAGGTTCTGCTCTGCATTCAGGACCAGAAGACCTGAGGCTTCTGGTTCTGGTTGATCCAGATGTGAATGTTCTGCAGCTCTGGGATATTTGGTGTCGGTTCCGTCTTACCGTGACATGGCGATCTCGGCCTTCTGCTTGGCGATTTCGGCGGCCTTCTCAGCGGCCTCCACCGCCCGGTCCACCTTCTCCCGGATCTTACTGGCCCTCAGTGGGATGAGGTTCTTCCGCTTCCCGCTCACCAGGACGTTCTGCTTGTACTTCCCTTCCTCCTTGGTGCCGTCGGAGAAAGTGGTGCAGCCGTAGCCGTGCCGCTTGTTGGCGCCCCACTCCCCGGCGTAGTGCAGCCCGTCAGAGCGCCGGCTCACGCCCCAGCCGGCCCGCTGGTCGCTGCGCCACTCCCCGGCGTACATTTCGGTGACTGTGGCGTCCACCGGGGCGCCCTGCTCGCTCTCGCTGGCGTTGGAGTGGATGTCGGAGGCGGTGGAGCTGACCGTGCTCATGCCGGCCTCGCTGCAGAACGAGCTCTGCTTGCTCAGCTGGCTGGCCAGGGAGCTTTTGGACTCAGAGCGCCGCAGCTTCAGCCCGCTCAGGATGGACTGCCGGAACCGACCCTTCCTCTTGCGCTGCCGGTCCGCTTCGCTCACCGTCGTCAGGGCGAACCCGCCCCGGCCCACCGGGCTCCCTGCCAGCCCGGCCACCACGCCGTCTGTGGGCGTGGTGGCGCCGCCGTCCTCCAGCGCGGCCGGCGGCCCGTGGCTGTGCTCGGAGCGGAGGGAGTTTATGGAAGTCCTCAGAGGGAAAAGGATGACGGCGGCCATGCCGTACGGCACGCTCTGCCGGACGCCGTAACCATGGCGCATCCCGGCCAGCCACTGGCCCTGATAGGTTCCTGAGACAAAAACAAGCCAGTTTCAGACTGCGTCACGTCACAATGTCTCCATTCACCATGAAGCACACAGTTCCCACAACACTGAACCGCCATCTTGGTAGGCAAGTGCATCGCAAAGTAGAGCTGAACCGCAGCTTCAAGAACAACAAAAAGAAAGTATAATGACACTCCTTATCAATATGCATCAGAAAGATACATGAACAAAATGGATAATAAACCATTAATCCACAATTAGAAAATAAAGAAATTTCTCACCTTGAAAAGTCAAAACTCTGCAAGAGAAAAAAAATCTGAAATTTTGAGATGAATCTCAGGAAGTTTTTTTAAAAAGCAATAGTTTGAAAAGTCAAAAATTTGCAAGAAAAGATAGCAAATATTTAGATTAATTCCAGAAACTTTCTAGAAAAATAGGAAATTTCTGAGTTTCAAAAGTTGAAAATCTTTTAATTTTAATCTCAAATTTCTGAGATTAAATGTCAAAATTTCATTTTTTTTGGCAGAAATTTACTAGTTTCTATCTGTAATATGCCATCATACATTCATAACAGCTGAGATGACTGAAGGTAAAAATGTTTCGGCCTTCCTCCCCCCTATGAGCCTCTGACTGTTTCCAGATGAGTTTCTGTTTCCATTTTGCAGGTTCTGATGTTTCTGGACAGGAAGTGGCGTTAGACTCTCAGGCTGTCATTTAAACTCACTTTGGCTTCTGCTGAAGTTTGTTTTTTCAGACCCGTTTCAGCGTCTGACGCCTCCTCCGTCAGGAACTGTGACTTCAGCGCCGCCTGACTCAGAGCTAAAACTAATCAATCAGGCATAAAGACTCAAACCAGAGCTGACTGGGCGATTCTTTTGATTAACTGTTTCAATATTTACTCTGCAAAAAAAAAGTGCATTTTTTAATGTTTCTTGTTCCGTAATTTACCTTTAGTTTGTTATTTTTAAGTCAACTCTATGCAATAATTCCTTTTGTCCCTTCTGAACTCAAAACTTCTTCCAAATTTTGACAGTTTCATAATTTCCTTTTTTATTTGGACCAAACTTGATTCAACAGATCTGGTACATATTGGAAGCCTTTCCTTTTAAAGTGCATAAACCATATTTTTAGTTTTATTTGGAATAAATATACATGTAAATTCCTCCTCTTTTATTTCTATTTATAACGGCTCCAACACTCTGTCTCAGTTTACTGTACCGTCTAAGTACCGTTGGTTTAACAGCTGTTTTGTTTTTAAACCTGCAGCTGAGCAGAAAAACGCCATAATTTAATCTCAGCCGGCCTACATTACAACCCCCAGAAGTCTGGAGACAAAAACGAAACAAAACGCAGGAGAGGGCCAATCAGGGAGCAGCGGCGTCTCCGGTGACACGCTGACCCGCTGTCTCCTTGTTAACATGGCAACTTCACACCGCACAGGGACAGGAGGCACAGGAGGGACAGGAGGACAGGAGAGACAGGAGGGACAGGAGGCACAGGAGAGACAGGAGGGACAGGAGAGACAGGAGGGACAGGAGAGACAGGAGGGACAGGAGAGACAGGAGGCACAGGAGGGACAGGAGAGACAGGAGGCTAGCCACCAACAATTAGCTAATTAGAGGACCGACTTCTCAGTGTGACGCTGGAAAAAAACGTTAAAGGGTTAATAAAGGAGCCATGTTGTGATGAAGGCGGAGCTTCAGAAAGAACAGGAGCTTTTAAAGAGACAGATGCCCAATTTCAGAGCTTTAATTTGGGTGTAAAATTTCTCTTGAATCATATTTGATATATAGAGCATTTTTATAACAATTGAATGCATCGTTATTGCTTGATTGTGCTATAACATGTCAGAATGTGTCTGGAAAATGCATCATACTGGCCCTTTAAACAAGAAAAAAATGCAAAAATCATTTGGAGTTTTGGTTCCACAAGTCCATTGCTACAAAATTATTTGTTTAGTTTATTTGTTTAGTTACAAGAGTTTATTATTGAATAGTTCATAAAAGAAAATCACATTATATTTGGTTTATTGGTCTGCAAGAAGCTGAACCGGGAGTCCCACAAGCCCAGGACCCACATTCCTGAAGGTTTGGACTGAATCTCAGGAGTTTTCTGTATATTTCTAAGGCAGAACGTTGAACTGGTTTAAAAAATGTTTCAACAGCCCGACTCTCAGGCTGAAAGTGGAGCGACTTGCTTACTCTGCCGCTGCTGTAACACATCTCCAAAGCAGGCTACATAAATAACATGTAGGTCACTTCCACATGCACTGAATTCATATGATCTGGGTTTTTTGTTGTGTCACAATCCTTAATTTTATTTTATGTTTTTTTAGTGTACAAAAAAAGCAAAATGGGCATCAGCCCAGAAAATCCCAATTGGTGAAAGTATGTTCATATTTTCATATTCAAATTTCCCAGTGATTAAAAGAATAGATTTGAATCGATCAAAACTGGAAAACCAGTTTCAGCCAGAAAAAGTCTGATGGGTGCATGTCAACTTCACTTGTTCTTTCATTTAGAAACAATTAAATTGGTAAAAGAAAAAAAAATTAGATCTGGTCCTAAAAACTAAATTGTTATTGGTCTGTTGCAAATATGTAAATATTTTCTCCTTAAGGGTCTCAGTCCTTAATAAAATAAACCAGTCGGTCAAAACTAGAAAGTCACTTCCAGTCTGATTGGTGAGGAACATTTAAATGATTAATTTTTCATCTTTATGTGTCTCAAACCTTAAAAAATTGTAATTCGTAAAAAAATGGAAAACGGGAATTGGCTTCGAAAATCCTGATTGGTGCAAATATGTTAAAGGGGCAGAATTCTGTACTTTCCAGGCATATAGTGCCACGTTATAGCACAATCAAGGAACTATGTTAAAAGTAAAAAAGTTAGTTTCACATAAAACTGCCTCTTTCATATTTTCTCACATCTCTAAAATAACAAACCGGAATCGGTCAAACCTGGAAACATGAATAAATGAACAGGAAACCTTTTCTAACCTCTGTGACCCAGACATCATCCTCAGGTGCGACCCTTACCTCCGTCGGAGTACGTCTCCGTGCCGTAGCCGTCCTGCAGCCCGTTGCTCCACGTCCCCTCGTAGCGGGCCCCACTGGCCGTGCTCTCCAGCTGCCCGTAGCGACCCTTGAAGCCCTGGGTCCACTCCCCCCTGTACTCCCAGCGGCCCTTGCTCTCCACGCCAACGCCGTGCCGCTTGCCCTGCGCCCAGGTGCCCTGATAGTTGTTCCCGCTGGGCCAGGTGTAGACGCCCAGCACCTCGAAGCCGTGGCTCCAGGCGCCGGCGTACTCGCCCTGGCCCTGGGGCCCTGTGCAAACCCCCCGGCCGTGGGCCTTGCCCTGCTCCCACCCCCCGCAGTACGACCCCCCATCATCAAAGTCAAACCTGCCTCCAGTGGACATGCATGAAACAGGTTTAGGCAAAAACGTAGAACGTGAGGAAAAGCTGGAGCGACTGCTTCAGTCAGAGGGAATTTGGAGGGAGGTGTGGATCAGACAGCAGGAGCGTCAAGAACTCGCCTTCAGGAGGCTCAGGATGTAAAAGCGGTTTCAGGGTGTTCAGTCCACTTTAATCCAACTGTCGGAGGTCCACTTTGTGGAGGTGTGAATGCCTAACAGGACCAAAAAAGGGGAGAAAAAACTAGTCCGATTACAAACTTTGGTCTCGGTTCAGATATGTGAACTCTAGTCCGCCTAAAAACTTATATTGAAATTGATTAGTCCACCGTAAAAACTTCGGTCTCGTTTTGGTTGAAATGAAGTCTAGTTTACCTAAAAACCTAGATCTCAGTTCGGTTGAAGTTAACTGGTGCTGTTCGTTGTGAACACCAAGCGGACCGGAGACCTGAAGTGAACTATAGCGCGAAGCATTCTGGGTAAATACAACCAAAACAAACGCGTTCACCTAGCGCTAGCCAGAGAAATGGCTCCTGGTTATGAGCTAAAGACAAAAGAAAAGTCCTTCGACCGCTAAAATCTGACGAAACTCCACTTCTGTTCACAATTCCGGTAGAGGGAAGTTGCCCTGAGCGTCTCCTTCGGGTCGTTTCCCTCAGTGATTCTTGGTGCAGCGCCCCCACCGGCCAGGAGGGGAACAGGTTGCTCAGCCTGAAAGCGAACCGCAGCAGCTGAAAAATGTTAGAAATGTTCCAGTTTTGGTCCCGAACCGAGCCGAGTCTACCGGACTATCATGTGTGGAAACACCCAGGACTCGGCGGAGAGATGAAGGCTCCCTGCATGCCTCTTCCTCCTCCTCTTCCTCCTCCTCCTCGTCTTCCTCCTCCACCTTCCTGCTCCTCCAGACAAGCGAGGCCTATAGGCGTTCAGACCGAGCCACCTCACTCCGACATTAGAGCATCTTCACCTCCCTGCCGCACCGAGCCGGATGCGGGACCGGGATGCGGGATGCGGGCGCGCCATTAAACTCACCAACACACGCCGACACGCACACACACACACCAGCACAGTGGCCTCAGAGACTCTCATCCATCACAAACAGACTCAGCCTGTGAAAATCTCTCGGATGGTGAGGATGAGGATGCAGGTGCGGCGGCTCTTCCTCCTCTTCCTCCTCTTCCTCCCCTTCGTCGTGTTTCCCAAAAATCCTGAATGTTGTAAAATCCCAGCTAGCTCCCGCTGGTTGGAAGGCCTTTCTGTCGCTGGCTCTGTAAAATCTGCTCATTACAGGACTGTTCCACCCCAGCCGATACCCCTCCCCCACCAACACACACACACACACACCAACACACACACACACACTCCTCCTGGTGGCTCTTAAAGAGATAGAGACAGAGGGATGGTGCAAATAGCTGCATGTACGGAGCTCGCTGCTCTTTTCCTTTGGGGATACAGGCTGCTTCTCCTAATTATCCAGCCTCATTTCACTCCCTCTTCCTCTTCCTCCTCTTCATCCCAGCCCGCAAATCTGGTCACTCAGCAATCTGTTTTCCTGATACCTGGAGTTTGGTTACGACCCAGAATTAGTTCCAGGCCTACAAAAACAATTCAATTACGAGAGTAGAATCATTAAATTACCAGAATAAAGTCCTAGTTTAAAGGATAAAGTACTATTATGAGAATTACAAAGTTATAGCATTCTGAGAATAAAGTCAGAATTTATTCTCAATTATTCTCATATTTTGAGAATAAAGTCATAAAATTATGAAAATAAACTTGTAAACTTACCAAAACTAGTCATAAAATTACCAGAAAAAATACAATTAATATGAGAATAAGAAAATTACCATAATAACGTCTAGGAGTCATAATATTTCGATAATAAAGCGGCAAAAGTATCAGAATAAAGTTGTAATTAGAGAATAAAATAATAATATTCCCAGAATAAAGCTGAAATAATACGAAAAAAGTCATAATATGAGAATAAAATCATAAAATTACCCGAATAAAGTCGTAGCAAATACATTTGCATCAGAATATTATCGGTTTGATGATAATCAATACATTATTTCTTACTTCTAAAACCAAAGTATTAGAAGTAAAAACACAAATATGTTCTCCATTTCTCATTTTATCTCAGTTTTGAGTTCTCATAGTTTTACGATTTTATTCTCAGCATTTAATTAAATTTAATTTAATTTAATACTCAATTGTAGCTTCACTCATTGATCCTTTTCTGTTCGCCACTTTGTTGAAAAAATCTCAGTTTTTGATGAGTTGGATGATTTGTTGAAGAGTAAAAAAAGATGGTCAAAGTGATGGAGACCAACCTCAGACAAACTGCTAATGAGCTTCAGCTGTAGAAAAGTAAAACCTTCAGAAACAGGAGAGGGATTAAAAACAGCGTTATTTTTGTATTTAAAAGGCTAAATGAGTAACGGCGATGACGTCACTTCCTTCACATCATGAGTTTGATTTCTCACGGAATTTTATTTTCGTCTTTTAGCAGCTGCAATAAAACCGAGACGAGTTTCATAATAAAAAAAACCTGCTGCTGCTAAAGCCGCTAAATGTGTCACGAAGGTGATTAAAGGTGAAAACCTTCACCACCTTTCAGCTTCCTCACCTGTTCAGGTGTTTCATCTGTTCCAGTCTGCGTTTAAAATAACAGGAAGACTAAACTAAAACAAGCTGCTTTTGTTTTAAGGAAGTCACACCATTCAATAAATAAGTCACAAATATTTATGTGATAATTTGGATAAAAATGAAAACGCAATTTCTAAAATGTGTAATTTCTAAAAATGTTTAGTATAAGAAATGTTTAGTTTTGCAAGTTGGTGAGGCTGAAAATGAGTAAATCTGCTGAGTAGTAAATAAAAACACTAAGAAATTTATTAAAAGATTAATACAACTTTATTATAGTTGTATTTTGAGATTAAACTAATGTTATGAGAATACAGTCAAAATAATATATTTATAGTTATATTTTGAAAATAGTCAGAATATTACAAGAACTTATGGAAATAGTTGAAATATGTAAATAACGTCCTAATAATATGAGCATAAAATTATATTTCAGGAGAAAATCATAAAATTACCAGAATATTACAACAATAAAGTTTCAGTAATGTGAGTATAAAGTAATATTTAATAAAGTGAGAATTGTCAAAATAATACAAAAATAATGAGTATAAAATTGTGTTTCAAAAATAGTCATTACAAGAATTAAGTCAGAATATTATGACAATAAATTTGTAATATTCTGACTTTATTCTTTATTTATTTTGGCCCTAACACAAACCTGCAGGAAATTAAAGGGAAGAATAATTTTTATATACCTTTTATTTGTATTTTTTTTACAGTTTGGGTCTTTTTCTGGGGTTGATGTTATAACATAAATGATAAACAGTGACAGTAACAGAAGAAAGAACATCCAGTAAAAAAAAAAGGTCAAAGGGCAGAAATGTTGGTGATATTTTCCCCTCTGCGGAGCGACGGAGACGCCTGCTCAGGTGAGGATGTCGTGAGCCTCCTGCTCCACCAGAACCGTCATGTTCTTAACGTCGCTGCACCACGAGTCCAAACGGTCCTTCATGCCTTTAATCTGAAGCAGAAACCGGCAGTTTACGGGTTATTTTATGTTTAAATCAGGAGGAAGTTTGAGGTTCTGAGATCGAGCTCCAACCTGCTGCAGGTCCAGAACTCTGGGCTGCACCCAGGTCATCTGGACCTTCTGGTCCACCTCGTCGATGTTCCCTTTGATCAGGCCCACAGACAGCGCCTTCATCACCAGCAGCTCCACCTGCAGGACGAACGCAAACGTCAGCAACCCAGCAGGTCAGGGATAGCTAAGCTGCAGGAAACAAGCTAACCTCGTTGACAGGGATCTTTGCACTCTGAGCGATTTCTGTGAAGGTGAGCTGCCGGTGATTCGCAGGACGAGTGAACGTCATCTGGAAAAACACAAACTTCCATTATGACCAAATATCCCAGCAAAACTGGTCACATTCGCACACCAGAACCTACATGGGATCAGATGTTCCCGGCTAGCCACTGAAATATTCAATATGGGCGCCATGGTCAAGGAGTTTACTAATATTAATCACAAATGATTGCTTTTGGCTTAAATCATATATAATTGGAGCCAAAGGAATCATATTTTCATGTTTCAAGATGGCCACCAGGGAAATTATTTTTTCTGCTAAAATCAGCAATTAGCCAAACATGTTTGGTATTTAATCTCAGCCTACATATTTTAACCCAGAGAAATTCTAAATATTTTCTTGGTATTGTGTTTCTTTTTTCTGATGACCATTTTTCAAAATGGCTGCCATGGTTGTACTGACTGATCTATTAAGAGTAATTATTACCAGGGATGGGCACAGCTAACCATAAAGTCAGGTTCACTTGCTACTAATTTACTAAACAAGAATCTTATCTCTACTAAACACACGAAAAATGAGCAGATGCTAATGCTAAACTTAGCAGATGCGAACACTAAACAAAAACAATTAGCAAGAGCTAGTACTAATGGCTAAGCACAAAAACGTATCAAAGCTAATGCTAAAATGCTAAACAAAAAAAATGTGGAAGCTAACGCTAAATCACTTCACATGAAAAAGTTGCAGATGCTAACATAAATATAAAAAATTAGGCTAACATCAACCGCTAAAAACAAAAAAATTGTAGAAGCTAATGCTAACCCACTAAACATCAAAAACACAAAAACGCATTAAGATGGCTGTCTGTCTGTCATCTGATCTCCATCTCTTTCCAGTTGATGACGGGTGAGAAACTTGCAAAAAGATACATTTCAGTCAGAATCAGATTTTTTTACATGTTATGATTTTAAAGTTGCATGGATAGAATGACCAAAGTCAAAAACAAATGATGCGACAGAATTCACCCAGGTCATGAAACGGGTGACAGTTTATGGCAGCCACTGGTTTAAAAGGCTCAAAAACGGCGACCATCTTGAAAAATTGCATCATCCTGAAATTCAAGTGAACTGCATATGACCTGAGAGGTTAGCATGCTAATTTTTATACTTTATAGACAACTTTAAAGATTTTAACAGTAATATGCTGAAGTAACAGCTCAGATCAAACAGGAAGTGAAAAAGCCGACTCACCTCCATCACGCAGAGCAGCTGGATCTTCTGCATCAGTTTAGGTTCATGAGCTGCGAGGTCGGGCTGTGGGCGCAGAGAAATATATTGATGCAAAATTGAACAACAATCAGTGAAGAAATATCAATTTAATTGGCTGCTTTTCAGGTTTAAAGGACATAAATTATACTTTATTTCCTCTTGGAAATGAAAAATTGGGTCACTAACGGAGATGTTTTGGTCTATATGTCCAGAATGTGCTTTGATTTACATTTTTTGTAATATGGAGGTTTTAGAGTGGAATCAGTGCAATCATTAACATAAAGTCGTAGTTTTTAAATAAAGAGCAGTCAGCTGGAGCCCCACCTGCTGCCCCCATGCAGACTTGAAGCCCTGGAACTTCTCCACATTCCCGGCGTTGAAGGCGTATAACGTGTCAATGAGCCACTGCTTGTCTGTGTTCCTCAGGGACTCCAGCACTGGATGCATCAGCTGCAGAGCAAACAGCAGGAACAGTCAGAGTCCCGCCTGTGGAGCCGAACAATAAACTCTGCGTTTTCAGAGGAAACCCCACCAGCTCTCCGAAGTTGTAAACTCCCTCGCCCAGGAGTCCGGCCAGGCCCAGGGTGAACGCCCTCTCCTGCTTCTCTGTTTCTGTGGAGGGGAAGTGAGTCAGAGACGGTTTTCTCAGCTTCAGCTGCTGTTGCCACGGTTACCGTTTCTCACCTGGAAGGTCTTTGATGTCCACGCAGCCCAGGTAGCGCAGCGCGTCCTTGTAGTAGGCGGCGTGGTTCCCAATGATGCGGTAATACTTGCTGGAGAGGTCGTAGAAGCGTCCGTGGACCGACGTGACGCCGGGTAAGTTATTCAGCATTTCCTCCACCTCCTCGATGATTTTCTGGAGGCGGAGAACAAAGAGATGGAAGGATCAGCAAACACCAACCGTCTTCCTCATCCCATTCATTCACTTCTCAATTGGTTTTTATGTTGTTGCTTTTATTCACTCTTTCATTGCATTTTTTTCCCATTTTATATTTTTCTTTCACTTCTCTTTTTCCTACTAAGTTTTTACCCGTTTAGTAATTTTTAAATTTTTTTCCTTCATTTTCTCTTTCTGTTTTATTGTGATGTTTCTGGCTGAACTGATCTCTTGATGAGCTGTGATCCATTTTAACCTGATCTGGATGAACCAACCAGCTGAGTTTTCAGAATCGGGCCTCAGAGCGTTTCAAATCTGCGTCACCTTGGTGGCAGGAAGGTCGCTGATCTCCAGCTTCAGGCTGCCGATGGACGTCTTGCAGAGAATCATGGCTTCTTCACTGCTTTTCACCTGAGTGGTACGAACACACGGCCAGAGCGATCAATAACACTGATCGGTAAAATTAACAGGAAAATAATCTGAGGTTTAACTGACCTTTTCTTTGGTCTTCTCCAGAAAAGTGATGGCATCTTTAGGATCTGGAAACCAGAAGAAAACCTCTCAATGAACACAAAAAGAAGTGAGAATAAAACATTTGAAGAAAATGCGTCTTCTGGCTCTCACCTGGCATCTGCCTGGCAACATAAAGGATGATTTCTACCAGAGACAGGGGGTTGATTCTGTGTTCAAAGTCACTGATGAAGTTTTCATACAGCTACAACAAACATAATTTAGATTAAAACCTCAGTTTCTGGTCCCTGCAGTAGTTTGAGGAACAGACTCTGTATGCCTCAGTGAGTCGGGATTTACCTGTATGAGGCCGTCTCCCGTTTTGAAGAAAGGATCTTTGACAAAGTCTGACAGCTTCAACGTCAACTGATGCCACAATCTGCACAAAATAAAAACAAAATCACAATAAAATCCAGAGAAATGCACAAACCTGAGCAGAGCAGCAGTAGAGACTGTAAATATGATTGTAACTATTTATTGCTTTTAAATACCAAAACCATCTACATTTAAATCTCAACTTCTCTTTACAAATTTGTAACATCGTATGAGAGTGTTTATATTTACATTAAGGGTTTGCATAGGAATTTGGCTATAATCATGTCTATATCAAGAAATAGTATATATATATATATATAGGAGAAATAAAAAATCATTGGTATTTAAAAAGTTTAACTATGCAAATAAAAACTTAAAGCATGAAATATATTTTTTAAAAAGAAAATCTGACAGTAAAAAAACAGTATGTTTAAAAATATTATTTTTTTAATATTGCAATAATAAAAAGGAGGTTCTTAGTAATTTGATTGTAATCACTGATATATAAAAAAATATATCTAAAAATATGGAGAAAAAATTCTAAATCATTGGTATTTTAAAAAAAAGTAAGGAAGTACAAATAAAATAAGAAAATTTTGACAGTTAAAAATCATCAGTCTGCTATAGACCAAAAGTAAACTAATTGTTTAAAGGATTAATTTAAAGGAGTGTGCACAAATGCAGTGAATGTCCTTTCAAATTACTAAACCATGTGAATGGATAAAATGCTGCATCCAAACACGTCTTTACAATTTCTGTTCAATAAATAGAGGCTGCTATGGATCACAACACAGCAATACATTTTGCACAATATACTATTTAATAAGCTAATGTGATAAAAAAAAATCATGCTCTCCAAGATCAATAACTTGGAAGACATTTTAAATAAATAAATGACCTAAAACATGAATATGAACTATGAAGACTCTAAACAAAATTGTCTGTCAGCAAGTAGTAAATATTTTACATACTGAACCTAAATAAAAACCTCCTCATTATGACATAGTCCGATTACATGTTTACATAAACATGTAATCGGACATGTTTACATGAACATATAATCGGACATGTTTATTGCAATAAGCTTTTAGTATTGTTTTTAGTTAGCTATCGTTAGCTCAATGACTCAGCGTGCCGTTTAGAATCAATGGGGAAGCTAACGGAAGCTAAGCTAACAGCTAACTTTTTACCTTTTGTTGTAGAAATCTTCCAAAGCGTGCCACTCCGCCGCCATTTCTGGCGTGGAGCTGCTGCTCTGTTGTTGTTTGAGGTACCCGCTGACATCTTTCATGGTAGAAACAAAATAAAAATGTATTTTTTTCAGGCAGAAAGCTGGTGAGTGTTGTTAAACTATTCGCTAACGTTATGTAGCTTGCTGTGCTCACAGTCTGCGACTGCGCAGCTGCAAGTCGCAAAGGTGTATGGGAAGTAACATTTAGGGTCCTATCAGCAGTCCGTTAATAAAAAATAAATGTATAACCCAGCTAGCTGATTCAATCTTTTTACGATCTTCAGAAACCTGACAAGCCACTACATGTTTGATTTATGTGTGTTGAACCACGGATAAATCTAAACTTGACACAAGACACCACTGACGTATCCTAACAAACTTTATTGGGTCTTGTTGAACCTGCTAATTCCGAGTTACCATGAATGTATTATTCAAAAAAGGACAGCAGCAAATATTTTAGCAGGAAAACTTCGCTCACCTTGGCGTGATTTTAAGAGTTGTTAGGCGGTGTCGGTCTTTATAAACCAACAGGACCGGAACCGAACCGATCCTGCGGTATGGCTTGCTTGTCTTTAACTGTCAGACTGTGTTGTTTTGGCCGCAGGTTGGTAGCAGCCAGGTCGATCCGTGCAAAAGGTTAGTAGGGTGACAGCTAAACTCTTCCACCAGAATTGATGATAATAATAATAATAATAAAAAATATTAATAATGCACGACATTGCGCTTTTTCTCTTTGCAGGTTTCGGTCCCACTAGGTTGAGTCCAGTTGAAACTTCAGTATCTTTGTTCAGGTACTTCTCCTGCAGAGGTGACATATTTTTATAAATAAATCAGGATTTGAGTATTTATTTATACTCAATAAAACATAATACTGCAGTAATAGTAGCACTACTTCAACATATTTTTACTGAAGTCGAATGTAGACAAAAATAACATCAGACACAAGAAACACTTATCATTTTTTTAAACATAAAACTTATGAAACCTTTCCAAAAACTACAGGTGTGTATCAGCACCTGGTGAATTTTTGATCCAGACAAAATTGTTCTTCATTCCGTGAAGATACTCACAGTCATAGAGTATCCAGAAATTTTACTCAAGAGTAAAGCATTAAAGTTACTCAAGTTAAAGTATAATTTGCAGCGTAGTGAAAAAAAACTCATGAAAGTATTTTTTTTCCAAAAATGAAATGAAGTTACTACCAACTTGAATTTAAGATAAACAGTATTATGCCTGAGCTACATGTTCCCTCCTGTTTCCTGTTCTAGAAAACAGTTTAAATCAGTTGCAAAAACTTTTTTTCAGCTGAAGGTATTAATGATTTGACTTTAAATGTGACATTCAAATGTAATAAGAATGAAATAAATCTGCTTGGTCTTTGTTTCTGTTTTTTAGAGAAGTTTTTGCTGATAAAAATGTCCAGTTCTTCTCAGACAGGGGTCGTTTCTCCAGAGGATAATAATCAGAGGTCTGTTTAGTGGAGGTGAATCCATTCAGACTCTGCAGGATGTCGCTGAAAACATCCGAGAGCGGCGCTGCAAAAGGGTGGTGGTGATGGCCGGAGCCGGGATCAGCACTCCGAGCGGCATCCCAGATTTCAGGTGCAAGTACCCGCCTGTGATTGGTAGACAGGAGCTAATCCTGAAATAAAATCCCAATTTTATCTTTTTTTTTAATTATTATTTGGTTTTATTGGCTCTAGTGTCCTTCATCCAATAGTTAGTGGACAGGAATGAGGGAAATGAGAGAGGGGGAAGACAAGCAGCAAAGGTCGCCAGGCCGGGATTCAAACCTGGGCGGCCGTGTCGAGGACTAAGGCCTCCGTATGTGGGTGTGCTAAACCCCTGCGCCATCAAAGCACCCCCCAATTTTAATCTCAGCTTCTTCACCAGCTGTTGAATCTGGGAAGTAAAAGACAAAGAATCGTCAATTAAAAATCCTAAATATTCATACAGTGACACTTTTTCAATTTTCAAATCTTCAGTTCCAGTTATGTCTGGAAAATCCTTACTTTCAAATGTCCAATAAGAAAACAGCATCAGCTTTGATTTATTTGCATTTGAAGGAGCATTGACACCAGCCCGGTTTAGTCTGCTTTAATCCAACTCCAGTCTGTTTGCCTAGAAAGTTCGTAATCGGACAAAAAACTGAACTGTGGTCCGCCCACAAACCTTGGTCTGGGTTCGGTTGAAGTGAACTCTGGTGCAGTTTGAATTCATATGTGAATGCCAAGCGGACCAGATACTGCTGCGAAAGCAGGAAGTGGATTACAGAGCAAGGCATTCTGGGTAAACACAGCCAAAACAAATATGCTAGTCTAACACTAGTGGGAGAAATGACAAAAGAGAAATCCTCAAACCGCTAAAATCTGACACCTGTCCATTTTTGTTTACATTTGGTGAAGAAGGAAGTTGCGCTCGGAGTCGTCTCCAGGGGTATTTGTGTCGTTTCCTTCAGTGGTTTTTGGTGCAGCGCCCCCACAGGCCAGGAAGGGAACAGGTTTTCCAATTAGTCTGGTTTGTTTGTTTGACACGGTCCAGCGTGAAAATGAACCGCAGCAGCTGAAAATGTAGCAAATGTTGCAAATTTGGTTCCCAATTGAACCAAATGTACCGGTCTATCAGGTGGGAAAACAGCCTAAAACAAGCTTAAGTTGATTTGACGGTAGATGATTAAAAGCAACCAACACCTCACTAGGGATAAGCATGTAAGATAATGGACGAACGGATGGATGCTTAAAAGCCCTGCTAGTGAGAGACCAGAACAATATAAAACAGTATCATCAACATAAACACAAAAATTTGCATTAGTCACATTTAAATTAAGACTATTTACATAAATAATAAACAAAAATGTCCCACTTTTGTTTTGTGGACCTGCAGGTCTCCAGGCAGCGGCCTGTATGACAACCTGCAGCAGTACGACCTGCCATATGCCGAGGCAATTTTCGAGATAGGATTCTTCCATCGAAACCCAAATCCCTTCTTTGCCCTGGCCAAAGAGCTGTACCCGGGTAACTACCAGCCCAACCTGACGCACTACTTTGTCCGCCTGCTTCACCAGAAGGGCCAGCTGCTGCGGATGTACACGCAGAACATCGACGGCCTGGAGAGACGTAGGTATTTCCCAACCTCCCTGCAGTCCAGACGGGTGTTGTTGTGTTTTAATGTTTGCTCTCTGCTGTTTGTGGGTCAAGTTGCAGGAGTTCCTCCGGAGATGCTGGTGGAGGCGCACGGCACGTTTGCAACGGCCACCTGCACTTCCTGCCTGCGGAAATATGACGGCGAGGAGCTCAGAGTGAGTCACAAAGTCTTCACTTCACTTTATGAATTCAGTTGATTTGACAGTGAATATAATTGAAAATACACCACATTTTGCAAAATGCTAAAAACTTGCTAATATATACTTCTCATGTGACGCTACACTTCTGAGAACTTTGTAGCTGGCAGCCATCTTGGTAGGTATGAACCAACCTGTCATGCTTTCAGCCAGAGGTGATGAGCGGGGCCGTCCCTCGCTGTCCCACCTGTAAGGGCGTGGTGAAGCCTGACATCGTGTTTTTTGGGGAGGAACTTCCTCTGAGTTTCTTGAAGTACCTGACGGATTTCCCCCTGGCTGACCTGCTGATCGTCATGGGAACGTCGCTGGAGGTGAGCGTCATAGCAACCAAACATGCTGACACTTTGTTTTCTTTGCTCCATATCTTTTAAGAGACATTTGTGAAGTGGTGGTTTGTAAAATTAATTAGACTGACAATAATGATCCAATTTCATGGTTTCTTGCTCATATTTAGTAACTCTTCCCCCTGCAGAAACTGTCTTAGTTTTTACTCCCAGTAACCAGATTCAGTTTCTATTCTACCAAAATTCACATTTACATGATTTTTTTACTTCCATTTGACTCTCAACTGATTCTGAAAGCAGTACAGCACACAGAAGCCAACGCCACAGACAAACAGACTTTATTTTTTAAACAAAGTAAATGTTAACGTTTTATGATATTTATATCCATTTTATACACTGATTATGGTTAGTATGCGTATTTAACATAAGCTACATATATGGACGGTAAATTGTCCCAGAAGTTACTGTGATAAACGATAATATTGTTGTTTTGAAACCATTTTCAAGTAAATTGTAATGGCATAATAATTCAATGACACACTGGAACTAGAAGACTTTTAAAATATCCAAAATAAATCAACAAAACAACTGAAACAACAAATAAAACGAGTTAGGAAGTCTCTGTAAACAAAACTGTCCTTCAAAAAAATTTATTAGAGAAATAATGAGACCAAAAGCACCGAACTGAAGACTTTATTTAGTCATCCAGTTTCTGGTTGAAAGAGCAAAACAATAAATCATGAAAATGATTGAGCTTGGTTAATTTATCATGTGATTGATTTGTTGCGACAGACCAACATATTTAAGTAAATCAATCTCATGTAATGTACATTGTTTATTCTCAAAGATAATAATGATCAAACGTAATCCTGAATGTGCGGTGGGTTTTATTTTGAGCTGTTGCAAAAAATCTCCCGCCTGTCAAGTCACGTTCCCCAGGAACTGTGCCGTTACCTAGCAACCCTAGTCAAGCCCAGCCACGCTACCTAGCAACCGGAGCTTATCTGCACGGCGTTTGGGTGGCTGGTTTTACGCTGAAAAGCCACGTTTTCTGGCCAACAGGTGGAGCCGTTTGCCAGCCTGGCTGGAGCCGTGCGCAGCTCCGTGCCCCGCCTCCTCATCAACCGGGACCTGGTGGGGCCTTTCGCGTGGGGGCGGCGGCCTCATGACGTCACGCAGCTGGGCGACGTGGTCAGCGGCGTGAATGAACTCGTCGACGCTCTGGGCTGGACTCGGGAGCTGGACGCCCTAATGGCGGCCGGAAGTCAGGAAGTTTGATTTTTTTTTTCTGGGTTTTTAGTTTTGTTAAGATTTGTTGATTCTTCTTCAGACTTTTGCTCTGATTTTCAGAACAGAAGAAACTGAGCAGAACTCGGTTCGTTTGCTCTCAGTTTTATGAGAAATCAAAGTCCCTGTGACATTTGACGGCCCATCAGGGCCACTGCAGATAAAAAAAATGAATGGAAGAGTAAATTTATGCCAAATAACTCAAAAATTTTGAGGTTCATTTTAGAAATTTTCTAGAACATAAACATTTCTGAATTTTAAAAGTCAAAAATTTTGCTTGAAAAAAATCTGAAATCTTTAGATTAATCTAAACACGTCTATGAGGAAAAAAACGTGGAAATTCCTGAGTTTTAAGTCACAAATTTGCTAAAAAGAAAAAAAACAGATTTTTTTTAGAGTAATCCTAGATGTTTTCTAGAAAAACACATGGAGTTCAAAAGCTTAAAATTTTTGACTTTTGATAATTTTCTGAGTTTGAAAAGTTGAATATTTTCTGCTTATGAAATTTCAGAGTTTTTGGCTGAAATGAACTCATCTGTTCCTGTCTGCAGTGGCGCTAGTATCCTGTTGTACTTACAGCTGCTGTGTTTCTACTTTACTCCCATCACTGTTTTATTTAATAACACCTGATCAAATAAAGTTTTATGTCCTGAATATGTTCAGATTTAGTTCTCATTTCAACTTTTTAAAATGTGTATTTTAATTTCATGTTTCATTTTGGCATTCAGACAAGTTATTCGCAGAGTTTTTACTCAAACATATTTTCATATGAAATACCAAGACTGTCAAAGTGTAATAAATATTTAGTTTTATATTTTATGTTAATTTCTTTATTAAATAAGTGCATCCATAATTCTTTTACTGTCAATAAAAAAGTATTTAATTGTATTTTAGAATTAAAACGATGTAATTAATCTCTAAAGTAAAATATAAATGTAGTTTCTATTTAACTGCCCTTTGAAGAAGCAAATAAGTAGCAAGAAGTCTCAAAAATACATATATTTGTAAAAAATAGACATTGAAGAAATTCGACTAATAAACAGTTATTTGTTATTATAATCGAATAAAACTCATTACAAATTCTTAACTCAAAAATTTGTTGCGAATTAATTTCCCTTTAAATGGAAATCAAACAGGAAAGTTTACAGCGGCCAGCAGAGGGAGCCAGAGTGCAGCTAAATGGTTTCTGTGTGTTAAACATGCAGCCATGTCGTCCAGCTGACATAAAGGTCAAATCAAAAATGACCAGATTTCTAAAAATAAAAGCAGTTCTGATATTTACTGGAATAACCGCAGATCTGGATCGTCAGAATAGAAGGCAGAAAAATATTAAATGTTCCCAGCGATGCGTCAGGATGTGCCATGTTTTCTCCCAGGACTGAAAATATCTATCAGAATTTAAAGAATAATTTATATGACACATTTAAGACCATTGCATATAGAAAAAAAGAGTAAATTTCTGCCAAAAAAATTAGAAAAATTTCTAATCTCAGAAATTTTTTAAAGTTAAACATTTTTTGCTTCAAAATGTATTTTTTCTCCTGCAAATCTTTGACTTTTGAAACCTATATTTCCAAGTTTTCTTGGATACTCTGTGAGTAACCGAAAATTTACGACACAGACACTCACCTGCGGGTTTTGTTAGTTTCATAGGCTTAAATTTGTACTTTCTGTCATTTTTGAATATTAAATGATTGATAAGTGTCAATTATGCAGTATTTGAGTAGCCTTTTTATAAAAGTCTGACTAATACAATAAATATGCTTAAATCCTAAAAATACAATGAAACATCTTCAAAACACAGTTAAAATGCTCTTAGATTTACTTCTGTTCCTCTTTTCGGTTGTTTTCCACATTATGGATCCTAAAGGTTTTAGCATGCAGCTGCAGACGATTCAGGGAATGTTTAGGATTTTTCCAACAGTTGCAGTCACATTTCCTGATGCATTTATGAGAACATCTGAAGTGTGAAAGCCGATCAAACGGACCACCCATGTACTAATTTATTTCTGCTTAATGTTCAAATAAACCAGCATTAACACAATTGCGAAAGCTCTAATTTCCATTTCATTTTGTCGCCATGGTGACGGCGGGTCCATTACCAGAAATCCTGCAGAGAAACAAAAGACCTCTCACCTTTTTGAAACCTTCATTGTGAAGGAAAACCATGCAGTAATGCATCTGTTACACATTTTGATTTAAACTGAACTGGTGGGAAAAGAAATGCTGAAATGTAGAAGAAGAGAAGCTCACTCCTCCTCAGGCTTCATTTTATTTAAACAGAGGTCAAATTTAAACTGGCATTTAGTGCTTAAACCTACGATGGAGTAGTAGGGCTAAACTAACAAAAGAAACCTAAAATTACAAAAATAAAGTTATGTGGACTGGAGTTCACTTTTTGGTTTGATTAATCTTTGCACCTCACCAAATGAACCAAACTTTCGACACAAACAAACGGCTGTTTGGTTAAAGTGGACTAATCAGGGCTGGTGTGAACGCACCTTTAGCTTTCCTGCTAAATATATCCCCTCAAAACCCAACAAATGGATTGTACAGCACATTATTAAATAACTTTATGTGAGTTCAAACCACAGCTTTTCTAACTTCCTGTAACAACAAGCTGGACTGCAGCAGCAACACCAGCATCTATGCAAACAAAAGGGAGATTTAGCTCCAGTTTTCTCTATTTTATAAAAACTTCTGGTGTTTTTTCCTGCAGACAGAATGGATTTAGTGGTACCAACAGGGGGCGTTGCAGCTCAATAACATCCCTTCATCCTTTGCTAACGGAGTTAAATGAGTAGAAAAAGTGACTGTAAAGTTTCTAATAAAATTTGTTGCCATCTGTAAGAACATAATAATAAAATAAAACTGAGCATTTGGGAGATAATTAATTCTGCTGGAGATAAACCGCAGAGATCTGAATTCATCATTTTATTTGAACCTGAATATGTTTTCTGATGTCAGACTCTGAGCTCTGTCAGGTTTTTATAAGCTGCTGTGCTCCAGGTCATCACAGATCTGCTGGACCTCAGCGCCTCTTACAGATTCTTAAATCAGATCCTCACACTGACCCTCATTAAACGATTTCCCGTCCCGTCTGGAGCAAAATGCATTTCAAGGTGCTGCTTTGAAAATAGCAAGTTCTGTAGTTCCCGTGCAGCCTTTCCTGTCTGTGCTCATGATCTTCTAGGAGGAAAAACCTTAAAGCATTTAGGTTATTATTCATCATCTGTCTCACTTTTCACATGGTTCGTCAGCTGATTATTATTAATAGTTTTACAATATTTTATGTTTAATTGTTGGTTTGTGTTTGTATGCTTTGGCTACACTGTATTGAGGGGTTTGTGTTTAAAGTGTTTCAGTGTTGCTACCGTCAATTATTTAAAGGCAACTAAAATTCTAATTTTGCAGACTTTCATACTTTCATCTTGGGTCTCGACTGTTTCTAAAAACAACTCAAGCACTTTTTGGCAGTAATTTAATGAATTTTTGTTTCTGGAAAATGATCTGTTTCAAAAGCTTCCAGAATGTAACATCTGAAATCAGCAGGCACTGCTTGACACATAGCAACCCAAGCGGAGCTCTGCCTGCTGCCTAGCAAACCAAGCAGAACTCTGTCTGTTGCCTAGCAACCCAAGCAGAACTCTGCCTGTTGCCTGGCAACCCAAGCAAAACTCCAGAACGTTTAGCCAGCTGGTTTTACCGCTGATTGCGCTGTACAATGGCTGCTGGCTCTCATAATGTTTTGACTTTTTGTCGTATGACTTTATTCTCACATGACATTTAGTCTTAGAGCTCTATTTTTGTAACATTACAACTTTTTCTTCATACTTTCACAACTAAAGCATGGGAAACTTATAGTGAGACTTTTTGTTCTCACTATATTACTATCATATCATGAGCTTTTGATTGTGTTACTACAAATTTATTCTAGTCATATTTTTGACTTTTTGTCATATGACTTTATTCTTGTAATAATTTTTTCTTTCTTCGCCTGGCACTAACACTCTGTCTTACATAACTTCTAAAGTTGTAACAAAAATAATTTGTGTTTACTTTTTATTTATTTTATTTTCTGACAGTCCTTTCAGGATTGTTCTGCTTTGTTTTGTTGCACAGCAGCAGAATCCAGCTGGATTCTGGATGATAAAACATTTCCTCTGCCTTAAAGTCTGAACCATATTCTGAAGGAACAGACAGATGTGTTTTTTGGGAAATAAGGTTTTTCAAGTGAGGACATTTCACAATTCACAACAACTCAGGTGCAGAACTATTTAAATATATAGGGATAGATGGCAAGGGAACATCTAGTTGTCTCCTGGAGGGATGGACTCCTCTGGTTCTGCCTCATCCCGCTGACTAAGCAAACATAAAGACATTCAGAGCTGAGAAGGTGACCAGCGTCTCCATTTATCGCCTCCCCAGCTCCGCCATTTATATCCTGCTCACATCTGCTCACAGGAAGTCATTCATCCACTGAGCAAATTTAGCATCATGTAATGATGCATGAAACACCAAAAACAGCAGACGGCTCTCTGCTCACCATCAGTCACCATCTGAAGTATTTGGCTGCGACAGAAACACCAGAAAGTCGAATACTTCAGGTGGTGACTGATGGTGAGCAGAGAGCCGTCTGCTGTTTCTGGTGTTTCATGTTAGATGAGAGTCAGCAGACCGAGAGGTTATTCATGTATCTAACAGCAAATGCTCTTTTAAAAAAAAAGATTTTTAGGCTCTAGTGGCCTTTATTTGAAAGTAGCTAGACAGTCAATGGGGAAACGAGAGAGAGGGCGACGAATGTCACCAGGCCGGGAATCGAACCTGCGACCGCCGACACGAGGACCAAGACCTCCATATGCGGGTTGTGCTTTGCCCCTGCGCCACCACAGCGCCCCCAAACAGCAAATGCTCTTTGGATGTGAGGATCATCGCCAGATTGAGCCTCAGTTGCAGCTGTTGGAGCCGTTGGCAGTGGTTGGGTTATGTCTGTGTACCTTGAATTTCAAGTGTAAAATTCAAATTTTGCATGTTTTGCTTCCATTTGGGTCAACAGTTTTATGTAAAATCAACTTTTTTGAGTTTTTCATTATGTTACAATTGTATTCCTTCATGAAAAACATACCTAGAGGGTTGCTTTGATTCTTTCATGCATGTTTGAGAAATCATTTAATCTCCATGGCAACTATTCAGCTGTGAAAATGCGTGGGTGGACCTAGCTCCGCCTTCAAGGCACAGCTCCTCCCCCACTCAGCTCCTTTAGACTAGCCAACAGCAATTAGCAAACACCTATAGGAACTGTGCATATACTACGCTCATTATAGGAGCTACTTCTCAGTGAAACATTAGTAAGAATGTTGTTAAAGGGTTAATAGAGGCATCCATGTTGGGATGACTTCCTGAGTTTCTTAAAGAGACAAAGGCCAATTTCAAGGGGTTATATCAGGAAATCAAATTTCTTTAAGTCATATTTGACATATGCAGAATTTTTAGATCAACTGATGATAACAGTTACTTGATTGTGATATAAAGTTTCACTATGTGACTGGAAAACACACAACACCTTTAAAAGCTGTTTGCTTCAGAGTTGAAGAACTTAAAAACTGGACGCTGCCTCACCTTGATTAGTTCTGGTTCTGGTAACAATGGTGTAGTTTTTCCAGATAAACCTCTGTCGTCCTAGAAAAGTTGATAAACATCAAAGTCTGGAACGCCGCTTCATTTCTGACGTCTTCTCTAACCTTCCTGCTGCAGGACTGCAGATTGGAGCAGAAGACATTTCTGTTTAATATTTAATAAGACCCAGTGAGCATCCTCTTGAGTCCAATTTGCACGTCTCAGCTGGGTTTCTATTCAGACCTCGTCTCATTTAATGTAACATTTATCAAAATGCATCGCTCTTGGTGACCCAGAGCTGCTCTCAGTTAAAGCTTATGAACTTACAGTTTTCTCTCACAGAAATAAAAATAAAACTAAATAAAACTCAGAAATAAAAATCTACTCTCCTATGTTGTCAAAACCCTGCTGCACCTAAAAAATACCCAAGTATGAAAAAACTACTGCTATAACTAATAAAAACTAAACTGAAACTAAATATTTAGCTAGTTATAACTAATCAAAACTAGCAAACACTCTAAAAACTCATTAAAACTAACTGAAGGAAAAAAAGACATTAAATTATAAACAATAAACCAAAATTATTACAACCCAATTATAACACGATAATAACAGAATCAGTTGGATTTCGGACCAAAATTGCAACATTTACATTTTCTGCTGCTGTGATTCGCTTTCATGCAAAACCTACCATCCTAGCACTTTAGCATTAGCTTCTGCTAAACACCATGTTGGTGTAGCACGTTAGTACAACAGACTACCAGAGCCATGCAAACAAAAAATAAAACCGTACAATTAATACAAATATAAACAACAAAGTGTGAATAATACGAGAATAAAATAACAATATGAGAATAAATTCATTCGAGAATAAAATTGTAATATTATAACTTTATTCTAACAATACTACAACTTTAGTAACGTTGTACAAGAATAAAGTTGTAATATGAGAATAAAGTTGAAACAAAACGACAATAATAAAGTCATAATATGAAGTGGAAAAAAATTTATTTGAATAAAATCATAAAATTTCACAATATTCTCACAATACCACAACTTTATTCTCATACTAGTTCAACTTTATTATTGTAATACTGTGACTTTATTATAGTTTTATTTACACTTCATTCTCATTTTATTTTTAAACATTTTCTGAGCATGGCCCCAATAGTTTGTTGCACTTTAGCATTAGCAGAACTAAAGTTTATGTTTAGTGCTTTAGCATTAGCATAACTAAAGTTTATGTTTAGTGCTTTTGCATTAGTGCAGCTAGCTTTTTAGCTAGCAGTACTCTCCAAAGGTTTTGCTATTGGATAATCTTTCCGGATCTATTGTGTTCTTCAGGCTCCCAATAAATCTTCTTATGCAGGGCTCTAGCTAGTAGATCGGACAGCATCCTCCCACAACAGATCTGATCTGGTCAAGTAAATCTTTATTTCAGACCATTTGTATTTTACATAAAATGCATAAAAACCTCAAATGAAATCAGAACTCCAACAAAATGTCTTTCCAGTTCGGCTCATGAACTGGAAGCGTCCGAGTCTGACGTTACGAACCCAAACCTCCTCTGGTGTTTCAGTTTACTGAGTCTGTGGAGGCAGCAACCCGCTGTCAGCAGCAGCTGCGGAAACATTTCTTGAAGAACTTCTTGAACTCCGTGTTGAACATGGTGTAGATGATGGGATTGAGGGCGCTGTTGACGTAGCCGAGCCAGGTGACGGTGCTCATCAGCGCGTCGGGGATGTTGCACGTCAGGCACAACGCTCGCATCGTGTGCACCACGAAGAACGGCGTCCAGCAGAACAGGAAGCAGCCTGCAAGGTGAAGAGGAGAACCGGATGGTGGGAATCTGGTCGGATTCGAAGAATTAGGTCTGATTTTACAGGTGAGATTATTCAAATTATTAGGGCTAAGCAAAGAAAATTAAAAAAAATAAAGAAATGAGATTGAAAAGCATTATGAGAATAAAGACATAACACTACAATACCACTATATTAGACTTTATTCTCTTGTAGTTTTGACTTTAGTCCCATAATTTTATGACTTTATTCTTATATTATGGCCTTGATTCCAAATTATTATGACTTAATCTTGCATTATTTTAGCTTTATTCTCGTAATTTTATGACTTTATTTTTGTATTATTTTGACCTTATTCTTGTATAAGTTTATTTTTGTAATTTTATTTTCTTCTTTGAGTGGCCAATAGAGTCAAATTTGAGGCCCATCAATTGGGCAGCAGAACAATGGATCGGAGTGTATTACAGACAGAACAATAAGGATCTGAAACACAACAGCAAGTCAACAAGACAAAAACTGAAAGAAGAAAAAAATCAAGGTGTTGCAGTAGCCTAGTCAAAGTCCAGACCTTAAGGGAGCTCTGTAGAAACAAAGGCCTTGTCCTCAACGATGTGAGAATTTAGAGTTTATTGTTGTACAACCCAATGTAATTAAATCAATGTTGAATTAAAATCTGCTTAGCTGAGCTTTTTGCATCCAATCATGTTTGTTTTGAATGTAAAACAGAACATTTTGTTTTGCTTCAGCAGGATGAGGAATAAAACTCGTCTCTTGCTGAAACCAGCCGCTGACTGGATCTCAGGCTGCTTCCTCAGTCTGAGTTGAACATCATGTGTTGTGTGATAATTGGATTGCAGGCTTTAAGCTGTGACCGCGCTGCATGAGGAGCTACGGTTGGTCAGGAGCGCCGCTTTTATCCCGGAGTTCAGGATGACCTGCAGGAAGGTCGACCTCCTCGCCTAAGAGCTCTGATCAGAGTCTGCAGGAAGATTCACAAACCAAGTGAGGATGTTTAGTGTCAGCAGTGGCCTGGATAGTAGTGCTAACTGTAGCTAATGGCTAACGGTCAACGGCACTGAAGATGGTGTCTGGTTCACACCTTTAGTTGGTGCTAAATTAAAGAACTAATTTGCTTTCAAACGTCCTGGATCTTGTTTGGTCACCCCAAGTTTCAAGGTGTTTTTCCACCTGACAAGTCCGGTTGACTTGGTTTGATTGGAACCGAAGTCGCAACATTTATTTCATTTCCAACTGCTGTGGTTCTTCCTCTCTGCTCTGAGTCAAACCAACCAAACCGTCTGACTCCTCCTGGCCTGTGGGGGCGCTGCACCAAGGACCACTGAAGGAAACATGAAAGCCTCTGAAGACACTGAGCTAAACTTCCTTCTTCTCCAAATATAAACAGAAAGGCATCGGAGCTGCATCTGATTTTAGCGCCTCTAGGATTTCTCTTTTGAGCCATTTCTCCCGCTAGCGCGAGCTTAGTGGACTGGTGTTGGTTGTTTTTAACCCAGAATGCCCTGCACTGTAGTCCACTTCCTGCTTTTGGAGTGGCCTCCAATCCGCTTGGTGTTCACATATGCATTCGAACCGAACCAGAGTTCATTTCCACCGAACTGACACCATCAGAATCCCAAAACGCATTCACACCTCAAACGAGCAGCACTTTCTAGACGGGCTCGAGTTGCATTAGAGTGGACTAAACAGGGCTGGTGTGAAACAGTCCAGTTTAATCCAAATCCAGACTGTTCGGTTCATTTGGGGAGGTATGAATGCTCAATCGGACTCATAAAGTGAATCTGTTTCTCCTACAAAACTTGGTGTTTAAATTAACTCTGCTGTGGTTCAAATGGATATGACCAGAGACCGCCCCAAAAGCAGGAAATGGACCGCAATGGGCATTCTGGGTAAATACAACCAAAACAAATAAGACCAGCACTAGGAGGAATAATAACTTGTGATCTTTAACCAAAGATAGAGAATTAGTACTACATCCACTAAAATCTGACGCCACTCCACTTTTGTTTACATTTCATGAAGGAAGTGGTGCTGTGTCTTCTTCTGAGATACAGTATGTTGTTCCCTTCAATGGTTCTTGGTGCAGCGCCCCCACAGGCGAGGAGGGGCACAAGTTTTTCAAAGGGTTTGTTGCAATTTTGGTCCCCAATTAAACCAGATCTAATGGACCATCAGGGTGAAATCACCCTTAGCTTTTAAGAACAAACATTAACGGTTTGAAAAATTAACCACATATGTACAGAGAAACTGACAGAACCGCCAAGGGTTGGGCGCCGTGACTTTGGGCGCCGTGACTTTTTGTTGGGAGTTGGTCAGTGGCAAAAACATTAAAATAAAATCACCAAACAGCTCTCCACATTTCTGCTCTAAATTAGGCCAATTTATCTGATTCTACCAGACTATGAGGTGAGAAAACACCCCAAGGGAGAGTAAGAGTCATAATCTGGATATGGGGAGCCGTTAGTCTCCAGAGGGACAGCCACACTAAAAATACTCCAACAGCCTCCTCCAAGAGGTCACAAGAGCACCCAGAATTATATTTAAAGCAGTTGTCATTAAGTTCTGGTTCTCCATCATTTTTACTCACCTACTACGACCGGTAGGACCCTCATAGCTTTCCGTTCCCTGCTGTTGATCTTCGCCCTCTTCTTGACTTGCTGCTGGTTGAATCTCACTGTTGGCACTGAGTTTTCCCGGTACTGCCGTGGATAAGGGATCTCCTGCTGGATGTAGTCGCCTGAGTCGTCCAGGCGGGACTGGGCCAGATCTCTCTCTATGATCCTGGGCAGTGGCATGGGCAGCGCTCCGGGGATGGTGCCCATCATGGGGGGCAGGGCGCCGCCGACCGCGCCGCTCTGCTGCAGCTTCCGGCACGCCTCGATGCTGCTTCGCAGCTTGGCCTTCCGCGTCTCCTCCCACCGCCTCAAACCTCGAAAAACCCCAAAGTAGAGCAGCACCATGATGGGGCAGGGGATGAAGAAGGAGCAGACGGACGAGTAGACCACGTAGTTGTTGTCCTCCAGTTTGCACTCTCTGGGGTTGCGGTTCGGCACGTTGTTGATGCCGAAGATGACCGGCGAGGCGACAGCCAAGGCCAGGAGCCAGGTGGCGGACAGCAGGATGAGCTGCCGGTAGTCCACGTGTTTACGGTTGTAATTCAGCGGTATGGACACCGCAATGAACCTGGAAAAGAAACCAGAGCTACATCAACCTAGGTTGGTGTTCTTTCTGGCTCTTGTGTGAAACAAGGAAACTTTCATTCTTTTTAACAAAATTAGGACCCAAAGCTTTTTGACCCAAAGCCATTTTCTGGATTTCTATTATGCTAAATATTTTCAAATCTACTGTGTAAGTTACAGCATAATGAAAGAGACACGGTGTAGTAAGTAACTGAAAGAGAATTTCTGAATGAACCAAACTGTTTATTTTTTACATTTGCAGCAGGAAATGTCCTTGTAATGTAGCAGCTAACTTCTAAAGCCGCTAAAATCTGATGCCACTCAACTTTTGGTTCAATTTCATGAACAAGGAAACTGTGCAGCCTGCTTTCATATCGTTCCTTCCGTTTGGTGCAGCGCCCCTACAGGCGAGGAGGGGAACAGGCTTTTCAACTAGTTTGGATCGTTTAACACAGTGAAAATAAGCCTGTTGCAATAAATCACTTAATCACTGATAAAACGAATTCAATAATTTCCATTTTAATAATTTATTTACTTTTTATTTACAATTTTGTTTACAGAGACTCCGTAATTTATTTTATTTGTTGTTTTACCTGCATATTTAAAATGTTTTTCAGTTGCACTATTATTACCATTATGTTAATTGAAAATGGTCTCAAAACAAAAATTTTATTGTTTATTGCAATAAAATCTGGAACAAATTATCCTGGGCAAAGTTTGAAAATGTAACAAATGTAGCAATTTTGTTGTCCAATCAAAGTGAGCCTACCGGACCGTCCGTCAGTTAAATTACAGCAGCATTATTACCTGAACGTCTGACAGGTGAAAAGTTTATTTTGTTGGGTGATGAGCAGAACACAGAGTTTAAAAGCCTTGATCGATTGATCGATGAATTTGAGTGAAAAAGTGGCTAAAATCCAAACAGACCCAGTAGAACCAGTGATCCGGTCCACAGTAAGGGGAAACCCACCGGTCCACGCTGATGGCACACAGGTTGAAGATCGACGCGGTGCACAGCATCACGTCCATAGTCATCAGACCGTCACATATCGCCATGTTCAGGGTCCAAACTCCACCCTGGAACTGCTCCAGAACACACACACCCCAAGTCATTAGCTGACCCAAATCCCAGTGGGAAAATGTGTAATCCTGAACACAAACATTCAGGCCCCGCCCACTTTCCCCCCGCCGTCTGCAGGTGAAAGCAGGCTGACGTCTCTAATCCAGCAGCTGCATGCCGGCAGTGTGACGCCGCACTGCGAGGTAACAAGATCACAAACTGGGCTCATTAATGGAGACTTACAGGCTGAGCCGGCCCAAGGCACATGCTTATGACCCCCACACCACCAGGGGGCGTCCATTTAAAATTCTATTGAATATTACAAACTAAATTACTCATTGAAAAAGTATTTCTACATTGTTTTTTATAGTTATTAGAGAAATAACTGCTGTTATTTATTATAAGTATTATAAGATATCAAACATGTTTACTGTAAATTTTGTTTTCATCAGCTGACGTTACTTTCAAATATGGGACACTTAAATTCCAATCTGCTTTTCAAAATACAAATATTGCTATATTTGTTACTCATGTTAGGTTGCCATAATAAATCTGGCATGATGTAAGCTAATTACAAATAATGCTAATGGTAGTTAGCTTAGTAATGATGAAGTATCGTGGAGGTACAGGGGGCCTGAAATAAAAATCTGTTTCGGGCCCTAAAGATGCTTGGACCGGCCCTGCTGACAGGGAAGAAAACCAGGCAGGAAGCTTTCAAACGATGGCGAGATTACACCTTCACCTGGATAACCTGGGAAATATGAATAATAGTCACTCATTTAAAGCAGGTCCCATGTTCCTCTGCTGGTGATTCATGTCTATAATCTAGAACCATCTGCAGGTGTTTGCATCCAAAACGCCAGACGTATTTTCTGAATGCTTTTATGTTTATTTCGTATTTCTGTTGCGTTTCTGCCTGGAAATGGATCCAAACGTGTAGGGGTTTTTTTTCAGCATTTCTGCCTCATTTTGCAATTTGAATCCATTTGTATATTTTGGATCCACACAGGCCTCATTTGTCTGTTATTTTGTTACTTTGTAGTCTCACGATATGATCTCTGTGAATATATATTCTCATATTAAGGTCTATCTACAGCATAAGAACACAACAGGCATACGGCTTTTAATGTAATGTTTTTGTTTAGCTCCAAACTCTGCGCTTTAGATTTTTAAGTGTTTTTTTTACACATATTTATTGAAAAAGCTTGATAATCAGGTCTCATTTTAGTAAAAAGAAATATAATAGTTAGGTGTTTTGTCTTTAGCAAAGTTTGTCACCAGCTATAAAAACTGTGAATTTCTTGATTATTTATTAATCAAGTTTTAATGAAACGACAAGCAGTCGTTATATCTGTGAAGCTGGTCAGGCTTCATGAGACGATGGACGGAGACAAATCCAGGACAATCCTGGAAGAAAACCGGTGAGAGGCTGCAGAAGACCTGAGGCTGGGGTGAAAGGTCACTAGACTTAGGTGTTCACTGATGCTAACAGTTTAGCTTATGTCACCATTACTTTGCAGAAAACTTTGGTTTTCTTTTAAATACGTTTAGCTAATTTAGATAAAACGTGTTAGTTAACAAGTAGTGAAAATCGCAATTTTCTCATTTTTATATGTTTTTTTATGAACAGCTCTGTTAGCCAGCTAGCTCAGTATATGTGCACCTAGAGTTTGTAATTTCATTTTCTTTTAAACTCAAAAATAAAAAATCTGCCTGAAAAACCTTTCAAAAAGTTGAAAATATTCAAGAAAAAAAAAATTTCTGAAATTATGAGATTAATCTCAGAATTTTTCTAGAAAAAAACTTGGAAATTTCTGAACTCAAAATGTAAAAAACAAATCGCCCGGCAGCAGGTTTATCTCAGTGCAAAGGTCTGAGAGGTGGAGGGAAAAAACGTGGAAAAAACTGAGCTCCAAAAGTCGAAAAAATAATAAAAATCTTTTTTTTTTGCACCTCACCTCTGCGTAGACGAAGAGCGGCAGAACCAGAACCGCCAGCAGCAAATCCGCAAACGCCAGACTCACTATGAAGTAATTGGTTGTAGTTTTCAAAGCCTTCTCCAAGTAAACGCTGAGGCAGACCAGCACGTTTCCTGCAGTGACGGTGATGATCAGAAAAATCCCGAATATGAGCGCCGGGAAGTTGTGGTGCGCGACCGGAGCCGCCGGCAGCGACTCGTTGATCAGATCCGAGAAATTGTCCGCCATGGTCCCCGGCGGTGGCAGACGGAGGGGCCCCCAGGTCTCTCCGGTGGGGTTTTCATCTATGAAGCAGAAACCCGGCAGCTACGCAGCAAACGGCGGCTTTCCAAGCGAGTTCCTCCGGTGCGCAACGCTCTCCGTGCGCAAAACTCCCCGCGCCGCAGCCGCAGACTTCATCCGATCGCAGTTCCCACTTTTTTTCACGGTTGTTCCCGACAGATTCCTGCAGGATCCGTTTCCTCCCGTCGTCTTGCAACCTGCTCATGCAGGAACAATTTAGCGAATCAGAAGCCAAGAGCAAATCCGTGCGCGTAAATCTTCTTACTGCGGCTCTGCTCGGTGTGTGACCAATCTGCGCAGGGTGACGAATCAGCTTTAGAGCCGCAACTAAACTGGAAATAAAACACTTTAGTCTCCAAGTCTGACAGGAGACTTAATAAATAGTTTACTAAAGGAATTAATGTAATTATAGCAGATTAAGACAAAAACTGGGAGAATATAATGACATTTCATCTCTCCATGCATCGTGCAGACAAGAGAGTTAAACTGACTGAACTAGAAAAGATAAAAAACAACAGATATTATTAAGTATTTTTGCCTAGTTTCTGGTGCAAATATCTCAGTGCATTTGAAATACGACAAAACTAATGGACAGCAAGATTTAATAATTTATTTTAAGTTTAGTTTCTGTATGTTCAGTCTGATTCTATAACTGCATTTAGTCCTGCAAGTTCTGGAAATGAATAAATTTTTCTCCAAGTTTTTGCCTTAACAGTTTTCCTTCTGGATGTCCTTCGACCTCTGGAGAATTAGAAGCAGAAAATGAAACGTTTTTGATGGAGAACACTTTGAAGTTCACACATACAGTCTTACTTTTTCAGTCTGTTATTAAATACATCATCAGTAAAAGTTACAACTTTTATCAGGACTTTGAAGCGACTGCAGAGTCTGGAGGGAATCAGGTCAAAACGTTGTTAAAATAACTGAGATAATGACCAACCATGAAGTGTTTCTAAGGTATGGCTGCTCATTAATACCATTTACCCGAGTTTCCCTGTTCACAGATATTTCTGTACTTTGGAAGAGTTGAATATTTTATTGAATCTCCTGTCATCCCCTTGGGGTAATAATATGCAAGAACGATGAAATAGTCTCCCTAAATTAGGAGGAATTCTCATTTATAAATTTAATTTATGATGAATTTTTAGATCTAAAACCAATTTAGTTTCCAGTATTTTTTTGTGTACTGTCATCATACAATAATTTATGTTGGAACATTTACCAAAAACAACAACTTTGTTTTATTTTGGCATATTTAGGCATTTAGTTAGTAGAAAAACCGTTTCTATGAAATAATTCAACCCATTGCAATTAAAAACAATAAAAATTATGATTTTAATTTTCTACTGTGACAGGCATTAGAGTACTTAGTTGACCAAAGTAACCATGGGCCACTGAAAGGCAATAAGCAACGATATCATATTTTGGACATTTTCTAAACAGCAGTGAAGAATGTGAAGTTTCCATTAGCCAACAAGTTAGCTCAGGTCAGCAAAGTTAGTTTGTAGAAAATGGAGCATTTAGTAGTCTTTTAAATATAATCAACTAATTTAAATTAAATTAGCAGATAATTCAAATGTTATAAAATCAAACACATTGTATTTCCATATTAGTCTCTATAAACAGAACATTGACACTGTTAGCAGCTAGTTAACATTAGCATCATTATTTTGCAGAAAATTGTGTCTTAGCTTTTCTTTTATATATTTCCAGTTAAAAATAAATAAATAAAAACACTAGTCATTAGACAACATTACAAAACAACCATATTCTAATTTCTGTATTAAGTTTTTTCTAAACATCAGTGACATTCAGAAGCTAATATATATAAGCTGATTAGTTTGCTAACTTGTGACAAAAAGACTAATATAAAACTTTACTACTTAAAATTCCCACTAAACTAATACTTCTACAATCCTTCTGTTTGAAGTAACTTCACTGAACATGTATGAAAAGCTTTAAAATAAGGTTCCTCCTATAATGACTCTACAGTAATTAGGATCCTCCTTATTTTACTCCATTTGTGGAGGTTCTTAGCAAATAAATACTTCAGTAAATAACCACAGAGAAACAAAATCTCATTCAAATGTAATCATTACATGTCAGCGATTCGTCTGTTAATCTTCCCCTGAATGTACTGTTTTCTATAAAGGTAAATATTCGCTTTAATTTCAGGTTTTCACACCACAGACAGAATCAGCATCACATGCTGCAAACAGCTGACAGGCTTTCCAGAGACTCTTACTTCAGATTAAAGGTGTTCGGGTCACAGCAGCTCCTGTGGCGTGAATATCATTAGAATAAAGTCAGCAGCAATTAGCTTTTCACACATCGAGGAAGAGCCTGAGGAGGAAGAGGACGACAAGAAGAAGAACTTGGAGAAAAGCTCACATGCTTTGGAAACAGCGCAGATGCTAAATTCACCCCGAGTCCTTTGGCAAAGATGTGACGTCATGGAGACGTTTTATCCATGTGTGCATAATTATACGGATAAAATCTGAGTAAGTCTGTAATCTCAGTAATTTTGAGATTGATCTCAAAATTAGAAAAAAAAAGTAGAGAAAACTGTCAACATTTCAATATATGTCACTTTTGAAACTCAGAAATATCCAAGTTTTAGTTTAATCTTAAAATTACAAATTTTGTTTCTACAACAAATGTTTGACTTTTCAAACTTGGACATGTTTTTGCTTTTTCTAGAAAATTTCTGAGATTAATTGCACAATTTTTTAGCTTTTTTTGTGCAGATATATTCCTTTTAGTTTTCTTTGTGAATTCGTCCTAAAATACGCCGCCTAACAGTCTGAATGTAATAATGAATAAACAGCATTCTTTACAGCAGTTACAATATTTTAATTCATTAATTTCTCATTTAGCTTACAATGGTTAATTTTTCTGGAGTTCTTTTTCTGGCTTCATTACTAAAGCCAATTTCACAGCTTTTTGATGATAAAAAATACTCAACAATGGACTAAATCTGATTATTTTAACTCAAGAATATGTCTGTATTTTTTAAACCTGATGTGAAGAAAAGACCGTTCACTACAACATGCTACCTAATGAAGTTTTTTGAAAGGATTTGTTATAGTTTTGCCATGAAGCAAATCTTTTATGCTCCACTGGTTGTTGCCATGACTGGAGCTTTCTGATGCTGCAGGTGGTTTCTGCAAACTCCTTGTAAAGCTGCAGGATTCAAGGTTCGCTTCTCTTGATTTCAGATTCCACAAAGCGGGAAGATTTTATCTGCAGTCGCTTTAAAATATTCATAAAAAGCAGAGCGGACTGATGGGGTAAATTACTGAGCAGCTCCCAGGAATCGGCTCGGAATCGCTACTGACCCTCAGAATCAAAACAGAGACTAGAAACAGAGAAGGATGTTCAAGAAGTGACAGAAAAAACTTAAAGACAGGAGAGAAACGAGATGACAACGACAGCATGCACTGCAAACACACAAAATCCTACCAACTATTTCTAGTACAAATATCTCAGTTCACTTGAAATAAGACAAAACTAACTTACAAGCAAAGTTACTGGCAGATTATTTCACTTCTAACAAGTGAAATGTCTTCAATTTCACTTGTTAGAAGACATTTCACTTCTAACAATGTCTGCTAACACGACGTTGTTAGATGAAATAATCTGCCAGTGGATTATTTGAACATTTTGTCAATTTTCAGAAATCATTTACTTAAAACAAGCTGGTATATCTTGCTGAAAAGTTACTTCTAAGTTAGTTTTTCACAAAATAATTCTTAGATAATGAGATTTTAGTCACATTTTTTCATAATGAGCTGTTTTAGGGCCTTTAAATCCAAAATAAGCTGCTGCTGGCCACGACCTCTTGCCCCACTATATGTTTACACTCACTGAAACACGAGGAACCTGAAACACGAGGAACCTGAAGCACGAGGAACCTGCAGCACGAGGAACCTGAAGCACGAGGAACCTGAAGCACGAGGAACCTAAAACACGAGGAACCTGAAACACGAGGAACCTGAAGCACGAGGAACCTGAAGCACGAGGAACCTGAAGCACGAGGAACCTGCTGGTTCACTGCTTTAATTCACCAGAAGAAGAATTTCCCAGCTGTGTGTCTGTCCAGTCCTGGTGGGTTTGTTCCTTTCCAGGAATGTTTCTCAGGCTCTTACTTGTTTTACATGGTTCCCTTCTGCCACACACCTGGATTGAGTCTGTGGCTGGTTAATAGGCTTCTGCCTGTTAATCACCGTCATGAAATCATTTGAATCAGCTGTTCTGGAATAGAAACACATCTAAAACATGCAGAATGGGGGCCTGAGGATTAAAGCTCAGCTTTACAGGAACAAATCTGAGAGCTCAGGAATTTTAATCTGTTGTAACTTCCTGCATCTGAGCGTTTTCCCCCCATTAAGTCACTATAAAGCGGAAAAATTAAGAAATGACTGTTTTGCTGCTGCAGGCGGATTGAGGACGCTAATAAGAAGGTCTGTAATGAAAATACAGCTAAACACAACGTTTCAGTTACTTCGTCAGCAGCAACGTTTCACCATAAACATGTCATAAAACCCAAACATTCGCTTCGAATGTTTGGTCAGAAAATCTAAAAATTCATCCTGCTGATGGGAATCAGGTCAAACTGGAAACTGTTGGAGTTTCTCACTGCATGCATGAAGAGATTAGGAGGAAATCTGCATAAACAAGCAAGAACTTCCACAAAAAGGAGAGAAAGTTGAAACCAAACATCATAAAATATGTTTACTGCAGCTTTAAATCTTTGTTGCCTCCTGACTTTTTGTACGTTTTATTGGAGAAGCAGTTTCAGATCCGAGCAGTTTTTCATCGTCTCCAGGTATTTTATCTTTGTAATATTTGCAGCTTTAGGTAAACAACACTTCTAAGGAAATAAAGCGTTTCCACATTCAGATAAAACCCAGTGTGTGTGAAACTTATGTCAGGACCCAGTTGGAATCTTTTTCTTAAAGACTAATCAGTTTTTCCTGTTACGTTAATTTTCTCGGCTGATCTGAGAAACTCTGGCGCCTCCTGCTGGTCGGAAACCAAAACTGCAGCTCTTCTTCTCCAACCTGTGAAACAATAAGTCCAGAAAAATTTCCCAGCGGCCTTGGGCCGAGAGTTGCATGTTGTAGACATAATGAATGAGCTTCATGTGGCTCTATGAGCTTGTTGTTCCCACACAGATGCGGGACAGAGCTGCCCTGTCCACATGTGAAGCCGTTAGCGTTCCACTTTGTGCCACGTTATGATTACTGCCAGGGACAGACAGCGAGGCAGGGAGGAAAACCGCTCCGGCTGTTTACTCTGTGTTTATGTCAGAACCACAAGAAGGAAGATGGGCCGGATCAACAGGAAGTGGTTTTGTTTTTGTTCAAATCCTTCCTTTTGTTTTCAAAATCCATCCAAATTTCATGCTCAGGCTGTTTGAAGGGGAATTTTCTGCAATCTAAAGAATGGAAAGGATTTTCCTGGTGACAAGATTAGCCCAAAGTATGATAGTACCACCACCGTGCTTTACAGTTGGAGACATTTATTTTTAGTTTCTCTTTAAACCACAAAACATAAAAAAGAACATAAGGAAATATTTAGTTTGCCTAAATATTTAATTTGAAGCTACATATTGAGCTAGAAACCTAAACATTTACCTACAAATTAAATACTTAGCTCCCCAAGTAATCTAGATATTTAGTTAGCAAGCTAAAACCTGCTAAATACGTAGCTCCAAGTTAAAAATTTAGCTTAGTATCTAAACATTGTTTATAAAAATTTTTGGAAACTCAAGGTAAATAACTTAACATTAAACATTTAGTTTTTAAACTGAATGTTAACCTTGAAGCTAAATGTTTAACTTGAAGGTATATTTAAAAAAAAAAAAAAAAATTTATTTAGCTCGCTAAATAAGTGCTTAGCTTCAAACTAAATACTTATGAAGCAAAATATTTAGTTTCCTGTAGTATTTATTTAGTATTTGGTAATATTCGGTATAAACCTAAATGCTTTGGTTCAAGCTAAATATTTAGAGTCAGCCAAAAATGGTGAGCTTTCCAGGTAAATGTTTAGCTTGAGACAAAACATTTAGTTACAAGCTAAATATCTAATTTAGCTTTTTAAGTATTGTTAATTCAATATTTAGTTTGGAACTGTGATATTTATAAATGAATGAATGATACGGTGAGAATGTGTGTCTCTAGCAAGAAGCAAAGTGTAATATAAACAACATGAGGAAGGTAAACAACAGAGCTGAGAGAAAAGGGGAGGAGCTGCGGCTTGAAGGCGGAGCTTAGTTCAACCAGGAGTTGCCATGGAGATTAAAGGATTTGTCAAACATGCATGAAAGAATCCAGGCAATACTCCAGGCATGTTTTTGATGAGAGAATTACATGATTTTACATGATACTGGCCCTTTAAGTAAGGCTTTTTCCAATTGGACTGGTGTGATGTTGGAATTTTTGAACTAACAGGAAACTTGGCCACATTGTCACCGGGTTTCAAAATAAAAGAGCTGAGAGAATGTCCGTCAAAGCAGACAGTAGTTCAGCGCGTCAGGAATGTTTCCAGCTGGTGACATTCCTCTGTAGGCTAAAGGAGATGCAGCTATTCCAGTGGGAGGCTGGGAGCCTGCTGCTGGCAGACAGCGGCCCTGAGATGAAGTCACAAACATCGCGACTGTAGTCGACTCCCACTCTCCCCCGGGCAGCACAGACGGGGCATTATGTGGCCCGGTACCAGCTGGTACCAGGGCGCCTCGTCCTCCTCTGGTCTTCATTCGCCGCTGCCTCTGGACCCGGGACATGGAACTGAAATCCAAGAAGCAACCTGCGGACGTTCTGCTCGGATGCATCGTCGCCTTCTGCCTTTCCATGCCGTGCTGGGCTCAGAGACGTGAGTACTGATGACCTCTGACCTTTAAAATACTTCTCTACAGACCAAATCTTCTAAAAACCTTCTCAGATGAAGCGAAACTCCAAATTTACTTTGCTATTTTTTGTCTGAGTTCAGCTAAATTCCTGGATACCTGCTCTGAAAAAAAAATAGAATGCAGATCCAACTTCTAAAAAAACACAAGTAATCAAATTAAGTTTATTCAGGTTAATTTATTAAAGGTAAACAAATGTAAAATAAGTTCATACAATGATTGGGTACCAAATTACATTTTTAAAAAATTGTTGGCGCTAGATTCTCTTTTTTAGTGCAAATGGTTCACTGCAAAAACACAAGATCTTACCAGGTATTTTCTGTCTGAATCTGATTTCACTGGAAATACGACAAAAGTGACTCTGCAGCAAAATATATGAGCCGGTTTTAAGCAAATGTAAAAATTCAGCCCAGTTCAAAAATATTGAATTGATCCCGAAGGGAACTTAAATAGTTCAATTAATATTGATTTTAAAAAACAGACTAGTTATTATTTAATCTGCAATATGGGAAAACTGGTGTAATCTACCAGTGGAACTGGTAATTTTAAGGAATTATTCACTTAAGTTGTAATTTAGTTTTGTCTCATTGCACTAAAAGCAGATTATTTTATTTATAGACCATTTTTCATTTTAAAAGTGAAATAATGGTGGATTCTGTTGTTTACTGGTTCTGGTGTTTACTGGTTCTGCTGCTTACTGGTTCTGGTGTTTACTGGTTCTGGTGTTTACTGGTTCTGCTGTTTACTGGTTCTGGTGTTTACTGGTTCTGCTGCTTACTGGTTCTGGTGTTTACTGGTTCTGGCCCCGTTCCCAGTCTGCACGGTGCCGCCCGGCCCGGTAACCATCCCTGAAAACAACACGGCCGACATCCAGGTGGTGAAGATCATCTCCAGCAGCGACGCGACTCTGAGCGTCTCGGTGAACCCGGAGGATCTGTTCTACGTCAAGGGCAACGTCCTGATGGTGAAGAAAGGCCTGGATTACGAGGTAATAATGATAATCCCACTGGATTATCAGGTAGTAATGATAAAAAATAATGATAATCCCACTGGATTATCAGGTAGTAATGATAAAACTTCTTCACAGTTTGGTAAATGTAAAGTAATCAGAGTAGGTAACCAGGACTGTTCTGGTGTTCCCAGTCGCTGTCCAGTCCCACTCTGGTGGTTTGGGTGAGGTGCAGTAAAGCTGGCTCCAGATCTGTGAGTAAAACCAGCTGCATGCTGAATGTTCCCGGTTCTGGCTCAGCCAGCACTGAACCTAACATCCTCCAGAACCAGCTGTTTGTCTCCTCTGCAGGTGAACGAGTCTGTGGAGGTTCTGGTGGAAAACGTGAACGATAATCCTCCGAACTTCGCCCAGAACCACTACGTTCTGGACGTGAACGAGGTGGACGGAGCTTTTCTCTGACGTGTTGGTGAAATGTTGTCACGTTTCGGCTCTGACTGCTGTGTTTCCTGCAGCTCGCTCCGGTGAACTTCAGCGTCGGACTCATAGAAGCAACGGATGTCGATTCAGAGCCACTTTATTATCGCTTAGAGTCTGCAACTGTAAGGTTTCTCCCATTCTTAGTGCTGTTTTTATTATTATTCACTTCCTCACGTTTACCTTCCAGTGTGTCAACACTATGGATTAAATGATTGGCATATTGCTATATACGTATGATTTTTTTGCTGCTGCATAAAGAGCATCCAGAGGGACATAAAATGCTAAATACAGGTGCAGTATGTAACTTTAATTTTAAAAAAGTTTTTTATATATTTGTTAAAACTGTCATGACAGTTTGCCATGAAACAGTGAAAAGGTCGATGTCCTCCCAGAGTTATTATTGCCATCTGAAGAAATGCATCACTCCCAACCAAAAGCAGCCAGGAGGAGAGTCTTAGTGCTGTCAATCAATATCATGTACTTGCTGCTAAATTAGCTAATGGCAGAGAAACAACTTGGTGTTACAGGTGAACGATTTTTTTTACTGTCCTCAGTGTCTATGCTAACTAGCTTAGCATTGACAACAAGATCTGCTGACAGGAGAAGCTGTAGTAGCAGCAGAGAGGGAGCAGGGATGAGCAGCGCCACACAAGATTGTGATTGACAGCGCTAAGACCCGCCTCCTGGCTCTGATTGGTTCTCTAAAAGTTGCAAACTGTAATTTTAATGCTGTCAAATATTAATAATCTGAAAACAGGAGATGTTGTCACAATCCTTTGGAAAATGATCCAGTTGAGATGTGGAAAACTGATGGACTGATAAACTGACAGAGCTGCAGTAAATCAAACTGCTTCAACCAATTTGTTATTATTATTATTAATATTATTTTGGTGACAGATTTCAGCTAGTTTTCAATTCCCCTTAAAGGTGTAAAATGATTTGAAATAATTGATCTCTCTCTTCTCAGGAGAAATATTTCCGTCTGGAAAACATCAACACCCCAAAGATCCTTGTGAAAAGCCTCCTGGACTACGACGTGGTGCAGAAGATCTCTCTGGTGTTGCACGTCCAGGTACAGGAAGGACGTTCTGGTCTGCTTTTCTTTTCGTTTGTTCCCTGACGTTTACCTTCCACTCCCAGGACACGTTCAACGGTTCGGCCTCCAACGAGCCGTTCTTCACCTCCGTGGCCATGATCACGGTCCAGGTGAGGGACGTGGACAACCGGCCGCCCTGGTTCCAGCCGTGTCTCAGGACAAATTTAGGGCTGGCCAAGCTTTGCGTCAGCGGCGGCTACAGAGGCAAAGTCAACCTGACCGAGAAGGAAGTGAGTTTACAGCGAATATAAACGCTGGCGCAGAATAATATCACAGCATCTCTATTATTTAAAACAAAAAATGTACAAATGTTTACTTTTGCTGTGGTTCTTCACCCAAACTTTAAGATATGACGTTTGGTCACAACTTGTAAAAACCATGCCAGTGTCTTTTTGGGGATCATTGCTACGTCTAGAACATGTGTAACGCTTGTGCAAAATGTAAAATAATCCTGTATGTAATGTTACATTTTCATAAAACTTTACAGAAAAAAAACAAAAAAATGATTTGTTTATTAAAACTAAAGCTAAAATCTGAAACAAAATGTGAGAAACATACATTATAATGGTTTACCTGCATACAGCGATAAGTGATTTTCTGTTTTTTCTGTTGTTTGTAAAATATGATGAAGTTTGACTATAACTTTAGCAGCTGCATCCAAGGAAGCAGTAATTTGTATTTCAGCAAAAGGCCGACTGTGATTTCCACTGGCTGGATCAGTTTGAGCCATTCTGCCACAGTTCTGGTGATTTCAGTTAACTGTCTGTATTATATCTACTGTGAACAAATATGATCATATTGACCTTTGACCAGGGCCCAGAATCTGAATGCTAATTTGGTTTAATTCTGAGATCGTAAATGAAACCAGACTGATTTGAAACTCAGGATGGCCCGCTGGTTCTGGAGCCCGGACCGGTTTTCGCCAGAGACGGAGACCGGAACCGCAGCGAGCCAATCAGCTACAGGATATTACGAGGTTAGAGACCAACGTGTTTATTTTCATTTGTCAGGTCTCATCTTTTGATACTGAATAACTTAATGACGTTATTAAATAAATTAAAATTTATAACCTGACTTCTTAAATTTGTTTAGGTTAGCCATGAACTAACCCTGATTTTAAAGCAAAACCATCCAGATGAGCAAATAAACAGAAATAATTTGTTTTGCTTTCTTGCCTTAATAAGAAATTTTAGCATAGCTAACTAGCCATGCTAAGCTAATTAGCAGAGCTAACTAGCTAACTAACTAGCTTTATTAAACTTTTTCTCTAGATTTGAGAACAATTTAAGTCAGCTCATTAACTATGACAAAAGTTATTAGTTCATTACTTAAAGACAAACAACAAACTTGGATTGCCACGCCCAGCTCAAAGGCGATGACAAAAATGGGAGACGAACTAGCAAATCTGCACAAACAATAAATTATTTATACAAAATTATGTGGCTCTGGAAGGAGCGCCCGGTCCGGTCCGGTCCGGGCCGGAGTCCAACCCAGCAGTAACTGACTGAATGCCAGTATTTCTCATCAGCCCGGTGTGTGCAGCCCATCCACCTGCTTCCTGAAAAGAAGAAAAAGAGAAACGCATAGTGGACTGGAGAGACACCTACTGGACAGGAGGGGATCGTCACGAGATTTTAAAAAAGAATCCAGAGTTTAACAATTAGCGTTAGCTCATTAGCTTAGCTACGAGCCAAAATCTTATTTTCTCAATATTACCATATATACATGTGTATGATTATTTTTGGTATGTAAAAATCAGTCAGAAGTTCATTAGTTTTGTCATATTTGAGTTTTTAGGAAAGGTTTAATTTTTTTAGTGATTTATGTTTTCTTTCATCATCAGGAAATGAAGGGAATATATTCCAAATTGATGAAGACACAGGGAACATCACAATGACTAAAGCTGCAGATATCGTTGGCCCAATCATTCTGACAATCCTGGTAAAACGGGAAAAAACAACATTTTTCTGGGGATTATTTCAGAAATATCCAGGCTCTGATTTTGAGCAGGTTTTCCTCGGTTTCAGGCGTCGCAGGTGAACAACAGGGATCAGTTTGCAGTGACTCAGGTGACCATAGAGGTGATGAAGAAGAGCAGGAACCCTCCCCGCTTTGAGAAAGAGCGATTCGAGGGATTCATCTATAGCAGCTCCATCCCAGAGAGCATGATACTCCGAGACCGGACCTCCAACAGACCCTTCCGGGTCCGAGCCCGCGACGAAGACTTCGCAAGTGTAAGTGACCCCCATTCATACACTCATTAAAGTCTGCTTCAGTAGCTATAATGTGGCAGGAAAATAAACCAAAAGCCATTTCCAGTGTTTTTTGGTTTTTATTAATATCCAGCGGGGAATTATAGGGAAACATTGCTAAACTGCTGGACAAAACATAATAAAAAAGGAGTAATATACAAAATAGATTCTCCATGTTGGTGGGATTTTTCTGTTTAAATGTAGATTCATGGTAGTAAATAAAACAGCTGGTTTTATTTTTGCTTCATTAGTTTTTTTTATTCCCTTTTCACAAATTGACACAATTTGATAAAGTCTGAAAAAAGAAAGTGATACAGAAGACACTGATACACAGTATATTCAGTCAGAGGCTTCTTCAAAAGCACTGTGATACAGACTGCTACAGGAGATCCTCTCAACCCTCAACAAACATTTGAAGAACCTGAGATAATATGAGCTACGACAACATTTAACCAAAGCCTGTTTGAATGTGAATTTTTAAAATGTTGGCACATAAAATATGTGGTTTCATTAAACTGACGGCTATGGCACCAGATCCAGATCAAACTGTTACTCATCAGGTCAAATCTGAGTTTGTTCCTGTTTATTAGAGGCATAAAGAGTCTAAAGTTTCACTTTTTCATTCTAAAAAGGCCAAACTGTGAAACCACAACATTTGTATTCAAACTTTCTGCCTCCGTCAAGGAACGATGGTGTTAGTTGCTGAATTAAAACTAAATTTACAGTCTAGTTAAATCCTGATCCACATGTTTTGTGGATAGTTAACGTCTTTGTTTGGTGTTTTTGTGTCAGGGTGTGAACCCAGACATGAAGTACGAGGTTCAGTACAGCAGCTACGTCAACGTGACTCCGGACGGCTTCGTGATCCTGAAGAGAGTGGTGAAGACCGAGTCCTTCGCCCTTCAGGTGACCCACGGATCCATGACGGCTGCCAACAAGGACTACATTCCTGCCAAAAAACTCAGAAAGGTTTCTAGAAAAAAACCTGAGTTGGAAAAGTACAAAAAAAAGCTATAAAAATTCACATTTTGATAAATTTTTCTCAGATATTCTAGATAGAAATTTCTGAGACTTTTGAAACTCAGAAATTTCCTTTTTTTTTCTAGAAAATATCAATTTCTTTTAGCAAATTTGTGACTTTTCTAAACTCAGAAATGAGTTTAGAGTTTTTTTGTTATTCTAGAAATTTTAACACTTTTCAAACTCAGAAATTTACAAGTTTTCTCCAGAAAATTTCTGTTTTTCCAGCAAATGTTTAACTTTTCAAACTCAAAACGTTATAGTTTTTTTTTTCTAGATAATTTTTTGAGATGTTTCCAGAAACCTTCTGAGATGTTTTGGCACCAATATACCCCGTAATGGCCCTGACACGGCGTCGTAGTGCCGGAGACTCTTGTTGTGACTAAATGTTGTGGCTGCAGCTCAGAGCCGTGGACTCGACCACAGGAGAGTTTGGGACTGCAGCGCTCTCTGTTCAAGTCATACCTGGTAACAGACGCACCAAAGGTTCGGCTCTAGTTTTGTGAATTTGGAGTGAATTGCTGAACCCCGCTGTGTGTCTGCAGCCGTGGCCGTCCCGTCTCCGTCGAACATCGGCTACCGGCCCGGCGACATGGCGCTGCTCGGTCTGATCATGGCGGCTCTCCTGGTTCTCTCCCTCATCGTGATTGGCTTCTTGATTTCCCGCCTGTGGAAGGAAAACACGAGTCTCGAGAAAATTTGTGAGGTCAGTTTTCTGGCTGAGGAACATTAGTAAAATCCAAAAGATAAAAAAAATCTTCTACTGTTTTCCTCAGACTTTGATCTGAAAAGTTTCTTTGGACTTTGGCTGCTTTTTCTGTCCTCAAACTAAAACTAAAAGATTTGGCTCGTTGGAAGCAAATTATTAAACTTTTGCACAATAGAAAATAAAGCTGTCCAAATTAATATACTTATATGTTTATACCTAAAGAAACCATATTTCTTCAGAAAAACAAAAATCTAAATGTGCATTTCTTCTTTCACGAACTTTCCAATTTTACAACCAGGTATTAGAAGCACTGAGTAAATAAGAAAAGTAAAATTACAAGATTCGAGTTATAAAATTACAAGGTCATAATATCACATTATGACCTTGTCATAATGTTATAATAAATATAATTTATTATAATATTATGACTTTATTCTTCCACCAGTTTGTTTTCATGACATTATAATGACTTTATTGTATTATTTTGACTATTCCTGTAATATTATGACTTAGTTATTGTAGTTATTTGTAATATTATTTTTGTAAACTCTTATTTTATTCTCGTATGACTAGTTTCATCATTTTATGACTATAGTAAATTTGACAACTCTTGAAATGTGACATTAATCTCATGATTTTGACTATTTTCATACAAATTCATTTGTATACTCTGCCATACAATTTGACATTAAAAGTTAGTTATTTTACGGATATTGTGGAGAGGTTAACGCGGGGCCCCTGTGTTGACCCCTGCAGTGCCTGGGCCCCTGCCTGCGGTCCGACCAGCCTCGGTCCGGCCACAGAGACTCCCTCCAGTTCACCAACGATGGATTCCAGAACGAGGCCGACCCGAGCCGAGTCAAACGCTGGAACAACGTGGTCCCTCGGCGGAGCACCTTCCCGCAGCCACGGAGCCGCATCCTGCCCCTGGAGAGGCGGAGCCGCCACTGCTCCACCTGCGGTGTCTACACCAACCACGTCACCAAGGGGAGCCCGTCGGTGCGGCGGAGCCGGAGCGACGGCGACGAGTACGGCATGAGGTCCATCCTGTCCAAGCAGCGCCGCAAGGAGGGGCAGAAGACAGTGTGGTTCAAGGAGAGCGAGGACTCCTCGGACATCGAGGTGGAGATCATCCCCGACTCGGTGGGCCGGGTGGAGGAGGAGACGGAGGAGGAGCTGGAGGTGGAGCTGGAGGAGGGGCCCGCCCCCCCCCCAATCAGAGACCCGGAGACGGAGCGGGAGAACCAGAGCGACCAGCCGGACCCTGGAGACGGCTCAGAGAAGGAGCAGCAGGAGGAGGAGCGCTGAGGTCAGAGGTCAGACTGAGCTGAACGTTGCTGGTTTGATGAAACAGTTCAGACTCTGGTCCAGCAGTTCCAGGACGGCGTTCCCAGGATTCCCAGAGCTGCTTCCAAGCAGGAACCCACAGACCGGAACAGTTTTTATCTGCAGGTCCTGAAACGCGGCGTCGCCGACCGGGACCAGAAACGCTCGTCAGAGTTCCAGATACCTGGATGCCCGTTTCCTCAAAGTGTTGGGAGACAGTTTTTATAATAAAAAACAAAAAATAGCAAAGAAGCTGAAGGATTTATATTTGGCAGCTCAGGTACAAAAAGCACTCCACTAAACATTTAACAGTCTAAACTGATTGCGTGTTAAACTGGTGTGTAATTCATTTCCCTCTTTTCGATTCATTTTTTAAGGCAGCAGAAAAATAAATTCCTAATTCATTGTTGAACAAATGATTTGATGCTTTTTTCCTGAGTTTAAAAGCAAATATTAGAATGTTTGGAGTGAGGAAAGTGAAAAATTTAAAACTAAGGAAATGATTCCATGTTGGAGGCCATTTTGTTGGGAGTTCGTCTGCAGGAAGGATAAAAATAAAATCCCAAAAGGGACTCGGAACATGTAGAGTTGGGGCGAGTTCCCAGCAGAACTGTTTGACCAACCGCTGGTTCGGTTGTCTGGACAGTTTTGGGTCGTTTGCAGTGAACTGGTTTGGTTCTGATGCATGTGTGAACGATAAGCAGACCAGAAACCGCTCCAAAAGCAGGAAGTGGACCACAGTGGCTCATCCTGAGAACAACCAGGTTACTTAAACTCCTGAACAGAACCAGAACAAAAGATGTTCTTTAAAAAAAAAGATTTTTTTATTGAGCCCAATCATTTCATCAGTAGTAAAACCGTCTTCCATTTAAAACACTAACTCATACAATTTAAAACAAATCCCTGATTAAGACGGAAAAGAAAATTATTTTGATGTTTTCAAAAGCAAAATCGATACTGTAGCACAACCCGTCAAATCCAGGTTCCGCTTCACACTCCAGCAGAACCGGTCCAGACTCCTCATCAGTGCATGTTTGCTCTAAAGTCTATGGTTAGGTACATTTTGATCACAGAAACGAGCAGCTCAGATCCGGAGCGTCGTGTTCAGCTTCATTCCAGGGCCAGGATGCGTCTTTACTTGGATTTGGCGAAGCCGACCCGGTTGTTCTGGCGGTCGAACACGGTGTAGTACTGACCGATGAAAACGTCTCCCAGGATCCACAGTGGCCCGGCGGGGGGAGGGATGTCCAACGCCATGAAGCCGCTCAGACAGATCGTCTTCCCAGCCTGACTCTCCTGCAGGACGAAGGACAAAACGTTCACTTCTCTGAACATGTTAGCATGGGTCTAGACAAAACACGCTCATTACATTTTATGTGCAAACTCATTTTTAGTTGACATTTTAGTTTGGTTGTCCTCCCAGAATGAGCCATTTTAGGGCCTCTTGAAACTTTAGGTCCAAATGAGCTGCTGCTGGCCACGCAGCAGCAGCTTTTACACTCGCACCTTAAAATGGCTGCAAACTGATGAGCAATTATACAAACCGTACATCTTTGTTAAGGAGGCTCCACTTCTGCTTTTCAAAGAACAAGGATGCAGGAAGTGGTTTCTGGATGGTAACTCAACACTTGACTTTTCCCAGCAGCCGTTGTACAGCGCAGAGAGCGGTAAAACCAGCTGACCAAACATGCTGGAGCGCTGCTCGGGTTGCTAGGCAATGGGTGGGACTCGGGTGGAGGTTGCTAGGCAACGGGCAGTGTGTGCTAATTTGTGACATGACATTCTGGAGGTTTTTGAAACATTTGAGACATTAAAAACATTAACTTATTGCTAAAAAAAAAAAAGCTGTTTTTTTAAAGCATCTGTGGTAGAAACCCACATGGCCGTACAAAAGTCGTGCAAATATAACTTTTGCAAAATAGGTTCCCTTTAATGAGAGTAAATCTGACAGAAGGAGCAGACCAACTTCTTTCTCTCCAGACCCGTCTCCTCTCAGCACCAACAGAGCTGCACTTGTTCTGCTTTTAATGATTCAGAGTCAGTGTGTCTGTTTGGTACTGACACACTGTCGCCCCCTGCTGGTTGCTCACCTTGAGGATGTACTGCTCTCCGGTCAGACTGTAGGTCTGTCCGCCGATGTTGAAGGTGATGGTGGGCAGCGATGGGACCTTGTCACAGGGCACCATGTACTGAAACATTAAATAAAACATGTTTATTGGTCAGAACCTTTTCCCCCATAAAGTTTTTAATTTAATGAATTTTGTGGCCTGCCAGTGGTTTAAATTTGCCAGTTTTAGCCTCCAAAACACACACAAAAAAAAAAGATAAAAATATTGGACACCACTGGTTTAAATCCAAACCTAAAATAAACGGATTCAGAGTATTTTCTGAAGTTCTCAGAGGCTTGAAATGTTTTACAGACATGAAAATGAATGATTCTCCTTCCATGTCTGCATTCTGCTGCGTTTCTCACAGAAAAATTCACTGAAACTTTAACAAAATGTGAAAGGCCCAGCTCCTGTGAAGCTTTTGCGAGTTAAATTTAGCGAGAACAGGAGAAGTCCTCATCAGCTCGTGGCGTTTCCTCACCTCTCCCTGGATGAGCGGCAGCGCGCCGATGGCTTTCTGCAGAGCTTTGACCTCGGCGGCCGGGCCGGTCATCAGAGACGTCCCGGTGTCCACGATGGCCTCACAGCCACCTTTACACAAACTCAGCTGGCTGCCGATCGCCATCCTGGAAACAAATTAAAAACATGGGAAACAGAACTTTATTTACTCACATGGGAAAGTGCCATAAAATATTAAAATGTGTTGGTTGCATTTCTAAAAAGTCAGAGATATTAGTGCAAAAACACCAATTATAATACAGGTAAGAGCCATTAAACATATTCTGAACTGTAAACAGTGACACATCAACTCCTGATCAGTTTTCCAACTACGTGACCAATGAAAATGTTTAAAAGAGGACAGGGTTACAATAGTTCAGCTTTATTTTGTTGTGAGCTTTTGCTCGTCTAATTTTTGGTTTTTATTACTTAAATATTGTTTAGTTTTCTCTATATCTTTGGTCTTTTTTTAACTCTGCAGCTAAAAAAAGACCAAAGTATTGTGATTATGTTGTGTGATTCCTACCCGTCCATGTGGACCTGCCAGTAAGCCTGCCGGCTGATGTTGACGTAGTGGAAATCTCCGCTGTAATATTTGGGGTCGGTTCCTCCCAGCAGCAGCTCGCCTCCCGGCTCCGTGTCCGGGTTCCTGAGCAGAACAAGTAAAAAAGGTTACTATTTCATCAAAATTAGTAATTTAAACAACCTTTCCATACACAACAACGTCCATTTTATCAACACTGATGATGATTCTTCAGTAGAGTTAAAATATTGTAAACTTTACCACAGCAGCAATAATAATGATTAAGAAGCCAAACATTGTAACTATTAGTTTTTACATTGGGGGGGAAAAATACAAAAGAATTATATTTAGCCAAATTTTACATGCAAGACTAAAAGGTCAGCAAAGGTCTGTTTATAGAAGCTGCAGGATTTTAGCTCAAAATTAAAGAAGTTTTTATTTCTGTGGCACCACCAGAGGGAGCTATTGCACCATCTACCTGCTGGAGAACAAGGAGATCAAGATCCTCAGATCTGCATTTATTTGTTTATTTGGGGTGAAAACATGAACCTGCCCATCTTTAAATCATGGTTTCATCACCAGCTGCAGCAGCAATTTACTGATATATTTGACTGTAAAGTAACATTTTACAGGATATGTTTTTTTATCCCCCATATGAATGTTACATTTGTTAAAATCATCAGAATAACAGTTTAATAAGAGACTCTGAAAAGGTTGATCCCAGACCAAGTCTGTACTTTACGTTACGACCAGCTAGCAAACCGAATGGAGCCTTTCATCCATCGTTTGCATCAAGATGTTTGATTCCTTTGGAGAAAAACCTCCGTCTCACCTGTTCAGGTAGAAGGAGAAGACGTTCTGCTCCACCTTCTTCTGGTTCATGATGTTATCGAACACAGGAACCACGCCGTCTACAGAGATCCGGGGATACGCCATGCCCAGGATCCCGTCAAACTTGGCTGCGATGAAGGCGATGCCGGGCTGCTTGATGGCTTCGCCGAACAGCTGCTTCTCCACGGCGATGTCGCCGATCTGAGCAGAGAGCCGAGTCAGCGGGTTTCACACGGCAACGACTCGACTGATCTATGGCGACTAACAGGGCCAGGCTAGGAAAATATGATTAAATTACCAGAATAAAGGCGGAATATAAGAAGCATTAGTTTTTGGTTGCAGCAGGGTTTCCCCCAGTGCATTATAGGCTTGACTAGCCCCGCCGCCAGGCTTCACTAGCCACCCCCGCCGCCAGGCTTCACTAGCCACCCCCGCCGCCAGGCTTCACTGCTACCCCCGCCGCCAGGCTTCACTAGCCACCCCCGCCGCCAGGCTTCACTAGCCACCCCCGCCGCCAGGCTTCACTAGCCCCCCGCCGCCAGGCTTATGTTTTTAGTAAAAACCAAACAACCCGACCACTGGGCTGAGCACGTTTTCTGGGGGAAACCCCGTGTAGTATAACGAGAAGTCATGATTTACAAAATAGTAAGACTTTACTCTCACATGAGTGCATTCTTGTATTTAAATTTTTGGTAGCTTGGCCCCGATACTCGCCGTACTGATCCAGTGGGCGGAGCTTACGGTGCAGGTATCCTGGCTGAGGTATCCGGACAAACTGCCAGATCCATACTGGATGGCGAAGGCGGTGCCGTTCTTCACGTATGTGCTGGATTTAGCGGAGTTATATTTGTGGTGAAGCACTGAAAGGAAAAGAAGTGGTTAAATTCCGGGTTTGTTCCGGGTTTGGCGCCAGAGGAGACGGACTCACGGCAGGCGATGTCCATCAGGGAGCAGTGAACGGAGGGGACCCACAGGTTGGACGAGCCGGTGTCAAACACCACCGTGAACAGCTGGGGCGGCGTGCCCAGACTGATCTCCCCGTAATACTGAGCCTGGAAGGGGAAAACAAGGTCATTCAAGGACAAACGGAGCAGGTTTAATAGTCAGTTTGGCCCAGTTTCACAGCAGCGGACGACGCTGGCCAAACTGTTACAGCCTGGAGAGAAGTAAAAAAAGGAAACGATTACTCATGACCGTCAGATTTCTGCTTCATGTAACCAGACGCTGCGTTTCTGTCGAGTCACGCTCAGAGTTTCTCAAACGCAAAATGGAGAAGCGGATTCTGATTTATTGTACGATTAGTTTTCACTTCTGCTTAAGTTTCCCCGGAGAGCAGAGAATGCAACTCAGTCAGAATAAAAACAAAGTTCCTTCCTCCAGGAGAATTACCCCAGAAACAGAGATAACTTAAAAAATATAATTCGGTTTAAATAGTAAGTTTAAAAATGTATGAAGTTGCAACGTCATTTGTGATCAAATACTAACCAAGATTCATGATGAATATCTTAATAAGTGGGAAAATGTTCAAAATAAGCTTAAAATAAAAAAAAAACTGTGCAACTTTAGTAATTATTAATAAAGACATTACAGTTAATAAAAATTACAAATAGCTATTTAGAGTAGAAATAAAAAAACAATTGTTCTTCTAGAATCTTAATGGCTTATAAACCAAAAAAGATTTATAAAAATCTCTTGTAAATAAACACATTCCTAGAAAACATTTATATATAAAGAAAAAAACAAATCAATGGACAAGAATGTTTATACTTTGCACGAACTTAAAACGGATCATGTAAACAATCATTTTGATGTGTTTAGATAATATATCAATAATCTAGATGAGTGGTGTCAAGTTTCATCCTGGGAGACAAAACGGGCCGCTTTTAAACTGGCCACAAAATTCATAAAATAGAAAAGTTATTTTGGGATTTTTTTCTTGTTGGTTTTATTTAATAAAAAAAAAATCTGTGCATCATTAAAGACCCAAAGCATAAAAATGGCTTCAGATTATTACTTTGGTCACCCTTGATCTAAGAGTTGTGATCATCTGTATTCTGCAGCCTCAATAAACAAACCACCAGCTGACAGGGATCAGAAACGCCACATTTCCCAAAGTTTCAGGATTTTATAGGGCTTTCTGGAAACGTTTCATAATTCTGCAACAACAACCGAGCCGTTGTTCTTTCCTCCTGCAGCTCGGCGGAAACAAAACAGCTGAAGGGTTCTCAGAGAGGCAGGCATGCTTACATCCAGGTAGTTCTTCAGCTTTTCTGGAGTGGGTCCATTGCTGGACGGGAAGCCCAGGTTGTACTTCAGGGAGTGACTGTCGGCCAGCAGCTCATCGGCTCTTCTTCCCGAGTCGGTCAGTTCGCGTCGGATAGAACGGAATTTCTTTAAGGGAATTCTGAGCAGAAGAAAAACAAACGTTTAAAAAAGAGGTTAAATTGTTAATTTAGACAATTTAAATAGTTACATTTGATCCAGTTTCCACAATGAAGCAAAAGCTGAACTGACAGCAACTTTTATGCCCAAGAAAACCAAAGAGAAATGTTACTTTTTTAAAAACCACCATCACACCTATAAAGCTGCACGTCTTTAGTTTCAGGTTGAAACTCGTCACAAAAACAGTCAAACATGACCGAGAACAAACTAAGCATGTTGTCATGTACAGAAAAACCACAACATGATAACCTGACTAGCATTTGTCCCCGTTTTCAAAGCTGACCCAATTATCACAGGCCTAAAAACAGTCAGCTGAAACTTTATCTTCCCAGTCGGGTGTTGAGTTTTATAGTCGCCTCTTAAAACAATAACGATGATGCAATAGTCATGAGATCAGTATGAAAACTTTTTATTATTCAGGTTCCCATTTCAATAGTCAACCACTCTGTGATGATAAAACATAGCAAAGTATGAAATAATTTGGAAAGACCTTAAAACAGGAAATGTTTAGAAATGTGAGGTTTTTGCAAGAGTAGAGCTGCTGCTTCTCTGCACCAAAAGGTCTGCAGCAGGTTTCAAAGACGCACCAAACTAAATGTAAACCCCACTAGAAACAAAGAACTATATAAATTATTAATCCTGAGTTAGGACAGCTTAGATCAATGACACTGTGGCTGTTTCTGCTCGTATTGGTGGATGGCCATTCAGTCTCTGGCTGCAGTCACCTCACACCAACAGTTTTTAGTAGCTGCTGCAGTTGGTGGTTTTGAGACTTCCTGCTGAGATAAATATGCACAGAAGTCTGTATCTACTTGATAAATCAGTCATGTTATTGAAACATTTTCTGTGACAAGAATAATTTTGCTTTACCATAAGAGGGGCAGAAATAGGTTTTAATCATTTTAAAGTAGCTATGTACACACCAAAGATTAAGAGTATTTTAAATTAATCATCAAAAAATGGAAGTGGCCTTCATCTTAAAGTCAAAATGACATAATGGCTGTTAGGAAAACATCAGCTGAATGCTTTTTGTTTCAAGGCAGAAAAATCTGTCACTTTTATTACCAGAAGGAAAACACACAAAAGAAATGTTTATTGAGAATCAGAATATGCAACTTTTAAGCACATTTGTGCTTAAATTTCAGTTGGTTTGCAATTACATCTCACATAACCAATTATTCTTGATTGTTTTAGACAATTTTACTCTGACTCCTTCCAGTTTACACCGAACCTGAATTGAACATCGTTTGTGTTGTTGGTTTTAACAGGAAGCGGGGTCCGGGTAAAAATCTGCTCAAGGCCTCAAAAAGCCTGGCTTTGGCCCTGGTTACAAGTTCTCATTATTAGTCACAGAAATGCATTTTTACCCTGCACACAAGAGCTGTTAATGCTCTTCCAGATTAAAACTTGTGTACCAAGTTGTAGCAAATTTTCCATTTCTAAGTAGGTCCAACTGGGAATAAACCAAGAAACAGACACTGAATCTTCTGGAAATATGATGTAATCTCTTGTGACTTGGATGGTTAGAGGCTGGTACCATGGAGAGGGATGTTGGAGGTTCCCATTTGGACCCGGTACCTCAGTAACCAGTCCCTCGACAACCGGAAGTGACGCAGGGGGTGGACCGATGACACCTTCTTGCGAGTGTTTTGCTGCTCTAGATTGAAAATAAACTCCCATATGAGCCCGTTATTGTAAATTCAAAACCACGTGTAGTGAAATAAACCGAAACAGACTCTCCACCGAAAGAATTACACCTGCTTAATGTCATTTAATCTGATTTTTAGTTGAAACTGTGAGACAGAGTGTCGGCTAATGGCTTCATGTCACAAGATTAGCTGGGCTTGCTGAGACAAACAGCAGGTCATGTGACCACAGAGGGAGACATTTACAGACAAACCCTCTCCAAACAAAGCTTTAAAACCACCAGCGTGACCGTTAATGTGACACCGTTAACCTTGCGTAAGTCGCTGCTAACGCGGTTAGCTCTAACTTTATAGGTTTTAAGGTCGTTTTAAACTGATGGACTAAACGGACTAAATGTTTCTTTGTTTTTTTACTTACCGAACCAGGGCGTCGTTCGTCAAGGCTAACGCCGCCAACACCAACACGACCAGGCTCCTCATTGTGCCAGAACCGGGACCAGCAGAACCACAATGACTGAGCACTTCGACCTTTTTGTCGACAAACAGCCGACTTTTATCAGCTGACCCAGTCACGTGCCTCCGGAACAGCACGGCGGTGACGTCACCAACGGTCCTCCATCTTTTTCATTCCTGTTTTAAGCTGAATTAAAAAGAAGGGAAAAAGCCAACACAATTAGCACAAATACCAGAGTAACAGCGCTAAAACGAATTAATCTGATTTTTTTTCCCAACAGAATAAGCGAAAATACTGGCACAAAGTAAAAATCCCATTTTACAAATTTGGAAATATTCTTGAAAGAGAATTTGGGAATTTGTTTTACACTGTAGAACCTTTTTTTTTTCTAAGTGAACTATAAAAAGCATGCGATATGCCAAAGTTGACTAATATTGTTTTTCTATTTAGCCTTTCTGACTGAAAACAATCACTATATCACAAAATAATGCTTAAATACTTGATGAATTTAAAGAATAAGCCATATGTGGTCAAAAAGAAAAGAAAAAAAAAGCCGACTTTTCTAGACATAGAAAAAGGCATGTGTGCATTAGATAAAGCAACAATCATTCTATTAAGATAAGTTAAGGTCTTGTCTGTTTTACTGTTAAATCATTTTCTGCTGCATTTTATAGTAAAAACGAGCAAACAGGTTGGTTGACTCAAAAAACAAACATTTTATTTCAAGAACTTTGGTTTGACGTTATCAGCAGTAAATCATTACCCAGCACTGCTGAAGCTGCAGTTTTGTCAGAATGAAGCTGTTGCCTTGTAATGCTGAGGACTGAACAGCGAGTGGCTGCCTCGTCCTACAGATACATCTCACTGTCAAAATCATCTGATTGTAGTTTCTTATGCATTACAGGATCTGTCTGTAATATTAAAATTACACCAGGTAATTGTCAACTAAATATCTGTTTATCTAAGATTTAGCTTAATGTTTTAACTGTAGCTTAATGTATATTTAAACATTTAGCTTCAGAAACATTGAAACAATTAGCAAAGTACAAAACATTATATTTAGATAAGATGTTTAATTGAAGTTGGTTTTAATATACGGTCTAACTGGAACAACAGGGCAACAGTCTGACAGGAAAAGGACAAACTGTAAAAGTGACTCATCAAAGAGGCCTGATGCAGTGTGACAGTGACTTGCATTTGTTTTCTATCATAATGAAAGCTTCCACAGCAACATGAGACCACAGAATTGCACAAAAGCACCAATCATGTGAACCCAAACTGCACTCAGAGCAGTAAAAGTGCCGACTTGACAGGTTTGGAAAATCATGAGAACATTAAACAGAGACAAAAAAAAAGGAACATGAATCACAAGCCAGAGCTGAGAATCAGGAACGTGATTCACATTTAGCAACACCAAGAAGGACAGAGCGAGTTTTCAGCTGATTAATAGAAGCTTCCCAGATAGCACAGAATGGTTTAAACAACATTGAATCAACGTTGACGGCTGACATTGAACTAACATTGAAAGTGGTCGGTAACTTGTATGTTGAATCAACGTTAGGGTTTCAACCATAACTGACATATCAACGTTGATTCAACCATCATCTGTATGTCAACTTATATGCATATTGTGTTGATTTGACATTGAATCCATAAGGAATCAATGTTGATTCAACCATCATCTCTCTGTGGATCTTCTTCCACATTTTGGTTGATCTTATATTGAATCTAAGTTAAAGAATCATTGATTCATGTCCACCTTTTGGTCCGATAGGTCCACATCATAACATACCACTAAAGGTTCTTTACTGGTGTTAAACACATCATTCTGGTGACGATGGGTATTATGTTATTCAAAATTAGCTTACATTACTTAAATTCCTAAAATGTGGTCACACAGACTTAAAAACAACAACATAGCACTTTGTTTAAACATTTTACTTAATGTCATTCTTGTTGTCGTCCCTTTGGTTGCCTTTCAATGCCTCCCTCCTGCTCTGGCGCTTAGCGAAACCATTTCATGACAGTTTCCCTGTAAGTTTGGTCCGTTTGGCTCAAACTGGCGAGCAGCAGCTGAAAGACACAAAGAAATTCATAAAGATAGAGTTTATATCACATACAATTTCTTATTATCCCCTCTCCTCACCTTGTTATCCGCTCCCATGTCCAGGTTCTGGTTTGTGCAAAAACTGTCCAATGAAAATATTCACACTGGCAATGAATGGATAAACTTGAGTATTTGTAAAACAGAGGATGCAATACGTTATTGGAGTTGGGTTACAAATATCTACTAAATGGCACAATAACAGCACAGATTCTGATTCATCAACAGTCTCATTTCTTATAATTAAAATTTAAAGTCCTTTCCAGTGGAGGAAACTCACCTAATATGCAGAATTGTGTCCTTGAAAGGCTTTTTACTCTGGGAACAGCCATGTTTGTTCCCAGCCCAGTTGAAATGACTTGCCAGGCTTTTGTTATAGAAGTCGTCAACATTGTTCTTGTCATGTTGGCTGAATTGGTGCCTCCTACTAAAGCCAGCCAAGCAAATCTACCTCAGAGATAAGAAGGCACAGTGTTACACAGCAGCAGGATATCATGTCATTTAACAACACAGCAGAGACATAACCTTGATTTGATACTGAATATATGCACTGATATTCCACTCCATAGTGTTCATTCATGGTTTCAAGGAGTTATCAAAATCTGATTTAAAGTTACCTTTTCAACATAACTAGGCCATCACTGCTTATTGTCTTACTAAGCTGCAACATCAGCACAACACAATGCAGTTAGTTAATAAATAGGTTAAGATAAAAGTCGATTGGTCAAACTTACCACAAAAGTGCTGAGAGTTGAACAATTAAATTCAGAAACAGGTTGCACCGAGCCAACTGCAATTGGTTGATGTGGTTGGGACATACCAGTCGTGTAAAAGGGGGGAGGTGGACCACTTGACTCCTTGTAGTGATTCTACGTCAGGGGTGGGCAACTCCAGGCCTGGAGGGCCAACTCCAGGCCTCGAGGGCCGGTTTCCTGCAACTTTTAGATGCATCTCTACTTCAACACACCTGAGTCAAATAATGAGGTCATTAGCAGGACTCTGGAGAACTTGACTGCACTTAGGAGGTGATTCAGCTGTTGGGTTCAAGTGTGTTGGACCAGGGAGACATCGAAGAGCTGCAGGACGCCGGCCCTCGAGGACCAGGATTGCCCACCCCTGTTCTACGTTGTGTTTTTGTGTCAACATATCAGACACAAATAGTCAGTCATAAGATTAACAGACAAGTAAGAAGATGAACAGAATCACAACCCAATGTTGTCACACATAGAGCTTAAATTATAACGTGATTAACCCTCACCAAAAATAAAAGTAGCTTCACCCAGAGCCAAAGGAGGAGGGGAGGTGAGTGCCAGGTGAGGGGGGGTGGAGGTATGGGGGGGGGGGGGGGAGGGCATGGGGGGGTTGAATGGTTGAATGGGGGCAGAGGGCATGGGGGCGGGGTTGAATGGGGGGGCGGAGGGGGGCGAAAAACAACTGACATTGATTGAATATTTAGATTCCTAGTTCTTCCCCAGACCTGGTCCCCAAGACAAACTGACCTGCGTTTTTCAGTTCAGCAAAACCCTGTTAATCAGATGTCAATTAAAATCATGTGAGCTGAATTAGGGAAATGCCCAAGACCTGTAGGGCCTGGAGGACCAGTGCTGAAAAACGCTGGATTCGACTGGCATTTAATTTGTTAGATTTCAACCACAAAGCAACATTGATTCAATGACACAGTTTCAACGGTTAGAATCTGATGGTTGTTTCATGGTTGATCCACCATCAGTTGTCGACTTCAACCAAATATCAACCAATCTCACTATAATTCAACGTTGATTTAACATCGTGTGCTATCTGGGTAATCAAATTACTGAGTCCCTCCGCTGGCCAGATTGATAAACTCACCAAAGTGACAGTTTGAGTCTGGCTGCAGGCAGGAAACGAATCATTTAACAGTAATATCTGGTCTCACAAACAGACTAGATTTTGTTTAATTTGGTCAAACTTTGGGAAGTCAGTAATGAGGTAACTCATTAACTGCAGAGCAGCAGCTGCTTTAAATTAGGAGAAATCTCAGCACTGCAAACCAAAACAACGTTTTAAACCAGTGTCTTATTCTGGAGGATGAACAGTCCATCACAACACAAACATCCACAAACTAGCAGCAATGGAGACAGAGCAATTAGCCTATTTTTGACTTTTAAAATATTTGAAATTTTCCTTTTCATTCTCATTGGTTCTCCTCTTCTTTCTTCCCAGCTGCACCTATTCACCTTTGATTAGCTCTTCTGGTCCCTTTTGTCATTTCCAGAGTCCCTCAGTAAATTTAAATTGTGCAGTTCTCATTTCTCTCCTTTGCTTCATGGTTTTCTGGTTTTATTGCAGTTTTCTCTCCTAAATTATGTGTTTTATGACAACCTGTTCTGTTATTGCATGAAAAGGACAGCAGGGGGAGCTCTGACTATGTATGTTTCAAAATATGTTGTATGTAGAGAAGAAGAAGAGAACGCAAGTGAGTAAAGAGAGAACTGAAGCTGAGCTGATGACTGCTGCTTATTTCCACTATTTCAAAATAGCAACACCACAACACAGCCCTTAACTCCAATCTGCATTTTGAAATTTAATCAAATACGACACATATGATCAGCTAAAACAAATCAACGCTTCACCAGAAATCTTTTAAATATGACCAGAATTTCACAATATTATCTTTACATTAGTAAATATTTTGCACATATTGTATCTGTTTCCACTCAGACCAGTGATGATTTTATCAGGCGTCCAGCAATTAGCTGGGGCCAAAACTAATTAATCCAGTAAGACAGTAATATTCTAAAATGTTAATTTTGATTCATTAAATACATAGATTTTAACAAGTTAACCTTTTTAACAGTCCACTACAAAATGGGATTAAAAGAAGTTAAATTTTTGGATTACACGTCTTCCAGGTGAACAATTAGCAAATCACAATTGTTGACATTGACAACAACTGTCGATTTTATGATGAATAAATAAAGTTTTAAAATGAAATAACTGAACAAATAAAACAAAAGGATAGTTGCTTGCTAATTTATTGATGAACAGAAAAAGGCTATTTTGAAACGAGTTTTAAAATAAATACATTTGATGTATCCTGCTGTTTTTAAAATGTTTTTCATCAGAATGAGACACTTACAACTTAAAATCAATAAATTCCTCTGATCGCTCTGGAGGAAGTTTGAGTTGTCTGAATAAATAATTTCCTGTTTTGTCAACGTGACTTTATTAAATGTTTACTTGCAGGTCCTTAGATTAGAAACACAGCAACTCTGCAGGCATTCTTCTGACTCGTTTCGTTTGATACAACAAGCACAGAAGTGGAAATAAATGAACCTTTTAGTGATGAATGAGCCCCGAGTAGGAGAGGGAATCGTGCAAAGATGCTGATTTTCCAAGGATGCAACGTTTGAACGTTTGATGAAAGAAAACAAGCAGCGGAGAATCACCTCATGATTGAGTCAGTGTACATTCAGAAAACCCTCAAATCTGACTGCGTCTTTTCATCGAAGCCTCATTTACTGGTAAATACCGACTGCAAGTCACTGAAAAGTACAAAAAGTTTCTGCTTAAGTGTTTTTGATGAGTTGGAAAAAGATCTGGCTGAGATAAAAGAACAGATAGATGAGAAAAGACAACATTTCACAGGATGACACATCCAGCGGAGGGTTTAGAGGGAGAAAACGACATGTTTGTCTGACAGTAGAGGTCCAAGTGTTTCTCCGAGGTGTGGGTCAGAATCCAAAGTGGGTATCGCTCATCTTCACCTTCAGCCTCCTGCTGAAGCATCGCAGCAGGAGGCTGGCACTTCTAATCACCGGCGCTTTGAAGCCCAAGTGTTCAGAGAAACAACCAAACCGAAAATTACTGCTTCCTCCGTATTGATGACTACTCCACTACTCCATGACTACTTTTGTTTTTATGTATTTTAATTATGTAATGTGAGGAATTCTGAGTAGTCAGTATCTTAACGCAGTTTTAATTAATGGGGACCTATTCTACGAAATGTTCTTTTGCATGATTTTATGCTTTCATTTGGTTTCCACTGCCTCTAAAAAACCCAAGCATTTAAACAAAACCGCTCAGCCATTTATTGGCATTAAATTAATGGTTTTTTGATGTTTGAAAAATTAGCCTTTTCAAAAACCTCCCAGTTTTTAAGTCACTTTCAACAGGTACTGCACTGTTACCTAGCAACCCCAGCAACCCCGTTATCTAGCAACCCGGAAGGCGCACCGCCCCTTACTTAGCAACCCTAATGAAGAAATGGTCTGTTTCAAAAACTTTCAGAATGTAAGGTAACAGATCAGCAGGTGCCAGTCATTATTTAGCAACTGCAGCCAAACCCAGCCCGTTACCTAGCAACCCAAGCTGAGCTCCAGCACATTTGGTATGCGCTGCACAATGGCTGCTGGAAAACACAGGTGTTTTCTTGTTGCCTTACCATCCAGAAACAACTTGCTGCATTCTTGATAGTTGTACAGGAGGCTCCACTAATGCTTTTCAAAGATGTAGATTTGAAAAGCATTTTCAAATGCTTTTGTTTTAATTGGGCTTCTGTTGGCAGCCCTTTTTAGGTGCAAACAGAAAAAGGCTGTTTGCTGTTTGGGGGAGATTTAAAGTGACAGAGACTCTAAAACAGTCCATTCAGAGAGGAGCTCAGAATGGGCAGAACTGCAGACTAAAATCCCTTTAACTAGGAACGACTTACTGAACATGTTCAATATCACACATAAAGCTATGCTGCCCTGTTCTAGGAAGCACAATGGGTCACCTTACCGAGAATCATGGATGAATCCTCATGGAGAAGTCAAGCTATCAGAGATTCTTTTTCCCAGCAAACTGGTTCCAGTGCTGAACCAGAGCATGTTTGTGCCACCTATTTCTGTTTCTACAGCTGCAAACACACAACCAGCAGAAGAAAGAACACTAAGTCACTGAGACGGACAGCCAGTCAAAATGTCAGAACAATGTCTTCATCTGTTTGGTCATTTTTTTAATCTTTCATTCAAATTGCCCAACAAACAAACACAGAGGCTCAACAGGTGTAGCAACTCTCCCATGTACGTTTGTATATTTACACACGTTACAGCAGCCATATTACAGGAATAAAGATGTAATATAACTTTATTCTCATCACATTTTGACTTTATTTACGTAATTTTATATTTTATTTTTTCATTTTTTTGACCCTTTGTAAAGAAAAACACAAAGTGTTTGTTTTTTCATAGCTCAGCTTTATGAAAAGCAAAGCTATGTTTATGCAGAGACTTTGACTGAAAACCTGACTTTCCTGCAGCCAAATCAGCCTTTATTTAAACTTGGCTAAATGACTCGCATTTGTTCTTAAAACCACTTTCTTGCCTTGATTTTATTCTATTTCATTTTTGTGACAAAAAGTTTGAACAGAACCCAAGCTTGTTAGTCATCCAGCCTCCTGTGGATCTGTCCTCATTACTCTCTCTGTATTAGTCGGCAGTTTAAATGTACGACTCGGAAATGAATGAGTTTGGCTGGAAGCTGCTCACCGGATTGATTTGCACAGAAACAAGTCATTTCAAATTAAAGCCTCATTATAATCAGAACAATAGAGGGAAAGGTTGGGATGATTAAAAACCATCAGCACAGTCTCTTTATGGAGCTGCAGGTTACAGATGTTCTCTCCACGCTACTCCCTTTAAAGTCCAATCACAAACCTGAAAAATTATAGCAAATAAATTCCTCACCAACATTTAGGGACTTACCTCCATGATTAGCTACTCAGTGATTAAAAAAGTATTAAATACCAAATACGTTTTTGGTATTTGTATGTTTTGATGAAGTGGCCTAGTCAAAGCCAAGACATGATGTACAGCCTAACTGATCCACATACTCAGATATATTTATACATATTTTATGTATATTATTTATATATTTTCTTTATACATATTTTTAATTGTCATTATTTTAAAATTGTGTTAAGTAAATAAAACAATTACTGACTTCAATGGAGTGAACGTTTGTGCAATCAATTATTTTATGTCATTTATTTTTATTTAATTGACATTATTAAACAGAAATTGATTCTCACTTTGACACTAAAGAATTTTATTGTAAAAAGAAACACATTTTGTTGAGTAAATAAAACAAGTAGTAGCTGGAAGGGGTTGAATATTTATGCATTCAATTATTTTATGTCACATTAATTTATTTAATTGTCATTATTAGCCAAAAACCATCTAATATTTTGACATTAAAGGATTTTATTGTAATTTTTTTTATCAAAAAACTCAGACTTAGTTGATGGTGATTGATTTGTAAGCAGTGTAATGGGTAAAATGGGTGATGGGCTTCCAGGGACAGTTAAATTATTAGTTAAATGTGATTTACCATGCTTTTGTTTCAGAAGCTACAAATGACCTAAACAGTACCGGTGTGACAGCATGAAGTAGGTCTCTGTAAAGAAAATATAAGAAACAGAAGAGAAAGGGCAAAATGAGACGAAAATAAAGAGTGTGGATGAAAAAACACTGATGGTTTTCATTAAGGAAGGAAAAAATCCCTCCAATGTGAGATGGCATGAAAACATTTAGCTAAAAGTGCAGCCAGCATGTCTGGACCGGATGGACGAAGTCGGCGGCCCCATCGCGTCGTCGTCGTCGGCCCCGTCGTGGACGCCGTCGGCCCCGTCGTGGACGCCGTCGGCCCCGTCGTGGACGCCGTCGGCTGTCCCGTCGTGGACGCCGTCGGCTGTCCTTCCTGCTGATTTCATCAGGCGGAGGCGGAAAAATCAAACACATCAGTTTGTTCTTTCATCTTTGAAGGCTTTGTTCTCGTTTCGTCTCTTTGAGATGAAGACGCTTTTATTCGCATATGTTCATCGACCGTGAAGGCCCAGAATCACCAGCGTCCGTGAATTAAGGCGAAGTTTTCTGCAACTTCAAACACGTCTGTGCGCTGAAAACACAGATACAACAGCAGATTAGCAGAAGCTTTTAATTTGAAATGTCTAAGCACCCAAAGCAGCAGGTTTTTCTTTTTTAATTTTGTCTTGTACTTAGAAATTTGAAAAGGTGCAACTGCTGCTTTGTAATTGTGAGATACAGAAAAAGGTACAAAACGCAAAGATTTTTCCTCTACAACTTTAACTTCAGTCACAATCCACAAATACTTTAATAGAAACCACTAAGTTACTTTGCAGAGTGAAATTCTGTCTTAACACAGAATCAGAGCAAACTTTGGGTTGTTGAATTCACTGAGCTTTGTTACATTTAATTAAAAAAAGCTTTTGTTTCAACTAAACTTTAGTTACTTTTACTCAGCGACATTTACTGGAGTAACTTTAGGAATATTTTTACTAATCTGCATTTTTTACTTTTACTTGTTTCATTTCATTATGAAGTATTTCTACTGTTACTTGAATAAAATTTCTACCCACTGAATGAAAAACCAAACATGTTTTAACTAAAGATTGACCAGACCCAGAAACACACCTGCAGTTTTTCTTAAAGTTTCATAAGTTTTTGTTGAAAGAAACTGATTTTAAACATTTTCTGTTGCCTGATTTTGTGATTTTTTTACTTGTATGAATTATTGTCATTTTGGTTTCCAAAGTTTCTGCACATTTTGATCCATCTGATGATGAATTTTTAAATATTAAGTGATTCATAATTTGATCAGCTACTCAGTAGACTTTTTACCAAATACTTTTTTACTCTTGAGTAATTTATTGGATGGCTATCTTTTACTTTTACTTGAGTAAAAATATGTTGAAGCAGTTCTACTCTTATTTGAGTTTGGAAACTCTGCCCAGCTCTGACTTTAACAAGTCAAAGATTTAAGGTCAATTTAAGAAATTGAATTTCTGTTTGAGATCATTAAAGTATTTTCTAATTGAAACATTTAAGTTAAACTTAGCTTTGTTTGAAATTCCACCTTTTACTGTAATTACTTTGTGCATCGCTCCTTTTATTTAACTAAATAACTGAGTTCATTGTTTTGATTGTAATCAGAGGAAACCCACTCATCCAAATTCCTGCTGAGATTCAAACCCAAAACCTTCTTCCTGCAGAGCCGACAAACTTCACAAAAACTTTTTTATTCCAGGTATAAAAAGGCAGCGAGGAAAACGGCGTAAAAAAAGAATCATGAGGAAGCAGAGCAGACGCTTTGAGAATGTGACAGTAAAAAGTCAGGCTTGTTTACATGCACACACTCCTGCACACAGAAAGGTGGCCTCTAAAAACACACATCCAGTTTCCATGGAGACCAGATGAATTAAAACTAGCTGGAAACCAAACAAGTAAACTTTTTAGCTCCAAAAGCAAAGATGAATAGTCACGGCTGTTAATGAGTGCGATAATTAAAGTGGATTTTGAGTGGATATGCTGTGTGTTTGGGATCCTGTCTGGATTTCTTTACACTCACATAGTTTTAGAGGAGACAGGCTTCATTCTCCTGGGAATTAAAGGTCGAGCAGCATCACTTTAATCGTGTGTCACTTGCTTGTGCTACGTGAAGAAGAAAATTAGGTCCCAGATGCAAATCAACTGGAAGCAGATGAGGAAGAACTTACTGTAGAAATAAAAACATTTACAGCGACGGTGAAATATGAAGATAACAGGAAACTAGGAGCAGACTTCAAAAGAAACTGAGCAAAATGGATTATCTATCACCAGATTATCCCCAGATTATCAATCAGGAGCCAGAGAAATAGATTTCCTACAGTGTAATTAAATCCAGGAATGTTTTTTACTTTCAAAGTGCAGCTGGAAATGATATTAACTGTAACAGCGTCTACTCTTACTGACAGTTTAGGAGATGAGCATTTGTGAGGTCAGACACTGATGTTGGACAATAAGGTCATTCTCATCCCAAACATGAAACCCTGAGCTTGTAAATCACTTTAACTCTCTTGACCTGGTTTCTGTAGTTTCTACATTTATTTTTACACATTTTGTGTTGCACCCTGCGCTGCCTGCAAATCCAACCGAATGATTGTAGCAACAATGAAAACCCATAAATCAATAATACTGCTGCCTGGGATGATGAATGTATGTACATTTCTGACCACATTTCTTGATAATAGTTTCTCACACTGCGATGCAGTTATTTCTAGATCTAGTTTGTAGAAACAACAGTTTCCAGAGATGAAAAGCTGCAAGTCATCATTGCTTGATAAATAATTCATAAATTAACAGTTTACTCTTTCATTTTCCACCTTATGCTCTGATAACTTGTTCACTCCATCCTGAAAACCGACCCGATCTTCTTCTTTGGTGTCTCCTCCACAAAAGGCTTAAAGGATTTCACCCATTTCATCCCATTTCCTCCTCACAAACCTTCTGTGTGTGATGATGATCAACATTATGTGAGTGAGTTTCTTGGTATTGCAGAGTTGGAAATATATTAAAATAAAATGAAGCTGCGTTTATTGTGCGTAATGCTTCATTATTCTCCGGCAGAGACATTCAAACGAATATGCGGAGCCGCAAATCCCTCTGCAGCGGGTTGTGCGGAGCCGCAACTCCGTCCGCAGCGGGTTGTGCGCAGCCGCAGCTCCCTCCGCAGCGGGATGGCGGGTTGTGCGCAGCCGCAGCGGGCTGTGCGGAGCCGCAGCTCCCTCCGCAGCGGGTTGTGCGCAGCCGCAGCGGATCACGCTGCAGCCAGATCTCAGCTGCGTTTTGTTTTCTGTTAATGAGGTCGTGATTTCTCTGACCGCATCCATTACTGCCCTCTAAGATAACCCTTAAATTAAAAATTATATTAATCCTCTGCGGGCTTGAAACATGAAGCTGCATTGGAACAGCAATCATGTTGGAAATGTATTAAAATTAAATGAAGCTGCGTTTATTGTGCGTAATGCTTCATTGTTCTCCAGCAGTGACATTCAGATTCATCTTTTGCTCCGTTTTGATGGCAAAACAGATTTGATTTATTGAATTCAAATTTAATCTCCATCCATTTATTCACTTCGCCCCGTTCCGTTTGCAGAGTTGGGTTCCTGGACTCGTTCCCAATCCAGACCGAATGTAATTTATAATATTGAGTCTGGACCGAAACACATAAATCCACTGATAGATGTTACGGTCTGAGCTGCTCTATGTGCATCAGAATGTCAGATATAATAAGGTCATCAGTCTCAACTACAGACTTTGAAACTTAAATAAGGGCCAGAATAATCTACTCAAAATATTGTCTTCCAGTGGTGAGAAATATTGATGAAAAAGTATTACTTCCAATGTCAAACTACTCAACTGATAAGATGGGAAAAATATCATCTTTTAAGTGAAATAATCTATAATTTTTAAGTTAATTTGTCTCCTTTCAAGTGCACTAAGATATTTGCACTATAACTAGACTGAGATTGATTGTGAGTTTTTGAAGTGTAGCAATACTTCAAAATATTTTTACTCAAGTAAAAGTAAAAAGTACAACATTGTACAAATACTCCTAGAAGTAGATTTTTAAATGTAATAGAGTAAATGTAACTCCTCAGGTCTGCTGGTTTGGGATCGGAGGTTTCTTCGTCTCTGCCTTCAGTTTCATCCATCCTGTAAAAATGAAACAGCATCACGTTTCTCATCAGCAGCTTTATAAAGATTCAATTGAAGTAATTTTGTGTGCAGAGAATTTTGCATCTTTGATGTTATCAGGTTTCAACAGAATCATGATCAGAAAATCAAAAATCAGGTTTTTGCTTTTCAAGATGTCTTCTGGTGTTTTGCTTTTTTTTGTCACATTTAAATGTTTCAGTTCAACAAGCAAACTTTAATTCCTATTTAACAGAAACAGTGTTTTTGAGCTCAGCTGAATACAGACAAAGATTTGTTCATATTTGTATTGGAAACAGTGAGACGGTTTTGTTTTATCAGAGCTAATTTTAGCTCCTCTCACCTGCACACCAACTGATGCTCCACAGCTTTAACAGGCTTTAAGGGAAGTCAGGAAACCTTCATTGAACGAGGCCTGGACTCTGATTATGACTCTCGTCGTTACTTCCTGTGGATTAATTGGTCAAAGTCAAAGATGGACAGGAAAGTGGATCAGCTGTCGTCTTTCTGCTGAGATGAAAATGTGTTTATCCTTTAATTGTTTCGTATCTTGATGACTGACATCTTTTTCATCCATCCATCCATTTTCCTGCACCCTTGTCCCTCCATGGGGTCGGGAGGGTTGCTGGTGCCGATCTCCAGCTATCGTTTCGGGTGAGAGGCGGGGTCACCATGGACAGGTCACCCTGGACAGGTCACCATGGACAGGTCACCTGGACAGGTCGCCAGTCTGTCGCAGGGCAACACAGAGACACACAGGACAAACAACCATCCACACTCACACTCACACCTAGGGACAATTTAGAGGCCAATTAACCTGACAGTCATGTTTTTGGACTGTGGGAGGAAGCCGGAGTACCCGGAGAGAACCCACCATGCACAGGGAGAACATGCAAACTCCATGCAGAAAGACTGGGGCCGGGAATCGAACCCAGAACCTTCTTGCTGCAAGGCAACAGCTCTACCAGCTGCACCACTGGGCAGCTCCATCTTGTTCATATTGATCAAAAGAAGGTAAAAATGTTTAGAATCAGCTTCTTTGGTTATTAAATCATTGGAGATACAAACCTTCTACCTTATTATGGATAATGTGAAAATATCCAATCAAGTATCAACCATGTTGTTTGTTTTTCTGGCACTTTAATTTCACCCAGACACTGGAGGCAATTCGGAGGACCTGTTGAGATGCAAATGTTTATTGTTTTCACGCCAAATGAATTTTGGGGAGTGAGGCAAAATGAAGGTAAAATTAAACCCAATAAACTTCAGCTGGTGATCGCTGCTGTGTGCAGCTGCAGCTGCAGTCTCACACAAGATGGGAAACTTGATTGGAGCCATTTGATTTTTAAATGGGTCATCGCTTTGTTGAAGGGGGACGCATTGTGAAAAAAATCCGATTTTTCAGTTTGGGACTCAATTGCTTCTAAAAACGCTTTAAAAAATCACCAGATGTCTTTTGGCAATAAGTTAATGTTGTTTGTTGTCTGGAAAACAAGACATTCCAAAAATCTTCCAGCCCACAACCTGGCACTGCGCCGTTACCTAGCAACGCCAGCCAAGCCCAGCCCGTTACCTAGCAACCAAAACTCCAGAATGATTGGTCAGCTGGGTTTGCCACTTTATCCTGAAAAGTAAAAAATTTGCGTGAAAATACTCAGAAATTTTAATATAGATTTCACATATTTTCTAGAAAAAAATTGAAGCTTGTAAAGTCATAAACTTTTGACGTTTGTAAATTGTCTGAATTTCAAAAGTAGAAAATTATCTTTTAGGACCAGAAAATTCCATATTTTTTTCTGAGATTATTCTCAAAATTTAAGATTTTTATTCTGGCAATTTTGCAATTTTCTGATCTCAGAAATGTCTTTGTTTTTGCTAGAAAATTACGGAGCTTATTGTAAAAAAATATGATTTTTTTCTCACAAATGTTTGACTTTTTGAGCTCAGAAATTCTTTTCTGCTTTGATCAGAAACCAGATCACCTATATATATATATATAATAAAATAATAAAATACAAGAGGAACCAGATTTAAAAAGATGCAAACTTCTCCAACTTATGCAAGAAATGTAGAAGCAATAATATGTGCAACCATCAAAACAAATAGGATTATAGATTTAGATCGCTTGCAGTGTTCAAAAGTCTTATGTTCATTAAATGTTATGTTCATTTGGAGCTGGGAACTGTGCCATCCTTCCACATGTTGTGTGTAAACTTTCTCCAGCACCAGGATTAAAACCTTAAGAGGCGTCCAACTGGAGCGAAGGAAGTGAAGGAGGTCTTTGAAATTCCCACTCGGGTTGTTTACCGACTCCTGAATCCGATAAATTGGGCAGCGTGTTTTGAAGTGATTTTTAAAGTGTGTGTTTTGGCCGTCAAATCAACAGAGTTGTGTTTTTCCTCTTATGTCTGAGCTTATAAGTGTTTTTTGTACAAATGGTCCAACGCAGCCGGATGAAATCAACACACATCGTTTCTGAGGCTGACGGTGATCATCCAGATCCACCTCCACTGCCACATTTTAATTTCCACAGTGATGCAACTTTTCACATCTCTCTACCTGAAAGCTGAATGAATTATTCATTTCCATTAGAATGTGAAACAGCATTTTCATTCTGAGATTCTCTGAGAGACTCTCCTGCAGAGGATTTCACTCTGATTGTCCCTCTAAATATAAATGTGCTTTATTTTGGTCTACTGTGTTTCCTTCCTTATTCTTGTGGCCATTGCATCACTGTGGAGGATTTATTCATTTCACCATTTCTGAGGAGATGTTACAACTTCCTGAATGTTTACATCCACAGCTATCGGCTGTAAGACAAAGAAAAGCTTAAAAACAAATTCCTGTTTTTGTAACAACTTAATCCTTCCGTGAAAAATTTAGAAAAATGAATTTGAAGGAAATTGAATTTGAATCAAGGAAAATATTAGTGGTGGGACTGTAGTTATTCAAAAATTATATATGAAAAAAAAGATAATATGTATTACTTTTAATCAGGTTTTGAAGTTTCTATGGAAGAGGATTAGAGCCAAAAATAATTTTGACTTTTTCTCAAAATTTGAAAAAACATTATCTGCAGTGATACAGCAAACATAGTTACTGCGTTAGGTTTCTAAATATAATGCAATTGTTTTCATATGTAAGATCAATAAAATCGATAGAGCGAATGAATCAAAATTAATGCATTAAAGTCCCAGATCTAGTTTTCAGCCACAGCATTTCCTCTAAAATAATGTAACTCATGCTTTATTTACACTTTTATAAGTTGATACAAGTGTGTACAAATATTTATTCACTAATCATTGACACTAGTCCAACTGTATAACATGATCATGTTATAATTTTACAACACAACACTTTTCAAAATGGGAAAGACAAGAGAACAAATCGTTAAACTGAGACAGAAATGTGCTGATCTTCGTGTCTTGGAACAATGCTTTGGTTGAAAGAGACAAACATTGAGATTGAATGAAAATATAGTTTTCAAAAACTAAAATAACTTTTTTTTACATACTAATCTAAGCATGAACTATTTTCACTAACATTATCTTATATTTGTTGAGTAGATGTGGAGGAAACCAGAAAGCTTAGAAAATATGATCACTTTGTGTTGCATCTGACATTTCTGATTTAAAAGTCGTGGTTTTGTCCTAATTTCTTTCTGAATAGTTTTTGGGGAGGATGTGAATAATCCAGGTGCTGCAGATGGTCCCTGCATAAATCTGTTGTTTCTTCACAAGGAAATGTTCATGTAAGTAAATTAAAGGTTGGATTTTTCTACATTCTCCAGCAGGATATTGTTCTTCTGCAGTTAAATATGAATTTAATTTGAAGGCTTTTTGCACATCTTTACCAAGCATGTCTGTAAATCTGAAGATGGGGTTTGTTTTCAGGGGAAATAAGTAGAAATTATTCATTTGGAACAACCATTTCCTCAACTCCTGCCTGTGGGATTTCAATCCAATACAGATGAATTAGAGGAACTCTACAGAAATGTACAGATCGCTGCCTCCATTAGATAGAACATTTCTCAGAGATGAAAATGTCTCGTCAAGCTCATCGCATTAAGAGCTTTGGGGACAGAAACACAAAACTTTCTGGAGTTTCATGGCACAGAAAAGGAGAAGTTTTTATTTGCTGAATCACAAGCAGAACAAAAACTGCTGAAAAACTAATAGTGTAGACGTGTGAGTTTGGAGGACATGAACTTTCGGAGGTCAAAAACAGGAAATGGTGAAACTGAGATTGAAAAGAGTGGCGACAGATGATACGAGGTCAGCAACACCAAAGTTTCACATGTCAGTCAGCAAACATCCGTCAGGAAACCAGAAGGACCTTTTGGTTTCCACATAGACTGCAAAATGCCCAAATGTCCCTTTACACCCACTTCTGATTCACCAAGGGAGACTTATGTGGGCCAAAACACGCTGGTGAAAGTGTTTCCCCTCTCACTAAAGCAAATAAATAATAATTTAAAAAAAACATGAAACACATTTTTTTCTGCTGTTTTTTTCCTTAAGTTTTTTCTAAGACAACTTTATCAGGCAAGGTTTGGTTCACATTGTTTTCTAGAAAAAAACTGTTTGTGTCACAGTTATGCAGAGCAATTGATAACTGAAAAGGCGGGAGTCACCATGGCAACCGGTAACAGTTTTCAAAAAAGGCGGGATTCACCATGGCAACCACTGACTGTGGCTTCGTCTTTCTTATGTTGACACATTATCATCATCATTTTCTGCTTACCATGTAAGTTCATAGAAAGGTGACGTTTCTCTGCTGATTTATTGGAATAAACTGGAGATAATTAGCTTTTTTTTTTTTTTAAATCTACATTTAATCACAAACTGCTTGGTTGCACTACACCTGTCAAAACAGTTTTTGTTCTCAGGTTCGTTCATCCAGAATAAACAACCATGTCAGAAAACTGTGATCAAATCACATATACATGGTATTTATCCATAAGTCTCCTGTTGCTCTTCTGATAATCTGTTGAGCATATAGAGTAAAAGTTTAATAATAAATAGTAATATTTATTTGTTATCTCCTGCAGCAGATCCCTGTAATAAATTACTAAAAAGCATTTAGTTAAAAATGAATCTGCCTGCTTTAGGTCCAGATTTGCAGGAACTTTCTGTTTGCTGCCCTGAGACAAAGCGACACAGCTCTGCCTGAAACTCTGATTGTTAAAATAGTCGGATGGTGGAAGGGGACTTTTGTTAAGCCTTATTAAAGTGTTCAAAGTTTTACATTAATTAAAAGTGAGGGAATCATTTCAGGATGGATTAGCTGAGTTTTTAATTTGAAAGCACCTGACAGCTGTGTTAATACTGGACACTGCAAAACTATGAGAAACAGTGAGATCATTTAAGGGGATATAAACAAAAAAAACAAGTTAATTTACTTGCTAGTGCTGAAGAAATATTGCAATCAGTTTGATTTTGTGTAAAACTATGTAGGATTTGGGAAAGTGTGAATCTGCTTAAAATAGTATAACTCAGATTCTACCTCACAGGGCAGTGAATACGCATCCAAACCCACCTTCTTTACATCCCTTTGTACATGTAGGGAGAAAAATTCACAAGATTATTCTGTTGAAAGCATTTTACTAAGACCACTAGAGCAACGTGATAAAATAAATATTTTTTGAATTGATGCCTTTTTAAGAATGAATTTGCTTTGATTCAAATGATTTTATTTTATCTCGATCTGCCATGTCAGAAAAGTCTAGCCTGGCTGTCCAGTTGTCCATTTGGGTCTCTACTTCTCTAAACAGCCCAAGCACTTAAAAAAACATCCAGTAAGTTGATATGTTTTACTATTTGGAAAATGAGCCGCTTTATAAACCTTCTGATTGTTAAAGTACACTCCCACGTTACCTAGCAACGCCAGCCAAGCCCAGCTCTGTTACCTATAGCAACCAAACTGGAACGTCAGCACGTTTACTGCTGTATCTGCAGTACAACGGCTGCTGGAGTTTATAAGTGTTTTCTTGTTTACTTGCTATCCAGAAACCACTTGCTGCATTCTTGTTGGCTGTACAGAAGGCACCACTGATGCTTTTCAAAGATGTTTGGTTCTATAATTACGTATCTGTTTGCAGTCATTTCATGTACGATGCGGGTGTAAGGGTGCATTCAACACCAGCCCGGTTTAATCCAACTCCAGCCCATTTGATTAGAACGTGTGGTTTGTTTGGGGAGGTGTGAATAGATGATCGGACGAAAAGTAAACTGGTCCACCTCACTTCAGTTGAACTGAACTCTAGTGCGGTTCGAATACATATGTGAACACCAAGCGGACCAGAGACCTCCCCAAAAGCAGGAAATGGACTATAACACAGGGCATTCTGGGTAAGTACAAACAAAATAAATGTGCTAGCCTAGCGCTAGCAGGAAAAATGTATTGCAGTCTTTAGCCAATCACTAGAAAGAAATCCTTTTACCACTAAAATCTGACGCATCCATTTTTGCTTCAATGTCATGAAGAAGGAAGTCGTACTCAGTGTCTTCAGAGGTTTTTGAGTTGTTTCCTTCAGTGGCTCTTGGAGCAGCGCCCCCACAGGCCAGGAGAGGAACAGGTTTTTCAGAGGGTTTGGTTGATTTGACTCAGTGCAGAGTGAAAGAGAAACACAGCAGCTAGAAATGAAACAAATGCTGCTGTTTGGTCCAAAACTCCCTCAGCGCTGAGCTGGGGCCGTGGTCAGCAGCAGCAGCTTATTTCTATTTAAAGTGACTGTAAGTCAGCTAATTCTCAAACCAGGCTAAAATCTCTTTATGAATGAATGATTTCCTGCTAAGAAAGTAACGAGCATCTTTGTATGGCCTATAGATCATCCTAACCTGTTCAAAGAATCGTGACATTTCTCCTTTGAGGAGCTGATGGCTGGTTACAGGATCATGTGTCTCGGTTAGAAGAGGAGTTTTCTCTGTGAATGGATCCAGACGTAAGAGCAACATGTGTAAAAAGGTCTGGAGGATGTGACTCCATGGCAACAGAGTCGAATGCTGACAGCAAGGCTTTGCTGCAGAGACGTTCAGCTTTTTCAAAACTGTACACACCAAGTGTTTTTTTTTCTTTACTTTTTAAAATCACGGCCACTCTGCATCTCCTTCCTTCATCCTCGCTGTCAGCTCCCTAATCCCGTTGAGCTGCTTTTCCATCATCTTGTTTTCTTCTCCTGGATTTTATCTGTCGCCCTCCCGGCCATCCTCCCCCATTTCCAGAGCGAGACGGGAGACGGGAGGAGCGCAGGGCCCCGATCCCCCAACCTGTGACAGATGAGGAGGTGGAGGTTTAGCGTGGCCAGGAGCCAGACTTTCTCTCCTCCAGATCCATCAGCGATGCTGGTGGGCTGCTGCGGATTCGACATTTACCACCAGGGAAAGCAAAACTAAATACTTCTGACTCAAAACATCAAAAACATGCATCACAATGAAGGCATGTTGGTGGCTTTAAATGCAGGCAAATACAAAATAATTCATGAAGATGTCAAAGAAATTGGTTCACGTTCAAGTTGATACTCAGGGGGAAATGATTCTGTTTGCAGTAATAATTTATGTAAATGATGCTGTGGGATTATCTCTTCTTTTCTGGCCACTACTAATCTTCTTAATAGCTCCAAATACGATAAATAAATGAAATACTTCTTTATTTATCACAGTTAATTTTCCAGATGGAGACAAATAGCCTAATCAAAGCAAAATCCCTTAAACACCATCTTGTAATTACAGCTGAGAGTGATTCATTCATTCATTCATTCATTCATGAATGACTGAGAAGCTCAAACAATCACAGCAAAAACAAATTGAATCCCCGTTAAATTTCACGGTTTGCTGTATGTTTTTAGTATGTCTGAGTTTTCTGAGTGAATGGAAATGTGTTTATTTTGAAAGAGCAAAAACAAGCATTTAAAGTAATATAGAAATAAAAGATCCAGAAAATCTACAAGGTAGATTCTGCACCTTCCTGCTCCACCAGCTGCTGGTTTCATGTTTTTGTTTGTAGTTCTGTGTCAGTTTGATGAATATTATCTCTGTTTATTGTTGTTTTATTAAAGGCAAGACTCCAGATGGCTCACTCCGTCACACATGGAACTGGGAAGCATTTATGTGAAATTAAAGGCATTTAGTTCGGTAGGTATAAATGTGAGCTATAAACCAATCTGTTCATCAAATATCTCAAGAATTTGACCAAACATTTAGTTTTTTTCACAAAGCAAACTGTAATGGTAAAAGCCTGGAAATCTGAGGAATAAATATTTCAACAGGTATTTTAGTTGTAAATAGAAAACTATGTAATTTAGCTAAGTGGACTATCAAAAATAAAAGCTGGGTTCTGCTGACATTTTCCCTCATTTGTTGCTTAATTAAATAAATTATCACTTATTTATTTTTACATAAAAAATTAGAAAAATAAACAATTAATTTTGAACTAAACATTTATTTGGAGATAAATATTAAGTCTGTAAAAATGTACTTTGCAAATATATTACTAACATGGTGAAAATATGACATTAAAATAAACATCAATTTTTTTCTCTTTCATAGTCTAAATAAACCAACAATATTGCTGTTAATATTTTACTACAAGGGCTGCCCAGTGGCGCAGCTGGTAGAGCTGTTGCCTTGCAGCAAGAAGGTTCTGGGTTCGATTCCCGGCCCCGGTCTTTCTGCATGGAGTTTGCATGTTCTCCCTGTGCATGCGTGGGTTCTCTCTGGGTACTCTGGCTTCCTCCCACAGTCCAAAAACATGACTGTCAGGTTGATTGGCTTCTCTAAATTGTCCCTAGGTGTGAGTGTGTGTGTGCATGTTTGTTTGTCTGTCCTGTATGTCTCTGTGTTGCCCTGCGACAGACTGGCGACCTGTCCAGGGTGTACCCTGCCTCTCGCCCGAAATGACAGCTGGAGTTGGGCACCAGCAACCCTCCCGACCCCAGTAAGGGACAAAGGGTGTAGGAAAATGGATGGATGGATGGATGGATTTTACTACATATTTTTTTACTGGCTTTCAGTGGAGATAATTGGCAGGTTGTTCAGTTTCTCTCTCATATTAAGCTTCACTAACGCTGATATAATAACGTCGCAGTGGTTCTGAAATATAAGCTCTAAGTCTCTGCTTGTGAGCCCATTTTCATCGTCTCACTGGTTATTTTATTATGTATATTTTTTAAGTAGATTCTCTCTGAGAGTTTCCTGTCATAAAACATCCGTCTTTTGTAATAATAAAAAACTTCTTAGAAGGCATTAAATGTGACACAGGTCATGTTATAACTGGACTCCTCCGCATTAATCCTGCATTAATCCTGTATTAATCCTTAAATGAGGAATATTTGTTTTGTTGTTTGCCCTAAGCAGACTCTCGTGTTTCAGTTTCAGGAAGGATCTGAGGTTTCTGTTTTTCATAATCCTGACATTACAGTTTCATAATGATGTAAAACAGTAACATCTGCTGCCCTCCTTTTCCACTGGCTCCACCTCACAGCATCACATAAATTTATTCTCATTTGTTGATTTTAAATGAGGTAAAGGTTTCATTTCTTTGCAGTTCCCGTCTGGAACAACATGGCTGACATCTTTTAAAGCATTTGGCAGTAGATGTTTTTCTCCAAAAAGCTGAGTAAAGTTTATGGCAAGCAGATATTTTCTCAGTATGGATCTTCAGTGTGGTACTGAAACAAATTGAAATCAATATTTAGCAGCGTTTTGATTGCAGAATCTATAAAATGATGTGTAAATTGTTGAGCTTGTGACTCAGTGAAGGTGTCAGCTCACTGAGCTGACACCTTCAGAGACTGAATGCTGTTGGACTTAAGTTCAGTTTTCCTGAATTAAAGCAAGAAGGTTTGTTTTCTATCAACGGGGACGTTTCTAAATTTCATTTAGGACCTCAAGAATACAAAGGTGGATTGGGGCCATTATTGATTATTGGAACTCAGAAATGTCCTTCTTTCGGGACATTTTATATAAATACAACCAAAACAAACATGTTAGCCTAGCTCTAGCGCGAAACGCTAAAATCTGACGCTTTGTTTACATTTTGTGAAGAAGGACGCTTCACAAAATGTGAAGCGTCCTTCTTCACATTTTGTGAAGAAGGACGCTTCTTCCTTCTGTGTTGTTCACAAAAACAACACAGCGGTTTTTGTGTTGTTTCCTTCAGTGGTTCTTGGTGCAGCGCCCCTACAGGCGAGGAGGGGAACAGGCTGATCGAAGGGTTTGTGTGGTTTGACTCCGAAAATGTAGCAAATTTTAAAAATGTTGTCCCTAAATAAACCAAATCTACTGGATTATGCGGCGTGAAAAGACCCTGAAGGTCTATGGCTCATAACACTTGAAAATTAATAGATATAAATATATTCTTTAAATGTTAATATGGTCATTTAGACCCGAGGGTGGACATTAGCAGTTTGGGTTTCTAAACTAAAGTGATGGCGGTGACCAAGATGTCATTGGAAACGTGATTTTGAAAAAATGATTTGTGATTTATAGTAAGTGGCCATCTTGTTCGTTTTAATCCCATATAGAGTATTAAATAAGAAAGGTGGCTCTGAAGTCTCTTCCCTGTGACTCACTGGCTGTCAACTTGAATTCACAGCTTGAATTCACACTGACCCATTTTCACTGCATCAAAACATCCACAGAAACCTCTTTAATCCTGCTCAAACTGCCATCTATTATTTATTAAAATAGACACAAATCAACCCGTTTTCTTACCTTTTTAGTCATTTGTGATCCAGGTTTCTCCACAGCACCTGTTTTTGCCTCATCCCTCCTGCTCCTGTGGTGCTAATACCAGATTAGCATTCAGGGAAACGGGACAGAAAATACTGAAAATGTTCTAATTTTGCCTCCTGCTCGTCCTGATTTTCAAACCTTTCTTTTAGATGCCTCCCTCCAGCTTTTTCACCACAGAAAATATGAATTATGAGTTTTTATTTTGTGCTGTTGGGGATGCGCAGGTGTTGGTTTTATGCTGCAGTTTGCATGTGGATGCTGTCCTTGGGTTTTGTTTGGAACAATACTGCGGAGAAACGACTCCCACAGACACCCACCCTGGAAGACAGAGTGGGCTCTCCTTAGCAAACTGATGTTTACATTAATCAGTTCAGACGCTCGTTTGCAGTCTGGCTGAACGTAAACAGAATTAGCCGCCCGGAGCAGCCATTTGGATAACTTCATTAGGGATTTGCATCTTGCAGACTCATCCTGCATATTCATTCACACTCGCTGGTCACAAGTGGGAGGATGTGGACGGGTCAGAGCAAACACAGAACACAAGTAGAGTCTTTGCTTACAATAAATGTTCCCAAAAAGTATTAAGTCAAATAAAAACACATATATTTGTTTAAACTTTGATAACTAGTGGAAGCAAAATCACATGAAACTCCAGAATAAGTGGAAACTGCTGGCTAAAAAGCTACTTGTGTGAATCCTACAGCACTAACAGTGTTCTGCTAACGTGATAGCGCTAAACCAAGCTAATGGTAAAGTGCTAACTCGAGTTCAAATGATATCAGCTTTCAAGTACCATCATGATATTATAATTTGTTCTATGATTAGTCATTCAAAGAAAATAAAAAACATGTAAAAAATAAAATTACAAGAATAAAGTCATAATAATGCGAGAAAAAGTCATAATATTTTGAAAATAAAGTCATTTATTGTGAAAATAAAGTAAAAATTATATTAAAAATATGTCGTTATATTATGAGAATGAAGTCATAATATTTTTAGAGTAAAGTTGAAATAATACGATAATAAAATTATATATGAGTTATCAAAAAAAGACGCGAGGAGAGGAAACAGTCATCACGCTTTTCAAAATAAGAGCATGAACATAAACGTCTAATAACGTGAAGATTTCTTAACAGTCGATTAACAAAACTTAAACACAGATTCTTATTCAACTGAAAGTTTACAAAACATTCAAGTAAATAAACCTGTAGCATTTATCGGGAAAAAATTATTTCGAAGAAGCTAAGTGTGCTAAACGTTTTCAAAGTTAGCATAAATGCTAAAGCAGTAAATAAAAACAAAAGCTCTGCGATTAGCGCAGGCTGCTTCTCTCTGGCTGAGGCTGTCCAGCCTGGCAGAGAGCCGAAAACACGGCGGGAATTGGTCATGTTTGCTGATCTGGGAACAGCTTGGACTCTCTGGAAGACCCGCAGGTAGCAGCCAGGCTGACAAAGACATCTGGGACGCTTTGATTAGCTCCACGCCGTGGAGGGACTCCAGGGACACATGGTGCATGAGAACACAACCTGCACGTTGACTAAAATATGGAAGGAATCAAACATCTAATGGAAATGCTGTAAAGTCTCAGCAAATAGAGGAAGTGTGGCTGGAATAGAGCTGAGAGAAAACAGAAATAAGTCTCATTCTCTACTGAGAGCATGAAGATATATAAAAATATGTTTTCCCTGCTTAATTAAAGACAAACTGAGAATAAATTTGTACTATTATGAGAATAAAATTGTAATAAAGCAAGAATAAATTAATAAACAATAATATTAATATTACTAACCCTGCAGGAGGGACTGGTGCACTTCACAGAACATTAGCGCCAATTTATTCCTTCATCTTCGCTCTGCTAGCAATTCAGCTGAGTAGAGGTTGAGATATCGCCACGTATTTTTGGATCTTCACAGTTTCAGTTATGTTTTGTTTGAACACAACAAATAAATTTCACGCTGAGCTTCACACCGACTCGTGTCCTCACCGCCTGAGGCGCGACTTTTCACCTGCTAACAGATGTGAAATAAGTGAAAACGAAGGTTAGCAGGAGGCAGGAGACAGGAGGCAGGAAACAGGAGGCAGGAACGCAGGAGGCAGGAGACAGGAAACAGGAGGCAGGAGGCAGGAGACAGGAGACAGGAGGCAGAACGCAGGAGGCGGTCAGGTTACATCCAGCGCTTTTGTCTCACTTTACTTTAACATCGTTATTAACAAAAAATTGGCTTCTATGGAACCAATTTTTTAAAACCATACACTTTCACAAAATCTACTGAATATTTAATATTCCATCTTTCTCTGTGCAGACAGCAGCAAGGTTCCCGGATCCGGTGATCATTTCAGTTTAACCCACAACACAAAGTAATTAAAGGTTTTTCCAACAATCTCTATCAGATCACATGTGATAAATTCAACTCTTTGTCCTCCAGTTTAACTCAACCTCATATCAGAGCTCAGTAATGATTTCTCTGGCTGCTGAGTTTAACTGTCAGAGGAAACGATACAAATATAACCGGGAGCTTCGTGTTCATCCTGAACAAAAACAACAACAAACAACCTTCCTGTTTTTCCTGCAACAGATGCCAGAAAGTCCAGTGACAGCTGATCAGGACTTCCAGACGGCCAATGAAGGTTTCACTTAATTAGCAGTAAATCAGCAGGAGAATCACACAGAAGTATTTTTTTCTTGTTTAGATAAAAGCTGAACCTCAGGATTATAACAGCAGCAGCGGAGAAACCAGAAACCCCAACAAAGAAGATTATTTATTAACTAAACTGAAAATTAGAGACGATTATAACAAAACTTAACCTGAAATGATTATTTAGAAGTGGGGGTTGTGCCAGGTAGTTACGAGCAGGCAGTATCTTACCTTCCCCACAGTTCTCTGAGTGGCAGCTATTCAGAAAGTGCTTTGACTAAATATAACTGAATTTTGTTCAGAATTGAAGCTACTTTATATTTATTTGCTCTGAAAGTTATTTTATTTCATGAAAATATTCCATCTCACCACAACTCCTGTCTGCATTTGGGTCCATTTCTGACTTAAAACATGAGATTATCAGTATTTTAGCGCTTCTTCATATTCCCTTCATTTAATGGAAACACGGTTCATGGTCTGAAACTTCACACATCCACTTTTGGATTATTTTATTTGCAGGTTGTGCAGATGAGCTTTATAGACACCTGATGGAAGCACAGAGTAAATCTGATGAAACACTGGAAGCACAGAAAGAGCAACTGTTGTCTATATATCCTGCCAGGAATATATACAATACATAATTGTATATATGTAGAGTAACAGGAGATGGATGATACAACTGATACTTTTTCATTTCCTACAACAACATCCTTACAAAAGAGAAAAAAATATAAGATCTTAGCTCCAAAATGACGTTTTAAATATAAAACATTTAAACATTTCAGTTTGATGACGGAACCAATTTCTTAACAAAACATTGCAACCTTGAAATTATCAAGTATTTTCCAAAAACAATTTTCTCAGAGCGAGTCAACAACCAGCTTTAGAGAAACAATGAAAGGTAGAAATAAAACAGAAATAAAACAGTTATTTTTCTGTTTAGAAAAGCTGTTGACACTTTCTAAGGAAACTGATTGTCTGTTGTTTCTGGAAAATACTTTGAATGTTTGATAAGAAATTGGTTACTTCGTCAACCAGAAATAAAACAGCCTGATGTCACAGTGAGTAAACGAGTAATTTAGGCATATAAAGACGGAAAATACCTTTATTTAAACTACCAGATAGTAGTTATTGGAGGCTTTAAGATTTCTCTGGTTTGGTTTATTTCCATTTCAGAAGAACCAGCAGGGTCTTTGATTACTCTAAACATTTCTGAATATCAATAAGCTCATTTTTAACTCAAGAAGCTCAGAATTTTCTTTGATTTTACTGGTAAAATTGGGAGGATTAATGTAAGATTTATTTTTGTTACTCAGAAATGTTCTTGTTTTTCTTGAAAATTGTTGAGATAAATCTAAAAATGTATCAGTTATTTGGTGGAAATATACTGTTTGTTTCTCTCAGTCCCTAATGCACCGTCTTACTGGTTTTCTTCTAAACTGTATATCTGATATTTATGCCTCATGATTTAAACCTGAATAACTTCTGGCTCATATTCCGGCTCATACTCCAACATCTGAGCGGTAAATTATTCTGCTTGCAGCGGCCGCCTGGCGCCGGTCCAGTCGCCCCTGTGAAGGATTGCATCAGTGGGAGGACAGAGCCCCGGGCCGGGCTGCGTGGTTCCGGGCTGCGTGGTTCCGGGCTGCGTGGTTCCGGGCTGCGTGGTTCCGGGCTGCGTGGTTCCGGGCTGCGTGGTTCCACCTGGCAGCAGAAGAGTCATTGTGCTGCTCGTTGTGGTCTTTGAGCCTTCAACCTAACGAGCTGCCAGCGTTGGAAAACATCCGCGCTCCTGCTGAGCCTCCACGGCTGAAACTGTTAGAAAATAAAAGAGCAGAAACGATTTTCCTGTTGATTTGATGGATTAATGGCTAAAATAGCCAGAAAAGAAAAGAATCTCTATATAAAAATATTAGAAAACTTTATAATTAATTTTATTAACTGTTCTGACAATAAAATGGTGAAAGAGAAACCTTTTAATTTAATTTTATCAGATTGCAGAAGTAGTTTTAAATGTTTGTGTGCTGAAGGAAAACCTCCGACGGAGAATGATTCTAATCAGGTTTATATTCCGCTAATAGCAGAGCTAATAGTAGAGCTAATAGCAGAGCTAATAGTAGAGCTAATAGTAGAGCTAAAAGCAGAGCTAATAGTAGAGCTAATAGTAGAGCTAAAAGCAGAGCTAATAGCAGAGCTAATAGTAGAGCTAAAAGCAGAGCTAATAGCAGAGCTAATAACTTGTTTGGCGAAACATTTAGCTTCCCCTAAAATAATTTTCCAGATAAACTCTAAATTATTTGGGTGATTTATAAACTTTCAGTTGAGTAAACTTCAACATCTGTGTTGAAAGTTTATAGTTCCTTAATATCGATGAAAAATATCAGTTCAATTGGCAGATTATTTCACTTAATATGAGAAAAAATGTCTTGTTATGACGTCATTAATATGACATAAAAATTAAGGAATTGCTGACTGAAAACAAGCTGAGACGTTACTTGTAAGTTAGTTTGGTTTTATTTCTAATGTCCTGAGATTATTAGAATCCAGGCCAGATGAGGTAAGATTTGATGTTTTGCAGTGTAAAACATCAAATCATTTATTGTTCCAGTTCCTGCTGAGTAATAACATGCAATCTTAAAAAATATGGAACGTTTCAATTAAACATCACTTTAAAAGTGAAGCAGAATCCAAAGAAAAGAGGGATGGGAGAGTTATTTGTAAAACTTAGCGTTGCTTAGCAACCAGTATATATTTATGACTGATGCTCTCCGTGCAGCTGCAGACACTTTAAATCAGTTTTAAAGGATACAAACTGTGGGCTGTACCTGATGTGTGTCTGTATGAACCGATGAACCAATGCGCGGTTCGTTCCCACCTCTACGCTTCTCCCCAGTGATGCAAGCTTTGAGTCATGCGGCTCCACTTGTTTCATCCTTCAGAAGATAATTATCTCCTGCTTCATTTTATTCACCCAGACCCGCTTTGTTTTTTTTAAGTTTTTTGTCTTTTTTCGCTGTAACTTTCCATTTTTTGCAGCAGCTGAGCCCGTCTACTCGCTGCGCATGAATTTTTAATGTTTTTGCCCTCCAGCTGCGGTGTCAACAGAACATTGTTTCAGCGTGAAAAACCATAAACTTTCATTGTGGCAGCTCCTCTGGATGAAAGTTTGGGCTGCTGCTGCTCATGTGTAATCACTTTCAGAAAGTGTTGGTGATTTTATTCACACAGCCATTTGTTTCTCTCTGGATTGAGTCAATATATGGATTACAGATCAGGCTGCAAACATCCAGATAATCTGCAGGGACGGAGTTTACGCCCTGCAGCCGATTCCGTCTGATTGCTGTTCAGCTTCACAATCCACAGAGAAACAGGAATGATGCTGCATCAAGAAAACAAAAGCTGAAACACCTTTGACTTCTTATCTTCCTCTGGTGGATTAGATTAGATTAGATTAACAGGTAGATGAATGATGGCGTTACTACTGACAGATGTATGAATCAGATGGATGGATGGATGGATGGATGGATGGATGGATGGATGGAGGGATGGATGGATGGATGGATGGATGGATGGAGAACATGGGATGAAACTTTTGACTGATTCAGGCCTAAAAACTCTGAAATCCCAAACTTTCCCAAACTTTGAAGGAACCCTGGAATAAGGAGGCAGCAGCCAGCCGTGTGACAAGCCCTTTAATGTCGCTTTGACAGCACAGTGCAGAACAGGGGGCGGAGCTGTGCTCCCGCTCAGGTCCTTTTATGGGCGTGGAACAGGATCTTCTTGAAGGCCCTGCGGAAGTCCCGGTTGAAGATGGTGTAGATGATGGGGTTCAGGCAGCTGTTGCAGTATCCGATCCAGAAGAACAGGTCGAAGAGCGTTTCCGGGATGGTGCAGTTCTCCCGGCAGATCGCGTGCAGACTGTAGGTGAAGAAGAACGGGAACCAGCACAGCACGAAGACGCCCATTACCACCGCCAAGACAAAGGTGAACCGCTTCTCCCTCATCTGCGCCACCTTGTTCTTGGACAGCGACATCTGCCTACTGCGGACGGGCAGCGGCGACGGCAGCAGGAAGTTCTGGGAGCACTGGTCGGACGAGGCCCAGGAGATGGAGGCGCAGGACGGTGGCGGCGGGGGCAGTTTGAGTCTGTTCGTCGTGCTGTCTACATCGTCCGTTTTCACTCTTCCACCGACCCTCCGGGGGAACCTCAGGGATGATGTAAAGGACTCCTTTACTTCTGGCTCCAGGCTCCTCTCCTCCAGGTCGATATCGTCCAGCTCTCCTCTTCTGTGGTTGCTGCTGTTGCTGTCAACGTTGGAAGAACTGCGTCGGTGTCCGGGTTGAGGACTCTCGGGTTCATACTGGGGCTTGCCCTTCCTTTGGCAGGTACCGGCACCGCCCACGAAGCAGGTCTCGGACTGCGACGGCTGCCTCTCCATCACGTTCTTTGCCACAAACACGGTGGAGGCCCTCTGCTTGGCCACGCGGTAGATCTTACAGTAGACGAGGATCATGATGACGCCAGGGGCGAAGAAGGACACCATGCAGGAGGAGAGGATGTACCACGTCTGGTTGTTGATGAGGCACTCCTGCCGGCTCACCTCGCTCCTGTCTTCCCCCTCTAACTCGTTGTCTTTCTGCGACATGAGGAGTGGCGGCGAGGAGATCACGATGGATATGAGCCACACGATGCTGATCATCACTTTGATGCGCTTGGGGGTTCGCTTGCGGTTGTAGCTGACAGCTTTGGTGACGGACCAGTAGCGGTCGAGGCTGATGGCGCAAAGGTGGACGATGGAGGAGGTGCAGAAGAGGACGTCCAGAGCCAGGTAGAAGGAGCACCAGGTGGAGCCGAAGTACCAGTACCCCATGACCTAAAGAAGGACAAGAAAGCAATCAGAGTGGAACTTCAGCATCATCTTTGGTAGATCTTGACATCTTGACTTTATAATATTCCTCTGCTTTGCTAGCCTGGTTGTTGCCTTCCAATGCAATTTTGCTCGGTGTTAACGAACATAGTGCAAACTATGTTTGCTCATAGTTTGCACTATGAGCAAACATAGTTTGTCTTGGTGGAGGACTTTGAGGATATGGATGTTGTTCGGTTTTGCTGTTGGACCCGTGTGACTCCAAAGTACTATAATGAAAATATGGGCATATTTATACTGCCAGCATGTATCAGTATGGATTTAATTCTGAAACCTATAAATTCAGGTTCCTGTTAGAGTCGCAGCAGGAGCGCCAGTCCAGGCAGATGAAGTGGGAGAGCAACGGGGAAAAATATTAATTCCGTCAAAACGTTGGTTTAACCCAGAGCAGTTGGGTTAAGCTTTATTACAGCTTAAGACTGTAATAAAGGTGACAATCATTTCCCAGGACCTGACATTAATGTTTCAGTTAAATTAGCATAACAAGCTAAATATCATGTGATTGATTTACACCAGCAAACTGTTCCTCTGATCCATCAGCTGCACAGCAGTGAAATCAATCTGGAGACAAACTAAAGATGATTCTATTAATCATTTTATAAATAGTTTAGCTACAAAGTGATCCAGGCATTACTGCAGTGAAACCAATTATAGGCCCTCTTAATATTTAAGATGTAAGCTGAAACCAGATGCTTTTCTCAAACCTTTTCCTGGATCTTTTGTTGAAATATTTCATTCAAAAATAGTTTTTTCCATCAAACCGGACTCAGTTTAGCTCTAAACACATATTGTTGTTTTAGGTTTTGCAATCTGTGCTTTTTCTTCGCTCTCGCTCTCTAAACAATGAGTCCCCTCATTATGATTCCATCAGTCCATCAACTGGAAAACACTTAATTATGAGATGATTAACAATGAAAGACCAAAAATACCCAGGAATAATCCAGACAACAAAGCCGCCTGTTTGATGAAAAGCTGTTGGCTGCTCCCTGCAGAGAGGCGGAAACACAACCGAGGCGTGTGGGAAGAAGGGAATGAGGGTCAGCCTCCGATTGATCGCAATTATTACCGGCCGGTGAAAAGCAGCCGGCTGACACTGATGGGATGGAGGGGAGATCAGCACCAGCAGCTCCACAGAGAGAGAAAAAGCTCACAAACAGATTCAAATATCCTACAAATATGAATATTTTCAACATGTTTGAGTAGCAAAAGTGGCCCTGAAAGACCAAAAAACTGACCGGAGTCAGATTCTCCAACTCTGGTTGGTGTAACATATTTGGGCACATTTCCACTAATGCGCTAATAGTTTAGCATTTTATTGCTTTAGCTAACTATAAAAACGTCCAGCGTCCTCTAAAACAAGGCTTCAAAATTCATTCCAAAGCCTAATTTACTTTGCTGTTTTGTAAACTTTCATCTGTGTTAAAGTTTTGTTTATCCAATGTTAAGAAATCTTTAATAGTTAAAACGTTTATATTTATGCTCTTATTTTGAAAGGCTGTTTACGCTGCAGTTCCGTTTCCTCTATTATTTAAACGTAGAAACATACAGAAATGGTTTCAGCATTTAAACTTGGTTTTAATGGTTCTATATATAACTCAAAATAATAAAAAGTAATTTAAAATTGTTTTGATGAAAGATATTTGTCCTTATAGAATTTTTTTATAACTCTAATAAACAGTTTACAATTTACTGATGTCCTTTTGGCTACTTGGTAGAAGTTAGCTTCTACTTGCTAACTACATATTTAGCTTCTGCTTGCTAACTGAATATTTAGTTCAGGTTGGTAGAAGTTAGCAATGTGGTGTTTAACATATTTAGCTTTCACTAAATACCATGTTGCACCTAGCAATAGCAGAACTAATATTTATAATTAGTGCTTTAGGATTAGTTCAACTAACTTTTTAGTTAGAAGTGCTCATCTCTGGCAACTAAATATTTTCTTTATAGTTTATATTAATGACAATATATAGACTTTCTAGCTAAAAACAGGCATTTATTTTAGCTGGTAGCTCAGAAGCTTCTTTTTCCTTTGATAACAATCATGATGAGGGTTACAGAGAGTCTTAAATGGGTCAAAGGTCATCAGGTTGCCAGTCCAATACGGTTAGTGAGATGATCATTAGTTGGAGCAAACGGTAATTTGTGGTTGCAAATGAACTAACATGTTTGCTTTTGAGCTTTAGGAGGAAGTCAGAGTTACTGCAGAAAACCTGCAGAAAACAAAAAATAGGGCCATAAAATTACATTTTTAGTGTTTTTATTATATATCACTAAATATGGACTCATCTGTCTAAAATTTTGTGTCTCAACAAGTACTGGTGAATATTGAGAGGAAGGTTAAGACACAGGAAGAACAGGCTGTTTCTGTCTTCATAGAAATATTTCCATGTATTTTTTTATCTCTCCAAAACTCCAGGAAGAGTCTTAAGCTTCATAAATATGTCATCATGTTTTATTCATCAAAATGTGCTTCTTTTGCCCCTTCCCTCATCGATGTGCGACCCCGTCCATATTCCCCCGGAGCTTCTCCGGCAGCAGAAAGTCATGCATCATGAAAACATCCTCCACCTGATTCCAGGACAGGCAATGAATACTTACTGCTTCTGCTTGACTTATTTGATTATATTTCATTTCCGCTGGTTTTATGTCCAATTGTTGTGGGATTTTTGTGATTCTCCGTTTTCAGTAGTTTATATTTTCTATTTGGAATCAATTCTTCAAACATATTGCATCTCTGCCCAGCTAAACAGAATAAATTAATATAAAATAAAACTGCAAAAGATTACAAATAGAGTTTACAAACCAAGTATTCAAATAATTAACGGCTAAACATTGAGTTTATGAGCAAAATGTTTAGTTCCAAGCTAAATATTTAGTTAGGTCAGAGCTAACTGCAGCAGCTTCCGGAATGAAAACCTTCACACTTCTGATCTGCATGAAGCCACATTGCGTTCAAATCAGGTCGTTCCCTCTGGGCACTCGGCTGTTTCTGGCAGGGAGCGAGTTTCTTCCCCCAAAGGGAAATCCTAAACGAGCAGAGTTCCCCAAACAGCATCAGAACCTGTTTCTTCTGCTGCTTCTGTTGTGCAGATTTCATGTTTTGAAAGCAGCAAAAATTTCTCTTTCTGAATTATCAGGTCAAAAAAAAAAGGAAAAGAATTGCATGCAGGCTTGTTCAGAAAGCTATCCGAGTAGACTCTGTTTGATTTGGGATCGAAACTGAAACATCTGTTCATCTGCTGTGGTTTTTTCTCTCTGCTCTGAGTCAAACCAACCAAACCCTTTGAGCAACCTGTTCCCCTCCTGGCCTGTGGGGGCACTGCGCCAAGAACCACTGAAGGAAACAACAGTAAAATCTCCGAAGAAGGCACTGAATGCAACTTTGTGCATCAGGAAATACAGACAAAAGTGGAGTGGCACCGGATTTTAGGATTTCTCTTTTGTCTTTGGCTAAAGACCACGAGTCATTTCTCTCGCTGGCGCTCGGCCACCATGTTTGTTTTGGTTGTATTTACCCAGAATGCCCTGTGCTGCAGTTCACTTCCTGCTTGGCGGTCTCTGGTCTGCTTGGCGTTTACATATGAATCCAAACTGAACCCGAGTTCACTTCAGCCGAACCCAGAGTAGGTTTGTAGAGTTCGATTTCACATTGACACGAGCGAAGACATATTTTACTTTGTTCTACTGAAAGTTTGCTGTAAATTTACAAATTTTAAATGTAAAAAATGGAAATCATCCTACCCAATAAAGTATATTCTTGGGTTTATTGTGATATTTTCAATTTAAAGCCTTAGAAAACCCATCACCTCATTGGCCAGTGAGAAGGGGATGACCAGCGTGGCCACCAAGATGTCCGCCGACGCCAGCGACACCAGGAAGAGGTTCTGCGGGGCCCTCAGGGCTCGGCTGGTGAACACGGCCACCACCACCAGGACATTCCCCACCACCGTCCCCAGGATGATGACGGCCACCACCAGCACGATGCACACCGACGCCGCCTGCGAGTGAGGAGCGAGAGGCGGCGACTTCGCCAGGGAGGAGGACGACGTCTGGTTGACGGACGAGTTCGAGTCGTCTGCAAAGTCCATCCTTCAGCCTCCAGTTCATTTGACGGAGAAATAGATTCTGACAGAAAATGAAATAAAAACCAAAATCCTGCAGCTGTTAGACGTCTGACCTCATCGGTCGAAATGCGGCTGCTTGATGCCAATCTTCAGGTCGAGCATCATCAAGCACTTTTTAAAAACTATCACATCCATGGAAGCTGACAGAAACGATGGCCCAGTTATTTCCAACAAGAAGCAAAAAGAAGCAGAGGATGCGTCGGCACGCTGGAGCTGCAAGGACAGGAGCCATCATGCTGCTGCAGCTGCTGAGGAAAATCAACACAACTGGAAAAAGTGGATCAGAAATGACTGAAAATGTGATTTAAAAAGAAGAAGAAGAGGTCCCCACTTTGGTTGTTGCAGAGTGAAGTGACTCTGCTGCTGCTGCTGCTGCTGCACTGATTCTGTTCTGCTGGAGGAAGAGGAGGAGGAGGAGAGACTAACAGGAGAGATGAAAGGAAAGAGCGAGGGATCCGTGAAGAGGAGTGCGAGCGAGCAGCAGATCTTTGAAGGAGAAGACAAGAGGGATTTGAGAGGAGGAAGAGGAGGAAGACGAGTGGGAAGATGGAAATGATGAGAGGATTGGAATTTGGGGAAAGAGAAAGGATGAGATGGACGGATGAAAACCAAAGAATGAGATTCAGAGAACAGGAGGATGAGAGAAAAGAAAATCCCTTCGATTCGACCCTCAATCATTCCCGTGTATCTATCCGAGGTGAGTGCCCTGCAAAAACACAAAACCTTACAAAGTTCCTACCGCAAACGTCTTATTGGGCTTTAAATAGGACAAAACTAACTTACAGTTATAAATAGAAACTAACTGCAGGTTTTCAGCGTCTTAATGGCATAATTGTGTTGAATTCACTTCTAATATATTTATTAGCTTGAAAAGCTGCTTTGCAACAAATTTCCTGAAGTTGATATTTTTCAATGTTATGTAATGATCATCTCTCTAAGTGTTAGATGTGAGCTGGACTGACATGAGTCTTGACTGTAAATGTTGCCGTTCCACAAAAACAAAACCTTACCAAGTATTTTTATCCAGTTCCTACTACAAATATCTTAGCGCACTTTAAACGAGAAAGCATGACTTACAAGTAACTTCAGCAAAACATAGCAGCTTCTTTTCAGTAAATTATTTCTTAATGTTTTCTCATTTCTGGTGCACAAAGAGATTTCTACGAGAAACTGGATCAAACATACTTTATTTGGTTTTGTGTTTTTCAGTGTGTATTTGTATTTAATCTCTCTCTGCTGGTCTTAATTCATCTGGCTGATGGCTGATGGCTGATGGCTGACGGCTGACGGCTGATGGCTGGCGGCTGGCAGCTGGCGGCTGGCAGCGAGCGCTCACGTTTTCAGATCGGTTTCTCCTGGATCTGAAGGCCAACCGTCACCGTTCAGGTTTCAGGGTCCGACGCCCCAAATCGGCACCAAAAGAGCCGCAGGTCTCTGGGAATTGCGCCTCTGGAAGACTAACCTGGTATTCCCAAGGGAAATGGAGGAAATTAAATGGATGAAAGTGAAGTGGAATCAATGTTTACCAATGAGTTTTGGGGAAATTTCCATCCAGTCAATTTATGCTGAGAAGTCCTGTTGTTTGCAAGTCCTGTTTGTTCCAACAGGACTTCTATGGGACAGGTATGGGGTACCACAAGGTTCAACACGAGGGCCTCTCCTATTTAGCATCTACACGCTTCCTTTAGCTCAGATTATAAGACTAATAAGATTAATTACTATACCTGCGCAGATGATACACAGCTGTACGTTAGAAGGTCACCCATAAATAGATGAGTGTGGAGGTGCCAAAACTTTCTCCAGATGAACAGAAACTGAAGTTTTAATCTTTGGACATAAAAAGGAACAATCTAGAGTTATAGATCTAGAGTTAACGCACGGCTTCAGTTTTTACAGATAGAAACTAGAGATGAGGCTGAGCTTTGACCGGAGCCTTCAGAGCCACATAAAGTCAGTTACAAACCCGGCCTTCTCTCACCTGGAGAACATTTTCAGGTTTCAGGACTCAGCGAGATCTAGAGAAAGTTATACTCCACCTGGAACAAACTTCCAGAAAACTGAAAAACAGCCGAAACACTGAGTTGGAGTTGCTTTTGAACAATAATAACTGGAATATTGACCAACATTTTAATGTGTATTTGCTTGATGATGGTATTTGACTAAATGTAATGTTTACATAATGAATGACTGATGTTTTATGGTGTGAAGCATTTTGAACTGCCTTGTTGCTATATGCTACAAAAAATAAACTTGACTGATTTGAAAAAACTATGTCTCTCATTGGCTTATATGAAAATGTTTATTTAAATAAAAATCTGTCACAAAAATAAAAAATAAAACCCCAAATCCTCAGAGGTACCAAAGATTGACAGCACTCTGTGACTGGAGGAGGTTGCAGCAATGAGCTGCTACTAAAGCTAACTGCTATATAAACTAGCTGCTAATAAAGCTAACTGCTATAAAAACTAGCTGCTAAAAAAGCTAGCTAGCTTTTTTATGTCCATCAGGGGAAAGTGCAAATTTATCACCAGTTAGCTCTATCATATTCTGGCCAGCCATTGGGTCACTTCTGTCACCAACCCATGCAATTTATTTGTTTGAGACTTTCTCTTTATTTTACCTTTGTCGTGTTACTGGTCTTAAAGCCCATTCACACCAGCCTTCTAAAAAGTCCTACATTTGAACTGGTGAAACCTGCAGAAACCATGTTTATTTTCATTTCTGTTGTGTCACTGGTCTTAAATTCTTTTCATGATTAAATTGCCTTAAAAAAGTCTTAAATTTGAGTAAACCCTGCAGAGGAAAGACATTAAAAGTACAGCACTATCAACGTTTAGGAATGTTCATTTAATCATTCATTCATTTAATCATCCAATCATTTAATCCTTCAACCGGGTCCAAAGTTGGACTAAAAGTGTAAATCCCGTGAAGTGAGACGGACAGATGTGGAAACAATAAACTCCCCAGGAGGCCGTCTGCTCCAGTTTTCATCAGAACTCAGTAAAATCTGTAGAAAGAGGCGTGTTTTTAGCTGTTTGGTTCTGATCCGCCTCTCGTCTCTGCTGTAAAGCAGAAGAAGCTGCTTTTCCAGCCGCAGGCGTTTTTCAGATGTGTTTCCAGAGGCGTGGCTCAGTCATGTGCTCCTAATGGCCTCTGAACATGATGGATCTCCTTCAAAACACACACTCACCGTCATGAATAATTTATCGCAGCTGCTGACGATCTAAGGTTTGTTTAGCATCTCCGGTTTCTTTCTTTTGTGCAGTGTGTTTACAGTTGCTGAGTGGCACGCCGCTCTGATTTATTACCAACAATTGCCTCGTTAAGGTGAACCTGTGAGCAACTGCCTACTTACGACTGAGGCACGGGTTTTTATTTAGACGGCTGATCAATTCTAATCAAATTCACATTCCTATTGTTGCTCCTTTTTTCTTCTTTTTGATGCTGATAAACTGTCATTATCAGAGCTTCAGTGTCCTAAAATACATCGAACAGCAAACCGGTTCATTCTTAGAGCAAAACGTCAGGAAGTTTTCTGTCAAACTGCAAACAAGCCTGAGTTTGGATGTTCAGTTTTTCTTCATGCATGTATTATTAAATGTGCAGAAAAGTGAATATTCTCAGAGAATTTGATATTTGAGGACGGGGCTCCAGGGTGCCGATGAATCAGACCTTCTGAGGAGAAAGAAAAGAAATGATGCAACTTTTTCTGCAGCCTGTGAAGCCAGAGGAGTCAAGAAACCTAGAAAGTTCCCTGTGAACATTTGGAGTTGCTGGACTTTTTATATGCAGTGGTAAATAATAAAACGCCTCACTGTACAGTGCAGTGACACCATGTAGTTAAAAAGCCTTGACTATCCCAGATTCAGTATATTTACATTGTACTCAGTCAGGATGATCTTAATGGATCACTCTGCAGAGAACCTGAAGGTTTCACTTTTTCACCCATTTTCAGTCGAGTCCCTGAACATTTTAGACTTTTAAATCAAACCGTGGCCCCAAAACTTGGAACCAAACCAAACTTTGAAACTCCTAACCCCCTGTTACAAACAATAAAAACCCCACAAATGGCAAGATGTTTTAAAACAGAAGAGAAACAAAGGTCCAAACTGGTGACGATCTGGAAAACAAAATATTGTCAAAATGAGTTCAGGTTCTGTTTAACAATTTAAACTAGTTGGGTTCAAACTTTTTGTTCCATGGGCCAAAATCTTTGAATAAAAAAATATTTTTGTGCCAAAATAAATAATTTTTAAGCATCCCCAGAAAGTGAAGGTTTTGCCAAAACTTGCAGAAGTTTATTCTGCAGTATTCCTTCGTACATTTCTGTTGTGACGCTGGTCTTAAAGTCCATAAATAATTGTCGCAAAAGGGTCTTAAAAAGTCTTAAACTCGAGTTGGCAAACCTGGTTTTAAAATGATTGAATTTGCATTAATTTTAAGTTGATTTTGCAAGGAAATGATAAATGTATTGTGAGGTAATGCAGAAGAAAAGTAAATCCCCCATATTCCCTATGAAGCTCCATAACCAGATTTGTGTTTTTCCTGAATTGCACTTGGGACCGCACAAAATCAGTCCAGGAGCCACAAAGGGCCCCCGTGCCGCACTCTGAACCCCCTGGTGGGCTCTGGTCACAAAGTGAAGGTATTACTGATGTTTACTCGTATTTCCAGCAGTGAGACTCTGAACCCAGGATGTCCTGTTGGAGATATCTTCTGAAATTGCAGTAATTCGGAGGCATGAATGCGTTATTGTGTGGAGCCAGGCTGTTCCTCCTGATCGGGGAAACAGCGGATTAGGAGCAGAAACTGCTGAGGTGAGAATTAAAGAGGCCATTTGGTTTCACCTCAGCAGCGGTAATGAAACCCTCCGTCTGCGGCGAAGCATTGTGGATCGTCTGCACCGCTAAATCCCCCGAAGCTGCAGCCTGAATCTGGTCGACCTGAAAAAGAGAAGCTGCAGGTGTTTGTTTTATCCAGTTAACAAGCTGGAAAGATGCAGTTCGGATCCATAGGTGAGTCATTTCTGATGGAGGAGGGGAAGCAGGGAAACAAGTTGACAGAAGAAAGGAAGCATTAAGGAGAGATAAACAGAAAAACAGCCAAGGACGTTTCTCTGCCGCTGTCAGTTGAGAAAATGAGATTCCTTGTAGAAGGAGCTTTTTTTTGGATTCAGGAGCCAAAGATGGAGAAAGTAATCCTGCAACGGGAACAAAGGTTATTAAAAAGCAGAGGAGCCAGCGGTCAACTCGACCTGGACCAGGACACGAGTTTTATTCAACTCATTCTTTACTAAATGCAGCCGACAGCAAAAATAAAAGGTTCCAGATACCAGAGATGGTTTACAGACTGAGGATGTGTCGTTCACACCAGACCGGTTCAGTCCGCTTTAATCCAGCTCCAGGCCGCTTGATCAGAAAGTCCAGTTCGGTTGGGAGGTGTGAATGCTCATCGAACTGCCAAAGTGAGCCTCGGTCTCTCTTTGAATCTATATGTGAATGCCAAGCAGACCAAAAGTAGGAAGTGGACTACAGAGCAGGGCATTCTGGGTAAATACAACCAAAACAAACATGCTAATCTAGCGCTAGATGGAGAAATGACTCTTGGTCTTTTACCAGAGATAAAAGAAAAATCTGACGCCTCCCCAACCAAACTGGACTTTGACTAGGCCAGCAGACTGAAGTCGGATTAAACAATGCTGGTGGGGATGATCCACCCTTATTGTCTGAACTGAAAATCACAGCTAGTTTTAAACGAGGTGGGTGAAACAACCTGCAGTCCGATGCGTCCTCTACTCATCCACCAGAGTCTGATCGCAGTTTGAGGAAAGGTTCCACTCTTTAGATCATAAACTTTATGCTCAATTAGGGATTTATCGGATCTCTTCTGTGTTCTGAAATGTTTTTGTTTTTTTTCAGACGAGATCAAACTGATAACCCGGATAAACCCGATAAACCGGATAAACCAGATAAACCAGACAAACCTGATAAGCCTGGTAAACCGGATAAACCGGATAAACCAGATAAACCTGATAAAGCAGCTCCTCTTCGGTTTTTAATGCATTAAAAAAGTCAAACTTTGGCCTGTGGTTGCAACAGGAAGTTTAATCAAGTAATTCAATCAAATTAAAAGCAGCGTCTTGTAATAGAGTAGTTTGTTGCCCCTAGTGGTAGGAAATACAGAGGCACCTGTTCCGGAAATAGTCCTGGGTAGTTAACTTATGTGCATGCCTAGAGCGGACACGGGAACGCTCAGTTGATGTTATGTTTGTTCCACGATTAAACGACACATATCTACTTCCTCTCTGTTCCGATCATTTCCCACCAAGAATATCACACGTCTGATTTTCGCTGAAGGCTCTGCACCTGGAACAAAAAGCAACATGTTGCTGATGTAAACGTGTGACAATATTAGGTTTGAGCGCAAAGACTTTATGCTTCCAGTCATGAATGATAAATTAGACTAATTATGTTGGGAAGTTGGGCTGCTGTTCAACGCAGCATACAGGATCCAGGCTAATGCCAAACATCCATTTTGTTGTTGCTAAAAAGCTTTTCTATTTTTTTTCAACAGCATTTGAGGATCATTAATCACAAACTGTTACAGCCGAGTTTTAAACATCTGAAAACGGTTAAACACAGGATTGTGACTATAAACAAACAGGAAATTGATATGAATGAACACGGACAGCTTTATTTAAAAAATCCAAAATATTTATGACAAAATATTCAACACTTGAGTTATACATTTTCTATCTCTTGTGGTTATATTTGTATCTACTAATATTTAACACTTTGGATCCAATTTCCCCAATTTGTCTTTGGGGATCAATGAAAGATTAATTTTTCCTTTGCTGTGGCGCTAAATTAGTAATACCTACATCTCCATGTGTCATTTAGTTAGTAAAATGGATGTATAATATAATATGTGTTGTGTGCAGGCGCAAAATTTCTGGATGTAAACAATAATATGCAATGTGTCTACAATTGCATATGTATGTATTTATCTGGGTTTTACATTTATGTCTTGATTGAAGAACATTTCTCTGTATGTCTTTGTGTTAACCGAATACGATTCTTGAGCAGCATTTTTCAAGAGGGGCCCCGGACCCCTTAAGTCCCCCCTCTGGCTCGCAGCTGGCTGACCTGCACTCATTTGGGTTTTTCTGACAGTAATCAGCAGAAAACATGATAAATACACTCAAAAATGAGAAAAGATTAAAAGTGAAGGTAAAACCTTTAATTTTCTGAAACGTGCTACCAGCCGTGATGCCCTTTAAAAACCTGAATCAACTTTCCTCTGAGAAAAGGAGGATTCATCCCATTCTGACGATGTTTCTGCTGGCAACCTGAAGACGAGGCGTGAAGCCAGTCATCTCTTGACTCTTTTGGACTTTTGTTCCATAAAGGCATCGCAGGTGTTACGAATGCATAAAGTGACGCTGCAGCCTTGTCCCTCTCACCTTCACAAACTGACCCTCCGCTTTGTGAAGAGGACGTGAATGTGTGGTTATTGGAGGAAAATCACTGAAGCTCTCCAACTATTTGAGGCTCTGCAGCTTTTAGTTTGCAGCTTTAACAGCCTCCACTCCCACACAGGCTTTCAGCCGCAGGAGGTTTTCACAGTGAGGTAAAACTTTGCTTTCTGTGCAAAGGTTCATTTTATTTAGCGAAGATGTTAGACAAATATGTTAAAAACTTTGGGAGTCGAGGCAAATTTAATCAATTAACCGTCAGAAATCTGTTAACAGCCACTTCACTGTTGAAGCAGAATTAATTATTCATCCATTAAAACTCCTTGTTTGCTCCTTAGATTTTCAAGCTTAACATCAGCAGGTCAAAAGTTTATTTTATTCTCTCTTATCTTCAATCATTTCTGAACTCCAGAACAAAACTTTTGATCAAAGCTTCAGACATTATTTCCAGTATTTTTACATTTTAAAGTTTTAGTTGGTTCAAACAGTTTATTTGTCCTTTACTTTATTAATTAACCTTTATTTTGTAATTTAATTACTCTCTCAATAGTTGTTTATGTGTTTATAGGGGATGAGTTTGTCATTTTCAAGCCTTTTACATTTATTAAATCTTGGTTTTTTGCATCATTCCTAATATAAACAATGTGAATTTTTTTTGTTGTACCTAAAAAATTTGTTTAATAAATTTTTGGTTTTCAAATCCATTTATGTGCAACTTTGTTGACAATATTGTAGATCCAATTACCAGCAAATAACTGATCCTCAAGTGACTTTTTTCTAGTTTAGTTTGTCTATATTAAAAAGTTTTGTCATCAGCAAACAATATAAAAGTCAAAAATACTGATTACTGTAAAACTATAATTATTTTGTAATTTGTGAAAAAAGCCAATTTTTGTTGATCACAATTGATTTGTGAAAGAAATGAAATGGGTAAATCACCCAATCAGGGCGATAATTAGGATATTTTTGCATTTTATTTCCTTTCCTTGAGGTAAACCAGGAGCTCATGAGACTAAAAACCTCCTGACTCGGTGAAACGCTTCGTCCTTTAGACAAACACAACAACATTTAATCTCTTCTGCTGTCTTTGTGCGTCAGACACTGATGAAACCTGCTTGTTTTGCAGACGCACCGAGGCTCTCAGGCCCATGTGAGACCCCACAGCCTCACTAAACCTGCAGTCGTCGTTTCTGTCAGGCGAGTTTGGCTGCTTCTCCAGATGATGCAGAACTGGCTGCGTGTTTTTATTCAGCTGTTAACCTCACAGCTGGAGGACAATCAGAGATGTTTCCGCTGCAAAAGCAAGGCAGTTTGGTAGAATATCTTCTAGATGAGATTATTGCAACGTTTTACATACATCCTTTAAAGGCGGAAATATTATTGCATGGCTGGAAAGTCTGAGACACGTCTTATCAGTCTGGGAGGCATTATGAAGCAAGGTGAAAAGGTGAAAGGTTGTTCACAACTGACAAAAAAACCATCCTCGGTCAGAGAACTTGCAAAAAACCTGAGAGCTCCTCACAGTCAGACACGGTTAGAAAGAGACATTTCTAATTAAAATGCCTTTTTAAAACAAACTTGCATTTCATTTCCTTTCGTCAGGCGGACGTTTGTTGGGACATCTTGGCGTTGGTGGCAGGATTTTGTCTTGGCGGTCGTACATGAATCGCTGCTAAAAGGCCAGATCCAAACTAGTGGAAGTGAATTATTCAACACAGAGGAGAAATCTCTCAGCATCTATGACAGCTGCCAGGTTTCACTGACGATTCACCAGGTTCAGAGTTTAGATTGATAAGATGAATGAAATACAACAAACAGGATTAAATGTTCCTGCTGCATCAAAATGTAAGACCTGCGATCAGCAACTTAGATTTTTAAACTAATTTAAACATTTTTATGCCTTAATTTTATATACATGATTTTTTTAAGGACCCTGATTATTAATCAATCAATAAAGTTTATTTGTACAGAAAAAAGTGAAACCATCATAAATACACCATAAAGTCAACAACTGTGAAAACCACTAACAGGCATCACACTGCAAAACAAAATCCTGCCAAGTGTTTTATTCTAGTTTTAGTGCAAATATCTTAGCTGACTTGAAATAAGACAAAACTAATTTTAAAATAACTTCAGCAGGAAACAGAGTTTGTTTTAACTCAAGACCTCTTGTTCCACTTGGATGTTTTCCTCATGTTAGTTAATATTCAGGAATTAAAAACAAGCAGCTATTTCCTGCTGGAGTCATTTTTAACTTAGTTTTTGTCTTATTTCAGTTGTACTAAGATACTTGGTAAGACTTTTGGTTTCTGCAGTTTACATTTTTAATAGCCATCATTAAAATAATAAACTTGGATCAAATATGTTGGTAAATTTTCCATTTGTTACTATTTAAAAGCAACTATAATCATGTGGGGTTTTGATTTAAAGGAACTCAGTCTTTCGGCTGTTTTGCAGTTTTCTAGTAGTTGGTTCCAGAATGGCTTGAATTGAAATGATCCTTCTTTTAATGATTTTAAGTTCTGCCTGGCTGAGTCTTAGTTTTACTGACGATATTTCCTGTGAGAGATGAACTGCAGCTTCAGTCTCCAAACAGACGAACCACAATTACACGGCGAATGCCTCAAAACCCGGTAGAGACCCAATGAGTGCAGCTTCTTAAATTTCCATTTATTTTATTTTCAAAGAACAATATCCTTGAGCGATCCTTTCTTCAACTCCTACTCACGCATTTTTGTGCAACAGAAATAACACTGGCTGGACTCTTTATTATGCAACACATGAAACCCGTTGGAAACAAGGTCCTCCTGAACGAGGCTGGCATTTAATTACAGGTTCCTCCCTGCAGCCGGGAGTCCTTCAGGGTGGAGCGTTTTCTCTGAGCGTCTGTCGTTGTGCAGCAGGAAAAACGCTGCAGATCACGACGAGCTATTTTCACATTTACAGAAAAAGGCTTTGATGTGCGATCCACATCTGATAAAAGATTTTAATCTGCTCGACGTCTCTGAGGGGAGGAGACGTGAACAGCCCGGATGTCTTTAAATTCATTTTCAGGCCCGTTTGGTTTTGACAGCACAACAGGTTGCTAAATAAAGCAATCAAAGGTCTACTTAAAAATAAACCAAACATACAGGCTTGAACCTGCTGTCATCGCCAAGTTTTTACATTGCAGCCACAAATGTCTCAGTATTTAGTTTGAATTTTATTTGATACAAATATTCACGTTCAGCCCACTTGAACTTTGTCTCCACCTCCGTCAAGCTTCTGCAGACTGAAGATTTTAGTCCGTTCCTCTTTGCAAAACAGATTAAACTCTGAACATCTATGAACAAACTGGAAAAGTCTTGCCACTGACTCTTAGAGTGAAATACTTTTGAGATGAAAGATTTTAGATGCAACAAAAAGAAATCATGCTTCTTGCTCCCTTTTTGACACATTTTCATAAACTTTGAGATGAGGGTGAACTCAAATCGGCATTTTATTAATAAAATAATAAAAACCACAACAAAACACAACTAATGTTTTAAAAATAAATGGTGACCCTGTAAAGGGAGTGCACAGGGTGAACAGAAGAATCAGCATCAGACCCGGTTCAGTTTCTTCTGACGACTTTTATTCATTCAAGCTTCCAAACACACACAGATTTTATAGCCTGTTGGCAACAAAGCTGTGCTTGATTGGACTGAGCCACCATGAAACAACAAACATCTGAACAAAATACAAGAATAAAATTATTAATCTAATTTACAAACTCTTCTACATGATGACATGTCTGCAAAATAAACTATGTGACACAAGATAACTCAGACAGTTACTGTAAAGGAAAACAAAGCGATACTCATAAGAAAAGCCTCTAATTGGTGGAACCCAGCCAGGTAATCAATGACATCATACAGCCATTTAAACAGGAAGCACTGGACCGCCCCTCCCCCCCATACTGCTGCCCTGCTGCAGCTCCACAAGTGACAAACACATACCAGAAAAATATACCTTGAGACAAAACGAATTCACCCAGCAGCTTGAACATATAAATAGATGGAAACTGCAACATAACGTAACACAAACAAACCCGGGATGGTAAGTGAAGCAAAATTGCAAAGTAATGTTTAAATTTAAGCATCAAAACCAACCAGAGAAAGTAAGTGAAAGTGATGAACACAAACTGAACCACCTGGTTTTGTTGTTAAAAATAGACATAAGTATTATTAAAAAGTAATAAAAATTTAAATTGTTGTTATTTGGCACATATGACAAAATGTTTGGACATCTGACCTGCAGCACTTTGTTTCACTTTTAGAAATAAATTACATAAAACACTTGAGTTTTTAAACCTCCAGAAACACATAAATATAACTAGAAAGTCGGGCTTCTGTCGCCTGAAGAGCATCTCCAGGGTTAAATATCCCTGAAATATCTAGACAGTTTTATGCTCCATTAATCTGGAACAAACTTCCATAAAACTGCTAAACAGTCGAAACAGTGGCCGAAATCAAGGCTACAAGCACATCTGTTAGAGCTCCTTTGATTCGTAAAAGCTGGAACGCTGATCAGTACATTTGATGTATATTGATACATTTGATGGTTTTATAATTGGTGACTGTTTGATGTTTTTTGGTGTTAAACACTTTGCAACCTTTCCAAACATAAAGACCCGTTTTCGCTTCTATCCAGCAAAACAAATTCATTTTCACTGGTTTCATTGGTGAACATGCTAACAAGCCTTAGCATTCATGGCAGTCTATGCTGTGGTTAGCTTTAGCTTAGCAAAAAGCAGGTGGGAGGGGTGAGCATGAGAGTGATTGACAGCGCTAAAACCCTCCTGGCTCTGAGTGATTATTTCTGACCAAATAATTTGCTCAATATTATACTGATATAATAATTTTAACAAATTTCTTTAAAAATGTTAAAAATGATGTTTTTTTTATAAAAGTCGTACAGTGTAGCTTTAAGCCCGTGGAGATGTATTGAAGAGGTGGTATTATGAACTTCCAGGCAAACAGAATCATTTTATAGCATAATCAACTCACCATGTCACCTTCAGTTTTTATAAAAATGCTAAATATATCAAATATGACTAAAAGAACTTTTACTTCCTGATTTATCATCTTGAAATTGGGCCAGCAGCTCGTTCTGAAGCCCCGGCTCCAGGAAGTAACCAAAACAGCTCCTCTATTAACTCTTCCACAACATTCCTGCCAGCGTGGCTCCGAGCAGCAGCTCCTATAACGAGCTCTGCAGCTCCACCAGCTGTTTGCTAATTGCTGCTGGCTAGTCTGAAGGAGCTGAGTGGGGAGGAGCTGCAACCCGAAGGCGGAGCTAGGTCCACTCAGGTGTTTTGGACAGCTGAATGGAAATTAAAGGACTTCTCAAACATGCATGAGAGAACCATGTGAGCAGTCCAGGTGTTTCTGATGAGGGATTAACATCATAACATGATGGAAAGTTCAAAAGCATCAGTTTAACATAATGCTGCTCCTTTGAAAGCAAAAACGGCACAAAGTTAATGAAAACTGAGTATTTTTCAGAATGACCAGCAGTTAATCAGCTTTAATTCATTCACATGTGTTGTATGAAGGTTTCTGAAGGACAATTTTCCCTAATAATCGAGGTTAAAACCAGACGAGGTCGGCGGATGGAAGGTGGATCTCGTTAATCACCTGATGGATCGTCGGCGTCCTCCGGCTGCAGGTTACACCGTGTCTATTTCAACGGTCTCCGCCACGCTGCAGAGTCCATCCGGCTCCTCCTGCAGAATCAGCAGTTCTCCCAGCTGCTGCTGCCCCTGGACCAGAATGCATTGCTCCGCGCCGTCAGGCAGCACCACCTCCACCAGCTCCGGCTGCGCCCCTGCAGGCAGCTCGTCTGTGTGGACATAAATGACGGTGTGCTGGACCTCGCCTGCAACCTCTGATGTTCTCAAAGTTTTCTCGTCTTTTTCCCGTGCTTCCTCCTCTCCTCTGGTGTCCAGATGAAGCCCCATCTTCCTCGGTCTTCCTCGGGTCGGTTTCAGGTGGCTGCAGCCCGAGGCCGCCGGTTCCTCTGGACCTGCTTTGCTCGGTTCCTCTATCTTGGGCCGGTGCTGAGCCTCGTGCCGAAGCAAACTCTGCTTCAAGGTGTACGAGGCGCCGCAGGAGCAACTGTACGGTTTCTCCTTCAGGTGGGAAGACCTCATGTGTCTCCTCAGTTTGGTCGCCATCGTGTAACCTGAGGAGGAAACAAACAGCAGGGTGAAGAAGTTCTTGGTTTATAGGGCTCCAACTAGCAATTATTTTAATATCTGATTAGGTTAATCTAACCTAATCTTAATTAATTTAGTTTAATATAAAAGGCAGTGTTTACTTATGCCTCGATTTAGGTTGGTTTTTTTAATTTTTAAAAGTTAACTATGTTATTCCTCATGTTTTCTGCACTTGAAAAGTTTTTTCAAGCCTCAAGTTTGAGACTAAACTTGCTGCTTGAATCGTTTAGCATTTAAGTAATAATATCTTATTAGAAAAGGAAGTGATTTGTTCTCTACAAGCATTTTCTTATTCATATCATTCTTTTACTAGCTGTAGCCGCTAATACAGAACAGAACAACATTCTATTTGATTTCTTGATATCATGACAACGCATGTAAAAGGGAAAAGAAAAACAAAAATATACGTTTGTTGACGAACATGCAAAAGCATAACTTTATATTTCTCCATAGTTGCGTGTCTCCATGAGCAGAAATATCTATTTTCTCCAGCTTCATCAGCACATTAGGCAGAAAATATCTTGTTTGCTTCTGACTTTACTGTTGATGAAACCAGTGAAGTCAGCAGATAAGTTCTTCTTTTACTGATGAACGTTTGATGAACAGAATCTGAGAGCATGTGCAGAGTCATCAGCAGCTTGCGCTTTCCAATCATGCATGCAGGACAGAGCGTCTGCAGCCTGCTGGGCGAGATAAACGCCGGCGCTTGCTTGGGGGAGGAAGAGGTCGGGGAATTGTGCCGGTTTGTGCTTCACGCCCCCAACTGGCTTTATTATCAACTCATGAATCGCTGCTTCGTCTCAGCAGCAGTTTTTCCGCCCTGAAACTCCTCTAACTCCATGTTGAAAGGACAAAACTGAGGCATAAAATGTATGCAAATGTCTCTCAAAGCTTTAAAATATAAGCGACATAACATTTTTACAATAAACCACAGTGAGGAAGTTTCAAGTTGCATCTAATTTATTTATATTTTCTGCTAAAGCAGTGCTGATCAGCAGTGCTCCAAACTTTCTGAAGGTCGTTCACATTTTTTTCTTTTCACATATTTTTTTATAAGCATAATATTCTTGTGCTTATAAATGTAGATGTCTGTCTGCAGACATCAATCTGAGGACTGCAGTCATAAAAACCAAGAACAGATGGTTTGGTAATGAAACTAGTCTAAATGACACAGAACAACCTGCAGAGGGCGCCACTGAAGACGTTTTATCACGTTTCAACCACAAACCTCATCGTATTTATCGGGACATTAAATGACAGAACCACAGTGTCGTCTTAAGAACGATTCATGGTTTCCACATTTATTACAAAGAAAAATCTGGAAAGTGTGGCCTGCATTTGGAAAAAACAGCTAAGACAGGAAATGTAGCTGCTGCGTAAACAGTCACTTCAAAATAAGAGTATGAACATAAATGTCGATAACCAAAACTTCAAGATTGATGTTGAACTTTATTCAACTGAAAGTTTACAAAAACATCTAGTAAATTAGTGATTTAGCATTTATCTGGAAAAAAACTTAACTAGAGGAAGATAAGTGTCTTTTTCAAGCAAGGCTATTAGTGAGTTAGCAGAAATGGTCCCACCACTCCACTCTGGGAACAGAGAAATGTTTCCATCGTCTCTGACGATGTATTGATGTAAATTAGATTTTAGAGTTTTAAAAATATTGCAGAAGTAAATTAGCGTTTGACAATTAAAGAAAAAATTATTTCAGGGAAGCTAAGTGCACTAAACGCATTAAAGTTAGTATAAGCACTACAAAAATGAGCTAATAGTTATTAGCAAGTTAGCAGAAGTGTGTTAATCCACTGTTAAAACCTCAGTGGTTTTAGCTGTATTAAAACTGGAGAGCAGTTCAGCTCAAAATTATTCATACCCCTGGCTGCTTTGTTTCAGGCTGGTGGAAACAGATGATGGGATGCAGGCTGAGCCATAACTGAAGATTTAAATACATCAGGAGTCTGATTAGGGTTAGGGTAGGGTTACATTTAAATGTTCTTTTGCTGGATTTATGTCATCATAAATTCCTCAATATTCAGAGTTTCCTGCTAAAAAATCAACCTTCACCTCAACAATGAAGCTACAGCAACAATGTGGATCTTTTTTTAGCTCTTGCTAGAAATCTCTTTGTTTTTCAAAAGCCTGAAACTCTGTAGCTTTAGTTTGGAGTCATGACAACCACAATAAAAAATAAAAAACTGGTCTTTCTGAAAGAGGAAGAAAAATCAATCTGGGCTCAGAGAAGATATGAAATGACTTCGTCTACATGCAGAACTTGTTTGATTGTGTTCAGAGTGACATCGTCACCTTTGCCACAGATGGAGCAGCGATGGGGTCTCTCTCCGGTGTGCAGCCGCTCATGGTATCTCAGACTGTGGGGGTCCCTCAGAGATTTCCCACAGTAGCTGCAAAGAAACCCTCCCTCAGTGTGGGTGAACATGTGCCGCTGGAGATCCGACTTCTGAGTGAAGGACTGCAGGCACTCGGGGCAGTGAAACGGTTTCTCCCCGCTGTGAATCCTCAGATGGCTCTCCAGGTTCCCTGAGGCCGACAGACAGGAAGGCAGGAATGAAGATGCATCTGTCCAACAATGTGAAACAAATTAGCCTCCAAAAAAACAGTAATCAGTGCTGTCACTTTGATGTATAGGAGACGGCAGGAACTGATCAAAGCAGAAAGTTTCCTCTGAAAGGAAAAAAGAGAAGAAACGGTTTGGTCCAAGTTTCCACTTGATGACTGAATCCACATGAATCCCATAAGCAGGGATGTCCAAATTTATTGTAACATGAGCCAAAATGATCAACAACAGAGTTCTTGTGGGCAAAGAAAAACTAAATTATCTACATGAACATAATATGAGTTGCCAATGACAGTGCCGTGTGAATAGGAAAAAAATAAAAGGACAAAATTTCCAAAAAACTAAGAAATTCAGAGATTAATCTCAGAAAATTTTAAGAAGAACTCAGAAATTTAAAAGTTTAAAAACCCAAAAATTCCAGAAAAAAATAAAACAGATTTTCAAGTAAAAACCTCTGAAACTTCTGGCATTTATTGCTGAATTTTACTCCTTTTCTATCTACAACGCCGTTGTGTTTAAGTCTCCAATATTCATGGTATGTAAGTTTAGCTGCCTAATTTTAAAGGTCACCAAGAAATCTTGAAAAAGATGAAAGAAAGCAATACAGTTTCAAATACACCAAAACACACCTTCACTAATCTACCTCCAAGCAAGAAGTCAGATTTCATATTAAATGCATTTCTTTTGCAAAGAGTCCTTCAGTTTCCATGGCAATGCCACTTGGTAACCTCAATCATGTTCTCCTTTTGCTTCTCTTGTTTAACATAAGAAAGAAAAGGAATGAAAATCCAACAATAATTAGACAAAGATGAGTCAGGAGGTCAATGAACGTCTGCACTGAAGGCTAAAAATATCTGCTAAGTCGTTCATTTTTAAAAACTCATTTCTGTGAGTTAAGAGCTGAGAACTGAACATGTCAGAAGAACAGAAATGATCACGCCTTTGTGAGGGATTTTAAAAAGGAGCTGACTGTCTAGACTTATCAGTTCAATTGTTCTGATCTGACAGAAAATGAACTGGGATGATTCATCAGACGTTAAAATGAGGTGCATCTGGAGGTCAGCAGCTAATTACAGCCACAGTATTCCAGGAAAGTCTCAGCGCTGCTCATCAAAAGACAAACATTTACAGTCTTCAACAAAAAGATGTTTGATCAGAGGAAAATATATTTTAATTAGCGAAATATTATATTGTACAAAACTACTTTATAATGGATGATGGATGATGTATGGATGGATGATGGACAGATAGATGGATGGATGGATGGATGGATGGATGGATGGATGGATGTCATTTGTAGTTAATCTGGCTTCTTTCTGTACTTTTCCATAACTGGAATCTTGTTAATCAGAAACTTTTCCTGACTGTATAAATCTTGTATCTAAATCAAACGTTAACTATTTTAATGCTTTTCAGTGTTTTTCATAAAATCATTGGTTTCTCCTCATTCAGAGCCTTTAACCAGCCCAGTTGTCAGAGACACCGAGGCGATCAGAGCCGACCGCAGCTGCAGCATCACACCTGTGGAGCCGGCGTTACCTTTCTGACTGAAATGCTTCCCGCAGTGCTGGCAGATGTGCGGCTTCTCCCCAGTGTGCAGCTTCATGTGGTTCCTCAGGGAATTGGGGTTGGCCAGCTGCTTGGAGCAGACTGAGCACTGCACCTGTGAGAGAGGAGAGGAAATGGGTCAGAAGGCTGTTTGGGTTGGGAATAAACAAGCTGGGATTCAAATTCATTTGAACAGAACAGAGAGGCTTCAATAGACTCAATAAATTTAACCGCACGATTGCACAAATTGAAATTACACAAATAGATTATCTTAAAAGAAACACAGCAATTTGGAAAAAATGTGTTTTTTTTAGGTTGGGGTGGTTTTTCCACTAAAGACACAAAACTGCAATCGAAACACTTTTTTTGCATTACACAAGTCACATGACCAACAGCAGGTGTTTCTGGACGAAACGATGAAGAAGACGACAAGAAGCAGTAAAGGAATTATGTCTTTTTTTTTTAGACAATGTGCAGCTGTCATGATTTTTAACTATCTTAATTCATGTGATTTTGATTTAATTTCATATTTAATTGAAACACTGCAACCATTAAATGTTTTTTGACTGTAGCAGAATACAAAGATTTGTGATGGAAATGCAGCAAGTGAAGCCATCCTGATTGTTGCTACCTTTGGCGACAGCATGTAGACCTTCCTGCTGCAGTGCAGCAGGCGGTGGACGCGCAGCGAGGGGCGTCGGGCGAAGGATTTCCCACAGTTCTCGCAGGTGTAGGGTTTCTCTCCGGTATGCAGGACCAGGTGCTCCTTTAGGTCCCGCTTCAGGCCGTATGTCTTTTCACAGTGAGGACAGGAAAATGGCCGCTCGCCTCTGTGACTCAACTAAAAACAAATAATTTGTTTAGCACCTCTTCTGTTTTCTGACACAGCAGAGTCATCCAGAGGAAAACTATTGGAGAGGAAAATTACAATCACATTTTTCATCCAGACTTGTATTACTGGTAGAGTTGCCTTGTATTCACACCATTTTTACTTTTGTTAGCTACAAACTTAAATGTATCTAATTGTGATTTTATGATGTTTGCATCATATTTTTTCTATATATTTTCTCCAGAAAGCAGAGGGAACACATCTGCTAATGTGCTAGGAGCAGAGAAAATTTCAAACAAATTTATTTATCTGGCTTGTAAACTTCCATTGAATAAAGTTCAACATTTGTGTTGAAGGTTTTACTATTTTTTATGTCGTTAGACATTTAAATTCATGCTCTAATTTTAACGTTTGCGCAGCTGTTCCATTTCCTCTCCTCACATTCTTGTTTGTCTTTGTTTAAAGAAACTTTATTAAGCAAATGACAAATGCACAACAAACAAACAAATGAGGTATACAGAAAATTATAATCCTTGCATAAACAAATGACCATGGTCATTACATAATTTCTGTATCTGTTACCTGATGGGCTCTGAAACTTTCTGATGAGGTATAGTTCTTCCCACAATCTCGACAGCGGAAGGGTTTCTCATCTGTGTGGCTGAACTGGTGTTTCCGGAGGTGCCCGAGCTGGTAGAACATTTTCCCGCAGGTGGAGCATCGGTACCGCCTCTCTCGGACCTCCGGCTGCCACCCAGCGGCCGGGGAAACCTCAGGCACTTCTGCCGAGTCTTTGCTTTGTCGCTCGGTCGATTTGGACGAGTCGGACGCAGGATGGCGCCTCGATCCGGCGGACATGCAGTGAAACCGCCGCGGTTTAGCAGCCAGACGGGAGCTGGAGCGAATGGGCGGAGGAGCAGGAAGGTTTGGTTTGTCTGTCAACCTTTCCTGCTCTTTGTCGCAGTCTGAGCTTGGCTCACTTGGGACGGTTTTCCTCCTCCTCATCTTTTTCTGAGAGGAAGGACGAAGTTTGATGACACCGGGAGTCGGTCTGCGATGATCGCCCTCATCTTGCAGAGTTTTCTTCTTCTCTTTGAGCTTTTCCTCTGCCAGAGTGTTTATTTTGTTGCTCTCTGTCTCCTGCTTCATATTCGTATCTGTCCAACAAAAAAAGAAATTAGTAATTTACAAAAATGTTTACGGAGAACAGACTTTAAATTTAAAATACTTCTGTTGACTGAACAGCTTGGCAACAAAATATTAAAGCTCCGCTGCTGTTGTATCAACCTTTCAGGCCTCTCAGGTCTTCTGGTTCTGTATCCAGAACCAGAACCAAACACAGAGAAGCAGCATTCAGATTCTATGCCCCACAAATCTGGAACAAACTTCTAGAAAACTGCAGAACAGCCGAAACACTGAGTTCCTATAATCAAGCCTAAAAACCCACCTAGTTGCAGTTGCAGGAAAATGACGGCTGGTTTTATTGTGTCGTCTGCAATAAAATATCCCAAAAACAGATGAATGTTTATGGCTGTAAGGTAACAAAATGATTTCAAGGGTGTGAATACTTTTGCAGGGGAAATTTTATTCATTTCTTTCTGATGATTTTCCTGCCACTGGATGTTTCTGTGCTCATGAAGCAAAACAATAAACAGATAACAAACAGACAACAAACAAATAACATTGATTACTGTTTGTTTAATAATTGGTTAATTAGGAAACCTTATTGCTTCTGTGAATTAATTATGTTTCAACCCTCTCATCAAATAAAATGTTTATTCTGCATGCAGATGTATTAAGAAAGGATTTCTAATGTTTGCATTCAGTTTCATTTCTTCTTTTCATCCTTTCATCATTTCAAAGCTCATTTCATCATTTCATCACCACGTTACTATTATTATTCCCTCCACTTTTCTTTTCTCTCTTCAAACGTGATTTCCCTGCAGCCATCCGCCGCCTACCTTATTATCTTTAATTTAGTATTTCTAATTGTTTTTAAAGACACATTTCAGATCTACAGGCTCGATCTGTCTGAATCAGCGTGCTAAGAGAGGGAAGCTAGTTTAATAAGACATCCGCAGCGCGCTGCTGCAGGGCTCTTCCTCCTCATCGTCGCATCAATCGCAGCACTTAAAAGCTCCGCCAAGCAGGAACAATAAAGGATTAGAAGAGCTGGGGAGCGTCCAATTCTAACATGACAAATGCGCCTTATTGGTTTTGTTTTCTTCCTTGAGTTTTCATTTATGTGATCATAAAATTATTCCTCTTGAATATTATTTATCACCAGATTTCATCTTCATTTCAGGTTTAATCCTCTGACCAGCAAACTGATTTTAGATGTTAATGTTTCTATCATTGAGCCTCCATCGTGTTGAAAATCTTTCTCTGGATTGAAATTTTGGGGTATTAAAGGTTGAAAACTTTACTGAAGCAACTTCAGAAGCGAAGCGACCAGATGGTCGCCTGACAGCAACTTTAAAGGTTTTATTTATCACTAAAGTCTCACTGACACGATAAAACCAAATACCTCATTTAGAAACTTTAATCATATATATTCCTCACAGAAAAATAAAATAGATTTTCTGGAAGATAAATGATAATTTTGTTGTTTTGAGACGATTTCAAATACAATGCAAGAAGTAAAAGATCAATAAACTTTAAATTCTAATAAATATTTAACACTGGAACATTTTAAATGTCCACAATAAATAAACAAAACAACAGAAACAACAAATGAAATGAATTTTTAAGTCTGTGTCAACAAAACTGTCCTTCAAAATAAGGTTTAGTTGAGACCAGAGCAGCAACTGAAGACTTCAGTCATCTAGTTTTTGGTAAAAAAAGAGAAAAGAGAAAAACAAAAAATCATGCAAATGGAAATAACTGCTTATTTTAATTTACCACATTATTAATTGATTTGTTGCTTATTGCAACAGGATTAATCGCAGACTACGTTAATATTTTGTAATTAATTTGCCGCTGCCATTATTTTTATTCCTGAGGGAACAAAGTTTTTCATGCCTGATTTTAAATTCATGTCTTATTTGAGTTAAATCCCATAGCAACTTTCTGGCACTTTGATACAAACGCAGAGCCGTAATGTGAAGGAACGAAAAGCTTTATTCATCTCATGATAAATGACTCCATGAGAAGCTGAATCCATAGTTTCGGCTGACTGACCTAAAACTAGTCAATAAGCAATAAAACAATTCAATTAAAAACAAATATTTCCATGTGCATGAATTATTTTTTTTCTCTTTCTGGAGGGATCCTTGTGAACATTTAACTCTGGAACTGGAAGACATTTTAAAAATCCAAAATAAATAAACAAAACAACAGAAACAACAAATAAAATTAATTATGAAGTCTCTGTAAAAAAACAAGATAGTTGAGACCAAAGCAGCAACTGAAGAGTTTTACCAGTATTTGAAAATGGTCTCCAAACATCAATATTTTTATTCTGGGACAATTTATCGTCCAGCAAAGTTTGCAGCCGTGCCCGGCCCGGTCGGGGTTATAAATCAGCTGTGAAATCGCTGGACTCACCTTTTCCCACCGCCTCATCAAACACCAGCAGCTCCGTTCCCGGATGGATGTCCTGACACGCGCGCACACACACACCCAGACACGCTTCGTCACACACCCCTCTGCAGGCGCACCGCACCGCCACGTTCTGCTGGGCCCTGCATCGCGCCTGGCAGGCAAAGCTGAGGGAACAACAAATGGTGACAAACTGAATGTAGCTCAGATGGCATTAAAGCGTCCGTGGAATGAAACGCAGCAGGAGGCTGCTGATGGCACGGGAATAAAAGTCCATATTATAAGAAGAGTCGGCTGTATGCATATCACGACAAACATTTATTTTATGTCTCTAAGTGGCTCATCAAAGGAACATGGCGGTGCATTATTCTTTCCCCCGTTTCACTCTGTGGGGAAGAAAACTGGGGCAGTTTTTAATCAGGACGCCTCAGAGGAGCAGATGATATGCAGAATGCAGCGGTGATACAATGTGTCATTCTTAGAAATTAAAATCAGGAGTTTGAAGTTAACAGAGGCATCAAAAAAGCTCAAGCTGAAACAGTGATTCAAAGTGTTGAGTCGTCACTATTCTGGGGTTCAAGAGAAACAAATTAGGGCCAAAAGTATCACGTTAACATTCGAGGGAAACACGAATTTAAAATTGTTGACAAGTGTAACAGTTAGGGATGCACCAATCCGCTTTTTTCCATTTTCAATACCGATATCTGAGGCCTAGTATCAGCCGATACCGATATCTCAGGCTTAGTCTCAGCTGATACCGATATCTGAGGCTTAGTATCAGCCGATACCGATATCTGAGGCTTAGTATCAGCCGATACCAATCCAATAATGTTTCTCTTTTTTTTAAAACAGAAATTGGTAGCTCTGCACCAGTACATCTCACTGAAATGCACCAGCAGCTTCACAAGCTTGATAAAACATGTATAACAACTAAACTTTAATTTGTCCAGTCAGTGCAATAAGTAAACAATATACTGAACACTTTGTTCAAACATGTAAAAATAAACTATAACAAACCTTTCAAATGTTTCAGAAATGCAATTATGAATTCTAAATATAATGTAAAATAAATAATAAAGCATGATGTCGCTCAGCACACAAAGCATAGAATTAGATTGACTAGATCTGCCCTTATTGTCACTGATACCAGATCTACATTATTTTTGAATATCAAGACAGATATTAATATTGAATCGGTGCATCTCTGGTAACAATCAACAAACATGACACCAAATAGGTATAAAAAGAGAATAAAAATATCTTATATTAATCATCAGTAGAATCTGACTTGAAGGTGAGTTGAAACTGTGTTACTGTGTAGACTTACTTGAACCATGTGGCTCTTTGTACAGAAGCTTCCTGAGTTGTTGATCCCCCCATCAGTGCCTATAAAACACAACAAATGATTATTTATTATTATTTATGGACCAGTTCATTTTACACGCTTTCTCCTTGCCAACTATTAGACAAAACTGAATAAAATTACTCGATATGCTGATGATACTCCGCTGTATTTACCCAAAAAGATATTCAAACCACAAAGATCTCTTAGCGACCGATTTTCAGTTGTCATTTTAGCAAATACTTGCTCAGGAGTGCAATTTCTAGAGATAATGACCAGGATGTGTTCTTAAGAGTTCAGAAGACTCGGTTCAATTGGGGACACAAGTCCAACATTTCTTACATTGTCAGCTGCTGTCGTTCTCTTTTTCACTGCATTGAGCCAAAATCTTTGAAAAACCTGTTCCCCTCCTCACCTGGGGGGGCGCTGTACCCAGAACCACTGAAAAGAATGACACAAGAACCTTTGAAGACGACTCTTCCTCCAAACAGAAACGGAGTACAGTTACATTTTAGCTGTCGTAGGATTTGTCATTTCTCCCGCTAGCGTAGTCTTCTGGATTTGTTTTGGTTGTATTTACCCAGAATGCTCTGCGCTGCCGCCTGCTTCCTGCTTTTGGCTCCCAGTCTGCTTGATTTTTACATATGCATTTAAATGGCACCAGAGTTGACTTCAATCAAATCGAGACTGAGGTTTGTACGCGGTCCAGAGTTCGATTGCACATTCACCTTCACAAATAAACCAGACTCTCAAACAAACTGGAGTTGGGTTAGAGCCATGAATCCCATCCTAGACGGGTTTCTAGAACCAATCTTGCCAGAATTAGACTTCAACTGAGATATGCAGAAAAATTAGTCCATGCATTATACTTCAAACTTCGACTAAAACCAAAATCTACCAGTTTAATCAAACCGAGGTTTCCCATGAGCATCAATAATAATTTTCCTTAGAAAGTACGCCTGACCCAAAGTTTCCCTCTCTTTTCCTTTTGTTACATTAAATCTGGAACATTTAATCTCTTTAGCCTAATGACTTTTCACACCTAGACTATTAGGCATCATAAATATAACCGGCAGTAATTACTGTCCACATCGTTTGTGCTTTGAATAGCTCCTCTCTGACCGTCCTTGAAACCGTCTCTGCTGCATCTTTTCATGCCTCGCTGCATGTCTGCATACGTTTTCTCAGCAGAACATTTGGTGAAAATTACAAGGACCATTTCGTTATCTTCCCACGGGGTCAGAGCTTAACTGAGCGCAGTGACTTGCAGTTAGTTTGTTCCTTCTGCAAACCAGCACCAGACCGAGACGCCATTATGAAGAACTTCAAGGCTGACAGTAGCTGATGTCTCGAAGTCACTCAGACATGGAGGATTCAGGCCATTTGACAGACAGACAATAACCAGCATCTTTGATACAGAGTGTTCACTAATTCTCTTATTTATAGGCCTTAAAATATGCTCACTGTGAAGAAAATCTGTGAAGTATTGCATCCATGAAAGGAGTTCTGAATGAAACCGAATCTCTCCATGGTGATGCAGCTTAATGGGCGTCAGCTGCAGATACAAAGATTTCAGATTTTAGAAACAGAGGCTATTAATTGAAGAATGAGGGAAATTTCAAGGAGAGGAGTAAAAACTCCAGCTTCATCCGTTGGAGGAAAGTGGTTCCCTTTCAGCAACTCCTCCACAGAACCACCACTGACACGTCTGGTAATTTCAGGACATTTACTGCAGAACCTGTCACACTATCAGGATAAGTGACAGTACTTGGATCAAGAGACACTTAAGGCAGCATACATACAGATAGGACTCTGTTCTGGTACTTAAATGGTTCAAAGTTCACCCAAACAACATCAATTTCTTTGTTTTCACAGGTTTCAACATTCTGATGAAATCCTCATCAGAATGTTCAGAAATCTCACCTGGGGTACCTCAAGGCTCAATCCTCGGACCCCTCCTGTTTAATTTCTACAAGCCACCACTAGGGATGGGCATTTATCTTGTTGTTTATTTTTCATAATTATAAATTTCTTATCGTAATAAGATTTTGATTTATCTGTTTTTGGCCTGTCAAGATAACGTTTTCTGGACGATAAATTGACGAGAAGTTGTTGCAATAAACAATATTGTTGTTTTGAGAGTTTTCAAGTAATGTTATGCAAGAACACATTCTCAAAGATCAATAATGAAAATTTAATACTGGATCTGGAAGACATTTTAAACAAAAATTATAATGATAAAACAGGCTTTTTATTTTTTTGTTTTTTTATGTAAAGCACTTTGAAATGCGTTCTTGCTCAAATATGCTATACAAAAAAACTTTATTGATTGATATCCAAATTAATAAACAAAATAACAGAAACAACAAATGAAATGAATTTTTAAGTCTCTGTAAACAAAATTATCTTTCAGAGCTAGTTGAGACACAGAAATACTTCATCATAAAATTACTTAAACTCTGTTTATTTCCGCATGAAACAAAACGTCAAATAAACGTTTAAGATATTTTAATAATTCAGTAAATTAGCAACTGCAGCTCATTTCTGCATGACAGAAACAGTCTGAATGTTTTTCTGGAGGAAGTTTCACCTTCTCATCTTCAGAACAAGCAGCTCCTGATTGGTCGTTTTCAGAGAAATTGCTCAGCGGGTCTGAACGCGTCCCGGCGGCCCGCTGGCCGTCGCCCTGCGTCCCCAGCAGGGCTCCGGCTTCCAGCGGGCGACCGACCCACCAAAGCCCCACGCTGCCTTCACGCAGCAGCGAAGGGCCCAATGCGAAGCCGCGGGGAAGAACCGAGGACAGGAAGGAGGCGAGATCAGGTAGAAGACGGGCCATTCACCTGGGGAGGGAAATGAAAGTATCAGAGACTTTAATTATTATTCAAACTAAGATTGTGCCTGTCAAGTTGGAACAGGATAACAACCGGAGCAGATTATCGCCACCTATCGGGATTTCAGCGGCTTTGAAGCTCAGCTCCTCAGTGAAAGCCAAAGCGTGAAATTCCTAATCAGACTTTCCTTCAGAGCAGAGAGACGAAGACAAGAGGATCAGACCTGAGCTGCCTGGATTATTCTTAGAAAGAAGACTGATAAGTTCACAGCTTCTGAGTTTGTGCATCATATCTGGTTTTGTGATTTGAAACAAACAATAAAAACACATTTTAAAATGATTAAAATCATTTCATTAAGTTTAACCCAAGTTTTTTTAAGCTCCTTTCATGATCATTATTAGTTCTAATCCAGAACAAAATGAACAGCAAACAAAAACCTGACTTACTAAATTAGATTGAATTTATAAGCTTAAATAAACATTGTGAACTTCAGTTGGTTATTTTCAACTCTGACATGTGGCTCCAGTCCTTTGCTAGCTTCAGTGCCTTGACACAGTTTACAGCAAAATGTATTTAACTGTTATTGATGACACACTTATCAACTACTGAAATCCTTTGGTAAATATTTACTTTCCCAAAACAAAGGAGCCGGTGGTGAATAATTCAAATTAAATATGTTGACTTTAAATGTCAAAATGTAAGATAATGAGAGCCAAAACCGAAGCACAGATGTGAATTAAGGGTAATAAACATATAAATGAACTACAAACAAAGAAGCCGTATTACCATATTTTCTCATAAGTCCTTAGAAACACTGAAGCAGTGAAGTATCATTGAAAATAAACAACAAAGATTTTTTCTGCAATTCTGTTTTAATATTTTAGAGGAGAAATAAAAAAATTTAAATTGACAATAACACTAGCAGGATAGAGATGAGCAACACTAATTATAAACGCATAAAACCATAAAATAATTCCATAAACTGCAAAACAATTATATATTCACTGTTTTTCAAACAAAATAGATATTTCTAGTAACAACATTTTCCTTAACTTTACTTTGTATTTTGGGAGACCACAAAATCCCTATTAGTTATTTATTAATAAATATTTATTTATTAATGGACGCATTTAAGTTATAATTTAATGGCTTATTTATTCGCTGAATCGTGGCACATTTGGACCTCCACTGGGTTGAAACAAAACATATTATTGCGTTGATTGCATTTAGTTTAGCTCATAACTCAGAGAAACTCACAGCTGACCAACAGAAATGAACCTGTTAGCATCATGCTAAACGTATTTCGAATGTGTTTGAACTCATTTTTATTTTGAAGGGTTTTATGATTTCTAATATTCATGAAATCAATTCAATAAACATCGGAGCATTTTATGGACCGCTGAAGCTGGCGGTGAAACTAAATGTAGGAGTTTATAGAAATTAACAGGATACTAGTTTAGCATCGGTTAGCCGAGGCTAACCGGCTCATATACTAGACCGAAAAACGGTTTAAAAATCAGCTTAGGAACAAACGAGTTTGTACATACACTAGATGTGATCGGCGTCTTGAATCGAGTGATGTTTGTTTTAAAAACCACCATTCACTCCGTTAAAATTAACTCTGGGAAAGCTATCCTTACCCAGCAAAGAAAAACAAATCAGCGGAAGTCCGGTCGGAAACATGGGCTGTTTTATTAAGTTCCGCGTAACCGTTGCAAACAAATGCGAGAGCACTTGCTTCATACTTGATGCATGGTCAGTTATCTTCCTAATATAGATATATAGTTTAAACACATTTTATATTTTATTTAGATTCTTTCGCCATAAAAGTTATTTTAAAAAGACATAATTGGGTTTATATAGTATTTCATATAATAAAAAAACGGCCACACGTGCAACAAAGTCGCCATCTAGAGGCCGTTTTTATAGATACATTCAAATTTACTATCATTTTATGATCACAAGTAAATCAGCCAAAAACTGGAACTTTGTAATCTCAATAAGTCATTTATTCAGTTTATTTCAAACTGACAGGTAATCACTTCTATATCTGAAGGGAAAAATATTATTCATTTTTTTTCTTTACTAATTTAGTTTGTTTTATTTCACTTACTTATTTGACATGTTTTTTGTTTTATTTTTATTTTTCTCTCATCAAAACTTAGCAGTCTGCTTATTCCACCTGATGCTGCAGGAACATGTAACGCTTTGAGACACAGGCAAGCAGGTGGAAGGTGTTTTAGTCATCCGTTCCAAAAGCATCAGGGAGCTGCTTGTGCTGCTGTTCCACTAACGCAAAGCAGTGATTTCATTGTTACTTTAGCAGCAGGAATGAGGTTTATAAAGAACTGCAAACGGTCCTTCTTTGTATGTGCAGCATTAAGTGGTCACATGTGCTAAAATCAAAAGCTGTTTCAATCAAAAAATTCTTAACAGACCGAGTTACATGTTAACATAGCATAACATGCATAACAGCATAACATGTTAACCCTTCTCTGATATCACCTGCACAATTCTTGCATCCATTGAACTTGTGAGTTTGTAGATAGTTTCTGCTTAAATGTCTTTGCAGAATGTCAGAAAACCTTCCCAGAGCTGTTGTTTTGATATGAACTGCATCCCACCCTCAGATCTACACACAAAACAATAATAATATATGTGAAGAAACAATCAAGAGCTTGAGATAAATCCAATGTTAAGTTCCCAAAAAAAATGTATGTATTTATCTATGAAAGATGTGAGTTCATGGTCTGAAACAAGGACGGTCTAAGGCAGAAAAAGAAAACATAATTATGTTTTTTGTGCTGATAAATGTAGAAAGTAAAAAAACTGCAGATTCTCAAGGACTTGAGCTGTTTAGTTTAAATCTGAACTATCTCCTTAAAACTGGCAGAAATGTTGATGCAGGATGAAAACAACAGAAAACAAAGTGACCTTTACAAACAACAGGCACGTTTATAGCATCTTTATTTTATTAAGCAGCAGGTGACAACATGTTTAACGGAGGCACAGCCTCCACAAACAGTAACAGTGATGCAACACACGAGCAAAATGACATGAAGTGAAGGAAGCTGGAGGTTTACAGCAGTGATTGATAAAAACATGACGACCTGTGCACTGCACAGCATTGGTGATGGTGATCAGATAAAGCAGAGAAAATGCTGTAAATGATCCCCAGCAGGACAAGCTGCCGCTTTAAACTCTAAAATCCTCTAAAATCTTTCTGTTTGCTGCAAGTCTTTAAAATATACAGACTTCTGTCTAAAAATGTTCATTTCTGTCTCCAGAATGACAACCTGGAAGCTTTCAGCTGAGTACGTTCATATTAGTGGGATCTAAGAGAAACATTGGACATTCATGTGTAAATATTTGGTTCTCTTTGTGTTTATTTAGCTGAACATCCTAATATACAGGATGTTGCTTGCAAAGTTGCACAAAAAACAAAAAAGTCAAAAATTAACAAATTTGAGTGCACAGCCTGTTATAAAATTTTAAATGTGATATTTTCACCGGGTTATTCATTCACTTATAAATGTTACAATTTCAAGCTAAATATTTAATTTAAAAATTCAATATTTAGGTCCAAACTAAATATTTAGTTAGCAAACCAAACAGTTTGCTTGAAACGCAGCATTTGCTAAATATATGTAGCTTCAAACTAAATTATTAGCAAGCTATTAAGTTTGAAGTTATATTTTTGTTAAACATTTAGTTTGAAGGTAAAAATTTCACTTGCTGAGTAAATATTTAGCTTCAAACTAAATATGTTCCCTGCAAACTCTTTAGTTTGACAGCTAAATATTTAGTTTGTAAATAGAATATTTAGCATTCTAATTAAATATTTAATTTGCTAGAAATATTTACTTTGAAACTGTGACATTAATAAATTAATGAATATCATGGTGAAAAGATGATATTGAACAATAAACCACCATTTTTTCTGCCTTTAATCGGATAAATAACACAAGTAATTGCTTCCACTTTTTGAATGTGTAACTTCACAAATGGCGGCCCAGATAATCTGGCTGTCAATTCTGCACAAAAAGAAGGACAATGGTAAGATAAAGTAAAAAAAAAAAAGCCTTATCTGTTTTTTTTCTCAGTTATTACATTTGAATTAAGCGCTATCGTTTGCATGCTAGGTGTGCAAACATCAGGCTCCCATTTCTACCAATAAGAAACGTCGCAGAAACGTAAACAAAAAATTCAAACCAAACCTTCCATTTCTTATGTTTCCTTATTCTTCATCGCTATGGAAGTGATGAAGGGAAATTAAGAATAATTCAACAATTTGACTTAATTTAAGCAAAATAAAACAATTACAAATAATAAAAATATATTAGTGAGAAGGGCTGAGGGTTTTAAACAAGTGCTACCATAATGTAGCACCCAAAGAATGAGAATTCAAGCATTTTAAGTTATATCATAAAAATTATGTGAAAAGATTAAATTAAATTCATTTTATTTGTTTTGTCCACTCTCTGGTGAATTCCTGCTGCTCCTGTGTTTTATTCTGTTTCTGGATTTTTCTGCAGAGAAGAAGAAAAGAAATCATAACGAAATACTGTTTTCACAAAGAAATGCTTCAGTAAGTGTGTAAAACACATTTCAGGGCTTCTGCTCACCATCTGTACACTCCACTTTGGGTTTCTCCCAGTTCCCGTCAGCTTGGCACCGGACCACAGGTAGGTGGCGCTGTCTAAATCCTGAGTTGCACTGATAACGGATGATGGAGTTAACAGGATACTCCGACCTCCGGTTTCCAAACATGCGAGTGTTTTTCACCACAGGTGGAGGGCCGCAAAACACTGCAGACAAAATTAACAACCTCCTGAGTCACTGATTCCTGTAAAAATCAAAACTTTATTGGTAGGAAAACGAGGCGATTGAGGGTCCCATCCACCAGGGGGCGTCAGACCTGCATGTTCAGCATCATCTCAGAAAAATTTAAATTTCATTCTCGTCTTTGTAATTTTCTTATATCTACGACGGTTTGTCAAGACCATTGTAGACAGAAAACAAAGAGAGGAGTCAATTTTTACCAAGAAGTTTAAAAAGTCAAAAATATTCTAAAAACCTTAAAATGACAAAAATTTGCTAAAAAAAATACTAGATTAAGTTCAAATTTTTTCTAGACATTTTTTTCAGGCAAATTTGTGACATTTCAAACTCTAAATTTAGTTTCACATGTCAATATTTAGTTGTTTTTTTTTTCAAGAAAATGTGAGTCTCAAATTTTAATGTTTTCTAGAAATGTTTTGACATTTCAAACTCTGAAATTTCAGCATTTTCTAGAAAACATTCTGAGATTATAATGTAAAGGTTTTATAGCATATTTTATTTTTTCAAACTCAGAATTTTAAGTTTTCAAAAAAATTATATAAGTCTAAAAATTGCTATTATTTTCTAGCAAATTTTCAATTTTCTAGAAACTTTCTTTGACTAATTTCAAAATTTTGTGGAAATTTACTAATTTTTTTTTATCATCTTCATTAGCCCTAAAAAGCTCTCATATTTAACAAATCTATATCAGGCCTCACCACTAAATGAAAGTTCTGACTTTACTCTATTTATTCAAATTTCACATTTAAACAAACATTTGAAAGTGATGATGATTTTTGTTTTTATGTAACAAAAATTTAATCAGCAGTTGAATAACATTTCCCACATGATGGAGATGAGAGCAAAAGGAAAATGAATTTCCTCTTTGCGTTAGAAGGGAGCAGTAACTGTTGTTTTGTGCTCTTTGTGACCCCTAGCGGCCAGAATCAGGTACTGCTCTAAGCTTTGTGCAGCGGCCTGGATCGGATGCGGTTCTGTGGACATACCTGCCCCCTTCTTGCAGGTGAACGGCAGGTGGTAGCTGCAGGGCACGTCGCTCCACTTTCCGTTCTCATGCCAGATCAAAACCACGCAGTCCTCTGCTGGGTTCAGGTAATTATCTGGCTGGTTCAGCTTCCAGTTCTCATATTGCTAAAAAAACAAAAATAAAAAACAGGAGGGGACAAAATTTAGAAAGATATTCGTCTTTGAGATTTTGAAGTAAGTAATTTGGAATTAAGAGAATTTAGACCAGATTTTCCAATAGTTATGTATTTTAAATCTTTATTTATAAAACAAAAGTTCCTAACATGAATAGTCTAAACTGAATCCTGTATTCACCAGTGGAGAGCCGTCCGTCCACTGGAAATCGTTCTGCACCGTTTTGTCATTCAGGCCGATCCACTGGTAATCCTGCGCATTGGCTGCGAGTAACAAACACAGCAGATCATTTTCATTCCCTCTCACTTCGCCAAACAGATTCCAGACGAGTCGCTCACCGCTGACAAACTGCTGCTCCTCAGGTGTGATGATGCTGACCAGGTGAGCGTTCAGCTGCCGGCAGCGTCGCTCCGCCTCCAGCCACTCCGCCCTGTCAGAGACGTGCAGGTAGCAGTTCCCCTGGAACTTGGTCCATCCATCTTCACATCGCTGCTCCTCTGCAGCCGCGAAACACATGAAACCATGAGGCGACTCCAGGACCTAAAGTCTCAGTCTGTCTTTTACAACTTTAAGAGTCTTTATATGTTTTGCTGGTATCAAATTATTTCACATTTTCACATTTGTGTGAAAATGTGAAATAATACTGTTCCAAATAATGTACTGTTCCTACATCTTAATTACTTTGTTTCCGTAATTTGATTTTAAAAAATCAATTAAACTATTTTTGTATTTAATATCTTAAAAGGTTAAACTGTTTTTACAGTATTGGTTTTATTTCCATAATATAAAACACACATTTCTTTGACAAATTAATAATTAATTTATACTAGCCCTACAAACCTACAAATCATCACAACTCTGGAGACAAACATCCAGCTAATTGAGGAGAAGACAAATGCCAAACGTTATTCGACTGAAAGTTTACCAAACAGCCAAGTACATTTTAAAATTTATCTGCAAAAATTATCTTGGAGGAAGATAAATGTGCCAATTTTTTATTATTAACAAAAGCACTAAACAAGAAATTGGTGCCACTGTTGGCACATTGGCAGATTTCTGGAACCATATCCTAGTACCAGGTAATATACTGAATGCAAAACACTCATCTCTTTACATAAAAATAGTAAGAAAAGTTTTGTAATTTCACTGGAAAACAAAGCAAAATCACAAAGATAAAGCCGACTCCCAAACAGTGTTCACTCTTTGCTCTGAACTGCACCAAGCAGTGATACTTCCCAGGTTTACCCTGCTGTCGTTGTTTTTACTGGCCGTTGTTAGTATTTATTAGCTGAAGCTGATCTCGTACCGATCTCACAGCGTTCCCCTCCGTAGCTGGGCAGGCATAAGCATTTGAAAGAGTCTGCACTCTCCACACAGGTGGCTCCGTTGGAACAAGGGTTGGGATGGCACACTTCTGCCTCTGGAAAAAACGGTGGGCAGTTGACACTACGGTTTAGGTTGGGGTTGATGGCGAAGATGCACTAACAGGCTGAGATAATTGGAGATGTGATAAACAACTACCACACCTTCAATAAAGATTGTGAAACATTGGAGATGCTGCAACTTCAGATCCAAAGTATTGAAAATTCCAATACTTTAATATTTTTCCCCAAATTAAAGAGGTTGAAATTTTAATATTTATTTTTGAATCCGGTCTTAGTTGCAACAGATTAGTTGTTGAGTCCAGTTGGATGGAAGAAGTTCAAGAATACCAGCATGAATTTAAAGCGGCAGAGCAAAGGCAGTGCAGGCAGGCAGTGCAGACCAAAAAACAACATAGATGTACATGCCATGTTTTACATGGAGGGGGAGCATCACCAGAGCAGAGCTGATGCGTGTTTGACAAACACTCTGCATAAAAACGTAAAAAAACCACATGAAAACACAAGTTTGATGCAGATCACACCAGGACAAGACAACAACGATGAGGCTGGTGGGGAGGTGCAGTGACACAGTCCCTTACAGTCAAGCATGCACAAACAATACAAAACATGCTCTCAACAAACATACACATTCATTTATGAATAAAGCCACCAAAACGACAGAAAACTGAGACAACTGAGAAGACGAGAATAAATGTAAAGCTTACCAAAGCAGAAAGCAACCCCTTCCTCTACTGTGCATGAAGCATTACCACAAGGATTTGGTTCACATGGGTTGGGAGCTGCAAAGATAGAAAAGATCAGTCAAGAGTTGCTGTTTGAATAGATGTGTCACCATACTTTAATGGTATATTCTCAATCATGCAGGACATAATGGCCTTAAGAATTAAAATAAAGCAACTGAACTTCTTTTGTTATATTGAAGACACATTGCCATCAAAGGCACTTGAAGACGTTTCGTCACTCATCCAAGAGGCATGAAATTGTGACATCACTCATCTGTGGAGAGTTATTTTATCTTGAAAACATTCCATCTTCAAGGTAACAAAATAGGCCCAGTTGCCTTCATTTAACTCTCAAGACTAGCCGACTACTTTCTCTCTTCCTCCTTGGAGGTAGTTTGTTTAAATCAATCTAAACACCCCAGGTGCTAAAACATCCTTAAAATATGATGAGTCCTATCAGATTGATTTTTGTTCTTGTGAAAGATTTTAATTTTGCAACTCTAGTTGAACTCTAGGTTGTCTCCAACTTTATCAATATTCTTTATTGGTCTCATGTAACCACATGTGTTGATAATATAAGACAAGATGTTTAAACTTCTTTAAATCATCAGTTGTCAAGCTGAACCGTCTCTGTGGTGGACACCAAATGATTGTTACCGAGTTCCACCCCAAAACGTCAGGTACAAAAAAACAACTGTTCAAAAAGGCAAAATGACAAACATGCAGAGAGAAGCAGAAGAGAGACGGGTGACCTACCTTCCAGAACAACTGATTTTTGTACAAAAGCTGGTTTGACTTCTGCAGGAGGAGCTGCTAATCCTGCAGGAACAACTGCTGGACCTGCAGAAACATAAACTCTGGAGTTGTGTGTCAGTTCAGTTCCATGAATATCTTTTTTTATGGTGGGCTCTGTTAGTGCTGGGTCAACTGATGGAGTGGGTAGGACCAGCACCAGTGGATCAGAAGAGTCTCCAGAAGAAGAAAACCCTGACATGAAGGTGTTTCCATCACCGGAGTAGAAACCATTGTTGCCACTTGCTTCTCCACTGTAATCCACTGAGTTTTCTCCCAGCTCTAGAGGCACCTTATCATCTCCAGATATTTCTATCATTAGACCCTGAGTGAAAAATATAGCACTGCCGTCTTCCTCGCCTTTGGCTGTAGCTGTTTCAGATTTAGAGAAACCAGATCCAGAAAGTCCAGCTTTAGAATCAAAACTGCAACTTGAGATTCTAAATCCAGATATCTGCCCCCCACTTTCTGGTCCAGAGCTGTAGAATAACCCCCCAGTCGCCTCCTCGTGTTCTCCAGAATGTGACCCAATAAGTTTAGTGAAGCCTGAACCCATAAAGGTCACACCAGTAAGAGACTCAGAGCCACTTCCAGAGGTCGACCCACTGTGATCGCCACTGAGAATCTCCTTCTTTGCATCAATGAGTTTGTCGTCTATTATTAAGATTGGAGCGTCTCCACTTCCAGAAATGTCTCCAGATCGTCCACTTCCAGAAGAAGATCCTGATAGAAAACCACTAAAACTTGACAACTCCTGGTCCAAGATAAGATCCGTGCCAGTGAGATGTCCAGCATCTTTTTCAATGGAGTCAAGTCCAGATCCAGATCCGGACATATCTCCACTTCCATTGAGTTCTTCAGAATCCGCTGCAGACAACGGGATTATAAGAACTTCTGTGCTTCCTTCTCCAGCCTCTTGAGGTTCTCCTGAAGTTGAGCCCTCGACTGAAGTTGAGCCCTCGACTGGACCAGAGAAAACAACTCTGAGTCCTGACCCTGAACCAGATCCACTGGCCAAACCGGATCCTCCACTGGATAGCACAGTCTCTGTGTACCTGGTCTCCAGAACCAGACTGATCTCCAGAGGTGATAAGGTCTCCAGAACCAGACTGATCTCCAGAGGTGACCTGGTCTCCAGAGTTAAATTGTACTCCAGAGTTTTCTCCTGCAAAGCCTGAATCAAAGTCTGAACCAGAACCAGAACTTGAAAACTCCACGGCGATGGGCGGAACGATGAAGAAACCATCTAAAAAAAGATGTGAAGCAAACATGTTAACATTAATGGGTAAAGCTCCCAAAATCTACCTATTATTTGAACTTACCAGGCCTTAATAAGACAGTATCCGCTGTCTGGTTAGATAGAGCCTTCTGGATGTCAGTGATGTTCAGTCCAGTTTCATTTGATTCAGACAGAAAGTCAACTGCAATGATAAATCAGTAATAGAAAACAATGAATCTCCCATTTCATTAATATTGAGGCAAAATTTGTCAGTACCTCTTATGCAGTATGCATCAAATCTGGCATCAGGTTCAGGGTAGTGTGTTTGGTTTGGATGAGAGTACAAAGTGTGCACCCCTGATTTCTTTCCACCACACCCAGGATGGGGGCTGTTGATGGGGTAGCGAACGCTGCGGTCCAGTAGCCAGCCTGCTCGGCACTTGTCCAAGCCCAGTTTCCAGGCTGCATAGAGTTCTCCAGTGGAGGCCAGAACCGCACTGTGGTTTTCACAGGCAGAAGCAGCCTCGTCGTAGGTGAAACCCTCAGCAGATGCCACATGAAAAACCTCTCCTGTGCAGTGAAAACCTTTAGTTATGCAACCTACTTGGAATTAAAACTCACCAGGTAAGACTGACATTAGTCACCTTTGATCCCCTCGGTGTAGCAGTAAACGTCGTATCTCTCCTCTGCTGGTCTGAGGCCATACGTCCGAACTCCAGGTTGATCTCCAAGATCTCCAGCACATTTTTCTTGAGAAAATACGATAGGATACCTAAACAGAAGCAAGTTACGTTTTAGAAAATATTTGCTTCTAGAGCGTCGAAAGCCTATTTTTAGGACTTACCTCACAGTCTGGTCCAGAAGCCAACCTGCATCACATTGATGATATCCATCCTCATATGCTTGCTGCAGCTGCTGTGATGTGGCCATGGAGCCTCCGACAGCCTGGCAGGCCAACTGAGCCTCAATGAATGTGAGAGCATATCGGCCAGTGGGTGAGCGGTAATGGAAGACCACTCCTACAGTTTAAAGGAAGAAGAAGCTAGAGCCACCATTTTTCTCACTGCATCTCTAGGATACCTCCCAGGCAGCCTAACCTTAGTAATATTTCAAACCATTGGTCTTCTTGACCAAGGGTGAGCAATGCTAACTGAATCGCTAAATCAACACAGTGTATCATCCCCAAAAGGGTCAATTTAGTTGTGGGACATCTATCCTAGCTCGACTCTTCAGGAAGTGATTCTTTGGAACAGAAGTTTCACACTTGATTTCAGCTTTGTAATTGTTGAGTATTGCTATCTCTGGTTTTGATTTTGCTAAATTGATAACATCAGCAGATTTTACACTCTTGACGATAAAACTACCATCAACAGTTTGATTGCTGACCTGCTGGAGAAATGATAGAGGTTTTGCTGGGCTCCCTTTGGACAGCCGACTGGTTATTGACGGCCTCAATAAGGTCAAAGGTGAAATCTGTGAAGTTTGTTGGCTGAGGAAGCGGCAGCTTGTTGGGGTTCTCGCTGCTGCTGAAGCTCAGATCAAATGGTTGCTTGGTCTCGACCTCTCCAACTGCTTCACTCTCTGTGATCGTCTTGCTGAAGAACACCTCTGGACTCTTCGTCACCGTAGTAACAATCACAACACCACTCCCTTCATCTGTGCCTGAACCCTCATCATCAGGGGAATCTGAAGATAACAGGGAGAAACAAAAAGTAACCAAACAGGAACAAATCAGGCAGGATCTCAGAATGACCTCAACAAAAATCCTATTAAACACGTTGACTGAAAGCTGCAAAGCATTTAAAAGCAACCAAACAGCTCCTGCTGCACAGAACAGCAGCAGCTGTTTTAAGTTTTAATATAGTTATCGCTCATCCAGATATCTGTCAGCTTCAGTAGAGGCCAAGCCTTATTGGCAATAATCCCAGAGGCATGTTGTTGTTACACTACACCAGATGGAAGCCAGAGCTCTGTCTGGGTCCATACCACTAAAGCCTGTCTGCTTTAAAATTAGAGCAGCTGAGCTCATGTAGTTTTGAATTTGTGTCATGGTGTTGGGTTAAAGACACAATCTTCACCTCTGAAAACATAGTTCTGATAACTGGTGCTTGTTTTACCCATGTTTGGTAAATCAGCCGGTTTCCATTCCAGGCAGTGACGCATGTGAAGCCAAATAGGTTATTTTAACCTCTGCTTCCTGACTATATCTCTGTGAGAAGCGGTTGCTCTGTAAGGGAAATATTCATCAATGTAAATCTAAGCTATGATCTAACCAAATGTGCACAAACACAAAGTGTAACCATGAAGGGAGTTTGGGAACTAAATCTTTGTGGATGATTTCATCAGTTTCTCACCAATGTGGAGAAATTATCTTCTTTACTGTATTGATTTAGTTTAATGAAGTTTACGAATATTAATTTTTGCAAAGTCTGATTGATGGTTAATGTCTGCACATTAACTGGACGATGGCAACAACTTAAATGTATTGAAGATTTGAGGCCATGTTTGGACTCATGCTCCTGTTGAGGCTCCATCTGTACCCAGGTTTGGCTGTCAGACCAGTGGACTCACATTTAACTCTACAATACTTTGGCATGTAGATTAGTTCATAATCAAGTCAATGACTGAAAGAGAGATCCACTAGCAACCCTACTTTAGTTTTAGCTGTCCCAAGGATTTTATAGATGTAACTTTGCAAACCTAATGTTTCTGTTGTATTGGGTGTGCATCAGTAGTGGTGGAGGTTTTGGTGGCTGAATTATGGTTGTCTTTGGACCACAGTCCTCCTGATCTCTTGGGAAATGTCATACTGGTATGTTAATAAAGTTGGTTTCTAGTCGTTCGAGTGTTGCTGGAGTTTTTATCTCACCAATCCTTTTACCCTATCCTGCCCTCTGGGAGTTGGTGACATTTTGGATCCCTTCATTTGGAAGGGATTGTAAAACACTGAAAGGGGAGAGTGCATTGGTTTAAAGTCCAAGGCAAAGATTCATTGAACCACTATAATAAAAAAAGTGGTTCTTTGGTAGTTTGGTTAAACTACCAAAGTTTAAGTTTAAACTACCAAAGATGAAGATTAGAAACTGAAGCATGTTAGTCTGCAAATAAAGTTGTTTCCTAGTCCTTCTAGTGCCACTGGGGTCTTCATTTCACCATCCCTTCCAAACAAGACACAGTTAACCCAACATTCAACCTGGGCCTGAGGATTCCTGGAGGTGGTTGTTGGGGTTTTGCAATTTATCTTAGCATTGTGCAGCCAGACGTTGGAGGAAATCTGTTGGTACATTCACTTGTAGGAAGATTGGTAGCTGTCTTCGATGTTTTCTGTTTGTTAATCTTTCTCATCTTAAACAAAGGGACATCTAACTCAGGAAATGGCCTACAGCCCTTACTAGATAGATGGGCACTAGCAGTTGCTTCTCTAAGGTCTCTAATGTCATTGTTCCAGACCAGTAATGTCTTTAACCTACTGGTTTATAGGCATGCTATTCAACTGTATCTGATTAGCATTGTCTGGAAATGGTTTTCCATCTTTTGAAAACAGGAAGAGCATTCCTTTTTCCCACAAATTTCACAAATTTGGTTATGTTTTGTTACAGAAATGACAATGAAAAGCCTGTGTTGTGTTTTTGTGCAAATGAAGGTATTCCTATATAATAAGTGTTGCTGTATACTCTTTGCATAAGAACTAATATTCCAAAGTAATAATGATTTCAATAGATCCATCCTGTGAGAGTCTTGGTATACCTGAGTAGCAGAAGGCATCATAGCGGGAATCAGGAAGTGGATATCCTGTCTGGTTGGAGTGGAGATGAACTGTTCGCACCCCCAGCAGACCCCCTCCGCATTGTGGCCGTTGGACGTTGATGGGGTAGCGGACACTCCCGTCTCTCAGCCAGCCGGCATTGCAGACGTCCATGCCCCCCTTCCATGCAAGGTACAGCTGACCTGTGGTGGCTAGCTGAGCTCCCTGGTAGGAGCACGCCAGTGCAGCCTCAGAGAAGGTGAATTTCCCTGCAGAGGTGCTGTGGAAAACTCTGCCTGTTCCACAAAAGGAAGTTTTGTTTGAGAAGCTGTTGTAAAATAAAATCCCATAAACTACATTGACCAAGACTAAGTACCTGGCATCCTTTCTGCAAAGCAGTAAACATCATATGTCTCGTTGAGATCTCTCGTGCCATACGTCCTCACCCCAGGGAGTTCCTCTTTGTCACCGTAGCAGTTCATGCGAGACTCATGGATCGGGTATCTGTAGTTGGACAAAAAAAAAAAGACTTCAAATGTTGTTGCTCAACATTTCAAAAGTTCTATCTTCAAATATCACCCCTCTCTTTCAGGAAAATTTCATATGTTATTTTCTTTAGATTTTGATTATTAGTGATTAGTAAACTATTTTCAGACGACCCAGTCCTGTGTCAATTGAATCTGGCAAATGTGATAAAACACAAACAAAATGTGTCAGAGCATCCCAGATTTGGATAAAACAGCAACAGTTGGTAGTTGCTTGACTAACTCACCGCACTGTTTGATCAGACAACCAGCCAGCGTCACACTGGTGGAAACCATCTTCGAATGCTGCTTGAAGCTGCTCTGGAGAAGCAATGACTGCACTGTTCTGGGCACATGCTGCCTTCGCTTTCTCAAAAGTCAAAGTGTAGCGACCCATAAAAGGCCGGTAGTGGAACACGATACCTAAAACAGTCAAGGCAGGGTAAATATATATTGTACAGCATCATTCATACACAAGGAAACTCTAAATACATTAACAGTAAAAACAATGGAAGCTTTTAGTTCTAATTTGAAGGAGTCATCAGTTTCTGCTCATCTCAGGTGTTGATGGCTACAGGAAAATAGAAACTAAAAGCTTCTTCCCTTTGTTTAGTTCTGGCCCTGGGAACACAGAGTTTCTCCAAGAAACATGTCTGATAGATAAATAAAAAAAACTTCAGTCCAAGACCAACACACAAAGAGGAGGCCAGTGAAGGGATTTATAGTTCCTTCATACTTATTCTTTAAGGTGAATTGTTACTGACTTAATTAAATTTGAGTACCTTGAACAAGGACGTGCACGATATCATAGGCATCCTCAATGCCAATCTGAACTTCACAGCGATACGCTCCTGTGTCCCTGGAACGCAGCTCTGATATTCTGATGCTGGCGTCTGTTGGAGTCTGGGGGTAGCTCTGCAGCTGAACTCTGTCCAGATAACCTTCGCTGATGCGGACCTGTCCCTCCAAAGCCACAAGGATGGTAGTCGCCTTTTCCTTTGTGACATAGCTCCATTTGATACGGTGGGGAAGAGGAATGACGGGGGGGGAACCAGGATCTTCAACAGAGTAATCCTACGAATGGACAAATAGGGGTTTACTTGATATCAAAAAAGAAAATCCAAGATTGGGTGCCGCAGTGGTGCAGAGTGTGTAGCCCAACGTGGACATGACAGGTTCAAGTCCTGGCCCAATGACCTCTTGGGCTACTTTCCTGGCAATAAAGAGCCAGTGCAACTTTTAAAAAAGAAATACAATCAAAGTCTATATTAACTCTTCATCCAGTGTCTTCTTCTAACCTGTGATCAAGTCAAAGTGGCACATTCTCGAAGAAAACTGAGTCATCCAATTTCCTCAGTTATAATCAGTCTGGGGCATCGCCAGAATGACTGGGGACCCCAGTCATCAATGACCTTTAAACTCTAGTCTGGTGACTGGGGCTCCCAGTCAGACGGTGCATAGCTCATCTGGCAAGTTCTAGTTCTGCGCTATAAACAGCCAACCTCCACTGCAAAGAGAGAAGAGCCGAGCCAAACAAGATGGCTGCTGATGTTAATTCAACATTTGAAACCGTGGCTAACACTTCGTTCACTTCTTCAGCTGCCATTGCTAAAACTACAGGTATGATTCTAAAACAGCGCAGAAAATCGACGTCATGTTTCAAAACTCAGACGTGAAATTGTGTGTGAAGGCAATAGCCAGGCTAACATAGACTGAATAGTCTTTAAAAGCAGATTAAAATCCAGAAACAAAAAGATTGAAATGTGACCTGAAAGTAGCACGGCAGCAGCAGAGTTTCTCCCAGCAGAGGGCGCTGTAAGCCCTCCAGAGGAATGCTCACAGTCAGAATATCCTCTGGATCTGTCCCACATAAAAACACAGAAAAATTCACGTGAAATCTCTTAAATGTGAAAATAAACACGAGAGTAAAAATACAGAAATACAAAAATAGATATCTTACCCATGAAGGATCTCTGCTCATATAGATAGTCAAATGTTGTTGCAGAGGAGATACTTAAGCATAAAGACAGGAGCACGGTCCACTTTAACATATTTCACCTTCAAATGGTGGAAAGAAAGAAGAAGAAGATCTTATTATACAGTAACATTAATATTAATATTGTATATGAAAACACAGCTGCATAGAGATGAAAAATAATAAATAAAGATAGATGCAAAGTATAGACATCTATTTGGAGTTTGATTACAATATGGTTTAACAGCATATCATGTTATAGCAACATCTTTTCCTTTCCAGATTCCTTCAATACAAATCTAAAGGTTTGTGAATGTGAAATGTTTGTGCCACATGGTCAATGTGAGTTAGTACAAGATATTATTGATCAAATTAAAGTTTTAAAATATTCAAATGATGTCATAACCTACTGTTCAGAAGTCAAAAATATATTTTTAGAACAAAAAACTGGCTATCTTGCAACATGGATCCATTTTCTTCTTCTTGTCTTATGTTTTTAAATATTCATTTTTTATCTTATTTTATTTTTTTACATATGTTTCCAACAGCATCTGGGCCAGAGTGAGTTTATATTCTCCTTTTAACTGTTTTATTTTATGTTTTCATCAGCTATCTATGCTTTCTGAGGTCTTTAGACACCCTATATAGTTTTCAAACAGCTTTCATATACAGAAAATCTCAACTAGAAATGATCATTCTGCCATTGTTTGGCGTCCTCTTTAGCATGGCGTCCCAGTCCGTCACACTTAGTGCATCATTTTTGCACCACTAGGTTTATGTGCTGTTTTTGTGCTGCATAAACTCTCTGCATTTCAAATATGCTTTTAGAATTATCTGGAATTAGATTTCCAAAGGCCCGTTTAGAGATCTTAGTTCATGGAAATATCTTGATATTTTTAATTCCAGTCTGATGCCATAAAGATAGAAAATGGGTTTTCATTTCAGTATCAACCTACTACTTAAGAAATGCACTAAAGGCTGGATTTTACCAGTGGGCAGAGTACCCAAAACCTGTACTCAAGTAAGTAAATAAGAAATAACTCAAGTAAGAGTAGGAAGTATTTGGTATAAAGTCAACTCAAGTACTGATTAAACTATTAATCATTTAATATTTAAATATTACATCATCAGATTGGACAAAAATCTAAAGTTAAGTGGATGGAAAGTTTGTTTTTTAAGAATGAAAATGGCAATAATTCATGTCAGTAACAAAAAATAAAATTGTTTTCTAAATCAGCTTCTTTCAATAAACATCAATTTATGAAACTTTAAAAAAAACTGCAGTTGTGCCTGGTGAGTTTTTGGTTAAAATATTTTTTTTTTTTAGTGGCCAGAAAATCCAAACATTTCACTCAAGTAAGAGGAGAAACACTTCATGATAAATGACTCAAGTGAAAAAGTAAAGTCAAAATGCTCCTGAAAGTAAATGTTTTTCACAAAGTTACTCCAGTGATTGTTCCTACCACCTTATAGGACTTCAGTTGTGCAGATTATTTAAATCTTTTTTTTTTAGTATCTGCAGTGACGTCAGGCGGAAACGCCTCCTTTGGACCGGGCGTGGCGCCTGGACTCGGTGACAGATCGTCACTCCACACCGCGCTCATTCAAACCGCCGCCATGATGCTTCAGCCGTAGTGACGACACCAGAACTCTGCAAACAGCGGCGCGTATGTTCCACATCCCCCGGAACATTTCCGTCACGGCCCAACACAGCCCACATTCAGGACTGGGAAAACGAGACAGACTTTGATCCTGCTTTAAGTGACACCTTTTTCCTGTTGAGAGCAGGATTTGGATGACGCGTTTAATTTATGTCACATTAGTTGTGCTCCAGCGCAACAAACATAAACAGCGTTAAATCTGTTGGTTTAAACGCTGGAAAAACTGAAAAATACACCAAAAAGAACTAAAAAGGACTAAAACTTCCTTCTTTCGCCACCATTTTTGACGATTTTTTAACATGCAAAGGAAAAACAGTTGATTATTTATATCTGTGAGAAAATTAAAAAAACAAATGCTGGTTGTAAAAGTTTTCAAATTTAAATAGGAAATAAATTGTACAATGGCTTGGTCATTGTGCATAGAAAGAAAAAAGCAAAGAAGATACATTTTCCAGAAATTTTGAGACTAAGCTCAGAAATTTTCCATAAAAAAGTGAAAGCTGTTTGGAAAATCAAAAATGTTTGACTTTTGAATCTCAGAACATTTCCAAAAGTTAAAGTAAAAATTTCCAAGTATTTTATAGAAAGTTTTTTAGTTTAATCTAAAAATTTCTGAGCTTTTTCAGCAGAATTTTTTTCTACATCTATTTACAATGACCCTCATTACCCATTGTACAATTTACAATTTTACTTTTAAAAGCTTGTTTATTAATAATTTTAATTTTAATACTTGCTGCATTTATTTACAGGGATTTTGGAATGTTTTTTTTTTCATTATTATTTTTTATTTTTTACATTATTACCGCTATTGCAGCTTGTGACTTAAAACAGAAGCAAATTGAATCAATGCTGTACAAATGTAAATAGATTAGTGACCAAGATAAGTGATTTTTTTTGCCATCATATGATATTTATTGTGTGCAAACCAAAACAAAATCTGAAAAGAGTAAAAAGATATTTGAGGTGCATTTGGGTTAACATATTTTATTTTATTCATTCTGACTTTTTTTTTTAGTTAAATCACACAGAGATATTTTACTTAGGAGTTGGCAAAAGATTTAGAGTTATTTATTTTGGTCTATGATTATGTTTTTATGTCTGGTTTGTCTGCAGATAGAAAGAGGATGAGGCATCAAATCCATCCTGGTTCTGACCAGGTTCTGGGTCTGAAGGCAGCAGCGTCCATCAGGGCTGCAGCTTTTAGCTCTTTCAGAATCACATGTTGGACTAAAAGTCATGTTTTCTGTCAAACTGAACAGATTTTCTGTATTTTGACAATGGAGATGGGAATATCTTGCATTTGTGAAAACTGGCAGAGAACTTAAAGACATATAAAATATGTATTTTATCTTAATTAGTCAGACAAAGTTTGGATTTGTGCCTAAATGTTTGTTTTGTGTCAAAAGTTAGGCACTGAAAAATTTGGAAACTTCACAGAAAATGGATGAAAGAAGCTACAAAAATCCACAGAAAGATAGAAGCAAAAATGTTAAAAAATAATAATAATTATACTAAAATATGGATTGTAACCATTGCAGACTACAAACTAATGTAATGTTATTACTTTTACTTTTTTCATGTCTGTGCATCAGTTTGGTGCAACTCTTGCTTAATGTCTGCATATTTCATCCCAATGAATCCAGTGAAAGACGTTTTGGCTTACCTGGTCAGAGATCTCCTGAAGATGTTTGGTCTCTGATGTGTTTTTGCTCGGCCGGTCCGTCGGCTGTTGGTTCTGAGTTGAAACCAGAGAATCAGCAGCAGCAGCTCCGGATGCTTGGCTGAACAGAGAGGAAAAAGTCCTGGGCCGGTCCGGCTCTCAGACCTCAGAGTGGAGAAACCACAAAGCTGCGCAAGCTGAGGCACTGAAATCAACTTTCATAATAAAAGCTCACAGCCACTGAAATGTTTCTGATAATGACGGCAACAACAACAATAAATAATGAAAATTATATAATAACACTAAAGACTGAAGACATACATTAGAAAATAAATTAATGCATAAAATGCCATTGAAATAAATTATGCAAGCAATAAAAATTATTGTATTTTATTTTGGAAGTGTTTCTAATATCAACAATAATAACAAGAATTATAATAATAACAATAATAAAATTATAACAATTATGAAATATTAGCATTATTACACTAATAAAAACACACTATAAATAATTAATAGTAATTATAATAGAGGTTAAAAACAATTAAAATTAATACAAAAATACTAATTAAATATAATTATAAAAGTAAACAATAAAAAATTTTGTTTTCAAGAGTTCATAATAACAATAATAATAATAATAAATTAAGTAAAACCAAAATACGTTTTGAACCAAATCATTAACCATATCAGCACCTTTAGAAATTTATCTTCATGTTTTCCTCCCTAAAGTTAAATCTTATCTTAACTCTTATCTTGCTGGCAGCTGCATTTGGGTCATTTCATGGCTGCTCGCCACAACACAACACAGAGAAACCAGATCTTCTATCTTTAATGTTTTGGAAGTGTTGGAAAACCATATTGTTTTATTTTGAAAGGTTTGGAGGATATTTGCCTTATTTTTAGTTTTTCATGTGCAGAAAAGTGGTAAAGGGTTGCAGTGATGAGGATTTGATGGGGAGTTAGTTTGTGTTACATAATCATCTTTTCTCATTTCCAGCAGTTTCTTCTAATTTATAGTTGCTATTTATTGACTCTAAACAGCAAAGTGACAGACTGAGACTCTGCAAAAATGATAGACGATAATTTGGAAAACTCAACCTTTTCATATATTTAACTATCATTTCTTCCCTTTTTAACTTATTTTCTTTCTTCAAATAGAGAAAAAAGTTCCCAAAAGAGGACACAAAGCTGCTCTTTCAGTCCAGTTCCACAGAGCAGTGGCAGGACAGGAAATGGTGATTACAGCAAGTTCAGGGGCCTTAAAACTGCGTCGCCGCGGCAACAAATGAACCCTAATTACCCAAAGACTGGAGTTTGTTCAGTTTAAGTAGCATTAAGCGGAGCCAGAGCTTATTTTATCAGCAGGAGCTCACACTGGACTTCTGTTGTTTCTATAAAACGTTGCTTCAACCTTCATAACGTCTGAGGATGCTGGGACTAAGATATGGAGCTACATCGGTGCCATAAAGTTTGTTCAAAAGAAAAAAAAAGTTTGAAACTGAAAAAAGTTTTAAAACTGAAACAAGTTTGAATCTTAAAAAAAAGACTTCAAATTAATAAAAAAAATTTTGAAACTGAAAAAGAAATATTGAAACTGAAAAAAAGTTTAAACGTTCAAAAATACTTTTCAGATTCAGGTTTTTTCCTCAGTTAAATTTTTTTTTGTGAACAAACATTATGGCACTAATTTAGCTCCATATGCAGGAATCAGGAGAATGATGCATTTTAAAGGCTGAGCAGTGAGTTTAAGCTCTACTGAGCGAACCGTTTGTGGAGTCTGTGTACAGTTAGGTTATGTCTCCATCTGTTCAAAGTTGTTCAAAGTTTCCTCGCCATATTTAGATTCTCCCCCTCTTTTTGGCGATATTTTGGAATTAGGTGTGTCCCCGAGCCCGGTGTTTACACTGGAGTTGAGGTCGGGTGAAATGACTGAACTGTTTGACAAACTGGAGGAATTTTCTGTCAACAAAGCCAAACTGTTTGAAAGGCTGAGTTCAGAGAAACAGGAAGGTTAGCGAGGGTTTGACTGTTTGTGTTTCAGCAGCTGAGGATCACTCTCACAGCTTCATTGGCCGTATTTACAGACCCTTGGAAAACTATTCATTCACCTTTACAAAAAAACACAAGTACATTCATATAAAAAACAAAAAAATACAAGTAAAGAAGACAAAAATACAAATCACAAATGATAAATATTTTTACGCCTCTAGCACTTTTTAACTATTTTTTCTCATTGAGGTTTAAAGGTTTATAGACATAATATGCTTCATTGAACAGGTTAGAATAATTATATGGCAAATACAAAAAATATCCATTACTTTTTTTTTTTACACAAAATTATTCTTAGACAATAAGATTTTACTTGGTTCCGTTTAGAAGGAAAATTCAAATAAGCTGCTTACCCCCTACCCCCCAAACACTCAATGCTAACCATCAACTGTGGAAATGGCTGCAAAAAGATCTGCAGTTATACAACCACACATCTTTGGAAAAACAGAATTGGAGCCTCCTGCACAACTAACAAGAATGCAGCAAGTGGCAAGTCAACTACAAAACATTTTTCCAGCAGTTTTCCAGCAGCCATTGTACAGCACAAACCAAGCATGCTGGACTTCTGCTTGGGTTGCCAGGTAAAGGGCTGGGATTGCTGTGTTATGCCAAAACACTGCGTAATTAGGAAGTTTAGGGAAAGTATTATGTGGGCTTTCAACATTTTTCCCAAATTAAAAATAAAACCATGAATTTCCATCTGTTGAACCACGGTTCACTGTAGTTACAGAAACAAATGCTTTGGGGTCTGTTTCTATCAGCTTTTCACACAAATACTGACATTTTACACATTATTCTTCACCAAACGAATTCAGCCCATCTCTGCCAGCTAGGAACACCTCACAGTGTAAACTATCTACTTTGTAATGCGTGTCAAATGTATCAGTTCTCAAAATAGCAGTTTCTCAATGATATTAAATGACACCATTTCTTTAAAGATTGGGCAAACTACACAAATATAAATGCAGATGGTATTTGGTCCTTCAGGTTCGTGGTTTCAATGTGGCAAAATATGAAAATGTTCAGAAGGTGTGAACACATTTTATATTCCATTAAGTTTTAAATTAAAACAGGGTGTAATATAAAGTTTAGTACATAATGCAGAGTTTTTTTGATTTAGTTATGGACAGCAGCATCATGCTGTAGGAATGTTTCTGTCAGCAGGGGGGGTTGGAGGTTCAGGATGGTCATCTGAGCCAAAAGCAATAGAAACTGGAGACCCGCCACCTCCTGAGGAGACGGCAGCCCAGTCCAAAAGCAAAGGCCAGAACGGTTTTCAAAACAAAAACTCCTGTCCTGCTCTGACCTGCGGCTGAAAGTCAATAACTTTAACAACAAGAAGCTAAAGAAAGCAGAGAAGCTTCCTCTTCACTGCAGACGCTTGCATTTTGTCCTCTGAAGAGGTAAGCTGCACGTTCTGCTGTTTTTATTTTCACAGTTATGGTATTTGTGTGAGCGGTCCCACCCAGCCCCTCCACCCTCATGTTCAGCTTATTCACAGAGGAGCCTTGTAAACCAGAATGCCCCTTTCATTGCCCCAATAACAGCCTCCTGCAGACACACATCGTCACGGCGAAGACGTCAGCTATGGCAGATCGTCCTGCTGTATGGAGACAAGATCACACCGCATGTTTGGACTTTAGGATCCGTAACTGCAATAAAAACAAATACTACCATAGGTCTATAGCATTGAGGGCAAATACTCCTTTACACTTGAAATAAGACAAAACTGACTTATAGCAATTCTTCAGGAAGACATAGGAGCTTGTTTTAAGTCAATAAGTTATTAAAACTGATTTTAAAAATAGTTTTAGTTCCAGTGGTAGAAATGCTATAAATGAAATAATCTGCCAGAGGAACTAATAATTTATCATCAATATTAAGGAATTATTTACTTAAACAAGGTCATATTTATTGCTAAAACATTACTTTTCAGCTAGTTTTGTCTTATATTAATACGATATTTAGAATAGGGCAAGTAGCAAGACCTGGACTGCTTTACCAGCAACATTAACGAGGAAGCTTTAAACGTGATAGTTTTACCTTTTGAATATTTTATGGGCGAAACTATTGAGACGGTTTAAATCAGGGATGTCCAAAGAGTGGCCCAGGGGCCATTATAGCCCTCCACATGATTTTGATTGGACCACAAATTAAGAGCAAATTCACAATTAATTCAAGATTTTCACAAACAAAAATCTTTGAAATTGCAATTTCACTGTCTTTTTAAATCAGATTTTGTACATAATTTTACTGTATGTATCGTAACCTCAAGTGTTGAGAGAGATGCCTACAAATAAAATATATTATTATTTATTTTATTTACAAATACAATCTTCTAGGACATTTTTTATCTAGGTACAAGACAAAGTATTTTTCTTTTGTTAACAATATTTCTGTTTTCATTGATTATATTAGCTGAATTCAACAAATTCTGCCTTTGTTGCCAAACCTAACAAACAAACAATGAAATAAAAGAAAACTAAATAAAGATAATAACCCTAAAAAGCTCTGGGAAATATCATATTATGCCACTTGGTAGGTTACATCTTTATAACATATCAAAACATAAGCTTTGAAAAAGTAAAAATACAATTAAAATAGTTATTCTTAGTTATTCTATCTGCTAATTTAGTTCTTAAATAATGGTTTATCCTATTTTACCTGCTGTGTGCATGTTTTCATTGAAAAGAAGGTGTAGTCCTCATTTTCACCTATAGGCGGTGCCGACGTTCTCCTACCGGGCTCGACCATTTGTTATTGGCCCACTCTGGGATTTAGCCACGCCTTCTCAAACAAAACTTCTTCTTAATTGGCTGTTTCAGACGTCAATCATCCATCTGTCAAATTGGCTTCATGCAAACTGTCAACAACAGCGAGTCGAGCGTTCCAAAGCAGCAGCAGCAGCAGCGGCAGTAGCAGCAAAGACCTTTTTATGGCACCGTAAGTTTAATATTTTACCTCGTGTTGCTGATAAATGGTAATAAATGGGAAGTGATAAGTGTTGATATCCGTGGTGTTATGCAGTGTCAGTGTTAAATTCTGACGTAAGGACAGCAGAAGACTTGTTTACTGTGCCAAATTAGCGGCTAGTCGAAAGCTAACACAAGCTAACAGCAGCTATAATATGTCGCCAAAATTAACGTTAGCTCAGGACACCTGCTTCCAAAACGGGAAACAATTAATTTAAATGAACAATAATAGTATTGAATCATGTTTTAGTTTTTTTATTTCCAACAGTGTGAATCAACTTGATGTTCGTTGCGTAAATGAATGTGTTTCTGTAATAATAATATCGACTGCATTGTGTTAACATTCCCGTGCTAATGTACTTTTATAGTTCATTTAACCCGTCACCTTGATGTAATTTCTCACACAGGTGAAGGTGTCAGGCCCATTAAAGCGTTATGTAGAGCCAGATGAATGGTGCTTCCCCTTTAACTCGTTCAAATTTCATTCTTTACGTGACTGAAGTCCTTTTTAATTACTTTACAGCTTATGATTTGCAGCATACAATTGGTACTTATTAACTAATTTGAATGAAGACTACATGATTTATATTTCCATTTGCTCATTTTCATAATCTATTTTTGTCGTCCATTTCCTGTTAACTACTTAACTCCTACAAGTACAATTATTTTTGTCCCATCTGTACCAATTTCTGATATGTACAGAATAAATAACTGGGACTGCTGGTCAATTTATTCCTCTAGTTATTGTCACCCATTTTTAGGTCACTCATGCACATGCATTTCATAGCATATCTCTTTCCATTTTGTGCTTATAAACAAAACATTTTAAACCAATGTCATTTTCATATTTTGTGGAGACGAATTATAATTGGAAAGCATAAATATCCGACATAATTAGTTTTAGTTTGAGAGCAATATTTCTGTGTGTAATCACAGGATTACTTAAATGCAGTGTTTGATTGGGGACATATTCGAACACTGCATGTAAATGCAGCTTGATGAGAAAATCATGACTAAAAATTAAAAAGAGTGATAGAAAACTGAGGTGAATTAAAATTGTCACCGTAATATTATAAATGCTTGCTTTCCTAATAAGGTGCAGCTGTGATTTATTTATAAATTATGACCAGAGTTTAATAAAAAAAAAACTCTGAGGACTTTCTTGCTGGAATTGGATAGTCTATTATGGAAAATTACCTCAAATTGTCACTTGTCAAATTTAAGTTTAAATAAAACACTTTTTATACTACACATCTTGTGCAATTCTGCTTCAAATTCAAATAACTTTGTGTTTATTAGGTTATTAATTCATCTTTTACAAATCAATATTCTCTTAACAGACAGTGATTTAAAACCTGGTCAATTAGTGCGACTAGTGCTGGTGTTAACCATTTAATAATATTTTATCAAAACAATAAAATGAAATTATTGTGCAGTTTATTTACAAGCCACAAAATCACATTAAAGGTTATCTCAAAACAATCTGGTTTATGTTCAGGTATAAAACTAGATGCATTTTTAAAGTGCAGCAGACATAAATCCAGGAGTCAAGGTCAGGTTAAATATCAGTGACTGAAGCCGGATCTTTACAGGCAAAGCAGCTAAAAAGGTAATTAGTGACTGATTTTAGATTGGTCCAGGAGCAACTGCTGAAAAGTCACTTACATTTCATTTTTTTCTACTAACTAAAAGCTGCAGTTTGGCTGAAATTTGTGTTTTTTACAAAGTAAGATATAAATAAAGACAATTCAGACTCTACAGAGTCTACAAATGTTCCAAATAAAACTTCATATCTGTTTGAATTACTGATATGTTGGTTTTCAATAATCCATTAATAGTTATGGAAATATTCCCATTATTTACAGTTTTATCATTTATTTCTGCCAACCACCCTGCAACTGACATACTCAAGTAATAATCAGTCCATTGCAAAATAAAGTGTTTATTTTTCCTGCTTACATATTTTACTTGTCCAGAATATTTTGAATGTAGTTGATTTATTTAACAAAAGACATTTGGACTCCTTTTTGTCTGAAAGGTTATGACATGATGGAGTATTTGAGATGTAGTTTTGTTCACCAGGGGTAAAATAATTTTAGATTATGGATTATACCAGATTATTTGAAACTTTTTTTATTTACAGTTGCTGAATGTGGCAAAAAAAATCAGTGGAAGGAAGTAAAAATGTGACCCAAAGTTTATCAACATCATGGCAACCTAAATCACAATAAACACTAACAGCTGTTCTTTATTTTAGGCAACGGTTTCTTTTTTTACATTTCCATTAGCAGTAGTTTTGTCCGGCCTCATTAAATGTGAGAGTTTATGAAACTAAAATAACTGAGAGACTTCCTGCTGGGTGAAAATACTCCGTAGAGCCACATTTTAATACAATAGACTCCTTAGAAAATGTTCTACTATCAGGAGTTGTTAAAGGCCCCCGGGCTCCTTCTCTTAACAAAAATAAAAGTTATGTAAAAAGAAAGCAGCACATTCGCATGACTGGCGATGTTTGGCTGGGAAGTCAGTAATGAATCCATCTGGGTTGTCTCGTTTAAAAATAAACCAAAAGCAGAGTGAAATGTAACTTAAATTACATTCAATTAGAACCAGACAAGAAATCAAATACAATACGTATCGCGATAGACGTGATCAATATCAACAGACAATACGTCTGATCGAATATTATGTAAACTTACTGAATGTTGTTGGCATTGACTGACTAACTCACTCTTTGGTTGCCTAGCAACAACCTACTGAGTAACTGTAGGTTACTCAGTAACCTACAGTTACTGTTTCAAAGTAACTGTAGGTTTCTCAGTAACTGTAGGTTTCTCAGGAACCTACAGTTACTTTGAAACAGGCGTAGCAGCAGTTTCAAGTTTCTCCATCGTTCCTCATAAACTGCTTAAAAATAAAAAAAATAACGGCAGCCGAGTGAAAACTGGATAAAACGGTAAAAGATGATGTCACCTATTTGGTTAATCCTAATTCACTAATTATCAATATTAACAATGTCTTGGTTTGAGGAAGACAGCTGGTTTGTTTGTCATGTTAAAGCTGCTTTAGAGGAACTAATGACACATAAACCCAAAGACTCAGTGAAATGTATTAAAATCACCCCCAGAAAACATAAAGTAAAATCAGGTTTTTGTTTTTATTTTAGGGAATTTAATTATCACATCGCAGTAGAGTGGTGACCAAAGTGTGGCTCGGGGGCCATTTGTTGGCCCCTAGCTGCTTTTCAAGGCCAACAAATTCACACTTCTTACTCTAATTGGGAAAACATGTGGTGCAACACAACATATTTCATTTTTAACCATGTTTTTGTTTCTTGTATATTCATTGAGCCGTTAAAGAGTTTTAAAGGAAACTTGTTCTTGTTGGTGGGAATAGCAATTTCTACACCAAGAAAACAAGATATTTCATTCAAAAGGAAACTTTATTTTGGTAAATTGGGGCTTTTTGATAAACTCAAACACTATATTTTCTACTTCTTCATTGAAATATTGCATGTTTAGATACATAAAGAAAATAATGTAACAATTTTTAATTGAATAAGACAAAATGACGGCCTACAATGCAAAAGGTTTGGACGCCCTGGTTGAGGAGCCGAGGCTGCAGAGAACATCTGATCACCTTCAGATGTCAAGACAAAAGTAACAGAGTAAAACTAGACGGTAATGGATGTTCTGAAAATAGCTTTAAATAAAAGTTATAAGCAGTTCCAAGTTGCATTGTTAAATGTTGGATGTTCTGTTTAACAAAACGTAATTGATTTTAATTTTTTAAATCGACGTTTCAGATAAACAACAAAATTCTTCAAGGGGATCTTGGTCTTTTTTGGCAGCCGTGTTTGTTTGCCTTAGCATTGACGTCCCAGAAGGGTTGTTTATTATCTCAGCTGTGTTGAGCTGCGTTCAGTAATGGCAACGTTCACTGCTGCAAAGCCAGTCTGCAGCCCTACGTTCCTGATATGTGAGCGTTGTAACATGTCACAGAGCAATAATGAGGTCTGTCTGCTGACTTCCCTGGGTTTAAGCTGCTAATCATCAGGTGGTTAAAATCTGAAGACTCTGGGCTCTTTATTATTAGTCTTTATGTTTACATGTCTACAGAACAGCAGCAGCAATATTATAACTCTAAACATCTCTTAACAGTCTGATATCTCTAGATCTGGATGTGTTTAAATTCATGTTGCCAATAACCAAATAGGGCTGCAACTAAAGATTTTTGGTTATCTTTTTGTTTAATTAGAGCTGGACAATAAATTAATAACAATATATATCATGATAGATGTGATCAATATCAATAGATAATAAATCTGACAGAATACTCAATATTTATTATGTAGTAGATGCAGTAGTTCTCATGTGTGTAGGTGACGGCCATCTTGGTAAGCATCCGCACTTGCCATCTTGACAATTCCTATGGAGTTGCTATGACAACAATAAACTAGCCACAACCTTAGAAGTAGCTCTAGCTTTGCTAATATCTAATTTATAAACAATAGAAGTACATTTCAACTATTCCTCAGTTATAATTTTTGAGTGCTCTGCTTTGTTTTGGTTGGTTGGGAAGCCATGGTTCATCTATGCTTTGCACTGTGCTTCCCTCCAAGATGACGGGTTGTTGCCAACCTGCTGGGTAACAAACAGTTTCAAGATCCCCTCAAACTTCGGTTACCTAGCAACAACCTGCTTGGTAACTGGTGCAGCAGCAGTTTCAGGTTTTTCCTCTGTGACTCATAACTGCTTAAGAGAAAAACAATAAATTGTGCAGATGGAAATTATTGAGCTTGTTTTAATTTATCATATGATTGATTATGACGTTGTTAGTTACCACAGTAAAAAAAAAACATGATGTTTGATTATATTTCTAATGTTTTCATTGTGTTTTGCATTAATGCAGGACTGCCCATCGTTTCTGCAAATGGAGGACAGAACTACAGTCGCATAACTGGAGCTTGTTGCTGAATATTCAGCCAAACAGAATCACAATCAGCTGAACCAATACTAAAAAATAAAAGACGGAGCAACGCTGCAGCCTCTCTTTTCCTTTAGTCCCGTCCTTTCTGTCTCTCCACCTTGACCCGCCTCTGTTGTGCAGTCCAAGCAGCGGGGTCCTCGTCCCTCGCCGCAGGCCTCGGGCCCTCCCATCGGCGGCACGCTCAGGCCGTTTGCTGGTGTCTGATGGCGCGGTGGGATGCTAAGGGCAGCCGCGGGAGACTGTGATGTCAGAGCCCAACAGCCCGGGCGAGAGCCAGAGTGGCGCTCCCAGATTCTTCGTGGGCTGCGAGGACGATGAGAGCGAGGTGCAGGAGGACAGCATGAGGACAGACATGGACCTGTACGAAGACGACGAAGACACGGTGAGCCTCTTGCTTCTGATTATTACTGTTTCTTTATTTAAAGTCACTACATTCAATTTGCTTTATTTGTCTCTGAGGGGCAATTTCAAGGTCAAAACTGAATTCATAAAATCCACACATGCTAATAAACATGTAAATGTTAGTATTTATTAATAAGTGCAGAAATTATGCAGCCTGAGTGCAGCAAGTGCCCCAAAATCACCAAATCCTAAAAAGTTTCTGTATCAGTACAGCTGAAATGAGACTAAACTAATTTAAAAGTAAATTTTCTGCAAGACACAGGAGCTTGTTTTAGTAAATAATTCCTTAATAATGGAAAATTACTTTTTCCATTTGGAGGTTATTTCACTTATAATATGGAAATAATGTCTTGTTATAAATTAAATAATCTGCCAATGGAACAGCAATTTTTCATCAATATGAAGAAATTATTGACTAAAAAGGCTCCTCTGTCTTGCAGAAATGTTTATTAAAAAAAAAAAATAATTCTTGAGCCTATAGAAAATGAATCTAAAAATGTAATTTTGAGGTGTTTTGTGAAAAAAATGTGAGTAAATTTTTTATCTTCAGTAATTTTTTTTTATTTTCATTTTTTGTTGTTTTCTCCCCAGTTTCAGATTTTTTTTACTTCCTGGCTCCAGTTTAGCTCCATTCAAAGCCTGTAAAAGGCTATGAAGTTCGTTCAAAAACTGTGAAACTGAAAAAAAGTTCAAAACTTATTCCAGGGATTTTAATTAGAATTATGTGTCGGGCTGGAGGAAATGCAGATTTTATTTTCAGCTGAAGACGCCCGACTAGGAGATGGAGCGTAAAACAAAAGATGATCATGTGGAAGAGCCTCATGTCTGCTTTTCTTCCAGAAGCCTGTTAACTGAATAATGTCACTGCTTCTGCCAGAAAACTGAAAATAAGTCACTGCTTTTTATTGTTTTCTGCACTGGATAAATGTCTTCTATTCGCAGATTTGATATTTCAAATTATTTTATTTTAAGAACAATATATTACTGCAATAATAAATTAAATACTTTGAAAGCCGAGCCCTTTACGTCCTGAGCGATTTGTTGATCCGTTTCCGTCCCGTTCAGCCCCCGGAGCGACAGATCGTGGTGGGGATCTGCTGCATGATGAAGAAGTCCAAGTCCAAGCCAATGACCCAGATTCTGGAGAGGCTGTGCCGGTTCGAGTACATCACTGTGGTCATCTTCCCAGAGGACACCATCCTCAACGAGCCTGAAGACAAATGGCCGCTGTGTGACTGCCTCATCTCCTTCCACTCCAAAGGTACCGTCCCTTCCCACCAGAGTGGACGCACACTGACAAGATGGCCTTACAAACTCAGGTTTATAAGAAAATGGCCGCTTATCAATTAATCCTTAGTTGATCAGTAAGATCAATCAACTTTAGATTTAGTCTTTAAAGCTGCAGTATGTAACTTTTACATATTTTACATATGTTTTTACATATTTGTAAAAACTGCCACCATTTTATGGCAGCTTAATATGAGAAGGATGAACTGTGAAGCGATGGATTTCCTCCTGACCGTCTGAAGAAATGTGCCAAAAACAACCAATCAGAGCCAGGAGGCGGGTCTTAGCAAAGGTAAGAGGGAGCAAGCAGCGCCACACAAGATGATGATTGACAAAAACCCACCTCCTCACTCTGATTGGTTGTTTCTAGTTAGAACAGGCAGAGGAGCTAAATTTTTCCAAAGATTATCTGTCTCGTTCCATACTGACAGTTTCTACAAATATGTAAAAAACATATTTTTTTACATAAGTTATACTGCAGCTTTAATCGATCCTCATCTTTAGGGTTTATAAAAAGTCTTTCTTTGCGTCTCCTTTTCGTAGGATTCCCTCTGGACAAGGCGGTGAGCTACGTCACACTGAGGAGCCCTCTTCTCATCAACGACCTGAACATGCAGTACTACATTCAGGACAGGTGCATCCACCTTTCCAGTCTCCAACAAAATAAGCATCTATTGGTTCTTTTATTTATCAGTGTTTTTTGTGCTTCCCAGGAGAGAAGTGTATCGGATCCTGCAGGAGGAGGGGATCGAGCTGCCGCGCTACGCTGTGCTGAACCGCGACCCAGATAAACCAGAAGGTCAGCCTCATATTCCTGTTTGTGCTCTGAACTTATTGCATCAAGCATCATTTATTCAGCCGGGTTCTGGTTCTGTGGCAGCTATGGGATAAATATAGCGCTGGATGTTCTGCAGGGACGAGTTTCCCTCATTAGGTTCTGTGACATAAAGGTTCTGGCACTCGGATCAGATGTTTTACGTGTTTAGGAGAGCTTCTTTTCAGGCCTCTGCAGTGAACGCCGCCAGGTCAACATTTGCTGTGTGTGTTTGGCTGGACGATAAATCAATAATGATATAGATCGTCATAGATCAATATCGATAGATAATATCCTCTCACTGCTAGCTAAACCGAGTTAGTTGGTTCCAACAGTTCGTTGGAACCAACTAACTCACTCACTCTTTGGTTGCCTAGCAACAACCTGCTGGCTAATGGGTTTCAAGTTCCCTCAACTTTGGTTGCCTAGCAACAACCTGCTGAGTAGCAAGCGTAATTTTCCCCACCGTGTCTCATGAAAATGAGAAAACAACGCGGTGGAGAGTAAACTGGATGAAACAGGGAAGATCACGGCAGGATTTCAGATATTTAAAACAAAAACTAATCAATAGTTATCAATGGATGTGAAGCGATTATTTCGTGATTTTAGGCCTGTCGCAAAAACTCAATTAATCACGCAATAAACTGATTGCATTTGCAACATTTGTCGTTTTTTTCTTTTTCCCTGTTTCTACTAAAAACTGGAAGACAATAATCTTCAGTCTGCTGCTTTGGCCTCAACTAGCCACTTTTTTTTTCAAAGGACAATTTTGTTTAGAGAGCCTTCATAATTGATGTGTGTGTGTGTGTGTGTGCGTGCATGTGTGGGGGGGTGTGTGTGTTCAGAGTGTAACCTGGTGGAAGGGGAGGACCATGTGGAGGTGAACGGGGAAATCTTCCAGAAACCTTTTGTGGAGAAGCCTGTTTGTGCCGAGGACCACAACGTCTACATCTACTACCCCACGTCAGCAGGAGGCGGCAGCCAGAGACTCTTCAGAAAGGTCGTGACCTCCACATTCATGACTCTTAGTAATTCAGATTAAACCTACAAAACTACAGGCAGCAAACATTCACATTTCCTTATTGTACACAGGGTTCCTATGTGACTAATAATTAAGTGTGTTCAAGGTCAAGAATATAATTACTTTTTATTTTTATTGTTTTATATTTTGTAATTAATACATATTTTTGTCATCATATGGGACTCCGCATGCAGTTATAGCTTGCAGCTTTTTTACAAATGAATGCAAGTTTTTACATTTTAGTTAAATCAGCATCTCAGTTTCTTAAAGAAGTTGTGTGAACAGAGAAGAACTGAACTTGGTCTCTGCTTTGTGCAGATCGGCAGCCGGAGCAGCGTCTACTCTCCAGAGAGCAGCGTGAGGAAGACTGGCTCCTACATTTACGAAGAGTTCATGCCGACTGACGGCACGGATGTTAAGGTTTGAGATGCTTCAGCTGTTAATGTGTTTTTATTTCATATAAACATGGATTACTCACCATCACACCCAGTCCGTTTAACCATGTAGAAACAAACAAAAGGCCTTGAAATGAGTAAAATGGAGTTAAGGTAGCTGTCAGGAGTGGAGCTGCAGCAGAGCGGAGGCCGGCTGGGCTGCAGCAGGGCGGAGGCCGGCTGGGCTGCAGCAGGGCGGAGGCCGGCTGGGCTGCAGCAGGGCGGAGGCCGGCTGGGCTGCAGCAGGGCGGAGGCCGGCTGGGCTGCAGCAGGGCGGAGGCCGGCTGGGCTGCAGCTCGTGTTTCACCTGGAACGTCACTGATAATGGCTGATATGTTTCTCTGTGTGAATGCAAACTTCTGCAGGCCAGAAGTTTGCATTCACTCATCAGAGGCAGAAAAGTCAGATAAATTAAAGGTTTTTAATAATTTAATGGATTATTCAGGTCGGATGTTGAACTTCCCTCTCTGGAAATTTTTCAGATATGGACTTTGAGATCCAATATGGCCGCTCCACGCATCAGCATTAGCAAGTTAAGGTGGAAACTAGGGCTGAAGCAATTAATTGTGATTAATCGATTATTGAAATATTCATCAACTAATTTAGTAATTGTTAACAGGAATATGCAGACTACACAAAAAATATGTAGCAGGTTCTTTGTTCTGCTCAGAACTTCATAAATGGTCATTTTAGTTTCACCTGGTTAAATTCTGTTAAAAAAAAAATCTTTCTGATCTTTTGCATTCAGTTATTAATTGGTTGTGGGTTTAGATTTCTCGTCAATTTTGTGTTTATATCACAGATTACAGATAATTTGTAATGTTTTTATGTATTCACATGAAACTTGAGGTGGGATTGAGGATTTGTAATCGTAGTCCCTGTTGCCTCCTGCCAGTAACATATCAACTACTCTCAAACTCACAACAGAACCCCTGCTTCTGCACATGAAGACGTTTTGATTTCCTTGAGTTTTGCAGCAGATAAACGGGTTTTAGTTTACTGGTTGAGACTTGGAGCTTTGATGTATGATGATGCTGCTGGTTGGTGTCGGACTGCAGGTGTACACCGTCGGGCCGGACTACGCCCACGCCGAGGCCCGGAAGTCTCCTGCGCTGGATGGGAAGGTGGAGCGCGACAGCGAGGGGAAGGAGGTCCGTTACCCTGTCATGCTCTCGGCCATGGAGAAGCTGGTGGCCCGGAAAGTCTGCTTGGCGTTCAAGGTACACTGGCTGCCACTGGGGTGTTCATGCCATCATGTCTGTGTTAGCGCTGAAACAATTAATCAATTCTTGAAATAATTGCCCACTAATTTAGTAGAACAACATAATCAGAACGGTAATTAATCTAAAACTGTAGAACAATATATGCATTTTGCATTTAAGATAAAACAAACCTTTGTCATGTTCTGCAGATCCTTTCCTAAAAATAATTGAGCGTGCACTAAAGAAACGCAGTTACTGACAGTAGGACGTTTATTTTGAGGTTTAAAAATTTAATTAATTTGTTTATTTGTATTTTTAACATTGTATAGAAAAACTTCAATGGTTACACTAAAAATCAGCAGAGCTTGCCAATATTTTTCATTTTACTCTTGTTCTTCCGCGGCAGCAAACGGTGTGCGGCTTCGACCTGCTCCGGGCCAACGGACACTCGTACGTTTGTGACGTGAACGGTTTCAGCTTCGTCAAGAACTCCATGAAATACTACGACGACTGCGCCAAGATCCTCGGGTAGCAGCTTTTCTTCTTCACTTGCCTTTTTCAACGTTTCTGGGTGTTTATTTGAGCTTTTGGTGTTGATGAAATGTCTCAGGAACATCGTGATGCGAGAGCTGGCGCCTCCCTTCCAGATTCCCTGGTCGATCCCGACGGAGGCGGAGGACATCCCGATTGTTCCCACCACTTCAGGGACCATGTAAGACCCGCTTAATGGGCTCACCTCGTCACGAGCTGCGGTTCCAGTGATCTTAAAACTGCACATTGGAATTACAAAAATACATTTCCTTAATGGAAACATGTCTGTTTTGAAAAAGCAAAATGTTTTTGTGTAGAATAAGATGGTTTTTCAATGTATTTTGCAAAACTGCAATTGAAAAACTTCTTTCTACAATGAGCATAATATGTCATCATAGGTTGTTTATGATGATCGCAGGTATTCTAAGTGTTGGCATTCGTCGGCACGAACTTTTAATGGTGTTAAATGGCTTGTTTAATGTGAACAAGCAAAATAGTGTATTTTTGAAAAAGGTTTTGCGCACATTTGTGACTGAATCGTAGCTTAAACGTTTTCATTAATTTACTGTGAACCTGGCCAGGATGGAGCTGCGCAGTGTCATCGCCGTCATTCGTCACGGAGACAGAACGCCCAAACAGAAGATGAAGATGGAAGTTCGTAACCCCATGTGAGTTTTTCCCTCTGCAGCCGATCGCTAAACGCCACATTGAAAGACTAACCGTTCGTTTGTCTCCCTTCAGGTTCTTCGATCTGTTTGAAAAATACGAAGGATACAAAACCGGGAAGTTGAAACTCAAAAGGCCGAAACAGCTGCAGGTGAAGCAGTCGATCCTGACATCTGAGGCGCAGAAATGTCAGCGCTGACGGCTCCTCTGACGGTTTTCCCTCTGACCGTCTCACAGGAAGTGCTGGACATCACCCGGCAGCTGCTGGTTGACCTGGGGCAGCGCAACGACTGCGAGATCGAAGAGAAGAAGTCCAAACTGGAGCAGCTGAAGACGGTTTTAGAAATGTAGGTGAAGAAAGTGTGATGATTAACCTCGTTTCTCTGGCAGCTCCTGAAAACACAGACGTCTTACCAGGTTATTAAAAGCACAACAGGCCGCAGCCTGTGATAAATTAGCTTTTGTTTTACGTTTTTGTTCTTGTTCTACTCCAACATCCTTAAAAGCTCGCTGCTCCGTGTTCTCACTGTTTATAAAATAAACGTCTGCTGAGGAAAGAGTGGAAGCAGACCCATGAGGGCATAGCTGTGATTCACCAGAAAGCTTTGGGCTTCTGTCGTGATTAGAACCAATCCGTCTTTACAAGGTCGCAGTTTTTCTGATAAGCCTGCAGTGAGCTCAGGCTTATCAGAAGGCATGCTCAGACGATGCATGCCTTCCTGAAAGACAGGTTAATGTTACCTATTGCACTTCCTTTAACAGGTTAGAAAATAAATGGCCTGTACAAAATATGTCCATTACATTTTTACAAAATCATCCTTAGATAATCTGATTTTAGAGCCGTTTTAGGGCATCTTGTCACTTTAAATAATTTGCTGCTGGCCATGTTTGCTCCACGTTTACGCTGGTACTTGAAAATGGCTCCTAACAGAGGCGTAATTATACAACCGAACATTTTTGAAAAGCAGTAGCAGAGTCTCCTGCAGGAACTGGTTTCTGGATGGTGAGTCAACAAAAACTGGCCAATCCTGGTGGAGTTCCTCTTCGGTTGCTAGGGAACGGCTTTGCTCAGCTAGGATTGCTAGGTAACGGCGCAGTGGCCGTGGAATGTGACAGAACAATCAACTCAATTTAAAAATATTTTATTGATCCCAAAAGGGAAGTTAAATATGGTTTTTAAACGGCTCATTTTCCAGACACAGAAAAACATGAACTTACCAAATACTTAGTCAAAACCAAGCTTATAAAGAGGACAAAACATGCATAAGTCGCAGAACCGAAATTTTACCAAATTATGAAAAAAAAACTGAGATTTATAGGTCAGAATGTTAAAGGAAACTGGAAAATCTGCAGTAGAAAAAGGTGATGAAGATGATAATCAAATCAAAATGCTTGAGAAACTTTGGAAGTCGTTTTATTTCCTGATCTTTTTCTGGTTTTACAGGTACGGTCACTTCTCTGGGATCAACAGGAAAGTGCAGCTGACTTACCTGCCCCATGGGCAGCCGAAAACCTCCAGCGAAGACGAAGGTTCACACATTTTAGTTGTTCATTTATTTAAAGCTGCATTTGCAACTTTTATAAAGAATAATTTTTTTACATGTTTGGTGAAACAGTCAGTATGTTGTGACAGTATGTATGAGACAGATGATCTGTGGACAAATCAAGCCTCTCCCAGTGCTAACCAGAAACAACCAATCAGAGCCAGGAGGCGGGTCTTAGCGTGTCAATAATGACTGTGAATGCTAAGGCTAGTTAATTAGCCACGAATGATGGTGGACAATAGTGCAGATGTTTCTCCATTATTAGCCCACTTTGCAGCATGTTCACAAGGTTGATTGACAGCCCTAAGACCCACCTCCTGACTCTGATTGGATGTTGACTGCAACTGAAGCTCATAGGAGATCTTGTTTTTCCACAGGTTATCTGTCTCATATTAAACATGGTGACAGTTTTAACAAATAAACATTTTTTAAATAAAAGTTACATCCTGCAGCTTTAAGGTTTATGTTCATATCAGTTTTAAATTTTCCTGTCGTTTTCAGACACGCGTAAGGAAGGCCAGTCCCTGCTGCTGGTGCTGAAGTGGGGAGGAGAGCTGACTCCTGCTGGCCGGGTGCAAGCGGAGGAGCTGGGCAGAGCCTTCCGCTGCATGTACCCTGGAGGCCAAGGTGACCTTCACTTACAATCCCATAAATTAGTTACAAAAATAAGTTTACTCGACGGAGCACAGAGAACCGCAGAAGGAAATGGATATTTTAAATATCCGAAATAAAAGACGACAACCAAAAACGATAAATAAAACAGGAATATAAACCACACAAAGCCAGAATTCTGCTGGTTCATCACAGAAGATCCCGATTAAAATCCTCTGAAGAAACAAAAGCTGCATGTTCAGAAAGCAGCATCCGTGTTTGTTGACGCCATTCTTGCTGGTTTGATGTAGGAGACTATGCTGGATTTCCGGGCTGCGGGTTGCTACGGTTACACAGCACCTACAGACACGACCTGAAGATCTACGCGTCGGACGAAGGCCGGGTGCAGATGACGGCTGCTGCCTTCGCAAAGGTATTCTGCAACATCCAGCTGGTCAGCAGGTGGCAAATGATCCATTTTTATTTACGGTGTTTTCTTTGGTCTGTGAAAATGTTTGAGTTTCCACCATTTTACAAATTGAATTTAACGTTTTAACCTTTAGTTTTTAAGTTGGGGCCTGAGAAGCTACATGTCCACTCAGATTTCACAGCTTCTTTGGGATTATAGTCTATTGGAAATTGGGGGGGCAGAAGCAGGATTAATATTTTTACTAAATACAAAAAGCTTCATTTTCCATGCAGATATTCACTACGAAACAGAAAAGTCTGTTCCTCTAAGATAATTAACTTGACATGGAAAAGATCTTTTCTGGTTTTATTAAAATTCTCCTGATTAATTTTCCTTAGGAAAACAAAATGTGTCGTGTTTATATGGATCAGTTCCCTTTATAAAGTCAGAAACGTTCTGTATTTTCATATAATTCATTTGGGTTTTATTTGTTTTCTCATTTCAACCAGTTATACGGAAGATTAGTGCCATTGAAAGAAAAAAACGATTTTGAGATTAATCTCAGAATTTTGACTTTTGATCTCACAGGATTAAACTCAATTTTCTGAGTATAACATCAGAATTTTGAGAAAAGAAACATTGTCAGAAATAAAGACAGATTTGGTGTGTGTGTGTGAGAGCAGGGCCTGCTGGCTCTGGAGGGGGAGCTGACGCCCATCCTGGTGCAGATGGTGAAGAGCGCCAACATGAACGGGCTGCTGGACAGCGACAGCGACTCGCTGAGCAGCTGCCAGCACCGCGTCAAGGCCCGGCTGCACGAGATCCTGCAGCGGGACCGCGAGTTCAACGACGAGGACTACGACCGGGTAACGAGTCAGACATATTTCATCTCACTAACAAGTCGGAACCCAAGACTGGCTGCGTTCACGCAACTCTTTGCCCTTAAAGCGACCTGCAGGAAGCCAGTCGGGGTCGCAGATCGGGTTTTTCCGAATGCGATCCAGGTCACCTGGATAAACAATTCGTAGCCGATCTTTTCAAATTAGACCTGTCTGCAGGCCAGGCTGCAATCATCTGACCTGAATGTCATTGACATTATTCTGAAGAAAAGCAGGAATCGTAGCGCATCATAATGAAGATTAAGTCGTTAAAGAGTTGGCTCCTGTCCAAAATCATTAGCATCCTCGTTTATTTCCGCAAACACGGAGCGCTGCTGGCTCTTCTTCTTCATGGCGGTTGGGAAAACGCTGAGCTACGTGTGACGTTACAGCGCCATCTACCGCGCAAGCAGGGCACTTTCAGGTCTTCAGTTCTCACAGGTGATCGCATACAAGCTGCATAAGGAAATGTTTATGAAAAAAAAAATCTGACTTCACAAAAAAATGCAATCGTTTTGTTTCATCACTTTAAAACGAAGCATGTGGTTCTAGAGCAGACTGCAGGTTCCCTGGGGATCCACAGGCGCCTCTGAAAGTTAGAGGGAAGATTAGAAAAAAATGTAGTCTGTAATTTATTTTTAAGAATGCAATCTGCTTTTTAAATACTTTTTTTTATTTGGTTTTATTGGCTCTAGTGGCCTTTATTTAATCATTATTATAATATACAAGTTAAAATAATAATAATTCTTTCTTTCTTTTTACCCTATTGTTCAGTTTGGGTTTAATTTTTCTCATATTTTTAACTAAATGACATTAAACTCTGGAAAGTCCAGGAAAATCTGGATTTTTCAAATGAGTCGTGTAGTTTGGAAGAAGTCTGACCTGAGCTTCTGTTGCTTTAAAAACCAGCAGACATGAAGTGAAGCGCCGCGTTGGAAACCTCCGTGGTTTGTTCTTTTGTTTAGTGATACTCGTTGTTGGTGATGCCGTTTGGTTTTGTTTCAGCTGGCCCCGACCTGCGCTGCTTCTCTTTTGAATTCAATGAAAATGGTAAAGAACCCGGTGGCCACATGCGATCAGGTCTACGCGCTCATTCAGAGCCTCACCTCGCAGATCCGCACCAGGATGGAGAACCCGAAGTCTGCCGGTACTGAAACATGAAATCCCTCCTTTCTGACGTGTTCGGCTGCATTTCTTCAGCTAACAGGATGTTTTTCTCCTGCAGACCTGCAGCTGTACCACAGCGAGACTCTGGAGCTGATGCTGCAGCGCTGGTCCAAGCTGGAGAAGGATTTCCGCATGAAGAACGGCCGCTACGACATCAGCAAGATCCCCGACATCTACGACTGCGTGAAGTACGACGTGATTCACAACGCGACGCTGGGCCTGCAGGACACGCAGGAGCTGTTCCGGCTGTCGCGAGCGCTAGCCGACATCGTCATCCCACAGGTGCTTTTCTTATTAAGTAATATTATAATGGTGAAATGTGATGAGCCCATCATCACCCAATATGTGGGATCTATTCGCTCATGGGCTCAAAATGTTTTTAACAGTTTTATCAGATGATTATGTTTCTTGCGCTTTTGATGAACAATATTTGAAGTGCTGGGTACATTTATGCTAACACACCAATAGCAGAGCTGTTTCCTGTTTAGCATCTTTGCTAACTTTGAAAACATTTAGATCTCTTAGCTTCCCTTGAATTACTTTTTCTGAATAAATTCTAAAGCACTAATTTACCTGGTTGTTTTGGTTGGATAAACTTTGACATTGTTTGTTTATCAACTGTTCAGATTTGTCCAGCAGTTGGACATTTATATTCATGCTCTTAAATTGAAGTGCAGCAGTTCAGATTGTTTATATTTTTTCCAATAACTTTATTTCAAACAAGACATATACAGATACAAAATAAAGAAAAGAAAACGAGATACAAACATTAAAACGACATTTATTAGAACATTTAAATTGATATATTTTGATAGACGTTAGAGATTTAGCATTAGCTTCTGCTGGTGTTGGTTTAGCTCTTTAGCATTAGCAGAGCTAATGTTCAGGGTTAGCTCTGCTAACGATTTAGCTAGCGGTTCCCACCACTGGTTACTTGTATATTTAATTAGTTTTTTTTTGTTTTGTTTAAATATGTTTTTAATCTGTGTGGAATGTAAATATTTGCTAATATGACTCCTTGGCCTCTGGATGTGAAGCCCTGAAATGCTAATGAATTGAGCCACCTGAGTAGTTTCTTTTTCCTGACCTTTGAATTTTGTGTTTTTGCAGGAATACGGCATAAATAAAGATGAGAAGCTGGACATAGCTTACGCTTACTGCCTCCCTCTTGTCAGGAAGATCCAGCTTGACCTGCAGAGGACGCACGGAGACGAGTTTGTCAACAAGCTCCATCCTCTGTAAGTTACATTTTAGTGCAAAACAGATGCTAAACGGAGAGTAAACATAGGTAGCCATGTTTTATTTACTTCCTGTTTCAGGTATTCTCGTGGCGTTATGTCACCCGGCCGTCACGTCAGGACTCGCTTATATTTCACCAGCGAGAGCCACGTCCACTCCCTGCTCAGCATTTTCCGATACGGAGGCCTGCTCGATGTAAGCAAACAGAGATTCCTGCAGAGTCTGGAGAGTTTTTGAAAAGACGTGAAGATCGAGGTGATATTTTCTGTGCTTGGCTCTGAGACAGGAGGAGAAGGACCAGCAGTGGAAACGCGCCATGGATTACCTCAATGAGGTCTCTGAACTCAACTACATGACGCAGATTGTCATCATGCTGTACGAAGACAACAATAAGGTGAGTTACTGATGCTTTATGAGGCAGAGCAGGGTTTCAAATAAGCTAATCAACCGCCACTGTTAGCTTGGCTAATGGCAATGTAGCTAATGTACCACAGCGATCACTTATTAATGATTACAAAATGAACAAGCCTGAAAACATAAATCTCTAATGGACTGAATGTTCTGCTCTTTGTGTGGGTAAATGTTTGTGTGTTTTTTTTCCAACCTGTTGTTAGTCAGTTGCCATGGCAACGAATCTGCGTGCAGCATAGCCGACAGAGAGCAGGAAAAGTGAAGGTTACGAGTGGCTTTGAGTTTTTCTTCCGCGGTTTTTCCCTTTGTTGTGGGGCATTAATGATATCTGCAACTGCAGGTTTCTCTTGTTAATAAATTTCTCTCCTGTGTCAGCAGCAAGAGTTAGAATCGTCTTTTTGACCTCCAGTGTTGTGCATGACTTTTCCATATGTAAACAATAACATGCAATGTGTCTAAAACAAGCAGATTAAAAACTTAATAATCGAGGCTTAAATAAATGTCCTAAACATTGTCTGCCTGAAGGACATTTCCTCTGATGAGCGGTTCCACGTGGAGCTCCACTTCAGCCCCGGCGTCAAGGGCTTGGAAGAGGACGAGCATGCGCCGCACGGATTCGGCTTCAGACCCGCCTCAGCAGAGGTGATGCGACAGGTAAACGGTGTTTAAAGACGTTCCGATGTGGAGGACATCCAGGCTCCAGCTGTGTCCATCATGTTCCTCAGAACGGGCAGAAAAAGGAGGAGCGTGGCAGCCTGGAGGACCTGACGCGAGACGAAACGGACCGCGCAGTTCCTGCGTCGGAGCCCATCACCATTCAGAGGCGGTCGCCGCTCATTTGCAATCACAAAACCGGATCGATGGAGGTGAGACTGAACCCAGGAAGAACCACCGGTTTTAGCTCTAACGGCTTTTTAGTTTTAGGTTTTAGACTGTAAACATAAAATCACATCACATTCATTTGCTTTTGAGCAAAATGGGTTTATTCTGTGCAGTTGCAGCTTTGCAGCTTTTCCTGTATGGTTTTGATGCCTCTCCCTACGTCACCCTGACCTCTGACCCCTTCCAGGTCCTCGCAGAAACCTCCTCCTCTAAAGTTGGCAGCTACCGTCTCTTCTCCGTCTCCCGTCAGTCTCCAGAGATGAAGCAAAGCGGCTTAGGTAGGTGGGAGAAAAACATCAGACAACAAAACCTTGTTGCCACGGCAACCACACACACCATCAATTGGCTCTCAGTGGATTATGGGTTATGTTTGGAGGAGATGTAATAACATGGCTGAGCATTTCCGTAACGTGACCTTTGAACTTTGACTGCAAGTTAGAAGAAAAAAAAATGAAGAAAGTGGAACTTGAAACAGTTTCCTCTGTGGTTCAGATTTAACCCGAGGCAACAGGTACATCTCCATAAACTAGATGAACTTAAAATAAAGTTGAAAATTCAGCAAAAATGTTATTTTATAGATTAATTAGTTACATTTTAAATGTTTGTTTTGAAATGAACGCAGAATTCACTTCACTAAGTTGCAAAACGTTAATGCTAATGAAGCTTTGCTGCTTCCAAACCTTTAAATCAAGGCTGGTGATGTAAAAATAATTATTATTTTCAGACCAGTTCCAGATTTAATGGTGTTTTTCTTGCTTTCTTGTGATAAAGTATTTTCAAAAAGTGGCTCTTATTTAAATTTTCTCTCCTGCTGGTTGGTTATGCAGTATAAGGGTCGCGCTGCATGTAATTTGGTTTAATTTTGAGAATAATGTTGTAGTACTAGATGACAAAATGTGTAATTTTACCAGAAGGTCTAAAAATAAAAAAAAAAGTTGTTTTATGAAAAAAGCTTCTAGGTATTGACATCTAACGTGTCCAGCTTATTTCTTAGCCTTAATATGAGTAGAAAGTTGAGTGGAAGGAAAAGCTGTGATAGAAAAATCCAGGTTGCTTTATGTTTGGACTGATTTGGGTTTCCATCCAGGAGTTGGCACCAACCTAACAGAACTTTTCATCTGTACTATTATTATATATACTTATTATATATATAATATTATATAATTATGTATTATATATACTTATTGAGACGCACCTGTTCAAAACTTTGGTTTGTCTTTTCGGGAGGAAATGCCACAGTTTGAGTTTACAGTTCTTCCGAATCACTTCTCCATGTGTGTCTGTACTTTTGTGGATCATTTCGGTCTCTTTCTAATCAGAACCATCAGAACCTTTCTGCCCTCCCTCAGCTGCAGTCTGAGCTGCCTGAAGCATCACAGATAAATGTTCAGGTTTTGGTCATTTCATCCTTCACCAGCTCTTTCCACTGTAGTTTTTTCTTTCTCTGCCTTCTGTTTGCATGGTGATGCTAATTCTGACACATTCAAATGATAAAGCGAAAAAATAATAATGGTAATATTTTAAACTGAAGGTTTTTACAAAGGGAAGGTTTTTGAAATAAAAACTTTAACTGGTCCTTGGAGGTTTAAAAATGAAGTGAATACACAGTGAGAAGATCACGTTGCAAATAAATCAGAAACGCTTTCGATAAATGCTTGTTATTTTCTTGAGTCACACCTTTGTAATCAAGCAGACTGGAGTTAGATTGAAACAGCTTAAACAGGGCTGCTGGGGATCGACCTGCCGATCTACCAAAGCTTTCTGGAGACAAACGTAGGTAGAACCAGCTGACCAAATGTGCAGGTGCTCCGCTTGGGTTGCTAGGTGAAGGGCTGGGCTTTGCTGGGGTTGCTAGGTAACGGGGCAATGCCAGGTGATTTCTGGTGTTGCATTAAAGCCCCTTTTGCACTGCACAGCTGGTTTTTGCATTAGTACTTCCAGCTGGTACCACCCGGCTCCCTGGAACCCCGAGAGCTGCGGTTCCAATCAGGCTGGCCAAACCGGGCTGGTTTGCTGTTGATTGGTTCATTGGCTGTGGGGGCGGGACAAAGACCAGATCTCTGGGTCAGAGGAGGACTGGATGTTCTCGATGCTGCATCAATAAATTCCCATCATAATCTGTTCTCACCCTACGCTGGGATTACAATCCCCTCTTCAAGATTTTAATGGTAAATGTCAATAACATTTTCAATTGAACCGATCAGAAGTTGGCAAGGCTGTGAGCGAGGGGATTTCCACACCTGGGGTCGCTCCAGCGGGGAAATCTCACCAGCCGCAGGTTCAGCTGGCCGCCAGTCCAGCTCAGAGACGACATTCAGATGAGATTTTTTTTTTTCTTTAAAGGTGAAGCTGAGGTAAATGTTTCGCTCAGTTTCCTCGCTCATGAGCGAATACCGAAAGAGCAGGACCAAGAAGGAAACTGTCGTGCGGTAGCTGGAGAGATCGCCTCGATACCTTTAGCAGGAATTAGATTTACGACGATCCCGCTCAATGCAAAATGACCAGGGCTATAGGACCAATAGCACCGGGTCGAACGGAGCCGGACTGGGCCAGGTGGACCCGCAGTGCAAAAAGGGCTTAAGAAAGATTTTGAAAGATTTTCCAGACACCAAAAAAAAAATGTAATTATTAGTAAAGAAAATGTCTGGATGGGTTTTTTTAAACGCTTGTATCGTTTTTACAAGCAGTGGAAGTAAAAAGACAAACTAAACGTGAATTTTGTACGATAGGTTTAATTTCATTCAAAGTGCCATAAAAAAGTCTTAAATTTGACTTGATGAAACCTGCAGATGCATTAATACAGAAACCTGAGAGTTTCTGTATTAATGTCTAAGGTTCTGCTGCTGTATTGGCTTCATTTGAAGATCTAATGAGGACCAAGTTCGTCTTAGTTTAAAAACCTCCAGTCTTTGTTTCTGCTTGTTAGTTTCTGTCTCTCCCCTGCTGGTGAGCTGTTTGAGTAACAGCATGTTTATGTTCGGTCACTAACCCTCGCAGGCTCTCAGTGCGCCGGACTCTTCAGCACCACCGTCCTCGGTGGCTCCTCTAGCGCCCCTAACCTGCAGGACTACGCACGTGCACACCGCAAAAAATACTCCACCGCCAGTCTGTCCTACAAAGACGGTACGTGTCTGAGACCGCCGCGCTCCCTCACCAACCTGCACAGAGGCCAGCAGTAGATCAGACACACAAGCCCCAGCTCACAAAAATACGCCCCATCATTAGAGCAGGAAGGAACCATCCACTGGGTCACGTTGATGTACTCCCATACATGTCCATCACTTTCATTCATTTTTGGTAGGAAGTTTCAGTTCGTTTTCATTCTTCTCACCATTTTTATTTATTTATTTTTATTAAATAGGATTATTTACCAAATTTCATGACAACAGTCATTAACATTCATGAAAACTCCTTCATGTTCATGACTGGTTAAGTTACAGTTATGACAGTGTTTATGTTTTATGCACACTCCTTCATAAAGTGCTGCCCAGTACATGACAGGTTTGACATTTACAGCTGAGTTCACACTTCTTTATTAAAGTGTATGAGATTTTATTTGTCCTCCTGGAGCTGCATGAAGCTGCATCGGTGAGCTTCCATCCGTCATCTCATCCTCATGTTGTCTCTGCAGTCGGGCTGGGCGATATGGCAGGAACATTACAGCTGCACTATAAATGCAGCGTTTTAAAAAGTATTCACATGCTTACATGTTTTATCCTTTTTTGTAGCTTATAAAAACATCCTGATCAATAAAATATATTTTAAAAAAGCACATTCAATCTCAAAGTGAAATCTGATTTCTACACCATCATAATAATTAAGTAAAAATATGAATTAAAAATAATAAATTGCATAAATGCCGTCCCAGCAGGGAGTCTGTTTGGATCAGTTGGGCTCACCAACGCTGCAACTTTCTTCCATTCTTCCTGTTAAACTTTCTGCTAAGAGCTGACAGGTCTGGACTTTGATTAGGCCACTACAGAACCTCCATTTTGCTGTGTTTAAAGCATCTCTGTGTAGCTTTAGCTGGAAAATAAATTTCCTTGGAAGTTCTCAGTATTCCAGGATTTTCCTTGGTTATGTGGCTGAGAAGCTTCCCCACAGCATGATGCTACCCCCACCATGCTTCACAGTCTCACGGCCAGAAAACTCAATTTCAATGTCATCAGACCAAATAACTTTATTCCTCTTGAACACCAAGTCTTCCCATGTGCCTTTGGGCAAACTCTAGTCAATCTATGACCTGAGTTTTCTTCAGCAGTGGATTCTAGTTTCCACTCGGTCGATATTTTGTAGAAATCAACATCAAATGATTTTTTTGTAACCTGCTTTTATAAGAAAAGTCAAATCTTGTTGATCATGATTGGTTTTAACAGCAATAAGAGGGTAAAACATTCAAAAAGGTGAATACTCTTTATAGACACTGTATTTATTGCCACCATCAGAGTTAAAATTTTAAAAGCAACCAGCAGTCATCAAACCAAAACTCCTGTTTTTCTGTTCTGCATACTGTGCATGCACTTTGGAAGCTTATTTGCATGACTTCAGATTCAGGCTCTGCAGCTTTTTCCGCTCTTTTTATGGGTGAGGATGAAAATATTTAATATTTGGTTTAGACGGGACTGTAGCATTGAAAATAACTTGGATTAATTGAGGTTTTTGTTTTTTTTAGCCTTCTGGAGGAGTTAAAGTTTTGCACAACTGATATTTATCAGATTCAGGAATACTTCTGTACTTTGCAGCAGGAGCTGTGTTTCCATTGACCTTCAAATTGTGTAAATTGGGATTATGAAAATAAATTTGCTTAATGGAAACACTAATCTAAAAAACGTTTACACTAACTACATTCAAGTTAGTGTATTTTTGCACAACTGCAATGGAGACACTTTTTCCACATGATCAACAGCTGGAAGTTGCTACTGGCAGAAATAACAAAGAAGACGACAGGAAGTGGTTGGAAACAGCCTGTTTTTTATTGTCTTATTGCATCAACATTTTTTACAGGTAATTTTAATCGTGTCTCTTATTTAATGCAAACTCTGGATTTCGAAAGCGTAATATTGCCAAAGTTTTGCAAGCCTTTCCAATGGAAACGCAGCTATTGAAGCATCGTTTGTGATTAGGGACCTTCCATTTGACTTGAGTGTGTGCAGATATCCAACCAGGTAGCTTTGGAAATCTGGTTGTTTTTTTCAAGCTGAAAGGTCCAGATTCAGGTGCATTCAGTCAAACTAATGTGAATTTGTTGTCCACAGTGGGTTGATCAGGTTATTTTGAATTTTCATCTGTTCTACTATTTATTTGAAATGTCTTTAAATATTTTAAAGCTTCTTGTCCCATTTGATGTTGTGAAAATGACAGTAGGCATGTATCTAATGTGATTAGCCTTGATTTTCATTCACTCATCCCTATGTAAATATCTGAATATTTACTGAGAATAATGCTATATATTGATATTTTGTGCAAATTTATATACATGATATTTTAATACTTTTTGTTTAACTAATAGAACAAGGTAGAAGAGATGAGACCAGGAGAATTGAGAGGGGAAAGAAACAGGGATCAGGTGAGAAAGTTGCCAGGTTGAGCTTGATTTTCATTCATTCCTGTGTACTCATCTCAATATTTACAGAGTGATGAGGCCCGAGCAGCAAAAGCGCTGCAAAGGCCTGGTGGATCTTATTCTTTTCTGCCAGAGGTCGCAGATTTGGTGTCTAAACATATTAAAAAATTGCATAATTTTGGCTAAATTGTCCCATTAAAGGTTTTTAATGGAGTCATTGCAGAGGTGAGATGGGCCAAGTCGTAAATCGCAGAGATCTGAAGCTTGGTACGTAGGTAGATCCTACCTAGTAAGAAAAATGTCTCTTGGATTGTCCTAAAATGTACAGGGAGCCATTTTGGGCCAAAGGGCAAATTTGGCCATTTTTCACATTTATGCATCTCGAGCTTTAACAAACTCCTCCAGGGGATTTTAAGCTGCCTGGTTCATTTTCGCTCAGTGTGCAGTTTAGTGATGGGGAGTAAAAGTTATCAAAATGTTGAGTTTTTTAGCATGATTGGGGGCGTGGCTAAGTGGTAAACAAAACGCAATGACTTTCATATAGAAATACTGATTTGCTCCAAACTTGGCATGACCGACAACAATATGTGGTCATAGGCTGACATAGTCAAAGTCACGCTCTCTCAAAACAGGAAGTCTCCATCTCTGACCCTGTTGACCTAATCAGGATGTGTCAGCAGAAGATGACGAGTTGGTCTCACTTTTTTTTTAAAGCACAAAGGGTTTTTGCTGTAAGGCATGGCGGCGTGGCGAAGTCAGAGAGCACGCCATTGCCATACGTTTGGCTCTAACTTTCACAGATATGAGCTGAGCTGCACCAAACTGATTACGACTGGTGCTAATCCAGTCCAGTATTTGGTAGAAAGCCATGCTTTGACTAACAATCATAAAATTTGTTGCCTATGTGTGTCATGGCAGAACCAACCAAAAAGTCATGGAGCCATGTCCCAAACCAAAGAGGAAGTCAGCCATTTTGAATCAAAGCTGCCATTTGTCTCTTTCATTCATGTATCTGAGCTACAGCTTTTGACATGCAGACACCTGAATCTCTCAGATCAGTCTTTAGATGTACTGGATGTGCGCTGAGTAGTGCAGGCATAAATTATAATCTGTCAAAAATACAGATTATCTGATGGATTTCAGATTTTCCATCATTAAAAGACAAAACGGTCAAACAAGCAAAATAATCTGTTAATGTAACCCCTGAGATCTATATATACATTATAATGTAATATTTTTTTGTTTTATAAGCAACAGAGCAAAGGAGGAAAGTGCAGGTCAGGAGGGTTGAGAGAGGAAAGAAACTTGACTCAGGTGAGGAAGCTGCCAGGTGATTTAAGGCCACAAAGCGATCAGGAAGTCAGGAGATTACTTCAATCTGATTTTAAATTCATTTTAATTCATGTAACTTGTTGCACTCAGATACATTTTTTAAACTTGATTTTCACTCATTCTTATGTAATAATTTCAATATTTGCTGAGAATAATTCTATCTGTTGATATTATGCCTAGATTTATACACACACACTTTATTTTTCTTTTGTTTAAGTGGCAGAACTCAGTAAAAGAGAGGTGGCCAAGAAAAGTGAGAAGGATAAAAAAGAGGAATCAGGTGAGACAGTCGCCAGGTGATCTAAACTTTCACAAAACGATGATCAATTCATTTAATATGATTTTAAATTAACTTTAATTATTTTAGTCATATCCAGCTCAATTTTCTGAGCTTGATTTTCGCTCATTCCTGTGTAATAATCTTAATATTTTCTGAGATTAGTTCTGTTTATTGACATTAAGCATAGATTTATAAGAATAGTGTATTTGGATATTTTTTGTTTTCTTACTGGTAGAACTCAGGAAAAGAGAGACGGCCAAGAAACGAGAGAAACGTGAGAAACGTGAGGAAAGAGAGACGGATAAAACGGAGGAATCGGGTGAGGAAGGTGCCAGGTCTGAGGCCACAAAATGATTTTCATGTCAGGAGATTCCCTTCATGTGATTTTAAATCAACTTTAATTCATGTAGCTTCGCACAGCTCAATTTTCTGAGCTCGATTTTCACTCATTCTTATGTAATAATCTCTATTTATTGTGAATAAGGCCATATATAGTGCATAGATTTATGTATATATGCAGTTTATTGTGATAGTTTTGTTTTCTAACTAATAGAACAAAGTGGAAAAGAGGAGGGAAAGAAAAGTGAGAAACGAGAAAAGAAAAGTGAGAAGGATAAAAAAGAGGAATTAGGTGAGAAAGTTACAGGTGGTTTCAGTCGAGGCAACAAGATGATTATCGAATCAGGAGGTTTCCTAATGTGATTTTACATTAGCTTCAATTTATGGAACTTGTTTCACTCAGCTCAACTATTTTACCTTGATTTTCACTCGTTCTAATGTAATCATCTCAATAATTCTATCTAATAATATTATGCATAGATTTATAAATACACTGTATCTGGATATTTTTTTGTTTTCTAACTAGTAGAACTCGGTAAAACTGAGGTGGTCGAGAAAAGTGAGAAACCTGAGAAAAGTGAGAAACCTGAGAAAAGTGAGAAACCTGAGAAAAGTGAGAAACCGGAGAAAAGTGAGAAACCGGAGAAAAGTGAGAAACCTGAGAAAAGTGAGAAACCGAGAAAAGTGAGAAACCTGAGACGGGTAAAACGGAGGAATCAGGTGAGAAAGATGCCAGATGATTTGAGTTGAGGTCACAAATTGATTTTCATGTCAGGAGGTCTCCTAATTTGATCTTACATTCATTTTAATTCATTTAACTTTGTCACACTGCATTTTTTTAGCTTGATTGGGGCTTGCACCTATCAATAGCGTGTCTCTTTATTTTTCTTACGTCACCCGGAATGCGGCTCGTACCGCTGCATGTACCCCCATAAAAGTGGTATCAAAACGTTTCCCAGGAGGTGAGCTATTACTTTTATTGGGAAACGGAGTTACGACAGCGACGTAAAAACGAGAAAAATTTCAAACTGCCAAAAATCAGAGTGTGCGTGATGTCATTGGCTGCTCCGTTAGAGTGAGAAAATGAGTGGATTTTTTTTTTACCAAAAAATAATTTTGTAATCTCCCTCACGCCTACAAATATCACTCGATTGGTCTGAAAGTTAGTCATGACATTGATACGCATCTCTGCTCCGGTAAAATGTTTTCGAAATCCTCTAAGGCTTACGGTTTTCTGTCAAGGTGCTTCAGAGCAAAAACAAGTTCCAGGTTTACTCAGGCTCCCAGCCATTCATTTTCAGACTTTTCTGAAAAGTTTCAGAGCTCAGCGCACACCATCTCTCTCTCGTTGCTGTTATTACTGTGAGCGAGGTAGAGACATGAATCGCGGTAATATCGGAGAGGAAAGATAGCCCTCTCATACGCTTCAAACGGTTTTCCAATACGTATCACGGTTCCCGATTGGGAACGAGTTGTTCGGACTGCTTTTTTGACTCAAATTCAGGTAGAATTCCTTTGATCTGGATCAAAGAGACTTCAATCAGGCTCACAGCTGGCAGTTGGCAGAGGCTATTAACTACCATAGCAACGGAACACAGGCCAGGGCAGAGTTGCTGATTAGGACTTCAATGACATCATCTCTGTAGTTCTAGCTATGGCAAACACTCAGTTAAAACAGAGGGCTGACCAGAAGTCAGAACTACAACATGGCGGCACTCTGACTCACTACAGAAGAAGGCTGAGCAGAATGTTAGAACTACATTAATGGCAGAACTCTTGTTACTACAGAGGAGAGCTGAGCTGGAAGTTAAGAACTAAAATTATGGCTGAACCACAGTTACTCAGAAGATTAGTGTATCCATTTATAACAAAACTAACTGCTTCGAGCAGTTAGAAAGCCTTCCCTATCTTTTTCTCTCAGGTTAGTTAGCTAATTAGCATTAGCCTTTTCCTAAAAATACAGGTTTTATCTGTTTTTCTTGCTTATTAGCCATGTTTAGTATACTGAATGGAGTAAGTCACATAAGGACATCATGCATGTGATACCCCACATGCTAGTGACAGCATTTAGGCTAACATTAGCATTTTGGCTCATTTCAGCTTATACACAAATTACGACATAGACAATGGCATAAGCCCATGTTAGTCAACATGCTAGTGATGTTCCACATGCCAGTGACAGCATTTAGGCTAATTGGAGCTTATACAATAATTTCAACATAACGAATTGCATAAGTCCATGTTAGTCAACATGCTTTTGATTCTGCACATGCTATTGACTATACTACAGCTAAGCTTAGCGTTGATGCTAATCAGAATGCTGGGTCCAAACCGACGGGCACACTTTGGCAGGACACAGTTAATTTATGCAGGAGTTGTCTAGTTTTCACTTATGTTATAATGTCAATATTTATTGGGAATAATGCTATATATTCATGTTATGCATAGATTTATATATACACTTTATTCGATATTTATTGTTTTCTAACTAATAGAACAGAGTGCAAAAGAGGAGACCAAGAAAAGTGAAAAGCCTGAAAAACATGAGAAAAAAAAGAAAAGTGAGGAGGATAAAGGTGAGAAAGTTACAGGTGGTTTCAGTCGAGGCAACAAGATGATTATCGAATCAGGAGGTTTCCTAATGTGATTTTAAATTAGCTTTAATTCATGTAACTTGTTTCACTCATCTCAACTATTTTACCTTGATTTTCACTCGTTCTAATGTAATCATCTCAATAATTCTATCTAATAATATTATGCATAGATTCATAAATACACTGTATCTGGATATTTTTTTGTTTTCTAACTAGTAGAACTCGGTAAAACTGAGGTGGTCGAGAAAAGTGAGAAACCTGAGAAAAGTGAGAAACCTGAGAAAAGTGAGAAACCTGAGAAAAGTGAGAAACCTGAGAAAAGTGAGAAACCTGAGAAAAGTGAGAAACCTGAGACGGGTAAAACGGAGGAATCAGGTGAGAAAGATGTCAGATGATTTGAGTTGAGGCCACAAAATGATTTTCATGTCAGGAGGTTTCCTACTGTGACCTTGCATGAATTTTAATTCATGTAATTTTGTCACACTGCATTTTTTAAGCTTGATTTTCACTTCCTATGTTATAATGTCAATATTTATTGGGAATAATGCTATATATTCATGTTATGCATAGATTTATATATACACTTTATTTAATATTTCTTGTTTTCTAACTAATAGAACAGAGTGCAAAAGAGGAGACTAAGAAAAGTGAGGAGGATAAAAAAGAGAAATCGGGTGAGAAGTTGCCAGGTTTGAGGCCACAAAGTGATCATCAGTTCAGAATATTTCCTTAATATGATTTTAAATTAACTTTTAGTCAACGTGTGACTTTCAGCTCAATTTTTTTAGCTTGATTATCACTCACTCTTATGTAATAATCTCAATATTTGATGAGAATAAGGCTATACATTTATATAATAGTTCTCTATATACATACTTTATTTTGATAGTTTTGTTTCCAACTAATAGAACAAAGTGGAAAAGAGGAGGGAAAGAAAAGTGAGAAACGAGAAAAGAAAAGTGAGAAGGATAAAAAAGAGGAATCAGGTGAGAAAGTTGCCAGGTTTGAGGTCACAAAATGATTTTAACGTCAGAATATTTCCTTAATGTGATTTTAAATTAACTTTAATTGAACTCGTCACATTCAGCTCAATTTTTTTAGCTCGATTTTCACTCTCTTATGTAATAATCTCAATATTTGATGAGATTAAGGCTATACATCTATATAATAGATCTATATATACACACTTTATTTTGATATTTTTTGTTTTCTAACTAGTAGAAGTCGGTAAAAGAGAGACGGCCAAGAAACGAGAGAAACGTGAGGAAAGAGAAAAAAGTGAAAGGGATAAAAAAGAGGAATTAGGTGAGAAAGTTACAGGTGGTTTCAGTCGAGGCAACAAGATGATTTTCAGATCAGATTTCCTAATGTGATTTTACATTAGCTTCAATTTATGGAACTTGTTTCACTCATCTCAACTATTTTACCTTGATTTTCACTCGTTCTAATGTAATCATCTCAATAATTCTATCTAATAATATTATGCATAGATTCATAAATACACTGTATCTGGATATTTTTTTGTTTTCTAACTAGTAGAACTCGGTAAAACTGAGGTGGTCGAGAAAAAGTGAGAAACCTGAGAAAAGTGAGAAACCTGAGAAAAGTGAGAAACCTGAGACGGGTAAAACGGAGGAATCAGGTGCGAAAGATGCCAGATGATTTGAGTTGAGGCCACAAAATGATTTTCATGTCAGGAGGTTTCCTAATGTGACCTTGCATGAATTTTAATTCATGTAATTTTGTCACACTGCATTTTTTAAGCTTGATTTTCACTTCCTATGTTATAATGTCAATATTTATTGGGAATAATGCTATATATTCATGTTATGCATAGATTTATATATACACTTTATTCTATATTTTTTGTTTTCTAACTAATAGAACAGAGTGCAAAAGAGGAGACCAAGAAAAGTGAAAAGCCTGAAAAACGTGAGAAAAAAAAGAAAAGTGAGGAGGATAAAGGTGAGAAAGTTACCAGGTGGTTTCAGTCGAGGCAACAAGATGATTATCGAATCAGGAGGTTTCCTAATGTGATTTTAAATTAGCTTTAATTTATGCAACTTGTTTCACTCATCTCAACTATTTTACCTTGATTTTCACATCTCAATATTCACTGAGAATAATTCTACCTATTGATATTATGCATAAATTTATAAATACACTGTATCTGGATTTTTTTGTTTTCTAACTAGTAGAACTCGGTAAAACTGAGGTTGTCGAGAAAAGTGAGAAAAGTGAGACGGATAAAACGGAGGAATCAGGTGAGAAAGATGCCAGATGATTTGAGTTGAGGCCACAGATTGATTTTCATGTCAGGAGGTTTCCTAATGTGACCTTACATTCATTTTAATTCATGTAATTTTGTCACACTGCATTTTTTTTTAGCTTGATTTCACTTCCTATGTTATAATGTCAATATTTATTGGGAATAATGCTATATATTCATATTATGCGTAGATTTATATATACACTTTATTTAATATTTCTTGTTTTCTAACTAATAGAACAGAGTGCAAAAGAGGAGACTAAGAAAAGTGAGGAGGATAAAAAAGAGAAATCGGGTGAGAAGTTGCCAGGTTTGAGGCCACAAAGTGATCATCAGTTCAGAATATTTCCTTAATATGATTTTAAATTAACTTTTAGTCAACGTGTGACTTTCAGCTCAATTTTTTTAGCTTGATTATCACTCACTCTTATGTAATAATCTCAATATTTGATGAGAATAAGGCTATATATTTATATAATAGATCTCTATATACATACTTTATTTTGATAGTTTTGTTTCCAACTAATAGAACAAAGTGGAAAAGAGGAGGGAAAGAAAAGTGAGAAACGAGAAAAGAAAAGTGAGAAGGATAAAAAAGAGGAATCAGGTGAGAAAGTTGCCAAGTTTGAGGTCACAAAATGATTTTAACGTCAGAATATTTCCTTAATGTGATTTTAAGTTAACTTTAATTGAACTCGTCACATTCAGCTCAATTTTTTTAGCTCGATTTTCACTCTCTTATGTAATAATCTCAATATTTGATGAGATTAAGGCTATACATCTATATAATAGATCTATATATACACACTTTATTTTGATATTTTTTGTTTTCTAACTAGTAGAAGTCGGTAAAAGAGAGACGGCCAAGAAACGAGAGAAACGTGAGGAAAGAGAGAAAAGTGAAAGGGATAAAAAAGAGGAATTAGGTGAGAAAGTTACAGGTGGTTTCAGTCGAGGCAACAAGATGATTTTCAGATCAGATTTCCTAATGTGATTTTACATTAGCTTCAATTTATGGAACTTGTTTCACTCATCTCAACTATTTTACCTTGATTTTCACTCGTTCTAATGTAATCATCTCAATAATTCTATCTAATAATATTATGCATAGATTTATAAATACACTGTATCTGGATATTTTTTTGTTTTCTAACTAGTAGAACTCGGTAAAACTGAGAAACCTGAGAAAAGTGAGAAACCTGATAAAAGTGAGAAACCTGAGAAAAGTGAGAAACCGGAGAAAAGTGAGAAACCGGAGACGGGTAAAACGGAGGAATCAGGTGAGAAAGATGTCAGATGATTTGAGTTGAGGCCACAAAATGATTTTCATGTCAGGAGGTTTCCTACTGTGACCTTGCATGAATTTTAATTCATGTAATTTTGTCACACTGCATTTTTTAAGCTTGATTTTCACTTCCTATGTTATAATGTCAATATTTATTGGGAATAATGCTATATATTCATGTTATGCATAGATTTATATATACACTTTATTCTATATTTTTTGTTTTCTAACTAATAGAACAGAGTGCAAAAGAGGAGACTAAGAAAAGTGAGGAGGATAAAAAAGAGAAATCGGGTGAGAAGTTGCCAGGTTTGAGGCCACAAAGTGATCATCAGTTCAGAATATTTCCTTAATATGATTTTAAATTAACTTTTAGTCAACTTGTGACTTTCAGCTCAATTTTTTTTAGCTTGATTATCACTCACTCTTATGTAATAATCTCAATATTTGATGAGAATAAGGCTATACATTTATATAATAGATCTATATATACATACTTTATTTTGATAGTTTTGTTTCCAACTAATAGAACAGAGTGGAAAAGAGGAGGGAAAGAAAAGTGAGAAACGAGAAAAGAAAAGTGAGAAGGATAAAAAAGAGGAATCAGGTGAGAAAGTTGCCAGGTTTGAGGTCACAAAATGATTTTAACGTCAGAATATTTCCTTAATGTGATTTTAAGTTAACTTTAATTGAACTCGTCACATTCAGCTCAATTTTTTAGCTCGATTTTCACTCTCTTATGTAATAATCTCAATATTTGATGAGATTAAGGCTATACATCTATATAATAGATCTATATATACACACTTTATTTTGATATTTTTTGTTTTCTAACTAGTAGAAGTCGGTAAAAGAGAGACGGCCAAGAAACGAGAGAAACGTGAGGAAAGAGAGAAAAGTGAAAGGGATAAAAAAGAGGAATTAGGTGAGAAAGTTACAGGTGGTTTCAGTCGAGGCAACAAGATGATTTTCAGATCAGATTTCCTAATGTGATTTTACATTAGCTTCAATTTATGGAACTTGTTTCACTCAGCTCAACTATTTTACCTTGATTTTCACTCGTTCTAATGTAATCATCTCAATAATTCTATCTAATAATATTATGCATAGATTTATAAATACACTGTATCTGGATATTTTTTTGTTTTCTAACTAGTAGAACTCGGTAAAACTGAGGTGGTCGAGAAAAGTGAGAAACCTGAGAAAAGTGAGAAACCTGAGAAAAGTGAGAAACCTGAGACGGGTAAAACGGAGGAATCAGGTGAGAAAGATGTCAGATGATTTGAGTTGAGGCCACAAAATGATTTTCATGTCAGGAGGTTTCCTAATGTGACCTTGCATGAATTTTAATTCATGTAATTTTGTCACACTGCATTTTTTAAGCTTGATTTTCACTTCCTATGTTATAATGTCAATATTTATTGGGAATAATGCTATATATTCATGTTATGCATAGATTTATATATACACTTTATTCTATATTTTTTGTTTTCTAACTAATAGAACAGAGTGCAAAAGAGGAGACTAAGAAAAGTGAAAAGCCTGAAAAACGTGAGAAAAAAAAGAAAAGTGAGGAGGATAAAGGTGAGAAAGTTACCAGGTGGTTTCAGTCGAGGCAACAAGATGATTATCGAATCAGGAGGTTTCCTAATGTGATTTTAAATTAGCTTTAATTCATGTAACTTGTTTCACTCATCTCAACTATTTTACCTTGATTTTCACATCTCAATATTCACTGAGAATAATTCTACCTATTGATATTATGCATAAATTTATAAATACACTGTATCTGGATTTTTTTGTTTTCTAACTAGTAGAACTCGGTAAAACTGAGGTTGTCGAGAAAAGTGAGAAAAGTGAGACGGATAAAACGGAGGAATCAGGTGAGAAAGATGCCAGATGATTTGAGTTGAGGCCACAGATTCATTTTCATGTCAGGAGGTTTCCTAATGTGACCTTACATTCATTTTAATTCATGTAATTTTGTTACACTGCATTTTTTTTAGCTTGATTTTCACTTCCTATGTTATAATGTCAATATTTATTGGGAATAATGCTATATATTCATATTATGCGTAGATTTATATATACACTTTATTTAATATTTCTTGTTTTCTAACTAATAGAACAGAGTGCAAAAGAGGAGACTAAGAAAAGTGAGGAGGATAAAAAAGAGAAATCGGGTGAGAAGTTGCCAGGTTTGAGGCCACAAAGTGATCATCAGTTCAGAATATTTCCTTAATATGATTTTAAATTAACTTTTAGTCAACTTGTGACTTTCAGCTCAATTTTTTTAGCTTGATTATCACTCACTCTTATGTAATAATCTCAATATTTGATGAGAATAAGGCTATACATTTATATAATAGATCTATATATACATACTTTATTTTGATAGTTTTGTTTCCAACTAATAGAACAAAGTGGAAAAGAGGAGGGAAAGAAAAGTGAGAAACGAGAAAAGAAAAGTGAGAAGGATAAAAAAGAGGAATTAGGTGAGAAAGTTACAGGTGGTTTCAGTCGAGGCAACAAGATGATTTTCAGATCAGATTTCCTAATGTGATTTTACATTAGCTTCAATTTATGGAACTTGTTTCACTCAGCTCAACTATTTTACCTTGATTTTCACTCGTTCTAATGTAATCATCTCAATAATTCTATCTAATAATATTATGCATAGATTCATAAATACACTGTATCTGGATATTTTTTTGTTTTCTAACTAGTAGAACTCGGTAAAACTGAGGTGGTCGAGAAAAGTGAGAAACCTGAGAAAAGTGAGAAACCTGAGAAAAGTGAGAAACCTGAGAAAAGTGAGAAACCTGAGAAAAGTGAGAAACCTGAGACGGGTAAAACGGAGGAATCAGGTGAGAAAGATGCCAGAGGATTTGAGTTGAAGCCACAAAATGATTTTCATGTCACAGTATATCCTTAATGTGATTTTAAATTAACTTTAATTCAACTTGTCTCACTCAGCTCAATATTTTAGCTGGATTTTCACTCACTCTTATGTAATAATTTCAATATTTAATGAGAATAAGGCTATATATGTATATTATGCATAGATTTATAAATACACTGTATCTGGATATTTTTTTGTTTTCTAACTAGTAGAACTCGGTAAAACAGAGGTGGAGAAAAGTGAGAAAGGAAAGAAAAGTGAGACGGATAGAACGGAGGAATCAGGTGAGAAAGTTGCCAGGTAAATCATTTTCATGTCAGGAGAGTTTACATTATTTTAACTTCAGTCTTTATTGTCCAGATTTAAAATGCTTTGGTCGTTTATTAGCTTGTTTTATTAGGCTTTATATGAAGTTCAGTCTTTAATTACAGCATATTTTTTAATAATCAGAAGATGGCGGAACTGCTGAAGATGGAAATAGAAAGACAGAGGGTGCACAAGAAGATGAAGATGCTGGTGAGAAACAGAACCGTGACGACATTCCTGCCTGTTTCATGTGGAGTTAATGCAGACATCATAGGAGATTGTCAGTGTCCATATTGGAAGTTTTTCTGAAATATTTGGGAGATTGGAGGTCAGCAGAAAATCCAGATGAGTCAGACATAAACCACAGGTGAGAGACAGGTAAGAACAGGTGAATTAAATCAGAGCAAAGCAGAAACATGAATCCTTCACCACCAGGTGGCAGTGTGTGCAAACCGGTTCAGAATTTATTGCACTAAAATTACTTGGTTATTTTATATTTTGTGGGATTTTTGTGCCTTTTATCATAACTTAAAATGACCCCCAACTGGAGTGAATTACTGCCAAGTGACCCCTGTATGTTATTATCACCCTTATTGAAAGTAGCTGTTATACTTGTTGTCCCTACAAATCATTTTTTAAATTAATGATGCAATGTTATTTGAAAGCTCAAGTTCGTACAGTTGCTAGAAAGCCTTAAAATGCAGTTGGGTGGTGTTGGTGTTGTTGGGTGGTGTTGGTGTTGTTGGATGGTGTTAGAGTTGTTGGGTGGTGTTGGGGTTGTTGGGTGGTGTTGGGGTTGTTGGGTGGTGTTGGGGTTGTTGGGTGGTGTTGGGGTTGTTGGGTGGTGTTGGTGTTGTTGGGTGGTGTTGTTGGGTGGTGTTGGTGTTGTTGGGTGGTGTTGGGGTTGTTGGGTGGTGTTCATGTCTATGGTTCCGCTAAGATGGCGTCTCTGTAGCTCTGACCTCCAGCTCTGACCTCCTCCGTGTTTCTGTTGTTCATCAACAGTTACATTAGCTTTGATTTGAATTTCTGCTGCAGCAGTAAAAGCCTCGTGTCGATATCTGTGAGAGGAAGTGGCAGTTATTTTAAGATGCTGGGTGCTTTGGCAGTCCCCAGTTATTGTAACTTAAAAACGATGATAAAAAAAAACAGAACAGTCTAGATAAAAACATTTACGTTTAATTCAGTCAATATTGTGTTTTTTAATCTCTCCAACTTTGTGGCCGCTGCAGCGCCCCCTAGCGGCCTCACTTTGAATAACACTTAGCTAAACTTTTAGATCAATTAGAAGTATTTGACCTAAAAATTATATGATTTAACTTAGTGAAAATTGTGTGTTTAAGCATTGAATTTGAGCAGAAAGAAAATTTACTTCAACATAATTTCTTTGGATTATTCTATTCATTTATCATGACTCAGTGAGCTGTAATTGCTGCTGAAGTTTTAAACTTTACCCAGTCACCAAGGTGTTCCCGTTTGCTTGATCTTCTTCATCCCTGAGCAAACATCTGTGATGTTGTTCCTCTGCACTTTATTCTCTAGATTATTCTCTTTGCACTGGCTACTCTTTGATTAGGATAATCCTCAATAACTATTTTTTTTCTTTGCAGTTCCTTTAGCTCCCCAGTGATGCAGGGTTTATTATTATCTCGGTGTTTTGGTGGGGATGTTGTCGTCCACAAAGACGTTTAGACAGTCCGTCACACTCAGTTGTATTATTAAACTTTATTCTAATATTTTTAGCTTCTTTTGTACAATAATAACTTCGTATTATGCTTTTTTTTTTCTTGTATTATTCTGATTTGCGGTGGTACGACTTCCCGTAACATTGTGACTTTAAATAAGTATCACAACGTTTCTCTCCTATTATTTCTACTTTATTCTAATATTATGACTTTATTGTTAAATTAATATGATTTTTTTTCCGTATTGTTTTACTTATTGTTTCTTGTGATATTTTCTCGCAATATTCTAACTTTTCTGGCAATTTAAGTTTATTTTTGGTAATTTTTTTTCTTACTATGGCTCTAATACTCATAGGAAATAGCAGTTTATGGTGGAAAACTACATTGTTAAGTTCTCAGGTTATTTTTGTCTGACATTAAAATCTGTCTGATGCTCTGCAACATTGAAGCCTGACAACAAAAGTAAGAAAGATGAATTAAAGCAATCAGTTGTCGTATTGTTGAGCTAATATGATTTTTAATCCCGATCAGCTTTACTTGCTTGTATCCCTCTAAGTTTGGTCTTGATCAGTTGTTCTCCAGGCGTTTTGCAGTCTAGATCTTTAGATGTAAATCTGACATATTGCCCAGCCCAACACTTTCCACCAGCTTCCTCCACTCAGGTTTGTGGAGACATCTGGACTCCATTTGTGTGTGTATTTATCAGACATGCTTCAAAAGAGGAGAAAACCTAAAGGTCCAAATAAATTCCCATTAAAACAACCATTTGCTGAGTTGTGGCTGCAGTGCTGCGGTTGTCCAGTAGGTGTCAGTGTGGGCCTGTGCTGACTCGCCTCCATCCTCCTGACTGTCTTGGTCTTTGTCATCCATCTTGTTGCACCTTGTTTTCAGGAATGAAAGGAGTCAAACTCATTCAGCTTGTTCTTCCACATCTTTTAGAGTTAGTGCATGTTTTCTTTAGCGACTGAGTTAGAATACCTGAGTGTTGTCGTTTGGCTCGTCTTGGTTTAACTTTAACTGTGAAGAAAAGTGGAGAAGAATTTTTTTAAACTTTTTTGTTGTTTATTCTTTGCGTTTTAATGGTCATGTCACCTCCTCATCTGAAGATGTTCCATTGACAGCCATGAGTAAAACATCTTCAAACATTTTGCATGTTTTACCTGAAAGCAGGACATCCTTCTGATTCTCATTGGTTTAGGCTCATTTATTTTCCCCGAGCACATCAGGAAAGCCCAGGGAATTGCACAACATGATACATGTGAGCTGTTTAGGTTCATGGTTACACTAGTGAATTTTTTATTTTATTTTTTTTATTTCCTCAGAGTTGTTGTCTATGCCGGCAGTAAAACGATTTTCTGTGTCGTTTGCAAAGCATCCGACTAATGGTACGTCTGCTTCTTTCAAGTATTTTTCCACTGCACCTCCCTTTGTCTCGCATGCCTTCAAACCTTTAGTTTTTTTTCTACTTTGGATAGTTTTTTATTTTTATTCCACATGGCCCTCCAGGTTTCTGTTATTTTGTTGTTTTTCTACCAAATTTTTCTTTAATTCATTTGCTTTGGACTCTTATTTTCCTAACACTGACATTCTCTGTCTAACCAGGGTTCCCACTAATCCTTTATTTTAATCCTTATGATTATGATCAAATGTTGGGAATGTCAGCATATTTTTCAAAGGTTGTTGCAGAAGAATCTTAATATAACTGGTAACATTTTACTAATCGTCTATGTAGAGCCAAGCAGAAATCATCCGGTTGCTCATTCTTGCTGTAACTGGGAACATTTTTCCCGCCTGGTTGTTGTTGGTTCCTTTTTCCGGTTTCCCATGGTTCCTGAGGCATGAACCAAGGTTATGTAAGGTGTTTTCACACCTGATAGTTTGGATAAACTCAGTGTGATTGGAAACCAGAGTTGCAGCATTTGTTGTATTTCCAGCTGCTGTGGTTCTTTCTCTCTGCTCTGAGTCCAACCAACCAAACTACTTGAGTAACCTTTTCCCCTCCTGGTCTGTGGGGGCGCTGCACCAAGAACCATTGAAGGAAACAAAACAAAAACGTCTGAAGAAGACACTGAGGACAACTTCCTTCTTCAGAAAATGGAGTGGCGTCAGATTTTAGTGGTAGGAGGATTTCTGTTTTGTCTTTGGCTTAATGTCATTAGGCGGTAGCACTAGGCTACCGCCAGTGGCAGCCTAGTGCATTTGTTTTGGTTGGATTTACCCAGAATGCCCTGTGCTGTAGTCTGCCTTCTACGTCTGGAAAGGTCTCCAGGCCGCTTTGGCGTTCACATTTGCACCCGAGTTCACTTCAATCAAACCCAGTTTGTAGTTCGGATCAGAGTTTCCATTCAAACGAATTGGACTTTCTAATCAAGCGAACCGGAGTTTGATTGAAGTGGACTGAACTGGGCCGGTGTGAATGCACTCTTGATGTGTTTTCTGTTGGACTAAAGCATCAGGTATGTTTTTAAGGGGTAGGTCAGTTAATGGTGCTGATGTCAGACAGGTGGCCAACACTAACCTGGTTCCTAATAATGGAGCAGAGCACAAAATGATTAAAATAAGTCATTTTATAATGTAGGAGTGGAAGAGTGTTTGAGTCTAAGCAGAATTAGGTTTTCTATGTGATAAAAATTAGCTGTTTTCTAACATCTGGAGGTGATGTTTGCTGTGAACAGGTGCTGAAATACATTTTATCCCCCTGAAATGTAACATATTTTAACTTCAAACTAAACACTAATAGTTAGAACTCTACTTTGCAGAAGATTGTTATATCAACACAAACGTGTTAATTTAGAAAAACCAACCCGCATGCTTTGCAAGACACAGAGTTTTGTGCTACTTTTGCCGCTTTGCTTTCCAAAGTGTTGATTTTTGGCTATAGTAGTAATAATTTGAAGATGTCTTTCATGTTCTTTTTTGACTCGGGCAAAATTTTAATTGTAGTGGTTTGTTGTGCATCCATGTGGAAACAGGAAAATCGTCCCACTTTGTGCATCATTTTCTGTGTTAAAAGCCTCAAAGGATTTAATGGATGAACATGTGAGAGGTTAGGATGATCAGTGACAAAGATGTTGTTTTGGATTTTTAGCCTAGCATTGCTTTAGCTATGCTCAGGATGCTTTTTTAAATACATTTTATGTTATTACAACAGTGTCACCCCCTAGTGGTGCAGTTCAGATGTTGCATGCAGGTCAAGATATTTAATAGAGCAGATAATGAGCTGCTCAGCTAAAGATCAGCTAACATTATCATTACTTTATTAAAAATTTAACTCGAACTCTGAAAAGTTCAAAGAAAATATACCATTCCAGTTGAATAGCTAAATTAATATTTAGCTATTCAATATTTAACCTCAAATCTAAATTTTTAGGTAATGATTCACTTGCCAATGACTGGAAGTTCACTACAAAAAGAAAAGCTGCCAGCATCTGATAGTTCCAGTTATTCACAAGAGATTTAAGATATAAAGATTTAGATTGCCACTTCTGGTTATTGGCAAATGAGTTTGCATATTAGTTAGATATCTAGCTCTGAGCTAAATATTAGCTTCAAACTAAATGTTTAGTTAATGGGAAAAATATTTAGCTTTTCATTTCTTAGTAATATTGAGCTTCAGATCTAAATATTTAATTGACATAGAAGGTCACTTGCCAATCATTGGAAGTTGACTACCACCATAGAAGGCAGTTTTGTTTTGGTAGGCCACTTTAGGCAAGTGACTGGGATATTAGCCAAATATTGTGTTGAAGCTAAATATTTAGCTTGCTAATTAAATATTTAGTTTGATATTTATTCAATTGAAAAAATACTTCATTGATCCCAAAGGGAAATTAAATGTTGTTGTAATTCATATTAATAAAAACAAACTAAATATGTAAATAACTAAACTATATCTTCTCCATTTTAACTCTGGTAAAATCTTATAAAATGCATAAAACAAATTGTAATAATTTTATTGTTTCGATGATTTTAAATCAAAGTTGTTTCTCAGGTGGGAACCCTGTTTTACATCCTGCATACACCTGATCCGTTACCATCGCTGTGTGTTTGCATGTAATTACATTGAACACACACTTGTTGTCATTAGGCCTGTCGCAATAAGCAATAAATCAATTAATCGCATGACAAATTAAAATGAACTCTGTGATTTCCATTGGCATGATTTATCGTTTTTCTTTCTGTCAAAAACTGGTTATTTGTTTGCAGAGATATAATTCATTTAATTTGAAGTTTTTGTTTATTTATGTTGGACATTTAAAGATTCGTCCAGTTTCAGTCTTAAATGTTTTAGAATTTAACGTTTATTGATCTTTAAGAATAAGTTCTTACATGCTTATTATGCCATTACGATTAAATTACTTGAAAATGGTCTCAGAACTACAATATTATCGTTATTCAAATAACTTGTGGGACAATTTATCGTTCAGCAGAATTTATTGTGACAGGCCTAGTTGCCATGACGATTTAAAGCAACATGCCAGGATTTAACCCTTCTCTGCTCTCTGTCCATCTTCTCTGCCGACCGGCTGAATCTGTGAGCCTCAGTCAGGGGAAGGGTTAAATGTCATCCCCTTGCTCTTCTCATGCTTCTCTGTGTTGCTGCTTTGGGAAAATCCAGATTTCAGAGCAGAAAGGTGCAACTGTTCCCTCTTATTCATGCTTGGTAGTTTCTTGATTTCGGTCACCGGGTTGGGGACTGCTGTTCGTCTTTATGCAGAGGTGTAGCTGCGTGTTTTTTTTGTTTTGGTTCTTTTGTTGGTTTTATGAGTTGTTTAGTGCCTGTGCAGCTGATAAACCCTGAACTTGTCCTGTTGTCACTGACGTGTCATTCACCGCAGGGACACAAGACGACTCGTCCACCGTCGCATCGTCTGCGTCCTGCTTGTGCAGTTGGACAGGTACAGCGCTGACCGGTTCTGCTGCTGGTTTGTGCTGGTATTAACACGTCCTCGGGCCGTGTGTCATTAACTGGGTGGCGTCAGGCAGTCTGTTGATGTTTTAACAACCCTGGGGGAAGATTGGGCTTCACTGGTTCCCATAGCTGCTGCTGTGTCTCTTGCTCCTTCGCGGTTCTCGCTGTCCGTCCTCGGGTCGCTCGGTTCTGTCCAGAGGCTGCAGAGGAGCAACGTGTCATTTTCTGTGCCTTGCCTTCAGCTTCACTGACACGCTGGGGACTTCCCGGATGATTTGCTGCTTCTTCTGATTGTTGGCTGTTGCTGCCGTTACTGAGAGCACACCCTCACACACCGTGCACCACACCAAGGTTGGGCGATGTGCAACGCTTTTCCAACCGATATCCATCCGTACAACAAATGACAACGGCCGATATGGTCACACAAAAGACATTTGGGCTTTTTACTTGGACAGAACACTTTAAACGGACACAAAAGTGCAAAAATTGATCAAGTAGTGGCCAAAAAATACAAGCTTCAACTGGAGAAAGATAAGAGCCAGAAGTTGTAACCAAAGTGGTTCAGTCAGTGCAATTAAGAGTAGAAATAAAAAATAAAGAATAGCGTTGCTCAGAGCGTAGAATTAGACTGCATAGATCTGCTCTCATCAGGCACACTGTCATGACTCCCAATCTACATTTTTTTCAATATTGGGACAAAATCATAATCTCCATCAACAAGCTCTGCAAAGATTTTACCAGCAGAAATACGACTGAAACATGGTTACAAACTGTTAAAAATAATTAAAAACGATTAAATACTATCAAATCCTGTAAAATGGAAAATGCATTAAAATTGTTTGATTTCGCAAATTGCAGAAAAAAAAACACATAAACGCATTTTCTGAACTCGTTTTCAGCACCGCCTGGAAAAATGAACCGAATGACATAAACATGATTGTTTCTCTTATCAAAGCATTTCTGAGTTTTATTCTGAAGAAATAGTCGTTTCCTTTTTTCTTGTTCTAATTCTAATTTTCATACATATTTATTTTCAACATTCCGAATTTCATAAAAAAACAACCCCAAAAAAAAAGGACTGAAAACTGAAGGTAACATTTGGCAAAATATTTAGCATATTAGTTGAATGTATCACCATGTTGTGACGTTGCACCATGAGACGGTCATCCAGCTCCTCTGTAATCTGAGCTACTAGAGCCGGTTCCAGAACAAAAACAACCAATCAGAGCGAGGAGGCGGGTCTTAGTGCTGTCAATCACAATCTTGTGTGGTGCTGCCCTACTCTTTGCCCTGTCGGTTTCTGCTACGCTGCAGCTAGCATAGCCTGTTGTGAAGGCTAAGGCTAGTTAGCATGGCTGACGGCAGATAAATGGCTCTTCCTCAACTGTGAGTTGTTTCCTGCTAGCAGGACATTTAGCAGCGCGTACATTCAATCGGTGTATAAAAATACGCAGCGTATTCATTGAAGCTCTCCACAAAAAACAGTGTAAAAAAAAGCAAAAATAAATTTTTTATCATACAAATGTCAAAATCCTTATGGTAAGAATTTTTTCACGTTACATGATAAAATGGCTACTTAAATAAATTCGTCCAACCTTCCAGTCGCCTCCTTCCTCCTGTCCCATCTCCCTTCTCTCCCCCTGAGCATCAAACCTTGTGTATCCTCTGTTCCCCCACTGCTCTGTCCACTCGCTCTCCCTCTTCTTCCTCAGAGCCCGTGGAGGAACACCATGTGGCCCAGTGGTTGAGGTTTTTATCCACCGACCTCAGCTCGGGCCGCCGCCAGCTCTCTCTGGACCACGCTCTGGCCCACCACCTCCACCAGTGCTCCTACCACCTGCGCCTCTTCCGAAACTGGCTCATCTCCGGCCAGGACCCCCTAGAGTGCCTCCACGGTCAGCCCCAGGCCCCGCCCTCCTCCTGCTCCCCCCAGCCTCTGATTAACCTCTGGTTCTGTTGGGACTGTGCTTGCTCTGTGGTTGACCCCCGTTGCTTCGCCTCCTGGTGTTTCTGCATGCCTGCCTGTTTCTGCTGCTGGCTGCGGCCGCCTCAGCCGCAAGTCTCAGCAAATTCAACTCTGCCGCCATTTTACCACACAAATTAATGCTTTTACTATAATCGCCTGGAAAATACCGACTTATGAATTATTTCTCAAAAAGGAAACTTCACAACCATCTTCTAAAATATGCAGAAATTTCCATCTATGGGTTAAAAATTCCTTTATTTTCCTTATTTCACTCAAACATGAAATATGTTATTTTATACAACAGTAAATTAAAAAGTTATATTTTATTATATTGAAATGATAAAATACGCCACATTAAACTGATAAATTATGTTATATGAAATTATATTTTTAAAAATTGTTAAATAATAAATGGTTTGAACCAAACATGACTATAAACATATATATATGATGTATATAGATATAATATGGAATAGTTATATTAGGTTATATTTTATTATATTTTATTTTTTTATGACAAATGAGTAGACAGTTATTTTATAAAATTTTATTTCAAATTATATTAATATATGAATTTTTGTTATATTAAATTATGTTTACAAAATGTTCAATTTAGTTTAAATATATAAAAAAAATTTTTTTTTTAATTAAATTTTCAATTGTTATTTTATTCTACATGATAGTAAATATTGCATTTTAATAAATAATATAAAATTATTTTATATTTTAAAATATGCTTTCGTTATTAACTTATTATATTATGTTATGTGGTTATACTTGATTATATTTTTTTATGCTATATAAATTTCAAATATGCAGATTTTTTCATCTGGTGGTTAGAATTGACTTAAATATCATTAGATTTATAGTTTTGATATAAATATGACCATTAAGAATAATTTATAATGGAGCATTTAATGAAGTAGAAAAAGTACAAAGAAGCTAATTTAATAGAAATACATTTTTAATCGACCAACCTTCCAATCGTTTGTACTTTGATGATTTCATTAGATTTAATTTAGCTAAATTCAGGTTGATTTATTTATAAAATGCAGGTTAACAAGGATTATTAGTTAGTTTTTAGTGCAACCAAACCGTGACGAAACCATGACAGACTAATCGTCGTAAATATGATCCATTTGACTGGAATCTTCAAATTGTATCTAAAACCATCTTTAAAAACAGAAAAGTATTTATTCCTCCAGATTTTCTTGATTGTTTTTAGGTTTTTAAAGGTTTTCTTTGGACTTTTTCACTTATTTCTGTTCAAGCATCAGACAAGTATTTTGGTAATCTGGTATTCACACCCTTTGATTATTGTTCACATTGTGTGACCTGCCAGTCAGACACTTTCTTTATAAATAAAAGCCTTAAAGTTTGATGTACATTTATATCTATCCCCCATTATTCTGATACGTAGAAATAAAGCCCGGATAAGCCTGCTAGTCTCCGTATAAATCCAGAGATGTTCACTGTGTTTGTTTATGTTGCGGATCCAAACTGGAGCGGTTTCATTTATGGTGCGCTAGCTGCACGCTGAGTTTGAGCCAAATGGCTTTCCGTAGGTGATGCGCATTATGTTGTAAGATAAACAAAGTTTAAAGCTTAGGACAATAAAATCCCCTTTTTCTTTTAAATTCACTTAATTAGCATTATGCAATACTTTGTTTTTGTTTGTTTCCTTGTTGCAATGTGACAAAATGTGAAAATCTTCAAAATACTTTCATGAAGTCAGAAGCCTCCTAACCTCCAGGATAAATTCTGGTTTGTCCTGACGTAATGTAGCAAGGTGTGTGATCTCATAACTACCTGTTTCTTCATCTCAACATTTCACCAGCTGGGCTTTTCTTTGATATATTTTCTTCCAAATATTGTTGATTTTGATTGATGTGTTGGCTACACAGAAATTACTCGTTTTACCCAAAACCAGTAATGGGCGCTGCTAACTAAAACAATAGTTGTGCTAAACTCTAGAGGATTTTTCATAGATGTTAGCTTTGCTAACGCTAAAGCGCTACACCAGCACTGCATTAAACTTAAATTAACTTTATCGCACAATACAGACACAGTATTTAGCAGAAGCTAATGCTGCAGCACTATAGGAACACACTATTTAGTGGATTCTAAACCTAAAGAGTTACACTAACATGGTATTTACTGGATGCTAATGTGTTAACTTCAGTTCCCTTCTATATTGTGTTTATGCTTACATCTTGTTCTCCATCCTCTATGTTTTGTTTTTATCCTTTTTTTTCCCAAAATAACTTTTTAACTAATGTGATTTGGGGAAAAGAGGAAACTCGCCCACTTCAAAATAAGAGCATGGACATAACTACTTGGTCAATAATCAACATTTCAACACAAATGTCAAACCTTATTCAGCTGGAAGTTTACAAAACATCCAAGTAAATTAGCACCTAACGATTTATTTATGTACAGGACCATAAGTACGCTAAACATTTTCAAAGTTAGCTAAAGCACAAAACAAAAGGTTAGCTCAGATATTAGGGCATTAGTTGGCTGACGGCAGGAATACTGATCTAGAAGAGCAGAATGAGCAACATTCAGGTCTAAACAGATGAACAGAACTGTGTCTTCATATCAAAGCAGACTGAAGAAGTAAAACAATCAACTTTCAGATTCAGACTGGATCTAAATCTGGAGTGTTTGTTCCTAATTTCAGTTTCATTTTGAGCATTTGGTACTTTTTCACTCAAGCTTTTATTTACCAAGTTTATTTTCCTCATAATTTTGAATTTTATGCCACATGAAGGAAAAATGGAGCGTCTATTGTGAGCATGTTGGCACACAGTGCGTCGCGTCATACTGCAGCGGGTTGTGCTTTACGGATGTAAACATGCCTGAATGACGGCGCACGAGTCTGCAAGTTCCCGGTCCGGATTCAGACAGGAAGCGGACCTACAGCTCGGCGCTTTGGCTCCTCTGTCCTGACCCTAACCAGCATGCGACTCCTGCTTGTTTGCTGTCTCTGTGGCCAGCACCGGCCTAGTTAAAGCACCGTCCTCTCAGGTTGTTCCGGCTGCGGTTTGATGAACGGCTCTGGTTGTGAACTAACCAGCTTGGGGAGCGTGTTGTTGGAGGAACAGGGACTCGTAGAAACGGTGGATGTTTCCGTTTTTATTTATTATTTTTGGTTGGGGAACCTGCTTGCTTTTGCAAACGTATGGAGACCTGTTAGCTGTGTCCCGTTTTCTGGGTGCTCAGCATGGTTTTTTGCAACTTGCCTGTGTGGAAACAAACAGAACGGGACGGCTGGAGATGGGTTCCCGCAGCACCGTGTCGGGGGGTTTTGGGTGGGAGGCGCCGGGCCTTTTGGTGATGGACGTCACCGTTTTCCTGTGGTGTCGGGGTTTAAACTGATGCGGGTGCCATGTGTCTCCTCTGCCGCAGGCTTCGAAGGCTGCTCCATGGTGCCCTCCATCTACCCGCTGGAGACGCTGCACAACTCGCTGTCGCTCAAGCAGGTCAACGAGTTCCTCACCAAAGTCTGCGAGAACGCCGGGGATCAGCACACCAGGACCGCTAGAGGTCAGGAAACGGCGCCGTTCTTTCAAAAACAGGATCAGCGACTTCCCACAGTTGAATTTGCTCTGTGTTTCGCAGCTCTGTCGGCCATGTTGGGCGCTCACAATCAGCCGTCGGTGGACGCTTACATCCCTCAGAAGGTCCTGTCAACCTCCATGTCGCTCAAGTCTCGCTCCGACAAACCTCCCTGGTGTGAGTATCACCGCCTCTTTTTCAACATGTTTATTATGCATCACATAAAATGAGCTGTTTAGGGCGTCTGTCACTTTAAATCCTAATAAGCTGCAGGTGGCCACGCCCCCAGACGGTTTGGTTGGTTTGAGGCAGCGCAGTGACAGTAAACCACAGAAAATGTAACAAAATGTTGCCGTTTTGGTCTCCAACTAAACAGTGCATGTGGCTCCAAAGAGAAAAATAAACCTTTTAGTTTGAAAACGACTCAGCTGCTTTGTTTAAAGGGGCAGTATCATGTAAAAGTTTGTTTTTTTTATCATGTTATTCCCTCATCAAAAACAGACGGGGAGTGTTGCTTTGATTCTTTCATGATTCTTTGAGAAATCCTTTAATCTCCATGGCAACCACTTAGCTGCAAAATGCCTGAGTGGACGTAGCTCTGCCTTCGAGGGCAAAGCTCCTCCTCCAAGCAGCTCCTTCAGACTAGCCAGCAGCAATTGGCAAACACTGAGCAGCTTCTTCTCTGGTAAAAATGTTGTTTAATAGATGAGCCATGTTGTGATGACCAGAAACAGCAGGAGTTTCTTAAAGAGACGGAGGCTTAAATTTCTTTTAAGTCTTATGTTATGTAGCATATTTTACCAACTGATCAGAGCTTCTTGATTATGTTCTAAAATATAAACTGTGTGCCTGGTGAACACACGGTGCCGCCCCTTTCAGCCGGTTTTCTGTATTGTCCGTCCCGCAGACAGCAGCGGTCCGTCCAGCACGGTTTCCAGCGCCGGCCCGTCCTCCCCCACCACGGCCGACACATCGCCGCGGTTCAGCTTCAGCGACAAGGTGTCGCTCACCCCGCAAAGCAGCGAGGAAACACACTCTTCCCAAAATGCCTCCGCCCAGCCGCTGCCAGCTGAAGTCCCGCTGACTCCAAACAACTCCCCAGAGGAAGAACCCGAACCCGACAAGCAGCCCGACGACCCAGAACCGGCGGCGGACACACCGGAGGCGTCCTGCGACGCTCTGGAGCCAAACCCGGAGCAGAGGCCGGCCTGCGTGGCGCTGGCGGAGCTGAGTCTGGGCCGCATGGAGGGCTACTGCCTGCCCGGGTCGCTGCCGGTGCTGCTGGAGCTGAGGGAGAGCAGCAGCGAGGCCGGGTCCAGCTCGCAGACGCCCCAGTCCCCCGAGGGGCCCGACGAGTTCTTTGACACGCAGGAGTCTGTGGAGCTGTGGACGGACAGTCCCGAAGGCGCCCCTCAGCCCGACAGCGCCCAGGACCCAGAGCCAGCTCAGCCGGGGGAGCAGTGAACCGGCCGGTCCGTCCGACTGGGTTTTTAATCTAAGCTCATCTGTTACTCACTCACAGCAGCCGCTGGGTGAAAACACAGCCAGAGGAGAGCAGAGAGTCCTACTAACTGGGAGAATATAATAAAAGTTACATTTTAATTTGGTTCGGCAGTAGAGAGCCTTCTGTGTGATCAGCTGGGCAGATCTCTGACGTTTAAGCATTTTCTGCCGTCTGTCCTGCAAAAACACAAAATACTACCAAGTATTTTTGGTTGAGAGTTGCCGGGATGTTGGAGATGTTTGTCTCCAATACAAACCTCTTAATACTTGAAATAGGAAAAATATAACTTGCAAACAACTTTTCAGAAAGAAATGGGGGCTTGTTTTAGATGAACAATGCCTTAATATTGATCTGACAACGTACTACCATTGGCAAATTATTCCACTTATAACAAAACATTTTTCACATTTCATTAGTGAAAAATCTGCCAGAGGATCTCGTGCCTTTTTGTCAATATTAAGAAATTAAAACAAACGGCTACATTTTCTTGAAAATGGGTTGTAAGTTAGTTTTGCACTAAGATTTTTGCTCTAGACCAAAAGTACGTCGGTTATTTGGTGTGTTTGCAGTGAATTCTCACTGAGTTTTGTTTTTCCGTCAGAGTTGCTGTTTGTAATCTGAAACAACGCTGTTTTCAGTGTGCACCGCTGATCGCCAAAGTCCTTAACCCTCAGTGACGATTTATTTAGAGAGAAACAGAAATTTATTTTAAAAAAGGAAAAAATGTATTTTTAAGAACCTGCACATTAGATATTTGACTATGTAGCATTTTCATGGCTTTGGTTGTGTGTATATTTTTGCTAAAAACACATTCAAGCCTCATTTTATCACTGAACAACAAGGAGGGCATTTTGCATCCATTGTGCTTTTTGAGAAGCAGCCATGTAGCATGAGGAGGCCTGCTAGCTTCCCCAGCGCAGCGCTGTACGGTACATTTTAATGAACTGTAGGGAATAAATACAAACTGTGAGTCTTACTGTGTGTACAGATAAAACATGACCTATTGGGGTCAAATTACTGATCATTTCACTCAAATAAACATTTTGGACTTATCTCCAAGTTGCAAACATTCTGTTATTTTAAATGTTGTCCTTTCTATTGCTAAACAATTTAATCCTCTTTCCGGATTAACCTGTTTCAAACTTGCTCTGGTTACAAAAACACATTTACAAAATAGTAAGTTGCAAATACTGGTGGTGATGTCACTTTAAATTAAAAGATGTTAAATTAAAAGAAACCGTCTACCAATTATGACATTTATTGAATTTTTCATGCAATATTCAATAAATGTCTCTCCATACAGTTGGGCAGGTTTTACACTGGAATCTGTCCGTTACTGCTGCAGCGAAGTGAACGTGGCGCCACTTTGGCGTGAGGCGCATGCGCTCTGCTGGATTTAAAGAATGGCGTCGTTTCAACGCGAGGAGAATTCTGACATTCATCCACTCTGGAAGCCGCATTGATGATAATGTTTTCTGATCTTCCAAGTCGGCCAGTTTTGCAAATCTGCCTGAAATCATCTCTGTTGACGGAGGCTTGTTTACCCGTTTGACGCTAGATGGGAAAGTAGGCCAGGAGGCGTCCTGACCTGACGCCCTCAGCTGGCTCCTCTCGATGTGGAGGAGCAGCAGCTCGACTCTGAGTCTCCATGATGACTGAGCTTCTCTCTCTAAGGGAGAGCCCAGCCTCCCTACGGAGGAAACCCATTTCGGCCGCTTGTATCCGGGACCTCGTTCTTTCAGACCCAAAACTCATGACCATAGATGAGGGCAGGAACATAGATCATCTGGTAAATCGAGAGCTTTGCTTTTTGGCTCAGCTCCCTCTTCACCATGACGGACTGGTACAGCGCCGCTTCACTGTAGACGCTGCACCGATCCGCCTGTCGGTCTGCCTTCTTCCCTCATTCATGAACCCAGAGATATTTAAACTCCTCCCTTTATAAAGCCCGGCCATGACAGGCTTTTAAGGATAATAATCAGATCAATTAACCGCAGGAAAAATTAAAATGAGCTTGATAATCTTCATTTCTGTGGTTTTTCTGTTTCTCTTTTTCTCCTAGAAGCAACTTGTTAATTTATTGTTTATTGGCTGAGATCTGGCATTAAATCTGATTGATTTAGTGTAATCTGAAACAATGATCAGTTTAATCTGCTGGGAAGGCCAGACAGAAGAAATTAACTGAAGGAATTAACTTCGTCCTCCGTTTGTCCTGGGAGTTTCATGACCAATTTGATTTCTTTGCAGGGATCTTCTCACAATCTGCCTGTTGAAATAAAAAATAATAAAACAGGAAATCCTAGAAGTCTTCACCTGTCAATGTGGAGATGTGATCTGGAGATCTTTGAGATCAGACAGAAGACGGACAAAGTTAAACATCTGGAACGACGTTTTCTCCAAAGTCTGACAATGTCCGTGATTAAAGTTGAGAAAAGCAAACTTTGGGCTTTTACTCTATTAATAGTTAAAATATTTTTTCTCCATATTCAATGAGTTGTGTGTAAAGATTATTAAATAATATGCTTTTAATTAGTTGTTGGAGGAGGATTCAAAGGGAAAAGTGTTCATTTTTAACTGAGTCAGTTCCAGCCTGTTGTTGCAAACCTTGTTTTATTTTTTCCAAAAGTTTAAAGCTTTCCTCAGTTTTTGATCAAATATGTTTATAGTCCTTTGATGTATTTTAATGAGCCTTTCTTTACTAAGTAAAGTTTGTGTGGCTAGTGTTAGCATGACTAGCTTTGCTGAAACCTGGCTGGTGAATGAGGCTCTTCAATCAGCGGACTGACTTGTTAAATAAAAAGCCTTGCCTAAATTGTCAAACGTCTAACAAACATAATGTAATATGTTTTTTATGTCTTTATATTTTATAATGTGACGTTTGTTGCATGATTTACTTCTGATTCAGAAATGAACAAACTGCAGTGACACAGAAAGGCAAGAAGAGGGAGACATTTATTTCAGTAAATGACATTTTTATTTGTCTTCAACACACTTTGATCCCTCCCAACAATAAATCTGACTTCTATTTGACCATTTATAAGCATTTAAATAGAGATAAAGAGAATATTGCACTTAAATTAAGAGATGAAAGAAGAACCATGAAGCAGGAGGAGGGGAAAACCCTCAGCAGGCTTTCTTTACCGCACAGCAAAGCCAGATTACATGAGCCTCCTTCAAACTGGACAGTTTTAGCTTCTCAAAACCACATCATGTAAAACAGCATTTCAATAATGAGTCGTTTTCATGTCAGTACAGGAGAACTCAAAAGATACGCATGCACAACAAGCCGGGCTCGGTCCAACAGAGGATGGTATTTATTTCTGATTTATTTTTCTTTCCAACGCAGCAGTCAGGTGTGTCTGGATAAACGTGGATAGCAGATAAAAATGTGTTTGCATGAGTGAGCAGAGCACCTCAGGTCTGGCAGTTTGGGCTTTGAGTGATCAGTCGATTGTTACAGGAATGCAAGTGAGGTCAAGTGAACTTTGACCTTTTTTTATCTGAGCAGGAAGCATAAACACGGATGTCTCTCTGCAGGCCTTACATTTGTTGCATGATGTGCTCCAGTACAACCTGTGTGTCATGTGATGCATGGTAACCAAGGCAACCTGGAGATCCAAGTCCTCCGCGGAGAACGTAAAGGTATAATGTGCATCTTCACATTCAGGCCGATCGGGTGCAGTCGCCTTTCGTTTACATTTCGTCGCATGCAGCTCCTGTGCATGCATCAGCAGATGAGCTGGGATGAAATGAATTATCTGGAGGTTCACTGGGATTTCATCAAATTTAACAAATGATGTCCAAAATGTTACTTTAAAATAAAATAGGGGGAGCTTTGCTCACTGGTTTGCCTTGTGCTTCTTTAAGTGGAGGCTGGAACTCTGAGTTGGTGCTTTAAAAGTTTCACCAGGGCCGGCCCAAGGCATATGAGAGTTAAGCAGCTGCTTAGAGCCTCCACACCACCAGGGGGCCCCAAGAGCTCCACGCTAGCTTAATTTAAAAAAAATTATATTTAAAATAACACAAACTAAATTTTATTAGACATGAAGAAAATTCCCATATTGTTTTTTGTTACATAAACAGCGATTAATACCATCCTGTTCATTTCTGCTGCCTCTGTTGGGGAAATATAAAATCAAACATGTCAACTTGTTTACTGTCATTTCAGTGTTTATCAGCTGATGTTACTTTCAAACAGCTAAAATTTGACACACTTAATACACTGCAAAAACATAAAATCTTGACAAGTATTTTTTCTCATACAGTTTTCCTAAAACACTTGAAAAACTAACTGATCAGTAACAGGAGGATGTTTTCAGTCAATAACTCCTTAATATTGATGAAAAACTTTGTTCCATCTGCTGATTATTTCTTTTACAAAATAGACAAAAAAATCGGACAATGGAAGTAGAACTCTATATTAAGGAATTATTTACTCCTGTTCCTTTCTGAAAAGTTAATTGTAAGTTAGTATTGTCTTATTTCAAGATATTTACAGTAGAAACGAGATAAAAAAATTACTTGGTAAGATTTTGTTTTTGCTGTGCAACTAACAGTTAATTTGTGCTTTTAGTAGATTTCATCAAATCAAATTCATTTATCTTCGTGAAATGTCACTTGTTTGTCTTATTTCAAGTGTATTAAGATAACTGCATTAGAAAATGGACAAAAAGTAGTAAGATTTTTTATTCTGCAGTGTATGACTGCATTTCAAAATCCAGATGTGTTTTTATTTTAGTTTGATGCGTCTGTCAGCCAGAAAACACTGATATGACGTAAGCCAAAAACAAGTTATGCTAATGATAACAGCATAGCAATAATGAAGCATCTGGTGTTGACATGTTGGTAGAGGGAGCCCACAAAAAAATTCACTTTGGGCCCCAGGGGGGCTTGGACCGGCCCTGTGAGTCACACTCATTCCATACCGACATCTTGGGCCTCCGCCGCCCGTCTTTCCCTTCCAGAACCGCAGAAAGGCACATGTGGGGTGACGGTCTCCCATCAACCAAAACAGCCATCGTCTTCTTTAACTCGTCGTTCTGTAAAAGACTCTTTTCAGGATGTTCCGATATAAACACGTTTTCAGAGCTTGCTGCTCTCTGTGACGACTGGCTAACTGGAAAGTACATCAACGACCACAGAAATGGTTATGGAGAGCTTCACCATAAGAAGAAACAGCCACCAGGAAGGTTTAACTGGTTTGAGAGAAATATCAGAACTCACTACAATACAGATTTTTAATTATTATGTTCCCATTGCTACAACAAACATAGTCTAAAAGGAGCGCTGGGGTCTAGCTTTCTATCCGTCTATGTCACCAGGAGGCCAAAAACTGAACACTGTCACTGTTTCAACAGAGAAAAGAGAAAAATGACTCATCAGATTTTTTTTGTGTTTCTCATTTTAAGCAATGGGAATCGGAGGACTTATATTTATTTGATCAATTTATTCATGTTTATATTCCTCTGCCGGAAAGTCACGACTGGTATTAGCTGAAAAAACTGCTGCTTTGATTTCTTCAAATTTGTGCTTCTGCTGACAGCTTGGAGGAGCAGCCTTGTAAAAGTTTTCATATCCCTGAAAATCTTCCACCTTCTGTCACCATACAACCACACACTTCAGTTATTTTATTTGGAGTTTATGTGGTGGATCAGAAGAAAGTTGCGTATCGTTGTAGTGAAGCAGGAAAATGACAGGTTTCAAAATTCTTTAAGGATAAAATCTGGAAAGTGTGGAGTGGATTTGTACTCGATCAGGCAATATTAGGGCCATTCTAGGTAGAAAACAAAAGTGCATTTATGCCATAAAATCTCATACATTTTTCAGATTTTATCTATTTATGAGCATCAAAATTAAAAAAAAATTTGCAAGACAAAAAACCTAATTTTGAGATTAATCTTAAAAATATTCTAGAAAACATCAAAGTTATGAGTTTCAAAAGTTGAAAATTTTGGACTTTTAGTAATTTTCTGAGTTTCATCCAACTAGTTTGGGGAGGCGTAACGTCTCATCAAACTCTAGTCTGGACCACGATGGTGAACTCTGACCCGCCTAAAAACTAAAGTCTCAGTTCAGTTCGAATGCATCTGTGAACGGCAAACAGAAAGGCAGGGAACGGACCACCATGCAGAGCATTCTGGGTAAATACAACCAAAACAAACATGCTAGCACTAGCACTAGCAGGTCAAATGATTCGTGGTGTTTTGCTAAAAACAAAATAGAAATCCTACAACTGCTAAAATCTGACACTGCTTCATTTTTGTTTATATTTAAAAAGAAGAAAGTTGCATTCAGTGTCTTCTTCAGAGGTTTTTGTGTCGTTTTCTTCAGTGATTTGTGGTGCAGCGCCGCCACAGGCCAGGAGGGGAACAGGTTTTTTCAAAGGGTTTTGATTCATTTAGCGCAGAAAATGTAACAAATGTTACAATTTTGGTCCCCAATTGAACTGAGTTTACTGGGCTTTTGGTGTGTAAACACTCTGAATTCCCAGGGCAGGGTGCTAGTTTGGTAGGTCTCCAGGCTACAAGCATTCTCTCTAATTTCTTAAGAAAATTCTTTAGTAATTCCTTCATTGCTTGACATTTTGTTTATTTTTTGTGTTGAATTTGTTGCTGCCTTTTGACCAAGGCTTCCTTTCTTTAATCTCAATGGGGTTTTTATCCTGGTAAAAAAAAAGAAAATGTTAAAATAAATTTTAAAAAATCTTTGTTGGTTGCCTAGCACACGGCTGAAAATGCAAAAGAAAAAAATAATAATAATTGCAACTTTGGTCCCCGATCGAACCGAGTCAGAAACACCCTGCAACTCCAAAATTAAATCCAGTGCAACCAGTTACCCTGATAAATCACCTTAAATGGTGATGGCAGCATCATGCTGAGGGGTGCTTTTCTTTGGCAGGGACAGTGAAGCTGGTCGAAGTTATTTGGAAAATGAATGGAGCTAAACACAAGAAGACTTGAGATCGATAACTAATGGGAAGGTTTAGATAAAAGCAAAGACTCAGAAATCATTTTAACTCCTATAAAACACTTTGAAGTTTGTGGTTGTAAAATGATTAAATGTGAAAACGTTCAGGGCTATGGCATAGCAGAGATATTAATGATTCTTATTAATGCAGAGGGAAATGACGTCTAGCTGAAAAGTACCATTGGGACTCCAATGGTGATGGTCACACCAAGCTTAAAAATCAACAAAAACACTAAAAAAAGTTCTCCAGATGTGTCTCTGCTTCGCTGTGCGGCACGAATGACCAGAGCAGAGACACATCGGGTTGCATATCAGGATACAGAAAAGAAGGATCAGAAAAGATCTACAGCCAGGAGGTTATGGAGGCAGAGGGGGATCCTAAAACTCGATCTTGCAGGCTGGAAAAGATTCGTCCTGCATAACGACGGTGCTGCTAGAAGCCAGAACCATGACGTTCAGCTCCTGCTGCCTCTCGTGGGTCTGCTGGTACCAGTCGCGCGTCACCTCTGTGTCGTGGGTCGGGATCAGTGTCACCTGAGAGAGACGGGAGGCAAAAGCTTACATACCTTATGTAAAATGAAAACAACCTGCAAACAGTTTCACAAACGTAAAAAATGATGCAGATTTGCTTCATAAAATGGAAGTCCTCCAGGCCACTAGGGGGAGTCGAGCACAAAATCATACTAGACTCTGTAAAGACGGGATGTCCAGAAGAAAGAAAAGAAGTGCATATTTATGCTTTCTACAGTAATATGAAACCACAACATGTTTATATTACCTGCTCCGTACTCCCCCTAGTGGTCTGGAGGACTTTTGCAGCATTTTATATTTCCTATTTTTGTAATATGCAAAATTTTCCCTTTTGCTTTTCTTTCCTACGACACCATATTAGGGCCTGTGTGAAAAGCAAAGATGAAGAAAATAGGAGTAATGTCACATCCTGGGGTTCCTCTACTCTCCAGTGACCTTAAACAGGAAAGTGGACAAAAGCTGCTCTCATACCTGCAGGTTTGATCCCCACTGAGCTTTGGCATCCAACAAAGCATCAAGGACCGCTCGGCCAGGTTCGCCTCCTGCAGCGTCGTTGCCGCTCACCACGTAGTACGCAGAGCGAATGCGTTTGAAAAACTCCTGGTCCACGTTCTTAGCACTGCAGTGGTTGGGAATGTAGGCTAGATCCACATAAATTGGAAGGCCGGGAGCGGCCGCCGTGCCGGACTTCTGGGAACCTGAGAAAACAAAGCAACACCATCACTTTTAGGCAAACAGTTCAGTTCAGTTCAGTTTATCTTAAAGTAATACAATCCAATCAGTCGCCATGTTTCCCTTAAATATCATTACATCAACATCTGATGAAATTATGCTTAGTGTAGCCTGGTTGGTTCGATCCAAACCATTAGATAGAAACACGGATAATTTACATTTTGCTATTTCTTTTTTGCAACATTTCAAAAGTTTCATATAAGTTTACAGAAGACAATGACAACTGGAATATGCTGTCTGGCATCCCATGTAAAACATGGTGTTTCCTTAGCTTTACCAGTACTTTAACTAGATCTATTGGCTTTGGCAAAAAATGTAGATCCTATGGCCTTCAGCAGAAATCTAAAAACCTTTGGGTCTTTTAGTGGCATAATAATCCAAACATATGGCCAAACCCTCACAAAAATGGTTCAGCAGACAAAGTGGCTATGAGCTTGTGCTATGAGGAATAGATTTTAAAAGAATTACCCTGTATGATATTTCAAGGGTTTTTATGAATCACTACCAGAGTGGCACTTTATTTTAACATAAATAAAAAACTAACAGATTATATCAAAACAATACATTTGCTCACCTGAGCTGGTTTTGACCCCGTTTGTCAGCCCTTTGCTGGGGTTATAGCTTGATCTTGAGAGGTCGTCGTCCTTGGAGCCTTGTCCATCTGACAGACGGGACATGCGTGAGCTTTTGTCTGCGTCCTTTTTCTTCAGCGAAGCACTCCGGGGTGACGGCGTCTGTTTCACAGGCATTGGAGACCTCTTACGCCTCGCCGGAGATGCTGATTTTGTTTTGCCTGAAGACTTCTTCAGACTTTTTGCTTTTGGTTCCTTCTTCAGAGAGCCATTGCCTAGAGAGTCAGGATCCACCATGCAGACATCTGGGTGGGGTGGATGAGGGAAGCGGTCCAGGAGGGGAGCAGGAGGAGGGTCATGGCTCCTCCTGGAGGTAGAATGATGGCTACTTCGCCCTGTGGCAGATTTATCAATCGGCATATATTCTCCATCCTCATCTGAGTCCATGTTGCCTTCACCGGTAATTGATGGGTACTCTTCAGTGCCAGGATGCAGATCGGACTCTGACTGAGAGGGTAGAGACTCGCTGACGGAGGTGGGCGGAGTGTCCTCTGTGGCTAGACACAGCCCTGCAGGCATACCACCAGACTGATGCAGAGAGCTACTGTCCCTGCTGTGGGACTGGTGAATATGGGGTTGCTTGTGAGCCCTCCTCTTGACTGACAGGTCATGTTCATCCCCTTCCTGTGACTGATCGCTCCTGCGGCCTTCCTCCTCATCATCCTCATCACTGGACAGCCGCCTCATGCAGGGGTTGATGAAGGACGGTGACAGGTCTTCTTTGCGCTGCCTGAATTCGGAGGATGAGTATCCAGGAGAGGAGCGGCTGGTGTAAGAAGAGGTTGCTCCAATGGGTAAGTCCTGATCTCTGTCATCATCATCATCATCATCATCTTCCTGCTCACCTCGGCTGCACTCTTCTGCATAGAACGGTGAGCGGAACGGCTGATCAGGTGAAGCAAGTGAAAGTGGGCGAGGAGGATGCTCTGGCTCCATCTCACATTCTTCCTCAAACTCGTCATCATGGCGGTAATGAGGAGGGGAGTCTCCAGGTACCATCCCCATCTGAGGCTTGGGCATTTCCCACTCATACGAACTCCGGACGTACCCTGCTGCTCCCTCTCTAGACTCCACTCTGGCTGAGCCTGAAGGTGCTCCGGCTGCTGCTACCCCAGAAGGAAGGGTGCTCCTGGTGCTTACCTCTGTTGGGCCATTTGTTGTGTCTGGCTTGCTTGTCTGGAGAGGTGTTGACATGTACGAGCCAAGAACATCTGGAAGTGCATCACTCGTCTTTGCACTGAAGGCTGGAGCAGCTGGCTTGTCACAAAATGGGAGAGTACCAGTAGGAGCACTGGAAGGAGACCTCTGAGTCATTTCACGCATATATGCCTCCTCATCCTCCTCCTCACTGCTGTCAGTCTCTTCAAAGTAATGCTTTCCTTCAATGTCAGGCCGAGGAGAGGAAGTGACACCAAACAGAGCAGCACTGGCGGCCTCTTTATTCATAGAGAAGTCTGCAAAGGGACCCGCTGAGGCCCCAAACCCAGCAGCTGAGTCCAACTTGGTATCTTCAGGCCACTCAGGTTTATAGAAGCAGTCAGCTTGAGGCCCTTTATCAGTGACTCCACATAATGGAGCTACAGGTTCCTTCTTCTCTTGAACAGCAGCGACAGATGAGGCCGTTGGGAAGGACTTGACCTCCTCAGAAGGACTAAGAGGTGAGAAACGAGCTAAACTGGAACTAGACTCTGCCGTTGTTGCTACGGTGATTTGCTTCTCAGAAACTTCAAGATAGTCATCTTTGGCACCAGCTGAACTGGAGAAGGGAGAATCCATAACAAGCGAGTGTTCATCTTTAAATGAGGAATACTCAAAGAGAGGTTCAGCGGACGCAGGTGTCTCCAGCTCCTCTCCAAACTGCCGGCTGGTGGAGAGGGAGCCTGAGGTGGAGGAGGAGTAGCTGTAGGCTGAAGATGAGGAGTAGCCAGAGGCAGCAGCTGTGGTTGTGTACTGAAAATTTGCTTCCAATGAGCTCTTACTCAAAATATCTGGTGTCTTCTGTTTCTCAAATTCCGTATCAATTGTTTCACTTTGGTAATAATTGTCCACTTTTGATTTTGAAGAGAAGTCTTCATTTTCTTTGTCTCCACTCTGACTTGACAGAAATGACTCTTTTTCATGGGTTCTATATGGGTATTCAAAACCCGACGAGCAGCTAGACAAACTGGTAGCCCCTGCTGGCTTTTCACTGACGCAGGAGGAGTCAGCATGAGCTTGATATTCAGCTTTAGTCACTGAACCTGAGCTGGTTTCTGTGATGCTCGGCTTCCCCTGGCTGTTGTAACTGTACCCTCCCATAGAAACCATAAACTCAGGGCTTTTTGACGCTAACATTTGACTTACTGGACTTTGTACTTCCTTTTCAGATTTCTCTTTGGCACCTTTCTCCACGTCAGAATCAATGCCATCTTCGTCCTCCTCCTCTTCGTCTTCTTCCTCCTCATCGTCATCATCGATAACTTCATCATCATAATCTTCCTCATCTCTTGCTGTTAGCTTTCGCATATCAATGTCTAAGCAGGCACCTTTCTCACTGTAGCCTGACGCATAAGGGACGCTGGAAGTGAGTGAGGAGAATGTTGGGGGCGTTGTGCCAACAGTTTGGTCCTTTTCTGATGACAAACATGTGGTCGAGGCTTCAGGTCGGTCAGCAACTGAAGGGAAACGACTAGTCTGACTATAAATAAATGTCTCTTTTTCTTTAACATCTGTTTTAAATTGATCGGTGACAGATGTACTCTTGGGCTCCGGCCATGAAGAGGAGGAATACTCTCTTTCTTCTTGTCCTGACACCTTGTCCGATACTGTGTCTTGTGATGGAGGCTCATGTGTCTGCAAATCTTCTTCATCCTTGGAAGCTTTTTCTTCTACCTTATCTTGGGACTCCTCTCGATACAAGTCGGACTCCTCTGAGCTTGTTTTGCTGTCATAAATATCACCATAAGAGAATGTTTTTCCATGAACATATGGTGTATCCTGCCTTGTGTAAACTGCTCTCTCTCTGCTGTCTCTGTTCTCTTTCTCTGGATATTCATAAAGGCTGAAATGGACACTTTTCTCTGGCTCTTTAATGGCGACATCTGTTGTCTCATCTTTGTCTTTTTCATCTGAAAGGGTTTTAGAACCTACCCCACCTGGAAAATCACCATCTTTTTCATCTTCATCAGAAAACATCACTTTTGGTTTGGGTTTCTCCGTTGTGCTAAAGGACACCTGCATCTTGTCTGAACTCAGAACTTCTGACTCGGTCTTTGTAGATTTGCCTTCGAATGAAAAGTCGTCATCTAAAAAGCAACCTTCTTTTGCTTCCATGAGTTTAGCTTTTAAAGTGGGCTTTAACTCCTTTTTGGTGTAATAGTCATCCTCACTGACCTCATCAGATTCCTCTGATGCTTCGAAAGCCGTCTTGTCACCTGGCAAGCCGATAAAGGATGTATTGTCTGAGATGGTGACTGATCGGTCAGTTTTCTGAGCGTCAGCTTTAGTGGCATGCAGCGCTTCATCTTTTTCCTCTGGCTTAAAGGGTTTTTCTTCTGTTGGAGAGTAACCACTGCTTGTGGGCACTGACTGTGTGGGTGAAGCCAATTTCATGGTGCTGTCATCAGGACTAAAGCATCGCTCCTCACTGTCCTGCCTGGATCGGGATTCTAGCCCAGGGGAGAAAGATGGAGGGGGTGAGATAGACTTTACTTCAGCAGCAGACTTAAACACTTCTGTGCCGAGGAGAGTCTGGTCTTCCTTGACAGCCTGCGTAGGAATGACAGTAGAGGGAGATTTTTGTTGCTCCTGGTGCATCAGTGAGGCAGCTTGTTCATAGCCCTCTTGAAGTTTACCCAGAGGGATGTCAACATTTGGAGTTTGGTCCTCATCCTCCTCTTCTTCATCATCTTCTTCTTCATGGACGGTTTTGGTCTTCGCATCACTCTCTATCTCTGGAATGTTAGGCTGGTATTCATCAGATGACGGAGACTTAAAGCACTTGTCATCCTCCAGAGAGGATGTGGGGGATATGGTGCCTGCTGAATGGAGATAGTCTTTCCCCTGGGCAGCTTCCGCACGTGATGGAGCGCTGTTGACGGTGTCCAGCAAGAGTGAATTCCTCCCAACGTCTTCTGTTTGAGGTGCCGTCACCGAGGCAATTGATTGGTCCTCAGCCACAGATGTGGCAAAAGATGACAGCCTGTCATAGTCTGTGATAGATGTTGCAGAAGAGATGTGTTCCTCTTCTGCAAGGGGAGCAGCAATTATGGCAGGGTAAGGCGCAAGCTCAGGTTCCTGACCAAAAGCTTTAGGTTTGACATCTGGAACATCAGAAACTGCGGAGCTTTTCATCTCTTTAATGCCATGCATGGATTCAAATGTACCAGGAACATCTGGAACAGAAATGTCGTAGGAGCCCACATCATAGCGCAGTTGTGGGATCTTGTCTTCAGTTTCCTCATGGATTTCCTCGTCGGAAATGGTCTGCTCTGTCTCTGAGTAACCTGGGATGGTCTCATCTTGGATGAAGGAGAACTGCTCAGAGGCAGAGGCTGGCAGGGGTCCTGCAGCTGTTGGTTTGGTGTCCCGCTCCTTTTTCACTTCCTCTGTTTTAAATTTCAAGACCTCATCATCTTCTGTTCCTTCTAGTTCCGCTTTTTCAATCACATCACCCTCCTCCTCTGAGCTCTCACTTTTCTTTGATCTGTTAGTCACGTTTTCTTTTGAAAAGTCATATTTCTCCATTTTCTCCTCCTCATACCTCTTGTCAAAGCCATGACTCACATCTTTTTGTTGAGAAGCAGCAACTTGTTTGTCATTTTTGTCTTCTTGGGTGCCAGGGGATTTAGATCCCGTAGGCTTTATCTCAGTGGTTGAGGATGTTAGTTTCTCACTTGTTACAGCTTGAGGAGAAACCTCAGTATCTCGGTGTGCTGGCGGTCCAGGCATCACATCATTCTGGACAGGCCCAGACCCCTGGATGGACATCTCCTCTTGTTTGAGTGCCTCAAAGTCCTCAGTGAGGTCCTCAGGTGAGGAGACAACGGACCTGTCAGCCAGAGCTGCTGCTGCCACCTCATCCAGGATGTTCTTTGGAACCGGCTTCTTCCCATTGGTTTCCTCTTTGCCGGCCTTATTTTTGTCAGTTTTGGGTTTAGCCTGACTCTTGGCCTTGTTCAGGGTTTTCCTCACTTCAGGGGTGAGCGGCTTCAGGTCGGGTTTGGTGATTTTTCTAAGCTCTGGTTTACTTGGCTCCTTTTTCTTGTCTTCCTTTGCCTTACTCTCTTTTTTGTCTTCCTTTCTTATTTTTTCATCTTTCTTTAGCTTTTCTTTCTTGGTGTCTTTTTTCTCTTTGTCTTTCTTTTCATCCATTTTAGATACTTTCTCTTGTTTTGAAGATTTTTCCTTGGAAATTGTCTTTTTTGCCGTCTTCTCGGCCCCAGGAGCCACTTCGCTGTTTTTCTGCTGTTTGGTGGCTTTTAAACTATTACTTTTGGGTTTCTTCTCTTCTTTCTTTTCAACTTTATTCTCTTTCGTGGCATCACTTCTTGACTCTTCCTCCTGTCCTCCAGCTTCTTTCTTAGATGCTTTAGCATGGGGTTTAGGTGAAGATTTGAGACTCTCCTTGCTGTCTGTTCTGGACCTTATTTTAGTTTGCCTGATGATTGGAGGTGGCGCGCCAGATGATATGTCTTTTTGAGTGGCCACTGGGTATCGCAGGAAGTCCAGATGTTTCAACTTCTCAAGCCCCTCAAAGATTTTATTTTGTGGTGCATTTCCAGGAAACAGCACACGCACGATCTTTTCTGTGGGTCGATGTGGGATCCAAACAATCAGAGCAGTGACTGACGTTAAATAGGGCACAGATATTTCTCCCTCCTTCCCGTTGGGCATCATGATTCCTGTCTTGGCTTTGCTATTCCCTGCCCACTTCTGCATCAGAAACTGCATCTCTTTGCTTTCCTTCACAGGGTTTAAGACATACATGTCTAACTTTCCCACACCAAGCTTGTGGAACAGTGTTATTGGTTCAATAGTGTTGCTGACTATCCTGTGAAGAGGTTCAGGAGTGATGCCAAGCTTGTTGAGGTACTGCAGCGTGAGAGATGCCTCTTCAATGCTCCGCTTTACCTTGAGAGTAGACTCCGGCATCTTTAGCTTCTCTGGGACGTTGAAAAACACAATCCCAAGTTCAGGGGAGATCAAGTTCTTCATCCAGTCACCGTTACTACTGGAGCCAGACCCTTGGTTTTTCTCTTCCTCTTGCTCTGCAATCTTTCTCTGGAACAGGCCATTTATGCCCGGCAGGTTGTCTGCACCGATGTGAGTTAGCAGGACAGAGTCAATCCTGTCTAGGTGTCGAACTAGTTTCCAGAAGCAGGACTTTCTCTCTGACCCGCCGTCCACCAGGATGTTGAATCCATTGACGGCGAACAGAGCCGAGTCCCCCCTGCCTCCAGGAAATATGTAGCAGCAGGGTTTGGACAGCTTTAGAAACCCACCAGATGTCGGCGGCTCCAGAAGCTCAAAGGGTGATGGGACGTCCACCGTTTCTGAGACATACTCCGTGAACTCTGTGACCCCGTCCATGTTGGGGAGTTGGGGCTCAGGGTTTAAGCGATATTCGAGAATATTAATGAGTGGCTGCTGCTCCTGGCTTTGGCCCAGGGAGCTCCAGCTCCCGTCTCCCTGACAGGAAACAGTAAGCCTGGGTAGCAGCTGTGAGGAGGCCCTGGACAAGACTTCAATAACCTACAAGAGAGAGAGGGAAATGTCAAGCCAGATGTCTCTGAATATAAATAATGCTCCAAGGTATTTGAAGTCAAAAGACTTACTTGAGGGTTGGAGATGATGTCAGAAAACTGTTGCCAACCGAAGACTCCACTTTGCAGAAGAATGTCGCCTCCCTGGTCGGAGCTCTGGCCGCTCAAAATCAGCAACTTGTTAGCTGCAGGGTCAGTGATCAGAGCAGTTGTCTGGATAAAGCACATGAAAAAAATCAAACCAAGGATCATTGAGTGATATTTTTGCAGCATGATATTAGCTAAATTCATAAGTAAAAGAACAGAGCTCTACAGTGATGGCTTGATAGCAGTTAAAATGTTCAAACCCAAACTGAAATGTTGGATGGATGAAGGATTTCTTCTGCATGTCTGGATTTCTTCTAAACTCGTTTTTCATCCAGAACTGGCTGAACATGAGGAGGTTCTGGCTGAACAGAACCTCCTCATGTTCTGGACTCACCTCTAGAGAAACCGCCTCCTGTTCCGGGTTCACCAGCACCACCGTCTGCAGGACGTCGCTCTGGTACCGTAGCGTTCTCTGACCTGCAAACAAACAAACCCAAACATTCAGAGTCTTCCTGCCTTCCTCTCCGATCTGACGACCAGCAGCAGGAAAAACGTCTAAACGGCTCCCAGCCGCTCGCAGCATCACTTCAGTTCAGTTTATTTTGGTAAACTCTCAACATTACACCCAGAAAACAAAAAGCAAACAAACTCATAAAAAGAGACACCCTGTTCATGAACTCAGCAGCCTGCTGACATACATACACACATATGGTTACACAATACATCTACATAACAGTATCAGCTTTTATCATTTTACATTTTAAATCTCACCAAGAAAAGATGTCATTTGAGATCATCATTCAATTCATTCCATAGTTTTTAAAGCCAATAAATGACTTTTCTCTTTAATGTAATTTAACTTGTCATTTTTTTATTTCAAGTAAAATAAAATCCTTATTTTAATTGTATTTCCATAATTATTTCTGCTGCAACTCAAAACTAAATGATCAGAACAGAACAGCAGAAAAACGGCATCAGCGTTGAGGCTGATTGGTTGTTTCTATGGTGAAGCTCCTCCTGCTGCTGCTGGTTACACTGACCCAGTGCTGCCTGAGGAAGACGCATTGCAGCATTTCTGACAGAGGGAGGGAAGCAGAGGGAGCGCATGCATGCAGCATCGCATGCTGCACAACGACAGGCCAGCAGCTGCTTCGCAAGCATGCAGGCGCTTCATCAGAGGAGCCAAATTTAGCCGGAAGCAGGTTGACATCAAAACTGCAGAGAAGTAAATAAACCCTCAGATTCCATTTTAAATCATTGAAAACAATCTAAATATCCTGTGAAAAGCATCAAAAATAGGAGAATTGTTGGTGATGAGGAAATGAGGAAAACTAATTTGACGTGATATTCTTTCGTAGCAGAATCAATCAACTGGAAGTAAAATAAAAGCCGAGGTCAGCATCTTGCTGAGTTATTTATAACCTGAGCTCGTCCAGTTCTGCACTGATGTTCCCTCCCAGCTTGTTCAGTCGCTCCTCCTGAAGATCCTTTAAAGTTTTACCCTGGTCCATTTTCTCTCCGTCTCAGTCCAGAACCTGACATTCGCAGCACACTGGCTGTGAAACGTAACTCCTAGATATTCGCTCTAAATTCACTTACTTATTGATTTTTCTATAAAATGCAATTACAAAATACGTACAAAAAATTCAGCTATGTGTGGCTTTATTTCTGAAACGTATCTCAGAAATATTAACTGTAAAGCCGCCTGTTCACATCTCACAGGGTCAAGACAATGCAGCTCAGGAAGAGGAAACACTCGGCTAACGATACTGGGGATGCTACTGGCTGGTGTTTGCAGAAACGCAAAAAAAATTCATTCATCTCAAAAAAGAGAAGGACATTTCTGAGTATGCAACAAAGAATTTGGTAGAAAAAAACAATTGAAATGAATCTAAAAGATATTCTAAAAAAAAAACAAGGAAATTTGTGTTTAAAACGTTGAAAATATACCAGAACAAACTCCAACATTTTGAGTTTGATCTCAGGTTTTTCTACATTATTTAATGTATTTTTTAGTACATTTTCCTTCCAGGGATCCAATATCAATCCTTTAATATTGGTGTTAAATGTTTTACCCAACGTGACTTTTAAGCAGATTCTATCTGGGTGGAAGTTGCTGCTCTGTGCAGAAGAAGAAATGAGGCGTCTGACGGTGAGTGGGCAGCTCAGGATAAATCCACATCACAGCCGGCCTACACACTCCTGCAGCTGGTGCATGATGGGTAATGTTCTGAGACGCAGCTGCATGTTTACATGTCGACTCACTTCCAGCTGCAGGTATATGTATGTAACGAAATGTAAAATGGTGATTTTATTAGCTGGAAGTGGACAAGTCAGCATGTTGTGATTCTAGTGGAGAAGGTTTAAATGTTTCCTGCAGTTGGTGAAGAAACAGCAGATTCAGGTCACCTGAATAACCTGAGATATTTTCAGCCTTTAAGTTTCTCAAGCAATAAAGTGCTGCTTTATTTTGACCTTCAGGGTGTCGCTCCTCGTTTTTCAGCCCCTGAACGATGAAATCCTCAGATAACAAAAGCAATAAGTCGGCTTCATTATGAGAGATTAGAGGGAGTCATTAATCTCAGCAGGGCTGCTGGAATTACACCCACATCTAGAGGAGGAAGTAATTCAGTCGGATATAGCAGCACTTTATTATTTTTAGTGTTTATTTGGCAACAAAATGATTCAATATGTGAAAAACTATGAAATGAATTCAGACGTTTTCCACAGAGCCGTGTTTTAATTTCACTTTCTACAGGGAAACCTCTGAATACAGAGTTTCTTACTAATCCAGACAAACTTTTTGTTTTCATTAATGCATTTAAATAGATTTTCACACCAGTTTAGCTGCAAGTTTCAGTTCAGGACAGGAACTAAACGAGAGCAAAGGCAAAATCCCAAACAATATCGTAGAAGCTGGGCCTGTAACCTTAAAGAGGCTTACAGGGAACAGGACAGTAAACAGGTCATGATGATTAAAAACGACCACCAACAAGGAATGAAGAAAAAGAAAAGATGTTTTAGATGTTTCTTATAAACCTTTACGGGTGTTTTTCACTCCTGATATTCCAGTTGTCTCCATTTGATCAGGGAACAAAATTACAACATTTGAGTGAAACCAACCAAACACTTTGAGCAACCTGTTCCCCTCCTGGCCTGTGGGGGCGCTGCACCAACAACTACTGAAGCAAACGACACAGATACCTCTGAAGACAGTGAGAGCTGAGTTGACGATGAATCAATAATCGAGATGAATCCAATTAATCATTTCAGCAAAGCTGCTGTCATGTCTTGCAGAAACCAGGCGGTTCTTGCAGGAATTACATTTTTTTGTGTTTTTCAGCAGAAAGGTGGGAAGAAGACATTTCTCTCCTTTTTCCTCATGCCGCCCTGGGAAACTGCCCATGTGGAAAACCGCCCCTGACCCAGTGATGTCTAGCCTGCAGCGTGAGCAGCGTGGTTTGCTCTACCGACCGCTGCACTTTATTTACTTCATTCTGCTGTAATTTAAATACATTCAGAGCTTTTATGACGTGAAAAGTCCCAAAACCCCAAACTGAGCTGCTTTAAAAACCAGCTTTAAAAGCATCCAATCTGGGTGGGTGATGTGGTGGCGCAGGGGCCAAACACAGCCCGCGTGTTGAGGCCTGGGGCCTCGTGCTGATGGTTGCAGGTTTGACTCCCAGCCTGGCTGCATGTCTGTCCTATCAAACTACTTTCAACCAGAACCAACAAAACCTTTAAAAAGCATCCAATCTGCCTGACGTTGAAACAGTCGATGAACGTTTCTGCTGCTTCACCTCGTCGGTTCGAGGTGAAAACAGGACAAACAAACTCCTGAAATGAGCTGCGTCTGTTTTCTGTCTTTGTTCTCGGCTGGAAGCAAAGAAGCGAGATCCCCTGAACTCGTTAAGAGGAGCAGCAAGTAATTTTCACCGAACATCTTCTCACTTACAGACAGGAAACGACCTGGAGTGTTTATCTGGTTCATCCTGCAGCTTAGAATAGCTAGAATAGCTAGAATAGCTAGAATAGCTAGAATAGCTAGAATAGCTCTCCCTGTTGTCTTTACAGGAAGTATTTGTTCATATTTGTGTTTCTGGTTTTTACCTTTAAAACAAATAAATGCTTTGTTCTAATGTCTGAAGCCAAGCAGGCAGGAGCTTTCATCAGCTCAGGTTTAGTTACTTTTCAACTAAACTATCTTTGTTTCCAGCTCAGTTTTGTGTTTTAATGTTTGATAATCACATAGTTGCAGATTTATTTTTGTTTCATTGAAGATTCGTGGCTTTAAATTCTGTTTGTGAATAAAATTTAGATTTTTATTAGCAATATTTTTAATGTTTTGTGCATTTAGAACATAAATAAATGGTTTATAGTTTGCTCTTCCACTGATCCGCTGATATCAGAGGTAATTTTTGGTTTAGCTTCCCCCAAAACTCCAGACTGTTTCTAAAGCACCAACTGACTGGGCTCTGCTGTAAACATTCAGTTTAATAAACTTAACATGTATGAAGTTCAAACAACAGAATTATTCAAGTAGTTAGATCCTTTGGAAACACTTTATGTAGCCGTTGCTTTTCCTCTTTTTTTTAGAAAGTAAATTTCCACCAGAAAAGCAGAAATTTTTGGGGAAAAAAACTCAGAAATCTCCACAAAAAAACTAGAAATTTTAATAAGTTCAAAATTTAGTAAAACATTTTTTTTGGATTGAGCTAAAAATTTTTTAGAAAAAAACAGGGACATTTCTGAGCTTAAAAAGCTGCTAGAAGATGAGAAATTAAGAAATTAACCTCGTCTAGAAAAGAAAAAGTAAATTTCAAAGTTTGAAAAGTCAAAAATGTTTCAGAAAAAACTCAGAAATGTGAACATAAAAAATCCATTTCTACAAAAATGAAAATTAAATGTTGAAAAATTCCTACAAAATCTCAGAAATGTTAAAAACTGAATTTTCTCAGAAGAGTAAAAAAAGTTTAAAATTTCTGATATTATTGTCGAAGTTCCAGGAAGTTTTGGCACAAAAATGCTTTTCCTTCAACGGCTCTGATCCGATCCGGTCCAGCTACTGAGAGTTCGGTTCTGTTCAGTTCTGTTTGGTTCTGTTCGGTTCTGTTTGGTTCTGTTTGGTTCTGCTTGGTTCTGTTTGGTTCTGTTTGGTTCTGTTTGGTTCTGTTTGGTTCTGTTTGGTTCTGTTCGGTTCTGTTTGGTTCTGTGCGGTCCGTCCCATCCGGCCCTCAGCCTCGCCCAGCCCTGAAGCATCATGGGAGTTCAGATCAGGAGGGGTGTCACTGATAGAACCTGAGCTGAAGTCGGTCCGGTCGGACTGCAGGACATTTCGTCCTTCAGAGGCTTTTTAGCGAGTCAGGCTGATCCGGAAAGACCCGGCGCTGCAGGACGGAGCCGGTTCAAGATCTGGACTGTGAAACTTGGCTGGTTGCAGCAAATCTGGAAAAGTCCTCAGTGTTTTAGTTCCTATCAGCCTCCTCACTTGAGCAGCACGTTTCCATGGTCACAAATTAACAGCAACTGAAGATAAATTTCTACCATGTTATTTATTCATCAGTAAATCTCAGTTTCAAACTAAGTAAATAGTTTGGAACTAAATAATTGCCTATCTGAATATTTAGGCATCAAGTTAAATAGTTAGTATTAGTTTGACGTTACTAAGCTTTAGTTAAGCTCAGTAACTAAATATTTTGTTTTGTTAGCAAGATAAATGTTTAGCTTGATGGCTAACAACTTAGCTTGGCAGCTTAACATTTAGGCTGCTAACTAAATATTTGGCTCCAAACTTTAGTTTGGGACTGTGACATTTACTGATGACTTGTGAAAATACGACTCATATTTCTCTTATTATCAGCTTAAAAAACTCATATTATTGCTGTTAATTTTTGACTGTTTGGCACTCCGTAGGAAACGGTTCAAATGAGAATCAGGTCAGAAAAGCTGAATATTTTAAACAGCCAGTAAAACGCCGATCAGTTCAGAAAGGTTGCTTTACATTCATCACAGTTAACTAAACCATCTGTTTACACTGATGCGTTTACAGACTGAACAAAGTGGGAATCCCCAGCTGTGATGCATTTAAACAGGAAAATGATATTTAAAGATCACAGATCTGAGCCAATCGCCGGGTTGATTTCAGGAGCACATTTATGAGGTCAGACTCTGATGCTGGACAAGCGTCTCCTCTCTAATGCAGCTCAGAAATGTTCTGTGAGGTTCTGCTCATTATTCCTGCCTCCATGCTGAACCGTCTGAAACCGTTCCCACATCTGAAACCGTTCCCACAACGTCTGCAGAGAGAAAGCAGCCAGCATGTCTGGATCGCTAAGCCCAATTCCTGAAGAACAGGCCCACAGCATTATCCCTCCACCACCGAGCTTCACAGCTGTTCTGAAATTGTCATCTCAGAATATTTCCAGCATTACGTATTTTCAGGCACAGAAACATTTTACAGCATAATTATATGTGTTACCTTCAGCTGTTCTAAAGCTGATACATATATAAAACATAACTTTTAAAATATTGACTTCACAAGTTAACTAAAACATTAAAAATAGAACTACTTCAACATATTTTTACTCAAGTAAAAGTAAAAAGAAGCAAAGCAAAAAAATTATTAAAGTATTTGGTAAAAAGTCGACTCGTGTACAGAGCAGCTGATCAATCATTTAATATTTAGGAATTACTTCATCTGACGGATCAAAATGTAAAGTTCAGTGGAAATGTTGGTATCTTAAGGACAAAATGAAAATAATTCATACAAGTAACAAAAAAATAACAATCAGGTGAAATAAATGTTTTTCCAAATAAGTTTCATTCAATAAAAAAACTTATGAAACTTTAACAAAAGCTGTGTCTGGATTTTTGGTTAAAACATGTTTGATTTTCATTCAGTGGGTAGAAAATCCAGAAATACTTCATCATAAAACTACTCCAGTCAACGTAAAAAGTACAGCATAGTAAAAATACTCCTGAAGTACTTTTTGTTACTTGAGTAACTGGATAAATGTATCTAATTATTACCCAACTCTGGATTTACGCCCTGAAATTGGGTTACTGTCTCTTTAAGAAGCTCCGGCTCTTTCTGACAGAATAATGCTCCTCCATTTGTTTCATTTTATGCTATTTTCTCATTTATTATTGTGTGCTTATTCATTTCTGCTGTTTTAACTATTTAAAAATCATTTTTACATAAATCTGTTTTTATTTAGTTTATGCTGAACCAAAACGCCTCATTTAACCCGTTGATTTAATTCATGTATTATTCTACAAGTAATAAAAATGTCCTGATATTTGCGTGTTTCTGTCCCTCGGAGCTATTTTTAGACCTTTTTCTTTGCATAATCCAGAATTAATCCTGCACATTTTGCTCATGAACAAACTCAGATGCTCACAGCTGTTGCCTTCAGGTTTGTTTTCACCACCTTAGAATAACAATAAGGAATCAGGTCACCTGGATCTACTGTTCTGCGCTGAGAGCAGCATGAGTCAGGGCGGCTGCAGGCCTTCACAACATGCAAACAAACTGCTGCATCATCTCAGAATCACGGAAAAATCCCGAAACATGCAGCTGCTCGGGGACGTGTGTGGAAGTAAGGAGGCATTTCACCCTTTCCTTGCATTTTAAGCACCATTTCAGACAAATAAAACATGAATGAACTATAACAGACATGAAATGCAAATTTAAACGAGCAGAAAAACGCGAATGGGGAAGAGATGCCTCTGAAATCCCGCAACGGTAATCCGAGCTAAACGCGCCAGATGAGCAGAAACGCTCCAGCCTCAGCGGGAGAAAACCTGCTTTATTTCACTCCAGTTTTAGTTTTACTCACGTTGCACGAAGCGGAACCAGAACCTCGGATATTTTCACTGATTCAGGCAGATTCCTTCAGTTCAAATAATACATAGAAACAAGCGAGTCTAATTCTGTTTCCACGGCGCCCAGGAGCGGCGCGTCTCCGCCTGACGGACAGATGGATGGACGGATGGTTTAGTGGTTGGATGGATGGTTGGATGGGCGGCTGGATGTCTCTTACCAGCGCCGCGGGTCCAGCAGGGAGGGGTCCTGATGCTGCTGAGGATGAAGATGAGGATGAAGGCTGAACGGTCTGGATCGGTTCAACCTCCCACACCGAGCTGCTGCCTCATGCCGCCTTCAGGAGCCGCTCGGAATTTGTAGGCGTTATTGTTGAAGTAAGCGGCAATGAGGCGTTCAAATGCTAAATCGTTGTAGTTGTGTTTAAATATTTATGCTAAATTAAGCAGATTTTCAAAATTATTATTAAAGCGAGAGATTTGGGGCAAATATGCATTAATGAACAAACAATATGCATTAATGCATATTTGTAAAAACGCTAAAATCAAGTAAAAGTAGCCATACTTTAACATATTTTTACGCAAGTAAATGTGAAAATTAGTCAACTAAGAGCAAAAAAGTATTTGGTAAAAATAGTCAGTAACAGATCAAAACATTAACATTCTTTAAATTACACCATCAGAATATAAATTTATATGGAATTTTTTTACATTTTAAGAACCAAGATGAAAAAATAATTAATAGAATAAATTTTTTTTGCAAATCAATTTCTTTCTATATAAACTTTATATTGTAATTTTAACAAAAACTACAGGTGTGTTTGCTATTAAGGAATAAGTAAATTAATAAAAAACATAAATCGACATTATTACAAAAATAAGTATATTTATTATTAGTATTTGTAATTAGTATTATTAGTATAATGTAATTTTGAATTACTGCAGAGTCGCCAGTAAACCCAGAGGAGCTAAAAACCCAAATAGACTCAGAAAAGTCTGTTTGTCTAAATGTTTTATGCACTCTTTGCTCTCTTGTCTCTTTGTTCCTGAAATAATTCTCTTTAATGCAGAAAATGTTTATTTCAGGAAAATAACCTTCATCCTCTGAGTCTATAATTAGACTTTTTCTAATATAAACTTCAGTGGGATGAGGGTCGTCACACAAAAACATAATCCTGCAGATTTACCTAAATTAAAGACAAAAGGTGAACTTTGTCCTGGTAACTTAAACGCTGATTTAACTCGTCACAATAAGTGCTGTTAATAACTCATCTGCTGCTGCAGGAAACACAGAACTAATATAATTAGTGAATTCACTCAGAGATTCTCCACTGACTGAAAAAACCCAGCGACTCAGTCTGGCCCGCTGCAGCCAAAAGAATTCATATTTTAGCATAAATAATGTCAACCTGAAACTCTAAACTCCTTTTTTATATGATTAATAATTAATAGGTGTTGCACTTTAGCAGTAGCTTCTTCTAAATACCATGCTATCTTTTCATTAGCGTCCACTGACTACAATGTTGGTGTAGAATGTTAGCTTGCACCAAATAATATGCTGGTGTAGCGCTTTATCATTAGTTTCCACTAAATGTTATGCCACTTTAGTGTTTCTGGAGCTAATGTTTGGTTAGCTCTTTAGAGTTAGCACCACTAACTGTGCTAGTTAGCAGTGCTAACTCTAAAGGACAAACTATATTACATAGCAAACAACAACATGTTCTTTAAATTTAGACAAAATATGAATAAAAAGCAGCCAAAGCTAAACAATCGGAAAGCCTGGAAAACTGCAGGTTAAGATCTGATTTAACCCTCTAATTGTCCCAGAATATGGAGCCCAGGGGAAAAATCAACACTCTTTTTGATTTCAGCAAAGTCTTCCTCAGGCTTCTGTCATTACAACATGGTGCTCTCTGCTGACCTCCTGTTTTCTTAATGTCTGTGCAATAAGCCCGTTAATGAAACGGAGCTCATTCAGCTGCTGAAGCAGCATCGCGTCTGATGCCTGTTGGTCTCCTCTAAATGTCACGCAGCTCCTATGGCCGACCCGCCACGCCTTTTTTCTCCCCTCAACCTCTCAGCGATGCCAGGCGTCCTCATCTTCTCTCCCCTCCCTCCTTTACATCATCTCTTTAAATCCCTCCTGCAGCGGCAGCTGGACGTAGTATTTTTTTCCTCCAGTAGTAGCAGATTAATGCATTTTCTGGGAAGCGTTGCCGTTCTGCTTCGTCTCTGAATGACGCCACCCATCTGAAGGTCAAGAGTTTTCTCCTTTTTTACATGGAAATTCTGTTCAACATTTAGAGATTTAAAACAAAAATGTTTTTTTGTGGTGAAGTATCTCCAGTCACCCATGCCTAGTTACTACCGGAGCTGTACAATGAAGAAATAATTAAGTAAAACACATCAGTCAACTTGAAGTTGGCTATAAGATGTCAAAAACAACACATCTAGTCCCGATTTAAAGAAGTCCTTGACACGAAGTGGTGGGCACCGCTAGCTAAAAAGCTAGTTGCGCTAACCATAAACCACTAGTTATGAAGTTAAGTTCCTCTAATGCTAAATCAACTAATTGCTACCTCAACATAGCAATTAGCAGAAGCAACATAGCTCCATAAAATAACAGACAATACATTTGTCCAGTCACACAGACGCCTCATTACGATCAGATCTTTATCAACAAATAATTAAGCAAAACACATCTGATAACTTGCAGTCAGATGTAAGATCTAAAAAAACAACACATGTATTAGCAGAAGCTAATGCTAACTTCAATCACGTTGACACCCACCATATATCAGTTACAGCATAGCATAGCGCCCTCGTCGGGGCCAAGTTAGTCATTACACACCAACCTGTTGCTAACTCTGTTGCTAATTTGGCCTAATTGGTCAGGTCAGATTTTAAGCTATTTTAAACTGAAAGCAATGCATTATGGGAACCAAATAAAACAAATCAGGTGAATTTTTGCATGTGTTTGTTTAATTAATACTTGGTTGTTTCTTCATGTAAGTGTGTAGCTCACATTTGTTGCACACTTTCCATTTGCTCAGTGGAAAAATAATAATCTGAGGAGAGGAAATAGCAGGATAAAAAGTCTTCTTCCTCTTCAAAATAAGAGCATAATCATAATCCTCCAGCTGCTTGAAGAAGATAAAACTTCAACAAAGATTTCAAACTTTATTCAACTGAAAGTTGTGGAATAAATTAGCAGTTCAAAATTAATTCAAGCGAAGCTAACTTGTTTTAAAAGTTAGCAAAACCGCTAAAGCACTCAACAAAAAATAGCTCAGCTTTTAGCATAACAGATGTTTCGTTCAAATTAGAAAAAAAAAACTCTGGTTGACTTAAAGTGGATAAAAAATGTGAATACAGCCTTATTATCCTTCCAAAACGTGAAGGTTTGACTCTGAAAGGAATCGATGTTTCCTCACCGAACAGCAAAGGAAACAGGGAGGGAGATATTTATTGTTGCCTGCATGGAGCATCTTCACTGCAGCCTCTCATCTTTCTGGCATAGTTCACATTGCAGTCATTAAACACTCAGAAGTCATGCATTAGTGTTAGTCTGTCTGGTGCGGATGGGAGAACCTGAAGCAGGAGGGGCAACATCTTCAGGAACAACCCGGCTGCATGAGAGGAATGGGGCAGATCGATAAACACTTTTAAACCTGGACATCCTCACAGGCAGCGCTACAATCAATAAAGTGTCTGAGTTTTTACTACCATCAAAAATACTTTTCAGATATATTGAATTACAGTGTTATTCAAGATGTACGTAATTAGAATTACGACTAAAAAAAGCGATATTGCAAATTTATTTTATGGCTGGTTATAACTTAATAACAGATATCTGAAATAATTCAGATAATCAGTAATTCATTGTAGATATCTTGAACTGAAGCTTGCTACAACTGAATGGTCATTTAATCTAGTCAAAATATAAACAGAGATATCTTAACTTATTAATGAGTCATAAACCAATTTCAAATATCTGGACTGTAAGCAAAGACTGTAAGTTCTGCCATAGAAACTGCGTTTCCATTGACTGGAAGTCACCATACACACGTCTGCTAGCTACATTAGCTACGCTAATCTTTCTCGTTCAGCAGTCAGAACATGAATACAGTCAGTACTACAGTAAATGTCACTGATATTTATCTAATGCACCGAGGTTGGTAGAGTGCTCAGATAGTCGTGATGAATTTTTGTTGTTTATAAGTTAGATAGGAACGAGGCGACAGCTAATTCTAAGCTTGTGGTTTGTTTCTTGTTGTCATAGCAACTCCTTAGCAACTGCCTGCCAAGATAGCTGTTAACTACAAAGTTCCCAGAAGTGTGACGTCGCATGAGAGCTATAATAAATTTGCTTTATGGAAATACGTCATTTTCTTATGGACTTTTTTTTTGTGGCCATATTGAAATAGATGTATTTTGCGAAGCAATTTCTTTCCCATCATGTCATGCGATCAACAATCAGGTCGTTACTGCTGGCAGAAAAGATGAAGAGAAAGAAGACAAGAAGTGGTAGAAGGATGATGGTGCAGCTCTTTGTTTTTAATCATTTAACCAAAAGTTCTATTAAAATTGGTTTATTACCACGGCCTTAACATCTTAACTCCTAATCAAATCACGAATCGTGTTTTCATTCTATTTCGATGAACTACGTTAAAACTGATTAAATCATGAGAAAGCTGGCAGCAACACAAGCTGCATGTGTGAGGTTATCTCCAGAAGGTTTCTGCCTTTCTCAGCACATTGCGATGATTTACTCTGCACCTGAGTGGCTCCTCAGGCAGAAATCAATAGAGGAAGATACAGCCGGCCAAACATGTGCAGCGTGGGAGAGAAAGTCATAAAAGCTCTTCTGTTGGTTCAGCAACACAAAATCAAATCTTCCCACTGAGAGAAAATGACATAAAGACCAGACAAGAATGGCATTAAATGAGTTGTAACAGTTATGCTGTGCCTGCAGAATTACATTACTGTCACTTCTCTATTACTTTATGCAGTTTTCTACGTCCTTTCCCCTTTAAGGGAATGTAAAAGAGTGTTGGACTAATTTCATTTTAGAAAATTAGCGACCACGAAAATCCAAACAAATCAACACGTTGCAAACGGTTCGACCAAAAAACTACCGTCAAGCAAGGAACATAAATCGCCTGAAATTCACCATTTTATTGTTCTGTATTCATGATGAAGTAACATTTCAACCATTTTGTTCACATGTTGATTTCAAAGTTTTAGAAAATGGAAGAAACGTGAGCTAATTTATTTCAGCCCTAACAATATTCTTACATAGCCTGACAACATAAAACTACAGAGATGTTTTAGTGATTTTACAAGACAAGACAGTTGGTGGTTAACATCAGTCCATCAGCTTCTGTCTGTATTCATTAAATAATAAATAATAAACGAACTAATAAAAATAATAATAAACAAACTGCATTGAGTAGTTGGCAATGGTTAAAAATTAAACAGCTAAAGTTAAAAACACAAAATAGGCAAAATTAATGTATATTATTTATTTAGTTTAAAATATGTGTTAAGATAAAATAGGAAATGTAAAGAATACAGAGCTGACCCACCACGGTTACTGACGGCAACAGAAAAAGGGGGAGGAGCTGTCAGTTGCCGGTTGCTATGGTAACCACCAGCGTAACAGAACTAGTTCTGTCAAGAGGAAACAACTTTTTGACAAAACAAAATGAATTTGTAGAGTAAATAAGCTAATTTTGACATCTGTGAACATCTGTAATATTGTTAAAATAAAACCCAGCTGTTACATGAAACCGTCTGATATGTGGTTATGTGGTTTCAGATGATATTGGTACACCAGATCTTCATACCGTTAATGGCCCCTGTTCCTCTGAGGGTCTCTGATTCCAGCCGGTTCTGTTTCACCAGTTATCAATACGCAGAGCCGCTCCACTGGGCCTCTATTAATTGCGCCGTGTGGGTGACAGCTTCATTCATCCTCCTCTCTTGGGGAGAAAGGAGATCTTTTATGTAGCCTGGCTGTCTGTGTCCCTCATCGTTCAGCGAGGAAACAGTGATGTCACCAGCCGAGAACCAATCACAGACCTTGATTGATGAACTCACCAAAGGATCAGCCGTGGTGTGTAGTCAAAGTCTGAGGTATGGCTACGCCCTGTTAGCATGCTAAAAACCTCACCATTTGTACAAATTTTAATGCCCTATCCCTTAAGATCATTCGAACCAAATTTAAAGTCGATTGATCCGAGCCTCATGGAGGAGTTGGATCAAATGCGGAGGCCAAAACAGGGTCAGCAATTCAAATTCAATCCAAGATGGCTGACTTCATATATATATATATATAGCTATTTATTTAATATTGTCCCTTTTGGCCCTATGTCCACTTCAGGAGTCACATCACTATGATTCTGAAAATTATTCTCCTCTGCCCAGTCAGTGTTTTGCGGCCTCCCCGGGGCTCCCGACCCCTACTTTGGGAACCCCTACAGCAGAATATAGTGCAAGAGAGTTATGGATAGATATTGAGAATTGAACCAGCTCAGGTAGCAATATATGACATATATCCAGGTCATGAAATGTTTGATTGAAAAGCTTCAAAACTTGCAGGCATCTTGAACAATGATTGATTTTTAGCATACTAGCTATATTTTTTGGACAGTGGTGTGCTGATTAAATTGATAGAGATTTCAGCTGATATGACTGTAGTCAGAAAAATACAATTAGATTATTGTAAACAAAATAATCTCTTAATTTGTAATCTATGCAATAATCTGCTAACACAGCTGCATATTTTCGACATGTTGCTGCTTTTCTTCACATTCTGTAAATTTAAATCAACTGCTGACAGAATCACCAAAAACCTTTTATTTTCCTGACAGAAACATCCAAAGTAGTTTTTAGATTTTACAGTAGTTTGTTTTATTTGTATGTATCTAAATTTATAAACTTCTTGATTCTGATTTGCAACCATCTGACAATTAATTCTCACAACTTTGTTGTATAAATTCACACATTGTTCATAATTCTGCAGCATTCGTCCCACACTCCCATCATTTGATCATCTGCATGTTTTTTCTGACCAGGTTATTTTTAGACGTGTAATAATTTTATACATAATTACAGAAACGCTCCACATAAAAATGAGTGAAAAGCCTTAGAACATAATCTCAACCTGAGTGACTCTGATAAATGCAACTAATTCACAGTAAAGTAATGTAAATAAACTACTTATACTTATATTTAATTTATATTATATTTAATTTTAGCTTTTTTATATTTATAAAGAAAACATTATTTTGTATATCTAATTTTTTGTACATATAAAGATGGTTTGAAATGAGTAAATATAAAAAATATATATTATGCTTTAAACATTAATTAAATATGACAACATATTTATTCAGGTAAACACATTCATTCATTTTAGTTTAATAAATAATATATAAAATATTAACTCGCAGAAAAAATATTTATTTATTTTACTAATTTATTGGAAAAACTGGAAAAACAATTAAAGTTTATTTTTGTTGGACTGTGAATTTACTTTCAATAAAAAGTTAAAGGAAATATATATTTTAAGTATATTTTTATATGAATGTGCCTTAGAGAAAAAAATATGGTTATGAAAGCAAAATAACCCTTTTCTTTAATAAAACGTTTTATTTAAACTGGTCATAAACAAAACAAATGGATGAAATAATAAAAATAAAGTATTTTTCATATACATTTTTAATTTATACAAAAAAAATCATTTTTTTCATATAAATGTATTTATATATTAATTGATGAGTGTATTTTCATGTTGCAGGGTTCCTGTCTGCAGTTGCTTTTTACTTTCTCGGATCTTCAGATGAAAACAGATTAAAACAGTTTGAATGTTTAAAAAAACGAATGAAGTCCATCAGAAATTATCATAAATAATCAGCTGATTTTACTTAGAAAAAATGCATGAAAAATCAAATGTTGTTGTGTTAAGTTAAGTGGATGTGATCAGTTATTGGTGCAGCAGTTTCCTCTCTCTGCTCTTTGTGTCTGGGTCTGTCGGCCATGTTGGCGGCGCTGCCCCCACCAGCCGCTGCGTTAGCATTCATGGCACGGCGTCGGCAGCCAGAGTGTGACGGGCAGGAATGGAGGCCGCTTTCCAAAAGGTGAACACAAACGAGCTGAGGGATTTAAAACCCCTTTGAACCACAACTGAGCACTGACCTTTCAGATTAAAAGCACTTCCTAATCGCTTCTCCACGCTGACCTTTCAGAAATGTTTCTCTGCCAATCATTCAGAAACACTTTCCCTGAATTATTTTAAATCAACGTCAATAAGAGCAACTCACAGCAGGAGCATTTATACAAAAGACTCCTTCACTGCAAAAACAAAATCTTACCAAAGCTATTAACCCTCAGCAGGGCCGGTCCAAGGCATATACGAGTTAAGAGGCTGCTTAAGTCAAATGAAAAATGCTAATTAATTTGTTTTTACAAAGTAGCAGAAATGTGTTTTAGACTAAACTCCACTCAGATTCTGTCCATCCAGACTGATCACAGCCCACACACACACCAGGAAGTCCTGCTGCCCTTCAAAGCTTCTGCAAAATGATCGATGAACTGAGTCTGACCTTTGACCTGAGGAGAAAACTGAGCAGTGTGTCTGTTCCTGAACAGCTGCAGCTCCTTATCCAGGTCGCAGACAGACAGGTCGACGTTCCAGGAAAGCAGACCTGAAAAAAGGCATAAATATGCATATGTTTGAGTTCCAATATTTTTTTTATTAAAAAAAATAACGAGCTTAAAATCTCCAACATTTTTTTTTCATACTGAAATCTGAAAATAGTCTGTGGGTCATAGTGCTTTTCCAACTTGAAATGAAAAAAAACCATTTTGTTGTAAATTTTTTTGTATTTTACTTAAGAAGTTATTTCATCATTATCACAATATTGCTAGGCCTGTCATGCTAACAAGTTTTGCTGGATGATAAATTACCCCAGAAGTTATTGAAATAAACGATAATATTGTCATTTTGAGACTATTAACAATAATGCATTCTCAAAGATAAGTCAACTTAGAAGACTAACAAACATTTAACCCTGAACTTGGAAGACATTTTAAATATCCAAACAAGCAAAAGGAGTTATAAAGTCTGTAAACAAAATTATCCTTCAAAAAAGGGCTGGTTGAGACCAAAACATCCGACTGAAAACTTTTCATCCAATTTTTGGTAGAAAGAGAGAAAAGAGAAGAACAAGAAATTATGCAAATGGAAATTATTAATAGTTTTAATTTATTATGCAATTCATTGATTTACTGCTTATTGCGACCGGCCTTAATATCACCTACACAAAAGTTCCAGGGGCCACAAAGTGGCCCACGACCCACACTTTGAACACCCAGTCAGAGTACAGCGGTTCGGTTCTTCTTTTCTTTGTCTCACCTGCTGTGATCTGACTCCGCGCTGCTTCCAGGTGATAGTCTGTGGAAATCTCTCCGATTGCGATCAGGATCCGGTAGTTTCTGTTCCGGACCGCCGGGACGCCGATCCGGTCCGGTTCTGCCCGCTCCGCCGAGCCCGAGGTCTCCATGGTAACAGCGCCGACAGCGGACGCTGAGCTCTCACCCATCTCCATGACAACTGCATCCGGAGCGAGCACCATGACGGTGCAGGATGGGCTCTGGGCGTGGCAAAGCGTCTGATTGGATGGGCGTTGATGTGGCTATGTGATGTCATGGCTTCTGATTGGACGGATTTCAGGAATAATTTTGGTCATATTTCATGCGGGGCAGCAGGAGGAGGCGATGCAGAGACATGTCTAAATTTGAAAACGAGTCGATTGGAGATGATCCGTCTCGTTTTTCATGTTCAAACCCCGGAAATAAAACCGGTCTGCAGATCAGAGTCGCTCCGTTTCTGTCGGTGCCACTGACAGCCAGGCAGCGCGTTTTCTGACGGACCTTTGTTCTCAAACAGAGACGCTTCTGTTGCAAGAGATCCGCACTGACAAAGAGAGAAGCTCTTATTTTAGCCTTCATTTGCATAAACTGTAGCACAAAAGCTGCAAGTCGGCCATTATGAGGACAATAACTGCGCGCACGTGACTGTAAGGAGACACAAACAGTGAGACACGGACTGGTACTGTGGGTTCATCCAGTCCACAGAAGACACACATGCAGAGAAAAACGCTCCAAAATGCTGGCTTCATGCTTTTAATATTCATTTTTAACATAACAAGCAATAAAAAATTATTTAAAACATGTTTCAATTGTTGATCTTTAACATGATGATGTGAGCTTCATGTCAAGCCCATTTAAATGACTCTTATATTAAAAATCTGAGGGTTTTTTTTTTTACCAAAAGCAAATGCAAAGAACTATTAGACACACAGGCCAGATATTTACATGAGGTAGCAGGAGTGTTCAATTCAGTTCAGTTTAGATTGAATTAAATTCATTACAGTTCAGTTTAGTTTGATTCAATGGGGTTCAATTTGGTTTAGTTTAGTTTAGTTCAATTCAGCTGCATCAATTCAGTTCAGTTTGATGCAGTTCAGTTCAATTTAAATTAATTCAGTTTAATAATTCAATGTAGTTTAGTTGAATTCTATTCAGTACAATTCTGTTCAATTCCAAACAGTTGATTTCAGTTCAGTTCAGTTTTGTTGGCTTTGACTCAAGTAATTGTAGTTCATCCATTATCTAACACAGGGGTGGGCAACTCCAGGCCTCGAGAGCCGGTGTCCTGCAACTTTTAGATGCGTCTCTACTTCAACACACCTGAATCAAATAATGAGGTCTTTAGCAGGACTCTGGTGAACCTGACTGCACTTAGGAGGTGATTCAGCTGTTTGATTGAAGCGCGTTGGACCAGGTAGACATCTAAGAGTTGCAGGACACTGGCTCTTGAGGCCTGGAGTTGCCCACCCCTGATCTAACACCTTTGGCCCTTAGTGGGGTCGGGAGGTGCAGGTGCATCTCCAGCTAACTGGATCTGTCTTCTGATAGGATAGTCATGCTGGAGGTTCAACCTGAAGCAAAAGACATCTATAAAATAATTAGTCTTGACACATATTTGTCTTGGTGCTTTTATTTAAAAAAAATTTAAAAACCAATTTATTTATAATTTTTTATGTATTTAGAAGCTGAGCTTGATTTGTATGTTAAAGGTTATTGTTATTGATGGATCTCTGCTGATTTATGCTATCCAGAGTGAGTCAGCAATCTGCTGATCGACACTTCAGAGCGGCTGCTGCCCTCTGCTGGTGGGCGGAGTAACTGCAGGAATTCATCTTTAGATTTCTTCACGTCTCCGAAGCAAGAAAAAATATACAGAATAATTTTACAAAAATAAATGTTACGGAAATTATTTAATATTACAGTTTTAAAATATTTGCCTTGGGTGTGTATTAAGCAGAGAAAGTATGGGGAATATTGTTTTATTTATAATAAAGTAAACAACAAGGCAATGCATAAGTTTTTATTTTCCATATTTAATAAATTACCTTAGAGAATTTTTATTTAAGGTCTAAATTATGATTGCTTCAGTTCATTATATTTTATTTAAAACAACATTTTATTTACAAGTTATTTAAAACAAGTAACAGAAAAACTTTTAAGGTCAGAATAAGATTAGTTTCCTCATTTGTTTCAGTTTTGGTTTGTCTCCCTCTGGATTCGGAATCCTTTAAATTATTTTCACATTTTTTTCATTCTAATATCCGAATAAATAAATAAATAAATAATAATAATAATCCACATTTGTGTGCGTTTTCTTTTTGCATCTCTGCATAAATTGGCATGGTTAGGATGATTTCTGGCTGATATTAATAAATGCTTGTGCATCTTTACGTGCCATGCGTCCCACACCCTGACTCTCAGCAAAACAGAGGCAAGGCAGGGCTGAGCGATGTTTGACGCGCTCCTATTGCAACCAGCGGGACCCTGAAACAAATTGGAAAGCCCAGGAGCGGACATATTGATTCCGAAGGTAACCCTCTTTTCTGTCTCTTTCTTGCGCTAAATCGGGAACTATTGTGCAGCGCTGAAGGGGCGCAGATAAGGATGCGTGTGCGTTTCCGCCCGGCTCCTGCACAGCCGGAGGTGATTAGACATTTTGTGCGGTGCCTGCGCATTTCTTTAATGTAGATGTCTGCAGAAATTAGCGACGTAATGCTGAAGTTGTCGGCGCAAGCTGCTGTTCGCGGAGGCTGCAGGAGGCGCATTGAGAGCGGCGTCACTTCATTATAAAACTAACGGCTGCATCGCATCTGATTTTCAGTTTAAAGCGAAAACACATGGGATGTGTTGACCCAGCCATTTGGCTGAATGTGGCATTCAGGGTGCATTGTTGCCTCCCAGGATGTCTCCACTTAATGAAATGCCGGTCAGCATCCCTGCTGTTGTTTCCTGAAGCTGAAGCCCTTTGTCTCACAAGAAGCACTGAAAACGGAAAAGGATTTACTCCTGAAGACTGATTAAATAAGATTAAATGATTACAATTTCAGAAAAAGAGGCACGACCACTAATCCTAATGAATGAAGTGTAGCAGGGGCGTTCATAGCATTACTATTGTGGGCTTCAGGTGGGATCCACAAAATAAAAGTAGCACAGAAAAAAAATATAAAAACATCTAAAAATCTTAGTAAGCTCAAATTTAATCAAAAAGTTTTACATTTATTTAACTACTTGGGTTAAAATGGCAAAAAAAATACACAGAAAATTCATCACACATACACACATGTTTATTTTTGTTAATTTGAATAATTTGGCTCATAGAAAATATGAGACAGATAATATGTGAACATATTGATCTCCTTCATGTGCTACTATTGCAGTCTGAAGAAATGGACCAAAAACAACCAATCAGAACAAGGAGGCGGGTCTTAGTGCTCCCAATCATGTTTGTGTGTGCTGCTTAAAGAGCTAATGGTGGAGAAACAACTCTGTTACAGTAAAACTGTTGCCTGCCAGCATTGGTGGGTATGCTAACTAGCCTTTTTGTTGTTCTGTTAGTTTTGTTGACTGTTAATTTCAGCTACTAAAATGTTATGGCTGTGCTGTGGCCTAAACAATCATGGGGAAGTCAGTCTGAATGCTGCAATCAGGCATATTATTGGAAAGTTTGGTGAAAGAAAAATGCAAAGCAACAGATTTCTGGAGATGCTGATTTCATTTTCAAGCATGATTTAGTATCCACATTATCACTGGGCTTGACAAAGTTGATGCAGTAATTCATGTAAAAGGAGCCTAGACCGCGTTTTGAATAATCTGCACAGATTACAGAGATACTGTTTGCTCTGACAATCAGTCTGATGTGGCACTGCTCATCCTCTCTGCTACGCTGCAGCTAGCATGAATGCAACAAAAAGCTGACAATACAGTATTAATTTGAGTTTTAGGCATTTAAACACAATATCAACATGTTTGGTTTTAGGGGCTTAAAGAACTACATGTGTGGTTTACTTAATGACATACAAACTGACAGAACTGCTGATCAGCAGATTATTGCTGCTGTTTCTATCCAACAGGCAGCCATGTTGGATTTTAAAGTCACTGTTGGTGAAAAATATTTGCCTTTTTGAGTACATTTTTGTAACATCAATCTCAATGCCTTAGAATAGCTAAGGATGTGAATTTAATCCACTATGAATGTTTTTTACATGCAAACTTCAGACAGGATTTGAACCAGTGACCAGACCTGCAAGCTCCAAAAACACAAAATCTACAAACCCTTGCCAAGTGCTTTTGGTAGATTCTGGTGCAAATATCTTCAAAACTAGATCCAAACGGACTTAATTGCAGGTTCCATATTCATAAAGTGCAGAACAAGACAGTATACCAAATAAATGGCAGCATTTCTAAAAAAACAGACAAAATGAATGGTTTTGATTTGGACATGACTTGATTTGGAACAAACCTACAGGCAGTTTCCGCACTGCAAAAATACAAAATATTAGGTATTTTTAGTCTAGTTTTCAGTCCTAATATCTTAGTACACTTGAAATAAAGCAAAGTTAACTTTTCAAAAAAATATAGGAGCTTGTTTTTGGTCAATAGTTCCTTAATATGGATGAAAAAGCACTAATTCCACTGGAAGATTATTTCACTCATAACATGGGAAATTGTTTTATTATAAGTGAAATAATCTGAAAGTGGAACTGGAACTTTTTCATCATTATAAAGAAACTATTGACCCAAAACAAGTTCCTGTATCGTGCTGAAAAGTTTTATGTAAGTCAGTTTTGTTTTATTTGAAGTGTGCTGAAATATTTGCAGTAGAAACTAGAGCAAAAACATTTGATTTTGTGTTTCTGCAGTCTACTGTCATAAGATTAGGAAGTTTGACGACGTTCTGCCATGAATGATGCTTTCAGATTTTTCTAAAATCCTTACTGGTCTCTATGAAAGCAGGTCATTAATAAACAAACTTTAATGTCAGAGTCTGTAAACGATCCTGAGAATCGTCACAGCGTCATCAGGTCCATTTGGATCTGAGTACCACGCCTTCCCGGCAGCCTCAGTCAGACCAGAACCGCTTTTTATTGTCTCGCCACCAGAAACCTCTGTGATCTGCATGAGCTTTGGCTGCTGTGCTACTGGAATATTTGGTCTCCATGGAAACAGAGGCTGTAAAAAAATCATGATGATGATGACAAAGTGCTGCTCCAACCTGCAAATTACAAAATGCATCTAATCTAAGATCTAAATCAGCATTAGAGAGTGATTGGATCTGCAGAGACTCAGACATGAACGTGCTACTTTAGCGTTTAGCTTGATTAGGAGAAAATAAATGTTTCTACAAATCCGCCATTAACATTTATGACTCTGATGGTGATATTGGGGGAGGATCGGAGGTAATAACAGCTGGATGTAATGAGAACAGGAATAAAAACCTCTGCAGCTCCATGCTGAGGGTGATTTCAGGGAGGAAGTTAACCTATATCTTATTTTAAATGAGTCCTTCCAAATCCCACAGGGATCCGATGGAGGTCTCAGAGATCCCGTTGTGCAGCGAACGCCCCAGATTTCTATTTTTCTTTACATGATTTATCTTAGCAGGTGCAGAACTCTGCAGTATAACATGTAAAACCTTGAAATGCCCTCTCATTTAAAATCACTTCCTGAGCCTCCAAGTTATTCTTTATATTTTACTTCATCTTAGTCGTTGTTTTGTTTGACTTTCTGATATGTTTTATGACTTTTCTTTGTAAATCTGCTAAATTAAAACTCAAGTATTAGTTAAAAACCTTTATTAAAATGACTTAAACCAGACAAATGGAGTGAAGAGGAACAAGTAAAGCATTAAAAACTGAAAAAAAAAAAATCCCTTTACAGATTATGCTTAAAGATTTTTGCTGGTGCATAAATGCTATTTTATGAGTATTTGGATTTTGTTGTCAGCAAAAAAATATTTGTATGTGCAAAAACAACTTTTTCTACATTTCAATTGCTTTTTAATGCTGATAATGTTGATAAAATGTGACAATTATCAAATTTTGTCTGGAAATAATTGCATAAGAACAAAATAAAATTCTTAAATCTTTAACTTTCAAGAAGATTCTGTATTCAAATTTACATTATTGTGTAGATAGCCCCACATTTCTACATATTATCTTGATGTTTTAAAAAATTCTGCACATTGGAGGTCAAAATATTGACTTTTATCTGTCAAGACTTGCAATAGGCGATGGTGAAGAAGCAGCAGCAGAGACTCATTAGACACAGAACCTCAAATAAACACAGAAAACTCAAATCACGACATTAACAGCTTAAATAGTAATTTGTTTTTAACTGCATTTCCTAGAAATAATGAAACAAAACAGGTTTAAATGTTCCGAGTTACTGCTTGTTTGTGATCTAGATTAATTTACATCTGCTTCATTTTAAAATGCTTAATTCTTGGAAATGTAAGAACTGGGAAGTTCAACTTTCCTTTAAGGCAAAGTTTATGAAAATGGAATCATTCCCATACTTTCTCAGACTGGCGACTCAACAACGCGTTTAAGTCTAAAAACGCCTGGTAACCATAAAACTAATCAACGTTTTGTGACGTCAGTGTCGCTAAACCAATGAAATCGCTTTTGTTGAATTTTTACCGCGGCGGAGCGAGCTGGAGTGGGTGTTTCTGTTGTGGAAGAGCCGTAATGATTTCTGAAAGGAATATATGAATCAACATTTTAATGCTTTGGAGTTATTTAGGTAAGTATGAAGGCGGTACAGTTTGTAATGAGTTTCCATCCCTGTTAATGTGATTTTTCACTGGGATTGTAACCAGACAAACCCTGAAATGTTGATGGGCGGAGCGTTAGCCATTAGCTTGTAGCTTAGGCTAACTGCTAACACCGGTGGGCTCAGGTAGCAGGAGGCGGATCGGGTCTCGCATGTCCGCTTTGTTGTCTCTCTTCTGGCTTGGCTAGCTCACAACAGTCGCCGTCTCCTGCCCTCGGTCTGACCTCATGGATCCCGGTGGAAGCGAACTGGACTCCAGCCTGCCTCAGCCGGAGAACCCGTGCCTCATAGTGGAAGACTCCCAGCCGGACAGCGTCGGTCTGGAGGACGACCCGGAGAGCAGCTACCGAGCGCTGCTAGCCCGCCGCCTGTCCAGCCTGCAACCGTCCGCCCGCAGCCCGGTGCTGGTGAGATCGATCATTAAAAGCTGCTGGTTTATTTCAATCAGATTGAAAAATAAATACACTAGGATAAAAAATTATATTATCAGCCGTCCAAGAAATTACTCAATCAAAAGTCAAAAAAGTATTTGGTGAAAAGTCCACTGAAGTTCTGAGTAACTGATCAAATGATCAATCATTTAATATTTAAAACTTACATCATTAGATTGACCAAAATATAAAGCAAAGTGGAAAATTTGGTATTTAAAGGATCAAAACTGCAATAATTCTTATAAGTAACAAAATCAGGCAAAATAAATGTTTTCCAAATTTGTTTCTATCAATAATAAAAAAAAAAACTTATGAAACTTTAACAAAAGCTGCAGGTGTGTGCGTGGGCATGTGTGTGTGTGTGTGGTAAATTTTGGTTTAAACATGTTTGTTTTTCATTAAGTAGGTAGAAAATCCAGAAATTTTACTAAGGTAAGAGCAGAAATACTTCAGAATAAAGTTATTAATTTTTACTTTTAAAAAGTAGTAATAAATAAATTTAGAGCAATAAATAAAGTGCTTATTTAGAGCACTTGTTGACACTTTAATGATTTTTTTAAAATTATTATTATTCTAATTTTTTTCAACTAAAGTTGTTTTCTTTTCTAGGAACTGATATCATCACCACCAGGAAGTAGATGCTCCCAAACCGACAGCCAATCAGAGAGTAACAACCAGGCCGAACCAGGTAAGTAAAATAATCCATATTTTACTACATTTGCATTTTAATCTCACCTGTAATGTTTTTAAAATATTTTATTGTTTGGTTCAGAGGCTGCAGCTGCAGCCGACCCTGGCTCACCGCTGCAGGAGGAGAGTCAAGTTATCAACGTTTGTCCGTCTGCCAGCAAGAAAAAGTAAGTACTCCCTGGTTCAGCTACTTTAATAATCAGCTGAGCTGATTGCACTAGCAATTATTATTTTCAGGTCCACAGTTAGTGGAAATATTAAATGGGAACTTTAATAAAAGTGAAATAAATGAGGGTGGAGGAAAGTGCTAGATGTTTATGAACTGGTGGTGCCTGTTTCCAGTTACATGATGGACCAGTTCAGATGTTATGATGGGTTTGGTTGTTTTTTTTCTGTCAGATTTAGCTTTTTCCACTGCAGTGGCGCCACCTGCTGGTGATGGCAGAGTTTATTCACTAGAGTGGGAAAAGGAGAACAGATTTTATTTATATTACCAATAATTCATGCAGAGTTTCTCTGGAGTGAGAAATTGATTCAACTTCACAGATAAAGATAGAAAATGGAGGAAATATTTACAGTTTTTATTTCCTTTAAAATGTTTCCTTCCTTCCTTAACACTTTCCTTCTTTTCTTCCTTTCTTCTTTGGTTCTTTTGTTCCTTCCCTCTTTTCTTTCCTTTCTGTTTTCCTTCCTCTCTTTCTTCCTTCCTTCCTTTTGTCCATCCGTCCAGTGAAATAATGTTTTTCCTCTGAACTCTCCAGGTTTGTACCTGAGGATTCTGAAATGGATCCTGGAGCCGATTCTACGACTAACTGTGTTCAGTCTGACGGTTGGTGTTCCTCCTGCTAAACGCTGAAGTTTAAACCAAATATTTTCTGTTTTTCTGTGTCATACCAGCTCCTTCTGTGTGTTTCCAGGCGGGTCGTCTCAGTTTGGCTTTCTGGAGCTCTCACAGAGTCAGGACCTCGAAGCTGGCGGAGACCTGGACCATCGCCCTGAAAGTAAAACCAAAAAATCTCTTATTTAAAGCAGGGAATTATCACATTTACATGTATTTCCTGTTTCTGTTGCTGGATGAAAATGTTTCATTGCATGCTAACAGTGTTGACACTCGTCAGGCCAAATCTGAGTGTTTTTGTTCCTTTTTTATTTCAGAGCAGCAGACTGTTGTCTCCAAAACTTTGGAGCATCAAGATAACAAAGCAGTGAGGTAAATAATTTTTAATAACAACCATTAAAAATAAAATAAAATTAACCAAAAAGCTGTTAAACTTTGAGCTAATAAGATTTTAGCATTTCTTTTTTAGCTTCTTCATGCTAACCAGTAGTTAGCACCTCTGCTAATTCGCTAATAGTGAAGCTAATGTTTTTGCTTAGATTATGGTACAAAATGTAGCTGTAATACATCAATAAAATGTTTAAGAAGGCATAAACTAAAAGAGCAGAGCCCTGAGGGACACCACGTCTGATAAACATGGCTCTCCTGCAGGTTGGAGGTTAGCTCCAGCAGCTCCTCTGAGTCTATGGGCCAGTCAGGTCGCCAGCTGACCGTCCAGGTTCTGCTGCACTCCCAGAACCTGCAGGAGTCTGAGGAGCCGGACCGTGACGTCCTGTCCTCACAGGAAGATCTGTTCGACGCCGACAAGTCGGGTATGTTCATTTGGCGAGCTGCGCTTCTGCAGTGAGCGCGTAGAACTGGTAAATAACAGCGTCACGTTGTTCCAGGCGCCGCGGTGGACACCACGGTGTCGGAACCGGAGCAGCCGGCCCGGCCCACCTCGACGCCGGCCCAAAGCCTGCAGCTGCTGCATCTGTCTGGACAGGGAATGCTGGTCCAGGAGAGTCTGTCCCAGTAAGTCACCAGCAGTAATCTGATTACTGCTTTAAAGATCGGATTACTTTTGTGAAGAGCAAAGTTAGGGATTATGAATCTTGAAAAAGTAACTAGATTAGGGCTGAAATAATTAATCCAATTTATCGTGATTAATTGAAATAGTTGTAGTTTATTAAAACAATCAGAATTAACTGAAACAATACTGATTAATCAAATTAATTGGGATTAATCCAATAAATCGGGATTAATTGAATCGGAATAAATTCAGTTAATTAATCATTAACAGAATCAACAGCTTTAGTGGTCAGTTAACACCCAGTGTTTTATGATGTGAAGCACTTTGAGCTGCCAGGAACCTGCTATACAAATTAACTTGATTGATTGATTGATTGATTGTTTGGTTCTGTTTGCCCAGGAGCTCCGTTGACTTCGTCGCCCCAACGCCTGAAAACTTCCCCCACACTCCTTTAATCATTCCAAGCTCGCCGACCGAAGCGGAAAACGAACGTGGCGGTGAGTGAGTGAATCTAAATCGGCCGGCGAGCGAATCAGAAACGGCTCTAATGACCTGAGTATGTGCAGAGGAACCCATGGACACCTCGCTTCCCCCGGAGGAGCGAGCGGCGGACAGAGACGAGCCGATGGAAACGGACGCCGCCTCGAGGCCACACCCACCTACCTCTGCTCTGGTTTCCCAGAATGCATCTGGCTCTGCGCTCCCTGTGCCGTCACAGCCAGAGTTCTCTCATGTACGTATTCCCAGAGTTGGATTGTAACTAGTTACATTTATTTGAGTAACTTTTTCAATAGGATATTGACATAGGAGCTGCTCAGTGGTAAAACATTAAGGGTTAATAGAGGAGCCATGTTGTGATGTCCTCTGAAGGCGGAGCTTCAGAAAGACCAGGAGTTAAAGAGACAGAGGCCCAATTTCGAGGCGTTGACTTAAGAAGTCAGATTTCAGCCAAGTCATATTTGATATGTGTAGCATTTTTTAATAACTGAAGCAAAATCGAAAAAACTCAGTACTGGCCCTTTAAAGCAGCACCACTCTTTAAGCTCTCATACTAATGACTCTCACCATCCTTTCTCTTTGTTTCAGGATGTTTTTGTTCCAACACAGAGCCAAGAAGCTAACAGGAAGTCTCCTTCGTTGCCTTGTGAGACCCAGTCTTCGCTCCGGGAGTCGGCGCCATTTTCCACAGCTCTGCAGCTTTCTGTGAACGCCGATAGCGACGACCCGGTTCCGGTGGAGGAGGACAGTCAGGACACGCAGATTGAGGAGATGGAAGAGCCGCCGTGCGTCGACACCAGCGACGCAGCGGCTCTGGCGGAGTCGCACCAACCCAGCCGGACTGAGCCGGACCCGCCGCAGCAACAGGAAGCAGCAGTGAACGAAAGCAGCAACACTAACCACTCAGACGCGGCGGCGAACAGCTGCGTACAGGAGACGCCGTGCAGCACCACAGCGGCATCACACGCCTCCAGATCAGGAGAAACAGCAGAACAGAACCATTCGACGAACAAAAACAAAATGGACAACTGTGAGGAAGAGGAGGTGATGAAGGAGGAGAACGCCGGTGTTGCCTCAGCGATGGCGCTGGTCCTCTCCGAGAGTCAGCTGATGTCTCCGGAACCAATGGAGGAGGTGGACGAGAGCCAGGACAGCGTCGTCGTGGCAACCGATGGACATAAAGACGGGCCCTCGCAGCCGGAGGCCGGCGTTTCCGAGGGCGACGGAGCCAAACCGGTCACGGCTAACGGCCACCAGCAGCAGACCCAGGAAGAGAGAGCGGAGGACGCCCTGGGCGGGCGAGAAATGGAGGGCGTCAAAGACAAGAGCCTGAGTGACAGCTCTGGAGGTTAGCGCTGCGTTTGTTCACATCAAAACGTTTTTTAGGGCTGAAAAATAATATAGGCTTTGCTTTAGTTGTTATTGATAATCAGGATTGGACAATAAATCAATAACAATATATATCGTGATTGAGACATGATCAATATCAATAAATAATACATCTGATAGAATATTCAATATTTGGATATTCACTAAACTGTGATCCAGAACCACACAGCATTCTGGGAGATGTAGGCAGGGGAAAGACTTTAGCTGCTCAAATTCTCACAGCTAGTTAAACAAATCGACTGACTCACTTATTCTTTGGTTACCTAGCAACTCACTTATTCTTTGGTTACCTAGCAACACCCTGTTGATGAACTGGCGCAGCAGCAGTTCCAAGTCTCCCCACTTTGCCTCATGAAAAATAACGACATGGAAAGAAAACTGGATAAAACAGGGAAGGTCGCGCCACTGGTATGGCAATATTTCAAATATTTAAAACAAAAAAACCTAATTAGTAATTATTGATATGAAATGGTAATATCGTTTATCAGCCATGCAAACTTTTTTATTTCTGGTTTCAAATCCTTTTTTCTTTTGAACTTTTGGCCCTAGTTTAGCTCCATACTAAATATGAGCTTTGACCTGAACATTGTAGCTCCGGTTTGTCCTCCGACTAAATAGGAACAGATTTTACAGATTTTTATTTATAAAAATGTTTAACAATAAACATAAATCTCAGTGCCATGTACATTGGAAAAGTTGCGTGAATAGTTTTCCAAATCATTATCGATTCCATTTTCCTTGTATTTAGGCTTCTTTGGGTATTTTTTCTGTATATTTTATTGGTTTTTTTTTTGCTTCTTGCTCCTCTCAGCTGGTGTCTTCCTTTCTGTCCCAGACATTTCCTTCCACTTCACTCTTCCTAAAGAGGGCGAGCTGATTGGTCCAGCCGTGGAGTCGACGCCGCCGCCGGTCAGCCAGCTGAAGCAGACGCTCAGACACAGCACGCCCATCGGTGGGTTTTCCAAACAGTGACGCTCGCCATCAGACAGGATCTGGAAGGTTTGTTTCTGCGGTTTTTAAATGTTTTATTTTGTAAAATGTTTGCGCAGAGATTGCTCCCTTTTTGGAGAAGCCGTCCGGTGCGGGCGACGACGCGGCGGCGGCTGATGGGGAAGACGGGAAGCTGAGCCTGAGGATGAAGCTGGTGACGCCGGTGGAGGAGAGCGGCTCCGAACGCTTCAGCCTGCAGAGTAAGAGCCCGCCTGTTGGCTGCACACCCCAAACTTCCTGTCGCCTTCTGACTCACCTGACTCTTCTGTTTAGAGCCGGTGCTGTCGGAGGAGGAGGAAGAGTCGGTCGCCACGGCTACGATGGCTTCCACAGCTGTAACCAGGTAACGGGCTCTCTGACCCTGACTTCTCTCTGAAGTGAAACCTTTCATGAAAAATCTCACCGTTAGCGGCACACAGAGCAGAGCCAAGTCTGAGACGGAGAATTAATGTCAGAGTTCCTGCAGAGAAACTCTGAGTGTTTTAGGAAAGGATGGAAAAACTTCCTTCCTTCCATGTTTCTGAGGAAACCTTGTTGGAAACCATGTTTAGCTGCTGGTCTGGTCCCAAGAAGAACTGATTTGGGTTGATTGTGTTTATTTGCAGCCCGTCGGTGTTCACTCGGGTTCGGCAGGCTCACCGCCAGCAGGGGGCGGCGGAGAACGCTCACCCTGGAAACACCGTCGTCAGGTAAGAACTTTATTTGTATAAATCTGGCAGGAATGTCGTGAGTCAGCCGAGTAAAGAAGAGAGGATTGAGTATACATCCCTGAGGAACACCTCTGACCCATTTGGTTCAGGTGTGAAGCTTCGCTAACGGCTTCGTTTGTCTGTTTCAGGGGGAAACTGTTCGCCTCGCCACAGAGGAGCTCCCAGGTTTCACCGCCAGGATGCAACAGCCTCCCGAACAGCCAATCAGAGCCGTCGCAGCCAGACGCGTCGTCAGCGCTGCAGAACAGCCTTAAAGGTGCCGGCGTTCCCGCGGAGCCGGCCAGGAAGAGACGAGAGCCGTCGGAAGCTCCGGACCTCCGTCCTCCGACCAGCGTGGAGGTGGGGCAGAAGGAGGCGTCCCAGAAGACGCCTGACGGTGCCAACTCTGCGACTCCGTCCAGCAAAGTAAGTTGGACCGGATGGACCAGAGAGGATCTGGATAAAAACACATAGAGCACGGTGGTGGAGGGCTGGTGAAGGGGGATTTGATAAAAGTGGTTCTACAAGCTGTAGGATTAACATTTGTCCTGACTTTGATTCTTTCTTTATATAACTTAACTTCCTTTCGTTCCGTCCCTTAATATATTCTATACTTTCTTTTTGTTTCCTTCCTTTATCTCTCAAATTCCTTACTTCCTTTTTATACCTTCCTTTCTTTCCAAACTTCCTACTTTCCTCTTTTTTACCTTCTCTTCCTTCCTTCCATTTTTATATTTCTTCTCCATCCATTTTCTGACACCCTTGTGCCCCACTAAGGGAACGTTGGCTGGAGAGGCAGCAGGAGGTGTCCCACTAAGGAGACCTCCTGCTGCCTCTCCAGCCAACGTTCCGGGCGAGAGGCGGGGTCAACGGGGTCACCCTGGACAGGTCGCCAGTCTGTCGCAGGGCAACACAGAGACACACAACCACACACACTCACACCTAGGGACAATTTAGAGGCCAATTAACCTGACAGTCATGTTTTTGGACTGTGGGAGGAAGCCGGAGTACCCGGAGAGAACCCACCATGCACAGGGAGAACATGGAGACTCCATGCAGAAAGACTGGGGAATCGAACCCAGAACCTTCTTGCTGCAAGGCAACAGCTCTATTAGCCATTATTTGTTCACCTTTTGTCATTTTTATGACTTCCATCTCTCCTTCCTTTTTTACACCTTTCCTCCTTTTTCATTCCTCCCAGTCCAGAAGAAAGTCTCTGCTAAAGAAGCTGTATTGCTGCATTTTAGCATATTCATAGAAAGTTGAGTGGAAGGAAAACGTGCAGCAGCAACAGAGCCAGCTGCATCATTGAGCAGATTGTTGTATTTATTGTGGATCTGTTGTGTGCTGGAGGTTCATTCTATCTGAATCGGACTCATCAGAACCTGTGGTGTCTTTCAGGCCCGGCAGCGGATCGCCTCCCAGCAGACGGCTGTGGACGGGTCGGGCCCTCGTTCTCCTGGCGGCCGGGTACGGATTCGCCGTCGCCCTGATGGCTGACAGGAAGTGAGTCGCTCTCTCTGCTAACTCTCTGCGTTTGTCTCTGAAGGGCGAGCCGGAGACGCCGGCGCCGGCCCACCGCCGGCACGTCCGCACCATCCAGGAGGTCCGGACCACCGTGACGCGGATCATCACAGACGTTTACTACGAGGACGGCAGGGAGGTGGACCGCAGGGTCACAGAGGTACCGGGGGTCAGAGGTCACTGGGGGTTGGCACCGGTTCTGACTTTATCTGGTACCAAACGTTTAAGTTTACTGGAGGATTTCAAAGAAGTCGTGATGCCAGATACTTTTACTTCCCTCTTCCCTTCTTTTGTGCCCTTCTTTCTTTCCTTCCTTCCTTCCTCCCTCCATCCGTCCCTCCGTGGAGTGCATTGAAGCATATTCACAGAAAGTTGAGTGAAAGGAAAAGATCCATCGGAGTGCCTCTGTGTTTGACCCGTCCTGTTTGTTGTCAGGAGAGCGAGGAACCTGTGGTGGACTGTCAGGTTCTGGACAGCGACATTTCTCCGTGCCGCACTGGCAGCAGCTCCGTGACCTCCGGTGACCTTGGTGACATCAGCTCCCTGTCCTCCAAGGCCTCCAGCCTGCATCACAGCTCCGGCGGGACGAACAGCAGCACCGGCCCCAGCAGACCTGACTTCATCATGCCGCCCAGCAGGGGGTTCCGGTCCGTCAGGTACCGCCCAGACCCAGTTCTCCTCCTCTTTCTGTCCTCTTCCTGCATGCAGAGCCGCCGCTGCTTCACTTCTTCTGACTTTCTAACCTGATTTCTCACTGGTTCATTGACCTTCGCCTGGTCCAGGCTGCCACAGGCGTCGGTCTGGGTCCGTTTAAAGGGGCAGTATCGTTTCTTTCAGGCTTTTTTGTAGAACAATCAAGTAACTATGTGACTTCCAGTTAATGTAAACAGGTTGCAGTGTGACGGCACGCAAAAAACAGCCAGCAGACGATGGCTAGCATTGGTTTTAGCTGACCTGCTGCTAAAATAACATCTAAATGTTAAATTTAGACGCCTGATATATAAAAGAAAAAGTGCTTTGCTACAAATTGGCAACACTATGACAACAAGATTTTTAAAAAAATAGCAAGGGAGAAGGAAGTAGGTCAGTTATGCTAGCTTGACTTTGATTACCTTAACATGTAGATGGGCTGTGGAACTCTGCGTTTTCTGGTTCAGTTAAAAAATAAAAATACAAGTTGTTAGTTGTTTTTCTACATTATTTTTCACTTTGCTGTGGCTCACTGCACTAATCATACCTGCACCTCTAGATTTCATTGGAACAGAATGGTTGGTGGCAGCGGACGCATGGAGAAGAATCGTCTTTTTGCCCCTCAGCTTCAGCAACATGGATATAAAAATGCTACATATGTCGAAAATGACTTGAAGAAATTTTACTTCCTGGTGTTACAGCTTGAAATTGGGCGTCTGTCTCTTTAAGAAGCTCCTGCTTTTTCTGAAACTCCACCTTCAGGAACTCATGGCAACATGGCTCCTCTATTCATCCTTTAACAAAGTTTTTTACCAGAGAAGTACCTCCTGTAATGAGCTGCTAGTTAGTGTGAAGGAGCTGAGTGGGGGAGGAGCTGCGTCTCGAAGGCGGGGCTAAGTCCACCCAGGCGTTTTACACACTGAATGGTTACCATGGAGATTAAAGGATTTATCAAACATGAATGAAAGAATCAAATCAACATTAAAACACGACGCTTAAAAAAGCTTAAAAAAGCTGCTTTAACATGATACTGCCCCTTTAAGACGTGGCTCGGGTCGATGCCTGTGCAGCTGGTCCGACTCCGTTCGTCCCCTCTGTGTGTCTGCAGCCCCAGGAGGGGAGGTGGGCATCCACAGAGGGGTCACAGGGGTCAAAGGGCGGGGTTGGTGGTCACTGTGGGCAGAGGCGGCAGCAGCTTCGTCCCGCTGACCCCCAGAGGAAGGGCCCGAAGGGGCCGGCCCCCGTCCCGCTCCTCCCCGGCCAGGTGAGTCGGGCCTGAGGCTCCGCCCACTGCAGGAGGGCAGGCTGCACCGCCGCTCCTCAAGTTAACCCTTCGCTTCCTTCTGTTCTTCACTAACACTCTGCAATTATCACCAAACTGTGTTGGATTTGTTTTATTGGAACAATAAAAAAATAACCCAAAACTTATTTTTGCTCACTGATAAAAGTCACTTTTTTTAAACCAAAAACTAAAATTAAGCAAATAAAGCAATAATTTTTTTCCTCACATTGTAGGACAGAGATGTAATTGGATGTTATCTGTATTAATAAAAAGGCTTTTAGTTTTTCCATATTTTAGGTTATATTGAAAATATTTAATCTGTTGTTCAAACAGGATTTGAGTCGCTTTGTTTTAAAACATTTGCTATATTTAGCCATTTTTTATAAATTAAAAGCTGATTTTGGTGCAACAAAGTTAATGTTTCAGTAAAAGTCTCCGGATAAACATTACTCTACTTATAAAACTTTATGTACTTTTATGCGGCATGTAGCATTTTCCACGGGAAGAAATTTGTCTAATAATTTTAACCTGATTACAAATAAAAAGTCTTGACTAAACTATTATATTTTAGGCAATAGCATTGCTTCTTCTTATTAAAGAAATGATTTATTTGTTTATTTGTTCCTCTTAAAGTCTATTTAATGTTTTATATGAAATAAAAAATCAGCTCATTGTACCAATTTTTTTAACCTTGTTATCATCAGAATAACTAAATAAGCTCAAATAATTCTGCGCAGATCTAAAAATACAGACATTGGCAAAAATAGAAAAAATAAATGATCAGTATAAATCAGTGACTGATGTCTCAGCAGATCTTTATGATCAATTCAGATCTTTTATTTTGCTACGGTTGTTAAGGGAACTAATTAAATATGACCGCATACTTCTCTTTATGAGCAATTTACACCAAAGTAGCTCCCACTACTACAAACAACCAATCACAAGCCAGGAGGCGGGTCTTAGTGCTGCCAATCATCCCGCCCCTTTGTTCTCTAACACAAGCTGTCATGATGCTAGTCTAGTTAGCGCTGACGGCAGATAAACGTAAGCGCTAACTAGACGTTAGTAACAAATTGTTTCTCTGCCAGTAACATAATTAGCAGCGCGTACATGAGTGAGATTGTCAGCGCTACGGCCCTCCTCCTGACTGAGCTTGGTTGTTTTTGGTCGGGCGGTGCGTTTCTTCAGACGGCAGCAGAAGCTCAGGGAGGAGGTGGAAGAGTTTTTTTTCCTCGTGTTTAAAGTAACGACATGGTGACGTTTTAACAAAAATGTAAAAACTGATTTTCTATAAAAGCTGCATAACGAAGGTTTAGAGACTCAAAGAATGGCCGACAGTGGAACTACGGAGGAACGATGTTTCACTGGGTTTCTGTCTGTCTCTTAAAGGGGCGGCGTCGCCGGCCCGCTGCAGAGGCTCGGCGCTCTCGCCCAGATTCACTCCTCCTCTGAGGACGAGCCGTTCGCCTGCATGCTGCCGCCGCGGCTCCCCGCCAGCCTGTTGGATGCCAACCGGCCCGGCCGCTCTGACTCCCTGCGCTCGTCGCCGGAGGTGGCGCCGTCGGCCGACAGCAGCTTCGTCGGGCTCCGTGTCGTCGCCAAGTGGTCGTCCAACGGCTACTTCTACTCCGGCCGCATCGTGAAGGACGCCGGCGACGGCCGCTTCAGGCTCCGCTTCGACGACGGCTACGAGTGCGAGGTGGGGGGGAAGGACATCCTGCTGTGCGACCCTATCCCTCTGGAGACGGAGGTCACGGCGCTGCTGGAGGACGAATACTTCAGCGTCGGTGAGGAAGACGAGGAGGACGCCTCCATAAAGATCGTTCAGAAGAAAAACACAATTTGAAACTGAAAAAGAAATTAAAGATTTTGAACCGAAAAAATTTTTTGAATCGGATCTGAATTTTTTTCAGTTTGAAAAAAGTTTTCAAACTTTACAGATTTAATCAACTTATTTCTTATTAAAACTTATTTTCTCCTTTGAACAAATTCGGTGGCTCAGAACACATTCTTGTGACTACAGTCTTGAGACTATCGTTTTTGAAAATAGTCTCATAACAACAATATTTTACGGCAATAACTTCTGGGACAATTTAACATCCAGAAACTTTTGTTTTTGTGCTCCTGTCCTCTGCAGGGGTCGTTAAGGGCCACAAAACGGAGGGCCAGGATCTGTTCTACAGCGTGGAGAAGGACGGCCAGAGGCAGTGGTACAACCGGACGGCCGTCATCCTGTCCCTGGATCAGGGCAACAAGTTGAGGGAGCAGCACAGCCTGGGGCCCTACGAGCCCACCACCCCGCTGACCAAAGCCTCCGACATCAGCCTGGGTACGACGCTCCGAGCACCAACACGCCGCACAGCTTTAAACACGCCACACCTATAGGGGGCGGCAGAGCGCCAAGCCTGTATCAGCCAATCGGATTACTTCTAAACAACCGTGACTTCCTGTCTGGGGCCAGAAGGTTCACTTGTGTGGACAGGTTTATATATAAATACTTTAAATAATGTATTAGAATATAAAGTTAATGAAACACAAGATGTTGTTGATAGTAGAAGCATTGTAGATGGGAAGAAAAATGAGTAAATTTACCCCAAAAATCTGAAATTTTCCTGAAAAGAACAGAAAATTTCTGTATTTGAAAAGTCAAAATTTTTCTAGAAAGAAGTGAACAACTTTGAGATTAATCTCAGAAATTTGTCTTTTTTTGTGTAAAATATTTTACATTTCAAACTCAGAAACTTCAAACTTTTGGAAATATTAGTGACATTAAACTGAGCTTTCATGTGATTGAAAGACCCAAATGCATAAAAGTTTATTAATTTTCCCCAGAAATCTGGCTACATGTGAAGTATGTTTGAGTCAGTAACAGCGTCCGCACTGAAGAGTGTTGTCAAACACTGTGGTTAAAGCTAGGTCCTTTGTGTTCCTCAGATAACCTGGTGGAGGGGAAGAGGCGGCGCAGAGGAACTCCAGGGGGCGCCAACACTCCCAGCCGCAGCTCCTCCGGCAGCCCCCGGACCCCCGGCCCGTCCGGCAAGAGGAAGCTGGTTCCGTCCGAGGAGAACAAGACGCCGTCTAAGAGGGGGCGCCGAGGGGGAGGATCCAGAGCGGGTATGGGGTTCCGCCCACCTGGACCGTGACTGGATATGAATGGACTGGGTTAAATGGGCGGGGCTTCATGGATCCGCTGGATGAAATTTAGATTTTAACGAGAGAAAAATTTGTTGTACCCAAGAATTTTAGGTGATTTTAATCTCAGAATTTAATTTTTTTTTCTCTGAATTTTTCTCCCAAAATTCAGTTTTTGTTTTATTTTTTTTTTTTGGTCAGAATTTTGACTCTGTGACTTTTTTGCCTCAGATTTGTGACTTTTTTTTTTTTTTTTTGCCATATTCTTACTTTTTAAAAACATTTATTTGAATCCTGACTTTTATCATCTGAACTGAAATGGTTTCCTGCGCCGGCCCTGGCCCTCGTCTCCTTTTGGATTTTAACTTAAATTATGATATTACGACGTTTCCAGTCAAATCTTTTAGGGTTTTATTTTTCTGAGAGTTGCCTTAGCTTCCTTCATCAGAAGGTGTTTTAAAGGTTTGATTCCTGATTGTTTGTGAAATCTGTTCTGTGTGACCCGTTACCATGACGATCCGGCCCGCTCTCGGCCCGGCGCCTCCATCCTCCTGAGTGACGGCTGCTGCTGAGGCTGAGCGGGTAACGAGCTGCTGATTGGTGTGTGTGCACAGGTGGAGGGGCAGTTCACCTGGTGTCAGTGACCTTTGACCCTGTCGGGATGCATTTGGTGGTGGAAAAAAGATCAGATTAAAAATGTTTATTTCATTCTGAGTTATTTTGGTGAACTGTTCATTTACTGAACTGTTCGTTTCCCCTTCACCGTTCAGCATCGACTCTGGGATTATGGGATGTTTGCAGGAAGCTTCAGGATTTCTGCCTGAACGTCTAAAAATCTAGAAAATGTGAAATAGAATCTTTGGCCTTCGATTCATTAATCTATTTTAAAAAGCATCTTTCCATCAAAACATCCATCCTGGTTTCATATTTAAATTCTCTTCACTTCAGAAATATCTTCCATAGATTCATTAATGTTCTTCTTCTACACGTTAAAAATGATCTGATATGATTCTGTAGAACCAGTTCAGATCCAGACATGGAGAACCTGGAGGAACCTGGGATTGGCTCGTCCTGTTCTAAGATGGCCGCCCTTCCTGTTCCTCACTAACGCTCTCTGCTTTCGGTTCTTCAGGCCAGCGGCTCAGCGTGTGCAACACGTCCGGCAGCGGCTCGGACCTGCCGGGTCGGCCCGGCGACGTCGTGGAGACCCACGGCCCACTGCCCCAGAACTCGTCTCTGTTCATGGGCTTCGCCTTCATGCTGACGGCGTCGTCAGAGGACGACCGGATGACCAACAAGGTCGCCAGCGACGACGAGGAAGGTGAGCTAACAGCAGCGATCCTGATCCAGGACTTTAATGATGGACCTGGAGTTTCCAGGGTGATTTCTTCTCTTTAATGACGTTTTATTCCAGATTACGTCCAGACGGGTCCGTACAACAAACCGTACACAGAGTCCCAGCTGCAGGCCGGCGGCGGCTTCATCCTGCCCGACTTCAACGAGGAGCAGGTATGAGCTCACAAACATCAACTGGCTTTCCTCCTTCTGCAGAAATAACAGAAACATGTTTTTATTCACTTGGTGCAGATATTCAAAGGTTACCTTGAAGCAATTATAATTTATAAAGATATTCAAGTACGAGGAACAAAACACAAACATTGTGATGCACCTTTTGTTTGTGAACTTTTATGAAATATACGTGTTGATTTACCATGTTCGTGACAAATAAATTGTGAAAAGATCAATCTCCTTCACCTCCTCCCTGATGCACCGCTCCAGATCAGGAGGAGGGGTTTACCGCTGTCAATCATCCTCATGAATGTGATGCAAATGAGAGAAACATCTCACCGTTTCAGTAAAACAGTTTATCTGTTGCCATTGTCGGTGGCCATGCTAAATAGCAGTGGCATGACTGGCAGCGCTAAGACCCGCCTCCTGGCTCTGATTGGTTGTTTCTAATTAGCACCGCGTGAAGGCGGAGGAGCTCAATTCATTCTTCACAGATTATCTGTTTTATAGCACACTGTTGCAACATGACAGTTTCAACAGATATGTAAAAAATATTTAATAAAAGTTACTTCCTGAACCTTTAACACCTTAAAATTACAGACCAGAAATGCTTTATTGTTTTTTGGCTTTGTGGGCACAACCCAAGACTTTTGCACATAGTTCCGTCTCGTATCGACCCGTTTATTTTTTCAGTGCAAGGCGGCCTATCAGAGCCTGCTCATCGCTGACCAGCACTGCCGTACCAGGAAGTACCTGCTGTGTCTGGCCAGCGGCGTTCCGTGCGTCTCCCACATCTGGGTGCGCGACTGCTGCAAAGAGAAAACTGAACTACAGGAACTACCTGCTGCCGGCCGGCGTCGGCGCCGACGATGCCATCGTGGAGTGGTGAGGCGCCACCACGCAGCTTCAACGGGCCACAGAGAGGACTGACTTTTTCTCTCAGAAGATTAAAGTCAGAATAAATTTTTCTCAGTGGCCCTAATCCTCTTCCATAAATGATTTTAATTACGTTTTTTTCTGTCAGGCATCCGCGCTGCAGCCCATTCAAAGCACTCCGGGTCCTCCTGGTGTCCAAGAAGCCAGACGAGTTGTGGGCCCAGCTGGTGACGATGGGCGGAGCTTCGTCCGTACGGCAGCACCAGACCGACGGCGACGCATCCGGTACCGGAACCAGACCCGCATCCCAAAGTTCTCCATGAAATCTCAGGGGAAAACATGGCCGTCCGTTGGATGAAAGATGGCCGGCCGTGTTGGACTAAACATGGCAGGCCGTTGGATTAAGGATTAAACATGGCCGGCCGCTGGATTCAAGATGGCTGACTGCTGTTTCTTCCTTCCAGAGATTCCTGCCGGGAAGTACGACGTGGTGGTGGCGGATCCCACCTGTCGGCCGGCGGTGGAGCAGAGTGTGACATCACAGGAAGTGCCGATTGTGTCTCCGGAGTGGCTCGTCCAGAGCGTGATCTGCGGGGAGCGTCTGGGTTTTAACAGCCGGCCTCAGTGCTCTTCCTCCCCCTCCTCCTCATAATCCTCCTCCATAAGGCCTTCGACCAGCTCAGTGTTCTGTTGCATGCCTCTGCTGTACATAAACGTGTTTTTATGCGACAATAAATTGTGACGTTTCATTTTCAGCCTGGGTTTATTTTTGCACAATATATTTACATTTAATACAGAAGATATTTCAGAGTCACATGCTAGACAGAATATCTGCACAAGCTGCACAGAAAAGATTCACATGTATAAAATAATTTATGAAGGAAACTGATCACATATAAATGTTGTTGTGGTGTAACGTGCAACGTTCAGTCTTGCAGTCTGTACTTTATAAGCAGCTTAAATATTCTTTGATGTGAGAAATAAACTGCAGCTTTAACTGTGTGAAGAGTCCAAACGGGCTGAAGCAACGAGTCCAGAGGAGTTTGAGATGGAGGTTCGTTTTCTGGTGATTTGATCGACTTCCTGCTGCACTTAAACCCTGGAAAGAAAATTTTATTAGATAAACAGTTTGGATCATCTTACAACGGCAGATCAGGGACATTTTAGATAAAAAAAGGATCAGTAAATTTACGAGCAAAAACTCAAAATTATTAGATTAATCTCAGAAATTTTCTCAGAAAATATTTAGAAATTTCAGTTTGAAAAGGCAAAAATTTGTGAGAAAAAAACTCAAATTTTGATCTGAAGTTTTAGAGAAAATTTCTTAGTTTAAAAAGTCAAACATTTGCTAGAATAACAAAAACTTGGAAATCAAGTTCTTGATCTTTTGAAACTCAAATTTCTAGAAAATTTTCAACTTTTCAAACTCCTTGTTTTTCTCTCAAATGTTTGACTTTTGGAACTTGGATTTCCAAGTTTTTTATTTTCTTCCAAACTTTTCAAACTTACTTTTTTTTTGTAAGAAAAATAGGGAAAAAGATTCATCTCAAAATTTGAGCTTTTTCTGAGATTATTCTCCAAATTTGTGATTTTTCTTGGCAGAAAGTTCTCATTTTTTCCTTCCTGCAGGAGGTTCAGTGTGGGTCGTACCCGCCCAGCGTGCCGCCGGCCTGTGTGTAGTACTTGTTGTAGTCCAGACGCAGCAGCAGCTGCGCCAGGTCCGAGTTGATCTGATGGTTTCTCACGCTGGAGAGGATTTTGAAGAGCAGCGACGACTGGCGCCGGAATCCCTGGAACGGCACAGCGTCAGCGCCGAGTCGGACCCGCGGCCGGCGCCGGGGGGGCGGGGCTTACCTTCACCAGCAGGTCCAGCTGCTGCGCCGCTCCGCGTTCGTCCAGCGGCGCCGCGCTCTGCCCCACCAGACAGCAGAAGCTCTGACACAACTCCAGGATCTCGCTCAGACAGTGGAAAACCTGCAGACGAACGCACTGGAGGTCAGACACCGACTGCACGACCTTTGACCCCGACCTTCTTCAATCGACCCGGCCATGTTTGTGCAGCAAAACTGTTTTGCTTGTGATGCTTTTGCTTTGAAGTTATTAATGAAAATTGGTCTCAAACGTTTGTGCAGTAAAGATTTTAGCTTGTGCTGCTATTATTATTTGAAAGATAATAATTCACAGGTCAACCATTCCCCCCTGCAGCCTCACATTGAGCTTTCAGGAATATTTTCAAAACAAAAGCAGCACAAACATTTGGCACCACTTTGATTTGTGTTGTGGTTGAACTGTTGATCCTTAAACTTTCATGAATATCTTCAGAATAAAAGCAGCACAAGTGACTCTTTGGGCCTGTAAACGTCCGTCAGACGCACCGGCTTGAGCAGGATGAAGGACTGAGCCAGCAGGTTGCTGAGGAAATGATCGTGGGCCAGCCGGATGCTCTCAAAGTCTCTGGTGGAGTTGATCTGCTGCAGCAGCTGAGTGAACTGAGACTCCAGGACGTCGACCTGGAGACGACGAGCCGTTCAAAACATCAATCAATCATCTTATCAATCCACTGACAATTTATAAGCCATCAGTTTCTTCAAAACCAGAGTTTTCTCCTCTAGGAAGACAATCAACCGTAAGGACTAATTTTTTATAAAGTTTCATTGTGAACCATGAAGAGCTTGTCGAATGTTTTATTTCAAAACAAAACCGAGACCAGTTGTTTTAAAAAGAAAACGCTTCTATAATTATCAAGTATAACTTTAAAAAAAAGCTCAACATTCCTCATGTTAACCTTTTGGTATTTTTGTGCAGGAATTGTTCCAACATTGCTTCATTCTCCTTACATTATGACTTTATTCTGGTAATATTAAAACTTTATTCTCGTATTAAAGTTTAAAGCTGCAGAGTTCAGTTCTTTGGTGAAAAGAAAAAAATCCAGATATTTAAAAATAATTGACTAATCGATAAAAAGGGTTTGTGTCTCTAGTTTTACCTGTAGGTAGTACTGCAGGTTGTCGATGAGGAACACCATGTGATTGCGGAGCCTCCACTTCACTGTGTCTGATTGGCTGGGCTTCAGGTGCTTCCTCTGCATCTGCAGAGCCCAGCAGTGCTGCAGCTGCGACTGGACCCGCCGCACGCTGAGCAGGTACCTGAACACCACGTTGTACCTGCCGGACAGGAAGTGGAGACGAAGGGCAGAAACCCAGAGATGAGAGCTGCTTAAAGGGCCGGTGCTCTGGGTTCTCAAGACACAAATGATCATTTTACAGCATAATCAAGTAACTATGTTAACTTGCATATCAAATATGTCTGGTGCTTGCTAATTGTTACTGGCTAGTCTGAAGGAGCTGAGTGGGGCAGAAACCTTTTTGCACAGTTGAATGGTTGCCGTGGAGATTTAAGGATTTGTCAAACATGAATGTGTAGCAGTTTGATTGTAGCAGTGTGAAGTTTATTGTGGAAGGAAATTATATGAGCTTTATTTTGAAAAGATGACAGTTTGCGGCTCAGGATATTAACCTCACGGGTTGTTTGGAGTTTAACGGATCGTACCATCATGGAGGGCGAAATGCTGGCAGACGGTCCCTCTCTGTTTGGATCCCGTAACAACAGAAGGTATGAAATCTTTTCTATGCTTAATAAGTGTATTTTATGTGTAGTCAAAACACTGTTTTTGTAAAATAATGTTATGGGGCAGTTAATTTTTTTAGCATAAGTATTATGCTTGCTAAAGCCTTGCTAATGAAGTTGCTATAACCAAACTGAACTACTGATGGTTAAACAGGCATCAAAAGTGCCTTCAGATCAGCTGCTAATTGTTATTTCCTACCAGACCAGGCAGAATCAGCTGCTCTACACATGAAAGAATCAGAGCAACACCACAGGCTTGTTTCTGATGAGGGAATAACATTAAAACATGATGGATGTCATGTGGCGCTGCCCCTCCAGTGAGACGCACTTCTCCAGAACGGCGGGAGTGAAGAGGATGTGCAGCGGCCACTGGACCTTGTAGGCCAGGCCGAGGGCTGCCCAGCCGGTGGGCGGAGCCTCCCGAGGAGACGAGTCCTGAGGAGGCGTGGCTCCGTCTCTGGGACCCGACGCCTCTGCAACACAAACCAGAGAAAATCTGATCCACCTCACGGGAACCAGCTGCAGAAACACGAAACTAAAGGAGCTCCAAATGTTTTAGGCTCTTCCGAAAAGGAACTGTCTGTAAATGTTTTAACTGAATTCATTTAACTTTTCCTGTTTTCGCTGTCAGTGTTCGGTGACCTCTGTGTGTCGCTGCCACTCAGCCAGTAATCTCTAGCAGAGCAGATTGTTTGATTATTCTGACGACCAATCAGACATGCAACATGCAATATAAAAGCTGCATTAAAAGAAGCAAATAATCACATATAATGAAGCAAAATAATGTTTTTTTCACATTATAAAATAAACATGAATCGCCTAAAATGCAACATAATTCTTTGGTAAACATTTGATCATGTGTAGCAAAGGATGAATCTGCAGCTAAGAAATAACATTTCTAACTTGAACACATGAAAAGCTCAGTTACTTTGTGCTCATCACTGCAGTGCAGGACGGATCTGGTGATTAGTTTTAGATTAACTGATTAACAGTTCGATAGCAAAAGGTTCTTATTAAGAGATTTTTTAATAGAATTTGAACTGGATGAAGCTAAAACTGCAACTTGAAGAGTTTTGGGTAGAATATGTTTACAAAGGCTATTATTTAATCTTAAAATGCAAAATGCATCATTTTTGTACAGTTTTGGATCATTTCCTGCTCACAGTGTTGTTCTTTCAGCAAATGGCCTTTTTAACAGTCTGCATACAAACAATTAATCGATTACTAAGTTAGTTGATAATTATTTAAATAATCGATTCATTGTGTTTAATATGATTAATCGTTTCAGTAGTACAAAAAATGTAAATTATTTCTACAAAATACTCTATAAAATTGATGAATGCAGCCTGTAAGTTCCCAAAAACATTCAAATACATCAAAGGTCATAGAAATACAAAAAAATAACCAAAAAATCTTTTTTTCTTCAGTATACTAGAATTTAATAAAAGAAAGTACCAAGTGAAGTAGCAGGATATTCTTAAAATACTCTCAAGGAACCAGAAAGTACCGTAGAATATGTACTCTGGACGAAAAGGTACCAGAAAGCAAACTTCTGGCATCATAATTACCACATTTTGAGCTTATAAGGCATAAATTATTGTAATTTTCTTTTGGCGATTTTTTATTTATTTTAAAATAAATAAAACAAATATTTCTGTCTCATAAACTCTCCAACCGGCAGATGAGCCTTTAAATCACCGGGTGGCATTTGCTGCCGATGATCTGATTGGCCGAATGGTTTGTTGTGTGCAGTGAAGTAGAGATCTGACCTTTGGCATCTTTCCCCTGGTAGTCCACAGTGAGGTGCAGCAGAGGCAGCAGGTTGTCGTCATCCAGGAGAACCTTGTGCGCCGCCTGCTGGAAGGCAACGTTAACGTCTGCAGAAAGCAGAGAAAATGGCTGAATAAAATAAAAACTAACTTTAAGAACATTTACCAGCCAGAAGGCAGGGAAATAAACTGACAATGAAAAAAACTAAAACCCAAAAAAAAAAAAAAAAAAAAGTAAAAAAAATAACAAATAAAGAAAAACAGAAAAAACAAAAGACAAAGAAAGATAAACAGAAAAAAAAACAGAAATGAAAGACAAAACAAATTCTAAAGACAAAAAGAAGGAAGGAAAGAGAAAGAAAAAGACAGAAAGATAAAGAAAGACAGAGAAAAAAATAAAGACAAACAGACAGGAATAGCTGCGCTGACCCCTGGCTGTGAGTGCCTTGGCAGCCATATTTACCGTGCTCAGTGACCGCCGTCGGCGGCGCCTTCAGCATCTGCTGGGCGAGGTCGATGAAGACCTGGTACAGCTCCCCGCGGCCCAACAGGTAGAAGTCCTTAACGATCTGGAAGAGGAAACGTCAGCACACAGCGACCCTTCAAGGATTTCTGCTCCGGAAACCAAACGGCATGAAGGCAAACCTTGAGCTGCTCCAGCAGATCCGCCTCCTCCACCATGAGCGTCCAGAGATGCTGCAGAGCAGAGAGACGTTATCTGGACCGGCCAGCAGGGAGCGCTGCAGGGCTGGGTCATTAACCCTTTACTGATCAATAAAGTTAGTGCTTTCCAAAGATTTCATTTTTGGAAAATCAGACTTTTTTTCCACCAATTATCTCTTTGGGTTTCAAAATTTCCAAAGATTTATTTTTAAAGGGGCTCTATTATACAAATTCACATTTTGTATGTTTTTGTTCTCCCATTTCGGTTCTTACTGCTTCTAAAAAAACAACCCAAATGATTAAAAAACAGAAAACAGAACAAACAAAAAATAAAACCAACGTTTTTTGGCAACTTAAAAGGTTTTTTTGGAACCATTTTAAAAACCCAGTTACCTAGCAACCCAAGCAGAGTTCCAGCACGTACAATGGCTGCTGGAAAAGACAAGTGTTTGGTCAGCAGTCAACAATCCTGAAGCCACTCCATTCTTGTTTTCCTTTCATGAAGAAGTAAGTTGTGCTCAGTGTTTTCTACAGAGGTTTATGTGTCGTTTCCTTCAGTGGTTCTTGGTGCAGCGCCCCCGCAGGCAAAGATTGTTACTGAAACAATTTGGTTTGTCTGATGAAGTGCAGTGTGAAAGAGAACCACAGCAGCTGGAAATGTAACAAATGTTTCAGTTTTGGTTCAAAAGTTGTGCAGGTGGCCAGCAGCAGCTTGAGTGGATTTAAAGGGACAGAAGCCCAAAAAAAGCCTCATTCTGAAAGAAGAACAGGCTGAACTGACCAGACTAAAATCTTACCAGACTAAAATGTGATGAACATGTTTTGTATCCTAACCTGTTCCAGAAAGCACAATAGTTCCCTTTAAGTCTTATGGCCCAGTATGTAGTGAGTTCTGTAGAACATGTGAACCGACCTCAGCCACCGTGCTCCGGATCCCGTCGATCACATTCTCAAAGTCCACCAAGCTGAACAGAGGCTGCTGTTTGAGCCTGTGCAGCTCTGCAGCAAACGCGTCCTCCTGGTGTTTCAATATGGAGCCTGAAATAGAACAGTGATCAGAGCCGGGAGGCGCGCTCACGATGCCGGGCGCGGGTCTGTGGGTCAGTACCGGCTCTGGACGGGCTGTGGTTGTGGTTTTCAAACATCTGGACTGACTCGCCCACAAACAGGATCTTCTCTGCCACCCGGATGGGAATGTAAGACGGCAGCATCTCTGTTCGCAGAGAGAACTGCTGCAGAGACGGCGCCAGCATGTTCTCCTCCTCGATCAGCCGCTGAGCAAAAGACAAGCGTCAGGAACCATCAAGTCAAGTTTAGTTTATTTTAACAACAAGGCAGTTCAAAGTTTTTACATCATAAAAACATAAAACAGCAGATCTGGCTGCGACTTTAAGCCTAGAAACGTTCTGAGAGAAGGCTGACTTTGTAACTGTCTTTGTCTCAACAAGCCCTTTTTGGAAGAAAAAGTTTGTTTACTGACTTCATAATTCCTTTTATTTGTTGTTTTGTTGATTTATTTTGGATATTTAAAATGTCTTCCAGTTCCAGTGTTAAATGTTCATTAGTAAAGTTGTGTTTGCAGCGCCTCACCAGGTCCTGCAGCTCTCGCAGCTGTTTTCCACTCAGACCTCCCAGTCCCAGGTCCTCCTCCTCCTCGTCCTGGTTGGCGGCGGCGCCTCCTGCGCTGGGGCCCTGCTTAATGAAAAACTCCTCGCTTTGGTCCAGCAGCAGCCCGTGCAGCATCCAGGCAGCAAGTTGCTTGTACATCACACCGTGACACACGGCCAGAATCCTGCAGGAAGCATGAAGAGAAGCAGCAGAGGAGGGTTTCGCTCTGCAACTCAGAGTTAAACAAAAACAAACTTTGAAATGGGAGTGGACTTACTTTTCTAAAGCCATGCGTACCGGAGGAAGCCCCCCGCAGCTGTGCTTGTACACCGTCTCCAGGATCTGACAGCCATGGATCTAAAACAGCCAGACGACTCTGTTAACCAACTGTGCTTGAAAAACAAGAGTACGGAGATAAACTGGTGCCATAAAGTTTGTTCAAAAGAAACATTTTGTTTCATTGAAAATAAAGATTTTAAACTGAAAAAAAAATTAATCTCAAATAAAATGTTTTAAAAGTTAAAAACATTTTTGAAACTAAAAAAATTAAGTTTTAAACTTGAAATAAATATTGAAAATAAAGATTTTAAACTGGAAAAAGTTTTCAGTTTTTTTCAGTTATATTCTTTTTGTTTAATTTTTTTCTTTTGAACAATTTTTATGGCCCTAATTTGGCTTCATACAGGAAGAAAAATGCAATCTTTCATATCTGAGTGGCAAAAGAAAACCGATCAGAAGGTATGCAAAAAATACCAGCAAAACCTGAAAAGGGTCAATTCTGAAGAGCTGCATTATATATCACATCACAATTATCATCACAGTGTTACTATGGTAACACAATAACAATATACTGATTGAAGCCATCAGTGTATATCAAAATGAAATGTTTTAGATCACAAACTACTCATTAAATGCTTCTTACCTTCTGTGACTTTATGGTTTCCACCACCACGATAACAGAGGGAAACAGCAACTGAAACTTAATTTTAAAAAAAGCAACATTTCAGTCAAGCTGTCACATTTGTAAAATACATAATTGTTCATTCCCTGAGTTACCTGATCGAGCTTGTAATTCACGTGGGATATCGTCAGATGTGGGTCTCCCAGGAACTGAAACATAGGCAGAAGTTAAACGAGCGTCCCGTTGCACGCTTGGCTCGGCGACGGCCTTGGCTGTGCGATGATCTTACTTCCTGTTCGAGGTCCAGAAGTGACTGTCGGTACGGCTGCAGCACCGAGTCCAGTCCGGTGCAAAACGCTCGCAGGTAGATTCCATGAAGACTCGTCTGGTTCGGCTGGTTGGTGTGATGTTCCTAAAAAACATTTTAATTCAAAGTTAAAGAATTCAAGATAAAAATGGATTAAACAGGCAGTTAGACTCATTGAGTTTGCCATTTCTGCTAACTTTAATGTGGAAGTAAAGTTCTGTAACATGGAGTCTCACTTGCTGATGAACGTGGCCGGTGTGCTGCTCTATGAACTCGGTGAAGCGAATGTAATCTGAGCCCAGTTTGCACAGCCGGTTCAGGACACTGGTCTCACTGGGGTGAAGGAAGGGAAGGTCCTGGGACACCTAGAGGGAAACCACATATCTGATGTTTAACTGAGACAAAACATGAGAGTTTTTCAAACTAATACACCCTCACCAATCTCTGCAAAAACATAAAATCTTACCAAGTACTTTTGTTTAGTTTCTAGTGCAAATATCTTAGTTCATTTTAAATATAGCAAACTAACTAACAAGTAACTTTTCAGCAAGATATAGGACCTTGTTCTATGTCAATAATTCCTTAATATCGATAAAAAAAAGTTCTAGTTCCACTGGCACATTTTTTATTTATAATATGGAAAATGTCTTGTTAAAAGTGAAATTATAAGCCAGGCAAATTACTACTTGTTCATCAACATTAAATGATTATTACTGAAAAGTTACTTGCAAGGTAATTTTTTCTTCTTTCAAACGTACCAAGATATTTGCACTAGAAATTATACCAAAATACTTGGCAATATTTGATGTTTTGCAGTGAAGACAGGATTCCTGATGCTTTAGAGAGGAAACTGCTGCAGCTCGTCAACCTGGGAAGGATTACATGGCCGTTTCTAAACTATTTTAAGTCCTTAATCAAGGCTTTTCACAATCACAAGTGGAAAAGCATTTTAGATAACTATCAATCTTACCAGGAGGGGAGAAATGACGAGAAATCTGGTACGTTTTCACGCAAGGAATCTCACATTTGCATGTCATGTTCTGGAGACGTCAGAACAGCGACTCCTGAAAATCTGCAGCTGCTTGTTTAACTGTTTACAACCACTTTTTATTTCAGCTCAGCTTTCCATTAAGATGCTTGAATGTAGCACATCCTTATATTAGACTGTCTGCTGGACAACGGAACACTCAGCAGTCATGATGGGCCAAAACCTCTGATTTTTCATCTATTTTATGCAATATTTAAAGTCTGTGAGAAACTAACCCTGTGATTTTCGCTTCCTGAAAGCCACGACAAATAACTCTGTGGATTTAATATATTTATTTGTGTTTTTATTTTTCAATTAAATTACTCAAATGAGTTCTCTCAGGTAATAAAAAACAGCTCAGTATGAATGAAGGGTTTAAATTCAGAAAGCAGCTAGCTGGCATCCATTTTGCATCAGTTTTACCTGCAAACCTGTCCGCTTGTTCCATGTGAAGATGGTTCCGGGGTATCCGCTGAGCGCCAACAGCAGCTCGTGAATCATATTTAATATGTAAATTATGGTTGTTTAAAAAAGCCTGATAAATCAAAGCAGAGTTTAAATTTTTTTTCATTCACGGACAAAAACAAACCGCCATCAGACTTGAGAACAACCGGAAACCGTCACTGGATGAACGCTAGCACTTCCGCGGTTGCTATGGATACCAACAGCAGCCGAACGTAAGCTAGCCAACGCTAACTCGTTTGTGTCTGTTTAAAAAAATAATCATAAATATGCCTTAAAAATCAGACTGGGTGGTTTAAAGTTGTTCTTTATTGGCAAATGTTATGCCATTTGCGAATGGGAGCCGGTAATTTACGTCCGAGTTGTGGGAATTGTAGTTTTTCTTCTAAGTCGCGGCTCTTACGTCACTGTTCGACAATGTAGCTAGCTAGCAGCGTATCGCAACAGAAACAGCGCAGCATGTGAGAGTTTCTTAATGTTAAACGAGGAGATATTGACTCCAAAACAATGACGGCCTTGTTGCTTATCCCACGTAAGATAAACGATGCTTTATAGTTCTTCGTGAAGCTTCTGGTTTAGCTAATGTTTCTCGACTTGACATTTGGTTCAACTTATCGTCAGCAGGTAAGAGCCACTTTGTAACATTACTGATCAGTTAAATTAAACAACCAGGTGAGGTAATAACAGCACAACAGGAGATATTCAACAGCTTAAGCTATCCTTACTTGTTTTTCATGTAGGTCAATGCTAATCTGAGTCGGTCTAACTTGGGTACTGGTTTGACTCAGGGCGGAAGTTTTGGGAATCACTGTCCCTGTGTCCATCAGGGATGGCGGGGGTGAGATGTGGAGATGACGTCTCAGAGTACCTGAGCCAGAACCCGCAGCTGGCCCAGTGGATCGAGTCGTTCCGGGGCTACTGTGAGAGCAACAAGCAGTGGTCTGCTCGGAGGGAGTTCATCCTGAGGAACATGGAGGCTTTCCCCACGGTGAAGCCGGGGACCCGCAGCAGCAGTTTGGACAGGCTGCTGTCTCTGTCCATGGTCTGGGCCAACCACGTCTTCCTCGGCTGCAGGTAGGTCCCTCTGGACTGGACATTCAATTTAACCAGGGTCGGCCCAAGGCATTTGAGAATTAAGCGGCTGCTTAGTGACTCCACGCCACCAGGGGGCCCCAGGAGCATCAATCTAGCATTATTAAAAATATATACTTAAAATTACATTAAATAAGACAAACTAAATGCTATTATACATTAAAAACAATTTATTGTTTTATTAGTTGTTGCACAAATAATGGTTAGTATTTTCTTATTTTGAGTATAATGTCCTCACATATTTTGCAACAAGGTATTTTCAGTATTACACACATTGATATAGAGTGTTATTACTGCTATTTAATATATTGTGCAACTTATTTTCCAGTCCTTTTTTCTTCACAGAAGGGCTGGATGATATGGCATAAAAATAAAGTTTTAGATTTTTTTTTCAAACCATTGCCGATTTAAATCAATGTTTTCTCACTAAATAAATTAAAAACAGAAAATATTTCCAAAAAGTGTTTTTTATTTAAATCGTTTGTTCTTGAGTTGTACCGAGTATAAGGGCCAGGCTATAATTTTAGTTTAATTAAGAGAATAAAGTCATAACATTAGCTGAAAAAAGACTCAATTTCATCAGAAAATTTTAATCAAATTACATTAAAAAGTCATTTTAACAAGAAAAAAAGCTTATAAGATTCTCAAAAGCTAACATAAGCAGCTCAGTCCGCAATAAACTTTGTTGTTTGCTAAATAGTTTCAAATTTCTGTCATAATTTGATGCTGATGAAGCAGCAAATTAGTATTTATCTCTAAAACCAAAGTAAAAGTATAATTTCACAAGGTGCTCCACATTCCTCGTTTAAATATTTTGTTAATTTTCATGTTAGAGTTTTCAGAAAATTACTGCTTAATTCTAATAATGTTACTACTTTATTCTGATAATTAAAAACCGTTGCTTGGCCCTAATATTCTATCAAGTGACTTTGTGTTTATGAACCTTTTTAATGAAAGCTTTACTGACTTCATTTCTTGGTAGAAACCAAATTTTTTTTTAGCAGTTCATAACAAAGTGGACTAATTTTAGAAATCAACAACCAGAAAACTGTAACTGTAACTTCTGAGCTTTTTCCAGCTTCTCTGCACATCCAGCTGATGTAACTTTGCTCTCCTCTCCTCTCAGTTACCCGCAGGCCGTCATGGACAAGATCAAGGACATGGGTGAAGGGATCGCTGTCCAGGACCCGCCGGTCCACAAGACGACGAAAGACGGAATCACAGCCAGAGGAAAGCGCAGCGCCCCAGACGGTGAAGAAAGCCACATTTTCATTATTATTAAGCATAAAAAGTGACTCTGTTTGGGTTTTACTGAGCTGCTTAAGTTTTATTTGCTTTAACTTGGGACTTTAAAAAGGACATCTGATTTTGGAGAAGTGTTTACAGCGCCCTCTACGGTTCAAGGCTTTTCAAAAAGCCTTAAAATAAACTAATCTGGATTGAATTTGACTAATGATGGCCATTTTCTTAAAAACCTGAGTGTTCTCTTGTAATAAAAGGGCAACATTTTTATAATATGCTGAATAGAAAAGGAAACGTATGAATAAATCAGTCAAGTCTATTTGTATCACACATTTCAGCAACAAGGCAGTTCAAAGCGCTTTACATCATAAAAACACAAAAATACAAAGTCATTAAAAACACCGACAGTTGAGAAAACCAGGACACATTTTATATATTGCTAAAAGCCATAATTACACATCAAAAATATTAGTTAATGTTTAATTTGTTATGGTTCAAAAAGTAACAATAAACATCTGGTTCTTATTGAGGTTTAAAAGGACTCTGAGTTTCTGCAGTTTTCTGGAAGTCTGTTCCAGAGTTGTTGCATAAAATGTGAGTTATGGATTAAATGTGATTTCTTTCCATTACAAGGCAAAACTTTTCATAATATGTTGAATTATTATGCTGTCTGGGCCAGCAGACTGGAGTTGGATTAAAACGGTCTGAGCAGGGCCGGTCTGGGCAGGGCCGGTCTGAACGGGGCCGGTCTGAGCGGGGCCGGTCTGAGCGGGGCCGTCTGAGCGGGGTCTGGCGGGCCGGTCTGGGAACGGGCGGTCTGAACGGGCCGGTCTGGCGGGCCGTCTGGAGCTGGCGGCCGGTCTGAACGGGGCCGGTCTGAGCGGGGCCGGTCTGAGCAGTGCCGGTCTGAACACAGCTTAGCTAATCATTTGGAACTAATTTTAATCTATTAAGCTATTAGTTAGATATTAATGACAAGTTGATTAATTGTTTGCATCCCTTTAGGATGTGACCAGGTAACACGTTCTCTAGTTGATGGTTGATATTTTCTTCACCATCGGCTCTTTGTTCCTCATCAAACATGTCTTCTTCTATATCAACAACATTCTGTCTTTGTTCCCAGACGGCGACCCTGAAGGCTGTGTGAAGCGATCCAGAACCGAGGCCGACGGCCGACCGTCCGGGAGAACGGCGGCGCGGACCACGCAGAAATCCGGGCCGCCGCCTCAGGCTCCGGCGGAGCAGCAGCCCTTCTTCAACCGCCTCTACAAGGCCGTGGCGTGGAAGCTGGTGTCGGCCGGCGGCTTCGGCCCCAACCTGGACCACTTCGAGATCCTGCGCAGCTGCGTGGAGTCGTGCAAACAAACGGTGACCTGCGTGTTCGTGCCGCTGAAGGACATCGCGGGCCTCCCGGCTGGACGCACGCAGAAGGATGGCCACGTGTGCGAAATCCGCTGCCAGACCGTCTACATGGGCACGGGCTATGGGCGCGACGAGGCCGCCGCCAAGTCTATGGCTTCCAAAGAGGCGCTGAAGGTGTTCCAGGGCCGGAAAGTGACGGTAAAGATCTGCAGGCGGCGCTACAGAGGCAGGGAGGTGGAGGACCTGGTGCTGCTGGACGAGCTGCCGCGGACTCAGGGCTTCCCTCCGGCACTCAGCTACCCGTTCCAGGACGAGCCGCAGGACGAAGGACCAGACTGTTAGCCAAACCTGAAGCATCTTAGGGCAAAAGCCAAGCGCTCAATTTACAAAAAAAAAAAAAAAAAAGGCTTCTTGACTGATTGTGACCAGTAGCTAGCGGCCATGTTGTTTGTTTCGTTGCTGCTGACTTTTAGTCGAACATTTGAGTCAGTTGAAATAAAACTGTCACTTTAACTTTAGTTTCTGAACAGTTTCAACGTTTTTAGTGACAGAAAACATCCAAACGAAGCAGATTAGAAAAGCTACTGTTTCCTTTCTGGCGGTTCCAGAAACCCTTTAATTGTACGGTTGCTTTCCTCAACCTTCTCTTTTGCACTTTAAGTTATTTTTGACCAGCACTGGAGCTCTGCACTGCAAAAACACAAAATCCTACCAAGTATTGTTGTCTCGTTTGTAGTGAAAATGTCTTAGTGCACTTGAAAAAAAAAAGACTAAGATAATTTAGAAGTAAAATTTCAGCAAGATATAGAAGCTTATTTTATGTCAGTGATTCCTTAAATTATTTACTTAAAATAAATTACTGAATTATTTAATTCCTTAAATAAGGAATTATTTAAATTGTAATTTATTATTTTACTTGAATAATTAAATAAAAAATTTAAATACCTACTTACAAATCTAAATAAGTAGTTATTTATTAGAGTAAATAGGTTTTAATTATTAAATACTTATTTGAATATTAATGATTATTATTTCAATAATTATATAAAATAAATGAACCAGTTATTTAATTATTTACATAGCTATTTAAAAAAGTTAAATATGATTTGAAAAATGTACATAATTGTTTAATTTAAACATTTTTCTTGTCATGTGAAGAAAAAGTAAAATATTCATCCAGAACTTCTTACTTTTTCATAATTTTTAAAGAATTGTTTCCAAAAACCAAGCTGAAAAGTTACTTGTAAGTTATCTTTATTTTCTGAACAAAAATTCAGAAATAAATTTATTATTTCAAATTAATTGTTGTTAAGATATTTGCACTAGAAACTAGGTCAGAACTACTCTGGAAGATTTAGTGTTTTTGCAGTGTGTAGCTCTCCGGTGCTGCTGAAGTTAATTTCTTTTTTAGTTTTAATAAAAATAGGAGCTAAAGGTGCAAACATTTTCCCTGAGTTGAGGGTCTCCAGTCATTTCCCAGACTCCTGCAGTAGCTGCGTTTCTGTACAGCGAATAGTTAAACTCTTTATTTGATTTCAGGATCGACGTTTGCTGAGGTTGTTGAGGTTTGTGATGTGCATCGCGCTGAGCTGGAAGGATTTCCTTTGAGAGGGTGGAAGTGCTGCTGTGAAGTTTGTTTTTTTGCTTTTTGTGGCTTTTGTTCTGGTCCAGGTTGATGCTCAGAGGAGCGACTCCCCTGTTGGTGTGTTTACACATGTGCTCCTGTTTCTACATATTTTTAAATAAAATTTGACCGAGCGGTGAGCGGTTCTGGCTTTTCCAGGCTGGTTTTGAGCAATGTGTGTGTTTTTCTGGATTAAAAAGAGAATTATTAACAGACTTGTGTTGATCTCTGGACTTTTTCATGAAGGAGATTTAAAGATAAATGATTTAGTTAACTAGATAAGAAAATACTGATTTTTCTGCATTAAGATAAATGATGAAAATATAGAATAAATTAGGTTTAAAAAAATCATTTTTTTGTTTGCTTGATTTGGAAAAACTATTAAATCAGCTTCCTATCATTTTAATTGCAGCAGTTTTTCAGTTGATAGAATTTTTAGTGTTTAAAATTAAATTAAAGAAAAAGTAGCAAAAGAAGAAAGAATAGCCTGGAAGGTTGCAGTCAATCTGAACTAAAAACTTGATGCATTTAACTTCAAACCTGAATAATAAAATTTATCTTTGTATTTTCATATTTAGGTATTTTGTGTTACGTTTGTCAATAAAACCTAATTTGATGTAAATTACTGGACTGATTTAATGGTTTTTGTTTGTTTTTACTTGAAATTGATGGATTTTGCTTGAATCAAATACTATTAGGAAATAATTGATTAGCTATGACAGAAATAGACAAAAATGTCAGTTTTGGTTCAATATTTCTTTAAATGTTTGATTAACATACAAAAATAAGTCTTTGAATTAACTTGAAAATAATCATAAGCAATCATTTTTCTATATAATCCTGATTTGTTTGTGTTTTTACAGTGGTGTCCCCAAGAGGGGGCAATGCGGGGCCATGACCCCTCTTTGAAAAATGCTGCACACCCCAGAGAATCATGTTCATGTCATAGAAAGGCATAGAGAGCTATATGTTTTAAATGAAGGTATAAATATAAAACCAAATAAATAAATACCAAATATTAAATATATATATATATATATATATATGTATAGAGAGAGAGAAATAATTTTCTGTATATAGTTTTATATATATAATTTTATTTAATTTAAGACTCTTCCAAAAATATACAATTAAAATCTTAAAATATAAAATGTACAGCACAACATATTCATCCAGGTTGTGAAATGTATTAGTGATAGCGAATAAAAATATCCAGTGTTTTTTCCTAAATTTCAGTCTTGGAAACACCAATTTCATAAACTTAGCAAAATAAAGCAAGAGTTAGCAATATCCTGTTTTTTTTTGCTAATAAGACTTTAAAAAATCTAGAAAATTTTACTTGCAATCCTTGAAAATCTACAATGATTTACACATCAATACAGAAATTTGACAGCTTTGCTTACTTCTTTAAAACATTGAATGCTTATTTATTCAGCATGTAAGCATAAAAAATGGAATATGTTTGGAAACATTTGATGTCAAGTCTCAACTTGACATTTTTGACCACCATGCACGGCACTTTTTAACATTTATTTAGTAGTAAATTATGTTGAAAACAAAGTTCTATTCTCTTTTTTGCCTGTGTTTGTCTGCAGATCATCACTACATTTATATGAGCCATCAGGGAAATAATGAGGAGCTTCTCTTTGAAGTACAAATGTGCTTCAACGCAACAACGTAGGAAGTGACAAGCAGATCCCATCGACTAATGAAAGGAGAAACACGCACACACACACACACACACACACACACACACAGAGCACATGTGCAGTCGGGTCAGCTGTGTTGATGAGGGCTGGAGGCGTTCGACTGGAGGAGGATATCATGCATAAATGTCACCAGATTACTTCTGATGCCAACATCTACAATCATCTTTAATGAGAAACTGACTCAGTTGTGAGGTGAAGGAAAAGCCAGTGCATACCTTCCCAAATTATTAAAACAGAGCATGAAGGAAACCTGATGATTGAGCTGGTGACAAAAATAACAACCTGAAAAATTATCATTTTTCTTCCTTTTATCCCAGATATTCACCAGAAACCGGTTTAAACATTTAAACCAGAAAGAAAACATGACAACCAGTAGAAACGTGATAAAAAAAAGCAATTGTCTGTATAAAAGTTGTGACTATAAAGTGTAAGAAAGTAGAAAATTTGAGCAGGCGGAAAAATGTGGGGCTGAACCACTAGAGGGCAGCAGCGTTCAGATTAAGCTCGGATTTCTCCCGCTTTTCTGTTTATCGACAAAACATTTTAACAGCTATTCCCCAGCAAACATTTAACCTGTACAAAATACCAAAACGACATTTTACATTCTGAATAAAATGTTTGCATGTTTAAGTTGTTTACAACACAACTGTAGAGATTGTGGAGCAATTTTCTTTGTTGAAAACAGCTGGTGTTTAAACTAGACAATGAGCAGCAAAAACTGGTTTTGAACTGAATAAAGTAACCAAAATGTGGTAGAGTAACATTTTTCTTCTAGATTTCTGCAGGCTGACTGGTATCAGTTGATTGGACACTATTTAGACCGTCCTCTGCTTTATTCGATTACTGTGCTTATAATTACTTTATTTAATATTTATGCCACAGGTGAGTCAGCTTCTTTGAAACTGCTTGACATTTTCTGCTGGAATAGCATAAAATTAATCAGCACTGAAGCGCACTTCAGATATTACATTTATCTCTGGAACTCTGCATCTTAGCCCATTTTTAAAGTTTTATTTATGTATTGAAAGTAGGAAGAAACATTGTCTCCTCTGTCTTAGCATTTCCTAATTCATGAAGCAAATAGTCTGGACTGTCTGATGGTAGAAAGACATGGTGCCAATGTCTTTCTATCATTAGCACATTGAACAGCGTACAGGAGGGTGATTGACAGCGCTAAGACCCTCCTCCAGGCTCTGGCAGGTTGTTTTTGACAGAGAGCGGTGCATTTCGCAGATCGTAATAGTAGCTCAAGGAGTAGCTTGATTTTTTTCACAGATTGTCTCATATTACAGAACATGGTGGCAGTTTTAATAAATATGAAAAAAAACATATTTTTGCAAAAGCTACATGCTGCAGCTTTAAGCAAACAGTCAGAAATAACCAGAGTCAGGAGAAGGGTCTTAGTGCTATCAATCACTTGTGTTCCCTCCTGCAAATCAGCTGGTTCGTTGCAACATAGCTGCCAAACACGCTAGGGCTAGTTAGCATAGTCAGTGATGGCAATTTTCCTATAACAGGAAGTTGTTTTCTATCATTCTCACATTGAGCAGCATGATTGACAACGTTAAAACCCTCCTCTTTGCTCTGATTGGTTGTTTTTGACTGGATCGGTGCACCTTTGCAGACAGTAATGAAAGAGTTGCTCAGTTTTTCCCCCACAGATTATCTGAGTCATCTCATTCTGTCCCGACATAATAATACAGAAAAAACAAATTATTCAGTAAAAGTGACATACTGCATCTTTAAGCAAACCAGCTTTGACGTATTTTTGTTGACTTGATTATATTTTTACAATGATGCTCTAACTATTTACCATGACAGGAAACTGTTGATCATGTTTACATGTGTTGCTCAGACGTCATAAATCAGCCGCAGGCCGGAAGCGTCGCCTGCTCTGGTCGCACCGAGCATTTTGCATCTTTCTCACAGAGCCGCTCTCTATTCCAGGCTGCGTCGTTTGTCTCCTGCTTTGTCTCCATCAATCTCTCTCTCAGTCATCGCGCCTCTTCCTGCTCCTGTCAACATCGCCATCTGTCATTCTGTCGAATTATCAAACACAAACAAACGTCCTCACCGATTGGCCACCGCCGCAGGTTGGAGGCAGAAACGCTCCTGTCCACGAACACAATCTCTATCGGAATCAGCGGTAATTCCCCGGAGAATCAATAACAAATCCTTGCTGTCGGGAGAAAGTATTGCTGCTCCGGAAATAAGATAAACAGCCTTTTCCCCAGCCAGCCACAAAGAAACGTTTCTATAGCCGAGCTGTTTGCTTTGAGAAGAGGCTGGCCTGGGTTCAGGCACAGAGGTGCATTCAGGATTAAGGTCTTTAGTTTTTAGTTCTAAAAGAAAACTAAACAAAACAACAAAAACGGTTTCTTTTACCAAACCTCTGGCATCAAAGTAATAAACTGTGTATGTGGCTTTTTTAAGCTCTTCCAAGTAAAAGTTGGAAGAATAAGATTTCCATGTTTGTCATTCACTGCAAAAAACAAAATCTCACCAGGTATTTTTGGTCTAGTTTCTAGTGCAATATTTCAGTAAATAGATAGTTTTTATGACCTGGGAGTAAACAGCACCTCTCTGCTCCAGTCAGACACTGCAAAAACTAAATCCTATCAAGTATTTTTGGTCTCTCTTCACTTGAAGTAACTTTTCTGGAAGATACAGGAGCGTTTTAAAATAAATGATTCCTTTTATTGATGAAAAAGTTCCAGGTTATTTCACTGAGGACACTTCCCCATGTTGTTAGTGAAATAACCTGGGAGTGGAACTAGAACTTTTTTCAGCAATATAAATAAATTATTGAGTTAAAACAAGCTCCTATATTAGTTAGCTTTGTCTTATTTCAAGTGTTTGAAACTAGACCAACAATACTTGGTAAGATTTCATGTTTTTCTTTGTGATGATGATTTCAGGACCATTTGTGCCAATTCAAATATGCCTTATTTTGCAGCAACCTATATTTACTGTATTTTTTTTTTAAATCCGATGGTTTTCTGGCTGAATATATCCAGGAGGAGCTGCTGCTCTGTGGTGCCTGCAGGATGCTTGTGATGAAATTAGATTTCCACAGATGGTCATTTCGAGTCCTGACAGGATTGGACCCCATCAGGATCGTCTTGATAACCTTGAAGGGTCGGGGGGCTTGCAAAGCGTTTCCTGCTAACAGATTTTCAGCTCTTTTATTTGTTAATGTACTTAGTTTAGACAGAATCTTTAACAGTAACATAAATGTCACCAGATGTGTTTCCATTAAGCATATAATTATGTAAATTGGAATAACAAAAATAAATTTGCTTAATGAAAACATGCCAATTTTGGAGAAAAAAAAATCATGTTCTTTTTAAAAAAAAGTTTTTGTGCTAATACAAGATTATTTTCAAATTGGTTTATTTCACAAAACTGTAATGAAAATACTGTTTCATTGCAGGATCAACGACTGGATGTTACTACTGGAGGAAACGACGAAGAAGATGACAGGAAGTGGTTGGAGAATGATGGCGTGTTTTCACTGACTAATCACTTGAACAAACTTATTATCACATGATTTTAATTGCATTTTCTATTTAAAGGAAATAGAAAATGCAAAATTGTGTTTTTTTTCCAACATTAGCAAAATATCAATAAAATTTTACCATGTAACGCCATGTAAACATGATTTGTAATACAAATGGAGGAACTGTTTTAAATGATTAGGCATTTGCATTTACTGAGCTCAGGAGTGTCATATGTGAATAAGTTTGTTCACGTAATAAGTCAATAAAATCATGTTGTGCTATTATTCTCCTACCACTTCCTGTCGTCTTCTTTGTGGTTTCTGCCAGTAGTAACATCCAGTTGTTGATCATGTGATTTTTTTTGATGCACAAAATGGATTTCTGTTGCAGTTTTGCAAAATATGCTAATTTAGATGAAACTGAGATATTTTTGAAATTCCAATTTGAGCAACTATATGGTCAATGGAAACGCAGCAATTGAAGAGAACGCGGACCAACGATGTCCGGATGCTTCCGAACACTGGGACCAGCCTCAGGGGGGAACTGTTTAACAGTAGCTGCGTTTCCATCGATCATAAAATTGCACAAATTGGGATTAGAAAATAAATGTGCTTAATGGAAACAGGCCAATAAAGAAGGTGTAACACATGTATAACACATGTAACACACATGTATCACATGTTAGCATTTGTCAAACTAAAGTTCATGACGAGAGATTTCGGGTTAGGGGAACTAATGTTCATCTTTAGCCTTAGCAGAGTGAATGATTCTTGATTAGTGCTTCAAGGTTAGCAGAACTAATTCTGTAGTTAGCGGTGCGCACCACTTCATCTCACTTCATCTTTATCACTGATGAGGAGACTTGACTTCAGTCCAGACAATCAGGGTCACGACTGAACTGGTTTCAAACATTTCTCCACACTAACAGCTGATGGGAACATGGAGGGAACCTCCTGGTATCTTTTTGGGCCACAGGAGATCGTAGCAGAGGCAGCAGAGGATCGTAAGTTCACTCAAACGTTCCCCACCTCATTAAAGGAAGGGTGAAATTATAATGTGAAAACATCTAATAATGACCAGACTGTCTGTCTGGAGCACAAAAGCTTTTATCCTGCAATTCAGTCTCTGACAGAAGCCAGTGAATCCTCAGAGGAATTAAGAGAAAAGCCTCTCTGTCTGCTGAAAGTATTGCTTTTCAAGAAATAAGATAAACGGCCCAATTTCCACAGAAAAGCCGCACCGTAAAGCATTTCTTCCCGTACCAGAGATGCTTACTTCCTCCCACTGCATCTCATCTCTTATGTTTACATTTGAAACAACTTGGCGCTAAGTTATTCACAGACTCGTATCCTTATCTAACTTTGTAGCTCAAAGTTACGTGATTATATAAGCTGCCGTCTCATTGGCTCTGTGTGTGGATGGTTTAATGAAAGGACGATGGTAGAATGTTCTTGGAACGGTTCGTCCTCCGAATGCTTCATTAGACGCCGTCATTGGCACATAAAAAAAGACGAAAGCTTTTAATGAGTCAGTGTGGCACATAGAAAACAGGCTGCTAGTTAAATGCGCTGAGGACGGCCATGTTTGGAGGCTAAAATGGCAGCAATCCATGGAAGTAAAATCTTTTAATCATTCGACTGATTCTGCTGCTCGATGGTGGAGATCAGATCTGTGCGAGGAGAAGCCAGGAGAAGCAATGAATCTTCACTTTATACGAAGCATTTAGACATGTTTAAATAAGCGTAAATAATAAAATTATGGATGGTTAAATTCCCTTCAGCTTCGGGCTTTGAGTGAACTGGGTGGCTGCGACATTGTTAGTGTCTCGTTTTCAGGCATTAGGACAGATCAGAGTCTCTACTGCTGTTCCTGGAAGCTACTGTCAAAATTCAAAGCATTTGTTATAAAAAGGTCATGTAAGAGGTCATTCACCAGCCCTGTTTAGTCCGCTTTAATCCAACTCCACTTCGTTTGCCTACAAACTCTGGTTTGTTTAGGGAGTTTTTAATGCCAATCAACCAAAAACTCAGACTCTGTTCTGTCTACAAACGTCAGTCTGGGTTTGGTTAAAGTGAACTCTGGTTTGGTTCGAACTCATATGTGAACACCACGCTGAGCGGAAACTGCTCCAAAAGCAGAAAGTGGACTATAACACAGGGCATTCTGGGTAAATACAACCAAAACAAAGGTGCTGGATTAGCACTAGCAGGAGAAATGGTTCCTGGCCTTTTACCAAAGACAGAAGAGAATCTTGCAATCGTTCACATCTGACACTCTATTTCTGTTTCCATTTGGAGCAGAAGGAAGTTGTTAGGTGTGTTTTTCAGAGGTTTTTGTGTTGTTTTCTTCAGTGGTTCTTGCACAGCGCCCCCACAGGCGAGGAGGGGAACAGAGTTTGGTTTGACAGTGCAGTGAGAAACAGAATCACAGCAGCTGAAAATGTAATGTGTCCCGAGATGCATTCAAAAGCTGCAGGTCAGGTTTGGTTTAGGCCCCGTATGACTTTGACGCAAACTTTCTAACAGTTTTGACATTTTCCTGTGGGCTTGAAGAAAAGATCAGCAGGTCACATTAATTAGCAGCTGTGACTTATGCACTAATATCCGTGATGAATGTTTTGTCAATCCAAGCATGAGAGCTTTGGACAGACTGGCTGATGGCGTCTCTGCAGCAAAGGTCACAAAGCCTCAACGCCTGAACGTTTCAGAAAAACAATCATTTCTCAGCAGGTTCAAACTACTTGAATTAGAGCTGATAGAAATTAACTCGTTTGATGTTTAAGAGGGAGGAACCAGATATTTTCACAGGGTAAATTATTTTCTACACACAACAATTTCCGATTTGGGTGAGAATAAATTTTATTTAATGTTCCTGCTTTCTGAGTGATTTCCTGTCCAGCTATCAATGATTTATTAGTTACTATAGTTTCTTCCAGGACAAATAAACAAACAGGAAGGAGGATGTTGTTGACTTTAGCAGCTGAAACAAACAGAATGTTCTGCATTATTGATGAGAATCTGCTGAGAATGCAGAACAGAACTACAGAACTTTCTGAGCCTCTTTCTCGGTGAGCTGCCTCTGAAATGCTGATTACCCGACTGAGGGGGTCCAGTCTGGTCCTGCAGGACTTCCAGGTTCTGTCATTTGGTTGGTTTCTTGAAAAAAAACAACTTTCCTCTTAGAATTTTGAAACTGAAGTCAAAATTCTGAAAAAGTCAAAAGTTTGAGGGAAAAAAAATCTGAGAAAAAGTCAGAATTCTGAGATTGAAGTCCAACTTTTCAGAAAAAAGCTGGAAATAAATTCTGGGAAAAAGTTTGAATTCTTTCTGTTTTTTCAGTGGCCCTAATTGTCTTCCGTAGAAACTGGTGATAATTGCACTTCCATTTCCTCATGTATCTTGTTTGGCCCCAATCAGAGGCTCTTTGTAATCCAAAGTGATGAAAGAGCAGAGCCGTGTTTTAAAACATGACAACAGTAAACAGAACAAAATCAGTTCCAGCAGTATTATCCCCATATTTCACTGACGAAAATATTTTTATGAAGTCTAAAATAGAGTTTACAATGAAATCATAAATGAAGTGATCACTCTTCAATCATAAACAAGTGAGTTTTATCCTGCAGGTGCATGAGCTGTCTGCTTTGAATTGTTATGAAGGTTTCACAGCTTTGAACAAAAGTTAATTATCTAGAGTGAGGGCATAAACGAAGGTTTGTGACTCATTGTCAGTCTCATGGCATTCCAGTGAAATCGATGGTGTTTGTGGTTTACAGCACCACAGAAAGCTCTATAATTATGTTTTATCTGAAGCATTGCATTTTGTTGTGTCACAGAGAAATGAAATTGAGGGCTGCTGCCACTCTGAGCTCAGCTGGTCTGATGTTGGTTTTTCTGAAAAATCAGCTGCTGTTCAGGAGCTTTGGAGTCAAACATTGTAAACAGAGCTCAGCCTTTTGGAGTCGGGCTGGGAGTTTCGGCTCACCTCCACTCACCTGGCTCTGCTTGGAGGAAGCAGAGCCAGGTGAGTGGAGGAGAACAGCTGCAGCTTCATCAGACTTCCTCCGCCAGGAATCCCAGGCAGCCGCATCGAGTTTTACGTTTCCTAACATGTTTAGTGTATTTTTACACTAAACATGAGCTGGTTTAGTGGGGCTGGTTCTCCAGCCAACGTCCCTGACCAGAGGCGGGGTCCAGAGGCGGAGTCACCCTGACCAGAGGCGGGGTCACCCAGGACAGAGGCGGGGTCACCCTGACCAGACGCGGGGTCACCCTGATCATAGGCGGGGTCTCCCTGACCAGACGCGGGGTCACCCTGATCAGAGGCGGGGTCTCCCAGGCCAGAGGCGGGGTCTCCCTGACCAGAGGTCACCTGGACAGGTGGCCAGTCTGTCACAGGATATTTTAACATCCAGCTCAGCTTCTTCCCTAAACTTTCCTCTTTTCTTTCACACGCAGCACAATAATCTGTGAGAGTGAAGAACAAGGACAGAAAGGGAGGGAAAAACAGATTTAGATGGAGCTGTATGATAATGTTTGATTTGAATCACATCTTTATTGTTGCATTCAGTTTAAATTTACTTCCTTTCAATTTGCAAATTGATTGTTTTCATATTTTACTGTTCCAGCCACGAGTTTAATGCATTTTATTGGGGTTTCATGACAGAGCAGAACTTTGTACACAGTCTGTTACAAATGAATCCACTGCAACCAGTTTCAGCTAATTAGCAAATAGAGCCCAGTTTGTGTACTTTATTCTCAGAACAAATGCAGCTGTCAGGTGGAGGTGAACATTAGAATAAGAAAAACAATGTTTATTCAAATCCAGCTCTGCTTATTTCTGCCAATGTTTTAAACACAGTTAATCTTTAGTTTGTATTTAATATATGGAACATAAACATGGCAAAATATGATTTACGCCCTTCATTCAAAACGTTGTGCAGTTATGCTTTTCTTTATTAGAATAATGCTGCACAAGCATTATGCTTCTATTAATTAGCCTATGTTGAGTCAATCCAGGCTTAAATCTTATTGTCATGATTTTCAAAGTTATTTTTCACAAACACTTGATGGAATTTGAGTTATTTTAAAACACTAATATTCAAAATTGTAAGTCTTTACATGTGGAAAGTTGGTAGAAACATAATCTAGAAATATGCAATGTGATTAATTCATATGGGGGAGTTAAATATATGTGCTAACTAATTAACCACAGATTATTTTTCAGATTTATTTAGGCTTTTTTAACTTGTCCTCAGCATCCTGCAGCTGCAGGGATGAAAGGAGGCTCAGTGTTTGGCGCCTTGTCAGAACAAATGTCACTTTCTGGCTCATCTTCCTCCGAGGCTCTTCTGGGTTTCATTTGAAACCTTTTCTGATCTTTTATTTTCTGACCAGCCTGAGGATGCTTGATGTCATCTATCACCTCCAGCTCAGTTAAACGCATTTTAAAGAATACAGCCACTCCGCTGCTTTACAAAACAACAGGATTTTATTATTATGACACATAAAACATTGAGCTGAAACAAAACTCCACGGATGGAAGGAATAATATTGCTGGTTTGACATTACAGTGTGCTTGTGGTCCCACAGGTTGAGTTTATTGAGGTGGAAGTAAATATTTACAGAAACTCTATGATATTCTTATCCTCAAGTCGTTTTATGTAGAATAACACGGAATGTTTTACTCCTAATAATACACTTTCTACAGTTTTTTGCTGTGAGTGTTGGACAGTCGCTCCAGCTGCGCAATAAATAAAAACAATCTGAGCGTAATTACAAAGGGATTCAGTGAAAGTTTTCTCTTCTACATTCCGGTCCGCAGAGGCTCATAAGCACTTCAGCAGGAAGAAGTTGCAGAAAGCTCCCCGGGGACAGTCGCACATCTTCCCGATTCGTGCGCCTTTCCTCACCGCGCACTGCTCTCCAACATCACACTGACGAGGAGGCAAAGACAGAACATGTTTAAATTATAAACTCATGTATGAAAAGTTTGGTGAAAGATAAAATGCGCGTTTTGCATCTACCGTTGGGACTTGACCAAATTTCTTTTCCCACGATGGAAGTCGTTTAGCCTGCAGCTTTTCAAGAACTTCTTGGAGAGCTCCAAGCTGCGAGGAAACAAAAGTCCAGATGCAAAATGTCATTATTTGCACTTTAAAAACTATCATTTACGCCATTTTACTTTTAATTGGGCATAAATAAAAGTTTAAGTGAAAAAATCTCAAGTGAAAAATTGCGTAAATATATATAAATATCCAGGGTTTTGCAAGGACTCACCAGCTGCTTCTCGCTGGTCAGGTTCGGTCCTTTGGGGTAGAAGTCCCGCAGCGCCCTGGGGCTCAGCTCCTCCTCGGACTCCGCATCCAGCAGCCCCTGCGCTCCGGCTCCGGCGGCGCCGGCGGAGAGCAGCAGCAGCGCGCAGAGGAGCGCCCCGCTCAGCAGCCTGGAGCTCAGCAGTCTGGAGCTCTGCAGTCTGGAGCTCTGCATGGTCCCGGTGCGCAGCAACATGTGGCCCTTTACCCCGATGTCAGATAGTACTCAGCTCCGCACGACAAACACCTTTTTATGGGAGATGCTCCATCTGCTTGCTCCACCTTATTCTTTGATTTTTTTTACCCCCCTCTTTATGTCATGCGTAACAGCCGCCTTGGGTGAGTCATCCCGTAAAAGTTGCTGGGCAAAAAAGAAGTCAACAATAACAGCAGGGGGTCGTTACCGACAGAGTAATGGATTACTTGGTAATGCAGCTTCATGTAAACAGTTGGTTCTCAGCTAACCAGATTATCTCAAACCAGCAGTAAAACATTTCATCTTTAAAATGACCCTAAAAATCCCCCAGCAGCTGCTTTCCATTAACCATGAAACTGCTCAAAGTGAAAAGAGGAAAATTAACAACAATGAAAAAAACTCACATTGTTCGATTAAAAAAAGGTTTTACGCTGAGCTAATGTGTTTTTAATGTATTGAAATAGATGGTAAATCTGCAAAGTAAACATTTCTTTCTGTCACATCAGTCACGTGATCGGCAGCCGGATGTTGCTACTGGCGCAAACTGCGAAGAAGACAGGAAGAAGTTTTTAAATGCTTCTAATGACTTGTTGCTCGAATAAGTTTATTCATGTGTGATTTAAACTGTTTCTTATTTTATGGAAATAATTGTGTTTCTTTAGCAGAATATTAACGAAGATCTGCACATATTTTAATAGAAACACAATTAGTGAGATGTTTTAATCCTCATTACATCAGGTGAAGCTCTGTTAGATGCATTTAAACTGTCTCAGGTTATTCTAGTGCAAATGATCCAGATTTAAACGTCTTAATCTTCCTTTGTTCCATCACATTTTCAATAGGTTGCTGTCTGATATGCAAAATAATTCCTCTCAAGCTTGAAATTAGTCTTCAGGCTCTGAAAAGTGGCTGATAGATGTGTCCATAGCTCCATTTCTAATATAACTATTAGCGAAATTCTGCTAAATAAACACAATTTTGCCATTACAGTGCATGTAAGTTTGTTCCCACTGTAAGTTATTGAAAACATGTTGCACCATCTTCCTCCTGCCACTTCCTGCTGTTTTCTTCGTCGTTTCCTGCAGCAGTAACATCTGGTTGTTGATCATGTGAAAAAAGTGATTCTGTTGCAGTTTTGTGAAATATTACTTTTAATCAAAAAATGTTAGTTTTTGCATCTGTGTGTTTCCATCAAGTAAATTTGTTTTCATAATTCAAATGTTTTTAATTATATGGTCAAGGGAAATGCAGCAGCTGATGATCAGTTAATTAATTGCACCTTTCTGTTTTATACAGAGGCAGAGAGGCTGGATTTGTTTTCCTGCATTGCAAAAAATACTGAATATTACCAAATATCTTTGGTCTAATTTCTACTGCAAATATCTTGGCCCACTTGAAATACGACAAAACTACCTCATAAGTAACTTTTAAGCAAGATATAGGAGCTTGTAAGTCAATAATTTATTAATATTGATGGAAAAGCTCTGGTTCCATTGGCAGATTATTTCACTTGTAAAATGGGAAGAATTTCATTTTATAAGTGAAATAATTACCAAGCTTATCTGGAACTTTTCCATCAATCTGAACAAATTATTAACTTTAAACAAGCTCCTATATCTTGCTTAATAGTTACTTCTCAGGTAGTTTTGCCAAGATATTTGCAGTAAGACGTAAACAGAAATAGCTGGTCAGCTGTAGTGTTTTTGCAGCGGATGCCTCTATTCAGCATAGAGCTGCTGTTTACCTTCCTCTGACTTGGAAACGAGTTTATTTACTCCATGCCAGCCTGTATTTGTTTACATGTGAAGCGTTCACTCAGCGAAGTCGACGTTTTCTTTTCTGCTCATTTATTGTAAGGAGTGCAGTCTGCAGAGAGTCGAGTCTAATCACCTAATGACCTCAGCGGTGCAGAGGAGCAAACCAGAGCGTGGAAGCGTCTCCAGAACCGAGCCTTTGACTGTAAACGACGAACCGCACAAAAAGCTAATGAAGTCATGTTTGTGAATGAAATGGCCCGGTTGTCCTGAATGAAACGTTAAATTGGCGTCTCAGTCGTTGAAGCCGGTGTGGGGAGGGAGACGTGAGTCATGCAGCTTCAGGCTCAATCAAAGCTTCCTGCTCTTCTATCCATCAGCTCTGAATCCAGCAGTCAGCGCCGGGTTTAATGCTGGATCACTGCAGAACGGGACGAAGGAACCACTGGAGCAGCAGCAAGCAGAGGACAACATGCAGCCGTGTTGCAGCAGGGCAGAGAGTCCAGCTCTGCTTTTAACACATCGTTTGCATTTTGGGTTTTTATTCCCTTCAGCTTCAATTTATCTGGTTATTTTAGTCTTTAATATTTGAACTGCCATCAATTTATGCTTCCCCTGATAAACTGCAATTATTTTATCAGAGTTTATTTCATAATAAGGTTGTCTCTTGGGAAGAGTTGGTAGTAACTACTTACATTTACTCAATTACCTTTACTTGAGTAACGTTTTTGAAAAAAATACTTTTGGGAGTATTTTTACTACGCTGTACTTATTACTCTTACTTGAGTAACATTTCTGAATTCTCCACCCACTTAATGAAAGACGAAGATGTTTTAACCAAAAATTCACCAGACTCACACCTGCAGTTTAAATACTTGTGCATTTGCAGGTTTTGTGCAGCAGTTCGTCCTTGTACTAAACTTTCTGTGCGTATTCTTGTTGTGTCTTGTCGTGCGCTGGCTGTTTCTCTGCAGGCTCCTGAGGCTCACCTGCACCTTCAGCTCTCATTCAGGCGAAGCTGTGGAGAGCGTTCAGGTCTGTGAGTACCTGGGAATTATGGCTGGCAAGAAGATGACTGAAAACTCAGATTTTAAAACATTCTGATATGTTATTGATTTTTAACTTTTTTGCCAATGTTGTTGTGTGATTGCATGTTTTGTTAAACAGTTTTATTGAAGACAATGTAGTGTTAAGAAAAAAACATTTTGAGAATAAAGTCTAACTAATATGAGAATAACATTTTAATATTATGACTTTATTCTTGTATTATTTAGACTTTACTCTCATATTTTTTAATATTATGAGTTTATTCTAATTTTTTATTTCTCAGTTTGAAAAGTTTTGACTTTTGAAATTTTCTAGAAAATCTCTGAGATGAATCTCAGAATTTCAGGCTCTTTTGGAGGAAACGTGCTCCTGCCTATTATGGCTCTAACACGTCGTTGTGCTGCTTCCCTTTTCCACCTGTTTGTCTAACGGATCACCACCATCCTGAAAAGAGAAACGCTCACCTTCCTCTACGCCTCCCCCAGCCTGACACTTCATCGAAATATAATCAGGCCTCATTTTATTTCTAATTCATTACAGTGTTTTCCCCTTTTATAAGACCTTAAATCCTTCAAAGTTCTTCTTCTTCCCCGCTGCAGCGTGTGTCTGAGCCTGGTGAGTTAACACTAACTGACAGGGAGTCTAATGAGCTCTGCCTGCAGTATCTCCTGCAGCTATCAGCCCAAGAAGCATCCAATCAAGCTGTTTGTCTGTCCGTCTCTGTTTGTGCTGCAGTTATACATTAATTCATCATGTTGGACCTACAGCTGATTTGCCTCTCATTGCATCAATCAAGCCTCTTTTAAAGAAACCTAATCTAGTGCTTTGATAATAAGTGATGACAGGTACATGTCTGACCCGACATTTTTAAGAGATTTCACCATAAAAACGGCCATTTTTGGACTATTTTGAGTTATTTGGTCAATTTAAACCTGAGAAAACAAAACAAGGATCAAATCTGGAGATCATCAAAGCTACATTCTTGCGTATATATGCATATATATATAGATGTATATACTCAATTTGAAAGTCTTGTTTCAGGAATAGCAGCTTCAATAAAATGATCAGAATATAAATAAAAAACAGTCTGATTGTTTCCTTAAGTGCCTGAGGGATCTAATTAGCATCATACCTAATGAAATATACAATGTTCAAATGTGTAATCTCTAAGAAGTTGAACATCTAATTGACAGCAAAACCTCGCTTTGCGATCCTAAAAATGTGAGGTTAGAAATGTGGCTAAAGACCAAAAAACAAAAAAAAATGGTGTCACCATGGATTCAGTTTAATTTGAACTAATCATGTCTATTACTAAATCAGTTAATACCAACCACTAAATATTGTCAGAATAAAATGTTTTCCATCTGAGATCTGATGGGTGTCTATTTGCAGGAGATCAGATTACCTTCACATGCTGCTCATCAACACCAAGAAATGAGATATTTCATTAAATACTTGACCTTGGTTGATAAATCACTGGACCTGCTAAACAAAGTGAGGCAGGATTTAGTTACAGTTGTCATTAACTCTGAAATAAACTTTTGGTTTAGATTTGTTCATTTCTATCACATCTTTACTTCTTATGTGTTTTTAATGTGTTGCATCTCCTATAAAACACGTTGAATGACTCTGAGTTGATGCTGCAGCAAAAATAAAACCTCCTTCTTCTTTTTTTCATTTGATCTTTTCTGACATCAACACCCACTACTCCAGTATCGGAAAAATAACAGCTTTATTTTTGACCTCATATCTCGCAAAGGTCATCCTATCAAAAGCTAAAAAAAAAAAGAAATGTGGGTCTCTTTTAGCCTGACCCGCCGATGCGGCTGCTTTTGAAAAATGAGGAAGGAAAGACACAATGATCAAATAATCCAGGTAGTTTGTTTAACTATATATAAAGTATTTCTGTTGTTGCAGGTCAAATGCAGAAGATAATCCCCCATGTTTGATTCCCTGAAACAGGAGAGTAAAAATAATTTCCATTTTCTGCCGCAGTGAAATCATAAATGTTCTCCAAGGGTCAGTTATCCCAGAATGCATATTATGCATGTGTTTAAATTTAGCTATATTTAGTTTTCAAACTAAACATTTCACTTTCAAATTAAATATTTAGTTAGAAACAAAATATTGCTTGCTAAATATTTAGTTTGGAAAATAAATATTTAGTTTGCAAACTAAATATTTAAGTCTTTTCTGCTGACATCCGTCTTATTTACCTAAAAACCAATATCTAACATCTTGCTGAAAAGTTGTTTGAAAGTTAGTTTTGCATCATTTCAAGTGTAAAAAGATATTTGCACAAGAAACTAGACAAAGTGTATTTATATTTTGTTTCTTTGAAGTTTGACGCTCAGTTCAGGTTTGCTGCTCCTGTAAGTTTAAAATCAACACTGGTATAATGTAAGCTAATTACAAATCATGCTAATGTTAGCACCGTTGTTACTCAAAGCATCGTAGGAATAAAGACGCATCTGCAGCTGACATGTTGGTCAACTGGGCCCCAAAAAGCCTCAGACCGGCCCTGTTTGAGGGCTATGACATGGGAAGGTTTGGGTTTAGACCTGCAGAGAAAGATGGCGGATTAAAAGTTATAGTTTTGATCAGTGAAGCATAACTTCCAGGATTATTCTCACATCAATTTGACGTCTGGCAGGTTCTCTTGTTAGCAGCAGAGAACACCTCCAGTGGAAGAGCTTCAGCCGTCCTGCATGAACCCGCCGGATCTCACATGTAGGCAGGAAGTGTGTCCTCCTTCCTGATTGGTCGGCCGTTAACGTGGTGACTCATCACTAATTGCTGCATCTCGAGTCCCACGAGTCGTTTGAGCAGGAATAAGACCAGCATGATTAATGAGCATCATTACAGCGCCGGTGTCACGTCGCCGCAACGCAAACTTCACCGGCAGCGTCACAACTAATTTCATGACTGAGTGACTCATCAGTGTAGCTGCCATGAAAACAGACATGGTTTCAAGGCGTTTCTGCCATTTACACCCGGATGGTGCTGCTGTTGGTGGATTATTAAGACAATGCCTGGGGTTAGTTGTTATTTTACTGATCTTTGAGGAACAAACTCTCCCTCTGATTGGCTGCCTTCTGGACATCAGTGTTACTATTGATCGGTGTTATTATTGGTTTGTCTAGAAAAGATGTGTTATGTTTCCATGAGTCACAGATATAAACAACAATAAAGCTCCAACAAAACATCCGTCCATCTATCTGTCTGCATGTCCATCCATCCATTCATTGCACACAAATACACACCACACTTTTCAGATTTTGTATGTAGATGCTTTATTTTCCTTACATTGATGCACGACTTTATGTTGATTTATGATTTAATTTTTTGTCTCTGTTCCTTTTTCTCTCTTTGTTTTCAGCCTTTAATCTTTTCCAAGAATTAAAATAAATGTTTAAAATAACCTGCAGGGTGTCAGACCTCCAGCAGACATCTTTCCATCTGTAATTTCATTTGTAATTTTCTTCTTTGTGACCCAAGACTCCAACAACTCAGCTGCTCAACTGGATGCTTAAAAGTTTCCATTAACAGGCGTGAAATGAACACAGACCTGGAAATTCAAACCAGAGGCTGATTTGCACAGCATAAATTGAGTTTTTTACACTTAATATCATTTTTTAAGAATGTATTTAGTATTCCTCGAAGCAAAACAGAAACAAGTTTGACTTGATTATTAATATCTTGAAGCTCTTTCATAACAGATTTACCATGAATCAGATTAAAATGGGCAAAAGTTTCCAAACCAGATTGTTGATTATTGACAATATTTGGATTATGACCCAAAATTTGAGTTTTTGCTTTTGTCTTCTTTTGACAAAATAGCTTATAAGAAACTTTCCAACAGGAAATATGATCTTGTTTTCAGTAAATAATTTATTAGTATTGATGAAAAATGATGAGTTCTTTGCAGATTATTTCACATACAGACATTTTTCCTCTTATAAGTGAAATGATCTTCCAGTCTAACTAGAACTTTTTAATCAATATTAAGGAATTATTTACTCATAAAAACTAATAAAAATATTTCTTTTAATTTTAGTTTTGTTTTAATTCAAGTGTAAAGTGTTTTAGTTTGCACTAAAAACTCAACAGAATCTCTTGGTCAGATGTTTTGCAGTGTAATTCCTCCATCAATATTATAACCAACATCATTCAGCACATTATTCCTCATCAGAGCTTGATTTTGTTTTTCCCAAAATATTTTATTAAACTTTGTCTTTATTCTTTATACGTTCCTTTGTTTAAGTTTTAAAGAGTTTCCTGTTAATAAAAGAATATGAAAAATAAATCCTTTTTATTTTTTCATTTAATTTTTTCCCCAATATTCCAATTAAAATGAGAGAAACGTTTCGTCGAGGTGTGACATGAGTCTTTATATTTCTATTACAGGTTTGCAGAGTCTTCCTGTTCATTATAGGCTTTCTGTCTGAATGATGAGCTGAACGTGGCGTCCTGCAGCCTGCAGGCTCGTCTCGTCCAGCTGACCTCCCATGTCTCCTCCAGTTGCCAGTTATGGCTCTGAAAAGCCTGAAATATTTCTGCCAGTATTGATTTCTTTTGCTCCTTTGACTGGCAACCGATGGCTTCGTATCTGTGGACAATCTGAGAAACGGCAGATTGGAATTGATTTAATTCCCAGTTGAGTCGGAGCAAAGTTCGGACGTTTCAGGATTCATTGGTTTGTTTTGTAACACGATACGGATTGAGCTGATTAACTTGTATTCATCTGTTTTTCATCTACAAAATGATTTATTGTTCATATACATAATAAATACTAACTAAGTTTAAGCTGAAATGTTAGATTTGTCTCCTAATTGCCTAATTTATAACGTTCTCTGGAGAAACTCGTAATAGGTTGTCGTAAAATGAATCAATAATAATCTGTGTATTCAATAATTAAGGTATGCTGTTTTCTAATGGAAATGTTTCAATCAACTGCTTGAATTATTTCAGAGTCCAGGAAAAACCTTTTTGTCAGCTCTTGATTTCAAACACAAAGTAGAAAAATGAAAAAGATCCATTTTAAACGTAAAGCTTCACAAAACAAAAACAAATAAAACTGATAATTTCTTCAAATCCTTTTGATAATTTCATTATTTTTCATTTATGTTTATTTCATTTCTTTGAGCTTATTTTCTTGATTTTTTGTGTATGTGGATTTATTAGTTTATTTATTCTTAGTCTGTGGTTTGTAGCGCAGCTGAACTTCGTCTGCAGATATTACAATTAATCCAAACATTTTATTTATTCATCAAATATTACAGAAAAGATTTGATGAGCTTAATTAAAAACAAGTTGAGCTGTCCAATTAAGAGCAAGGAAACATCTGAACCTGGCTCTTATGGAAAAGAAGACTCTGCAGCTGTCAAAGGAATGGGAACAAAATAATCTGTCAGTGGTTGAAGTTTTGCACTTCATGCCATCAGAGGTGAGAATGATTTATCTCAGCTGTTTAAATGAGCTTCATGATAAATAAGTAATATGCTTTTAAATAAAAATGCATTGTATTGCATTAGTTTTTAATTCTGGGACTGAACTAAAGACAGTTTTCTCTGGGATGGCAGACTATCAGTGAGTCTTTGCTGTTGTGGCTGTTAAGATAAACTGTCTTTGGACTGAATGTGGATGCTGCAGAGGAAACATGGAAAGGTGAAGGATCGTCTTGGAGATGTGCAATTATTGAAATTAAAGAAGATTTAATGGAAGGATTCATAAAACATCTGAACTTTGCTGGTTTGTTAAATGCTTCCTAAAGAAGTGCCCTTTCTGAGAACCTCACATTTCCTTTAAATGTTAACAGCCATCTGTTACGAAAGCCAAACACTCCAACTCTGTTAAAAGCAGCAGAAAAGTAAGTTTTCCTTTGCTCCTGTGGGTTTGTTGCGCGTAAGACTGCAGGCGGGCGTATTTTTGTATTTCTGGACACAAACATGTTATGCAGAGAAGCAGCAGGGATGAGGGAAAAAAATCCTCTCATTGCAGGGAAAAATGTCACTAGAATTTCTGCACACTGCAATTACACAAGGATGAACAGTGTGCATTATTTAAGGACAAATGTTCACCGTGTAGGCAGACAGAAGCGAAAAGGTTGCAAACCCGCAACCCTTAATTACCTCACAATGACGCACAGGGCTGACAGAGCGAAACGTTATTTACTCATCCTTTGTCCCCCTGGATTCAAAAGCTATGGGTGGAGTTCAGCACTTCTCCTCCAAAAGGAGTTTATTGTTCATAGAAAGTCAATTATTTCTCTGCTCTTTTAAAATTCCTAGCCTTGAAAGCTGAAACATTAATCTTGTGACGGAGGATCAAAGCCGCCTCATCATCCCTTTAACAGGCTTGAAATGCTCTGCAGAAACACTCTGAGTCCCCATCACGCCTGGCAGCCTGTAGAGGACTCATGACTTATTGGTGAGGACTGACAGGTTATGCAATAATTATTTCCTCCACCCACTCAGGTCTGCAACAGATTCCTTCACGCAACAGAACATGTCAAATAATGAGACTTTAATGACAGAGTAAGACTCATATCAAAGGGTTTCTTTCCTTCTGAGGCTGATTGGGTGTGTTAAATATTCTGATTAAGGACAAATAATGGAAGAAAAAGTGGCAAAAGTTGCTGTGATGACATTTTTTATATTTTTATCTTAAGGATGAGCTTTTCTTTTTGCTCCGGAACAGGAGTGAGAGATGCTACTGCTGCAGTTGGAGCCCAAACCGAAAGCTGCTCTCTGCTGATAATTGTGTGAGCAGAAAAGCTGCATGAATCCTGCTGAGTTAAAACACCTCGTCAAACCTGATTCACTGCAGACGAACGACCAGGAGCAGAAAAAAAAACAGGCAGGTTTTCATGTGTGCTTACAATCATTACCATTTCATGCTGATTAGGTTCCTGCTTGATCAGATTTTTAATCTTATTGGGATTTTTCCAGGATTATTTTGGGTTTTTGTGTGGAGTAATCAGAAGCACTCAGTATCTTACATACGACAAACCTGGAGGTTACGGTGGCCTCAGTTTGAAGAAGACATAATTCATATGTGACGTCACACCTCCACTAACTTTGTAACTGACAGCCATCTTGGCAGGCAGTTGCTATGGAGTTGCTATGACAACAACGAAGAAGCCACAAGCTCAGAGGTAGCTCTCGTCTTGTTCCTGTCTAACATATAAACAATATAAGTACATTTCAACTACTCTGAGGACTCTACCATTCTCTGTGTAATGCTAAGATAAATATCAGTGATATTTACTGCAGCACTTACTAACGAACTAGCAAAGTTAGCTTAGTTAATGTAGCTTTTGTCTGCTAGCTAAGACAGACATGTAGCCTATGTGGCAACCAAAGATGGCAGATAAATGGTCATTTAGCAGCATGTTCATGAGGATTATTAGCATCACTAAGACCCTCCTCCTCACTCTGATTGGTTGCTTTTGTTTGATTGGAGGAAATCGATCTTATCAGATTATCTGTATCACATTAAATTGTCACAACATGGGGACAGTTTTAACAAATATGTTAAAAATTTTTAAATCAATATTACATATTGCTGCTTTATGGTCATTTTTGTATTATAAATTTGTTCATGATCTTCATGCGTTCTAATGTTTTCACAAAAATTAAGAACCCCGAGATAAAATGGTAATTACAATTTAAAAATAAATAAATGAGAATGTACAGAGGAAGATGCTGGTGCAGGATGAATTTAGCAGCAACTCTTTGCTTTTAGCTTATTAAAATGTTCTTATGAGCAGGTTTAACCTTTTCATTTCTCCAAATATAAGTTCACAAAACATGAAAACTTTGAGCTTGACGTCAAATTAAAGCAGATTAGCTGCCATGTTACACAAACATCATGTTTCATATCACTGCACATGATGAAGGAAGTAAATCCAACGCATGGCTGATGCTGCAACAGCTCTACTGGAACGACTGGATTAATGAGACACAAACACAACAATATGGAAAAATATGTAAATAAATAAACACAATATTTCTTCAGCTGATTTTCATGAGCCTCAAAAATAATGAAGTTTGATGAAAAAATTAAACTTTTCAAAAAGGTTGAAGGTTTTTGACTTTGGATGGATGGATGGATGGATGGATGGATGGATGGATGGATGGATGGATGGATGGATGGATGGATGGATGGATGGATGGATGGATGGATGGATGGATGGATGGATGGATGGATGGATGGATGGATGGATGGATGGATGGATGGATGGATGGATGATGGATATGATGATGAGGATGATGATGGTATTGATTGGTGCGGTCGCGCGCGCATCATTATCACGCGCACGAGCACTGAGCGGTCCTGCGAGCACGTGTATCTCGGGTTTGTGTCGGTCATATCTTTTATGAAGAACTCAACCTGGACCCGTTGTGCAGCTTGCTCATGAGTCTGCACCGGGCTACGGAAGCCTAACTGTGACATATCACCACAGTGTCCAGACTGAAGAGCAGCAGCTGTTTCCACTTGGAGAGGATAATAATCAAAGCAGCTGAAGCCCGCAGTCAGCGTTTCCTTCATCTGATGAAAGGAGGATTTCACCTCCTGGGAGAGGACACTTATAGAGTCTCCCACAGCAGAATATATAGATAAATACATATATTTATAATAAATAAATAAATCAGAGCCCTGGTTATATTTATGCAGGTTCTGCTTTTTTAGTCAAACTCTAATCTGAGTTCAGGAAAATCATAAAACATGCTGACTCAGTAAAAGCGGGGAAACTTTGTGAGCACAGCAAGGCTTTGCTTTCGGCTTCATCCTCCTAAATGTGTCTGACGGCTGATTCTGCTGCTGCTGAACAACCCAGTTTTCCTTCACCTGAACAGGAAAAGGTCGAGCAGAAACTAATATTTCCTCAGCGAGGCGCCGAAATGTCAGAACGGCTGGAAGAAATGAGGATGAACAGCGAAACTCAGTCACTCATCCTGTTTTAGATACTCTTAAATGATTCACATCATTATTGAGAGACTGTTCTATAAAATATAGCAGTATAAAAGAGTTCATCCTTAACACAGATCTGTGCAGACGTGCACTGTAAATCCTAACATTGTCACAACGTTCAGCTACTCAATTCATTTGAGGAAACCGATTACTGGAAAATTATGGAAATGTAGCGTCAAAAGTCTAAACTTAAAAAAAAATAGAAATTTTGAGATTCAGATCAGAAATTTTGAAGAAAAAAACAAGAAATTTTCTTATAAAAGTCAGAATTTTTTGAAAAAACAAAAATTTTAAATCAATCTCAGATTATGTTTTAGAAAAACATGGAAATGTCTGAATTTGAAAGTCAAAATTTTCTAGAAAAAACTGAACAATTTTGAAATTGATCTCTAATTATAAACTTATTGACTTTTCAAACTTAGAAATATCCAGGAAAAGGTTTTTTTCTAAGTTATTTATTATATTTATCTCAGAAAACTCTGAGAAACTTTCTGAGATTAATCTCAAACTTTGGCAGAAATATCATTTTTTCTTCTATCTACAGTCAGTGGCTCCAATGCTCATTTGGCCCTTCAGCCATGGGGCCGACATGCAATCGCAGCAGAATGCTGAGTTTGTAAAAGTCGTTCATTCACCAGGAGCCATTAAAACCATCCTTCACACCAACACATAAAACCAAAATAAACGCTGTTCAACCAGCATCCAGAGCCAATCACAGGCCCTGAATAATTGATCCCAGATGTCGGCTGATGTAATGAAGACATTCGTCACCCGCTGCGGGACCTGAGGACAGTATTCCTGTAAAGTCCCAACACAAAGCGGCCTCAGCTCCCCGTTACTGCGTCACCTGCGTCACCGCGCCAGGTCGCGTCCAGGTGAGGTCCAAACACAACCCGGTCCTGAAAGACGCGCGTCGTTATTCAGCCGCTGCGCGGACATTAAAAACATGTCGATAAAAAGCTTTAAGAGGAAACGCGCTGGTCGCTTCCTTTGCCCTTTCCTAGGGCTGAAGTTGCCATGGTAACCTGCGCCTTTGTTTAGGGTCTCATTTTGCTGCTTACATTTCTGCGTTTTCATTTCTGCGTTTTCATTTCTGCATTAAGAACTGCGACCATAACTGGAGGTCTGACTGACCAGAGCAGATCCTGTGGCACAGAGACAAACCTGAAACTTTGGCCTTTATTAGTATTATTATGTTTTCTGAAGATATAAAAACCTGGAATTCATTTCACTTCTATGCAAAAAAGTAAGATTAATGGTTGAGCCAATTTACCAGTTTTAAACATTAAGAGGCTGAATGATGTTTTATTCTTGCTTTGATCTTTCTCTCATTTAGTAAAGTGAGATAGATAGATAGATAGATAGATAGATAGATAGATAGATAGATAGATAGATAGATAGATAGATAGATAGATAGATAGATAGATAGATAGATAGATAGATAGATAGATAGATAGATAGATAGATAGATAGATAGATAGATAGATAAAACACAAGTAACTAAGATGTGGAGGCTTGTTTTTGTTTTAAGTAAGTAATTCCTTAATATTGATTATACTGCATATTATTTCACTTATAGAACAAGATGTTTTCCCATGTTATGAGTGAAATTATCTGCCAATAAAACTTCCAGTTTTCATCAACATGAAGAAGTTATTGACTTAAAACAAGCCCCTAACTTTCAGGTACTAATTTTAATTTTTTTATTGTTTGAAATTTATAATTTCTGTTCTGACAAAATGAGAAAATAAAGTGATACAACTTATAAAAAAAAGATGTAATGAAAAAAGCTTTGAAGTTTCACATGTTTAGGTCAAAGAGCCGTTAAGGTTTGTGTCTAATGTGACTTTTTTCAGCATAAAAGCTCAAATCAACTGGGATTCTGGATCCAGTGACGTCAGAGCTGATGGGTGAACTGGTGTTTTAAACTTCATCAGTGGAGCCACCTGCTGCGGGGCGCCATGTTTTCCTGCTCCTTGTTTTCCTCCACATTTCTGCTGAAGAGCAGCCAACTTTACCAAACGCTTTTGTAAAGAAACAGCGCCATCTTCTGGTCGGAATGAGCAGTTGATGCATTCAAAAGGAAAACATTCATTTTTTGTTGCGCATCCATCTGGTTTGATCTGAAGATGAAAGTTTTAAATCCTTGAGTTATATTTAAATGAATGGACTCGCAGCATTCATAATGAACAGACAGAAGCTCATTTTGCGTTTCGCTGGGAGATGTGATGGATTCGCTTCATAAGCGCAGTCACTCATGAGTTGAACATATTTTGCATATTTAAAGCAAAGTGCCAAACCAACGCAACACGAGTTGTTCTGGGAGATTCAAAGCCATTAAAACAGCAAAACAAATCTGAGCAAAAACACTTCAAACTTCGTTCATAAAACATCCTCCCTGCGGACGGGCTGCTGCAGAACTTCCTTCTTAATTCGTCTATGAAACAAAAGTTTGAGTGAGATGAGTTTTACTGTAAAGCGAGGAAATATTGAATTAGTTATCAAAGTAACAAACTGAATGTTTCTGATGAGCGGAGAGGCTTGGATTAACTTCTAATGAAGACAGAAGAATTTTTCATTCCAAAAATGTAATCTCAGATTAGAATCTGAAAAAAATCTAACCTTTAATTTGAGAAAAGAGAATCCAACATTCAGAAATGACAGTCTTTAACGAAATCACTCATCCAGTCCTTCTAATGTAACTGAAGTCATATTTTAATTTAATCTTCTCTATCAGTTTTTAGAAAGACAAATGAATAAAACTGGAAAAAGGAGAAAACATTCAAGCTGATAAAATTATCTCCAAACACTCATAATCTGCGTTTCCAAATGTAAATTTGATAATCTGCAAATTTTGAAAAAAAAGCTACATTTTGCTTTTGTTGTGTTTCCATTAACTAAGAAACACAATTAAAATAAGTCTTTCAAACCATGTTGCAACATCCTCTTCTAACTACTTCCTGTAGTCTTCTTTGTTGCTTCCGCCAGTAGCAACATCTGGTTGTTGACCATTAATTAATCCTTTAACTATGTCTTTATCTGTGTTTCACAGAGAAGTAGCTCCCATAATGAGATCAGCAGTTCCACCAGATGTTTGCTAATTGCTGCTGGCTAGTCTGAAGGAGCTGAGAGGGGAATAGCTGGACTTTGAAGGTGAATCTGCGTCCAACCAGGCGATTTGCACAGCTGAATGGTTGCCATGGAAACTCAATTATACATGAAAAAATCAAGGCTACACTCCAGGTCAGTTTTTGATGATGGAATAAAATCACAACATGATGTAAAGCTCAAAAAGGTTCATTTTACATCATAATGCCCCTTTACGTTTTAGCTGAGGAGCAAGTTGACAGCAGTTCTTTTAGCCATTTTTATGACAATTGTGTTTATTGGAAGAGAATAAATAGAAAATTATTTTCAGATTTCTGAAGCAGTCTTCAAGTTCACAAAGTTTAGCGTTCTCTGTGTGCTGCTGAGATGTAACTTTGACTCGTCGTATTTAAGTTTGCAATATCTTGAGTTGAACACAGATGTGTGATGAGTTTTGTGACGTCATTTGAAATATTTGGAAAGGAACTTTCATCTATCGAAATGTAATTGAAGTTATCTTTAATTATTATTCAGAATGATCCAATTGTAGTGGTGTCTAGTCAAAACTCAGTAGAATGCATACATAAACTGTCAAAACTGATTTTATATTAAAACGGCTTGCCATCGAATCAGTTATGGCCTGATGAGGTCAAAAAATATTCCAGATGTTCTTTAATTTTTGGTTAAATCATCTTTAAATGATCTCTATTGACAAAAGTTTCTGAAGTTAAATCCAAACCAAAACCTGAAAAAGACGTTTGGTGTAAGAAAGAGGAGAGCTGCTGGTATGCATGTTGACATATGTGTTTATTGGACAGGAGGCATCTGCATGCTTCAGGCCGCTGTCAGGAGTGGAAAATACATGCTGGTCCTCAGGCAGCAGCTGCAGCGGCGGCGCATCGAGGAAGACAAATGACGGCGGATGTGGACGGTAATTGGGCGAAGCTGAAGGATGTTCAGCCCTGCAGGAAGTCAGGAGAAACAAAAACTCCTCAGATGCATTTCAGCAGGTAGAAGTTGCAGATGGCGCCTCTTCCGCAGTCGCAGAGCTTCCCGATGCGAGGGCCGAACTTCACGGCACAATGGCCCCCCATCCGGCACTGAGGGGGACAAACAGGCGGTAATACTTTCAAACTTCAGTCAGAACTACATTTTTAAAGCTGCAGCATCTAAATGTTGAGAAGTGGGAAATTTGCTAGAAAAAATCTCAGAAATATTGAGATTAATCTCAGAAATGTTCAAGAGAAAACATTGACAAAGTTTAAAGAGTCAAATATTTTGTAATCTCAAAATATTTCAGAGATTAGTCTAAAAATTTCTGAGTTTTTTATAGCAGTTATTTGACTTTTAAAACAAAGAAATTTACAGTTTTTGTCCTAGAAAAATTCTGAGTTGAATCTAAAAAATTTCTGAGCTTTTTTCAAAGAAACTTCAAACTTTTTTCAAACTCTGATATTTGCTTTCTTCTTCTAGAAAATTTCAGGTTGTTTTCAGATAATCTGTCAATAAAACATGATTTCCTGCATCTCCTTCCTGAGCTACTACTGCAGTCTGCAAAATGCATGACTCCGGGTCAGAATCAACCAGTCAACAATAGGAGGCGGGTCTTAGCGCTGTCAATCAACCTACTGAACGCTGCTCCATCTGCTAATGGTGGAAAGACAACTTACCATATCAGCTGTCATCAGTGGCTATGCTAACTAGCCTTAGCATACATAGCAGGCTATCTTATGGTGAACCAACTGTAGCACAAGAGTGATTGGCAGCAGTAAGACCCGCCTCCTGGCTCTGATTGGTTGTCAATAGCAGTGCTGTATTTCTACAGCTAGAGAATTTGAAGAGATATGTAAAAACATTATTTTATAAAAGTTACATACCGCAGCATTAATGAAGCCTGACGTCTTTTGTCATTTCTGTCTATTATTTCAACTTTTTATTAAACTTTCAAATGTTTTTCCTCTGAATAAATTGAAAGCATAAATCAGAGTCATAAGAAGGAAAATCAGCTGATCATTTTTCATCAGAATAATTAGATCCAGCTCATTAACTCAAGCCGACTCTGTAGTTCCAACGTTGATTGGTTTTCTGAGAGGCTTTCATGGCCTGAAATCAGGCTTTAATCTTTATTTGAGCTGTAATTACAGAGGACTGTTATCTTTTAATTAGTGGCAGCAGGTATGCTTTCCAACAGGCTCCTAATGAACAACGAGCAGAAAGATGTTTGCAGCACAGAATAAATGAGACATAATAAATGGCTGAATGGAGCTTTTAAAATCAGCTGCACTGCATCAGTTTAATGCAGAAAGCGGTGCTCACCAGCGGGATGCTGCCCCGTTTCTCTGTGGAAGAAACCCGGCCCAGCAGAACCTCAAGAGCTTCCACCTGCAAAAACAGCAACAAAAAGATTTTAAAGGTTCAGAGAAATTTATTTACCTGGAGAAGAGAAGAAAAATGTAAAGGAGATGTTATGATTTGCTGTAAATTGAAACGTTTTTCCTCATTGTTTAGTTTAGTATAAATCTGCTGCACAAAAAACTGACATTCATTACTGTGCAAAAGTAATTACATATTAATTATATATATATATATGTGTATATGCATTTTTTGTATTTTGTAGGAATATTTAATATTTCATGGAAAAAAATGACATATTTTAGTTTCTGTTCTCTTGTTTTCTTTTCAATTTTATGTCAAATTATTCATCATTATTAATCTTTTTTATATATTTTTGTTTTTGTTTGGAAATTTTTTCTTGTTTTTATTGATTTATAAAACAGATATTCACAGATTGAATCTTTCTGCAGTCACTTTATGCCTGGTCACTTTATTACTGAAGAGTTATCAGTTTAATCTGTTTCTTAATGGACCACAGAATCGGGATGTGAGCCCCAGCAGAATTATACTTTATTATATTTATTCAGATTGTGAAGTAAATATTCGTCATCCTATCTGTAATGCGCCTCTGGTCGTTCTGCAGCCGGTTGCTTTTTCTATACTGACAGTTTTTTATTAAAAACAAGAAGCTTGATGCAGCCGGATGAACCAAAGCAAATAAAATCATAAAACTATCGATCAGTTTGAAAGATCAAGTTTAATTGTAAATAAATAAATGATTTAAAAATATTTATGCACAATGTGGATTTTGTCATAGAAAACAGCTTTAAGACAAAAGGCAGAGAAATCAGCAGCTCTGAAAATGAAATCCAAATACACAATATGAATAATAATTTAACTCATTTCATACCAAAGCGCTTATAGACTCATCAGACTCTCCTCACTGAGAAACAGAACATTTTACCAACTATTTTTTAGTCTAAGTGCAAATATAACACAAAACTAACTAAAAATTAACCTTTCAGTAGGAAATACCAACTCGGTTCAAATGTATAATTTGTTAATATTAACTTACAAAAATACCAGTGAAACTGGCAGATTATCTAACTTCTATCAAGACATTTTCTGATGTTATAAAGAAAACAATCTATTACTTTTTCATCAATATTTACATGAGCAACTATTTCTTGCTGAAAGCTGATTTGTAAGTTAGTTTTGTCTTATTTCAAGTGAACTAAGATGTTTGCACTAGAAACTACACCAAAAATATTTGGTAAGATTTTGTGTTTTTGCAGTGTAAAAGAATATTTATGACATTTATTTTATTTTGCAGTTTTTTGCTTTAAGATCTTGCAGCTGAAATTCAGCCTGATAGAGGAGCGGAGCAGCATTTCTAAACACATCAGACAATAGATAAAAATCCAGCAAAGTTTCCATCATTTTGGTTTATTACTCAGCCACTGCAAAACCACAACATCTTATCAAGTATTTTTGGTTTAATTTCTTTTGCAAATATCTTAGTAAATAATAAATAAAACAAACTAACTCATAAGTTATTTTCAGGAAGATATAGGACTTTGTTTAAGTAAACAATGCCTTTAAAAAGTGGCAGATTATTTCACTTATAGCATCCAAAAAAGATCCTGTTCCAAATGAACTAATCTGCCAGAGGAACTATGTTTTATTATTTAATATCTGGTGTTTTTGAAGTCACTGACCAGGTCTCGGTCTGCAGCTGGGTCCAGTTTCTCATCCTGGAAGTCGCCTGCGGAGACGTCCGGCGGCGCCTGGCCGTGACTCCGGGCCGACAGCAGGCCGAGGAGCAGCAGAGCCTGGAGCAACCCGGAGCTCTCCATGGTGCTGCAGGAGGAAGAGGAGGAGGAAGATCAGATGGAGGAACGAGGGACCGGCCGCTTCAACAGCAGAAACTCTCTCTCTTGTTTTATGCAGAACGGTGAAGCTCCGCCTGGAAGAGGCCAAAAGGGAGGACAGACTCCAACACTGCAAAACAAGACCAAGTAACTTTGGTTCAGATTTTAGTGCAAAAATCTTTTTACACTTGAAATAAGACAAAAAGAACTTAAGTAACTTTTCAGCAAGATAGGAATTTAAGTTAATTCCTTAATATTGACAGAAAAGTTTTAGCTCCACTGGCTGATAATTTCACTTCTAAGCTGGGAAAACATTTTGCTTCCAGTGAAATTGTTGAATAATCGGCCCGTTGAACTAAAACGTTTTTCATCAAAATTAAGGAATTATTAACTTAAAACTAAGCTTCTGTTTTCAGTTCGTTTTGTCTTATTTCAAGTGTAACAAGATATTTGCACTAGAAACTAGTTTCTGTTTTTAAGGTGAAAGAACAATGGCTTCAAATCAGGGATGTCCAAAGTGTGGTGTGGGGGCCGTTTGAGGCCCTCTGGATGATTGTTGAATATATATGTCAAATATACCTTAGGAAAAATTGACTTCATAATTGAACATCTTGAAATTGGGCCTCTGTCTCTTTAAGAAGCTCCTGCTCTTTCCGAAAGTCGTCCCAACATGGCTCCTTTAACGATGTTTTTACCAGCGTTGCTCTGAGCAGCAGCTCCTATAATGAGCTCAGAGCTCCACAGGTGTTTGCTAATTGCTGCTGGCTAGTCTGAAGGAGCTGAGTGGGGGAGGAGCTGTGCCTCGAAGGCGGAGTTAAGTCCAACCAGACTGAATGGTTACCATGGAGATTACAGGATTTCTCATGCATGAAAGCATCAAGTCAACACTCCAGGTCAGTTTTAACAGGGGAATAACTTTATAACATGATGGAAAGATATAAAAAAAGCCCCAAAAAAGGTTTTAAAAAGTATTTATGTTTTTAAAATGCGACAACTGTGCAAGACATGTTTATATTTTGCATAAACACTGATTTACACATTTCTTTTCTACAAATGTTGGACAAAAACTGCAAAGTACCACCCGCGTTGCTGCTATATGGGTTCACAATACTTGTAGCAAGTATTGTGCTAAGAATGAAAACTTATTATCTATCAGCTTTAGGAAGATCCCCCCCCCCCACCTGCTCATGAATGAAGTTATAGTCTTAAGACAAATATTTTATCCCAGTTTGGTTTATCTTCATTTACTGAGAAAAAGAAAAAAATGTGTCTTTTTATTTGGCTTGTGTAAATTTCTAGTTTTAACTGTATACATATTTTTGTTTCATTGTAATCTTTGTATAACAGGGTATGACACATTGATATTATAAATCTTTAAGATATTTTATCCTGAATGCGAGAAAAATCCACTATAGATTTAAACCCTCTTATATAATGCTTTATATTAATGTGATATATAAAAATAAATTCATATTTAATATATTGACATATTTATATAATATCTATTACATATTTAAATAAATATAGGTTTGTATATTCATATAAATAAATATAATTAGCATTAGGTCAACTGTAAGCTACAGATCCAGTAATGCATTAGTATTTTACTGGACTTCATTTATTAACGGGACGTTTATTTTTACTAAAAGCAGAGTTGCTTCACATTTATGTCCAGTTGTTGGACTTTCACTGAACATCCCAATAAAATAAATGCTTTCTGTTTGTAAAATGTAGCTTTAGGAAGTTTTGCGGTGCAGTTTGTGCACAGAGCAGCAGGGGGCGCCGCTTCTTCAGCCGCTGCGCGCCCTGCGTTTCCTGAAACGCAGAGTTCAGGATTAAGAACACACCCTGCTCCGTGACATCAGTGAGGTTAGAAGAAGCAGAAAAAAGACAGTCTCCGTTCAAACTGTGCAGAAGAGGAAACAAGAGGGCCGAAGGGTCCTGAACGGCTTCTGTCGGAATTTGGCGCAGTGCAGAGTCTGGAAACAGCGGAACAATCCGTGCGCAAAGTTTGAAATCTTCTTGTGAGGCGAGCGGTGGAGCGCGGAGTTTCTCTGAACGCAGGATGTCAACTTCAGACGACGTAGACGGGCAGCGGCCGAGATATGGCTGTAAGTTTCTGATGCTTTGCTTCGTTTCTAATGAATCTGCGCACTTTTCCGACTCTTCTGGCGCAGAGCGGGGCCGCTTGGCGCTCCAGCTCGTTCCTCCTCATGCAAACTCTTAACAGATTCCCTAAAAGTGGCTCCAGCCCTCCAGGTTTGGCTTTTGCCTCTGACAGCGTGTTCACGGCTTTATTACGACTTCCGCGTTTTCTCGGCAGCAGCGCGGAGGGAGGAGGCCTGTTTTCACACTCTGCACAACTTTTCCTTTACAAGTTTTACATTTTCATGGATTAATTTCAGACTGACATGAATCAGGATCCTCAGGAAGCCAGTCCCTCCGGCCGGCGGCGGGTCACCAGCTGGAGGAAATGAATGAACTGATCGATATTCCCAGATTTATTGATCACAGCTTCATAACACACGCTGAAAGCAAACCTTTATTTGGCTTCTGGAGAAACTTTGAGTCATCTGAGCTTTTTCCTGGTTCTCACTCTCCTCCTCTTTCTTCCCAGTATCTCCAGTTGATACATTTGTGGTGAAACATTTTTGGCTTTGAGCCCTAAAATGTTTCCCTTCACTTTAATTTGGGATGTAAAAGCTGCAGCCTCATCAGCTCACTGTAAAAACACAAACCATACCAAGTCTGTTTGTCTAGGTTTTAGTGTAAATATGTTCAATACTGGCTGAAAGTAACTTACAGGAGTTTGTTTTACGTAAACGTTTCCTTAATATTGCTGAAAAAGCAAATCTGCCAAAGGAAGAAGTAAATTATTTGATCAATATCAAGGAATTACTGACTTAATACAAACTTCTGTAAGTTACTTTTGTTTTATTTAAAATATACTAAAATGTTGTCAATAGAAACTAAACCAAAATATTTAGTAATATTTAGTTTTTACAGTGTGATAACTGAACATTTAGCTACATTTAAACATAGTTTTAGTTAGAAATGGTCGTCTGATCCTGTTTTATTGGTTAAATTGGACATTTTCTTGCTATTTAAGTCCCTTGAATTGAGACAAATTGAATTTAAAGTAATTTTTTACGAAGGTGTCTGTGAATTTGATGTTAACTGTTACTGGCTTCAGGAATCCATGTTGCACTGCAAAAACTAAATTTAGACCAAGTATTTTTAGTCAAGAATCTGCTGCAGATATCTTGGATAACTTTAAATAAGTCAAAACAAAGTTTTCAGTTAAACATAAAAGCTTGTTTTAAGTAAATAAATCCTTAATACTGATGTTCTAGTAGTACTAGTTCCTGCCAGATTATTTTACTTGAAACGTGGATTAAAATGTATTTTTATAATGAAATAATCCTGCAGTGGAACTAGAACATTTTCACCAATAAAAATGAATTTTTGACATAAAACATTCTCTAGTTTCTTGCTGAAAAGTTCCCTGTAAGTTAGTTTGTTCTGAAAGGTTTGCAGTAAAACTGCTGGGAAGGTTTTGTGTTTTTGCAGTGTTTGCTCACATGGGGAGCCTGACGTGTGTTGACTGGTCGATGACTAATGGATGAGGTCGCATCTTGTGCAAGATGTTCAGAGAAACCACCTTCCTGGACGAGACGCTTTTTCCCACTCTGGAGTTTTATCTTTAAGTTTAAATTAAACAATCATGATCTGGAGATTCACCGTTAAGTTGTAAGATCAGTTCTGGGCTGATTTCTCTGATTTCTACTGATATTGTGAGGAATCGACTTTTAATCTTGGTCACTAAATGCAACAAAACTAAAAACTATAAATATTTTTGGTTAAAATTTAACTTTGCTGCATTATTTTTCTGGGTTTAAAGAAAGCTTCGATGAAAACCTTGAATAAAAACAAAGTGTTCAGAAAATATCATCAAAAAGAGAAAAGCAAATAAATGAGTAAAAAGTGTTTTGTCTTGTAAAAGGACAACCTGCTTTCAGCCAGCTGACTGGCAAAGCTCAGCTCTTTCTGTTGCATTTCTTTGGATTTTTGTTGCAAACTTTTGTGTTTTGGAAGCAGCAACTTTTTAAAACTTTTGTCTGAACTTTAGTATTTAAAAGCAGGACAATTGAGGCGTAAATGTGAGTTTATTCTTTATCTGGATTCAAAACTGCTTCCGTCAAAGAACCTGCAACTTTTTAAAATCTGTTTATTTATTTATTAATCGATAAATCGTTAACTGGAGCACACTGACTCAATAAAGTTTGTTTGCTGAAAGAAAAACTGAACAGAAATTAAGCGAAAACTGAACAATAATTTTGCATTTAAGATAAAAAGAAATAATTTTCTGTAAAAATGTTTCACCCAAAACTCCTGAAGTGACAGTTTTAGCTTCACTTGGTTTAAATTCAGTAAAAAGATAAAAAAAATTCCAATTAAGCACCTTTTGCTATCCAATTATTATTGATTAATTATTTTTAGATTAACCAAATATTAATATTATTTAATAATCAAGATTGTTTGACTGTTTGAATTATTTTTAAACTGCTACAAATGAATGAATTTGTTTTTTTTTGTAAAAAAAAATTTTTTTGTTTGTTTACATTTTTGTAAACATTTTTTTAATATTGTATGAAAAAGATTCAATGTTTAAATGAACAATGTGGCATTTTGTAGAAGTCTGATTAATGATTGGATCAATCGATTACTAATCAATCGCTGAAGCTCCAGAAAGCAGCGGATCAGTCAAAGTCCAAGTTAAACCTCCTGAAATGCAGCTGTTTTCATCTCTAGGCCTGCTGTGACTTTTTCCTGGACGATAAATTGACCCAGAAGTTTAATGCTGGAGCTCGAAGACATTTTAAATATTCAAAAATAAAACGACACATGAAATGATTTATGAAGTCTGTCTACACAAAATGTCTGCAGTAAAGTCGACGTTTCAGTAAAAGTCTTTGGATAAACTTGGTTTCATCTTTTGTTAAAACCTGGTCTTGTACAATTTTTACCCTGATTACAAAGTTTCCATCTGCCGGAAAAGTTGTATAATTTTTAAATTGCAATTGAGGGGCCGCACAAAATCAGTCCGAGGTCCACAAAAGGCCCGCGGGCCTCACATTGGACACCCCTGACCTGCATGTTTCACATGTGCCTGTATGCTGTGTGCAGCCGTCCTGGATGGCGTGGAGCGGCTCACGGCGGAGGAGATGGACGAGCAGCGGCAGCAGAACATGGCCTACGAATATCTGTGTCACCTGGAGGAAGCCAAAAGGTGAGAGGCTGCAGAACCATGACCTGAACCAGAACCAGAACCAGAACCGCTGTGTTCCATTTTCCACCTGAGGAGACTCCGGTTTGCACTCGGTGAACTCGGTCTCTGTGAAGATCTGAGGATCATCAAGTCATTTCCTGGCTGCTGCAGTTCGTTGGTTTTGGGTTTTCAAGTCTCCCTCTGTTATTGGGAGCTGATGGAGTTTCAGACATGGATCATTTATTGTGATAAATTTAGATTTATTGTTGTGACAAACGTCAAACTAATCGTTCAAACTGTCTGAATGGATCATTTTACAATTTCTTTCCACCATTTGTTCAACTAATAACCAACAGATTTGAAAATATGACTAAATGCATTTAGTTTCCCGTTTTAATGATATAAATCAAACGTCTTTATCCAGTTGGTGTCTTAGAGAAGCAGAAAGTTTTTCAAGAGCAGGATTTGTGTTTGTGGGGCTCTCATTGCTGTGACACACAGTAATAAATAGTTCATATTGTTTCACAACATTAGCACAAACATTGAGGTAAAACCTTAAGTCCATCTTATGTTTCATGCTGGACTTGATGTGACCTGGAATCTGTGCCGTTTCTGTGGATCCCTGCTTCAGATAAACGGCTCTCATTAGGTGTTTGGTGTGAGATACATGATCTATATTTGGTTTCAGATTTGAAATCTGCAGGAAGTTGCAGCGATAGAGAGCATCACGACTAAACTGTGCAGCTCAGTGAGGTGGAAACTTGTGCAAAAATGAAAACTTTGACCTGATCTGAAGAATATTTCATCTAGTGATATTTTTTAATAAACGAGGGAATTCAGGGCGTCTAAAGGGAAACGCAGCTGTGTAAAAACGATAAAACCTCTGAACTAATGGCTGATTGAGGTGGAGTCATGCTTCAGTTTTTTCCCAAACAGGAAGTTCTCAAATATTTACGTCACCAAGTTTTGTACTTAAAGCAAAAACACAAAATCTGACCAGGAATTTCAGGTGTTTTACTGTGAATATTTTAGTTCACTTGAAATGAAACAAAACTAACGAACAAGTAACTTTCAGAGAGATTGGCAGATTATTTCACATATAACTACTGCATTTTCATCAATATGAATAAATTATTGACTAAAACAAAAGTTACTTGTATGTTATTTTTGTCTTCTTTCCAGTTACTGAGCTTCTTGCAGTAGAAACCAGAACAAAAATAGATTTGTGTTTTGCAGTGTGATACCTGAAATGTTGCTCTTTTAAGCAACGGGTTCAGTTTTTGATGAAAGGAATATATAGTAATGATTGTCTGATTGTTTTTTATTGATTAAATTGAAAGTTTTGTCAGTTATCAAAGGCCTGACTGTGAAAACACAAAATCTGACCAAATATTCTTGTTTTTCTAGTGTTGAAATGAGACGAATTAGTTGAAAAGTAACTTCAGTAAGACATGGGAGTTAGTTTTATTAAATGATTCCTTAATATTGATGAAAAAGTTCATCACTAGCAAATTATTTCACTTATAATAGGGTGTCCAAAGTGCAGCCCAGGGCCACTTGGGGCCCTCTCAGATTTTTTGCGGCCCCCAAACTCAAAAATAAATAACATTTGAACTAAATATGAGAAGCAAAACCAGATTCTCATTTATTAACGACTCTGTATTAATCTGGAGCAACTAGAACCACAAACATCAACCTACTTTACTCAATGCAAAACATTCAGACAGTAATCGGCCCCAAAGGTCAGAAACTGAACGCAATTCTGCAAAACCATTTCATGTTTCCGTCTAAAATCTTACTTTATTTATTACTGAGCAGATAAACTTAAAAAAGGCCCAAAATGTTTGAGTTAAGTTACATATTTTGGCCCTGAAGTGTATTAAACGGAAACCATTTCGGCCGTCAGTATTTGCAGCAGAAACCAAAATACTTGGTGGGATTTTGTGTTCTTGTGTTTTTCAATGCACTAACCGGCAGCGCGTTCATGAACGCACTAACCGGCAGCGCGTTCATGAACGCACTAACCGGCAGCGCGTTCATGAACGCACTAACCGGCAGCGCGTTCATGAACGGACTAACCGGCAGCGCGTTCATGAACGGACTACAGCGCATTCATGAACGGACTACCCGGCAGCGCGTTCATGAACGGACTAACCGGCAGCGCGTTCACGAACGGACTAACCGGCAGCGCGTTCATGAACGGACTACAGCGCATTCATGAACGGCAGCGCGTTCATGTTGCTGCTGGTTGGTGAAGTTTAACGCGGCTCTGATTGAGGCTCAGTAACAGACTCAACCAGACGGTTTTATTCTTCCTGTGGGAAATCACAAAGCCTTTCATGTTTTCCTTTCTAACTGCTTTTGATCGGGAGCTTAAACAAACTCTGCTCTGTGTTAATCATATTTCTGTTTAATATTTCAGAAAACCTTTTATTGTGTTGCATGAAAAGCCTCTTTCAGGGATGTTTGATCCTCCCTCTGTTGTTTTCATGAATTCAGACTTTATTGTCCCAAGTCAGTGAAAACAGAGTAAATATCGTGGCTTTAAGAAATTGAGCCGATGCTTCTTTTTAAAATCAATATTAGGAGTTATTGACCTAAAACAAGCTTCTTAGTGCTGATGAAAAGTTATTTGCATGTTGGTTCAAGTGTACTAAGATATTTGCTTGGTGAGATTTAGTGTGTTTACAGTTTGGTCCATCAGAACTGATGCAAAGCGACTCAAACTGGACCTTTGGACGTTGGTGGCGCCGCTGTATGTCGGATCTAAGGAAATTAAAGCTGATAGTTTATCTGCTTGATGTTTGGAAATGACTGCAGGAGCTTTTTTATTCGATGGCTCAAAACTGAAACAACCTTTTCAGTTTTATCTCTTTTATTTTGCAGTTTTTTTTAACTGGAGAGTAAAAATAATCAGATTACTTCTCAATAAAAGTCCCACTAATCACTGCAAGAACACAAAGTCTTACCAAGTATTTTTAGTCTAATTTGTGGTGCAAATATCTTGATGCTCTTAAGATAAAATTAACTTATACGTAACTTTTCAGCTAAATATAGGAGCTTGCTTTTACTAAATAATCCCTTAATATGGCAGATTATCTCACTTATATGAACATATTTCAACATGTTATAAATTAAATCCTCCAGTAGAACCACAACGTTTAAACAAGCTTCTGCATCTTGCCTCAGATAAATGCACTAAAACTAGACCAGAAATGGTTGGTAAGATGAGTTTTTGCAGGGTATTTGATCCATATTGAGCCTGAAATCATGCCCAATGTTACGGTTCAGCAGATATTTAAGATGTTGCATTTAAATTTAGGCCTATAATGCCAGCCTGATGTTAAACGGGGCCAGCAGTGAGTGACGAAGTAGGCGCGGTCGCTCTGTGTCAGCGTGCCGTCGGCTCCGTTGGCACGCAGATGAAAAAAATGTCGGCAGGTTCAAAAGAGGAAGAATCGCGCGAGACAGGAAGTGACTCAGTCCTCTCTGATTTTTTTGGTGTCCCCTCCTCCCCTGAACACACGCACTGTTGCCACAGAAACCTGAGGTTGCCGTGGCGACGGGTTCCGGTGCAAGCTGAAGGCTGCTGTTGCAAAGTGTGTTGAAGATAAAAATGGCGGCTCCATGGCCGCTGGTCTGTTATCGTCCATCTGCGCCGTTCAGGAAATCCCTGGATGATTCGGTTGATCTGGTTTTCCGGTTTCCCTCCGGCTGAAGCCACGTTGTTTTTCTCTCCTGGAAAACTGTGCAGGAAATTATCATAACTCCATCTTCATGCTTTGTGTAAATTGGGCCATTTCCTGACCAAAATAGGAATAGAAAAACATCCCATTTCACACAGCAGTGTGAACTCTGAGATTCGTTTCTGTGCTGTGTTTGCTGCTGCAGGTGGTAGAAATATCTCAACTTTAGGATTTAAACCTCCACAGCTGCTCAGTTCATGCTTTTTTCTTTGAAAATTTGTGAGAAAATGTTGCAGATGAAAATGTGGAAGTGCACAAAGGGAAGGAATTACGTCTGCACTTCAGTTTTTATTGAACAAACCCCGTGTCAGTGTCCGAGACTCTGCACTGCAAAAACACAACATATTATCAAGTAAACCAACCAATTCATACTGAAGTTTCCAGGGAAAATATCTTAGTTTTGTCTGAATTCAAGTCTACTAAAATAGCTGCACCAGAAATTAGGCAAAGTTTCTGGTGTCACAGCAGTTAACACATTTAGCGCTCTGCAGAAACATTTCCATTTGCAGTGCGCTTCGTTAGCGCTACAGACCTGTGATTTCTACAGTAACTTTATTTTCAAATCTTTTGATGCTTCTGCTGAACACATTGTGCAGAAAGTGGTGAAATATGAATCCTGGCAGTCAGGACAGCTTTAAACATCATTAGTTGGAATTTATTATGACAACAATAAATCAAAATTTATCACCATAAATGATAAACAGTGAATTCCCATCCATCATGTTGAGGAATATTTGAATGTTAAAAATGAGTTTTAGTTGTTTTTCTAAAGGGTTTCTGTGTATTTGTGGAGGATTTAAAACTTCTCACATGCTGATTAGACCTTCCTGTGTTGGACTTTCCTCTTTGTTTCTCTGTGTTTAAATGAAACAGGAAAGTTGGGACTGGTTGGTTGCCACTGGCTGCTTGTTCCTTTGCTGATTGCGGCGGTCGTCACCTCTGATCATTTCCATGTGGAAGTTTTCAGCAGAGATTTTTCATGAGCCACATGCAGTTTATGCCACAGGCAGCAACATTTTGCATCTTAGTTTGATGTAGTAAAATTGTCTTTGTTTGCATAGACAATATGCATTTGTTCTGTGCAAAAACCCAAAATCCTACAAAGTGTTTTTGCTCCAGTTTCTTAGTGCACCTGAAATAGGACAAAGTGACTTTTAACAAAGATACAGACAGTAATGACTTGGTTACAACTGAAATCTGCCAGTGGAACCTGAACCTTTTTATCAATTTTAAGGAGTTATTAACTGAAAAATGACTAGAAACTAAACAAAAAAACTTGACAAGATGTTTGTTTTTGCATTGCAGGTAACAGAAAATATGCAAATAAAGTATTTTTGTTCTAGTTTCATGCAAATATTTTATTAAAATAAAACTAACAAGTAAGTTTTCATGAAAATGTTGGAGTTTGTTTTAAGTCAAAAAGTTCTGGTTCTACTGGTAGATTATTTATTTCTAATTAGCTTTTTTCATCCCCTTTAGGAATTATTGTCCTGCTTCTTGCTGTAAAGTTGCTTTCAAATGATTTTTGTCTTATTTCAAGTTATTCGCATTAGAAACTAGACCAGCAATACTTGGTAAGATTTAGTTTTTTGCAGTTTGGTCCCTGAAGCAGTTCTTGCTGATCTTAACCGTTTTTTGAAGGCAGGAGTTCGTGATGTTTGTTCTGCTGTGGCGAATCGGTTAAATTGCAGGTTTTCATTGCAGCCCATTCAGTGTGTTTGCATCAGGAGTCCCCTGAGTGTGGTGGTTTTCCGTCAGGTAAACCCAGGCCCGTGTGGCGAGCAGGTGAGACGCGAGTTGACGTGTGGAACGATGGGAATGCATCGCTCCGCTGGGCGTGAGCGGCGCCTGCAGGACGCCTGCAGCTCGTTCAGACGGCTGTCGGCGTGGATCGAGTCGCTCGCCGCAGCTCACACATGCAAACCGTGTTATCGTTCTTATTTTCATATCCCTTCCTGCGACCAGGAACGCTCGAGGCTCGGGTGGCTTTGGTCGGCGATTATCACACCTTTATTTAAATGATCGCTGATATTTTCATGTCTGTTGACTTTTCAAATGAGAAACAGAAAGTGAGCTCAGCTGAGGCCGATTAGCCGGATAACGAAAGATTCTGTAGTTAATGGATCCAAATTTAACAAATTTAAAATCTAAAAGGTTTTTATTAAACAAGTCAGCTACTGTTTTCATAGTCGTATTAATATCTGGATTCCTGGAACTCTGAAGTATTTTGCTCTATTTTCTAGAGCAAATAAGACAAAACTAACTTAAAAGTAACTTGTAAGCTGAATATTAAACATTAATTCTTTAATTCTCCAGTTCTGGTGCCAGATTTTACTTATAACTCAAACTTTTTTCCTCAATATTATTAAATTATTGTTGAAAAGTTAAATTTTCTTATTTCACGTGTACAAAGACATTTGCATTTGAAATTAGACCAAAACTATTTCATGAGATTTTGTGAAATAACCAGAAAATATGCAAAAAAGTATTTCTGCTTCAGTTCTGGTGCAAATATTTTACTCTTGAAATGAGACTAAACTAATTTATCAGTAACTTTTCAACTGGAAAAATTATATATTGTAATAAAAATTCCTTTCAGAACATTGGAAAAATGTCTTGTTTATAAGTGTTTGGAATTAAAACAAGTTTATATGTCTGAAAAGTTTCTTCTGAGTTAGTTTTGTCTTATTTCTAGTGTAATAAAATATTTACAATAGAAAATGGATCAAAAATAGTTGGCAGGATTTTGTGTTTTTGCAGTACCTGCGGCGGCCATGTTGGATTTTCGGATTAGTTTTGTGGAGACTTTAGATCTTTGAATTGTTTTTAACTTTAAGTTTAAAAAATCTAAACTCTGAGTATAGATCCCTCTATAGTGATGATTGTAACGTTTCTCAAATGTTGATGCAAGAAAATTAGTCAAACTTCCTTTTTCATTGCTCGTAGTTATGATAATTTTCTGGTTTTTAACTGAGGCCATTAATGCTGACTATGGAGACCAAAATCCTCTTTATTCTTCCAGGAAATGTCATAATTGTCATAACTGCACAGCAGTGAGAATCTTTGAGCGTCTTCAGTAGAAAGGCGTCCAACTCGAATCAGTTCTGCACCCGTTCCTCTCCTACACTTTTTGTTTCAGTAGATTTTAATCAGTCCAACGTGAAAGCAAAGTTTTCTCTGAGTACTGAAACCTGCCAGCCGTTCGGATGCCTCTCCTGCTGACGGTCTAAATATAAATGTTCTTTGCTATTGCTTTCATTTTTTTTCACACGCCCCGTCTTCCTGGGAATGCAGTTGTTCGGGTTCTCGTGTTTATCGATCCGTGGATGATGCTAATCGCCGTCCATCGCTTCCACCAAACTTCTAGTTGATTTACTCAATTCTACGTCACAGAAGAAAATAAAACACATTTTATTCCTCATGTTTCCAGCTGCTTTTAAGGCTGCAATTATAATAACTGGTGATCAGAATTTGGGCTAAAAACCAAGAAAATATGAACATATAAAAATCAACAGAGGTTTTTATGTATCGGATGTTTCCAGGTTTTTGGTGCAGATTTATATTTCCATGTGTCGGTTATTTCTGGACATCCTGTCCTGCTGCTTTTAGTTGTTCTCTTCTGGTTCTAGTTGATCCAGCTCTGCATTTACAAAAGATTAGATCATCAATGTTTATTTTTTTTATTATCTCATCCACCACAAACCAAACAACTCGCAGCAGCAGCAGCAAAACAAGCAAAATCTTCTAGAAAATATGCAACTTCTAATATTAAAATCTATGAAATAAGTTTAGAGAAGGTTTTCTCATGTAACTGACCTTCAGCTTTTCCACATGAAGGAGTTAAACTGTCAGAATGTGCAGTTAAGTCCAGTTCCACTTGATGGAAAGAAGAAAAGAAATCTGTCGTTTGAAAGGAGAAACGAGGGTTGAAACAAATTGTTTTAAAAGACGGTAATTCAACAACACGTTTGGCAAAATATGCTGAACTTTCCAAGTCTGAAATTTGAGCTTCAAAAACAGAAAAAAGGGAAACAGCAGAAACAGCAAGGAAGCATTCAGAGCACTTAAATAAAGGAAGAAGGTATAACTGAAAAGGGAAAATGTTGCTCATTTAAATCAAGCAGCTTGATTCAAAGTTTAAGGTTTGAGATTTCGCCTTAAATTAAACCAAATCCTTTCCAAAAACCTCTGAAATTAAGATTTTAAGCTTAACCTTGGTTGGAAACTCAAAAATCCAGTTTTTCCTGAGCAGTGAATGCATCATGTGGATGGTAAAAATGTTTTAGATTTTATTCTTTGGAGATTTTAGCCTTTCTGTTCTTGAATATGTTGGATTTGAAAATGTTGGCAGCTTTTTCAGAATCTCAGTTGGGGAATATCTCCAGAACAGGGGGGCTCAAAGTGCGGCCCCTGGACTGATTTTGTGCGGCCCTGGAATGACACAGATTTGTTTCAGATGGTTGAAGCAGACTGAGCTTCGTTTCAAGAGACAAAACTATGATCCAGAAATTAAAATGTTCTTTTCAGGGGGAAAAATATCTCACTTTTTAATAGTTTTACTGCTAAAGTTTCAGTTTGAGCTGTTTTTCCTTTTTATCGGCCATTTAAAAAAACAACCAGACATAAAGATAAAGTTTTTTACTTTGCTTTATACCAAGTATACATGTGTAGGCCTGTTGTAAATCAATTAATCACATGATAAATTAAAACAAAGTCAATACTTTCCATTTGCAGGAGTTTGGTGTTTTGGCCTCTCACTTTGTTTGAAGGATCATTTTGTTTACAGAGATTCATAATTCACTTTAATTCACGCCTATAAATATCAGAACAAAGATTTCAAGAAAGTCACTGATTGAAGATGCATAAAAAGTTAAATTATTCAATTTATGAGATTTTTATCATCATATCTAAACAATTATAAGCCTTAAATGCAACACAAAGCATTTTGCTTGCTGCAGTTATATGAAGAAATTTAAAGTCATAATTCATAGAAATTAAATGTTATTCGATTATTCTTAGTAGCTCACTGGATTAAACTACATTTTAAATATGACTCACATTTTTCTTTTTGCTGTAAATTGACTTGAGCGTCTCTGATGTCATTTCCTGTTTCGTCTGGGCTTATTGTTATAAAACTGTGTGGGACTGAATTGAACTCTGAGTCTATATTTACTCTCCTGTCATGAACTTTCCATCACCCCCCCCACCCCAGGCTGTTTGGGAGATTTTGACCTTAAGCTTTTATTCTGACGGGTCGTTACTTATTTTAGCTTTATTGTTCCAGAGCAAAGGTGACAATATTAAAACACTAAAGGTTTCACCTTCTTCACTGTAAATAGATCATCCAGAAGCAGCAGGGGTGTACTTACTTTTCACACAGTTCTTTGTTTATTGGATTTATCTATTAATACATTTCAGTGTTGAATCTGTGTGGTATTTTCTCGGAATCGGACTGTTTATAATCATTTTTTAACTGTAAAAAAATATAAACAGGTTTTTATATTGGTCCCATAAATAAAATAGTAAAATAAAGAAATAGAAAGTGTTAATTTCCAGCTTGATTTAAATTTTTTTATTGTGTCAAAGATAATATAATATTAGCAAATATCAGCTAATGGCCACAGCTGCAGTATAAGTATCAGATATGTGTAAACTTTGTTACAGAAAATGTTATTTTTTATTTCTGCATCAGGAAGAAAACCTGCTTTTTACCCCAACATTTACATTCTTTTACATCCATCCATCCATCCATCTTCTACCGCTTATCCGGGGTCGGGTCGCGGGGGCAGCAGCTTAAGAAGGGAGGCCCAGACTACCCTCTCCCCAGCCACTTGGGCCAGCTCCTCCGGGGGAATCCTGAGGCGTTCCCAGGCCAGCCGAGAGACATAGTCCCTCCAGCGTGTCCTGGGTCTTCCCCGGGGCCTCCTCCCGGTGGGACGTGCCCGGAACACCTCACCAGGGAGGCGTCCAGGAGGCATCCTGACCAGATGCCCGAGCCACCTCAACTGGCTCCTCTCGATGCGGAGGAGCAGCGGCTCTACTCTGAGTCCCTCCCGGATGGCCGAGCTTCTTTTACATTCTTTTACAAAGACTCCCTTTTCCTGTTCAGCATGAGCTGCCACTGAATAATGAGAAGAAATTACACTGAAACTAAAACAGTGAATGTCATGAATGTCGTTATGGAGCGAAAACATCAACAGCTGTCAGTGATAGTTCAGTCTGACTTTAAATCTTTTTTTAAAAGTTATTTATTTTGCTATTTTTACTATCTGATTGTAATCATAACTGTAATTAGGCCGGTCATGAAATGTTGCCGGGCGATAAATTATTCTGGTAAAACGATAATGTTGATTATTTTGAAACCATTTTCGAGTGACTTCATGCAAGAACACATTCTCAAAAATGAATAAACTTTAGATTCTAGTGAGCATTTCACACTGGAGCTGAAAGATGTTTTAAATATCCAAAATAAATAAACAAACAACAAATATCTCTGGAAACAAAATTATCATTCAAAAGTTATGATTTTATTAACAAATTTCTATTGACAATAGAAACTAAATCTGGGGAAAAAACAAACTAATTTGTCTTTTAGTTCCAGAAAAATATTTGAGACAAGCAGGAAGATTTCATAGTAATTTTCTGTTATAGTCGACAGAATGATTGAAATAGAGTTTTTTTTTCTAAATTTTTAAGATGTTTTCTTCTGGTAAAATTGCATCTTAATTTTCTTAAAGAGAATAAAATACTGTCATTTTTATGGTAATTTTCCGTCATATAACAGAAGGGATGTTTGGAATAAAAGCCACTTTTTAGAAAATATTTTCTTCAAATGGGTCTGGTTCAGAAAATCTTGATTTTATTTGTAAAAATCCGTTTTTTTCCACTTCATTCAAATCTGTTGGACTTTATTCTACTGGAAACTTCCTGCATAAACAGATGATTCATCTCTGGCTACAGAATGTTTAATCTTTAATCCATCATGCATGTTGAAGTGCTTATTGTGACGCTCATCCTCTGAAAACAGATAAGAGGATTTGAGGTGAGTCCTCCTCTAAACGGAGGCTTTTCTGTTGGAATCGTTCAGAGTTCTGTTCGCTGCCGGACCGGCCCAGTTCCTCCTGTAGCTCTGCCTGCTTGCCTGTAATTTCCTGTTTTTGAAAAAGTCTCAAACCCTCCTGCGTTTTGCTGCACGGGAGATTATGTAAGCTGACATTGTGTTGGTGCGAAGGGGAACAATGGCTCAAGACTGACGTGTTGAAAACCTTCAGAGGGCAACAACGTCTGACCTCTGACCCCGTTCACTCAGAAAAGTCCGACTGAACTGAGCAGGAATCCTGAAACTTTTTAATAATTGTTGTTTTTCCCTCTCCATTCATTCCCTGAAGACGTTATTGCAATAAATAATATTATGTAATTAACACTATAACCTTTTCGGGTTGTATAAAGCAAAAACATATTCTTTAAAATCAATAAACTTTAAATTCTAGTGAACATTTAATACTGGAACTGGAAGACATTTAAATTTATCTTGAGACTCAAGATGAGAAGAAAGATTTTCACATTTAAATTGAAAACCAAACACAGAATGAGAAAATAACAGGCAGAGCATATTGTTCATTTTCCTGATGTAACTTTTTATGTTTGCTAATCTCTTTTAATCCAGATTAGCTGTTCTCAAACAGAACTTGAACATTAAAGGCGTTGCTTTGGTGCAGATTTTTGCAGATTCCATCTGTTTCTTTGTCATAGATTTTCCAAATGTTAGTCTGTCAGAGTTTTCAGTCCAACACAATTAATATTCCTCACAAATGGTGAAATATCACTTTAATTTATCACTGAATTGGAATCTCAGATCCGACAATGACTTTAGCATAAAAATAAAAGCAGGTTTGATTCTTGTGCTCATGCTGCCCACAGACACGCAGCACCCTGGGCAAAGAGCCGCATCCAAACCTGGAACTGTTCAAATCTAAAACTAGATCAACATGAAATGAAAAATATTCTTAATCTGTCTTCTTCCAGTAATTCCAATCCAGATTATAAGAACTTCCTTCAACTTGAAATGGAGGAAGAATCAGTCAACCATCTCTAGTTGTTTCAGTTTATTGTTTTGGGTTGTAAAGGAGATCAAGCAAAAACAAAACTTTTACTGTGACCTTGACCTTCGTCTGCCTGCTAATCTGCCTCGTAAACGAGCTTGTTCGCTGTTGAACGCGGCCCTTCGTGGTTTTTGTGTAATCCTTTGAAAAGGTTGTTTCCGTGGAAACGGGGACGCCTCTGGGAAAACATGTCTGAGTCAGCCGGGCTGGCGGTAAGACGGACGGACGGAGAGAGGGAAGGACAAAAGGAAATAAAAGCAGAGGGATCAGGATCCGTCCCTCCCGCCTCTTACCTGGATCTCACCTGGCGGCCGGTGAAACATGAAACCATTTACCTTTCAGAGCAGCAACAGTCCGGCTCTGTTTGGACCATTTACCTGTCCAGGTTTCTACCCACTTTTAGTCTGTCAGGGTCCCTTTGCTTTGGAGAAAGTTGAAAATGTTGTTTTCATGTGAATCAAAAATGTTTTTTCCCATATTTATTAAACTGTCTCATGTTATGACAGTATGGGACAAGTGATGCAACAAAGCTCAGATTCTGGTCAAAAACAGCCAATCAGAGCTAAGAGGAAGGGCTTAGTGCTGCCAATCACTCTCGTGTATGTGCTTCTAAATGTGCTAATGGTGGGGAAACAGATTACTCTTACAGGAAACCATTTATGCTAAGTAGCTTTAGCATTTGTAGCAGGCCATGTATGCAACTTTTATTTTAAAAAAGTATTTTGCATGTTTAAATTAGCATTATCTCTATGAAACAGATAATTGGTTAAAAAAAATTATTCTACCAGTGCAAACTTCAAGCAACCAATCAGAGCCAGGGGGCGGGTCTTAGTGCTGTCTGCTGCTTGAAATGCTTCCATAACGAGCCAGTTAATTATTCCAAAGAATAATAAATAAAGGTTGTGTGTGTGTGTGTGTGTGTGTGTGTGTGTTTCTATTTTTTGCTAAATGAAATCAGATCTGAGACCTTTTTTGTTTTTTTGTTGTTTTTTTTTAAGCCACTTTTGTTTGCAGTTAGATTATTTACCGCCGTTAGCATCACATTTCCACATAATGTCTAGAGCAGAGATGTCCAAAGTGTGGCCATCGGGCCGTTTGGGGCCGTCTGGATAATTTTGTTTGGCCCCATAATTTTAAAATTTTGCATTAAGGGTGAGATTTTTACAGAGAAACAAAATCTTAGACATTTCATTTATCAATGAGACAAATTATTTGTTTTTTATTAACAATGTTTCTGTTTGATTACATTTGGCTAAAAACTGCAGTTCTTGCATTAAAATGGGCTAAAGGCTGCAGGAACGCAGCAGTTTTTCAGAGTAAAAGCCTTTTAGCCAATCTAAGCAGAAGCTGATTTTAATCTTTATTTTGAATTTTCAGGATGTTTGTTGGTGAACAAACTGAATGCAGAAGCCAAAATTGACTGATTCTTCCAGGTTTTGAGCCATTCTCTGTTACTGGAGGCCATTAAAGCAGCTGGAAAATATCTGAGGTTTCAATCTGGGAATGTGTGAGACATTGCAGAGAACATGTCTTCCAGTTCGCCCATCGTTGGGACTTTAAACCGAGCTGTGAGAGGCTGCAGTGAGTCCAGCTGCTGCTGCAGTCAGGACAGAATAAGGTCAGATTCCAGTGTTCCAGTAAAGCATGTAATGGACAACTTGGCTCTCATTCTTTCACTTTTCTCCCACTGTTTTGTTCAGGCTCTGGTAAAGTCAGGCGGTTCGAAGCATGCAGGTTAATCTGGGTTGAAATTAAAGGTAGAAGGAATGAGAAAGCAGGAGAAGGATGTCTGCTGTAATCAGCCTTTCCAGCTGTTCAGTGATTGCACTTCCGCCTTTCTTTATTCAATATGCAGACTTATCTGGCTGCCCAGAGTTGTTGTGTTTGCCTTTGTGAAGCATGTGTTTGTATTTGCATGTAAATCGAAGGGGTTTCCCTAGTGCTGCTTTGCATTTGTTTAGAGAAACAGTTTGAGGCAGTTAGTTGGCAAACTGCTGAAGAAATCCCGTAATGCTCATATATTAAGATAAAACCTTCTCTGGCTTTGGTTTTTATGGTCAATCTAAGAAAAACTGGCGGTTTTAACATCAGAGTATGTTCAGAGACTGATGCATGGTGATGCAGCAGCAGTCAGTCTTGCAAAGAATCTGAAGAGGCCTCTGACTGGAGATTGTTGTAATAAGACTCTCATGCCTGCAATGCTAACAGCTCAATATTTCAAAGCAAACATGCCCAGGATAACAAACGCCGCTTATCCACCTCGTTTGCTTTTGCTTCTCCTCGTTAACAGGGCAGGACTGTGTAAAGATAAAAAATGTCAGTTTTTACATAACTTCCCCTTTAAATCTGCCATAATTCAAATTTTTTGAAATTGGCTTTAAAAATATAAAATTATGTTTTTTACTGTCAGTTTATCTGGAGTTAGTTCTCCCAATAATAATGTATCTGACCCATGACCTTTAGCCTTGGCTTCCTGTTATTTTGACATTTATGCATCTATTGTCACCATTTTAGCAAAGTTCAGAGTGCAGAAAATGAGATACAGATTTGATTTGTTTCTAATTCTTCTATATCAACTTATTTTGGTAAATGTGCTGCAAGTAAATCTCCATCTTGTGAGAAACATTGTGCAGAAATATTGAATATTATCTTGAATGTTTTCTGTACTTTGCCTTACTGGCAGCATGAGTTTCTGATAAAACTTAAACTGTGTGAATAAGCAAAATGTCTTCTGGTGCAACAGTTTCAAAATGTTTCCTGAACATTGACGGTCTCTTTTCCCAAAACCTTTTCTGAAAACTTGCATCATATCTATAAATATCCCAGTTCATCTTTAAGAAAAAGATACAAGATGTTGTCTTTGTTTTTCTGCTTATTGAAGCATGATGCAGACTGTCCCTCCCCCATCAGCAGTCAGTCAAGCCTTTCGGGCCGCTCCCTTTAGCAGGACAACACGTTACAGTCACACAGAATCAGTTCGCCGTCTGTTAGCTTGGCCATAATTATCTGTTCACTATTAAGCTTTGACTGTTCTCTCACTGGAACTCAGGACACACAAAGTTCAACGTTCCTCATCTTTGAGGAGGGAAAGTTATTTTATTTTGTGTCATTTGTTTTCATTTATCTTGTGCCTGAATAAAGAGTTTGTGTAACATCCTGCAGGAACATGTTGGGCTTGGCGACAGCGTGTCAGTTTCCTGATAAGAAGTCAGAGCGTCTTCCTGTACAGATGATGGTAGAAGAAGATCTCTTCCTATGAGATTGACCTCTGACCCCTGCTTTGACTTCAGCTTCCTAACAGTACTCTGGATGCTTGTTCTACATTTCCCTTGCGCTGCAATGTGCTATTTTCTTCTAGGACTCACAGAAACCTATCGGTTTATTTCACAATTTGTTCCAGAATATTTTCTATTTGAGAAAATAACTGTTTTCTACATTAGCTCTTAATTCATCTAAATCTAACAATTAATTGATAAGTGATCACTTTCCTAAAAACCTAGACATGTGAAAACCTAGACATCTTTAGATCAGTTTCAGAAATGTTCTAGATAAAAATCCTGGAAATTCCTGAGTTTGAAGTCAAATATTTGCTTGAAAGAAAAACTCAGAAATCTCAAGATTAATCAAATAATTTTTCTATTTAAAAAAAAGGCAATTAAATTTTAGTTTAAAAAGTTTAAAATTTACTAGAAAAAAACTCACATTTTGAGAATATCTAAAAAAATGTTGTTTTCTAAAAAATGTTTATTAAAATAGGCTCCCAATTGAACCATTGAAATTAGTCGCAAACTAGTCGCAAGTATTCATGACTTTTTATTTAATTTTTTTTAGTAATTATGATCCTAAAGCCATATTTTGCTACGTTCAGTCCAGAAATACCTTCAACCTTTTGATGCATCAGAGATAAAGCACATCTTTCTTTGTGTAAATCTTCTCACAGCTTTAAAATGTGTGGAATGAGCTGGAGCAGTAACCTTTAGACAGCTACACCTTCATATTTGGAGTGATTATTAGGATTCCAGTCGTTGCTTTCATACCTGTGGGTTGATTTTGAATTGCAGACATGCCTGTTGGAGTCCAGAACACAACTGTACGTTTGTTTCCCCTGCTGCTGTGTTCAGAACGGCATCCTGAAATCCCATTCATAGCTGCAGATCCTGCTGGTTAAGTGGAGGGTGTGACCGTGTTTGTGCTTGGCTGGAAGGAGTGTGGAGCTTTGATAAAGAGAGTCATTACTTGTGAGTCTTTATGGAGCCTTTCTTTGCGCCAGCAGAGTGAAAGTGGGGGCTTGTTCCTGAGAGAAGGGCCCCGGCCCCGCGCCACGGCTCGGGCGCCCCGGCCTCAATGGCAGGCCTGTCTGAAGCCCCCATGTCACGACTTCCTGAGAGGGAAGTTGTTTCAGCTGGTGGTTCGCCGCCCGCCCTTACATTTGTTTGCAGACCAGGCGACTTCAGGAAAACCCAAGTGTTGGGAAACTCTCTGAAATTGAGGCTCCACATTAAAAATAAGAAACAGTTTGTACAGCTGCCTTAAAGCTGCACTAAATATTTTGGATGTATTTGTTGAAACTACCACTATGTTGTGGTACAATATGAGACGGATAATCTGAAAAAATGATCCCCTCTGGTTTCGGTCAGTGCTAACTAGAAACAACCAATCAGAGGCAGGAGGCGGGACTTAGCGCTGTCAATCACCACTAGTGAAGGCTAGTCAGCAGGGCAGACAAACAAATGTGTTTAGTAGGAGATTATTTATTACAGATTTTTTAAGTGAAGCTAAAACTGACGTCAGGAGTTCTGGGTTCAACATATTTACAGACAAACTGTTTTAATTTATCTTAAATCTAAATGTTTATATTTTTGCATAAATATAAACACTCAATTACTGTTTGAGTGTGTTGCTCTCTCAGCAAATGGCCTAGTCAAGTTAACAATTAATCGATTACTAAATGACTTGGCCATTACTTAAGTAATCGATTTATTTATTAATCTGATTAATAATTTCAGTCCTTTGGAAGTGAAATAGTCCAGCGCTTCTGATAAAGGCGGATTCAAAGCAGCTTAGAGTTGTTGGTAGTTTGGGGTGTGGTTTCTGTTTCAAACTGTACCTAAGATGAGGCTAATGAGTAAAAGCTCCAGAAGCCCCTTTTGTTCTTGCAGCTCTGGCAGCGTGTGTGTGCATGCAGGGGCAGGCTGGTCCGAAGGAGCAGAGGAATCTCTTGTACTGTTTCCCAGGACGTAGGTAACCCTGCTGAGGCTGCAGGGGAGTGGGAGTGTTTTCTCAGCAGATTAAAGGAGAGGCTGTTTTTCTTTTTTTCTTTTTTTTATGGGACTTCACTAAATCTGCTCTGGCACTGGGAAATTCCTCGTGGAAATCCAGCTTTCCCAGTGAGCTGAGGTTTTTGGATCAAACTGTAAAAATCTATTGTGTGTAAATGTAGATTTTATGTTGATTTATTTATAATTTTTCTTCTATTTTTATGTACATTTGTGACAGTGTTTCCAGCCCTGGTCCTCCAGGCTCACTGCCCTGCATGTTGCACTGATTCAACTGATTGCAGCTCAGCATCGCCTGATAATCATCGATTGAAATCAGCTGGAAACATGTGAAATCATGTGAATCGTTATTGTAGAGACTGATGGCTGTGGGCAGGAAGGATCTCCTGTAGCAGTCTGTGTTACAGTGGTTCTGAAGAAGCCTCTGACTGAAGACACTGTGTCTTCAGTCAGAGGACATTTATATATATAATATATATGAAGACATTTAGATATTATAAGCAATATATAAATATGGAATTTTGCTACAATTGTGGACGATAACAAAATGTCTGATTGTACAACAAAACCTAAACAAACGTGAATAAAAACGAATGCGACGCTCCGAACATCAGAGACGTGTTTCAGTTCTGCATCTTTTAAATGCTATAGTCATTTACAAGAAGAAAATATTTTCCAACATGTTTAGCTGTGGACAGTTAGTTGAATTCTCTTATCCAAACCGCCTGGAGTTTGGATAAGAGAACACTTTAAGTGAAACTAGCATGCGGTGGCGATGTCACAGCGACACGTCGTCATCCTATTGGCTGAAACTCTGATCTTTTCTAATTTTTCTGTGAGAGACGAAAACTAAACTGCAAAACCACAACATCTTACCAAGTTCTTATGGTCTAGTTTCTAATGCAAATATGTTGGTGTTCTTAAAACAAGATTAAAAATACAGCAAGATATGGGAGCTTGTTTTAAGTCAGTAATTCCTTAAAATTCATGAAAAAGTTCTAGTTGCATCAGTGGATATTTCTCCTTTATTACAAGTAAAATTAAGCAATTATTGAACTAAAATAAACTTCTGAATCCTGCTAAAAAGTTACTTGTTTTGTCTTGTTTCAAGTGTGCTGAGATATTTGCACCAGAAACTAGACCATAAGAACTTGGTAAGATTTTGTTCTTGCAGTCTAAAATCAAAAATCCAAAGAAATTTCCTAAGTGTTTCCCACTGCAGAAATTAAACTTTATATATCTCAGATATTGTGCAGGAAGTAAGCTCTGCTCAGAAAATGCAACAAGAAGTGTCTGTTAGAACCGACTTGATGTCATTTGGTTCTGGGTTTTACCTTAATAAGTAGAAATGATGCAAACAGCAGAGAATAGTTTTGAGAGTGGAGCACGTTTGTTAGCAGGAGGGTTTCTGAGTTTTACATGAGAACCACCACATGTGAGATTAAAAGATAACGAGTCATGGTCTCATGTTCAACATGAACAGACAAACTGTCAAAGTCAACATCCCAGCTTCCTGTAGCCGCAGCAGGTTTACTGATCGCTGCTGCTGGTTTGGATCCAGTCTTCCCAGTGGGGGAGCGCAGCGCGTCTCCGTTTGGCCCAGGGCTGACTCAGCAGGAATGTGTTTCATAAAACGACCTAGAAGAAATGAAATGTCACGCCTGAGGAATGCTGGGAGTGCTGGCTGAGGGCTGCTGCGAGCGGAACTGGAATAATAAATACAAATTAATTAAACCTCCTAATTAATCCATAAAACAGCGAATTTTACAGAATTGCCACTTGAGGAAACATTAAAGTTTTTTTATTTCATCTTTAATGCAAAATGTATATGTTTTTGTACATTTTTGTTTCAATTAACCAATCGACAAATGGACTTTTTCTGAGTCTGGTTAACGACGAATCAATTACTAAATTAGTTTGATTACTTTAATAATTGATTAATTGTTAAATCCCTCCATGTTTGTGCAGTCTTTGCTCCTAAACGTATATTCGTATGTTGGGCTTCATGCCTGCCTCCTCTGCCCTCCGCAGATGGATGGAGGCCTGTCTGGACGAGGAGTTGCCCCCGACAACGGAGCTGGAGGAGGGGCTGAGAAATGGCGTCTATCTGGCCAAACTGGGCAACTTCTTTGCCCCGCAGACGGTTTCCCTCAAGAAGATCTACGATCGTGAGCAGACACGCTACAAGGTGAGAAGACTTTTAGAATAATTTGGATTTTCCTTTGTTTTTATTTTTTTACGTTCAGTAAAATACATTAAAGAAGGATCAGAGGGTAAATTAGTCTGGGGAATTAAATGTGGAAGAGTGATCATCTGTTGAAAGAAAAGTCTTTCTGCTCAGATGAGAACAAATATGATAATATTTCTGACTGAAACTCAAACTCTGCACTTCACCCTGAATCACAGCTTCCTGTTTGTCATTTTGGCTGAAACTCGCATCACAATCTGTTTTTTATCCATCACTTTTTTAAAAAGATAAAAATGACAGGCAGGGCTGGATAAAACCTTTTAGGGGCCTTAGTTATATTATTGTTTGGGGCCCCCACACCAACATGCCAACACCAGACGCTTTATCATCCCTGAGCTGCTCTTTGTAGCATCCCTGCTATCATTAGCATAACTAGCTTGCATCATGTTATATGCACAAACTATAAAAATGATATAGAAATAGTTCTTCCATGTTCAACAGCATTTAGTTTATTTAGTTATGCTGCTTATTTCATATAAGCAGCATAAGGGTCATATTTAGTTGCATTTAATGTGCGTTCATTTTAATTAATATTCAACTGGATCAAGCTGAACAGAGAAGCAGTAACGCACATCCTGCATCTGCTTAATGTGTGACTGCACAACATGGCTCCTAAATTAATGTAACATTTTCTCTAAACGACTGCAGTTCAATTATGAATGATTCACCTGCTGCAGCCTGAACTCTGAGTCTCATAACTTCTCCCAGTTCACATGGACAGGAATTGCTGACCCAGTTTGTGGTTAATGAAATATCTAAAGCAGGATTGCTGCAGAAGCTGTGATGAAGATTTGGACTTTTCCTCAGACGATTCCTCTGGGGGTTTTGATGTTGATCTGAACGATGAATCTGCTGCTGGAGACTGTAATTACAAGCAGCACTTCAGCCAGAGTTTTGAAATCAGGGAACATTCCTTCAATTGAAGTAATCAGAAGAAAATGTCTGCACTGAGTGATCAAGATTGTGAATTGTAATTTGTTAAAAATGACAGCTGACCTTAAGATTTTTCCATCTCAGTTAAAAAAAAAAAGTATTTTTATTCCTGAAGGAGACCTATTTAAAATTCACAACTTGTACACTTTTACACTTCCTTTTGGGTTTTTAGTGCTCCTGAAAACAGCCTCAACACTTTAAGAAGCCAAAAAACAACTATTTTTGGCAATAAGTTTGTTTTTTGGCACAGTTGCCTAGCAACCCCAGCAGAGTTCCACATGTTACCTAACAACCCGAGCTGTATGTGCTGTACAATGGCTGCTTGAAAAGACAAATGTTTGGTTGTTGATTTACCATCCAGAAACCACTTGCTGGTTTCTTGTAGGTTGTGCAGGAGGCTCCACTTCTGCTTTTCAACGATGTGCGGTTGTATAATTACGTTTCTGTTTGCAGCCATTTTCATGCGAGTTTGAGTTGAGGGGGCGTGGCCAGCAGAAGCTTATTTGGACTTTCAAAGAAGCATAACAGATCACTTTTAATTGTTGGAATCCACATCTTTCACCTGAATTTTCTTAATGTTGAGGTGAAAACCAGTGAAATACACAGATTTCTGCAGGGGTCCAACGTGACGAAACGTGTAAAAGATTCACAGTGTAAATCCTTTTACCAGATGCTGCAGGTCACACAGCCGTTTTCATGTGACATGTGTTTTGCTGAATCAGGTTTCCTCTTACTGTTCGCAGCGCCAAAATGTAACAGTAGCTTTTCAAAAGACAGAAATGGTGTTTTCTTCAGTTTTGATATTGTGTTTCTCTCCTGCAGGCGACCGGCCTCCATTTCAGACACACAGACAACGTCATCCAGTGGCTCAACGCCATGGCAGAAAAGGGGCTGCCAAAGGTGAGCACTGCTCTTCCAAAGCAGCAGAGTTTTCAATGCTGATGATTGTTCCCAAGAAATCAATAGCTAATATCAGGAGAATAACTCTGATTGGTAGCATAGAGGAAAACTGGGGCTGCGGTTCCGTTTTCAGCATAAAGGCCGTTTTTGACTCCAGAAGCAGCGGGTTTTGCCGCTGGGTGTGTAAATGATCATTAACGTTGTGTAATTCTCACTCTGAGCTCATCTTCTGCACCACATGCTCCAACATGACGCTGGTTTCTTACCTCACTGCTTTTGTTTCAGATCTTCTACCCAGAAACCACAGACATTTACGACCGAAAGAACATGCCGCGCTGCGTCTACTGTATCCATGCTCTCAGGTCGGTTCGCCCTCCGCCTGTTTCATCCAGACATTTAAGAGCCAAACATTAAAGTCAAACTCTGCCTGGATTTCTCCTCCTTTTGGTTGACCTAACTGGCTTCAGGCCCTGCTGAGGTCAACAAAGGCTGCTTGTTTATCAAAGATGGAGTTTTTCTCTGGTTGCATTTAGAAAACGATCCAGTCAGGCTTTGTTGGCCTGAAACCTGTTTAAATATGTTGTCATGAAGTGAACAATGCAGGCATTTAAAGGCGGAAGCCAAAGCAAACATTTAAGCCAGAAAGGAAAGGTTTTGTATGGAGGAACTCAGGATTTAACAGCTTTTAAATGCATCCTGTCCGTCAGTGACAGTAATTGTTTTCTGTTTGTACACATCAGTGTTTGTATAAAAATAAAACATATTTTTGTTAATAGGTTTTACTCAGAAAACCTCAAGAGGCATTTTCAAATTCACATTTTAATTTCTTTAATTAAGAATTTTTTCTATTTCCATCTTTTAATGTATTTCTGATATTTTATAAAAACAGCTAAAGAGGTTTAATGAAAAATTTACAAAATGTGTCATTTTTTTATCTGATTAATGATGATGCACATATTTTTTTTGCACGTCTATAATTTCTGTATAACATTGACGTCATCCTGTGTTTTTCTACTATTTCTGCAGTCTGTACTTGTTCAAACTGGGTTTGGCTCCACAGATCCAGGACCTTTATGGAAAAGTAGCATTCACCGGTAAGTGAAAGAATCTCTGCCTCTATTTCCGTCACTCTTCCTATTTTTAACCCGACTTCGTCATCGTCAGCAGTACAGATGCTCCCTTGTTTGTAAAGTTCAATAGAAAGCTTCAATCCTGCGGTGCTGTTCACACCGTTAAACCCAGAGAGGAGAGCCAGGCAGGCCAGAAGCAGCAGCTGGAAATGTGAAAGTCATTAGTAACAGTGAGAGCTTTTCCTGTCTGTGGCAGCTTCAGGAATCCGACTGTTAGCCAGGAACAGTTCGTCCCCGTTTTTCCTACTGGTTTCGGTTTTTCCACTGCAGTCCCTGAATGTGTTGCTTCTGCTCTGTGCCGTCTCCTCCAGAGGAGGAAATCAACAACATGAAGAATGAGCTGGAGAAGTATGGGATCCAGATGCCCGCCTTCAGCAAGATTGGAGGGATTCTGGCCAGCGAGCTGTCGGTGGACGAAGCTGCATGTGAGCAGAGAGTCTGACCTGCAAAACACCAAACCGATTTCACTGCAGTTACCTCAGTAAACTTAAAATAAGACAAAACTCGTTTCAGTAGCTTTCCAGCAAGATACAGGAGTTTGTTTTAATTCAGTTATTCTTTAATAATGAGGGAAGAAATGATTAGATCCACTGGCAGATTATTTCACAAAACAAATGTTCCCCAATCAATCAGGTACTTCTTCATCAATATTAAGGCATTATTGACTTAAAACAAGCTTGAATGTTACTTCTGAGTCAGTTTTGTCTCATTTCAAGTTTACTGGGATATTTGCACTAGAAACTGGACAGAAATATTTGGTAAAATTTAAGTTTTACCAAGAAACAACAAAAATACAAAATCCCAAATATCTCAGTGTTCCCACAATAAGACAAAGCCAACTCACAAGTAACTTGTCAGCAAGACATATTAGTTTGTTTTAAGCCAATAATGCCTTAATAGTTAATTTATTTCACTTATAACTTGAGAAAAATGTCTTGTTTTAAATTAATCTGCCAGGGGAACTAGAACCTTGATTCTATATTAAGGAATTATTACTTAAATCAAGCTCCAATATTTTTCTTAAAAGTTACTTTTAAGTTAGTTTAATCTTATTTGAAATGTTTGAAGATATTTTAACTGGAAACTTGACAAAAATACTTGGTAAGATTGTGTTTTTGGATGCAGTGCAGCATTTTATACACTGCAGAAAAACAAAAGTACAACAGTTTTTTTCTGCTGCTGCAGCTCACTAATAAACAACACATATCTGATTTAAATAGGAAAATAATTAATCATCATTAAATGTGTTGATTAGACATCCAGAGCAGCTGGCGGCTTTTCTCCGCTGATTATTGCTTCATATCCACCGCAGTCGATGCTGAGTTTAGCTAAACGGGCCGGCCTCTCTGACTCTGCTCCTCCCGCCTCAGTGCACGCCGCAGTGATCGCCATCAACGAGGCCATCGACCAGGGAGTCCCAGAGGGAACCCTGGCCGCCATGCAGAACGCCAACGCCATGCTGCTCAACCTGGACCCGGACTCGGCCCAGAAGTACCACGACACGCTCTACCAGGCCAAGGGGGAGAAGGTGGCCAGCTCCCGAAAACGAGTAAGAATGGCCAGGCTGACATGATAGAATCAACATCGTAGCTTAAATGATAATAAACTGGATGTTAGAGAAATACTTTCATCTCCATGACAACCAAAGCGCCAGGTTGGACCTCGCCCCGCCTCCGAAGGTTTTATTGTCTAAAGCTAATGAAATGCTTTCGTTTGTGTTGCAGCAACTGGAGAACGCCGAAGCGGAGCGAGACGTTTACGACGAGCTTCTGACTCAGGCAGAAATCCAGGGCAACATCAACATGGTGAACGGTCAGAACCAAGTTTAAATCTAATCTGTTTCGCTTAGAAATAAATCAGTTTATCAGTTTCTTGAAGCTTAGTATTGGTTAGTTCTGCAGGTATCAGCATCTTTTTAATGGCTTCTATCTTTTGGATAAATCCCAAATAATTGATTCCATCCACCAGTTTTTTTTCTACTTTTTCTGTGACAGTATTATTGGGCTCAGCATTTTCAATGTGACATAATTCACAGTAATTGCCTGCAGGGTTGTGAGAACTTTTGCAAGGCGCTGCACACCCTGTTTATCCTGATGCATTGGCTGACCTTTGACCCTTCTCCTACAGTGAGCAATGCCCTGAGTGCGGCAGAGGAGGCTCTGGTTGGAGGAGATGAGGATAAGTTGTACGAGGCTCTGAAGGCCGTCGGAGTCCAGAATCTGAAGCCAGAGAACAAAGGATGGTACCTGAAGCAGCTACAGGGCGAGAGGGAGAACAAAGAGCAGGTACACACACACATACACACACACCCCGACACACACACCCATGCACCCCCCCCACACACATGCACACACACCCCCACACACACACGCAGATTATCCCAGATTAGCTCTCCTGGCTCCTCATCATCACTTCTCCATGCCAGGTGTCTCCTGGACAACCTCTGATGAAGGACGAGCTGCAGAGCGGCGTGGACGTGGCGAACGAGGTTGCCGCCGGATACCTGAAGAGTAAGAGCTTCACACACCGACAGAGAAAAAATATGGGTTTTCAAAGTCATATTATCACCATGTTATTCTCATATTTATGAAGATCAAACTGAGTATTTAATTTACAAGCTAAATATTTACTTGAAAACTAAATAATCAAATTTCAAATTAAATATTTGGTTTTCAAAATAAATATTTAGCTCCAAAAAAAATACCTATTTTCCTAAATAAATGTTTATTTTCCAAACTGAACATTTAACAAGCAAGCTATATTTAGGATTCCTACTAAATATTTAGCTCATAATTAAGTCTTTAGCTGATAAATTTTGTTAGCAACGTAAATTGTCTTTAGTTTTAGTAGCTTATTGCTAAATATTTTGGTTGCTAGCTAAATAGTTGGCTAACGTGCAAACTAGCATGCTAATCAGCAAAAATGGAATATCTATTAAACTCAAATACTGCTGTTAACTTTTTACTGGTAACTTTGCAAACAGGACCCCGTTATTCTCCAGCTGTCGTAATATTGACAGTTAATAACGATATTTTATTAATCTCCCTCCTGTGGCCGTTCCCGTTGCTAACTCCTAACTTCCTGCCTGCTGCAGTGCTGAAGGCGGTGGAGCGCATCAACGGCGCCATCAGAGCCGGCGTTCCGGAGAAGACAGTGGAGGAGCTGATGAACCCGGACGCCCAGCTGCCCGAGGTTCACCCCAGCGCCGCCGACCTCTACCAGAAGGAGCTGGCCTGCCTGCAGCAGCAGAGCGCCGAGGTGACAGCACGCACCTGCAGCAGCCAAACGGGGCCGACCTGTGGCCCCTGAGGCGACATGAAAACCTCGGCACAAACTGATGCTTCATTTTATAACATGAGAGCTAGCATGTCTCAGCGATTCAGAGGAACCTGCAGAGATCAGTCAGCAGTTCTTTAGATGAATCACAAAATCCTGATTTACTAAAGTCTCATTCCATCCGTCCGTCCATTAATAATTCATCCATCCGTCCATCTGTTCATCCAAAATCAGTCAAACTGTAACATATTTCTGGTGATGACATCATCAGTCATGTGACGTTTTGCTGCATCCCGTCCTGCAGGGCTCCCTGACCCACCCGGAGCTGCTGGTTGCCGTGGAGATGCTGTCCGCCGTGGTTCTGATGAACGAGGCGTTGGAGGTGGGAGACCGGGCCGCCCTGTGGAGGCAGCTGGCCAGCTCCGTCACCGGGCTCAGCAACGTGGAGGACGAGTACGCGCAGAGGTCAGGGTCAAAGGTCACGCGCCCGGGTCATTCCCAATCAGACGTTTACGGAAGGTTGAAGTATTTTTGTTTTCTCTGCTGCTCAGGTACATGGACGAGCTGATGCGTCTGAAAGCTGCAGCCAAAGGGGAGGGCAGCAAATATCTGACCTGGAACGACATCCAGGCCTGCATCGACCAGGTCAACCTGGCCGTGCAGGAGGAGCACGAACGTAAGACTAACGCCTGCAAAACTTTGACTACAAAATCTAGAAAATAAAGTTTTTCTTTTTAAGTTTTTTCATAATGGAGAGATTTTGTTCAGTGTGGATCAAAATCCTTGAAAGGATTTTGCATGTCAGCTGAATTAGCAGTGGTTTTTTGTATTTTTTTTGGGTTGATTGAACAAATTTATTCTCAGTGTAAGAACAGCTTCTGGGTCACTTTTTTTCCCAAACGTTTATTTAGACAAATTTAATGAATCAGATAAAAGCTGATTTTAGTGTAGCAAAGTCGGCGTTTCAGGATAAACATTCTGCTTATTATAAAAGACAAATAACATTTTTCACTGCAAGAAAATTACAAGTAGAAGTCTGGACGGGTCAAATTTGCATCATTCTAGAATGATAGTTGTAGTGAACTGTTTGGTTTGTCCATGCAGGAATCGCAGCCATTGGGCAGATCAACGAGGCGCTGGACGAAGGCGACCCCATGAAGACCCTGGACATGCTGCAGAACCCGTCCGCCAAGCTCACAGATGTGGACCCGTCCATCGCTCAGCACTACCATGACAAGCTGCTGGAGGCCCGCAGGGAGAAGGCTCATGTAAGTCAGCCGAAGCAGATGGCAGGAAGAGGCGCCGCCCTCAGCCAAGCTTTAGTCCTGTCCTACAGCCACCCTTCACTTCTTCTACCCTCCAACACTGGAGAGACTCTTTGATGCTTTCTTCTAAAATTTACATCCTTGTTTATAGTTTTAGCCACCAGTACATCTGATTTATGAATCATTCAGACTTGAAAAGCCTCCTAAAGATGAAGCATGAGTCGGTTACGAAATATAAGAGCGAAGTTAGAACACTGCAAAAACACAAAATCCTACCAAGTGTTTCTGGTCGACTGCAAACGTCTCAGTACACTAGAAAAAATACTAAACTATATGTTCAGCAACATATAGGAGCTTGATTATTATAATATACATTATAATAATTCATTAAACTAATGAAAAAGTAATAATTCCAATGGCAAATTATTTCACTTATAGAAAAATGTTTTACTATAAGTGACATAATCTGCCACTGGAATTGGTAATATTTCATAATATTAAGGAATTATGTTCAAAAAAGCTCCTATATCAAGTTACTTGTATGTTAGTTTAGTCTTTTTCCAAATGTACTCATATGTTTGCTCTAGAAATTGCCATTTTAAATTGCAGTTAAAAGCCATTTTAAATTGCAGTTAAAAGCCATTTTAAATGCTTTTTAAATGAAATTGACACCAACATAAAATAATACCAATAATTTTTGTCTAGTTTTTGTTTTTGCAGTGTCTGCACAGTATATGAGAGCTTGGTTAAATACCAGCTTTTTAAACCGACACCGCTGGAGGTTAGTGTTTTGGTTTTCCTACCTCATACATTTTAGTGTCTCAGTTTCTTTTCATGCTACTTTTTATTAAAAATCTGCAGAAATAAATTCAGCTGCTTGACGCCTGGATGTCATTCTGACATATTAGAGATAAATATTGTGAAGCAACAAATCCATGTGTTCCTGCTTCCTATAAACTGTGATTTTTATCATTTTGGGAGCCATGATTCATATTCACAGTTGTGTAATAACTGGTTACATTTACTGAGCTGAACTTTTTGGAAAAAATGCCCTTTTAGGAGTATTTTTACTTGAGTAAAAGTGGAGCATTGACATGCTGTAGAGTCTTTCCATGAGAATTTGGAGCTTTATCCCAGGAGAAATATGTTTTCCTTCTGTGTCTTGGTTGCACAGTTAATCATATTAAGAGCTGGGTTCTGAAATTGGTAGCTGAGATGATGCAGGAAGCTTCAGTTTCCACCACCTGCACATGTTTGCATTTCTGTGCAGCCTGCATGGAGTCATGTTACAAACCTGCGAATCTTTTCTGCATCTTCTCTCCAAACAGCAGCACATCATGAGGAGTTTTGTTGCATTTGTGCCTGGTTAATGTTGCAGCTTTGCTTTGTTTTTGAATCGGGACCCACATGCTGTTTCTTCTATCTTTTGTTTAGGAAAAAGTCTTTGAAGCCGGCCGACTCTGAGCTTCACTAAACCATTGACGGCTGTAAATGGGTCAGAAAAAATGGTTTCCAGTTGTAATTGTTGGTTTCAGTCAGAAAAGAAAACAAAAAAATACTTTTTCAGTTGAAAAACCTGCGTCGATACGTCCAATTGAACTTATCTTGTCAAAAAGACAGAAAATGTTTCAATTTCTTTAGCTAAATCTGTACAGGCCCAAAATCATTTAACAATCATAAAAGGACAACAGTAGATGCTAAACATGGTGATGGAAGCTAAAGCTCTAACTTTGATTCAAATCATTTGAAATACTTCACCCCAAGCTATGGTATTTACATTTATATCTCTTCTGTTTTATTTTGTTCTTGCATGTTTCTTGTTTTAAATAAGGTTATTAAAAACCAGAGGGAAGAGGAGAGGAAACGGAGCTGCTGCGTAAAGCTCCTACTTCAAAATAAGAGCATAAATATAAAGAATCCACAACAGTTTATAATCAAAACTTCAACAAAGATGTTGAACTTTGTTCAGCTGAAACAAAACATAAATTAATCTGTAGAAGCTAATTTAGGGGAAAGCACTAAATGACAGATTAGCTCTGCTGTTGGTAGATTAGCTCCAATAATAACGTTCACAAAGGGCTCTCAGCCTAAAGCTGGCAGTCATATGAAATTATGCTGAATATTGCGCAGTATTTTCCTCTCTGTGGAGAAACTTGTAAAGACATTAACCTTCTGAATGCTTTCTGCTCAGGTTACCTCCAGCTTCTTCATCATTTGCTTCTTTGTGAGCTTCAGGTTTTCTCAGTGAGTTTTATGCAAACGGCTCATGCAAACAGCCAGACTACAGTTACTTTATTTTACTGCTGCTCACATTTTAACACCAACACAACTTTATTTGAATTTCCCTGCTGAAGAGCTTGGATGACCAGCTCAGGTGTGAAGATGATGCTAGGAGGAAAAACTCTGCAGATTCAGAGTTGATCTCACACTGTCTGATGAAATATGCTGCATTGTTAAAGAGTTTGTGTTGCACTGCAAAAACACAAAATCTTAAGTATGTTTGATTTTGTGATTTTAGTGCAAATGTCCTAGTACACTTAAAATAAGACAAGACTAACTTCCAGGTATCTTTTCAGCAAGAAAAAGAAGTTATATTTAAGTGAAAAATTCCTTAATATTCCCCTGGCAGATTATTTGCAATTAATCACGATGAAGTCGATTAATTGTTCCAGCCCTACCTGTGACAGAACGTCACTGATTTACTGTGAATGTGTTCAGTAGGGCTGGTAGAAATGTGCAGATGACTCCATGTGACTCAGGCCTGCAGCAGACGCTGATGTCATGGTGCTGTCACTCCCTCTACTTCCTGTCCCACATCCATACAGGATGTGTAACTTTGGCTCAGCAGCTGTTCCTCCTCGGCTTGTGAATCTTGAGACACACCAGACCGGAGCTCCGTCTGCCTGGAGAACTCCTCTTCCTGCTGTCATTTGCCTGGGTTATCAAAGAAAATGCGGTTCTTCAGTGCAGAGCCGTGCACAGCACATTCATGTGTGACGTTGCGAGCAGAAGCTCCTTATTTGGGTCGTTTCGTTCGTCGTAGGGAGGAGAAGCAGAGGGCGAGCTGCAGATAAGCAGGCAGGTGCTTTACTTTTGGGCCGTAGTTTGTGCCAAACGGAGCCGCCGCCCATTTTGATCTGTATGTAATCATAATGAGTCACACAGCCTGGAGAGTCTTTACACTTTGTCTTGTTATGGCGTCAAACTTCAACGTTTTACTGGGATTTTATGACTAACCACCTCAAAGTAGTGCATAGTTAACATTTTACACTTTGAGGGAATACCTTATAGTTGACCCTGCATTCATTGGGGATCAATGCCCATCTGCATTTAGTTCAGTGTTTTAGATCTGCTGTGATATAAACTATCCACTCTGGTTGTTACTTGTGTTAGTGGTGCACTACTGGTGTTTCCCAGTGAATTTGAATGAATAAATCAATAACAATCTGCATCGCGATCACTCTGTGATATTTCAGTTTTTCTTTTTTAATAAATCTGCAAAACTTTCTACATTTCTGTCTAGATAGGATGCTGAGTGTAGATTCTTGAAAAATAATATGAACTTTTAGATTTTTAGCAAATGGCTGCAATGAAACAAAGTGTGAAAAATTGAAAGTGGTCTGAATACTTTCTGTACCCACTGAACGCCTGACACGATATTAAATCTATACAAAGTTTCCGATCCAGAACCGCACAGCATTCTGGGAGATGTAGGCAGAGGAAAGCCTCAACCTCTCACAGCCTGCTAAGCTAGGCTAGTGGCATCAACTAACTCACTCTTTGGTTATCTAGCAACAACCTGTTGAGTAACTTCTGGTTACCAAGCGACAACCAAACCTATATTTAGAACAAAAAAACCAAACCAATAGTCATTGATTTTGACTCGTATGAAACAGCCATAATCTAAGGAAAGCCTTACATGTCTGAAACAGAAAATGCTACCGCTACATGACTGAACAGGTCTTGCAAACAAGGCCTCAACATAGCTAGCGACTTAGCTAACACTAGTGCCAAAAATGTCTAGTGTTACACAGAGGTGGGTAGAGTACTCAAAAATTATAATCCAGTAATAATTGTCATGTACTTATATTGACTATAAGTTACATGGTAACGTGGCGAGAACTAGTTCTGAACTTGTGACTTGTTTATCGTTGTCAAAGCAACTGCTGAGACAGTTGGTTACGGATGCCTACCAAGATGGCTGTCAACTACAAAGTTCCTGCAATCGTGATGTCAAATGAGAGCTGTGTATTGGTTAGCCAGAAGTCCATGACCTTTTTGTCCGCAGCAAGTACTGTTTGACCTAATTGTTCAAAAACTGTAATAAGGAAGAGAGAAATATAAACAAATTGAAAAATATCTAAAGCGATCAACGAAGCACCAGGAGGGACTAAATTAAACTTTTCTGCCCTCCTACAGACTCAAAGTACACAGCAAAAGGTATTCAGGGGCTAAAAAAGTGGCTTTAGTGTGACATGTTTGTGTAGATTTTTGGGGGGGAAACTCTAAACGGTTCCACAGAGATGGTAAAGAACAACATGAATCTGTTTTTCCTGCTGATTTCACAGGCAAGCAGGAGCTCTGCTGTTTCATTCCTTAAAAGGACAGAAAGCTGAATGCTACATGGGCACACACACCGATCCCTGTAGCACTGAGTTGGTGATTACAGCAGCTTCCTGTCGTTCTTCTGGTGAGGTATTCCCCGGGCGAGTGAGAGAGAGAGAGCGCGGGATCATCGGGAGGACGAGCCTCGTGGCTGAGATGTAGTGAAACTGGAAGTTGGAGTTTGCAGCTGCTCCGCGGTCAGGAGAGCCGGTGAAACAAAGGAAGCCCCATGTTTACTTCATGGGGCTGCGTTTGCTTTGGTCTCATTAGCTCTGCAGTCTTTGAGCTGTTGGTTAGCGAGGCGGGAAGCAGAAGTTAGCTCAGCGCTGCGGGCTGCGTCTACCTAACCAGCAGGAAGTCCAGCCCAGAATCCACTGACTAACTCAATCATGTTTCTCTTCGGATTATTATCACGTTATTTTGTTGCTGCTGCAATCCAACTGCAGAAAGACTCAGCACGTACTCGGGTTCTAAATTTATCCTTAACTGGAAATGAATCCAACCTTTAATTCAACCTTTAAATCATCAGAAGATGATTGTTTTTGCAAAATTACAGCGAAAGCAGTGAATGTTCTTGCAACATGTTGGTTTATTTTAGCACAACTTTGCATTTTAAGTGTCTTTAAAAGTAGAACCAGTACTTTTTCATCATTATTAAGGAATTATTTACTTAAAAGAACATCCTATATTTTGCTGAAAGTTGCTTGTAAGTTAGTTTTGGAAACCAGACCAAAGTTACTGGTAAGATTTTGTTTTCGCAGTGTAGACGTTGAAACATTTGCATTTCTATTTCTTTAAACATGTCCAGAAAATGATCTTCAATCAGTGTTGATCTCAATAAACGTATTTAGCTCAACTTCTGTGCTGCCGTAACTGAGAAAATAAAAAATCCCACACAATGTTCTAGAGGCGGTTTCGAAGGAAGTGAGATGAAGTGCAGAATAAATGTTAGATAGTTGAACTAATGCACCTCTAGAAAACTCTCACTTCCTCTATTTGAGTGGTTCCTGAAGTGGGTCCTGGAGGCCCGGCATCCTGCATGTTCTCTCCCTGGTGGTAGTAACTACTTTCCAGCTTGTCAGTGTTTTTCTTAGACCTGAGCCATGGAGAGAACTAAAACATGCAGGATGCCGGCCCACGAGGACCCACTTTGGGAACCACTGATCTATTTCCACGATGCAGTCATAGAGTTTAAGCTGCATGGTCTTCCTCCTCCTCCGGCCAGGCCCCTGCCTGCTCCGGCGCCACACCCTGTCAACTGCCTCCTCCACACTACATGCAGTAGTAACACTAATCTGCACTCAAGTTTGTTTACTACTTTCTGTGCACGCTTCTACAGATGTTATCCACCAACACGCCCCGTTTTTTTCTCCCCTTTAGTTGAGACATGAAGATCGGGTGTCAGTTTTACCCACACTTCTAATTCTTCTTCTTGTTCTTGTTCTTCTTCTTCTTCTTCTTCTACCCGCCTCCTTCCATGTTCCCTGAGGGTGGGAGGTGTGATAGGGGAGGCTGCAACCTGAGAAGCCTAGAAAGTAACATTTATGCAGAAAGAGTGCCATCTGGTGGCGGGTTGGCGCCACTGCAGTGTGCAGGTTGTGATGAATTAAATAAGAAACAAAATAAATACACAGTATTTGCTTTTTGTCAAGATTCTTTTAGAAAATAAACACCAAAATGAAAAAAAATGCATATTTGTAGTTGCTTTTATTTATTAAATAAACCCTGTGATTAGGCAGAGATCAAATTTTCATTCAGGTTTGCAAACATTTTTGCACAGCTGTTGCAGATGCAACAAGTTGTAAAAATTTGCACTTATATTTCTACTACCTCCCTTCTTATTTTATTTTATTCTATAATATTCTTTCTATACTTGCATAGTTTTACCAGATGTTTTCTTTTTCTGACATAAACTGAACACACAACATCTTAACAAGCATTTTGATCCAGTTTCCAGTGCAAATATCTGGGAACCAAATAAAACAAATCAACTTACAAGTAACTTCACAGCAAGAAACGGAAACTCGCTTCAGTCAATAATTATTTAATACTGTTGGAAAAAGTTTTAGTTCGTCTGGCAGATTATTTCACTTAGAATAAAACATTTTCCATGTTATAAGTTACATTTTCTGCCAGTAGAACTAGAACTCAGTATTGAGGAATAATTTACCTAAAACAAGCTCCTACATGTCACTGAAAAGTTACTTGTAAGCTTCATTTCAAGTGTCCTAAAATATTTTCACTGGAGACTAGACCAACAATGCTTGGCAAGATTTAGTTTTTGCAGTTTAATATGAGTAGAAACTTTGTTCCTCAGTGAATCTCTGATATGTTATATGGCAATAAAGTGAATCTGACTCTTAAGGATCTGCCACAGTCTTTTAGTCTGGACTTTGACTAAGCCATTGCAACATCTTGATTCATTTCCTTGCTTTTTAGCCATTTTGTTGAAGATTTGCTGAAGTGGTCTGATCATTGACTTGCTGCTGACCCAGTTTGGGCCAGGCTGGCCTGTGGCTTTACATTTCACTCTAGAACGTTTTCCTCTAACATTGTACTGATTCTGCTGGGACACTCTGTTTCACTCTTGGCTATTCTTTGTCTCTGATAATTCTATTTATTTATCACCTTTTATTTCCTTTATTGACCTTTTATTTTTTGACCTTTAGGTTTTGAAATTTCTCATTAGGAATTATTATTTGTAAATTTTTTGCATTAAGAACAGACTTTATTGCTGATGTTTTTCTGATTGACATTTTTATTTTTGACATTCATTAAGGACTATTTGTCTTGGTTTTATTATTGCTGTGTGTTTTTTGGTGTTTTTAAATAATTTTGCTTGTGTGTTTTTTTTTTTTCTTTTAGGAAACACAGGATCCGTCCGCCGTGCTGTGGCTGGATGAGATCCAGGACGCCATCTTGAAGGCAAACCAAGACACAAAGGAGGCCTTGCTGTGTAAGACACATTTACACACCCTCTGCTTTCCGACGTTTCTGTCGGGGAAACTGTAATGCTTGACGTTTGGTTTGTTCCAACAGTCTCCCAGTCCATCCAGGCCATTAACGAGGCGGTGGATACTGGAGATTCAGCTCAGACTCTGGCTGCTCTGCGCAGTCCAGGAGCCGGTTTGTACGGCGTCACGGCGGAGTGCGCGCCGACCTATCAGGACGACTTGGCCAAGATTAAAGAGGAGAAGAAGAACGAAGGTGAGGAGATGCAGAAATGATTCATTCTACTCCTGGTTTGAGTCAGTGCTTATGTGTTTTCTCTGTATAATTATCAAAATAAGAAATAATTAGCAAGAACAGAATGATCTGAGGATGAGACAATGGGTTGCAACTCAGAAACAAACAATTCAGTTTAAGCCTTGACAAGCAGGTCTGCATGCACAGATGCATGCAGCTGTTGGCTAACAGTGTACAACACCCAAAGAAGGGAGTGTCCAAGAATCCTTGAAAGACAAGAACATTAGTAGGAGGAAGTGAAGCAGAAGCATGTAGAAATACGTAATTATGACTAAATACAGGAGAATTTCTCATTTACAGCCTGCAGTATTTCAGCAGTAGCTTTTTTAGAGATGCACCGATCCATGTTTTTAATTTTTGATAACAATATCTGATGCAGAAAAATCAGTGCTGAATTGACTTATAACTTTTCCTTTTTTTGTAAAACATAGACATAAATGTACTGAAGTACAAATTTATTTGATAACTGTACCAGTAAAGCACACTTACACTGCAAAAACGTGAAATCTGCAAATATCTTAGTTCACTTGAAATAAGACAAAAATAACTTGCAAGTGACTTTTAGGCAAACTATAGCTGCTTGTTCTAAGTCAAAGTTCTGGTTCCAATGGCAGATAATCTCACTTATAACACGACATTTTCCTTATAAGTTATATAATCTGCCAATAAAACTTAAACTTTTTCATCAATATTACAGAAATATAGACTTAGAATAAACTCCTATATCTTACTGAAAAGGTACTTATAAGATAGTTTTGTCTTATTTTAAGTGAACTAAGATATTTGCATTAGAAACGAGATCAGAAATACTTGGTAAGACTTTGTGTTTGTGCACTGAACCAATCATCAACACCCTCACACAAGAGCATAACATCCATTAAAATCCATCCTTGTCTTTTGCAAACATTTATCTTCCTGAATGTCAAAAACAATCTTCCAGGATTTTGTTACATTTAGTAACCAGTGGGATTTTTGTAGCTTTGTCTTTGCTTTCCGTTTTTGAGACCCAATGGTCATTTGGGATTACCTGCATAAATTAAAGTGAAAACAATCTGTCTGTCCAGGTGATAATGGCAGTGAGTGGGTCAAACACTGGGTGAAGGGTGGACACAACTACTACTACAACCTGCAGACCAAGGAGGGCACATGGGTGGAGCCCGAGGCCTTCAAGCCAAACAACACGCAGATCAACAAGGAGGACATCCAGGTAGGGCTCTGCCAGCTATGGGCCTCACCTGAGGGGGGAAGCCTTGTTTGAACGTTTATTTTCTCCCATCAGGGGGTCGTTTCTGGAGTAACTACCGCCTACAACCGGGAGCAGCTCTGGCTTGCCAACGAGACTCTAATCGCGAAGCTTCAAGCTCGATGCCGTGGCTTCCTGGTAAGAAACGGCCTGAAGGAGCGGATGAGCTTCCTGAAATCTCAGGACCCGGCTGTGATGTGCATCCAGGTGAGAAATCTGTTATAAAACATCGAGACTAAACCCAGATGTTATCAGTCAGTCTGATACCCAAACTTTTCACATCAGGCCCACTGGAAAGGCTACAAACAGAGGAAGGCGTTCCAGGAGCGCAAGCAGTACCTGAAAGATCACACCAACGAAACCATTAAGGTAAAACTGGGAAGATGCTCCAGTGTCGCCTGATTGTAGAAAAAAGCAGTAAAACTGATAGATTTGTCTTTGTTTCAGATTCAGTCCATGGTCCGAATGCATCAGGCCCGTAAGAAATATAAAGATCGTCTGAAGTACTTTGAAGATCATGTGAGTCTTGTTCACCCACAGTTCTACACCAACCTGAGACTATGAAAAGTAATCGCCCCCTGATTGTTTAAATTCAGCCACTCTCGGAGAGTTTCAAACATGAACACTCCAAAATGTTGTTCTTGGTTCTTATTTGACCTCTTGGATGAGTTGTTGATGAACTCTGAGTAATTTTGCCTGGTTTCTCTCTTGGAATGACTTGGTAACCCTTTCCCGGCCAATTACTTTATCTGGATATCTTTGGATTGTTCCTGGATGTTTTGAGATTCTTAGCCTACTTCAAACTCATCAGATAGGTTACTTTCTTTTCCGAATCAATGTGGATTGAAATCTTTGACTCACTGATTAATGTTTTGTGCTGCAGATTGATGATGTGGTGAAGATCCAGGCATTCATCAGAGCCAACAAGGCCAGGGATGACTACAAGACTCTGAGTAAGTAGGACTTGAAAGGTGGGATAGTCTGGCCAAGTTGGTCACCCACTTTGTCACATGGTATCTTGAGCTTAGCGGACATGTGACATTTCTGCAAACTTTCCACAGTCAATGCCGAAAATCCCCCAATGGCGGTGGTGAGGAAGTTCGTCCACCTGCTGGATCACAGCGACCAGGACTTCCAGGAGGAGCTGGAGCTGATGCGGCTCCGTGAGGAAGTGGTCACAAACATCCGCTCCAACCAGCAGCTGGAGAACGACTTGAACCTGATGGACATCAAGATCGGCCTGCTGGTGAAGAACAAGATCACTCTTCAGGAGGTGGTGTCCCACAGCAAGAAGCTGACCAAGAAAAATAAGGGCCAGTTGTCTGACATGATGATGATGAACAAGCAGAGGGGAGGCCTGAAGGCTCTCAGCAAGGAGAAGAGAGTCAAGCTTGAGGCCTATCAGCATCTCTTTTACCTTTTACAGGTGACAATCCTTCACAGTATTTGTCTGTTGCTGAATTCCTGTCTTAAATCCACCTGTCTGCCTGATAACACCTCTCTGACCATTTGCTTTGTTGTAGACCAACCCAACATATCTGGCCAAGTTGATTTTCCAGATGCCACAGAATAAATCTACAAAGTTCATGGACTCTGTCATCTTCACCCTGTATAACTACGCCTCCAACCAGAGGGAGGAGTACCTGCTCCTGAAGCTCTTCAAAACTGCTCTGCAGGAGGAGATTAAGTAAGAAACAAAGTCCTGATATCATAACTTGTGCTATCAGTCTTACAAGAGAAGAATGCTACTGTCAAACTGAGTCAGAGCAGGCTCTTGTATGGGTCAGTTTGTGCTGAGGAGCATGCTGGTTACGTTCTGTCTCTAATGCAGTCTGCATCTGCAGTGAAAGACTTGAGGTCCAACTTGCTCTGCGAGACGAAGCCCTGCACTCTGTAAATATGATAGACTTCATTCCAGTTAGCTCAGTCGGCAGAGCATGAGACTATTAATCTCAGGGTTGCAGGTGAAGTCAATTTTGTTGGGAATTGATCAATAGCAAAAATACAAAAATGTTTTGACCAGTCTAGTCTAACTTTCTAACCTGTGTTGATTTGTTGACTTGCTTTACTCTTGATTTTCACCAGAGTTTCTCAGAATCATCACATCTGGAGTTTCTTTCAATAGATTATGTGACTGTATATAACAATGTCTTAATCTTTCTACATTTTGCTAAGTTGTAAGTTTTTCCTGGCAGGAAGCTGTATGTCATTGCGTTTGTGATGGCAAGACAGAAAAGGCCCTTTTTTGGCATCCCTCCAAAACAACCTGTTAGCCTGTAGCTGACACCTAATGGTTGTCATGGAGACGCCCTCATAGAGGATGGGGGCAAGATGCACTTGAGACTTTGTCCCTGTTTGTCACAGTTCCAGTTGTATCTGAATCCTGGTAATTTTTTCAAGTTTATGCAAGTACCAATCTTGTTGTAACCATTTCCCAACTTACAAAACAGAAATCACAAATGTCGTGTTTTCTTGTCTTTGCCATTTTAAAGAGTGCTTAAGAGACCTTTGTGTGTGTGTTTATATGAATGGTAACCTATAATATCATGTAGGTTGTATTTTCCAACACGCATCAGTATCTACTAACTCACTATGTTGTTAAACTGCTTGTAGGTCAAAAGTGGACCAGATGAAGGAGATTGTAACAGGAAATCCAACAGTAATCAAGATGGTGGTGAGCTTCCACAGAGGAGCACGAGGGCAGAACGCACTGAGGCAGATCCTGGCACCTGTGGTCAAAGAGATTATGGACGACAAAACGCTAAACATCAAGACAGACCCAGTGGACATCTACAAAGGCTGGGTGAACCAGATGGAGTCGCAGACTGGAGAGGCGAGGTGAGATGGAGGTCGCGTCGCATCATAAGATTGGACTTGTTTTGAGTCCTTGTTTATTCTAGATGTAGTTTTAACTTGTGTTTGTTTTTTGTGTAGTTTGACTTCTTTATCAGATCAGTTCCTCCTATGAAAATACCAGCTTGTTATCTTATGGAGTGTGTTGTTTCCCCTCTATGCTGATGACACTTATGTCTATTTGATTCTTTTATTTTATCTGTGTTGTCTATTCTTTCTTTTGAGAAAATTAAGGTGTTTGCTATTTAATGGTCCATGGTCATTTCCTGGTATTAAGCACAGATTCCTGATTAAATATTTTCGTTGGTGTGTTATTTGCATCAGTGGTTCAAAGAAACATTTTTCCTGTCAATTTGTTTTAGAAGTCTTTATTTCCATTAAATATTAAATATATGCCATTAAATATATGAAACATATCTAAACCCTTCAAAATGAACATTCAGTAGTTGTGAACAGCTTCTACCGTTTTGTTTCCAAGAGTCACTCTGGAAAATGTTCTTTTTTAAGAACTACAAGTCAGTTTGCCTTAGCTTTTCTCCAACTCCACCATCCCTGGTTGAAATTGTTGATTTATTAATTTTTTGTTGTCTTGTTAACAGTAAGCTGCCTTATGACGTCACTCCAGAACAAGCCATGTCTCACGAGGAGGTCAGGACGAGGCTGGAGGCCTCCATCAAGCACATGAAGAGCATCACTGATAAATTCCTGTCGGCGATAATCGTCTCTGTGGATAAAATTCCGTACGTTCCTCATTTATCATAATAAAGATGTGTTGAATATCTTTTTTCCCCAGCATAGCCAGATTTTCCAATTTTGCACCACTTTGTTACTTTGTGTCTCAGATATGGAATGCGATTCATCTCCAAGGTGCTAAAAGACACTCTACAAGAGAAGTTCCCAGATTCCACGGAGGATGAGCTGCTCAAGGTTTGCATCGTAATTTGTTAGGTTATTTCTGTCACAAACTTATTTATGCTGCATGATAAATTATTTCAGATCTGCCTATTCAATGAGTTTGGAAGTTAACTTTGGAAAACAGGAATGTCATAATTAATAAAATTAATTACGTTTAGCTGATGATGTTATCTGAATGTCAGCAATGGTGACAATAATTAACTGAGGATGTTAGCATAATAGGATAATAATAACAACAGACATGGATATTAACATGTTAATGTTAGTCATAATGACCAACTTTAGATGTTGACTGGCTACCAATTGTGATATCCAAATAAAGCATAGTAATTATAATAACTTTGGATATTAACTTGCTATAGTTGACGTTAATCTAAATCAACTTTGGACATTAGCATTAAAAGCAATAATCACTTATGGCTGATGGCCTTCTAATGTCAACCAAAATAAAATGATGGATTCTGATGTTAGCAATAAACATAACCATGGGCGTCATTATGCTAATGTTTAATCATAACAACTAACAATGGAAGTTAGCGTGCTAATGTTGATCATGATTAACTTTGGATGTTAGCATGCTATTGCTGGCATTAGAAAATAATTATATGTATATTAGTAGTTGTTACTCATAATAATCCTGTGGAAGCTGGTATGCTAATGACAGTACTGACAATGTTTAAACTGTTAGCTTTCATCATCAGCATGCTAATGTAAGCATTTATCACAATTTACCATGAAAGCTGGAATCCTGTTGTCAATTATAACTGCTGGCATTCTAATGTTTGCATTAATCATAAACTATGGATGATCTTATGGTAATTGATCACATGAAGGCTTCACGCTAATGATCGTCATTATGATCATTATGATCAATGTTTGCATTAATCATAATGACAAACCGTGGCTCATCATATGGTAACAATAATTAAGGATGTTGTCACAGTAATCAATAGTGAATATTAGTTTTTAAATGATTTTTACATAAAGTGTGTTTAATTGACCCATTTTCTCCAATCCATTGACTTTTCTTTACTGCTGCCACTCATTTAACAATTTTCATGCCCATTTTCTTGCAGTTCTGCCTTTCTTTGTTACACATCTCTTTCCTTTATCTGCTTCTGGTGTTGCCCTCTTCCTTCCACGTTTCCAAGCAGTTCCAGTTTCTCTCTGTCGATTTTCAACTGCTCCCTTCTCTCTGCTGACACCAAGGTGAGCCAAGCCACCTTTTCAGGCTTTCCTTCATGCTGCTCTCTTTATCATTTAGACATTTCTGCATCCCTGAAGCATTTACTTAACTGTTCAATCCGCACTTCCTTCATACCTATCCTAAAGGTCTTGCAAAATGGGAAAAAATATTATTTGCACTAATACTGCTTGTTCTGAGTATCATCACTTAAGTGACTGAGCCATTTGAACTTTGCAGATCGTGGGGAACCTTTTGTATTACCGCTACATGAACCCTGCTATTGTAGCACCTGATGCCTTCGACATTATTGAGGTGTCTGCTGGTGGTCAGCTGACCACTGAGCAAAGAAGGAACCTGGGTTCTGTGGCCAAGATGCTCCAGCATGCTGCGTCCAACAAGATGTTCCTGGGAGACAACGCTCACCTCAACCCCATCAACGAATATCTCAGCTCCTCCCACCAGAAGTTCAGGTCTGAAATCTTAATACTTCTGAATATTACTGTTGAAAATGTTCCTTTTTTTTTTTTTTTTTTTCAAACAAATTTTTCTCCTTCTTTCTCAGGCGTTTCTTTTTGTCTGCATGTGACGTTCATTCACTTGAAGATAAATTCAATGTGGACCAGTACTCAGACTTGGTCACGGTCACCAAACCTGTCATCTACATCTCAATTGGAGAGATCATAAACACTCACACTGTGAGTTTAAATCACCCTGGTCTAAAGTTGATTGATTATTCCATGATTATTTGATTAAAACCAGCAATCTTTTGTGTTGGGTTAGCTGCTGCTGGATCACCAGGACGCCATTGCACCTGAACACAATGATCCCATCCATGAGTTGCTGACGGACCTGGGGGAAGTTCCCACTGTGGAGTCTCTTATTGGTGAGTGGATTAAAATGACCAGATTATTTCAAAATGTTTCTAAACTGTTCTGGCCCAAAACTGACTCGTCAAACCAGATTTTTAAAGCAGACGTATTATGCAAGAATTTACATTTAGCATGTTTTTGTTCTTCCGTTTGGGTTTCTACTGTTTCTAAAGACACTCAGCCAGGTTTTGGCAGTAAGTTAATGTCTGTTTGTGTCTAGAAAACGAGTGAAGCTGATTTCATTATTTCATTACCTAACAACCTAAACTGAATGGCAGCCCATTGGTCCGCTGGTTTTACAGCAATATGTGCTGTACAATGGCTGTGGCAAGTGTTTTGTTTAATTTACTATCCAGAAACCACTTGCTGTATTCTTGCTGGTTGTGCAGGAGGCTCCACTTCTGCTTTTCAAAGATGTACAATTGTATAATTGTGCATCCTTTTGCACCCATTTTCAAGTGTGAGTGTAAACATTTAATTGGGGCGTGGCCAGCAGTACCTTATTTGGATTTAAAGTGACAAGATGTCCTAAAACAGTTCATTCTTAAAGGAGCTCAAACTGGGCAGAACTGAGCAAACTGAAATCTCATTATCTAAGACCTGAGATTTTGTGCTAAAAAGTATAATGAACATGTTTTGTATATGTAGACATATGCTAACTCATTCAAGGAAGAATATTATGTCTCCTGAAAAGGAAAAAAAACACAGAATGAACTAAAAATGTGTCATTTTTTTATTTATTTTAATCAAATGAGTACCACCTTACTTTCATGATTTGGCTACGTTAGTGATGAGAGCAGTCTCCGACCGTTTCTGCCCTCCATCTGTCTGTCAGGTGAAAATCCCCTTCCTCCAGACGATCCCAACAAAGAGCTGATGGGAAAGACAGAGGTCTCACTCACGCTCACCAACAAGTTTGATGTTCCCGGTGAGGCCAATACAGAGATGGACGCCAAGACTCTCCTGCTCAAGTGAGTTTGGCCCCTTCAGGAAGATCTACTGAAGTGTAATCAGAAACATTTTCATCTTCGCTTTGTTGTTTCCAGCACCAAGAGGCTCATTGTGGATGTCATCCGGTTCCAGCCCGGAGAAACGCTGACTGAGATCCTGGATTCAACAGCGTCTCCAGAGCAGGTTGGATGATACAAGACGTTGCTTCAGACACCAGAAGGCGCCCAGCGTTTAGCCATGTCTGCATCTTTTATCTTTGATTAGAGTGGAAAACTACAGCATTACCTTGAGGCACAAAATGGGAACTTAACATGCTTAAAGACAAATGCTGACATCAGTTTGTGACGGATCAAGTGCAAACAGAGTTGCACTTCCCACCTATTTGGCAACATCCTCTTTTTGAAAAATGGAAAATTTCCGACCCAGAGAAATTCTTTCATGTAGTCGTTCTGTCATTCGTTATCCTGATTGCTCTGCTGTTTATCTACTGTAAATTAGATAAACTGTTATATCAACACTGTTGAGCAGAAATGTTGAGTGATGTCTGGATAACTTCAGTTTTTTAACCAGACAGTCCTAGTCATTTTTTTCAGACTGACACATCTTTCCTCATTTTGCTTTTAACACACAGGATGTTATCATGGTTTGGGGAAACAAACTGTGAAAGCAGGCAAGAAAAGAGACGTTCAGAAAATCCAATTATTATCCAAGCACCTGTATTAATATCTGGCTAAACAAATGCATAAATATCCAGCCATTTACTTTAGCTAATGAGCCAATATGAGCAAACTTTTCTTTTAGCACAATAAACATGCTACATTTGCTAACTTTGAAAATGTTTAGTGCACTTAACTTTGAATAAATTATTTCAAATAAACTCGAAAATGCTCATTTACTTGGTAGTTGTGTAAAGTTTCAGTTGAATAAAGTCTGAAATCTGTTGAAGATTTGGTTATCAACCATTAAGAATTCAATTAGAAGTTTATACTCATGCTCTTATTTTGAAGGCGTTGAAGACTGTTTATGCAGCAAATTCTCTCTTTTGTTTCTCCAATAACTTTATTTCAGACAAACGTACAGAAACAAGCTTCCACTAGACACCATGTTGGTTTAGTGCTTTGGCAGAACTGAGGTTACGATTAGTGCTTCAGGGTTAGCCAACTAGCTTCCCAGCTAGCAGTGCCCACCACTGGGGTTGATGTTAATGTCTTTCCAGAAGCTTCATGCTGGCCTGATTTCTTTGTTCCAAACCAGATAAATCCAAAAAGCTTAGCTGGATTATGGTTGGATATCTGTCCAGATTTTTAACATCTGACTCAAACTGATCTCAGATAAAAGGGACATTTTTAGGATGATGCTTGAATAATCAGAGTTTGGAGATTTGGTAGCCATGGACAATACATTGGAGGAGTCCAATTTAAAACTACAAGCAAAGTAGCAACCATGGCTGGGCAATATGACTGAAAACATATCAAGATATAAGCATTTCATGTCAGTCGATATCAATAATTATTGATTAGTTTTGTGTTTTAAATATTAAAACAGCCAAACTGGTGGCAAAGTAGCATAACCTGATACTGCTGCTGCGCAAGTTACTCAACAGGTTGTTGCTAGGTAACCAGAAGTTACTCAACAGGTCGTTGCTAGGTAAACAAAGAGCGAGTGAGTGAGTTAGTTGGTTCCACCCACCGAGCTTAGCTGGCTATGAGAGATTGAGCGTCTAAAGCCTTTCCTCTGTCTACATCCCCCAGAATGCTTTGCGGTTCTGTCCCAACAGGAAAACAATATGAAACACACATATAATCTGGTTCTGAAATAGATAAATCAGCTTCTGGAAAAGCTTTCCCTCTTCATCTTTCCCATCATTACTGAACAAATCCCAGAGATTTCCAACAACTATTGCAGTTGCATGTTGTGTTTTCAGGCCTTAAACGCCCAAACGTTGCAAGCAAGGTAACATTTTTCACGTAGCTGAAAAATGTTGTTTTTGTGCTTTCAGGAAGCGGAGTACCAGCGCGCCATGCAGAGGAGAGCCATCAGGGATGCAAAGACCCCGGAGAAGATGAAGCAGGTGAAGCCGGTGGTGGACGACAGCCTCACCCTGCAGGGCAAAAAGGACAAGATCAAGAGCAACCTGCAGCGGCTGGCCGAGCTCGGGAAGGTCCACCCGGAGAACCGCTACCAGGACCTCATCAACGACATCGCTAAGGTTGGGAAAATAAACACTTTATCTGTGGGGTTTGAAAAACAGCCGCCTCGGTTTCAGCCAAGGTTAATGTAGTTCACTAACAACATAATGAAAACTGAAATTAAACATTTTTGTTTTCTGAAATAAATAAACAGTTATGAACGGGTGGAAAAACAATACTTTGCTTTTATGAGACTAAAACCTACCGAAATTATAGCAATAATATTATTTGTTTTAGTGTTTCAGTCTATTTATTGATCTTTTGCACTGATGTGAAATTGATTGACATTTTTCACCCACACAAGCAGTTTACGTCTCTTCTCCAAAATGGCGGCAGAGAAAACACGAGTCAATTGGTTCATCAACAATGTTTGAATAAATACATTCGGTTGAGTATTTATTACCCAAACAATGTAAAAATAATCACAGTACAGAACTTAAACCTTTTTCAACTCTGCATCTAAATATTAACCAAAATTTGAATAAAACTACTATTAATATGAAAAAAAGCAACATTTAACTAATGATTAAAAAAAAATAACACATCAATCAATAAACTCTAATAAACATTCAACACTTTAAAATGCAAAATAAAACATTTTAAATAAACAACAAATATAATGAATAATGAAGTCTCTTTAAACAAAGTTTTCCATCAAAGAAGGGCGAGTTGAGTCCAGAGCACCAGAGTGAAGATTTTAACATCCAGTTTGAATTACAGCAGCAAAATCACAACAAAATAAAACTAAACTATAATGAAATACCTAAATACCAGGGTCACATTATAACCCTGGTTTAATGTGGTGTGCGTGTGCTGCAGGACATCAGGAACCAGAGACGGTATCGGCAGCGCAGGAAAGCCGAGCTGGTGAAGCTTCAGCAGACCAACTCAGGCCTGAATTCAAAAACCACCTTCTACAACATGCAGATCGATTCCTACAACCAGTACATCAAGACCTGCATGGACAACCTGGCCAGCAAGGGCAAGTAAGTAGAGCCAAGACCTGAGGTCCTCCTGCAAGCCAAACCTCTGGCCATGAGGGCCAAAAGCACTCAGGAGGCTGCAAAAAGTATTTGAAACAATCCCCCTGCTCCTTTTTAAAGTTTATCTGCTCAGTAATAAACTACAGTAAAACTTGAAATCATTGAAGATACAAAAGAGAAAAAAAAAAGAAAAGACAGACAGGCCCACAGTTTCTGATTATTTGTTGATGTTTGTGGTTTTACTCCAAAGCTATGACAAAAGTATAAACATTAATAAATGGGAGTGTAGTGTAGTGTAGTTTTTGGTACCTCAGATTTGTTTTTAAGATGTTAAGTAAAATCTTCCTCTATAATATGAAAACCACATAGAAAACGGCCACACTTTGACAGCCCAGTTTTACGCCTTTATTTGAGGTTATGTGGAGTCCTTATGAGTAGTCAGTGACCCATCCAGATCAGAAACCAACTCCCATTGAAACAGATTTTCTGGCGGCCATTTTTCCAAGCTTTCTGCGAGTGTTTCAACTTGTTTTGTGGGCAGGTTTAGTTTTTCTCTCCATTTGTTTACAGTATTCAGCTCTTTGTTGGGAGCATTTTTAGAACAGTACTTAATTGTTCATAACCAAAAGACCAATTTATATCCTCCGGCCAGCCACATAAAACCTGCTTAGAGATTAAAATGTCACACGACTTTTTGAAAAAAGACGGCTTATAAGATTAGATAAATATTTACTAAAGGAAGTTTGTTCTTAAAGAGCTATCATTATTTTTTATATATATTTTTATCACCTATGATTTATGTTAATAAATAAAATTAATGATAACATTTAGCAAAAAAAAAGATGGACCTTTTTTCTGAGATGAAAAATATGTAAAAAAAAAAAAAAACTAAAGTACATAAATTCCAACCTAATGACAAGTCAGATCTAAAAACATTTTACTAGTTTTTTTAATGTCATTCTTTGTGGAAATCCAATGCAGATATTGCAGGAATAAATTAAAAAGTTAAAAACTTGTTTTTATTATATATGAAATTAAAAATATTTGTTAATTCTTTTTCATGTTTATCCAGCATTAGGAGCCATCGAATAGGGTTTAAAGTCATAATCTCCTAACTGAGTTCTGCATAAATGCATGTTGTTTCCTCCTCCTGGCCATCAGGTGTAAAGCTGTTTTTTCATCAACTCTAGAGTATTTTTCATTTGGAGATTTTTACAACAAGGCCAGTAGCAGAATAAGGATGAGTGTCAAAAAACACAAAGTCTACAGGAAACTCGTCAAGTCCCTAAAAACCTTTGTTCTTCATGTTTTCCTCTCAGGTTGTCAAGGAAACCAGGCGACAACAAGACCAAGAAGAGTAAGCAGGTTGCCCAGAAATACACTGCAGCTCGGCTGAAGGAGAAAGGAGTTCTGATCTCGATAGATGACCTGCAGCCCAACCAGTGAGTCCAGAACTGCAGCCCGTTTGGTTCACGCCTGCCGTTTTAAATGGCTGAATACTTTGCTGTATTTTCTGTCGGATTCTTCATGAGCGAATCTGTTTTTCCCATTGCAGATATAAGAATGCGATCTTTGAGATCTCTCCCTCTGAGACGGTTGGCGTGTTCGACGTGAAGGCCAAGTTCATGGGCGTGCATTTGGAGACGTTACCATTAGAATATCAGGTACTGCTCTGCATTTCAGCATCCAGTCAAAACCAGGAGGCTTGGCAGTGACACACGAATGTTTCTACTGTTAAACAGAACAATCTGAAGCAGATGCATTCAAAATATTGTTGCATAAATACTAATTTTATTCATGGTAATCTGACCCAGATCTAGCTTCATATCAGGGATTAGAGATAAATTAGTTTTATGGATTAATCAAATGTTTGGTTTTGGAGGATTCCATTTATCAAAAGTCTGGATTGCTGAGCAACTTGCAGTTAAAGCTGTACAAATACTTCATCTTTTAACACATAAAGTTATTTTTAGCTTTGAAACAGCCGCGTAGCAGCTGAGCTGCTTACATCAGGTCAAGATAACTTCATAGAAATTTTTTTTAATGAAAACCTTTTTCTTGTCATTTTTATGCATTTTTTTCTGGCAACGTTGCATCACTTTCTGCTGATAATATGACTATATTCTAGTAATTAAACAAAAATTCCCATATCTCAGTTGAGCAACTCAAAGAAGGGATGTTTGAAATAAAAGCCACTTTCTGAAAATAGTTTCTGAAATTTGTAATTTGATTCTTAGAAAGGAAACCTTATTTTTATGCCAAACCTCTGCAGATGTATATGAAGTCAGCGTCTTTTTGTGTTAGCAGCTGTTAGTGAAGCATCATGATGGAAGTCAAATCTCCAAACAAATCCTGAGACAAAAGGTCTGGTGATCTTTATCTTTGCATGATGGATGCAGAGAAAGATCAGAGCTTTGCCAGTTTGGACTCGTCTTCAGGAAACCGGGGTCAGATCTCGTAAAGCATGTGGACAAACTGTGAGCCATTCCAAGCAATAAAGACGAGAATCATTCAGAATCTGGTCCAGATGTCAGAATGTGTGCTAATGAAAACTTGCAAAGGTTTTCCATTTTTTGAATGTTTTTGTGTCCGTTTGTCTCTCAGGATCTCCTCCAGCTGCAGTACGAAGGCGTGGCGGTGATGAAGCTCTTTGACAAAGCCACCGTCAACGTCAACCTGCTCATCTTCCTGCTCAACAAGAAATTCTACGGGAAATAGAAAAGGAGCAAAGAGCTACAGACACTGAAATGAAACAGACCCTGGGCAGCCTTAACGCCTGCTCTCACTGCACCTCTCATTTCTGCCTATGCAAATTTCTGTGCATTATTTTTATTTTTCTTTTTTATAAATATATCAGGTGCGTCTCCAGGCGCTCTTTTGTCCAAGTTTTCCATACATCTCCTTGCATAGTTGCAGCAAAGTCAGATTTGTATTTTTTGCTTGAATTATTCTGAATATCTTGTGCACGGGCTTTGATTTGTTGAGATTATTTTATGTAAAGATGTTTTTTCCCAGCTGTCAGTTTACCTACCCAGATTCATAGAGCATCAGTAGAAAAATGCATGGCAGCATTTGAAGCCCAGGTTTTATTTCTTCTTCCTGCTGCTCCTCACAGAAATATGTTTTGAAGGGAAACTGATAAATTAGCTCCAAACTGTACAAAACTGGTGAATATTTGATGAGAAAAATCTAAATATTTCTCTTTTTTAGATGTATGGACAATAAATATTGGCACTAATCTGACCTCTTAGTGTTTTTCCATGTTTCTTGAAGCAGGCGGAGTCCAAACCTTTGCTCAGATGGACTCGTCAATCAGCTTTTTGACACATTATTTTATATATTTGAATATATATCCACTTTAGTCCACTTATCTTCTGATTAAAGCAGGTCTCTGATTGCTGCAGTGAAGACGTGTCTGCTGATTTGCAAAGACCCTGTTGTATTTTAAATGAAAAATGCATCAAAGTTGTCTTTATTTATATTTTATATGTTGTCGGTTTCCATTAAACGATAGCTTATGTTTGCTAAGCCTGAGGCGAAACTCTTGCATGAGCTCAAGGATGTTCAGTATTACATTGATAAAATGTGGGGAGGGGAGTCCAGCAGATGGCGCTGTACACCATCCAGTTTTCTCAGCGATCGTTTGATTTCACCTGAAACTCTGACTGTGTGGACTCGGTTGTCTGGATGTTAAATTTTTAGTCTGTGTAAAGTTGCTGTCTGAAGCGCAGACTGTGATGTACTCTACCTGTTTTAGAATAAAGCTCTTTCAATGCATTGTGGTTGTTCCTGAGGTAGGTAGCTAGAGCTGTGATTATTGTTGCAACATTAATTAATAATGAGCTGCAGCTGGTACCGCTGTTGCCTTGCAGGAAGAATGCAGTTTGTGACGTTAACACACTGCATGAACATCCAGCCGTCATAAAAACGTTAAAATTATTCAGATTCAGATTTTAAATTGAGATTTTAAACCCATCCAAGGTCCAGAATGTCCCACATCGGTTCCACATAGCAACAATCTCACAACTTGGCTGATTACAGATAGCTGTAATCAACCAGTTTGGAACTGAAACAGGTCTGTGTTTAATGAGTCTGTTTTGAAAAACTGAAATATTTTGGCTTGATTGGGACAGGAGAAACATCTTCAGGCTGATTCAATAATAACTTTTTAATAAAAACGTCTGGAAGGTGGATTTTGAAGATCTGATCATTACAAAAGACAGAAGCCAATCAGGAAATACAGACAATAAGAGGAGCAATCAAAAGAGGAAATGTTGCAGATACTCAGATTAAACCTGGTTATTAAAGTGGACATCAATTTATCACTCTAAAAACATAACTAATTTTAACTTGCAGTTTTGCAACCAAAGGAAGATTATTTGCAGATTGTTTGACCAACTCTTTAATTTGTAAGGCTCAATTGCTTTGGAAGTAGGGTATTAGAGCTAATATTTATATTCAAATTAGAATAAAGCTAGTGATAGTGCCTATTAATAGTTTGCATCTTTCTGAGATGTTGAGGCACTTACCAAACTGGGTGAAAAGGTAGTGGTTCCTTTCCATTGTGTCCACATGCTTACCTAGGATAGTCTTAACATTTACTGTAATCTACAGGAATTGATATGCTTTTAAAAGTAAATTTGTTTTGTCTTATTGTCAACTTATATTTTTGTTAATAAAACACAAGGACAGGGAGGGAGGTCTGAAGAGTTTAATGAGGAGTTAATGGGACAGGAGGAAGTGGATAAAGCAACGTTATTTGTAATTGAATGCAAACATTTATTTTAAAAGTACATGTTGGGTAAAAATATATTTTTATGCCTAAAGATGAGACTGAAACCAGGAAAAACTTTTTTTGAACCCAGTATGAAATGGTTAAACATCCGAGGCAGCATCGTTAGGGCGACTTTGTCTCCCTCTTGTGGCCACCGGCAGCGTCGACAGAGTTTAACGAGGTAATGTTTTTCTCGCAGGCAGCAGCAGCAGTAATATGGGGGATAACCAGCCTGTGGATCTCGCTGCCGCTTTCTAGCTCTGTCATTCCTGGACTCATGAACTAAAAAACATCTGTGCCGTTTTTGGAAAATAACCACCTAAAAAAAAGTGCGATATTGGCGAGGAAAATACGAGCGTTTCCGTCCGCGCTGCTTTGTTTATCTTCATGGAGTCGTCGGATCGGAGTTTGTCTGAGATCTCTGCGCTGTCCGTGGATTAACTCGGGACTCGCCTCTTCTGTGGAGAGCAGTGATATATCTATCACAGCTACCAGCGTGGACTGTGTCGCAAACGGACAGTTTGGGAGCTAATTATTCTCACTTTAGAGGAAATAAAGTGGAAATTGTATCAAGTCAATTAATGCGGGACCAACGGACGGACACTTGTTGAAACAGTTTAAGCGTCGCTGTTTTGTCGCAGCATTTTAGCCGAAGAGATTAAAAACTTGAGGGTTTTTTTTTAGCAGAGGAAGACAACAAAAGGATAGGTTGTTAAAAAATTACAGACATGGTCCGTTCAGCAGCTTAGCTAAAGGGGTTAGCTGTCGCTGTTCGTTCAGTTGTGTTATGTTAGCAACATGCTAGCCTTATCCTAACATTCAAACAAGTAGTTTGTTGAAATGCGCCAATATGAAGATAAATACGCAGATAAGTTGCGGGGTTTGTTACCAGTTTATTCTCGGAACTAAATGTGAATAATTTCCAAACATTAAAACAGCAGCTTAGTTTTAATTTATTCCGTTACAAGTAATCGGGAGATAACTTTTATGACAGCTTAACGCTAGCTTAGCCGCGTTAGCACGACCAGGCGAACGGAGTCAGTTTGCGGCAACTTGGTACTGCCGCTCATGTGCGGAGTGTTTCCAGGGACTCTAATGGGTCTGCAGCTGCGGTCTCAGAGAGGTCTTGGAAGATAAACAGCCGCCCGCCTCATCTCCAGAACGGTCTTCCACTTTTCTAACCCCCGCTAAAGTTTTTAAACTGCGGCCCGCACAATGTCCGGCTCCGCGGGCACAGGTGGCTCCAACCCCAGGAAGTTCAGCGAGAAGATCGCGCTGCACAACCAGAAGCAAGCAGAGGAGACGCGGGCCTTTGAGCAGCTGATGACCGACCTCACCGTATCCAGGGTAAGTGCGGCTCGTTTTCTCCTGCATGTGGTCCTCTGAACCCGGACAGCCGCTGCTGCTAGTCGGACACATTGGGCTGAGATTTGTGGCAGGAGCTTGTTTTTCCTTCATGCAGCTGGGTCCAGTCTGGACGTTGACTTGCAAAACATAAAATTACTTAAAATATTGCAATTTAAGAGAAAAAAATAAATGAATCACTCATTTGCATGTTAATTTAAAGTAGTTGTTCATATTCCTGCAGATGTCTCTTCCTCTGCCAGCACACCTGATCCAAATGGTTCCGTCTCCTCCACCTTTCCTTCAGTTCTGCAGAATCCCGATAATGAGCCATTTATTTAAATCAGGTGTGCAGAAGCACCAAACCTGCAGAAATAGCCTTGCTCAACGGGTTTTAAAAATCAGATCAAACATGCAGATGTTCAGATTGGCTGGAAGAATAATTATCCCTTATGTATGGATTCATGTCTATTTTAATGGTTAAATAATTAATATATAAGGAAATATTTTATTTGTGGTTTAATCAATTTCAGCAAAAATCTATTAAGTAGTTTATTTTACATTTTGAAATATTTTTATCACTTTGTATATCAATGTTTAGGAATTTCTGTTTTACTGTTATAGTTATTTAGAATCAAATGTTTACACACACACACACACACATATATATAATGTTTACTAGTTTAATTATTTGCAATATGTTTGGCTGTGATGCTTGTAAAACACACTGTGCTGTAGTTGTATAATTTATTGAACACTGCTCTACAGATAATAACTGATTAACTGGAACTAGAGCTGCCAGTAAAATTACCTCTCCCTCCTTTAATTCGAAAGGTAACTCATTTTTTAAGTTTTACTTTTTTCCACTTCCAAATTTCATATTTATTTTGTGAAACTTTTTTTTTCTCTATAAAACCCTTTATTTGAGTCAGCTGGTTGTCCATGTAACATAGATGTTATTGAATAACAAATCTATGGGCTTATCTGGTTAAATGTGATTCATTCAGTTATTGAATCTACATGGAATCTGAAACTAAGTTATTTTCTGGCTCATATCCCATTGCGCTGACTTGACTTGTAAATTCAAACTTTGTCTTTCAAAATTTTTCTGTTAGCATAAAAACACAGTAATGGGTTAAAACAAGTCTTAAATAATTTTTTTAATGATACCAATATCATTCCTGGGTTCTGCATTGTTTAGATCAGCATCTCTCAACTCTGGTCCTGCATGTTTCAGGTGCTGCTACACAGCTGACTGACATCAGTAGTTGATTACCAGGTTTCTGCAGCTGGATGGCATGCTGAGAAGGCAATGCAGTCATTAGGATCAGGCGGATTGGAGCAGAAACACACCTGAAACATGGAGCAGGGTTAAGAAAAAACACTCCAACACACCCGACCCAAATGCCACCTGGAGTAGCTTGAAGAGCCACTCATTTAAATCAGCCAAACTGCTGACAGTACATGCGGTTTGGAGTTGTGATCTAAGTTTTGGAACAAAACAACAACAAAAAAAGTCCTATAAAAGACCACTGATGGTTTAGGACATGGGTGCCCCTCTCCTGTCCTTCAGGGTTGGTGTGCTGCCAGCTTTAGGTGTCTCTGCTCCAACACACCTGATTCAAACAATCCAACTACCTCCTCTCAACATTATGAAGTTCTGCAGAGGTTCTGCTAATGCATTCACACCAACCCTATTTACTCCACTTTAGTTAAGCTCTAGTTAGTTTGCCTAAGACGTCTGGTTCATTTGTGGAGGTGTGAATGTTTATCAGACTCTGATGTAACTCTGTTCTGCCTGCAAACCTCAGTCTCGGTTTGGCTCAAGTGAACACTGTTCCGGTTTGAATGTATATGTGCTAAGAGGACTGGAGCCCATTCAAAAGCTGGAAATGTACTACAACGCAGGGGATTCTGGGTAAATGCAACCAAAACAAACGTGCTAGTATAGCTCTAGCGGTAGAAATGGCTCATGGTCTTTAGCCAAAGATAAAAAAGAAATTCCACAACTGCTAAAATCTGACACCATTTCTGTTTACATTTGGTGAAGGAGGAAATTGCTCTGTGTCTTTGTCAGAGGTTTTCATGTTGTGTCCTTCGGTGGTTCCTGGCGCAGCGCCCTCACAGGCGAGGAGGGGAACAGCTTGCTCTGGGGGTTTGGTTAGTTTGACTCCGTGCAATGAGAAAGAGAACCACAGCTGCTGAAAATGTAACATGTACCCACCTGTATTCCACAGAACATTGTTTTCAACATGCCAAACCCCACAGGGGGCCTTGAAGAGCAAAGCTGTGTTAGCCAATCAGATTGCTTCAAAACAACCACGAGTTCCTGTTAGGATTTAAATATGGCGCCCGGAGGTTCGTTTGTGTGAACAGATATATATGTTGAGAATATAAAGTTAATATAACAGAAGACCATGGCGACTAGGAATCATGTCATAGCAAAGACGTGGATATTTTGGCGGATAATTTGTCGCAGATTGTAATGCGTGGGACCCTAAATTTCCAATGTGGAGTTTTCTGAACTCTCCACATTGGGTGGCTGATCTGAAATTTTATAAATAAATGTTTTCAGTGATATTAAACTGATCTTTCAGGTGAATGAAAATCCAAAGTCCATAAAAATGTATTCAGATATGTAGCTACGTATGGACTAGGCCCCAAACATCCACTGTTGTATATTACTAAATTACACTATATATCACTACAGTAATATATGTCAATACTGGTCCTTGAGGATTGGTTTAGGACATTGTGATGATGGGAAAGACAGAGAAGATTGACGACCATTGGGTTCCTAACAACCGATCTCACTGTGGTCGTTTCAGCAATGATTTAATACTGTGGTTTCCTCAGAACCTCCAGTTCTGCCCGTTTTATGTGTCTCCTTATTGCTTAAATAATTGGGTTATTAACCGGCTTCAGTAGCAGTAGCTGGGCTGCAGAGGAGGTCCTGCAGTCACTTTAATCATCCCTGCTGGAGCTGAACATCTAAAACACAAAGGCTTGTTGGGAAACATTGATAGTGTATCATGTATGTTGCCTGTTTATATGGTGTAGCTCAACTCTAGTTGATGTAACTTTAACAACCTTTATCTTTGAGTTGCCATACTTCGTCATAATTTCACGCTCAGCTCTTTTATTTGTTGTTTTCGGGTTGGGCTTTTTAACTCCCTGCAGAGAACTTGCTTAGAAATGATTTACTACGTGTGTAAGTGTTTACACTTTATTTATTTCTTGGGTAGACGAGAAATGTATCAGAGATCACAAACTGTTCTTTTCAGGTATTCATATTGGGTGGCTGATAACAGAAAGTCCTCATATATTACATTATGTGTCACAAGAGACGATCAACGCAATGTTGCCAGTTAACATATTAATGTCTTCTGACTGTAAATTAAAGCTGCTCAAAATATTGAATTGCAATTGTCATCACCATGGTCACATGCGGATCTATGGCTCCATGGAGGCTTGGAGAGCCATGGATCACAGCGAAGGACTGGAGACACGACCATCTAAGTCTGCTGATTACATGTCTCGGCCAAAGTAGAACCTTACACGATCCTTTAATAGACCTCAGGACGACCAGTTTTTGTTTTGGAAGCATTTTTTTTGTTTCATCTCGCTTGTAGGAGCTTTTCTAATGAAGGGGACGTTCTGTGACATTTCTGCTATAGTTCTTGGTCCAAAGACGTGTTTGAACATAGAAACTCAGCGCCGTAACCTGTCCTCACAAAGCGAACCCCGGGGGTTATTGAGTCTGTACGAAGCGGAGGAATCCTGGTCGTTCCGGACTCGTCTCCCACTTCCTGCCTTGTTGTTATGTCACTGCTGTTGCAGCGGAAGGACAAAAAATGCCCTAATGAGGGAATCGTACTTTAATTACGTCCAGAGAAAATCTGACACTATTTTCCTCTGGTTTTCATCTGAGCTGTGAGGTTCACAAATGATGTGGTTTGCGACCCGCCTGAATGTAAAGTGTGAACTGCTGCTGACCCTGTTCAGCACACGGGACATCTGGGTTTAGAACCAGATGGTTAAATATTCACACCAGCAAACAAATGATTTAGGAAACCGTCCTCTGTAGCTGAATGTGCAGACAGTTCAGGACTTCCCTCAGTTGCTTTTTGCGGCAGGTAGTTTGCATTTTGATGAACAATAGGTGTGTTATGTTGGATGTTTTTTAAATTTTTATGGAAACATCACCGTTACTATCAGAGGCATGTTGTTTACTGCCGTTTGTTTATGTTTATGCAGTAGCAGAATTAGTTCTTTCATCCTGGAAGAGAATAATTTCTAATAAATAATTTGGTGGTTATTTGACTTGTTTTTCTTAATGGAGAGCAATTTACAGAAAGTCTTTTAAGTCCAAGTGTAAAGTTGATAGAAGATGTATTTAGTAACAACTGCGTTCCGATGTACAGTGAACCTGAGAAACATCTCAATCTGAACACCTGTATTTCTCTTAATCATGAGGATATTCTAACAGTTAATGAAACAACATTTAAGATTGGAATATTAAATCAGACCAATAAATAAAAAACTAGTTTTAAACAGAAATGTGTAGCTAGTGGGAAATGTTTCATTACCTGTTTAAAGATTGTTATTTTCAAAAGGTGTTTTTAGTCAAATAAGACTCACCAGGATGTGTATTCTACTGTAATGAATATGACTTTATTTGGTTAAATTGCCTGCCTGATCTTAAGATAAAGCCTGTTTTATATACACACAGTTTTTGCCCTCCAGATATTCATAATTAATTTACTTTGTTGGTTCCATTCCAACAAAATGTAATTCTCAGAGATGTCCTAATGAGGAATTCAAGTCCCAGACAACATGTGATATCAGATATTACTTTGATATCACATGAACGTCTCCCTGAGTTTGCTGGAGTTTTTGCCCATTCCTCCTGACAGAACCGGTGGAACTGGGTCAGGTTTGTAGACTCGCCCACGCCTTTTCAGCTCTGCCCACAGATTCTCTATAGGACTGAGATCAGGGTTTTTTATCGGCCGCACCAAAACAATGACTTTGTAGACTTTGTAACCACTCTGGTGGTAAGCTTGTTTGTTTGGACGACGTCTTGAGAAGTCTTACGACGTTTTGGAGTCGTGGCTTCTTCATCACAGAGCGGCATTTCAGCTAATGCTGGTATGAGGCTCTTTCTTAACCACATAACTGAACATATGAATGTGGAACCTTCTCTACCTGATATCCTTACTGTTTCTCTTAAAGGTGACATATTATACAAAGTACACTTTTTGCGCATTTTTGTATTTCCATATGGGTCTGCTTCTAAAAACAATCCAAACGCTTAAAAAAACACCCAGATGTTTTTTGGCAATAATTTAATGTTTTTTGGTGCCTGGAAAATGAACCGCTTCAAAAAACCTCCCAATTGCTAAGTCACAATCGGTGGCCACTGTGGTGTTACCTAGCAACCCTAGCCAAGTCCAGTCAGTTACCTAGCAACCCAAACTGAGCTCCAGCACATTTGGTCAGCTGGTTTTAACACTATATGCCATGTACAATGGCTGCTGGAAAAGACAAGTGTTTTGTTGACTTAGCACCCAGGAACCACTTACTACATTCTTGTTGGTTGTGAAGGAGGCTCCGTTTCTGCACGTCTGTTAGCAGCCATTTTGAAATGTAGATGTTGAGTTTGGGGGTGTGGCTAGCAGCAGATTAGTTTGATTTAAAGTGACAAAACGTCTTAAAACAGCTCAAAATAAGCAGAACTGAGCCAACTGAGATCTCATTATCCAAGAATGATTTTGTGAATAGCTCTATCCTAAGCTCTTCAAAGAAGCATAATTTAAACAGGTATGCGTCATTTTAACTCAGATGTTGTGAACTGACCTCTCAGAAGCATCATTATCATCTGGATGTCCCCTGTTGTTAAAGGGGCGTCAGCGGTTCGTCCCTCTCTGATGCCCGTTTGTCTCACCGTCCTGCAGGTGCAGTTCCAGAAGGTCCAGCAGCTCCGTCTGTCCCAGTCCCGGGCGCAGTACTACGGGGGCTCTTTGCCCAACGTCAATCAGATCGGCAACGCCAACACAGATTTTCAGGTGGGAACTCGTAATGCGCCTCCAGCTCTGATGGGCGGAGAGCAAAATGAAATGTTATGAATCGATTCAAGGACGAGTTTCATTGAGTAATAATTCCTTTGGTTTGTCAAGGACACGGCTTATTGTGCAGGAGATCAGCCCACTCACACAATTCTTAGCTGTTTTACATCAACACCATTCTGCTTTCCTGAAACTTCTAGGAGCTTCAGCACAATCCTTTGTAAAATCAGATAAAGAACAGCCATGTTTGTATTGTTTTATTGCTTCCCTTCAAACAAACAAAGCAGAGCCATTGTGCTGAAAATTGTTTGTGTGGATAGAATAGATAAAAGACACAAACATGGATGTTTTCTGTAGAATCTGCTTATCTTTAGATTACAATCTGCCAGATCAAGGTCTGCCTCATCTTCTCAAGGCCAGTTCTTCCTGGCAGCCTCTCCTAATGTGTAATTCTCCAGCAAAAACAGCTCAACTGGGAACTAAACTCACAGAAATGCAAATAAACCTTTTCTAGAAGCTCTGAATAATTTAGCGTTATGGACGAAGAGGGGGGAATGAAACATCAATGCATTAATCCTTGACGGTTTTCAGAAGCTGAGCTTTTCTCTTTCTGTGTCAGCTCCCTCCGGAGTGCTGGGAGGCTGCAGGTCCAGGTAAAGGTGCCCTTGTTATTTGGAAGAATGGCTCTTTTTAAGTAGAGCTGCCATCCAGAAATCAATCTCAGCACAAAGGGAGAAAGCTCCTCTTACTCAAAGAGTCCATTTATCCTTCTCAGAGCAAAGTGAAAAAGAAAAACACCTAAATGGCTATTAGATTCCCCTTTATAATTATTTATCAAGCATTGTTCAAATGAACAAATCCTCTCTGGCTAATGCAGCACTCCTAAAACAGAAAAAAAACGCACGTGTTTTATCCGTAACTTATTTGTTAAGATGTGTCTGATGTCGATGGATTTCTGCAGATCTTTGTTTCATGAAGGAAGCAAACTGCACCATGTGGGAGTGCTAAAAGAGCTTCATGCTGGTTATTTTTACCAAGATGATAACAAAAACATCCTAGAAATCTTCTCCTCGGTGCATTGTAAAGCTTCTGATGTGTCAGATTCTTGATTTTTAATGATCCAGATCCGTGTCTGAGCCACTTTCAGGCCCCATCGATCTGAAAGTGGCTTTACACTGCAGCTTGTGTTACTGTCTCTCATCCAGCCGACACACTTTGAGTTTTAGCCGGCAGGAAATGTAGTCACTGCATTCTTCACGCTGACTGATAGCGAGGATAAACCTCGAAAGAGCATTAAATTAAATTCAGCTTTTATCGCTGTAACAGAATCGCATATTGAAGTTTTTCATTTGAGTTTATTCATTCCATAAAAAATATGATGTAAAGCTCAAAGACGTAAATTTTGCAGATTACTGTCTCTTTAATTATTGCTCAGGCTGCAGATTTTGGTCATCAGCTACTTTCTGCCTTCCTGGAATCACATTCTGTCTTATCTTTCCCATTTTGAGTAGTGCTTAAATTAAGGGTTGTATGAATAAAATGGTTTTAATAATGCTGCTGCTTTTCCAGAAAAATAACATCTGGATGCTAGATGTGAATAACTGATATGGTTTTAGGAACGCTGCAGCTGTATGTCTGATGTAAGCATCCTGTCTCCTCCACAGGGGGGCTTCCCCTCAGGGCTGGACTCGGTCCGGGGGACCCGCCACCACGGGCTGGTGGAGCGGGTCCACAGGGACCGCAACCGCATCAGCTCTCCTCACCGCAGACCCATCGACAAGCACGGCCGGCAGATATCCTTCCATAGGCGTTTTTACGTTGCCACGGTGAACCTGGGCGCTTCCAGGCAGTCGGTCCAGTTTGTTTGTTTGTTTGTGTTTAGGTTGCTCTCCGGTTTGTGACGACCGAGGTGTATTGTTGCCTCGGGAGCGAAGTTAGTCATTAAAATGAATGTGACGCAGAAACGCCGTGCTCAGCTTCTGACTAACATAAAGTGAGAGTGGTAGGTTTACGAGCAGGTTGTAATCTGGTGAGGATGGAGTGAAAAGCAGGGCGGTTAATGTTTTCTTCCTGTTAGCTTTAATTGTTTGCAGCCAGCTAATGTGTGCTTGTGTGGGTTGTATGAATCTCCCACCATCAGAGCATCAGAGATAATCACTCAGCTGTTTAGTTTTTGACCCGAAACGGTACTAACCATTTTAATTGAATTTATCCAACATGTTGTCCTGACAGCTGAGCTGAACCTAATGAGGAATCTGCTTCCAAACATGATGACGATGATGATGATCTCTTGCTGCTGTTATGAGTGCAGCGAGTGTTTCGAATCAAATCATCTTGTGCACCTCTCTTATTATTTGCTCTTTCTCTTGATCCTTCTACTTTGATTTAATTTCAAACAATGCAAAACCACAAAGTCTTAAGTATGTTTGTTTACTTTCTACTGTAAATATCTTAGCACACATGAATTAGGACAAAACTCCTGGTTCCGTTTCTATAGTTATTGAGTTTGGTGACTTTGCCTAATTGACCATGATAAGGTTCCAGTCAGAAAACTCTCTGGACTAACGTAGATCCTAAAGTTTTTACGATGCATTCTGGGTACAAACGTAATTTTGCTGCATAAACAATCTGCAGCCACTTCAAAGTAAGAGCGTGAATATAAACGTTCAACTGGCTGAACAGTCGGTAACCAAAACTCCAACCAGTTTATAAAACAGCCCATTAGAGGGAGTTAAATGTTCTAAACCTTTCCAGCGTTTGCTAAAGTGCTAAATGACAAATTAGCGAAGTGTGGCCCCCACTGGGATTTTCCTGCTGTGAGAACGTAACGTTAGTGAAAAATAACGCTTCTTTATGTTGCTGTTGTTCTGAAGTTGCCTGTTTGTTTAATTTTTAACGCCAGTATTTGCGTTTGTGATGATATTTTACGTTGAAATCGTCAACCCCAGAGCCGATGAAGCTCAGAATAGATTCAGAAATATCAGATTGTTCACAACCTGGTGAACTCTTTTAGTTCTTCCTTTGCATTTTAATGTGTTTGACGTGTTTCAGTTATCGCCACCTACGGCTGGGCTGGAGTATTTCTTCTCATTTAGTTGTAGTTACGTCCGTCTCCTCCTGTGTGGAGTCCAGTTTCTCAGTCTGCTCTCTCTGCTAGATGCTTATTAAAGAAGCGAAACCCAGGTGTGTCGTACATTAGAGAGGTGCTTGAATGATCCTCGTCTGTGTTTGGAGAAAGCTCAGCAGTGGTGTTAGTCCTCTCCACTTTGTGTTTGTATGCGCTTGAGTGGCTTATCTCATGTTTTGTGTTGCATGTGGTGAGTGGCAACAGACCTGCAGGCTTTGAAAATCTTCCTCCCTGCTGATTAAACTTTAAGTACAGGTTTTTGAAGAGCTGCTGGCTTGTTTTTTTTTTGGGATGTTTGTTTCTGGTGAAAGTTTTTCCCGCGTAAATCAGCTCAACTATCAGGCTCTGTGATAGCAAGATGAAACATATTCTGCTCTCCTACACACAGTGAGAAACTGCTCAGGGCTTAAGCCGTTATTCAGATAATTATCTTGTTTTTATTAGCTGTTGAAATGGGAAACTTCATTGTTCAGTGTAATTTACGCCACATTAAGGCTCTTTTTAACGATAAAGTTTAATCACAATGATTTCCTGCCATCACTTCTGTTTTCATGTTGATTCTTTCCTTGACGTAACCCTACATGGAGAGCTCACCGTATGGAGCCGTGTACCTGTCGCCTCCGCCAGACAACAGCTGGAGAAGGTGAGACCAACCTTATGGTTTCTGTTTATTCTGCTTCCTGTCACCGGGACGCCACCGTCTTTCCTCTCCATTCTGATCCAGACACCAGAATTTTCCCCATCAAACCCGGATCACAGATGTGAATGAGAGGGGAAGCTCTGAGTTGAAGGGTGGAGCTGCTGGGATTTCAGCTCAAATGTTTAAAGTGTTAGAATGCTGCGAGAACCGCATGGTGGCTGAAAGTGTTTGACAGGTAGCCTTTTCCTGTAAAGGTCATGCCCAACAGCAGACTTTCCACTGTCAGGGTTTGTTGTGCTGTCACTGAAAATCTCCGAACTCGTGCAGCACAATGTGAGACACAAGGTTTTCTTTTCTCCAACCAGCTCTGGTCGTGCCCACACAGAGCAGCAGCGTATTGGTCGGCAGCTTTAGGTGTTTACAAGGGAGTGAATTATGGGGCTGAGATAAAAAGCCATGCCAGGCTCCTCCCGCTCGCTCGCTTTGTCTCCGCTCTTGTGTTTAGTATGCTGCCTTGGCCAGCTGCCAATCACCCTGCCTCGTCTTCTTCCACGACCCGGACGCCGGCCAAGCTCGGCGCTGAGCGCGCTGCAGCAGCTTGTGCTGTGGAAGCGAACGAGGCCTACACCCTCTCATTGTTGATGACAGAACAGGTTGGCTGACAAATGTCTTTACGGAGCAGCCCCACGTCAGCGCTCTCAGGCTGGGTGGGATTCTCCGACAGACATGTGGAGCGGGTTCTTCACTTAAACAACTTGGTTCATGAATACAAAGTAAAGCAAAGTGTGCTGAAACGATTAACCCATTTGTGAAATAATTGATAACTGAACTAAAAAGAAGCCATTTGGTGGAAAAAACAACATATTGCTGAAAATATCTAAACAATTTGCATTTAAGATAAAAATACCGTTAGATTTTAGCTTCTCCTGGTTCAGATTCACCAGAGGAATCCTTCTTTATCGCATTTTAGGCAATAATCTGCTTATTTTCATGTTCAAAAGGCCCGACTCTACACTAAGGAATTATTTTATGACGCGGTCCAGAAGACTGAATACTCATGATTTCTAAACTAAATTTAACAATTGATTATTCTAAGAAATGTTTTGGTTTTTAAATAATGAAATATATTTACAAAGTGGGACATCCAGAATGAGCAAAATAATTGCAATAATTTTATTATTCATGTACAAATAAATGGCCTCATTATTCAAAATGTGAATAACTCAGGTTTGTTAGAATTACTTGCATTCACTACCCTTATTATATATGACATTTTGTGTGGTTAATATTTGATAAGCTTAATCCTGATCACATGAATTGAAACTGTCTGGTGGGTTGAATACAGTCACATTGATAATCAATCAAATGTACTTATGTCTAATTGTTTCTAAAAACATTTGATGGAAAATGCAGAAAAATATCTGTTTTCATAGAACTGTTTCAGTAAGCTTGGCTGTTGACTCTTCATAATTCATTTATTTTCTTGCCTCTTCTGTTTGCTGTGGTTTGCAGGAAAACTGCATGGAGTGTGAAAACATGGCGGTTATCATCACCTAACCTGAATAATTTCAAACTGCAGACCACTCTGTGAAATTAAATTCCTATGAATGGCCAATCAGCTCCAGGATAACCGACACTAAACCTTAAAAAATGCCACTTTGCCCCTAGTTTTGGTCAAGCTGCGTAATTTTGCACTGAAAGTCATTCAGCATTTTTAATAGAGTCTAAAAAATAATTTTGAAATTTGAAATATTAGAATTCTGCAAATAGTAATCTACAAAAAATAATAAACATTGAAAGACATTCAGGAACTTCTGGTTCTCTAAAAGCCGGTCTCGCTCAGACAAAATACTCGGCAAACTTACATGACCTCCAAGGAATGTTGAGCTTGAAGTTAGAGAGAAACAATGCTGAACCCAGCAAAGTTTTACATTCAAAACTGAACATAAAGCAGAAAACCTGTGGAGTTCTCGCATGCAGGGCCAAATTACAACAAATTACCAGCTGTAAGTTTAATTCACTTCATTCCAATAGAATCCAGTCATTTAAACTGAATTAACGTCAAAAAACACCTACAGTCTGATTCAGTTGTTTTTATATGACTCGTTGTCATACTACTATGATAACATGTTTGGTCTCAGGAAGCTCTGCTAATGCCGCTTTATATGCAAGCATGTGGCGACAGTAGAAAGGAACTAACCTCTTCCAACAAACAGAGAAAAAATCCAACCTCACGTTGGGAATTCCCAACTCAAGTTTTAAAAATGACTTTGACATCAGTAATTAATTAAGCGATTAATCAGTTTCTTAATCTATAAATACATTCATCTCATTTAAATAACGTGAAAAAATGTGACGGTTCCTTTTGTTTGTTTTAATTTGATTCTGGATCACAGAATCAAAACTATGTTATGTTTTACTGGAAATGTCTGATTCAGGCTTTTGCTACCAATTTTGTTTGAGCTTCAACCCACCAGTCCCAGTTTTAATTTCAATTTCACAAAGAGTCACTGTTTAGGAAAAGACGTTCTGCAGCTTCTTTGGCAGATGAGACCTTTTGCAATCAAGCAAGAGATGAAGTGTGATGTGTTTTTGATGCATTTAACTGATGTAATCAGCCTTAAATAAAATGTTATTTGCACTAATCATAAACATTAGTTCTGGTCATGCACTAAACCAACCTGCTAGTTAGTGGAAGCTAATGCTAATATATTAAAACAGCCAAATAAATTAGCGCATTAGAATTTACCTAGAAACATTTATTTAGGGACGTTAAGTGAGCTAAAGGTTTTCATCATTAGCTAAAGCGCTAATCGAAAAATTAGCTTTGCTACTAGTGGAAGTGTTCCTTATGCTGGAGGTAATGAATGAAAACGATTCAGACTGTTTGGAGCATCAGCCAAAGATAGAACAGGCCTGACAGAATACTTGCTTTTATCGCCTTGCTGCTGTTTTACTCTTTATAAACACACATTCCTAAAAAGCTTTTAGATTTTTGCTTCAACACACAAAAAACCCAGCAAATAAATATGAATAAAGTTTGTGTATCGCCTGCAAACTTAATGTTCAGAACCTGACCTCACTGCATGAGATTCATTCATTCAGCAGTACTAAAGATTGTTTAACTCATAACTGCCATATTTCTTTTTAAGTATTATTATTGTATCTTTTCCTTCTCTTCTAAACATGCATCATGTTGCTGCAGGCCATATTGAGCCTCCTGCTCCAACCTGCAGCAGATTGCTGTCACAGCATGCATAAGGGAGAAACTTCCTCTGTAGCTGTGGAGTTTGGCCCACATCACTGTGAAAACACAGGGACACACAGGAGGGCCTCAGTGGCACTTTAGCTGCCCCAGTCCAAACATGCAGGATAGTTTTAAGAGCCTAAAGAGCAACCAGATTTTAGGAAATCTCCCGTTAAAAGTTACCTGCAAAAAAATTTAACTGCACCACTTCTCAGCCTGAAAACCAGGGATGCACCAACACATTTTTCACTTCTGATACAAATACCTGAGAATTCATATCGTCCAATACAGAAGAACAGCTGAAGTTACTTTAAAAAACAGACATATACTGTGAATTACAAATTTATTTGGGAACTCTGCACCAGTACAGGACATTTACATCCACCAACAACTTCACAGGTTTGATCAAACCTTTAAAAACAACTAAACGTTAATTTGTTCAGTGAAATTAAGAGGAGAACAGCTGATGTAAAATAAATAATGAAGAAACTGAAGCTGACAAAAACAATAGGTTGACTACTTTGGTGAAACATGTAAAACATTAACTGTAACAAACCCTACAAATGGTTCAGAAAGAGCAATTAGGAATGCTAAAAATAAGTTAAAATAACAATAAAGTATGACGTTGCTCACAGCACAAATCATAGAGTTAGATTGAATAGATCTGCCCTCATGGATTGGGCACATTGTCACCGATGCCTGACGTACATTAATACATAGTTCTCCTGTGACGTTAAACCTACGTGAACGTCCGTGACAGACGGTTGCTATGGAGTTGCTATGACAACAATAAACAAGCCTCAAGCATAGAACTGGCTCTCGTCTCATTCCTGCCTTATAAACAATAAGTTTAAGTACATTTCAACTATTACTCAGTTACAATTTAAGTTCTCTAACCAGCTATGTGAATACTAAGATAAATACCAGATATTTACTGTAGTACTTACTGATGAACTAGCAAAATTAGCTTAGCTAATGTAGCTTTAATTTGCTAGCTAAGACGGACATGTAGCCTACGTGTGTGTTGCTACATGCCAGTTACCAGAACCTTGTTGTTCATCTTGTTCTTGTCCTTTACAAACCCGTTTAAACGTAGCATGTGTAGCACTCTTCATGTTCACTAAGGAGTGAACTGTGTCGTAGTGTGAGATGGGAGGCAGCTTGTCCACAGTGTCTGACATGTTTTCATTCTCCGCCTCATACGGGTCGATTCTGACAGTGGCTATTTTGTTTCTGTATCATTTTCTCACACATTAGTTAAGAGTGTCAACATGCTTTTTGTTGGTCTGGAACCAGTAGGGGCACTTAGCATTCTGTTTGCCTGCCAAGATGGTGCGATTCACTTCTGGTTCAGACTTGTGGGCACCAATACAAATATTAGTCTGGGATCTTTGCATCTGAGCCTGAAAGCAGATGTTTTTACTGCCCCTATTCCTGTGTTGTATCAGAATGAAGATGCAGCTCAGCGTTGTAGAGGAAACAGAGAATCTGTTTGTGTTTACTAATTATCATCAGAGCAAACTCTCCTCCATCACTGGGAGGAATATAGGAGTATGTTCAAAAAGCCCTTCATATTCAAACATCGTCCATGTGAAGTGTTTTGGCTGTGAGGACAGATTCCCCGCTTGTCCATCTCCTGGGAGAGAGAGGGGCGGTAAGTGTTTACAACTCCAGCTACATCTGCGCTTCATTACCGTTAGTCAGCTGTGGACGAGAGCCTCAGAGCGGCTTTAACTCTTTCACTGCTGCCAACATCTGCAGTGCCAGTCGCACAGGAGCAGCAGGAAGCAGAAGACATGTGGCCTGTGTGTTTAGGAAGGCTGGCTCAGATATTTAGAGACGTATTGATCAGTGTTTCATCAGGAAAACGTCTGATGAGTTGGAAACGTAAAGGTGATGCAATCAGGAGCCAACAGTGAGAGAAAATGAGTCGGGTGATTAAATGCCCCCCGCTGACCTCTGATTAACGAGCCAGGGTTACAAAACAAACAAACAAAAAGCCTTGAAAACCTACAAACTGCAGCAGGATAGTACATTATACAACTGCCCCTCCCCCACTTATTGATGCTTCTGTTAAACATCTCCAAATTGTGTTGTTAGTTTTTGAAGTGGGGCTTTAATGAAAATGGTTGAAAAGTCATTATCTTACCTGCAAAGAAAAACCCATTGATGAGATTTTTTTTTTTTTACTCCATTAGGACTGGACCATCAATCGGTTTTATTGATTCATTGAATTTTTGGTTTTTGAAGATAACATTTCCTGAAAATCTGGATTTTTTTGTCACCAGTTCATTCCTTAGTTTTCCATAATTCATAGTGTCATCAGCGGGCGGCCATCTTGTTTGACAAGCGTGTTTTACAGCTTCTATTTATTTGGACTTTGAATTCAGGTCAACTCTAAGACTGAATATTAGCACCAGGCTACGATTTTTTTCATTTTTATTACAAGAATACAGTCGTAATATTAGTAGAATCAAAACACCAAGAGAAAAAATACAAAATTCAAATGAGGAATGTTGAGCTTCTTGTGAAGTGTCACTTTTAGAGATAAGGAAATACTTTTAACACATCAGTATCAAATCATTATCAGTAGCAGGACTTTGAAACAACTCAATCTATTTTGAGGAAAACGACAGTCATGTTTGATTTGATAACTATAGAAACCTTTTTCTCATTTTTCTGGTAAAACTGCATCTTTCCTCTGCTAATATTACAATGATTGTCTGGTAATTAAACAAAACTTTACTGCAGCCTGGCCCTGATGCTGTGTTGTGCAGCTTACAGAAAGGATTCTTGAAATAAAAGCCACTTTTTGAAAATATTTTTCTGGCATTTGTAAATTCTTTGTCAGAAAAAAATGATTAAAATGGGAACTGGTGTGGAAAAATCTTTTAGCTTCAGATACTTTGTTACATGTAGATCTGTAGCTGAAAGCGTAACTGTCTGATGCATTGAAGCAGGAGTTTCTGGAAAGTTTTTTAAGAAGAGTTTTTACAAGCAGCGTAACTATGACAACAGACACATTTTGCTAAAGTGTCCTGCTTGGGGAAACTCTGAACTGTAACTTTAAGAGCAGAGTCCTGAAGCGTTCTCGGGTCCGTTCCACAGAGGCCGAAAAGCAGCAGGTCGGTTCGTAGAGATGGGAGGCGTGACAGAAAAGCAGGGGAACCGAGCGGTTCACACAGCCTGGATCCGCGCAGCGACCAAGCATGGCAGATTCGATCTCCTCTTTCCTGAGCACGTCTTTATTTTTAGCCAGAACATGGAGGATCGGGCCCGTTCGGGGGTTTAGAGCTGTAACGGGAGTCTTGAGACTTCAGACCTGAACGGAGTTTTGCATCTGCTTCAGGGTCAGCAGCTGGGCCCGGTCCCACGCCCTCCCTGGTCCACTCACCCATCTTTGGCCTGCTGCTGGTGCACCAGCCTCTCTGGGGATGAAATCACTGTTTCCCTGGAGAACGCAGAAACGGAGCGGCCTTCCAGCAGAGCCATCTGAAACTTTTCCAGTGCGGCCTCTTGGGGGGACGCAGTGCTGCAGTTTTTAGCTGCTGCTTTATCTCATTTGTGAAAAGATTATTTTTAAGCAAAAACCAAGAAAGAAGTCATAACCTTCCAAATCAGAAACTGCATGTGTCTTCATTCATTAAAACAAACAAACAAAGTGTGTCAAACTCAAGGCCCGGGGGCCAAATCTGGACCTCCAATGTTGCCTCCAAACTTTTTATCACATAATTTTAGTTTCAAAAACTAAAACTATCGAAATGTTTTTACCTACTTAACAATTAACATGAGCTCTTCTAACTAAACAAATAAAGTAATCAGATATCTTTGTATGAATTGGATCAAAGATCCAATTCAACTTGAAATGTTTTTTCCTTGTTTGCTTATTATTTTGGGCTTAATGAAAGAAAACAGAAAAAAAAATAAAAATAAAAGATAGTCCAGGGGCCTCACATAAATAACTTTCAACAGCTGTTGGCCTAAATATTATTTTATCAATGAAATCAAATTATTAGTTTTTATTCTGCCAAATTACATAAAAGTGAAAAAGTTAAATGTTATCAAACATTAAGAATTACTAATTGAATGCAGAGACATCTATTTCTGGTTTTATCGATAAATTTAGCCACTGTTGGCCCTTTGAGTGGACTCCTGCTGTTAGCCACGCTAACACAGCGGTGGCTGATTAGCTAATTTAAACACCTGCTTTACTGATGACCTGTCAGTTTTTAGGTCGTTTTTTTATTTTTTAATTGAACCAAAACACACCTTATTCCTCAGCACATCTACATGTTAAAGTCAAGCATAACTGACCTGCTTCTCTCCCCCTCGCTATTTTTTTCTTAGTTAAAACTTATTTCTCACCTTGTTATCCAGTCATAGTCTAGACCGGTCAGCAAAACACTGCATCCCTTTTTATCTGAGCTTACATTTAAGTCTAGCAGAGAAATGGGGGCGGAAACCTGCGTGGGTGACATCATGCTGCATAAAATGACATCATCCAGTTTAAAATAACATTGGAGCTCTTTTAAGAATATCGTGATATATATTGTGTATCATGATATAACAAAAAATAAATCAGGATACTAGATTTTCCACAGCCCTACATCCAGATGGCTCTTTTGTGTGATTTGTTGTCAAGCTGGGAGTGTCACATCTACTCTGCATTCCTTAACCTGCGTCATACGTCTAAATATAAGCATGGAGCGTGCTGCCTACAGTGGCGACCATCCCTTAGCCAGGTAATTTGACACACACAGAGGGTTTTGTATTTTGCCTGCTTTGTTTTTCAACTGGTCAGCAAATGTCAGCGAGCAAAAGCCCCAGCAGCCGCAGGGAGAGGCGTCCAGGCATCCCCGACCTCCAGACCTCTGCAGGTTTACTCGCAGCATGCCCGCGGTAAATCCAAAGCTAATGCCTCCGTTGTCATAGTGACAATGATTGTAAAGACTCTTCTTTAAAAAAAAATTTCCCGCTTCAAGAGCAGCAGCCAACGCTTGGCTTAACAGCCACAGATGAACTTTCAGTGGGAAACAAGTAGCAGCTACAGATCGAGATGCAACCAAGTGGCTGGAATTAAATGCAAAGTAGGGCTTAAAAAATGTGGGCAGATATCTATATTAATATTGATTTTATGTAGGGATGCACTGATCCACTGATTTTTGTCCCTTTTTATAAAGATCTACAGTTGGAGGTTGGACAGGAAACTGCAAGTGTTGCACCCCATTTTTTTTAAACATAAATGAACTGAATTACAAATTAATTTGATAATTCTGCACCGTTACAGTCACTTAAATACACCGATAGCTTCAAACATGTAAAAACAAATTAAATTTGTTCAGTCAGTGCAATTAGGAGAACAACAACCAACGTAAAATAAATAGTAAAGAAAATGAAACTGACAAAACAAACTTGTTTTGTTTGACAGAAACAAGCTTCTGGGAGGGATTTCTGTTGTGTGTCTTTGTCAGTGTTTTTTTGTGGTTTATGTAAAAAAAATAATAAAACGGCGTTGATAAAAAAAAAAAACAAGCTTCTAAATATATTGTAAAATAAATAAAGCATGAGGTTACTTGGAGCATAAGCACAGAATTAAAATAAATCGATCCGCCCTCATTCTCACTCATACCCAATCCTCATAAAGTAACTGTGATTAAACTATACTTCTGGCCTGACTTATAGGACCTGTCTGACAACATGAAGTACTCCAAAGATCTCATTTCCCTGACTTCAGTTCACCATGAAAATATGGATTTTCTAATTGGTGTTTTACTTCCATATCAGGAATTGTTGAGTTCTGATCCAAACTGGGACCAGTGCCTGTTTAGAGACAGTTTTATTTCCACTTTCACTGCACCAAAAATGGTAAAGAAATCCTTTCATCTGCAGGCTGGTTGCTGGAGAATGGCAGCCAATCAAAATGTTTGCTCTGGGTTACCAGCTAAGCTACAGAAACAGCCACAATAAATGGAAATATTTTCTGATACCGGAAGTTTTAAGTTATTCATAAGGCTGTAGCATTTTCAAAGGTAAAGGTCATTTTATTTATGTAGCACATTTTCTGCACCAAGGCAATACAAAGTGTTTATAACCCAAAACAGAAACAAAAAGGTTTATTTATGGGTAAAAATGGGGATACATTGGTTTAAAATAAAACAATCAGCTTTTAGCCTACATAAAGGCCGTCTTTTTTTTCTGAAGTATCTTCTGGAGCTCCAGCTCTGCCTCCAGTTTTCACCACACTGACCTCATCAGGTTGGTTTGATTGGATATTTAGGAGCTGTGTGTGTTTTCGCTGCTCTCATTTAGCCTCCATGACGGTTTTTCATCACTCGTAACTCTCCTGTGAATTGTTTTGTTTTCCCCTGAAATGAAACGGTTGTGTTGAGTGTTTTCCAGGGTTTTTCTTCTGTCAGCTTTCTGTCCAAACACCAACATGTCCTAATTCCTAGCAGGGCTCTCCTCTTTCAGCCAGTAATTGTGTCTGTCCTGGTTTTCCTCTGTCTTCGAAGGGAACAGCAGCCATGGACTGAGGAAAAACGGCCGGGGTTTAGATTAATATCACAGCTCAACAGGTGACCCTTGACCCCCTCCGTCCCTCCTCCAATCTCTCTCTTTGCCTCATTTTATCTTTATCGCTTTGTCCCTCGCTTGCAGAGACCAGCAGTTCTCCTGTTTCTGTAATGTTCTTGGTTTGTAAATCTCCATCTGATTTTTGCCAGCTCAGTAATCCTCTCCTTTCTTCTTTGGTGAACTAATGTAAACATCCACAGTCTGAGTGTAGTGGATGGATTTATTTTCCATCTTTTTGCAGTATTTCACTAATCTTTTTAATCTGTTCTTTCTGACACAATAATCATTTTTCTCTTGCTAACCAAGCGTTAGGACTCTTGGCCCATGCAGCTTAACAAAATGGCTCCTCCCTAATATTTTCTTCCCTTCAGCAATTTGACTTCTTTATTCAATTGCATTCATTGTTTTTGTTTTGAGAATTAAAGCTTATAAGTATTCAGTTTGTGCAGCGAACACATAAATTATGTTATTTTGTGAATTATATGTGATGATTTTGTTATAGTGTTACTAAAATGTTTACTACTTTTTGTGCAAAAGTTTGAACATTTCCACAAAACTAGATAGGTTCAGATATAGATTGGAGTATGTCTGTGAATTATTCAAAATGTTTTGATTTTTAAACTTTCTTTTCTTAAATCAAATAAATAATTAAATAAATCTAAATAAAACCCAGCTGTTTGTAGTAGATGGGTGTAATTAGAACCCCTCTATTCATATTAGTGATTAAAATGACATTAAAGAAAGATGTTGTGTGTTTGAGAGGAGCGGCACATGCAGCTTTCTGATTATTAACTAATATATGAATGCATAAAATATGACTCAGAAATGATTTCCTCCATCTCAACAAGGTGAGATGAGGCATTCCAAAACGCATTAAAACATTAAAATCTATTAATGTGTTCACATGTTTGAACCTTTCACAGACACAAGTACAGAGCTAAAGGTTTCAGGTTGGTCTTGTCTGACCTGCTTCACCGTATCTGGAAAATAATCCATATTGACCCGATGCATTTGCACCGCTTGGCCACATGTAACTGGACTGTTGGTGAGAAAAAAAACAAAGGTGTCTGAAATGGATGCATGAATTTCAGGGATTATTAGAAACAAGGAGGGAAAGGGGTCCTCTTAACGCATGTCGCTATGTTTCAGGTAAACTTTAAAGATAATCTGAAGAGGAAGAAAAAGTAAATTATGTCACAGAAATGAGTTACATTTGTTTATAAAACACTGATTTAGCCATGCAGGAAATCTTCTTTTGACTCCTGACCTTAAATACCAATGAGGATGGAAAACCCAGAGGCCATCCATCCATCCATCCATCCATCCATCCATCCATCCATCCATCCATCCATCCATCCATCCATCCATCCATCCATCCATCCATCATCCATCCATCCATCTTAACGATAAATTAAAATAAGATTCATAATTTCTATTAATATTTTTTGAAAACTTATTTTTGCTCATGTAGACATCATAATCCCTTTTATTTGTAGTCCCAGTTGTGTGTGGTTTTTATTCATTTATTGTTGTTGGTTGTTTAATTTGGATACTTAAAATATCTTCCAGTTGCAGTGTTAGCAGTTCTTTACAAAGTTTATTGGTCTTTCAGAGGACAAACTGGGATTATGATGCCATTATCAAATGGAAGTGGTCACAAAACAACAATATTATCATTTATCCAACAATTTATCATCCAACAGTATTTATTGTCATGACAACAGGTCTAGTTGTTACTAGTTCATCTGCTGGTTGTAAAGTTTGAGTCGTCTCTCTCTGCTTTCTTAACACGTAGCAATGAGCAAAATGTCAACAATTTCTTTTATTCAAAAAAGTTCTCAACCGTTGGTTATTTATTACCTGTGTCTGGATTAAGGTTCAAACAAAATGATATTGTGAAATAAAATCCTTTTCATTAACGGTCCAAGCTGCGCTACATGACAGCAGTTCCAGTGCATTGCTAACTATAGATTCGTCAGACATGTCTTGCTTTAGGGGTGAGTGTTTGGTCGGAGGGGCAGTTTGTGTTTTGCTCACAGCGTGCTGCTCGGTTAGTGCGATCCTGTGAGGGTGTAAGTGTAAGGTCAACGTGAGCCTGCAGAGAAAAGCGTGGAGGCAGAGAGGAAGCGGAGTGAATCACTGACCCTTACGGCCTTCGCAAACCCTCCTGCCTCTGTCCAAGGTGCTGGAACACTTGGCATAACTCTCCTCTTCCTCCTACTCAGAACCAACTCGGACTCGGCTCTGCATACGAGCGCTATGAACCCAAACCCTCAGGACCCCTTCGGCATGAACCAGCAGATGGGCCGAGGTCCTCCGCAGCGCAATGGTGAGAGTAACGCACACTTACTCACTTCATCTTTTACTTTCTCTTGTTTTGGTTTCACTGTATTTTCATGTGAGAAACTCCTTTCACCTCACTCTTTCTTGCTTTATTGTCAGTATATAGTTTAAAATTTCATAGCCTGCAGATATTTTCTGCTCCACCACTTCTAAATAAGAAATTACCCCTACAGCTGAAAAAAAAATAAACACTTTTTTTTTACTTCTCAATTTCAGATACTAAACAGATATTAGTATCAGAAACATCCAGAGTGAAACTGCATTCTATTAAAAGCATCATCCTTAAACGATTTTGCTCACAAAGTCTAAAATTAATCGTTCTTTGACAAAAAATACAGCAGTAAATGCTTGTTTGAATGAATCACTGATGCTTTTAGAATCTCCTAATAAACATTTGAATTTCAGTCAAAGTTGTATTCAGCTGTAAGGTATTGAGTAACGTTGCACCAGAGTATTTCAACTTCCCAAACTGCATTTTCATCTGGATAAATAAATAAGCCGTGAAAAAGTGTTGCGGATTATTTTCTCTTTTATTTCATCCTGAAGTCCAACAAACTGAAATCCACCAGTTTGCTAATGAGGCTATCTGCTGCTAGCCTGAACACCGCTGCTTTACCGACGCATGGCTCACTGAATATTTAATTTTTATGAACAGTCGAGTTTAACCTTCTTCAGAGAAAATCAGATTTACAGAATTTGACCTGATTTTGGTTGGACTTCAATGACAAAGTTATGAACCCTTAAATGTGAAAACCTGGAAAACATTTGTGATCATACTGTTGAACAGAAAGGCTAGGAATCAGTGAGTCCTTTACACTGGATCCAAAATGTCCTCTATTATGTCATAAAATGCTTCTTTACCATAAGATGTGTGTTGGAAATTTTTAGTAACTTTTTAAAGTTCATCTGTACTTCTGCATCAAATTATTTCACAACTATAGATCCTCTCAGATCAGGGTTTTAAACTTGACCGAAGGTTAATTGAGTTTAGCACTTATGGAATAAAAATGCCTCTATATCCAGATTTTAGCGCTAATCCATGTTTGTCCCATAAAAAGAAATCAAACAGTTCTTTACCAAACCAAACCCCATCATTATGTTGTTTTGTGGAACAGAAAATAATAAATATTTTCAACCCACATGTGCAGAATGCCTCAGAACTGTCAGAGGAATCTGTAAATCTGAGGAAAGGCTGCAATGGAAAGTGAACCACAACACGGCCTTGCATGTGTTTCCTGCTGTCTGACAAACTTTCTGTGTGTTTTGTCTTTTGTGTGAGAGTGTAAACGACCATGAGGAGCAGGGCAGACATCACATGTTATACCATGAAAGAGTAGGTGGAATGTTACCGGCGGGTCACGCAAACCACCGACCGGGACAGGAAACATCCATCTGGGAGGAATTTCTCATTTTATGGAGAAATATTCGACATCTTATTTCTAAAATCAACTCCAGTGGCGCTGGGCTTGCAGGCAGCTCCTATGGTTGTTATCATCCGGCTTTATGGTGTTTGTGTTTCTATTCTTCTGGTCACTGATTAACAGAGAACACAGTCCATCCAGGCAGCTTCTCTCTCTGCTGGTCCACACATCTCCAACCTGAAAAGCTAAAGATCCCAGGTTCTGCTTTAGGACAAACCCAGAGATTTTCAACCCTTTTCATTTTCTGATGTTCCCTCTCTTGGTTCCCAGATAATCCTCCTTTATTTCAGCATTCAAACAGGATGTTACCTTCAGAATGAGCTTCTGACAGTCCGTCTGCATCGACCCTGTTCAGAGAGACAGGATGGTGTGCGAATGGGTGACCTTAGACCCAGGTGGAAGTGCCGGTCTGTCAGTGTTCAAACAGTCGATGCAATCAAAAACGAAACACGCTGCTTCTGTTTTACTAACGAAGGAAAACTAATTAATGATCTTACAGAAGTTTTCATCTCTTTGATCATTAATGGTGACTTTACTGTCATCTACTGGCCTAATGTGATTATTTCACTGCTTTTTTTTGTTAAAAGCTGAATAATACCAGATCTCTTTCTGTAGTTACATCTTGAATATTCGTATTTTTACTGTACAAACATTGTTGGACCGTTTTTCACATCCTCGCCATCGTTTTCTGAACTGCTACAGGAAAAACTGACTGACTGCCACGAAGTAAAACAGAGCGACACAGGAAGTCATTCCTGCCTGTCGCAGTGAAACTTTATAACCACAACCTCTGACTGAACTCTTTCAACCTCAATGGAAATATCCTCTCATTCTTTCAGTTTAAATCTTCATTTTTATGTTTTCTTCACTTCTAATGAGGTTCCTGGTTTGTAATGTTGAGAATTTCCCTGTGGGGAATAATAAAGTATTTCTGATTCTGTTTTTAGTCCAAAGGCTGTTCCTAAGGAAACCTTCCTGATTAGAAAACCAGGAACGCTAAAACTGTATTGATACATTTTGATGGCCATGTTTCTCTTGTGAAGTACAAAGAAATGAGATCAGGAAGGCATCCTGATGTACAGTTTGATCTGTACATCCGGCATCAAATCACTATATTTGTAATTTGTTTGGTTTCTCGGTTTAGATCTGCTAATTAAGCACAATCCATGCCATTTCAACCAGGTTGAGTTCAGAGGTTCAGTATTTCAGACGCTAAATATGTTTGGGATCAAACAAAATGACAAGATTGGAGTCGAAAGTAAGAAGTTTCTCAAAAAATAAACTTTCAAAGTAAAGATACTCAAAAAACATACTTAAGTAACATACTCAAGTAAATGTACTCTGTTACTGTTCACCGCTAGTTACATGCCAACGCTGACAATGTGACAACAGTTTCTTTAGAATGTGTCGATACAAGTCAGTAGAAAAGAGCAGGAGACAAAATCCAGTCCTTTAAAAATAAAGAACGGTCATAGACTCGCTCGCTTCGACATTGTAACATTTACTGCGTTTTCAGTTGCTAAGGTTCGTTTTCATTTCTCTGTGCCAAATAAACCAAACCAATTGAAAAACGTGTTCCCCCGTCGCCCTGTAGGGGCGCTGCACCAAGGACCAGTGAAGGGAACGACACAGAAATCCTCTGCACTTCTTCAGGAAATGTAAACAAAAATGTAGTTGCATTAGATTTTAGTGGTTGGAGGATTTCTCTTTAGCTTTTGGTAAGAGACCATGAGCCACTCTTCTGCTAGCGCTAGCGTGTTTGTTTCTACCCAGCATGCCCTGCTCTGCAGTTGCTCTCCAGTCCACACCAGAGTTCACTTAACCGAATCAAGACCGAGGTTTGTTGGCAGAACGGAGTTCGCATTAGAGGAGTTCGCATTCACACCTTCCCAAACTAACCGGACTTTCAGGCAAATGGACTGGAGTTGAGTTAAAGTGAACTGAGCAGGGCTGGTGTGACTGAACCCTCAGTACCACTCTGTGAGATACAAAGGCAGCTCTTGTTGGAGAGCGAGCGGCGCTTCCTCAGGCTGACGCGTGAGCGCGCCGAGCTGCAGCGCCCCGGGGCCTCGTTGACACCTCTCAGGGCTCCAGCCGGTTTGGAGTGGTGTTAAGCCCCGGCTGATTAAAGAAGCATCTAACTAGAAATTATGGCACTGACTCACTCCGCACTCCGGGCAGAAACACTTCCAGTTCTGCTACACTCTCTGATTTTCCTGCCTCTGGGAAATGAGCGGAGATCTGATGTTGAACCCTGCAGCTGTCAGGCTTTTGGTTGGTGCAGAGCACGTTTTAGCATTTACTGCCTCCATATCGAGTTCTCTTCTGCCAAGGACACAAGCCAGCCATTTTCCATCCCAGTTGTCTTGCTTCCGTCCCAATTGCGAGTGAGAGCAACAGTGAATAAACAGAGTGGAAGGGGGGCTGAGGGCTTTAATGGTGCCAGTATTGTGTCGCCTCATTGTCCCATCTGCAGCAGAGGCAGAAAGGGAAGTGTCTGAAATGAAAGACTGATTTCATGCACTGCAGAAACACCAAATCTTACCAAGTCTTTCTGTTTAGTTTCTTGTGCAAATATCTTGGTACATTTGAAATAAGACAAAACAAACTTTCAAGTAACTTTTCAGTGATAGTCAATAATTCCTTTAATATTGATGAAAACGTATTAGATCCACTGGCATCTTATTTCACTTATAACATGGGCAAAATATCTTGTTACAGTATTTTCATCAATATTAAAGCTGTAGTTTTGTTTACATATTTGTTAAAATGATCACTATGTTGTGACGGTGGAATACAAGACAAACCTCAACCTCTTCCTTCAACCTGTGCTTCCATTCCAAACTGCAGAAATACACCTCTCATTCAGAAACAACCAATCAGAGCCAGGAGGCGGGTCTTAGCACTGTCAATCACCACAACATGCTCTACTGCAAATGCTAAGGCTAGTTAGCATAGCCACTGATAACAGAGGATAAACGGTTTTCCTGTAATAGGTTGTTTTTCCACCATTTGCACATTGAGCAGCGCGTACATGGGGTTGATTGACATGGTGAAAGTTTTAATAGATATGGAAAAAAACATTCTTATGCTGAAGCTTTAAGGAATTATTCACTTAAAACAAGTTCCTGCATCTTGCTGAAAAGCTACTTCTAAGTTAGTTTGGTCTTTTTTCAAGTTCACTAAAATATTTGCACTAAAAACTGAGCAAACACATCGGGTAAGATTTAGTGTTTTTGCAGTGATGGAGGATCAAAGGAGGAAAGTCATATTTATTTCCTAACTGAAGTGTTGAGCAGGAAACATTAATCAGAATCAACCAAATAAAAAATGAACCTGAGTAAAGAGGAAGGATGCTCTCTGTGTAGCAGAAAAACAGAGTTTTTCTGTGTTTTCGTCTTTCTTTGATGTCCAGACCCAACATTCCTCCTCTTTGATTAATAACGGCGCGCCAGCTGCTCGGTGACAGTTAGCATGTTAGCATGCTGCTCCTGTCAGGCCGCTGACTGCTGAGCCAGACTTGGTGGCATTCTTTACAGCAGGTGGTTCTCATTAAGCATCCTCTAACCTTCCTCTGCTCTGGGTTTCTTTGTTTTTCCTGCTGTTGTTCATGGAGGCTGGCATGCAGCTAGTGTCAACGAGGCTGACATAGACGGCATCGGAGATGGTGGGTTCACATATTTTACTCTCTTTCTAATATAATTGAGATTTTTTTTTTTTTGTTAATTTGCGTGTTTCTCTCTGCAGTTTTTTCCTTTCCTGCTCTGGCGAACGAGGAGAATCTGATGGGCGTCGGGAAACCTCTCCCCAAGCAGCTGTGGGAGGCCAAGAAGGTAACGAGGTTTACTGCTTCACATCGAATCGTTTTACTGCTGCCTGCATGAAACAAGCAACAAAAACAAGCATTTAAAATGATTCTGTCTTCCTTCAAGAAGAATTTAAGTTGTTTGCTGAGCAGATTTTTGGTGAAATGTTAGTAATTGCCAAACATAGACTTTATTCATGCATCTCTTAAATGCTGCACATCAAATAGAGCAAAAGCAGCTGAAATCGTACAGACAGTCAAATCTCCTACTTGTTTAAAAGCAAAGGAATGAAAGTGCTGAGTTTTTAACTGGTTATTCCAAACAAATTAATTGTTTATTTGATAAGGATTCATACAAGAAACAAATCAAAACAGTCTAATTCCTGCATCACAATATTTATAGCAGAGCTAATTCAATAGAAAGGCCTTTAAATGAAATGTTAATAGCAACAATACAACAGAAAGGTCAAAGATATAAAACAATATGTTCTCACAAAAAGTGTTTTCATCCTGTTTTTGTTCATAAACTCAAACTTTCTATGGTTTTTGTTTTTAAATGTAGCTCAGTAATTCAAAAGATTTTCTTGGACAACTTGGTGATGCTGAGATTTATTGTTACATCTAAGATGGGTTAGTTTAAAGTAAAATAAAAATAAAAAACATTTTAGTGCTCTTTAATATTTTCCTGTTCTAAAGAGCCTGGTTTTCATCGTTTACCTTTTTAAAACAATATTGAACTTACAGATATGAACACGAAGCTTTCAGATATTCTAACATTTTACAGACTTTTCATTCCACCCTTCCTGTGACTACACCATAATTAAGCTTTATTAATTGATGTTTTTATTAAAGCTTTATTACATTTTGAATCTGAAAAATGTAAACTCAGTATTAGGGTAATCATAGACTCTAGATCTCCAGTAGCAGTCAGTCAAGCAACTAATCTGAAGAAGCCTCTCACTGAGCTCCATTTCCAGGCAGCAGAGACGATAATCCAGGGTCTTGGATGACATCATCAGTTGTTAGCAAGCCCTGCTAATCCAGCTGGTTTGCTCTTCTGCTCGTTTCCTCTTTGAATCTTTCTGGCCTGGTGGTTGGAGAGTTGGATGGAGAGACGTTTGAACTCTCTGTTCTGCGTCCATGGAGTCTCTGTTCAAATCCTCTGGGATTTGGGGTCATAGTTCAGGTATTATTTGAGCTTTTTAGATGGTAATCAGCTGCTCCCAGTTGTAAAAAGAACACCTTGTTGCTATGGTTGCACACCATAAACAAGTAATAGAAAGGTAATAAGAATTTATTAATTTATTTTGAGTAATGGGACATAATAAAGATGCCTGTTTCGTTGCTGAGCAGACTTCAGCAGGTTTACGTTGACGACTAGAAACATGTTTGTCAGCCTCACTGTGGTTCAGATTGGCTGGACCAGTGTGGAGATGTTTGGGTTTCACACCTGCTGCTGATCAGTTTATCAGACTGTGATTTAAAGCTTCAGCTTTATTTGTTTATGGCAGCTGGAATCTGTGTGTTTTATGCACTTTAGATTGGATTTAACTAATTTCAGAAGCTGGTAAACACCAAGTGCATTTCATCCTGTTCTGATGATACCGATTAAAGCTCTGGTTTAGAGATGGTATTTATCGTATCTTTTATCATTTAGCGTGATACATTTTTTCTTTTGATTTATCGTTGTCACAGTAAATTCCAATTACTTATTTAAACTCCCCCAAAACTGTCCAAATTGTTAATTTTAAATTTTTTTCCCTTCTTATACGAGTAAATTTGAAAATGTGATGATATAAATCAGACTTGTTTATGTGACTGGTGTCCTCCAGAAGCAAATAGGAATGTTTTTCAAGAGCAGTATTTGTGTTTGTGGCGCTATAATTGCTGTGACACGCAGTCTCAACCATACAGCTACCTAAAAAAGAATCAACAAATAGTTGTTATTGTTTTTATTGTTATCACAATAGTACCACAAAATATTGTGACAAAACTTTCAGTCCATATCACCCACATCTGCTCTGGTTATCTCCATATCTTGGTACATGGATTCAGAGTCAGTCTTCAATGAGCGTTTCCTCTTGTCTGAGGAGAGTATTTCATCTGGGTGGGAGCTTGGAGTCCAGATTCCTGACTTCTGTCATCACCCTGGTAGAAACCTGAAGCGAATTCGATGCGCCGCCACTTTAAGAGCGGTCTGTGAAGTATTCCAAGCCGAAGCGCCTGGGTCAGTTCGGGTGATCACAACACCTTAAATTCCTGCCGCGACTTGGCAGAAACATGTTCCCCCACCGGTCCAACCAGTCCTTCCTGTTCCACTCTAAACAGACAAAACCGAGCCAGACACACATTTCTACAATCCCGATTGTTGACGACAGCACAAGGTATTTCTCTGACTTCAAGAAACGTGGCTGCGGTTCCGGAGCGCTGCGAAGAGCTCCTTCCACTGGCCGCCTTCAGCGATTCTGCTCGGCTGGAACCTCAGCGTTCGCTGCCAGGGTTTGCTCTCCTTCCCTGAGTCATCGAATGGTTCCCCAGAACTGAGTCCAACTGGGTGTCTTCTCTAAAAAAACACAAAAAAAAACTCCCACGCTGAAGCTCTGGGTTGTGAAATCCAGAAACCACGGAGCCATCTGCGTTCCCCACTAAGCTCACTGCAAAAACCCAAAATCTTTCCAAGTATTTTGGTCTAGATTATTTTGCAAATATCTTAGTACACTTGAAATAAGACAAAACTGAGTTTAAATAACTTTTCACCAAGAATTATGAGCTTGTTTTAAGTCAATAATCCCTTAGTATTGATTAAAAGCTACTAGTTCTATTGGGAGATTATTATTTAACTTAAACAAGATATTTTCATGTTTAGTGAAATATTCTACAGTAGAAGTAGAGCTTTTTCATCAATATTCAGAAATGAATGACTGAAAACAAGCTGCTATGTCTTACTTATGAGTTAGTTCTCTCTTATTTCAGGTGTACTAAGGTATTTGTAACCAGATTTTGTGTTTTTAAGGCTTTTTTTTTTAGTTTTGGTTCATGTTGTGTTTAAATGATGAACTGGTCCCTCGCTGCAAACCTTCCAGTTCAACAGAATTAGATTTCAAATTCCAAAAATATTTATTAGAATCATGTTTATTTGAGATAAGATGTTTGTCTTTCCTGCTGCTTCTTATCTTTAGATGAAAACTTCTTATTTTGTCATTTACTTTTATTTTTTATTTCAGTCTGCTTAATCAGGTCTTAACTTGTGATGCCTTCTGGGAAACTTGTTGAAACAATCTGACGCTAACATGTTTCAAGATCAATGAAGTATTTTTGAATTTTCGGTTATTTAGTTTTTCCCTCCTATAAAAACTGAAATTAAATATAACTTTAAAATATATTTTATGCTGATGGGACTTATTTGCTTCTCCTGGTAGTTATGTATTTGTGATTAACCATAGACATGAGAAAAAACAAAAACGTGGAAATAAAAGACATAAAAAATGAAAAAGGAGAGTAAAAGAAAAATGATGGAGATAAACAATTAATAAAAAGGTCAAATATCTGCATCTCAGTCCCTAAAATAGTCTGGTGCAATATGATTAACCATACACATTGGCAGAGGGTGGAAAACAATCAATGATTGATAATAATCAATTAATTTTGATTGTGTTTCAGGTCCAGTCTCTGGCATCAAGACCTAAATCCTCTGAAGTGCCTGGAATCAAGTAAGTCCTCAAACAATTACTCTCTGCTCAGTTATAGGAATAACTCGTTTCCACAAACAACTCAAAGCAGTTAAACTAGTTCAAAGATTTAAATATGTTTTCTGGAGGAGAAGTCGACATAAAACCAGGAAAACATTTTCCATCGCAGAGATTTAGTTGTTTTAGTTCAGCTCTACATATTTAGACGTGGCTCCAGAAGCCCAACTCTTGCAAAATTTCATATTTTTTCACTTTACAACCTCAAATTGTGATGCATTTATGTAGATTTTATTGTAAAATACTAACACAGTCAATGAATGCACTCCAAACGTTTCAGATTTTAGACGTCCTTCCTGCGGGTGAAGCCTGCCACCCTGTAACTGTAACATCATAACTGCTGACTGTGATTCATGAGTCATATTTTGATTTCACAGAATACAACATCCTCCTCCAATGAGCCACCAAAGATTCAGGATGTCTGCGAGGATGTTTGTTTTAATGCAAATTTAAATGAATGAAACAAAAGGATCAGAATAGTACTCTGTCTGCAGCCTGATTTGCTGGTTTCTGATAAACACAACATGTTTTTATGAAAGCAAGCATTTGTTCACTAAATTGTTCTGGGCCAATTCATGATGAGTCATGGCTGATCCCTTACAAAAAAATCCCATGAAATTCACATGTGATCACATGTGATTCCCATTTCCCACATGTGGTTCACATAATCCATAAAAAAAATCACGTTTTCACGTGTGATTCCCATTTCCCACATGTGGGTCACATATTCACACATGTAAAAAGTGGTGTGAACCACATGTGATCACATGTGAAAGCCACATGTGATCACATGGGATTTTTTTGTAAGGGATTTCCATAATCACATGTTGGAGAAATAGGAACATTTCTCCAACATGTGATTAGCAATAAGTAAAAAAGGGACAGCTAATAAATAAAAAACCAAGCAGACGAAGAAAGCAGTGGCTACTTATGAAGCCGTGTTAGGGCTGTGGAAGATGGATCGCGAGAAAAAAGCTCAGAAATTTAGAGCTTACCCTCAAAAAATGTCTTTAAAAATACTTTTAAATTTCTGTGTTAGAAAACACAGAAATTTTCTAGAAAAAGTCAGTAAATTGGCTTTTGAAACTACAGCGTTTTTTTTTTTTTTTAGATTAATCTCACAGATTTTTTTTCTAGCTAATTTTTTTTTGCCTTTTCAGGCTTCAAGTTTTTTCTTGAAAATTTCTGATATTAATCCAAAAATTTCAAAGTTTTTTTCTTAAAGTTGAAATTTAAAAAAATGTTCAAATTCATAAATGTCCAAGTTCTTTTCTAGCTAATTTCTGTGATTAATCTAAAAAATTCTTAGTTTTTTGGCGTAAATTTACTTCCTGTTTTCTATCTACAGTCGCCCTGGTATTGCTATGAAATGACTGGACAGCAGCGTTTAATAATCGCTCGTCATTTCTTCCATAGTATATTCCCGTCTCCGGAGCAGAACCCGGGTCTGTCCCACTACCAGGGCTCCCTGAGCACCGGTGGCTCTCTGCCAGACCTCAGCAACCTGCAGTTCCCCTCGCCGCTGTCCACCCCGCTGGACCCTGAAGACGGCAGTGGCTACCCCAACCTGAGCGGAGGCAGCAGCACCGGAAACCTGCCGGCCGCCATGATGCACCTGGGCATCGGGAACTCACAGGGTGGGTGGAGACTTGCAGTACGGATCCAGAAATCTGTTACAATCAAATATCAGATGTATGGATGCAAACTTTTAATTGTTGATTAATGGTTTATTGGATCAAAATTTATTATAGTTGATTAACTAATAGTGTCTGTTTAGTACTTCGTTTAGTTTTGTAGTTTGCCCGCCGTCCAGCAGAGGGCACCGATGGTCATTGTTAAAGCAAAAGACGTTGTAAGAGAAACAAAGATGGCGGAACGAAAAGAGTAAACAGTTCTTGATCGATTCTGATATGGCGTGAAAAATATGGTTAATGCAGTTCTGTTTATAAATATAAAAACTTGACAAACTCCTTTCAAGTTTCACCTTAATGACGCTCATTGAGCCGAGCTGCATGGCGGAGCAACGACAGCGTCTCAACCGAAAATGAATTTGCTTTGTAGGTGAAGACGCAAGAACAGAGGCATGGCAAAAACAAAAACAAACACGACGCTAATAAGCACTGTTGACTTTGAGGACTGTCATGACATAATGTACTTAATTTAGTGAAGTTTAACTTTCCTTCAAGAGCCTCCACGGACAATGCTGTCTCTGTAGGTTAATATTTGTTTTTTATTCTTCTTTTATTTTTCTATTCAACAACCTAACAAGATCCTGACGCGTTTTATTTTATAGAATGTTTATTCAGGCAGAATTTAATACAGGTGATACAAAATAATGTTAAAATTTAATCATTTTTCTTTTAAAAATTTAGCATTTGATGAAAAATGTAGCTCTTCATGTTGTGGAAATATGGTCAGCCATCTTGAAACTGAAGTTTTTAAGAAAACGGCTGCTTATCAAATAATCATTGGTCGATAAATCAGATCAATCATCTTTAGGTAACCTGTCTCCCTAGTCAGAGGGGATGATAAAGAACTTTTCTCTGGTTTTCTGGCTCGTCTTCCTCATGTTTCTGCCTCTTGCCGACATCATAACCCAAACATGAAGTTTGATCTGATGCTTCCTCTTTGCTGAGGCTGAGTATCTGCTTAAAGAGGAGGCGGATCTGCTGTTGATTTTCGGTGTTGTTGCTTTAATATTCAGCTTTTAGATGTGAGAACTGCTGCTGCAGCATCTCAAACATGCTCCGTGTTTCTGCGCCAGCCGATCATACATTATTAATGCCTCTTTGAGGGATCTCTCTGTCTCTGACTTGTTCACTCGCAGATCGGATCACACCCACTGCTGCTCCCTTTCACTCCTTCCTCTTTGTCTGCGCTGTCAGCCTCTCATGTCGGACACAGTTCAGCTTGGCCGAGCACCAAAGCCACGCAGGAATTTCGACCCTCTTTCTGGCTCTGGACAATCGGCTCTTTTCTTCCCCGCTCGTTTCCCGTTCACCCCGTCCCTCTGCTCGCACAATACAGTCCAGTGTTTCACTTTTGAAAATCAGGAACGTCCATGCGCCTGAGTTCTGCTGGTGAATCTGAGTTTTGTCTTTCTGTCCCAGCAGGTCTGTCCTCCTCGTTGAGTAACCCGTCCATCCATGCGTCCCTCAACAACTGCCAGCTGCAGTCATCGCTCAGCAACCCGTCCATCAACTCGTCCGTGCGTCTGCCCAGCAGCTCGCCCCGCCGGCGGCCGGCTCCCATCAGCCCCCTCACTCTGTCTCCTGGAGCCGAGCAGCGCAGGGGTTTGGCCAAGCAGCTGTCTCCCACCATGTCTCCCTCGCTGTCCCCCATCACACAGGTACATCTTCTTCACACAGAAGCACAAGCTGCTTTCACACCGGTCCCAGTTAATCCGACTCCAGTTCGTTTGGGGAGTTGTGAAGGCGTAACCAGACTCCAGTCTCTATTCAATTGAAGTGATTTCTGCTGAACCCAAGGCAAACCAGAAACGACTCAAGAAGTAGGAAATGAACTATGGCGCAGGGCATTCTGGGTAAATACAACTAAACCAAGTGTAAGACTGCAGCGCTAGTGGGAGAAATGTACGAAAGCGTATCAGGGTCATTGTAGATAAAAAGAAAACAAAAAGGACGAATGCATTTCCAACAACTCTAGAAAAAACATGTAGACATTTTTTGGAAATATTTTGCTTTTCAACTTGGAGAGTTCCAATTTTTGTTCTTTTTAAATTTCAGTTTTATTTTGAAAATTTTTGACTTTTCAAACTCAGACATTTCCGCTGTCTTCACTGGAAAATGTCAGTTATTTTATCACAAACTTTTGTCTTTTCAAGCTCTGAAATGTTCTTGTTTTCTAGAAAGTTTTTGAGATTATTCTCAAGATGTCCAAGTTTTTTGGTGGGAAATTTACTCCTTTTTCTATTTCTATCTACAGTGGCTGCATTCCTCTGTCGTAGAAGTAGTTTGTGATGTTTTATCAAACACAAGAGAGAAATCCTACAAATGCTAATGTTTACATTTCATTGAGAAAGAACTTGCTCTCTGTGCCTTTGTTTGAGGTGTTGTTTCCTTCAGTGGTTCTTGGTGCAGCGCCCCCACAGGCAAGGAGGGAAACAAGTTTTTCAAGGATTTGATCCGTTTCATTGCAGTGTGAAATAAAACCATAGCAAGCGAAAATGTAACAAATGTTGCAGATTTGGCCTGAAATCGAACCATGAAAACGGTTTATTCCCACCTGAGGGTCCGATAGTCGTTCTTTTGTTGAATTATGCTGCATGTATTCTATTAGAAACCAAAAAATTTAGAACAATCAACCTTGGGTCCTCGCCATCCTCTCTGCAGGGCGTCGCCTTGGATACCAGCAACATACCGAGGGAACCGCCTCCACCGTACCCGCTGTACCAGCAGCCACAGCATGCAGGGGATCATAGCCGGCCGCATCAGCAGCACCAACAGCATCAGCATCAACAGCAGCAGCACCAACAGCAGCAGCACCAACAGCAGCAGCACCAACATCAGCACCAACAGCAGCAGCACCAACAGCAGCATCAGCCTGTCTCACCTCTTCAGAACATCCCTCTGGACTTCAACACAAGCCAGGTGAGATCTGCACACAGCAACCTCATTCTGTCAAGTCTCTGTGTTAAAACAGTTTTAAATTGTTTACATTTATGATGGTTGAACAAAATACATTTTTTGGCATGTGGGCAGTATCTAATGGTTACTATGGAGACTTGGTGACCCCCAGAGGTCACACTTTGCTGCAGTGACCTCTGGAGAATTGTTTTACTTCTTTCTAAGGGATCCTGCAGCACATGTATTCGCTTATTTTACACAAATAAGGTTATAAATCTTAGAATGTTACTTGAAAAGAGTTAAATTCTGGAGGTGAGAATTGAAAGAAACCAGAAATCTGAATCGGGCAGTGAAGGTCTGAGTGGCGAGTCTCTAAAACATGTAAAACAGATCAGATTTAGCAGCTGAAGCAGTTTTCTGCTGCTGCGTGTCCTTGGGAGCTTTTGCTCCAAGCGCGTCATCCTGATTAATCGAATATTATCAGCTTGTTGATCCATTCTTCTAAATCATGTGAAAGCTGACAAAACATGTAGGTCAAAGGCAGAGTTGGGTAGTTACTTTTACTCAGTTACAGTTACTTCTGTAACTCTTTTGAAAAAAATAACTTTTAGGAGTATTTTCACGGCGCTGTTCTTTGAGTAATTTTATTATGAAAAATCTCTTACTTGAATAAGATTTCTGGATTTTCTCACCCACTGAATGAAAAACAAACATGTTTTAACCAAAAAGAGACAGACACATACCTGCAGTTTTTATTAAGGTTTCAGAAGTTATTTTATTAAAAAAAATAATAATTTAGAAAAAAATATTTTGCCTGATTTTGTTATTTTTTGTTATATGAATAATTTTTCTGTCTTTTAAAATAGACCTGTCACAATAACAAATGATGCTGGATGATAAATTGTCACAGAAGTTATTGCGATACACGATAATATTGTTGTTTTGAGACAACCTTAAAATACTACAATGATAGCAGCATAATAATAATGCATAAACACAATCTGTTTTCATTTTACTTGAGTGAGTTTTGTTGCAGTAGTGCTCCTCTTATCTTTGGAACTCTGCCCACTTCAGGTCAAAGGGTCAAACTCTGGCCTCTGGGATGAATAAATGTGGTTCTAATGATTTAAATAAAACGATAATAAGTTTGAATGTTTGTGTTTTTGCCTCCCTAACAGCCAAACAGCATGGCGTCGCTCTTCAGCGACCCGTTTGTGGAGCAGCAGTTCTCGACCCGGCAGAACAAAACGCTGCCCTATCCGGTGAGAGCAGGAGAACTCGGTCGTACATCTGCGGCCCAGATGCTGAACCCGCTGCCATCCAGAGAGGAGCTTCATAAAGAGTCTTAATCTGCATCGTTTGTTTGCAAAATGCAACTTTATGGTTTAGCAAGACAAGCTGCAGACGTTCCTGAAATCAGTTCTAGATTCCATGAGGCTTTGATTTGTTGTTGTAAATTAAACGCTGTTGGAGAAAACTGCTGACACAGAGAGCGCCGCTGTGATAACCGCCGCTCACTGATGGCCAATTTCTTCCCATCTGCTCCCAGTTGGACCAGTTCAGCCTGCTGGAAAACGCTCTGAGCTCCTCAGCAGGGGGGTCCTGCTACGACCCATCATCCTCCTCCTCGCTCTACTACTCGCAGGCAGCGCTGTCCGGCCTGGGGGGTAGCCATGGCAACCTGCAGGACCCCTCCCACATGAGGGCCAACATGCTGTACGCGAACTGCAGCGGAGGGCTGCCCAACATCATTCTCACAGGTGAGTCTGACCCTAAAAAATGAGAAAAGCATAAAAAAAGAAATGTGCGTCCTGTCTGGAGGAAACCCATATATGGGCGCGGGATGCTTCCTGTTGCTCCTGAACATTCAGGTTCACGTCTTTTGTTTGATATCCTAAACTGAGCTACATCTCACACTGAAACGATTAATCATGATTAATCGCTTACTAGTGTGATTGAAGTAAAATACATTAAAAAAGAAGCATGATAGATTTTTGCCATAGTGAAGAAATCACCACTTAAATAAGAAGTTTAAATTCACATTGAAATTTTATGTCATTCAAATTGTTTGTATGATTTGTAACTAGTTAGAAAATTAAATATTTATGAATCTGGAAAATATTATTTAGACTTCAAAATATGATTTTAGTTGATTAATTATAGCAACATTTAATTTCCCTTTGTGATCAATAAAGTATTTTTGAATTAAATTGAATCTGAAAATGTCTCCATCAGTTCATTAATAGAAACTCAGCAGCATCAGGTGTAGGGTCACATGAAAAAGTACTTAAAATGTTACAGAAAGATTCATATTAGAAACAATATTACATTTCAAATTAACGTCTTCCAAGTGACTTCCAGGTTTTTTTCCACCAGTAGTTGCTGTTTTTAAAGCAACAACCTGGAAAGATTTTTTAAATTCTTGGGTTGGATTATGAAACATTTGGTGTTTAAGGGCTTCCTTCTGTAATATTTCGTGTAAAACCATCCAGTTGATGAGTTTCTGCCCCCTGCTGCTGATGTCAGCGTCGCAGTGAGAGGAAGTGTTGTGACTCTCCCACCTCCATCATCTGTTGTCTCCGTCTCAGATGACTCCAACCCGAGTCTGTCCAAGGACATCAGCAACGCCCTGTCCACCGTTCCCGAGTGCTTTGACTCGGAGGGAGGCTTCCCGCTGGAGGACGAGCTGCGCATCGAGCCGCTCAGCCTGGACGGACTGAGCATGCTCAGCGACCCCGACATGGTGCTGCCCGACCCGTCTGTGGAGGACACGTTCCGCAGCGACAGACTCTGAGCGCAGAGCGCTGCTGCCGCCGCCGCCGCGTTGCAAACAGTTCACTCTGCTGCAGGTCTGTCATCCTGTTTATAACCATCCAGTTTTAAAATCTGATCTGGGATCTGGTTCAGCCCCCATCCCCTCCTCTAACCAAAAAAAAAAAAAAAACCAGGTCCAGGAGCGCCGGAGTCCCTCCTGTGTTTTTTTTTTCCCCCTCAGCGCCAGATACCCTGAAGCCATGGAAACACCATAACCATGGTTACACACCATAGCAACCCCATCACCGTGCAGAAGAGCAGCAGAAATCCAACACATAATTTATGTTTTCTGTTGCGGCTCTAATAAATAAAGGAGCTGGATTCCAGGCGGCGCCGGCAGCTGGAGCGGAAAACCCGGTTCTGGTGGAAATGAAGAAGAAAAAAACAAAAAAAGGAGGGATTAAACTTTTTCAAATGTTTCTTTACATACGGTGTCAGAATGTTTTGAAATGTATGCTTAGATATATATATGTGTATATATATATTCTTAAAAAAAAGACAAAAAGCCGATTAGAGCGTATTTTGAAATGAGACAAAAAGGGCAAACTGTTTACAAATATGAGACTGTATAAAAATGGCGGATATTTTGAATTGATCGTGTCGAGTAAAACCTCTATTTTTCTCGCATTTTGGACGAACGTTCGGGTTCCTTCCTGCGTCATTTTTTTACCTTTCTGTTGCAGGTTTTCTTGCCCTGTGTATGATTTTTGTTTTACATTTTGTACCGACTTGTAAATTTGCTTGTACTGTACCGAATTGTGAAAAAGGGCATGCGCTACTGTGGATCCACTTTTCTGTTTTTGTTACTGAAGTTAAAGGAACCCTGACCGCCGGAGCAGACTGACCGTGTGAACATCGGACACCATGTAGAAATGCACTTAAACTCTTTTTTTTTTTTTTTGCACTAATTGGTTCACATTGTGTAGATTTTTTTTACACTGTTTTTAGCTGATTAACCCAAAGAAGAAGAACGAAGCCATCAGTCAGAGACTTTAATCGACGGCACGCCATGTTTGGTTCATATTTGATGTAAAAATATCTGATTTTCTGTTTGTGCTCCTGTGATTTCTCCCTATAGCTCATTTCTGCAGTGGGTTATGTAACAGTTCAGTCACGGCGGGCATTGAGCGCCCCCTGGTGTCACCTTTGAAGAAGAGCCTTCGATGTTTGCTCTTTTGTTGTTTCCTATGCAACCTTTTTCCATGTGAAACCTGTTGAACAGGTGCAGCTTTATGCAGTGCAACATGGCACTCTGGTTCTTTGTCTTTTGTTAAACCTACACAATGTGAGGGATCAAATGATTTTTATCCTAAAAAAACAAAAAATACTGCATGTGTCCCCCGGCTATGCTGGTATTTGCTCTGAGAAGAGGTTTGGGTTGGTTCCAGTCAAACTGCGGCTCCTTCCTGTGCATGTTGATACTCTAGGCTTTTATTTTGAAGGGTTTCTGTATTTTCAGAAGTACTTTGTGGTGTGAAGTTGCTGTTTTCTAAGGGTTTCCTGCTGTCTGCTCGCCTGCCTTCTGTTGCCTTATTGACTCTTTCCTTATTCCAGCAGCTGATAATCAAGTCTCTTCAGCTTTAGCTCACTTCTAGCTGCCTGTGGCTATTTTCTGTCTCCACATCCAGTTTGTTTCTGTCCTTTCTTTTTCTAGGTGCATATGAAATGTACAGTTCTGTTATTTAAAGAATGTTTTTGCCCTTTAGTGTTATTTTTTTTAAAGTCATTTGAGTTTTCCCTCAAAATATAAAAATTTATTGGTTTATAACATGTTATAGTGCTTATCTTTCCAAATTAATATAATCAATAAAAAAACTTTACCGTGTATGAAGTCTATAAGTTTTGTTGTCATTATTGGACCTCCCAGTAGGGGGCAGTAGTGTGTAGTTGAAATGCAGCACATCTGTTTGCAATGTTTGTTTCTTCAGATCTTTAAAGTTTAATTGGATAAGTAGAAACTAAATGGTAACTATTGTTTTTCACTATGGTGAAAAACAATTTCACCATAATTGAAAATGTCATGTTAGAGGTGAAATGATTTGCCAGTGGTATTAGAAGACATTCATCATTATTAAAGAATTACTTACCTTCAATAAGCTCCTATGCTTTGCTGAAAAGTTGATTGTAAGTTAGTTTTGTCGTATTTCAAGTGTACTGGGATATTTGCACAAGAAACCAAAACTACTTGGTAAGATTTCATTTCTTTGTTCTGGTTTTGTTTTGTTTTTTAGCACGTTGGAGGAGATTTGTTCTTTTTTTTATCCTTCTTTTTTTGGCTGATGTTTAATGTTTGGACAATTATTCCTTGTGATGTCAAATGCTTTGCAGCTGTAAGGATTCTTGGGATCACTTTTATTACTTTCTGACAGTTGTTGTCATAGACATAATATAAGAATAGAGCCCGCATCGGCTGCTCCGGCGCAGGAAATACGGCGGCCATCTTGGAGATGAACAGCTGAAGAAGCCTCTGTGCTTCAGCTACATTGATCCTCAGTTCAAGTCCTGCTTATGGCACGGTTTTAAAATTTCACAAGCAAAACCTACCTTGTGGTATTTGTAGATGTTCGAGCACCAAAGTTGTCGGGTGCTTGGTTGGCACAGTGGTTTGACTCTGTGCGTTTGGCCCAGTTAGCCTGGGTTCAAGCCCCACTTGTGGATGGGAAAACAGAGGAGAGCAACGATAGGAAGACTGAGGGTATTCGAAGGCCAGGGAGGGGTCAGAGGGCAAGAGGAGCAGGATCCACATGGATCATATACATGATCCACATTGTTGCCTTCTAGACCACATCAGTAGAACTCTTAAAGTAACATTTGTGTTCAAATGCTGTTTTATCAATCAAAGCCGTCTTTATCATACACTAGAGGTGCCATTTGTAAAGTTACACAGTAAGAAAATAGCAATAATTTGATTTACTTTGGCCCATCACACCTGTCATACATTTATAAAGGTAAGACTCCCAAACTAAATATCTAATTCACCAGATAAATATTTATTTAGCTTTATTTATCTTTCAATATTCAATATTTTGCAGTTTGATTAGCTTGAAAATTCAAAACTAAATTTGAAATTTAGCATCAAATGTAACGAATTTGAAATATTAAATATGTTAAATGTTAAATTTAATATTTGAAAATTAGGCAGTAATTAGCTTCCATTTGGGTAGTAGTTGGGAAACTAAGTATTTAGTTTGCAAACTAAATATTCCTGAATAAATCTTCAATTTTCTCCCAAATAAATATTTACTTTGGTGCTAAATTAACCAGAAGTTGTTTGGCTTGCCCATACATTTTAGACAGAGGAGTCAAAAGTACCAACTTTCTCTACTGAACTGGACATACAAATACTATTATGAAAAAATATTTTATTAAAAGTACAGTTTGGACTGTTTTATTCCAGTAAAAGTACTAAAGTACACATTTTGAAATGTATTTAATTAAATAGGTTCAATCTCTGTCAGCTCCAACTTTCTGAGACGGTGCAACTCTCAGAAAGTTTGCCTGATACACCATATTGGACTCAATCCCTCGGATATAAATTGGCTGTAATCGTCCCAGGATGCAGAGCTGCTGTTGACAGAAAAATGGATATGACTGGTTGTGGTGATTGTTTCTTTTAGTTCCCTGACGGACTTTTCAACTCGCAGGATGAGTATTCTTCAGAAGCCTCTGCTGCCCGACTTCAGCACCTTCAACACCTTTTCCAGACGTTTCAGGATCATTTGAAGGTCAGTAAATTCATCTTTTGTTGTAGACATCCTCCATGTATGTGACTCAGCACTTGATACTTTCTCCTTCTGCTGTTATCCAGTTTTTTACTTTCAAGTCATTAGTGGCCATCCATGCCACCTCTGACATGAGTGTTTTCAGGTGCCGGTGGTAAATGATTGCTTTGGGGTTGGGCATTCCTTCCACTAGCCATAGCATCAGCCACAATGAAACAGGAAATTGAAGCACATTCATCAGTAGTTGGCCCAGACTTTTGTCCAGTGCAGGTATGTCTAACCCCAGTTTGTTTGCACCAGTGAGGCCATTCCAGTTTGCTGCGTACATGGTGACAACAGCAGATGGTAGTAACTACAAAAGGACAACATAGAAATTCTCTGTTCCATGTAAAAGCCGCTCCTCTCACGTTCTCCATGTGAACCTGCTGAAACAGTGGATGTCCCGGGGCCAAGAGAACCTGAATCCTTCTACATCAGGAGTACAGAGGAAGAGGAACCTGAGGAGCAACATTTCTCTGTTCCATCAGCCTCCAGTTTGGATCATCTGCCAGAAGAACCACAGTCAGAGGTGAGGACTGTCTGTCCATTGACTGAGTTCCAGGAGAATCCAGGTTACACTGATGCGATGATGCATGACATTACCTTAAAAGAAGATGCTGCTCCAAAATGACTGAGCTACCTGAGAGACTTCTTGAACCACTTAAAAGGAAGTTGAGGTTAATGATCACCATCCAATCGCCTTCATCAGCCGTAAACATTTTCCCAGAGAAACCCGTTACTCCACGATAGAGAAAGAATGTCTGGCTATGAAATCAGCTCTGGACTCACTTCGCTTCTAGAAACTGATGAAGGACACCCATAGTGGAAAAACCCGCTGGTACCTGGCCATGCAGGTCTGCAGGTCTGAGGTGCATCACATCCCTGGCAGACAGAATATTACTGCTGACTAATGTCCCCCTGTACCAGCGAGCCTTCAGAGGAGGGGCAGTGTTACCACCACCACTTTATGTCAGCATTTATTTTTCTCTTTTATTAGTTATAGCTTTTATTATGCTTAAATTAGTCCTTTCATTTAGACACATACTTTCTAATGGGTGTACACTTTAATGGTTATTTACGCTTGTTTTTTTGTTTGAGGTGCTGCCAACAAGTGAGCTGGAGGAGGGAGCCTGGAACATACGAGTTTTAAGATTTGTTGTTTCAATTTGAGTCGTAATATAAATATTTTCGTAATACTATGACTCACTAACAACCTTCTTCTCATTAATTACTTTCTTTAATCTGCATGGCCCTAATACTCTTTAGTTTGACCCACATGAATGCATTGGTGAAGGAATCAAAATATTTTGGATTTTCTGCAGGTTTAAGCATAAAAGTAAAGCTCAAGGAGTCCATGAAGAACTTCAGGTGCTATTTTTACAAATCAGAAAAAAGTTTCACAAATCCCAAACATGGTTCTAAATATTCTGCTATAAGTTGAGAATAATCCAGTCCAGGTTTGACGTCTAGGTGTTGTAGTTTTTAAACTAGTAGATTAAAAATACAAAGTTGGTTTCAACCAACTTCAGCTTCGTCGATGTGAGGAAGTCAAAGCTGTCAGAGAGACGGTGTTCTGACTATCAGTGCTACCTCGTCAGATTTTCCTACCGTAGTTTGGATAGGTAGCTCAGTCTGTCAGAGCTATGAGTCCAAAGCTGCTGTCGACATCTTTACCAACAGAAAACTACAGCAAGTTGTGTTAATGTTGAATGATAACTGAAGCTCAGGAGTTGTGCTTAGCTTAGCACTGGAACATTTCATATACAAGACAAAACCACAGGATTATTATCACTTCCTTCATCTTAATATGCATTCAAAATGAAAAGCCACAATCGTCAAAAAATGTGGCGATGCATGGTAATGCTCTGAATTAACGGTAATGGAGAGAAAGCTTCAGCCATCTCAGGTTGATGTGTGAGATGGAAGCGTATCCATGGATACCAGCGCTTTGTGAAACCTGGACTTTGTTTAGCAGGAACATGTCTGACCCAGTCCTGAGTCTGGAAGTGGGGAATGCAGCGGAGCTGTCAGCTCTAATTGATGGCAGCGCTAAAATTAGAGTCAGATGGCATCAATTTGGTAATGGATTCCTTCTGTCTGCCACCTGGAGGGCAAAATCCAACTCATTTACTGTTAATAAGTAAAGCTTCACTTAATCACTTCTTTCAACGCATGAATGCTCATCTATCATATAACCATTTCAAAATGTGCTAATTATTTATAAATCACAGATTAGGTTCTCCAGGAATCTGCTGTGAAGTTTTATTTTTGTCATGAAGACGTTTGTTTCCCAGTGTAGCAGGTGTAGAATGGATCAGTGCCACACGAGAACCAGGGTCTGCGTCAGTTTATTCCACAGTCCTAAAAGACAATGTGGGACAAACCCAGACACCGGCGCTGCACAGTCAGTAGATCCCAGCAGCTCAGTTAAGCAGCTTCTGCACATCAACAACAAATGAAATGAGGAAAAATAAAATCATGTACAAATCAACATCAATGAAATATGTTAATATGCAACACAAAATAATATAAATAAAAGTCAAAAATATAATACGAAACTCAAATTTCTTACTTCATGTAAAATAATGCATAAATTACCTATTCTGTTATAAAGTAATTCAATTAAAAGATAAAAAAAGCACCACATACCTAAAAGCCAGTGTGGGACACACTCAGACACGGCGCTGCAGTCAGTAGATCCCTGCAGCCCAACAAACATTTTGGAGGGAAACTTCAGAAAACCTCATAAAGTAACATTTTAAATTGAAACAAACCCCAACGTTTTCTAAAAACACTTAAAAACAATAAACAATATTTTATGCAAAACAAGAACTGTAATAACTAATTTTTAAAACTATTAAGAATTACTTAAAGTTAGAGGAAGCATTAGCATGCATCTTACCAGCAGCTCAGTTAAGCAGCTTCTGCCTGGCTGCTGCAGCTACATCACAGAACCTTGGCTTGTGCAACGCTAATAACTGTCCTCTCATAACAAAAATTAGGAACCAAAAGTAAAAGCAATTTAAAACAGAAATAGCCTTGTTGAGGTGCAAAGATAACATGTGAATCCAACAGAAAGGGGTTTTGAGAAGATTCATCAAAAAAGGTTCTAAATAAATAAATAGATAAAATTAACTCAGCTACACCAGTAGCTGTACATTCTCAGCGTGACCGGAGTAAAGCCAGGCAGATGGCCAGTGTGGGCTCCTGGAAATCAGCCAGAACTCGTTTATCAAATGGAGTCTGGAAGCCAGTTCCCAAAACAAACCAGCGCCCAGAGAGAAACCAGAGCGAGGGGAGGGGAGGCCATGATGGCGCAGCGCTGGAGGCGGATCAGGATGCCAGGCTGAATATCCTGTGAAGGTTGTTGGTGTGAGCGCTCTCCTCCAGGTTCCCACCGGCTGAACATAATGAGGCTCGGGAAGCTGGTCCGGGTCTCACAGGGCGCCGCTTTCAGTCCGTTCCACTGGTTTCAGACATTTAGGAAGAAAATGTAAAGGAGTGATGGGCTGGAGGTGAGGAGTTTTACCATGAAATACACATACAGGCAGTTTATTGAAAAAATAAAACGGACACTACACTTTTATTTTTTTATTAACAATACAATAAAAAAGATTAAAACAATTTCAGAAGGGCACTTCTTTTAGTCCAGAGGGAAAAGAGTGGGTGCTGTAGCACCACCTAGTGGCTAACTGGGCCACTATGGTGTGAAAACATGATGTAAAGTTAAAAAAAGCATAAGCATTAAGCATATTTTCTATTTCATAGATTTATTAAATGCTATTTAAGGTGATTGAAGGCCGACTTTATAACTGTCTTTATGTTGCTCAGTTCAGAGTTCATCCTATGCCCAGGTTTCAGCCTGATCTCTGATTTCCAGCTGTAATAACGTCTTTTATAAATTTGTTTAAATCGATTGTATGCAGCCATAGATTTCACTCTTCATGTTATAGTAGCAGGTCAGAGGCAGCTTGTCCTCATCGTCTGACTCATTTCCATTCGGGTCACCCTGACAGCAGCCATGGTATTGATATACGTTTCTCCTGCTCATCTGGAGTGTTCATATATTTTCTTGTTGTTGGTTTCAAAGCCATTGCTCCACTATGCATTTCCAAGATGGCGCGGATCACTTCAGGTTCAGACTTGTGGGAACAATGTACTGAATTAGAGAGGTCCCAGGATTGAGCCTTGGGGAACCTCGTTTGTGCTTTTATTGTTGTGTACAAGTCTTCACAATGATTCTTTATTTAGCTACATTTTAAGTTTCCTCGGCCACCATGCTCTATTTTTCTCAGATGCTCACACAGCTTCACCTCTGCTCTTCTGGTGCTTTATGACTTAAATAGATAAATTATTCTGAACAGCAACAGGATCAGAGCAGAAATGACTAAAAACAAACATTGTTCCCAGAACAGCAGGAGCAGAAGCCTCTGATCTGCGGTCTGCTTTGTGAAGGGGGCTTCGGATGTGGTTCACGGCTTTGGCTTTTGTTTACATGCTTTCGTGCCCTCCTCATCCGACCGCTGTGAGGCCCGATCCGCTCAGTGGGAACATCTGACAGTAATAAGCGGGCCAGAGAGACGATCTTGTTTGCAGAGAGACTTTCTTTCAGTAAACGTGAAGCTTTGGTGCTGTAAACTTTCTGCTGCAGCTGTTGGTGTTTGCACTGCGACGCGTTTCTGTCTTTCCTGCATCTGTGCAGATCGAGTGTTTATCTGTGTTTGATTTGTTTTGCTTGGAGTCAGGTAGCACTAAAGCAGGGACGTCCAAACCTCGGACGAGGCCCAGTTTTTTTATTTTTTCAAAATGGATATTTATTGAAAGGGATTTTTATGACAGTATGTTAGCGTCATTGCAAATAAAAAGACCATAAAATAATTTTATTTACAATTAACTAATTGTAAATAAAAGTCATAATCTTATTATTGTAAATGAAAAATTTTTTAAAAAACAATAGTAAATAAAACAATTGTAAATAATTTTTTTAGATTTACAATAAAAATTCTAAATAAATTAGTAAAAATTGCTGGAGTAAATTTTCACCAAAAACTAAAGAAAATAAATTTAGTGATTGATCTCAGAAAAAAAAACTTGGACATTTTCTGAGTTTCAAAAGTAACAAATTTTCAACATTTTAACTCAGAAATGTTTAAGTTTTTTGTGACCATAATATACTGTTGTAGATTTTGGACATTTGTTGCCTTGAAAAGAAAGACGTCGTTTTTAGTTGTGCTCAGTTCTTAATCTCCAGGCTGAATTCTTCCTTGGAAAATAACTCAAACTCAGCCAGATGGGATAACAAGGGCCTGCGAACATCAACTTTCAACCTTTGCCAAAAATTCTCAACAAAATGTAGGTCTGGACTTTGACTACGCCGTTGAAACTCATGGATAAGCTCTGATCCAATAGCACAATTACAAAATACTCAGGCAAAAACAAATAAACTCCAAATCAATTCGATAAAAAACTTACGAACTTATAAGACCAGCTTCCCTCCTCGTGTTGATCTGTCACATGTTGCTGTAACATGACAAAATGAAAACTCGAGGGTCCGAATACACATCCAAGTAACAAATCTATTTCTCTTATCAACATTTTTTTTTTTTACTTTGTTACAGTTTGCTTCAAATTTTAAAGTTAACTTTTCATCCAAACATTTCCTGACAGTATGATGTATGTGTTTGAGGAACAGACATGATTCCTGCTGTTTGAACAAAATTTAACCAACATTTAGAAAAAAGCAAACAACGTTTTGCCACAGAAAACATTTGCTCCCAATCTAAAACCCAGTTTTCTGCTGATAAATTCCCTCAGACTGTTTGGTTTCTGTACATAAACTCCTGCTGCAGATGTTTGTCCTGCTGAATGGATTCCAAACGGCTCAGTTAGCGTAATGGATGGTATTTACTGGAGGTTCTAAGTGCCTTTTATTTTTCTTGTGGGAAAGCGGTTGGTAGATTTCATTGCCAGTTGTGTGTGTGTGTTATGTTGAGTTGGGGAAAGCATGCAGCTTCATGTCTGATTTGATGGACAAATTTGGCTGCTGCACACACATCGCCTGGGATGAAACGTGTTTGTTGAGGATTTCCCTGCAGACGTCGCCCTCCTCCCTCTGCCAGCCGTAAGTTTAAAGTTTGTGATTTCTTTGTTCATCCTTCATTTATTAACTTTGAACACTCTAACGCAGATTTGCATGTAGCCTAAACAATGCCACCAGCTTTTTGTAATTCTGCAATCGTGGAAATTCACGCAAAACCAAATAAATAGCTTTTTGCACAATATGATTATTTGTGGGGTTATTTTAAATTTTCTGCTAAAGTAGTAAAAAACATTGGTGATTGCTAACTCCCACCTGCAGGTGGCAGTACTTCTTCTGCTACACTGCTGCCTCAGCTTTACTGGATGTCTAGTTAATCCGTGATCAATATGCAAATAACAGAAAAGTCACATTTACTGTCAAAAATAAGAGGAAAGCAGAAAATTACCGCAAAAATATCTCAAAATTCTTTCTTAATAATTCTAAATTAGCAACACAAAATCACTAGCCGTGTTTCCGTTAACCATAAAAATGTGCAAATTGAAATTATGAAAATAAATTTGCTGAATGGAAACAGTCACATTTCTTGATGAAGAGTTGCTCCGTTAGATGACGTGGTTTTTCAGCCATATTGAAATTTGTTTATTCCTCAAACTCTTTTTCTCACATGATGAACAACCGGATGTTACTATTGGTGGAAATGACAGGAAGTGAAAGAAGGATGATGTTTGTTTTTTTTCAGACACTCACAGCATCACAGGTCATAAATGGTTGTGCATCATTCCAACGTGTTGAATTCATAACGCTTCTGGAAAATGGCAGACTATAATTTCCTGCATATATAGCTGCTCCCAAGTAGGCGGGACCTGTCGCTGATGTCTCCTCTGATTGGCTGGCAGACCTGGAGCGCCAGCAAATGGTTGCCATGGAGATTAAAGGATTTCTTAAACATGCAGGAAGGAATCAAGTCAACACTCCAGGTAAGCTTTTGATTAGTTAATTACATATTAATGGCTTATATGGTAGATCTCATTGCCTGTTTGTGCTTAATGAACTGTGTGTCATGATGAATTGGAAAAAACACATAAACTCATGTCTGACTCAACATCTGAAGGACAAATGTGACAGCCGCTGCCGCGCCCCATGCCACCGCCGCCCCCCATGACGCCGCCGCCGCCGCCCATGCCACCGCCGCCCCCCCATGCCGTCGCCGCGCCCCATGCCGCCGCCGCTCTGCCTGCCGTGAATTTAAAGCCGCTGATCTCTTTTTTCAACCTCCTTCATTTATATGAACCTTATGAACCTCATAAATCCCGGCTTGGGGAGTGCGTGTTCCTTTCCTAATCCTGCTGGAGCCATTAAAGCCACGCCACATCCAGATCATGTCAGAACATCACATGGGGATGTGTATCCAGGTGACGTCACCGCAGGTTGGATAACAGCAGGATGGATCTGGTGTTATCCAAATGGTTCTAATTGGATCATTTTTCATGTTAAAACAGACTAAATTTTACAGGCATCCACCATCATATCGAGGAAATTCCAAATGATCTATAAAGGAAAATGCAAACTTTTTGTTTTTCTTTTCACTAGAGGACAAACAGATGTTTTGTGCTAAAGGACAAAAATTTGCTAACTTTTGCTAAAGTTTGCTAAACTGTTCCAGTTTTTGGTGCTACTTTAGAATTATTAGCAATATTAGCGCCTGTCAAATAAAGTCGCAGAGAAGCTGAATAGAGGAATCATTTGTTGATGCACCAGCTGATCACAACTTAACTCCTCTGAGCTTTCCTGTGCATTCTGGGTACTCCAGCGTCTCCAAGCTTTGCTGTCACTCATCATCTGTCAGCCAATCAGAGGAAACGACAACGTTCCATTCATGCATTAAACGAAAAAAACAAAACCAGAATCGGTTGATTTTGTGTGAATTTCCACAATTAGTCTCAAAAAAGCTGGAGTCTTTGAGCAAACCAGCACAAGTTTTTTGTGTTGGTTTGCAACAAGAAGGTTGTGAGTTTGAATCCCACAACAGTTTTTCTGCATGGAGTTTGTGTATTCTCCCTGTGCATTCTGGGTACTCCAGCGTCTTCCCAAAGTCCAAAAACATGACCTCTGGGTCCATTGGTTACTGTAAACTTGCCCTTAGGTGAGGGCATGGGTGTAGACAGCAGCAGGATGGAAAGCTTCTGCATATATTTTGCTGCGTTGCGCCACAGTTGAGCTCACAGTTAATCAGTTGTCTTTGTCGTGGGATCGCTCCAAATCCACACCGCTCCCTAACATCACCCTAAAGACGCCCTTTAGCACAGAGGCAGACAGGGAAAACCTGCAGGCTGTCGCACACAAAGGCAGCACGGATGGCCTTGCATGCTACGCGCACAAACATGAGGATTACTGTAAACACTCAGCTATCAGTGAAGAGGCTCAGCGGAGATGAAGTGTGTTGGGGGAACCGTGGGGAGGGCAGAGGAAAGGCTGGCGAACGGGCCGGGACATGTTCACCCAGCCCACAGCTCCAAACTAATCGTTATATGTGGCAAGAAAAAACCTGGGAGGGAAGCAATTTGTAAGTTAAGCTGAGGGCTTTGCTTCACTTAGAGTTTAAAACACAAAACTCAACGCAGACGTTAAAGAGACAGTATCATGTAAAATCTACTTTTTCAGCTTTACATCATGTTATGTTTTTCCCTCATCAAAACACACCTGGAATGTTGCTTTGATTCTTTCATGCATATTTCAGAAATCCTCTAATCTCCATGGCAACCATTCAGCTCCGAAATGCCTGGGTGGGCTTAGCCCCGCCTTTGATTTGCAGCGCCTCCCCCTCTCAGCTCCTTCAGACTAGCCAGCAGCAATTAGCAAACACCAGATGGAACTGCTGAGCTCATTATGGAAGCCACTTATCAGTGCAACCCTGCTAAAAACATTGTTAAAGGGTTAATAGAGGAGTCATGTTGGAAGGCAGAATTTCACAAAGAGCAGGACTTTCTTAAAGAGACAGAGGCCCGATTTCAAGGCACTGAGTTAGGAAGTACATTTAGTTTTAAGTCATATTTGACATATACAGCACTTTTATGAAGGTAGCATAGTTTGTTGATTATACTATGAAATGCCACTCGGTGCCTAGAAAACACTCAATACTGCCACGTCAGTATTTTTGGGTGTCCAAAAAGTTAGCTGTTTCAAAAACCTAGAGAATGTAACTTCAAGCCAAGCCCGTTACCTAGCAACCACAGCTGAGACCAAGTCTGTTTGGTCAGCTGGTTTTACCGCTGTGTGTCTGTACAATGGCTGCTGGAAAAGACAAGTGTCTAGTTGATGATTTCCTATCTAGAAACCACTTGCTGCATTCTTGTTGGTTGCGCAGAAGGCTCCACTTCTGCTTTTCAAAGATGTATAACTGTGCATCTGTTTGCAGCCATTTTTATGTGCGAGTGTAAATGTTGAGTTGAGGAGTCGTGGCCAGCAGCAACTAATTTGGACTAAAACAGCTGAAAATAAGCAGAACTGAACAGACTAAACTCTAAGAATGGGTTCATCCAAAAACATGTAATGGACACATTTCTTGAATCGCCCATAGGCCTATCCTAACCTGCCCCAGGGAGCATAAACCTGTTAGAGGTGGGAAAGCGCTGCTCTCGTCTCTGGATCAGGGTACCTGCCGTCTAACTGGTGTGAAAAGGAGGCGAAGAATAAAGCAGGAAAACATGAAGCTGAATCATCAGAAACGGCACAAAATGAGAACCTGACAATGAACCGTGACACATCAGGTTGAATAAGCAGCTGCTAATGCAGGACTCATGTTCAGCTAAACCTGTTAATGTGCTGCTGATCCTCCAACCATCTGGAGGTGAAGCCTGTGGAGAGAATCTAGAGCTTTTTGAAGCTGAACTTCTCCGTTAATCTGAGTCGGATTCAGACTGGATGGATGATGATTCACAGCCTCTCTGACTCCCGCAGAGAGAATGTCGGCCTTCGCTGCTTTGTCATGATTCTGGTATTTGGGTTCAGATCTGTGCAGCTCAACAGCCTGCTTTCATTAGCCCGACATGCTAAAGCTCTCCCCATGCTGGATGGTAGGAAATGTTGCTTGAATCAAACACTTGGCATCCCCGTGGTTCTGTTTGGAGAAACAAACCCGATTCGGTTTCCTCTGTTGTGTCTGAGGCTGCATGTTGAAACTTCCCGACGCGGCTGAGGTGTGTCTCTGCTGCAGCTTCGCATGAAGGGAACGAGGCAGACGGAGGAGGAGACGGAGGTCGCAGAGGGGCCAGGTGGTTTCTTTCTGCACCAGCAGACACCTGAGCTCCACAAAAAATTCTAGGAAATTTCTGGGATTCATCTCAAATTTTTGATTTTTCTTTTCTAGGAAATTTATGAAATAAATGCAAATATATACAAAAAAATGTCTGCTTTTCAATCCCAGAAATTTCCAAAAGTTTTTCTAGAAAATGTGAGTTTGGACACCCTGCAGCGTGCTGTGCCGCGTTGTATCACCCCAAACGGGGTTCAAACCCAAACAGGGTTTGGGTTTGAACCCCGTTTGGGGTAACTACATTTACATTGAGTAAATGTAACTACATTTATGTAGTTACATTGAGTATTGAATGTAGTTACAATGTAACTACATTGCAAATGTAGTTACAAATGCAACTACATTTGTAACTATGTAGTTACATTTACTTGAGTAAAAATCACATTTTTACTCAGTTTTTGGGTCCCTGGGCCTCCGGTTGCTAAGGGAAACCGGAGAAGTTGGCTTCGTTCACCGCCACAGCAGAAACGTCTGGAACGGAGAAAAAGCAGATGCAGTTCCACAGGTAAAAAGAAGAAGACGTGTTGAACCTGCAGGCTACGTTCACTCAAAAGAAGAATCTTTTGAGTTCTAATTAAATCCCCAACTTTTATTTCATTTATTTATTTGTTTTAGAAAATTTCTGATATTATTCTCAATTTTTTATTTTGTGGCAGAAACTTACTCCTCTTTTTTTTTTTTGCCATTTAGTGCCCAAATACAGCGTCGTACAAACATGTTCATCACATGAATTTTTAAAAATCTGCCTTTTTAGCAGCAGGTCCAGCTGCGCAGTGGAGACGCTCCTCTGAGTTGTGCGCAGCTGCTGCGCTCTGATTGGCGCAGAGAGGCGTGTTCCCCGCAGGAATGCGGCGCTCAGGTGGAGGGAGAGTCACTGAATCAGAGCTCTGCGCTCCACAGCCCGCAGAACGCTCCGCGCTGCGCACCGCTGCTCTCCTTTGCGCACTTTGAGCGGACAGATCAGCCACAACCTGCTGCTGATTTGACTTGGAAACTGTTTGATGTAAAAGTTTATTTCACTTTCGGACTGATTTTCTCATGACTCGCAGCTGGAAAACTTAACAAGTCACTTCTTGCAGCAGGACTGTCCTCAGGAAGATGCGTTCATGCTTTCCACGCTCAGCTTTCACCGAAGGGATGTGAGGCGCTTTGGGAGCCGAGAGCGCAGCTGCTTGGATGGATCTTCCCTCCAGCTGAAGGAGAATCAGCAGAAATAATAGAAAGTATTCCCTACCGCGTGTTTCTGAAGGCGGACAGGACCGGAGCAGCACCGGACCGGAGCAGGACCGGAGCAGGACGCGCACAGCCAGCAGAGCGGACATGGGCTCTGTGTTTGGGTCTGGACACCCTGCAGCGGGAGCGCGCCGCGCGTCACAGCCGCGTCTCTTCACATCATGATGCTCCATCACAACCGAACCCGTCCATTGTAACCCAAACGGATCCAGCATGACCCCAGCGCAGACCAGGTGAGACGGACTGACAGAGTTGGGTAGTAACTAGTTACATTTACTTTAGTAAAAGAACCTGTGGGAATATTTCCACTACGCTGATGACGTTATAATGTTGTTAAGAAGTATTTCTGCTCTGACTTGAGTCAAATTCCTTCATTTTCGAAAAACAAACATCCACCAGAATCAGACCTGCAGTTTTTGTCAAACTTTTAAGTTTTATTTTGAAGGAAACTGATTTGGAAAAAATATATTTTGCCTAATTTTGTTATTTTATGTTACTTATTGTCATTTTAGTGCTTAAAATACAAAAATGTCCACTTAATTTTCTATTTTGGTCGGTTTGATTATGCAATTTTTAAATCTTAAATGATCGATAATTTGATCAGTTACTTGACTAAACTTTTTACCAAATATTTTTTACTCTTGCTGAAGTAGTTTAACTCTCTCTGTTGGGGTCCAGCTTTGGGAAGTGACACATTCCTCCGACTGCAGCGACTTTAAATATTTACCTTGAGTTACTTTTTTTCTTGCAAGGAACTGCAAAGGCTTGCCGATTTGTTGAAGAGGGAGGCGACAGATTCCAGACAGTTTGACTTTGTTCCTCAGCTTGCTTCATTTTCTGTTTTTATTGATTCATATTTATGTTTTTTTCTGTTCCCTCACAAAATGCCCATAGCAATACCACAGCATGATGCTGCTACTACTATGTTTCATGCAGTGTTTTGCATAAAGAAACAATTAATTTACTTTTTTCTCAAAATTCTGACTTTAATATTTAATTTCAGAACAAAGACTCAGAAAAAGTTGAAAATGTTAAACTTTTGAAAGTCAGAAAATATCTTGGAATAATCTAAACTTTTCAGATTTTTTTTTTGGTTTAAAATTTGGGTTCAGATTTTTTTTCTATAATAGTTTGGATTCTTCAAACCCAGAATCTTATAAAAAAAAATTTTATCTCAAAGATTAATCTAAAAAATGTTGTTTTTTCTAGAATTCTTTCAACCTATCAAATTAGAAAATTTATGGGATTAATCTCAACATTTTTGAATTTTTCTAGAAAATGTCAGACTTTTCAAAGATAGTCTGAAAATGTAAGAGACTTTTGGTGGAAATGCATTTTTTTGTTTAAAATGGCCGTCATAGTTTTGAAGAAATCCTGCTTCCGTTTCAGGATTGTTCCACACGTTGCTCTGCCGTTATCTCCTCGGTCACCAGCTATAAATACTCTGCTCATATTTTATCTGATCTGTCGCCACTGCAGGCTGCAGAGAAACCACAGCTTCTCCTCTTCTTCCCCTGAAAGCAAACCTTCACATTAAAACCTGTTTCTGAAACTCTTTTACGGCGGAGAGTGAAATATTTTCAGTTGGTTTGGAGACGTGACTCCTGACTCGGGAGAAGTTTCTGCCGCTGGCGCTTTTTTCCTGATGACTCTCAGGAGGAATGTGTGTGAGATCCAGCCGTCAGACTCATGAACACATTTAATCTGCTTACCTTTGGAAGACCGAGCATATAGCTCCAAACCGAGCCCTCTGATTGGTTGTTACACACAGTGATGTCATTCCTCCAGAGAGGAATTTGGATGCACCAGGTATCAACACGAGTTTCTCTGGGAAGAAATTTGTTGTTATCAAGACAAGGTTGTTCAGAACAGCAACAGGTTTAATCCAGCTCCTGTTTTGGATGAAAACAACGTAACAGAGTTGCAGAGAGGAAGTTATTATTCTACAGCCATGCAGTGTAATGGACGCCAAATGGAGGGCAGACATAATACTGCCAGAGATTTAACTTGAGGAAGAACAAAATGAAACATAAACTTCATAAACTCTGATGTTTGGAGAATTGATACTGACGTTCACATCAGCTCTGTCAAGTCAAACCTAATCCAGTCCGTTTGTGTAAAAAGTCCGGTTCGGTTGAAAAGGTCTGAACTCAAACTCTGGTCCTCCTGCAAACCTCAGTCTGGGTTCGGTTGCAGTGACCAGGAAGAGGACTAAAGCACCAGGCATTCTGGGAAAATACAACCAAAGCAAACATGCTAGCCTCGCGCTAGAAGGAAAAACCGCTTGTGGCTTTCAGCTACAGGCAAAAGAGAAATCTTAAAACCGCTAACATCTGACGCCACTCCATTTTTGTTTGATTTTGTAAAGAAGGAAGCGGCGCTCAGCAACTTCAGATGTTTTTGTCGTTTCCTTCATTGGTTCTAGGTTTTTCTAGAAAATACTTTCACTTTTAGGTACATTGCAGAAATATTCTTAAAAATCATAAAATTTCTGAGTTTGAAAAGAAAAAAAAAATCCACTTTTGAAACTCATAAAATTTCCAAAAGTCAAAAACTTCTCAGTTTTTTCATGCAAATCCTGGAGCTCGGAAATTTTCATGATTTTTCCAGAAAATTCCTCAGATGAATCTGAAACTGCCTGAGTGTTTTTGACAGAAATGTTCTCCTCCTTTCTTTTTTTTCGATGTATAACGTCCGTAACACGCCGTCACATCTTAGTGCCTGGAAATCAGTTGATCTTAATCTAATTTTCCAATTCTGCCAAGAAAGAGAACGGCTTCCATTCATGTCCAGGAAGAAACTCCTGTTGCTTTCATGCATCGTCAAACAGACCAGAAACAATAAAGTGTCTAATCTCTGAACTTGTTTGTTATATTTACTTTTGGCTTTCTGGTTTAAACCTTTTGGATCAGGTTACCACATTCTTGTCGTCGCATGCAGCTTTGGTTAGCTTGCGGTTTAAACAAATCAGATTAGCTTGGAGTTAAGAGATCTTTAATCTCTCTTTTTATTGGTCCACTTCTCCTGCAAACTCTTTTCCACTTGCCGTCATTAAACGTATTTGAGTAACTTGTATTTTTTTCTGTCTGAGCTGTAAAATGTATCAGTTCTGTCCGTGAATAAAAGTTTTTTCCATCTTTGTATCAAAGGGGAATCATTTTTGTTCTGCAGTTTAGCAAAAAAACTGCAACAAAGAATCAGTTTCTGTCCCTTAAAAAAATGACAAACATGCAGCAACTTTCTGCTCCTAATTTAAAACGTAATGCAGTCCTGGCAGCTGCAGAGTCCATAAAGGCAAAAAAAGGAAAGTTAATTAATGAATTAATGATTCTGAAGGTCCAGACAGGGACAGCCGAGCCTGGAGGTCCGACCTGAAAGCAAAACATTTCAGATGTTTCCAGGTACCTGCTAACTCAGCTCTAACCAGGAAATGCTATCAGTCAGTGATTACACTAATAAAACTGCTGCTTCAAGGTTCACTCAGATAAAAGTTTACAGCTCTGTGTTCGTGTTTCGCTGCACAACTCTAACAAGTCACTGATTTTACAAACCCAGCAGGGGAGTTTTTCAGTGTGACGTTTCTTTTTCACGCCGGTGTCCGTATTTGTATCTCTCCCCGTGTCTCATGTTGCAGAGCGTGATTGCAGATGACCTTGGAGGCTCTGATTCAGTCAGTGAGAAGATAATCTCATAATCCCCGAGGTATGATGGTGTACCAAGTCTCTCTGTCAACAAAGAAGCAAATTAGCCAAAGCGAAGGAACATAAAAGGAGAACAAATCAGAGTTTAATCTCCACATTTTGCCAACAGAGAATCTACATTTGTTTCCTTCAAGTTTTTTATTCCAAATTGAAATTTTCTTGAGCATCTCAATCAAGAGGTTCTGTCTGGAGGTCCTTTCTCTAGACTTTCACTGAATTTCACCTCAGTATCTGATTATTTTCAGATGAATGTCAGCTAATGTGATTTTAAAGTACAGCATGAATGTGAAGTCGTGTTTTCTACAAATACAAATCTGAAAACTGTGGCGTTTATTTAAGGAAGCATTTTCACTGGCCTTGTATAGGCAGCTCTAATCAAACCAGAAAGGTGGACTCTGGTCCTGGGAACCTCGGTCTGGGTTCAGTTGAAGTGGACTCTGGTCCTGGGAACCTCGGTCTGGGTTCAGTTGAAGTGGACTCTGGTCCTGGGAACCTCGGTCTGGGTTCAGTTGAAGTGGACTCTGGTCCAGGGAACCTCGGTCTGGGTTCAGTTGAAGTGGACTCTGGTCCTGGGAACCTCGGTCTGGGTTCAGTTGAAGTGGACTCTGGTCCTGGGAACAGGTGAAGTGGACTCTGGTCCTGGGAACCTCGGTCTGGGTTCGGTTGAAGTGGACTCTGGTGCAGTTTGAATGCATGTGTGAACACCAAGCATCCTGAAGACCCCTCCAAAAGCAGAGTACTACAGCAAAGGGAATTCTGGGTAAATACAACAAAAACAAATGTGCTAGCCTAGCGCTAGCAGAAGAAATGTCTTATTAAAGACAAAAGAGAAATCCTCGGCTGCTAAAATCTGACGGCACCTCATTTTTTATTTTATTTGGTGAAGAAGGACGTTGTGTTTAGAGGTTTTCATGTCGTTTTTCTTCGGTGGTCCTTGGTGCAGCGCCCCCACTGGTGAGGAGGGGAACATGTTGGCCTGTTTGACTCAGTGCTATGAAACGCAGCAGCTGAAGATGTAACAAAACTACCAGACTATCAGTTTTACGTTAATAATTCTTTAATATTGATGACAGACTATTTCACTTATATTTAGTACTTTTTAATCAATATTAAGAAATTATTCACTTAAAACAAGCTGCTGTATCTTGTTTTAAGTTACTTGTAGTTAGTTGTGTCTTATTTCAAGTGAACTAAGATATTTGCAGTAGAAACTAGACCAGAAACAAGCACTAGTTACAAGTGCATGACCCATTTTCAGATTTTTATCAGAAAACAATTTTAATTTCTTCAGATAACTCATGTGAAACAGTCTTTAGATGCAGCACACACTAGTTGTCGTTTAAAAGTCGAGTCTCTGCTGTTTGTCAGTAAAGCAGCTGCAGAGGCACAAAGCTTCTCCTGAGAGCTTGTTTTGTTCTGTTAGCAGGATGTGAGCGAGGCCACGCTGCCTCGTCAACACAAACGGCGGGTCAGAGCACAGCGCCGACCTCAGACTCAACATCTGCTACTTTCAGCTGCGCGTCGCCCGCAGGACGAATCCCAACCAGGACAGACCTCTGCGGGGTCACAGGTCAAAGCCAGGCCCTGCTTTTCTGGGTCACCACGTAGAAACACTGCAGTCAAGGTGTCTCCCACTTTCTCTGGGGTCAAAGGGCACATGGGTGCGTGTTTGCGGCAGAGAAGCGGATTGCAGTTTGTTTGTGTAGGGTGTGAATGTGAGCCTACCTGTCGCTCAGGGTGTTTGAGTTCAGCCTCAACACAGAGCTTCAGTTCTCCTCTGCATCATAGTGCTGCAGGTGCAGCAGTAGCACCTGCAGCCCCACTCCAGCAGGTGGCGCTGTTTGGGGAAAGACGGCACAGATTGTTCAATTAAACCCTGAATAATATCACGGCTGAATCGCGATTACTTTATTGTTCTTTTAGAAGCATGCAGCACAGATCTGACTGAGACCTTTGGGAGTAAATATCTCTAAATAACTGATAGTCCAATAGATTCGGCTGGATTGGGGACAAAAGTTCAATTCACCAACAAACCAGATCTTTAGAGCAACATGTTCCCCTCCTCGCCTGTGGCGGCGCTGTACCAAGAACTACAGAAGGAAACGATACAAAGACACTGAGAGCAACTTCCTTCCTCACAAAATGTAAACAAACATGGAGTGGCATCAGATTTTACAGGTTGGAGGATTTCTCTTTTGTTTTGGCTAAGCTAGCATGTTGGTTTGGGTTTTATTTACCCAGAATGCCCTGCACTATGGTCCACTTCCTTGTTATGGAGCGGTTTCCAGTCTGCTTGGCATTCACATATGCATTCAAACTGAACCAGAGTTCATTCTTAGAGGCAGAGGATTTGTCGTCCAGTAGCATTTATAAGAAAGTCTATTTGAACGAAAGCGGAGCAGAGACCGCTCCAAAACAGGAAGTGATGTAAACAAAATCACAAAGCTTAACTCTAAAACTTAACCAAAATATGAAAGAACTAAAGCTAACATAACTCATGGTGACTAGTTATGGTAACGACTAGAATGAAACTAACATTTAAATAATAACTAGTAAAAACGAGCAAACACACTAAAAACTAAAACTAACTGAATCAAACAAAAAGTCACAAAATAAAACTAAACTGTAATGAAAAACTATTTTACATAGATGGATAGAAAATAAGAAACAACCAGACTCACAAATCCACAACCATCCAAGAAGAAAAAATGACAAAGCTTTTAGCCAAACTTTGAGTCTTAAACCTTTGCATTTCTAAACTGTCTCTCCAGACAGGCTGGTTTCCGACTGGCTGCTGGTTCTGAGCTTCGCAGACAGAGTTTAGTTTCAAATGGGCTTCAGTCAAAACAAACAGTGTCTCCTGTTGATTAAAGTCATTTCGCTCCCTCTGCCCTGGAGTGATTCACTAATGTGCAGCTATAGTCTTAATGAGAGCAAGCCGAGGCAGGCTGACCCCTGCTGACCTCTGCCCTTCAGCGAGGGGGGCCGAGCACTCGGAGCCCAAACATGAGCAGAACCTGATGAATTACTTAAATATGTGTATTTCATTGCGTTATGGTTGGGAACTGTCTGTGCTGAGGCTGAAGTGAGGACCCGTCGTTAGGAATGCCTCCATTATTTTTACGGCTGTTCTGGGACGCGGTTTGAGCGCCGAGGCTGTAAAACTGGAGAAAAGTCGGGATAAGAAAATAAATTAGGAGTTTTGATGTGGTTTCTTCTCTTCTTTTTTTTTTTAATTAAAAACAATGATGGTTGACGGCGACTTCATTAAATTCACCAGATATTCACACACTCTGTGAAAAAAGACATAAACTTTAACTTAAACTAAACCTTTCCTGTCTCAGGTTTAGGGGGTTCTTAGCCAAATAACGTATTAAAGCGCAACACCATAAACACAATGATTCCTTGTGTGACATCATGGGAAAATCACTGAGAGATTTGTTTTCCTATATGAAAGCTGCCAGGCACGATTAGCTGCCACAAAGAGCTCTTAAATCTCCGGGTGGGGTGCCGGACCTCCTCCTCTTCTTAATATGAGTCCAAGATTTTCTCTTGATGCTTTTCTTGGTTTAAACTAAATTTCTTTTTCGCAGATTGGAACTAGAAAAGAAATACTGTGATTATAAAAACCTTTAAAATGTTAGTTTGCAGCATCGGCTGTTTTTATGTTGCATTTTTTTTGTGTCTTTTAGAGTTTGAATTATTTGTGTTTTACTGTATCTTTGCAGTAAAACACAGCTACAGTGACAAAATCACAGTTTGTCACTGTAATTTAATAATACTTACCATAAAGTCCAAGTGTGACTTTATTAGGAACGAATCCGTCTATCAGGTCGCAGTTCAAACTGTAGGAAGTTACAAAATAGACACTCAAATGAAAATAGCAGCATCAAATACAGTGTGAAATATGCAACTGTTAGAGATTAATGGTAAATAAATCTGCAACAAGCGAATGCGTTGTCCTGACTGAGGACGCTCCCACGCCTCCCAGTTTGCCAGACAGACGATAAAGTTTTTGCTAGCCCTGGTTTGGAGTTTAAAGTTAAAGCAGAAAAATGTTTTCTGATCTTAGAGACAGATTCACTAGAAAAAGACTAACAGATGTTTATACATATTTTAATATCAATTATTTAGCAACTAAGCTAAGATTTGCAGATGTTAAAGATTGGAAACATTTAATTTTAGGAATTTTAGACCATTTATTGTCAATATGAGGATGTATCTTAATATAAAGTCATAGAGGCAGAGAGGTTTTTCCTGATCTCACCTTATACATGCATTTATTTAAACTTTGTCAGAATCTAAAGTCAAATGCTGCAGATTTTGCCCATAAAAGGAGAAATGCAGTGCAGGTTCGCTGGTGGAGGTCTAACTGAAGGGATTACAGGATTACCTCCATTAATGCTCCCTCTTTATCTGATTTCCACCTAACTTTAAACAAAACCAGGATCAGAGGACAGGCTGCCTGTTGATGCATTTACAGGCCAAAAAAAGAGATACGAGAAGAAAACTCAGATTTTTCTGTATTTCGACTCCTTCACTGTTATCATGTCAGCTAATCAGGAATGTCTGTAATTACAATAACAACCAGGAGGTTCTTGTGAGTTTTATGTCTGTTTTAATGGATGATATAAAGAAAAAATAGATTTAGTTTGTTAGTGAATTGTTTCTTTTCTGAAAACTCGTAAAAGTCACCAAAAGGTCACGCAGAACGTTGGGATACTGAAGATCAAATAAAAATGTGCGAGAATGAAAAAGGCCTTTTAAGTCCTTATTTATGTTCTGTTAGCCTCCTGCAGTCAGTGCGACCCGCTTTGTTCCCTGATAAGACCTCCCCCATGTAAGGCCGGGTCGGCAGCACGGCGCTCTGCTCAGCCAAGGGTGGGGGAGATTTGCGTCGTTTAATTGGACGGGGCAACTTACTGACCTGGGACCGAGCCAAAAGCCAACTCCAAAAGCTCAGCGTCAGCTCGGCCTTTACGGCTCTGGAGGGAGATGAAAGAGACAAAAGAGGCTGAGAGAGATGGACGGCAGAGAGGCGGGACGGAGGGTGAAATGAGGACAGCAAAGAAGAAGGGATGACCGGGTTGCTCTCACGTTTCCTCCAGAAAGAGCAAGAAAACATCTGAGCTCTGGAAACCAAAACATTACTTGGAAAAGAAAGTTTCTAGAAAAACAATGACTACAGAGTTTGGAAAGTTGAACATTCCTTGAAAAGAAATCTTAAAAAAATGTGAATTTCTGTGCTCCAAAAGTTGAAAATGTTCATTAATTAGAATCTAAAAGCTCCAAAAGTTGGAAATTTGTGAGAAAAAACATGGAAATTTTGAGTTTAATTTCAGAAATTTTCTGGAAAAAAAAGAACATTTTGAGATTCAAATGTTGAACATTTTTTATTCAGAAAATATTCAAACGCTGAAAATTTTCAACTTTTCAAACACAGAAATGTCTAAATATTTCAGAGAAAATTTCTGAGATCAGTCTCAAGTTTCTTAGTGGAAATTGAGTTCATCTTTGGTTGCTAGGCACTGGGCAGAAAGCCGGTGCGGTTGCTAAGTGATGGTCAGTGCCTGCTGATTTGTGACGTTACATTCTGGAGGTTTTGAAACGGCTCGTTTTCTAGGCACCAAAAAGAAATCTTTAATTTACTGCAGTTGAGACGCAAATGGAAGAACAAAAACCTGCAGAAAGGGAATTTTGCACAATAGGTGCCCTTTAAAATGCAATCAGTTCCGGCACGGTTGCCAGATAAGTGGTAACAAAAAGCAAAGCAGCGTCTCAGTGGAGTCCCATAAAGCGTTGACGCACTGCAGCTGTCACCAGAGAGAGGGGCTTTCCAAGAAACGCCACTGACCCCTCCATGAGTCAGACGGAGAATCTGTTGCTTCGCAGCGTCTCCTGGAGAAACAGAGGAGATGAGGCCGTTTGCAGAGCAAACACACACACGCACACACACACACATGCAGAGCTGCATGGAGATGACAGCTGTGACTCAGTGTTGGTGCAACAGTAAGTGCATTTGAGTCAGGATTGATGCAGAAAGATGAAAACACATCCAGACAAAATGAGTTATTTATCTAACAGTCTGGCATTCACACAGAAACAAGGTGGCCTCTGTTTCCACATTAAGAGAAAAGCCAATAATTAGATGACTAACTTTCCCTCCTGACACTGGCGTGATGGCGTGAAGAAGCTGAAGGTCGCAGAGATCTGCACTGTTTTTAACTTTACATCCATCCAAATGTCTTTGCATCAAACTGAGACTTCAATAAGTAACAAATATTTTTCTATTTATTATTCTGCAGAAAAACTCATTGATTGAATTGCTGGATGTTCATATTGTACACCAATAATTTGAAATCTCCGTATTTCTGCAACAACCACATTAATATATGTAAAATTTTATTTCTTGTACATTTTAAATTAAAATTCAATACGTTAGGGCTGCCCAGTGGCACAGTTGGTAAAGCTGTTGCCTTGCAGCAAGAAGGTTCTGGGTTCGATTCCTGGCCCCAGTCTTTCTGCATGGAGTTTGCATGTTCTCCCTGTGCATGGTGGGTTCTCTCCGGGTACTCCGGCTTCCTCCCACAGTCCAAAAACATGACTGTCAGGTTAATTGGACTCTCTAAATTGTCCCTAGGTGTGAGTGTGTGTGTGCATGTTTGTTTGTCCTGTCTGTCTCTGTGTTGCCCTGCGACAGACTGGCGACCTGTCCACGGTGTACCCTGCCTCTTGCCTGAAACGTTAGCTGGAGAGGCACCAGTAAGGGATAAGGGTGTAGGAAAATGGATGGATGGATTCAATACTTTACAAATCCAAGAGAGGAATTAAATGCTGTTTAACTCATATTACACTCATTACATTTTATTCCTGTACACACATGTCTTTATCAGGTTGTTTAAGTTCCTGGTTCTGATTCTGTTCCGTCTCTTTTTGTAAAAACTTCACCAGCTGCGTTTTTGTTCATCATACCATTGATAAGAAATATTCATTTGCTGATGCAGATTTCCCATCTTATCTCAGACTTTATGCATTCACTTAGAGAAAATCTTCACCATTAGCATATTTTCATAAATCGTTGCTACCATGCGATGCCTGTTGCTGTCAAAGACGAGAACTTTTCACATTGTGTAGAAAGCTGTATAAATAAACATTGTCTGCTGAAAGAAATGTTTTCTTTCAAGTTCTTTTTAGCTAAAGTTTTTTATGTTTAAAAGTTAAAAAAGCTTTAAGTTAAGTCACCATGTAGCATCACTGTCTGTGTTTCCATTAACTGCAATTGTGCAAATTGAATTATGAAAATAAATTAACTTAATGGAAACAGGCCAATGTCTAAGAAACTCAAATGTTTCGATCAGATAATTCTGCGCTAATATTATTAGGTGGTTCCCAGATTTATTGAAATAGATGTATTGCACAAAACTGCAATGGAAACTCTTTTTATTCCCACATCACAAGTAACATGATCAAAAGTCGGATGTTGCTACTGGCAGAAACTCCAAAGAAGTCAAGAGGAAGTGATCTTCTTTGTGGTTAGTTTTGGTTTTATGGAGCTGGCTCCATCAGAGCCGTCACAGCATCACAGCTCATAAAAACTGAACTGTTTTCATGAATAGTTCATATGTAGCCGCTCCATCAAGTTTGTTGCTCCGAAGCCTGAATAAGACGTCGGAGATGTGTTCTGAGTTATGAACACATCTCATGTGTTTATATCCGTCGCTGACATGATTTTGAATTGTGACCATGTGTGATTTTAATTTAAATGATCATTTAATGGAAACACTGCAGTTGCAAAATGCTGTTTCTTCGACCTCAGACAAAGATTTATGTCCATTTGTAATGAAAACACAGCTTGAGATTGATTTGATTCACCTTGGTGATGCGTCACCAGGTCAGGTTTTCTCTCCATTTAAAATGACTTTCCTGCTTCTGCTGTGTTTGCACTTGAAAAGATGACAGTTAATTACAAATGCTTGTAAAAACAGGTGCAAACTGCTCCTGTTGGCAGGACTTGGTTGGTTTGTTATGAATGCATGAATTTATTGCTATCTATGTGGTGCAGAAAAAAGGCAAGTTCAAAGGTTTATTTTGCAAAAAAAAAAAAAAAAACCTAAGGAGGTATGTATCAAAACACAAAACCAAACTACACCGAAACAAAAACAATAAGATTGTTTAAGATATCTGGGCCAGGATAGACTTTTTTTTCTTTATAATTGACAATTATTTTCTGATTTGCATTATTATTTTTCTCTTTTTTCAGTGTAGTATCCTCTTGTATGCCAGGGTCAAGGTTGGGTCAGAGGTCAGGAGTTCAGTCCAGCAGGAGTTATAAACTTCCTGAACTGTTCTTCTCTTTTCAGTCGAGTCATAACAACATTTTCAAAGTCCTCCGCTTCAAAGCTTCAACTTTACGTTGTTTGAATCCAGAAGCAACAAGATGTAAATCACAAACAGTGTTTATATTCCTCTCTCTCTCTCTCTCTCTCTCTGTCCTCAGGAGGCTGACTCTGAACTGGGTCGTGACCTTTGTTTTGCTGCTGGCCGCTCCCGCCTCCCTCGCCTCCCCGCAGAGCGTAAGTCCTCCTGCTCCCACGTCTCCATAAATCAGCGCCTCGGTCTGAAATAGCCGCTGCTCAGCTGAGAATAGCCAGTCAGCTCAGCTTCCTTTGCAGTGAACAGAGTTTCCAACAAAAAGGCTTTTAAAATGAAACTAACTGGAGCCACAACTAACCTCTGGTTTAATAATTAACAGCAACAGTTTGGATTACTTTTAGAAAGAAATGAAAAGAAGAATCATTTTTCAAAGTCATATTTTCATCATGTTATTCATCCATTCATAATTATCAAAGTTTCAAAGTGCATATTTAAATAGCAAACTAAGTGTTTAGCTTATAAACTAAGGTAAATATTTAGATTACTAACTAGATATTTAGTTTAGCTAACTCAAGATTTAATTTTCAGCTAAATATTTAGCTCAACTTAGTTTAATTAACTTAGTTTAATTCAGCTTTCATACTAAATATTAATATTTTTAGTTTTAAGGTAATTGGCTTCAAACTAAAAATTTTGCTAAACTTTAATTTAGTTGACTTAGTATTTAGTTTGTAAACTAAAAAACTAACAATAAATATTGAATAAATATTTAGCTTAAATATTTAGTGTACAGGTGCTTTTACACACTTTCCCATTTTCTTCACTGTTTGAAGATAATCTGAAATTCTCCTTCAGCTCTGTTTGTCACAGTTTCAGTTGTTTTAAATGTTTTAGTTATTCCTCTGACTACATTTGGGCAGTTTTAGGTCAGTAGCTGCTCTCTTCATTTCTATACCTGTCTGCATAATAAAAGGGGATGTTTGGTTGTTTTTCGAATTTTGAAGTGTTTGCCCTTTCAGTGCCATGCTTATTCTAATATTATTCGTGAAAAGATAAATCTGGTTCAGTTGTGTGTGTTTCCGTTCATGAGCTGGTCTGAAGCATTTACCTTTGCTCTCGTTTTTCCCCCTTCGCTTCGCTTCCTCTATGAAGTTTCTCTCTTCAGGCTGAAAAGGGAGAAGGGGTGTACTGATAAGGTCAAAGGTTGCTTTCACTAATCTAGCAGGCCAGCTCCCCCCCATCTCCAACTGTTATCAACGCTAATTTGAACGGGAGTAACACTAATGAGGGCAACCTCAAGAGACCCTGCCAAGAAATGATGGGGAGTCGTGGCACAAGTTGGGTTTCAGTGTGTTTGTGCAGAATGAGTCACAAAGTCAAAGAGACTCAATTAGTTTGCTTCTTTCTTCTGCTTGTAGCTTTAATTCTAAATGTCAGATGAAGTAACTTTTTGTTTTGCACGGATTCGTGGCGCACGATGACTTAAATGGGACCTGCAATGCAAACTTCACATTTTGCACGATTTTATACTTCCATTTGGGTTTCTGCTGCTTCTAAAAAAACAAAAACACCCAGACAGTTTTTGGCAATAAGTTATGTTAACTTACATTAACATAATAAGTTAATGTTTTTGGGTGCCTGGAAATGAAACTATTTCGAAAAAACCCAGGAATGTCAAAAATCAGCAGCCACTGCCTGTTACCTAGCAACCCCGGCAGAGTTCCACCCATTACCTAGCAACCAAAGCAGAGCTCCCGCGCATTTGGTCAGCTGGTTTTACTGCTGTACGATGGCTGCTGGAAAAGACAAGTATTTTGTTATCCAGAAACCACTGGCTGCATTCTGGTTGGTTGTGCAGAAGGCTTCACTTCTGCTTTTCGAAGATGTACGGTTGTATAGTTGTGACTCTGTTTGCAGCCATTTTTACGTGTGAGAGTAAACATTGAGGTTGGGGTGTGGCCAGCAGCAGCTTATTTTTATTTAAAGTGGCAAAACAGCTCATCTGAAGGGAGTTTAAAAAAGACCAGAAAATCTCAGGCTCTAAGAATAGTTTTGTGCAAAAAATGTAATGAACATGTTTTGTAGCCTGTATGCATTTCCTGACCTGTTGAAGGAAGTATAAAAGGTCACATTTAGAGCTGAAAGATGTTTTAAGGTTGCATGAAGTTGTGTTTAGGAGCTCAGGTACTTTTACTCTTCCTTTAGTTTCTACCTTTCAAATGAGGAAACTCAATTCCTGGGGTGAAGTTGGAGTGAATTGAGTTTGTAGTGTTTCCGTTACAAATGTGTGCAAAACTTTAGCAATTTTCTGATAATGTCGAAAGAACGCAATTATGGTGTTTTCATTAAATCAGAATAAGTTTGTTCACATGATAAGTCATTAAATAACATCATCCTCCTATCACTTCCTGTTGTCTTCTTTGTCATTTCTGCTACTAGTGACATCCGGCTGTAGAAAACCGCCTGGTGCAAAAACTTTTTTTTTTCTTTTTCAAAAGTGGCATTTCCATTAAGCAAATCAAAATGCCAATTTCATTCATAATTAAAATTTTATAATTCCAATTTTGCAATTTTATGGTCATGGAAACGCAGCTACTGCTCAGTTTTGCACTTTGTGCTGAAATGCTGTTGTGGTTGACATTATTTTTGGCATTTCCTCTTGCAGGAAGCAACATACTTTTTATTTAGTTCATCAAAGGGCGTCTTTAAATGGATTTACCCAGCATTCAGTGCAACATACACTGCTTTTATAGTTGGGGTCTGCAGGATTTTATAAACTGTGTTTGCTCCTTTTCACTGCTGTGGAGGGAACTAGAGGCTTGGATGAACTGCATAACCTTTTTATTAGTTTGCACCCTGCTGGTTTAATTGATTCCTTGCCTGGTTTTTATTGTTTTGACTCCTCTTTTGACTGCAGCTCCTCTGCAGCAGTCCTTGATGCAGTGAGCAAAGAGTTAAGCGTGTGTGTTCGTAGCACAGCTCCTGTGTGAGGACCTGGTGGGACGGCTGCCAGTTTCACTCCTCCTCCAGGGCACATACTCTGGAATGTGTTTGAGGAGAACCACAGAGATTTCTCTAATCACTTTTATTGTTTTGCTCTGCTGATCCTGAGCCATCAACCTCACAGGGCCGCTTTGTTATTTTTAGTCCCATCTACCGTTTGAATAGATTTATGTTCCTGTTAGATTTCTGGAGAAATATAAAGAAGGCTTTGTTGGAGCTCCATCCGTACCATTTCTCTTTCACAAAATGACATCCCATCAATCTGTGCCTGGTGTTTTCTGAGCAGTCATTACAGGCTGATGACAATAGCTATTTGCGTCATGACAGTTTTAAACGTGCAGGATGTCTCTGCAGATTGATGCTGCTGAGTGAGTGCAGCTGTTAGCAGAACAGAAAGCAGGAAGTAAGACATGAAAATGTTTTTGACTTTTGACAATAATTGTCTTCCATAAATGCCAAATTTGTAGCATGTCAAAATTTTCCTCCACCCGAGTTGAAAATATCAGCAACTCCTCCAGATACGCTGCTTTCTAAGGAGGAAAATCCTTAAGTTAATTGGATATGAAGCATATTTGGGCCACTGCAGACAGGAAAAAAATGATATCTGCTAGAAAAAACTTAGGAAGTTTTAGATTAAACTCAGAATTTTTCTAGAAAAAGACATTTCTGAGCTGGAAAAGTCAAAAATATTCTATTTGAGAAGTTTTATAGAAAAACCTCAGAAGTTTCTGAGTTTGAAGAGTAAAAAATCTGCTAGATATTTTTGAGATTTTCTTTTGAGCATTTTTGACTTTTGAAACTCAGAAATGTCCAAGTTTTTTCTAGAAAATGTTCAAAATATGAGTTCAAAATTGAGCAAAACAGAGTCACCTTTTCTGTAAGTTGTCAATTCAGGCTAAACAGTGTAAATGTTCCAACATTTATCTCATGTTTTAACACATACATGTTATATTTCCCTTCATGTTGTGTCTGGGCTCTCTGGATGCTTCAGGCCTCTTGGAGTTGGGAGTGGGGCCCATCTGGTGACGCCCCATCGGTGCGCCCAGCGCGCGCCCGACGGCAGCTGCATTTCAGGAACGAGTGGGGGGCGTGGAGCGGCTGGTCTGTTTGCTCCCGCAGCTGTGGGGGCGGAGCTTCAGTGCGAACTCGCACCTGCATCACCAGGTAAGATCTGTCATCTGGTCTCCAGGAGATTTTCTGTTGGAGTTTTTAGTAAATATAAGATATTATCATCCTTGACTCTGGCCATCTTGAGGTGTTTTCCTGGATTTAGTAACAGAAAAAAATCAACATTCTCTTAGTGAGATTAAAATTTTTCATCAGATGTTAGTTTAGGATGAACTTTTAGGATATTTAAATGTAGTCTCCTTCTTTCTCTTTCTCTGGAAAGCAGTTCCACAGAATGATGGACCCACCGCCGTGCTTTAAGATTCACATTCTGCACGTTTTTATGCTTCCTTTTTGGTCTGTATTCTAAAAACAGTCCTTAAAAAACATCTGGTTTTTGGTAATAAGTTAAAGGTTTTAATTTAATTTCACTTTGAGATCAATAAAGTATTTTTGAATTAGAATTTTTGTGTCTGGAAAATGAATTGTTTCAAAAACCTCCAGAATGTACCGTCACATATCAGCAGGCAGTGCCTGTTACCTAGCAACCCCGGCAAGCCCAGACCATTACCTAGCAACCCCGGCAAGCCTAGGCCGTTACCTAGCAACCCAACAGAACTGATTAGACTAAAACCTTATTATCCAAGAATAACTTTGTGCAAAAACATGTAACCAGAAGAGTAATATTTTATTTAATAGGTTGTTTTTGTGTGCAGGAACCCGGTGGGCGGACCGTGTGCTGGAGATCCCAGACAGTACAAGATCTGCAACACCAAGGTCACCAAGCTTTCCTCCCTCAGAAAACTGTCCACTTTACAACAATGGCCGATGTTTTCTTTACATAAGCTGAGAGGCATTTCAGGGAGTAAAGTTTCACTGGTGCATCAGCCTGAGTTTCCACTGCACTGAGATTTCACACTATCAGATAGCTAGACATGTTTTACTGTCTGAGAAGGCCACTGGTAGGCTGAGGTTTGTGTGTGTGTGAGTGTGCATATGTGTCCTCATGAAGCACTTTCCAGACAGGTTGGTGAACCTACTTTTGAAATTTAGTTATTTGAAGCCGTGCATAGGGTAATACATCTATAAATATTGTAAAATATTTTTTATAAATTTTTAGAACCACTAGAAAGCCTGGTCCCCACAAGTGACAATTAAATCAGTAGTCCCCATGCCCCATGGAAACCAGTCTGTGTGTGTGCACGCGCGCGTGTTCGGACAGCCGGTCCTGATAAGGAAGAACTAATAGATGAGTTGAAGCAGCTCAGAGAGTTTTTCTCTGACATCACAGAAAAAATAGATCAAGACTCAGCAGAGTCACAAGAATAAAAACTAAACTGGTCAAAGGTCAGATGAAGGTCAGGATGGATGGATAATTTTTTTGTCTATGGTTATTTTTTCTGTTTAAAATCAGAAGTTATATTTTTTATTCTTTGTCTGGATGTAAAACTTCTGAACCTTTCAGGAATTTTTTCCACGATCAGTCACTCACATCTGTTTTATTTCTGCTTTAGTATAAAATCATTATCGCTCACCTAGAAGCCAAACAGAAACATTAAAACACGAGGAAACTTTCAATCAGCTCTAATCAGAAGTTCATCCACAAGCTCAGCTTTTTATAAAATGTATTTTTCTTGTCTGTAGGTTAATTGTGAAGATGATCACCACGATGTCTCAGTGTCTTCATAATGCATGTCTGTGTCTGTGCAGGAATGTCCTCCTGGCTCGGAGGATTTCAGAGAGATGCAGTGTGCTGCGTTCAATGACCGGCCGTTGGTGTCTGGAAATTCCTTCAGATGGACAACATTTCACGGAGGTCAGCATGAAAATAACAACCAGAGCAGCCATCTTGGGTTCCATCGTTCCATGATGTGACAACTTTTACAACCTAAATCTAGAATACAGCAACTTAAACTATCCTCCGATTGGTCCCTTAGATTTGTTACTGTCCAATCAGTTGAAAACATAAAGATTGATGTTATACACTGCAAAAATGTAAAATCTTACAGAATATTTTTGGCCTAGTTTTAAGTGGAAATGTCTTAGTACAACTGAAATAAGACAAAACTAACTTATAAGTAACTTCTCAGCAAGAAATCGGCTCTAAATGTTTTAAGTTGTATCATCTGTTTTCTTTTTTCAGTGTGGAACCAGTACTTTTTCATCAATGTTGTTTTTAAATTTGTGGTTTTGTTTAGTGATTCGTTGAAGTGGTTTGCACTTCAGAGCCACAGTAGGATTCAGATTTTCCCAGAAACTGAACTGTTTGTGCAGATATAAACATCTTTTTTAAATTTCCAATGCGCATATGAATCAGTTCTACATGTACGATCCTTCATTTCACAACCGGTTAATCTCACTTTACCGACTTGATTTACAAGCACAAATTAAATTGAGCACAAACCGTCCTGTCTGATCACATCAACCAGCGATATAAACGATGCCTCAGCTCTGACTTCTGATTTGTGAAACATATTTTCGCGTCTTGCTGACTTTTATTGCAGCTGGGAAGTCTTGGAAGCTCACAAGTGTCTCCTGCTACAGGTGTTATTGTGATTTTCTACCATATCTGCCAGTTTCTTCCAGATCTCTCCCACTTCTCATTCCCATTTCCTGCATTTTATGTGTCTCTCTCCCCCCAGTCCTGTTTCCTTTTATCATGTCTTGTTCTTAAAGACGGATGATTTACTGACTGCAGCTTTTCCCCGCCAGGCTCCAGCCCCTGTGAGCTCAGTTGCCTGGCGCTGGGACACAACTTCTACTACAACTTCGGTCACGTTCTGGATGGTACGGCCTGCGGCTCGGAGGCTGGCGCTGTGTGTGTCAACGGACACTGTCTGGTAAATGACAACAACACCTGGATGTGTGTGTTAATCACAGGTTAAAACTCAGCATCCGTGTGGACATTATTTATAGATAAATAAACTGCAAAACTCAATAAACATCATATAAACCAAATGTAGTCTGGGCTAAGAAAATAAAAATAAAACTAAAATCAAGCACAGAAAGTAACACACATTTTTTATTTTTTTGTAGGATAAAAGATTTTGCAGGTTTGCTATTTTAAAAATATAATAATTTTAAGAGGATTTGGGTGACATTGTTCCAAAATGCTTCTTACATTTGGCCAAGTTTTTATTAAATTAACTGATTGAGGTGCAGCAAAGGCAGCTTTCCAGTAAAAATCTTTGAATAAAAACAAAAAATGTTTTGTTTTTTCTTAACATTTTCTATTGTAGGATAATAATATTTATCATTTTACCCAGAATAAAAATAAAAATAATATCCATATGCATAAACCTTCTGCACTGCACAGAGAATCTTTGCTTTTGTCCTGAAGCTATGCACTGCAAAAACACTAAATATTACCAAGTGTTGTATTTTCTATTTTTTAATGCAGATATACACTGGAAATAAGACAAAACTAACTTAAAAGTAACTTTTCAGCAAGAAATAAGGGCTTCTTTAATCAGTATTATAGGCCCATATTTTGCTGAAAAGTTACTTGTAGATTACTTTTGTCATATTTATGGTATATTAAGATATTTGTACTAGAAGCTAGACCCAAATGACTTAATAAAGTTCGATGTTTTTGCAGTGTTTATTTTAGCATCAGTTTTTTTCTTTGCTTTAGGTTTTATTTGAACTTTTATTGACTTTATAACTCAGATTGTTTGCTTTAGAAGTAAACTGTAACTTGACCGGTTAAGAAAACCAGCTACACTCAGTTTTATTTTATTTTTCTCAGAGTTTCCTGCCTTTGTTTGATCTGGAAAGGCTCCGTCTGTGAGTCACCTGAGTGAAAAACAAACAGCTCTTCTCCGTCTGGAGTTAAATGCAGGTTAGGTTGGGAAACGCTGGCCTTCTCTGCTGAAGACGAGGTGTAACTGATGCTGACCGCTCTGACAGGAGCTCTGTGGAGACCCGAGTACCACGCTGAGCGCTGGGGTCAGAGTTCAGTCATCACTGTGGACTGCAGCCTTCAGGAAGCTTTACAGCTCAGCTGAGTCTGCAGCAGGTTGTTCTCACACAGATGGGGACGGCTGGAGATAAACATGCATCTGCTGCACGATGTGTAATACTCAGGAGAAACGGCTGCTAGCAGAGAGGACACACAGAGGACACACAGGAGGAGTCTCTGTGTTTACATGTCGATGTGTGTGTTTCTGGCCATGCTCTCTATGGCATTTGGTGTAAATAAGTGGATTTATGGGCCGTGGTGTCGGGCAGGGAGAGGTCAGAGCAGCAGAGGCTGAAACAGGAAGCAGATGTAGCCTGCAGCTGGAATTGAGGAGCACAGGTCAAAACATGAGATCAGCCTGAAAGGCTGCAGCTCGTCCTTAGCACGGCAGCTGAAATCATTGCATCTTACGTCTTTAACAAGGATGAACTTCAGTGTGTTTTATTGGGATTTTTTTTGGTGAAGATCACATATTTTGTGATTACAAACATGAAAATAATCTGTTGAATTGAGTTCACTTTCAGTTTCAAGATGTGCAAAGCTGGTAGAGATACATGGTGAAAGTTTGACACATCAGAGGAAACGCTAACTGAAAAGCTAGTCACGCTAACCCTTAAAGCACTAAGCATAAACATTAGCAAACATTGATTCCAAAGGGAAATTAAATTATTTGTTAAATAATAAATAAGCACTTTTGAATTTATCTAGAAAAAGCGATTTAGGTGAAGCTAAATGCACTAAGCCTTTTATAATGTTAGCAAATCCAACAGGTGCTAATGTAAAATTTAGCTAGTTAGCGTATTAGCAGAAACCAGCACAACACTTGCTCTCTAAAGTATAGATTTGCAGTTGTGAACTACATTGTGTTGATCTATCACATACAACCCCAGACAACGTTGTTTGTGGTTGTAATGAGAGAAAATGTAAAGTTTGTCTGAATGTAGCAGGATTTCTAACTGCGTCTAAAATCTGCAGTCATGAAAGTGAACAGAAAGATTCCAGAACTGCAGCTGGAGGCATTGAGAATATCACAGTATATTGCATATTCTGTTGGTAAAACAATTTGCTTCTCATTTCACAGAGTTTATCCCTCACGTTTAGCTTTAAGAGCCCAGGTAGTGAACCTGTGCTGCCTCTCAGGTTAGTTATCTGCAGGTTTTGTCGCTGCTGTCCTGCTGTACTCTGCGCTACGATGTCACAAGGAGCTCATTTCCTGTTGTGCTCACTCAGACTCTCCGGGTGTTTTGTGTCTTCAAAGCGGCTCTCTGAGGATGATTACAGGTTCTGTAGATTGTTGCTCTCTGGCCTGGGAACCTCCCCCTTGATTAACTCGCTCTGCAGAGATGAAGGCGAACAGGGAATGCAATCATCGCTGCTGCTGCAGGACACAAACCGCCCAGCTCACCCTCTTTGTCTTTAGCTTTCACATTTTTTATGTTTTAAAAAACAACCTCTGCAAACTCTTATCCCCTTCTGAGATGCTGTTTCCCCCCAAATGTTGGCTGGAGACAAAGAAATACAATATGAGAGAGGCGAATAAGCGGAGTCTGTGGGGAGGATTACACTGAGTTCCACTAGTAACAAGACATTTTCCTGTGTTATAAGTGATAAAATCTGCTGGTGTATCTGGTAATTTTTATTAATATTTAAGAATTACAAACTTAAAACAAGCTAGTATACACTGCAAAAACACAAAACTAAATCTTACCAAGTATTTTTGCTCTAGTTTCTACTACAAATATTTTAATACACTTGAAATTAGACAAAACCAACTTTGAAGAAATTTTCAGCAAGATATACGAGTTTGTTTGAAGTCAGTAATTCTTTAATATTGATTTAAAATGTGCTGGTTTTCACTGATAACAGGACATTGGTCTACCTTTTAGTGGAAATATCTTAGTACATTTGAAATATAATATCCATCCGTCCATCTTCTAACAGCCCTGTCCCTTAGTGGGATCAGGAGGGTTGCTGGTGCCTCTCCAGCTAACGTTCCTGGCGAGAGGCGGGGTCACCCTGGACAGGTCGCCAGTCTGTCGCAGTGAAATATAATACACTTTAGTATATTTTAGTAAGATATTGGAGCTTGTTCTGAGTCTATAATTCCTTAATTTTGATCATAAAGTACTTACAATGGCAGATTTATTAAGGAACTGTTGAAGCTCCTATCTCACTAAAAAGTTACTTCTGTAAGTTAGTTTGGTCTATTGTAAATATTTGCAGTAGAAACCAGACAGGACTTTGTGTTTTTGCAGTGGTTTGCAAGTTTCCGTTTGTGTGTCCTGCAGAAGCCCGGCTGCGACTCCATCTTGGGTTCGACGCAGCGGGAAGACGCCTGCATGGTGTGTGGAGGGCACAACACCACCTGTCTGCACCACAAGAGTGTGTACCAGAGCAGCGGGCTGGAGGCAGGTAGGACACACACACACACACACACGCACACACAGACACAGACACACGCCATCATGCCTCTCTGTCTCTGAGGAATGCCATGAAGCGGTTTCAGAAAGCCGCTGAGGATAATTTCTGCTTCTAGTCTTCCTTTCACTCTTAGGCTTCTTTAGCAGAGTGTTATTAACCGATTGAGTGAATATTAACCATGGAAACAGCTTTGCAACACAAAGCTGACCGGCTGCATTCCCAGAAGGACTCCAGCTAACGGCAGATTTAAAATGAATGTGGTTGAGATTTCAGGAGGAGGAGCAGAAAAGTCTCCCAGGAGTTCTGGCTTCTTGCCACTGAAACATTTTTACCTCCACTGGCACCTGCAGGTTCACAGATAATACAGGGTCTGACTAACTAAAACTAAATGTTTTTCTTCCCTTGTATCCATCTGCAACAAGCCTTGTTGTAAGGAAATAATAACAGCTTCAGGCAAATACTGATGAGTGATTGGAGGGTTTCCTTTTACAGGCGGATCGCTGTAAACTTTAGAGAGCCTTGTAAACTGAGAGAAATCGTTGTCAACATTACGACATTGTGTGATGATTATGTGTTATTACAATATTAGGATTATTTTTTCTTTTTCAGCCCCAGTGATAAGTGATAAGAACCTGCAGGTTTTTGCATCTAGAAGCTGCTTAAGTTGAAGGTTTTTGGAGATATTTAGGACAGTGTCATCTGCATAGAACTGACGTTCTTCGCCTAACTGAGTCATGTTTGTGAAGAATCAGAGGCAAAAATACTCTAACTTTAATTCTGCAGTCAAATTTCTACAAAATTTGGTGAGATGAAACACGCAACACCATTACTTGCTGCTACGCATGTCTACATACTTTTAATAACTTCACATTAGTCCCAAGTTTATTAAATCCAGTTAATGTTTAGATCGTTCATCAGATTTTAGAAGCTGCCAATGGACGTCCTAAATTTACTAAAGCAATAAATAAACAGTTAAACCCAATATTAGTGTGAAGGTGCATAAAAATGTGGCTTTAAGCATATAGAAGAGTCATCTGTGTCCGTCTGTAAACATATATCTGGTAAGATTTAGTCACTTGATGTTTGCGAAGCTTCAGAGGCAAAAATACTTTGATTTTTCCAAGTCAAAGTTAAACAGAAGCATTTAACTTCCAGAGCTGTGAGGTACAAACAGAGTCTTGTTAAAATGACAGAGCTTATCATTGTGATGAAGTTTTGCTTCTGCTTGGATTTTTGTGAATTACTAAAGCTTGTGTTTTTATTTGCCAGGCGGGCCGTTTGGATACAACGAAGTGACGATGATCCCAGCTGGAGCCACTCACATCCGAGTCACGGATAACAGCAGGAATTATCTGGGTAACAGATACCTCTGCCCCCTTCAAAACTTATTATTACATCTGTTCCCCAGAGACTGGAGCGCGGCTCACTGTCCGTCTGCTTTCTGCACCAGGCCTCTTCTTTCCAAGTAACATAATCACTAAGGTTATCTATTCTCATCACTGTGTTGGCGACGCAAATAAAACAGACCCAAATGGCACACGCTGCGGTTTGGATGCAGAGCAGGTGGAGGTGCCTGTTTTCATCTGCTGCTATGGAAACCACCTTAAATAACCACAGGATCATTTGTTCCTCCATCTCCCTGAAACTTTAACAGTTTGGCCTGAAAAATCCACCATCAGAAGCATTTGAATTGGTTTGTACAAATACGTAGTAACTCCATTCACTGTCATTGATCGCACAGCGCTGCAGAACGGTCGATCCCAGTTTGTGATCAATGGAAACTGGAAGATCAGCGTTCCGGGCGAGTACAGCGTAGCTGGGACAAAGCTGCTGTACCGGCGCTCCGCAGACACCTGGGAGAGCTTCGAGGTGCCGGGACCGACCCAGGAAGACCTGCATCTGATGGTCAGAGCTGCTCCACTAATTATCCATTATCCATTAATAGACATAAAGATCAGGGAGGCACTGGTTCATCAGTGGCAGTTTCCTTAATATTAGGAGATCGGCCGATATTTAGACTCACTGATACGTGAAGCCAAACCGATCCGATCCTGATCTGATCCCGATCCGATACCGATCTGACCCCGATCTGATCCAGATACAGTACCGATCTGACCCTGATCTGATCCAGATCTGATTCAGATCTGATCCCGATCTGATCAAGATCTTATCCCAATCAGACCCCGATCTGATCCACCTCAGCAAACATATTTGGTGAGAAAATAAAAACACTGTTAAACCAAACTACAGAACACAAACAGTTAAAGGATTAAATATGACTATTATTAACAGTATTTATTTCTTACATAATTTACTGTGAATAAAACAGCTTTATATTCTTGCCAACAGTAGAACAGAAAATACAAAGGAGGAAAAAAAATATCCCTTATTGTCCCTTTGTGGGGAAATTCAGGATTATCAGCAAGAACAATGGAAGCATGCCGATTCACACAAAGCTAAAATATAAATATAATGACACACTGAACACCAGGAACAAATGTACAACATCAGAAAAAAAACAGTTTAGTCCTTGAAGTTAGCATACTCAGATTAAAAACAATTACTGCCATAATTCTTGGTTCTCTGTTTGGTTGGTTAGCATCATCTGCTGAAGGTCCCATAAAACGCCACCAGAACAAAGAGCCAATTTTATCCGGGGATCAGAGCAGGCTTATGGGAATTCACGAGAATCTGTGGTGAGCAGCAGGTTTAACACTCCAAAGTTGGCGTAGTTCAGCTTAGTTCAGACTAGAACAATGAAAACTCTGAGCTTCAGCTTCCTTCTTCTCTTCTGCTGGGTTTTTGTGCCGTTTAACACATCAGTTTAGCTCAAAACTGTGTGAGTTTCTCCCATTTGTTTCTCCCATTATAAACACGAAACGGAGGCCAGATATACCAGCATTTATAAACCAAGCTGTTGATATTAAGACATTTGTTTGCAGATGTAATAAGACTGTGATCTGAAGAAAGGAAGCCATTTATATGCACCGCTGTCCTCTATGGAAACCATTACTGGAATTGCTTTGGAGGAAAAAAATCGTACAAATGTGAACAACATTAAAGCTGCTGTAACTTTTATGAAAAATATATTTTTTTACATATTTGTTAAAACTGTCTCTATAGTAACAGTTTGGTATGAGACTGATAATCTGTGACAAAATAAAACTCTCTACCTTCTCTGCTGAATAGAAATAACCAATCACAGCCAGAAGGCGGGTCTTAGTGCTGTTAATCATCCCTGTGTGCGTCCTACGTAGGATACAGCTTTGCCCCATCAGCACGAACTGTCGTTTCTGCTCAGGCTAGTTAGCGTAGCCACAGATGATAATAATAATAATAATAATAATACATTTTATTTCAAAGGCGCCTTTCTGGCACTCAAGGACACCGTACAGACAATAGAATCAGTAATAACAGGAAATAAGATGTAACAATTTAAAAAAAGAAATAAAATAGATAAGAGAAACAATGTATCTATATAACCTATATAAAATCTATATAAAATCAGGCAACCAATTGTGTCAGGTAGAAAAAGCAGATGTAAAAAGTTGTGTTTTAAGTTCCGATTTGTATTGTGCGAATGATTTTATGTTTCTAATGTGAGGTGGTAACGAATTCCAGAGTCGTGGAGCAGAGCGACTAAAGGCTCTGCTCCCAATGGTGGAGAGACGGGCGGAGGGAACAGACAGAAGGATGGAAGAGGATGATCTGAGGGAACGAGAGGGAGTGGCAATATGAATAAGATTTGAAAGATATGGAGGGGAGAGATTGTAAAGGGCCTTGAAAGTGTACAGGAGAATTTTATATTCTATACGGAACTTAATTGGCAGCCAGTGAAGTCTTTGCAGGACTGGAGTGATGTGTTGTATGGATGGGGTTTTGGTGATAATAATGATGGCGCATAAACAGTTTTCTTGCAATAGTAAGTTGTTTTTCCATCATTAGCACATTTAGCACAAGGTTGATTAACAGTGCTAAGACCCTTCCACTGGCTCTGACTGGTTGTTTTTGGTCAGGAGCGATGCATTTATTTATCTTCTCTCAGTCTTTCACAGACTATCTGTCCATCATATCAAACTAGAAACACCAATGTAAACACTTCCAAAGATCTATGATCTAAAGAAAAAGTTATTGGTTAATTGTTTGGTTGGTTAACTGATATATTTACTAATTGGTAACTGATTTGTTGATCTGTTGTTGTTTTTTTACACATGATTCTGTTCTTTTGTGTTCAGGTTCTGGCGACAGACAGAAACCCAGGAATCGAGTATGAGTACTGGCTTCCACCGGACCGGTACGCCCAGTACCACAGCAGGAGGAGCCCACTGCGACAGGCTCACCACACGGCCAGCTACTTCCCCAGAGGCCAACCCACCACTCCAACCACCACCTCTGCCGCGACCTCCAGGGCCCGGCCCAACGCCGCCCGGGATCCCCACTGGTGTGAGTTACAGATGAGGCTGCATCTTCTCACAAAAGTTGAAAACATTTATAAAAATCTGAAAAATAAGAATAAGACACAGTACAGTGAAGGCAAATTTAATTAAAGTATGTGCAGGTCACTGGGGTAATTTAAAGCAGACCTTCTATGCAAAATTCAGGTTTTGCATGTTTTTGTACTTCGATTTGGGCCTTTACTGCTTCAAAACACTTGAAAAACATCCAACTGGTGTCTGGAAAATGAGACGTTTCAAAAACTTTCCGTCACAAATCAGCAGGTACTGGCCCTCACCCAGCCAGTGAAAGCTAGCCTGTTAGCTAGCAACTCAAGTTCAGCTCCATCATGTTTGGTCAATTGGTTTTACTAATGTATGTTCTGCACAATGGCTGCTGGAAAAGAAAATGTTTTGTTGTTGGCCTGCCATCTTGAAGCCACTTGCGGCATGCTTGTTGGTTGTGCAGGAGGCTTCATTTCTGCTTTTTAAAGTTGTATACTTGTATAATTGTGCATCTGTTTGCAGCCATTTTCTATATCCACATCTAAAAGCGCAACAATTGGCTGTCTGTATTTTTACATGGGCCAGGGACCACAGCCGCCAGTTATGTTGGGGTTACAGCCAATCAGCAATAAGGAAAATGAATGCCGCTCCCGGTTGGCTGCTCTGCAAACGCCAGTGCCCAGTAGCATTGCACCAAACCTCCCAGGCTACATTTCATGATACTTCAGCAATGCCCTTCGTAAAAAGCCATGAATTGGCAAACTTTATGCCAGTACTTTGTGGTTATGTTCCTCAGAATTGTCTTTTCCAGCAGCCATTGTACAACGCATACAGCGGTAAAACTAACTGACCAAAAGGACTGGAGCTCCACTTGGGTTGCTAGGTAACTCTGTAGTCTTTGCTCTGGTTGCTAGGTAACGGAGGCAGTGCCTGCTGATTTCTGATGTGCAATTTTGGATGTTTCTTAATCAGTTCATTTTCCAGATACCAAAAAACATTAACTTAGTCAAAAAATGACTGTGTGTTTGTTTTTTAAGTGCTTGTGTTATAGAAGCAGTTGAGACCCAAATGAAAGTATAAAAACTTACAAAATGCGAATTTTGACTAAGAGCCATTCTGGACTGTCCACAGAGCAACTTTCAGCTCCGGAGCCGCAGGTTGATCTTTCTGAGAGGAAACCACAGAGCCAATATTAAATTGGTTCCAATTATTGTAATTGCACAAATTAGAGCGAGCCATTTGGGTTCAGTGAATGAAAGCATCTGTGGCGATTCACCTTTACTCCGCTGCTGATCTGCTCGCTGACCTCCCTGGTGCAGAGAAACGCAGCTGCTTTATCTGGATTCCTGTTCACCTCCCTCATGTTCCTGGACCACATGGAAATCTTCACCCAATCCAAAGACTTGCTTTCCATCCAATGAAGCCATGAATCTAAGTAGCTTCTTGGAAAATCGTTTCCAGCTGGTGGATCGCAGCCAAACTGGACCCATCTCAAATTGTTGCCAGAAAACGTAGAAAAAGGTGAGCCTGGAGGCGGATTTATGATGTTGGATATTGCGGTCGTCCTAAAGTATATCTCTGAGATGAGGAAGCTCTAAAATCAATGAACAGCTTTTGATTTTGAATATGTTTCTGAAATATCTTCAATAATATTTTTCTTTTGTTCTTTATTTCTTGCTTAAAAACATCTGCAGTTAAAGTCTTTCTTTTCAAAAAGTGTCCGGCCATCTTGTGTCGCCGCTGTCATGAAACCTGCCAGTTGCATAAATTCTCTCTGCTGCTGCTTTCAGGACAGTCAATATATTTTATGAAGTCTCCTCAGATGAATTACTTTTATTTATTATGCATTCTTTCTGTTTTAACTATTAATATCTGTGCAGAATAGGAAAAATATTCCTATTTGTCCTACAGAACTTCAGACTTTATTGCCTTTTGCTGGGATTTCTTATGAAAGACCAAAAAACATGGAAAGAAAATATAACATTTGTAACATTTTTCATGGAAAAGTCAGTGTCAACAACAAAACGCTTATCTTTTCCAGCAGCCATTGTACAGCGCATATAGTGATAAAACCAATTGACAAAATGTGCTGCCGTTGCTGGGTTGCTAAGTAACAGGACTGATCTTCGCTGGGGTTGCTAGGTAACAGGACAGCGCCTGCTGATTTGGGACGTTACATTCTGGAGGTTTTTGAATCGGCTCATTTTCCAAAAACCTTTGGATAGGAATTTTTTTTTTTTTTTTTTAAGCGCTTTGGTTGTTTTTTGAAGCAGCTGAGATCCAAATGGAAGAATAAAAACATAAAAAGTATAAGAACTTTTTGCTGCTTTATTACCTAAAACTCCATTAAATTCCATTATATTTAGTCTCTCATTGTATTGTGACAAATTGTAAAAAAAATAAAATAAAATAATAATAATTAGCTAAATATGTAGCTTATCAAACTTTAAGACCTGCAGTGTGTAGTTCACACCAAACTGTTTGTTTTCTGTCTTCCAGTTTTAAATTACCTGAAGCCTCTCCGACCCTCGGCTCCCAGCCTCCACCCGCAGCGTCCTCAGCAGCCAATCAGCCGCCTGGAGCGCGAGGAAAACCACAGAAACCTCCTTCCTCAGGCTCCACCCGGAAGTACGAGCATCGCTTCACAACAACGCTTCAAAATGTTGCTCCTGGAGTTCTGCAGAGACTTCTATGAAACATAGAAGGGACTGCTTTGTAAAGCTCCACAGTCAAAAATGAATGGGTTATTCACCCAGTCATAAGAGAAGAAAATGTCATATTTTAACCCGGGATTTATTTTAAATGTTGGTTTCAAACTAAATATTCTTCTCCAAAGTAAAAATTTAGTCAGCATTTTACATTTTTAGCTACAAACTAAATAGTATTTTTAATTTTTAGCTTGTATGTTGTTTGCAAACCAACTAAATTAAGTAAACTAAATATTTAGTTTGTTAGCGAAACTTTTAGTCAGAAGCTAAAGGTTTAGACAGCAAACTAAATATTCAGCTCCAAACAAAACATGTAGTGAGCAAGACACCCATCCAGATTAAAAAACATATTTGGCTATCAAGCTAAACATCGAGCTTCTATCAAATATTTTGTTAGTAAGATAAATATTTATTTGAAGTGAAACATTTTGCTTAAAACTGGATGACTTTGAAAAATGTATCTGCATTTGTTTCCTTATTAAAGTCTAAATAAGCCAAATTATAGCTGTTAACTTTTGACTGTGTAACTTTATAAACAAATGCATTTAATGAGAGGAAAACTGATGTAACTTTCATTGCAGACGTGTTAGTTTAAGAATGTTTGGGCAAACAGACTTAAAGATATTTTTATCAACATGCTTTATGGTCTTCTGACTTTCTAACTTTCCTTCTTCTTGGTTTATTCTCTAGAGAATTGTGGAAAATGTCAGAGAGTTAAAGGACGAAGGGAACGCCAGAGACAATATTGCAAAAAGGACTTTGGTAAGGACTGTTGGTTTGGAGTTCATAAATTATCTCAAACTTTTCTCAGTTAAAACATCAGACAAAAAAAAGCCTTAAAAACATTTAGAGACAGCAGCACCTTCAGATTAACAGAGCAGAAAAGTGAAAAGATTTCTGTCCAAGTTCACGTCTGACTTTAGGCACCAAAATTAAAAATAAGTCCCACAACCAACTTTGTGTTCCACAGTCTTTATTCAGACACTTACTAAACATCTCAGTTTATTTGGACGATAAAAGTTCCTCCAAGCTGATTGGTAAGATACTGACTGAGGCAACTACTTCACACAACCCCGCCCTGTATAGACGGAACCATCCCATAGAAATCGTTGTTTCTTGTGTATTTCTGTGCAGTGTTTCGTGGCAGAGTTCTGGGGAAGCTGTACCGAGGCGAGGAGACGCGCTACGACGTCCAGATCATCCACACGTACCGGAACCGCTTCCGGCTGGAGCACCGCGAGTTCCTGTGGGTCCCGAACCTGTGCGACTGCCCGGACCTGCAGCCGGGGAAGCAGTACGTCCTGATGGTGCGGCGCCACATCAACTACGAGCGCACGCTGAACCGCATCCTGCTGGAGGAAGACAGCTACGTGGTTCCGTACCGGCCCAGAGAGGACCAGCTGCTGCGGCCGCTGCAGCGGCTCTGCAGCAACACAGGGATGAAAAGTCCTGCAGAAATAGATGAGGCGGGGTAGTCTGAGCGCGCCAGGCGCAGACTGATGCGTCTTATAGCTTTAAACCTGAAGACCTGAAGAACTGAGCGGCATTACTGGAGGAGGACACAGGAACCTTTCAGGTTTTCATCTGCAGTGCCGGTCCAAGGCAATTTGAGATAAGGGCTGATTCGGGTCTCCAAACCACCAAGGGCCACCAAGAGCACCAAGCTAGCATAATTAAAAATATATATATTTAAAATAACATCAAATAATACAAACTAAATGTTATTATATGTGGAAAAATGTTTTGCTTTGGTTTATATCATTCTGTTTCCAGCTGCCTCTGTTGGGGAAACTTGTCAACTTGTTTACTGTAAATTTAGTGTTTATCAGCTGAAGTTACTTTTAAATAGTTAAAATTTAAGACACACTCAAATACACTGCAAAAACAAAACATCTTACCAAGGATTTTTATTTAGTTTCTAATGCAAATATCTTAGAACACTTGAAATAAAACTAAACTAACTTTTCAGCAACATTTCGGAGTTTATTTAAGTCAATGATGCATTAAAATGGATGAAAAACTTCTTGTTTCATGGGCTGATTATTGCTTTTGTAAAATGGGACAAAAATGAAATAATCTGCCAACTTTTCAAACTTTTTTATCAATATTAAGGTATTATTCACTTGCTGAAAGTTAGGTTTTTTTATTTTAAGTGTACTAAGAAATTAGACAAAAATTACTTGCTAAGATTTTGTGTTTTTGCGGTGTACCACTACGCATTACAAAATCCATGTAATTTTTTAGTTTGCTGCTCCTGTAAGGTTAAATCAACAGCCATAGTAACACTGGTATGATGCAAGCTAATTACAAATGATGCTAACGTTAGCGGTAAAGAATCATCTGATGTTGACATGTAGGTCTGAACCTCCCCAAAAGAACAAACTGCTCAGGGCCCTGAAACGTCTTGGACTGGCCCTGTGAATCTGACACATTCTGAGTGCAGAGAAGGAACTCAGTGATTATTTAAGAGACTCTTTAAAGCACTTTAGGTGGGCGCGACGTGGCACCCACCTTAAACTAAAACCAAAGAGAAGGACAGTTGTGACTGAAAACAAGCTTTTTCTCATTACTGTTTTTCCACAGCAACCTCTTAGTTTCCGTTCTGTACAATATTTGTCTCATTATCCACTTTTAGACTCAGCTGCAATTCATTTTACTGAGTTTCCTTCCTGTGACACATTACAGATGTTTTTTTTTTTCTTACTTTTTTGCAGCAAATATTTGTAGAAGTTGCAGCAGATAAGCCTGGAGTTTTATACAGTTTTTACAATTGAGCATTTATTGGTCTAATTCAAACCAAACAGCAGATTTAAAGATTATGGAAAAGGTTTCTGCTGACATTCATGAGGCTGGAGATAATGTAACATGGCAGAAATGCACTTTGTTCCACTCTGATGGATGTTAGTTTGCAAACTGATGTCACTTTTAAAAAGGCTAAACGAGACACAGACGACTTCCACTCGTCCCCATTGGGCTTCTGTTGATGTATTTGTGGAATGATTATAAACAATTGAGCTGCAGTTACTTTAAAAAGATGAACTTGTGTAGAAATGAGATTTTATTGCAGGTTTTTTGTAATCCCACTCAGCTTCAGCTGCACCTCGTCATGCCAGCGGTTATAAAATGTCTTTTATTTTGACGAGGTCTGGCGTTTTAACCTCAGGTTAACGATCACAGTTGAGTGCCCTTGATTTTTATTTTCTCTGCAGCATAAAACTGATGGAATGATTCAGTACAAACAGCTATGCTGCTGTGGAGAAACCCAGGGTCCAAGAAGATGCAAAACACAAAAAAATCCACAGATTGAAATCTGCAGCTGCATAAATATAGAAACTGAACATCTTTATTTCACTGATAACAAAACATTTCCCCCACATTCCAAGTGAAATAATCTACCAGTTAATCAGTTTTAAGAAAAAAATCTTATTGTAAACATTCAACGTTCATGATGATGTAAGATATTGACTGTTAATAGCCTCTCAACATAACTGAGTTTTCTCATTAAGAATCAGGAAAATGGCCTGGAAGTGTCTCGAGAAAATAACTTTCATTGCATCTTAGTAAAGTTCTTTATGAAAGCAGATTAATTTATTTACCAAAGATTTTATTCCTTTTTCCAACAGACTTCATCTCAAACTTTCCTCACTGTGAGGATGATCATCTAAAAAAATTAATCGACTTATTCTGATCTTTACAGGCTCACCAGAGGAAGCTGCAGGTACAGAAATCTTTTTAAAACTTTTTCTCATTGTGGCCTTAAGAGTTTCCATCATTGCATCATTTTTTACATGTTGAACAGAGTTTCAGCATTAAAGCAGCAAACAAACAGTGAAATGTGGGCGTGGCCTGTTGCTGCAGCTGCAGCTCAGTGCGACTGGAACATTTCAGTTTGAAAATGTTTTATTGAAGAGATTTACCACAAATGAAATATAAATTTATGTTTTTCTGGTTCACATTGTATTATGTATAAATCTGAACACATTACTTTTATGTCACTTATGTAACAGCGTTCATAATGTATTTTGCTTATTTGTGGTATTATTTTATGCAGTGATATTTTCTGTGTTGCATTGAATAAGTTGAGCTATTTGATGTTTTACATGAGAGATATATTTAATTATACAGTATTTTTATTGCGTGGCTCTGATTAGCTGCTCAGTTTTAATCAGAATTATCCTAAAGGGGGGGTGAGACATTGTGCCTTGTTTTTTAGATCTGTAGCGTCTTAAAATCGTGTTTATTTCTCTGCATTAATATGTTACTAAAATAACAAAAATAAATACTCAGTGCCAATGTAAATACTTTTTCAGAAAATCCAACATACATTAATGTTGTTCTGTCGTAAATTTGAGATTTTGGACCTGCAGTGTAACTTCCACCAGCAAATCAGAGACAACAATCATAAGAAAACATTTTATTTACAAAAATGCTTTGCATCTACAACAAATAAAAGACTAAAATCAACCCATGATTCCTGCTCATCAGCAGTAAAAAATAAAATAAAAAGTTATTGCAGACACTCGGCTCAGTTTCCTTTCAGGAACAGAGGAATGAAACCAGTTGACTGTAACTTCTGTGTGAACGTTTCTATGAAGAAGCTGTTTCTGCTTTACTAATTAGACAAATTCAGGAAGCAAAACAAAGTGTAATCTACCTCTGGAGCTCATTTTTATTCCTTAAAAAAATGTTTTTTAATTCATTCTGTTCATAAAGTTTTTCATTTACAGTTGTAAAAATATATGTAAACAAGAATTTTCCCCATCTGTATAATGAATAAAACTGAAATATACACTATAAAGCAATATTAACGCAAACATGACTTTTATTTGAGTGTTTCCTTCACTGTTTGTTTCCGTTTAGCTGCCTCTGTCGATCGGGTAAATCTAATAAATGCAGACCAGTGATGATAGACATTTTATGGTTTAATTTAAAAATATGAGCTTTCTTTGGCTTAAAGTCAAAGATGTTAGAAAAGTTTCTGTTTTTGACCAGGAGCTGCATGAATACATTTGTATTGAGTTTGTATTCAAATGGGAATTTATTGTATGAAGGGAAAAAGTGGCAGGTTACGTGTCATCCAATGGGAAGCTGATCATGAAAAATGCTAAATTTAGCATAAAAATAAATTAGTGTAGATCTTTAACGCTTCTGGAAGAACAAAAAGAGTTTCAGTGTAAGGGCTGGGCGATAAATCACATTTATCAAATAATTACATTTTTTGTTTTTGAATATTTAATTACATTTTTCAGCACGTCCATGGCGGCCATCTTGTTTAACAAGTGTGTTTTACAGCTTCTGTTTATTTGGACGTTGAATTATCTTCCACCAGAGAGACGGGATTTTCAAATGAAGCAGCTTATCCTCACAATATCCTGCACAGGTTCCAACCCCCACATTTTTAAAAACCCTTTGTTCTCAATTAAACGCTCATTGTGTTTAATACAGTGACATCTGGTGACAAAAACTGGGATTGCAACAGTAAAAAGAAGCGCACACATCCCCAGATTGTTCAGAAACAGTTTGCTGGGATGCAAAGTGGATACAAACAGAAACCAGTTTTATTTACTGACGATGTATTAACAGATGTCTTAATGTAAGGGAATAAAAATACATTTCTGGTGAGTGGGAAGTGTGTGTCATGAGTTTTCACAAGATTTCTACATTATCAGATGGTCAGAGGACAAAAAAGGCTGAATAAAATAGGCTAAGTGTGGAGGTTTCTTCCCCTGCTGCCATGTTACAGCAAACATCTAGACACTGGCTGTCTAAGTACTGGGAAAACATTATAATAAAAAAATACTACCACATTTCAACAGTAAAGACCTGAAAGGTGCACATTATTTCAGATCCTTAATGTCATTCCCGAGAAATACACTGCAAAAAAAACTAAACCTTACCAAATACTTTTGTCCACTTTCTACTGCAAATGTCTTCTACACTGAAGACAACGTACAATAACTTTCCAGCAAGATACAGGAATTTGTTTTAAGTTAATAATTCCTTAATATTGATGAAAAAGAACTAGTTCTGTTGGCAGATTATTTCATACATAGCAAGACATTTTCCCTGTTCTTAGTGAACAAGTTTCATCAATATTAAATTTAGTTATAGACTTAAAACAAGTTCCCATTTCCTATAAGTTAGTTTTGTCTTATTTCAACAGTTCTAAGATACTTTCACTAGAAAGTAAACAAAAATACTTGGTAAGATTTTGTGTTTTTTCAGTGTCCTCTCCTCCGGCTCCCTTTGGCAATTCATTCTGAGTTTAAAAATCACAATCATGTCTCATGATTGTGTTTGAGTGCAGCTCCAGTCCCTCTGGCGCGGCGCTCGGCTCTCACTCTCACTCTGCGAGTCTTTGACCCCAGCGGCTTCCAGAGCGCCGCGGCCGGCTCCAGAGCGACGCTCACGTTCGGCTGCGTTGGGGCGGCGCTGGTGGTGTCACACGCTGACACTGACGTGGCGGCAGGACGCGGAGCGGCGCTTGATGCGGGAGCGGCGCGGCCTGGACTCATTCTGGCAGCTGCACAGCGGGCCCAGGAGCAGCCACAGGTAGAGGATGACGCAGGCCCAACAGGACGACATCTTCACCCAGAAGGTGGACCAGCAGCCGTGGGTGAAGGTGGTCTCCAACACCGCCGACTCGTAGCTGCCAGAGGACATTCAGAACAGGAAGTCAAGACAAGGTGTCATCAACCTGCTATGCTTCCTTGAACAGGTGAAGATGGGCGATATAAACATGTTCATCTTTGCACAAAATCATTCTGAGATAATGAGATTATTTTGAGCTCCTTTCAGAATGAGCAGTTTTAATACAACAGTGAATTAGGGCCAATGTAAATTAAAAACAAAACAGAATAAATTTCTGCCAAAAAACTCAGAATTCTGAAATTAATAAAAAAAATTATACAAAATCTTTTTAAATCTCTGAGCTCTAAAAGGGAAAAATTTGAAAAAAAAAAATCTAACATTTTTATATTGATCTCATAAATTCTCTAGAAAACAGGAAAACCTCTGAGCTGTGAGCCACGCCCCCAACTCAGCATTTGCACCCACATGACAACATCTCTGCAAACAGATGTACAATTATACAACTGTACATCTTTGAAATGCATAAGTTGAGGCTCCTGCACAACCAACAAGAATGCAGCAAGTGGTTTCTGGATGGTGAATCAACAACAAAACACCTGTCTTTTCCAGTAGCCATTGTACTGCGCACACAGCAGATAAACCAGCTGACCAAACATGCTGGAGTTCAGCTGGTTACCAGGTTACAGGGCAGCTGGCTTCTGATTCCTGATATGACATTTGGGAGGTTTTTGAAACGGCTCATTTTCTAGACCCAAAAAAAACTTATTGTCAAGAAATGTTTTTCTTAGTGTTTGGTTCTAGAAGCAGTTGATACACAAATGGAAGTAAAAAACATGCAAAATGTGAATTTGTGCACCATGAAAACAAAACGGTTCCGTGTCTCACCTGAACCAGTTAGTGAGGGTCATCATGACATACAGCGAAGCCAAGAAGAAGACGAAATGGAAGAAGAAGTAGCTGTACGCCACCCGCTGCGTCTCGTTATGAATCACCTTCTGGCAGCCTTTGTTGTCATCATCAACCGCAAACTCATCTTCAACTGGAAAAAAACAACAATTTTAAAACTTTGCAATAAAATATTTAAACTGCATTAAATATAATCGTTGAATATGTTTTAAATGTGACCTGGAGGAAATTTGGTTTCTGGCTGAAACAAAGACAGATTTCAGGAATAAAACCTCAAGCTGTCGGCATTAAGGCTGATCTCACACAATTTTCAACAAAATATGCATCAATGTTTATGAATCTGTATCTCAATGTTAGAGTTTTTTAACTAGCAGCTTCACAGGTTCATATAAACCAGATCAGAAAGGGATCAAACACATTTGCAAATATTCAGAGTGAAAATGGTTGTTGGTTTTTTACATCAGAAACTTTTCTCTGCTTGTACCCGACTTATTCAGGTAGGTAAAGTATCTGCCTTAAAATGTTTAGTTGTTAGCAAACTAAATATTTAATTAACAAGCTAGATATTTACTATACAAACAAAATATTTTATTAACAGGCTAAATATTTGTTATGCAAACTATGTATTTTCTATTCAGTTTGCAAACTAAATATTTAACTAAATATTTAGTTGGAAAGGTAAACATTTGGTAAACATTTGGCATAAAAATTATGCTTTATTACTAAGTTAAATGTTTAGTTAAATAACTAAATTTTCAGTCAACAAGCTAAATATTTAGACTGTGACTTTTATAAATAAATTAGTTTTTTTTTCTCCTATGACCCAAATTTCTGCTGTTAGTTTTTGACTGTGCATGTTTGCAAACAGCACCTGAGAGTTAATTGTTATCAACCTAAAACGGCCTCAGTGTTTAGTTTGGTTGGACAGTAAATCCGACCTGCTTCTTCCTCTGGGCAGCAGAAGCAACACGTCGCTTTCTGGAACTCGTAACGATAAACTTTGATCATCCAGAACGGACCGAACACCTCGGCCAGATACGACGCTTCATTACTGCAAAAACAAAGTCAAATAAAAATGATGCGACATCGTGAGCATTTGTACTGAGACGTTCTGTGAGGAGTTTGGACTCACCAGGCGAACAGAACGCAGCAGTACATGATGGCGGCGCCGATGATGGCCACAGCGTTGCCCTCGTTCTTCACCCCATCTTGCCCCACACTGGGGTAACACACGGTCATGTTCATGCCCTGGTACACCACTGACACACAGAACAACAACACAGCAGGGATAAGTGCAGGGATGTCCAAAGTGCGGCCCGAGGGCCATTTACGGCCCTCTGAAAGATTCTGTGTGGCCCCACCTTGATCCCAGGCTGGAATAAATCTGGTTTATTTGCTGCATTTTCAATCCTTTAGGGACATTTTTTTTTACAGACAAATGATATAAAAAATGAGGTACAAAAATAGATTCCCAATAATTAATTAATGATGTTTCTGCTTTCGTTTTAGCTTTGGAGAAACTAGAACCAAAATTGTCGACTCACTTTTACTCAAATCTACAGAAATAAGAAAACAATCCCAAAACTCGTGAAACTGTTGTACAAAACCATTTTAGCTTTTGCAACAAATGTTGTTGATTTAAATCCAATTTCACATGTTTAGTTTATTATAGAGCAAATGATATAAAATAAAGAAGGCAGAAAACAATAGTTTCAAAGGGGCAGTATTTATGTTGCGGCGACTTCCTGGAGGAAGAGCAGGAGTTTCTTAAAGAGGCGGCGTTACATTTCCTTTAAGTCATGCATGATATATGTAGCATATTTATAACAGCTGAAGGTAAAATAATTACTGTATTGTGCTATAAAATGATACAATGCAGATGGAAAACATAAGAATTTTTGTGGCTCCTATGTAATTTTGTCCCTCATTGCAAAAGTTTGGACACCCTGGATTAGTGGGAAAAGCCTGTAAGATGGTAGCAAATGTGTTTTTTATCGTAACTTAATTGAGGAGCAGACAAGCTGCAGCACAGGGAGGCTTTATCGACTCGTTCTCCGTTTAATTCGGTGAAATTCCTTTCGTTCTTGTAAAAGGGGCCTCAGCTGTAGCTTCGCCTTCACACACACCTCTGACACTTGTAAACAGCAAACGTTTGTTCCAAACCCAAACTTCACCTGATTTTCATTCAAGCATCTATAATTGCCTCTATCGTCTGACTCTAATGATTCCTCTGAGAAATGGACCACATAAAGTTTATTAGGATGAATCATTCACAGTTAAAAGTAAAACCCTGAACAGTGAAGAATCGCAACATCAGCATTTCAAGAAACAACATTTAGAGTGAAAAACTGACCCAAGAACTCACCGGGAAACTGCAATAGTTTGTGTTCACTGCAAAAACACAAAATATTACCAAGTATTTTTGGTCTAATTACAGTGCAAATATCTTAGCACACTTTAAAAACCCCAAAACTAAGTTACAAGTCAAATTTCAGCAAAAACTCTGAGCTTGTTTTAAGTAAATAATTACGTAATACGGACTAAAAATCTCCACTTGCACTGGCAGATTATTTTACTTGTAACATCTGAAAAATGTTTTGTTATAAGTGAAATAATTTGCCAAGTTTTTCAGCAATATTAAGGATTTTTTTAACCTAAAACAAGCTCCCATTTCTTGCTGAAAAGTTACTTGTAAGTTATTTTTGTCTTATTTAAAGTGAATTAAAGTATCTGGATCCAGAAACTGGACTAAAAAAACTTGGTAAGATTTTATGTTTTTGCAGCGTTGGGCCAAATTTCACCCAGTGAGAACTAAAATGGACTAAAAGTGGGTGTACTTACTTCTTACTTTGATTCCAGTGCTCTGGTACTTTTAGATAATAGCACCACTTATAAAATATTTATAAATTAGAAACCAGATCAAAACTATGTGGTAAGATTTAGTGCTTTTAGTGCGTTGGTGGCTTTGTGAGCGGTTTTAGAAAAATGTTTTTTAAAAGGCCTGGAGCGTACATATTTTCCCAACATGTTGCTACAACGCCCTGCACTGCTGACACACACACACACACACACACACACCTACCGTACGTACAGTCACTGACTTCCAACATGGCTGAGTGTTGGAATGGAGGTGAAATGGGTAAATCTGACTCTGACCCCAATTTCAGCTAAAATGAATCGACTAAGAAACTGGACTGGTAAAATGTTGTGTTTTTGCAGCAAATGAGTAAAATTATTTAGTAGCTGACATGGCATGACAAAACAAAAGCCTCCTTTGATTTATGAATCTTAATCGCTAAAGAATAATAACTTTAATTTTTTTCTTCTGATTAGTGTAAATATCTCAGTAAACCTGAAATAAAACAAAAATAATTTGAAGGTGATTTTTCATCAAGATACAGGAGTTTAAGTTAATAATTCCTTAATATTGATGAAGTTCTAGTTCCACTGGCGCCGTCACCTAGCAACGCCAGCCGAGCCTGTCACCTAGCAACCCAGTTCTAGTTCCACCTGCAGATTACTTCACTTGTAACATGGAGAAAAAAAACATTTTTCCAATGTTATAAGTGAAATAATCTGCCAGTAGAACAAATACTTTTTAATCAATATTAAGTAATCATTACCTTAAAATAAACTCAAATATTTGCACTTGAAACAAAATACTTGGTTAGGTTTTAAGTTTTTGAAGTGTAAGTATAATATTACTACTGACTCCTTATGCACAGTTTGGTCATGTTAAAGTTTTTTCTTATCTTGTTATGTAAGTGACACAAACTCTGTTTCTGCTGAGTGAATCAAAGCTTGATTATATTTATTTAGGTATTTATATATAAATCTGTTTATTACTTAAGCTCCTTGTTTTTAACTGAATCTAATCAATCAAACTCAAATGAAGCAGCTTTAAAACACATTTATTAAGCGTTTCTCTCCTGCAATCCGGACGCTGTTTATCACTCTCCTCCTCATCGTGACACGCCGTGTAAGAACGCGTGTAATGACACTGCTGCATGTTTTCCTCTGCTATTACGCTGTCAGTGGTTTGTCAGAGGAATGTGAAACAAACATCTCTCCGTGGGCTCTGCTCACAGAAAGCCTGCATGTCACAGCACATCTCAGCCCGGTTAGCGGCGCTGCTGCCTGTATGTTTGCATGCGATGAAAGTCCAGATAAGACGGGCGGGGAGCCTGTAGCCGGCGGCTACACTCACGTCATCATCATTAAAGCGCTCTTTGTCTCTCCTGAGGCCAGCAGGTGAGTCATTAGCAGAGGACAAAACAATGGCAGATAACTGGAGTCTTCATGTGTTGCTTGTGTTTCATTTTCACATTTTAAATGCAGAAGTAAAATATTAGATCATTGATAATTAACAACTGTTTGACATGCAGCAATATGGAAAATCCTCACATGTAAAGTTCGGTAGAGGAAGTGTGATGCTGTGGGTCTGCTTCTTTTTGTTAAAGATAATGATTGTTTAAAAGTGACATGATGCTTCCTTGAACAGGTTAGGATAAATTTATGGGCGATACAAAACACATCCATTACATTTCTTCCATAAAATGGTGACAATGGCTGAAACTAAACAACTGCACAGTTTTGAAAAGCAGAAATGGAGCCTCCTGCACAACTAACAAAAATGCAGCAAGCTTTTTTCTAGTCAACAACAAAACACTTGCCTTTTCCAGCAGGCATTGTACAGCACACAGCAGTAAAACCAGCTGACAAACGCTCCTTGGGTTGCTAGGTAACAGGCGGAGTTCTGCTGGGGTTGCTAGGTAACCCCAGCAGTGCCAGCTGATTTGTGACTTTACATTGTGAAGGTTTTTGAAACGACTTGTTTTCCAGACAAGGGTGTTTTTTTAGCACTTGGACTGTCTTTAGAGCAGGAAAATCCCAAATGGAAGGACAAAAATGCACAAAGTAAGAATTTTTCACAACAGTTCTCCTTTAAAATGAAAACCTGCATTAGAACAGATGACTGAAAATGAGTCGACTTTTAGGAATAAAGATCTAAAACATTTGGCTAAATCAACACAAAATGGATCAGAAGACACAAAACCATCTTTTCTCAGCAGCTTTCTCTGTTGCAGCATCTGAATACTGGAGGAAGGTTTAGAAAAGTGTAAAACTGATTTTATTTCGCTATTATGCAGAAATACCCATTTCTCTCAGCAGGTGGCAGACTTTAACCTTTCAGTGCAATTAAAGCTTTGATTTCGCAAAATTGTAGCCTATCTAAAAATATTATTACATAAATAAAAAAACAGAAAAAGTTTCAAGTAAAGCAAACACCTTAAAACAATAAAATACGTATTTAGTCCCAAGGTTTTTTTTGTCTTGATTGGGTCAAATGTTGGCCCACAGGTTAAATATTTTACCCAAAAGAAATGCCTAAACATTAACTCTGACCTCTGACCCTTTTGAGATAAACTGATAACAACAGGATAGAAACGGAGAGAGAATCCAGATGCTGGGAAGGTTTTGCTTTGCCTGAGGAGCTGAGATGCTAACAATCAGCTAAAAGAAGATGCGATGCTGAGCAGATCTGCAGAGGCAGCAGCCAGAAAATAATTTCAATAAACTATAATGTGCGATTTTTCTCATTAGAGTCGTTATTGATAGAAACGATCCAGACCCTCTTCCATGTGTTTCTGCTTTAATTTTCTTAAAGAAAAGAAGCCTTGACCATGGATGCTACGTGTTGGCAGCTTCCTCACCTTTCTCTGGCGGACGGCTGGACAGGGCGGAGAACGTGAGGTACATGACGTAGCAGCTGATGATGGAGGCCTGAAGCAGCCCGGACCGAGGCTGTTCTGCAGAGAAAATACATTAAAAAGCCTTTAAATCACAGAGGCTCACTCATTTGAATAAACTTAGATCAGTTAGTTTAGTCCTATATTAAGTGCACTAAGATATTTGAACTAAAGGTAGGCAGAAATACTTGATAAGGTTTTGTGTTTCTGCAGTGTATCTGACCTAAATCAGTCTGATTTACTGTGAAGGAAAACATGACCTCTGCTTGGCTGCAGGTTGGAAGGTGTGGACGGTTCCTTTGCTGCAACAGACTCACTCTGCTTGACGCACGGCGTGACGGCGATGAACGACATGAGGCCGCAGAGCCCCAGGTTGACCCACAGCAGGACCTTGTTGAAGTGGCAGGCGATGGGGTGGGTGTAGTACTTGTACATGAAGGTGAAGGCCATGGTGGCGATGGTGTAGAAGAAGAGCGTGGCGCACATCACTGCCAGGTACCAGCGCTTGTTTTCTGCCGCTCCGGTCAACCTGACGGGCAAATTAATGAGGAATTAAATCTAAATCAGTGGTGACCAACTTTTTGTCGAAAAACACGACTTAAGATCAACCAAATTAAGTGGCACAATTTTCTTTGTTTTTTTTATGGATATTTATTGCAGATCCAAAACCTGAAGGGGTTTTTATGACAATGCATTAGGGCCATTTTAAATAAAATAGCAGAGTAAATTTCCAACAGAAATTTAGTGGTTAATCTAAGGAATTTTCTAGAAAAGTTTTGAAAGTCAAAATTTTTTACAATTTCCAATTTAATCTCAAATTTCTCTTTTTTTCCCTCTCTGCTACCTCTGTGCTGCCTTGTGATCAGAAGGCTGTAGGTTCAATTCCAGCTTCCACATGTTAATGTTGCACTTAATATTTGCACTATATAAGTTTATTTATAATGACAATTTTGCACATCTGCTGAATTAAAAGAAAGACAAGTCTGGCTGCCTGAAATTTAAAGTTTTTTTTTTTATTATTTCTGCATCTCTCAGTTTCTAATTCCCAGAATGAAAATTTTTTCTGCAGCTCAACTCGTTCTGACTCACCAGTTTTTGTTCCAGGTGTGAGCAAACGCCGTGATGAGGATGAGCTGGATGAGGATGAAGGCAAACCCTCCCACCACGCCAACATAATGCCAAGCTGGAAGAGGAAACCAGAGTAAAACAAGCACTCAGCTCCTTGATGGAAGCGATAACATAATTCAGCTCTGATATCAACCACATTTATGTTCCCCAACAGAAGGAAAAACACGCTGGAAAGATTTATGATCCTATGATTAATTTCCCCCAAGCGGATTCTGAGCGCGGATCACTGCTGCCCCCTAGCGGCGGCGCAGAGGAAGTGCATCTGGATCATAGCACGTTTGCTCACCGTGCAGGAAGGACTCTGTCGGGATGAAGAAGGCAGCGGTGCACATCCCAAGCAAGGTGATGAACTTTAAAAACCAAAACCTGACAACAACAAAAAGCACAAAACTTCAAGAGCTGTGCATTTAAATAAATAGAGAAACAGACAGAGGCAGAAACTAGCTAAATACATTTTTAATAAATGAGTCATAATCCTTTTCATTTTGAGTCATATCAAAATGATAAATGTTCTCAAGGCGTCGGTTGTTCCAGAATGTATTGATAAAATCCACCAACTGCTAAAATATTAAGAAATAGCTGCGTTTGCATTTGATAAGTAACTCTAGTATTCAATAACTTATTTAAGTTAAATAATATTAAACATCTTTTCCAACAGGGAACAATTGTTTGTTCAATTTTTGACTGGATGGTATTTTTTTCATAACCTTTGTGTTTTATGATGTAAAGCGCTTTGAACCACCTTTGAACGCTGCTGAAATGTATCATACAGGTATACTGGGCTGATTGATTGATTGATTGATTGATTGATTGATTGATATTGAAAATTTTTGCATGAATTTTTGATTCTGCATGAATTTCCACAATAGTGAAATTGCAAAAGAAATTGAAGTGGCTAATATAAATCTGCAATTAAAACTACTAACCTTAAGCCTAACATGGACAAATGTCTTATTACAAGAGAACTAGAACCTTTTCATCAATATTAAAGAATTACTGACTTAAAAAACTCCTCTATCTTGCAAAAAAGTTACTTATAAGTTAGTTTTGTCTTATTTCAACCGGACTAAGATATTTGCACTTGAAGCTAGATAAAAATACTTGGTAAGATTTTGTGTTTTGGCAGTGTTGAGCCAAATTTTCTCCAGGGAAAACTGTTACTGAAAGTGGATGTACTTTCTTTTTACTTTGTACATTTCTACCCAGCCTTTGTAAAGCAGCGGATGAAGTTTGATTTGTGCGGCTCTGGTTCTGGGCCTGTCCTTACAGACCACTGCGACCTGCCAAAGACCCTGCAGCCTTTTCACTGAGGCTCCACTAAGACTCTTATTCCAAAGAGCAGCAACAATCCAGGCTGTCAAATCCTAATCCGTGCTACGTCACAGCACTAATCGAGCGCTCTTCAACGGAAAGTGCAGCAACGAAGAGCTTTAAATAGACATGCAGGTCTGGTCAGGTGAGCTACTTTCTTCTTAAAGCATGGAGGGAAGTATTTAAAGACAAGATTAGGATTTATTCTTGCTCAGACAAAGTAAAAGTAACCACTTAAACCCAAACGTGTTTGGTAAAAAGGCATTGAGTTACGGAAGAGGATTAAGACGACTGAAAAAAACAATTACGACTTTAATCTCAGAATTCAGATTAAAGTGAGAATTCCAAACCAAATCAATTTCTTTCAGTGTGAAACTTATGAAAGTGTTAACAAAAATTGCAAGTGTGCATCAGTAGTAAAAATATTCATAAAAATATTTTCTTTCCAAAAGGTAAGTCGTGTAAATGGAGCTGGTTACATCACAAGTTTTGATGAACCAACCCAAATGACGGACCGACCCGTTGTGAATGAGCGCCCTGAAGTCCTGACTGGACTTGACGTCGATGAGGAAGATCGCCATCATCAGGTAGAAACAGGAAGTGCCGAAGCAGACTCTGTAGACTGCTGAGTATCCCACCAGCATCTCACAGTGGCCTCCGCCGTGCGCCTGGTCGCACACCACGTTGAAGAAAGGCACCTGCAGCACAGAGCGCAGCTGCATTAGACTCTGACGTCACGTTTCTGTTCACTTCCCTCAGTCAGACGCAGACTTGGAATGATTTCCATTTAATTGAGTCAGAAATACACAGTGCACTGCAAAAACACAAAACTTAGCAAGTAATTTTGTCTAGTTTCCAGAACAATGACCTTAGTATACTTTAGCTAAGACAACACTAACTTACAAGCAACTTTTAAGAAAGACACAAGAGCTTGTGTTAAGCTAATCATTTATTAAAATTGATTTAAAAAGTTCCAGTTAGATTATTTCACACATAACAAGACATTTTTCCCAAGTTACAAGTGAAACTAGAACTTTTAATCAATATTAAGAAATGATTGACTTATTGACCGGCTCTTACTTTTTGTTAAAAAAATACTTGCAAGTTAGTTTGTCTTATTTCAAGTGTGTGAAGATATTTAACAATAATAACTAGATAATAATAGTCGTTAATATTTTGTGTTCTTGACAATTATTAGTTGTTAAAAACATACAAAATATTTAGTTACAAAGAAAAGGCATTTAATTAGCAAGTTAAATAGTTAGCATTGAACAAATATTCAGCTGGCAAGCTAACTAGTCTCAAGCTAAATATTTAGTTAGCAAGCTAGCTGAATGTTTAGTATATAAATAAATGAATAATGGTTTAATTCATTCATTTATTCATTCCCTCATAGTTGGAAGGAAACTGATGTATTTTCCTGTTAGCTTAACATAAACCACATGCTCCACTACAGCTAACCTGCTCTTTGATGCAGCTAGCCTAGCTTTGTGTGGTTATTTAGTCAAATCATTTGATCTGTGGAAACAGTAAATATGTAATTAGCGTCCACAGTTTGTGTTTTTCTTTCGCTCACATATGAATGAAACCTTTGAGTTGAAAGTATCTGTTCGCTCCATCAAACTCACGTTTTCCCTGACGAGCTCAGAGACGGTGCGGGACAACATGAGGCAGGAAACGGCGCAGCTCATGATGTGGAAGAGGGTGTACATGACCCGCGTGCTGGTGGACGATTTGACCGGAGGGCAGAAGGCACAGCAGAGCGAGCAGGGAGCCGGGCCACAGCAGCAACAAATCTGAGGGCAAAGAAGGTCAGAATCAGATGAAGACTGAAGGAAATGGAGAAAAGAACAACACTTTGTGTCTAAAGATGACCTGCTATGATCCTTCAGCAGGTTACGATGGGTCTGCGGCTGACGCAAAACGTTTTTATTGCATTTTTTGCACAAAATCATTCAATACATAATGAGATTTCTCTGATCTGGTCAACATTTACACTTCTATGTGAAAATGGCTGCAAACAGATGCATAATTATACAACCATACATCTTTGAAAAGCAGAAGTGGAGCCTCCTGCACAAGCTGACAGTTTAGCTAAGCTAAATAACTTTAAACAAAATATTTAGTTAGCAAGCAAGCTAGTTGCTTCAAGCTAAATATTTTAGTTTGCAGCTAAACAGTCAGCTTAGCTTCAAACTTAGTATTTAGTTAACAACCTCTCTGGATATAAATGAATAAAAATGACTTTGAAAAAATGAATCTTATTACAGATGAAATGACCCAAATTATTGCTGTTGTTTCAGAACCTCATTCTGAAATAACAGTGAAAGTGTTAAAGTCTTCAACTCAAATGAGTTTGGCTCAGATTCAGAGCATTAAAGACTGCAGCCTGCAGTCAGCATCAAATAACCTACATTACCAGACCTGGCAGCCGCGACGCTGGTGACAGATTAATCTAATGAAACCAGCAACATTCGGATTCTGACAGACGACTGGACGGAGGCCCGTCTCCGCTGATCCTGAACTCAATCTTAGGAGGCGAGCACATCTGTCTGGTGCCACAGTAAACTCTGGAGTCTGGAGTTCAGCTGGTTTATCAGGGCCACAACACAACGAGCAGGACAGGAATAAATCCTCCCAGCCGTCACCGAGCTGCACTTTTCTGCCCCTGTTAAAGGACAGCTGATCTACAAAACAAAAGGAGGGATTTTATGGCTGCATTGCGGAACGATGCGTTCTGATGAATTATTACCCATCAAATCATAATCTGGAGAACATTGCAGAGATTACCCATCAATATTTCAGTGAGGACTGGAATAGACCTTTAATCATCTACGTTTTCCAAATTCAGTCACTTTGAGGAGATATTTTGTTCATAAAATATATGAAACATTCTCAGATATTTTCTAGATAATAAAAATGTCCGAGATTTTTAAAAAAAATTGTTCTTTACATTTCTTCTCTGAATTACTTGATTTTTGAAACTTTTTCTTAGTTTCTTTTGTATGGAGCTCCATAAAAAGTCACATCTACTTAGTGACTTTTCCTCAAAAGTGATGCACCAAAATCTGCTTTTTTTTTTTTTTTGGTTTTATTGGCTCTAGTGGCCTTTATTTAATAGTTAGTGGACAGGAATGAGGGAAATGAGAGAGTGGGAAGACATGCGGCAAGGGTCGCCAGGCCGGGATTCGAGCCTGGGACGGCCGCGTCGAGGACTAAGGCCTCCGTATGTGGGTGTGCTAAACCCCTGCACCACCACAGCGCCCCGCAAAATCTGCTTTTAATTAATCTATTAAACATGGATAAATATATTAAATTCTAACCAAATCCTATCTTTATAGCTGAGACTTTTTTACAATCCTTAGGCATCCAGTGACTCATTCTTACAAAATGTCTCACTACTTTAATTATTACATTTAGTTTATTGTTGAGCAGGTAAACATTTTTAGGAAATTATATATTTTTGAGTTTGCAGCTTGCTAACTAAATTTAGCTTCAAATGAAGTACTTGGCAAACTAACTGACTTCGGTGGGATATGACTTTGAAAAATTAACCTAATAACAGATTAAGCGAATTATTGCTGATATTTCAGAACCTCGATCATTCAACTTTAACACAGATTCAAACATTTAGGATCAACTAGTCTGTCGTCGGGTTGCTAAGCATCAAATAACAGTAGGAAAGCTGACTGTTTAGCTGCAAACTAAAATATGAAACTATTTAATTAGCAGGCCAACTAATTAGCTAAATAGTTACGTATGAACAAAATATTTAGTTAGCAAGCTAAATAGTTTTGGGCCTGCAAGTAATTCTGAGAAAATTTGACCAATGTGAGGTTTGGACATGCCTGGGTTACTTATTGGGCCTTTTTCCTCAGACTGAGATGCTAATGTTACCCTCCACTTTCTGAGGGAGGAACTTTGGAGCAAAGAGGAACTTATATTAAATATGTTGGACTTAGTTATTTTTCTGTTAAGACTTTGAGCTGAAGGAATCCCACTGAAAGCTGCTCAGATGCTGAAACTTGTGCGCCTGTCTGGACCCATGTGATGGACAGGTGTCTGTCCTGTGGCCCAGTTTGAGGTTCATAATACAGGATTACAGATCGCTGAGGGAAGCTGCTGCAGCGAGAGAGGGAGATTATCTTCCATAAACACAGAACGATCGCTCAGATTTAAAAATAGCCAAATTACACTGGCAGTAATGCACAATAATCACAGCTGAGGAGAGAATTATTAGCCTGTGAAAACATCGTTTATAAAGAGGAAATGCTTTTTAACAACATTTCACAGTTAAGAATGCTTATATTACTTTAATTTCCACTCAGATTAAATTATTGAACAGAAAGAGAAATTAAAAGGGTCAACATGTTCGCCAGCTGGTGCTATTTATGAATATCTGGACTAGTTGCAGATAAAGTCTCTGTCTTCTGATGAGCCTTTTTTTTTGGTGAATCTCAAGTTTCTTCTGATTTTGTAGAATATTTTTCTGCAGAATTAAAGTTTCAGCCACTGATGTTCATCTGGTTTTCTAAATATCCTTCTTTATTTACTGTTCAAAATTCAATTCAAAAATACTTTATGAATTAATTACCAATAAATCTCAGCGTGTCTGAAATATTGATGTAGCTCTGCAAAGGTGGTTCTGGGCTTTGGTTTTGTTTTTTGTAGTAATTCTTGAATAAAAACAAACATATAATATTCATGCTTTCAAACCTTTAGAGCTTAAGCTATTCTTTAAAATCCAAACTGATTCTTTTAGTTTTGGAGTGATGCTCAGATGCTGACAAGCTGCATAAATTGGGATGAAACTCCTCAGTTTTTCGCAGATTTTACAAAAAGTCTGGAAAGTTTAACTATATTTTTGCACAAAAGCGTTGTTCAGCTGCTGCTGTCCTACCTATTTAATGATAGATAGGATCTATCTACTACTAGATAGATCCTATTTTGACACAGAAATTTAAATAATACTGGAAATTTCAGGAATCTGACATTTATTCTCATTTCACATGGCTGGAATTGAAAAAGTTGACAGAAACTCTCAGGAAAAAGCCTGCAGAAATGTGTGTTTTGTTTACAGTGGGAGTCATTTAAAACAATGGCCAACATTGTTCCTGAGGCCTGGTTGTCAAGGCAAGTTCACCCTGGAAACAGGCTGCAAGATGCTGGAGGAAGTTTAAAACATCATCACTGGACTCCATACTAAGGTGCAAAGCCATTCAAGCAGAAGGAAACCGCACAGGTTTGACTATTACTCCAGGTTATGTTTTGCCATAAAGACAAAAACCAAAAACCAGTTCTGGTAGTGTACTGAAGTTCACTACCAGAACTTCAGTAGTGATATTATTTGTAGAGATAAATCTAAATCTTAACTATTTAAACAAGAAACCTCATGCCAACTGTGAAGCACAGAAGTGGAAGTGTCATGGTTTGGGGGTGTGTTGCAAACTGAGAACTGACTAAGAGTTAAGAAATATTAAATAGTGCAGTGAATTCAAAGCTAAACTGTGAGACGAGGTGGAAACTCGTCAAACCTCAGAACTTCAGTCTCAGGTTTCACAAATGGATCCACTGATACCATTTTAACCACACAGTAAAAAAAGATTTACAGCAAAATACAGCAGACAGAGTTTAACCATAAATTAGAGACTTTTTTTGGGTTTCTTTCCAGTAGCTTTCAGTCCACATTTTTCTATAACATACTGATATATTTTGCTTAATGAGAACCAAGAGTATTTTAACCAATTGTCACATAAATATGATCAAAGCAACAGGAAATGTTGCTCATTACTATAAACGATGAACACATGAAGAAGAAAAGGACAGAAAGTGTCAGAAGTCAAGGCAGTAGATAAAAACTGTCATGTTTTAGAAAGCAGTCAGTGTAACCGGCCCAAATCCTTCTGACTGATGAACTTTCTAAAGTCCTGAGCACTAATAATCTGGGTCATAATCTGGAAGCAGTCAGACGTAATTTCAACATAAACCTGATAAAGAAAGACGCTCCTCACAAGGGTTCACAAAAGAAGAGCCAAAAATAAATAAAAAATTGTGCACAAGCCAAGAAGTCACTCAGAACTCTAGAAAAACCCAAACATCCCAAACTCACTTCATAACACTCCACTGCTGAAGAAAAGCAAGTTGAAACTTGTGTAAAGTTTACTGTAGAAGGAGCAACAGGGAACATAGACTTTTCAAACTCTTGCAGACCAGAAATGTGTTTGTTGTTTTGAATTGTTGCAGTTTCACTCCTGCAGAACATCAAGAGACGAGAACATTTTGTTCGTTTTGTTGTTGCACAGAGCAGCTTGACTCTGCCGTTACTTTTCAGAATATAGAAATAACCTATAGAAGCATCTCCAACAGAACGCACCATGATTCAGTCTGCAATTCATAATGAGCAGAATGAAAACGGGAATTTTCTTCCTTATATGACAGCAACACTGCAAAACACAAAATATAAAAAAAGTATTTTTGTCAAGTTTCTAGTGCAAATATCTTAGTTCACATACAAGTAATGCAAAATATATAAATTTAATATTGTTTAAAAAAGAGAATAATGTCTTGTTATCAGTGAAATAATCTGCCAGTAGAACTAGAACTTCCTGTTTTAGATAATAAGGGATTTTGGACTTTTGATCTAATATCGTGCAGAAAAGTTAGTTTCGTAACATGGCGAATTAGTGTTATTGTACATAGAAGAAAAAGGAGTTTGATGCCAAAAAACTCAGAAATTTTGAGATTCAATTCACAGTTTCTAGATAAAAACTTGGACATTTCTGAGCTCAAAAAGTAAAAAAAATATTAGGAAAAAACTCAAATGTTTAGATTAATTTCACATATTTTATTGAAAAAAACATTGAAACTTTTTGAGCTCGTAAAGTGGGAAATTTTCAAATTTTGTAAATTTTCTTCAATTCAAAGCTTGAAAATTTGTGACTTTTGGAACTGAAATTTCCAAATTTTTTAGAGAAAATTTCTGAGTAATTTCTAAAATTTTTTCTCACAAATGTTTGACTTTGGGAGCTCAGAAATGTCCAAGATTTGTCTAGAAAATTTTAAAATTTTTCAATTTAGCTCAGAAAATTTCCAAAATGAATCTAAAAATTTCTGAATTTTTTTCTGGCAGAAACCTACTCCTATTCCTCTTCTTGACCCGAACATGTCTGCTAAGTTTTGTCTGGTTCAAGTGTACCATGCTGTCTAGAACCACAGATGGAAACATTTTGTCGTTTTGCAGTGAAATCGTTCACATCTTTTGTCTCCAGCAGCTTCTTTAGTCAGTCAGGCCAGCCAGGATTCTTCCAGTGACATCCAAGCAAGAACAGAGGTAACAGAGTTAAAATCTCCTTTCTCTGTGGTTTTATCTCGGCGGTGGAGTTTCTCCTCCTGGTCTCCTCACCTGATAGGCCACCATGTTGAGGAAGTAGCTGTAGACGCTGGTGCGGCTCATCCCCTGCGTGGCCGACATCGTCCCTCTCATGTGTTTGTCGTCGACCACCGAAGCTCTACATTTGGCCATGAACGTCCAGCAGCTTTGTCCCCAGAGAGAGCGCCTCACATTGTCCAGGAAGCCGGAGGAGTAACGTGGATCCGGTCCGGCTGGGCCCCCTGAGCCCAGAGTCTCAGCCGGAGCCGCGGCCGCAGCGCCTGGCAGGAGAACCGCTTGCTTTGCTGCCCATGTCCTGCGTCGGTTTGCTGTGCGGCTGCTGCCAGGGGAGAGGGAGAAACCCGGCGGCCTGCCTCATCCCTCGCCCCCCCCGGCCCGGTCAGATTAAAGGAGGGAGGGGAGTTTGACATGGACCATGTGTCCGTCCCATCTGTCCACTCTGTCCCTTCCCCCAGCAGAGTGTCTTCCTGTCAACACGAAGCACTGGATGCTTTAACCCTCCACTGGCCTCCAGCAGAGCTGCAGAAACAGTCTGACCAAGAATTCTGCTCTAAATGTCTGAGTCCACATGAAGAAAGACTAGAGCGACTTAGAAGTATCTTCAGCAACACGTGGGAGCTTGTTTTAAGTTAATGATTCCTTAAATTGATGAAAAGGTTCTGGTTCCACAAGCAGATTGATTCACTTATGTGAAAATGTGTCGTTATAAGTGAAAAGGAATGACTGACGTAAAACAAGCTGCTATATCTACAGAACAAAGAAAAAATGAATCATCCAGATTTCATTCTGTCATTTACAGTCATTGCAGTTCATTTAACTGGAGCTGTAATGTTCTAGTTAAATGTAACATTAATAAATTAATGTTATTCTTGGGATTTCAGATGGAAATTAGCATCTTGATATTTTTGTTATGCTTATTAATATGCAGCATCTTATAGAAATAAAATGGATTTTTATTTCTGCTTGTTTTTGTTGAGAAAACTTTTCTAGTGTGTGAAAATCTCTGCAGTGTTTAATGTTGAGCTGAGTTTGAGCTGCATGTAAAGGCTGTGCGGTTTGACTCAGCGGTGCAACGACTCGCTGCAGAGACGCCATGATGGAAGAGAGGGAGCCAGATTAGATCTGGGTCAGTGTGCAGCGGGGCGAGCAGGAGATTATCCTGGTGCTGCTCGGCCCTCCTCTCCGTCAGGATGACCTTCATCGGCCCGGGACACAGAACCGCCTGGTCTAGCAACCAGAACCCCTGGTCCACAACCAGAACCGCCTGGTCCAGCAACCAGAACCGCCTGGTCCAGCAACCAGAACCTCCTGGTCCAGAACCGCCTGGTCCAGCAACCAGAACCGCCTGGTCCAACAACCACAACCTCCTGGTCCAACAACCAGAACCACCTGGTCCAGAACCGCCTGGTCCAACAACCAGAACCTCCTGGTTCCACAGGCATTTCTGTTCTCAGATCTCAGATTTTTCACATTTCTTGTCTTTTCCACGCACTGACTGTTTTCCTGCTAGAGGAGCTAAAATACTCAAGAGTAAAACCACATTAACAGATTTTTACTCAAGTAAAAGTAAAAAGTCGACAACCAGGAAGTTACTCAAGTAGTAAGAGTAAAAAAAGTATTTACACAAGTTCTGAGAAACTGATCAAATTATCAATCATTTAATATTTAAAAAATTACGTCATCAGACGGACCAAAATGTGAAGTTAAGTGGAAATTTTGGCATTTTAAGGATGAAAATGAGAATAATTTATATAAGTAACAAAAAATATCAAAATCAGGCAAAATTAATTTTTTTCCAAATCAGTTTCTTTCAATGAAAAACTTGTGACATTTTGACAAAAACTGCAGGTTAGTGAATTTTTGGTTAAAACTTGTTTGTTTTTCATTCAGCAGAAATATTTATAAAACCTAAAAGTATTTTTTTTCAAAAAGTTCCTTAAGTAAATGTAACTAGTTACTACCTCTGATTACTGTGGTTGTCCTGCAAATGACTTTTTTATTTAACCCTAACTTAGGTTATCTTTGTCCAATATTAAAATATTTTTATGATTGAAACATTTAAGTGTAAAACAAAAAGTGAAAGCAAAATAAATCTTTTTAAGTCTTCTGAAAGCACAATATAATAATTATTTTAAAACATTACTTTGTTATACGACCAGAGAGTCAGTCATGTACAGAATACATGAATGGTCCTTCAAAAGCAGGAAAAATATATTTTTCATCCAGTTACAACATTTTAGATGAGAAACAACTAATTTGCTGCAGAAAGAAGCTGATTTTAGATTTTTTAAACTTATTTTCTGGAGTCACTTTAAGCCTGTTGTTGTTGTTTTGTCTGTGCTGTAAGAGTCTCAGTCGTCCAGATTCACTTTCGTGGAAACGCCAAACAAATAGGAGGTTAAATAAGAGGAAAGCGTCAGAGCTTCACACTCAGCTAAGAAGCTTGGACTTACAGACCCAGTGAACTGAGACTCTCCCAGAACCTCCTAGTAAATCTGCAGGATTACAGGCCCGACCCGGATGGGAGAGAGCGACGCAGCGACGCGGCATGTCAGAATCTAGCATTTCTGTCTTAGACCTGCCAGGTTTACCAATTTTCTTGCTCATCAGATTTTATTACCAAAAATTATCTAATGGAGTCAAGAAAAGCCAACCAGTTACTGAGGACCAAAAAAACAAAATCAAAGGAGAAACCCAACAGAAATGTGCATGGCGGTGTATTAGGGCCATTGTAGATATGATGGTGTATTAGGGCCATTGTAGATATGATGGTGTATTAGGGCCATTGTAGATATGACGGTTTATTAGGGCCATTGTAGATATGATGGTGTATTAGGGCCATTGTAGATATGATGGTGTATTAGGGCCATTGTGGACAGAGAAAAATTTCCACCAAAAAACTGAAATTTTCGACAGTAAAAAATTATTTGACCTAAAACCTCAGAAAATCTTTCTAGAAAAGACGAAAAAATTAATCTTATTTTTTTCTCTCAAATGTTTGACTCATAACTTTTTTAATTTAAAATCAGAAATGTTCACTTTTTTACTGAGATTGATCTCAAAATTTCAGATTTTTTTGGTGCAAATTTATTCTTCGTTTTTCTATCTACAACGGCCCTGATAAGCTGTGAGTGCAGAATAACCAAACTATAAATCCAGGTAACAAAACAAGTCTAAAATACATGGAAACGACACATTTAAATCAATGGAAAGAACTGCAAAATGTCTTAAAAGACACCAAACCTACGGATTAAAAATGGCCGCAAAATTAAACTCAGAAATTCAGAACAAAGTCACGCCAAAATGAGAATCCAAGGAACCAGAGACCCGGTTCACCGGCGAGAAGAACCGTCCAACATGCTTCTCTTTCTTTTTTGCCAAACTGAGTTTAACTTTGCCTCTTTGCTGCTGTTTGCAACCACTTTGTGAGCCTTTTGGAGTCGTGTTGGTTTTTTAGATCTTTCTGCATGTTGGTGTCAGAGATAATCTGAAAACATCTGAGAATACATGAATAAACATGAACACATGAATAAACATGAATATTGCTGGGATGTCGGGGGGGATTTTTTCATGTCAGGGTTTGATTCAGGGATTCAGATAAGGACGAGGCCTGAGTTTGAATATTCAAGTTAAATCTGTTTATGAATCAATTTTCTCTGCATGTGAAGCAACAAAAAACTTGCAGCTATAGAAGATGAAGCATCTGGTGCTTAGGAAATAATCCCTCTTTCATTTTACTGTAGTTGTTCTGCAGAAGATGAAGAAACACAAAATATTACCAAGAAAAACTTGGAAATTTCTGAGATTCAAAAGTAATAAATTTTCTTAATTTGAATCTTTGACATTTCCAAAGTCAAACATTTCCAGCTTTATGAGCTCAGAAAATGTCCTAATTTTTTTTCTAGAAGATTTTAAAGATTAATTCGTAAATTTCTGAAATATTTTTTACAAATTTTTGACTTTTGAAGCTCAGAAATGTTCATGTTTTCTCAGAAACTTTCTGAAATGAATCTCTTTTCTATCTAAAAAGACACAAATACACAAAACTAACTGAAAATCTTCCAACAAGACGTTTTTCCCCATGATCAAGTGAAATAATCTGCTGGTGAAACTGGAACTTTTTCACCAGGTTTAATTAATTACTGACTTAAATCAATGTCCTTTGTCTCACATGGACGTTACTTTTAAGTTATTTTAGTCTTTTTTCAGGTTTTCTAAGATATTAGCACTAGAAATGAGACCAATATAATTTGTAAGGTTTTGTGTTATTATTAACATAATCATGATAAATGACGCAATGAGAAACATTTTGCATAAATGAGTCGTTAAAGGTAACTGCAGCGTTTGTTTCCAGAAGCATCTCCTCTGGCTTTGAAAGCAGCCATTGTTTTACGTAATATGATTTGTTTGCTGCAGCCTGAACTGGGTGTAAAGCAGCGATTCCAGGCAACAAACACGTGTTGCTCCAGTCTGCAGCCCGGCATTCCTGGGGGCCCGTTCGCTCACGGATAATTGCTGCTGCCTTGTGGGAGAGGAGGAAGTGCCAAAGAGGACAAACAAAAACAAATTAGGAGATGCAAATGGCCGCATGAGTGAACGCGCCCGATCTATGGTTTCAATAGGCTTGCGTAATAATAGCTGGCTGGAGGCCAAGCCTTGTTTGGGAAACAGGAGAAAGAGGCAGGAAAAATGATCCAGTCATTATGCATTCAGTAGTATTCCTAAAGGGGATTATAAGTAACGGTTTTGTTTTTATTTGTTTACTGCGAGTAAATGAACGTAAGAACAGAAACCCAGTCATGATGCCGTTCTCAGACTGAGGAGAAACAGATTTTTACCTGCTGCCTCGTTACTCAACACCCTGAAGACAATTTCAGACGCAGCACCAGTTTCCACTGCACCTCTTTCATTAGTTCCTTCAAAAGATTCCTAGCTTGTAATTATTAGCAAGTTTTCGCTCAACAAAAGTCAGATTGTAAAATGTACAAAGCTTTAAAGAACTACAATTATTTTTGATATGAGTTTTATTATAATTATAACCTCAAATAACTAGGCCTTCCAGATGTACAGAGTAAAAGATTTCAACTGTTTCTTTTTGTATTTTCTTTCTAATTAACAAAACTTTCTTGTGATCTTTTACAGCCTTTCATTTTTCTAAGTCGATGTGATGTCTCCTCCTCCTACGTGGAGAAAAAAGGTAAATATATTTCTAATTGGGCTTAAATATCAGCAACAACCCAACTGACCCACATTATGAAAGAATATAAATATATTGGTCCGAATGGAATGACAACGAAAATATGATCATTTTACCCAGTGCAGATTTACAATTAAAATAATCTTTTAAATTTACCAACATGAATCTTTCATAATAAAAAAATGTGGCATAAAATAATGAATTAAAAATAATAATGATGCACTTTTAGCTGCTGTATGGATCACACTTTCCATCTGCTAGGGATCTGCAGCCTGGATTTCTGGAGACACAAGTTTGGCTCATTTATTATATCAAATGATGAAATATTGCTGTTTTTTTTATTCTTTTTTTGTAGAAGAATCAAACAACTGTGAAAACACCCTGACTATCCTGGTCCAAATGCTAAATCTGCTCTAGAACCAGATTCCAAACCTAACTCCTAATTTGTATAAATATTTTGGTAATACTCTGTATAATATCAGATGCTCACATAACTTTTATACTTTTAGCTGCCTGAGGACACATTTTGAATATTAAATCAGGTGTTATGATCATTGTTTAATTAGACGTGTTTGCTACTCTGACTAGGGTACAATTTTGGGGTATTCTACCCGACCTTTATGCATGAACGGTCGCTCTAAAGATCGCTTTTTAAAAACAAATAACACTGCCATAAAATAATGTCCATCAGTGGACGTCGCGCCCCATGAGAGCAGGGCGACACTCACTTTGACTTGGGAAAGGTGGAACCCTACTTGGAACAGAGGTGTGGATGCAGTTTGTGGCTTAACAAAAACACAGTTGGCAAAGATCTTATGTGGAATAATCCCATGTGACCTGCTGCCCTTTATAAGACACTACAATTTAAACAAACAAACTGATTAGTTTCAAAGGATTGGTGGGAAAAATATCAAGCAAAGGATGGTGAAAACCTGAAGTACTGGAACTTTTGTTTGAAGGTAGTTTCTTAAAAATGGAAACCTGAGTGGAGTCAGTCTCACCTGAGCTCGAAACAAGCGTCCGGTCATCCTATTCCTAGGGCCAGGAGTGGAGCAGGTCCAAACAGTCAAACAGCCATCAGTCATAGAGCAGGATGAAGGGGTTCGTACAACGGCAATGACTTCTCAGGGGACCTGATGCCATTTCTCAGGTCCCTCACCTCCATGCACATCTCCTGAAGCACCAGGCCAGAAGAGCATCGATGTGGTTCTCAGTCCTGCGCAGGGAATTCAACTCCACCAGGTTTCCCTTTCCTTTAATCTCATTAGGACGGGTGGATTGTTAAAGCTCAAGTACATGAAAGACCTAAAAATGTCTGGAGGCAGGAAATCTGTGGTCGGAGAACAAATAAACCTCTTAAAAAGGACAGGAATAGCACAGGGAGGAACACAGTGTGACTTTAGTAATCCGGACAGTCAGCAGGTCAATCCGGTTACTGCATTTTCGTCATCAACCCTTAAACAGATAACAGTAAAAGAAAAGATTTGTGGCATTTTCAGAACTTACTGATTACTGTTTGACTAGATACAAAAAAAGGCTCAACATTTAAACAAAATGTGCAACAAACTGCTGCTATAGGTCTGGACCTATGCAGACGTTTACCTATGCAGATGTTTACCTATGCAGACGTTTACATTTTCATGTACATATTTACATGAAAATGGAACAATAAAAAAAGTTGATATTTGTAAACTGTTTGGCATGTTTTAAAATATTATGTAAATATATTTGTTCTCAACATTTTGTCTTGTAATTTTATAAATAAATAGAATCAGTGGCGGCTATATATATATATATATATATATATATATATATATATGTGTGTGTGTGTGTGTGTGTTTTTATTTTTTTTTATGTTTTTATTCCAATAAGCGACACATCCAATTTGAAAAATAAGAAAACCTGCTATATGTGAGAGACACAGAATTTATTAGTTTATTTGTTTTTTTTACTGTTTATGTGTATTATAGTTCACAGGTATCACACCCAGTTTGTTTTGTTTATTATAATAAGTTCATTCTTCATTGTGGTTTGCTCATTCCTTCAGAACTGGCTTTGTGTCTGTCTCCTGCCTTGATCCTTGGTACTGATATTTCCTATAGGTCATTGAATGCCACTGTTTACGTGTGTTCCTTGAACGTGCCGTTTTGCGAGGCAGTGCAGCTCTGCAGTTATCCAAATTAATTCCACAATACTCCTGGACACAGTCATACTGATAAAATCAAACAAAATGCAATATGTTTTTAAATGAGGCCTACCTTATTTAAAGAGAAGTTCACTCTGACGACTTTTCTGGGACGCAAAAAGGTTCAATAATCCACCTCGTTTATGCTAATATTGCTCGCCATCACAGCTACTCAGGCTCTCAACTAAACCACGCCCACAAACACTCGAGCTCGATGCAAGTCCATCCTGATTGGTTGAATCCTGTGGCAGCGGGACCCCGGGATTTTACCCAGGCGGTTTGACACCAGGTTTGTTGAAAATTTAACTAAATGTAATACATCATTTCTAAAATGTATTTAATTCTAGGTAGTTATTTTTAAGTTGTTTATTTTAAAACTTTATTTTAAGTGTCAGGGAGGGCTTAGCCTGACTAGCCCATTTATACCAGCCGTCCCTGCATAGAATAATCTCCTGAAAGTAGTGTACTTTTATAAACCTTTAAAAAGTACCAATTCCAAAGAACTATTAAATTAGTATACTTTCTAGTACACTACAGGTGCATGGTCCATAGTATAGTTACTACACTTGTACCCAAATATACTTAATGAAATCAACTATATGTATGCTACTTTTTATTCCCAGTTGCCTCCTAAAATTCTAACTGCCTTTACTAAAAGTGCAGCGATTCAAATTAAGAATGTTGATATTGTATTTAATATTGTCATTCTTGATCCGATGTCCTTTCATAAAAATTGTTACCGTACCAACGTACATTCCCGCCACAAATAGCTCAATTTTTCTACTTTGAAATGAACGGAAGTGACAGATCATGTTTCCGTTTCCCCGCGGAGCTCTACTCTTCTACGTAAGCGCCTCCGCCATATTGTGAGTGGCCTTGCAGCTGTGGAAAGCCTCGGAAGAGCACTTAGCGCTGATATTTTAAACTTTTTCGAGCAATATGCCTCATTCGTGTGCTGCGTTGGATTGTACAAAGCGCTGTACGGTCCAGACCAGAACCTCGGGCGTCACCTTTCACAGGTGAGGCCGAATAATCACCGTGTTTGGTCTGTTTTGATGGGTTGACGTCATGAACAAAAGTGTCAACTTCCGCGCTCAAATTCCAAAAAATTCTACTCATCCTTTGATTTTATAGAGAAGCTGGCGCTCTCTTTGCTGCTGTCTATGAAAACTGGGCTTTTAGAAAAATAAATCAATGTTCCGGTTTGCACTAGAAGAGCGCTGAACTAATCAGCTGTCCTGGACGACACTGAAGTTAGCATCCGTCTTAGCTTCAGAAAAAGGGCTATTCCGCTGCTTTTAACGATTCTGCACTACCTTCGTTACGCTTTAGATCGAAATATAATATATTTAAAATGGTCAGATCTGCACTTGATTATCTTATAATAACTGTACATTCCACAACACACAGTCTACAATTGGTAGAACATTTACTCAATGCCTAAAAATTATGAAGTGGAGATTTTAAGAATTTATTGGGTTTGGGGGCTTTGCAACTTTTCATGGGATTTGGCTTTAAACCTCTATTATATGCACAGGTTAAACCTAGAGAGAACCATTTTACACAGGTAATAAATTGTAGAAAACATAACATCTAGAGCAACTTCTTAAAATCCAAGTCCACATTAAATTGGTTACAGTTTAAAAACTACAACTAAGCAATATGAATATACAACGATACAATTTGTTATTGTGAAACATTTAGTCAATTTGTGGAACTCAAATATGGGGTTACTTTTAAGGCTTAACTCTTATATTTGAGGCTAACACTGTTATGTTAACTCTGATGTATTCTTTGTCTGGACTTTTGTTTCAAATTTTTCTGATAAAGTACTTTTAGAGTTGAATTGAGTATGTAGTTTCCTGCGGAGTAGTTAAGTCCAGCTCAAACCTGAACAGAACTACTTTATGCCTATAAAACAGAGTTTGTGATTCGTAAAACCTTGATTCATTGATTAAAAACTACGTTTTGTTGTCTGTTTTTTTTAAACACTCGATAGGTTTCCAAAAGAAACAAACCTGAGAAAACGGTGGGTGAAAGCCGTCAGGAGGAAGGGCTTCTCTCCCAACACGTCTACCAGGCTCTGCAGCGAACACTTTAAACAGGAGGACTTTGACAGGACGGGACAGACAGTCCGGCTCAGAGAGGGAGTTGTTCCTTCAATCTTCAGTTTTTCTACCCCTCCCAAAAAGGTAGGTGCATCTCTTGGCTTTAAGGGTTGAAAATGTTGTCAATTAGTTTAGCAAAATCCTTTGAGTATTTTGTGTTTCAAATCAGCGACGGGCAGCTAAAACAACCAAGGCTTTACCCAAGAAAGAAAAGAGCCAGGAAGTGGCGAGGGTCGTGCCTCCACCAAAACCAGAACCTCTGCCCTGTCCTGACTTAGTGAGTTCTGAGCATTTCCTTCTTTATGAACCCTCACAATCAGTGGTCTCTGCCTGTCTATGTCTGGTGGCAAAGTTACCGTGACTGATCTTTGTGTCTTACCAGGACCACTCCTATGCACTGCCTCCATCTTTGGGCGATCTGAAGGTAAAACTCTGTGAGGCCTTGGAAAGAGTCGAGAGTCTGGAAAGAGAAATGAGGAACGCCAAGGATCGGGAACGGAGAGCAAAGAATGCGTTGCACGTTCTGGTGGAGGACCTGAAGGGGAAGAACCTAATAAACGAAGAACTAAGACAAAGGCTTGCATTATCATGAGATGTCATCACAATATGGACTTGGTGAACATTAATTTAGGTGAAACACACCTTGATCATTCTCATATGAGTTTATAGGTATTTTAAGTGACTCAGTATTATTTTAAACTTTAATTTATAAAAACAAAAACAACTTGCCTGTCGTGGAGTTCATCACTGCTACCTGCTGCTGATGATGCTGGAGCATTTTCCATATCAGTGATGCTTCTCCTTCCATGATGGTAGCCAGGACTGCTTGGAGCACTTCAGTTCAATGAGGCATCAGGTATTTATCCTGTTTTTAATGCTAATTTCTTATGACCAGTTGACTTTGTAACAACCTTGATTTTTACTGTGCTCTTAGACTAATAACCATGGCGACCCAAAAAGGTTGACAAAATGCAAACATCACAACACAACAATAAAAGTGACAATGCCACCAGGCCAAGCCAAAACACAAGAAAAAAGGCACAACAAAGAACCACAACAAACTTTTCTTGTAATACAGTTTTTGCATTTTGTTGACCCTTCTGGACCACCGTAGAAAATAGTCATAAAACATTTTCCTCTTTAATAAATGTATGTGTCTGTTTTTCAGGGGGTTGATGAAACAACCAGTCTGGTTTGGTATCTCCAAGCACATCAGGAAACCTAAAAGCACAAGACCGTCTCCCTTCCTCTTATTCAGCTATCGTCTATCCCATCAGCAGAGAACAGCTTCCTCCCGCTTTCCTTCAACGTTTCTGTTGTCTTTATTTGCAACATGGTGCTTGAATTATCTTATTTTCTGTTCAGAAATAATATTTTGGTGCTGTCAACCATATAAACCATGCTGTTGTCTTTTCATTATTGTTTTTACTTATGTCCTTGGTTGTCTCTCTTTCACCACAATGCCAGACTAAACACTCTTCAAGTTTATGGTGGACATGCATAAAATGGAAAGACTTTTCTGCTGCAAGGGTTTTGTGGAGATGCTGCAGGTCTCTGGAGTGTGTTGTGTTGCTGAAAGTGAGGCCTTAGCAGCACAAGACACACGTTCTGGCAAACAAAAAGGTTTTTAATAAATTTTTTGATGTCTAGTCTTTTTCTTCATTTTCTTCATAACTTTGACATTTATTAATTTTTCTGGATTTTAGTCAGTGGCTTGCACTGCTTTGCAGCAGAGGATCTGATGTAGCCCTGTGATAGATACATTTATTTCGGTGCAAATTTAGTAGTTCTGCAGAAACAAGTTAGTTTTGGGCCTTATTTACAATCAGTTTGGCATCACAAACTATCTTAGCTGTCATGTGGAACCAGGTGTCTCCTGGAGCAATTGTGTGACATGTAAGGGAATAAACAAAGTTCAGGTTTTAACTTTTTTGGTGGGTTGAAACCATCCAAACAATATAATAAAGAACCCACTCTCAATCCATCTACAAAACAGAAATTTCATAATACAGAAAAAATAAGAGTAAACAGACTATATTTTTAGTTTGAACAGCAATAAGATACTGGTAAAATTATTTTTAAATTGCTCTTTATATATTAGTTTATATTTTCTGTTTAAATTTTTTTACACTCAAATTAAAAGCTCTGTTTTAAATTAATTCGAGAAACTTACTTCCGGTGCAACCACGTTTTCTCTCCGATGCGTAGCGGAACCTTTCTTTTTGATCCGGCTAACTATCCAACATGGCAGCGGAGGGAGACGTTGATTTGGACCTGGAAGCGGAGGAAAACTGCACCGGGAAGCCGGTGGAAAAGCCTCGGAAACATGACAGCGGAGCCGCGGACTTGGAGCGAGTCACGGACTACGCGGAGGAGAAAGAAATCTCCAGTTCGGACCTGGAAACGGTGAGAGCTGCGGGCTGTAACCGACGGGCCGCCCCAGAAACATGCGGCTGGAGCGGCTGCTGCTAACCGAAGAGCCGGTTTGTTTGTCAGCGAATCAACAGATCGCTTTAAAAAAGATTTTCTAAAAATGACCATGAAAATAGTTTAAATGTTATGTAATCTTTAGACATTTAGTGTTAATTTACTAGATGTTTCCAAGCTAAAGATAAAACATTGCTTTGCTGAAATAATTTATAACTCCAATCAAAAGTCTAGTAACATTTGTGAAGTGTTCTGAACACACTTAAATATTTCCCTATTTTCTTTTTTACTAAATATATCATATATTAAACATTTTGTTTTGCATTAATTATAAAACAATAGAAAATAAATAAATTAGAAATGCAAGTAATTGTTAGGTTTTTTAGTTATGTTTTAAAATACTTAAACCATGCCAACCAACATCAAGCATTTAAGTAGGTTTCAAATACATCAGAAGTTGTTTAAGAATAAAATTAAGTTTTTCATAGTTAGTGTTTTTGGATGGAAAATAAAATGTTTACATAAATCCCAACTGTTTCTGAGTGCATTAATTAGCTATCACTACAGCTTTATAAATAAATGAAATGGTTACTAATTAAATGAGGCAGAAGTGAATTAAACAGCTGCAGAAAAAAACTAAATGTCAGAAAATAAACATGCTTATAACAAAAGTTACATTTTAAAATAAATTTCTTTGATGCCGACTGGTTCAGGTCAAATCAAATGAATAGTAACTGCTATGTTTCAGGCGATGTCTGTGATCGGAGACAGAAGATCCAGAGAACAGAAAGCCAAACAGGAGAGGTAAGATCACTGCTGATGCAAACCATTTATGACACATTTCCTGTTTTATCCCGAGGATTCAGGAAAAATCCACTTTCATTTGCTTTGGTCATGAACTTTGTTCTGTTTATTTCAGAGAAAAGGAGTTGGCTAAAGTCACCATCAAGAAAGAGGATGTTGAGTTGATTGTAAGTAGATTTAATTTCCCCATTAAGATTATATCATATAATCAGTCAATGATTAGCTGGTGAACATGAGTTATGTAAACCAATCAAGGTTTCAGTTTAATTTGAGAACATTTTTAACTGTTTTTTAGACAATATTTGGTTTAATGTTTGCATGATCTGGACCCACATATGTAAAGATCTGCATTTTATGCACAATATAGTAATTACTGATAAAAATTATTCGCATTAATGATGAGTATTCATTTTCCAGTTACACTAAGATGAATTTCTTATAGCTGCACATGGATTGTCTATAAATCCTTGATTTGATTCAAGTGAATTTAGATGTCTCAATGCACAACTTTAAGTAATTAATACCTTAGTTGCAGATTCTTTCTTTTCGTTTTGCACCAAAAAATGCAAAGGAAACATTATACGGATCTTCTTTCAGCCAGAATTGCACAGCAACTCTTTTATTTTAATTTGTGTCAGATCCAGGTTGTTGCTTGTGTTTGGGATTGTAACTTTCACCGTTTTTGTCGTGCAGATGTCAGAGATGGAGATCTCGCGGTCGATGGCGGAGCGCAGCCTGAGGGAACACATGGGGAACGTGGTGGAAGCTCTGGTGACTCTGACCAACTGAGCACACATCCTCACACTGGACTGTTTCTCCCCACCTTAAAGCTCACCGGATCAACCCGACGGAGCTGATCAACCCGACGGAGCTGATCCTACGCAAATCCTCCAGTTTTGTTTTCTTTTTTTTTTAAATTTTCAAATAAAAATTCATTGTTGTGTAAAAACAAGTGTGTTTAATTCAAATAGCTGTACTTAAACAGACTTCACAAAAACTAGACTGGTAGATTATTTACAAAATTACACAAATCCAGCTGCTTCCTTAGACTTATAGGCCGATTTCTCCAGATGAATCAGTTCATGTGTTTGAAGAAGGATTGGACCTCGCAGGCCTCCCTCCAGCGTTCACCCAGGATCATCTTAGGTCTTCCTCTTCTTGACGGTGGGCCGATCGAACACGTCCCTCACGCCGGCCGCCTTCTGCTTGAAGAACTTGCTGTTCTGAGCGCTCTCCTGAGCCCAGGCCGAGTCGAACGACGTTGTGTCCTGGTCCACCAGGTGGGTGTACTTGGTGCGACCCGACCGGCCAAAGTTTTTCACCTGGTTGGAGCGAAAACAGTCAAATAAATAAAAAACCTGGACGTGGATAACACATTCCTGCTATGCAAGCGAATCTCACCTGCATGACTTTGGGTAAGATGGTTTTGTTGAAGTGATCCTCCAGAGTAGGAGCGCTGAAGTCTCTCTTATACACATCCTCCTCCTCATTCTGGGAAAGAGCAAATGTTTAAAACAACAAACCACAACAGATGTGTCTACAAGACAAGATGGACAGTGAAAAACAAAGGGGCGGTGTTATGCGTTTTCTAAGCACAGTGCCATAATTTTACATTTCATCTTAATGCCTTGAATTGGGCCTCTGTCTCTTTAAGAAACCTCTGCTCCACCTTCATGAAGTCTTCACAACATGGCTCCTCTATAAACCCTTTAACAACGTTTCTGCCAGCGTTGCTCTGAGAAGCAGCTCCTGTAATGAGATCAGCTGCTCCACTAGGTGTTTGCTAATATCTGCTGGCTAGTCTGTAGGAGCAGAACAAGGTTGCTTTGTGTGCCGGAACCGCAGAAGCTTGAAAACCGCAGCTTCCAGGAGGAGCTGCACCTCGAAGGCGGGTCTAGGTCCAACCAGGCGTTTTGCACAGCTGAATGGTTGCCATGGAGATTAAAAGATTTCTTATACATGTATAAAAGAATCGAAGCAAAACTTCAGGTGTGTATTTGATGAGGGGATAATATGACATAATGGAAATTGATTTGACATGATAATGCCTCTTTAGTAAAAGTTCCAGGTTTTGAGCTAAAATCTACAGAAGCACTTAACTGCCCGAGTTTGGAAATAAATCCAGAAAAGATCTTGTTTTAACAACTTTTATATCCTGTTAAAACAAGAAAACTCTAATTTTTATAAGATTTATATCTCTTCAAAACCAAAATTATAGTTAAAAAAACAGAATAGCAAAATGTCTCGATATGTTTAACAGGAGAATCAAAATTCATTTTCATTTTGGTTCAGACTTAGATCAAGAATGCCTTTAAAGGGCCGGTAGCAGAAAGTATTGATGAAACTACCCAATAACAAATAGCTAATATTAATAAATAGCTAACTCCTGTGAAGAGAACGTGCTCACCATGAAGAACGCTCCTCTGTGGTAGTACTTCTGCAGGAACTTGTATTTGCCCTTCTGGGCTTTGTTGGTGACGACCTTGCCGCTGTTCCGGAGCTCCGCCCGCCGCTCCTCCTCCGTCAGGTTGTGGAATCGTTCAATCTCGGCCTTCTCCTTTTCCACCCTGAAGACAGACCCAGTCACCTCTCTGCTCTGTGTCTCACCGTCTCCATCAGATCCGTTTACTCACATTTCTCGAGCCTCTCTGTCCCTCTTGATGCGCTTCAGCTCTCGGACCTTCCAGGCCTCGTACTCCTCCTCCTCGTTCTCTCCGTCCGTGTCCAGCGCTTCCAGAGCAGCCAGCGTGCGCCGGTTCTCCTCAAACTCCTTCTTGGCCTCCTCCTCCACGATCTTCAGGGTGTAGCGGCGGCGCTCCTCCGCCTGCCGCTTGGCCTCGACCTCCAGCTCCCTCTGCTTCAGCTCCTCGGCTTCACGCTCCGCCACCGTGATTCTGTCCTTCCTGTCCACCAGTCAGAGTTTGACTAGTTATGATGAATATCAGGACTTCCTGATATTCATCATATCAGAAAAGTCCTGATATGATGAACATGTTCATTCAAACATGTTCATGTTTGGATGAACATTGATATTCATCCAAATGTTCAGAATAATTTCAAACAATTTCAGTAATTTTACTTCTGTTTAAGTAACACAAGTGAAACTCATCACTTTTTTAAAATTCTCACGTTTTTGATCAAGGATAAACTTTTTTGTATGTATTGAAATTAGCATGTTTCACAAAATGGAAAAACTTTCTGTCATTACAAGTCACATGATCAAAACCGAATGTTACTACCGGCAGAAACGACAGAAGACAACAGGAAGTGGTTGGATGAGGATGATGCTGCATGTTTTTGTTTTTGCAGTGCAGTTCTGAGTTCTTACTTGCGGATGAAGACCGGTTTGAGCCGCGGCTCCGCCTCGTCCTCGCTGTCCGTGTATTCCTCGTATTCTGACTCTGACTCAGACTCCTCCCCTGACTTCACCTCCTCCTCTACCTCCATCACCTCCATCTCCTCGTTCTTCCGCTCCATCGCTCGCTGGCGCATCATCGCTCGTCGCCGCTCAATTTCCTGCAGAACGATGATCAGACAGTGAGAATTTGAAACGTGATGGAAAAGATTCAAAACCCAGAGGTGTAATGCCAACCTCATCATCCACTTCTTCCTCCTCCTCTTCCTCCTCGCTGCTGTCTTCGCGCTCAGGATGCCACGTTCCCTCGTCTGAGTCCTCGCTGCTCTCGGCCACGACTTCAGGCTCAACGATCTGCCTGTGCCTCGCTAACCTGGGAACCACCGAGTGAGAAACGTCTTCACTCTGCAGAGTTCACCAGTAGTTTGAGTTACAGTTGAGCGCCAGGGCGATACCTCTCCTCCACATCCTCGGAGGTCCGGTTGAGCAGACGCCGGAGACGCGGGTCGGACATGTCCTCCTCCTGTGGCTCCACCTCCGGCTCCGCCTCCACCCCCTTCTTCACAAACTTGAACTCCTCGTCTTCCTCGTCTGAAGACTCCATGGGGGCGTAGTCAGGACGCTTACCGGACACATAGCGCTTCACCTTCACCTTCTCCATGGTGAGCTCACCTGCGTTACGCACATCAACAAGATGTTAATCTGAATACAAACAGAAATCATCAAATTCTGGTCTCAAACATCCACAGTTAGAGATCAGAAATCAATGTTGATTTAATCTTTAACCACATGACTACTGATTCCCATCATTTTAACACATTACTTCTTTTTGCTTTACTTTGCATCACAGTGAAAAATCTCTAGAATTTAAGATAAACAATAATTATTCCTGGCTTTAAATTATTGGTACAGAAACACATCAGTTTGTACAAATTTAAAATCAACAAAACTCAAATCTTACACTTTTCCCTCAACAGCTGTGAAGGTTTACTAACATTTATTTTGTGATTTCAATCACATTGTTTACTGACTTATACAAATAAAAACAGAATATGAAACCAAACCCTGATGTTAAAGCAACAAAGATAGGATCTCAATTGACAACAAATATGAAATTACACAAAACGTGATTAAAATGAAGCAAATCCAGTTTATTTAAGTTCTAACATCATACTTAATTAATAAAGTTATGATATAACTTTGTTGACTTGTGACATTTTGTTGATTTGTTGACATTTTTTGACCTGAAACATGACCAGACATCCACACATGTTATCTCTTGTCTGTGCTTTCTTACACAGAAAACAATAAACTTCATAACAGAAATTAACAACAAACTTCAGTCAAACATTTTAATATACTTAACTCCCGGGAGATGTTTGATTTTTTTTTTTTGCTGTTTTTTCTTGTGATTTTTGGCGCTATCTGGACACGTGATAGATTAATAAGGTGCCTGACATCATTTTACCACCTAGATACCTAAAGAGCAAAAGCCGACGTAACACCTTAAAATTCCACACAAAACACACACACACACACGCACACACCCACACACACACACAACATAAAACAAATATTTAAATGGGGAAATTCTAAGCTTAACACTCAGAAATAACATCACATGTGTACTTGACATTCATCCTGACCACAAAATAACTGACCAGCCTGTTTGCAGCCACCGGCACTGAGCTAAAATCTGGACGTATTAACACGTTCTAAGGCCTAAAATCAGGATGTTCACATTTAAGACATAAAGTTCTAATATTTTGCTCTTCATAGCAACTTATCTAACATTATGTCTTTATTAAACCAGTTCTAACACTGTAACTTGTCGTTCATTTCGTGTATTGTGTGCCAACAGTGACATTAGCTGATGCTAATGTAGCTAAATGGCTAACCAACAAAAGCTCACCTTTCTCGTTCCGGATGGGAACGGCACCGGCCGTGGACTGGATCGGTGGAAGCTTCATGTTGGCGGCTTCGTGACTAGACATGATTGCCTGGTCAACGATAAACGAGCCGACAGAAGAAAAATGAAAACAATATTCTAACTAGCTACTCTAGCTCGTTGTAGCTGCTGCGAAACGGAAGTTCAACAAAACGCGTGAACGGACAGGAAGTGGATTTGTTCCGACAAACGTTTCCGCCGCTTCCGAAGCACACGTAGCTTTACATTAATATTTTATAATTATTTATTTTGTCCCAGTGGCGTGCACTGGGACAAAATAAATAATTATAATGTGAATTTTTAAAATATTCTATGTATTTTAGATGAAGTCCTGAGATAAAATATTCAATGAGAAAAGGTTGTAGATTTAGTGCAGATTTGCGACCCCTAGTGGTTGTTGAAAACAACGCAAAATAAAATAAAAAATTAAATTTCCTGTGTAAATAGTAATATTGATTAGAATATACAGTTGACAGTGGTAATAAATGGCAATATTACTACTACTGTTACTAGTAATATTCCCTTTTATCAGTCATACGTACCAATTAAACATTATTTTTGCTGTTAAACTTATTTTCCTCCTACATTCTTCCATGTAACAGCAAACAGCATAAACAGAGAATTACAATTTTAACTCACTTTGAATCCCGTAAATGGAGGTCATTTATTTTTTTACATTTACATAAGATTGTAAAGTTGAATTCACTAAATATAATCATGCTCCTACTTGAATAAAGGAAAAATAAATAAACAGAAATAAATGAACTATTTAAGTCTCCTGAGCTCAGGATCCACCAGGTTCAACATAAAACCAACTATTGACTGTTAAATCAAAATTCTTTGTCTTTCTTGGAGGTATCGATAGTATTCATTTTAAATGGTCACAAAGATTATCAAAGACATTTGTGTCAACTTTCTTTTGCGTAAAACAAACATTTATTTTTACATCTTTTATTGTTCACCTTATAACATTAGCAAATAAAACAACATCTCTGAAAGTAAAATCTCCCAGTATACAGCATTTGTTTGTGGATGTTAAATTGAAGTAATCTTATTGGCAATTCTTTAATATTTTTGCACCCAGGATATATTTTAACTTCTCTCTGTGCCCAAAAAGAATGTTTTTTTTTGTGTCTGATACATTAGGTTTCATGCTTTCTTAATGTTCAGATGTAAAATCACAGTTACATGATGTCCTGAAAGTATACTGCAGACATAGCACCCTGCACAAAACATGGAAAAAAGATTATTTTTATGGCTTGTAAATGATATTGCATCCGATTCGTGACGGAAACGATCAGCGAGGTGAGGCGGTTCTTTCAGAGCTGAACTCCTCTCTGTTTGAACTGATCCTCCAGCTTCTCCTCCAGAGCCGAGTTAGTTCCTTTTAGACCTTTAACCACTTCAGCGGCCCAGACGAAGTACTCCTGGACTCGCTCAGCCGACCAACCTGCCGGAGAAACAAGAAGACGCTCAACATGTGAGAACTAGGAAAATTATCTAGTGAAAGTATTCACATCTCTTGAAAATTCTTTACATTTTGTCTTGTTGTAACTAAAACTTAAATGTATTTAACATGGACATCAGGTAATTAACAATAGTTGTGAAATAATGCATGTTCACTTCAAAAACACAAAATCCTGCCAAGAGTTTTTGTCTAATTTCTAGAGGAAATATTTTAGTACACTTGAAAAATAGACTAAAATAACTTTAAAGTTACTTTTCAGCAACACATATGAGCTTGTTTTAAGTCAATCCTTCTCTGAAAGTGATGAAAAAGAACCAGTTTCACTGGCAGGTTATTTAGCTTGAAACATGGGAAAATGTTTTGTCACAAGTGAAATAATCGACCAGTGGAAATGGCTCTTTTCATCAATTTCAGGGAATTAATGTTAGGAAATTAATCTTAGTAGGACACTATGGTATCTCCACTAGAAAGTAGAGAAAAAATACTTTGTAAGAATTTTTTTTCAAATTTTGCTTAGAAATAAAATTGTAAAGTGCGGTGTGCATTTGTAGAAGCATCTTTCGCTGGAAGTCTTCTGGGGAAATGTCTCTTCCAGGCTCGCAGATCTTTGTGAGATCATTGCTTAGTAAATCAATAAATATTTCTAGATGTCAGACTGGGAGTAATGAAGGTATTTTAATAATGCTAGAGAGCCGAGCAGCAGAACAGGATTGCAGATAGTCAATAATCTTGAAGTGTTTGTGCACTAAATGTGCAACATTCACTTCATTCCACAGATAAAGATGTTCTGTTTTCAGTGCAGAGGGGTGCTGACCGACAGGCGTGCAGGCGTTCAGGTCCCTCAGGTTGTACAGCTTGTCAGCCAGTTTCACCAGTTGAGCTTGTCGGCTGCAGTGGGGTGCATGCTCCACCTGCAGGCGCTTCCTCTCCTGCTTCGGCAGACTTTTGTCATCCGTCACCTCCTGGACAATTCGAGCTACGATTGGCCCGAATCTGTCCTGCAGCTCCTCCAAGGTGGTGTCTGTGTCTTCTACGGTGTCGTGAAGCAATGCGGCCTGCATGTCAGAGGCAAAGGGCTTTCATGGCAAGAAGGGCCGAATATATCAGACAGATGATGGATAAAGACTTACTTGTAAAACCTCGATCTCTGTGACTCCTCCCTCATAGCTGAGGATTCTTGCTACACCTGAAACACAGAACCACATCAGACATGATACAGTTTTCATCTTCAGGGGAAATATAGTAAACACAAAACTCTAACAGGTGGCATCAACACTGCAATTACCAAGCACTGATCTTGCATAAGAGTGGCATGCTGACTGCAGGTATAAATTATGCATATATGATTCCACATCCTATAGTCATTGCAGTTTGCAAACATTTAGTTTTGTGCAACTTTTTAAAGTTCCTAAAACATCATTTCAGTTCATCTCTTAGATGTTTTGCTAATAATTTTTCTCTCTGTAGAATAACTTTAAACGACAGGAGAGAATTAGGGTCAACGTCTTACGATTTAAATCAGAATTCCCTCTTTTTCGTGGTTCTAATTCTCTTCCCGTTTGAACAGCACGGAATTTGATCCTTCGGCTGTAACAGTTTTTAAGATCATTGCTGATGTTTTCCCGTCTCGGGATTTTGTTGACGCACCCGGCATTGTTACTGAAAGGACGGGAATTTGACCATCAGCTAGTATAAAACTAAATATTTTTTTCATAATGGTCTTTTTCGGCTATTTACGGAGCCCCTGAGGGGACATGGAGAAAGAAAAAAAAAGGAAAGAAATCCCGACTTACTTTCTCGAGATCCCGCGAAAAGAACAAAAAAGTCGGGATCTCGAGATAATAAGTCGGGATTTCTTTCCTTTTTTTTCTCCATGTCCCCTAAGGGGCTCCGTAGCTATTGAAGGTGAATTTTCACCAAATAAAGTTAAACTCCCCTTGTAATAAAAGTCCTACCAACCGATTGGATGATTAATGTACGGCGTTGCTTCTGGATCTTTACGGCGTTGTTTACGATGTTTTTCCGCAGCAAAATTAACGGTTTCTAACAATAAAGCCGCTTCTGAATTCATAGCTAAATGTAAATAAAGGAGTTGGTCGGGTTAACATAGGTCCGCTCTTTACTGGGTCCGGACGGAAACAGCAGCTCACATGATCATTTCCGCCCTGTCAGCTAAGGGAAATCGGTGGCTGCTCCACTCAGATAGATTCACTTTTCGGCAATTAAAAATAAAAAATAAAGCTTTTTTCTTTTGCATTATAGATTATTCATTAAGAAATTGCTTATTATCCGCATAAACGTTTTTACGTTTCTGGTTAGCCTGGTAACTCAAGCTGACAGGTCTGTTTTTAGCCGAGAAGCTAACCTTGCAGGAGCTTTACGTCAGTACTGATTTGTTTCTATCAGCAGCATCTGTGAATATACTTTTTATATTTCTACACTGGAAAACCTAAAAGGTAATATATAAACATTTTATTATATATATATATTTTTGACATATATGTACTCCGTTATTGTTGTTTTAGCCCAGAATGGCTCACGGTGCCAGGAGAGATTCCCCGGAGCTCCCAGACTTGTCTCTGCTGAAGAGGCTGGCCAGAGATCAGCTCATCTACCTGCTGGAACAGGTGGGAACACGAAGCACATAACACTACACCTGAGTAAGAGTTAGGCCCAGCTGGATGTCACCTGATACATAGGTGTATCATCTATATGTTTCCCAGCACAAGTTAGGTTGCATTTTTGATTTTCTGCAATAATACAGATTAAAAACTATACATACTGAGGCTCAAGCACAAACATAGTCAAAGCTCCTTCTGGCTCTTTCTTTTTGTAGACGGCCTCAAACTTCTGGGAACCTTCTGGTTTAAAATTTGACCACTGTTATCGATGGGATTGTTAGATTTCATGTAAATTAGTGTTTCCTGGTAGAAAGCTGGTTTTTAAGAGTAATCCTCAGAGGCTCAGTGCTGGCCTGACATACTAACCTCTGTTCTCTCACAGTTGCCGGGGAAGAAAGACCTTTTCATTGATTCAGACTTGATGAGTCCGCTTGATCGAATCGCAAATGTTTCAACATTAAAGGTAAACCGTACTTACTCCTTTTTTTTATCTCAACAAAAACAGCTTTTATCTCAAATTCTTTCAAATATTTAACATGTTACATTGTTGCAGCAACATGAAGTCGACAAACTTTACAAAGTGGAGCACAAACCGATAGTCAGCATCTCAGATCAGTACGTTCTGCTCTTTGTTGGTTTTTAAAAATATTTGGACAAGTTATCTGATTTGATCTAATTTATACAGGATCTGCTTTCTGATTCGACCACGAATACAAACCGTGAAGTGGATTTGTGGTAAATAATGTTTATTGTTTTTGCCTCACTGATGGGGAAAGAGTCCTGCACGCAACACATCTGTAACTTAAATATGCATGTTTGTTTATAACTTTGGTTTAAAAGTTTAGTTCATCTTGCTTGCAGTGATCTAGATTATAAATAACAGGAAGTGTTTTACAACTTTGCTCCTTCTTTTCAGATGTAGTTAATGCAGATAAAGCAGCAGGAAAACGCCGGCGATACAAGATAATCTTCACTCCACAAAAGGTTTGTTCTACTGTGCTGCTGATGTCAAACAGTCATTTGTCTCATATGTTTTCATTATTTCACTGCATTACCACCAGAGAAATCACCTCAAGTAAAATTGTTCCAGTTTAAATCTGCAATCCTTTTTGAATCAGGCTCAATTCAGTCCAGTTTGTTTAAAGTTTTTAAAGAGAAAATTGTAACATTGCTTTTCAAAATACTGTAGTTCTGACCTAATTTAATGAAATGTACTCTAAATACAGTTTAAAATGTGTGAATGTTGATATTTACTCGCTGCTTTTCGCCTTCCTGTTCAGTTCTACGCATGTGAAGCGGTTCTGGAGGAGCAGGGAGTTTTTGGCGGTCAGTTGTTGCTTCGGCTTGTTGACGGTCAGCAGTGAAAGGTGACAGGGATGCTGAGGTTGTGTGTGTCGACCTGCAGATGTGACCATTGATGAGTGGGCTTTCTACCTCCTTCCTCTGGACGAGGACATCATCAGCCTGGAGCTTCCAGAGTTCTTCAGAGACAACTTTCTGGTAAATCTGGAGTCTAAAAGAGAAGCTGAGACAGTTAATCAATTCTTTTAACGACTAACCCTCATAATTACTACTAAGTTTGTATTGACAGTGTATGCAGGTTTGTAAAAGTTTGGAATTTAAAAAGAGCTGCTTCTGCAGACTTTATTTTATTCTTTAGGTTTTGTTTGTCCATCCATCCATTGGCTTGTCCGTCCGTCCATCCTGTGTTTGGTTGTTTGTCTGTTTGGTGTTAGTTCAGGTATCAACCCTAGAATTTCTTAATGAATTTCCTTCGTCAGATGTTACAATTTTTAGTTGCTGTTTAAGACTGGCTGCTTTAAAAATAAAGAAAAGCATAAAAGTTTCAGGGATTTAGATCTCAGATTTAGTCGGAAGCGAACAAATGAATGTTTAACCAAACCTGGACATGAGCATGTTTAGACACTTCATTTTTTGAGGTTATATGGCTCCCTGCAGACAACAAGTTTAGCTAATGAACCTTTTATTTGTACAGGCAGGAGACCAGCGCTGGGTGAGGACAGCTGGGAGCGCTCTGCACCTCCTTCACTCCCTCTTCGGACCGTTCTCCAAGGTCTACGGGATTGGACGCTGTTCCAAGGTCCAGAAAATCAAAGATCAAAAGTTTAACTTTCACATTCTGTGGCTTCGTCTACGTTAAGACGTCGGCTGCTGTGTCTGTCTGCAGATGACTTACGAGTCGTGGAGGGAGCAGGTAGAGCAGGGAGAACAAAAAGCTCGGCACGCTGAGATCGGGAATGTTTTCCTTATTGATCGAGGTGAGAAGCCACGGATCATCACACTGGATTCAGGCTGTGCTCCGTTTCTAATGCCACTTTGTTTTTAACAGATGTGGACTTCGTCACTCCTTTATGCTCACAAGTTGTCTACGAGGGGCTGGTGGATGATATCTTTAGGATCAAATGTGGTGGGTATCCGACTTAAGTCAACAAAAAATGACAAAATGATGATTTTAAAAATGACCACAGACCTAAACACTTAAAATTAAAGAAATATCTTTAGATTACATTCCTTAACCAATCCATCATTGTAAACTTTATCCTCACATTTCAGAAAAAATTTAAGTTTCTTCAGAGCAACAGAAACATGTTAGTTAAATGGATTATGCAAAAATCACATTTTCCTCGTTTTTCACTTCCAATTTGGTTTCTACAGTTTCTGAAACAGTCCAACGCTAAAAAAAACCAACCCAGCTGTTTTTTGGCAATAAGTTAATGTCTTCTTGGTGTCTGGAAAATGAGCCGTTCCACAAACTTTCCAATTGTTAAGTCACATCACACAGGCATGTCGTGGAAAAAATTACTTTAGCAAGAGTCTGGATGAGAAGAAATAAGAAATTTATTAAAACCTTGCAAGGTGAGAACAGAAATACAGAATCAGAGGACTCTGTCAAGTCTGCTCTGACCAACAGTGGATCTGGCTTCCTTTTATAGGTTCTGGTCAGAGAAGAGAGACTTGATTGGACAATAGGTGTGAATCGCTGATCGTTATGTACCAAGGATTCTGTGGAGCCCAACACAGATGGTCTGGCTATTTGTCTATTGTTAGGGAAAGAGGGTTGTTAAAAGGCCAGCCTCACCGTCTCTGTGCTGGCGAAGGAACACCTAGATGGTAACCCTGCTGTTATATGGCCCCGTAGAAGTCTAAAGGAGAGCAGCTTAACCAATATCCTGATAAGACCATGCAGACACAATCTAAAGCACAAAAGGGGTGAGGAGCACATTATAAAATTTTCCATTACAGGCACTGTGCAGTTGCCTAGTAACCCCTGCAAAGTCCAGTCTGTTACCTAGCAACCCAAGCAGAGCTCTAACACATTTGGTCCGCTGGTTTTACTATTTGTTGTTGACTTACCATCCAGAAACGGCATTCTTCATTCTTGTTGGTTGTGCTGGAGGCTCCACTTCTGCTTTTCAAAGTTGTATGGTTGTATAATTCTGCGTCCGTTTGAAGCCATTTTTATGTGGGAGTAGCTAAAAATTCCTGTTTATTGTCCAGCAGTCTGTCGCTTTCTGCAGGTTTCTGTGCCGGCTCAGCTCTGCTTCTTGTTTTGCAGGATGTGTGGAGTTTGGGCCTGAAGTTACCTCCTCTGACAAGAGTCTAAAAGTCATGCTGAACTCTCAGGACAAGGTAGGGCTGAGGTCAAAGGTGACCATCTGCTCTCGTCTGAAGGACTGAAGGCCAACATTTGTTCTTGTCTCTCAGGTGTTTAATGAAATCCGGAATGAGCATTTCTCCAACGTTTTTGGGTTTCTCAGTCAGAAGGCCAGGAACCTCCAAACTGCATATGATGTGAGTGAATGTTGAGACGTTAACCATGGTGACCGACAGAGTCAGAGTGAACGGTTTTAATCCTCCCCGTTTCTTGGCCTCCTGCAGAAGAGACGGGGGATGGACATCCAGCAGATGAAGATGTTTGTGTCTGAGGAACTGAAAGGTTTGAAGCAGGAGCATCGGCTGCTGAGCCTACGTGAGCGCTAACTTCCCCCGCTGCACTTCCAGAGGATGACGACACGTCCAGAATCACCAGCTACTAACGGCGTTTCTCTTTCAGACATCAGTGCCAGCGAGTCCATCATGAAGAAGAAGACGAAGCAGGATTTCCAGGAGCTGTTGAAGACTGAACACTGTGAGATTAATGCTTAATGTTTGTGTCTCATTGGAGGCTTTTCTTTGCGATACAACAACAACTTTATCTTATTGTGAAATACAGATTTTATTCCTAAATTGTACAGGGTGACTACAAGAGTTACGCATGTAGGGGCTTAATAAAAACTAATATCTCTGCTTCATTATTTATAAAACCTGTCGTACACAGGATTATTTCCAGAAAAGCTTTCATCCACATGAACTCGCACAGATCCGTCCCTGAGCGTTGTTTCAATCATTCCAGTCCAGTAGGGGGCAGTGTAGCCTATGTCAGCCAATCAGATGGCTTCTAAGCAACCACAACTTCCTGTTAGGAATTAAATATGAAATATGAGTTAAACTACTTTTAAACAGCGTATTGGAATATAAAGTTAATAAAGCAGAAGATGATCTCTGTTGGGAATCGTGTCAAACCAAATGTGTGGACATATTGGCTCATCATTTGTCACAGACTACGATATGTGGCTCCCTAAATCGCTGTTTTTCCCATGTACACACGCTAACACACATACAGAGTTTTCACAAATCTCCACCTTGGTTGGAGCTTTTATAAATAACCGTTTTTTGTGATAAACAGTTTTTGTGTGGACAAAAGGCAAAGAAGCATAAAAATATTTGTTCTTCCAGATATTCAGCTATGTATGGACTAGGCCTTAAACACAAGTACATTTTTAAAATTATGTCTTAAATTTAGATTTACACATTTATTAAATTTTGGGGGGAAAATGTTCCCATTTTCTTTGATCCCTGTTCTGGGTGAGAAATTCAGGTTTTCTTCTGTTGTTTATTATGAAGCTCCAAATTATTTCTTTTTAGTTCTGCAAGTAGAGAAACTTATTAAACTATTAATTGCTTCCATCTTCCGCTTCTGCTTTTTGGACTTCATGCTTTTTCTCAATGGGATTCCTGGCTAAACAAAAGTATTGTTATTATTTAACATATACAAATATCACTGGCAGTTTCCCTTTCACAATAACCTGCTACTTCATTTTGTGTTTTTAACATTTTTGACCATCAATATGTTTATAAGCATAAGAAAATTCATGTTTAACTGTCCGTTGTATTTCTAGGTTTTTTCTATATATTAATGTCTTCATGTTTCCTCAGGTTTGCTTGAAGGATTTGAAATCCGTGAATGTATTTCCTTCATCGAGGAGCACATCAACAGACAGGTGGGCTTTGCTTGTCTCAGGTTTAGAATAAAGGAAACTTTAAAAGCAAAAACCTTCCGAGGAAATCTCAGATCTGGTCTCTGTTTGGTCCTCAGATCTCCATGATCGAAAGCCTGCGGCTGCTGTGTCTGCTGTCGGTCACGGAAAACGGTGAGTTCCTGTTTGTGATTCAAAGCAGGAGCGTCCGTTCATCTCGATGTTGTGAAGACAGATTTGTGACTCTTTCTCTTGCAGGACTCCTGCCTAAAGATTTCAAGTCGTTAAAAGCACAGTACCTTCAGGTGAGAGGACACCCACACATGCGCACTCACACACGCACGCATACACACGCACATGCACGCGCACACACACACACACACGCACACACGCACATGCACCCGCACACACACACACACGCCTTCTTCTGTTTCGTTTTGTTAGAAGCAGAAACCCCAGGAATATTTCAGAATCACACCTGATGCTTTATCACCTGTTTACATGGTTTTTGCTGCCTGAGTCACTATTAAGCAGAAAATGACATTTATTTTGGTTAATAGAGATGAAAACTATAAGAGACTCTAGTTTCCAAAGATTTCTCTCTTTAGTCATGAAAATGTAAAGAGCTGTGGGTTTAACCCGTCCCGTTTTCTGTGCTGGTCTCCGTCAGAGCTACGGCGCGGACCACCTGCTGACGTTCTCCAACCTGAGGCAGCTGGGGCTGCTGGTGGAGCAGCAGCCGGGGGAGACGCTCACCGTCATGGAGAGCAAAGTGGGCAAACTGGTCAGTGACAGGACTGCAGGTAAAACGGGTTCAGGTCAACAAACTCACACAGGAAAATAAACAATGATGTGCATTTTTAACTTGTTGCATACAGAATGAATCAAATATTGTTCTTTTTTTCAGCCTAAGCTGTTTCGTCGTTTTCTGCTTTTCAGGTTGAAACAATCTGAAAACGGTTGTTTTGTCTCTGAAGTGTTTCTGAGACATTCAGTCAAAACATTTGAACATGTCCAGCGTTACAGGTTCTTGGAGGTCACATGTTTAGCTTCCCCAGTAACTCCGCCCTCCTCTTCCTCAGCCTGGCATTTGAAACATGCAGACTGTGGCTTTCCTTTTTCTTTGTGGAATAGTGTTTGGCTCCGTCATGTTACTGTAAAACCTGGATTTTCTGCCGCAGCTGATACAGATGATAAAGTTTCATATAATTATATCAACTGTTGATAAATAATGGCTCCAGAATGTAGGAGTTTTTTACTCCTACATTTACTCCTCCTAAATGTAGGAGTAAAAAACTCCTACATTTTTTTACTTTATGAAGTTTGGAGAGATAAATATGGAAATTCTCCCCTTTTTGTTTTCTTCTAACATTATTGTTGCTAAACTTATGATTCATAAAAGTCTGAATAATCATGAGAAAATCTATCGAATTAAATTGTGCAAAAATACCTTCTCCCAGATTATAATTTTTTATTCTAACTGCAGAAAGAAGTTTAAAACATAACCAGAATGTGCTTAAATGCCTTTGCTTTTTTTGTAGGGAAACTGACTGATGCATTTTCTTCTCTGGCCAAGAAGAGCCACTTTAGAGCCTTAAGTCGAAAACTCAACCTGGTAAAGATCAAAGATCATCCCAGCTATTTAAGTTTCATTTTCTCTCAAGAGGAAACTTGACATGAATAAGTTTATTTTGGATAAAGGTACCAAAGTCGGATGAAGAATATGACCTACATGTTCCTCGGGACATGGCTTACATCTTCAGTGGCGCCTACGTCCCGCTGAGCTGCAAAATTATAGAGCAGGTGAGTCCTGTCACTCCAACCAATGGGAATTTATTTACAGGAGTAAAACTAAACGTTCCTATTTCCTTTGGTTTTTGCACAGGTATTAGAGCGGGACGGCTGGACGGGGCTGGAGGAAGTAACCAGGCTGATCAACGGGCATGAATTTGCTGTAACAGGTTAGATCCCTGGGAAACTTCTCGTAATCTGTGAAATGTGAATAAAATCCATTCCAGATTTTTTTTATTGATTTTTATTTTATTTATTTCTGTCCAATATCGGGCGGCGCAGGTGCTGAGCCCAAGCCTAAAAGCGATGCTCAGCGTATCATTCTGGTCATGTTTCTTGGTGGATGCACCTTCTCTGAGATTTCAGCTCTCCGTTTTCTGGGAAAAGAGAAAGGTACTTTTAACTTAAACTGTTTGAGATCATGAGGATAACAGAAAGCCACCTTATTGTTATCTACTGGTTTAGCTTTATTTTTCCTGTTTTGTGCAATTAAGAAATGAAAAGAGGCTCAACAAGAAGTAGGTCTCCAAATAAATACCTGCCCAGGGCCCCAGACAATCTTAGTTCACCCCTGCTCTTGTTACTTAACTGTTTGCTTAGTGAAAAGGTGATTAATCATGACTCTGCTGTTATGTGTTCCAGGTTATAAATTCATTGTAGTAACAACTGCGATTACAAACAGTTCGCGGCTCCTGGAGGCCATGCTGGACAACAACATTTGAAGCCATTGGGGACACTTCACTTTTTTATGGACTGGGAGAGGACACGTTCCTCATGTCATACATTCCTCTCAGCTCAGAATGTTTGCTAATGCTTGGACAACTTTATCAATACAACTGTAAAAATGTGAATAAATGTGTTTTTTTAAAACATTTCTGTTAATTTTCTTTAACGTTTGCCACATTTATAGCAGTTTCGGTCAAATGTATTTTAGTAACACGGCACACCCACGATGGAAGTAGTGTATGTGTGTTTTTAACATGGGCGTAAGCAAAGCGGTTGGAGGGTGGGCGGTGAACAGAAAGCGCCTCCGGCGGTTCGTTCCGGTTCGCTGTATCAAGCGCCCCCACAGCAAGAGCCAATCAGAAGGCAGAAACCAGTGGAACGCGTATTTTGAATTCCTGTAACAAACCGACTGAGGTGAAACCAGCCAGAGCGGAGATCTTCGGCGTCTTGTTTTCTCGAATAAAGGCGTTTTTATAAACTTTTCTGAACGTGTGGGATTTAACAATGAGGAAAAGGTAAGATTCAAACTTTACATCTCGGTGTTTAGGCGTTTATCTTGACGATAAAATGAAGTTTTAGCGAACAGTTGTGCAAGTTAGCCAACTGCCAGTGTGGCTGTAGGATAACGTTAAAACCAGAATCTCACATTTTGCCTGTTTTCTTTTAGGCTTCTTGCATCTAGGACTATTATTAAAATGATGATTGACTGTTTACTGAGCGCATTGTTGTCTTGTGTGGCTGTCGTAGTGAGGTGCTCGCAGCAGAGGCTGTGTCGTGTCTGAATAAGGCGCTGTGCCACCTGAAGGACATTTGGGAGGAGATCGGCATCCCGGAGGACCAGAGGCTGCAGAGGACTAATGTGGTCAAAAATCACATCAGGGTGAGAAAACTCCTGGTAAAATGTCTTTAAAAAACTAAAACTGATGGATAGATTTATTTCTTACTGCAGAAAGAAATCTGTGAAATGGGGATTGGCTAATTTAACTGTCCAGCTTAATATAAGTCGTTTTCAATTTAGTCTTATTTTTAGGTGTTTTGGAAAACCATGTATATGTTTTCTTCTATGGTAAGTTAATGTTTACACATAGTTTCCAGCCTAAAAACAAGAAAAATAGACAGAAAAAAACAATTACTGGTTCTTTTATTGTTTTCTGTTGAAATTCGATGCAGTTATTTCATTAAAAACCTGCTAAACTTAATTTTGGTTAGTTTCTGTAGATTAGGGGTCATTTGTGGCCCTTGTGCTGTTTTTTTTATTACAGTTCAGAAATTACTCATTTCTTCATTAAAGTTATTATTTTTAATCAGAATACAGTTATTGCTGACATAATTGTTTTGCAATGGAAAATGTTAAGTACAGCACAAAGTAGTCATATTTGTACAACTAAACATTTATAATAAATAGAAGCACCTTTATGCAGAGACTTTAACTGAAAAGTTAACGTTGCTGCACCCAAAACTTTATTTAATATATTAAACTTGCCCAAATATAGCAAGCAGTTTCAAAGAAAGTCACCTTTTTTGAATCTGAGAATAAATGTGTTCTAACAAACGCGAACAAATTTGAAAACAGCACACCTTTCTTTTAATAAAAGCAAATTTGCAAAATAATTTTAAATGAATAATATTAATTTCCCATAAAAGAAACAAATCTCGTCTATTTTGCCACATTTACTTTTGACTAGACGATTTTGGCCACGTTTGGACAGCGCTGATGTAAATAACAAGACACATCTTGGTGATTATTGTGTGTTTAATGTCCAAATTGTTATAAACATGTAGAAATGTTTGTCAGACAAAGCTGCAGTTTTAAATGGTACATTTGTAGAACTTGTGTTCAGTAGGATTTCTAAATAAGTGTAAACGTTTAGCATGTTCAAGAACAGGTTATACTGGCAGGTTTTTAAAACATGCCAGAATTTCTGCTGGTCAAAACGGTTTTTAATCAGAACGTCTGCGTCTCCACTGAAAGCATCGCTGTGATTTGTCCTGCAGAATCTGCTGGAGATGATGGTGAAAGAGGAGGAATCCCTGAAGAAAAGACTCCTGAGCAGCATCCAGACCTGCAGGACAGAGATGGAGAAACTCTGCTTAGAGCTCCAGATTCCTGTTTTTGAGGTAAAATCGTCTTTTTGGCTGAATGACCTGATTGAAACTTTGGATATGTAGGAAGAAATTTCACTGCATGTCTAGTTTTTGTAGATCTACGCCTGCTTTATTTAGCAGATTAGTAGTGAAAGTGGCTTTATTGACCTCCCGGCTCTTTTCTGTGCAGGAGGAAGACGGAATCAGCATGCTGCAGCAGGAGAAGAACATCCGGACTGAGGTGGAGGCTCTGATGACGGAGCGGAACCGGCGGATGCAGCAGCTGAAAGCTCTGCTGGATCAGGACCAGGACCTGTGTGACATTCTGTGCTCCATGCCGTACGGCGTCGCTGCGGACTGCGTTCCCTCGCTGGAGCAGCTGGAGAACTTCCGGCAGCACGTCGCCCAGCAGAACGAAGAGAAGGTGGGAACTGTGGTCGTTTTCCTGCTAACAGGAAGCCGGGTTCTCTGAGCCGCTCTGGTCCCCTGAGCCGCTCTGGTCCCCTGAGCCGCTCTGGTCCTCTGACCCGCTCTGGTCCTCTGAGCCGCTCTGGTCCTCTGACCCGCTCTGGTCCCTGACCGCTCTGGTTCTCAAGTCAGATTGTGGATTTATTTTTTTGTCACTACTTCCTTCTCTCTGATCTCTAAATGATAAACAAAACAAGTTAGGACATCTTAACTCAGCTTTTTCAACTCATAAATGTTTTAGTAACTGAAAACAGTAGATATTGTAAATGTCAGCTTAAAGTTTTGGGGCTGAAATTGGACCCAACAGTAGCTTGTTGTTGGAACCAGACTGATGATTTCTGCTTAAAGAGGAAAATACTTTTCTTTAACAAAGATTCCTGCTTTTACATGCATTTATTACTGTGCAAATACAACAAACAAACGGTGCTTCTAAAGAATCAGCTTCATGGTGAGTTTTAGAACTGAATAATCTAAAAACTGTAAGGAAGAGCTCAGTGTAATTTTTTAAAATGTTTGCATCTTTCAAACAGGATGATAAAAAAACCTTGTTACATCTGAGACGTCTGATGCCTGGAGAGATTCAGAGACACTGGATCAGAAAACCTTTCATTGTAAAAAACGATGTACAACCACACTTGTCTCAAATAACATCACATTTATCCCTTGATTAGAAAGTTAACTGAAAACCAAAATAGATGAGTTCAAATTGACCTCCTGGTGTCATTCGGCACAGTGATGCTGATGAGTAAAATCTGTTTCTCTGTGAAGAACATAACGGTTGTGATTTGAGTGAGCCGTGCCGTGACGCTGTGGCTTCTCTGTCCTCCTGAAAGGCGAGGAGATACTCTGAGTTCACGGAGCTGAAGAAGCAGATCATTCTGCTCATGGAGGAGCTGGACCACATCCCAGAGACCAGCTTTGAGAAAGACGTGATCTCTGAGGACGAGGACGCCTTCTGCCTGTCCAGGGACAACATCACATCTCTCAAGCTGCTCCTCTGTCAGGCAAGAGCTCTTCACTGCGTAGCACAAAGTGTAACGTTTACTTAAAGCTTTTGGTCGGTCTGGGTTCACTGGACTCAGTTTTCATGTTCCTCCATGTCGATGCTGCAGCTGGAGGAGCGGAAGGTGGAGAACGAGGCGATCTGCGAGAGCCACAGAGAGAAGATGCACCAGCTGTGGGAGCGGCTGCAGGTTCCCCAGGAGGAGAGGGAGCTTCTGAACGAGCACATGGTGGCGTCCAGGAGGAGGAACCTGGAGGCGGTGAGATGACCTCATCCTGTACTCGTCATTAAAGGGACAGTAGCACGTAAAATCAAAGTTGTTTAAGCTTTGCATCACGTTATGTTGTTCCCTCATTAAAACATACCTGGAGTGTTTCCTTGATTCTTTTATGCAAGTTTGAGAAATCCCTTCATCTCCATGGCAACCATTCAGTTGTGCAAAATGCCTGGCAGGACCTAGCCCCGCCTTTGAGGCATAGCTCCTCCTCAGAGCTGCAGTTTCTGAGTTCCCGCCTCACAGAGCGGGACTCCCCCACTCAGCTCCTTCAGACTAGCCGGCAGCAATTAGCAAACACCTGGTGGAGCTGCTGCTGCTCGGTGAAACTCTGGTAAAAACGTTAAAGGGTTAATAGAGGAGCCATGTTTGGATGACTTCCTGAAGGTGGGGTTTTTAAAGAGACAAAGGCCCAATTTAAGTTATGAAGTCAAGTTTCTTTTAAGTCATATTTGATATATTCAGCATTTTATAACAACTGAAGGTAACAGTTGATTGTGCTATGTAATGACTTTAGGCGGCTGGAAATGCAAAATCCTGCGTCTTTAAATATCAGAACCAGATGTTTAGTTTGTCTTTCCATTTATTTTACTTTGTATATATTTTTGTTTTTCCTGCAGTTACAAACAGAAGTGAACCGCTTGGAGGAGCTTCAACTAAACAACATCCGAAACGTGACGGAAGCCATTCGGTCAGAGATCGCCGTGTTTTGGGAAAAGTGCTTTTTCAGCATTGACCAGCGACAGGATTTTGCATCATATTTTAGTGGTGAGTTCTGGTGTTAGAGTGAAATCCTCTTGTATTTTCGTTTTCCTTGGCTCATGCTGAGTTTATGTGTTTAGAGGATTTTAATGAGGAGCTGTTGGCTCTGCACGATGCTGAGATTCAGCGCCTAAAGCAACATTATGAGGATCACAAAGAACTCTTCCAGGGAGTCCAGAAGTGGGAAGAAAGTTGGAGGCTCTTCTTAGAACTTGAAGTAAGTTTGAAAAAGGTTAAAGTTTTTATCTGGTTTCTATTGATGAGAACAGAGATTAGAGAATAGCTTAGCTTTAGCCTAGCATCACTTGCTAGCATAGTACAGAATTAGCAGCAGATGTAAAACAGTGTAGGATTACCTAGCATCATTTGCTAGCATTATTATAGTAGCAAACATAGCATAGCATCAAAATAGCTCAGAATAACAGGGCTTCTCTTCCTAGCATCATAGGGCAGCATCATAATGACAAAGGTAGCATAACTCAAAACAGCGTACCGTAGCATTACATAGCATCATTTGCTAATATTATAATAGCATACAGAATAGCTATTTTAGCGTAGTATTACCTAGAGGATATATTTATGCACAGCTTCCATCTCACAACGCTACACAACCAATATCTTTACTTTAATGTGGATTTCTCTGTCATTTGTAGAAGAAAGCCACAGATCCAACACGGTTCGCCAACAGGGGAGGAAATCTTCTTAAAGAGGAGAAACAAAGGTCAGAGCTTCAGAAAAACCTCCCCAAGGTAAGAAATGACGTCAGGAATTATGCGAAATATGTGAAATCTGACGAGCATTAATACAGCAGTGTGTGTTTTGTGTTTCAAGCTGGAAAAGAAACTGAAAGCCCAGATAGATGTGTGGGAGGAGGAGCAGGGCCGGGAGTTCCTGGTGAACGGCCAGATGTTCCTGCAGTACGTGGCGGAGCAGTGGGAGCTGCACCGCATCGAGAAGGAAAAGGAGAAACTCGAGAGGGTGAGGAAGGTTTCATCGAAGCTTTGGTACGAGTTTCAGAAGTGCATTAACTCTTCCTGCTGATCAAATCCTTCCAGCACCTAAAGAAGAGCAAACAGACTGAGGAGGACATGCTGTACGGAACCGTCCGGACCCCGGCCAAGCGGAGGTTCCTGGGCACCACCACGCCCAATAAGTCCAGAAAGGTTAGAACCCCACTTCTTTAAAACCTGAAGCCCGATCAGCACTAACATCTGTCCGCCTCCCTCTGCCAGCTGAACGCCACCTCCAGCATGTCCAGTGGGGCCTCCAACAGCACCATGCGCTCCGCTCACTGCGGAACCGTCTGTCGCTCGCCCGTGCCTCGCTTCCCTCTCTCTGCTAACAAGGTCAGGCTAACACATCAGCTGCATGTTAACCTGCCAGCTAATCAGTCACTATATTATAAAATATTTTAATCAGACTTCTTCTGATGAGACTGAATTAACAAGCTTATAGAATTTAAATGTTTTTTGTTGGGTTTTTTCTGCTCCGTTACTGTAAAACATGTAAATCTTGTCAAGTATTTGTGGTCTAGTTTCTAATGCAAATATCTTAATTTTGGCTTTTTTCAAGCATATTAACTTACAAGTAACTTTTCTGCAACATAAAAGTTTGATTTAAATAAGCAATTTCTTAATATTGATTAAAAAAGAACAAGTTCCCCTGCAAATGATTTCATTTACAACATGGGAAAATGTTTTACTATAAGTGAAACATTTCATCAATATTAAGGAATCTTTGACTAGCTCCATATCTTGCTGAAAAGTTACTCCTAAGTTAGTTTTGTCTTATTTTTAGTGAACTAAGATATTTGCACTAGAAACTGGTTCAAACTTGGTAAAATTTGTAGTGTTTACATATCTGAATTAGTAAAGATGAAGTCCTTTTATGTGATTTATATTCAGATTGCATCATGTTTATTTAATTTGCCACATTATGACTTAATTTTGAGCTTCATGGTCGGATTCTGTTTTTTAACTTTAGATCCACTTCGTGGATTTAAACCCTGGGTTTAGACCTAAACGGGTCAAAACAAAGGGGTATAAACATCTTAGTACATTAAAAGAAAAATGAGTTTAAAGTTCACATATTGCATTTTAAGGAATCTGTCATGATTTGCAAAATCTTGTTGTTGGTTTTGAATTGAAGCTGATTAAAGTTGGTTCACATGAAAAAACGTATGAAAATGAATTTGGCCACACAGACAAATCAGAGGCCATGTTCAGTACTGTTCTATTTTTTATTATTATTATTTGTGCTTCATATAGAGGAAAAAACACGAAGGTTTCTTAGATCAACATTTCCACCTGAAATGTCCAGAATGAGACAAACGGCAGTTTGTTTCTCTAGAAATGCAGGAACTGTGTAACTGGATGTGTCCGTCTCCAGACTCCAGCAGCCCGGACGCCGGGCGGCAGCAAGCCCCCCCACCCCAGGACTCAGGACTGCAACAAGGAGAACGAGGCCCAGGCCAAGGGGACCCCTGTGAGTGGTGCGTTGCAGACCCCACAGCGTAACTTCAGCATGGCTTCTGTAGCCAGCACGTACTCAGAGTTTGTGGTAAATTAAACTTTTCTCTCTAACATATCTCCTCCCTCTGTTTCTTCATTTGCCTCGCTGCAGTTTCCTTTAGCTTGTTGGGAGAAGTGGTGATTAATGATGTTAAACTGTGTTTTGAGGGACTTGGTCCAAACTGAATCAGTTCATTCCAAGTCTGTTGGGAATCCTGAAACCCCTCAAAGCTCTAACTAATCCCTGTTTAACTGCATGCTTCAGATTAAAACACATCTCCTCCCTGCTTGTGGTTCGGGCCCTGAAAGAAGCAGGAAGAGTTTAACTTTGGTGAAGCACAAACATTATAAACATGAATTAGCAGGAACTGATGCAAAATGGTGTAATTATATAATTCAGTTTATTTTTATAGCTCTAGTTCACAATAAATGTCGTCTTAAAGCTCTCTTCAAAAAATGTTTATTTCAGTTCGATCTTGCATATAAGCCAATTAATCCCAGTTATCAAATAGAATATTTAATGAAGCTTATTGTTCAAAGTAGTTTAAAAAGGTTCTAAAGAACCCAGCAGATTGGACTAGCATATAGCGACAGTAATGAATCCCCAGCATCGTTGTTGACTTTGCAGCAGCAATCCTTCATACCGAGCATGCATACAGCGACAGTGGAGAGGAAAAACTCCCCTTTAACAGGAAGAAACCTCCAGCAGAACCAGAACCTGATTCAGCAGCCATCTGACAAAACCAACTAGAGGGTTGAGAAGACAGAGCAGATTCACCGAAACCAGATGAACTGATGTAGGATCATTGATGAAAAGTAAAATGTTGATCCTGGAGCATCAACATTATCTCAGCAGAACCTCAGACTGAATGTAGCTTCAATGGAGAGAAAATAACTGAGTTGAAATAACAGCTAATGATGCAAATTGGAGAGCAGTAGGAGAAAGTAGCAGAGTGATGCGGAGCGGTCGGTGTCCTGCAGCAGTCGAAGTTTATGGCAGCATAACTACACAGAGAGAGCAGGACAACACAACATAATTCAGTTTGATGTGAACCAGTTCAAATGGTGACTTCAAGAACATTTAAAGGGGCAGTATCATGTAAAATCAACCCTTTTTGAGCTTTATATCATGTTATAATGTTATTCCCTCATTAAAAACATACCTGGATTGTTGCTTTGCTTCTTTCATGCATGTTTGAGGAATCCTTGAATCTCCCATGGGAACCAATAAATGCCAAGTTTCAAATCTCCACCTTCTGTAAATCTCTGCCCCAAAGCTTCAGTATCTAACTGAGCTTCCCTTCCCCACTCAGCTCCTCCAGACTAGCGGCAGCAACAATTAGCAAACACCTGGTGAAACTGTTAAAGGGGGGTTCATGGAGAAAAGCTGTTGTGATGACTTCTTGAAGGCTCAGTTTCAGAAAGAGCAGGAGCTTCTTAAAGAGACAGAGGCCCAATTTCAGGGGGTTAAATTGCAAAGTTACATTTCTTTTAAGGCATGTTTCATAACACCTGGAGGTAACCGTTATTTGAATGGCACTGTGTGGCTGGAAGAGTCCTGGCCCTTTAAATGATTTTTGAGCAGCAGCTACATGTTTTCTTACAGCTGCTTTGCTTCTAAACATCTGCTGTCTTCACTCTGACGTTCTGACGCCTGCTGCTGTTTTCCACAGCGAGATCTGTCCAAGGCCTCCAACCCCACGATCCAGCACAACGTCCTGAACTCCACCACCACCAACCGCTGACCCTCCCACTCTGAGGGGCACAAATCCTCAAATAAACACAAAACCTGCTCTGGGACGGAGGAGGGTCACTACTGTTCACTGCTTCTAGCTTTTATGGATAAATGAAGGTATTTATATTCAGTGGAAAGTGGGGGAGGAAGATGTTGGAAATTGAAGGTGCTGCCTTTAGAAATGAAAATATAAATGAACACTATCTTTGTTCTTAGACGTCTACGGCGGTATATTAGGGCAATTATAAATAGGAGGGGGAAAGTACATTTGCCAAAAACTCAGAAATTTTCTATAAAAAACTTGGAAATTTCTGAGGTTTTTTCTTCTCAATTTTCTGAGATTTTATCTCAAAATTTGACTTTCTTTCTAGCAAATTTTCAACTTTTCCAACTCAGATTTTTATTTTATTTTTTCTGGAAAATTTGCGACCGTCGTAGATGTCTGTCAGTTATTTAGATGTATAAAGTATTTTCTATTTTAAACTGCACAATTTTTCATATTATTTAGATGAACTAGCATTAAGCTTTCTGATATTGCAGACAGGAGTTACAGTCCAAATGTATTATAAATGCTGTGCACTTTTTGTTGAATGTTTTGCAACCTGTATAATTTTGTGCTCACACTGTTCTTTTTCTCCAAATCAGTTTCTGTACTTGTATCCGTTTATGTGTATATCTACTCTTTCCTGATAATTTTAGGCCATTAACACTGTTGATGCAGCACAGAAATTAACTCTTATGGCTTCAGTATCATGGCTGGTTTGGAAAACGTTTGTCAAAATATAATAAATGCTTTTTTCAATAAATGAGTTGTCAGTTTTTATAGATTTGTGAACTGAAGCATCATCTCACCTCCCACCGGTTCTGGAGGAAAGAGCTAAGAAACTGTCAGGTCAGGCTCTCAGCTGGGACTTTTCACAAATTTTGCTTAAAAATATTTTTTTTGCCTTCTTGTACATTTTTTTTTTTTTAGAAAATGGAAATAACTGATCAAACAGTTTAGTCTGATTTATTGCCAGAAGTTTCTTTTTTGTAGAATGCATGTAAGTTTAACTGCAGGTTTGGACTTTCATGTTAATGTGCATTGATCTAAGTTATTCCACTTCATCTTTAGATGTATGTTTATTGCGGTCCTTTTGAATCTAAAGTCTTTTGCAGCTTGTAGCGCACGTTTCAAACTCAGCCCGGGTGTGAAATCCGATCCACCAAAAGCAAAGAAAAAGATAAATGCAATGCTAAATCAAAAATAAACTGAATAATTTAGTTCAGAGATGTCTAAATATTCAAGATAAAAATATTTACAGATCATGAACATTAAATTGTTCTTAAATTTATTAAAAGTGCAAAAAACAATTTTGCAACTTTTTTTTTTGCTTTACTTGCTCAATAAAATTAAAAACATTTCATCAGAGACACAAAATCTTTAGAAGTTTTTATTGCAGATCTTGGAATGTAAAAATTGTTCCTTTTTTTTAAATCTAAGTTTTTATTTTTATTCTTTCTGTAATAAGAACAGCATGTAGATCAAATGATCTTTAAACACTCTTGCTTTATTTACCCAAATCTGCATTTAAGCAAAAGTAACTAAATACATTTGATTGGTCGTATTTTTAAAAGATCAAAAATGTTAAAAAGCTGAAATGAGTTTTTTTCTCTTTCAAATATTTTTAAGTAATCTGTTTATTTTAAAAGGTTTAACTCCGGAAGTCGAAGAGAACACCGGAGGGTTACCGGAAATAAACACGCAGCTGTGTCACACTCCATGTGTCCGGGCTGCAGTTCTAACGGACAGAAGGAACCGGACTTTCATGGTGCAGTAATGCAGAGTAGACCGTGTTGAGAGGCTGTTCTTCAGAGCTCCACCATGTCCGCAGCGTTGGCCAGGCTGCTCTTCTACCCGACTCTAGCCTACAATGTGGTCCTGGAGAAGGTTTCCTCCAGGAGGTGGTTCGACCGGGTGGACGAGACGGTCATCCTGGGGGCGCTGCCGTTCAGGTCCATGACCAAACAGGTCAGAACACCGATGAGCAAAACTATAAAATGTAGCTGCATACGTTCAATAGTAAACTCACATTTCTAGATTAATTGCAGGGATTCAGATTCCAGCAGATGAATATGTTGTTTGTTGCGTTGCAGCTGGTGGACACAGAGAATGTCCGGGGAGTTGTCACCATGAATGAAACGTATGAAACCAAATATTTCTGCAACTCGGCCGAGGTGAGTGGGATTACAGCCTGTTACTAAAAACATTTCTGTGCTTTATAAATCAAAGCCCTGAATCAGCCTGAGAACTGACTTCTGTATTTAAGGTTAAAAATGTTTCGTTGGTGAGGCGCGGAGTGTAAGGATCTGCTGTTTGGGAGCAGGAGTGGCGAGCTGCAGGCGTGGATCAGCTGAGGCTGAGCACCGTGGACCTGACCGGAGTACCCACCCTGCACAACCTCCATCAGGGGGTGGAGTTCGCCCTGGAGCACAGGCGGCAGGGGACCAGCGTCTACGTCCACTGCAAGGCAGGGCGTTCCCGCAGCGCCACGCTGGTCGCTGCGTACCTCATCCGGGTCAGTACGAAACATCAGAGAAATATTATCTTTAACTCTAGATGACAGAGGCAGGAAAATACAAACCAATTACACAAATGTTACGAAACAGCCTCTTTCCCAGTTTGAAGTGCAGTTGTGTTAACTTGACCTTTTATGCTTCTTTAAACAGGTGGGTATTAATCTGTCGGCTAAACAAAACATGTTCATTATATTGTTCTTGGATAGTGAGATTTTAGTCTGCTCAGTTCTGTCTGTGTTGAGCTCCTTTCAGAATGAGCTGTTTTAGGGCATCGGTCACTTTAAATCCAAATTTAAATGACAATGGCTGCAAACAGATGTGCAATTATACAACCATTAGTAGAGCCTCCTGCTTAACAAACAATGCAGCAAATGGTTTCTGGATGGTAGGTCACAACAAACAGATACTTTACCAGCAGATACAACAGTAAAACCAGCTGATCAAATGTGCTAAAGCTTAGCATGGGTTGCTAGGCAACAGCGACTGAACAATCAAAAGGTTTTTGGCACCGCTCATTTTCCAGACATCAAAAAACATATATATATAATTTTTTTAATGGATGAGTGTTTGTTTGGAGAGGGGCTGTTTTAGAAGCAGTAAAATTATAAAAACATTCAAAAAAATGAGTTTTACATAATGGATCTCCTTTAAGCAGAAATATGATGTTGCATCCAGATGCACATAAAAATATGACTGCCTTCTGTCCTGTAGTTCATACATTTCTTCCCATCAAGTCAGGAGAGTTTCTTCAGCTTGTGGTCTGTAGGATGCAGCCAGAATAAAAATATTTCAGAATCTGTAAACGTCTGAGGTGTTTTTTCTCCTGACAGCTCCACAGCTGGACTCCAGAAGAAGCCTGCCAGCGGCTGGCGTCCATCAGGCCGCACATCCTGGTGCGCTCGGCTCAGCTGGAGATGCTCAGGAAATACTACCAGGACGTGTGTGGAGCTTCCAGCTGAGAGAACGGCCTGCCAGCGGGTCAAACATTCACATTCAGGATGAAAACTGGACAGAGAGAATGTGTTGCTGTTTTCACACAATCTGAAAGTCCTGTATTTTCACCTGTTTTTGCATTTTTCTTAACGTCAGGTTTTTGTGGGTTTACATGACGATTAAAATTACAATTCTGTTTTGTGACTCATTTGCTTTTTACTTTCAACTAAAAAGTGGAACAATACTACGGACAGTGGAATTGGTAATTTACTGCAGCAGATACTTCACACCCTGGAAAAGTTTTATTTTATTATATTTGTTAAAAGTTTTCAAAATAAAGCAGATGAAGGCTAATAAATATTTGTAACCAAAGTACTGACCTCTGTTTTTTGTTGTGGGCATTTAATGCTTAACTTGGAAAACTGACCAGTAAAACCTTTTTAAAATGCATATTCAAACCACAATATTCCTTAAAATGAGCACATTGCTTCATCAGAGCCACGTTGTTTCATCGGATTGTCTGAGAACAGATTCAAGGTTTAAACAACTCATATAACTAGTTGATTTATTATGAAACTTGATGAGAGTAATTTAATATTTTTCCTGCAACAATTTACACTGTAAGAGACATTATTTAAAGTTTTGCACTTATGCATTTCAAACATCTTCTCAAGTGATTTCACCTTTAGTGGATTCAAAACCAACTAATTTCAAGCACTTAAGTTTGCTTTGAATCCAAAATTGGATGAAACATATTGTACGTCTGCTTTTATTCATTCAAAATTACAGAATAGTATTTGAACAATATTTTGTTTTTGTCCTTTAGGTTCATGTGTTTTATATTTTAAGGTGACTGTGTGGAAAAGGAAAACACCTGGTCCCACCTTAAATTTCACATAGATTGAAGTGAGATTTCTTGTTTCTGCAAAAGCTTTGCTGATTAATTTCTGGGATGGCTACTTCTTACTTTATTTGCACAAAATATATTAAAGTTCTTCTAGTCTTAGTTGAGTACAATTTCTGTTTCCTCTACCCACTTGTTTATGAATTGTATTTCACTTGCCTGCGTTTCCTCCTCCCGGCCCTGAGGGGGCAGTCTGTTTCTGCAACGGGCAGCAGCAGAGTGTAAACATGGCGGCGTCGCTAGTCAGGTTTGTCCGTGGAGGTTTCGGACGGAGCTTTAATCGTAAGTTGACTTCAGAACTGCTTTATGAACAGAGTCTGTGTGCTGCAGTTATTTCCACCAGGCTACATTATTTAATGTGTTAATTTAACTGCCAAATTTTGTTTGTAACCGCTAAATCTGCGACTGACCTTCAATCTAGCTAACGCCGTCTAACGAGATATTTGTAGCAGAGTGTGCAGACACATCAGTAGGGCATATTTACAGGTTTTAAGTGGTATCGGTGTTGTGGTTTGATTTCCCCCTCCTCTTCCTTCAGTCGCCCGGACTTCTTGCCTCCTGCCGCAGCAGATCAGACCGCAGAGCTCCAGCACTGAGACCAGCCGTGAGCAGCAACACAACGATGCAAAACACAAAGCCTGACTGCGACATGAACTCTGACTGAGACACACATAACACTTGAGTTTAGTTTATTTACTGGTACAATACCTCTAAGTTTTGGTTAATAAATTCGTTTCGGCTATTTTTATACAGTTTTTATTCAGTTCCAGTTCACACCGTCATCGCAACACAGATTCAAAATACCAAAGCAACAACACAACAACATTTTGGGTCTAGTTTCTAGTGCAGATCTGTTTGTACAGCTGAAATAAAACTGAGCTAAGTTTTATTTCAAGTAAATTGTCAGCAAAATATAAGAGCTCGGTTCAGGCCAGCCATTCTTGAATATTAATATAAAAAGCATCAGTTTCACTGGCAGATTTTTTCACTTATAACACGGAAAAAATTCATGTTATAAGTGAAATAATCTGCCATTGGAACCTGTATTTTTCATCTATATTAAGAAATGATGTACTTGAAACAAGACCCTATAACTTGCTAAAAATGTTACTTGCAAGTTAGTTTTGTCAAGTGAACTTCTAGTTTCGCCACTAGAAACTAAACCAGAAATATAAGATTTAGTTTTTTTACGGTGAAACTGCAGGTTTGTATCTGGATATGAAATCCAAATAATTCCAATCTCAGAGAGATTCAGGTCAGAATCCAGCGGTAGAAGTAGATGAAGAACGTTCCAGCAGATTTATCACCTCTGCTTCTGTTTGTCTCAGTTTGATGATTCTGCTTGGATGAATAAAAAAACTCAGGTTTCGAAAAGCTGGTTGAGTCCAGCTTAGATGTTTCTAAGATTGAAACTAAAGATGCTAAACCAGCAATAAGTCGTCACAGACGTTTTGCTGTAACTTATCCAACATTAACCAGAAGGTTTTTCTCATCTGTGTGTGAGCAGCCACAGTCAGGCCTAAGGATGCCGTCACCCACAACCAGCTGGCGGCGTTCGGAGAATACGTGGCTGAAATGATGCCGAAATACGTCCAGCAGGTCCAGGTGAGTCCGGTCTCATCACACAGCTCCTTCCATCGTCAACCACCTGGATTTGTGATTAACAGGCCACAGATTCACTCAGAACGCTGCAGGTTTTAAATTGATTCATAAAAGCAATGAATGAAAAAGTTTTTCTTTGTTTTTTTTTTTTGCTGCTTTAGGTGACGTGTTTCAACGAGCTGGAGGTGATGATCCATCCAGATGGGATCGTCCCGATGCTGACCTTCCTCAGAGACCACACCAATGCTCAGTTCAGGAACATGATCGACCTCACCGCTGTGGACGTCCCGTCACGGCAGAACCGCTTCGAGGTAGCCGCTCACCCACACACACTTCACACCACTGAGATGAACTGCAGTTCATCTGAATGGAATGAAAAACATTGCAGCAGGAAAGGCTTGCTGTGTGAGACTAAGAGAGATGAGAGGAACAGGTGGACAGAAGGTAAAGAGTGGAGAAGAGACAAAACTGGCAGCTGCTTTATTTTAATGAGATTTTTTGTGTTGCGGCTCCTAAATTGTTATTTTAAAGTTTTAAACCTGCAGTTGGTTTCACTCACCCTTTTTATAAATAAATATGCAGGTTTTCTGTCATTTGGTGTTGATTCTGCAAAGTTGAACAATATGACACTGAATTATGTATAAAATGCAGTATGAATTATTCTTTATAGAGCTGGAAAAAAATGTTCTGATTTCAGAAGAATTTGGTTTTTCTTTTAGATAAAACATTCATTCCAGGTTATATTTATTGAGAATCTGTGGAAAGATTCAGATTTTTAGATATGTGAAGGTTTATTTACAGACTGCATGATGCTGACAGGAGTCTGTGAACTTTTAATGGTTTATTTAAAGTAGTGTGTTTCACCGCTTTGTGCTCCTGCAGTGATCTGAGCCTTGACTTCTGAAAGGTCGTTAGGCAGAGGTTAAAGGGCAATGAATCACATTCCTGTTGCTTAGAGACCTGGCATGACTGTAGGTCACTCTGCTTGTTTGACCAAATGCAGTTTTTTACAGATTGTGTACAACCTGCTGTCTCTGCACTACAACTCCCGTATTCGCGTGAAGACGTACACGGACGAGCTGACGCCGGTGGACTCCGCCGTTTCCGTCCACAAGGCCGCCAACTGGTACGAGAGGGAGGTGAGTCACCGCGGCATCAGTGACGCTGCAGCTGTGGAGCCGGGTCGACAGCACTGACTGGGTCTGTGTGCGGAAACAGGTGTGGGACATGTACGGCGTGTTCTTCGCCAACCACCCCGACCTCCGGCGCATCCTGACCGACTACGGCTTCGAGGGTCACCCCTTCAGGAAGGACTTCCCTCTGTCCGGATACGTAGAGGTCAGTTCTGCCATCAGCACTTAATTTCACTTTATATTTTTTACATAATAGGTAAAGTGTTGCTTACAACAAGAAAAACAACAGAGCCAAGCAAACGCTAAGGACTTCAGAGTCCGGTTCCAGAGTCCGGTTGGTTTGAATACAAAATCACATCAAAACCCTACAAACCTCCGTCTTGGTTTGGGTGAAGGGAACTCTGAATGCTTATGTGAACACAATGTGGCTCCAGAAGCAGGAAGTGGACTATAACACACGGCATTCTGGGTAAATACAATCAAAACAAACAGGATGGTCTAGCTTTAGCGGGCGAAATGATTCTTAGTCTTTTAAAAATCCTACCACTGCTAAAATCTGCCACCATTTCTTGAAGAAGGAAGTTGGGCTTCTTCAGAGGGTTTTGTGTCGTTCCCATCTTCGAAGCTTTTCAGTTCCTGTTCTAATAGACTTGGTCTCCTAATGTTTGCATGTTTGATTATTTTTCTGCACATCTATGGTTCTGTTGGCATCGTTGACCTCCAGGGACATGAAAGCAAAGTTAATCCCACCAACAACGATGGTCGCTGCAGAGTCGTTTCCAGGAAGCGCTCATAAACGCCACATGCTCTGTAAAATAAATGTTAGGATGATTTTCAGGAACTTTTCCGTCTCGTCCTTTGCAGGTGCGCTACGACGACGAGCTGAAGCGGGTGGTGGCGGAGCCCGTGGAGCTGGCGCAGGAGTTCAGGAAGTTCGACCTGAACACGCCCTGGGAAGTGTTCCCGGCGTACCGGGAGCCCAAAGAGGCCCTGCCCAAACTGGAGGCCCCGGCCCCCGAGAAGAAGTGACGCCTCCTCTGCTCACTAGATCCATCAGTTTTCTGTTTGACGAACCCGTCAGGAATATTTATGTAAATAAAAGCTCCTAATAAAACCACACTGACCCTGTTTATGGTGCTTTGGGTTCTTCTTGCTGCAGATCCAGAGATGAAAAACTTGGTTTAGTAGAAATGTTTTTATTTCCTCTCCTTGGTGAAACTCAGCAGTGGATGTTTAATTTGTGTTTGGTCAGAAGTTTACATCCTTTAATCTTCACAAAAAATGTTCTTTTTATATATATATTTGAACTGTTTTTCAAGGGTGAAATGATTATGATCATTGTCCCGTCTTAAACGATTATTGATCACAAAAATCAGGTCCTTATGTCTGAATTTACTGTGAATTTTCTCAGATTTTTCCTCAAATTATGAACTCAAGCTCATCTACATTGCCTGCATTTTCGCCTCAGAAAATGCAGGCAATAATGCTTAATAGGCATAATAATGATTCTTATTATTAATGCTTAATAATGAGCATTATTTTTAATATTTATTACTAAATAACATTATCAATAATATTAATAATAAATAATATTGCAACGATTATTTGTAATAATAAGTAGTGCAAATAATATTTATTATTATTATTTATAAGTAAATAATAAATAACATTTGTTTTTTGGGACCAAAAAACATTTTAACATAAACAAAAAATAAATATTAATATAATAAAATAAGTGACATTCACTGCTTTCATTCATAAAGTTATTAAAGGAAAGCAGCAGGTTGAATCTTTTCCTACCATCAGTTCTGAGTTGCAGCTGTTTCCAGATTCAAAAGTAATTTAAATAAAATAAATAGTAAAATAACTTTTATTTTACCAGGATAAAAATATATTTTTCAAGGGAGTCCTGGCCAAGAAGCAGCAACAAGTAAACTAAATATAACTGTTTACATGCACTAATTGTAAAGCTGCAGTTTGGTGAAAGCTAAAGCTTAAAGTTTGGAATAAAGAAAATAATAGTCTTAAATGATAAAATAAATACAGTTTAACATTTATTTGGTAAACTTCATTATTTTACCTATTTTTCTGTATTTGTCTTAAAATTTCCCCTGCATGATGTAACGTTTCCATTTCTATTATTATTATAATGTCATAAAATACAAATAATTTTATTGCTACTTATTTACTTCTGGATTTAAAAGCAATGCAGAAAAATCACATGAACAGCAGGTGGCGCTGCAGAATAAGAGCAGGTCAGTCAAGCTGTTTGTCCTCTTTCGTTTATTTCAACGAACGTTTTTTTGTTGCATTCACTTTACATGTAAAAATCCGTTTAACATTTCAGTTGGAGGCAGACTACAGACAGCAAGAGTCAAAATATCATCCAGGGGTTTTCTGACAAAACTGTTTCGAAAACTGTAGAAATTGGAACTGAACCACGTTTTGACTCATATCTGAATATTAAATATATATTTTACCTAAAGCATCAGAAACAGGGACTCTACACATGACACACACTGCAGGCATCTGCAACGGCTGAAGCTGGACATGCGATCATGAGAAAGCATTTCTCTTCAGATGGTTTGTTTTCAGTTACATGCATGCATAACACAAGTCTGAGCGCTGCGCACGCCAGGGGTTCTGGATGGGTCTGGGAGGTTCTGGAGAGGTACTGCAAAGACTGAAGGGTTCTGCAGCGGTTCTAGGTTGTTCTGGAGAGATTCTGAAGGGTTCTGTAGTGTTCTAGATTATTTTGTAGGCTTGGAGAGTTTTGGAAAGATTCTAGATGGGTTCTAGAGGGCTCTTAGGGGTTCTGGTAGGTTCTGGATACATTCTTGAGAGGGTCTGGAGGGGTTCTGAAGGGTTTTGGATGGTTCTGGAGGGTTGTGGACAGAACAAACGTGGTTTCCTGAGCTGCATCGGGCCGGCTGAATCAATCTCACGCTGAGGCTGAGATGGAGAGTTTTCTCCTGAGACTAAAGCAGAAACTCAGAGTTTTCTGCCAGAGAAAAATAACCACAAGTTTGTTTACTGAAAGTTGATGCCGACTTAAAGCTTTGGAAATCAGCAATTAGTGAGACTGGAAAATTCCTATTTTCAGGTTTATCTCCAGACGTAAAGATGTTTTCATGTGCAGTCCACTCCCTCTGTCCAATGCATCCAGAGGAAATGAATCTCTGGTTTTGCTTGGCTGAAGTTTTCCTGCCTTTGCCGTTTCTAACAGGAATCACAGCAAGCACTTTTTTTCCATCCTATTTGGAAATGGTGTTTCATTTAAAACTGGGTGAGATTTGCATATCAAGCAAACATACATTTTCGAACAGTTTCCTGCAGATCTGTGGAACGCTCTCGCAACATGCTGATTCCGAACTCCAACTCATTTTTCTTTTGCCAAATACTGACTGACTGGAGTAAAGTCAGAGCTTTGCATCTCATAAAATTTCCACCAGTTGCTTCTCATAAATTTTCCACCAGTGTAATAAAAACATCTAAACGTTCAACAAAACTGAAGTTGAACCCCCGGGGTCCTGCAGACGACAGGGTTGTTTGATAAGGAAGGGTTCATGACAGTTTGAACTGTTGAATCTTATTCCCAGCGGTGTGAAATTAGATATGCACATCACTGCAGCCTGGGAGAAGCAATTCAATTTTCCCCACAGTGGGCTCTATCTGAAGACGTGAAATAAATGCTGCTAGAATTAGAAATCAAATTATGTCCCAGATCCCCGCAGGCTCGGAGGAGGCATGTGGTCAACAGTTACGGAGTCGTGCTCTTCTTCCAAATCTGTGTCAGTTCTGCCCTGGGATCCTTCGCTCCACCAAGAGACAACATCGAGCTCCCAAATATTGGAAAGAAAACACTCATTTTGACACAAAAACCAACACAGCTCACAGTAATTTACATGCGGTTAATGACAAAACAAGTAAAGAGACGTCTTACTTACAAGCAGAAACACCAAAGGTTTGACAGGAATCAGCAGCACTTCAAGGAATATTTCAGTAGGATGAAAATTCAGATTATTGGCCTTTATCAAACCACTGAAGGTAAAACCGAATTACTTTGCAGAAATGATCCGATCAAATGGGCATTTATGAACGTCCAACTCTTTGGTATATTTATTTCACATGATTTCATCCTTGGACTTCTGAGAGAAATGCTTTATTTTTACAGCATTTTTATGATTCAACCAAACTTGTCATTTAACATTAGTTTAGTTTAAAGTTTTCGCCTTAAGTCCACATTAGAAGCTTTTAAAATAAGCTCTACTTTATATTTTGTTGTACAGTTGTGGATAAACTCTGTAACAATTAAGCATATCAAATGGTCATTTTAGTGTCACTTAAATTTACTAGGAATTTCAAGACTCCATTTTTGGTTTTATTTGATAGTTATTATTGATCCATTATAGAAAACTGCACCCAGATTGGTTTCAGTTTGTATTTAATCTGATTGGACCGACTAATTTCATCAGAATTATTTATCTGGTCAAGTGCAGATAAATGATATTTGTACTAACTAACTAGTGGTGGGCACCTTCTGCTAATCGGCTAATAGCACAGCTAATGTTTCATTTAGCACTTTTGGTAACTTTGAAAACCTTTAGTGCTTTTCCCCTAAATTCATTTGTCCACATAGATTCTAAAGCAATAATTTACTTTGCTTTAGAAGTAAATTATTGCTTCTAAAGCAATAATTTAGAAGTGCTACTGTGTTGGTGTAGCACTTCAGCAATAGCAGAAGGGTTATGATTAGCGCTGTAGGGTTAGCACAGCTAACATTTTAGCTAGCAGTGCCCACCGCTAATGCTAACACTTTCTCTTGATCTCATTGAAGTTATGCTAGCAGGTTATTTTGAAGTGGGGCTAAGTTTGATTTCATTACTTTTTCAACCTTTGTGCGTGATCAACTTTCATTATAGAGTGAAATATTCACACTCAAGTGAGACGGACTCCTGGCATGGGAAGCCATTAGCTATAAACTAAATAGATTTTCTCTGAGGTTCTGAGTCCAAAACTCCTGTGACTTTGAGCAGGAATTATTCCTGGTTCCCTCTGTGACTTTCACTGCAAAAACACAAAATCTTACCAAGTAGTTTTGCCCGGATTCTAGTGCAAATATCTTAGTACAGTTGAATTAAGACAAAATTAATTTGCAGGTAATTTTTCAACAAGATATAGGAGATTGTTGTAGGTCCATAATTCAATAATATTGCTAAAAAACAAAAAGTGCAACTTATGGGTTAAATGTCTTGTTTAAAGTGAAATAATAAACCAGAACATTTTCATCAACATTAGAAAATAATATTCTTTTGCTGTCTGCTTGAGGACATTTGTCATGAACTTAAGTGTACATTACATTGTAGCAGCTGCCTAAACAGACAACAAATACACAATTCATATAAGCAGTTGTGGACTACAGCAGTTATTTCACACCTGCATGGCCTCAGCATGTCGTCTCTTTAAGATTGTGATTCCAAATTTTGATGGAAAAAGTATATAAAATGGTTCCATTTTAATTTTTGGAATTCCACATACAGGGAATTATTCCACATAATAAGCTACCAATTTTGCTGAAAAGCTACTTGCAAGTTAGTTGTGACTTATTTCAAGTGCAATAAGAGACCAGACCAAAACCTGTTGGTAAGATGTTGTGTTTTCGTGCTGTGAACATGAATCACCCAGGATGCTCAGTCATTTTTGCCACCCAGCTGTAGTTAGGGCGTCTTGGCGGCTTCTGATTGGCTGGTGGTGGCAGTGGGGGAGCTGGGGCTGACGTCGGGGTAAACCAGGAAACCGGTGAAGGTGATGTACTTGGCGTGGTTGCTGTAGGCTCCGAATCCGTCTCTCTGGTGGGAGTAGAGCCAGACGACGTCGCCTGATTTCAGCGCCAGCATCAGGCTCTGGCTCTGCAGGGCCTTCTCGCCCTGGCTGTCGTCGTAGATCATTGCCTGCACCTCCAGGCGGTTCTTCATCAGCTTCACGGACAGCGTCTTCTGGGGCAGCTTGCCCACGTTGAAGGAGAAGTAGTACGCCCCCGGCACGCGGCAGGTGAACATGCCCTTCGTCACGTTGAAATCCTCGCCTATGTTGACGAAAGCCGTGTCGAAACTGATCGGCCGGTGCTGCGGGACGCCCACCTGGTCGATTCCCAGGATGCTTTGGGTGCGGCCCACGGAGAAGGCGGATCTCCCGTCGTCCTCTTCGTCATCATACTCCTGGCCGTCCTCCATCTCCTGCTCCTTCTCTGCGTCTCCTGGCCTGGACTTGGTGTCCTCTGTGTCCTGCTGAGGGTTGTAGGTGGGCTGGTGCTGGTGGTGGTGGGTCTGGTAGCTGTATGTGTCGGGGTAGATCAGGTAGCCATTAAAGGTGGTGTAGTGCCCGGTGTTGCTGTAGAGCGCGTAGCGGGGGTCGCCATGGAGACGGAGCCAGACAGTGTCCCCAAACTCCAGCTGCAGCATGACGCTCTGGCTCTGCACCTGAGGATTTCAGCAGATGGTATTATCACAGCTGGGGAGGCAAATCCAGAAACATGATCCAATCACAGAGGGATAAGCTTCTATGACTCATTGGTTCCTGTACACACAGAGGGCTTTAGCTGAGCCCTGACATAATGGAAGATGTTCAGTATGCATTTTCCAGCCACATGTGGCATTTTATAGCACAATCAAGTAACTATGTTACCTTCAGTTGTTATAAAAACGCTCTATATGTCAAATATGACTTAAAGAAATTTGACTTTAGTATTTAACAGCTTGAAATTGGGCCTCTGTCTCTTTAGGAAGGTCCTGCTCTTGCTGACCCTCCACCTTCAGGAAGTCATCACAGCATGGCTCCTCTATAAACCCTTCAATGTTTTTACCAGAGTTTCAATGGGTAGCTCCTATGATGAGCTCAGCTGATTTACAGCTCCACCAGCTGCTAATTGCTGCTGGCTAGTCTGAAGGAGTTGAGTGGGTGAGGAGCTGAGTCTCGAAGGCGGGGCTAGATCCACCCAGGCAGTTTGCGCAGCCAAATGGTTGCCATGGAGATGAAAGGGCTTCTCAAACATGAATGAAAGAATGAAGGCCACACTCTGTGTTTTTTATGAGAGAATAACATTCTAACATAAAGTAAAGCTCAAAAAAGTCAATTTTACATGCTACTGCTCCTTATGTGACCTATTATGATTCCTTAAACAGGTTATGATAAGTTTATGGCCTATACAAAACATGTTCATTACATTGTTTTTGTTTTGCACAAAATCATCCTCAGTTAGTGAGGTTTTAGTTTGCTCAGTTCTGCCTACATTGATCTCTGTTCAGAATGAGCTGCTTTAAAGCATTTTGTCACTTTAAATCAAAGTAAGCTGCTGCTTCCTGTGTTTACACTCACACAGGAAAATGGTGAAGATGCACAATGGTACATCTTTGAAAAGTATTAGTAGAGGCTCCTGCTCAACTAACAAAAATGCAACAAGGGGTTTCTGGATGGTAAGTCAACAAAACACTTGTCTTTTCCAGCAGCCATTGTACAGTGCATGCATTGGTAAAACCAGCTGACCAAACATACTGGAGCTCAGCTTGGATTGATAGGTTTAAATTGAAAATGTGAGAAGTTTTTGGGGCTTAAATACAGTTTCTGTTTACATCTGTAACCTGAAAGTGAGCTGTATTTAAAGATCTCCAACCGACCTTCCTCTCCTCTCCGGCGTTCTCCTCGTAGACGATGGCCTGCACCTCGTTCCGGTTCTTCATCAGCATCACAGACAGGTCTTTATGGGGGAACTTCCCCACCGTGAAGGAGAAGTAGTACGCTCCGGGGATGCGGCAGCGAAACAATCCCGCCTTGGCATCGAAATCTCCACCGATGTTGACGTAAACTGTGTCAAAGGTCACGGTCATTTTCGGTCCCCCTTCCATGCTGTTAGTGCGCGACACGGAGAAGGCCGAGCGCAGCTCTGCGTTGTCCAGCAGGCGGGCCAAACCCCAGGCGCCGCCGGCCTGGCCCAGGCACAGCAGGCCAATCAGGACGCTCGAATGCAGCAGCATTTTACCTGAACAAAAGATAAACAAGAGACAGTTTATTCAGAAGAGGAGACACACGTTACAGTGTTTAGGATTCCCTAAGAGAGCTGCTTGGAGGGAGATAAGGTGTGAAAATAAATGAAGTTTTCCATTTTGATTTGGATCCCTGATTTACCTGAGGGGCTTATTTAATGAATCTCACACATCAGTCCTCTAGTCGCCTTAGAGATGCTAAATGCTTTTTGTATTTATTTGTCGTATCGTTTATTAGAGAATATTTTGTCATTACATCATTTTATGCACCAGTGCTCAACTGGGGTCATTACAGTTCAGTAGGCATGTATTGAAAACACGCCACATTTTAACCTGAAGACATTTCTTACACTCCTCACAGCAAGAAAACTAAATCTTATTTTATATTTTGGTCGCGTTTCTAAAGCAAATGTCTTAGTACACTTGAAATAAGACAAACCTATCCTACAACTAACTTTTCAGCGATATGGAAGCTTGTTTTAAGTCAGTTATTCCTTAATATTGATGAAAAAATACCAGTTACCCTGGCAGATAATTTCTGATATTAACCTCAAAATTTCAGAGTTTTTCTTTTTTTTTCTTTAGCAAATTTCTTACGTTTAAAACTCTGAAGTTGCAAAGTTTTTTTATTTTATTTTAGACATTTGAACTCAAAAACTGAATTGTTTTTTCTAGGAAGTTTCTGAGATCTTTTGCTCTTTATTTCTACCTACAATTGCAATAATTGACCTAATATGCTGCCATAAGCTGAAAAATTTACTTATTTCACTGATGTAAGCAGCAGCAGCAGGAAGCATCAGCATTGGCTCTAATTTCACAAGCATAACAATGACAGAAGCAGCCTGTAATGACAAATGTACTTTAGTGGATTTTAATATAAATGACAGAACAGGAAGTACGAACACGCTCATTAAAAATCAGTGAGCCGAATTAACTCATTTAACCACATGGCTCTCAGTTGAGGATGTAATTATCCGTCTCTCTCTCTCTGCCTCGTTGTGCTGCTGTGATGAAGCAACACAAAGCAGATGGGTGGAGGTGTCAGCCCCCCACCCAAACAAAGAAACAAGGATTTAGCTTATTGTGTTTTTGTGATGCTCCAGCAGAGTTCAGCCGATGCTGCAGCTTTGGTTTATCAGTCTTAATTAGCATTCTGTGTAATTTACAAAACCCTGAATGAAGCATGAGAGCGAACTACTCATTAGGCAAATTAAAAGAAAATAACATGTCAAAGAGTCATCCAGCTGTGTGTCTCATGGATGAAAAATGCAGCCAACTTGTGTGTAGATGTGAAAGTTAGCTAACTGTGCTAAGACACATTTAAATGCAACGTAATCTGAAAATATGCAAAAATTTATCTTAAGGATGCACATATCACTTGTTTACCAAGATAAGAGGACTTAATAATCATGTTAGATTGGTGATTATTATGTTTTTAAACTGCAACAAATCAAAATTTTGAATGAAGATTTTTGGAGATTCTGACTTCAGTTTGTTTGTGAGTAAAATTGTCTAAACTGTTGATCAAACTGAAAGTCTTCATGAGCCACAAAATATCAGCTCAACAGTAAATAATCTGCAATATTTTATTAAAATAAATGGTCATTACTGACGACATGGGACCTTCAAACTGCTCTAGAACTATCCAGAAAAAGAGTTTGCAGATTTGCCTTCTACAAAGAAACGAAATGTTTAAACGTAAATAGTTTAAACGTTTTTATTGCGTTGGTGTTCAACTGAATTTTATTTTTCTAATTATTTTCAGCAACAACAGCAGGATTTGTGTTGCTGCTTCTTTGAAAATATTTGTTATATTTAGTCAAATGTAAAAATACTGAGGTGAAAACCAGTCGCTGTATTTGTGTTGTACAGAATTAAAAAAATAAACCCACACATTTACTCAATAATTTCCATCTTGACTGAACAAAATAGTAAGAGGACATCCCTGATCTATTGAATTCAGAAGATTTGTATTTTTGACAAAAGCAGCAACCCAATGTTTTACAAATGGTTTTTATGTAGATTAAAATATTATTTATTAATAATATTAACACATCATATGTTGAAAGGAGTGATTATTTCTTAGTTGATATTTGTCTAAATTTTTGTATCACAAACAGCACTGGCCTTTAAGAAAATGAGGCATTTTGCTTAGGCTATAATTTATTTAAATACACAGACATAAAAGTGGATTTTCCATTAACTGCACTCATAGCAGTTCAGTTAAACATGAGATTCTTGCTGAATTGGCTGCACAATCTCTAATTTGAACGCATATACTGTGCAAAAAAGCTTTTTTGAATTTGCTCCTAATTTCCTTTCTATGCAAAAATGTCATTGGATGAAATTAGTTTTGCATGAAAAGCTAAATCACTGGATGGCGATTAAGAAACTTTTGAGTTTTGATTCCTAATATTCGCTTTTTTTGCAGATTCAGTGGGGCTAAGGAAAACCAAACTGTGATTTATATTTCATTTGAATATTTACATAAACATGCATGTTGCAGTTACAGAACAGTGAGTCATTAGCGTGATTTATCAATTGTCTGCAGCTGCCTGAGCTTGTTTGACTAGACTGTAAAACGTGTCACAAAACCGTGAAGCTTTAGTGGTTATGATTTATTATAAATGACTTTCTGCTTAATATTCTGGATCTGCTTAACATTCTCTCACATCAGCTTTTGCTATAAACTGTTAAATAATGTGTTCTGCTTTCCCTCTAATATCTCTGATCTGAACTGAAAGTATATTTTTCCTTGCCGAAGCCTTGAGTTATTTGTGCTTGAAACTAAATGCGTCTCTTGTATGGTTAAGCAAAATAAACCTCTTTAAATAGAAACTAATTACGGTTGTTAATTGCACCTACGGCACTGAGCTTCAACTGATTGTTTTTGTCTGATTAGCTGTCCCAGATCAGCAGAGGGAGAAATCCATGCAGCGCTGCAGATTCTGCCTGATAGAAAAGGTGCGGGGACACGGACGTAGCTCGTTTGCATAATGGCAGCTCGCACTAAGAAATAGTGTTTGTTTGTCTGTGTAATGGCAGCAGCTTTAACTGGCCGTGTCGACAGAACGCTCCGCAGAGAGCGTGTTGCTCCAGGTTCAAGCTGAAATGAAAGAATAGATCAAACAAACCTCTTCCATAATGAGCACCCAGGGGAGGACAGAGCAGAGCAGAGGAACGCACAAAGACACCCAAACCCCAAAAAATATACTGCAGTGGAATTTAAAACTCCCCTCCCCAGCTGAATACTTACAAAACCAGTCAAATAACTGCAAACTGGACAGTTTCCATGTTTACAGGGTTGGATTCCCATTATTAGCTGCATGTCTTCATATTGTCTCTTTTCTGTTCAGTTACTGTTCAATACAGGCAACAAGAGGCAAAAGATGCATATCTAGTAGCAAATATGTTTCAGCACCAGATAGAAAACTGTTTAGATTTTAAATGAAACGATCAATAAATCAAATGAGCTCAGCTTTATTTTCCAGTAAGTGGATCCATTCACCACAGGGAACAATCAGCTCATTTCACACTGACATTCACCTTAATCACAACAACAGATATGAACATAACCACACTGTATGAAAACTTCCCAAATAAACAATACTGGAAAGATTCTCGTTTCTCTCCCTGAAATCTGAACTGTATCTATAAATAAAGGGAAGGGAGCGGCGGATCTGTCCTCCCTGTGGACAGATCAATAACAAATGATGGAGACAACCTGAAAAGGAGGACAGCAGGAGGAAGGGAAACAAAAGACACAGAAACGGAGTGTTGATGAGAAGCCACATGAAATGCAGACTTTCCTGTGGGAAGGGATTTAATACAAACCATGAAGGTGTAAGGATGTCTGTGTGGCCTATATAACTTTATTGTGTGGGTGAAGATGTGTGTTTTTCTGTTGTTTTCTTACTGCGTAGGCTGCTTTTGGTGAGTGTGTGTGTGTGAGGAAATGCGTGTGTGTACATGGCTATTTGTGTACACCTGCGAGTTTACATTAATAACTTGTTTACCCTGAAATGTGAACATTATGTAATTTTCTAGGTTGAGGAAAATCTGCTTTCTAACCTACATGTTCATTCACGTGTCAGCAAGAAGTGTCAGAATATTGAGTTTATCATTAAATGCATCGTTGAATACAAACTGAGATCCAAAACATCTGAGACATTCTCTCTTTTTACTTTGCATTCTCACACACACACACCCACACACACCTCTTTTTATTTTAAGTTAACAAATCCTACTAATGAACAGATCTGTTTGTGCTCTGATGGGAGTTTTTTCATGAAGGAATTTGCATGCATTTTGTACCTGTGTGTGTGTGTGTGTGAACCAGGTTTTTATACCTTATGGGAACCTATTTCTGTCTACAATGTGGTTATGGGGACCGTTGCTCCTTGTGGGGACATTTTGGTCCCCATGAGGGAAATTGTTGTTTTTAGGGTATTGGTTAGGTATGTGATGGGTCGGGGTAGGGTAAAGGTTAAGGTTAAGGATTAGGCTGTAGAAATTAATGGAAGTCAATGTGAAGTCCCCGCAAGTGATGAAAACACGACTGTGTGTGTGTGTCCTTATGTTGGGCCATCTGCTGCAGGTGATAACAAACACATTAGCTCTCAAACTGAAGCACAACAGCCACCCTGCAGCTCTCACCTGCTCTGTGAGGATTTCTACTTTCTGCTAACTTTAATTCTTCTCTTGGAACATGATGTCGAGTTTCCGGCTGCTGCAGCGAACACACTGAAGTTTCATCATTTAAATGTCAAAGGAGTTGATTTAACTGCTGTTGAATTTATTCCACAGCTATGATTGGAAATTTTAAGTCTTCTGCTTGTAACTTCAGAGAAATTTGTTGCAAAATAACTGACCTTGTGTGTGTGAGGGGGAGGAAACTATGTTGCAGTAGGTTTAATTTGATTGAGAAAGCTGCTATGAAGCAGTCATCATTATTATTTTCAATTTAGAAACATTAATTAAAACACTTAAGGATAATAAATGGCTTAAATTAATTACCACTTTTTTAAAAAAATGTTTTTTTTCTCAGTGTCTGAGCCAAATGATGCTGCATTCCAGTTTTAGTCAGAACTGGGAAATTCCAACTTCTCAGTCTAAAAACATCAAGTGTAATGCCTGCAAAAGTTAGACGGAGAAGCTAGGAGCAACTCTGAACCCGAGTTACGACTGGCAAGGAGAACTTGCCAGTCGTAAGTTTCAATATGGCCGCTGTTCGCATCAACAGCAGCCATAAGTTGTAGTAAGATGTGGTGGAAACATTATTATTTTACAACATACACATAAATAACAGTGTGTCTAAAATCAATGTTTCATGTAACACCTGCAACTTTAAACTAAACAACTTAAAAGTGGAGTGTGCTTAACTTAAAAGTGGAGTATGAGAATATCTTTCCAAATATTTTTGGTCTAGATTTAAATGCAAATATCTTAATGCACCTGAAATGAGACAAAATTAACATATTAATGTTGTCTATGTTAATTAGACAAAATTAACATTGCTGTTATAAAACAAGTTTTTATATCATTAAGATATTAAAGCTTGTTTAAAGTCAATAGTTCCTTAATATTAATGACAATGTATTAGTTCTACTGGCAGATTATTTCACTTATAACAAAAACCTTTTCCATGTGTTACGTATTTACATATTTCACTTGTAACATGTGGAAAATGTTTTGTTATAAGTGAAATAATTTGCCAGTTAATACTTTTTCATTATTATGGAATTTTTTAAATTAAACTAAGCACTTATATTTTGCTGGAAAGTTATTTGTAAATTAGTTTTTCTTATTTCAAATATATTATTTGCACTAGAAACTGGACAAAAATTCTTGTTAAGATTTTATGTTTTATATAGAATACTTCATACTTCATTAGAAGCTCCTTAATCTTTTAGCTGCCTTTTTCTTGAATTTCTGCTTTTCTCCATTTTGCATCTTCCACAAAAAAAGGGAGGGAATGACTACAGCATATTACAAAATAATGTATTTTTAACTCTAGGTCTTCTTGAGATCAGCTTTCGCAATTCATCTAATAATAATAACTTATGGCAAAGTTTTTTTCTTCAGAAAACTAAAGAAAAAAACCTTTTAAGTCACTTTCTATAGTGAGCTCAAATCAAATCTGTCCTTGGATGAGCTGCTTCAGTCTCTTTGTGCAGTTTTATCTCTTCTTCTCTCGCTGAACAATCTCCCACTCCGCTCTGTCGCCCCTTTCTCTCTCATTAGATCAAAGCTTCGCACAGATCTATTGTTGCATTGTATAAGCGAGGACGGCAGCCTGCACAGCATAACAAAGAGACACTCTTCACACATACAGTACTCTCTGCCGCGCACACACACACGCAGACAGGAGTTATTGTTTTCCATGATATTCCAGCTGTTTGGATTATGAAATCATTAGCAGACGGTACATTAGCTCTCTCAATGTCCTTCATTCAACTTTTACTTTCACAACAGCAGAGATGGTAGAGTGACCAAAAATACCCAAGTGAGAGAAAAACTTCTTCGACGTATGTTTGTTCAGGGAAAAGTGAAAAAATAGGTTTACAAAATATTTGTGGTGAAAATGTCACTGATGTTCTGAGTAATGAATCATAAAATCTGGTTTAATATTTTAAAACGATTTCACCAAACTGAAAAAATATTACTAAAATATAAAAAATAACCTTCGGGAAGAAGAAACACTTCTTCACACAGATATAGTTTTTCTTAATGTTAAAAGTTAAATGAAATGAATACAGTAGATAATGTGAACATGTTAGAACAGGGCCACTCAATCACTTTGATATTAGAATTTTAACTATAATCTTAAATTTCTTTTTTCTCAGAATTCCAACTTTGATCTTAGATTCATTTCTTCCTCTGAGATCTTCATCCTCTTCCATAGCATAATGTATTTCCAGTGAAACATGCAGTGTTATTAATCTCCAACAAGCTCAGCAGACAGAAAGCAACATTAGAGAAACAAAGCTGGTATAAGAACAGGAAGTCTGTGCCTGTCTCAGGCATATTTGGTTGAAATGTTTGTTCTTTCTTCATAAAGGTTATGTGTATTGCATTAAAGTATTCAGAAATTTTAGTGAAGAGTAAAAATAATTAAGAACAATATTACTCAAAGTAATATGTTCACTGGAGTAAAACTACTCCTAAAATTACACTGTTTCTAAAAGAATAGTTGAAATAAATGTAACTAGTTGCAGCAGTACAGCAGGCAGCCTGCAGAGCCTACAAATGAAAATATTCTGTTTTAAGTCAGATTTTCACAGCTGCATGCTTTTAAAAAAATACACAAAATTGCTCCCTGAGTTTTTTAAGATTACAATTCCACAGAGTGACCTGCTAATATCGTGATAAGACAGATTTGGGTTTAGTAAAAGCCAAAAGCCATCTTTGTATCCATTTTTACTCCTTCACAATTGACCGAGGCGTTGCTCTGAGTTCGGTCTTCTGCTGTGCAGCTCCGGTTAAGGCTGACCGGTTCTGTTTTCCATCCTCTCAGCAGTAAGGCGGAGGCAGGTTGGGGTCTGCCGGTTCCTCATCTCCCTCTGCCAAAGGAGTAAAGAGCGCCTTTGAAAAATGACTTTCACTGGAACAGCAGCATGCAGCCATCAAAAGCATGCAGGGACAAAGGCAACAACGGGCCGAGATCATCTCAGGCAAAGTCCCTCAAGGACCTGCAGTGTTTAGATGTGCCACAGGTACAAAACACTGGAATGAAATGGCCGTCTTGTGTAGATAAGTTCTCCAGAGCCTTGCTAATGACCTAAATAATCTATTCAGGTGGTGCAGCAGAGCCACAACTAAAGGTTGCAGGGCAGTGGCCCTCCAGGACTGGAGTTTGACACCTGAGGGGAGACGGGTTTGATCCAGATGAAAAAAAAGTCTGACCTACAGATTAAGTGTTTTGGTGCCATGTTGCAGAGTTCAGACAGCAAAGAAACCTAAAAAATCTCCAACACAGCCTTTTCATATCGAAGAATGGCCTAGCTGAAGTCCAGAATTTGATCTGAAAATTGTTAACTGCCGACACGTTCCATATAATCTGAGAAATAAGCAAAAACTTTTGCTTGTCTGAGTGGAAAGTTTGTAGAAACATTTTAATGTGCAAAATAATTCCTCTCTTTCACTTTGTGTTGAAAAATTTTAAGAATTCCTCTGCGGTCTGTGATTCTATCTGCAATGCATCTCGTTATCAATATGCTTTCATAAAACTCATGCAGAGTTCTTAGCAGAGTGGGATGTTTTTTTAATTAAAGCTGCAAATCAACTGGAGACGGGGCAACAGTTTGCGTATTCTGTTCCACATTTAGGAAAAATCTTTTTTTACAATATGCATCAGGTTATTAGCCACTAGATGCATCTGTAGTTGTAATTGATGCTTCTTTATGCTCTGTACATTTTTATTTATTATCCCAGTTCAGATAAATATTGAGCTTTATATTTCTGTCAGCTCTTACGGTTCATAATTTCTCAGTTGTAGTTTAACAGATAGAAATGTAGGTTGCATAACATTGAATTATCAGGCAGCTGCCTGGAAGTGGGCCGACAGGAAGCTGAGGAACTCGTTTCTTTGTCATCTTTTTGTGCGGCAAATGAAATCTGCTCAGGTAGCAGGAATCTGTGGAAACAGACAAGAGAAGTTGGCACTTTGCTTTCCTGCAGCTTTCCTTTCCTCTCCTCTCCCCTCTCCTTCAGACTCTATTTCATCTGCCTTTTTACTTCAGATGTTTCTCATCTGATCTTGATTTTTTTATATACATAGTAACTGGAAACTGTTGTGATAGCAACAGTAACTAGAGAAAATGGTTCATGATGCCAAATAGAATAATGTTGAAGAGCTATCCTAATGTAATAAAAACTTTTGCAAGTTATTTGAACCTTTAGGGGAGGAATCTGAACAATTAAAGCCAACAGAACAGGGCCGGTCCAACTCCTTCTGGGTTAGGGTTAGCATATTTTCATTTCAAGGCCCCCAATGCCAACATATCAACACCAGATTCCTGAACTGTGTGTAACATACCTGCTATCATTAACATTTGTATTTAACTTACATCATGTTATTATGACTATTGAATTTAAACTTTCAGGAGTAGCAAACAAAAAAAAGGATTTTGAGAGTGGTATTTAACTGTGCCACATTATTTTAATTATTTGAAAATTAACATCAGCTGATAAAAATAACATTTGCAGAAACCAAGTTCACAAATTTGATATCTTATAATTTTCCTAATGTTTGCACCAGCCAACAGCAGGAAGAGATTACTGTATTATTTGAGTAAAAATAATATAAGAATTTATTTTCCATGTGTAATTTATATATGTTAAATTATTATTTTTAAATATATCATCGCTTTTGCTCGTGAGGTCCCCCTGGTGGTGTGGATGCTGTAAGCAGGTGCTTAGCTTGCTTTGATTAATAACATATTTAATTTTTTACTTTCCACATTTAGTGAAAATTCAAAGTTCTGCTGAGGATGTTTTCGTCCAGCTGTCTTGTGTTCATCTGACATTTTCAATCAAGCGCAAAGAAAAGAGCTCCCAGAGGACATTCATTCATTAATCCGACCCACGCCTCTGCTTGGTGGCTTTAGGTTGGGTTTTGTGCCGTCGCTCTTTTAGACGAGTTCATGAGGAGGCAGACAGGTTGTACACAAACTGGAGAAAAACCGAGAGAGAAATCAAACCGAACATTATTTCCCAAAGTGTCTGGTGCAAACAAAGATGTCAATAAGTCATGCTCTCAGTAGATACTTGGAGGTCACGTTGAGCCTCAGGAGGGTCTGTTGTTCTTTGATTGACTTGAAATGAAACAGCATGTTATGGGATTTTACCTGCCAAAACACGAAGGCTCCTCACAAACTTCAGCAGAAATTTGAAGGCTTTTATTTTTTATGAGTAATTATTAGGAATGTTGCAATCAGCAATAAATCAGTTAATTACATCATGAATTAAAACGAGTTCAATAACTTCCATGTGCATAATTTATTGTTTTTCTCTCTTTATTTGAGAATGTGTTCTTGCATTGTTATCATTATGCTATCATCATTATTTTACTTTATAATGGTCTCAAAACGACATTATTGTTTATAGCAATAACTTCTGCAACAATTATTCTGTTATTTATTTCTTTGTTGTTGTATCAATCCTATTTTCCACATTCATATGGAAAATTCTTTTTTCACAGATGAATGTGAAAATTGTGTTCTTGCTAAAAAGTGACTTGTGAGCTTTTCTTATTTTAAGTGCACTAAGACATTTGTACTGTAAATCAGACTGAAAATACTTTTTTGCGAATTTTTGCAGGAAGTAGATGCACTTCATCAAGTTCAGTCCTCTATGTGATCCAAGTGCATCGCCTCCCAGTGGACTTCAGTGGCCTTTCAGATCTGACCAATGAAACATTTTTGAAAAACGAATGCAAAAAAATCAATATGTTTTCTAAGACCATTTGACCGTGTTTAGTGGCTGATTTCAAGTGAAAAAACATTTGAACTTTATTCAGTTTGGCTTGCTCCGACATGCTTCGGCTCACATTTCCAGATAGAAAAATGCCTGTAGTTTATTGTTTCCATAACGATGCGGCTGCCGGTTTGTTTTTGAACGCTGCGGAGTGTGACTGATGTTCTGAAGCCGCCCCGTCGGACATCAGCCTGCTGGGAGACAAAATCCGGGTGCAGTGATCTGAGGGAGGGCGCATGTGAAGCCCCTCTCCTCTGGACTGAAAGTCAAAATGAGAACACGCACTTGAACCGAGGCTGGTCATCAAAGCGTGCAGCCGAGTGTGAAGCTTCATTATCAGGACGAGAAACCTTAAAGGTGATATAAGGATGTGAAGCCTGGGAACCGCAGGTTGAATAATTACACTCTGAGCTGTTTAAGGAGTAAAGATTTCTGTTGTAAAGAATAACTCCCATTTAAATAAGCAGAACGGAAATTATTTGGAATCTGTGCTGCATAAATTCTACATGAAATTCAAAGAATTTTCCTGAAGAATAAGCAAACATGGAGGTTTTAAGAGATATTAAATGGGGACTTTATGTAAAATATATCATGTTATAATTTTATCCCTTCATCAAAATCATACCTTTGATTGTTTTGATATTCTTCTTGCATGTTTGAGAAATCCTTGAATGTCACATGGCAACCATTCTGGGTTTCTAAGCACTTCATCTCACAAAGCTCTGCCTATTTCCACAAAGCTCCTCCCCCTCACTCCTCTAGACTAGTCGTAGCAGCAATTAGCAAACATCTGTCTAATGAGTTGATTATAGAAACCACTTATCAGCCCTACGCTCCTAAGAACACTTGCAAGTGGCACAAAGAGAAGCATTGCTGTGATTATATGCTGAAGGTGGAGCGTCAAAAAAAGCAGGAACTTCTTCAAGAGCCAGACCCAATTTCACAGCCCTGAATTGCAAAGTCTGATCGTGTCAAAATATCAAAGCCTGATATTTACACCGTTGTTTATAACAACTGAAGTTAACATAATTACTTGATTGTGATATTAAATGGCATAAGGTTGCTTGAAGATACGTAATGTTGCCTCTCGACTCAAAACAAGTTGAACTCAATTTTTATTTTCTTTACTCAAATGTACATTTCCAGTTCAAAATATTAGAGTAAATCTTAGAAACTGGTATTTTTACTAAAGCTTCTCAGACACTGTAAAACACAAAATCTTTACCAAGTATTGGTACTGACTAGTTTCTAGTGTAAATGTCTTAGTACACTTGAAATAAGACAAAACTAACTTACAAGTAACTTAGGTTCCTGTTAGAATTAAATAATTTTTTAATATTGGTGAAAAAGTACAGGTGGCATAAGACATTTTAACTTTTTTTCATTTTCAACCTTGATAAAAAATTTGCTCCAGAAAGACAAAAATACTTGGTAGGATTTTGTGTTTTTGCAGAGTACATGTCCCTACTTGTTTCTTTCTGCAGCTTTAGTTTTTCTCATGCAAACAACAAGGGGAGAACATTTTGGGTGTCAAACCTGAGAATGTGAGTTTCATAAACACTTCCTGTTCTCCAACTGTTTTCTTCCTCTGAATTTAGCTTTTTTTTTAAATCAGTTTGAGGTCTGACACCAGGTATCGTTGCTTCTCCTCCTTCCTCTCCAAACACACAAAGAGGAAACAATCAGAGAAACCTGTACTGAGCATTTCCACCCAGATGCGCAGCAACAAGCTGCAACCTGGCCACTCGGGGGAGGAGTGAAAGGCAGCTAGGGGAGCGGTTATCTGAAGGTGCAGTGACAGACCCCCGCTGCTGCTGTCCCGCTCATTAATCCCTCCCTGGGCCGCTTCTCATCCTCCATCCTCAGCATGTCACCAAGCTGACAGCTGCAGACACCAGGACCTGCCTGGGGACTGCATGCATGGCAGCAACGCAGCAACGGGAATACAAACAAAAACACATGAAAGACAAGACGCTGAGGTGTAAGCCAGGACTTACAGCCGGAGCAAACAATACAGACCCACTTCTATGAATGCAAATCCGCTTTCAAACTGTTGTTTTCATCAAAGTCAACCTGGAGCAGCATCAGGTTTTCTAAGGCTGTTTTCACACCTGATGGTAAAAGAGACTCAGTTCAATTGGGAACCAAAGCTGCAACATTTGTTGCATTTCCAGCTGCTGCGGATCTCTCTCTCTCTGCACTGAGTCAAACGATCCGAACGTTTTGAAAAATCTGTTCGCCTCCCCGCCTGTGGGGGCGCTGCGCCAAAAACCATAGAAGAAAGAGACATAAAAGCCTCTGAAGAAGATGCTGAGCAGAACGTCCCTCTTCACATAATGTCAGCAAAAATGAAGCAGTTTTTGCTGACAAAATCAGACTTTTGTTGACAGTATCAGACTTAAGTGGTTGTACGATTTCTCCTCTGTCTTTGGTAAAAGATCACAAGTTATTTCTCCCACGAGACTAGCATGTTTGTTTTGGTTGTATTACCCAGAATGCCCTGTGTTGTAGTCCGCGTCCTGCTTTTGGAACGGTCTCCAGGCCCCTTAGCATTCACACATGCATTGAAACAGCACCAGATTTCACTTCAACCGAACAGAGACCAAGGTTTGTTGGCAGACCAGAGTTTCATCACACCTTCCTAAATGATCCGGACTTTCTGGACAAATGAACCAGAGTTTGATTACAGCGAACTGAACAGAGCTGTTGTGATCACGCCCTAACTGTTTGCTGCTTGAGAGGATTGTTGGTATTCTCAGTCCTAGCCTGTAATTCAAAGCAAAGATCCTTGCAGAGCTGCTGGCATCTCTCTCAGGCTTTCACTCGTTTCTTTCTGTCTTTCAAGGTCTTTCAGTTTGCTTTCAGTCTCTGGAGAGAGACACTGCTTCACTGCACTTGTCTCACTCTGACCGTTCAACATACTGTATAAAATATAAACTTGATATATTCTGCAGATCAAAATGTACAAAGCACTGACTTTTACATTCAGCATTCTTAAAAACCACTGGGTAACTGGAACTGGGCCAAATGGTCTCACATCAACATGTGTTTTTCCGTTTTAGTTATTTATTTAATCTTTAGAAAGCCAGATAATAGTCAGATGTTTGACAATACAAGCCTGAATCAGGAGTGAACTAAAGGCGTATTTTCGTCTCTTTCTTCTTTTCTTCAGTCATGCGTTTAGATTTCAGTCCTGCACTGCCTCTTATATGACTGGTGTGTGTTCGGTGGTTGTAATCACACTCGTAATGAGCCAGAGCGGCAGTCAGGGAGTCCAGTCTGCTGCCGTGCCGTGGCCCGTCTGTCACGGATGGATCAAACCCTGCTGTGTTTGCTGGCAGGACACCGTCTCTCTGCTATCCTCTGCTTCTTCTCCTTCTGGCTTTGCTATATCGATGAATGATACGAGAGTTCTGACACCAGCCCGGTTTAGTCCGCTTTAATCCAACTCCAGTCCTTTTGCCCAGATTGCCCTGAAGAGATGTGACCGCCTGGGTCTTGGTTCAGTTCAAGTGAACTCTGGTGGGGATGCAAGCGCACTGGACACTGCGTCAAAAGCAGCAATCTAACTACACTGTAGGGCATTCTGGGTAATTACAATCAAAACAGACGCATTAGCTTAGCTTTAGCGGTAGAAATGACTTGTGGTCTTTTGCCAAAACAAAAGAGAAATTCTATATCCGCTAAAATCTGACACCACCAACTTCCTTTTCATGAAGAAGGAAGTTGAGCTCAGTGCCCTCAGAGGTTTCTGAGCTGTTTCCTTCAGTAATTTTTGTTACAGCGCCTCCACAGGCTTGGAGGGGAACAAGACACTCAAAGGATTTGGTTGGTTTGTGAAAGAAAACTACAGCAGCTGTAAATGTAACAATGTTGCAATTTCAGTCTCCAATCAAACTGAGTCTACCTGATTTCTCTTTTGTCTTTGGTAAAAGACCACAAGGGATTTCTACTGCTAATGCTAAGCTAACACGCATGTTTTGGTTGTATTTACCAAAAGTACTTCCTGCTTTTGCGATTATGCATTCACACCTCCCAAACAAACTGGACTTTCTAGGCAAACGGACTGGAGTTGGATTAAAGCGGACTAAACAAGACTGGTGTGAATGAACCCCAAAGCTCCACCGAAACCTCTCTGCTGCTGTCCGTACCTGGATCTGGGATTACTGCCTGCTGGTTTGTTGCTGGATTTGTTTCTTTTTGTTCTTATCTGCAGAATGTGCTAGAAAGGCAGCGGTCTAGTCCAAGTCGATGACCCAGCAAAACACACCACAGGATTTCTTTTCATGTAGTATTGGAGGCAGATGTTTAGTTTCAGGAAACAGTGTGTGTTATCTTCAGGATGTTGTAGGAGCCAGATTAGTGTAGCACTGAGGGATTATCAGATGGTGACAGTGTGCAGCTCAAAGCGTCCTCCGCTGTAGCGCAGTCATCTCTTTCTGCTCAGGCTTTACTCTCACTGATCCAAACCTCAAGGTGTGAAGTTTAAAATAATCCAACTTGTGTTCCCATCATCCATTTCTCACATCGCACTTCATGCTCACACTCCCGCTGCCTCCTGTTTAAATATATGCTTTCCTCAGGCTGGTCAATATTCTGGCTTCGGTCTGCTTTTTTCTGTCCTGTGTGGGATCCACTTTGAGCTTTCAGGCTCGGAAAGCGCCGGAGCGAACTGCTTTGAGTGCTCCGCTTGGTGTTTGCAGAGCTGTGCTTGACATCAGCAAAAGCATCTTTCAAAAAAAAAAAAATCCACATTCAGCTTTATTTGGCGCATGTTGCCAGAGTAACTGTTGCTGCAGAAAGCTGGTTAAACACGACTTATTGTCCGAAACTTCAGACAGTCGTGCAGCAGCAGCAGATGAAGCCCTCCATCACACCAGCTGTCCAGATGCTCATGAAGAACCTCTTGACGGTGGATAAATGTTAGGTTTAAAACCCTTCATGACACATTTAGCTGCTCCTCCTGCTATGCTCAGCACAGCATATTATTCTGTGGTAAAACTGCAAACAGATGTGAAAAATCCCTGAATAGGCAGAATGATTTGCTGATTTTCAGTACAGCAGCATCCAGGTCATTTTGTCCAGTAGATGATGCAGAAATCAGAGCTCCTATGACGGCTAAAAACCTGAAAAAACACGTTTGCTCACAAAAAAACTCAGCAAAGCAAATATGGTGACACATATGGCATTATGTACGTTTTCCTGCAAACATGTTGGAGGAGGAGAAATTGGAAAAAGATGAACTGCTGCAGTGCAGAGGACCAGAATGCACTGCACACAAAATCCTTCATTCAGAATGTGAAACTGCACAGATATTGGGACATAATCAGCAGAAGTTACTTAAATTAACTCATATTGGACCTGTTTCTGTTTACAGTGAGGAAAACATTCGTTTTCTGTCTCATTTTGACAATGTGTCACAAATTATAGTTTTTGTAAAGAAAACATACATTTCTATGATTGCTTTCAACATCTCAATGTCTATATTAGAGCTTTTAAGTATCAGCATCTCTAAATGATTTGTAAATATCTTCCAGAAATCCAACAATCTTCACTATTTCTGCTGTTTTCTTCAACAGTTAAAGTAAAGAGTTAAACTGGTTATGGAGTCGCTTCCTGAAGGTCTCCTGTTCAAGCAGCTGGATACAAGAATAAAGTTAAAGCTTGACTTCTTTTTTTAGAACAAAGCCCCGTCTTTCTCTTGATCAGACGTTTCTGCTGCTTTCATGTGTGCGCCGGATCGTGCTGATTGGTTTCGTTTGTTCACATCTCGTCACCAGGCCCTCATTTCATGGTTGACCATGAAGCAGCGGCTCGTTGCATAATTAAAACTTTTCTATGTATTTTACATTATTCAGTCTGTTTGGGTTGTTTGAATTGTCAGAAAGAAAAATGTTTAACTATAAAGAAGCAATTGGTTTTTAAAACAACTTGATCTGAAGTGGAAAACGTTTGACTCCCTTTTTCTTCCAACGTTGTTTTAGTTTACAGATGTTTGTTTCTGTGTCTTAAAGCTGCAGTACAATATTTCTGTAAGGTTGGTGGCTGAACTTGACGGTTGTCACCTTTATTATTTTATTTTTGCCCCATTTTTGCAGAGTTGCAGTTGTTTTGTTGGACCATTTCCCAGCTAATGACCAGGGAGGGAGAAGCTGGACTCACATAATGGACGCTGGAATACTTTGGTAGTTCAAGGTCGACTCAGTGACAGAGAAGTGGCCTGTGGCTAAAGCTCAAAGCATCACTCCCTCAGCACCGTGCTGAGTTTCAAACTTGGAAAACTTCTTTGAATGATGAACTGTTTAGAAATGCCCTTACAACCCTTCCCAGGTTGATTAGCTGCAATCATTGCTTCTCAAAGGTCAAGTTTTTTTGACTGACAGGTGGTTTTATTTGCTGCTGATACGTGAAACAGTGAATTTGATTGAAAGCATCTGCTGCTACTTTCCATCTTAAGCTCCATGGAAGCAGCTTGAGGGGACAGTTTCACCTGCAGCTTCTTCAATCTTTCCACATATTCAGTTAAACTATTTTAGATTAATAAAAACAAGGTTGTGTGTTTTCATTTGGAACCCTTCACATATGCACCCTATATGAAACATATACAGCTCTTGAAAACATTAAGAGGCCCTGCAAACTGATCAGTTCTCTGATTTTACATGTTTTGAGTAAAATTGTTCTTTTATGAACTAATGTCAACAAAATCCAAGCAAAAATGTCGTATTCATTTGCAGAAAATGAGAAATGGTCAAAATACCCAAAAAGATGCTGGGCTTAAAGACCTCAAATAATGCAAAGAAAACAAGTTGATATTAATTTATAAACTACAATAACAACGTTTTAACTCAGGAATTGATATTTGGTGGAATAATCAGGAGGGTTTCAGTGCAGTGGGCTCTTCAGTTATCCAGAGCTGTTTGTGTTTATCTGCATGCTGCCATTTGCTGATGATCACCTGAATATAAAACATATTTCTATTTTATCACATATGAAAAAATCTACATCATCTGCAGGTTTCCGTCTGGATTATTCAGATTCACATCTTGTGCTCTCAGGCGCTGAATGTAAGTCTATTACATCTATGCTGTGTGTGTGTGTGTGTGTGTGTGTGTCTCATAAATCTTGGTGTCTTTGTTTGCCCTCATGCCATAAGCAGCTGCCAGCAGCCCTCAGTAAGGAAGGGCTTCAGAAGCAACTGGATCCACACACACACCGCTACAGATGCTGTTAATAACACAAGCATATGTGCTTACAAATGTGTAATGTGCTCACAGGGTGAGCCGGTGATGAGCGCGCTGCCTGATCGGAGCGCGGTGCCAACACTGATCTGGGTTCAGATAGAGGATCTGCAGACAAAAGGAGAGGAACTCCCGCCTGGAGATAAGGGACATCTCTGCACCTCAGGGATTCTCTGATGTCTCCCACATGTGTGATGATTAATAATCCATATGAGGATTAATAATCCATGTGATGCTGATCCTGACACACAGAACTCTTGGGGAAGGTTTTCCACAAACAAGAGGAGGAAATGTGAAGGATGTCCGTCTGCTCTCCACTCACACAGCACTTCATCACTTCAACAATCATCCCTGATATTAACACTCTGAGGACGTCGCCGTGTGAACGAAGCCCCCGGAGGGGCATCGCTGCTGCTGGAGATCGGTGCAGATAAATAATGCATGCTGCTCCGACGCAGCACGGCTGCTCAACCCTCACAGCCAGCATTATGCTTTTGTGCCAGGACTCACAAAGGAGTAAAAAAAAGCATCCAGGAACACAACAGCAGAAATCTGGAACATCTCCTCCTTCACTTCTTACATCAGAGAAACGCTGCATTCCTGCACATCCCCTCTGCTCTGATCCAGAACTTCTGCGTTCACACCTGAACCCGAACAACTTCTGCACACAGAACGATGAAGAGGACGAGGAAGAGGAGGAGGCGGCTCACCTGTTAGTGCTTTCTGTCCTCCGTCCTGGCTGTGTGTGGAGCGCAGAGCTGAAACTTCTGCCTTACTGGTGGATCTCCCCTCCACACTCACACACACACACCCTCCCCTCTCTCTATCTGCTCTCCCACCCGCCATGCTGTGTTTTTTTTGGATCCCTCCCCATCACCGTTTCTTCTCCATCTGCCTCACTCTCCCTCCTTCAGTGTCTTCACTCAACCTGCTGCTGATCCTGGCTTTGAAGATTTATAAACAGATCCCCAAAGGCTACCTAAACACACACACACACAGTTCATGCATGTTGAGGTCTGTGCGTTTAATCAATGAGGTGCAATGTGCAGCACTGCAGTGGATGCTGCAGGCTAGATGCACTTAGAGACAACCCTCTGCTACCAGATCCAAGTGTGTGTGTGTGTTCACCTGTGTTTGGTGTGTGTCTGTGTGTGTGTGTTCAGTTAAATTGGCGGGGAGGAGCAGTCGTGCCATAAGAAACGTTCTGTGTAGACGGGCTGCCAACTTCCTCCCTCCTGTTCATTGTTGGGAGTCATTATCTCACCTCTGGGAGGCTGCTGGGTGAAACCAAGACACACACACACACACACCCACACGCAAACATGTAATGCTCTGAAAACTGAAATTCATCCCACTCAGTCTTCCTTTTATAATCTTATTCAAATTCCACAGTCTGTTGCTCACTCATATTTAAATGAGCACTTGACTAAATCCCTCCTGTGCTTTTTGCTTTTCTTGGCCAGCTCTTGGCCGGCTGCCGCGCTCTGTTGCATCCCAGCTTACAGGACGCTTTCTTGGCACGCTGCCGCGCTCTTTGTGCTGCGGCCAACGCGCAGATATAGAGTTAAAAGAGTGGGCAGCGTGGCGAAGCTAAACACGGCTAATGTCAGCCGGTGGCGAGCGTCAGCTGCGGCCTGGACGCTAACGGAGCGGGAAGCCAGCAGAGCTCAGGACTCTGGCGCTCAGAGGAGGTTCTGTTTACTCACTTCACTCATTCTTGGAGTTTAAACCAGGAAAAAAAAGAAAACAGCCAAAAGGATCATCTTCAGAATACAATCTGGTCTCTAGCAAATCTTTTTGAACTTTCTGAGGTTTTAAGGATTAAAGAACTTTCTCTAAGTTTGTCTTCTTAGGATCTGTGCATATTCACTGCGTGAATGTAAAGCTGCTGTCACATAGTCTGTTGCTGCGTTGGAAAGGAGATTAAACCGTCTAAACGTGAGGTTGTTCCCTCTGTATGTCCTCTGTATTGGCGTCAATTTCTTGAGTTTTGGGAGATTGGCGATCAGCCGGTTCTTACATGTGAAGTCGATTTTATCTGCAGCAGGAAAGACTTAAAATCAGCCTCTGTTCTCCTCTGCTCTGCAGTGAGAGGCAGACCAGCCCACCAAGTCATGTCTGCATGTTTGCAGTTAACAATATTCACCCCCTGTTGCCAACTCAGCGACTTTCTGACTATATTTAGCAACAAACCCGACATCATCCAAAAACGGAAGGCAGGTCAGGTTTTTTATGGATCGGTAATCGGCGATCGGCCAGAAAACTGCAATCAGTGCATCTCTATATGGAATACTTCGATCAAATTAATTTCTCTTTGGTATAATCACAACAGCTAAAAATTAAATTTAGTCCTTAGTCTTTCTCACCTGAGAATGTGGACGGTGCTGGGCTGATTCTGACCCCTCCAATCCTTCACCAGCTCCTGGAGACGTTTCAGATGCTGTTGATATGAAATGAATGTTGTCTTTCTTCATCGTGCTCAGCAGCATATTGCCAACTACAGCTTAGAGTGGCTCACTGATATATTAATAAAGCAGCCTGATGTAAAAACATTTAGCTAGACAAAGTCAAACAGAAGTTTTAATTATTATCAAACATTGTGAAGCCAAAAAAAGAACCGTCAAAAATATTTAGGGCCAATCACAAGAATCAACTCATTTAGAGCTAAAACTGAGTTTCACACAAATACATAGAGGCTAGCATAAATGTTTGGCTGTTAAACTGGACTTTTCAATTTCTCTATGAAGCTAATTTTCTATTAGCATCTCCACAATCTTTTTGACAAACGTTACATAACCAAGATACATGATGTTCCTTCTCTTTCTTTTCTCGACATTGTTTTGTTCAGTTATCCTCCATCGGAGTTTTAGAGGTTTGGATGAGCGCCGTGCATTTCGGCAGCTGATATTACCGGGGTAGCGCTACCTACCCAAGAGCATGTTATGTTTTCCTTTTGCTCATAAAGAAAGATTTCTACATGATGAAATACATGTTATTGTAAAACAAAATCACAACTATACATATGTCCTATTTAGGGGGCCCCCTAGTGGCAGGAACCCGACTACAACAGAGGGAATTCTGAGTTAATACAACCAAAACAAACATGTTAGCCTGTTGCTAGCAGGAGAAATGGCTTGTGGCTCGTGACCCGTGAAATCCTCCCACCACTAAAATCTGACGCTGCTCCAGTTTTGTTTAAATTTCGTAAGTAAGGAAGATGCGCTGAGTGTCTTCAGAGGTTTTTGAGTTATTTCCTTCAGTGGTTCTTAGTGCAGTGCCAGCAAGTTAATCCATTGCAGTTTCAAGAATTTAGCATGCTGAGGTGACTAAATAAAAACCTCAGCATTGTCTGATGAGATGTTATTATAGCATGGATGAGAGTTACCCAAAAGGCCTGAACAGCCACAGGATGCGGTGAAAATCCTGGAAAGTCTTAAAAGTTGGCCCAAATCTGACCTTCCAGACAGGAGTTATTGCCACTTCCTGTTACATCACGAAGGATCAGTGAGGACTTCCTGTACCAAATATAAAAATGTGTCCCTGTGTACTTAAAGAGAGAGCCAAATGTTGGGAAATGTCAGACATGGCTCTGGATAAGCAAGAAGCCGTGTTTGGGGATCACAAGGGATTTTTCCACATTTTGCTTAAGATTCTTCCAGATTGGTGCACAGATCTGTACGTTTTGATGCATAAAATATTCCTTAGTTCTGTAAAATCCATGTCAACATATTTTTTTCTGGAGCAAAACTGACATTAGGAATTGCTGGTAGTTTTAGCTCTGCATGCTCTTCCATGTTGATATTTGATGCTTTATTTGTGCATATGCTAAATTCCTTCAACACTTCCCCAAACACGTGCATGTTAAAGTGTTTCCGAGTAAATGCGGCTGTTTGTGTCTCTGTGCAGAACATTAGATGAGGGTTTGTGTAATCTGAGAGCATCTGAATGTGAGACGTCTACATTAGCACCCTGGTTACTTTTGTGTGACTGTGACATCTTGGAGAGGAGCAGTTTGACAAAGAACAAGTCGAGACAAATCAACAGGCACAAAACTGCAAGAAAGAGGCAAACAATGATACAAAAGCAGCAACATTTAGAAATGGAATCATTTGTAGCAATCATATGTTGAAATTGATGCAATTCATCCTCATAAAAACACCAGGAATCTTCTATAGTAGGTAAAATATTTATTTTTAGAGATTTTATTCCCATCCTTCAATCTTCTAATCTGTGTAAAATTATCTGCAATAATTTAATTAGATTTTTTTTTGTATTAATAGTGAAAAAAACTGTTGGTTAAAAGTTTATATTATATCATATTTCATATTTCAACATATTGATTGTAAAATGTAAATTGTTCAATAAGTTAGGATATTATTGAAAATCCTAACTTTTCAATTTTTATCTGTTTAGGAGATAAAAATCCTAAACATCAATAATAGATTGATGTTTCAAGGACTTTATTTCTGTTAATTATAATGATTTTCCAGTTTCACTTGAAATTTTAATTATAATATCACAGCAGATCAATAAAAACTATTTTCAAAAACAGAAATGCGGGTTTAATAAATAAACCTGCTTAAAGATTGTTTACAAAACGGGACTCATTATGATCTATTTTCTAATGTATTGAACATGTTAACCTTGTCGTTTAAAAGTGAATATTGTAATATTTCTTTAATCCAGATTATTAAATTAGGATTTGAAAATGAGCAGCAGATTCAGAGATTTGTTCACAATTAGAACCAAAATGTTTTTGGTTTCTTTGTTTCCCAATTGTCAAAGAAATTTTAATACGAGACAAAGAAAAATACAAAATAATGTGAAAACTATTTTATATCTATGTTCTATATACTTGGATTATCTTTGTGTAATGATATTAAAATTCTTTATTATTTAAGACAAATAAATGTGATTAAAATGTAAAAATGCCTATACATGTCTATGAATATTTTGCGTTTTACTCATTAAAATCCTGAACCATCCTGTCTGTTTTCATTTTTCCCACTTGGAGGATTAAAATACTCGTCTGTCAGCGATGACACTCTCCACATTACACTGTTTTTAAATGATTAATTAGAAAAAACATAACAGGGGCTGAATCAGCTCCCTTCCCTCTAATGTCTATTTCCTGGCTCTTTTTTCTGCCATCTGCCACCTTCAGCAGGTGTTCGTCCATCCTGCTCCCTGACAGCGGCTTACAGGACAGAGCAGCTAATGACCCAATCCCAGTTAATGATGGGAGAAGACAGTAGATTGGTCCCAATGTCCCCCTCATTCCTCTCCTGTCCCACTCAACATTATTTCTAGGCTTCTACTCCGTCTCTCTCTCTGGCTTTTCATCATCACAATCCCTCCATCCACCTGGGAATCAGCCAATTAACCTATAGCTTGTGTACATGCGCCAGGCAGGGAGGAGAAGCGGCAGAAACTTGCTCTCTCTCTGTGTAAGTGTGATAAAACCAGAAGATGCATTTCTGCTGAATGTCAGAGTTGTCTTCACTGGCATTAATTAGTGAGAAAAGCATCTGCTGCAAATGCAGCGGCTGCCTGGAAGACCTTTGAAATGTGTGTAAAGGGGCTGTTTATCAGCAGAAACTGGAGATAATTTATCATCAACACAAACAGAATCGTTTTTCTTTTTAATTCACCAGTATTAGAATTAAGATCTTTTCTTTGACACATTGTGACGGCATGGATGGCAGCTCAAGGCAGGGTCTTTATTAAACAAAACAACCGTCTCATCTGCAGAAATAGAGATAAAGCGATGCAATGACACCTTCATTTTCTTCACGTTATCTTGTTATTGCTTCGTGCCGCCCATGCAGACAAATGTAGAGAGGAGGAAGATGGATGGATCCTTGGATGACAAGAAGACAAGGTGCTAAGTATTAAAGTGTAAAACGTAGGAAGGGAACGTGGCTGCAGAAAATATTGCATCATTTTCTGCAGAGACCCAAGAAAATCTTAAATGAGAAGGTAAATGAAATGTTGCTCTGTTTGCTTTACTCTGAGGGTTTAGTGTTTTTGTTTTTGACCAAATTTCATACCAAAAACCCGTAAATATGTTCGTACTTCTTGTTACTTTGTTCATCTTTGTGTGAATCTGCATGCTTGTCTCTGTGTGGATGATGGAAATAAAGGATATTTCTGTTCTATTCTGCCTGTTAACGAAGGCTAACATGAGACTTGTTGTGAATGTATGAATGTAAAAGTCGATTCTTTGCCTAGAAATTTAATAGTAGAAATGAACGTCTACATTTGTACAGAGGCTTACAAATGGAGTCAATTCATGATTTAAATTAATAATTAAAAGCCAAATGTATCATGACATGTTTATGTAACAGTGTCTCTATATACTGTACTGTTTATATAAAAACAGAAGATTTCTTTGGAATTCATGAGAAACAGAACCTGGAGACATTTTCATCTCTGTCTATATCTATAAAGAAAGACAGAGAGAGTCATCTCTCTATCAGATGAGTCAGACGACTCGGACGTTCGCTTCCTTTGCGTTTGACTGAAGTCTCTGTGGAAATGTGTGCAAATATGAATGTAAGTAGATGAGCAAATGATTGAGTATTCCTCCAGCGCGGTGCTGAAAGAGTCCGGTTTCATTAAAGAGATGCTGATTCCTCTCTGGTTAATTATTCATCACAGCGATCCAGCAGAACCCACCGCTTTCACACTCCAACCCGACCTCTGAGGAGCCGAGACGAGGCTCCCACTGCCCTCACTGGCTTAATTATGTAGATTTTATGAACTCATTTCTCGTTTGCTTTGTCATTTCTTTGCACTTACTGTTTTACTATTTGATCATTTCAAAGTTTTTTTAATCTGCGAGCTGCTTTTTAGATATTCTGGCTCTGAATCGAGTGTTTTATTCAGTATGTCTGTGAAACGCAGATGGCGGCCAGGTGTAAACCGGACCCTGTGCAAACCTTTAGGGCTGTGTTTGCATACTAAGCAGTGGTCATACTGCAGCCATAAATCATCATCTGCCTCATAAATATGGAAACACGATGAGAAAAAGATACAGGCTGCGTCTCAAATGAAACATATTTTAGCTTCCATGGAAGATCTGCTGTTCAGAAACCGTTTCTGCTGTTTTAAGCACTTGTTATTATTACCATGAAGGGCTGTGGAGAGCGTTGCTTCAGGTTGAGCAGGGCTCTGCAGCCGTGGGCTGCCCTAGTTTCATCATTAGGTCGTTTTTTTTATGGAGAGAGTTGGCAGTAAATATAGCTGCAGTGGATTGAGTTTCCCTGCAGAAATGACAAAAGAAAATCTCTTTGCTGCTTCATTTAAATTCAAGGATCACTTCCAATAGAAAACAACATAATTCCTTCTTTCAAACCCAACCATTTCAAAAATAATCATACTTATGTATTATTCAGGTTTTAGAATTTTCACACATATTTTTTTAGGCTAGCTGAGTGCTAGTGAGCAGTCAGTATGTTTCCTCAGAGTGAAAACCTGTAATTTACTGAATAAAGATTTAAGGAGAAGCTTCGGGTTGGTTTCAGTCAAGTTTTACTCACTGAAGCTCCTTCAAAACAGTTTTTTTCTTTTCTTGTGGAGTTCCACAGGTTTCTGTTCTTGGCTCATAATGTTTCCCTTAGATATACTTTCATTAGGAATTATTACTGTTTCTTTTATAAGAGTGGAATAGATTCATTTCTATTGCAGAGCTGGTGACACTTTAGAAAACCTTCACATCGGAATCTTTTGCTTCTACATTCAGACAGCAGGGGGCGCATTCTGTGGCTTTCAGGCACATAGTGGCATTTTATACCACAATCAAGAAACTATGCTACCTTCAGTTGACCTTCAGTTGCCATAAAAATGTAATATTAAGCTTAAAAAAGTTTACTTTATAATTTAACGCCTTTAAATTGGGCCTTTGTCTCTTTCAGAAACGGTTCTTTCTGAAGCTCAGCCTTCAGGAAGTTGTCCCAACATGGCTCCTCCATTAACCCTTAAACAACATTTTCACCAGCTTGGCTCTGAGCAGCATCTTCCTAATGAGCAGCTCCACCAGCGGTTTGCTAATTGCTGCTGGCTAGTCTGAAGGAGCTCAATGGGTTAGGCTGCTCTGTGAGGCTGCAGCCTGGAAGACTGGACCTGGATCCTGGAAGGCGGGGTTTGACCCACCCAGGACAACTGCACAGCCGAATGGTTGCCATGGAGATGAAGGGATTTCTCAAGCATGAAAGAATCACAGAAAGACTCCAGGTAGGTTTTGATGAAGGATTTTACACGATACTGCCTCTTTAAGCTGTTTGTATCTTTAAATTAGTTGGTTGCTTTTCATTCCTGTTTGTTTTTCTGTTCATCTTCCAGTTACTTACAGATTTTGTCTTTACATATGTTCATCTGTTTCTCCTTTCATTCACTTTCATTTCTCCTTTTATCCGTTCATTTGACCAGCTGATGGTCTGCTTGTGTTGGTCTGTTTCACCAGCCAGTCGTTCATCTGTTTGTCTGTCCGTCTGCCTGCTGGTTGGCCGTTCTTCCATTTGTTGGATCGTCCATTTATTCTTCTTTCCATTTGTTCATTTATCCAGCCATTTGTTTGTTTATCTGCTCATTTGTTTCTTTCTTTGTTCGTTTGGACGTCCGTCTGCTTTGAACAGACATTCATCCATTTGTCTGTGGCTCTGTCCATTCCTTCATCGCTTTGTCTTTTCTATTGTCTTTTTATTTATATAAATACGTTAAAAAACAGACTGATCTAAGTAAAAAAATTAATTACTGTAATTACCCACAGCGGCCATCTTGATTGACAAGCATGTTTTACAGCTTCTGTTTATTTATCTAGTAATTTTGACTCAGTAATTAAATAGTAGTGCCAGTATAAGATCTTCACTTTGAGATTACAGTCGTAACAATACAAGAAAAAAGTGTTACTATTACTAGAATAAAGTCATGATATTAAGAGAATGAGGTCATAATTTTATGATACGAAAAATACAAAAATATTTAACTTAAGAATGTTGACTATTTTGTTAAGTTATACTTTGGCGTCAGTTTGATAGATAAGGAAATACTTTATCTTTTAATACATCAAAATCGAATTGCAAATGAGTCTATTTTGAACAAAACCACACATCTCTACAACTCCTGGAAGTTTTTCCGCTTAAAATTATTCTTGTAATTTTAAAGTGTTTCCTGGTAGAATCGTGTTTTTACTCTGCTAATATTAATTAAAACTTCTTGCATTATAAAACCCAAAGAAGGTAAAAGCAACCTTTTGAAAATATTTTGTCATTTGTAATTTCTTTCTTTTTTCTTCTTAAGAAAAAAATTGATTAGTATCAGAAAAATGACTTAGTATAAAATACATTTTATATTTAAGCCACACTGACCAGCCCTGCGTGTGCGGCTCGGAAACCTTTCTGCGTTTGACCTGAAAAACAGACTCGGCCTGCAGCGAGTCGACTCTGACTCATGTGAGCGACAATAAGAAGCCGACAGAAATGGAAATTGTTCCTGCGGATCATGCAATCTGCTGTTTGTCACAGATCATGCATTTTAAAACTGGATGTGTCAATTAAAAGCAGATTATGGGCTCATCCACGGAGTTGGGTGACGAATCCGGCCCTGTGCTCAGAGTTACTTTCCAAAATGTTTTCAACGTGACTTTCAGAGGTTTTTTTCCACTTCATAGGTTTTATTTTTCTCCCTTTTAATCCCATTAGCGCAGGCTGATGCAGGTTCAGCTGGAAATCCTGTTGGTTTTTATGCACCTGTCCTTGACAGACTGTTTTGGAGTTTCTTCCCGTCCTTTCTGTCATGCCGGCTGCATGTTCAGTCACCCCGGCGGTGGGCGGAGTTACTGCCACAGCGTGAGCGCAAATATCCCGGTGCTGACGGCAGGCAATCATGGCATCACACAGGTGGCGGTAATCTCTCTAGCTGACATGACCGCCTCAATCTGCCTGGATGTCCCGAGGCCTCCATCGCAGACGGGATTCAATTTGCCTCCATCAAAATGCAATTTCTCCGCTTCTCCATCAGTGCTCACCACTCCTCCTGCGTCCCCTCCTTCTCCTCCTTTATCCCTTCATTTTTATTGAATATGTAACTCCTCCTTTTATTTCACCTTTCTGTTTCGCCGCCTTTGACTGTCTCTCACTTCATCTCTGTCGCTTCATGTCTCAGGTTGGATCCTGATATTTCCCCTGGGCTTCCACCAGGTTCTTATTTTTCGCGTTGCGTCTCTCTGACTGATCTGACAGCAAAGAGCCAAATGGGATTTGGCGGCAGTATTATCCTCTCTCTAACAGACACTTGGTCTTAGACATATTGGAGTTTAGTGATGAGGGTATTAAGGAAAATGAGAGTGGCCTCCAGCCTCTACAGGGCCTCCGTTGTACTAAATGGATGAAAGACGATTTGGACCGGCCAACTCATGGACTTCATTACAGAGGCGGATGCGGATGGAGAAGGCAGAAGACGTTGATTTGTGCCTGCAGGGAGTCGGGAAGACAGGGCATGCGAAGTGAGGAGAGCTGAAAAGAGGAATTTACGGCTCTGCATAAATGAGTCTGTCAAGAGGCTTAGCTTGAGGTGTTTCAGCAGAAAGGCAGGAGAACGAGATGTTAGGAAGACTGAGGCACCTGCAGCTCAGTCAGGCGGCTCCTAAAAGAGCATGAGTTGTTATAAAGTTGAAAAAAAAGCTGGCTTGAAATAACTGAAGAAACAAATTAAACAAAAAGAAACGGGACATTGTTAATATGCTAACTTCTTTTGCAAAGAGCCATGGCTTCAAACTCAGGTTTTCACTCCAGACTCGGTTTGATTGAGGAACAAAATCACAACACTCTGTTCTTGAGTCGCCTTTTTACTAAATACCTTTTTATTCCCAAGTAATTTCTTAGAGAAATACTTTTTCATTAGGTGACAATAAGTAGAAGTAGTGCTGCTCTTACTGCAGTAAAAGTGCTATAATCCCACACCCATTGTTCTATAATCTGCAGCTGGTTGAAATCGTGTTAATATTCCAGCAGCAAACAGAAACTGGTGCAGAAAAGTACGGAAAATGTGAAAATGTGATGCTGTTAGACCTGACTGGCTGTTGATGCATTCCTGCAGATCTAAATCCTGTTCATGAAGCCTTTGAAGTCCAAAAAACTTTCCATGGACACACTTATCCATTTATTGGGTCTAAAATAAACTCCTTTCATCCATCTGCCACATTTCTGTGCATGTTGCAGGCAGGATGGTGTTCGTCTGAAACACATTGTCCTGCAGTCACTCAGGAATAAACATCATCTGAAATGCTAATATTCAAGTTTACAAAACGGCTTGAGTCAGTAAGCCTTTGCTTAGAGTTTCATTTTAGCCCCAAGTGTGCTGCTTCAGCATGTTAGCAGAGCAGGCCTTGATAGCGCTGCCATGTTGGGTTATTGTTGCTAAGCTACCGTTAGACAATTTAAATGAGCAATAGTGAATACATGTCTCTCTCTAAATCTACCTTAGAATGATAAATGCATCAGATTTTTATTTCCTTTATTCAGGTTCTCCTTGAGACGTTTTTGCAGAATGCATGAAAACAGAGGAAGGAGCAGATCCTGACAGAAATCATCCAACAGAGTTAAATTTACACGACCTGTCAAGGTCGCAGTGTTTGTGCCTCTTAGTGTCACTGAGCAAAGACTCAGCTCCCACACTGTTCTCCAGGGCTTCTCTGATAGGCTGGCTCACCTTCACCATGTTACCATGAGAAATTAATGACAACAAAGACAGGAAGCTTCAAACGGTGCAACAAGAGCTGCTGCTCCATCCTGACACAAAGCTTCACTGACAAACAGAGCAGCCACTCCTCAGTTTGGTTTAACGTCCTGGACGAGTCGCCAGTCCATCACCAGGCAGCATGAGCTGGGTTTCCATTAACCATAATAACGTTACGCAAACTGGAAACATGGCAATTTTATTGAAAAACACATTTTTCAATAAAAAATAATTTGTGCTATAGTGACAGTTTTTCAGCTGTATTGATACAAATATGTTCTGCAAAACTGCAATGGAAACAGTTTTTCGGCATCATGAGTCACATGACCAACAGCCGAATGTTGCTACTGCTGGAAACGCTGAAGAAAACTACAGGAAGTAGCAACAGGATGATGGTTTGTTTTTGTGCAGCAAAAAGTTGTGTGTTGAATCCACCAGTTGAATCCTCTTCTGTAAAATCAACAACTACAATTTCCCGTTTCGCAAAAATTATCACATTTTTTTCCAAAAAAAGATTTAGGGAAAAAAGTTACTTTCGACAAAATGAGCTCAGTCATTATTTCAGGAAAGAGACAATTTTTCCTTTTGAGAAACGACTTCATCCGTTTTGTGTTTCTGTCATATTTTCAGTCTCTTGTTATGAAAACACCAACAAGATTTATTTTTTAGAGGCTTTGCAAGAAATCATGAATGCATATCAGAATCTGTCTAGAACTCCTCTTGTTGTAATAAAAGACTCCAAAAGACAAAGTTTAACCAGGCAGAAACAATTCTGACTTTTTCATTGTTTTTTGTTCATTTCACTCTAAATGGCTGCAAGAGAAAAACAGTCCAGTTTGGTCTCTTTTTCATCTAAGTGTCGCTGACTTTATAATAAGTGTTGCTTTCTTCAAATATGAAGAAGTTATTACTTGTTTTCTTCAACCCACAGAGCACAAACCTGCACAAGCAAAACCTTCAGCCGATATCACTGGAAGATCCCCTGAAGCAAAAAGTGTTTCTCGGGAGACAAGAAATAAATTCTCAAGTTGAAACTTTGCAAAAGCAGATATTGGTTTTCCTGATTCCGCCTTAACCTGTGAGGCTCAGCGCTGCCCTGTTCGCCGGCGTTCTGCTCCATCACGCTGATCAGAGCTGACAGGGACACAGAAAGCTGCTGAGCCCCGGCTCCCGGCAAGTCTCACCTGACAGGTCATCAAGACTGTCAGGCACCTGAGATGATTCTAATGTGTAAATGCAGCGAAACGCAAAACCCGACACTGTGGCACTGGAATCCTTGTCAGGGCCTTTGTAGATAAATATATAAAGGAGTAAATTTATGCCAAAAAACTCACATTTTTAGATTAACCTCAAACATCCCCTAGAAAAACGTGAACATTTCAGAATTTGCTAGAAAAATTCAGAAATGTTGAGATTAATCTCAATCTGTTTTAGGAAAATCAAGAAGATTTTTGAGTTTGAAAAATGTAAAATTTCCTAGAAAAAATTAAGACATTTTTAGATTAATCTCAAATATCTCCTATAAAAACTTGGAAATTGCTGAAAAATATAGATTTTTTTATGAAATTCATAAAAATTGCATGAAAAACGTTGAAATTTGGCGATTAATCTTGCAAATGTTCTAGTTTTCTGAGTTCCAACAATCAAAAAGTTTGATTGTTTTTGCCAAAATTTACTCCATTCACACCATTTTTTGGTTCTTCTTCTGTCTACACCAATGTAGACAGACTCTTCTTTGTTTAAAGTGTCGTTTAGGTGGCTTGAACCTGACAGGGTTAATTGGTCTCTCTAAATTCTCCCTAGGCGTGTGTGTGCATGATTGTGTGTCTCCGTGTTGTCCTGCAACAGACTGACGACCCGTCCAGGGTGACCCCGCCTCTCGCCCGACGTTGGCTGGAGATGCACCAGCACCTCCCAGTCCACTAAGGCACAAGGGTGTTAGAAAATGGATGGATGGATGAACCTGACAGAGAACTTGTTTTACTGAAGCAACGGTTTGGTCTAAAAGAGAAAGCAGGTAAATCTCCCAGTAACTCAGTAGAATACGTGTTGCACAAATCTACAGAGAACTGAGTTTTACTGTAGACGTCTGGAGAGTTTCTGTGCCACAGTGGAGGTGGACAGGTATGGATGAGAGTGACGGTGACTATTCTGCTTTTTTTATGGAGTTGCAGGCAGGAAAGAAAGAAATGTTTTGCAGTAAAGTTGAGTTTGAGTTGCTAGAAATCCTTGGAGCAACGGCTGTCGGAAAGAGACCAAAGGAGATGAAAATAATGAACATTAACCATAAACCAATTAACCAATTAATCTTACAATTCTGACTTTGGAGCTCAGAAGATTAAAGCCAGAATCTTGAGAAAAAATTGAGTTAAAAAAGGATAAAATAACGTGATTTCTCTCATGAACGTTTTCAAGGGGTTCCATTTATCCAAATTTATTCAAGTGAATTTTCAGCTCCTTGTTTGTGAACCTAATTAAATCAATTTAATCATGTGAAATGTAAATAAATGAAATGTATTTGAATTGAATCACACCTTTGGTTCTGCTGGAAGACTGTGCTGCTCCACTCCCCTGTTATTGCTCTTATTTATCAATTTATCCCCGACTATTCAGGCATTTTGTTGCTGTTTTCATTCTGAAAAACATAAATCATTGTCATGTCACAAGTAGGTTATGTCTGATTGCTTGTCTGTGTTCATTACGCCCCACAGGAGTAATTTCTGCTTTTTTGTGTTTCTTACAATCAAAATCAAGCAGCTACAATTTAATTTGTCCCAGATCTCCAACATCAGTCATTTTTCCCTCCCTAAACAAATTGCCTTTAAGTTTTTCCCCTTTATTTTGCCTTGCTGGTGTTATAGGTCAGGGCTCAGTATAAGAACCAAATGTTTGTAGGGCAATGTATTCGTTTTTGGAGCATAATCTGCAGCCTGTGGGCAGATCTCCTCGCTCCTCTGAGTCCAATTATACAGCGTGTTGTGTGAGCAGACGGGTGGTGCTGCAGATTTAGCCCCAGATCCAGTCGGCACCAGCCACCTCCTCCCAACCTGCTCTGACACCCTCTGACTTTCACATAAACCCAGCTTCAGAAACGCATGGACACCCACACGCCCACGTACACACACACACAGCAGGCAGGGGGTCCTGTTCCAGTATAACGTGTACTGCTGCCGGTTTGTTTATACTCTCAGACGTCTAATTAACAAAACTGAATTTATTTAATCATGTGGCTGAAGCTGGAAAATGATTCTTGCTGCAGTTGCGTTTCTGTATTCGTTGCTTCCACTGCTTAGCCAACAGTCTTATCTCTGCACAAACAAAACAAATATTCTTAATTCAATGTTTTCTACTGCAAAACCTTCAGATGAGATTTGGCAGCTAAAGCGATCGACTTACCCTGCAGGTTATTGTAAAGCTCACAAATCCATCGTGCAATGTTTAGTTTCATGCTCCAAGATAACATCCACTATCTACAAATATCTACTATTGAAATGTCCAAACAACAACAGAACTTGGCAGTAAATACAATTAACTACATCAGAAATATCAAGACAAATGTATTTATTGGTTATAAAAAATGAAAACATGCTGGTTCATGAAATTAAACTGACTCATGGCAAATCAACCAATCACATCGACTCGAGTGGTTCTGAATCCATGAAGTCCGAGGAGTTTGTGCAGAAGATGGCAGGAAGCAACAGAAGCTGCAATAAAAACTTATTCCAGTTAAATATGTTGAATAGAATCAACTGCTGAGAAGAGAACAGCAACGTTTCCACACCAGACAGTCGGGATTTGGTTCGATTGGGGACTGAAGTGGCAACATTTGTTAAGCTGCTGTAGTTTCACAGGGCGTCTATGAAACCAACCAACCTAACTGAAAAACCTGTTCCCCCCATCACCTGTGGTGGCGCTGTAGTAAGAACCTCTGACAGAAGCGACACAAAAACCTCTGAAGAAGACATTGAACACAACTTCCTCCTTCATGAAATGTGAACAAATCTGGAGTGGCATCAGATTCTAGCAGTTGGAGGCCTGGAGAGAGACTAGACAATGGAGGAGAGGCTTTGAACACAACAGTTAGTTCCCTGCACTGCAGTGAGCGCCACGATCACCAGACCTCAGTCCAACAGGGCGACATCCTCATTATGAGGCGCAGGCAGCAGGTCTGCGGGTCTGCAGGTCTGCAGGTCTGCAGGTCTGCAGGTCTGCAGGTCTATGGGTCTGCAGGTCTGCAGTGGGATTTGAGGGATGTGTGTCCAGGTTAACTGCTTTCTGCACTTCAAGCCAATAACAATACAGTTCCTAATATGTTCTGCTTTCACTTTCAGTGTTATTCAGTATTATATGTTGTAGCTTCCCAAATCTGATTGAACAGAGAGATTTAAAATCCATAATAATAATAATAATAATAATAATAATAATAATAATTAATTAATTAATTAAATAATAGCACAACTGGAACAAAGTTTGATAAAAATAATCCTTAAGTGTTATTGTAATGTTTCAAATATTGAAGTTATTTTGTGGCTTTCAGTGACTCGATGTTTTAATGATGTTATATTATTATCTAGTTTAAGATTTTCTGGCAAATTATTCCACATCTTACAGATTATTTCACTTGTAAAAAGAAATGTTTCCATGTTCAAAGTGAAATAATCTTCCAGTGGAACTTGAGCGTTTTCAATATAAAATAAGGAATTATTTACTCCAAACCAGTTCCTGTATCTTGCTGAAAATTTGCTTGTAAGTTAGTTTTGTCTGCTAAGATATTTGCACTGCAAAACAGACTAAAAATACATGGTAAGATTTTGTATTTTTGCAGTGTAGCTACACTGTAAGAATTGTTTTGAGCTTCTTGTGATCAAACCTCCTGGTTTCCTTCCAGGAATGTTCTTTTAGCCGTCCCCCAGTGGGAGAAGGACTCTTGGCAGAAGCAGGACTCACAGGAGAGATTACGTATGGAGTCTGGCTTGGAAATGCCTCGAAGCCCCCCGCTGTTCTGCAGATCTTTGTTCAGGATGTAACTCCCACACTCTGGTGCTCGATAGGCGGTGGAAGAAAATGTTCCACAAAAATGGTGAAAAACGGTCAAAAACGTTGGGCTTAAAGGAGAACTATTTATTCTGCTGCCTCAGCCTTTCATGATGAGATGCTACAGCAATGGATTAGGTGAGTAACAACAAGTCATGTTTGACGTCACACATAGGAGCAAATACTGCAAAATTCCTTGCAAATGTTTCTAATCTAGTACCACAAAATTTGTGATTTTGATTGCGAAAAATAAAACCAAGCGCAAAATCCTGCAGGCACTGGCCAATGTGAAAAGATGTTTGATATTATTAATGTAAAGAAGTACTTATCGAATGCAGACACAAGGATTTACTGGTATTTTAACAGTTTGAACATTCAAATCAGAATCTGAACATTTGCTCTTCTGTGAAGAATCTATTGGCTAAAGTGAAAACCTGTAACAGCAGAACGTCTTCTGTTACCGTATCGGAGGATTAACCGGCTGAATTACAAAGGGACAAAGGTTGCAGAGCATAAAAGCAAAAACAAAGGTTTATTTTCTTTTTTTATTTACATGCGTCATCATTGTGTATTTTTGGACCAGCTTAACAGCGTGAGGCCCGGTGGAGTCTTTAAAACCTCTGATCAGAGGCTGTAATGACGCCCAGAGGGAGGAAGATGATGCTCCATGCCAAAAACCCTTCCTCCTCTCTGAACACATCTGCTCATCAACCTCCTTCCACGCCTTCCCCTCTTTTCACTTTGGTACCTAGCATCTCTTTTCCTCCTCCGACCCGACCGGCGCCGTTCATCATTCAGCGCTGCCTTCCCTGCTAACAGATGACACCATTTAACCAATAGCACAGCGAGTTTTGACAAATTAACAGAGGCTCAGAACACCAAGGTCTGCTGCCAAGGCATTTAGAAAACCATTGTCTGCTTTTCAAAGCAACAGTTCAGACCAAAATTATTAATACCCCCGGCAGATAAAGACTATAAGAAGAAGTTTGTTTATTTGTTGGAGGAATGGGATGTAATTAAGGTTTGTGTGTCATTTGGGGCGAAAATGGGTCATATTTTGATATTTTATCAAATATCAGCCTATTTTCCACATTTTTCTCATAGTTTATCTGGTCTTGCAAAGTCTAAAGTGACTTGAAGATGTTTTTATTTCTCTTCTTGACACATTTTTTGACCGATGCAACAAATACGACTAGTCAAGAAAATACGATAAGTAAAGAAAAACGGGTCCAGCGACATTTGGATCATTAATACTAATTCAGATTTAATCCTATATTGGATTACAGTATTTTTCAAATGGTTCTTATTGGATCCTGAGACAAATAAAATTATGTTTTCTTAACTTTCCTATTTTGAAGAGCAGCAAAAAATATTTTTTTCTTTGTGCCACATTATAATGCTATGTTACTCATGTTGCATAGATTTCTTCCAGTAAATGGAGAATTATTACCTTTCATAAAACCACAGAATGAACAGAAAAAGGAGAATCTGAAGAGAAAAGGAGGAAAAAGCTTCGTACGGTTGAATCTTCACACCACAATGTTACAATCAGATGGCCGGTGCAGAGACAATAATCCTGCAGAGCAACGTTTGACATGTGTCAGCTGAAATGCAAGTGAAGCTGTTGCTGCATTTCAAGTAGCATATGATCCAGACGGAGGGAAGTCATTACTTTTCACCAGCAGGAGAGGAGCAGTCGAAGCTCAGACAAGTCGGCTTGTCTCTACTGCTGCTCTGATTTTTGTTCAGACATAACCTGAAGGAAAATTATAGAAACAGACGAAGTCTGTGACGCTTCCAGAATGATTTTTATTACACCAGACAAAAAGTCACATTTATTACTATTTAGTTCTGAAATGTAAAACCTGAGAAATTAAGCTGGATGCACATAAAACAAAATATGTGCAGCTGCACAAGGCAAAAATCAGAACATTATAGGTTCAAATGATTCAACATTGATACTGATTTCTTATTTTAGGGTGTTTTCACACCTGATTGTCTGGTAGACTCAGATGCATCAGGGACCAAAATTGGAATATTTGTTAAATTTCCAGCTGCTGCGTTTGTCTTTCACACTGCACTGTGTCAAATGAACCAAACCGTTTTACCATCCTGTTCCCCTCCTCGCCTGTGGGGGCGCTGCAACAAGAAATATACATAAAAGTATAAATAAAAGTAGAAAAGGGTCATTCTTTAGCAACTGTAGAATTCCTCTTTTGTCTGTTAAAAGACAGCAAGTCATTTCTCCCACTAGCGCTAGTTTAGTTGTGTTTACCCAGAATGCCCTGCGCTGTCGTCCACTTCCTGCTTTGCCACGGTCTCTTGGTCCGTTTAGGATTCACAAATTTATCTGATGCACCAGAGTTCACTTGCACCGAACCCAGAGGTGGATTTGAAGGCGGATCAGAGTTCTCATTTTTGGTCTGAATCAGAGTTTGATTATAAATTCACAAACCTGAAACGAACCGGACTTCCAAATGAGCTGGAGTTCATTTAAAGCGATCTCAACAGGGCTGGTGTGAATAGGTTCTCAGACTCTCCCAGTTAGACTTTCTGAGTTTCCTTTATCTGCAGTTTTTCTTTTTGTTCAGTTTTTTCTTTCTGCTTTCAAAGAAAAACCGATCTATATCAGATCAAATTCCAGACAGATCACTGCTGCAGCCGCTCTGACTTGACGGCACCCACACTTCGCTTTGTTCATGAGAGCCGCTGAGACTTCCCCGTCTGTCCGTGTGCCTTTTCCCAGGTGACGCCAATCCCATTCACACCCTGCAAATAGAAACACCTCAGAGGAGAAGTGTGTTTGTGGGGGTGAGACGGAGGCAGACTGACTGAACGGTGAGGCTGGGTCACGGAAGAAACTGGAAGTCCAAAGGCTTCCACTGTGACCTCGTGCAGAACATGATCAGGACATTGGCTGTAAGTCCCAGATAAACACGGATACTCTTGTTTAAAGAAACTCAATGCAGAGGCAGATGTCTGTACAAACAAACTGAAAATAAATGATAATGGTGTAAGTGGCCAGACGCGCCCCAGTTTCACTCGCAGTTTGCTAACAGGATTACAGCGTCAACCACAGGCTGCAGGCAGCTCTAACAACTAAAACCTTATAAATGTGCTGCAGCAAGTTCAAGCAGAAAGAAATGCTCCCACATGGGGTTCACCTGCATTTCTCACTCAGGAGCTAAAAACAGATCAGACCCTCCTAAACCCTGCTCTCTGACTGACAGGCCTTTCAACTCAGCTTATTAGTTATTCCTTCTCAGTGCAACGGTTTGAATCTGATGTAATTTTTAACTGAATATGACTTTACTTCTGGGTCTCAATCCTTTTTTTTGCTGTTTATATAAATCTTACAGCTGCTAAGGCTCTAACAGTTTGTTGTGAAATGCATGGTGCAAAAATGTTGCTGTGATATTGTGATTTGGAACAGAAAAAAAAAACTTCTGGAAGATTTTAAATCTGTTTGGGAGATCAGAAACATACTGATGCAACATAACATCACAAAGTTTAAATGAGAGGCTCTGGCAGCAAACCGACCCGATACATGTGCATCTTCTGGTGACTGAATGAATGTGTGTGTGTGTGTGGGGGGGGGGTGCAGGGCTGGGGGTGTGTGTGTGCAGACTCTCAGTAGTTTGGTATCCTGTCTACTATCACTGAAGCATTCTCCCCTCTCCTCCGTTAACGTGCTGTTGCTATGATACCAGCCGCAGATCTTTACTCCCCCACTCACAAACAGGCTGTGTTCGTGTGTGAGACATCTTTTCCCCAAACACACACACACACCCCTATAAATCATAGCTTCACACCTCAAAAGGTCACCTGTTTTGCAATGTGTCTGCAGACCTGTTCCCGCCTCTTGAAACCTGCAGAAAATGTAAATATAGATGTTGGTGTTAAGCAGCTGGAACCATTTAAACAGCGACATCTTTTGCTTATTTTAATAAAAATCCTTATTGGTTTGTTATCCTTATGGTAGGAATACATTCCTCCTGAGGTTCAGAAAGTGTAGAAGTGGGCAACACTTCTGGGTTTCTGTCTGCTATCTGTCCAGAGACAAATCTGAAATGCTTATTTTATTTATATTTATATATTTATACAGAAACTAACTACATGAAACAGTGATAAACAGAGAAGAGGTTTCTTGTTTTTTATTCTTTAGTCTTTCATCAGTCTAGTTTCTGTTTTATTTTAGATAAGTCCTTCTTAGGGATTATAGATTATTTCTTGTCTCCAGTTATTCTGCTAGCTCAGTTCAGTTTCAGGCTGAGGATTAACCTGTTTAACAAACTCCGAATTTCTCCACAAAAACACATTTTAACATGTACAACCTGAAATGAAAATATTAGTCTCTTAACTCTTTTATTGTTGTGTTCATCTGTGCTGTTTGTAATAACAGAGCCATGACCAAGTTTTCTCTGCGTTTTGAGTTATTTACAGTTTCAGAGTGTGTGAACTTAACTTCCTCTGATTATGTGAGTATTCCTGACTTGTTTTCATTCCACCTGTATGTTCATTTTTTTAAGCCACTTACGCATAATATTTTTCAACGCAATCCTCCGGTAAGCTAACTGTAGGGTCACGGCAAATCAACGGTTGTTTACATGCAGTACCTTGCGGACCACTAGGGGGCGGCCACGGACCGCCAATGTTCCGGGAACCACAGTTTGAGACTATGGTAATGTATTTTCTATACTAATGTATTTTCCTTAAACAAAATACTGCAATCAACATTATAGCAGGTAAAAAACAGTGTTTATCATTTTATCTAAACTTTTTATGGATTTTTTGTGGTAGAAAAAAGACCAGATCAGATCCGTCAATAAGACATGATAGTGAATGCTGCTGCTGCTCTGTACACAGTGGTTCCCATTGATAATAAGTGAAAATGCCAGCAGCACATTAACTTAAACTGACACCTTTCACAATAAGCCACTCTGTCTGCCGGCTTTTAAAAGTCTCCTAATTTTAGTTTTGCCAGAGAAGAAATGAGAATTTGCTGAGCTCGAAGACGGGACGCAATGACAGATGACTCACTCGAGTCAAATAAACTGCTGAGAGGCGAAGAGACTGAGAAGCAAACAGGAAAGACAGAGACTTATTATACAGTCAGTCCAAGAACTAGTTGGAAGACAGAGACATAAACAAACACAAACCGTGTGTTTTATCTGATTAGAATATGCATCACTTCTCATTTAAATATGCATCACTTCCTGTCTGCTTAACCAGCGTTCAGACTTGAAACAGAGCAATCAGAAAGTAATACTCTCTTTGTTCAGGAAGGTTAAAACAAGCAAAATGCCTCAATTTATCACAGTGGTAAACATCAATCCATCAGTCCATCATCCATCCATCCATCATCCATCCATCCATCCATCCATCCATCCTTCCTTCCTTCCATCCATCCTTCCATCCATCCATCCATCCATCCATCGATCGATCCTTAGGTCCATCCGTCCGTCCGTCCGTCCCGTCCGTCCGGTCCGTCGCGTCCGTCGGTCCGTCGGTCCGTCGGTCCGTCTTCCAGAGCAACACAAGAGTAGTTGCTCTGGAAGTATTTCCATATACTTCAGCATAAACATTACTATTTGTTATAGTTCAAGGTATAAAGAACCAACATGTTGGATGTGCTGCTGGAAATTATATCAAAGTACAGGAAACAGAAATGCTTACGTTTTGGGCAACTTGTAAGCTTACAAACATCTGAGCCCAGTTTTGCTGCATAATCATCGGTTCCTTATGCTAATGAACTGGTATTATTCAGAACCATGAGATGTGAAGTTATGCAGCAACATAAGTAGGAAAAGATCTGACTTTTTGGCTCATTCTGCAGCCACAAAGTCTGCAAAATGACTGCAGTGATTGCAAAAGTCTGACGTTTGTTGGTGCAGCCAGTAAATAAAGCTTTATTGATTCAGAGCAAATTTCTTTCAATAAATCTCTGAGTTAAGAAACACTTAGACATTTTTTTATTATTGTTGCAAAAAGTTTATTAAAAGTGCCGTAATGCTCTTGTTCTGGTAAACCTCATTTCTAAAATGGATTCCCATCAGGTATTTTTCCAGAACAAGTTCTAAAATAAATGTCTTTAAATATACACCCATGCCACATTTTTTTAGATATTTTCTTTCAATAAATGGTGAAAGCCATGAAATCTTTTGCTTTCATTGATTAATGTGTCTTAGCCACACAAAATCCCATTTGATTGGTTGTGACACAAATAAAATTTGAGAAAAAGTATTAACATAATGAATATTTTCAAAGCAGTCCACACAGAAGAACAGGCCCAGATACATATATCTATAAATTCCTCCCTGTAGCAGTAACTCCTGACACCACAGAGTCACTCTCACCTGTAGAAAGTGAAGGTGGGAGCATATGAGCTGCTGTGACGCCTGGAGGGAAAAAACTAACAAACGAGTAGAAATTAAATTCAGAAAGGCATGACTGATGAAGAGTTAATTTTTCTAATTTTTCTGACAGCTGCTTAAATTGATCATTTGCAGCAAATGTTTATGGTGTGTTGCATCCTCTGCGTCATCCTCAACTATCACGCCTAAGAAACACAAACGTGAGTAGAAGGGAAACAGTGGAGCGTTACTGCCCCCTTGTGGTAGAAAGATGGTGTTCTAATTGCGCTAAATCAGGAAAACTTTGGTCTAATTTAACTTCAGACAGTGACGGAAAAATGTTTGTGTCTTTAATCAGTGTATGTAAACATGTGGTTTCAATGTATGAGAAGGAGAATCTGAATTTAACACAGAGCCAATAAAGAAACTGCAACAGGAGAAATATTATCTCTCTTTTTAATTTTCACCAGCTTTTGCTTCAGCACTTTGGATCAGCTGAAGCCTTTTAACTGCATGTTGTGGACTTCCTAACAGTAAGGAATGACAGTAGTCCAACCTTGAAGTAACAAATGCATGCAGTAGTTTTTCAGAATCACTAAAAGAAGGAAGTCTACTCCGTGTCGAAATTATAACGCATTCTCAGAAACTATCATGTATTTCTCAACAGTTTCTCAATAGTTAGAAGTGATGATTAGATCATGGTGGACTAATGGTTAGTAGCCAGTTAGTTTCACTCTCATTTCATGAGTTGGTAACCACAGGCCAAGCATCTGCAAGCAGATGGGCGCCTTCTCAACTCCCAGATGGCTGTTCACACTGATCCAGGCTCTGCTTCTGCTGGGCCTTTCTTCATGTTAAACTGTGCAGTTTGAGATAGGAGTGAAGGGACTCAATAAAAAATTTTTATTTGAGTTAATTACGGGTCTGTATTAATTGCATTTTAATCCAAAACCAACATTTTCCTTTCAAACACCCTTTTTGCTGCTAAATTATTGAATGAGCTCAAGATTAAAGATATATATTGTTTTTAATGTGTTATTTAGATTGTTTAACTGTCAGATTAATGCAAAGTGCTATTCTACCCATTCAGCTTTCCGGTGTTTCTAGAATCCCTGATCATTCTGGAGCTTCTTTAGAAAAACATTAATGCTGCTGCTTCGTCATTAGCATTTAGATGCTGGCTTAGCTTTGCTAATAGGCTAACTCCTTCTAGCGCAGCTTGAACAGAACAATAGTCTTTCCCAGCATCCAATCAGATGTTTGTTTTTTTTTTTTGCAGAAGAAGAAACTAACTGACAGTGGACCAACAGAAGAGACTTTGTCGTCCATCGCTGTTGCTCCCGGATGTTGCCCGTCCGTCACATTTACAGGCTCACCAGGAACGTCAATACAAAGGTTCCGGTGAGGAGAATATATTGCTGCAAGTCAGAGACTCAGGAATAATAAACTGAGCTTGTCTGCAATGTTTGATTACTTGGACTGTAAGGAACTGACTTCAGAACAGTTTGAATAATTGGACTGAATTGATTCTTCTGTTTTGTCTTGGAATGATATTTATTATGGATATAAGTAGAAATAAGCTGAAATAAATTGAATTAAAGTTGAACAAATTGAGGTAAAGATAAATATTCTCCACCTCACTTATGTGGTGCTTTAAAGTAAATAGACATTGTAACATATCCAGTTAAATGAGATTGGCTTTTTGCTGATAGTTTGACCTTCCTTGACTGAAGGATTGTTTTTTAAGGTTTGACGCTCAATCAGGACAACTACAGATTGCTGCAGAACATATAAAGATTAATTTAGAAATTAAATTACCCACTATTGTGTAAAAAAACCTGTATATAAACTTTAAAATGTTCAACTAAAGTCTGCATTTTGTTTAAGATAACACTGTTTAAAAGTTGCCTTTAAAAGTGTGAAGATGCAGAAGCCCAAAACTGGTGCAGAGACATCTGAGTGATTCTGTGGCATGAGTCAGGTTTTGTTGGGTTGATTAAATGCTTTTGGTCTTTAGGGTTTTAGTTTCTGTTGAAGATGTGATAACCTCAGTTGAACCTTTCTGATGTCTCATTAACAGTCCTTAATGTCTAACCAGTAAACATTCGTGTCAAAATTAGTTGATCTTAGTGTGCATTGCTTGTGGTTGGTTAAATGCATTTTCATGAATATTATAGTAAAAATGTATTTTTTAAGTTTTTTAGTTTAGTCTTTCATTAAATCAGCATAGTCCAGTTATCATGGCCTGTGGGATTCAGTTTCTTCAGTTTGCATTAGATCTTGTTTTGCAAGAGGTTTAATTGGTTTTTTGGTTTTTCTTTCCTGTCATTGCGAGATGTTATCTGTTCTGGTGTTTTGTTCATTAAGTCTTCTTTTGATGATTACTGTCCTTTATTGAGCAACTTCATTTAAACACTGTTATGTTTTTGCATTCAGAGTTCGCTCTTATGTTGCCACAATTACAAAATGAAGTGATTATGTTTTAATTATGTTTTATTACACATTTTACCAAAACAACACACCTATTGGATTATTCAGACTTTTGATAAGCTCCTCAAAACTCACTGTGGCTTTGAAGCAAAATCCCTCCAAGATAAATAAGAATAACATTTAGAGAAATTACAGAAATCCCCAAGTACACCAGCACCAACAGACATCCTACGGTTTGATTGTTGAAAATGTGAGTCTGTCCAGCTTTTGTCTAAAGCTAGCCATGGATGGTTTGCAGACTAAAGATTTAAATGTACGGATTGGGTTTTTCTGTGTTTTTTACGTTTTTGTTGAGTCTCTGTGTTCTTCCATCTTGATTGTTTACACCCGTCCCTTTTTTCCCCTGATTGTCTCTCTGTGTATTTAATCCCACTTGCGTTGGTTTTTCTTCTACTTAGTTCCTAGTAGCACTAGTTTTATAATAGGTTAACTGTGTTTTCGATATCTGCTTTCCTCTTATTGCAAATGTCAATTACTCGTTTTTTCATCATTGCATTATCAGAAGACTTTGGTTGTTATTTCCACTTTATTTAATTAAACCCTGCTTCTTTATTTAAGTGAAGTCAAGTTTATTTGTGTTAAAGACACAAAAAAAGACCTCTGCCTCTTCAGGCAGAGGTCTTTAAACTCTCATGCGTTTAAAGATAAACGCATGAGAGAGTTTCTCTAGATCATGCTGGGACATTAGTCCTTTAATCTTGGAAATGTTCTTCAGCTGTTAGAAGGCTGACTTTGTAACTGTCTTTAAGTGACTTTGAAGGTTCGGTTCGGTTCTGAGTCAGATTTTGTGCCTGATCAGCTGTAGTAGTTGAAGCTGTGTGCTGATTCTTGATCATTCCTCTTTGGCCCCAAAAATAATTACTTGAGCTCTTGAATAGGTTGATGGTCAACTGTAGACATAGTACTGTAGAGCTGTTATCTGCATAGTTATAATAGCTAACCCTATAATAATCTGAGCCAGTGGGAGCATGACATAGGCAGAAGGGGTCCAAGTCAGGACCCTGCAGTGCCCCACAGAGTCTGACCCTGTTGGTGCAGCAGAGGTGAAGACATCAACATGGCTGAGAGATCTTTGCAGAAACAAATTTCTGTGAACTTTGCAACATTGTTAGGATAACTAGTCCAGAATTTCTTCACAGCAAAGATGCAGAATATAACTATTTAGACATAGAGCTGCTGAAAGTGGCTCTTGTTGAATTATGAGGCTGATGCATTCTTTCACCCTTTACTGTACTAATAGTCAAACAATAAACATTTCTGACTATTTTTAATGTGTGGAGTAACACTTGAAATCCAGTTTCAAGTGTTTCTAACTTGAAGTGTTTCAAGTTAGAATGTTGAAACACTACGTGAAATATGTACACATATAAATATATGAGTGTCACTGAGTGTTTCAGGGTTTGAACTCTGCCCTTGGTGGTGGTGATGAGTCATTACTTCACTTTGGACATTAGTTTGTTGGTGTGACATTATGATTGGATCAGACTTATGTACAGTTTGCCAATCAGAAACCAAACAAAGTCTCATATGCTTCTTGTGTGAGCTGCTATAAACAGAGAGAAACAGAGCATCAGTTTCAGATTCCTGCTGCATCAAGCAACTTCTCTGTAAGTTTATATTTGCCTCCTTTCTTTTGCAAGAGTTGTAAACTTTTAGGTTTTTAATCTAAAACTGTACCTTTTTCTAATTTTTTGTTTTGCATCTCTTGGCATGTCTCAAACATGCATTTCACTGATTGCAAACTGATTAATTTTTGCTTCATAGGTGAACACCATCATGATTTCAGCTTTTGTCTTCTTCCTCTTCCTCTCAGTGGCAAATGTGTCTCTGGTAAGTTTGGGAATTTTGAGATTTTTGTCCCGTGACTGATGTTCAAGGTTAAAAATGTCTGGTTGATAAGTGATGTTGGAGAGAGCTTCCAAATTCATTTAGATATTAAGCTTAAATGTAGCTCACAATAAAGCTGAAAAGTGTGAATTTGAGACATAAATCTTGATTTAAAACAATTAATTAGCAGTGAAGCTAACTGTGCAACTTCTGTGTTTTTCAGAACGCACCGATTGACACTGACGAGGATTTTGGTGAGTTAAATAATACCCACTTGCCTGCCATTAAACCGAAAATATTTTGAAGGTTTTTCTTATTTTTTCCCAATCTGTTGTTGCCGTTCATTGTAGTTTCATCACTAAATTAAAGGAAAATGTAATTGTTCTTAAAATAGATCAGATGATATCATAAATACCAAGAAAACAAGATAAAAGCCCAAGCTTAGCTTGACGGTATGGTTCTGGATACAGGCGCACATATTATCCAGCAAGATTTTCAAACATCTGCGCTTATATCTTCATTTGGTTGCATGTTCGAAAAAAGAATGTGTTAAATAAATCACTAAAATTTCCACATTTTCAAATGAAACTTGATAGGAATTAATTAGGTGGATGATGTGGCAACAAGATGTAACACCGTTCTGCCTCGCACAGGAATGTTGAAGTTTATTTCTAACTTTTGCTCTTGTTATAAATACATTCTCGTGGATTTTTTCTGTGTGCTTTTCTGTTTTGCTGCAGAAACACCCATTCTGCATGACGACATTGCCATACCTGATCTTTCAAGCAATAATGCTGACCCGTGTACTGCCAAGGGCTGCATGTGGCCCAAAACAGGCAGACTGGTCTATGTGCCCATCGAGTTCTCCAATGACTACAGTGGGTAGATCTGATTTTAAATGTGCATAATGGAAACATGTCACCATAGCAATCATAGCGATCAATTATTTAATCCAACTAAGAATTGTAGACACTTCAATCAGTCTCATTTATCTGCAGGTAATGTAGAGCTTGAGTTCATTTTCATGGCCCTACTGGAGTTCCACCAGTACACCTGCATTCGCTTTGTCCAACGATCTACTCAGCAGGACTACATCCGTTTCTTTTCAGGCAAAGGGTAGGAACACACACACACACACACGCACACACACACACCCCCCCCCCACCCCCCCCCACACACACACACACAAACACATATTTGTGGTTTATGACGCCATCAAGACTTTTGGTGTGTTTATGGGAACACATCTTTCCCTTCATCTGGTGAAAAAAAATATTTTAAAAATATTTATTTTACCTATACAAAGACACACATTATGTATTAATTTATTTTTCAATGTCTGGTTTGTTACGTGTCCATGTCAGATGTTATTCCTACGTAGGACGTCAGAATGGAGGACAGCCAATCTCCCTAAAAAGACAAGGATGCCTTATTACCACCTCAATCCAGCATGAAGTATTTCACGCTCTGGGCTTCAATCATGAGCAGGTCCGCTCTGACAGAGACAAATACGTTAAAATTCTCTTCCAAAACATTGCAAAAGGTACGTTTGAACCCGAAAACGATTCACTTTGAGAACGTTCATGATGAAAAGGATCAGTCAGGAAATGTGAAACTATTGGATTAAAAAAGTAAGGAGATTTTTTTTTTAATGTAACAGTGCTTGTTGAATAAAAATGAATTATAAAAATATAAATCACTCATTTTAATGGAATAATTTTATCTCACTTGGAATATTATACTACTGGACAGCCTGGTTGTTTCTCTTTAAATCGTGTCACATTTTGTGGTTGACCAGCAAAAATGACAAAAAATGAAAAACTGTTCAAATCTTCTCTTCTAAAGTCAAATTAATCTGCTATTCAAAGACTTATTTGGGATCTTTCACTAAATTGAAAGACTGAAACCTGTAGGAACAAGACATACTCATTACTGCTGTTTGATTGGCTAGATGTCTTTTTCTTTCCAATGTGGCACATGTAGAGAGAAATTAACATGCTTTCCAATGGTAGAAGACTTGCAACTATGAGGGATCCTTGCTATTATCAATAATTGACCAACTCATTAAAGTTCAGATCATTTGAAGGAAACAGCTTTCACTGACATGTTGTCTTCTCTGAATTCCTGGACAGGAAAGGAACACAACTTTGATAAGGTGGAAACTAACAACTTGGGGACTCCTTATGATTTCTCTTCTATCATGGAATATAGCAAGTGAGTCTTTGCGAGCGCGCACCATTTATATACCTGTCATCTCATTTGCTTCTTTCATAATTCCTGCAATATGTGTTTTCATGCATATATTGCTTGTCAGTACTACTTTACTCAGGCAAAGTAGTTTCAAACTAAATATTTAGTTAGCAAGATGAAATTATTGCTGTCAACTTTTTACTCTTAACTTTACAAATGGCACCCCAATGGAGTCTGTCTACTAGTTTTTCACTTCTACGAACTAAAACTTTTGATCAATCTACTTGGCAAATTAACTCAAACTCAGTTGATCGGGTGCAGAACATCTTTTAACAAATTTTTTTAAGTGTCACTTCTGATACTTTTCTAAACACTGTAAATAAAAATGTAAACAAACATGCTTTGATCTAAACGATAACCGTATAACCATTCTAGCCACTTTCTGCACTAATTGGATGTAATTGGTTGAACTGGGTTTAATGTAGATATATCAGAATAAAGGGCTATAGATACATATGTATGAAACAATGTTAAGGTATTTCAAAATCAAGGAGCGGTTATCATTTTCCTTCTGCTAAACAGCGATGTGCTACATTGTATTAATTTATTACACCAAATGTCCCAAAATTGTATTAACATTTGTTCTGCTTAAAGGTTAATCACTCAGAATACTTTTGCAAGATACGCTACTCCAGACTGATTTTGTTATTAAATATTTATTTTATTCCATTTGTTCATTATTTTTAAAGCAAAGCCTTCTCTAAAAATGGGAACGACACTATCGTTTCCATAAAAAATCCAAACCTAAAGTTTGGCCATGCACAGAAAATGAGCCTCAACGACATCGCCCGCATCAACAAGCTTTACGAATGCAGTAAGTAAAAACAACAGTCTGACATTTTAAATGTATTCCTAACTTTTACTTTAAGTCATACTGATAGAAATATCACAATAAATACATTACCTCAAATTACTCTATAGATCAGATTTTCAATGTTTTCTGGTTAATGTGGATTTCTTTCTTTCTCTTTTCCTTCTTTCTACTGCAAAGCAAATCTACCGAAATTAACTAACCCTGAACCTTCAATGTTTTTTAATTCAATCAGAGTAAATTTGAAGGGACTGGCCTCCAGATGCTTCACCCCTCCACCAGTTTCACACCAGACAGGTGGAAGCCACGGTTTCTGAAGACTTTCTGGTCACCTGGTGGATGAAGACTGTATTACATCTTTTTCTGTTGGGGTCAGACTTTGTACTGAAAACCAAACAGCAGACTTTAATGATATGGACGCTTTTTCTCTTGCTTTTGCTTTGATTTAAGTTGCAGATCTTTTAAAAAAAAAGTAACATCATAATTATTGGTTCTGATGGGAAAAAAAATGCATTTATTGAGTAAGGAAATTCTGCTTTGTGCACAACTATGTAATCTTTATTGCCCAATAAAGTATCATATTTCAAGCAAAGGAAAGTTGTGGTAAAATTATCTTTACTGATTACTTTCAACAAACATCTCTATTTTAGGTCTATGCTAACGCTAATCTTACAGTGTTTGCAGAGGTAGCGTATTGTACATTTTACGGAGAGCTGAGGGAACAAATTACAGTGTAATTTGTTTGGAAAAAAATTGTTGTATAACTTTTATTATATTTTGATGCCTCACAGTTACAACTCAGGACTTTTTCACACCGTTAATTCATTAAATTGCTATTTTTTACAATGATGGTGTTGCTAAATTCAGTACGTTTATTGGCCAGCCATGTCCAATGCTCAAAGATGGGCAAAGTACTCAACTCTTCTTGTAGTTAATTAACTATAAGTAAAAGTGGCTCAGTGAAATGTTTGCTCAAATTAAAGTTCAAAAACATTTGCATAAAAACGCAGTTAAAAAATGACAAAAGTTAAAAAGAAAACAAAAATTCAGTCCTCTTTAGCAAAATGTTGGACCACAGATCCAACACAGATCCGTTTCATTGTCGGCTTGCATTGACAGTCATGGTAACTTTCTTATGACTGTTTTTCTAAAAAAAAAAAAAGGTTCCATGTTTATTTTCTTTTTTTAAATCTGGGTGTTGTCATTTTCTTAATGTGTGAACATGACAATTTAAGAGGAAGCTGCATGAGCTTTCTTTACAGAAGCATAAAAAGAAAATATCAAGAAAAACCACAAAAGAAACCAAAGCACTAAATAAACGATGTTATGAGCATATATACTTCCTTGAACAGGTTAGTATAGGCCTATGGGGGATACAAAACATGTTCATTACATTTTTCTGCCTTTTTCTGCACCCAGATTTTTCTGATTGTTGTTGACATTTCAGTCTGCTCAGTTCTGCCTCTATTGAGCTCCAATCTGTATGCGCTGTTTTAGGGCCTTTGTCACTTTAAATCCAAATAATGTACAGCTGGCCAGGTCCCCTAATTCATTGTTTACACTTATACATGAAAATGGCTGCAAACAGATGTGCAACTATACAACCGTGCATCTTGAAAAGCAGAAGTGGAGCCTCCTACACAACCAACAAGAATACAAGAAGTGGTTTCTGGATGGTAAGTCAACAACCAAACACTTGTCTTTTCCAGCAGCCATTGTACAGGGCAGACAGTGGGAAAACCAGCGGACCAAATGGGCTGGAGATCTGTCTAGTTTTTTTAAGTGATTGGATTGTTTTTAGAAGCAGTAGAAACCTAAATGGAAGTGGAAAAACCTGCGAAATGTGAACATATTGTGGCATGTTTCAAAGGAGAGAGCATTTGTTGTTGTTTTTTTGTTTTTTGTTTTTTTTTACAGTTATGCACTGAAATATATTATTTGCTGCAACCAAAAACAGGCACCTGAAACCTGGTACCAAACTCACAGCAAATTGATTCATTAATAGAAATATAATCCAGAATGCAGCAACAAATCCAGAGCTGAACAGCTGAACAATTTAATCAATGTGTTTCAATGAACTGAAGACCAGAACTCAACCAGATTGAAGTGCTGCTGAAGAAGAAGCCTAAAGTAATCTTGCAACATTATTTCTCAACTTCTACTTCTGCATTTTGCTGCAATGGCTTTAACATGAACATCTTATCTCACACACACAGAAACCAAGTGTCAGTGATGTTCCAACAGAAGTTGGTGTTGCTTCTGTATTTCATGCATCTATGGAAATGTGCTTGGTGGTAATCAGGTTAGCACGAGCTAAGAAAAAGCAAACCAAGTTCCTCCAAAAGATAAAATCAACTTCCCTGTGTGAGCTAAAGGAACAGAATCTGAATAAAATGAAATGGAAAATATTTGCTGAGTTAATAATGCCAACTTGTTGATAATTAGAATGGACTTACTTTTAAAATACTACTGATACACTAAACTGCATAACCATTCGATGGCTAAAACCAGAACCTCCCACATTTAACACATGGATCCAAAGTGTTTATCTGATGGAGGAAATCACATACTCTTTAAGGTTTAAAAACCAGCTTTCAGTCACATCCTTTATAATACAGTAATACTCACTTTATGACCAGTGAGAAATACCCTGGTGAGCAAGAATGTGTGGACTATATTATCACAGAAAAGATTTAAATATTTGTTGTTTTTATCTCTCTGTACTTTGTCTTTATTACTGTATTGTATTCATTGTTATAACATTTTACAATATTATTGCTATCTTGCCTTCTTTTGTGACCTTATAATGTCAGTAAGAGATACAAGAATGAAACTATTGAAAAGTGTCTCATAAAAAAAGAAATGAAAAATAGTACATCTATGTTTTAATTTTGTCCTGGCACAGAAAAATTGCATTGAACAGGATCTTCTATAGTCTTTGATCGGTTTTGCAGTTTTCTTGCATCCATTTGCTGTCTGTTCCTTAAATAGGGAAATGCATTAAATCTATACAAAACGATAAAAAAAAACTCAAATAATAATGCAACACTTTCCATTTATTTTGGTCAAAATGCTTTTTTAAAAAGATAGCTAATGGAGTATTGACCTTATAAAGAAATCAGATTTAGATGACCAAAAAGTTTACTTATGTCAGGAAAATTTGCAGCATGAACAAGTTATGACTTCTTCTTTTAGATGTTTTTCATTAGATTATAATCAAGTTTTTGTTTTTAGATAATCAAACTGCATGTTTATTTTCTTGCTTGTTGTGAAATTCATCCTTTGATGATTAGATTTAGGATAAACTTGATATTATTATTAACTTCACTCCTCTAGTTGTTGTTGATTCTGGTGACATGAATCTCCCAGCTCTGGTGATGTTTCTGGTTCTGGTGTCATTAGTTCACTTTAGATGTTAGTTTCACTTTCTGAAAATTTGATGCTTTAAAAATGTTTCAAGCCTGTGAAAACCCAAACAGTCGAGTTCAGCCACTTCCTGTGAGCTGCTTAAAAATGGAGATGAACCTGAACTCCATCCTGCATCAAACTCCTGCAGCATCTGGAAGGTTCTCAGCTTCTTTATTCTCTATACGCAGCATGATAGTGTTACTGACTTGGTAGTTAATTCAGTTCAGTGAAATGCTCAGAGCAACAGTTGCAATTCGACTTTAACTCAAAAAGAAACAGAAAAAAATAATTTTTTATTGACTTGCGAAGAATGCGCCAACTTCGCAAGTTGGTGCATTCAACAAGTTGAATGCATCTCAAATGCAACAATTTGTTCTAATTGTTCAAAAACTATTAAAACGTACCAGGGGGCGCTGTGAGGCAAACTCCAGAAAATATGGTCTAATATAATTTCTTTGTGTAATTACTCAGAGACTCGTAACTAAGTAAAACCTTCTGAAATTACAGAATTAGACATAAATAAATAAAGATCAGCTTCAGACATTAAACTTAGTTTGAAATAGTGAAATAGTCTGTGCCTTTTCATCAAAATTAAAGATTTACTGCCTTAAAATCATCAAATAAAAGTCATCATATGTTTTGCATATATTTTCAGAGGGTTCTGTACTTTAAGCAAAAATCCAAACAATAATTCCACTGTAGCCATCTTTTCTTTGAAATATGCTTCTTTATTCTGCAAATTAACTATATTATTCGATGATCAAAGCAAAAACATAAAAGCAGGGAAATAAATGTGCCGATTATAAGTATGCTTGCTGTTTATTTCTCAGTGGATACACAAAGGCTGACATGCAATAAAATTCTGACAACACAATGATTTCCACTTGTTCCTTTAAAGAAAAGGACAGAAGAACATTATATATTTATGCTCGCTCAGCTTTTCGGTGTGAGGCCTCTGATCAGCAGCAGCATCTGGAGGTCAACCTCTTCCGTCTGTGCAGTTTTGGGTAACAAAAGAAGAAAAACAAAAAGATGAAAAATTACAAGTAATTTGATCTAGATATAGAGTTGTTTATTACATATGTCTGTTGTTTTTCCTTACAGCATTTGTAAAGCCTGTTGACGCGGGCGATGTCATTGACGCTCATTTTTTTGGCGTGTCCAAACTGCAGGTTGGGGTTGCATTTGGCAACGATAGTTGGTTTCCCATTTTTGGAGAAGGCATTGCTTTAAAAAACAAATACAGTGAAGATTATTAAAGCAGAGCAAACTTTATACTTTATCACTGCGTGCATGCTCATAAAGACTCACTTGGGGTATTCCATGACAGATTTGAAGTCATACGGAGTCCCCAGGTTGTTAGTTTGCTTTTTATCAAAGTTATGCTTCTCTTCTTACCCAGGGATTCAAAACAGAGAAAACATTCAGTCACAACTGCTAGTTAAACTTATGGTCAAGTGAGTTAAAAAAGCTAATCAAGTAAAAAAGCTAATCAAGTGCACTTTTTGTCTCTTCTGTTTGTTATTTTAATTAGTTTCAATTTTACAAATAGAATTAAAATGCTATTAATTCACACAAAACCTGTAATAATAATTAATGTTTATATTTTTATGCTATGTACTTAATATTATGGAAATATATACATATATACACATATATACATACACATACATATCTTTTGACTTCAATCTGACCTTCCTTGATGTTCTGGTAGAGAATCGAAACGTATTTGTCTCTGTCGGAGCGGACCTGCTCATGGTTGAAGCCCAGAGCGTGAAGAACCTCGTGCTGCACTGTGGAGCGATACAGGCAGCCGTTTTTCTGCAGAGAGATTCTCTGTCCTCCCTTCATACGTCCTATATAGGACCAGCACCTGAAATATAGACAATATTTTAATCATATTTTTAGGTAATAATTACATTCTCAGGCTGGGACCCAATACAAGTTTAACTATTGTTTCTCATGTGATTATTTGTGGTTGTGCTGCTAAGCTGTCACTGTGACTTCCTGTTTGTGTTGAGCTGTTTCGCTCCTCGATGAATAACTTCTTACCTTTCTAACTCAGAACATTTTCCTGGATCAGTGCTTCTGTATGTTCTTATGTGCACATTGCAGAAAACCTTAAATATTTCCAAGTATTTTTGATTGACTTTCTTGTGCAGATATTTTAGTACACTTGAAATAAGAAAAACTAACTTTTCAGCAAGATGAAGGAGATTGTTTTCAGTAAATTATCCCTGAATATTGTTGAGAAAGTTTCAGTTGCTGTGGCAGATTATTTCACTTATAACAAAACATTTTTCACATGTTATAGGTGAAATAATCTGCCAGAGGAACAAGCACTGTTTAATTATTATTTCCTTAAAACAAGCTCCTATATTGTGCTAAAAAGTCATTTCTAAGTTATTTTAGCCATTTTTCAGTTGCAGTAAGATATTTGCAATAGAAATTAGAGAAACACATTTGGTTTTTGCAGTGCATACTGTGTATTCTCAAGTCACCAGTTGATTGTGGCACACTGGTGCTGCCAGACGCTCCTTCCTTTTTAATGAGAGTTTTTACTTTCACTGTTTCCACATGTTTGTTCATTATGAGGGAAAGTCGATAAATACACTAAACGTGTTAAACATTCTTTGTTTTAAGCAGAGAAGCCACATTTAGAGGTATGGAGTGAATTAAGTTTGGGCTACACACTAGCAAAGGTTGGGGTCAGGAAAAATGTCTGGTTTCAGCATAAATATAGCTACTAAAATGAATGGAAGTTAAAACAAAGTCCACAGTTTGCATAGAAGTGATTTGTATGTGTGTGTGGGTGTGTGTGTGTGTGTGTTCATACCAATTTTCTGAAACGAAATGGATGTAATCACGATGACATGATCTCTTTGGGACAAAACGAATGCAAGTGCACCCATGGAAGCTCTTCAGTGCTTTAACGATGAACTCCTGTTGTTTCTGAGCTGCAGATACGTCGATAGAAAATGTTACCAATTTCAGTTGAATTAAATCAGTATTAAGGCAACATTGTTTGCTTCACGTAAATAATTATCCAATCGGTTCTGCTCACAGAAGTCACAGGAGATCGTGTAAGGCACGGTAACAAAGCGTCCGGATTTGGGCCACTTGCAGCCTTCGGCAGTGCATGGGTCCGCATTCATGGTCCGAATGTCGGGGATGGCGATGTCATCAAGCAGCTCCGGAGTTTCTCCTGCAAATCAAACATAAAACCCCCAAAATTGACATAAATATTAAAATAATGACTGTTTTGATTGTCTTACGTCTACCTAAACAAGTCCAAGCAACAACTAACTTACATGTTTATGTAAGTTAACTAACTTTCAGCGCTGTTTTTGTGTTATTCTCCTATTGTCTTCTCTAAAGCTCAGATCATCTCCCATTAAATGAGAAGCCGTCTTCATCTGTGATTTCTACATTTTGGATAAGGCAAAAGCCGTTTTGTTCTTTCTGCTGCAAACCAAACATCCAAAGCAAATAAGGCAGCCAGATTCTTGGGCAATTGGGCAAATAACTTCATCAGAGTGTTTCTTTAAATTATGATAAATTATGTTGCACATTTATCTTTTAGCAAAGCTAAAACATTGTCTCTCTTAATCATGTATAAAAACATGATGCCACTGAACAAACGGAAAATAATAACGTTATTTAAACATTTCAATAATTAAAAAAATATAATTTTTTTTTATTATTGAATATAATTTAATATAATATAATTTTTTTATGTAGATTTTATTTAACTCACCATATTCATTGTCATCAAGTGGTGTGCTCTGCAAAAAGAAAAAAAATCAATAATTTTTCTGCTAAAAATGTTTTTCAAGGTTAATTTTAGCGTTTTTTCTACTAAAAGCAGAAGAGTTTCTGTTTTTCCACCCTGGATTTCCCTTTCACTGCATTTACAATATTTTTCTACTGTGTTGCTCATTCAGGTGCCAGTTTATCTTAATGTCGTTTTTCATTTTTAAGAATTACAATAGTAAAGTTGAGGTGGATTTCAACTTTACCTCATTAAAGGTAATATATAATGTTTATCTCATTACCTTTAATGAGGTGAAGTCTAGCTTTATCTTATTAATTTAAACTTACCAGCAGGACATTTGTCACTGGGAGCAAAAAGAGGAAGAGTACGGCTAGAATCATGATGAAAGTGCCCTAAAGTCAAAACACAAACAGTGATTCATCTACAAAGATGTGCCAAGTTAAAAACATGCATCAAAAAATAAGAAAACACTTCAAAGAATATGTAGAAAAAAGTTTAAATTAACTATAAATTCAGTAACACTATCATGCTGCGTATAGAGAATAAAGAAGCTGAGAACCTTCCAGATGCTGCAGGAGTTTGATGCAGGATGGAGTTCAGGTTCGTCTCGTCTCCGTTTTTATGCAGCTCACAGGAAGTGGCTGAACTCCCCCGTTTGGGTTTTCACAGGCTTGAAAAAATGTGAAAAAAAATCCTGAGAAAGTAAAATTTTCAGAACAGAGAACTAACATGAAAGTGAAATATTTCACCAGAAACTGGAACCTTCACCAGAGCTGGGACATGCCACCAGAATCAACAAGATTTTCATGGGTGAAATTAGTAAGATCAAATTTTCATCAAAAGATTAATGAAAATAAATGCTGCAGTTTTATGTTTTCATTAATATTAAAAAAGATACAGTCTAAAAAATCACAATCTATTAATATAAGGAGAAAAAAATCTAAAGGAAATCTAAATTTGTTCATCCTGCAAATTTTCCAAAAGTTGCTGTACTGTAAGGAAATCTTTTTTCACTTAAATATAACTTCTTCTAAGGTCATATTCCAGAAATAAAACGTGTCCTTGATGTTTGTTCTTTCTGATATGCTTGTTTTCTGTGCAGCTTTAATGCAACTTCCCCTTTAAATGACCTGCAAAGAATATAAGGAAACTGTCCAAATGTTACATACCATCCTGCTCAATGCAATATTTCTGAATCAAGACAAAATTAAAACATATAGCAGCATTTTAAAAGTTAATCCTTGCAGATCATTTCTGGAAATACAAATGGACACCTGGATGGAGAATAGAAATTAATCAGTTTTACAGCGGGAGCCGATAGTTCTGTCACAGGTAGGAAGCTAATAGTTTATCACAGGGTCCACTTTGGTTAAAAACTATAAAATTCCAGCCTTTAAGCTGCGTGGCATTTCATGAATTTCAATCCTTTTAAATGAATTCATTCAGTGCAGGCATCAGACCATATCAACACATTTAAACCTGTCTGGAAGTGAATTTTTTTTTGGCTATTATACTCTATTTCTGTTATTAATTTAAAACAACATTATAAAAATGAATGTTTAAATAGTCGGTGTTTGTTATGGACATGAGCAAAGTCAGTGTATAAACTTACAACATTTCACTATTCCTGAGTATTTTTCAAAGCAGTTCTTTGTTTTATTTTTAGTTTACCAAATAATTTTGTTTCTTCATGTATTTCTACATGTATTTCCTTCAGTGGAGCTTCTTTAGAACTGTCACCATCAAACAGGAAGCTGCAAATTAATAAAGAACTAAAAAAAGAAGTGAAACACTCCAACAGTTAATTAATTTGAGCTATATAACAACTCATAGCTAGTGAGTATTCCTCCATATATATATAATTTAAAAAGCTCTGATAGCTGCTGAACATATTATTTATATATTGAAATACATTCAGCTAAGAACAATTGACCAACAAAACTATTTCTATGGGTTTTCCGTAGATAGGAGAATTACAGAATAGAAAACTACTGCACAATTATTCTATCAAAATGAATAAAATCTTGAAGCCAAACTGGAGGAAGTGCTTCTTTTTGAGAAGGAAATTGTTCTGTAAAGAATTTATATTGATGAAAATATAGAAATTTCATTGTTGGGCAGTTCTTTTGCCCCATGCAACTCTGGCATCACAACGTCATCAACAACATTCAAGCCAGAATGAATCAGGTCGGATCCACGTCGGACGACCGATTTGCACGTCAAGCCTGAATGATGCTGAGGTAATGTTTGGCTTGAAATGAGACAATTCATGCAGGAGATCAATCAACCTTCTGTTTGGTGGTGATGAAAACAACATGGCCGACTTGAACTGTTTAGATTTTGAACTTCCTGGCAGAAATGTTTCAGATGCCATGATGCATTCTGCCATTACTGCACCAAACAAACATTTTTCTGAACTTCACTTACAGTAGTTATGGCTTCTTTCCTTTGTTTTAGGAAAAAAATATTTGTATTTTGTCTGACATTAAAATATGCCTTTGAGTTGTGAGTGGTGCATTGAGACAAATAACCTGAAAAGTAAAGAAGTCTGGACTGTGAGGACAGAAAAACATTTCTGCTGCTGCCAGAATAGTTTGAAAATCATAAAACTTTAAAAAGTCATAATCAGGGTAAAAGTGAACTCACATATATTTCAAGATGTTAGGTGCCGGGGTTGTTTTGAGGTTTTTTCTCCACCAGAGGGAGTCCTGGAGCCGGCAGGCAGGTGGGCGTCTGAACTGACGTCATCCCCACACCGGTGGACTATCACCTCGTTACCGGCGGATTAAGAGGGACGGACTGCCAGTACCTCGTTGCCAGAGTGTCGCCAGTGATGGTACCTCGCAGCCCCTCCGAGCCAGCTCAGAGTTCCTTGTTTTGTTTCCGTCCGCCTTGTGAGAGTAATTTGTTTCCCTGTGGCTTCCGTTTTCCTCAGGTGATCTCCGTAGCTCCTGACCGGCTACTCGTTGCTTCCTCGTGACGCCGTGGGCAGTTACCCCACGGATGCCCGAGCTCCCACACCCACCTGTGACAGTTAAAAACCGATCTCCAGCCCAAAGTCAGATTGGCAGTCCGTTCTCTCCGCCGACGCCTTTCAGCCTACCTGTCTGCCCTCCTCCGCCGCCGTTCCTTCGAGTTTCCTCCTCCGCACCGAGGGTCCTCTTTGCACTCCGGACCACTGGAAGGACTTCCTCGGAACCCGAGACCCCGGATTTACTACTGCCTTCCCCCCGTTCCAATACCACCACCAACCACGTAAGCTCTCCCTACTCACCGTTCCTAGACCAAGTTACCAGTTTTCCTACGACCTCAAACTCACCATCTCCGTTGTCATTTTCTCCAGAGCGCAGAACAATCAGCAGCCCGGCTCCCGGACCTGACCTGTTTCAGTTCGGTTTTTGCAAATAAACATTTATTATTGTTCATCTCTCTCCTGTGTGGTGTTCTTGCATGTTGGTTAAAGGATTAGCTAAACCCACCATGACAGAACACTCTGGCCAACAAATTAGCCCAGCAGACGCCATCAGGAGAACGTTGTCAGACCAGCAAACAACTATAGAAACACATGAATCGGTTTTGAGGAAATTAAGTACTGTTCAGACTGAAACTAATCAACGTTTGGAAGAAATCGCTAACTTCTTGCGAATGTCTCCCCAACAGCCTCCAGCGATAGCACCTGTTTTTACCCCTGCACCAAATCCAGCTCCAGTTGATCCACCCAGGTTTTCCGACATCCGTCCTCCCGCTCCAGAAAGGTTTGACGGTGAACCAAGTAGGTGCAGGGAATTCATAATGCAATGTTCCTTGGTATTTAATTATTCACCCCAAAGTTTCAGTCATGACGGAGCTAAGATTGCTTTTATGCTCTCATACTTATCAGGAAAAGCATTAGACTGGGCAGAAGCGAAGTTTCCTGACCCCACCAATTTTGGTTGCTCTTTGTAGATTTCTTGAAAGAATTTAAACAAGTTTTCTGTTATGACCCTGGCATGACGGCAAATTCCCGAGATCTGTGGAATTTAAAACAAGGACAGAAATCGGTTTCAGAGTTTGCCATTGATTTCCGTATCAAAGCAGCCGCTTCCAATTGGAATTCATCTGCGTTAAAGAGCGCCTACTTCCATGCTCTAAATGAGTCCATAAAGGACGAATTAGCAACCCTAGATGAACCAGACAGCCTCGAGGATCTGATAAAGTTAACCATTCGTTTAGACTACAGAATCAGATCCAGAAAGCGAGAAAGGAGCCACAGGTTGCAGAACTTCAGGTCCTTTACATCAGCTCAACCTGTCCATCCTCCGCCTTCACAAGACGAGCCGGAGCCCATGCAGGTTGGGCATACCCGGCTCTCTCCTGAGGAGCGTCAGAAGCGCATGAATGTGGGGATTCTGGTCACTTCATCGCTCATTATCCAAAGAAGTCAAACCATTAGACCCACCAGTTGAAACGGGGAACCTGGTGGGTCAGAATACCTAGAACCTTTCTCCCCGCCTGAATCTCTCTGCAGAACTGTTTTTCAATAACCAGCATATTCCTCTTTCAGTCATGATCGACTCACGTTGTGAACGAACCCTCATTGATGCCGAACTTGTCAGACAACTCTCCATTGAAACCATCCCGTTGCCAACCCCCCTCCGAGTATCGGCTCTGGATGGAAAGTTTTTGCCACAAATCACACACAAAACCAAGCCTCTGCTCCTAGTGATTTCTGGTAATCACAGTGAGCACATTTCATTTTTTGTTTTCCCCTCTGCCAACTCTCCTGTCGTTTTAGGGTTTGACTGGTTGACCTTACACAATCCTGACCTTAGCTGGTCCAAGAAACGGGTCGAATCCTGGTCTACCCACTGTCATTCCTCCTGTCTCCGTTCGGCCGTCCCACCGGGTCCCACCCCGGCAGTGAGACATGAGGCTGATCCTCCAGATGTTTCATCTGTCCCAGCAGAATACCACGACCTCGCACCCGTGTTTAACAAGACTAAAGCCTGTTCACTTCCCCCGCACCGTCCGTATGACTGTTCCATTGATTTATTGCCCGGAGCACCATTACCTTCCAGCCGCCTGTATAACATCTCACGCCTAGAGCGTCAAACCATGGAGAAGTACATCAAGGAATCGCTTGCTGCTGGGATTATCCGCCAGTCCTCATCGCCTTTAGGGGCAGGGTTTTTCTTCGTGGGTAAGAAAGACGGGACACTCAGACCCTGTATTGATTATTGGGGTTTAAACCACATCACAGTTAAAAACAAGTACCCATTACCTCTGTTGTCATCAGCTTTTGAACCTGTTCATGGGGCTACTGTTTTCACCAAGTTAGATCTGCGCAATGCCTACCACCTCCTTAGAATCAAATGGGGAGATGAGTGGAAAACAGCTTTTAAAACACCCATGGGACACTTCGAATATTTAGTTATGCCGTTTGGGTTATCTAATGCCCCAGCCTGTTTTCAAGCATTAGTAAATGATGTTCTGTGAGACTTTCTAAACATTTTTGTATTTGTCTATCTAGATGACATCCTTATCTACTCTAAATCCCTGGCTGAACACAAACATCATGTCCGTCTCGTGTTGCAAAGGCTCCTTGAGAACAAGCTGTACGTTAAGGCAGAGAAATGTGAATTCCACAAACCATCCGTTTCTTTCCTTGGTTTCATCCTTGAGGGCGGACAGATAAGGCCAACGGAAGAGAAGATAAAGGCAGTCCTGGAATGGCCTACTCCTGAGACACGCAAAGATTCTTGGGCTTTGCAAACTTCTATCGACGTTTCATTTGAAACTATAGTCCGACGGCCCAGCCGCTAACTGCTCTCACCTCTACTAAGGTTCAGTTTCTGTGGTCCCCAGCTGCTGATGCAGCCTTCAAGAAACTTACCTCCCTATTTTCCAGGGCACCGGTTTTAGTGCAACCTGATCCCAGCAGACAATTCATCGTGGAGGTGGACGCCTCTGACACAGGGGTTGGGGCAGTCCTCTCCCAGGTTTCCAGCACTGATAATAAGACTCACCCATGTGCCTTCTTTTCACGCAGATTGTCACCACCTGAGCGGAACTACGATGTGGGTGACCGGGAACTATTAGCCATGAAGTTGGCTTTGGAGGAGTGGAGGCACTGGTTGGAGGGGGCGGAACATCCGGTGTTGGTCTGGAGGGATCACAAAAACCTCTCTTATCTCCGCTCAGCTAAAAGATTAAATCCACGACAATCCCGCTGGTCTCTGTTTTTCTCGAGGTTCAATCTCTCCATTTCCTATCGTCCAGGTACCCGTAACACAAAGCCAGATGCGCTGTCTCGCCTGTATGCACCAGATGACTCTGAGAGGACTCCCGCCAGTATCCTTCCCCCCAGCTGTACAGTGGCCGTGGTGACCTGGGAGATGGAGGACATAATTAAACAAGCGCAATGCTCTGAACCTACCCCGGAGAACTGCCCTCTGAACAGGATTTACGTCCCTTCAGCTGTCCGAGCCCGTTTCCTGCACTGGATCTACTCGTCAAAGTTCTCTGGACACCCAGGTACCAGCCGTACCATTTCCTTAATAAATCGCAGGTTCTGGTGGCCATCCATCCGTAAGGATGTGAGGGAGTTTGTCCAAGCATGTACAGTCTGCTCTCAAAACAAGCCCCTACATCAACCTCCGTCGGGACTATTACAACCACTTCCCACTCCGAGACGCCCCTGGTCACACATCGCCATCGATTTTGTCACCGGCCTCCCACCATCCAAGGGTATGACCACAATACTCACCATCATTGACCGTTTCTCTAAGGCCTGCCACTTAGTCGCACTAAGAAAACTTCCAACAGCTTTCCAGACCGCCCAGCTCCTTTTCAAACATGTTTTTTGTTTGCACGGGATCCCTTTAGAGATCCTATCTGACAGAGGTCCTCAGTTTACTTCGTTAGTTTGGAAACAGTTTTGTACTGCTCTTAATGCCAAGGTCGTGTTAACGTCCGGATATCATCCCCAGTCAAACGGCCAGGTGGAACGGCTAAATCAAGAACTTGAATCCACTCTTCGCTGCTTCACTTCAACTAACCCATCGGATTGGAGCCAGTATTTACCCTGGGTAGAATATGCCCACAATAGTCACGTATCTGCCGCTACTGGCTTATCCCCTTTCGAAGCATCTTTGGGTTACCAACCACCACTGCTTAACTCCGACGAATCCCTTATCTCTGTCACGTCTGTCCGTCACCACATTCGCCGTTGCAGGAACCTCTGGAGAATCACCACAGATGCCCTCAACCACACCTCCCTCCGTAATAAGAGGTTTGCCGACAGTAAACGGATCCCCGCTCCAGCCTACGAACCAGGACAAAAGGTTTGGTTATCCACTCAGAATATTCACCTTAAAGCTATGTCCAAAAAGCTCTCTCCTAGGTTCATCGGTCCTTTTGAGGTGGAGTCCATCATAAGTCCCTCTGCTGTCCGTCTCCGTCTCCCGGCCACCCTCCGCATCCATCCGACCTTTCATGTGTCTCAAATAAAGCCGGTTCAGACCAGCACCTTGTGCCCTCCTTCCGAGCCCCCTCCTCCCGCCCTGGATGTGGGTGGTCACCCCGCCTACAGTGTTCGCTGGATCGTGGACTCCTGTTGACGGGGCCGTGGGTGGCAGTACCTAGTAGATTGGGAGGGTTACGGTCCTCAGGACCGTCTCTGGGTCCCTGGTTCCTTTATTTTGGACCCCACTCTCATTTCTGATTATCGAGCCTCCCTTCCTTCCTGTTCGTCTCGGCTGCCAGGTGGCGACCGTTGAGGGGGGTTACTGTTAGGTGCCGGGGTTGTTTTGAGGTTTTTTCTCCACCAGAGGGAGTCCTGGAGCCGGCAGGCAGGTGGGCGTCCGAACTGCCGTCATCCCCACACCGGTGGACTATCACCTCGTTACCGGCGGATTAAGAGGGACGGACTGCTAGTACCTCGTTGCCAGAGTGTCGCCAGTGATGGTACCTCGCAGCCCCTCCGAGCCAGCTCAGAGTTCCTTGTTTTGTTTCCGTCCGCCTTGTGAGAGTAATTTGTTTCCCTGTGGCTTCCGTTTTCCTCAGGTGATCTCCGTAGCTCCTGACCGGCTACTCGTTGCTTCCTCGTGACGCCGTGGGCAGTTACCCCACGGATGCCCGAGCTCCCACACCCACCTGTGACAGTTAAAAACCGACCTCCAGCCCAAAGTCAGATTGGCAGTCCATTCTCTCCGCCGACGCCTTTCAGCCTACCTGTCTGCCCTCCTCCGCCGCCGCTCCTTCGAGTTTCCTCCGCCGCACCGAAGGTCCTCTTTGCACTCCGGACCACTGGAAGGACTTCCTCGGAACCCGAGACCCCGGATTAACTACTGCCTTCCCCCCCATTCCAATACCACCACCAACCACGTAAGCTCTCCCTACTCACCGTTCCTAGACCAAGTTTACCAGTTTTCCTACGACCTCAAACTCACCATCTCCGTTGTCATTTTCTCCAGAGCGCAGAACAATCAGCAGCCCGGCTCCCGGACCTGACCTGTTTCAGTTCGTGTCTTGCAAATAACCATTTATTATTGTTCATTTCTCTCCTGTGTGGTGTTTTTGCATGTGGGTTAAAAGATTAGCTAAACCCACCATGACACATGATCTGAACATCCGGCCAAGATTCTTGCAACAGGACCGTTGTTTTACATGTTGTGGGTTTTAACTCAGCCTATCAGCAGTAAAGACAAAGGCTGATTGGCCTTAAATGGTCTGAGTTTGATTTGAGTGAAAGTCTTATAAGCAGGAGAGCTGAGCATCAGCTGCACAGTTTCAGACTTTTGTTCTTTTAAGCTCTTTCACTGCAGCATCTCTTCCATCACTGCTGAAGCTTTGGCTTTCAGAGTCACCATCATGACTCCAGCTCTGCTCTTCATCCTCATCTTCGCAGTGGCAGATGTCACTTTGGTGAGTGTAATTCTGCAAAGTTTAAAATTTAATGCAAGCAAAAAGATTTAGGAACTTTTAATCTGTTTGTTTTTTTAAAAGAGAGTGATCTGATAAAGTTTGCATTTGTTGAAATCGTTTCTATTTTGTGTTGCAGACTGCACCAGTTGACGATTATGAAAATGGTGAGTGGAATAAAATCCCTGACATTTGATGCATTGATCTTTAAATCTATAATCTTTTTTTTGTTCCTTGTTTTTATCCAGATGAATCTGTGGCTGATTCTGAAATTGTTCCAAGACCCAAAGCTGACTTGAGTAAGACAATTTTCCAAAACAGAAAGTTTTAATATAAGGAACAATAAGAAACAATAAAAGGAACCGAGTTCCTTTTATTTATTCTAAGCAAATTTGACTTTGACTTGCTTAGTCAAATTTGTAAATTTGCAGTTTGGTTTTATTTAATAGTACATGTTGCAGCTAAAAAGACAAATTTTTCACAACAAGCAGACAGTGCAGACCATTAACACTTCCCCATAATGCATGTTGCATTTCCTTTTTGCTGTGTTGCAGAAACAGCTGTCCTGCAGGGTGACATCGCAGTGCCGAACACTTTGAGCAGGAATGCAGATAAATGTACCGACAGAGGCTGCAAGTGGCCAAAATCAGGACGCTACGTTTACGTGCCGTACTACATCTCTGAAACTTTCTGTAAGGATCTTTGATTTTACCTTTGACTCATGAAAACAAATATATAAATGTTCCATGTTTCCCACCGGTCTGTAGCTCAGGAAGAGCGTGACATCATCATCAGAGGCCTGCAGGGCTTCAACCAATCCACCTGCATCCGCTTAGTCCCGTTGAAATCTGGAGATCGGGATTACATCTACATCGAGTCTAAGGATGGGTGGGAACACACACACACACACACCCACACGCCTACACACCCACCCCCACACTCTTTTTTTTTTTTTTTTTTTTTTTAAAGGATTTTTTGGTTGTAGTGGCCTTTTTTTGAAAGTAGCTAGACAGGAAATGGGAAATGAGAGAGAGGGAAGACATGCGGCAAATGTCGCCAGGCCGGGAATCGAACCTGCGACTGCCAGCATAAGGACTCAGGCCTCCATATGTGGGTTGTGCTTTGCCCCTGCAGCACCCCACACACACACACACACACTCTTAACAGAAACTACAGGATCAATACTGTATCGCACACTATAAAGTAAAATAAACTCTACATGTTTTAATTTATTTTTAAAGATTTTTCTTATCACTAATTCAAAATTTAAATTTAATGTAAAACTTCATGCATAAGACATGATTTGTCTTAGTCAGAGTCTTGTAGTAACTTGTTACAATTACTTGAGTAAGTCTATTTTAAAAATGTACTTTTAGAAGAATTCTTATTGCGCTGAACCTTTTTATTTTTTAATAAAAATCATCTTCTTGGTTCTTCTTAGACTGCAGATTATGCTCTACTAAACTCTATTAAAGTACTAAACTTTGTGGTGCCACTGCAAACATTTTGTTGTTTTACATTTTAGATGCTGGTCCTACGTGGGCCGTCAGAATGAGGGACAGTACTTGTCGCTGCAGAAACCAGGCTGCGTGCACAATGAAGTTGTGCAGCATGAAATTCTTCATGCTCTTGGCTTCAACCATGAGCAGGTCCGGTCCGACCGAGACAGCTACGTCAGGATCCTCTTCGACAACATTGAACCCAGTTAGTTCACAAAGAAAAAAAATTGACTCATGTATGTGTGAAAATGCTGCATAAAGGTTTACCTCTGCTCTGAATTCTGGCTTAGATTATAAATTTGCTTTCGAAAAGAAGCAGACGAACAATTTGGGGACTCCTTATGACTTCACCTCCGTCATGGAGTACAGGAAGTGAGTTTTTATGACAATTTAGTACTTCATGTGAATATTAATACATTTTCTCCTATTCTGTCTAGAATATAAGTTATGCCACATTTTTTATATAATTAGAGAGATTTGCATAAATGTGAAAGAGTAAACTAGTTTGATAACTACCAGTAAAAACCGAATGTCTTATGTTTAGCGATGCCTTCTCCAAAAACGGACAACCAACCATCGTTGCCAGGTGCAATCCAAACCTTAAATTTGGAAATTCAAAGGAAATGAGTGCCAATGACATCATTCGCATCAACAAACTTTATGAATGCAGTGAGTAAAACATAATGCATAAATGAATCATGCTGTTGACATTCAAACATGCTGATGTCACTTGGTTCTGATTCTTCCCTTAACAGAACTTCCTGGGTTGAAGAGGTCGGCCTCCAGGCCTAAACGTCCTAAAAACCAAAACCTTCCTTTCTAGATTACGTATTAGACCTCAGTCAGTGTTTTAGTCCAGCTCATGCAGGAAGCAGGTCAGGTTTGTTGGGTCATTTTTGCAGCTTAAATGATCTGAAATGCTCAAGCTAGAATCTCTATAATCCTCTCATTTTTTTTCTTTATGCTTCATATCTGATTCATAAAAACTGACTTATAGTCATTTTTAATTTGTGGGATAAATAATTAAGCCTCCCTGTTTATAATTTAGTACAGCATTTAGAAATCAGCTAAATTCTCTCTGGACAATAGAATATTTGATGCCATTATATATAATTAATTTTAAAATTGCTAAAAAAGAATTTGTTTAAATAAAAAAGAAAATGTAGGGAAAGAAAAAAGTTCTCTTTATTCCTATGTTAAAAATTTTATTTAACATAATGTGTTAGATTAGAAAAAACTGTTAGAAAAAACTAAATATTGTTTTAATGGCTTTTAATGCATTTTACGCTGTCATATTTTCTTTATATCATTTATTCTGTACAAGTTACTTTAAAACCAACGCACATGCATCATTTCTGTGGTTTTGTCTGTTTGTCGAAAGCATCAAACTGGTTAGACTTTAACCTGCTGTCAGTTCCAACGATGCTCCTGCATCACTTTCAGAAATGCATTGAGTTTGTAAACATGCTCATACTTTGGAGGAAGGTCCAGTCATGCCATTGTTTTCTTCTACATTAGAACCATGAAAAAACCACTTTAATATTGACACTTTTTATAGATGTTTATAGAGTCAGTATAAACAATCCTATTTTTAAAAAGCATTTGGAGAGCTGTAGAGTTGAGATGCAAAATTTTATTCTTCCTTTGTACAAGATAACTTGTTACATTAATTTGACATTTATTAGTTATTTATTAAACCTTTTACTTGACTAATACATTCCTGGAACTACAGTATGCCGTACCATCTTTGTCCAGCAGGGGGAGCTCGCATATAGATCTCTATTGAAACAACAGTGATTTAAAAAGCCTTCCACAGTTTTTCTTTATAAAAACGTGAATGTTAAAATACAAACTTTTAAAAATATTTTCTTCTTAAATTTGGCAGAAGCGAGGCTCCATATTTGGTGCTTTAAAACGCTGTTTTAGTAGCGAGAGGTGCCTGGATTAAATGGAAAAAAAAATTATGTTCATAAGGAAACAAGAACAACAATTAAAGAGAATATACACAGCATTTTTTTTACTTACTGCATTGGTAAAGCCTGTTGACACGAGTGATGTCATTGGCGCTCATTTGACGGGCGTTTCCAAGCTGCTGGTTAGGATTTGATTTTGCTTCGATGGTTGGCAGTCCGTTACTGGAGAAGTCGTATCTGACAGGAAACATGAACAGATGCAAAGTAAGGCCACGAAAAAATGAGTTTTACAAAAACAAACAAAATGACGATGATTCAACAAAATGAGCCAATCAAAATAAATACAAACACAAGAAAAACGGTCTGAAACAGGGAGACAATGCTACAGAAAAAAAAATAATAAAACAGTTTAAATTAAAAGTCGATGTAAAAAAGAAATTTTTCAAATGGGATTTAAAAGATAAACTCATCCTCAAATGAAACTGTGGAATCTGGAGAATGTCAAATACAGAGATGAAGGCATGAATAGGTTTTTAGTTTCTTATAATGTAAATAAGATTTAGTCCTTTTAGCAATCAAACAAAACAAAAACCTAACAGTTGTACTCATTTGTTTTTCCACTTTAATCAGAAAATGTAAAAGCATCTTGTGGTTTTGGTAATGAGTGATGGAGGATGACTGGAAGATGACTGATTTGGCGTTTTGCATTCCTGTCCTGAAGCTGGGCTAAAAATTAAACTGTTCCAGTTTGATGATTTTAGTTGTGACTCTTCAAATTCCGTGAATGCCTGATAAACCTAAAAACCTTCTCAAGAGAAACCTAATCCAACTTAAAAGAAGAAATCTTAAAAGTTGAAATATCTTCATATCTGAAGATATTCATTTTTAAATAGCACTTTTAACAAACAGAGATGTAATTTAAATCAGAAATACTCACTTGCCGTAATGCATGACCGAGGTAAAGTCGTACGGAGTTGCTAAGTTGTTCGTCTGCACCTTTTTGAAATTGCCCCTCTGTCCTGTTCATAAATCAGGAGACAATTTTCAAAGATGTCAGAGTTACAGAATATAAAAGTATTATTACACTACACTTTTTAATAAACTTTAGCTGCTAACTTTGCTGAATGTTGTTGAAGAGAATCCGGACGTGTTGGTCTCTGTCAGAGCGGACCTGCTCATGGTGGAAACCCAGAGCGTGAAGAACCTCATGCTGCACAGTGGAGTAGTGCACACATCCTCTTCTCTCCAGGGAGATGTACTGACCCCCCCTCTGACGGCCGATGTAGGACCAACACCTGCACAAAGACAACATTATTTATACCTCAGGTTTAGACAGACAGAGAGAGATTTCAGCACTGCAAGCTGAGGGCAACAAAAACAATAAATAATTAAATGAAAAATTCTCTTATTTTAACATTAAAATTTGCACCATAATGTCATTAGTGTTATTTGGTTTGTGAATGAGACACAAGCTGTAATTCCTTACAAATAGATGAACATTTTTTTTGTGTATATTAAATAAGACACACAAATAGATTCACATGTGAATAAGCTTGATCATGCGATAAGTCATTGAAAACATGCTGCTGCGTCATCCTCCAGCTACTTCCTGTTTTCTTCTTCATGGTTTCTCCAGTAGTAACATCCGGTTGTCGATCACGTGACTCATGTGATCAACACAATGTTTCCATTAAACAAATGTATTTTCGTAATTTCAATTTGCACCATTTCACAGTTAATGGAAATGCGGAGCATAGCATGAACAAAGATGGTGCTGCCTCCACCTGTAGCGGCAGAGTTTAAGTGAATAGGGTATTTTTTTCCTACCCTCCGTTGCGTTGAGAAAAGAAATGGATGTAATCTCGATGCTCAGAACGTTTTGGGACAAATCGAATGCATGTGGTCTGGTTGAAGCTCTGCATGGCTCTGATCATGACGTTCTTCTCCTGCTGGGCTACAGATAACAGAAAAATTACATCCATTAAAGCTTTGGTTCTATAAATAATGTGATTTGATCACATTTTGTTTGTAGATTAAAGTTAAAACTGCCTACAAAACTCGGGGGAGATGTAGTAAGGCACGTAGACGTAACGGCCAGTTTTGGGCCACCTGCAGCCTCTGGCCGTACACGGGTCTGCATTCTTGAAAAAGGTGTTTGTTACGGCAACGTCTCCCTGGAGAACGAGGTTTTCTGCAACAAAGGACAGAAAGAACAGATTAACATACATTTTAGTACAACTGAAAAGTTGAAGTAAAAATAAACACTAGAATAAAAACAATCTGTAAAATCTGCAGAGAAGACAAAGAGACAAATACAGCAAGTTCAGTTTTGGTTGTTCAGTTGAAAGGAGCTGATTTGTTTCCATTAAATAAGAAATAAGATGATAAAGAAACGCCGTCATGATTCCTGTTTGTTTTGGTTTTGGGTTATTTATAGTTCTTTTTGCTCTTTCAGTCTGTTTGTATAAGTTGTTCTGGTTTTTCCTCTTCCTGAATAGTTTTTGTTATTTTATTCTGAATCAAGTCTTTTCATTTCCCGTCAGTTTTTCTTTTACTCTCTGCTTATCAGGGGTTTTCTTTAGCCGTGATTATTAGTTTTTCTTTGCAATTATTCCTGATATGTTCTTCAATCAGTAGCTGCATTTCCATTGACCAAATAATTGCACAATTTGATCATTCAAAAATAAATTTGCTTCATGTAAAATTTAAAAATGTTCTAATTTGATATTTCAGAGCTACTGGTGCAAAGTCTCTAAACAGACAAATGAAACCAAACTAAACATGTAATTTAATTTGGTAAAATCAATTATAAGAATTTTAAGCATTTTTATCTAATATAAGGTGTTTCCTTTGCCATCATCAGACGTCTAAAAGCAGAAATACAACTCGAGGCTTTCAGGCGCGACCTTTGCACTCGTCATTCTAAGAAAATTACTTCATTGCTTTTCAGTGACAGAAGCAAATTCCTCTAAATAAAATTTATTTATCAGGGCTTGTTTGATTTGCTTTCTCTCCACTCACTCTTTAAACGTTTATCTGATTTATCTCTGATTAATTTTGTGCACTTAGAGGTTTTATTTATAATCTGTGCCTTACCTAAGTCAGCTTTGGGTTTTGGGACGTCGTCTGTGAACTCATCTGAAGGAGAAATCAGAAGATCTTTAGTTTTGAAATATTTACGTTTTGCATGAGTAAAGCTTCGTTTCCAACTCACCGGTTTGATTTTTCATTTCAGCTGGAGCACTCTGCAACACAAACACAGATTTACACATTAACAGCCGGTAAGTTAACCTTTGGTTGACTAAACTGCTTCAATGTTTTCTTTCTGGTTCTATAAAAAGGATTTTTTAAAGGACTATTAAAATAAATATTTTTTGCAAATATTTATTTGCGTAAAATATTTGCTTTTTCTGCTTCAAATTGGTTTCTGTCAGCTGCGGAAATGAAACCAGAAATCACAAATTTACCTGGCAGACATCCAGCACTGAGAGGAAGACGAAGAAAATAAAAGCTGGAGTCATGATGATGGTCCAAACAAAAGAGCTGCTTGTCTGAAGAACCAAGAGTCAGAAATGAGCTGATCTTCACATCCTCTCGGTTTATAAACTTGTTTGAAAACGTCTTAAGGCCCTTTTAAGGTCAATCATAAATCCAGAACCTTGCCTGATAGGAAGAGTAGAAATAGGAAGTAAACTAGACCAGTAATGCTCTTAATGACACATGCAGGGGATGATGGCAACATAAGTGACTTGCAGTGACTCATCTGATGCAGTCACATGTCCCCTATCCTCATAGTATCGCCTTTGCATGGTTTGTAAATACGCTCCTACTCACACGCTAACCTGATTCCTGGGGATTTTTTTATCTGCTGCCTCATTTCCTTGCTTGGCTAAAACTGTCTGATTCTCTCTTTAGTGCATGATGATTTGTTTTGGTCATATAAGCCTACAGAAACATTTCCACCCCCACAAAAGCCTTCCTGTCATCTTTGACGACAACGAGGTGAAACACTCAGCAACGCTGCTGAAGGCTGATTTCACCTCTGCATTTTTACTTCCACATTTAAATTATGGAGGAAGAACAAACAGAGACGATCTCAACCGGTTTTAGATACAGTTATGAGAATTAGCACACATATACAAAAACCACTTGAAATGATCAGTTTCTCTGATTTTACTTTTTATAGGTTTATGTTTGGGTAAAATGAGCATTGTTCTTTCATTTTATAAACTATTGACAACATGCCACTCCACTGCTTTTCTCTTTGAGTTATTGGTATTCTAGATAGAATGGCCTCCTTTTCTTTCTAGAAGATAAAGAAGTATGTTTCTTCCAAAAAACTAATTAAAAAACTAATCTAAAATTTGTACAAAACACATGAACATTTCTGATTTTGAAAAGTTTAAAATTTGCTAGAAGAAACTCAGACATTTTATGAATACTCTGAGAAATCTTCTGTAAAAAACAGTTGGCAATTTCTGAGATTGCTGGAAATTGCTGTTCTGTGTTGAACTGCACCCGGTCCATTTTTGCACCTGGTATTTAGCAGGAGCGAGTGCTAGAGTGGTAAATTCAACTGCTGTATCCTGTAATGCCCTGATTTACCGAAATTGTTGTTCTCCATTGTCTGTGTTTTTATGTTATTTTATGTTAAAAAACAAAGTCTTTTTCCTGTTTGAAAAAGACTTTGTTAATTCTTAACGGTCAATATTTGAAACTTTAACACAGATGCTGAACTTTATTCAACTGACAGCTTAAAAACCACCAGCACAAATGGACTCATTTTATCCATCTGCAGAAGCCTTTAATTCTGTAATGAAGGTAATATTATGCACCCATCAATAAAAACACATACAATTATAATAAAAAACAGGATTTCATTCTAGACTCTCTGCAAAGTAAAAAGCAAAAAGGAAATTAAAACCAAAGCTATTTATGAAGCTGCATAAGAAACCTCTCATCAACAGGTGATGCAATGCAACCTTTGGCCACCAGGTGGCGTTAGATGATTTATTTTTTTATTTTTTATTTCTTTAACAGATTAGAAAATATTCTTGCAGCAGGAAAATTCTTGGCTGTTGTTGAGCTGGTCTCTTCAAGATATTTTATTCTGAGAAAGAAAATAGAGACATTTATAGATTACTAAAACAGTTTCAGAGATTTATAAGACTTTTAAACTCTATTTTTATTACTCACTGCATCTGTAAAGAGTATTGACGCGGGCGATGTCGTAGATGCTCATCTTTCTGGCTCGCCCCCAGTTCAAGTTAGGATCGGACTTGGCAACGATGGTAGGCAACCCATTTTTGGAGAATGCATATCTTAAACAAGACACAAATATATCCTTAGAATTAAGTGATTCCTGAAGATGCTTATGCTGTTTATTTCTGTATGGCACTCCAGTTAGGCCTTCCTTTACCAAATGTTTAACAAGATGTCCAGTCAGAAAAACTAAAAAAAACTGTGCCAGGCTAAATCTCCCAGCTTTTGTTTGAGTTTGAATGAATCACATCCTGAGAGAGAAGTTGCCTGCAACTCACTTTCCGTAATGCATGACGGAGGTGAAGTCGTAGGGAGTTCCCAAGTTATTGGTCGCTAATTTTTTGAAATTGTTTTCTTTTCCTGTGCAACAGTCAAGAAAAAACAAAGTATTAGTTATTTCTGAACATTTAACCATAAATATTTTCTATCTGTAACCTGTAGTAAAAACTCAAGTTGGAAAGCCGACCTGGCTTGATGTTTTGGGGATAAATCCAGACGTAACGGTCTCTGTCAGAGCGGACCTGCTCGTGGTGGAAACCCAGAGCGTGAAGAACCTCATGCTGCACTGTATGGTGGGACAAGCAGCCAGGTTTCTCCAGGGAGATGAACTGTCCTCTCTTCTGACGTCCTATGAAGGACCAACACCTGACATGTTCCCAACGGAGACCAGAGAACAAAACAAAAAAACCACAATGTAATGGTGATGTGTTTCTATCTTACTCCGCTTACTTCCTGCCAAAACAGGTTCATGCATGTTGAACCTCCCTAACACATAATACTTCTGATTTTCTTCTTTTTATGCAGTGAAACCACATTGTCTAAATTTAGACATATTTACACACAAAAAAGTATGAAAAAATGTGACATGCATAACAAGGCGTGGCCACAAGTGAGTTCAGAAATGTCTTAGACACGTAAAGACACAATCATGTGATTCTTAGGCTCTTTCTGCCGTTTCTAAGGCCTTGTTAGTTTTGATAGTTTAGACATGATTTATGCTTAACGAATAGTCATTATGGTTAGTGTTTGAGAAAATGCTGGGGGTAGGGATAAATACAGTTGCTAAAATGAGTAGAAATCATCATAAAGTCATCGGTTTCCATATAAGTACAAGGATTTTGTGTGTGGGTGTTTTTATATCCTTATGGGAACCTATTTCTGTCTACAATGTGGGTTATGGGGACCATTGTTTCTTGTGGGGACATTTTCTGGGTCCCTATGAGGGAAGTAGTTTTTTTTTGGGTTCGTGGTTAGTCTGTGTTGGGTAGGGTTAGGTTAAAGGTTAAGGTAAGGGTTAGGCTGTAGAAATTAATGGAAGTCAATGGGACGTTCCCACAAATGATGAAAACCCAAATGCGTGTGTGCGTGCGCGTGTGTGCCTGTGTGTGTGAGAACAGTGCGTTCCTACCCCTCCTTTGATGCGAAGAAGATAAAGTCCCGGTCGGTTTTACTGTACGGGACGAAGCGAATGCAGGTGTTCAGCTCAAAGCTCTTGAGTCCTCCAAGAATGACGTTGCGTTCTTTTTGAGCTGCAGAAAATGTAACATTTATTTAAATCATTTAATTTAATCCTCGACTGATGAAAAACTAATAATTGGGAACAGGCCGGTAACTTGTATCCAGGCACATTAAGGTTTTAAAAAAATGCATTTTCAATGTTTCCACATAATGAGATGTCAGAGAAACTGGCAGCAATTAAATTATCTTCTGCAAGTCATGAGTGGACTCTGTTAGACAGCCAGCAAAAGGCCAATAAACACAAAAACATGAGTTTCTTATTCTTCTAATTTTATAAAGAACAGAAAAGATATGATGGATTATTAATGCCACCCTAAGGCAATAAAAAATACATAAAATTGAGAATAAAGTCATAAATTTATGACAATAAACTCATTATGTCACAAGAATATTATGATTTTATTACAAGAATAAAGTCAGAATCCTACAATTTTATTCTCAAATTATTACAACAATTCTTGTTTCAGTTTGACTTTATTCTCATAATTTCATGATTTTGTTTGTAATTTTATTTATTATTTTTTTTCTTTGTGTGGCCCTAGCATTTCTACAAATGTTGAAAGCAAATACTTAATGTTCATATCATTTAAAAGAAGTGGGAACAATTGTTGCTTTTCCATTTTGAATCAATAAATTAGATCCTTTCTTTCTTACATTTTTGTGTTAATTCTGTGATACCGCAAACATATGGCATTGTTTTATTTTATACAGTTAGGATATACATATTATATTAGCATGCCTGCTAATATGGACAGAAGTGCTTACTATAGTTGGTAGAGATGTAGTAGGGCACACGGACGTAGGATCTGCGCTTGGGCCACTTACAGCCTCTCAGAGAACAGGAGTCAGCGTTCCTGCTGGTAGCTTTAGGAACTGCAACGTCGCCTTGCAGTATGAGTGTTTCTGGAACTGATGAAGACTCAATTTAATTCAGTTTAATGATATAACACCAACCAGCATCCCAATCCCATTAGGGACAAAGGTGTTAGCGGACGGACGGACGTAGAAATTCTAGTTTTCTATCAAAGGGAGCCCTCAGATTGTGTTACAGCAATCCCTCCTACTGAGCATGCATGTAGCAACAGCAGAGAGTAAAAATTCCCTCTAACAGGAAGAAACCACCAGCAGAACCACAATCTGACAGAGCGTGGGCGGCCGTCTTCCACCATCGACAGGCAGCTTGAGAAGATGGAGCAGATGCACAAAGAGACACGAGAACTGATGTAAAAACACTTTCTACTTGAAAGAAAAGTAAGAAGCTAACAGCAAGAGAAGGAAAGATGCTATGCCAATGCTATTTTACTTTTCATGTAGTGCATGAAAATGGTCCATATATCACTGAATAAAGAGGTAAAAGTAAGTCTGGATGTGTTTTTCTTGCTGCAGAATTTATCATTTAAATATTAGTCTTACGAAATTGGAGTTTGGGTCTGGGGATGTCGTCGAGGATGTTGTCAGACTTATCTGGGAAACAGAATACAAGGAGTTTAGGCTTGAAATGTCCAAGTACAGACATGGAGACGTAGAGAATCCATCAACTGAACTACTAAAATGACTTCAACATATTATTCAAATAAAAGTAAAAAGTATACATCCATTACTCAAGTAAAAGTAAACGTTTTCATTAAACGTGTGTGTCTGAGTCTGGCGAAGATTTGGTGAAAACATTTTTGTTTTCCGTTCAGTGGGAAGAAAATCTAGAAATTTTAGTCAAGTAAGAGCAGAGAAACTTCAAAATAAGATTTTACTAAAAGTAAAACGTAAAGTGTAGTAAAAATATTCCTCAAAGTAAATTTTTTTCCAAAAGTTACTCAACTAAATGTAACTCATTACTACCCAACTCATAATAATATGTAATAATATCTGATTCAACTCACCAAGTGGATCCTCATTTTTAGCTGGTTCACTCTGCAACACAGACACATAAAGCTGCACAATGTTGATTTACTCTCATTTATATTCCTTAGTCTAGTTATTTTTAAGCCAAAACACACAATTATTATTAAACTGTTGAAGTTATATTCTTTAGTGTTATCTTAGAAAGTTTAAACTATGTAGTTACATATAATTTTCTGCTTACATATAATGATCTGCTTAGTTGATGTGACTTTGTTAAAAGAGGTTGGTGTGTTTCAAAGAAAGAGGAAGAAGCACCCACACAGAAGCTCAAATTAGACTATCGGCTCGCACATACTGAAAACTGTCTTATAATATATTCATGACTTGTTACTTGTTTTGAACCTGTTCCAACCGGTTTGTCCCCATCCTTCAGCGGTTGGAACAGATATGTAACTAGGGCGTCCCTTATCTTAATAAAAAGCGTTGAGAGCGGAGATGTTTTCAGAGTAGTTTGGGGCATGTAACTGAAACACATCTCCGAACTCCTCTCCTCGCGAGTTTGAAACTAATTCTCTTGTCTCTGTTGTCTCTTTGCAACGTGTGTGTTAAAAATGTTTGGGGTTTCAACCTAACATAAACTAATGCTATTTCCCTTGTTTTATGACATCTCATGCTAACGCAGTGATAGCAAAACATAAGAATACAAAATTTTCCCTTTAATTTGTTCTTTCTTTCACTTTTTTCTTTCTAAATGTTTACATCATATTGTTAGAAATCACAGAGTAAAACCCACCAGAGACATGTCAGCCATTACGAGAAAGAGCAGGCAGAGAACATTTGGAGTCATGATGTAGTTTCTCTGTAACTTATTACCTGAGCAAATAAAACAGTTCAATTATGTTCTTCTTCGCCTGTAACATGCAGATTCACAAAGTGCAAATGTGAAACATTACCTGATGAGAGATGAGGTCAGAGAGGAGTTTAACCTGAAGAAGTGGCTGTTTGAAGCTGATGTTCTGCTCTTTACAACCAGTTCAACCAATAGAAGTGACCACAGCTGTCTTTTCCTTATAAGAGAAAAACCCCCACTCAGAGTTTCAGTGGCAGGAAACGTCACACTTTGTTAAAAGTCGATTCTCACATTATAGGCAACGGTCAGAAGCTACGAAACTTTCAAATTTGCAGAAAAGTTGCTGGATATGCTTGTGCAATGATGCTGTAACACGCAGTTCAATAATTATTTGAAAATTACCAATATTGGTATTGAAATGTATGCAATAATCTGAAAGAATTAAGCATTACAATAAAGCAAACACATCAGACTGGTGACAGATAGTTAAGTGTGTCAATTTGTGGTCAGAACTTTCTGATTCACCTAAAACCACAAAGGTGATTTCAAAACATTGCCTGATCTTAACTAGAAATCTGTTGAGGGATTAAACAGAAACTTAAACAGAAATTTGAGGTTTTTTTAGGGGAATATAGAAATTGAAAACTATAAACCACTTTTTCACCATCTTCTGTTCGTGTGTTGGTCCATCAGATAAAAGCTAATAAAATACAATGTTTGTTCGCTACCTGACTAGGGTTTGTCAGTTTTTTAACTTTAGAGACACAAACTAAAACAACCTGACTCTAATGGGAAAAGTATCAACTGATTGTGCCATCAAGCATTTCTGATAACTGGCTAATCAATATTGACCCGATCTTTTTTCTTCTTTAAATTCTTTTAACCGAAATATATTACAAAGTCTTTTGAGCATCAACGTTCTGTTTAAGGTTATGCCACAACATAACTTAGTTTAAATCTGGACTTTGACTAGGCCATTCTCTGTTATTCACACAGCATGCATATTTTTAGCCAGTTCAATGTGCTGATCAGTGCTCTGCTCAACCCCATACAGTCACTGTGCATCAATAAAGAAGAAGCACAGAGAGCAGCAACCACATTCAGGAAACCATAACAGCCCAAAGAACAACCTGCAGAAAGCAAGTATAGAGAAACTAAAGCAACGATGCAGTGGAAATGTGCTAACAGAGCCAGTGACAAGCATAATACATCTTTGCTAGAGTTGCTTTCAATTCATGGAACTTTGACCAACATTTGAGATGCACATTTGGTTGAGGATTTTGTTGATTGCTTGTGTCATAGTTGGTGACTGATGAGGTAAAGCACTTTGAACTGCCTGGTTGCTGAAATGTGCTATGCAAATAAACTTGAATTGACCCAACTTTTTAAAAAGACGTTTTGTGAAAATATGAAGCATTTCCACTGGATTTAGTTAAAAATAAAGTGAACGAGATTGTCTATGGGGCGTTTATTCACTGACAGCATTACATATTTGACTGTGTTTGGTAAGATCTGTAGACAGATGCTCTCATAAGCCAATTTTTATCTGCCTTAACTAGTTGGTATATATTTCAGATGTTTTTAGCTTTTGTTCCTTTTACTGTAAACCTCTGTCTTGTGGACCAATGTAATGGAGTCATCTGTGAACCCTGAACTGAGGGAGAGAAACAGAGGCTACAGCTTGATTTTTGAGACACTACAAGCAGGATTTTCATGGAAAAGTAAACACAATTGTCCAAGTGTTCAATGATAACCATTTAAATATGGATTATGGAATAACCACAGCGTTTGTACTGTTGGAACTCAGTGCAGCATTGCTCAGTGCTCACCATGGCATATTAATGAAATGCATGCAGCTTTTATCAAAATGATCATTTTATTCTTTTACATAGAGGCTCCATGTAAAGTAAAAAGCAAAAAGCAAATTCAAATCAAATTTTCATGAAGTTGACTGAGGAAACTCCCATCAGCAGGAGATGCAATGCAACATTCGACCAGCAGGTGGCTCCACATGCTCTTTTTAGAAAAAGGTTTTTGCAGTTTAACGTTTTATGAGCTGATTATATTCTGGCAGCAGATCAATTCTTGGATGTTGTTGAGCTGATTTCTTCATGTCATTTTATTCTGAGAGAGAAAATGGAGACATTTAGAGACTAATGTAACAGTTTCAGATATTTCTAAGATTTTAAAATATTTATTTCTAGTACTCACTGCATTTGTAAAGCCTGTTGACGCGGGCGATGTCGTTAGCGCTCATCTGAGTGGCTCGCCCCCAGTCATAGTCAGGATCGGACTTGGCAACGATGGTAGGCTTCTCATTTTTGGAGAATGCATATCTTAAAGAAGACACAAATATGACCTTAACATGCTGCTTAAACTGTTTATTTCACCATAGTTTATTCCACCAGTTGAGTTTCCAGTTTCTGTAGTTCAATCAGAAATACTAAACAATGCCAGGCTAAATCTCCCTGCATTTCCATAAGCTTGAATGAATCAAATCGTGGGAGAAAAGATGCCTGCAACTCACTTTCCATATTGCATGATGGACTTGAAGTCATAGGGAGTTCCCAAGTTGTTGGTTTTTACTTTTTTGAAATTGTTCTCTTTTCCTGTACAGCAGTCACGAAAAGACAAAGCATTCATCAGTTATTTTCAGACATTTAACCTTAAATATTTGTTGTGTTATGTAGCTTGAAAACAGTAGTAAAATCAATTAAACTGGAATGCCGACCTGACTCAATGTTTTTCAAGATAAATTCAATATTTCAAAAATACAGATTTGCTAAAACTAAAAAGTACAGTACAGTAAAGATTTATGAAACAGATTCTTTTAACTTCAAACTTACCTGTCTTAATGTTTTCGAAGTGGATCTCAACATATTTGTCTCTGTCAGAGCGGACCTGCTCATGGTTGAAACCCAGAGCGTGAAGAACCTCATGCTGCACTGTGCGGGGGGACAAGCAGCCACGTCCCTGCAGGGAGATGTACTGTCTTCCCTTCTGACGTCCCACGAAGGACCAACACCTGACATGTTCCACAGGCAGGAGAGAAAAACAGGAAGGATGTTAATCAAATGCAATATGATAAACAAGAACTCTTCCTGTGATTTCTCTGTCGATTTCAGTACAGAAAGAATCCAAATGCAACATCAACCTAGCATGCACTGTGCAAGTGAAAAATGGTGGCTTCCAACAGCAACTGTTAGTCCATTACAACATACTTAAGCCAACATGTTCAACCAATCAAATCAACTATTGATGGAAGCAGTCATGCAATCTCCATGAATGTGTGTGAGGAGTGTGTTCCTACCGATCCTTGGGTTTGAAGGAGATGTAGTCCTGAGTTTTGCTACTATTCGGGACGAAGCGAATGCAGGTGGTCAGTTCAAACCTCTTCAGCCCTCCAGTAATGATGTTGCGTTCATCTTCAGCTGTAAATGTTTTTATGATGTTTATTTAAATCTTTTCAGTTCATTTTTGAAGAATGAAAAATGAATGAGTGGGTCGGTTACTTCAGGTACACCAAGATTTTTAAAAACCGCGTCTTCAAAGGAGCTAAAATGTTCCTTCAATGGGCTTTCAGAGAAACTGGCACCTTTTAAATGATATTTTGTAAATCATGAGCATCTGTTAAGCAGCTAAGAGAAGAGTAGCAGAAATACACTTGTAGCATTTAATAAAGAGCTCATTAGTAGGTCTCTTAACTCTCTGTCTTATCATTGTGACACCTTTAAACCACAGTATTTTTTTGTTTAAAACACAAAAACTACAATTCAGCTTTTCAGCAGCACTTCTTACTATATAACGGAGAGATGTAGTACGGCACAGTGACGTAGCGTCCATGTTTGGGCCACAGGCAGCCTTTCTCAACACACGGATCTGCATTCTTGTTTGTGGTTTTCGGTACCAGGATGTCTCCCTGAAGGATGTATGATTCTGTGACGATAAAGACAGAGACTCAAGTCCAACAGCAGAAAATAGTATAATATCATGATGAATGATGCAAACGGTTCTGCAGAGGCCTGGCAGTGAACTATGTAAAGCCAGGAATCATCTCAGGTCTTCAGAGCTGATACTGAACAAACTGTTGGAGCTGCATAAGAACTAGTGACCTGCTCTGTGTGCATCGCCTCTACGACCTTCAATGGCAAAACGCTACATTTATGTGATAAAACTAAATGTTAGTCCTTCCACCACCCTGGAAAAACCTTTAAACACTTAAACTCTAGACGTCTTTGTGTGACGAGGAATGTCAAAGATTTTTTTTCTATCTTAATATAAACTTTTACTAATCAAATGTAGCAATTTGATTTCAAAAATCTTTTATTTTTCATTGAATGTAAGTAAATGCCCCTTTTGTCATTTTAAAGTCAAAAGAAAAAACAAACTTTAAGTAATAATTTATGCATATTTGCCTTCTTGTTACAGAAATCATGATTTTAAAAATAGTTTTACCAAAATCAATCTTCGGTCTTGGGATGACTTCCAGAGAGTTGTCCGTCTCATCTGGAAAACAGATTACAAGGACTTTAGATTTGAAATATTTAACAGTCAAATATAAATATGTGTCTTAATTCAACTCACTGACTGGTTCCCCATGTTTGGCTGGAGCACTCTGCAACAGAGAGTTACATAATGTCTCAGTGACTCCATGTTTTAATTAGTTTTGTGTGTTTATGCACCTTAGAATGCTTATTTTTAAGAAGAGACGCAATTATCGAGCTAATAAAATAGAGAAACAAGAAACTGAAGCAATAACTTAATATGTTCAGATATATTAGGTTATTGCTGCAGCTCCTTGTTCCTCTATTTTTATTTAATTCTATTTACTCTTTTTAATAATACAGATTTTAACATCATAGTGATATAAATCACAGAGTAAAACCCACCAGAGACATGTCGGCCATCAAAAGAAAGAGCAGGCAGAGAACATTTGGAGTCATTGTGGAGTTTCTCTGCAGCTCAACACCTGAGAAAATAAAAACAATTAAAATTCAGTTTTTCTCAGCCTGTAACATGCAGATCCACAAGGTGGAAATGCTGAAGGTTTCATTACCTGTAACTGATGAGATGAAGTCAGAGAGGATGAAGCAGCTGTCTGACTGAAGCCGATGTTCAGCTGCTTCCTTTTTATAACCAGTTCAACCACTAGAAGTGACCACAGCCGATGTTTTCTCACAGGGTGAGTTTCAAATCATCACTAATAATATTCATGGCAGGAAATGTCTCAATTGGGTAAAAACCGATTCTCAAGTTAACACTTTAAGTATCAGATATATAGAAGTTACAGAAACTTCCAAACTTGCAGAATAAGTCCTGGACTTTGACTAGGCCATTTTAAAACCCTAATGTGGTTTATGTCTTTATTTTCAGACATGCAGACCATTGGTTTGCATCAGTTCTAGACCATCACTCTGCATCAATAATAAAGAGGCCTGGTATGAAGAGCAGCAGCCACATTCAGCACTAACACTACAGCTGATCGAGCAACATGGGGCCAAATGCCATGTTTCTATACACGGGGAAGAAACAACCCAAAAGCCCAAAGAACTCAATAAATTGATCCTGAATTTATTAGACACTTTTATCTACAGTGGAAACAAAATGGAGTGTGAATCATGAGTGTGACGCACAAAAGACCCACATTCAATTAGATCCAGCAAAAATCTACAAGAACAGAAAAAAAAAGTTTTTTTAATTTCCTGTGTAAAACCGTTGACAGCGCACACACATGTTAAATCTGGTGGTTTCATCACGATGATGATCATTTTTATTTCAGATATTTCACCAACAAAGAACAATAATAAAGTAAGACGTTCATAATTCTAAGTGTAAATACAATATGTTATTACCAAATACATGTAACTGCACCTCTTGTTCAGTGAGTCTGTAAAGGAGTATGATGAAGCTGAGAGGTGCAGATCCGCCTCCCCTCACCTTGGGCCCGGTGTCTGAACAACCTGGAGGCAGAGGAGCCGAGAAACCTCATTATTAGGCTGAGGGCAGCCAGACATTTTGGAAAAATATTATATTTAACTGAATATTATTCTTGAGGGACACAGGTAGGCCTCCTGGCACACAGAAAAAATAAATTAATTAATTAATAAAAATTAAAAATGGCACAAAAGGGCCGTCAAGGATAAGGGTCAGGGTCTGAAGCCCTTCTGCCCCCCTTTGCATGTGCAAAGTGTTTCCACCAACTGACAACATAAGTTAGACCCTCACATCAAACCTTATAACATCCATGGAAATATTAAAAGAAAATGTTGTCCAAGCAGCACATAAAGATGTGCATGCATTTGATCACACTAAAAAAAAAGAACAGAAAAAAAGAAAAAAAAAAGTTTTTTTAAATTTCCTGTGTAAAACTGTTGACAGCGCACACACATGTTCATTTTCATACAGAGTTATGCAAAAATGAAAGATAAACTAAGATAAAGCAGCTCATGGTTTCTGTTATCGCATGAGGTCAATGTGAGATTAATTTGATCATCTCCAGTTTATGCTGATTGAAATGATTAGTGTGAAAACCTTTTGATAGAATAATTTCTGTTGAGAGATTTGAAAATGTTTACATTTCTCAACAAAAATTTTGAATAAAGCTAAATTTGTCATTTGTTCAAAGAGCCATGCTTGCAAGATACTGACTACTTCTGAGCTCTGCACAGAACCCCAGGTCAGTAAGAGCACATCACACAGACCTAAAGTCCTGTGGCTCCCTGCAGCTCAGAGACTTTAAAATACTGATGTTAGTTTATAAATCATCTTAGCAAAACAATATATTAAAGATCTGCTGCTGTTGTATCAACCTTCAGACCTCTCAGGTCTTCTAGTTCTGCTCTGCATCCAGAACCAGAACCAATTACAATCAGAATCATACATTTTATCCATGCCATGAAACATTTTATTGAGTAACTCAATGCGTGTATTAGCAAACTTTTTTTTTCACAACTTTTAAATGCATACAGGTTTTGTCAAAATGATGATTTTATTCATTTACATAGAGGCTCCATGTGAAGTAAAAAGCAATAAGCAAATTCAAATCAAAGTTGCATGAAGTTGACTGAGAAAACTCCCATCAGCAGGAGATGCAATGCAACCTTCGACCAGCAGGTGGCTCCAGATGCTCTTTTTAAAAAATGCCGCCAAGGTTTTTACAGCTTAACGTTTTATGAGCTGATTATATTCTGGCAGCAGATCAATTCTTGGCTGTTGTTGAGCTGATTTCTTCATGTCATTTTATTCTGAGAGAGAAAATAGAGACATTTAGCGACTAATTAACAGTTCCAGAGATTTTTCAGACTTCCAAAACAAATTATTTATTTTTCTGAAAGCATTGGTAAAGCCTGTGGATGCAGCTGCTGTCAAAGCGGCTCATCTCACTGGCCTCTCCCAGGTCATTGTCAGGATCGAACTTGGCAATGATGGTAGGCTTCTCATTTTTGGAGAAGTCATACCTAAAAGAAGGCACAAATATATCCTTAAGATGGAATAATTTTAGATGCTTAAACTGTTTATTGTTGGGCCTTCCCCTTTCTAAAGTTTAAAAAGTTCCATTCATCAAAACTAAGCATTTTTGCCAGGTTAAATCTCCTTGCATTTGTATGAGTCTGAATGCATCACATTCTGGGAGAGAAGATGCCTGCAACTCACTTTCCGTAATGCATGATGGAGAAGAAGTCGTACGGAGTTCCCAAGTTGTTGGTCTCTATTTTTACGAACTGGTCTTCTTCTGTGCAGCAGTCAAGAAAAGACAAAGTATTTATCAGTTACTCTTAAATATTTAATGTTAAATACTTTCTATGAAAGTTTACAACAGTAAACTGTAATAAGATCACTCAACCTGGAAAGCTGGCCTGGCTTAATATTTAGGGGATAAATCCAATATTTTAAAGATACCGATTCCCTAACACTAAAGAATATTGACATATGTTCTATTTTTATGTGAAAGTGAAGTACAGAATTATGAAAGAGATTCTTTTAACTTCAAACTTACCTTCTTCAATGTTTTCGAAGAGAATCTCAACATGTTTGTCTCTGTCAGAGCGGGACTGTTCATGGTGGAAACCCAGAGCGTCAAGAAACTATAACTGGCCTTGTTCTCAAGATGAAACACACGATGGTTTCAAAGTTTAAAAGTTTTTGGTTTGTGCTTAGTTTGTAATTTGAGTACTTTTACAAAATTCGCCTAATAAACTTTAATTAAATGTAAATGAGGATGAAAATAGTCAGACTTTGCTCATTAATGCTTGCATAACCCTTGATGATGTTAATAAGTGAGGCTCTATTTATACTTCTGAGCTCACTTTTAGCACTTGTATCTGACTGGCTTTAAACAGCTTCTTTGGAGACCCGATTCACTCACTAATTTTGTAAAGGTCCATTTACCTTTACAAAGGTCCATTTACCTTTACAAGGTACCTTTACGTTTTTGTCCGTAACGTTTGTCCGTTACGGACAAAAACGGACAAACGTTTTTGTCCGTTTTGTTAAACGGACAAAAACGGACTTTTTGTCCGTTTAACAAAAAGTGAAACGGACCTGCAAAGGTCCGTTTAACCTTTGCAGATCTGCAGATCTGCCGATCTTGTTTCACCAGATCTGCACTATCTGGTGAAACAATGTGGTGAAACATCATGGAATTTATTAAATTGTGTGAGAGAATAAACTGAAACTGGATGATGCAATAAAACACCATGCAAATCAACTATTGATGGAACAGACATGCAATCTCCATGAATGTGTGTGTGAGGAGTGTGTTCCTACCCATCCACTGGTTCGAAGGACATGAAGTCCTGAGTTTTGTTACTATACAGGACAAAGCAGGTGGTCAGCTCAAACCTCCAGAGCGCTCTAAGAATTACGCTGCGTTCTTGGTGTGCTGCAGAAAATTTGATGATGACATTTATTTAAATCAAATAAAGTTGCCTGTTTAATGTATTTTATTTTGATTTGTTTAATTAAAGTTTTTTGCAGGGAAAGCATGTTATTCATTGTAGATCTTAGTTGAACTAACAATGGTACCACTTTAAATTGACTTCTGCTCTTAATTTTCAGCAGAGACCAGATAAGATCAGAGGAAGTGTTGAAATGACTTCCGGGTTTTAGACAAGCAAGTACTCGGCTATCTGTTACCAATCTTTGTCTTTTTTAGCACATTTAAACATTTCTGATAATCAGATTAAATGTTCCTATCAGTAGAAAATAACCTGAATAAATGGAAAAAAAGTTTTCAAATGATTATTTAATCTATTAAGGGATTAAATAATAATTTAAACTCAATCAGTCTAGCCCTGCATGAAAACATAATTACCACTAAACCTTAACTTGGTTTATATCCTTATTTTCAACCATTCAAACATGCTGACCATTTGTTTCTCTCTAAAACAATTAATTAAAACAAAAGAATTAAATGATTAATAAAGTTCAAGTTTCTTTTGTTAAATTGAAGCACTAATTCCAGAATACTTTTCATCATAAATTAATCTTCGTCTCTCATTGAGGAACTAATTCAGACCACCAGCAAAAGAAACTCTGATCACAACAAGGAACGATCACCGACACATTTACTTCAAATCAACTCTGACCATTTATTAACAAAATAGCCCAACTTTACAGCTGGATTATTCCACAAAGGTCCAAAAGAAAAGATGAAAAAGGAAAAGGAAAAATTAAACTCGTTCTAGTCCGGAGGATGAGGGTGGCTGGCGGTGCAGCTGAGGTTTTCAGCAGAACCGGTGGTTCAGAAAGAAAATAAACTTTAAAACATTATTGCTAGTTTAGAAATCACTCTCAGGTCTTCTGGTTCAGGATGCAGAGCAGATCAGAACCAGGAACAAACTTCCAGAAAACTACAAAACAGCTGAAACACGGAGTTCCTTTAAGTGTAGACTAAAAACCCAGCTGGTTAGAGGTTATTTTGAAACATAATAAATGGAACATTGACCAACAAATATGAAGAGGATTTTAATGACGACACATGACAAAATATAATGTCTGTTAACAGTTTCCACAACTAAATGATGTGTTTACGATGTTTTCTTCATGTTTTCATGATGTAAAGCACTTTGAACTGCCGTGTTTACTATATAAATAAACTTGATCGACTGATTGAAAAATCCTATCCTAACCCTGTTGAAAGAAGTTGAGCAATCTGCAGGAAGCAAACTGCTAAAGCAAACAGAAACTAAAATAGCTTTTTAATGCAAAGATGCCATCAGAGGCAGTGAAGAGAACGTCATGCTGCACCTTCTCAAAATGTCTTTCAGGAAAATATGATGCATTTCCACTGAATTTAGCTAAAATAAGGTGCATTAGAATCACAAACTGTGTTTCTAAAGCACTTTATTTCAATTTATAACATTAAATGTATGCAAAACATGATTTATGCTTCAGACTAAAAACAGAAGAAAATATTTATGTTCTGTGAAAACTGTTGAGCATGCTCAGTTTAATACAGCATTAGGCTGTGCAAAAATGAAAACAAACTAAGATAAGATTAGAGGGGGCAGAGCTCCCAAAAACTGTAATCACATGAGAGTAGCACTATTTAAAGACATTTTTACTCAAGTAAAAGTAAAATGTAAAAGGACTACTCAAGAGTAAAAAAGTATTTGGTAAAACGTTTACTCAGGTAGTAAGTAATCAGATAATCAATCATTTCATATTTAAAATTACATCATCAGACGGTCAAACTATAAAGTTAAAAGGAAGTTTTGGTGTTTTAAGGATGAAAATGACAATAATTCATATAAGTAACAAAAAAATCAGGCAAAAGCAAGAGTAGTGATACTTCACAATAAAATTGCTCAAGTAAAAGTGCAGAATAGTAAAGATAATAATAAAAGTACATTTTTCAAAAGCAGACATAATAAAATAAATGTAACTAGTTAAAGATAAAGCAACTCCTGGTTGCTGTAAACTAAGTTTGATCATTTCTGGTTCACACTGACGTTAAATGATTAGTGTTAAAAAGCTCCTGTTAGAATACTTTCTTTTGGTTTTGAGAAATCTTAAAAGTTTATTTCTTCCTGCAGTTATAAAGTTTGTTGACTCGGTTGATATCATTGATGCTCATTCCGTATGAGTTCCCAAAGCTGTGGATTCGACCAGACCTGGTAGCGATGGTTGGCTGCCCATTTTTGGAAAAAGCATACCTGCAAAACAATGCAAAAAATTCATGGAAAATATAAATGTCAGTTTTTTTTTCCGTGTAAATAAAAAACCCTCGCATGACTGGAAAGACTTACCTCTTGTAATGCATGACAGAGTTGTAGTCGTAAGGAGACCCCATGTTGTTAGTCTGCACCTTCCAAAAGTTAAATGTTTGCTCTTTGTAAAAGACGAAGCAGAAAAAGTTCATGTTGTTATAACAGTGAGAATAAATTTAACAGAAACAGGAGACACTTACACAACCAAACTGAAATGAAGTCATTCAAATGGACCATCTGTGTATGTTTATATTGAACCAGATGTTACCAACCTGGTTTGATGTTCTTGAACAAAACGCGGATGTATTTGTCTCTGTCCATGCGGACCTGCTCATGGTTGAAGCCCAGAGCGTGGAGGACCTCATGGCTCACCGTAGAGCTTCGCAGACATCTATTTTTCTCCAGAGAGATGAACTGGCCTCCACCCTGACGGCCAATGTAGGACCAACACCTGAAATACAAACACAAGCACACAAAGCTAACGGCTAACTGCTAACCGCTAATGGCTAACTGTTTCTGCCATCGTTTGACCGTTAAGGTCTGCTAACTGTTTGGTTTCTTGGCTATATCCAAAATAAGTCAGAAATATAAAAAGCTTTTTCTAGAACAGGGTGTCCAAGGTGTGGCTCGGGGGCCATTTGTCATCCTTGGATTAATTTTGTGTGGCCCCAACTGCAATTCAAGAAATTTGGTCATCTAAAAATTTGTAATTTTTCTAGGATGATGTTTTCAATGCCAAATTTATATCTTCTTAAACAGAAAATTCTTAAACAAATTTTTTCTTTATTATTATTATTTTCTTATTAATCTGAGGAAATATTTTCAGTTTAGGGATTTTGGCCCTGAGAATCAACCTGGATTACTGATGTAATCTTAAAATGGAAAATGTTAAGTAAAATAGAAAGTATTTGCATTTTCTCTACTAAACTTTTATAATAAGTAGAACCAAGTCTAGCTGATCAGGTTACGACAGTAGCCAGATCAGCTTTTATTAATTTCTTAAACTCGGCTAAGTATGGCAAGAGTTTTGAAAGAAAGTGACCCAAATCCTGTTTTTATGACTCAGAATAAATTTAAAAGAAACTGAAAACTTGATGTCTTTATTTTAACACAACAAACGTGCAAAATTAGAAGTTTGCCATCTACAATAAATGACATTTCTTTCCTACAAAAAACTCTACAATAATGAGCAACTTTATTTGCTTGATTTTATTTATTCATTATTTATTTACTTATTTATTTTATTTTATTTTATTCTCTTTTTCTTCCTGTGTGTGCTTTTCAATCAGCGATTTTGGTCCATGTATTAATTATATACTAATTGTTTGTCATAATCTTGCCTTTTGGAGAATTTGGTTCGCTGTGTAATTATATCTAATTAGTTAAGTTTTTAATAATCATATTTTATTTAGTTACATTTTCTGGTGTTTTCTCTGTGAGTCTTTTTCTAAAACGATACCAAGAACTAAAGGGAAAGAGTAATTTTATTTATATAGGACATTTTCAGCAACTGTAAGAGCGGAAATACCATTTATGGAGTTGTTTTTGCGAAAGAATGCTTGGCACCCCTTTGGGTCAAACTGACCTGACACCCTCCCTTAGCTTGCGTGCGAAACTCAAATTTGGACCAAATATGATTTGGGAAGTATGCTGGTAGAACAGATAAGGGTGGTAAAAGATGGAGCAGATGTTGAGGTCAAAAGAGGTCATAAAGGGTCGGAACATTTCGAGAGTTAAATGCACAATCCATATAGAGGATTGCCAAGATCCTTACGTAAACCAACAGATAGAAATGCTATTGGTCGGCAAACTTTCTAACTCACACAAGTGAAGATAAGATTGTATAAAAGAGGATGATGTCAAGAATAGGCAGAGATTTTTGAGAGATTTGAGAGAATTTGAGATTTTGTGCTGATGAAGCTGTAAGATGAATCCGTGGTGGTTGTGAATTAAAATCTCTCCGACTCGCCTGTGGCCGAGCAGAAGAAAAGAACTATATCTACGTCTCCGTGCATTATTTGTTTACCTATATGTTAAGAGTTTAGCCACCTTTCAATTCTCCCATACAACAAGGCAATTCAAACTGCTTAACATTAATTAAAAGGAAATACAACCCAAAAGAAAGAGAAAGAGAACAAATAGAATCTAATGTTGATTTGTTGATTTAAACTTGATACTTGTATCAAGTTTAAATAAAACAAATAAAACAGGACTGTGAAACAAGGACTGTCAAGCAGCGAGAAGCAAAAATAGGAGCAGAAAGTGAAGCAGTGGGGCAAAACGGAAACATTGTCTCAGGTTTCCGTGTCCATCTGGCCTTAGAAACATTGATAAGCAGAATCTGATGAAGATAATAAAAACATCAGAGATCACACACAGAAGCTTTGTTTGTAACTGGAGGATTTGGGACATGAAGATTGTGACACAAAAAAAGAAACTAAAGCTAAAATCACAAAGGGATAAATAAAGACAAAATCTAAATGAAATAACCAAATCAAAATCCAAAATCTAAGTGAACGCCCAAAGAGATCAAATAAAAAACTCAGAACTGAATTTAAACAATAAAATAAACAATAAAGAAACAAACAAAACTGGAAAGAAGTATGTTTAAATGAGTGGAAGTAAAGTAAAAGTCCCAGCATGGATAATAGAGATACGAAGGTGTTTGTGTGTGCGTGTGTGTGTGTGTGTGAGAACCAGGTTTTTATATCCTTATGGGAACCTATGTCTACAATGTGGGAACATGGGGACCATTGCTCCGTGTGGGGACATTTGGCCCCCATGAAGGAAGTTGTTGTTTTTGGGTTAGTGGTTAGGTCTGTGACGGGTAGGGTTAGGGTAAAGGTTAAGGTAAGGGTTAGGCTGTAGAAATTAATGGAAATCAATGTAAGGTCGCCTTGAGTGATGAAAACACGACTCTGTGTGTGTGTGTTGGGGTGTTCATGTTCCTACCCGTCATCAGGTCGAGTATAGAAATAAATGTAATCAGAACTCTTCCATTTGTACGGTACAAAACGGATGCAGGTGGACTTGTTGAATCTTTGAAGAACTCCAAGGATTGTGTTTCGTTCTTCCAGAGCTGCAAAAAAAACTTCTTTAGGTCCTATTTTACTAAAAATTGAGAAAAGGTCAAAATTATTAGGCACCCTATAAAATTCTAAGTCTTTTTCAAAGATTCAAAAATGTGTTATTAAAAATAACTTTTCTATTTATTTTGGATGCTTACATTTATTTTTTTTGCACTCGGAAACCAAATTCTTTACTGAAAATCAAAACCTTCCTCAGTAAAAATGAATCGTTGCTCTGATGTTGATATTCAGTCACATTTTGTAGGCTGTAGCAAGTCTATGCGTCTCTCTGGACACAAAGACCGGAGAGACGCAATCCTCCAGATTTGATGGTCTTCTGTCATGGGCACTGCTTTTCAATGGGGTTGTAGTCAAGGCTCTGTATAGACCAGTTTTCTGGACACGGTTTCTCACCAGGATTTATGTTTTGGCTCGTTGTCGTGTTGGGAGACAAAGCCACAACCCAGTTCTGCTGCTGCCTGCTTGAGGTTTTCCTTCATGTATTGTATGTCTTTGTTTCCTATCTATCTAACGCAGTCCAGCACACCTGTGTGAGGACAGAATACTTCAAAATCTTCAAACAACGTTCTTTCTTCATCATTCCTCCAACCTCGCTCCCAGTTCCAGACGCACAGCATGATACTTCCACCACCATGTTTCACAGTGGGGACAGTGATCTTCAGTCAAACTCCAGGCTCTACTCTGGTCTCACCTGACCAAAGAACGCAGCTTCAGTATCCATAATCTTTGTCCAGATTGTCCGTGAAGACGTCTCCTCGCAGCCCATTTTGGTACTACTGATGTTTTGTTGGTTGTTCCAGGATTTTTGGACACATCTCTCTCTAGTATTCATTCCTTTGCCAGACTTGTTCTGTACTTTGCGTCTCTCTTTGAGTTTCTTGACGAAACATCTCACTCCACTTCTTCATACTTGGAAACTCTGTGATAACTTTACATTTTCTCTTCCTGCTTTGTGAGCGTCAGCCATTTCTTTTTCTCAAGTCTAAGCTGAATTCTGTTGCTTTTGGCATGATGCTTTCTCCAGTGACAGAGAATTTAATTGTTGGTTGATGGAATACGAGTGATTTCACAGCAGTGGTTTGCGCTTTGGCTAAATAAAAAGGTTCGGTTCTTAAGAGGGATAATAATTGTTTTTATAAAAATATTTTGTAAGAATCCAAAATAAAAAGTAGGATGTTTGATAAAGTCATACTGAAAAATCACTGATCTGTTTAACAGCACTTGAGAAATCTTTGAAAAATCTTAACGTTTCAGCAGAGGGCATAGTCATTAACCTCAGCTGTAAGTATTTTTGATTGTTCACATGACTCTTACAGTAATGAGAGTCGATGTAGTACGGTATGTTGACATACTCTCCAGATTTGAACCACTTGCAGCCTACGATGGTGCACAGGTCTGCATTTCTCTTTAAAATTTTTGGCATTGCAATGTCATCATATCGCTTTGGCTCTGCAACACAGCAAACGACACACAAACACAGACAGGAATGCAAAAACAAGACTGCCATTTGAAATTAATCTGACATAAAAACATGCATATTTGTTTCCTATTTGAAGGATTAGTGTTGAAATCATAATTTTTTTCTCACTATTACCTGCTAGTTTTTCTGTTTTGGGAGCTTGTGTCTCACCTTTGTCAGCTTGTAGTTGTGGGACGCTTTTAAAGATATCCATAAACTCTTCTGAGAAAGAAATGTTGCCAGAACCTTCGGTTAAATTTATGCCTTTGTTGTGTCAGATAAAAAGGATCTTTGTTTCAAACTCACTGGGATACTGAGGAGGTTCTACGACAGGACTCTGGAACATAGACATAAGAAAACTGCATCGTTTTCGTACATGCCTTAGTGGCAAATTAATCAGAAAGATTTTTGTTCTAAATCTTGCAGATGTTGAAACTTATTTTAGAAAATAAATACAATCAAAACTAAGCACAGCCTTCCATAAAGCTTGAGTTTTATCTCAGCTGTGAGGTGAATCAGTAAAATGTAGTTTAATCCCATCATAAACTTACCGTGTTAACGGTTTGCACTGAGATGAAGAGAAGGGACAGAAAAGCCGGGATCATGATGAAGGTCCTAAAGTTTCAATGTAATAAAAATATGTTTTGTTTTTGTTTCAATGTAAAAGTCGACACATGTAAACACCGAAGAACAGAAATGAGAGTTAATGAGTCAGAGAGCCATTTACCTGAAGGAGCAGCTGAAGCTCAGATCCAGTCTGACACAACAAAACGCTGACCAAGCTTTTTATATCTGCCATTAATCCAGATGGGATCAATCCAGAACTAGACAACCTGTTCCTAAAATAAACCAACACTGTTACAAGTTGCAGGTGAAACTTATCACTGTTTGGTCCTGTTTTTGCACAATGAAGCAGTTTTTAACAATGTGCAGCTCATGTGCAATCCCAGCTGCTGTTATAAAGAAGCACATCTTTTTTTACAAAAACACCGAATAAAATATAAAATGGAAAAGAAACAGAATCCCATCTGAAAACCAAATGCTTTTAACTCTTCCACGGACCAGACGGGTGAGTAGAAGAAATGTTTGGCTGCTGTCTCCCAGAAGTTTGGGTGATTTTAAATCTCTCCTGAAAACTCTTTGTTTTCTTGATTTTAATTCTTGGAGCTGGAGGATTAGGACGGCTATGTTACTATATTTTCTGCTTATTTTATCCTGTGTCCTTGTTATTTTGCATGTTCTTTTATTGTACTGATTGTACTGTATTGACTGATAAAACTGTGCAGTTCTAACACATTTGTTCAGGAGGGCATGAAATTAACCATGTATTGCCGTCATGCAACAGAAGTATCTTAATATTATGAGGTAAAGCGCACTGGCATTTTGTGAGTCAGCTTTTCTGTATCTCAATGAGAAAATTAAAAGCTACATCATTTGAAACATGAGTATCCATCACAAAAGTTTCTGTAACTCATCACTTAAAGCTCCAGAATGTAACTTTTATATAAAAAATATTTTTACATAATTGTTAATGTTATCATTATGTTCTGACAGTATAATCTGTGAAAAGATGGAGATCCTATGCAGAAACAAACCAGTCAGTCAGAAACAGCCAATCAGAGCCAGGAGGAGGGTCTTAGCGCTGTCAATCACTCTCATCCACTTGCTTTTTGCTAAGCTACAGCAGGTTCACCACAACATAACCTGCTAGTTAGCATAGCCACAGATAATGGCTAATAATCAGTTTTCCTGTAACTTTAAGTTGTTTTCCCACCATTAGCAGATTAAACAGCGTACAGGAGGATGATTGGCAGCGCTGAGCCCCTCCTCCTGGCTCTGACTGGTTGTTTTTGACCAGAAGCAGGACATTTCTTCAGATGGCAATAGCAGCTCTGGAAGGAGGTAGAGGAGTTAAATTTTTTTTTTCATTGCTCATCTGTCACAACCATGTTAATTCTTACTTCAAAATAAAGTAAAAATTAACACTTCATTATATTTAAACTAATTTAAAGCTCTGACTATGGTTAGTATAAGTATGCAAATGTACTCAATGCATATATGTTTTTATTTATCTCATATGCTTTACATTCCATTTATTCTTAAAACAACTTCATACTGAATGTGTGGAGGCATTTATTTTGTGGTGGAGGTGCAGCACAAAGGAAACCATTACAGAGAAGAAAAAAACATTGATGTTGGAATGATCAAATTTTATTTTGTACTTGATTGAATGGATTACAACATCATTAAGTCTCAGAAAAAACCTGTTGGTCACAAGAACAAAACATGTGGGATGAGATCTTGTAGCATTATGTTGATAAAAACATTCATTTAGGTCAAATGTGACTGGGGAACTTTTACATTTTACATTCCCATAGATTACACAATCTTGAATAAAATGTATTGAGACATTTTAGGACCAGTGTAATCCATCTTCCACAGTTTTTATGTCACAACAAACCAAAATTCCCCTTAGATTTATCTTCAATTGAAACATTCCTGTCCATTTTTATAGTAGATGCAAAAAAGAAAGCCAACCCAAACCAAAAAGAAAAACTTTTTTGATAAGAAATCCTTCACCAATAAACACCAATATGTATTCTGATGTTAACAAATTGAGATGTAATACCACTCTCGTCCAGCAGGAGAACCTACAGTGTATTTCTTTAAATTTGATCCAAAAACTTGCTTACTTCTGTAAAAGACAACTGTCTTCAGCAGTTATGTAGCTATATAGATATGCAGTAAATGAGAAAAAGAGTTGCTTTGCTGCTTTGAGATGAGATTTTGTGAGAGGAGCAGGTCAGGGCCGATCAAGGCGAATGTTGGCGAGTTGAAGTTTCTCCTTTATGCTGTTGAAATTTTATTCGAGAGAAAAAGTAAGGTAAATGATACGTGCTGCTGGAAATGCTAGAGAAATGTTTAAAATGTTAAATATTTTACTCACAGCATCCGTAGAGCTTGTTGATGCGGGCGATGTCGTTGTCGCTCATCGATGTGGCCCTCCCAAAGTTGAGGGAAGGATTAGCTTTGGAAAGGAGAGTCGGCTGGCCGTTTCTGGAGAAGGCATACCTGGAAGAAGGAGGAAGTAATGAACAAAATGCATCTGTACTCAGAGTCAGACTGAAAACAACGAGCTTTGTGTAACACAATAGTGGGTATTTTTGAAGCCACAGACAAAGACTCACTTGCTGTAATGCATAACGGAGTTGAAGTCGTAGGGAGTGCCCAGGTTGTTAGTCTGCACCTTATTAAAGTTGTGTTCGTTCCCTGGTTAAGAAAAAAATTAAACTTTTTAAATTGTCACTTTATTTAGGAAAATATCACTTTTCCATTGCAATAGATAAAAGTAGAACATGAGGCAATGTGATCTTACAGTTTAAATTCCAGTTTCCAAACTTCCCACAAAAAGTGGAAAGTTTTTCCCACTTTTTGTGTCTGATTTAGGTCATTTGGAAAGTGTTCAGTTCCCTATGAATGGCTGAATGGATTAGAATACAAAAAGTTTTTCTTTCCCATTTCTGTTCAAATGCGGAAAATACAGAAAATGATGACTTGTTTTAAATATTTTTGTTTTCAGATCTAACCACATGCTTTGTTATTGCCAAAGATGTTCTGCAGACAGAAGTATGAAGCCCCAGTTGTGTGAGTGAGCCGACCTGGGATGATGTTCTGGGTGAGGACCTGGACGTAGGAGTCTCGGTCAGAGCGGACCTGTTCATGGTGGAAGCCGAGAGCGTGGTTGACCTCATGCTGCACCGTGGATTGGTACAGGCAGCCGTTTCTCCTCAGAGACACCAGCTGTCCTCCGCCCTGACGGCCCAGGTAGGACCAGCACCTGAGGGGGAGATCAGGAGGAATCAGTGGAAATGTGTGGATGTAAAGTTGTGGTGTGTGTGTGACTGTGTTCCTACCCGGTTCCGGAGTAGAAGTAAAGGAAATCCCGATGGCGCCAGTTCCTCCAGACAAAGCGAATGCAGGTGGAACCGTGGAAGCTCACCAGGCCTCTGATGATGACGTTACGCTCTGCTGTGGCTGCAGGGCAAAATAAAACACTCAAAACATTTTACACCAAGCTCCTAATTACAAAACATGTAGCATTTAAGCTTCAGCACAGACACCGTCTACTGTTCCCTCTGAAATAAACATGAAGAAACATGTAAAAGTTTGCATCTATTTTAAAGTCTTTTGTGCATTTATTCAGGCGTTGTGCTCACAGTAGGAGGAGGAGATGTGGACGGGAACGTAGACATATCTTCCAGATTTGGGCCATTTGCAGCCGGTGGCTGTGCATGGGACTGCGTTCCTCGATTTGCTCGGAGCAATGTCACCGTAGATCAGTGGCGTCTCTGCAGAACCACAAAACACATGAAACAGTTAGGAGCATTTATTCTTTGACCTCTTAACAAGACATACTGTAAGCACTGCAGTTGACTGGCTGTATTCAGGTCTCAGGAGTGCACAAAGTCTTTTACTACTACTTACTCTTATTAAACATGAGGAACAATATGTAGTTTAATACTTTCTCCTTTTTTGTCTTTCTTTTGGTTTTGTTGTTTTGTTTGTTTCCTTCTAATTCATGTAAAGCATCTTGAACTGCCTTGTTGCTGAATATGTGCTGTGCAAATAAAATTACTTTACCTGTGTTGCAATGTTTTTAAAATGCTAAATTGTCCAGACTGCATTTTAACAAATTAATCACCTTCTTAATAATTAAAAGTAACTAATGAAATGTATTCAAAGTATTTTTCATCTGAAATGCAGATAAAAAATGCCCAGCTTATCATGCTTGAAGATTTGACAGAGGCAAACCATTAGTTAAGTTTTGAAAATTAATCTGACAATTTATTAATAGATGTTTGCTTTTTTTGTTTTTTGCCTTGACTTGAAAATATGAAATTACATTTGAAGCTGTTGGGTTGTGTGAAATTGCTGTCTTACTTATGCCATCGTTTGCTTTGGAGATGACTTCAGTGACATCTGTGTTCTCATCTGTGGGAGGAAGGAAAGAAATCCATACGTCAAAGAAACATTTCAGTTCCATTTCAGGTTTCTTTCATTTTTCTACTCACCGATTTGGTTTTCACTGTCTGCTGCTTTCTGCAACACAAACAGAGATTTTAGCATTTTATGACAACCACATTTCTTCTGTTCCATGACATTTGGATATTTGCTGCAACATATCTGAGCACATTAGCCGTCCCTGTGTTGCACAAAACAAATTAGTTTCATTCAAACCTACCAGAGGAACAGTCGCCATCGAGATGGCAAGGAAGAAGAGGAAAACCGCGACCATCTTGCGTTTCCTCTGCAGGGAAGCTTTGACCTGAAAAATCCAAATCTAAACAGAGTTTTGTTGTTGAGTTAAAAGTTTAAGTCTTGGAAAATAAATGCATTTTAAAACAGTAAGAGAGGAGATGGATGTGAGCGGAGGAGAGGAGGCTACCTGTTAGTCCAGGAGTCCGAGGCTGGATGCAGAAGGAGCTCAGCCTCCCGCCTTTTAAGCGCTGCGAACAGGGTGTGCCTCAGGGCTCATTGTTTGTGCATCAGTCACCTGTCTTATTGATCTTTGATCAAAATGGCAACACAGCGTGTTTTTCCATCACATTAAGGAAGTTGTAAAATTTTCAGGACTCATGCAAATGTTTACTTTGGTGCTTGAGTTATTGTTTTGAAACTAGCCATGTAAAAGTAATAAAATTAAAATGGTTGGAAAAGTCAAATCTGCAATTCAAAAATAGACGCATGATCACAAAAACAGAAATAGAGCTAAAGAACACCTTCAATTTGGATGTTTAGTTATATGTTAAGTTAATTTTATTCAGCTTACATTATTATTTTCAGTATAAATAAAATAATATTTCAAGGTTGTGATTAAATTGACCTGAGAATAAACTTGAAGTGGATTATAGGAGAAGCGCAGAGCTGAACACAATTTGGACTTTAATGATCATAAAATTCACATAATGAATTCAGAGATATGAGAAGCTGAATTATTTATTCGTAGTAAAGTTTTCCCTGTTGCTCAGCAACATTTTCCCAGGCCAGTATTGATGGTTCTGGATCTGCTCAGGGTCTCCAAACTCTCAAACTGACTCGTTTAAAAACTTTGGATGCGAAGGGTTACCCTAGATGGAAAAAGTTTTTCTAAGCATGTGAAGGAAGTTTGTTCTTGTGATCTTTTTCATTCATGTCAGAAACCACATTTAATGAGTTGACAGCAGGCATGTGGATGGACCAGTTAATCCAGGACCGTGAATTTTAACTCACCTTCTTGTTCCTCCACTTAACAATAGCCACTTTGTTGGATAAATTTCGGTCTGTCAATCAGTGGGCTGCTTCATTGTATCATCATTTGGTTATTCTCTTGAATTTTTCCTGCTTAACTCAAAGGCTTACGCCCAACCTGCAAAGAACATTATGCTCTTAAGTACAACAATCCGTAAAGTTACTGCAAATAGATTTCCAGCTCCTTCGGCTGCAGTTGCAGGCTTGTAAACTCTAAGGACCTTTGCCGACATCCTGCAGACTCCTTCGCCTTCGCAGCCATCTGATCTGCAGTGCACAGCATCTGCTGCATCAACCTCCAAGCAACTGTGTAACCACTGACGGCCTCCAAACCATCAAACTGGGTTTACTGGCATTTGTTTTAATTTTGGAGTAATTAGAAACACAAGCATTGACCTACTTTTTCTCAAAAGTAAATCTTCCTTCTCATTTAATAAAACAATCAACCCAGGAAATTCAGAAACTTTGGGCCTTTTACGTTTTGTATCTACAGTGATTTACACATCCATTTTCTTCAAAAATCTGATTTTGTTCATTTTAGTAGTTTATTATTGAGCAGCTAAAATTAAAAAAATGTTTGGTTTAAAAGGCTTCTTAAAAGACTAAATTTTCTGACCTGTCTTTAAGGTCCTTTAGTTCAGAACAGTCTCTGCTCTTCTTTTGAACTCTTGTTTGGTTTTTGCCTCTTCTAGGATGTTTTTTGTTTTCTGGTTTTCTTGTCTAATAATCCAGCTTCTAGTTTTTTGCCGCCTCTCACCCCTGCTGGGTTCCTCTGTTTGGGTTCCTATATAAAACACACACCCTGTTGAAAAGGAAAGCTGAGACTATCAATAAGTCACATAAAAATAAACATGGATGAGTGTCAGATAAGTGAGGGTTAGAAAAGGCTGGACAGGAAATTATGAAAATATGAAGCAAACAATCACATTAATAGATAATATTTCACTCAGGTAGACTCTGTTTATTGTATGTTTGATGGGTTTTCTAAGTATCATCTGACTCTTGGCTTTAAATGTTTTTTATTTGAACTTTTTGTTGATACTTTGTGTTTTTAGGTTTGTTGTTTATGTCCATAAATATTGCAGTTTTACTGGATTAAACAATAACACCTAATACGACTGAAACATTGTTTAATATTGCTCTTAAGTTCACAAGAAACTACAACTTATCTTAAGGAAACCTGTCACTTCAACCACAAAAGGCAGTGAAGTGTCTTTGAAAACGAAAACCTCTTTTCACATGAACTATTTCAGAAACAAAAGCTTGGATTGAGCTCACATAACTGGAAACCCGGTTAAGTTCACACGGGGAAAAACTTTACACAAAACATCCAGGAACAACTGAGGCATATTAAGTTTGTTAATTCACATGTGGCACGTAAACCATCAGGGCCGGCCCAAGGCATAAGCAGACGCTTAGGGCCCCGTGGAGGCTTGGTCCGGCCCTGGACACCATGACTCGGAACCGTTTGTTCATCTGACAGCCAGATGGGAGAAGTTTCATCTGGTTTAAGCTTTTTGACATATAGTCACTGAAATTTACATTATTATTTTAACAACAACATTGAACTAAATTTGTATTTCAACATCTCAGCCAGGCAGTTTATTCTCACCCAACATGGGATCATGTTTCATGAAAACTGGACTCTGCAACAAACAACTTCTGAATTTTTTAAACAATGCTTGAGCAAATAAATGTTAATGCAAAATTATGACAAAAATCTAATTTTATATATATATACACAGTAAACACAACCTTTGGAAACTCAAATATTACACACTGAGAACAAAGACATAAAAAAAGGAATCAGAAATTTGAAACCAAGATCAAACACAACTAAAGACTGCAACTCAGAATATAAATACATTAATAAACTAAAGTAATGTTCAGCTAAAGGGATGAACATGAAGAGACGGGCTCCTAAAGGAAAGTGAAACTCAAGACCAAAGTTCATTCAGCTGCTTTATGTTTCCTTTTCTGTCTGCTTAGGCATCATTGGTCTCTTTATTTGTTTAATCATGTATTTTCTCACAAAGGACCGTTGACTGAACTATTTGAGCGTTTAACTTTGAACTTTTGTTTTTATGATTCTGCTCTGGGTTTAACAGAAAGCAAACAAATAGAATCCTGAATTTGGGGACTTTTACTCTTGAAGCCAGAAAACATATTAAAAATAAAAATAATAGTAAATAAAACTTTAATGACTACATCATGTAGAGTCATTTCCTTTGATTTCTTTTCATTGATTTGCAGTAACCTGACATGCAGCCTGCAGGTATGAAAGCTTAGGAATTAGTTGGAAAGCTCAGACTTAGCATGTCTTTTGTTGGTTGATGAGTAAAGAGCACAATATATTTCTATAATTGATTCACCAGCAGCTTCATGTCTGGTCGGACCAGTTCTGCTGGGTTCTGCTGGGTTCTGCTGGCTCTGTTTTATCACAAATGTCACAGTGTGAACACGTGTCTTAGGTCATGCTTAAATGACTCAACATTTGATCATTAAACAATAACCCCACATAAAAGGAAACAAAAAATTAATAAGTAACTTAAATAAACATTGCTTTCTGGCTCCAATTATTTAAACAGGCCATCTGTAAGGCAACAAGGAGGCAAAGAAATCTTCAAAAAGCAACAAAATCTGAACCAAAGAAATTGAAGAACTGTCTTGAAATAGATTTATTGTCACTATGTTGACGGTTAGAGAAACATCTTTATGGCTTCTGGACTCCAGAGAAAGTTAAAAATGATGCAAAAAGGAAGAAAACCTTCGAGGTGATAAAACGTCCCCAGAGTAATCTACCTGCTAGAATTACTCCTGCATTCTCTCTCTTATTGGAAAAAGAAGAAGGTTGCAGAGTGTCCTAGTCAAAGCTTGAACTTAAATCCACCTGAGGTGCAGTAGCATGACTGTAAGCAGGTCATGCTGCTGACCTGCAGCCAGCAGGCCGGTGTCGCTGTGATGATTCCAGGTTTAGTGGGAAATCTGGGTGTTTTTTTCCCTTAACAGAATAAATAAAAATTATAAACTTAATTTTTTGTTTTTCCTCAGGTTGAAAAGAAAGATGCTGTCAGAGAAGTTGTTTGACACTGAAAAATAAACTGAGCCTGGCTTAGATCAGTGTAGCAGAAACTGGTAGTTAAAGTTTATTTAGAAAACAAAGAAGTTAATAAAAAACATGGTTTAATACATGATTATATCAGCATAATGAACAGTAAAATGAATTGAATCAAAGCTTCATATCAGCCTGATTTTCTACCCAATCTGAGAACAATCTGCTGATTTAACAGTGAACAAAAAACATTTATATATGTGTGTGGGGGTGGGGGGGTGTAACTTTTCCTTTCTGTCAATCCACCAATAATCTGAAACTAAAATTGAGATTAAGCCAAATATTAAATTAAAGATCCTTTCAAAAGTTTTTCAACACCATCTGTTGATAACCTTTGCAGCAAAACAAATGATATTTTTTGCAAGATTGTCTTCAGACTGCTGATGGTCCATTGCTGATGGTTCACAGTCATTAATCATTTTATTCCCAAATGCCTCCAATGATTCCCATTGTGACGGTTTATTGTGGCGACTGAAAAGAGAGGAGGAGTAGATTTCCCCAAACCATTTGAAGATTTCTGAGCTCGAAAAGTCATAAATTTGTGAGAATGAATTCAGAAATGTTGGGATTAATCTCAGAGATTGAAAAAATTTTGAAATTCCTTAGCTGGAAAAGTTTTTGACTTTTGAAGCTCAGAAGATTTCCAAAAGTCAAACATTTTTTTGACTTTGCTAGCTTATAAATTGTTCAAGTTTTTTGTGCTTTTGTTTTTCTATTTACAAAGTCCTTTGTTCTCCAAGAGCCTGGAGTTTATTCTCTTCTGATAATTTGTGCGTCCCTCAGAGGATGAAACGATCCGGTGCCAACATTTTCAGTTCAACCAAGTTCGTTCGTTCCCACAGAGATTCTCTGACAGCTGCAGGATTGTTTCTCTATTAATCTCAGACTTTACTGACTGGAAATGCTGGTTCTGGCACATGAGAGATTAAATGTTGACAGACTGATGATGCTGATCATCATTGTTTATTATAACAGCTGTGCTTCAATGGAAACCTTGTTAGGATGTCAATAAATACACAGTAAAATTGTTCATGCATGTTTGAATGTTAATTTGGTCTGCATTTATTTATTGGTTATTACTATATTTAGGTGATAAACGTTTGCGGATCATTGGTAACGTCTTCACAGGAACGTCCCACAGCAATCTGTCAAACTGAACTTTTGTTTCCCCGTTTTCTTCACCAAAGGAAAAGATTTTTACATAAAGAATTTAAATACTTGCCTTTATTTCAGTCTGTTATAAAGAATCTGAAATCAGTGTAGAACACAGTGTGGTTTATTGTGATCACTTTGTTTTCACAAACCTTCAGCTGTTTTCATGAAGTTTCATCCTTCAGGCTGTTTTAGGTCTTGATCTCCATCTGATCGGATGAAGTCATGAAAACATTCACATTTCATTTATGTTAGCCGCTAACAGGAATCCCAGATCTACAGCCTTTTACATTGACTGCATTGACTTGGCAACTTTACAAGCCATGGAAAACTGCATCATGCTTTGTTTTGGAGTTAAATCTGGAAGGATTGCAGTAAAATTCCACCAATATTTCAGAATATCTTGTTTTTTTACTGCAGCTTCCATCATGTTCCAATCTTCCTTACAGAAATAGTGATAAACATCCCCTTAGCAGCTTTGTTGTGTTGGGATAACATGCATGATGCTGTCAAAACCAACATTATTTAAATGGATCCTTCATCCCAGGCCGTAAAGAAATGCTTCGGTTTTTTTATTTTGGTTGTTCAGAAACTGTTGGGTCCTTTAAATGAGGAATGAAAACATTATTATTTTTCAGCAGGTTTTGATCACAGTCTTTTTAATTAACTTTATCCTGGTGATTTAATGAAGCACCAGATTTAAAATTTAATCAGCATTTTAACATTTTTATTGTATTTTCACCAATGCTTTGTAAAGTTTACACGGTTGTTATGACAGTAAACTTGCCTTTCATTGCAACACTTGACTATAATTAGCCTGGCATGAAGGAAGATATCTAATAATCCTTCCATTTCCCGTCAGTAGTGGGTGTTGTTGCAGTAAATCACATTCCTCATTTTGACATTAGACCTTTTGTTCTATGATGAATATTGTTCAGTAAAACTGTGTTAGTTTTGGTTCCAGGCCAAAACCAACACAGTTTGTATGTGCAGATTCTCTGCTTGTATGTGCAGATTCTCTCTGGGTACTCCGGCTTCTTCCACAGTAAAAGAATGAAAACAAAACATGCATGTCAGATCAGGAGTGTGTTGGAGTGTGTTCACACTCTGATGGATCGGATCGCAGCCAGTCCCAACAACCGTGAAGAACAAGTCAGTATAGACGATAGAAGGATGAGATTTTAAAAAGTGAAAACTGATCATGACGGGTGTTTGTGTTTCTGTTGTTTATTATTTTCATTATGGTCTTTACATATTAATTCAGTCCTTGTTTTGAGTTCCTTAGTTATTTCCTGGGTTTTGTGCATTTTGGTTTATCAGGGTTAGTCTTGTTTAAAGTTAGAACTTGAAAGCAGAGACAAAGTGATTTAATAAAATAATGACAATCTACAGAGAAACTGCAGAGAGATCAGGAAGTGAACAGATGAATGAATAATGAAAAACAAACATAATGAATGAAGCCGGGGAGAAAATGACAAGATATCAGATTAAATACTCAGAGGAAATGTGATAAAGTTGTGGCAGGGAGAAAGTGAGACAAATCGACACAAAGAGCTGAACAAAGATCTGCAAACTAAAAAGGAAAAAGTCTGACAATAATCTAAGATAAATAAAACAAACAACAAAGCACAAATATAAACTGGTCAACAGACAAAGAAATGTCTGGGGTCTTTCAACCGTGTTCGGATAATTTTCTGTTGAATCCAAACATCTCATTGGTTTTGCCCAATCAGGTCGACTTTCCCAACTATGGAGCAACATAAGCAACAAAATGCATGACTTGTTCTCACATCTGGATCGGTTTCCTAAGAACCTGGATCAATGAGCAGCAGGAGAAATTCAGTCAGGATAGAAAATTTACACAGTGAAGACATAATGTTGAATTTATATGAGCTTCCCCTAACAGTGTTTATTATTCAATTTACAGAAATCCAGCTTTGTAACATTTAATTAATACTCTGTTAATTTTTGGTTTTCCCAAAACCTTTTTTGATGAGAAATATTAATGGAAATGAACTGATAATGTCACAAAAATGTCATTAATTTAGCCAGAAGATCACATTTCTCTAAATCAAATTAGAATAAAAACATGATTGAGAAAAATGGACTCTGGGATTCAGCGGCGCCCAAAAAAAGTTTACCCAATAAATTCTTTCTACCATGCAAAAATAATAATAAATAAATATGTATCAATAAAGGAGAAAATACAGATAGATATTGATGTTTAACTTAAACTAAGCAATTTACTGAAGCAATTTAATTACAATAAAATCTCAGGTTACATTTGAACTTCTGACACAAATCCAATATATGTTTGAGATTTTTTATAACTCAATTGTGCAACTATAAAATCATTTCTAGGGGAAACCTATGAAATGATTAATTTGTTTTGTTCTGAAAAATCTGTCTTTATTTTTGCTCACAGTGGTAACTATAGCAACAAGAAAAGTGTCGATTTTGCTTAAAGACGTCTCGCCACAGAGCATTGGTTCAATTCAAGATCATCATATTTAAGGGAATAATAGAAATACCAAACATGTCAGAAAGCTTAAACGTGATTTATATATGCAGAAAAAAAAGTTTTCACTGTTTAACATATTGAGACAGAAACAATCTACCTCAGCATGAATGTATTTGGATATTATTTTCTTTATATTAGAGCCGCGCATTTTTGTAAAAACTATTTTGTTGCTGATCAAAAGGACAGATTACAGTCAGAAAAAACGTCCTCTTTTCATCTTAGAGCAGAGTAAAAACTAAAAGAAAATGTAGTTTGATTAGACATAAGAGCAGATTTATCAAAGCTAAAATAGTTTTATTTTTCATTAATGCAGTGTGAATATATTTATATAGTTAAAGGGTCTAATGATTTAAAGAGGTTTTAATATTCTGACCAGAGATTTCTTGCTTCTCTTTTTCATCTTTACAAAGAGTTGAAAAGTTCTACTTCAAGTTTACTATCCTTACTATTGTCTTCAAGAAAAAGCAACTCAAACTTCATCAAGTTTCTCCAACTTGATGAATCTTTTAAATCTTTTTAAGCTATTAGCTTGTAGTTGATGTTAATAAATGTTATGTAAAATACAAATGTTGTTGCTATGAATCTGTGTAAAATAGTTTCTTTTACAATGCATGTGTATCTGGTTCTCTATTAAGTATTTATATCTGCATTTTCCTCTAACTCATTTGAGAAAAACGTAGATTAGACCTTCGCCCTTCCAGTCTGGATTACCTGAAGGCGCCCCCTGGTGGACGCCCACAACAGAAAAGTGAGAACAAGATTAAACAATTTATTTCACCCAGAAAATGTCGCAGCTGATTATTTTATTCACACTAAACATATTGAACTGAACTCGATTATAACTGCATTAACTTTGAGTGGTTTTACTTAAATGTCCATTTTCCTCTAAAGTGCCCAAAGAAAACATTTTTATGTCTGTAAAATGGTTTTGATTTATCTGTTACATTGAAAAAGCAAGTTGGCAAAGATTTAAAGGGAATTATAGGTAACATAATAGATATTTTTTTTAATTTGATTCTACTGACTTTATTCTATTATATTTCAGCTGGTGACTTATAGAAAACATTGCAAAATACTTGGAAACCACAGAGGGCCTGATGATGATTGTGTTTAAATTGTTTTATTTCAATATGTGTATACTCCATTACCTTTAAATCTTAAATTCTTCTTTTAAAGTGGAGAAATGCATTTTGTTCTTTGTGTCACTAAAATGATTTATGTCATGAAAAAAAAAGTTTATTTCTAACAATTAGGATAATGTCATTCATGTTGTTTGGTTCATATTTTGAGATTTGTGTAAAATGATTGTATTTTATTTCGTTTCGAACTTTTTTTTTTTTTGTGAGTTATTAAGATTTGCGTATATGTGAAAGGCTGCGAGACTTGAATAAACAGAAGCCTGGAACCGAGATACGTGCAGCAGCTTCCTGTCTCCTGTAGATGTCAAGGTATTTTATAGTTATGTTTGTGATATTTTGTAAATTTATTGGTTATGGTGTTTTAATTATTTCAGATTTTAATTTTGAGTGGATGGCGAAGAATTAATCTGTCAAAGACCTGAAAGTGTCAGGGGGCCACGGGGTAACTTTTGTTAAAGCACGTGACACCTGCCTGTTTGTAAATGTATTGATACCTAAAGCTTTGTGTTTTATTTTTATAGTTTTCACAGTGTTTAATAAAAAGCCCGTGTAAAGGAAGCCGTGCCGGTGTTGGAGTTACAATGCACAATGAGTCTTGTTTAAAATATAAATGTTTGAACAACGTTGAACTGTTTCTGTTGTAGTCTTTTAGAAAATGAAACACTGACAATAATTTTGACGTAGAAGGAGGATATTTTTGGTTAAATGTTACTGTTTTGTAATGAGCTGATGAAAGGTAATCCAGCCTCTCTGACAAAAGCTCTGCCCTCTAGTGGGTAGAATGGGGCACTGCATGATAAAAGTCAATGCTCTTTGAATGATTAATTCAAAGGGTCAAATCTAAAATATAGAACATTTATGATTCTGATACATTTAACATTCAGATTTTTGTTTGAGCAGTTTATTATAAGGAGTGAATCTATTCAGATGGCGGACTTCACTTCAAAACAAGGGAAGTACTGAGACAGGGATCTCTTAGACCTTGAGCTGTGAGTTTAATAACATAACATGATATCAGACCATATTTATGATACACACAATACATTTCAACACAATGGTGCACATTTACAAAGAAAGTCACAGCAGTTAGCATATAAACACTTTAGAATTGATAATATGATTAAATAAATTAAATAATTGAAATCAAAGTGTCAGCAAAACTTCAAATACATATAAAACTTTATTAACATTAAATAATGTAATGAAATCACCCAGAGAATGCTTTATTTGGTTCATTAAAATTGTAAATCTTAGTTTAATGGAAAAATGACATTTTTAAATAATTACAACAAAATTTGGTTCATTTCTGCAAGAATCAAGTAACGGCTTCAAGCAAGTAGGCAAGTTGAGAATCCAGGTCTATATTTCTGTTTTTAGTCCTTTAGAAAATCGAGGGAAAAATAATTGCTAAGAATTAAAGACACAAAAAAGTTGCAGACAGTAAACCCAGCGGACAAGATAATTTAATTTAATAAACTAACTCGACAGCACTGTTGTTAGTGAATCCTTTAGTTTTTTCTTTAGTTTGAAAGATCTGATGAAACTTTTTTTTAAACATTGCTGTCTTCATGACAGATTGACAACTAGTTTAGCTTTTGAAGATTTGTCTTTCTTAATATTGAGACGTTCATTCACACACAAACATGGCTAAATATAATCAATGTTGTTTATTAAACTTTAATTTTAAGGCTTAGCTAGTTTATTGTGAGCAGTAAATTAAATCAAAACCAATAGAAATAATAGATTTATCAGGATGGATCAGAGCTGAGGCACGGTGCGTCTAGAAACCTGATAAACCTTCTCAGTCTGAAGATTTGAGCTTCTCCAGATGTGCAGGATTTTCTCTGGGTAATTCAGTTTCCTCCCTCAGTCCAAGTTGAGCAGATTTGAGATTCTAACTTGTGTGTGGATTTTTGTTTGACATGTCCTCTGATTATTCTCTTTGCAAATGGGCCGTTTACATGTTGAGTTCATATCTGAACTATAACCTTGTTGTATTACATTCATACATACATGAATAGATTATCTGTCCACCTGACTTTTGAGTGCTGCTGAGTTTGTAAAATATTCTTTTCTAAAGGATCAGCCCTTATTATTCAACCTGACTAAGGGAAACTGAAGAGGATTCATCCTCAAACTCCTGGGTTTGTTCAAACCCAAATGCAGCATAGAGTGGTTTGGTGAATGTTGTCTGAAATGTATGAAGGTGGATCTTTTTTATGGAAGAAACTCTGCTAGGAAGTGAGTAAAAGGACACAGTGCCTGCAGACCAGTCCAAATACACTCCCAGCCTGTTGGAGTTGGTCTTATCCAGCGGTTTTATTGCTGTTGGTGTGTTGCTGTGCCAGGCAGTGAAACTCTGAGGAGCGCATGAAAGAACCCAGGACTGATCGTTCCCACCAATGCAGCATTCGTCACTCTCCCCCTTCCTCCTGATTCCTTTGTAAGTCAGTCCTGTTCTGACTGTCCCTTTCCATTGGACCTCCCAGTAGCAGCGACCAGTCAGACCATCAGTGCACAGAATCTGCTTCCAGGTGTCAAACCTCTCTGGATGGTCAGCGTATGGCTGCTCCTCTTTCACAGCCTTCACATGTTTGCTGTCCGGTGACACCATCAGATTTCTGTTTGTTGTGTTGGGATCCAGTTTCTGCTGAAGGAAGACTGATGAATGACAAAAGACTGGAATTAGTGCATGTTAATAATCTTATAAATGTATTTTTCTATTATTGTTTTCATCTTGGCTTTATGCAGTACACTAGACGACCAGATATTGTCTCTCTTAATTCCTTATTCAAGGATTCAAAAATAATCCTTTCGAAACCAACTAATATCTTTTTCTGGGATGTTGTCACCAGCAACTTCATATAATAAAATAGGAACACCCATTTCCACAGTGGGGAAATTCCACTGTACAGTAATGTTTAAGATAAATTGAAGCATGCATACAGAAAAATAAAAATAAAATTAAGAGACACATTACAAATGAAAAACTGCAAACTGCAACTATAGAGTATTTTTGGAGCAGTAGTGGTCAGAAGAAGGATCTGTGACAATGCTACTTTGTGAAGCACAACTGTTTTACTGGAGGAGCTATCCAATTCTGCAAAAGGCATGCATCTTATGGCACACTACTGCCACTTTGGAAAGTTTTGTTAAATGTGCTAATGACTTGATAATACTTGACCACTAGCCTTATAAACTAAATTAGACTATCTTTCTAACCTTTAAGATCAAAATACAATGTGTTATTTTGTATTTTGTGATATTGTAATTTTTTTTAATATTTTTGTAATATTTGTAATATTTCTATTACAATGTAATAGAAAATAGAGGGCAGAAACCTAGACAGTTTTACATACATCTTTGGGGTGATGGATTCAGACGAAGCCTTCCGCAATGATCTGTCCTGTGTAAAAAAGAGTAAATGTAAAGATGTTGACGATATGCTGTAAATATGATGAGCAGGAAGAGGTACAGATAGTAATTATTCTTTGATTTTAAAATAAATTGTCCATAAAAATATTAAATGTACTTTAGAGTTTTCAGTTTCCAGTTTGGATCCTGCAGACCAGCGGATAACAGATCCAGACCCGATTGTCCTGGATGGTTGAAGCTCAGGTCAAGCTCGCTCAGATAAGAAGGGTTGAAGGTCAGAGCTGAAGCCAGAGAAGCACAGCCTCTCTTTGTGACCAGGCAGCCTGACAAGCTGTAAATATTCGTCAATATACATCAACAACTTAATTAGGATGAATTTAAAAATCAAGTAATAAATACTGTACACTCAAAGAATTGGTCTTCACTCATGCTTTTCTTCAGGGTATCCGTTCATCCCATTGGCACCAGGATATCTTAGGCTGCGGTTTGCTGATAGACTTTGAAGTCTGATCTTTATCAAATGTCCTGAACATTTGGGTGAAGTGGTCAACCGATCACTACCTGGTGCCTGTCTCTGGTTGGCGCAAGAGGTGAGGAATGGTGTTACACTGAAGAAGGAGTCCTATTGCATCTTTTTGGCCTGTGGGACTCTAGAAGAAGCTTATGGTACTGGCAATCAAAGTGGAATATGGATGGTTGGTCGCATTCCCTAAATGGGTCACAAACCATTTGCCACCATGGCAAATGGTTTGTGACCAAACCATTTGCCACCATGGCAAATGGTTTGTAGATACCATGCCATCTACAATTTGCCATGGTAGATGGCAAATGTACTTGGACTTGTACCCACTTTGCCAAATCCAGAGGACCCCAAAGCATTTCATGCACGCATTCACACACTTATTGTGGAAAAGTATTGGATTGTAGTCACAGAGATGCCCTGGGACAGGCTGACACTGGAACACTGGACCAACTCTACACTCACGCCAGAGTCCTGGAGGGTGCATGGGAATTTGTCCAACCAGCCTGAATGTGCTTTGTTGACCTGGAGAATACATTTGAATCTTTTGAGAAGTGCTGTGTGGGGTACTCCATGAATATGGGTTACTAGGCTTTGTGATGCGGGCTGTGAGGTCTCTGTACAAGCTGTAAGGTCTCAATCATTTGCAGTGATAGTAAGAGGCTGTCAAGTTGTCTCTGTGGATAGAATTTCTTAATACAGCCATGGTTTTGAGGAAATCTGTTTTTGTGGTCTTGGGGTCATGTCTTCACTTCTTGCAGATGATGCGGCCCTAATGCTAGATTGCAGATGAAGAAGTACCGACTTCATGCAATGCAGATGGGGGTCAGAAAGTAAATTAAGCCTTTTTATTTCTATTGACCCAGCTTCAAAATGGTTAAATATGAGTCCTGTGTGGTTGTTCCAATGGTTCTAATAGAGAGAAAGAAAAAACATACCAAAAAAAGACGAGAAAAGTGGACCAACAATGACTAATCACACGAGGTGCAGAAACTAACAGTGCCAGAGTTTGCAGCGGCCACTTTCGAACAGGTAAGCATCGTTTTAATTGGATTTTCAGGTGTTTTATTGGACAGTTAGTTAGAAAGACAAGCATTCATGTACGCAATCCAGAACAAATTATTTTTACGCTCTAGCTTGTTTGTCCCCAGAAAAGGTTTGAGTGCTAATGTTGTTAGCAACATCTGCAGTGATGCGAGCACTGTCTATGTGTCTATCATTGTGAAGATAGACTGGTACCAATAGTAATCATAATAATACCCTTCTGTTCTCAACTATGGTCACAAGTTTTGGGTTGTGACCACATGTGGCTAAAATTGGTTTCCTCTGGAGGGTATCTGAACTCTCCCTCAGACATAGAATGGGAAGCTTGGTCATCTTGGAAGGGATTCAGAGTAGAGGCACTGCTTGTCCACTGCATCTTACTGGTTCCACATTGAGAGGAGCCAGTTGAGATTGCTTGGGAAACTGGTTTGGATGGCTCCTTGGTGAGTCCCTCCAGGATATGATGGAGGGACTATAAAATTGGGAACACCTTGGGATTCCTCCCAAGTCAGAGGAGCTACCCAAAGGCTGGGGAGAGAGAAGTCTGGGTCTCTGCTACGGACAGATGGATGAACAGATTTTTCTTCATTTTAGGAAATGACCTGCTCTCATTTGTTCCAGTGGTATTACATTTTGTCACCAGGAGTACAAAAATAAAAACAATATTTATATGAAAAAAAGTTTTTATTTCTAAATACTGACCTGAGAACCTCCAGTTTACAGTTTGGACTGCTGAGTCCTTGAGAGAGTAAATCTACTCCTCCATCGTGCAGATCATTGTCACTCAGGTCCAACTCTCTGAGGCAAGAGTTCTCAGCGGTTAACAGTGGCACCAGATGTATGCAGCTTCTCTGTGACAGATTACAGCCACACAGCCTGAAAGATAAGTTCCAGATAATTACTTATTTTCTTTTTCTCTCTTAAATAAATATTTACATTTTCTTGAATTTTATTCAATACATACAAAAACTTTTTTGATGTTTTCACCACTGGCAATAACCGCACAAGGGCGTCCTTTGATTTAGAGAACTTCCTGAAGTCAAAAACATCTAACATTTTTTGTGAAGATGACAAGGCAAAGGCCAGTGCTGACCACTGAGAAGAGGTCAGCTGTTTTTCAAGGACTCCTTCACTCAGGTACAGCTGTGTCTCCTCCACTAGAGAGTGGTCATTCAGTTCATTCAGCCAGTGAAACATCCGGATACTTTTCTCAGCTGAAGGACATTTCTCTTGATGTGTTGGACAAGCATTTTTTGAACCTGTGGAATGTTTTTGGTCTTTTTCAACAAGCCTTGTAGGAGGTCTTGGTTAGTTTTCAGTGAAAGCCCCAAGAGAAAGCGGGTAAACATGTCCAAGTATCCATCTGGACTCTCCAAAGCCTTGTCCACTGCACTCTGGTAAAACTGCTTAAATTTAGATTCGGGTTGCAAAGCACTGCGACTCCTTCTCACCAGATTGTCACCAGCCTTCATGAACACCAAGAAGACATACAGTGCAGCCAGAAACTCTTGAATGCTCCGATGGACAAAACAAAACAGCCTTTTCTGGTCCAGTATGCTCTCTTCCTTGAAAGTTTCTGTTAACACTCCTGGATAGGTCAATGTAGTGTTTATGCCAATGCCATACTCTGTTAGATCCTCTTCAGAGAAGAGAAGGTTTCTTTTTTCCAGCTGCTCAAAGGCTAGTTTTCCCATTGCAAGAAAGATTTTCTCAGTTTCTGAATTCCAGATGGAATCAGTCAAAACTTTTTTCTGATACTTGGCATTGTCCTGTTTGACCTGTACAGTCAAGAAATGGATATACGACTCAGTCAGGGTTTTGGGCAGCTCTGTTTTCTCTTTATCTTTCAGGACCTGATCCAGAATTGTAGCAGTGATCCAACAGAAAACCGGGATGTGACACATTGTGTGGAGGCTTCTTGATGCCTCAATATGAGAGATGATCCTAGTGGCCTCTTCCTGGTCTTTGAATCTCTTCCTGAAGTATTCTTCCTTCCGCTGGTCTGTAAAACCTATGATTTCTGTCTCACTGTCAACATACTGAATAGGGATCTGATGGACCGCTGCGGGTCGTGTGGTTATCCAGAGACGAGCTGAGGGAAGTAGTTTCCCTCTGATGAGGTTTACAAGTATCATGTGGACTGAGCTGGGCTCTGTAACATCTGTCAGAATCGGAGTGTGGTGGAAGTCCAGAGGAGGTTGAAGTTCATCCAGACCATCGAAAATAAACAAAACCTGGAACTCTTCAAAGCTGCATATTCCTGCTTTTCTTATCTCAGGAAAGAACTGATGGATGAGACCCACTAAGGTGATGTTTTGAAGTTTCAGCAAGTTGAGCTCTCGGAGGGTGAATGGGAAGATAAACTGTATATCGTGGTTTGCTTTACCTTCAGCCCAGTCCAAAGTGTATTTCTGTGTCAAGAGTGTTTTCCCAATGCCAGCAGCACCTTTGGTCACCAGTGTTCTGATTTGCTCATTTCTTCCAAGTTTAAAAATGTCCTCACAGCTGACGGTTGTTTCTGGATCATCTGGTTTCAAGATCGCTGCTTCAGTTTTTTGGCTCACATGTTCATTGGTGACCTCTCCCTTCTCTTGCTCTGCGACATCAAGCTCAGTGTAGATCTGATTAATCGGCGTCAGTTTTCCTTTCCATGAATTACCCTCAAACAAGTACTGACACCTTTTGGCCAGGCTGGACTTTAATTTCACCTGGCAAATAGCAGCTCGAGTTTCTGAAACAACAGACAACATAAGAGCTTGTGGTGAATAATAGGTAAATACACAAAATAAAAACCATCTGTTCTAAGTTAGGGATTACTTTATTGATCCAGCTGTGAAAGCCAAATCACCATCATGATACATTAATAAAAAATGAGAATGTGATCATTTCTCACTATTTTGCAAAGAATCAGCCAGTTGCTCCTCATTCCTTCTCTTCAGGAAGTTCAGGGTGATTTTCAGGAATGCCTTTCTGTTGCTACTCCTTTGCTCTTCATCCCCAGCAGTTTTATCTTCCACATTAGGACAACTTGAGCCCTCTGGGCTCAGCATGTTCTTCATCTTCTGCAGTTCAGTTCTTACAAAACTGATAATATCATCCTCAAGCACCTGGAAAAGCATAAAAGTCCTATAACATAACATCTGGGCACCACCCTGCAGAAATTAACCAAGCATGAAACCATAACAGATACGGGCGCCTACGTGCTATGGAAGATGTGCTGGTGGTGTGACAACTTGAGCAAACACTGAGGCCCGGCCTATTTAAACATGGCTGCTGTGTGAAGCGAATGACACAACTCAAGCAATTGTCTGCTGTTGGCAAATACTCGCCCAGGAGCAGTGAATGCTGCAAGTCAATGATTCATTGCAACCTTCTGGGTTTCCTGAGATGGAAAACTTTTTAAACTAAATTTAATAATGAAACAAGCGTTTTGCACTGTTTGATAAGTAGGATTAATTGGATTATATGTATGATTTAACTAAAACGAAGCGCCTTGAGGCGACTTTTGTACGGAGCCCCTAAGGGGACATGGAGAGAAAAAGAAAAGTAACGAAATCCCGACTTACTTTCTTGAGATCCCGAGAAACTAAGTCGAGATCTCGAGATCCCGACTTAGTTTCTCGAGATTCCGCGAAAAAAAAAAAAAAAGTCAGGATCTCGAGATAAAAAGTCGGGATTTCTTTCCTTTATTTTTCCCCCATGTCCCCTTAGGGGCTCCGTACGTTTGTTGTGAATTGGTGCCACATAATAAATTGAATTGAATTGAATTTAACTTGATTGGGTTTGTCTGTGTTACACCATACAAGATTTCCGTATTTACGTTACACCAATTGCAAATAATTAGATGATTTTCCAATGCTATGCGGGTTAATTCTTTATTTTGGCTCAGCTGAAGTAAATGTTTTTTTTATAAATTAATTGACAAGAGGAATCAGTCTGTCTTCTCTTTTTTTAAGTATTCTTGAGCAGGACTCTGACTCTGATACATTTTTCTTTTTAAAATAATTTTTAGCCATGGTGGTTTTTATCTACTGGCAGCTTTACAGGAAGAAGGGCAGAGAAAGAAGGATAAGACATGCAGTAAATGGACAGGGGCTGGGAATTGAACCCAGGAAACCCAGGAGTGCATATGATGCACCCACTTTACTGCTGAGCCACCAGGCACCTGGCTTTGGACGAGGTGAACATGTACAGGGTGAGAAGCTTTTTACTGAGTCAATCGAAATGTTTTATTTCATGAGCAAAAACTGATTGAACTCTGTTTTCTACTTTTCACCTATTTTCTTTGATTATTGACTGATTATGACCAACAGCTCATAATCAGTTAATAACCTGCCTTTCCTTCACTGTCGTTGTTGCTATTGCATTGACTGAAACTAAAATTAGCTCATCTCCAAGCTGCGTCTGCCAGTAAACACCAACAATGTGAACAAACAGGTTTTAGGTCTTTAAAAGCTTGGGACTTTCCTGATGGGAAATCTGAACCAACTCTTTAGGGTTATTTCCTGTAGTTGAAATTTTAAAAAGTTATACCATTCGAGAAAGTTTATTTTGCTGCTCTGTAGACAAATCACACTTTGTCCTGAACTCAACAGAAACTAAGCTGAAAATAAAACCCAAGACAAAATGTGTGTAAGATCTGAGGAAATAAAGCTGTACTTGTACCGTGAAAACAGAATCCAGGCGCTCTTTATGGTTTCTAGAAATGTCTGATCTCTGGTTAGAGAAAGTCGATAGGCGAGCCAACCTAGAGACGAAAAGAAATGAAGAAAGGCCACAGCAGATAAACTTTAGTCACACTCACTGTGATACAGTTTGCTGTTACCACTTTGGTTTTCATTTGCATTTCTTCTCAGAAACTACTTTGACATTCCTTTTTTTTAGCTAATTATGACGCAAGAGACATTTCATATTTGCTGCCATGACATCCTTCTTATGTTGTACTTTTAATACTTTTTAAACACAACCTAAACATTCATTAGTTAAGTTTTTGTTTAAGTAATGAATTTGTGTTACATTCTCAATTTAAAAGGCATTAATATTTGTGATAAAGTCTTACATGTCAAGAAGAGAGGGGCCTCGTCTCTTGGGTTCAGTCGATTCATCTTTGGATTGCTCAGTAGCAAACAGGGACCCACTAGTTGGTTCTGCTGTCTCCTGATCCATTTGGCTTTAAAACAATATTAAGATTTATTGGTTATATTTTTTAAATAAAGGTAGTTCAAATCTATGTCACACATAAATTTGAAATTCATTGTTTTAACTGCTGGTCAAAGTTCATAGTAACTACTGGACTTTTATAAATCGGGTTTCTGCAAAGCAATTTGGTGCCAACATAACATAAAATTAAAATATTCACAAATAGTTTTAACTTATACTTGTTCCACAAATAAAATGTAAAACTATTTATTACAACTTGAAAATCCCCTAATAAATTTCTGTCTCACTTTTTATTTCCAGTGGGTCCTGTGTCCTGGAATTGAATTGGTTGATCTTTACTTTCCATGGCCAGATGTTTTCTCTGGGAAGATCCTGGTCCGTCCTGCTTCGTTTGACTTAAAACAAAATGCACATCAAATTTAGCTTTTAAAATGTTTGTTTTCATTTGAAATGTGTTTTTAATCTATTATTTCAGAGTAAAGTGTGAAACTACTGCACACAGAATTTGTTCTCTGGAAATCCATTTGGCATCAACACAAACTTTCAAATCAAACTTGTTCCACAAATTAAATGTCAAATGATTGACTATTTCAAAAAATTACAGTTTCACATTTTACTTTTCAGAGAGTCCTCCTTCCTTGAATTCAATTAGCTCAACTTTAGACCAGTAAAGTTATTGTTTTAATGTAAAAAAATGTTTAAATTAATATTCTTCTGAGTATTGGTCAGTAAAGTCTTAAGAGGTCATCTGGTGATTCAGGTCTCTGCTGGTCCATTTGGCTTCAACACGACATAAAATTGGTCACAAGACAGTTTTAGTTTTGAGTTTAATCTTTTTGACAAAACAGTAAACTTTTTACTAGCTGAGTTAAATCTTAAAATAACAGTTAATTATCTTACATTTGACTTTCAGATGAGTCATTCCTGAAATCAATTGGTTCAACTCTAGACCTTTCAGTCGCCATGGATACACAGCTTAACTCAGTTGACTCTGGTCTTTCTTGTTCCATTTGGCTTCAGTATAAAATGAACAGATAATATTTATGTTAGAGCACAACTATGAACAGAAAACATGTTAGTATGAAACAAAATTCATATTCTTACCTGTAACATGTCCCCTGCTTGTTCATTTGTGCAGACAAAGCAGCTTTACAGGAAGAATTGTTTTCCTCTGTTTCCTCATTTGAAAGCATTTTATACCTTTGGAAATATCAGATAGAATGATTTATCCCTATAAAAAGACATAAATTACAACTAAATACATATACTTTAAGGATTCCTACCTGTAAAGGTTTAATCCACGTCAGAACCATAAACCAGTGTAAAACACCATCGTTCCCCAGAAGAGCGAGTGAGTCAGATTCTCTTGTCACTCTGGTTAAACAAGTCAGTCAAAAAGGATGTTGTCCTGTTTTTGTCTGATGACAGGAAACAATTTGAATACTGCCACTTACTGGACTGGGACATAACCAATTACCAGTTAATGGTGGGTTTGAGCACTGGTTGTTCCTGGTTTCTTTTTAAACTTGTTAACCAAATTCTTCTCCATCTGATGGTGACAATTTGGGTCAAAATTGACCCAATTTAGTGTTTTAACAGTGGAATGAATCAAAACACTCATTAAAGCTGGCTTTGGAAGAGATAAATGATCTTATAAAAAATGTTTTACTTTGCTTAAAAACATTGTGACAGGAAACATTCATTCAGACACAAAGACGAGTCATCAAATATCCACCCAGAATGATGCAAAAAGCCTGAGATCAAGTTGGAGCTAATCAACATTTAGTCAGCTGCCAGTGGCGACATATACAGTCAAATTTAATACATTGGAATAGCATTGAAAAGTTTATTTGTTTCAGTAACTTACAAACAGAAACACATTATGTAGGATAAAAACAACTGATGTTTTCAATCCTTTATTTCTGCTAATTATGATGATTTTCTGCTTACAGCTGTTGGAAACACAAAATTTAAGATTAGAACATTACATCAGACCAATAACAAAACAGTATATGAGACGTAAAGACAATTAATTACACAAATATATAAATTACATTGTGTAAAATCATTTTGCCATTCAAAAATGATGGTTCAAATAAATCAGCAAAAGTACAAAGTTAATGTGACATTTATTCCCATTTCAATTTCTACCAGAACTTTCTCCAGATCAAATGAAAGAGGAAAAATCACAGAAATGTTGATCCTGAAACAAAAGTAATTCGTATTAATCTGATGATTTTGTTTTAATGTTTTGGCTGTAATCTGTTGTTTGTCATTTTACTTCATGGGGTTACATTCACTTCCTTGTGATTTTTGTCTATAAATTGGCGGCTAAATGCTACTTAATCCGGTCCACATTTACATTCTTACATTTATTAATCATTAGATAATGAATACACCAACCTGCTCTGTTTCAATAAGTTTCAGCATTATGTCGCCATGATCATTATCTACTGTCTGACTATTTTCACATCCTATATTTGTATCTTCTGTAATGAATGCTTATACAAATAATGCAGTATGTAACTTCATGATTCATCTATCATCATAGGCGGCTGTTGAGTGTCTAAAAATAGTTAATGGCTTCCGGTGGATCATCAACATGAGACTGGGGCAATTTTGATTTTGAGATACTAAGTAAGTTTTAACAAATTTTGAAACATTTGGAAACTATTACCCGAAATAATGGCAGCGACCATTGACGACATTATTGCCACCTACTGGTCGATCTGCGTCACTGCCTCCTTACGCCAAGTTACGCACAAGCAGGTGACGGGTCAGATGACGGTCACGTGGTTCAGTCAGCTGATGCTAACTCTTAGCAGGACAGACGGTTTCCCAGCGGCAGCGACGGTCTGACGGTCGGCCAGGATGCCTTTCTCCGAGCTGTATTTTAACGTCGATAACGGCTACCTGGAGGGCCTGGTCAGGGGCTTCAAAGCTGGAATACTGTCTCAGGGCGATTACTTAAACCTGGTTCAATGCGAGACTCTGGAAGGTGAGATAAAGGAGACCGAAGCTAACGGCTAAAAGCTAACATCAGCTGTCATCAGCTGTCTGTGAGGAAATTAAGGCTTTTAACTGCAGACTTGCAACTCGCAGAACCTACTTGTTACTTAATAGTAGTCGATAAGCATCATCAACAATAATAATAATAATGTGAATGTGTGCTGAAAATATTAAAAGATGGAGGAAGTACGCGTTCGTGGATGCTAGTTAGCATCTCTATGTTAGCTGGCTAGCTAGTAAATATAGGAAATTGTTCCCGAGATTATTGGGCTTTTAGAGGAAGTGAGGCACTGTCGTTACTGTGTTTTTATTAAGATTATAGATCAATTTATAAATAAATATATGTTAAAGTTTACATCTAGACATTCAACTCTTATTAATAATATTACATTACTTCTTCGTTTTTATTCCTAACCACAGTAGATTTACTAATTGAATTACATGTGAATTAAATGATGGGAAATGATCATACCTCTATGCAGTTATGTCAGTATGAATTAAAAATGAAATTGTGGATGTACTATGCTCTTTTTCACTGCTAAACCTCTGAAATTGCACATTTTGCAAAAATAATAATTGCAAAAAGTCATAAAGATGTTTCTTAATCCAGGAGGATTTTTTCCTGTGTTGGTAGCAAATTTCCAAATGAGGTCATGCCAAATATTTTTTATATATTTGGTAAAACTGTTTTTTACCCATTGCTGATTGTTTTAGCATCCTGTGTTTACCATGAGAAACCCTGAAATTAGATTTGCACTTGATGCATTTCATTTTTGTTATTTATTTTTATTTTGGTAGTTTTTTTTCTCTCTTTTCTCGTCTGTGTTTTATTTTCAAACTACAGCTTCTGTAGTGACAGTTTCATATGTGATGTTTGGTTGTCAAAGGCATATAAACATTTATTTTCAAGCTAATTTACTCCTGAATCTCTGTATTGCCAGCAGTATGATAAAAGTCATGATACAATGTGTTGATAGAATTTCATAAAAAGGGAAAATAAATATTACAAAACCCTCGATACATAAATCATTGGTCTTTGTTTGGAGGAATATCTAACATTATAATTTTGTTTCACATTAATTTTACGAGTAGAGAAGCTGGAAAAATACTCAAGATATTCCTGAAGTCAGATTTTATTTTGCTCTGAGGAGATGTTTTTATTCACATGTTCTGATGAATCACCTGAATGTTTTCATGTAAGCACATTCTCACCCCTATGTTAACCTCCATATTGTTGTTCTCCCTGCAGACCTGAAGCTCCATCTGCAGAGCACCGACTACGGCAGCTTCCTTGCTAACGAGGCGTCTCCGCTCACAGTGTCGGTCATCGACGACAAGCTGAAGGAGAAGATGGTGGTGGAGTTTCGTCACATGAGGAACCAGTCGTACGAACCGCTGGCCAGTTTTATGGATTTCATCACGTAAGTGGAAATCCGCCATATTGAATCCGTTCCAAACAAAGCCTCTCACTGCTTCCTGTCTCACTTTATAATGAAGTTTCACATTCAAAGGGAAATGAAGTGCTGTTAATGTAAATTAAATGTAATAATAAATGGAATTTAAATTAAAGTGCTGTTTAAGGTAGATGATCTAAATCAGGGGTCACCAACTCCAGTCCTCAAGGTTCACCGTCCTGCAACTTTTAGATTCAGCTCTGCTCCAGAATGTCTGGATTTCCTCACCAGCATTCAATCCTCTCTGCAGCAGGCTGGGAACGAGAAGCTTATTGATCCAGGTGTGTTTGAGCAGAGACTCCTAAAGGAAATCCTCGGCACTCTGGAAACATCCGTTTCGTGTTTAATTTAAACATATTTATACATTTAAAACACATTAAAAAATGATTGCAAATAACGATTACTTTATTGATTATTGGGATGATTAATCGGATAAAAAATTTTGTACATTCTGCAGATTTTTCACTGACGATTTTCATACAATATTAGAAATACATTTATTTATGCAAATAAACAATTCAGTCCTTTTTAAACATGAAGGTCAATATTTTATTATCTAAAATTTGTATCAAGTGATGCATCGTTTTGCATCAACATATGAAAAGATAAAATACTTTCTGCTTGACTTCACATCAATTCAATGTGGGGCTGATCTGTTGGTTATTTTATTTATTTAAATTTGCAATTAATAATTGGAAACAGACAACAGATTTTTTTTATCTTAAATGCAAAATGTACGTATTTTTGTACAGCTTTGGCTTAACTTATGCTCTAACTGTTATTGTGTCAGCAGATGTTTTTTTGTGCATCTATACTCCAGATAACAATTAATTAATTACTAATTTATCTGACGATAATTTCAATAATCGATTAATCGTTTGATTAAAGCCATGTGTCTCGTGCTGTGCAGGTACAGCTACATGATTGACAACGTGATCCTGCTGATCACCGGCACGCTGCACCAGAGGGCCATCTCTGAGCTGGTCCCGAAGTGTCACCCGCTGGGCAGCTTCGAGCAGATGGAGGCGGTCAACATCGCTCAGACCCCCGCCGAGCTCTACAACGCCATCCTGGTGGACACGCCGCTGGGTGCGTGAGGCGCCTGACTGAAGCCAGGAACGCAGACGAGTCTCATGTTGATGGATGTTGTTGTGTTTCTGTCCAGCTGCCTTTTTCCAGGACTGCATATCGGAGCAGGATTTGGATGAGATGAACATTGAAATCATCCGTAACACACTCTACAAGGTGAATGCTTTATTTATCATGCACTGAAAACTTCAGCTGTGTCATATGACTCCGGTGTTTGTTTCAGTTCAGATGTTTGTGTGTTTCAGGCTTATCTGGAGGCTTTCTACAAGTTCTGCTCTAACCTGGGAGGAACGACCGCAGACACCATGTGTCCCATTCTGGAGGTTCGTGTTTAACCCGACCAGATCTGCAGTACCGTAATCCCGCCACGTGTGGCGCTATCTGAAAAATTACAACAGTTTCTGAAAGGGAGACATTGCACTTTACGCCAATATCTGGTTATTACGGTAATTTCACATCTGCCAGAGCAGGGAGTGAAACTAATCTGAGGGGAACTCTTTGAATAGACGGTAAATTACAGAATATTGAAAGTTCCAGTTGTTATAGATAAATGGGAAAACATATTTACTCACATTTACAGAACTGCGTACAATGAAAATAAGCAAAAACATCCAAACGGACGTTTTAAACTTAGGTGAGAAAGATTTAAAGAATAACTCAGCTGTCAGATATTTGTAGTTTTGTCACTAGTAACAGAAAGTACAGAGAGTTTGGTTTCACTTTAGTTTTTTGTTCCTGTTCTGCTGCAGTTTGAGGCTGACAGGCGAGCTTTCATCATCACCATCAACTCCTTCGGCACTGAGCTGTCCAAAGAAGACCGAGCCAAGCTCTTCCCGCACTGCGGCAAGCTTTACCCAGAAGGCCTGGCGCAGCTGGCCAGAGCCGACGACTACGAGCAGGTCAAGGCGGTCGCTGACTTTTATCCTGTAAGTCCAGGAACCTCCAGTTGGTTACATTCACACCAGGCCTCCTTATTGAAGCAGAATCAGTTCTGGTTTTCTAGTTAAAAACTCAAAGTCTGACTGGTGAGGTTTGAGAGAGTACCCAGAAATGGAGGCATAACTTCAACCTGTTTTTACTCAAGTAAAAGTCAAAGAAAGTATTTGGTAAAAAGTCCAGAGTAACTGATCAAATTATCAATCACATGATATTTAAAAATTACACCATCAGTTGGACCAAAATGTAAAGTTAAGTGGGAATTTTGGTATTTTAAGGACCAAAATGACAATAATTCATGTAAATAACAAAAAATAACAAAATCAGGAAAAATAATTTTTTTCCAAATCCAACAAAATCTGCAGATGAGTTTTTGTGCCTGGTGAATTTTTGGTTAAAATGTGTTTGTTTTTCATTCAGTGGGTCGAAAATCCAGAGATTATATTCAAATTAGAGCAGAAATATTCATAATAAAATGACCTGAAGTACAATGTAGTAAAAATACTCCTAGACGTACATTGTGTCATAAAAGGTTTACTCAAGGAAATGTAATTGAGTAAAGGTAACTAGTTACTACCCAACTCTGCTTTGGTTGTTTATTTTTCCTGGAGAAATGCATAAGAATAAGATCTGAACATATTCAGTTCATTTATGTCAAAAGATGATTGGCAGTAGATTGCGGAGTTGGTCCACTGGGGGGCGCTGCAGGTTTCCACCACATTTAGGTTTTTAAAATGTTTTTTTTCATACATCTGAAGCAGTTTATAATTTCATTTTCTCCTCAGTGTTTTCCCACATCGCTGCTTTATGATCAGAATATCCCAGTGAACAAAGCTCAGGTCTCCGTCTGTTTGCTTTTGTTTGTGATTTTTTCCTCTTTTCAGGAATACAAGCTGCTGTTTGAAGGCGCTGGGAGCAACCCAGGAGATAAAACCCTGGAGGACCGCTTCTTTGAGCATGAGGTGAGTCACTTGTTCTGACGTTATTCCTGCGTTTAACTGGCCGACCCGAGAACGTCTCCTCTCTCTGAGTCACAGTCATGGGACACATTTCGCCAGGAGGCCTTTAAAGGCAGCTGGGCGGCTTTTCACTCGTAAACACACCGGGATATGCGGCTCTCTCATAAACCAAGGAAATAATCTGCCAGGTAGCAACATTTGATCTGAATCCAGAATGATGGGAATCAAATTTATCCACAGGTGTTGGATATTTAACACTAGATTTTTATTTAAGGAGTAATAATCCAAATTACTATTAATTACAGAAATGTGTCTCTGTTTCTTTTTGCTGCTTAAACTCCAGAAATGGTCACATTTTCCAGTGATTACATAGTGAATCCTGATGGTGGAATAAGGTCATATTTTTAGAGCAGTTGCTATTTAACTCCATATTTTGTTGCATCGGTTCTGAGATAAACATCATTTTTCTGTTTCTTAGCTTCACTTTATGAGACATCAGAAGTTTCTGCAGCTCTGGGTCAAATAGACGCTTTATCAGGAGAGACGGCTGCTGCTCCACTGAGATCTGACACATTTAAGATGAAAATATGTCTTTGTTGTAAGTGAGAAAGAAATGTTACCTTCAGCCAGCTGAGCAGCAGTGCACACATCAATTTTCTAGTAAAACAGAAGAAAACCTGAGTCACTCAGCAATTTTTGTGGGAATTTGTTAAAAACATTGCCAACCTTGAACATTAGGTGAATGTTAGTGGTTTTTTTGTGCCAGTTTAGGTTTTTCCTACCGTATTTGAAGCTTTCACACTGATAACCGTTCAAACGGCTTTGACTCGCTCTTGGTTGACCCTCGTTTAGTTTAGTCTAGTCAAATCCCAGCATCTGGTTCTGATGGTTTGTGTTTCCAGTGTTTTTGTTTCGAAGATGTCAAATATTTACAGTCTTGAATACAATCACAGCTCTGAAATATTTGTTCTGCTGCCTCTGAGACGTTGACCTGCGAAGCTGCAGGACCAAATGTTTACGGGCTTTGGTCCAGGTAGTCCTTTATTGTGTTGGAAGCAAAAAACAAGAAAAGAAACTGCATCATGATGCCTGCTGATGAAACTCTGGAAGAAACAGAGACCCTGTTTTCCTTCACTCTGGGCAGGAACAGAGGAAAATGGGCCCAGATCTCCAGAGTTTACCTGGGATAGAGGAAATGCTCCAATATCTATTATAACTCTCACAAATTGCAATCAACATGGCGTTTGATTCCTTGTGTGTTGCAAAGTAAAATAAAATAACTGTAACCAAATCTGCTACATAAGCTGATATTTGATGTAAAACAGAGGAAACCTTTTAAATTCAGAATAAACATTAAATAAACGATCTGGGGAGCAGAACATTTCAGAGTGAGGAGAATAATCTGCATATTATTGCAGAGACTTTATGATCCACGTTGTTTATGGCTTCGGCTGTGTGTGGGTTTTGTTTTTGGTTCTGTTTTATTTTTTCTATTTAAAATGAAGGTCAAATTTCAATGTTTATTAATCTCTGAGACAGCAAACTTTTATTATTATAGCATTATTGTTAAAAATAGCCTCAAAAGAACAACATCGTTTATCGTAAAAACATCTGGGACAATTTATCACCCAGCAAAGTTTGTTATTATGAAAGTATAATATATACAGGAAGTTTTAATTTCCTTGTTTCCTGCAGGTGAAGCTGAACAAGCTGGCCTTCCTCAACCAGTTCCACTTCAGCGTCTTCTACGCCTACGTCAAGCTGAAGGAGCAGGAGTGCAGGAACATCGTGTGGATCGCCGAGTGCATCGCCCAGCGGCACCGCGCCAAGATCGACAACTACATCCCGATATTCTGAGCGCTCAGCTCCACCTTCGCCCCATCGCTTCACCGGCTGCAGTGTAAAACCTGAATCAGCTCCGATACGTTGGCTGGTTTCTATATGGTGCATTTTCTGCTCTGCACTGAAAAAACACAAAACCTTACCAGGTAATTCAGACGAGTTTCTGGTGCAAATGTCTTTGTACACTTAAAATAAGACAAAACTAATTTAACTATTCAGCAAAATAAAGTAAGTCATTCCTGAATATTGATGAGAAGGTTTTAGTTCCACTGGCAGATGATTTCATTCATAAGATGGGAAAAATGTTTTCAGTGCAATAATCTTCCAATGGAGCTGCATCTTTTTCATCAATATTAATATATATTAATATTCTCTTTGTCTTACTCAACGTTCCTTGTGGGTTAGTTTTGTCTCGTAATAAGACGTTTGCTCCTGAAACCCGGTGAGGTTCAGTGTTTGTCGGTGTGAAGAATCAGCCGGTTTGTTCCTGTTTCAACCCATTTGACTGTCAAACACGTGTGAGATTGTCTAAACTTTTCCGAGCTCGTCGTCTCCCAGACCTTCAGCCGCTTAAATAAACTCCAGAGCAGATTTGCAATTTATTAAAACCAGGATCTAGTCGGCGCGCGTCAGCTTTTGATTTTTCTTCCTCCAACTTGGATAATCACAGATGGGATTTTCACCTCCCAGCTTATAACGTTATATAAAATAAACCCCCAGAAATGTGGGTTCCTGTCCCAGCAGAAACATTCCTCTGCTCGGTCCGAACGTCAGCGCTCGTATTTATTTCTGTTCTGGTGTTTGTCAGCATGTCTGGTCGTTTGTTTGTGTTTTCCCAACAAAACGACGAGCAAAACGAGTGAATCTGGTTATTATTGTTAAATATTAAGATGAGAGCTGAACTGTCACGTCTCTGCACATGAACAAAGTGAATGCTTGTGGCTAAATGTAGAACGTTTAAACTATAATTGATATATAGATATTTAAAGATGATTATATGATTTTGCGCTGTATAAAATTTGATTTCTTAATGTTTGTGTCTGTTGTTGTGAAATGTGTATTATTAATGTGACAATAATAAACAGCCTGAAGAAACTGATTTGATCTTTTTTTATTTATTAACATTACATCAACAAATTAAAAATGAAAGTATTTTCCAGTAAACTATTTTCAATAATATTTGATTTTATTATTCTGTCCAAAAAGTTAAAAAAAAGGATTTCCTTAATATTTTCCTCCCAAACATGATCTTAATTGATGGCTCTGCTTCCAGTTTTTCTCTGCATCGTTTTCTTTAACTCGGCTTTTTACAAACCTAAAGATCTCATTTAAAAATTATCTTGATCCTCCAGAAATAAAATATATTATTCTTAAACTGTTTAGATACTTAGGACGGTACATCAGGGTCCCTGAAGATTAAAGAAATAAAAAATTTCTGAGCTCCAAAAGTCAAAAATGTGCAAGAAAAAAACTTAAATTTTTATATTAATTCTCCAGAAATTTTGGTATGAAAAACTTCAAAATCTCCACCAAAAGCAACAAAAGTTGATTAATGTTAAAATTTCAGATTTTTTAGTTACTAGCAAATTTTTGACTTTTCAAACTCCAAAAATTTCTCATTTTTTATTTCTAGGAAATTTCTCAGATTAATCTCATAATTTTAGGGTTTTTATTTTCAAAATTTGACTTTTCAAATTCAGAAATCTCAAAGTCTTTTCTAGAAAATTTGCTAGATTAATCTCAAACTTGATTTTTTTTTCTTGCAATTTTCCAAGCTTTGGAACTCAGAAATATCTGCATTTTTTATTTTTTAATTTTCAAAGATTAATCCCAAAATTTCTGAGTTTTTTGCTTGAAATTTACTCCTTTCTTTCTATGTCTCTAACACGTGTTATAGAGGAGGAAAAAGTCCAAAGCAAAACTTAGGAGTCTGTAGATCTCTGGTTGTAACTTGGAAGTTTAACTTGAAGAAATTAGCCACAACTTTATAATTTTACTATTTATGTTGATAAGAATGTGGTAAATGTTGGACTTTTTGAAGCTTTGCATGACCCAACTCAGTCCATCCCTGAAACAAGGTTTAAAATTCCCTGGAAATTGTTTGTTCAGACCAGGAAAGTTAAACAAGATGATTTGAATTTAAGGAATTTTCTTCGAATGTGCCAATAAATTCTTTCAAAGAAACAAACAAAACGATCCTGTTTGAGGAAACGCTGTTAAATTCTCCTCATGTGGTTTTTTGGTGGGAAAATAAAGTTTTATTTGATTTTTGCTGCAACTAAACCACACAAACCAGTAGCTTTTCACTCAAACTAGGTCACAAGTTAAATGAACGTTATATAAGCAGCCGTCCTCGGTCGAACCGTCCGGTTCTGGACCGGCTGCTCTCTGTTAGACCTGATTGGGTCCAATCAGGCGGTTCTGCTCCAGCTGCTGAATCAACAGCCTGCAGGCCTCACTTTGCTCCTCTTCATCAGGGAGGAAGGGCGTCTGAAGCAGGTCCAAGCATGACGTTCCAGCTGAAAACCCGAGGCCGGTTCTGTGGCCTGCACTGCTCTGTGGGCCTGATCGACTGGGACATGGACAAAGAGCTGAAACTGGCAACAACCACTGACCAAAACGGCAGCGGTGAACATTTAATAGTTGTTTTAATAAACTGCAGCTGCCATGCAGCCACTGATTGGAAACGGTGCAGATGAGTGTTTGTCTCTGCAGCACAGAGGAGCTCAGAGCTTGATTTGTCCTTTTCTGTGTGTAAAATGTAATTTATTTATATGTGTGTCAGTGAGGTTTGTCTACTCTGACAGAAGATAAAGTGAGTGACCAATATGTGGTCCAGAGGACTTCTGCAAGAGCCTCCAGAAGAAAGGATGAGTTCACCTGGTACGATAAGACATCAGGTGAGTTCACACAGAGAAACTTCACTCAACCTGCCCAGCATGAAACTCTGGAGTCAAAGAAGATCAAAACAGAAGATTCATGTTGGGTTTCAGCTTCTGCACCACCAGCTATAAAAATAATGTTTTGACATTTTATCATTTTTGCCTCTGATGAAAGTTGCAGATTTTTTTTTCTCTCCATAAGACACATTTGTGAAACCAAACCTGTGGCTGCTGGTGAACCCCGACATCGTCTGTCCGGTCCAGTATGTGCAGAAGGACGCTGACCCCCAGCCTGAACCGGGTCATGCTGACCAGCTGGAGCCCGGCGGCATGGAGGGTCCGTCCACATCCGACCTGCAAACATGTCCCCATCAGGAGGAACTGCTGCTTCCTGCTTCCTCCACAGCTAAACACACGGTAACGAACGCTCACATCACCCTTTGTGAGAATCGCATTTAAAGAAAGAGGCTGAAGCACATCAGGTGGTTTTTAACAGTCATTAAATGCATAAATTAGGGGTTTAGTTTTGTAAAAAAATCTTTATCCAAAAGATGCATGAAGAACTGAAGATGACCCATTTGAGTCCTGCACTGCAAAAGCACAAAATCTTCCCAAGTATTTTTGCTCCACTGCAAAAATAAATGCCTGGATCACACAGGAATCACCTTTGGAAGAAAAGAGATTTTATTTAAATCTGTTTATAGACATCTGTCACAAATAAAATTACTGATGCCTCACCTTGTGTTTCAATTTAGTTTTTTACACATATTTCACTGCAAAAACACAAAATCTTACAAAGTATTTTCCTCTAATTTATAGTGGAAATATCTTAGTACACTTGATATAATAAAAATGTCATAACATTTCAGCAAGATATCAGTTTGTTTAAAATAAATAATTCCTTTTTATCTTGATGAAAATGTATTGGCACCACTGGTAATTATTTCACTTATAACTGGAACCTTTTCATCAATTGTAAGCTCTTATTTCTTGCTGGAACTGTAAGTTATATCCGTCTAATTTCAAGTTCACTAAAACATTTACACTAGAAACTAGACAAAATATAATTTTTGCAATATAGTGGCAAAAATAGCACTTTAACTTGCAGTAAATATTTATCATTGTCCTGTCCTTCATTCATAATTTAGATTTAATCCAATGTGGGATGTATATGTTCAGAAAATCTCTTTAAGTTATACTTGCTTTGTTGTTTTTTCTTGGCAGAGTCACAGTCACATTTCTTAGGCTGTCTGTACAATTAAGACATTTTTTCTGATGAAGATGGAGCATCAGCTTGTTACATTTTTCTGTATCTTCTGCAAAAAGAGTAATTTCAGGCTGCAAAGACAAACAAAGTACAAGAAGAAAAATAAAAGAACTGTGCAAATTATAACTTTGCATTAAAATGATGCATGAACAAGCCCAACAGCACTCAGGTTTTCCTGGAAAGTGTGAAATATTTGAACCAACCTGCAGCTGCCTGCTTTGAATTGTTTGCCTGATTGATGGAACTTTATGAGGGTTTTTTTCCAACCTGATTGGAGCAGAAAATGAAATCATCCTCATTTTCAGCTTCAAGCTGCTTTTTCTCATGAACAAGTGGAACAAAACTCAGAGTGCATGGAACTGAAATGTATTAACTGGCTAAATAAATTCCATTAAGTCAGACTAAAGTGCCATTAGGAAACTAGTTTTTAATTAAAAGCAGAGACTGGCAGAGCGACTCCATCCTTATTCTGCTCTATTTATTGTTGTAAAAACAGATTTCAGCAAATAACAAGAATATATTTGGGTGTAGATAGATTACTTAAATGCTCATTGATGATGAGTTTTAATGTGTTTCTGTTTTCTCTCCTCATCTTTAATTCTCAGATGAAGACAGAAGAAGGTTCCAGCAACCCAGTCCGGCCCAGACGGAAAGGGAAGATCACTAAAGTTGTGGTGAGGAAGAACAGCAGCTGCTCCGGGTTTGAGCAGCAGCTGCGTTTCCGTTCACCGTATGAAGGCGAAATTTGATATTTCAAAAAATAAACATGAGAGTTTGTAAAAACTTTTCTCGACGCGATGATGTTTTTTATTTTATTTTTTTCCGTCACCTGAGTCACATGATCAGCAACCAGATGCTGCTGCTGATCAAACCTAGAAGATGAATCATGACGCAGCATGTTTTTTTGTTTGTTTTTTTTGGACTTGCTGAGGGAAAAACGTCAGATTTTAAATTGCTTTCTTTATTTAATGGAAAAACCACAAATGCAATTTTGTTTTCCGACGTTAGGGGAATATTGACAAAGACTTGTGCACATTTGTAATGGAAACGATGACTTATTAGAATAAACTTTCGCCAATAAATTTATCTCAGAAATTTTCTAGAAAACTTGGAAACCTGAAAATATGCAAGAAAATAATAAAATTTTTCGACTTCTGAAAAAAGAAGAATTGCAGAATTGGTCTTTTTTTTTTAATCTACAATTTCACATTGTATTTATGGTCTTATTATTAGAAGCATTCACAAAATCTTGGAAATTAGACCTCCTCTCCTGAACTAATCAGTTTAAACTTCGGACTAGCCTCGCATGAACGCGTCCTGAATGGGATTCTATCGACCTTCTGTAAATCGCTCTTGTTCTGCTGGTTTTGTCCTCCGGTCTCGCAGGACCTGAAGTCCCTGGAGCCCGGATGTTGGCCTCGTCCGCCGGTCAATTACTGCGTCCTGGTTGCTCTGGCACTGAAGAGCAGCCAAACCGGGAGCCTCAAAGTCCAGCAGATTTACAACTTCACCAGGTCAGAACCGAAGAGCTGCTGAAATGCAGACACACTGTTCACTTTAAAACGAAATGAACCGACTTCCACTGCTGCATTTGCATTGACAAGGTTCTGCTCTTCTGCATGGTGGTTTTTATCTTTTGGGATGAAAACTGGACACTAGAATGGGGGGGAAAAAATCACAATTTCTATTGATTTCTAAGAGAGAATCAGGCATCAGAATATTTGAAATGTGCTGGAGAACGATTCCGGTTTGCACTGTGGCTCATCTTCGATTAACCGTTTCCTCTCCTCTGCCAGAGAGCACTTCCCCTTCTTTCAGACAGCTCCGGACGGCTGGAAGAACACGATCCGCCACAACCTGTGCTTCAGCAGCAGCTTCCGTAAAACCTGCAACGTGCTCTGCAAAGAGGGGAAGAGGAAGTCGTGCTTCTGGCACCTGACGCTGGACGGACACCGCCGGCTGCAGGACGAGCTCCACACGCTGACCGGCGAAACCCTAAAGATGCTGGAGAGGAGCATGTCCAACCCAGGTGAGCTCAGAGTTCTCATTCTGGAAAAAATCCAAAAAAAAATCAGAGTTTATCTCTTTATTCTTTAATTTCTAGCCGCCTGGCAGAACTCATTTGTGAGATAAAAGGCTGTTAAACTGCTTTTCTTTGCGTTTCAGATGCAATATGGCGTTTACTTGAAAGGTGATTCCTTTCAATGCACTTCAAAGGATTCATAATAAAATATGCATATGATTCAGTTGAGTTGAGTAGTCTTTAAATGTGGTCTTTTTTGTTTATTCAAAGTAAAACATAAACTTTTTGCCAAGTTATCTATCGACGCATCAATTTAACTTTGTTGCTGTTTTTAGAAAGATTTAAACTTAAACCAATCCATGAATGGATTACATTGTAGAGGTAAAATGATCTTAGACTTGCTGACATGTTTTCAGATGGATAGAAGAAAATCTCTGCTCTTTTGAAAGTTGAGAAGGAACTTCTACTTTTCTGTTGTTCACCAAACTGAGCTTTGGAGTTCCTCTGGGATGTGCGCTCGGTCCTTTTGCATTTACCTGACCGGTGCCACGTCAATCAGCAGAAAGTTTCTCCTTGAATCTTTTGAAGCAGGAAGTCTTGATTCAGCAGCGGTCTTCACCTGGAGCCTGGAGGGAATAAAACTTTTCTGTGATTGGTGATCCAACTCTGCTTTTAATATGTTGGGTCTTTAATCAACTGGAGGAAATCTTTGCTCCATTGAGATCTAATGGGTTCATATGCAACAGTTACAAATGTACTTTATTGTTTATTTCTTTTTTGTTGGCTTTTGTTGAAATGTTAGTAGGCAGTGTTGTTCTGCGTTGATGGCGTGCAGGGAGGTGACCAGAAATTTTTTTTTTTTTTTTTTTTTTTTTTTTTCTGGGGAGAAGATTCTTCCCAGAATAAAATATCCTGGCTGAATGACTTCAGGAAATTCATTTCTACCACCTGTGACACATACAGGTACTTGAAATCCTTGAAAATGCTTGAATTTCAAATGGAGGTGTTTAATGTTTGGAAAGTGTTTGATTTCTGTATGAAGTTCTTGATACTCAACCAGCAAACTTTGTTATAAAATGTAATCCAACATTTGATTAAAAGCCCAAATTTGAAAAACATTGTTGAAAATTGACAATTATTGAAAATGGATGATTTTTTGAAAAAAATATTAAATTAGCTTTCTGTTAGCAGTCAAGTGTTTAGGTCTGTCAAAAACATTTCAATAACATTAGTAATATAGTGAATTGAAACTTTTATTTTTTCTGGCTCAATGTGGTGCTGGTAAAGTTTGAAAATGTTCTTGAATTTTGTTGTTAATGTCCCAAATAACTAGAATGTGTTGCATTTATTTCTCAGGTGACACGTTGGGGGATTTACACACTTCTCTGAGAATAAGGGAAACATGTTGCCTATAATTTAAAGTTTTGTCTAAATCTAAACAAATGCTCAGGATATCAATTTGTTGAGTATAAATTTTTACTGCAGAAACAAAACTTTACCAAGTTGTTTTGGTCTAGTTTCTAGTTCAAATATCTTGGTGAACTTGAGACAAAAGTAGTTTTTCAACAATATGTAGAACCTTTTTAAGTAAATAATTCCTTAATGTTGATGGGAAAAGTTCTGGTTCTCCTGGTAGATTATTTCTCTTATAACCAGACATTTTCCCATGTTGTACATTAATTTATTTGCCAATGAAACTTGAACGTTTTCATCAATATTAAGGAGTTTACATAAAACAAAGTCTTGCGTCTTCCTGAAAAGTTACTTTTAAGCCAGTGTGTCTCATAGGATGTTTGCACTAGAAACTGGACAAAAATAACTGGTCATATTTTGTGTTTTTGCAGTTCAGATCTTTAACTGGATTCCATATTTTGTTTTCCACGTTTACAAGTAACGCATCTGGTTCATGTCCGATCAGAAATCCACCTCTGAATTAATTTCCTGCTTTATTCAAATCCCGTTTCTAAAAACAGAGTTTGAAGATGAAGAGCAGCCCTTAGATTCTCCTCCTCATCCTCGGCAGCAGCGGCGTTGTAAATGGCTCAGGATCTGTGGTGGACATTTCATGCAAACACATGGAATATCCTTTAACCTGGGAGAATGCCCAAAGCTTCTGCAGGCGGTGAGATTCCTGATTATACATTCACTCGGAGTGTAGATGAGGAGCAGCGACACTGTCAGAAAAGCTAAAGGAACACATGTTCTCATATTTGTTTAGTTCCGACTTAAAAATCAAGATTATTGTAAATATTCAGTTTTTCTAGACCCCAGAGCAGCAAGTAATGAACTCAAAGATCTAATGGGATCACAGTGCTGCTTTGCAGGGGTTGTTTGCAAAAATCCATCTTTTAGCCTTTATCAGTCAAGTTTATTTGTACAGCCAGTTCAGCAACAAGGCAGTTCAGTGTTTTAACTCATAAAAACAGAAAAATAAAGTCAGAACATCATGAACTGAGAAACCAGAGTCATGTCACTTTTTTTTTTACATTTTGAGCCCCGTCACCAATACACATTATAAATGTTGGTCAATGTTTCATTTATTATTAATCAAAAGCAACTCTTGATTTAAAGGAACTCAGTGTTTCAGCTGTTTTGCAGTTTTCTGGACGTTTGCTGCATAAAAGCTGAATGGGGTTGAATTTGTCCCACAAGGTTCTGTGCTTGGTCCAGCTCTGTTGGTCCTGTGGGATGACATCATCAGGAAGTATGAAGTTCATTTTCACAGTTAATTGAATCTTTTAACGACTTTTAACCTGTGATATTTTACCCCTTGAACGTTGATGAAGTTACTGTTCCTGGGCTTCCAGACGTTCTGTGGCTCAGTAGCCAACAACATGCTCTCCTTTTCCTGTTTTTCTGGAGCTTTTTCAGGTGCATGCTCACTAAAGGTGTTGCAGAAAAAAACAACCCTCTTTAGTTCTAAATTACTAAAACGGAACCTTCCTGACAACACGAAGTAGGATCTGAAGAAGCATCGATTTAAGCCGTCAGTCGGTCTGGAAAGGGTTACCACCGTTTCTAAGACTTTACGACTCTGGAGAAAATAAGGAAACGGTGGAGAAGTTACTGCAACGTCGACTCATCTGGAGGCCACAGCGATTCAGAGCAACATCTGATGACCTGCAGACTCTTTGGCTTCAGGAAGTTCATGATTCGGCAATAAGAGAGAGAGAAAGAGGCTGGGTTAAAAGTTAAAGTCCACTGCTAAGATTTTATCTTTAAAATCTCAAGTTGGGATTGTTACCATTTCACCCACAATTTTACTGTACTTAATGTGCCAACTCGGTTATTGTTCTTGAATTATTGTATATAGTCAACAGTCTGTTTGCACCACTTTATGTAACAGGTGTGGTGAAGCAGGCTGTACTATAAAAAGTGCGTTTGCCAAACAATTATGCTGACTCAAATTATTACTGAAAGTTTTGTAACTTTTACTATTGTTGCAAATAATTGTGAATTTCTTATAGGTTGTCCAAACAGATGCATCAAAGTTTCGGCTGAAGGTTGTCTCAGAATTTTCAGAAAATGTATGAAGTCACTTCGAGTGGCACAAAAATATATTTGTTCATGTGTTTAACTGAGATTCTTTTGTAAAAAATACAAGAATAATGCAATTTAAACTAAAAAGGTGAAAGTGCTTTTTTTTTTTTTATTGCATGTAGTTTGGATCATTGTCACAAAGGGATGCCCATGGAGATGCAATCTGGAAATCCACCACTAGGTGTCACCAGGAACAGCACACAGAACATAAATATTTATGTTCCCAGTCATATCAAATATGAACCTTATTTAGCACCATGCAAGAAAAGGTTTTTATTACTAATATAATTGTTATTCACGCAATGACTCAAAGCAACATTTACATTCACTGAAGAGACACGGGAAGTTTCGTTCAAGTAAAAGTTACATTACACGTTATTTAATTGTCTTTATTTTGCAGGAATTGTTGGGGTTGTCCATTATTGTGTTGTTCATGATTTAAAATGGAAGGTTCATAAAAACTCAATTTAATGGATTGAATTGTTCAAATTGTCAAATTATGCAGCAGCAATAAACGAGAAATTTACTGTAAAAATTTTACTCCAAAAAAATTAAAGAGAATAAAAAAATTACAACATTCAAAATTGTTCAATAAAATAATCCTTCAAATATTAATGTTTTTTTGGCTATTTAAGACTCTTAAAAGGCAATGAATATTAAATTAATGTTTTTCTTCTTTCTCCCTTCATTTCTCTGCATATTTTTTATTTCTCTAGAAAGAAAAGTCACTTCCCTGTTCTTCAGGTTCTTTGTTCATTTGCCAGCAGTCAAATATTTCTGACAGACAGTGACAACACCAGACTGATGGTTGATTTTTACTCTGTCTGCTAAGCAAATAATGAGTTTAAAACATGAGTCTAAAACAACAGGACCTGCAGCTGAGGTTTGGTGGCTCCTAAAGCAGCAACACTTTCCTGAGAGGACGAAGCGTCACTTACAGTCAGGTAGTCGCACCAAAGACACTGGAAATACTGGAATTGTTTTATTTCATTATTCATCATCTTTACTGCAAGGCAAAGAGGACTAAATTAATTCAAATTTAGTTTGAATTAATCTTCTGCATTAAAAAGCATTTTTTTTTAGAAACTGAATGTTGAAGATGAAGAAGAATCTTTCTGAATCCTGGATCTTCCTCCTCCTCGGCACAAGCTTTGCATTTGCCCTAAAATCAGTACTGGAGAGAAATTACAAGTACAACATCTACCCAACCAGCTGGGAGAATGCACGGAACATCTGCAGGCGGTGAGCTTCCTGGATGTTACTTTTCATTATTAAAACTAATCGATGCTGAATTACAGGTGTGAATGAAAAGTTGCTTTTATCGGAAAAACAAACTCGGGCACCAAGAACCAGATTTGTCAGAACTGCTGCTTTACACGTCTTCGATCATGAAAATCTTACATGTGTTTACAAGTATGGAAGAAGTGGAAGAATCACATGTGGGGTACCCCAAGGCTCAATCCTGGGACTCCTCTTATTCAAACTCAAAATGCTCCCACAAGCTCAGGTTATAACAGGAAATAAGATTGATATGCAGATGATACACATCTCTGTATGACAGAGATATCATGAGTGGAACCTGTAGCTTTGAAAGAAACTTCAGTTTAATATTAGAAAACTCCCAAAAAGTCTCAGTGAAGGTGATTGACTTTGAGGTTTCGTGGAGGTTCTGTTATTTTCGCCTCTTTTAACTTGTGTGCAATAGTTGAATAACCTGTTGCTGTTTCATTTTTGGTCAAGTCATATAGGCGTGTCACAGCATTTCAGACATTTCAGGCTTGGATGTTGCTCCGTAAACAGACATGCCCAGACAAAAAAAGAAAAAAAAACAAAATATATCAAAAATATATACTCCAGTTGATTGAAGCAATCTAGTTATTCTTCTTTTAAAAATCCAGGAGAAGCTCAAAAATATGAAATGTGTGAAGCAGAGACAGTTCAACAGAAATGAATTTTAAAAACAGGCTAAACTTTGACGTAAGTATTTACATCAAGAGCGATGAATTTACAACTAATTTCTCAATTTTCCATAATTCATTTTTGATTTAGATGAATGTTTTTCAGCTGCATAGTTTTACTTCTGAATCTATCTTCAGTAAAGGTGCTATGTAATCAAAAGAAATGATTTGTGACTTTGCAAGTATGAGTCAGATTTTGTCCTCCCTGTAGCAACTACACCGACCTGGCCACCATCTACTCCAAAGCAGACGTGCAGTACAAGAACCTGGGGAAATATTACGCCTGGATGGGCCTGAACGGAGACAGCAATAAGTGGTCTGATGTTGTGCTGTCTGATGGGAAGGGATATTTTCTCTACTCTTTGGAAAACCAAAGCTTTGCCGACAGTGCAGAATGTGTGGCAGCCAGCTACCATGTCTGGAGTTATGAAAGGTAACATGAAACTGCTTTAGGTGTCTGTTGAATAGCATGTTCATTTGCATGGAAACCAAGTTTGAATATACATACATCCAAATGATAGTTCCTAATATATTCTAATTAAATGTGCTTGAAAATCCCCAAAGTTGGATCTCATGATACCCAGAATGGCCGCACATTTTGTTTGCACCGAACAGATGCACTGATCATTTTCTGGGTTTTCTTTGCTTCCTACATTTTTCTGCATGGCTGGCGCTCTGCACTAACGGCAGTATACTACTAATCAACAGGTAGGAAACAGATCCATTATCAGTGAGTTTTTAAAAACAAAAAAGATTTTTTGTTATGTATGATGTTTACGTACTGTCCTTTTTAATCTTATACAAATTGGTTAATTTTATCAATCACCTATTATTCTTTATCCTCCTTTGTTTTTGTTTCTCTTGAAAGAATCTATGGCCTGAACTGTGGAAGTGAGTTCTTCTTCATCTGCCAGTACAATGCTCCACATCCTGGGGTTGGTTACCATAAAAAAGAGTACATATTCATACCTGAAGCAAAGAACTGGTCTGAGGCTCAACAGTACTGTAACGAAAACCATGAAGAGCTGGCAAATATCGACGGCTCTGATCTGTACGACGACGTTCATGATGAGGATTTTCCCATCTGGATTGGAATCCATGGAGACGGTAAACACTCAGGGCTACAGCGGCTACAGCTTGCAGCAATTTTCATGAAACCAATGCAATTAGTCGTCATAACATTAATAATAGAGTAGCAAACATAAAAACAAGATACATTATCTTAGTTTCTTTCCACTGCAAGCTGTTCACATCTGTTCTGCAGGTGGATCCTGGAACTGGACCAAAAGCCCTTCTGAATATAACAGCTCTAAAATAAATGAGTCGAGTTCCAGCGGCGACTGTGTCTCCATGTCCTCCAAGACGTTCAACATGACTGCCCAAAACTGCGACAAGCAATTCCCCTTCCTCTGCGAGTCAGACAACGTGGTTCTGGTGAAGGAGAACCGGAGCTGGGAGGAGGCGCTGGAGCACTGCAGAGGCCTCGGATCGTACCTGCGCTATGATCTGCTGAGCCTGCAGCCCGGAGAGGAACATGCCTACGTGCTGACGAAGATCCTGGAGGCCGACACTGACGAGGTGGGCTAAGAAAAGAAATCTTCTTCTTTACATCCATTTGGGTATCAACTGCTTCTAAAAACAACCCAAGAGATTTAAAAAAAACCAATAAGTTTATGTCTTACTCTCTGGAAAATGAGCAAAACCCTTCAGAATGTAACGTCACGTCTGCAGGCACTGGCCCGATACCTAGCAACCCCAGCAAAGATCAGCTTGTTACCTAGCAACCCAAGCTGAGCTCCAGCATCACTGGTCAGCTAGTTTAACCGCTGTATGCGATGTACAATGGCTGCTGGAAAAGACAAGGGTTTTGTTGACTTACCACCCAGAAACCAGCTGCTGAATTCTTATTGATTGTGCAGGAGGCTCGACTAATGCTTTTCAAAGATATACGGCTGCATAGTTGTGCATCTGTTTGTGTTTTTACGTGCGAGTGTAAACGTTGTGTTGAGGTGCGTGGCCAGCAGTAGGTTATTTGTATTAAAAGTGACAAGACATCCTAAAACAGATCACTCTGAAAGGAGTTAGAAATAAACTAAAATCTCAATATCTAATATTTGTGCAAAAAATTAAATAAACCTGTTTTGTTTCACCAGTATACCTATCCTAACAGAATGGGTCACCTTTAGCATACCAGTTCTATTTTTTAAATATTAATATTTAAGAATATGCTTTTATTTCAGTAAAGTTTCTGGATTTTCTACCCACTGAGTGAAAAACAAACATGTTTTAACCAAAAATTCACCAGACACACCTGCAGTTCTTATTAAAGTTTCATATGTTTTTTATTGAAATAAACTACTTTGGAAGATTTTCCTTTGCCTGATTTTGTCTTTTGTCTTTTATGAATTTTTGTCATTATGGTCCCTATACCAAACTTTCCATTGAACTTTATATTTTATGATTATGTAATTTTTAAGTATTAAATGATTGATAATTTGTTCAGTTACTCAGTACTTGAATAGACTTTTTACCAAATATTTTTTTACTCTTACATGAGTAATTTCTTGGATGGCCACTTTTTACTTTTACTTGAGTAAAAACATGTTGAAGTGATGCTGCTCTGACTTGAGTACAAGTTTTGGGAACTCTGCCCGCCTCTGCTCACCAATACACACTTCTCTGGAGATTAAATAGATGAAATATTGAAACATAATTAATTTAAATATGCTTTACATCAAGAATTTCCATTAAAATGCCAATGAAATACATAAAAGTTTGCTGTTGACATAATGCTTGATAAATCAGGTTTTTCGTTCCTGCAGGTTTGGACCGGCCTGCGTTTCCTGGCTGGTGATTGGCTGTGGGTGAACGGAGCAGACATGTTGTACACCGACCTGCCCTCCTGCCCTGCCTTGGGGCAAACCTGTGGGGCGCTGTCAAAAAAGGAGAATGTTGGAGTGAAGACCAGGGACTGTTTGGAGAGAAAAAACTTCCTCTGTTACAGCTACGCATCCAAACATCATTAAGAAGCCCGGTCACCGGTGCAGCACATTTTATGCAACATTTCTTCATATAGATAATTTTTATTGAGTTAATCTTATAAAATAGCAGTTATTTAAGAAGTATATTGAATCTACTTTTACTAGAGGTTTGTAACATAAATTACAAACGAACAACTGAGATGCATCTCTGACATTTTTCATTGTTTAAAGACTAAAATGAATAATTCAAGGATTCATGAGATGCTGCCAGGTTGCTGTGGTGTTTACTGTCCTGTTGCCTTTTGTGTAACATTTGAATCTCATTTTGATTAGTTTCTAATTGGCTCAGCCATCAGTGCACTTTGTATTAATGATGCATGAAGCTGTGCACCCAAATCTTTGAATAAATGTAAATTTTGCCCAAACATTAAAAGGATTTTGCTCTGCTTCTCAGCCTGTTATCATGTATCACTGCATTATTATCATCCAACCGTCCGTCCGTCTGCACATCATTTATCCAAGAACCTGCTGAGGAAACAGTGAGAACAAGGGTTAAAGCAGTTTTGAGTTTTTCTTCATAGTTTAGTTTTTTGTTGTGACTTTTTGTTTAATTCAGTTCGCTTTAGTTTTTAGTGCATTTGCTAGTTTTTATTAGTTATTAGTTAAATGCTTAGTTTTTTTTACTTATAGTAGTGATGTTACTATAGTTTTTTCACACTTTGGTTCATTTTCAGGTGCAGAATTCAAAACGGTTAAAGTATTGTGATTATATATATCGATTGGGTAATAAACATTAGAACTCAACCCAGAACAACCAGAACCGGAACTTGAAAAGATACCATTTTCAAAAAATTACTTACTTATTGTTGAACAACCAAGCTTTGGTGTTTAGTTCAAACTTTTGCTGCTGCCATTTCACGGATGACTGTAAGTCCCACCAGGAGGATTTCACTCCTTCCAATGGCCACTGTACTGACGTAAATTGCAAATGGCTGACGTAAAATAATGTCAATTTCACATCAGTTCGAGAGGCTAATGAATAAATTCAGAAACATGAAAACAAAGGATTTCTTTTTCTGTAAGTTTTAGCTTTATAAAAGCATGATAAGTTCTGCTTAGCTTTAGTTTCCCCCCATTAAATTAGTTTTTCAGTTTGCAAAAATGTTTTCTTAAATTCAGTTTTTATTTCGTTTGTTTTAGTGGCGAAATAAGCGACATTTGCTCTGCTGCTCCACCTACTGGACAATACATGTAAAGCAGTGAGTGATTAAAATGATCTGAATTATTGTGTGCATTTTAAATTGAATACATCAATTCTGATTGTCTTAATCTGAGTTTATGTATTTTACTGTTTTTTTTCACTTCAAAGTAATAAAGTATCTCTTAATTAATTTTTAAAAAAGGATACTTTAATATACTAGAAATTAGAAGTAACTTTTAATATATATCACTATATTAGACACTCACCAATCAATCCTAATCCTTACATTGTTAACTAAGTAATCTGTAAATATTTAGTTTGAAACTAGAACATTTATAGATGTATGATTTTATGTTTGTTTTTTACAATAACTTTACAAACAGCAGCCTGTAACTATCGGTAGTCAGGCCTGGGTGCAGCCATTTACTTCCTAAATGTTGTATTTCATTTAGGAAACTTAATCAATAAAGATGATTATACAATAGCAACATTAATAAAATCCATTAAAAAAAATGAGGAAACGAAACTAAAAACTCTGCTTTTGTTTATGTTTGAACAAAATGATTTTGTCTGTGAAAGATTCTTTTTATTTATTTGCTTAAATCTAATTTAGTGACATTTGTTAGTGTAGCAGCCAAATTGAAGCTTTCTGCTCAGAAATTAAGAGAAAAATTCATCTTTATCTCAAAGTTAAATCCATCCATGTCTGAGCTGGTGTAATTTAAATTTTGTTTATATTTTACAGCTAGTTTGAAGTTGTGATGTATTGTAAAAAGAAGAGCAAAATATCCCAAATATATTTACTTCTTTAATCATTTTTCATCAGACACCTCAACACAATAAGAAGATAGCCTCTTCTCTATTTACACCTTTGTTTTTAACCCAAAACCCGTAAATCCAAAATAAAGACATCAGATTAGCAGCACAGAGACAGGTAGCACTTTCTATGTCATTTCAGGAAAATCAAAATAATTTATTTATTTCTAAAATCATTTTGTGGTGTAACATCTCTAAATGCTACAAATTGTCAACATTTTTGCTAAACTAGTTCTTAGCTTCTGCTAGACAGCACAGATTTTCTAAGGTTCTCATTGAGTAAAATTTAGCATTTAAAGAAAGTTTTAGATTTTTCCTGAAGCTAGTTGGCTGCTAACAGTGAGATTAGCCAGCAAAACTGTAACAGAGGAAGTTCTTCCTCTCTGAACAGTCTCTGGGCTCCACGCTGCCAGTGTCGTTCTTGGATAACGCTCCGCAGTGCTGCTCCTGCATGGGGCACTCAGGCAGGTCAGAGGTCATCGCTGCTCCGTTCACCCACAACCACTCATCGCCCAGGAAACGCAGGCCGGTCCACACCTGCAGGAGAAAAACTATTTTTCAGACATGATGCCAATAATTATTGGCAAAGAAACATCCATTGGATGAGCAAAGCTGGTCGAGACAAATTCATCTATTTGTGGATTTTCTGTGCAAAGTCATTCAAATTAAAGTTAAAAATTTGCCTGAATGCAAATTATCTCCATACAGCACATATAAAATATTCAATATAAAATGAATATTGAGAAGATGAGGTAACAGACTCAATGGTTTACAGAGCAGCAGATCTGGAGCCAATGTGGAAAGAGAAAAAAAATGTTTGCCAAGAATCCTCTGAGCTCCGGCTGTCAAAAATGAGCAAGAATATACTCAAATGTTTTGACATTGATTTCAAAAATTTTCTAGAAAACCTTTAAAATTTAAATAGTTTAATATTTATAGCTTTCGGAGCTCTGACATTTAAATTTTTTCCTAGAAAATTTCTGAGTTTAATTAAAAATGTCTGAGTTTTTCTCACAAAATTTTGACTTTTGGAGCTCAGAAATGTCCTTCCAGTCCAGAAATCCACCACTCAGTCAGAAAACAACAATCAGAGCCAGGAGGAGGAGGGTCGCTGTTAATCAGCCTCCTTCAGGAAGCTTCAGTAAAGGAGGATGATTGACAGCGCTAAGTCCCTCCTCCTGGCTCTGATTGGTTGTTTTTGACCTTTTATGCACTGGGGGTCAGGATGTCCCGCCAGATGCTCACAGTTCATCTGTCGGGACATCGTGAGCATATTTTTGTGAAAGTTACACACTGCAGCTTTAACGTCTGGCTGTTTTCCAGCTTCTCTTTCCGGAAGAGTCCAGCGGTGTTTGAACGCACCTCCTCGGTGTCTGCCGCGGTGATTTTGCCCATCATGTACAGGTATTCGTCTCCGGGCTGAACGCTGACCAGGTCGAAGCGCAGGCCTTGTGAGCCGAGGCCCCGGCAGTGCTCCAGCGCCTCCTCCCAGCTCTTCTGCTCCGTCACCAGCAGCACGTTGACATTCCCGTCCGACATGCAGACGAAGGGAAGCCGGGCGTCGCAGGGCCTGGTGGCCATCAGCCTGGTCAGCGAGGACAGGGTCACGCAGTCGGCGTCGCTGCTCGCCTCGCCGTCTATCCAGCTTGTATACCCGGAACCTCCCGAGCTCCAGGTGAATGAGCCCCCAACTAAAACAGATATGGAAGCTTTAGCGCATGTCAGAGTCTGCAATAAAAGCCGCATCTCGATCGGCTCTGTGCGTTTCATCAGAGCCGGTGGAAGATAGAGGTTCGCTTAGGGCCCCTACTTTACCAAAAAACCCCAACCCAGCATGATTATATATTTAAAATAATATCAAATAGTACAGACTAAATGCTGTCACACATGAAGAAATTATTGATATTATTTTTATGGTTTTGTTGCATAAATAATAAGTCCTGATGTTATACAAATATCTAACTTGTTTACATTTAGTGTTTTCCAATTCATACATGTTTTAATAAGAGAGTGATTCTTAACTTAGGCTTTAGAGCTTAAATATTTAAGCTTTATCTGTATATTTATATTTACCGTTATGCGCTTGTACATTTTAAAATATATTTAAAAAATTTTTTCATGTCTTTTTTAGCTGAATTTTATTTTAAAATGTTGAACATGGATGGGGGTTGTGCAACGTTTCTCTATGTTTCATTTATGCAAAAAAATTTAATTTAAGGTTTTTCAGATGATGTTACTTTCAAATAGTTAAAGTAATGTGGCACACTTAATACTATTCTGCATTTCAAAATCCAAATTTTATTTTTGTTTGCTGCTCCTATAAAAGTAATTCAACACTTAATAATAATAATATTAGTAGTAATAATACCTACTACCTACAGCACTGGTAGTAGATATTATTTCCCAATTAATTTCTTTCTTGAGCTGACTGTGGATTTTCTCTCATTCAACGTCAGATTTCTCAGAAAATTTTCAAAAGCATTTGCATGACAAAATATCTATAACATCTCTCAAATCTGTATTTGCAGAAAAATATTTAGTGATATAAATCAAGTTTTATGTCAGTGATTTATCACTGACAAATCGTAACAGGTTGCATCTGCGGTTGTTGCCACCTTTGCGGAGTCCAATCCAGATGGGAAAATCAAACTCAGTGAAGATCTCGTTCCTATCGGAGCTGCTGAAACTCGCCAGATCTCCTTCGAGAGACTTGCAGTAGTCTGAAGCCTCAGGCCAAGTCTTTGTCTCGTTTACAAACATGTATTCATCTCCAATCCGACAGACGAACATCTGATGAGCTCCACAGTCTCTGGAATAAATCCTTTAGAGAAATCAAAAGAACATTCATTTAATGCAAAGATTATTTTTGCAGTTTTCATTTAGAAAACAGAAAACAGTTTTATTTTATTGCCAGCGTATAAAATAAAATTGTCAATCAAATTGCAGCTTATTTAAACAGTGAGACATTAATACATTTATTTTTTTAAGGTTTATAGTTTGACGGAAGATTGTGTTGCATTTTTCAATCTCTATCAATTTGCGTATTATGCAAGTCATTAGATATATGAGTATTAGTAAAAAAAAAAATAAAAAACTGTAAAAAATAAAAAAATACATATATCTTTTAATCTGTCCTGAACAGAGACGGAAATTAAGTGAACGTTGTCTAAAGATAAACAACATTGCAACACACATTTTTGCAGATTAGAAAATTATATTCCCAATGAGAAGAAGAGGTTGTAAAAAGGATTGTTTTTGCTTTAAATTAATGAAGAACAAAAGAGAGCTTAGATTCATTTAGACTGAATAATATTTTAAAGTCTCTTTCATTACTTTTTGTTACGGAAATAGACGGAGGCGCAGGATTCCCAGTGTGACTTGTGCTCCCCCCAGTCTGAAACATGATAGGACTTTCCATCAGACCATTCCCATTTCCACCAGTACTGTCTTCTGTGCAGGCCCACCCACACCTGGTACTGCATCAAGTCCATGCTGTCCATGTCTGAGGCTGTAGAGATGGTGGCCAAGTCATTGTAATAGCTTTGGAGAAAAAGAAATAAAGAGTTACATTTGCTAAATAATCATCCGTGGTGAAACAGGTTCTTTCATGACTCCTGGCACGGACAATTTCCTCAACGACTTTTCTATTCTATCTTAAAAAAGTACAAGTGGGACAACCAAATCCTAAAAACAGTCATGAACTGGGCTGAAAAGTTCAATCAAAAGTGTTGAAAGACTTTTAATAAAATTCATTATTTGCTTTTTGTGTTTGTCCTTTAGGTGGAATCGCTTGAAGAAATTTCATATCACTTTTATGCAGATGATATTCAATTATAAATGACTTAAACAGAAGGTAAAAACTTTAAACTGACTTTCTGTTGAAAGTTTATTTCAGCTCTGAACCACTCCTATGCTGACTCATTTAAAAAGCAGCTAAAACATTAAACAGTTTTTCTTTTGAATGTTTATTTTTATTGTGGGATTTTTTAATGTGATATTTTGTCTTTTTTTTCTTACTGGTAATTAATTTTAGTAGTTATTTCAATGGTTTTCTCCTCTGTGTTTTGTGATGATTTTGTCTATGAAGGGTGCTTAACAATTAAACTTTGCTTAGTTAATAATTCCCAAAACAAAACAAATCTTTCCCATGTTTTTCAAGATTATATCAGCTAATTTATTTTAGTATTTTTCAATAATAACAGTAAAAAGAACCCAACCTCCATCTCTCCAAGCATATTTTTTTTGTTTTTGCTTTTTTGAAACAAACTACTCCGGGTCAATATGAAAAACATGAAAAACGTAACTGGGAAACATTTTTTTTTACATTATTAAGCTGTAACTTTTCTCCACTCTGCTTTGCAAACTTTAGCAGAATAACAATGGTCCACAGAGTCTGGATAAGTCCAGTTCTGTTCTGGTTGCCGATTATTCTCCTTCAGGATTTTCTGCTTAATAATAGACAGATTCATCAATTCACTGCTAAAGTTCTTCTTACTGCTGTTTCCTGTCCGTCTCTCTGTTTTCATTTCTGTAACTTCAGTTCTCCATGTTTCTTATTTAACCTTTTTTATGGCAAATTAAAAGCATATCGTCTTTAGAAAGTCTCACCTCTTGCAGAAATGCTGCGCCTCGTCCCACGTCAAACTGAAGGTGAAATGTGCGTAATATTTAGACGGAGACGTTCCCTGCGCTGCAGAGGCCACCATGCAGCTGAGCAGGACCAGCAGTCCCAGCAGGCTGATCTGCATGTTTTTTCATTTATATCAAAAAGGTTTTTTTGATTCACCTTTCTTATCACTTCACGTTTTCTTTTGCTATAAAAAAGTACAAACAGGTTAATCACATGAGCACATAACAGACGTAAACTCTGATCATGTATTGTCAGGGTTAGATCATTTACCTGCTGCCTGTCTTCACCCAATGGTTTTTCTTTCTGGTCTTGAACCTGATTGATGAGCCAACAAAGTCCAGCTGGGCGTCTTGTTATTTTAGGTCGTATTTTGCCAGAGCAGGCATTTGCCTGGGAGACACACTTAACGTCACTCATCACGCCCATCTCGCTCTTAAGACATTTGATTGCTGGCAAATCAGTGGAAGGATTTTCCTACAGTTGAAAAACAGGAAAATATTCCTGAAGAAAAGGATGAAGCAGGGAAATGAAGGATTACTTTACTCGACAGGAATGGTTTCAATAGATGACAAACTGCTACAGCCTGGATCACCTGGGGAAAACGAGAGATAAAAGCTTAATTGATTAACACATAAAGACATGAATGCTCCTGTTTCCTCAGCCCAGAGATGATCCTGTTTATGCAGCTCCTGCAGGGTCGCATCTGGCTGCAGGGTCACATCTGGCTGCAGGGTCACATCTGGCTGCAGGGTCACATCTGGCTGCAGGGTCACATCTGGCTGCAGGGTCACGGCTTGCATATTTTTCGGCTTGCATATTTTTCTCTGGCTGCAGGGTCACATCTGGCTGCAGGGTCACATCTGGCTGCAAAGTCACGGCTTGCATATTTTTCCTCATTTGATTAACAAAGTTAATGCAGAAAATGACAGTCTTCAAACATCTAGGCTGGAAAATAATGGAAGTAAATATTAACATACATGTTCTATATGCTGGACTTTATCCTCTCACTTTAGCTTAATTTTTAACTGTATTTTTTATTCTTTTTTAAGCGTCCTGTTCACATCTGTCACGGTGGGCTGTGGCTCATCCACTAAACTCGACAGGTGCACTGACCTCCCCTCCATTCAGGACAGGTGAAAGGTCAGGTAAAGGGCAGCTAACATAACTGGTATGAAGCATTCATGTTGTGATAAATTAGTATTGGCTTACTTTGGTTTGGGGACACGTAGCTCTACATTGTCACAGAAAGACTGGAGGAAAGGATGTGTGGAGATAAATGCTGCTGGTTATTCTGATCGATTTTTACTGTTGTAAGGTAATTTTATTAAAGTGCTTTGCATGAATTAAAAGGAAATACAAACAAAAACCAAAAGAGAAACAAAAAGTTAAAAGTACAAAACTACATATTGGTTCTCCATGTTTAATAAGAAAAAGTAGTCCATAACTTACAAACTTATAGGAGTTTCTCTGGATTCTTGTTCTGATAAAACTAAATGTTGGTTCTGGTTGTTCTGGCTTGAGTTCTTGATTTGTATAAAGTTAAATGTTGGTTCTCCACGTCTGATTCTTGTTCTGGGAAGTGAAGTCTTGCAACCCCAGCTGAACCCAGCCTCGTAACCCAGCAACATAACCTAACTAAGCTCCAGCTCGTTTCATCAGCTGGTTTTACCACTGGTACAATGGCTGCTGGAAAAGACAAGTGTTGACTTACCATCCAGACACCACCTCCTGCATTTTTGCTGGTTGTGCAGGAGGTGCTACTTCTGATTTTCAAAGATGTACAGTTGTATAATGGCACATCTGTTTTCAACTATTGTCATACACATGAAAGTCAAGAATAAACATTGAGTTTGGGGCGAGTAGCAGATTATTTGGATTTAAAGTGACAGGAGGCTCTGAAACAGAAGCTCGAAATGAGCAGAACTGAGCAAACGAAAAACTAATTATCTAAAAATGATTTTACGGAAAAAAATTATATGTTTGAAGCAGGGCTGGACAGTGGCGCAGCTGGTAGAGCTGTTGCCTTGCAGCAAGAAGGTTCTGGGTTCGAGTCCCGGTCTTTCTGCATGGAGTTTGCATGTTCTCCCTGTGCATGGTGGGTTCTCTCTGGGTACTCCGGCTTCCTCCCACAGTCCAAAAACATGACTGTCAGGTTAATTGGCCTCTCTAAATTCTCCCTAGGTGTGAGTGTGTGTGTGCATGGTTGTTTGTCCTGTGTGTCTCTGTGTTGCCCTGCGACAGACTGGAGACCTGTCCAGGTGACCCCGCCTCTCGCCCAGAAGGTTAGCTGGGGAGGCACCAGCAACCCTCCCGACCCCAGTAAGGGACAAGAGAGTTTAGAAAATGGATGGATGGATGTTTGAAGCCTAAAAGTCACTTTTATGGATCAATCTTTCACATCCTTATTGTGAGATTCATTATCAATACAATAAACACTTCAGTGGAAAATTAATAGGAAAATTGGAGAAACACAACCATTACTTATTAATAGTGTTTATTTCATGATTGAATCTATGCTAATTTTAAAGACTTTAGATGAATTGCTTTTAAACTTCTGACTTTTAGAAAAGGTGTGATGGAAGAGTCACTTTTATTCTTTTTGAAAGAAATGATGACGGCAGCAACTTATTCACAGACTTAAATAGTTTTGGTCACTTTCTCCAAAGATAAAAGCATTTTTTTAAAACTTAAAACATTAAAACACATGCAGAATACTTCACAAGGCACAGTATTTTTTTACAGATCAGTATTTTGGTTGCCTTAAATTTCTATCAACAAAATCCTGTCAATCATTCACTCTAACTGACAGATTGTTTATCAACTAATAACTTAGATATGTAGTTATGCATGTTTCTGTTTGCTCATATTCTACATCTAGAGTTTCAAGACGATGGCTGGACGTTTCTTCGTTGATGTTTCTGCAGACACTCAGATTTCTGGAGGATTTTGGTGACATTAGAAGCTGTAGCAGAGGAAGTTTTTCCTCTCCAGGCAGTCTCTGGCCTTCACTGTGCTGTCGTCGTTCCTGGATATGGCTCCACAGCGCCACCCCTGTGGGGGGCATTTCAGCAGGTCAGTGTACAACACATCTCTCCCATTTATCCACAGCCATTCATCTCCCAGGAAACGCAGACCAGTCCAAACCTGCCAGAAGGAACAGAAATTAAACCTTTCATGCCTGAAACTTCTTCAAGTCAGCAAATATTCCCAACACTCAGTAAATAATGTGAACAAAGAAAAGAAAATGGCTCCAGAAAACAACGTTTTCCTCTATGTTGCCATGAAGTTGGTCAGATTTTGCTCCATGTTTTGCAGAGCGGGGATGGAAGCAAGACCAGTTCTTCTGAAATCAAGACCAAATGCTTAGGATGTCAGCAAATATTTCAGGACAACGCAGAAAGCAAAAGTTGCTTTTAACTTGTGTTCAATTTGCTGTGCTTCTGCATGTGAAGAGAAAAGGAAGCTAAGTTTCATAGTTGTGACGAAACTGTGGAGCCTGGAAGTCTCAGGACCAAAGACCTTTAAAAACAGGTCAACCCGCTCCATCGAGATCATCCAAATCTGAAAATGGATCCGATCGATCCTGAACCCACCTCTTCGGTGTCGGCCTCCGTTATTCTGTTCACCACATATTTGTGTTCCTCTCCAGGCTTCAGGCTGAGCAGATCGAAGCGAAGGCTGCTGTGGGATCCAAGGCCTCGGCAGTGATCTAACGCCTCCTCCCAGCTCTTATTCTCCTTCATCAGGATCACGTTTTCCTTCATGCAGAGGAACGGATGAAGGGTCTGGCAGCTTTCGGCAGCCAGCGTCTTTGTTATTGAAGTGATGGTTACACAGTCCTTGTTGTCACTTGGCTCTAATTTCCAGTGTTTGTCCTCCTTGAGGCCTGAACTCCATTTCCATGAGCCGTCTGCAGAAAGAAGTGAATAACTTTGTCACAGACATTTCTTTCCAACTGAGTTTAGAATGAGGAAAAGCTAAATAACTTCTGATACGACTGCAGCTCATCTGTCTGCAAGAGGAAATCATAACTTTTGCTCAGGATGTTCAGATCGAGCAGCAGATTCCTCTTGATCACTTTCTGAATCTTGAGCAACTTCTGAGCCAAATCTGACTTACTGGTCATCATGGTTAAACCACAACTGGAGGACATGTTTGTTTTTACCATCTCTGTGAAGTCCGATCCAGATGGGAAAGTCTTGCCCACTGAAAATCTTCATGTCCTCCTTTGTAAAAGTTGCCAGCTCCTGATTGATCTGCATGCAGAGCTGCTGCGCCTCAGACCAACTCATCATCTCCTGCATTATGTTCGTAGAGCTGCTGTTTATCATCTGACACGCAGTGAACGATTTCATGTCGCACTCTCTACTATAAATCCTTAAAGCAAAAACATGAATAAAAGAAGAACTTAATGTTTTAAACCCTCATTTGAACAAAAACATGCTGTTAACTGGATTAATGACATTTTATACAATTTAACACATCAGCCCTGAAACGTCTTTACCTGCAAATGTTTCTGAAAGCTAAATTTATATAAATATACTATCGCAAAAACAAACTGAGCAAACATTCATGGTTTAAGAAACCTTGAGTGTTTGTTTAGCTCTTCCATAATTTAATAACTAACACAGCGACCTCACACGGGGATTAACTTTAGCTGAATAGGACAAAAACAACTCTGCAAAATCATTTAAAAATTAAATTGCATTGTCCTCTTGTTGTCGCAGAGAGGACAATGCAATGAATGAAAGCTTTGCAAACGTTACGGTTTGTAGTTGTTTTAATTCCATCACAAATGATGAAAAGAAAAGTAAAAATAACACAAAGAATTTAAACTATAAAATGAAGCTGAAGTCTTGCAGGATGTATTTCTATCGCCGTTCTGTGATTGTGAAGTGACTTTTTGCTCCTTCGTTTTGCAAATTAACTCAAACTCAGTCTGGAGGTGATCAGTTTTTAAAGTCATGCCTCAGATTGTTAATAACCGTCTCACATTACTTTCTGTTGTAGTAGGCATTGTAGCCGATTACAGCGCACTTTTCTTTATTATTATTTCCTTCATTTGACGCCCAATCGATCTCATAATCTCCTCCATCGATCCACTCCCAGCTGTTTGATGCTCTCTGCAGACCAATCCAGGCTTTATACTGTCTCAGATATACGCTGTTTGCATGTCCCTGGCTGTAGATGGTGGCCAAGTCCAAGTCTTCTCTACAAGGACAAACATCAGTTATTATGTTTATTCAGTTATCTGCCAGCACAAACCTGAATCTCTACCTCAGCTGTTGTATTTGTCAACGTCACATTTATTTATATAGCACTTTAAAACAGGCGTAAAACTGCATCAAAGTTCTGTACAAAATGATACTAAAGTAAACTGATGAAAAGAAAAAGAGAAATAATATTTTATAAAACAAAAAAACAGAAGAGCTACAGTGTCAGGCCTCCACTGAATGCCAAAGAATGAGCATTTTTAGATCATTTAAAGAGAAACAGCAAAACATTTCAGCTTAATGATGAGGCCTGGTGCAATAACTAATTTTACTGGCCAATAAATTGTCCCAGAATTTATTGCGATAAATGATAATATTGTTGTTTTGAGACCTTTTCAAGTAATATAACTGACATAATAAACTAAGTGCACATTCCCAAATGTCAATAAGCTTTAAATTCTAATAAACTTACATTTAACACTGGAAAACATTTTTAATATACAAAATAAATAAACCAAAGAATAAAATGAATTATGAATTCAAAATATTCCTTCTGGTTGAAACCAAAGTTTATTCTTCCTGATTTTGGTAGAAAGAGAGAAAACAATAAATCATGCAAAAGGAAATTATTGAGCTCATTTTAATTCATTATGCAATTCATTGATTTATTGATTGGGCTTATTAATGGTACAGACCGGGTCGCTGGAAATCAAACTAAATAATACCTGGTAGGCTTTAAACTCTGATCCTTGACACAGAATAAAACAGTTAACAGAAAACTTACTTTCTGCAGAAGTCTTGTGCTTCTTTCCAGGTGTGACCAAATTTCATATGTTTGTATTCGACTGACAGAACTGATCCGCGTTCAGTTGCCGTGCCAACGGTGCTGAGGAAGAGGAGGACGGTCATCAGCGTAATGAGGATGCTCATCATGGTCAAACTTTGTTTTCTTCCTCAATTATTTAAAAATACCTAAAAGAGCGCCAGCGGCTTTGGTTGGAAACTGTGTCTTTGCACTGTGCTTTTGGGTTAGTGTTTCCTGTCGCAGTGGTTTAAGTGCAGCCGCTGCTCCCACCGCAAAACCACTTTCAAACGCATTTGCATATGAGGCACAATAGGTAGTTAATATTCACACTGGTCTGAGTAAAACTTCCCGAGTAAATATTTGCCTGCAGGAAAATGAAGGCAGGATTTTCCTACATCCTTCAAACTGGAAGCTGATTGATCCAGCAGCAACTTTCACTTCCTACAGATCATAAATAAGTAAGGCAATAATTCAGATGTGAACTGAAGTGAAAGTCAATTACTCAAGAAATGACTCAAGAGTGAAAAGGTATTTGGTAAAAGGTCTACTCAAGTACTCCTAAAAGCACATTTTTTCTAAAGATTTACTCAAGCAAATGTAACTTGTTACCCAAATCTGCAATTAATGTTATTTTTTATGTTTTATTCCTCTCCCATGCTAAAGTTTCTATAAATTCCTTGTTTCTTTATGATATGAGGAATGGAGCCAAATCACAGTCCCGCAGTTCTTAGATTGATGGACCAAAAACACTTTGCAGTCCTGTAGGACTTTAACGAGTTATTGGAGCTAAAACATCTTTACAACAAAAGAAAACATATTTATTGCTTAATGGATTACAGAAAGTTTGTCCAATGAAGCTAATTCTTACACTATAAGGAAAATATGTTTCAGTTTTTGAGCTGAACTGACATAAACAAAAGCAGAGCTGCAGCAAGTTAAACGCTGGATGAGGAATAAATGCAGTTTCTGAGATTGAATTTGGTGTTTCTGCTGTTTAATGTCTCGTCCCTCCCTGTGTTTAGCAGCGCTGGCTGCATGTCAGGCATGAATGTTTCTCAGATGTGTCACAGGTTTGTTATTAGTGAGTGATGGAAACCGGATGGCTGTCAAGGGGAGGCGAGGCTCACAAACCCATTTTTCTCTTGCCTATCTCAGAAACGGCTCTGACAAACATTTGGTTTCACTGAGGGGGAAAAAACAGAACTGCATAAAGCAGGAACGTCAGGGAAAAGATGAAGTCTTTAGAACAAATATTGCTTTCTGAAACAATCCTGAGGATAATTTCCTAAGATGATTCTGCTTCGAAGACAAACAAGCCTCTAAATCAGGCAGTTATGTAAGAAAAGTTTTCAAAGTTTGTTTTAGTAGGAATTTAAAGACCAAGTTTCAAGATGTTTTGTTCTCAGTGAGAGATTTCTACCCCAAAAAGCTTGTGGTTTAATGTAGCCTTTAGATATTATAGAGGTCAGAGGTCGAGTAGGCATTTTGTAGAGTTCAATGCACAGGTATCAAAAATTATATTTAAGGAAACAGCACTATTTTAAAATATTTTTCCTCAAGTTAAAGTAAAGAGTATCTATCAAGAAATTACTCAAGTAAAAGTAAAATTCAAGTCATAAAATCTGATTTGATATTTTAAACTGATGTCATCAAACTGTAAAGTTCTGTGCTTTATAGTTAATGTGCTAAACTTTACGTAAAATTAATACTTATAGAAAATAACATTAAACAACAAAGCTGGTGCACTAACAAGAAGTTTCACTTCAACATAACCTGCAGCTGTGTTTGTGTTTCATACACTTCTGGTTAAATATGTTTGTTCTTTCTTCATGAGCGTTACTTGTTCATAGAGCATCCAGACATTTCAGTGAAGTCAGAGTAGCAATAGTTTATAGTAATGCTACTCAAGTAAAAGTAAAAAGCATTCCTGAAAGCATTTTTTCCAAAAAGTAACTAGTTTCTGCCCTTTTATAGTTAAATAATATCACTTACATTTAGGAAAGGAGAACAGTAAACCTGGTGAACCATAAAATTTGACCCTTGACCTCTCCATCTGCTTCTGCAGTGACAAAGTGAGGTGAACCTGAAAGAAAATCAGTCTGTTTTCTGTTTATTTGCAATTTGTTTATCCAAGTGGTTTGAGTTTGTTGGTGATGAAGACTGACTGACCGACTGTCTGGTATCCAGTGTGAAGCTGCTGTTTTCTCCAGGCCTCCATCAGACTCACATCAATCCTGAGCTTTTCTGTAACAATTATTAAGATTTATTACGTAGAAAGCTTGACCGTGTGAACTCGTCGTTTCTTCTTCTACTGTATCGCCGTAGTGACTGAGAAAATGGAAAAACAGTAATTAATCAGGTTTGTGAAAAGAATAAGAAAACACATAAATTACTTTGGCAGGGGCAGAGTGGCTTTTATTAATGGCAATGCAAGTCTTGTAAAAAGCAGCACTGACATATTTTCCACTTTTTAAGCCATTTTAAAGCTTCCCCCACCACCAGGCTCCCCCTGTAACAACAGCCCATCAATCAATCTCTGCTCTGAAACAACGACTTACTCCGGAAACACGACTTTCTTTCTCCTCCAAATATTTCAGCTCCCTCGGATTAGCTGCTCTGCGCCTCGTCTTGACGTCACTCACCTTGAATCCATTCCCTCATCTTTCTGGATCAAATACGCATAGGCTGCTATCTCGCATGAGACGCCGTCTTTATGGCACAGCTGGCAGCACTTAGCGCAGTCAGAGTCTCTGGACTGAGAGCCAAGAGCCGAAACATTAACACAAACTCAGATGAGTTTCCTCAAACTGGTAAACTTTTAAGGATTGCAGTTTGTTTTGAACTTTAAAGAAACCGTAAAAAGCAAGGTGTTCTTGTGCAGATAGTTCCACGTTAAACCAGCACAATTTCAAAGAAAGCGGTCAAAAAGGTTCATGGTGGTCTGAACTGAGGCTTTTTACTAAAATCACTAAAACTCTAAAGGATTCAGGGTTACCGCTTTAGCTTCTATCAATAAAGAAAATGTCCACACCTGGGAAAATAAAACTACAGCTCCTATAGGACTAGACAGAAACTTTGGTCTATATGCAACATATGTGAAAGATCTGTTTAAAAGCAGCAGGTTTCTGCCCTGCAGCATGCACCTGTCTGCTAACAAGATGTTAAAATCAAATGACCTTTGAGAATAACCTCTACCCATCAATCTGGGAAAGGTCATGAGATGTTTCCAAACTTTGTGTTCCATGATATTCTCATTAGAGAAGGATTATTCACCAGTAGGAGACATTTGAAGAGTGATGTTATGTGAAATTGACGTTTTTAGCTTTATACCAAGTTGCAATGTAAATCCTTCATCAAAAACATCTTGTTTTGATTCTTTTATGCAGCAATTAGCAAACATCTGGTGGAGATGAGCATCTGCTGAGCTCATGAGCTACTTCTCAATCCAATGCTGCTAAAAATGGTTGAAAACAGCATGATGGAGGACCATTGTTGCGACTATGGCAGGAGCTTCTTAAAGAGACAAAGGACAAATTTCAAGCCATCAAACTGCAAAGTCAAATTTATTTTAAGTCATATCTGATATATACAGTATTTTTATTACAACTGAAAGCAACTCAGTTACTTGATTGTGCTATAAAATGGCGCAATGGCTTGAAAATACATTATGCTGCCCCTTTAAGGCAGCTGTTTCAGCAAATTTACTGCAAGATTAAATTGTGCAATATTCAATTAAATTATTAATAACCCAGGAGCTCCAGCTCAGACTCCACAGGCCTCAGATGGCAGGTGTGTTAATATTCATAATAGGACAATCAGAAAAGGATTAGTTTTTTATTTTATTTTATGGTTTGAAAAAGACAGTCTCATCTTCCTTTCAACTGTTACTTCCAATCAATAATGTCCGCTCAGACCTTCTTTTAGTGCTGTAGTTTGGCCGCCGTCCAGCAGAGGGCGCCGCTGGTCATCCTTTACCGGAGCCAGTTAGGAACAAAGATGGCGACGCGGCGCCATAACATAGCAGGAAAGAGAAACGGCCCAAACAGAGTCCGGTGAGGAATAAATAGTGTAGGGCTGAAACGATTCCTCGAGTGATTCGAGTACCTCGATTATTAAAATTCCTCGAGGAAAATGTATCTGCCTTGACGCTTCCGAAGTTATGTTTTATTATTTAGCGCACCGTCTTCCGGCCAGGTCGGCCTTTGGAAGCTAAGTGTTAGCAGCATAACGCGATGGAAGCTAAGTGTTAGCAGCATAATGCGACGGAAGCTAAATGTTAGCAGCATTTTCAAGTGGGAGGATTTTATTCATTTTCTGGGGACCAATAATCATCCTTAAATGACAGAGCGATGCTGGGGGTTCGGCAGCTTTTCTCCTCCCGGAGCTGCTGGTTCAGAGCGAAAGGCGGGATTATTGATCCAGGTGAGCGGATAGACTGAACACTGCGGGCGGCTTTAGCTGCAGATTTACTGACGGACAAGAAAATAAATTTCATCCCGATCGAAACAAATGGATGGAGGAGCATCGTAACGTCACTGACCTGGTAGATGTTTCTGTGTGCGACGAAGGAAGGTATTTCGCTATTATTGCTGAACACAAAGCTATAAATGTCTGGTAAGGTCAGAGTTCATCTATTAAACTGACTGAAGATGAATACATAAACAAAAAGCTGGAGAATAGACGTTTTTTATAAGCATATTTGTGAGCCTGCCTCTTATAATTTCAGATTTTTGCATAACTTTTCTTCAGGTTAACTTAGAAAATTAGCTTTTGTTGTTACAAGTTAATTTTCTAAACTTCAGAAAAGTTATTGTTAGGGAAGCTCAAATATGATAAATTGGACTGATGTTGACATGCGATAGTAATACTGCTATGTTAGATTTACCAGTGTTTTACTTTGTCTTTTTTTATTAGATTACTTGATTAATCGCAATAATCGATAGATTACTCGATGACTAAAATATTCGTTTACAACAGCCCTAAAGTAGTGCACATTAATTTTGGCTGACATGGCTCTACATAGAAGGAGAGATTTAGATTAACTCATTAATTGATGACTTGCATCCCTAATATCAACTCTAACACAGTGATTGAAAAAGGAATCGAGGTATTACAGTGGCTCAGTCAAAGTCCAGACCTTGGCCTGAGTGAAATCCTGTGGTGGAAAAAATAGGAACATCATGCAAAAACAGATGTCTTCAAATATTTCTCTACGGCAATGTGACAAACTGAAAACACTAAATACTCATACAAATTATTATGTGATCTGTTTATTCACACGGTGTACTTTGTGTTTTGTTTAGTTTTTTTCCAGTCAAAGTTTTCGTTGTGCTTTGATTCCTGGTTGCCTTGTTGAGTTTGGTGATGTCTACCACAGTCAGCCTCGCTGTTTCAACATTCAGCCTGTGTTGAGAGCTGTGGGAGTGTTGCCATGGCGACCGCTTTGTGAAGTGTTTGCGAGTGTTTCAGGCTCCTGCAGGATTTTGGGGGAGGGAACGCAAGAAATGTCTATGTGCCTGCATGTGTGTGGAAATCAGTGTTGGCTGGAAGTGCCTGAGTGACCTCATGCACATCTGCGTGTGCTGATCAGCGGAGAGGGTTTTTACAGAGAAAAAGTTTCACTCATGTCTCTGAGTAGCAAGCCTCGACTGGAAGCTGTTTAAAGGAATAAAATGATTAAAAGTAAAACTAAACCCAGAGCCGGAGCGTCATTAGCTGTGTGACTCGGATCAGCTTGCTGCCTCCAGCAGCTGCTCCTGTTCTGAGTTGCCATGTCTTATTCATAACCTGCAGAACGGTAACCGGATCCAACACACTCATTCCAGTTTTGTTTTCACACTGAAAACCACTCAAAATATTACCAAATATTTCTAGTGCAAATATCTTCGTGCACTTGAAATAAGAGAAAACTAACATAACTTTTTAGAAGCTATAGGAGCCTAGTCCCTTAACATTGTTGAAAAAGTGCTAATTCCATTGGCAGATTATTTCACTTATAATTCTGGAAAATAAGTGAAATAATCTGGAATTATTGACTTAAAAGAAGTTCATATTTCCTGCTGAAAAGTTACATGTAAGTAATTTTTCTCTTATTTCTAGTGTACTAACTTATTTGCACGAGAAACCAGAATAAAATTATTTGGGAAAATTTTGTGTTTTTGCAGTGGAGGCTGCTGATAAGGAATTTTGATACTCTGATGGTTCAGATCTGAGTCTACACAGATTAGTGAAGTCTCTTCAGTAGCTTTAATAGCTTTAGTAAGATCAGCAGACTTCAGAGTTATAGATCCTTGTATCATCAACATAAAGTTGACATTACACCATTTTTAGTAAGAGGTGACTCTAAGGAAAATCAACAATCCAAGTATTGACCTGTGTCACTCCTTAGGTCAGAGTTGCAGTAATGAAATCCATAATATCAGTCATTTCATAAAATAAATTGATTAGTTATACAGCTTCCATTCATAGCATATCATCTCGATGCACTTAAAAAGTCAAACAAATCAAATTTATATTCAGAAGTGTCCAAATTCATCCAATCATGCAAAACTCTGAAGCAAAATACAGGACTTGTGAAGTTCTGCAGAAAGATGTAACATGAAAAGCTCAAACATTTACTTTCTTATTGATTTATTTAATGCAAGTTTTGCACCATAGTCAGTAACTGAACAGCTTTGTCTCTGTGCAGTGTCTTCCTGATTGTTTTTAACTTCAACATATTTATAGGTGCGCAGAAAGGACTTCATAATAACCATAACAGTCGACGATTTCATGCGCTTAGCCTCCATCAGTCCTTGGATGATATAAATGTGCGTAAAACTGGCCTGCAGGAAATAACAAGCAGACTTGTTTTAGGAGCACATTTACATCACTCAGGGGCATAGCAAAATAAAAAGTGTAGTTTATCCTCCTGCCTAACAAAGGTCATAAACTTTGCATGTTGAAAATATATAAAAATTAAATTTTGATGCAGATTTTATGCAAACTAGTTAGGATTATAGGTAATCCTAAAGTTGTTCATAATTTGGAAGACTTCATTTTTTAGTCAACTAAGACATTTGTTTCTGATAGGAAATGAGACAAAACCATTTATCAGTTTAGAAAAATGTTTGTTTTGTTTATCCTTTATTTGAGAATTGTATGTTAAAACTTATTTATACCCTTCTGAATAATCTGGAATTATAGCTGGCATATCCTTGGAGGTAAAAGTCTTGCAGGATGGAAAGCCTCCTTGTCATCACCCTAATGTTTATCTGGCTCCATAGGTTCTTGAAATAATTCAAGTTAAATGGATAATGTTACTTCCAATACAAAAAACTTTTTACTGATATTAAAACATTGATTAGCACCTTAAATGCATGCAACTTGCTATAAATATATATTGCTCCGTATTTCCCAAATATTAAAGATAAAACATTTGTAATCCACTTTATTCCAATACTACATGAAATTAACAGCTGGTAATATTTTACGTTGTTGTATCTCCATCATATTAAGTTTATTTTGGTAATACTTCAGCAGCAAGGCAATTTAAAGTGCTTTATAAGTCAAAATGTAGCAAAATGAACAAAAAAATTGGAGCTTTACTTTTCTAAATGGACCAAATGTAAACTTAAGGAAAGATGTGGTGCATTTTACATTTCAGCAGCATATCAAGACATGCAGCTTTAGGTTTGGGCTTTGTCTGACTCTGTAATCGAATCAGCATATTTTAGAAAATTCTGTGGCATCAACAAAGCAACTCAGAGATGCAAAATATACAGTGAACATTGGATTGTTATGAAATGCTTTGCTAAATTATACTATACAAAAAATAAAACCCTTCATTTGGTTGTACCAAATGATGCAGTGGATTCAGTGACTTCTCGAACCTTTTCAAACAGGAAGTGGCTCCTCCCACACGTCCTGGAAAACTGCAACATAATTAAAACATTAGCATACCTATCATACCAACGTACATACACTATACAAAATGAGAATTCATAAATGATAAATGTATTTCATACACATGAGAATAAATTTTATTACTTCATCCATGTAAAAGATGAGATTTTTCAGCTTTCAATACAGTTGAAGCTAGAAGTTTACATGCTGGAGCTTTGAAGGTGGCATTATGGTTCCTGGAACAGATTAGGATAGATTAATGGGGTATGCAGAACATTTTTTTTTACAAAATTCTTCTTGGATAATGAGATTTTAGTCTCAATTCTGCCTTTTTTAATCTCTTTCAGAATGAGTTGAGTTAGGACATCTAGTCATCCAATGAGCTGCTGCTGGCCACGCCCCCCCAACTCAACGTGTACGCTCACACACTGAAATGGCTGCAACAGATGTGCAATTATATAATCCTACATCTTTGAAAAGCAGAAGTGGAGCCTCCTGCACAACCAAAGAAGAATGCAGCAAGTGGTTTCTGGATGGTAAGTCAATAACAAAACACTTATCTTTTCCAGCAGCCATTGTACAGGACATACAGTGGGAAAACTGGTGGGGAAACAGGATCAGAACCGAGGACCTAAATTGGCTCAACAACCTAATAAAGAAGGCTGGTTCTGTTCTGGGGCGACTCTGGAACGTCTGGAGATGAGTATGTAAAGGATTCTTAATAAAATCAAGAAAGTTATGGGCAATCCTGAACATCCTCTAGATGAGGCTGCCTTGAGAAAACTCATCTTAAGTCAGAGGCTTCTTCAGATTTGCTGTAATACAGACTGCTACAGGAGATATTTCCTGCCAACAGCCATCAATATCTGCAATAACTCTGAATCTGAATGAATGAGTTACAACATTTAATTTCCCTTTGAGATTAATAATGTATTTTTGAACTGAATTGAAAACCAGTTGGCCCCACAATGCTCTAACTCAGCCTGGGTTGCTAGGTAACGGGGATGGGCTTGGCTGGGGTTGCTAGGTAACAGCAAAGTGCTCGTTGAATGTGAATTAGCAGTTGGAAGGTTTTTGAAACAACTCATTTTCCAGGCAGCAAAAAAAATTTCTGACTTACTTTCAGAAAACAGTTGGGTGTTTTTTAAGCGCTTGGACTGTTTTAGGAGCAGTTGAAAATTGAATACAAGTATAAAAATGTTCAAAATGCTTCCCCTGTAACATTTGTTACCTCTGTTTGGAACATAAGGCAACAGGAAGTGGATACATTTCAGTGTTATTCATTGTTAAATAGGAAAAAAAAGACTTTTTGTTTCAATACGTATAAAGAAAACAACTCCAGCAACACAGACACATCCCCCCTAATTACACTTCCCTCTGGAATTACTATGTACACATGCACAATATTGCCACAGATCCACTGTTATGATATCATCTTACTGCCCCTCTGGGAGAGTCACATGACCTCTGTTCAGAGGAGGGGTCGGGCGGGGGGGTCAAACTCTTTCAATGAAAACCACATGGAGGGAGGAGAGAGCTGTGACTAAGTGGAGAGGGAGAACCCAACATGAGCAACACGGCAGAAAAGGGGGGAACAGGGAGCAGCAGCAGGGACGGGTTGAGACTCAGGAACCAGGACCAGGATCACGGACCAGAACCACCCAACATGTCAGAGTCCATCAAGAGGAGAAACTCCAGCAAGCAGCTCCTGCAGAACCTCATCAGGTGAGACGCAACACAACTCTGGGTCATCACCTGCAGAATGACGCAATAACAAAAAACACATTATGGATCATTACTGTTCGCTCAGGAAAAGATCAGCAATCTGTAAAAACTGTAAGAATTTAATCAGCTACGGAGTAAAAAAGAAAAAATGCAACTGTTTTACCAAAGTGAAACATAAATGACCCAAAAATGAAGAAAATATGTAGAAAATTGAAATCTGAAGCTTTACTTCCAGATCGAGAGGAGAAGCTGATTAAATGTGTAAATTTTGGGTTTTAAAGACGCTCACTTAGATCAACTCGTTCTATGATAAGTAACCAATGTTTTCTTTGTACAGATTTAATCAATAAATTAGTAATTTTATCACTAAGTGAAACATGTTGTATAGATGAATGTTTGAAAGTCTATGATCATTTTTCACTTACACCTCACAAAAACATGACATTTAAAGTCAAAATATTACATCAACTCAATAAGATAATACAGAAATGTGAGCTTAATGAAAAGTATATTTAATATCTGCTTTTACGATGTTATTTTCAAAAGATACTTTGAATCTGACAAGCATCAGAAAGCATATTCTAATTTACTGAAAATAAATGTATCATTCTCAGATAAAATGGCATTACATGTTTCACAAAACAAAAGAAAAACACAATATAAAGGTGAGTTATGTACAAAATAACAGGATAACTAAATATTTTTTTAAAAAGAACATGCAAGTAAAGTAAATTTTATTTAGATTTTTTTTCTGAGATTTGGTTTTTACTATAAAAATTAGGGGAGAAAATTTTAACATGTGTCCTATATAAACACATGGTAACTGCAATGAAAAACAACAATATTTTTAACCAACCTGTTTAAACAGCTTCACCTTTAGAATAAATAAGAGACATCAAGGTTTTTAGTCTGTTCTGCTAAACTCAGTGCTGACTCACTAAAATATAACATTTATTTACACAAAGTAAAGGAAATATAGAGGCTGAACACAAAAAAATGCATGCAAAGTTTTTTTTTGCTGAAAGGTTTGGATCAAAGTCTGAATTAATGCTCAGATGTAAACTAGATTTGTGTTGCTTAAATCTTGAACTTACAATATTAGGTATATAAAACAATGACTTTCAATAAATGTATGTAAAAAAGAGGGATTCTTCTTTGTTTATTCTCCTGCTAATTGTGAATGTGCAGTCGGTACGTCATTGAGATCGATCCAGGTTTTATTGCACTGAAGCAGCTTTTTTCCCCATGCTGCTTTAGGGTGCAGTACCAATGATGACCACCAGGTTATATAATCGCCCTGGGTGTAGTAGCTGGTACGCACTGTTCAGTTTTAAAGCTCATAAAGGACCTTATAAACATCAGAGTTGGTATTTTATTGAGCATCCGCTGGGGATTTAAAGCAAAAAGTACCATTTGAAACAGACAATAATTATTAAATTAAAAAAGTAAGTAAATGTTAGATCCAAGTTGAGTCCAGTTCCAGTGGTTGGATCGGCTAGAGGGGAGAACTTGATCTGGAGTTTTATTCGATTGTTGCAAAATCTGTATAGAACAATTAAATACTATTAGGTCATAATATCGTCAAAAACATATTAAATTCACCAATTACACCCAAAAATAATTTCAGGAGTTTGTTTTTGTTCAGTTTGATTATGATGAACATCTAAAACTCAGATTCTCCAAAAATTTGGCTAGCAAAGAAATAAATGTTAACCAAGAAAATCATATTCATGCACCTTATAGCCTTTATGGACTCATGTTTATGGCTCATTTTTTCATCTTGTTCTCATCATGTTAAAGCATCTTGGATTGCTTTGCTATGCAAATGAACTTCTGTTGCCTTTTGCATGAATCAGTGTGACGAAGGTCAGCCTGCGGTTCTGCTGAGGTCAAACCGTGGCTGCGACAGACGCCACAAAGTTATGTCACTACTTCAGTGGCAGTACATACCTACTGGCTGCCACTAGGTGGCCAGAGAGCTGAGCTGTCACTGAAGCAATGGGCTACGTGTCTGTAGCCGAGGCTTGTGCCACCAGAAGTACCACTGCAGCTGCCACTGAAACTATTTGAGCTGCTGTTTCCCGCAGAGGCACCTAAAGGTTGCTGCCATAGCAGCCATTAGGTTCATGCACAGTAACACCATGATAATTGGAGCTGTTGGTACTTTTGGCAATGATCCAGGCAGCGATCCAGTTCTTTTTCTCCGCAGCCCAGCTAAAATCCACTCTGACGTTTTGATAAACCCTGAATGCCTCTGTGTGGCGTCTGTTGAAGCTCCAGCTGCTTTCCACGCTTTGAATTCTCCCAAAACTCATTTTTTTCTTCATTGTCCTTCCACTAAACGTTCTACTAATGTTTTTTTTAGTTATCTTTAACTAATTCTGGTTGACAACCGAATAACATAATTAAAAATATATATATATTTTTTATATTAAAAATATAAAAATTATTTTCATAGTTAAAATATTTTATAATTTAATATTAGAAAATATAATAATCCAGATCATTGGGTTTTCACAAGTGGTGAGGATATAGTCATTAAAACTACTAAAAATATTAATTCAGTGAGATGCACCACGATTAAAGCAACAGAAAACACAAATTCAATACATTTATTGCTGTCAATACTTTATTATCCTTAGAACAGATGCTGGTTTTATATGATAAAACCATTGAGATTTACCTTTGTTTTGTTAAACTGTGTGAAGAAATATCTTTTAAATGCTCTTTTAATTATAACATGTTAGCATTAAAATCATTTAACTGTTTCTTTTTCTATGAAACTCATTCAAAAAGATACCAAATGAAGTAGAAACTGTTTTTAGACGTCATTTTGGCCTCATCAAACCAGACCAGCTGTTTATTACAGTCCATGTGTGTGAAAAACCTGGAGCTCATAATTTGGTTCTGTTTTGATTGTTCCTGCTCTTTCTGTGGCTTTTTCTCAACCTTTCTTCATTGTCAGTGATTTCCTCTTTACGGTGGAACATTTCTGAGTGACTTCACTGAAAATGACACCGATCTCCAACTTCAATGGCTTCCTTCATAACTGCAGCCTCCTTAATAGCCATGACATCATCTGGCTGCGTTCGCACAGAGTCGGCCGTCCCCGAGGCCTCCATTGCCTCATTGTTGAAGTGGTGGAAAATGTGATGTTTGTCAGATGGATCTCCTCTGTAATTTACTGCACATAAAAACTCCACATCATCATGTTAAAAGTCCAGAGTGGGACAGTAACTAGTTATCTTTACTTTAGTAACTTTTTGAAAAAAAAAACAATGTACTTTTTACTTTTACTTGTTTTAGCTGAAATTCACCAGACGCTGCAGCGGCTGCAACACGTGGTCTACAGCCCTGCATTTTTCCAGAGTGACCAAATTAGCTGATCCAGACAATACGCCGAGCACATCCTGCCGGTTTTATAGTGCAGATGGTTTATGATACATTCGCCTCTGCAATTAGCAGGTAATTCACAAGGTGTAAACTGGTGTGTTGGTGTCACATTTGGCATGCAGCTTGGCTTGAAACAGAGTTTCAAACCAATAAAACTCTGTCAAAAAATGAGCTGAAAACTTTGCTTCAGGAAACTTTATTTCTTCTTCACTGTGAAACAAGCTCCTGTTGCTGTTACGTTGCACCACATTCTGATTCTTCTACACGTTCTTATTGTTTTATCATCCCAGTTTAATTCAGTTGCATGTAAACTTTTTAAAACCTTCACATAAAACATGGTCTGAATTTATATTGCTTTAAAATTCCATTCATGAGATGAATTTCTTGTAGTAGCGCCCCCTAGAGTACAGACTGCACAGAGATTCAGGAACGACTTTAAATTTTACCTCCCAAAGGAAAAAGTACAGCTTTAACTGGTGCAGATTACAATAAAGCTCCCATTATAGATGGCTAATAAATATGTTATTAATTCATCTATAAACACTTTATAAAGCATTATATCTGTTAATTAAGGATAAGAAGAGAAAATCTACTGTTTTCCTGCCAAATAGTGAGACAATATGTAGTTGAGTTAGCATAACAACGCAACTACATATTGAGTTGTTATGCTAAAAGTTTTCAGACTACATTTACAATAAGCATTGGTAAATGTGATTTGTCATCATTAATAACTGCCTAATAAACAGTTACTAATGATTTATAAAGTGTTTACGGATTATAAACTTATTTATCCATAAGATTGGCCATTTTGTAAAATACGCTTTGAAGCTTTATAATAACCCAAATTTCACAAATTCACAACAAATATCCAACTTGAAAACATTCTCAGCATTTTCACCAGAAGTTTCATACAAATACATTTTATTATTCTGGTCCAAAGAACATATCCTTCAATATGTGTTGATCAACATTTACTTACTATGTAACAAAATATCATCACCTCCCTAAAATATCAGACATTTCATCCCAAAAGTGATTTGTAATTTTTCATCCAGTTGGAACAAACCAGCATCAAATGTTTGAATAAGATCAGAAACTGAATTAGTATAATTACTAAAAATTAATAAAACAGCGAGTTTAAAATGAATGATGTTAATGAAAGAAAAGTTGTTTGAAAGAGTTGGTGCATGTTGAATATCTGTTATGTTTAACGTTTTTTATTTTTCAAAAATTTGTGGCACTTTTGTCTTAACATAAAAAAGACAAAAGTCTGGATTTTCTTATTTCTGCCAAAAGAGAACTAGCAGCGTCTCGTGGCTCTTATTAAAAGCCGATACTGCATTGCTGAGGTGTGGAGTGCTTCAGATCGTGTGTTTATTGTATCACTTAACAAAAAGTCATGAAAATACACGTGTGAAAACGTCTCTGACTGATGGGGATTTTCTTTGATTAACTTCAACTAATTACAGTCCTTTGTTAAACTTAGTTTGTCAACCAACCTTTAAAAAGGACACAAATCTGCAGATTTTCTGGAATATATACTAAATCTATCTGTAATAAAGTAGAGATGCATTACTAGAAAAAATGTTTTCCTTGTTCTCTGAGTGGTGAGGATAATAAAAAGTTTATTGTCCTTAAAGGAATCAGGCTGCAGATTTATGACTTATAATCTGCCATAAAGTGGGTTAAAATGTGAGCCCCATCAGTCTGTGCTTTTATCTCTTTGTGAAGCTTCAGTCAGCTGTGATGAGAGCCAGATGATCCAACCTGATCCCCAGTTGATCCATTCAGCCCAACAGAACCAGAACTTTCCAATCACTGAACCCCAAGATGTCTGATGAAAATCCCACGTAGAAATAATCCCAGCAGATTTACTGTGCTCATGTTGGATTTCCTTCCTTATTTATACGGATGTTGGTTCTTTTAATCTGTTTTAGTTTTCTGCACTGAATCCAAACTTCATTTTCAGAGATAAAATGAAATAGCGACCTTGTTTAATTCGTACTGGTATGTGCTTTTTTGCTGAGATGTTCTGCAATTCTTTCTCTAAGCAACATAAAAATAAACACTTTCATACCGACTGATTTGGCTCATGCACCGTTTCAAAGTTTATGCATTTGATGGGAGGGATGTGCCAAGATTTGGACATATAAATGGAGCTATTAAAACATTCAAATTCAAATGTCTCTGATTGGTGATAAACCAACAGAGACACAGTGAAGTAAATCAGTTTCCCTCAGAATATTTCTAGTTACTAAATAGAGTCATACTTTGTGTAGTTTACTCTATAATTAAACATGCACATCACACTTTCCAAATTCTGCGTCCATATCCATAATAAAATCCCATAATCTGCCATGCAGGAAGGTTTGCAGTTGTGACGTCTCAGAATGTAATTGTTATTTGCTAGAATGATTTATTTCTTTTCCCAAAAGCCCTAATATTTTGACAGTTCCTGCTCGTCCATCCTCCGCTGCACCATTACCTCAGCTGCCACTCCTCGTCTGTTTCCTGCGCCTTTTGTTCTCGTGAGGTTCACATCCAGTCAAACTTTTCAGCAGCTGAATCAAGTTTATCCAGATGTTTTTGCAGAAATGAAGCAGTTATTGTTGTTTTTAATTAGTCCCGCTGGAGGCTTCTTTGAAAAACAGAATGTTTTATTTGACGCTATATAAACTTTTCCACAGATTCATTTTTTATCCCATCGAATGAAAATATATAAATAACGAGGATATTATTATGTGTGTATCTAATTTCCAGTTTGATGTCTGAGAAAGTCATTTTTGTTACCTGCTTTAATCAAGAGAAGAAGAAGCTTCATCTATTAAAAACATTCAGACTGATATGTTTCTACAGTGAATCTCTTGAGTTTTCTAGAAGAGAATTTTAGAAGTTTTAAAAATGTATTTGCTGAAAATGTGAACATGTCATGTTTTGCCAAAAAGCTGCTTTGCAACAAATACCGCGTCTCACTGCTGCTACTTTTTAAGACGTTCCTCTTGTAATACTTAGTGTACATCTTATCCCTGGAAAATGTTATTTCACCGTATTATGTTCCCGTTAAGTGAGCTAAATGCTGTGGTTGGAGGACAACCAGTAAACCTGCTACCTTTCTTTAGTCATCCTCTTCACGGCAAACATCTGAGGAGTTACACTGAGTTCCCTCTCCTGCAGTTTGGCTGCAGAGAGCATCACCTCACCAGGAGTCATGGTGGAAAACAACTAAAAGTTAACAAGCCGTGAAACACACACGACTCAAACCGTCAGCCATCCAGCTAACAGGCCACTAGTGCTCATTATCTCTGCACTGCATGGATGCCATAGGTCACATCTTAACCCTGAGCTTCTCTCTGTTTGAAATATACAACCTCTAATGATAAAATACAGCTAATAGATACCTGGTGCTGTTTTTAAAGTTGCGTTATTTAGCCTGCCATAACAGAAAAGCCCAACATGTTATTCGTTCATTTATAAATGTTGCAGTTTTAATCTAAATATTTAATTAACAAGCTAAATATTAACTTGAAGATTAATATTTAGTTTAAAGCTAAATGTTTAAAAATGTAATTTGAGGTAAAATATTTAGCTAGCTAACTAATATTTAGCTTCAAATGACTATTTAGTTAACAAGCTAAATATTTAGCTTCATGGCTAAATATCTATATTGAATTAATTTCATTGTTAAAAAGATGAACTAATTTTAGCACAAGAAACTAGTTTAAAAGTTAAATTAGCAACATTACTGTAAATGTGTCCTACTCAATTTGAATGAATCTGACCTGAAACTTTGAAAGTTTTCATAAAAATAAAACAGTTATTGGTCCATAAACCCGGATGCATGCTGACGGCGTGTTGGTGTCCATGCTGGCTGCAGGGTGACGGTGCAGCGGAGCCAGGAGGATGCAGAGGAGGTGGAGCGGGAGCGGCGCAGGAGAGCCAGGGAGAAGCAGAAAGAAGAAGGGATCCTCTCCTTCCCAGATCCGCGGCAGCAGGACGGCACGCACAGCAAAGAGTGAGTTCAGCACGATGCGGCGCGTCGGTCCTCCAGAGTCCCAGGGAAACGGTGTGACAGAAAAAAATGCTCTAGCTAGGGAAACATACAAATCAAAGCTTCCAAGTTTCCTCCTTACTAAATGCTTTCTTTTGAGATGAAAAACATAATATTTTTATTTTACAGAACATGTCATAGACTTTGGTGCAGAAGCTGAGAGCAGACGTTTTCCATTTATACTTTTTACCAACGGTTTCTCAAAATAGAGTGTTAATTTCTTGATGGTTTTCTTGAGGTAACTATTTAATGTCCTGTTTTTCATATGCCTTTTCCCCAGGATTTTCTTTAGGTGATAAGATAATCTCTTGATGGATTTCTCATCTTAACAAGTTACTCTTGAGAAAACAAACTTGGTTTTCTTGAGATTGTTGTGCATTAAGCCTGACTCCATCCGGGCTAATTTATCTTGAGAAAATTAGAAATTAGCACAGTATCCTGAGGAAACATGAGCACAAAGCGATTAATTTGATTCTGAAACATTTGCTGAAAATTGTTGGCATTTATTCTACTAGATGTAACTTGAACCTTTACACTTATCAACATTTTAAGTGTTTTCACTTCGTATTTTGAGAAAACTTGAAGCATCAACCTGAGTTTGTTTGCATGTGTGTCATGTATTCGTTGTTTTCTGTGCTGCTCGTTTCATTTCTCTGCCTTGTTCTTTTGCAGCTCTGCAGGTTTTGAGCCGTCTGCTGCTGGACATTTCATACCAACCATGCATCAAATCGCTGCACCTAGAAGATGTTTTGCTCCCACTTTGACTGCTGATCCTGTAAAGTAATTTTCTTTGATCTATTTGTTATAATATGTGCTCCAATAAGTACAACCTACCAGCAGGAGGCAGCGTTGAGTTATTTAGCCTTATTAGCGGAAGCAGAAAGACATCCCGATCAAAGAACTGGGTGTAATCGAACTTGTTCAGAAAATAATACACCTGAAATATTTCCATTTTCCATGACTATTTGTCCAGATATTTCAAACAAATATGTACAAAAAATAAAAAATTAACTGGTAAACAATGGCTCCAGTATAGGGCTATGAACTGGTTTGTTTACAGGTGCAAATTGTTTAACTTTTTACTTTAAAAAGACATCTGGTCCACTTTCAGATTAACAAAACATGCCAGCACAGATCCCAACTACTTGATTTATACAAAATACCAAACATATCATATATTACTGTCACTGTCTCCAAGGATCCGTCTGCTAATGTGAGCTGAGCTGAAACTGGAGACCGTTTTGCCTCTGTTTGATATTTCCATGGTTACCGTCTCTGTTGACAAGGAGCTTGATGGCACAGGTCCCGTCTACCATCTGCATCTCCTTTGTGTGACATCAGAAAGCCTTGATTAACTAAGCAGCAGCAGGAGCAAGTAAACACTCACACACTGTAAATCACTTTCATTATTTGTCCAGCTTAACATCTTCCTGATCTCCAGGAAGAGTTTTTCCATCGAAAATCACTAAACAAGACAACCAATCAAAATTCAGGGATTAAAACAAAACAGTGCATATCCGTGTTTCCTTCAGTATTCTTTGTGATGTATCGCATTAGAAAAGGTTGAAGGAAACGGCAAAATAAAAATAAAAAAAAGTGAATTTTCTCAAAATAGTTACGCTTGCTTGAGGTGATTTTTCTGCTTTTCTGAAAAAGAGTTAATTCGCTAAACACATTTGCTGAATAATTGATTTTCTCCAAATCATTAGATAGCAGAAAAATGTTTGTTCACAATTTACATGACAGTTGGATGTAAACGTAGCTGATGGTCACTTATGGTGCACTCACACCGGTTCTGTTTGGTTCGTTTTAATAAAGCTCCAGTTGGTTTGGGGAGGTCAGAATGCTAATCGACCAAAAAAGAAAACCCTGGTTCAACCTTGATCTCAGTTCGGTTGAAGTGAACTCTGGTGCGGTTTGGATTTATATGTGAACACCAAGCGCAGCAGAGACTGCTCCTAAAGCAGGAAGTGGGCTACAGCACAGGGCATTCTGGGTAAATAAAACCAAGACAAAGGTGCTAGCCTAGCGCTAGTAGGAGAAATAGCTTACGGTTTTTTTTACCAAAGACAAAAGAAAAACCCTAAAAACATTCAAATCTGACAATACTCCATTTCATTTACATTTTGAAAAGTAGGAAGGTGCGCTCAGTGTCTTCTTCAGAGGATTTCATGTCGTTCTGTCCAGTGATTCTTGGTGCAGCGCCCCCACAGGTGAGGAGGGGAACAGGTTGCTTAAAGGGTTTGGATCGTTTCCACACAGCGCAGTGTGGAAGAGAACCTCAGCAGCTGAAAGTGTAACAAATGTTTGAGAAAAAATGCAAAAACAAAGGAAATCAAAAGCGTACATTATAAAAACGCAGAAGCGTGCAGGTAGTGGTGCATGCGGCTTCCTGGAGGTGAAACAGAACTTCTATGTCCCAAACATTTCTGGTCTGTTTTCAGGTCCAAAGAGGAGCTGAGACCTTCCCGCTTTGTTCTGGAAGAAGACGAAGGTTTCAGCGACTGGAGTCACAGGCTGGAAAACCGTCATGAGACGGAGGAGCAGGAAAACTGCAGGGTGAAGGAGCACAAACCATCAGCAGCATCAGAGTCTGGGGGGTATAAACAAGAGGATGAGGAGGACAGAGGAGAAGATGGAGGAAGGAGCTCTGAGGAAGATCCAACACAACTTTCAGAGGTTTGTTCTCCATACAATTTATTTCATTTAATAATCCACTTATGGAAACAAGCAAAAAGTATTTCTGAGAATAAATGCTACTGAGCTAAAATCAATTAATGCAGGACAGGGGTGTCACGAGGTTTTAAGTACTAGGGGGCCGTAGACCCGAGGAGGATGTGTGCAAATGTGGAATGCTTTTCCACTTTTTTTTATTTTAAAAATGGAAAAGCATTCTTAACAGTTGCTTTTCCACTTTTAAAATAAAATTCGGGGTAATAAAAATCTCTTTACTACAAAACAGTAATCTCTATATGTTTTTCTAGCAAACGTTGCTAAGATAATTAGCAAACTTTGATGCTTTTATCACTTTTTCTATCAATTCCTGCCACTTTTTGCAGCAATCATCCAGACTATTATATATAATAATATATTATATATATTATTATATATAAAAATGATAGTTTGTATAATTATTTACTTAAACTCATGATAAAAAAACATTCAAGTTTCAATTCCCCGATTGACGCCACTGATACAGAACTAATTAAAGTTGAGTTTAATCCTTCCTATCTTTCCTCTCTGCAACACTTTCTGTTTCTGTCAGTTTAAATATAATGTTTAGTCGCTAACTGCAGAAGAAGATGTTGCTTCATTTCTCTGGTGTTCTGCAGACATCCAGCTCCCAAACTCCAGTCAGGACGTCGTACAGCTCCTCCGTCTTCCTGTCGCAGGACGCCAGGCAGCATCACGCCGCAGGACATCCTGCAGACCGGACGTCGTACCTGGCAGCAGGGACGATGAGGACCAGGTGAGGCCCACAGCGCCTCTTAGTCAGAGCAGATATTTAGCCAAAGCTACACAGGAACCACATTCTGCATTTAAAATAAAAAAAACCTTCTTCTGTAAATCTGTTCCACACAAAACTCCTGTGAAGCACCAAAACATAAAACCAACACATCAACCCTTCACTGCACTGTGAAGTTGAGATTTTCACATGTTGATGTTAAAAATATCAGACAATAATATGTTTATTTTTGCATATTTAAAAAAGGAATTGAATTATTTTTTATTTGCATATTTTAATGTGATTCTAATACTTAAAAACCTTCAGAATATGCAAATTTTTTTATCTGATTAATCAGTTGATCAGAATAATACATTTCCAAAATAATTATTAATTTCAGCCTTAAATTAATAGAACAAAGTATCACAAAGTGAGGTAGAACTGAGAAGCCAGCAAATCCTTTCTAAAGCATTTGTGATATTTTAGTAAAATATTTTTGCTTTTATCCCAGAAACTTCGACCACAGTGCAGGAGGAGCTCACCGGCTGGAAGTGGATGAGCAGCAGGAGACGCAGGAGGAGGAAGAGGATGAACAAGAGGTGGATACAATCCTGCAGATGCAGCGACAGACTTCAGCTGATGAAGAAATTCAGAAAGAAGAGCGAAGCTGCACAGGTGAAAACAGGGAAATCCACATCCGGAAGCAGCAGACACGCAGGCCAGCGGAGGAGGGAGAGGAGGAACATCACCAAATGAAAGATGAGGTTTGCAAAAACTGCTGTTGAATTAATCCTGTTATTATTTTCAACAGGTTCATTTAAAACTTTCAGTTTTTCACATTTTGAGTTAGAAAAGGCATCAAGCAAAAAGCGAATACATCCAAAAGTAAACAAATAAAACATTATTTAAGCTAATTTAGACTCTGTTTTAATGTTTGGAACCATTTGGTATTTTATCCTTCTGTAAATTATTCACATCAGATTTGATTTTCTTTCTCTGATTTTATTCTTGCTCTGGACCTGAATGTGAGCGTCTGCTTCAGAAGCAGGTGCAGTTCACACTCCGACCACTAGATGATGACAAAGCGCTTCTGACAGCATTCTAATAGTTTCACATTGAGTTGATACGTAAACGAAACAGGTATGAAGCGAATTAGCATCAAACATCCACAAGGGGCAAAGAGGAAAGATCAACAGTTCTGTCAGCGGTCATGCAGATTAGTAATTCCTGCTAATCCTCTAAAAAGCCAATTTACTCTGATGCACATGGACAACAGCACTTCTTTTCTCAAAACATGAGGATAGTTTTATGATTTTTTAACAGTCATTGGGTGAAACGCAGAAACGGCTAATGAAAACTGCTGAAACATTTATTGTTTACTTATAGTTGAAGATTAAATTAAAGGTTTCTCATTATAACTCGACAAAAATCACTTTAAAAGATGTCCCACATGTTGTGGATGGAAGAGGTAAAAATAATAAAACACTCTGTACTTCATTTTGCTCAGAAACTGGGAAGAAATGTGTAAAATTAAATGTTACACTTACAAGAACATTTTCTCATGTTACAAATGAAATTAGCTACCAGTGGAACTAGAACTTTTACATAAATTTTACAGAATTATTGACTTCAAACAAGCTCCTGTATCTTACTGAAAAGTTACGTTTCAGTTAGTTTTGTATTATTCTAAGTGTAGTGAGATATTTGCATATTAACTAGACCAAAAATACTAGGATAAAGTTTGTCTTTTTGCAGTGTGGATAAGAAATTTGGGTTTGAATTTGTGGTAGTTGGGTGAAACATTTCCAGAGTTGCCCTCCTCTCTGTCTTTAGTTTCATAAGAGACTCAAACACATGTGGGCCTTTTCTAATAAGCTACAGTCCAGCTTCCAGGTTGAAAGCAATAAAATCAGAAGAATGTTGCTTTGGCTCGCACTGAGCTGAAATGAAATGTTACCTGACGGATGCAGCGGTGATGTCAGATCCTGTTAGTCATTAGTCTTCTGTCTAACAATGCAGGGCCAAAAAAGCCATGTGAGCAACTTCAGATGGTTCAATCCGATTTCAAATAATCACAGGTGAAACCCTCTCAGAATAAAAATTCCTCAAGAGCAGCTCTGTGTTTCAGCGATCGGAGGAGAGTGAGAGGAAACGGGATGCGGTGAGCGGCGGGCCGGCAGCGTCTCACCATAGCAACAGTGAAGGCGAGGAGTCGTTAAACTGCTACGGCCCCATGAGTCCAACATTCAAGGTAACCAGTAAAAACACGGCTATTCTGCTCAGCACATCTGTTCTGCTTATTTCTGGCTGCAGCTCCTCAACAGAAACTGCTTTGATGAGACAAAAAATGCTTAAACATCTTTTCTTCTTCTTCTTGCTCCTGTTGCTGGTTCTGCAGAAACTCCTCATACAGTTCTACCCAGTAAGTAAAAATAAAAATAAACTTTTCTAGCAACAAAATTTCATCTCTCTGACCAAACATTTCATTTTTTATTATTTTAAAGTTTTTGGCAACATTATTATTATTATTATTATTTCCATCAAGGAAGTGACAAAATGAGCAACAAAATCACTTCAGAGTTAGTTATCCTTTTTGTAAATTTTTCTGAATTTGTTAAAGAACAAAGGTTTGTGTTGGTTTAGTGCCTCTGGTGGTGAAGGGAAGTATTACAAAAATAAACTAAAGTGTGTATTTTTATTTATTTATTGTTTAAAATAAAAACAATTAAATTAGAAGATTACATGAGAGTTTATTCCAGAGGGAAAACATGGATGCTCATATCTTTTAAGGTCATATGAAAAATAAATTTCCAATCAGAGTTTGTAAAACTTTTTGTTTTACATTATTTGACCTTCAGGGCTTCCATACTTCTGTGATGTATCTTCATTGTGTCCTCAATGTTCTGTTAAAAAATCAATCTAAATGAACTGAAATGGTGTGAATTGAACACAATTTGGATCCACAGCAGATGAAAGTCTGATTGTGTTTTTAAGAAATAGGAAAAGAAAAAGGTTACAAACCATAAAATGACATTTAAAAGTCGATCTCATTATGTTGCATCTTTGTGTCTCTCAACAGGACGAGATAAACAGTCGAGTCTCACCGGATGGGAAATGTTCAGTGAGTTTACGCTTTTTTCACGTCGATCCGACATGAAAGAAGAAATAAATGTTTAGTCTCTAAGCAGCTGCTTGAAAAAGACACTAAATCCAGAAGCTGTCCAGTTATGCATCTTTAGGTTTTTAGAAATTTAGATTCATAGTATATATGTACACAAAGATACCTTATAGGTGTCAAAATGTGGTAAAATAAAACATTTTTAAGCATTTAAACCAGTGATTGTCATGTCTTCTTTGTTTTTTACTCAGATAACAGAGAGGACTGAGTCTCTCAGAAGAAGGTAAGTCCAACTTAGAAAATATAATAAATATTGATGCTATTATATATTTAAAATGTTGTCAGAATTGCCTGGATTTATAATAGTGAACTGAATCCTATCGATTCATTTCTTTAAGTAACGCATTTTTCAAAGCTTTCCACTGTTGGATAGTTTATCATTGCTCATCAAACTTCTTTTTTTATTCTTCATTTTGAAGCACCAGCAACATAAAAAAGACGTCGCCACTGCTTTCTGTTTCTAAGATTGATAAGCGATTGGAGGAATACACACATGCTCTTGAGGTAAAACCATGTCTGCTTTTGTTTTCTAATTATTTAGAGATGCTGTTTAATTTGAAACAATACAGAATTCACACAGTCATATATATAACAGATATTTATATATTATAAGAAAAGCATCTAGTTCTCAAATTCTCTTTAGTCTCAGTTGAACAAATTTATTCTCAGTTATAAAAGCAGGATTTGGGTCACTTTCTTTCAAAATGTTTGCTATATATTTTTTTACCTTTATTTAAAATTAAAAATAAATTTGTATTATTCGTGATTTGCAGCACAAAACATCAGCTCAGTGGCACAATTTGGACATCTCTGGTCTAAAGTGCATGAATATTTAAACTTTTTGAATATTTTTATGGAGTTAAATTGGGGCCATAAAGTTTGTTCAAAATAAAAAAGAATGAAACTGAAAATAAGTTTGTAAACTGACAAAAAAGGTTTTGAAAATGAAAAAAATGTTTGTAACTGAAAATAATTGAAACTGAAAAAGATGTTCAAAGCTGCTTTTCAGATTCAATCTATTTTCCTTTGAACAAACGTATGGCCATGATTTAGCTCCATAATCTGCTTGCTTTTTGAAGAGTTCCTCAAAGGAAGGAAGGTCGAGCTGTCAGGCGTTGAGCGACCTCACGAGCCCCGCTGAACCGGTCGCATCGAAGAAGAATCTGTTCGAAGCCGGAGACGCCTGGAACCAAAACATCGCCTCAGCCGCTCCATCCAAGGTCAGGACCAAAATGATCCGCTGTTGAGCTCTGCGCTTTTCAAATTGTTCAGGGAAACTTGAGAGGAAAACGTTTCTGGAGATTTCCGAGGCGTCATATTGTAGATTTTTTTAGAAAAGTAGTTTTTCACATCTGTCCCAGGACGCAGATGGTTTGAAAGTCGGTGTTGCCGATCTGATCAACCAGTGGGTAAAAGGAGGCGAAGACGGAAGCAGGAGCGGCTCACCGTCAAAACCAGCTGTAAGCTACAGCTTCTTTTTAAATCCAACCATAAAATCAGCTTCTCACCTTTTGTTAGTTTGGCTCAATAAACTCAAAACAATGGCCAACAATTTAGGATTCAAATTTCAGAAAATAAAATTGCATTATCTTTATTGTGTTAGCTCTGAAGAAAATTTAATAAAGAAACTGTCACACTGCAAAACACAAAACCTTACCAAGTATTTTTGTATTAGAAAAATACCAAGTATTTGCATTAGAAACTATTTGCATTAGTTATTAATGCAAATGTTCCAGTGCACTTGAAATAAAACCAAACTGATTTAAAAGTAACTTTTCAACGAGACACAGGAGTTTGTTTTAAGTCAATAATTCCTTAATATTGAGGAAAATGTGTTACACTGGCTGATTCTTTTCACTTGTAACATGAAAAAAGTATTTTGTTAAAAGTGAAATAATCTGCAAGTGGGACTAAAACTTTATAAATTCTTTACTTAAAATAAGTTCCTAAATCTTGCTTAAAAGTTACTTGTAAATTAAGATATTTACTCTAGAAACTAAACCAAAATACTTTGTAAGATTTTGTGTTTTTCAGGTTTGGAAGAAAGATGGTCAAGAGAAAACCATTTCCTGAAAATAAAAAGTTCATCACAGTCTGAACATTAGAAGAATAAAAAAATTTAATTCCCTTCAAGTTGCTGGAAATCCCCGGATATAAACTCCACAGGTCTGCAACTTTCTGCAAGCTGCTCCTCGGCATATTTATGTTTTCCAAGTGTGTAGTGTCAGGTTGAGGAATTTATTACAACCTTGCCTTTTGCCAACAGTCAAACAACTGACAACACTCTTCTTCAGATGTTCAACATCTGTATTTAAAGACTCAAAGTAGCTCGACTGGAAGCGCGGAGCTTCTCCTGCCAGGAGCGTTTAAAATAAAAGATGAAAACATCTTCATCTTCGATTCCTCCTGTCACGCTGATTTATCTGAAAGCTGCTCTCATTGCAATCTTACTCACTGCCTCATGGCTCCACATCTGGCGTCAATCAGGCACAGTTTGGCAGAAGTTTGGCAGTTCATTCAGACAAAGATGGCTAACCTTTGCTTGTGATTCTGCCTGGGTTTAGGAAATAAGACCTGGTGGGGTTTTAAACAAGAAGAATTTATGGGAAAGCCTTGGTGACACATTATCTTCAACAAGAGACGAAAAGGTAGTCATGAACACGACTGAACTTCTCTTCATCACATTCATTTACTTGTTCACTTTTAAACCAGCAGCCATGAACCTTCACCAAGACAATCTGTTTAATATCTGGCACGTATCTGTTACTAATGTCTATGGCTGGACTATAATCAATAACAATAGACACAGTCAATATCAATAGACACCTCAATATTTAATAAATAGAATATTAACTGGACTCTGATCCAGAACCACATGATATTCTGTAGGCAGAAGAAACTCTTTTGCTTCTCAACCATCAGTCTAGATCAGTGGAGTCATCCAAGGCTGCGTTCACACTGCAGCCTGAAGTGACCCAGTTCCGATTTTTTGTCAAATCAGATTTTTTTGTCGTGGCCGTTCACGCTGTATCTGGTCTCCCGTGTGAACGGGCAAACGACCTGAAAGTGTCCCGCATGCGCAGTAGAGGGCGCAATTGCGTCAGCGTTCCCAGTGTTTTGCCAACCGCCATAAAAAGAAGAAGTGCTCAGTGTTTGTGGAAGTAACCCTGACGCTAACGGTGGAGCTTAGCTTACAGATTTAAAGTTGTTGTTCGACCAGAGCAGCATATTAACAACTTCATCCTCTTTATAGTCCATCATGGTTGTTGTTATTTTTCCCGCTTGCTCGTATCAGGACGCAGAATAATGACGTTTGTCGAGTATCAGTGACGTTCAGGTCGGATGAATGCGACCTGGACGTTACATTTGAATCGGATGCGTATCGGATACCCAACTGGCCGGGGTCGCGTTCAGAAAGAACCCGACCTGTGCTGGTCAGACTGTCATGGAAAGGCCGGATACAGGTCATATTACGTAAAAACAATCGGAATTGGGTCACTTAAGGCTGCAGTGTGGAGACAGTCTTACTTTTGGTTACCTAGCAACAACCTGTTGAGTAACCTGCACAGCAGCAGTTTCTGGAGCAACTCAGTGGAGTGAAAACTGGACGAAACAGGAAAGGCCAAACCACCAGTTTGGCATTTAAAACGAAAAAAACTGATCAATAATTATCAATATCAACTGATATAAAATGCTTATATTGCTTTTCAGCCGTATTGGCCAGCTTTTCTAATGGCTAATGCATTTATAAATTTATTTTTATGCAAGTTTTTTACTTTGCTTTCAAAAATATCCTAGCTAAGCTATTTAATTCGGCTTTAATTTTATTGTTTTTCCCTTAATAAAGTTTAACACACAAAATTTGTCTGTAAAGTAGCAGAGCTATAAGAAAAGTTTTAGATAAATCTCTGAACATACAGTGTAGGTGTCTATGAAAAGGCATCTTACTTGTGCTGTTTTCTCATTAATTTCAGGAAAACTCTACCAAGAGGTATAAGTATGTGGTAACGGGTCACGGCAAGTATGCAAAGGTTTCTGGAAACGGCTGCAGTGAAGAAGTCAGCTGCCAGGCAGGTGAGAGGTGTTGGTAAAAAATTAGAAATTGATTTAATCTAATTTAGTGTTCAAAATTGTATCTATATTTTTATCCTTTTGTGTTGCTTCTTGTTTTGATTTTGTATGGAAGTTTCTATATATTTCATACTGATAAAGATATATTTTAGGAATTGTAGTTGTGACAAAATGGGTTTGTCAAAAAAGAACAAAAATCTGTCATTATTTTGACATTTAGCAAGCAGAAATGCATTTATATGAATATGTATATATATAAGTGGCCAAATAAATGGCCATATAACTTTTATCATAGGCAGTAAAATAAAAGAAGACAAGCAGACAAGTAGATTTGCTCTTTATATATTCTAAAAAAGAAATCAGACAGTTTACAAGACAGCATTAAACACTGGTGTAATAAATAGGGCTTTGCTCATTTTATGTTTTCTTTACAATCACCAAGAAAACCACTTTATGATCATCTTTTCTACACAGTTTTTATTAAAGAAACAAAATGGGGTTTATATGGTTAAATAAATTTAAATTGTGCTTCCAAACATCTTCAACATTTATTCATACTTCTTAAACCTCCTTTTCCATCTTCCTGAGCTTTTTTACAGTCACACTCTTCACTACCATCTTTTTCATCCTAACTCGTCTTTTTTAACTTCACGTCCCAGTTACTATCACAGCTGTAACCAGAATACCAGGATTACCCAATATTAGCTCCCTTACTAGCTTAAGTCACAACATTGATCAATTCTGTTTATATGGGGATAAAATATAAAGTTACAATACAAAAGGTGAAAAAAATTTTTTTACTTACATATGAACATGTTTCTAAGCTAAATTTCTGCACCAAAAATACACCCTCATAACTTGTATGAGGCTAATGGTTAAACTGCTAACAGGCTAAAATATAGCATTAGCCTGTTAGCAGAAACAGCTTCATTATAATCCATCTGAAGCTCCTTTCAGCTCTAAAGTTGTTGCTGTGCTAACTCCAACAGCTTTTAATCTATTTTCAATTCCTAGTTTTATTTTTAATGCCTGTCATTTAAAGTTTAGAACATGTCAAGTTCTAGCAAGGCTAATGCGAACCAAGCACCTGTTCTGGCCCATTTCCTTCCCCTTTCAGAAACCTGCAGTTTTTATGAGCAGTCATTTCATCTTCGTTCGTCTTAGTTCCCTTCTTTCACAAACATTCTGTCCTGTTAATCCAGGAATGTAAAAGCCCTTTTTATCACAACAAACAAAATCTGCCTGTCTACAACACACTTAAAACTTATTCACTTTAGAAAAATAGAAAAGTGGAGCATGACAATTTGTCTACAATTCATGCATTCCAAATAATATCTATGGCAACATTAACAGAAAATCTACCTATAAAAACTACAGAATAAATGTTATTTTCTCTTGTTTTTACCCAAATATCCCAATATCATGATTGAATTTGTATTAAAAGTGCAAAAATGATGTGTATGTAATCTAACCTTTGTGTAGTAAATGCAACAAAATTTTAACATTTTTTCACTTGTTGTCGTTCTTCAGAATAGAATAAATGTTAAAAATCACCAGATTTGAAAAAAGTATTATTAAAGTATTATTATTTTCCCCTCGGTACGGATGCACTTACATACAACAGTTTTGATTTTGTAAAATCAGATATCCAGCTATTTTACCTCACATTTCCAAAATGTTCTTTCCTCTGTCAGCCCTTCTGATTTTTTATTTTGTGGTAAATCACCCAGAGGATAAATCACATCATCCGTTAGCCTCATCTGTCACATCAGGGTTTTTAGTCGGACCGAATCCTTTCGCCGTTCTGTTGAAATCCTTACGTTCTTCTTCCTGAGATTTGCGTTTTATTAGCCCTATTTCAAAAGCTGCTGCTATTTTATTCAGCGGCTTTTCTGCTGCTTCCTTCAGCTTCCTGGCATTAAACCGAGGGCTGTACAGTAAAATTGGCAGCCGGTTGACAAACGATGGCAGCACTGCCTGGTCGTCTTTGGAGGCCTTTTTTGTGTCTGAATCTTTTTTGTTGGAATTGATTTGGTGCATGATTTTTTCTTTGGTAGAGAACATTTGGAAGAGGAGTGCATCCCACATCTTTAGTGCCTTGGGTCCTTCATTGTTCTGAATGACTTCCTGGTTCATATCCTGCTCGGCAGGTGGCATGTCCATGATGTTGTCGGGTATTCCGTCACTGCCAACAGGAGTGACCAGAGGTTTGTCCACGGGATCAGGAAACTTGGGTTCCTCTGGATCGACAACCATGTGCTTTTTTAGCCTTGTCCACCCACTGAGCTTCCCCTTAAGGCCTTTTAGCTTCTGGGTTGGTTTTTGCTCAGTGGATGAACTTGATGTTCCCTCTGCTTCCGACTTTTTCTCAGTAGCTGAAGATGCAGTTGATGTCGTTGACTTCATGAAGGATTCGACTGCTGGCGTTTCCTTGGCTGTACTCATGGCCTTCAGAATGTCCTTGCCTTTGAGTCCAGTTTTTAGCTGAGATGATGGTGATGTTCCTCTGTTTGGAGATGGAGCTTTTACTGAGACTGAGGCCTGAGGCAGAGAGGCAGGAGTGGCAGAATCAATCACAGCATCTTTTACTATGGACGGTTTCATGACAGTGTCTGCTGCTGGCTGTTCGAGGGAAGCATTGTCTACTGGTTTCTCATTATTCAAGTGCGAACTAGCCTGGTTTGAATAGGCGAGAGGCTTTGAAGGCTCTGGCTTTACTAGTGAGGGTTTAGTTTCTGCCACGGCAGAGGAAGGTCTTGATTCTACTAGCTGAATCGACGGTTTTGATTTTAAAATTGATGCACCGTTCAAAGCTGAGTCACTGGCCGTGCTAGTTTTGGTAATTAGAGAGGAGAGAGTTTCTTCTGGGCTTGAAAATTGGTTTGTTTTCGTGTTTTCCACTGAGGAAATTAGTTTTATATCATTGACCAAAGAGTCATTTAGTGGAGATGATTTAGTTTCTGGTTTTAAGATACTTTCTTTGACTGACTTCTCATGCTGCTGAACCACACTGTTTGGTGTAATATTTTGAAAAGGCGAACTGGGTGAGTGTTTTGGTTGGTTTATAGTAGTTGGGGACGGGTTTGTGATTGCCGAACTGTCCAAAGTAACAGGACTTTGGTAGGACGGGGGTAAAGTAGGAGTATACGTTTGTATTGGCGTGTAACTCACCCTTGGCTCAAGTAATGGAGAAGCTCTTATTGCTGCCCATGGTTTATTTGTAATTGGAGGACTATATGGGACTTTGAAATCTTTGTTAGCTTCTTTGAGAGGTTGGATGATTTTAGTAGAGTGCTCATTTATGGCAGCATATGGAAAGGATTGAGGATTCTCATTTGGGCCATTGGTTTGGGATATTGTTGGGAATTGATTAGCTTTACTAAACTGTTGAGATGTATTTACAGGCAAAGATATTTGATTGGGCTTTACAAGTTGAGTGTTTTCACATAAACCAAATACATTTGTCTCAATCTGACCTGTTGCAATGGGCATCTGCGCTTTCATTGCAGGTGTTGAAGAATTTTTGTTTTTTGACGATGGACTTGCTAAGCATTTAGGATCCATAACTGGCTCAATAATAGCATAATTTTCTTTTGCTGTAGTTTTAATAATTTGATACACAGGTACTTCCACTGATCTGTTCACATGCTGAAGGTTTGGAGTCACTTTACCCTCAAGAGGCCCAATAACTGATTTCTCATTCATTGAAGACTTTGAGGCAAAATTATTATCTGATCTGTCTGATTTTATCTGTGGGCTTTTTGGTGGGATTTGCCTCATTGTGGGGCTGGAGGGAACCATAGGTTTAGTAGGTTGCTGAGCATTAAGCGCTGGTTTAACAATCACTGCTGACTCTCCTAATGTTGTTAAAGATGCTTCCATGTGAAGTATGTTTGGAATTGTGTTTTCAGCTGTAAGAATATTGTCAACATTGCTGCGGAAACCAACATTTGATTGGGCTGTCAAGTGCTGAGAAGCTCCAATTTGTGCAGATAAACTTGTGTTTGCAGGTAGTTTATTGGATAACTTACACTCAGTTATTGGCATACTCATGTTCCCTATCTCCTTTGGTGCAAAACTTTCTGCTGTGGTGTTTGCTAAAGAAAAATGTGGATTCACTTGAGTGTTTAGAATATTCTTTGTAGTTTGTGTATACATTTCTGTAGCTGTGTATGAAGTTGCGCGGAGAGTTTCTGCTTGCATGGCTTGACTTGGGAAATGCCACCCCATGTTATTTAGTGTTTTGACAGGCACGTTCGCAGGTATCATTGATAGCTTTTCTAGCTCTTTTGTTGGCACATTTGAATGGTTTGTGTTGGTTGTAGCTCCAAGTGTGGTGTGGGTTTTTGTTTCTGTGGCAGGTTTACTTGGTAAAATATTTGCATTCAAAAAATGTGATGGGAGCGAATTGAAGTTGCTTTTTAGAGCTTGGTGATTTGCACAAACTTGAGTGTCTGTACTGTGTGGATGCATAATTCTTGTACTTGTTTTTGGTGAGGATATTATGCAGATATCATACTGCCCAGAGCAAACAGATGCTGTCACAGGTTCATGAGGAAGCATCCGTTCTATGGTAGGGATAAGAGGCTCTTTGGATATTTTTTCATGAATGTGCTCTGTATTTGCAGGTATAGATGACAAGGAGTTCCCCATATTTGTTTTATTTGGTAGAGTAATGCTTTTGCTGTCCTTAATTTGGCATTTGATCTCAGCATCATTTCTATCTCCAATACCTTCATTTGTTTTACTAGACAGCTGGATTTCTGAAACCAGTTCAGTAGACTCTTTACCTGAAAAAGCTCTGCTATTTATAACTTGACTTTCTGGGAATTTACTCTGAACCTGGGCTATAGGGTTTGGGAAAACTTTGGTTTCACAGTCTGCTGAATTTGTGATAAATGTGGCAGCTGGTTGAACATTTATATTATTGAGTAATGATGGACTGACTTTAACAGGATTTATTTCCATTTTTCCTAATTGTTCGTTTATATTTGTAACATTGGACACTGTAATGCAAGTTTTATCAAGCAAAAAATGAGTTTGATCAAGATTTGATGATTTGAGGGGAACATCTACTACTTTAGGTTGTGATTCTGCATTTAAATCTTTGACCAAAGGTGAAGAGTAAATGTTTGGGCCAATGCTTGATTTTTGCCCTGCCTCTACTGAAAACTGCACCAGACCTTTCGTGTGTACCTCACCTGCTTTAGGTATTGGTATTGAAGCCTCTGAGTATGAGGCTTTAGTTGTGGATGCATCACTTGTGGATTGCAGTATTGTTTTCTGTGCCAATCCAAAGGGAAAGTTGGGTCCTATTGTTTCCACTGCAGATGTTTTTACTGACTCTATCCCAACATCCTGAGTTCCAGTCCAACTTTTCTCTGTGATATCATCATTGGAGTGTGTGAAAATCCCTTCCTCTGGAACTTCTGAGTGGGATGACTGTTCTCCGTGACCCACAAATGTTAGATCCACAAGTCCATTGAATTGTTTTTCTTGCTTTGAGACACCTGAGTCCTCTAGAGTTTTGTCTGTATGGATGATGTCAGAGTTTTCATCAATGACGGGATGCGCAGCACTGCCTTGTGAAACACCTGTCCTTATTCCACCAAAGGCAGCATACTCAACTGGAGTTAGTCCGTAATATGTAGATCGGGATTTGGGCTTCGAGCTTGCTAATGACATTTGCGTCTCAAGAAGTGAGGTCAAAGACTTGCGTGCTTCCACTACAGGAGGACAATAGGTGGAGAAAACTGGGCTGGGACTTTGTGATCCTTGCACTGAAATCAAAGGTATAGGGCTGAGAGTTTTTGGTACAGAAAGAAATGATGGCACCTTTGGCAGAGATGAATCTTTGCTTTCTGTAACTTGGTCGGTGTTGGGGTTGACAAACTGTGTAGGTCTAACCACAGGAAATTCATGCATATTCGTATTCTCTCTGTGGTGTGACTCACAAGTGACCAAACTTAGATTCATTGTACTCTTCCGTGTACTGGGAATTTCTATCTCCCTATACATGTTTTGTTGTTTGATTAAAGTTTGGTTATTGTCATCAGTTTGCTTTTGTGCTTCAGTCGCAGCTGAAGGCTTATCCAAAGACCAAGTTGGAATTGCTGAATTGTCTCCAAGTGCCTCTTTCTTAATAACTGGTGATTGTAAATCCTGGAAGGAGTAGAAAGCAGGGTTCACAGTGGATGTAAATGGGTTGGGTTTTGATGTTTCAAAAATAGGAGTTGATATTTGAGTTGGTGTGTAAGCCAAAGGTGAAGGTCTCACATTCTGGATCCAAGGTGAAGACAGTTCCTGATCACCATGTACTGATGGCACAGAGGCTTTCTGACCAAACCCTCCAGATAAAGAGGCTCCTTGATGGGCTAGGTTCATCACTGTGAGATCCTGGACAGAGTGAGGTTTGGATATCTCATAAAATATGGCTTTAGATGTATAGATTTTCGCTGGCATGGCTTCAGTCTTTGGCTCTTTCACTGCATCTACAAGAGATATTTTAGAGGCAGTTATCTCAGAAGACATCTGCCGAAGAGCACTGTTGCCAATGCTGGCTATGTTAGCTCTAGTTAATGTCTGTCTCTGAAAGTCATCCTTTATATTAGTGTTTGTCTCCCTCTGGCTGGGAATGAATGGCTGTCTATGAGCGTTTGAAACTGATAGGGGCATTGGAACAGGAGAAAGACCTGCAACGTGAGAAGGCGTTAGGTCAATGCCAGAGTTGGCGGCACCGGTGGACAGGGTCAGGCTGTGGGTCGATATTTTTGGGCTGCACTGCGAGATGGCAACTGGAGAGACTGTTGTGACTGACCCATGGGAATTCGATGTCATGTTGAAAGCTGGGGGAAGACGTGGTGCAGAAACCTGCTGCCGTGCTGCTGAAGATGTCAAAGGTGGAACTATGAAGGGAGAAGCATCATCAAATAGGAAAGAGGAGCACTCGTACAGTGGAGCCACTTCAGAGGTCCTGAACCCAGCTGGGTGGGACGCAGGGTGAAAGCTGTTGGTTTGTCCATTGAGACTGCGCTGAGGATGAGGGAATGCAGGTACAGAGTGATCGTAGAAAGAGCCAAAAGGATAACCTGAGACAGAGGAGTCAGCAACGTAGAGTGACTCTGGCGTCCTCGGTGGGCTACACTGGTCACTGTGCTCTAGGTCTGTGCTGGCTTCGTTGACGGGCGATAAACAGGAGCGGAAGGGGATGGGCGTCTGAGAGAGGCTGCCTTTTTTCTTGGCTCTCTTCTTCTTAAGTTTCTGAAGTCTTGCATTGTCTTTGCCTGGCTTTGGCAGTAGAGGAGGAGGATATTGCTGCGAAAGGTCTGTCTCCAGTCCATTAGTGTAACACACTTCCATCAGCATTGCACGTTCCTAACAGAGAAATGGAACATAACAACAGAGACACTGTCAAATAAAATGACAATGAAATAATTGAAAAGACACAGCAGGCACTTTAATAGTTTCACCTTCACTCACTTAGTGACTAGAAATGGTTATACCACCGAATTATCCTCTTCCATACTCATCTGTAAGGAAAAGGATTTGGGCCAATAGGGGAAAAGAGAATTTTGACTTTTTTTCTCAGAATTCTGACTGTTTTTCCTCTGAGATCAAAAGTCCTAATTCTGACATCACAGTCAGAATTCAAACATTTCTCCTGAGAATTCGGACTTTAACATCCAAATTCTGACTTTTTCAAAAATGTCAGAATTCTCACTCTTTCCCAGAATTTGGAATTTAATTCACCGACATCAAAAGTTAGAATTTTGGGGGGAAAAAAGTCAAAATTCTAACTTTAATCTCACATTTCTGACTTTTCCTCAGAGATCAAAAGTCAGAATTCTAATCCTCTTCCGTACATGTGTTTGTTTGATGTAAACTAAAATCGTTAAGTAGATTAACGTCTTTTTTTCCTCTTTCCTTTGTAGCTGAACATCTCTTTGAAGATTTGTGAAACGCCTCCTTGGAATATCGGACGACAAGCCACTATCTGTTCACCATTCTCTTTTTGTTGGGCTATAATCTGGAAAAATACCAAAGTCCTTCTTTTGGTACTTAGTGTATCTTTGAATACAATCAAATAAATCTGAATAAAGTACTTTTTAGCGTTTATTTGTTTCTTTATCCCTTTTATTATTTATCTGGAGGTATAATCGTTCTCTTTACAGTGCTCCCAGTATAGTATTCAGCTGCTTACTGGTTTCAGCCGTGTAACCCCTGCCATGGCTTCTAGACAAGTTGGCCACTGAGAACTGAGATCTTATTACACCAGATTCATTTCCAGGCTCAAAAGATCTTAATTGGGTCCTGAAAATGATGCACATTTACAAGATGCATGTGAATTAGAAATAGAATGACATTTAAAGATGTTTCTTAAAGTAGGTCAGCTTTGAAATGATGACAGGCTATTTATTCGGACAGTCTTCTGATAAAGATGGTCACGGTTTAAAAATGACCTCTGCAATAAATAGAAGTAAAAGTAAGATGGTTGAAAACTACAGGAGGGTGACTGAGTTTATTCAGCAGAGACAGTGTATCCAAGTAATGGAGGCTTTAAATTAATTCACTGGTCAGTTTGAGTACATAAACGAAGAAGTCTGGCCAATGAACAAACTGAATATTTTCACATGGTTTGTAGCGACAGGTTTTGGTAAAAAGAAACCAAACTACCTTCAAAAGTTATAAGTTAACAAACGCAACTGATTTGGACCAAATCCGTAAAAACCTGAAAGATTCATGAAAACAGGGACTGTATGTTTGAAAAGTAGCATAGATTCTTGGCAAGTACCGGAAAGTAAACACTAATGTGGAAATTTTGTGCACATTTAAACCCCTACTAGTAGCACATGTGTTGCTGTTAGAGGGTTAAATCTAATAGTAACATAGGTTTAAACCCTAATGTTACTGCCGCCAACTTTACCAGCAGTCACCTTGCCGGCACATTATGGAAATGAACCTCAGAGTTCCAGAGTGTAAACTCTAATAGTTCCTGGAAAGTGTGTGCTTTCCTGGTACGTGTCAGTCGCTCCAACATAATCTGATTGTTCCACATTAGGTCTTCAGATTAACCTGAAATAGCCCAAAAATAAGGTTAAATAACCTGCACTTTGTACTCAAATATTTGGCAAGTGAGCATTTATTAGGAAATGTATCTTCTTTAGGCAAAATGGGACAAGAAAAGATGTAATTGACCAAAAGTCTAATACAGGACTACATCATTCTTGAAATTGCCCTGATATTGGGGCATGATCGCAGAACTATGAAATGTTTTGTTGCAAACAGACAAGTGTTGAGAAAACCAAAGACCCAAATTAACAGCCAAGGATTTGAGAAGAATCAAGGTAACATGAAGTCATTATCTTCAAGCTCTTTCATATTCCACTAGTACAAGATGTAGTATCTGGGAGAACAAGATGTTCATGATCACAGGCATGGCCAAGGTAAGGGAGGCTGAAACCTGACACATAAATTGAAGCATCTCACTGGGCCAGGAAATATGTGAACACAGATTTTTCAAAGGTTTTATAGACTGATGAAATGAGAGTGGCTCTTAATGGAGCAGATGGATGATCCCATGGGTGGATCAGTAACTGGCACAGAGCTCTACTCTGAGCTGGACGCCAACAAGGTGGAAGTGGGGTACTAGTACGTTACCAAATACAATAAACATCTGTTGTTGTTGTATCAACCTTCCAGACCTCTCAGGTCTGCATCCCCAGAACCAAACATGGAGAAACAACTTTCAGCTTCATGTGCCACAAATCTGAAACAAATTTACAGAAAACTGAAAAACAGCCGAAATACTGAGTCCCTTTCAATCAAGGCTAAAAATCCACCTATTTAGAATTGCAGAGTTAGAGTTGCACCTTAATAAGTGGAACATTGACCAACATATTTGATGTATATTGATGATTTTAATAATACTTGTTCACAATTGTTGACTATATGATGTGTTTATGATTTTTTTATGTTTTCATGATGTAAAGCACTTTGACTGAAATATGTTATACAAATAAACTTGATTGTTATGGGCTTGTGATTTGGATAGTAACGGCTCTGATTGACAGCTGTGATAGCCAATCAGAAGCAAGCGTCGCTAGTTTGGTTGAGAGATCATCGGTTTGCTAAGCTTCATAGCTTTAGAGGTGCGAAGCGGTTCAGACTTCCTGCGTCATAAAAAGCGTGAGTATTCTAAACGGTGAAGAAAAATTGAGAAATTGACGTAGAAGTCTATGGTTCATGTATCTTCTTAATACGATAATATTTATGGATTGATTATCATTGTTTATATGCTAATTAATTGCTAATATGTTGAGCTAATTTGTATTAGCTTGCTACAAGCTATATTCGTTTGTGCCGTTATTGCTTTAGTTAGTACTGATTCATAGTGGAATGAAATGTTTTATTTCTTATTTTCTATACAAGTTCTTCTCTAAACAACCACTAATCAATTAATTTTAATAAATGGGACTGAATTATCTACCGTGCTTTCATGACGACGACGCCTAGCGGCGAAAAGTATTAAAACAACATAATTGTCTCAAACCAGGGCTGGTGTTATTAAATATGGGCTGGTTGGACTTTTCAGATGAAAATACTCTCAAAATGAACTCCCAGGCTTAATACAAGATTTTAGAAAACACTTTCTTCAACTAATGGGGCAGAAAGAAGTCTGCATCTTCCAAAAATATGATCATTTTCATGCAGGGCAACCGCAATAGTTGCCCAATAATTGTGCACAATGCATATTCAGATATTCTTCTAATAGAAATACCTGAAAACCTTTTACTTTGTTGACATTTCAGATTAATCAACACTAACGTAGATTATGATTAAGAAAAATTATCACCTATAGGAGTTGCCTAATACACTGAAAAAAAACACAAAATCTATTTTTGTTTAGTTTCCAGTGAAAATATCTTTGTACACTTGAAGTAAGACTTACTTACAAGTACCTTTTCAGCAAAATATTGGATCCTGTTTAAATCATTCTTGAGTGTTGAAAAAAAACTTGCAGTGCCACTGCCAGATTATTTCACTTATCACATGAGAAAATTGTATTGTTATAATGAAATAATCTGGTAGTGGAATTGGAACTTTTGCATCAATATTAAGGAATTATTTACTTAAACCAAGCTCCTATATCTTGCTGAAATGCTACTTGTTAGTTTTGCCTTGTTTCAAAGGTACTAAGATGTTTGCAATAGAAACTAGACGAAAAATAAATTATAAGATTTTGTTTTTTTGCAGTGATTTTGCACACAGTGTCTACATTCTGCAGCTGCAGATATATTCTTACTAAATAAAAAAATTAACCTCTAATTTCTGGAAATCTGAAAGCGGTCAGAGTAAGTTGTGTGGTGAAGGTGTTGGAGCTTGAGCAGCTCTAGAGATCCAGGTTCTAATTTTAGCGCGATGGAAATAAGAGCAGCACCTGCTGCCTGCTGTCCTGTACTTAGTGGAACCGCTTCAGTTCTGCTGTAATCAATCTCAGGCTCAAATCCTCTCGGAGAGGCTCTGCCTGCACGCTGAGCCCCGTGTAGCCGTGTGAGAATGTCTGCTAAATTTCTACTTAAGCCATAATCTCTCTGCTTCTCCTAAGAAGCAACCAAGTTCACCCCTAACTGAATATTGTTTATGAGCTGAGGCTTGGTAACTCTTGAGAACTCTGTTTAAGTAGAATTATTTGAGGTCTGAAAAGCTTTTTGAGTAAATGTTTATCGCAAATCCCTGCTGTCAAAGTGACTCCTGTCATCGCAGAGACAAAAAGCGCAGCTGCAACATGAGACGCCCCCTATTTAAGGCTCTGGGACGGACATCGGGGACGTTTTCACTCCGGCAGCAAAAGAGGAAAGTGTAAGATTAGCTTTGTGTTAAAAGTGGGCCATGACCTCAATCCATCTACTTTAAAAGCAGTTAGTTAGATTAAATTAATGGTTTTATAATGGCATTATTAGTCTAAAGCCTTACCTGGCTTGGATGCTTGTGCTGCTTGTGTTTTTTTGTTTCTTTTATTGGCTGTGAGGGAAACAACAGTGTGATGTTAGAGCTCATTTCTCACTAAAATGGCAAGAAAAGTTTTAAAAATGCAGCTGTTTAAGCTAATGTGTGATTCATGCTTATATTGGTCCGTCTTAGCACAAGTGTATGCAATGCATGCAGCATGTTAGGCGCTTGTTTGCAAGTCCATCCTCCTGAGGATACATCTTAATGTCAGATATGCATCAAGCATTTGAAATTACGAGTCGTGCACAAGCTGTTCTCAAGCTCTATACGCCACGCAGGCCTGGTCGGTATGTCAGGACCTTTCACCTGAACCAGCAGCATACTCTTGTTTTGAGTGGATTACCTTCAGCTGACGGGGAAAAAACTGTTCTCTGCTTGTTAATCCGGGCTCAGAGAGCAACAGGGCCGCCTCATCCTGAAGTCAACTGGAGCCTCGGGGAGCGAGCAGCGGTGCCTGCAGACGCTCCAAAAATAAAGCTGTTGCCTTCAGTGTGTGTTGCAAGGGCAGATGGGGGTTTCCAGGCCACCTGAGATGGCGCAGGTGCAGCCCCTACAGGCGGGCCACGGCCACCTCCACCTGGGGGAAGGTGGCAGAGAGAAGAAGCTCCTGGACCGCCTGTTACTACAGCCGTAACTTAAATTAGGAAACTCTTTCAAACAGACTTTACCTGAATTACTACTTCACAATATAAAATATTCAGTTTATGGATCTGAATCTCTTAAAGATAAGAATTTTAATGTTTGATCGAACATTAAGGTGTTTGAAAATTATCAAACACTTTTTGCTCACAATTCTTCATTTGAAAGGCGCTTACACTGCAAACACTCAAAATCCTACCAAGTATTTTTGGACTAATTTTTTGTGCTAATATCTTAGTACACTTGAAATTAGACAAAACTAACTTAAGATGAATTTTCATCAAGAAAAGTGAAAAAAACATTTTTTTAAATGCCATCTTCACTGGCAGATTATTTGACTTATAACAACACGTTTATTTCATGTTATAAGTGAAATAATTTCCCAATGGAGCTGGAAGTTTCTCATAAACTTTAAGGAGTTACTGACTTAAAACAAGCTCCTATATATTGATAAAGGACGGACGGATGGATGCTGATTATTTCTAATTTTAAAAGGATTTACCTGTAAAATTATTTAGTTGATTAGCACAATAAAACCAAAGCATTTCATTATTTTTTATAAACAAATTGCATGTGATCATGTAAATTACAAGCTTTTATTGGTGAAAAAAATATATATTTAAATGATAACATTATTCTCCACTGCTTTCAGGAGCCAAAATGTTACTTATTAGTGATCACAAAAGAAATCTAAATATTTGTTTTCTGCTTCTTTTCCTTCCAACCTGTTGATGAATCTAATCTGTCATGATTCATTCAGCCACCAGGGGGCTCTGTGAATTCATCCAGATGGGATTCAAACCCTGAACCTTCTTCCTGAAAGACATCAGTAGACATCTTAGCTGTGTAATCACAAAGCTAATCATTGCTGTAATATCCACCACTTATAAAAAGACCCAGAGATTTAAAGAGGATCAATATTTATATGTAATATATTTGGTAGAAAACATTTTTCTGACATCCATGTGCCATCAGCTTTACTTGTTTTACATTTATAGGGTTTTAAGGTTCACACATCACTAAAGTAAAATTCATTTCTATGGCAGAAGTTGAAATCTTTATGAAAAATGATTAAATTCATTTAAAAAACTGTTAAAAATTGCTGACAGAGATAAAGGTGTAACAACATATCCAGTTTAAATGAGAGATCTTACCATGAAGTAGATGTTAGTGCTCCATTTGTTTCCTTGCATCTCTTGGACATTTTGCTTTGGCCTTGTAAATTATAGCAACAGTGAATGGAAGCAGCTGGAAGTCTCACTAACGACCTTCTGGTCTGACTCGATCTGAATGTTTTGTTTTATAGTTATATTAGATGAAATGTTGTTCTTTACTGACACCTAGTGGACATTACTCAAAACGTTTGACTTTATCAGTTGGTCAGAACTGAATGTCACACGTCATTATCTGTGTTTCCATTATGATTGTGCACAAAACTTTGAATATATTATACTAATGTCAAGAAAACACAAATTTGCATTTGCGGTGTTTCCATTAAATAAGAAATTAAAATAAAATCCCATGTTAAAGGTTCATCGTCAACAAACAAGCCGCGTCATCATCCTCCAACCGCTTCCTGTCGTCTTTGTGCTTCCCGCCAGCAGCAACATCCAGCTGTTGGTCGTGTGATGCGGTAAAAGTGTTTCCAGTTTCGCTAACCTTTTTATCAACCAAACTTTACTTTTTGGGTTTGTTTTATTGACGTGTTTCTATTAACCAAATTTATTTTCAAAATGCCAAATTGTGTAATTACATGGTGAATGGAAATGCAGCTGTAGATTAAAGGATTCCTTAATCTTGGCTTGCACCAATTGCACTGGTTGCAGTTTCTGTTCAATAGCCGATTTTTGATCTTTAAAAAGCCTGACCTGCCGATTCCGATTTCAGTCAAAACCAATCGTTTGTCTGAAATGTTGTTCAATAAGCAAGAAAGTTGTTGAGTTGGAAACTTTGGGAGAACTATTGTTAACTGTAAACGTGCAGAATGACCTGGAGGGCCGGTCTATCGGTCAAACCTCTGATCTGACTGCAGGTCAGAGGACTGTGGCTGATTTTAGACCTTTGCTGAGGTGGATAAGATGAGGGAATAAGATCGGCTTCACATAAGATGAGCTTCCATCGTCCGATCACCGATCTCCTAAAATTAAGGAAATCAGCAACGATAAATCGATGCACCCTCACCTTGGACATGCGGGAAAAATTGTTTTTGATGAAGGAATAATGTTATAACATAATGTAAAGCTGAAAAAAGTTTAACACAACACTGCTCCTTTGAAAACAGCTGCTTAACCCACTTATTCTCATCGCAGCAGAGGCAATTGCTTCAAAAGTCACCGTCAAAGACACTGCAGGGCGTTTGAAGCATCAGCCTACCTGATGACACACACACAGCGGAGGTCAAGGTCAAACCAGCTAGACAATGGTGAGTGTGAAGTTTAAACCCCTCACCTCTATTATAATCAGTCTTAATTCTGTTGTATCCGTTGTTTAAAACAGTGAGCATTGAATGTCTGTTGCTGTTTCTTTGGGATTTTGCTTCAGGACGAGCAGCGATTTGATCAGAAAGAAGCAACAGCCTGTTCTCATATAAAGAAAAACTGTTTTTCAGCTCAATCAGGGGACAATTTCTAGTTTCAGTCTCTCTTCTTGTTAGAAAGATTCTACACTGCAAAAATAAAAATTGTATTTTAGTGTAAATATATTATTACACTTGAAATAAGACAAAACTAACTGGTAAGTTACTTTGAGCAAAATATAGGAGCTTGTTTTAATTCAACGATTCCTTAATATTAATGAAAAAGGTCAACATGGTTTCACTTGCCATAAGTGTAATAATCAGTGAAACTGGTGCTTTATTATTAATATTAATTAACTCTAAGTAAGCTCCTAAATCTTCCTAAAATGTTTTTGCGGTTTTACATACTGAAGTGAATTTTTTAAAGCCTTTCATCCATGGTTTTTTTTTTTTTAGGACAAATTGATTTTCCAACTGAAAATTGTTTGTGAACCTTTTCTTTGGAGGAAACGATCCAATCAGATCCTGTTCTGTGCATCCATGTAAGTTAATTTAGTCTTATGTCACTGTTTGTGGTAATATATCCAGAAACTGGACCAAAGCATCTCGGTGAGATGTTGTGTTTTCTGGTAATGATGAGGCCTGGATCTGAAATGTTTGCCTTCACTCAGGTTTGCTTTGTCTGCTATCAAAAATGATCTGATGACCTGAGACTTTGTGACAAAGAGCAGAAGACATCCAGTTTCTGGTTAGTTTTTCTTGTTCCTTTGTTCTATTCTTGCTGCAGCGTTCTGCGTGACGGATGGAGCTCCTCGTCGATGAAACGGTCAACAGCCACACAGACTTTCCTTCCATTGTCTGCATGCCAAGCCGATGTGTAAGCCCCTCTCTCAGCCTTCTGTCAATGTAAATTTAGCAACAGAAGCTTCTCAGCTGCTCCTTTCCAAAACCTGAGCCCTCCTCTTCCATCCACAGTATTCCACCCATCTCCTTCTCCAGGGTCATGGATGCACTTCCCCCAGCCTCTCCACCTTCATCCACACACACACACACGCACGCCGCTCTCATCCCGCAGCCAATAAGGGCCTGATGATCTCAAGTATCACTATAGCAGCAGGACTTATTCTCTGAGCGGAGCCTGCGGATTCTGACAGACCTTCATCTTCATCGCTGAGGGAGCTGCTCTTCCTCTTTTGGGTAAGAATTCACTTTTCATGCACCTGAAAAACTGTTTTCCTATTATTTGTTTCTCATGTGAAAAAACTGTGTTTTTCCACCAAAAAATAATGAAGATATGAAAAGAGTTTAGCAGTTCACTAAACGCAGAAATAAATCAGATTTTAAGGGAAAGTGGATCCATTGGTCAGGAAATCGACTGGTATTTTTATGCAGACATTGGAAATCTTTTGAAGTGGAGCGCCGGATTGCTGCTGGATGTATATTAAGACTTGTGAATTGTCCGCTATGACAATGCTGCTCACAATGTTCCGGTCAAGACAGTTGACATGAGCGCTTTATTTATCTGAGCTCTTTTCTCTTTGATACTAAAGCTCTGCAATAAATCCCATTAGAAAACACCAGATCATCTCAAATTAAATCCTCCATTTTAAACAATCCTACATCGTTGAATTATATCATAAGTAATGTGTTGTGTCACAATTTAAAATTTAATAAACTCTCTTCAAAATGCACAAAAAGTTGTTGGAAACTTGACTATTGTCTCTTTTACACTGCAAAAAACACAAACTCTTAAGTATTTTTCTCTGTTTCTGGTGTAAATTTCTTAAAACACTTGTAACTAATTTACAAGTCATTTTTCAATAAGATATAAAAGCTTGTTTTTGGTCAAAGTGCTCGTTCACTTTTTCACTTCTAACCTGGGAAAACGGTTAAAGTGGAATAATCTGCCAGTATAACTGGCAGGTTTTTCATCAACATTGAGGATTTTCTTACTTAAAATAAACTCCTATATCTTGTTAAAAAGTCACTTTTAAGTTAGTTTTGTCTAATTTCAAGTGTACTGAGATATTTGCACCAGAAACTGGACTAGAGATACTCGGTAGTATTTTGCGTTTTTGCACTTCTTGGCCCGTTTGTCAGAGTTTGAACTGATTCCCACCTTGTTGTTTAGCTGAAAACACGGTTCACGCCTGGAAGACATGAGGTTCTGAGATGTGTAAAAGATTCTTGTCTCCATCACCTACTTCTCTCTTTGACAAGGCGTCTAAGAAGCTCAGTCAGTTTCAACACCAAGTTTCAGTTTCAGAAAGTCTTAAGTTTTCAGAAAAAAAAAAACGGAGCGCTCACTAAATATACAGCATGCTGAAATGTCGGTATGTGCAGCGCGGCCGCTGTGCACACAGAGGCGAGAAGGCTGTCAGCTGCAGGTGGATCAAAGCCCTCGCTGGGCTCTGATTGGCTGGGTGGGAGCAGAAGATCCTCCCGCTGGACCAAGCAGAAGGATTAAACGGCTATTTGAACACTGTTCCTCAGCTGATGGGCAGAAATGTGATCCAGAACTAATCCACAGAGTCCTCTGCAGCTGTGCCCACCGCTGAGTGCGAGGAGTCATCCAAAGGCAATTTATATATAACAGATATGATATGGAATATACAGAGAGGTGATTTACCTAAACAGAGATGGTTGCTGATCTGCAGAGAGACAAATGAATGAGTTTTACTTCATTCTGAAGCCTCACACTGAAAAACACAAAGTATTCATCAATATTAAGGAACCACTGACTTAAATTAAGCTCCTATATCTTGCTGAAAAGTTACCTGTAAGTTATTTTGTCTCATTTCAAGTTCACTAACATATTTGAAACTAAACTAAAATACTTGGTAAGATTTGTAGTTTTTCCAGTGTACCGGCATTAATATTTTGTTTTTTAAGCACATTTCAGTGATCTGTGCTTCTTTTTTAAACTGTTTAGAAATAGAAAGTATAAATGTCACTCATTTTGCTTTTATACCAGGAAAGTTTAATTTAACTTGTAAAAAGTAGAAGCACCTTTAAAATTTGTTTTCGTTTTATGTTTTTAAAGGTATTTTGTGCATCATTTTACAATCTCAGCCATGTTTCATCTCAAATGAAACATGGCTGCTTCTAGAACTTTTTCTTCAATATTAATGAATTATTGAGTTAAAACAAGCTCTGACATTGTGCTGAAAAGTTGCTTGTTGGTTAGTTTTGTCTTATTGTTAGTCTACTAAGATATTTGCACTGAAAACAGGACAAAAATACTTGGTAATATTTTGTATTTTTGCAGTCACTATAGTGACTATTTTAAAGATTCTCATCCTCAATTTTTGATGTGGAGAAAAACAGATTTTCCAACTGAAAATCAAAATATAACCTTTTTTTTTTTGGAGAAATTTGAGAAAATTATCCAATCAAATGCACAGTTTGTCTTTCGTTCATTTTAAATTGTTTCTTTATGTTTGTCTGGATTTACTGTGCATGTAAATAGAAAAACCGAGCAGCTGCAGCCAGAGGCTTCTTCATCGTGTCTAATTAACCTTCATATTGTAGGTTAATAGACGATCCGAAATGCTGAAGTGTAAGAAAACTGGACCGATCTTGTGTCAAGAAACAGGAAAAAAAGTCTGTTTTCCTGTTTCTCATTTGGATACATGAGAATCCAAACCAGTTCAAAAATGTCAACATTTTGTTGCAGTGTTGAGGGATAATGACCCAAAACACATTTCCAAGTCAAATGTATCAGTAGTTCATGCCGCTTTATTCTTCCTTTGCAAACTCAATCATTACACCTAAATCCTTTAGAAAAGCTGCTTGGTGAGCTGGAAAAATATGTTTCAAATTGTTCTGCTGCAGTAAAATGTAGTTTCAGAAATGAAACTGCAGTGCAGCACATGGAAAACCTTCAGTTTCTCACACAACAACAGTGCTGATGATCTGCCAGGCGGTTTGACTCAGAACCAGAATTAAACATGTGAATACAAACTTGCAAAGGCGATGATAATACTGGGTACACAGCTGAGTAAACAGTCCTGAACAAGCCGTGAAAATATTTCAGGACACGTCCTGCTGCTGCAGCTTTCTGGTCCCATCAGCCGCTCCAAACAGGCCGCAAGCATCTGTACTGTGGAGGTAATAATTTAGGATATTCTTTTTTCCATGAGAGCAAAGAGTTACTGACAGGAAACAGAGCGAACTCACACAAAGGTTCATGCATTTATGTCATATTTAAACGTGTCCGTTGATGGCAAAGTGGAACTGAAGTGAAATCCCTTTAATGAAGCTCATTCTGGATTAATGCAGCATGAAATGCTTTATAAAGTAAAAAAACTACATTCATTGCCAAAACTACAATGTCCTACTATAGGAGTAAATTCCTCTAAAATATTGAGATTAATTGCAGAAATTTTCTTTTAAAAAATGAAGAACTTTCTGAATTTCAAAAGTCGAATATTTGCTGGAAATAATCTGAAATTTTGAGAGAAATTTCAGAACTTTTCTTCTCTTTTTAAAAATTGGAAATTATTTCAAAAGTTGAAAATTTTAAATTTTTCTGAATTTTTTTCTCCTTTTTTTTTTCAAAAAATTTGAACTTTTCAAACTCAGAGATTTCTGAGTATTTCTGAAGTTTTTGGTGGACATTTACTCCTTTTTTCTGTCTACAGTGGCTCTAATACGCCAAAACAAAAAATAGCTTCTTTTCATCCATCCATCCATCCATTGTCTATACTCCCTTGTCCCTTAGTGGGTCGGGAGGGTTGCTGGTTCCCATCCCCAGCTAACGTTCCGGGCGAGCGGCGGGGTCACCCTGGACAGGTCGCCAGTCTGTAGCTTCTTTTCAATAAAACCTTATTATTGGAATTGAAGAGTTATTGGATATTCATTAAGTCTGTGGTTTGTATGAACCCAAAGCAGAAAGACGTTAGGACTTTGAGATATTTATGAATGTTCTGTTGCTCATGTTCAGTAATATGAATGGCAGCATCGTTAAACTCTCACCAGCAGCATCAGTGGTTATATTTATTCTGTGACCTGTTAACTTTTGTTTTTTTGTATTTGTCTTCAGGTTTGAAGTTTGTTGTCACCATGTCTGACACTGAAGAAGTGTGAGTGAATTTCATCACACTCATATCTTATTCAGTTTTAATAGAAAATATAGAAAATTAAGTTGAAATTTGCTGGGACTAATTTTCTTTCTCTCTCTGTTCCAGGTATGAGGGTAAGTGAGATATCCACCTAGATAATTTTTCTATATTATTTTTCCACAGAAAGTTTTCAACTAATTTTTGTTTCCTTTAATTCTTTACACAGTTTCTGTTCTCAAGGGCGTGACACAATTTTTCCTCTTATTTTATTACATAAAATGTCAACATCGTTAATTGAGAGCTCGAATAAACTTGAATGTCATTGTTTGTTCACTTATGTTTGTTTTTCTATTCCCACATTTTTTTATTTTCATCTTAATTTTTGCAAAACTGAAGAGGAGGAAGGTAAAGATGACCAAACTAACTTCACATTCATTACTCTTTTTTACATTCACACTAATAAGTAAATTTCCTTTCACCTTTAACTTGAAGTCTTTGACACCTGTGATGTTGGCCTATACTGCGCCTGTCATCTTCTAATTTCAGGGTTTTTTAGTTAAATTTGCAGCATCTTTAGCGCTTTTGCTTTACAATTCATTAAATTTTCTGGCTGTCATCAAGAACTTCCAAGTTAAAGGTGAACTTTGTCTGCTGAGTGATGTTTTGACACATGTTTAAGAAAAGATTAGACCTTTTTATTTTCTTAACATGTGAAATCTTCACAATGCCATCTCTTATTGTCAGTACTGCTGTCATTGACCTGATTCACACAACGGTCATATTTTAACTGGTGGATGTGGAAAACTACTTGGGAGGAACTGGAGACGTTATGCTGAGAATAATAATAATAACTTTACTGGACGTTTCAACATTTCCTCTATTTAGAGTCCAGAAAGTATGTATTAGTTATCAGAGGTGGGCACTGTGTTCAAGTAAAGCACTAAAGTAGCACTACAACATGTTTTTACTCAAGTAGAAGTAAAACGTATCCGTCCAAGAAATTACTCAAGAGTAAAAAAGTATTTGGTAAAAAGTTACTCAAGTGCTGAGTAACTGATCAAATTATAAATCGTTTAATATTTTAAAATTACATAATCAAATGGATCAAATTGTAAAGTTAAGAGAAAATTTTGGTATTTTAAAAACAAAAAGTGCAATATTTCATAAAAGTAACAAAATCAGGCAAAATAATTTCTTCCAAATCTTTCAATAAAAAACTTATGAAGCTTTTTAACAGAAACTGCAGATGCAGAATCTTTGTTTTTCATTAAGTGGGTAGAAAATTCAGACATTTTACTCAGGCAGAAATACTTCATAATAAAAGTACAGCACAGTAAGAATACTCCTAAGAGTACATTTTTTTCAAAAAAAGTTACTCGGGTAAATGTAACAGGTTACTACCCAACTCTGAGTATGAGTTGCTTTTTCCTATCAGTGATATTGTTTAAGCTTAAGAAATACTTCTTCACATTTATGTTCATTTTTTAGACTTTTTTTGATTAATTGCCTCTTTATAACTTATTCTTTTTGCATTTTAACAAGTCAGACTGAAAATGTAATCTAAGTAAGGGATGAATCTGAACTCTGTTGATATAAGATGTATTTATTCCCTGCTATTTTAAAAAGTAAAAGTAACTAAGTAAATGTAAGTAGTTACCACCCACTCAGTTTCTGAGTACTTTTGGACCCGACTCCCTGTTCCTCCAGTGGTCGTCCGCCTCAACAGTCCAATATGGCTTCTGGGTGAAAGGTCACTGGAGTTTCTGCCTCCATCATCTGTTTTTCTCTCCATTCTCCAGCAGCGTCCTCCGCTCACCCATCCATCCATCTTTTCTGTAAAGTTCGGTTTCACATTTGGTTTCTAATGGCTCTGTCATGTCTATGGTCTTCTATTAACGGCCTTCTCCGGCACGCCAACTCTGCGGTTTGGTGCATGCTGCGTAGCCCAGGAGGAGGTAGTAGAAGTAGAAGTAGCCCCTGAGGCGGAGGCCCAGGTAGAGGCAGAGCCAGAAGTAGAGCCTGAACCAGAACCAGAACCAGAACCAGAGCCTCAGGAGGTGCAGCAAGTGGCTCGGGAGGAGGAAGGTACGTCTGTGAAACTGCTGCAGGACAGCAGGACTGTGCCTGACAGGGTAGACCTGAGGGGGCAAAATGAGTCAAACCTGATGGGAGAAAGTTTAAAAATGATCCATATTTTAAAGTTAATTTGCAAAAACAGAAGAATCTGTGTTTATGCTTTTATTAGTTACTTTAATGTTTTATGTGAGAATGATTTTCAACAGAAGCCAAGAGCATCCAGACCCTTTAAAATGTAATATTTTTCAGTTATTTTATGGTAGCAGGACTGCTATCTCAGGATAATGAAAGTTATTATTTTGTGGTAGAGAGATTGTTGCCTGGAGAACAAAAGGCTTATTTAATAAAACTTCCTTAGGTCTATGGGTGAAACAAAACATCTTCATTACATTTTGTAGATAATTAGACTTTAGTCGCTCAGTTTCAGGATGAGCTGCTTTAGAGCCTCCTGTCACTTTAAATTCAAATAAGCTGCTGATGGCCACGCCCAGCTGGCCAGTCATGCATGGTTGCTAGGTAACGGGCTGGGCTCCCCTGGCGTTGCTAGGTAACGGGCAGTGCCTGCTTACATTCCGCAGGTTTTTGAAACAACACTAAAAAACATGAACTTATTGCCAAAAAGCTGTTTTAGAAGCAGTTGAGACACAAATGGAGTACAAATATGTACAAAATGTGAATTTTACATAGGAAGTTCCCTTTAAAAGCTCATAAAGCAGAGATGTTTTTAACTATTTTCATTACAATTCAATAATACCCTAAATTTGACATTTTCACTGATACCTGGCTGATCAAAACAGATCAAATTAAAACCTTAAAATGGAAAATGTAATGTGTGTATTCATCCAGGTTTTACTTTTTTTTAAAATGAGGACTTAAAATATCCAGTTTTTCACTTTTACTTAAATGCAGACTTGGGAACATGCATTTAATAAACTTAGCAAAACAAGGCCAACGTGAGACGTATCCTGTTCTTGTCAAAAAAAAAAAAAGTATCAATATGAGAAATTTAGGATATGTCATTATAATAATTTTTAAAAATGCTAAAAGGTGACTTTAATGTTATCAGGAAAAGTATTTGTTATCCTGAAATATGATTATGTCCTGTAATTTCTCGAAAATGGCTGCTCTTGGCTGAGATTATTTTCAGCTATTTAAAGAGATCATTTTAAGAGAAGGATGCACCGTATTAATGAGGCCTGCAAAACTGCTTTTTTTAACTTAACTGGCTTTTTAATGATAATCTAAATATTTGAATAGTTTTGCAGCTCATTAATCGGTTCCTTTTTAACGTGTGTTTAGCTTCCTCTTTATGACTGCTTTCTTTGAACACAATGATTTGGCAGAGCTTTCAAAGAAAATGTGAAGTAAAACACAAATGTTTCATATTTTGGTACATTTTGGGTAAAACTGCCAATGCTTCTCAGAATATATTCAGACAATGTTATTTCACATTATTAGGTCTATTCCTTCACTATATTAGAGTCGACTGCAAACATTTGTCTTATAAAACACCACAACTGTCACATCATCTCCATCCACAAGCTGTTACAAACCGTTTTGTCCTGTTTGCAGCGTTATTGTTCTCTGTCATTTGTGTTTTAGATATGAGCTGTGCTTATTTGTTACAAGGGAGGCGTAATCAGGCGGTTGCCTTTACATGACTCAGTCGCCCCGTGTCATCCTCGGCCTTCTATCCACTGGAATGAATCATTTTGTTCTCATTGACCATCATCATTAGTTGCATTTTGAAAAACTCACATGTCGTTTTTTTCAAGGCCAAACCAGAAGGGATGATGGGTATTTTTATGGTCATGTAAAGCCAATTCTTCACCCCCCTTTAGTCCATGTTTAGCTTTTATTTTTGTTGTTTTTCTGTGTGCAACTGAAGACTGAAATTTGCCATTTGTGACAAAACATTTACATTGGGGTGCTGGGATGTCCGGCTGATTTCAGCTGATTAAATTCAAGCTAATTTCTGTGTATCTCATGGAGTCACAGCAGGAGTCCCAGGCCTCGCCTGTCCAACTAACGCTTCATTGCCTCAGCAGCTACAATTTAAAACTAATTCTGAGAAGAAAATTCTAGAAAAAAGCCAGAATTCTACAGAAAAAAGTCAGAATTTTGAGGGGATGCACAATAATTATATCTAAAAAAAAAATTAAGGAAAAATAAAAAAATAATCAAAACTGAGAAAAAAGTTTGAATTCCTATAAAAGTACTTGGAATCCTTAACAAAAATGGAGAATTTAAAAAAAGTAAGAATTCTAGAAAAAATTTAACCAAAAACCATTTAACAAAAAATAAAACTGAGAAAAAGTCAAAATTCTCAGGGAAAAAATTCAAAATTTTCAATGAAATTTAGAATTTCGAGATTAAAATCAGAATGATTTTCTTTCAGCGCTCCTCATCCTTTTCCAAAGTCAGACTGTGTTTTGGCATTGTAGTTATTTTAATGAGTCACTTATGTATTTCTGTATTTATTCCTAATTTTGACAGGTTTGGTCCTCCATAAAACAGCAGCTCATCGTTGTATAAAGTCTTAATTAACAGAAAGTGTGTATTATTGGGCAGACAAATAAAACCCCTGGCAGCCTTCAGGTATGGCGTTGCCTGCAGCAGCAGGATTGATGCATGACCCGTTATGGGACTTCTGCAGCGTCTCCTTAGCAACGCCCCAATCCAGTAAATGTGCTTTTTGAGCTCCAAGCTTTCTGAACATGTACCGGCTGCTCAGGCGGATCACTAATGGTCTCTGTTCTGCTCTTGCTTTGGACGCTTGCTGCATGCAGAGGCCTATGAAGAGGAAGGTATGTGGACCTGCATTCTTCTCTGTTCTTCTGATTCGACCTTTTATGCCTCCCTGTTGAACAAGGGACTCTTCTGAGCCCTAATTATAAATAATGAATCAGTCCTGGGTTCAGGAGGTAGAGGAGCAGGCCGGAGGATTCATAAACGGCGAGTCGGCTCATCTCTGCTTCTTCTCTTTTTTGCATGAATGCGTCCTGCCAGGGGAAGATGGAGATCAAGATGGTAGTTTGTATTTCATGCTGAGTCATTGTTGCTTGGCTTGCGATTTCCTCCCCTCTGTTGTCCGTTTCTCTACATGTTGTCGTAGTCTGAGGGTCACTTAAAACGAAACAAAGTCTAATCAAAGCCTCCCAGTCCTGAAAGCCATTAACAGTAGCTACAATATCCAGCCCCTCCTGTTGTGTAAAGTGTGACTGTATGCTTGGAAACTTTAACTATTAAATAGTTAAATGTGATGATTTATATGACAGCATACTGATCCTGATTAGCATTTAGCAATAAAATTGGTTTGATTTACATACTAATTCACAGTAAATTAACCCAGATAAGTGGAGCAGTTGGGAGTAACTTTACTGTGATTATACGTCGGAAACAGTGCTGTGAAAAAGTTTCTGCCTTCTTACAGATTTTGCTGCTTTTTTATGTTGATCACTTTTACGTTTCAGATTATTTAACACATTTTGACACATAAGCAGAGCAAAATGCAGCTTTTAAATGAAGATTTAATTTATTAAGGGGATAAAATCTATGTAAACCATTTAATTCATAATGGAGATTTATTTATATAAGGGAATAATTTTTAAAAGCAACATGAGTTGTTTAACAATAATGCAATCATGCAACTTTTCTTAATATTTGAATAGAGTTTTATAAATATAAGTTAAAAACATGTATTAAAGTGAGCTGCATTAAATAAATAAAATAAATGATCATTTTTTATTTTATTTCCCTTTATATTTCTGTTCTCTTACAACAAAGTAACTGGATTTAAAGGTGATTTATTTATTGTACAGTTCCAGCGCTAACCAGGCCTGGTTTGCTGCTGGCATTTTTCTTAACTTTTAAAATAAATCCTGTTAATGATGGTTATTTTCTGATTTAATCAGTTAAGTTGTCGAGTGTAGCACAGCAGCAGGCGGATCTTTTATAAATGGGGATGATTGTTTTTTCCCTGCACTAGGTAAGTTTGGATAGGAATACATTAAATCATAACTGAAAAATGCATTTTTTATTCTCTGAGGTTATTATTGTCTGATATTAAAATCTGTTTTACTGTCTGAAACGTGTAAAGTGTGAAAAAAAACGCAGAAACTGAGGAAATCTGCAAGAAGGCGAATATTCTTCCTCAGCACGGTTTGGTTATTGAAAGAATGCACAGTAATACTGCTGCAGTTATATAAATATGCATTCATAGGATTACAGTTGATTAGCTTGGTGTCGCCTTAGCTAATCAGCGTTAGCATTAGCTTAGCCATGCTATGCTTGGCTTAGCTTAGCAACTGTAAAAAGTTAGTTTGGTTAAAAATAAACGTGAAAATTCCAAGATATAGAAACAAACTCATAAGCAGGAAGTTGTGAGTCATATGTATTTATATCTATGCAGTGAAAGGGAACTTGTAAACTTAGCAGCTAAAAAACATATAAACTGTTATCTCCTGGACCTCAGCCAGTATTGCTGTGTGTTTATGTAACTTCAAACGGAGGCTTAATGCACATTAATTAGGTCGAGGTTGATGGGAAGAATTGCTCAAATTAAAACTCACTCTCACATTTCAACCAGAGGTGAAGCATCCCTGAATCCAACGCATATTTGATTCTAACTTATCAATATTTTCTCTTTTTCATTCCTGTTTTTATTCTGATCAGAGGAAAAGCCAAAGTTCAAGTGAGTATATAAATACAGTCTTATTAATCAGTGCTTTCAAAATTGATTTTATTTATTACGTTTTTATCATTTCCCTGAACAGACCCAGTGCTCCAAAGATCCCTGATGGAGAGAAAGTGGACTTTGATGTAAGTCGTCACATTTTAGTAGATACATAAATCACAATTTATGAATCATGTATTTATAATTAAACATATAATTATGAATAAATATTTGTACATTTATAGGATTTTTTTAAATTTAAGATTAAAAAAGTGTATTGAAGTGAGCTGCACTGAATAAATAACAAAATAAATCCTCTTTTTATTTTTTATTTTATTTACCTACATATTTCTGTTTGGGTCTGTTTTTATTATATTAGTTGTTCTTGATATTTCCTCATTCATATTCTTTGTTTTTAAGACTTCATCAGGCATTGTCTGTTATCACTAATATTACAAATATAAACAATTAAATCTCAGACGAGACCTTGCTGCTGGCCTGTTCGGGTCATTGGGGGGAAAAAAAGGTGTAAATTTCCACCAGAAAAACACAGAAATTTTGATTTTATTTTCAGAAATTTTGTAGGAAAAAAACTAGAACATTTCTGTTAAAAAAAACTGAAAATTTGCTAGAAGAAAATTTAAAATCTGACATTTCGGGGTTAATCTCAGAAACTTTCAAGAAAAAAAGTAGCAAGTTTCTTAGTTTCAGGAGTTAAAGATTTTTGACTTTTTAAAACTTTTTTCAAAAAATACTAGGAAAAAAAACTCAACAAAAGTCAACAATTTGCATGATAAAAACAGAAATTTAGGAAATTTCATGAGTTTCAAAAGTTGACAAGTTTGGACTTTTTAAATTCAGAAATTTTCTAGTTTTTCTAGAAAACTTCTGAGATTTTGGGCAGAAATTTACTACAAATTTTTTGTCTGTTTACAACGGCCATCGTACCCTGTTGCACAGGAATCAGTTTCTCAAAAATCTTCATAGTTATACAAAGATTACTTCACTGTTTGGTGACCATTTTGGGTTTTGTTGACTTTTTTCAGTGGATTTTTTTGGAAAATGACACCCAGGCTCTCGTTGTTCAGCAGCAGGTTATTAAAGTGGATCTGTTGTGTTTTTATCACAGGACATTCAGAAGAAACGTCAGAACAAAGACCTGGTGGAGCTTCAGTCTCTGATCGACGCTCACTTTGAGTGCAGGAAGAAGGAGGAGGAGGAACTGATCGCTCTCAAAGAAAGAATCGTGAGTTTCCCACCAATAAGTGCTCATCGCATTCAGCTCCTGACTCAGAGGCAGGAAGTGAATCTGCTGCGCTTGTTGCAGGAAAAGCGGCGCGCGGAGCGAGCCGAGCAGCAGAGGATTCGCGCTGAGAAAGACAAAGAGCGACAGGCGCGGCGTGAGGTAAAGCCAACCTGAAATGTTTCATTTCATCAACGGAAACAGGCAAAGATACTAAACTAATTCCTTCCCAGCTGTGGGAAGGAATTATTACATTTACTTGACTCATTTACTTGAGTGACTTTTTTGTAAACAGTAAAAGAGTTCATCATTTACATAATCATAATCTTATTATGAAGTATTTCTACTCTTAGTTGAGTAAAATGTCTGGATTTTCTACCCACTGAATGAAAAACAAACCAAACATCCAGCAGACAGACACGCACCTGCAGTTTCCATTAAAGTTTAATAAGTTTTTTTTACTGAAAGAAACTAATTTGGAAAAACGTATTCTGCCTGATTTCGTTATTTTTGTTACTTTTTGTCATTTTGGTCCTTAAAAGTTGGTCCAAAATTTCCACTTAATTTTATAATTTGATCCGTCTGATGATGTCATTTTTAAATATTTAGTAATTGATCATTTGATCAGTTGCTCGTACGTGAGTAGACTTTTTACCAAATACTTTTCCACTCTTCAGTAATTACTTTTTACTTTTACTTGATAAAAATATGTTGAAGTATTTTACTTGAGTACTCTGCCCAGCACTGGGAGTGTCAGCGTTCCACTGACCTCTGCTGGTCTGGAGGTGTTTCAGCATGTGGCTTTAATGTTTCCACAGGCTGAGAGGATGAGGAAGGAGGAGGCAGACGCGCAGAGGAAGGCCGACGATGACGCCAAAAAAAAGATAGCTCTCACCAACATGGGGTCCGGCTTCAGCAGCCACCTGCAGAGAGTCTGTCACCTGTTTCATTATTTCTTTACTTCCTTTCATTGAACAGTTTACATTTACTCTCAGTAAAAACAAATTTAACTCTAAGTGTTTTTATTTCTCACCAGATTGATGCAAAGAGAGGCAAGAAGCAGACCGAAAGAGAAAAGAAGAAGAAGGTTTTGGCAGAGAGGATCAAACCGCTGAACATCGACAGCCTGACAGACGCCCAGCTCAGGTAAAAACATTTGAGTTTTACTGCAAATGTTTTACTGCAAATGTTTTACTGCAAAACCACCAGATATTAGAAGTAGTTTTAGTTTCCAGTACAAATATCTTGTACACTTGAATTAAGACAAAACTAAGTAACTTTAAGCACAAAATACGAGCTTAGTCAATAATTCCTTACTATTGATTAAAAAGTTCAGGTTTTGCTGGCAGATTATTTCACTTATAACAAGATATTATTCCTATAGTGGAAGTGAAATAATCTGCCAGCGGATCTAGTAACTTTACATAAACTCAGATTTTATTTCTATTGTGATTTTCAAGCTCAGTGAAACCTCACAGTGCTTCAACATGTAAATAAGTTACAAAATAAAAAAGTGCAACAAAATAGATACAATAAAAAGAAAGGTGACATATATAAGTTAAACATTAATAAAACAGTGCAACCAGATTAAAATCAAATATGCTGGTAGATTATAAATCAGAGTAAAATTGGTTGTTTCAGAAGAACTTTGATTAAAAACTTGACTGCATTAAGGGGATAAAATAAAGTAATAAAATTATGATAATAAAGTCATAATATAACAAGAATAATGTCATAACATTACATCTTTATTCTCGTAATATTCTGACTGTATTTCTGAAATATTATTACAACTTTATTCTCATATTTTTTAATTTTCCCCAGGATAGCCCTAATATATATGTTTATATGTTGTATATAATAACATATAAAGAGTTGCAGAATTTGACTCAACCCAAATTCTTGCAAGAAGATCCAAAATTAAAAAGAAAAGATCAACACTTTAAGCTGCTTTGTTGTTGAAAATGTGCTACATATAAAATTACCTTACTGTTAGTAATTAGAAAAATACCGCAGATTCCTTATGCCAAGACAAAAACAGGTTGAAATGATGAGCTGAATGATCCCAGACAGTGAAAATGGTTCCTGCTGTGTTTGTCAGGGAAAAGGCCAGCGAGCTTTGGGACTGGCTGACCAACCTGGAGGCAATAAAATACGACCACTGTGAGATGCTCAAGAGACAGAGATATGAGGTGAGCGACGCGAAAACACCAAACGCTCATGCTGCAAAAAAATATACTAACCAGTATTCAGCTTAAAAATAAAAAGGTTTTCTCTTCTTTTATATAAATATATATTTGTGTGCAGCAATGCAGGTTGAAATACTGAAACATACACAGTATTTCTCTCTTTTTAACTCAGAGTTGTTGCTTTTTAGGTGATCTCTCTCAGAAACCGCATCGACGAGCTGCAGAAACAGTAAGCAACAAAGACAAACAATACAAACACAAAACAGCTTAAAATTCATGCAAAATGGCTTCGCTGGATTCCTGCAGTCTGGAAAGTAATTTAAATAATTTTCCTTGTTTGAATAAGGATGCAAAATAATTAAAATATGGAAAAATCATCCATTAAACCCCTGGAACTGACAGATATCCTGACCTCTCTGGATCTCTGAGAACTTCAGCTTTGTTGAATTATGTGGCAACATTAGAAACAAACCTGGAAACTAATGTTGTTATAATTTTGGTTTGTTTAGTTTTAGCCGTAATAAGATAAAACAAAGGTGTTTACACTTGTACACTGCAAAAGCACAAACTCTTACCAGTTATTATTTCTAGTTTCTAGTTCAAATATCTAAATACTCTTGAAATAATACAAAAACTTTCCAGCAAGATATATGGTGAGTTTTCAGTAAAAAAATTATTCAGTATAGATTACATTTACGTTCCTTGGTTTACCTTCAGTTTTCTGGTCACTTTGTGTTGATTTTCTTTGCATCAGCGCCCCCTGTTGTTCGCTTTTAATATAGCTGTTCCTCAAAACATTTTGTCACCTGAAGCTCATCAGTTTGGGAGTTTCATCTCCCTCCAGGGATTTTATATAAAACATTTGTGTTTTATTTCTGAACTCGTGTTGCTCTTTGCGCCCTGCAGCAGCAAGAAGGGAGCCGCCTCACGCCGCAGGAAGTGAGCAGCTTCGGGGAAAAGGTCAGCCAAGGTCGCGACATCAGCACGGACTCTGGCGACAACTGGATGTCTTAGTTCCTGTTTCTGCTTAAGTGCAATGGCTTCAGAATAAATGTAGCTCCAATAAAAAAGGTGTTTTAAAAGAAAATGATATTTTTGTTTAAGAAAAACAATTTGCTTTGATTTGTGGGAATTAAAAAGTTACTTCAATAAAAGCCTGATAAAAATTATAATATTAAAATCAGTCAGAAGATGCTCTTTTGGTTTATTGTTATTATTTTAAATGTATGATATTTATGGCTTCAATATTTATCAGTTAGGCAATTTTGGCTGAATTCGGTTCTTAAAGGCCTTTCTTTGTCCTTTAATATTTAATAAATAACAGGGAATTTCCACTTTTATTCTTTTAGTGGCTATGTGTTTAAATGTTTATCTATATTCAAAACTGCTTTAGTTTACTTTTAGGTAATTTTAGAGATTATAGTTGAAGACATTATTACTTTTAATAAGCACCAGATTATGCAGACATTTTATTTTTTTAAAACATCTAAACACTGGCCTTTCCACAGCAAAAACACAAAATCCTACCAAATATTTTTGTTCTAGTTTTTATGTAAATATTTTTGTACATTTGCAATAAGACAAACTTACTAGTAACTTTTAAGCAAAAAAATTGCTTGCTTAAAGTCAATAATTTATTAATAATGATGAAAATGTGCTAGTTCCACTGGCAGATTATTTCATCTTTATTTGAAAAAATGTTTTGTTACAAGTGAAATAATCAGCCAGTGGATCTTTTTAAAATCAACATTAAGGAATTATTAACCTAAAACAAGCTCCTGCGTCTTGAAGAAAAGTTACTTTTAAATTAGTTTTGTGTTATTTCAAATGTACTAAAAATATTTTCTCTAGAAACTAAACCAAAAATAATTGGTAAGATTTTGTGTTTTTGCAGTGTAGGAGTGAGAACCAGCAAACAGATCAAAAATTAGATTGAAATGAATCAACATTATGCTCTAAAAAGAGCTGGAAGGTGTCAGTATAGTCCTGTTATTTTTTTACTAATAGCTCTGACATATTTTACTAACGTATGTTGGAAAAATAAAACAATTCTGGATGTGAGAAGTTGTGGTTGTGAAAAAGTCACAATATAAATATGTGTTTATTAAGATTTCATCAGCTCTTAAATATCAAACAGACATTCACTCCAACACTTTAAATGTGTGGGTTTTTTTGTTTTTTGACATAGCGTGACTAGTCAGATGTGCTAATGGTCCTCAGTTCTTATCAGCAGGAATCACGTGAAAAAAGTCGCCTCCAGGAATCCCGGATGCTTAAAAACAGACAGCAGAATTCATTTTTTCAGCTAAAATGTGAAAAAACTTCAGGGAAAACTGTTTCATCCATAAGAAAATGGAGCTATTTCAGGAATAATTTAGTGTTCTCCTCCTTAAAAATGGAGGTAATGTTTCAGTCCGTGCGGCAGGGGGCGATGTTGGCTCCATCAGGATGAGATTGGCTCGTAGATGCTGCCGGGATCCACAGGTGAAGAAGAGACGCCGGAACCGTCGTGAGGGGATTCCGCCCCCTGAGGGACCACGCTGTCCCCGGCGGGGGCCACGGCCCGGTCAGTGCTGATCCGCTCCACGATGCTGGACAAGCAGTCCAGGCTGGAAATGAGCGACGACTTGCTGCTGCTGCAACCTTCACACAGGAAATTTTTAAAAAGTCAGATAAGGTAATATATTTATAGAAAGGCGTAAATACACCAGGGATATGAAAAAGGTAGACTTCAGCCAAAAAACAAGACATTTTGAGATTTTAAGAAAATGTCTAGAAAAAACAAGGAAATGTCTGAGTTCCAAAGGTTTTCAGAGATCTAGCTCAACATTTCTGATTTTTAAAGTGTTTTTCTAGAAACTTTTAATTTTTACGCTTTTGTTTTTGTAGGAAATTTCTGAGATTAATCTTAAAAATCTCTTTTTATCTATTTACATAGATAAGATCTTATCCCTATATGACAGAATAAGAGTCCTGGGTGTCTTATCCTAATTCTTCCTCATTTTTCTGTAAAAACAACTTTTTTTAAATTAAATTATTACAATTTAAATTTTTATTCGTAACTTCACAGATTAACTTTTTACTCTTCCGTTTTGATATCATTAAATTAATTTAATATAAATTGTGCCAATTTAAAACAAATGTAATCTCAAGGCTGCATGAGATCAAATATATGATCCCAGTGAATCTTGATGTAAAACAATCTGTCTACAAAAGCCCAGAAAATCATAGTAAACAGTGGAAGGGAATCATTCCTATAAGAATGAATTGGAAGCTCAGTCATCTTTCTGCTTCTTGCCTAGCGATAGGCTAGCGCGTTTGTTTTGGTTGTGTTTACCCATAATGCCCTGCTCTACAGTCCGCTTTCTGCTTCTTGCCTAGCGATAGGCTAACGCGTTTGTTTTGGTTGTGTTTACCCATAATGCCCTGCTCTACAGTCCGCTTTCTGCTTCTTGCCTAGCGCTAGGCTAGCGCGTTTGTTTTGGTTGTGTTTACCCATAATGGCCCTGCTCTACAGTCCGCTTTCTGCTTCTTGCCTAGCGCTAGGCTAGCGCGTTTGTTTTGGTTGTGTTTACCCATAATGCCCTGCTCTACAGTCCGCTTTCTGCTTCTTGCCTAGCGCTAGGCTAGCGCGTTTGTTTTGGTTGTGTTTACCCATAATGCAACCTTGCCCCAACCTTGGGAAAGCAGTCCATCTTTTTCCAGTAGACAGTCTCCTTCTATTTACCGGACCAGAAACCCGTCTTGATCTCTACATGCTTAGCTTCGAATCCCTCCAGGCCAAAGGTCATGATTTTAAACCAACAATAAAACCGCATCACTTCCAAAAAGCAGTAAAATGAGACGGAAAGAAAATCCTCAGCACATCTTACTCCCACTGAACTTCAACAAAGTCAGTCCTGTGTCAATAAATTATTAGATTCTTTTAAATGTTTTGTTTTAAAATTAAATGAACATTATTTTTTTCATGTAAAATTGGATTTTGTTTGCATTGTAAAATGTCTAAAATGACACTAAATTACTGAAATAACAGACTTAAGAAGAAATCGCAGAGGATGGGTTTGTTATAATTAAATAAATACAAAAACTCGTTTAGAAATAACATGAATAAATGAAGAAACTCACAAATAAAACAAACTTCTATAGGACTACAAATACTCACCGTCTGCTGTTTGTTTTCCACAGGAAGTGTTTCCGTTTTCACTGCTGGCCGAACATGGAGAAATGAAATCCATCTGGAAACATACAAACATCTCATGAGGTATTTACATTTTATTTTATTGACTGAAATAGTCAAATAAATTCCCACAAACTAAAATAAAAAACAAAAATTAACCCAATTTTTAATCTTTAAGAAGGTATTTTCTGACTCGTTTCACATTTGATTTTAGACACTTTTAAAGTTTCCATTGATGAAAAAAATATTTTTTTATTTAATTAAAGTTGTTTAGCATTTAGGCTAATAATAACTTAAAACATTTAATGTTTAGCCTGATTTACTGAGACAAAGAAATATGTTTTTATACCTTTATTGTAAATACATGATTTTTAATAAAAAAGTAAAACAAATATGCTTTGGTAAAATAATAAAAATTTTTTTTTAATCTTTAATTTTTAATCTTTAAATCTTTGTGACAAAAGAATCTGCCAGTGGAAATACAGCTTTTTTCAACCAATATTAATTATTAACTGAAAACCAGCTTGTATTTCTTGCTGAAAAGTTACTTGTAAGTCAGTTTTGTCTTTTTTTTAAGTGTACTGTCACAGTTTTTCAAAGTGGATACCGCTAGGGGGCGCTAGAGAGCTTCATAAAGTTGGAAAATGTGTTAGAAAAAAATTTAAAACTAAAAAAATTTAAAAATACATTTTTAAATCATAAATATACATTTTTTACATAGATAAGATCTGTTTTTCAGACATTATTGTAAAATATAAGTTAAAATAACTAATAATTAGAAATATCCTTTTTTTCAGGGAAAGTTTGTTCGCTTCTTAAGCCAGAAATGAAAACATTTCTGTCAAGAAAATGAGCAAAGGAAGCTAAGCTGTGGAGGATTGTACTAACAAAACTAAAAACTAAAGAGACTAAATAGAATTTGAAGAGATTAATATAAAAATCTGACATATTTTCTTATCAAATGTGGGGAAAAGTTTATCTGGTTCAAAACACACAAAACCTTACCAAGTATTTCTTTTCTCCTTTATAACCCAAATAGCCTGTTACATTTGGAAGATAAAACTAACTAACAAGTAACTTTTCAGCAAGATATAGCAGCTTGTTCTAAGTATATCATTCCTTAATATTGATGAAAAAGTTCCAGTTCTTTTAGCCTATCGTTTCACTTTTGATCTGGGAAAATGTATTTTTATAAGTGAAATAATCTGCCAGTAGAACTAATGTTTTTCATCAGCATTAAGGAAATATTTACTTAAAACAAGCTGCTATATTTTGCTGAAAAGTTACTTGAAATAAAACAAAACAAGTGTACTAAGATATTTACACTAGAAACTAAACCAGAAGTACTTGGTAATATTTTGTGTTTTTACAGTGTAACATATTCGACATTTATAAATCAGAAGGTATGAAGCAGCAATTATGCTAAATAAATGCTAAATAAATAAAAGTGAAACTCTGTTTTTTTGCATATTTTGGAGCATTATCTGTTGGTTTGCAAAGGGGGAGAAAAGTTTGTGAATCCCTGGAAAATACGAGTTCCCCTGGCAGAATATTTCACTTCTAACACGGGAAAAATGTCTTGCTGTAAGTGAGGTAATCATTCAGTGGAACCAGCACTAAATATAAAGAAATTATTCACGTAAAACAGGATCCTAAATCTTGCTGAAAAGTTACTTGTTAGTGTTAAAATCAGAAAATATGAAGCAGCATTTATGCTAAATAAATCTAAATAAAAGTGAGAAAAAAATGTTAAAATTCAATGTTTTTTTTACATATTACATCTGCATTAGAAACTAGGCCGTGCGTGTTTTTCCATTCTAAAGACGCCATTCATCAAAACTAATCACAGGAGCCCAAAATAAATCTCCGGTTCCATTCCTCACATTTCCTGAGGCAGCACATGGACCGTTCAGCTGTTGCGGCCTCACCGTGCTGTCGGAGCAGCTGGACTGGGGGCTGGACGAGTCCGACTCGCCGCCGTAGCGCTCCAGCTGTGGGTAGAAGCCGCCGCCGTCGTTCTGGCCGGCCCGCAGCAGCGCCTGCAGGGACTCAATGTAGCTGATGGCGTTCCGCAGGATCTCCACCTTGGGCAGCCGCTGGTTGGGGTTGGAAGCCGTGCAGCGCTTCAGCGTCTCAAACGCGTCGTTCACCTTGCTGAGGCGCCGTCTCTCCCGCATTGTCGCCGCTTTCCTCCTGTCGGCGTGCGTCGTCTTCCTCTTGCAGGCCTTGCAGGCCCACAGCAGGCAGTGGCTCCCCTGGTGGAGGCCCCCAGGGGCCCGCACATGCTGGTCCTCCTCCTCCGCTGTTGGCACGTGGTGATGGAGATGATCCTCCGACTTCAACAGGCCACCGTGTGTCAGCCGCGCGTCCAGGTCATCGAAAAAGTTCAGGTCGCTGGTGTTGAAGCAGGGGTCATAGAGGTCATCAGCTGACGAGAGAGGGAAGGGAAAGTCTGACAAATCCATTGACGACGTAAAAACAAAACAAAAAAACACAAACTCTTCTGAGATCTTCCCAAAATCTCAAATATGAGACGCAGAGAGAAAATGTCACCAATCAGTTGTTTTTGAGCTGACAGGGAGTTTAAAGGGCCAGTCTGTGTAACTTCACTCCTTTGGTGTGGCCTGCTTTTATAAAGCAGATGGTGTGGAGGCGGACCAGTGACACCAGTGACCAATGGGTGTGTGTAGGTGTGTACTGTGTGGCTGTGTGTGAGAAACAGGAAGTAGTGACAGCGGCAGTCAGGTTCATATTCACAAATCACTGACGAAACGCTACGCTGAGTGAAAAGACTCTGCAGCTCTGACAGAACAAAGCCCAGCAGAACTTAATCCACACCATTTTGGTTGCAGAACATTAAAGGTAAACCATTGTGCTTCTTATAAAGGGTTAGGATGGATCTATGGGCGAAACAAAACGTATTAATTTTGGGTTTTTGCTCAAAATACTCTCAGAATGAGCCTCTGTCACTTTAAATCCAAATAAGCTGCTGGCCACGCCCCCAAACTCAACGTTTACACTCACACATGAAAAAGACTACAAACCAATGAGCAACTGTACAACCGTGGATCTTTGAAAAGCAACAGTAGAGCCTCCTGCACAAGCAACAATAATGCAGGAAGCAAGTCAAAAACGTAGTTGGGTAGAAATTAGTTACATTACTCAATTATATTTACTTGAGTAATGTTTTGAAAAAAATGTACTTTTAGGAGTATATTTTTTAGTTTTATTATAAAGTATTTCTACTCTTTCTTGACTAACGTTTCTGGATTTTCAACCCACTGAATGAAAAACAAACATGTTTTAACTAAAAATCCACCAGACAAACAAACACCTGCAGGTTTTGTTAAAGTTTCAAAAGTTTTATTTTGAAGGAAACTGATTTGGAAGAAAAAAATTTGCCTGCTTTTATTTTATCTTTTTAACTTTTGTGAATTATTGTCAGTTTGTCCTTAAAATACCAAAATTTCCACTTAGTGACACTAGTAGTGACACTTTCATTTGAGTACAATATTTGGGGTTATTTTACTCGCCTCTGGTCAAAAACAAAACGTTTGGTCAAAACCAGCTGACCAAACGTGCTGGAGGTCAACTTGGGGTTGCTAGGTAACGGCACAGCGCCTGTCGAGTGTAACAAACAATCGGAAGGTTTATGAAACTGCTCATTTTGATGGTGTAACTCATAAAAGAAAATAAACAATCATAATCTAACTTTGTTGTAGCGATTTAATTATTGATATAAATCAGAGGGAAATGTGCAGAGGCTCGTTTCGATCAGCATCCTGCTGCAACAAAACAACAAGCAATGGGAGAAATTTTGCAATGTCAAATGTACATAAAATGTAGTTCTTTTTCCAATCAAATCGTTACTTTAAGTGTAAAACTGCTCCAGCTATCTCTGAGTTTCTGCGTGTTGCACATTGCTGCATTTCCCTGTTTGCTGTCAGCGGCTCTAACTTTCCTCTGGAAGGAGCCCAGTAACAGGATCCAGAGCCTCCCATCATCAGTGGCTGAAATTAATCTGAAAGAGCATTTCTGGGAAGGTGTGAGGAACATGCATGTGTTCTGCATTACAATTCCTCACTTTAACAATCCTTCATTCATCAAGAAAAGCAAACGGCCAGTCAGAAACGGAATGAGAGGGAAACCATGATAAACTATTCATTTTTTTACACCATTTTACATTTTGGCAAGTTTGCCAGTCGTATTGCAGCCAGTGGAAAAACAGGCAAAACCTTCTGCGTTTTTAATTGATAGAATATATTTTTTTATACTTATACTTCATGTTTTTTTCTAACACTTGAGAGTTAATGCATCTCTCAAGTGTTAACAGAGAACTGATTTGTTCCTTAACTTAGGTTACATTTTCTGCTTGAATGATTAAAATTTAAAGAAAATTTGTTATAAAGTGGCAATTAACCAAAAAAAATCAAAAAGATATTTCTTTGATATCTAAAGAAATAAAAAAATTATTTCACCTGATATTATTTATTGTTACTGATATGAATTATCACTTTTATCCATAATATATCAAAAATTTTCACATAACTTTATATTTTGCGCCATCTGACTATTGAATTTTTAGGTTTTTGAGTAACCACTTCTGAGAAGCTATAGAGCAGATTACTGCAGGATTTCTCAACTTTTGTGATTCATATTTTCAGGGTTTTTTTAAATCTGGAAGATGAAGTCATGACAGTAAACAAAAAGCAGCAACTATCACGTGACTTCAGATCAGAGTGAGCATCATTTTCTTGCACTGCTTGCTTAATGCAGCCTCTGCACTGAAAATACCAAGAATGTTAGTCATTCAGTTACACAACGTGCGCAGCAGCGAGCGGGGTGAGGCCGTTAACAAGGAGGCACTTGAGCAACTCATGTATTTACGATTTTCTTGCAACTGTAACACAACAAATATCAGTCATAAAACGTCCTATGAAACTTTTTCTGGGCTCTCTTCTTAGGCTACGTTCACACTACAGCCTGATTTATTTTCTTTGCTTTAGTGTCACCCAGGTCACCTGGATAAATGACACATAGCGGATCTTTTCAAATTATACCTGTCTGCAGGCAATCATCCGACCTGAACGTCATTGATACGCAACAAACGTCACTATTCTGCGTCCTGATAAGCGCAACCAGGAAGAAAAGCAGGAATCATAGCGCATCATAATGAAGATTAAATCGTTAATGAGTTGGCTCCTGTCCGACAACAACTTCAAAATGATTAGTATCCTGGTTTACTTCCGCAAACACGGAGCGCTGTTGCCTCTTCTTCTTCATGGCGAGCAGCTCGCTACGTGTGACGTTGCTGCGCCACCTACTGGGCGTGCAGGGCACTTCCAGGTCTTCTGCAGTTCACAGGTGATCGTGAATATTCATTCACATTTGGAAATGCGAACGAGCACGCAAAAGAAAAAGAAAGAATCTAATTTCGCAAAAAATAAATCACAATTAAGCATTAAGGCTGACAGTGTAAACTTTGCCTTATTCAATTAAAGGTAACAAATGGTAGAGTTAGCTTAATGCTAATGCTAAATATGCTAACAGGTTCATGGTGAATGGGCAGCGTTGCTCTTTTGGTGGTTCGGTAAAAGTTGTTCACACAGTTTAGATAATAATGACTGGAGTTATAACAGGAAGTGTTATTTTTAGGTTAGCTCCTATTAACCTCCTTCACTGGAAAAACACTAAATGTTTCTGTCTAGTTTCCAGGACAAATATCTTAATAGACTTAAATAACAAAAATAACCTGCAAGTAACTTTTCAGCAAAATATTGGAGCTTTTTTTCAGTTATTTAATTCATTAATATTGATTCTAAAGAAATATATTAGTTCTAATGGCAGATTATTTTTTTTTATAATATTAAAGGATTATTAATTAAAACAAGTGTCATGCTGAAAAGTTACTTATAATTTAGATTGGTCTTGTTTCGTTTCAGGTTTTCAAGATATTTGCACTGGAAACTAGACTAAATACTTTTTTGCAGTGTTCCTTCATGTCAACAAAGCTAAAGCTGCAACATTTTTTCTTATAAATTGTCTAATATTCACATGTGTTGTCAGCAGCATGAAGGAGACTCATCTGTGAAAATATGTCAGATGTAAGGCATGTTAATCTGAACATCACATGATTAGAAGAAAAATGAAGCAAACGAGCAACAAAAAAGAACCCATTACATTGCAGTGATTAACTGTAGTTTATGATTCTCCAGTTATTAATCTAAGGAAACTCTAAGCAGTTTTTTTTGTTTTTAGAATTTATTTAAGGGAACTCTGTTTCAGCATCTTTGCAGTTTTCTAGAAGTTTGTTACAGAATAGAGGAGCATAAAAACTGAATGCTGCTTCTCCAAATTAAATTAATCTTAGGGTTTCATGAAACTGTAAAAACACAAAATATTACCAAGTATATTTGGTGTACTTTTTAGTGCAAATATCTCCGTACACTTGAAATAAGACAAGTATTTTTTTAGCGTGATAATTCATTAATATTGATGAAAAGGTATTAGTTCCATTGGGAGATTATTTCACTAATAATGTGGGGAAAATGTCTTGATATAAGTGGAATATTTCGCCAGTAGAACTAGTACTTTTTTAATTTAATATCAACAAATTGTTTACTTAAAACAAGCTGCTATGTCCTGCTAAAAAGTTACTTGTAAGTTGTTTTCTTTTCTTGTTTCAAGTGTACTACAGTGCATAATTTGCCTCCAATCAAAAGATAAAAACACTAATAGAAGTGCAAATATTTTTCTCCACACAAAAACACTTCTATTAACTTCTGTTCATTTTAGTAGATGTGTTTACACCAAACCCTAACCGGCACATCCAAACTTAACCTGAACATATTTTACGAGAAACAATATTCCTTCATCAGGAGGAGATTTTAATTAGCTCTAAATGAACTTGCGTACATTCAGTCTGCAATCTGTGTGGGAGTGAATCTTCCCAGATGTCACACCCACATGTTTGGGTTTTGTAGAATTAGGGAGGAGTGAGATAATCAGTGACAAACACTAAAAACAATCACACCAGATTTGACTCACTAAACCTTTTCTAACCTAGAAATGGGATTTCAGGTTGTTTTTTTCCAGAGTCCTGATTGGTTGTTTAAAGCGACAACAAACATAAAACAAAAGAATTTAAGAGGAAAACATCCTGATATAAATGTAAATCTGGTGTTTCGTTTAACTTAAACGAACCACAGAAACATCTCTAGTCAAAACAAAAACATTAAGACAGAATTTAACTTTGTTACTTTTGTAGAGATGTTTTTATTTTCCGCTTTTATTTGTTATAAAGCATTAATTTGGTAAAGTAATTTCAAGGATAACCTTCATCTTGCGCTTTAGAAACAAACTGAGATCCATCACTATGGCAACAGAGCCATAATGTGAAAAAGACAAACCAAAGTTACATCTTGTTAAGAAAAATGTTTGTTCATCAAACTGGGGTTGTTTAGAGTAACTATTAACAGTCAATATCCTACTGCAAACCAGATGTTACAAGATGTAAGAAGAAATATTATATCAACAGAAAAGAATATTTAACTAACAATTTTCCAGTTTATCTTTATTGGTATTATATTATTGGCTACTAAAGAGTTGACTTGAAACTAATCAAAAATATTTTTTTCTGATTGGTTAAGAGCAGCAGAATTATTGGAATTGATTCAAGTTTAGTTTAGCTTAGCTTTAGCTTTTATTTTACTTAATTACTATCTAAAAAATTAACTCATCTTATCTCAGATTAGTTTTTATGCATCGTTAAGAAGTTAGCCAATCCTTAGAAGCACATCATCAGCTAACATAAGCAACTGGCTAATGCATTTTAGTCTGCAAAACCACAAAATCTAACCAAGTATTTTTGGTCTAGTTTCTAGTGCAAATATCTTATTACACTTTACAAGAGATAAACCTAATTTACAAGTAACTTTTCACCAAGAAATAGGAGCTTTTTTTTAAGCTCCAATATTAAGGTCCCTTAATATTGCTGAAAACGTACTAAGTACTGGCAGATTATTTCACTTATATAAGTGCATTAAATATGATTGGGGGTTTTATCATGTGCATAATGATGTTAAAAATGTCAGTCTTTTAGGAGTTTTTTCTTGCCCTGCATTCATGTTTGCAGTTGCAGCAAAGTTTGAGAGCTTTGCAGATCTGCTGAAATGACACCGCAGCTCGCCCTCTTCTAGAAGGGCACGCGTGTCTTACATTTCATGAGCTGCTAAATTTAACGGAAAGCCTCCCCATGAAGCTGCAAGACGTTTCGGGTGTGAGCTATTCTCTTCCCTGCTGCAACTTTATCTGTCTGAAGCAACTTAAAGTGAAGAAAAAGCTCCTCAGTGCGAGACAAGAAACTAAAAAGAATTCAAAGTTGAATTTTTTTGCATGTTTTTCCAAATGTTTGAAGGAATTCTCCATGATTAAATTCAGAGTTTGAACCAAATTTCACAAAGCAATAATGCAATGGCACCACTAATAAATATGCCTAAAATATCAAAATAAATGTGTTTTGGTCCAGCACACTGCAAAAACACAAAGTCTTAACAATTATTTTTGTCTAGTTTCTAGAACAAACAGCTTAGAACACTTAAACTAACTATTAAGTAACTTTTCATCAACATATAGGAGGTTGTTTTAAATCAATAATTTATTATTATTGATGGAAAAGTTCCAGTTCCATTGACAGATTATTTCACCTATAACAAGACATTTTCCCCATGTTATAAATGAAATTATCTGCCAGTAGAAATAGTATTTTTCATCAATATTGAGGAATTATTGACTTAAACAAGTTCCTATATCTTGATGAAAAGTCACTTCTAAGTTAGTTTTGTCTTATTTCAAGTGAACTAAGATATTGTCACCAAAATCTAGACTAAAAATACTTGGTAAGATTTTCTGTTTTTTGCAGGGTTTTATTATTTTATATATATATTTTTTACCACCATACAAATATTTCAGACAATCAAATAAACTTAAATATAAACTGAGTATTATCAATTATTTTATTAACATAAACAAGCTGCCTAAACCAGACTGGTTTTATTAAATTAGTCACATTCAGTCCTAATTACTGTTTCTATAATCAAGAAATAGCAGGAGAGGACTTTATAAATATATATATATATACATACACATGTAAAGTTCCAATCTGAAAGCAATTTTTAAAGTCCAATATAGCTAAATCAGACCCACCCACCCCCACCAGCCCAGTGTGTGTGTGTGTAGGGGGGGTGTGCGCGTGTGTGTGTGTGTGTGTGTTCCTGCAGCTGCTCCGCTCTCATGTGAGCTGGTTTCCACTGCCAAGTTTAAATGAAAAGCCTGAAACTCCAACCGGGTATTTCTCACTGGCTCGGTTGACCGGCCGTTTTCAGAATACGACCGGTATTAATGGAAATCTCTGTGCTGATGACACAAATCCCAAAATATTTACAGGATCTCAGTTTTCAGAATTCTCCAAACAGAAACCAGTGTGAGGTTATTTTCTGAACATTTCTGTTTTTCCTTCACTCATTTAAACATAATGACTTTCTAAAGTGTCTCAAGTTGGATCTGAATGGAGAAATACTGTAAAATATGAGAAACTGGAATATTATGTAAAAGATATTTTAAACAATGGTGTCAGGTTCTGAAATGTTTATTTTAATGCGCTCAATAATTGGTTGGGGCTCCTTTTGCAACATACCACACTTTTTCTGTCCATTAAATTGTCAGTTCTCATTATCAATAAAACCATGAAATATTTTACCATATTTTAATCTATGTATGAGTTTCACTTTCTGAAATAAGTGACAAAGGATATTGAAACTTTTCAAGATGTTATATTGTTTTTAGATGTGCCTGTATTTTCTACTTTTCTTGATCAGATGACGCTTGATTAAAAAGTTTCCATTACAGTTTTGCTAAATAAACCAATTTTGATTCAGTGGGGAAAAAAACAAAATAAAAAAAAAAAGATTTTTTTCTAAGTTGTTCTGTTTCTATTGAGTGAATTTATTTTATGAATGTCAAATTGTGCAGATATGGAGTCCAGCTGGATCTATAAATGCACCAAAGACTTTCCATACTCACATTAAAATGAGTTTATTTAGCAAAACTGACAGAAATCCTTTTTTTGCATCACAGGAGTCACATGATCAACAACAGGATGTTGCCACTGGAACAAACCACAAAGACAACAGGAAGTAACTGGAGGATCTCCATATGTTTTTAATGATTTATCATAACTATTTCAGAAAATTATTCACCAAAAATTACAATTTTGTGCACATCTGTGATGGAAACGCAGATATTTGAAAACAAGTATCTCAAAATCAGAAGAATTGAGGTGCAGTGGTCTAGTCTAGTCCAGGTCCAGATGCTCCAAAATTCCTCCACAATGATTTGAGCGACTGATCAGTTTGGGAATCATGCAGAAACAATCTGTGCTGCCTGACGGGGGCTGATGCAGAGGGACTAAAACAGATTCGTGCCCAGGGCCGAATCGCTGGTTTGTTGCTAAGCTTTAAAAGGAGAGCATGACTTCATCCAGAAATCCCAGCAGCACCAGCATGAAGGGGCGACCCAGTCGTAATGGAACCAGTCTGATTCTGATCTTAATGCCTATAAGTGCCCCCTCGGGCTTCACATTTGTTTTGTTGCTGCAGATGTTGCCGTGGCGTCACTCAGCATGGAGCTACATGGCTGCTGACGTCAAAGTGCGTCGTTCGGGCCGCGGTCCAAACGGCTCGGTTATCAGCCGTTAAAGCGGCAGCTGTGTCACAGTGAACTTCATGACATCCGATCAGATGATCCCTGCGTGTGCACTTCTCCGAACCGACCCGGTTCGGGCCCGGTCGGTTCGGGTCGGATCGGGCCCGGTCGGTTCGGGTCCGGTCGGTTCGGGCCCGAGTCGATCTGAGATCAGGACGGCAGCAGCGCCATTTTTAACCTGCTGCTGTATGGCAAGCCGTTGTAACATAAAGTGGGTTTCACCAAACTTTCCAGATCATCTGGAAATTTATGATAGAGTATTAAGGCCATGCTAAGAAATAAAAAAAAAAAAAAGAATTAATTAATAATATTACGAGAACAAAGTAAAATTGCAGGAATAAAGTCATATGAGAATACAGTTGAAATAATATGAGTATAAAATAAAACAATTTGAAATAAAGGGATAGTATTATGAGAATACAGTCAAAATTAAATATGAATAAAGTCAAGAATAAAGGAATATTACAACTTTATTCTTGTAATATTATGATTTTATTTTCAAATGTTATTACTATTCTCACATTATTATGACTGTTGTGCAAATTTATTCTCGTAATTTTATTTTATCTAGTTTCTTAGTGTGGCTATAATACTCTACTCCATCATAGTTTATAATTAGACAAATTAGGAAATTATATCGCTAATTACATTCTAACTAATATTAATGATGTCAGATTTACCATTGAGTTGCATGGAAGCTTTAATTCCAGATTTCTGTAATTAATACTGACTATCTGAAACATTTTTCAGATTTAAACAAATAAATTATGATTAGTCACAAAGTCCATTCAAGATATTCCACATTTTGTTCCGACTGAATCCTTTCTCTTTAAATATTTCTGAATAATCACAACTCAACGGTTGAGTGTCCAAAAGATTTATTGAAAAGTCAAATGTACATCTGTATGATACAAATCCTCTTTAACTTAAACTATCCAGGAGTCTATTGGTCACAAAGAGTTTTTAAAAACTTCTTGCTGTTTCTTCTCCTTTTGGGTCGAATACAGAGCAGAACTTCTGCGTTCTAGCAAACTCCAATAAATAAATAAAGTGCTCCACAAACAGCTGGATTTCAGTCAGTTAATGATGATTACAGAAAGTAACATCCACATCACAGAATGTACATTTTATGCCAGCCTTTCTAAAAAAAGAGAAAGAGAGAGAAATCTAATTTATGCACTGCAAAGGATTTCAAGAGCACTTGAATTTAGTTATTTACAAAAGACAACACGCAACGTTTCGGGTCAAATTTAAAAATGAAGGATGGTCAAAACTGAGCTGGGAGGAATTCTCTGGATAAAAATGCTTTTTTCCTGACAGTTCTTATGAGGCAGAGATGGCAGGATGCTCTTTAAAGAGGTTTTTCTAATTGGCACGTCCTCTGTGAGGGCAGGGAGGTGGGAACAGAGCAAAGCTGCAGGAAGCAACAAGATATTTAAATATAAATGTGCTTAATGAAAATAAATCACCCAATATTGCTTTCATGACACTGCTATGTTCCTAGATTTATAGAAAAATGCTCCATGTTGCTTACTTCAGAGATGAATTTTACTTTAAATCAAAAAATAATACAGAACCAGCTTCCAGTCAAAAATCTAATAATTTGTATAATATATATTTAGAAGCTAATGCAAAGGATGGGCAAACATCTGCATCATCTGGGTGTATTTAAAAATAATAGTATTATTAGTAATGCTTAAAAAAAATTTCAGTACATATAAAAATATGTTTTATTCAAATTACATGATACTAGTACAGTTGACTGCAAACTATGTGCAGATTTTTCTGTGAAACGTGACTCAATTATCCACTGAACTGAAAAACAAAATCTTACCAAGTATTTTTGGGCTAGTTTCCAGTGAAAATGTCTTTTTTCTACTGAAACGAGATAAAACTAACTTAGAAGTAACTTATCAGGAAGATATGGGAGGTTGTTTCAAGTTAATAATTAATTACTATTGTTGAAAAAATTCTAGTTCCACTTCCAGAGTAGGTGAATTATATGCAAAGAGGGTTTTCCTTAAAGAACTTTTAAATTTCTGTGTATGGTACTGGTTTACTAGGTACCTAAAGTTACAAATCAGAAACAAAATTTTGCCTGACATAACTGGACAAATCTGCATATCTGCAAATCTCCAAGGTATGAACTAACATTTAAGCTCAATAATTTGCTATTATTAAACTTTGGTTTTCTGAACGTAAATTGCTACTTTTGCCTATTTTCCTGGGTAACTTGTTCTTCTGTCTTTTTCTTTTTCTTTACACATTTTGAGGCTTTGAACATTAAAACAAATAAAACTTTCAGGAACTGCAAGGAGCAATTCAAACTGAAAAGTTGTGAGAAAAAATAAAACAGAAAAAAGACAAGAAACAATTAGCAATTTATGAAATATAAAGTTTAGGAGCGACTTTTAGTTTTGTGCAAAATTCTCACTGGCTCAGACTGAATGCTTCACCTTTGTGGTATTGGAAAGAAGAACCAGATGGAACAGGTTCTGACCTTTTCAGCCTCTGTCCTTTTAAAACAGCAACATTTATTATTAATGAATAGCAGATTTTAAAATCGGCCTGCAGAAAGTGTGGCTTGAATAAGTTTTAACTGTGGTCACACTGAATGTAATTCCATGAAATTGAGAATATCAGAGCTATTATTGCTGGGTCCTGGTTGATCCTGCTTCTCTGCTCCACAGCTCCACCTTCCTGCCAGCACAGGTACTACACATACTTACTGAGATCAGCCAGAGAAGCCGCCTTCTGCATCCTCCCAGCACCCTGCAGTGGTATTATTCACAGTCCCAACGCCAAGCTGTCTTCTTCATGAGCACCTGTAGGCCTCGCACACCTGGTTCAGGTGAGGCCTGGGCTGCTGACGGTCAGTGTTTGTGCCTAGGACCACTGGCAGGAGCAGTCGGTGGGCTCCTGGATGCTGTAGCTGACCCAGGTTGCGTTGCTGCTGCAGTAGAGCTGCACGGAGCGCCGCTGCAGCCCCGTCTCCCTGCAGCACTTGCAGAAGCGAGCGTAGGTGTTGATGTTGTAGTTGTAGATGCTGGCAGAGGGACACTTCCCGTCGCAGGACACGATGTTCACCTGCAGGAGGCAGGCAGAGACGTCGCCATGGATACAGAAAATCATCTTATAAGAGTGGATATTTACAGTTAGCTAACAAATGACAAAAACTGAAAACATTTTTGTTAATTGGAATAAATAAAAACTGTAATTAATGCAGAAAAACTATAAAGGAAGGATGGATGGTGAACAGATGGACTGAAAATTGAAGTGGCAGAAAACAGACTTTTTGGGGGTCAAAAGGTCAGAGTTGGTGCCGTTCAGACTGCAATGAAAAAGTCATTTTTGGTTGCATTTCCTGTGTGAACGCCGGCCGGTCAGCCTGCTAGCCGGTCAGCCCAAAGTTAGACTAAAGCAGCAGATGCTCACCGGTCGGTTGCTGCGGCAGTCGTTCTTCCTGATCGTCATCCTCACCGTCACTTTCTGACACGACTTGCCGTCTTCTTTACCTGTTAAAGTCAAACCAAACACAAATCTGTTGCAATAAAGAAGTTAAATCCTCACATTAAATAACACAGGAGAGGAGGATTATGGGTAAAAAAAAAAAGGGGGAAGTTTGATAGTGCAACATCAGTTTCATATTCAGACAAAAAGAAGGAACATTTTCAGAAGTAGAACTGATCTGACATGCAATTATACCACAAAAAAGATTTAAATGATTTGGATACAATATAATATTAGACAATAATTAGGTCCACATTTAAATGAAACAACCACCAACCCACACATAATGTGCAACTGGAGATGCTTTGTGTGGCATTTTAGCTTGAAGGGATTTCAGTGAGTTTTTCCTTTCAGACAATTTTCCATTGTTTTAAATTTTTTGGTTTGACATCAATTAAACTTTACTAAACCTTCAATTAAAGTTACGCCCAAAATGATTAACTTTGATCCAAACAAGTTGGGAACATTAATCTACATGCAGGAAGTGCTGTGGTTTTTCAAAATAAAATGTCACACACTGCAGCTTCAGTTTTTCACAAAGGTTTTTTTTCTTCCTTTAAACTTTAGCTTGATGATCCAAAACATAACTTAGGAAAAAACTGAAGGAGAAAAACAGACTAAATTTTCCACTTTCATTCCCAAATCGTCACTTACTCGTCTTTTTCTCTGGATTGCTCTCAATATTTTTCAATAAATCACAGTTAAAACTCCAGATCATACAGATATTTAAATATATTAAATAAAAAGACTTTTTTTCTCGCTGCCTGAAGTTAAATTGTCAGTTTAAAAGACCCTGACCCCCTAACCCCGATAATCACCAAAAATATGTAAACTTTCACAAACAAAAAAATAATCATTTTCTCACAAATAGAAATAATTTTGGTGACATAAAAGATGAAATTTTGTTCTGTCAGACAGTGAGAGAAAAATGTGTTTTTGTTCAAAATTAAAGACAAACATTTTCGGCTTCGGTCCGATTGGATGGTTTTCAAGTCCCAACTGGACTTTATCCACCAATTAAGTGAATAGAGTCACTTAATTGACACCAAGCTGAAGTGGTAAAAACATGATGCGAACAGAGTGGCTTGATTTTAGATTTATGTTTTTTAAAGGGGAATTGTTACATAAAATACACTTTTTTTATCTTTACGTCATCTTATAATGATATTCCCTTATAGAAAACATACCTGGAGCTTTGATTTGATTCTTCCGTGCACATTTGAGAAATACTTTAATCTCCATGGCAACCATTCAGTTAGCCCCACCTTTGAGGACAAAGTTCCTCTCCCTCTCAGCTCCTTCAGACTAGCCAGCAGCAATTAGCAAACAGCTGGTGGAGCTGCTGAGCTCATTGCTTCTCAGTGAAACGCTGGTAAAAACGTTAAAGGGTTAATAGAGGAGCCATGTTGGTGCAGCAGGAGCTTCTTAAAGACACAGAGGCCCAATTTCAATGCTTCAAATTATGAAGTTAAAACTTTTTAAAGCCATGTTGGATATATGTAGCAGATTTTATAACAACTGATAACGGTACAAAATGTGTCATTTTTAACTTAAGCCATAAAGTAAGTACCTTAGTAAAACCCAGTTGAAATCCTGTTGCTTTGTGAAGGAGCAGATTGAAACTAAACCAAGTAATTTCAATAGAAAACAAAACAAACGGATCAAAAATTTGTGACGAAAAGAGGAGATACCTATTTATATTACCGTTATTGTCATGTGGCTCCACATGTTCTTTGACATAGTTTCTGACTATTAGCTTCATGTTTATGTGAGGGAAATGATTTTGTGTTTGCTGTCTCCTTTAGCTCAGTCGTCTAAGATGACGACTGAAAAATGAAGAGTTTCATTCCAACTCGTCCCAGAGTTGGAATGAAACCTGTTTTAAATGAAGAACTGCATAAATAAGGTGTCAGTACGATGTAAACTGAACTGGAATGGATCTGTTTGTATAAGAGTTACTGGATAATAAGAGGCGATAAACACCAACATTAGTTACTAATTAAAACAGCCTATAAGACACAGAGCTGCATCTTCTGCATTGAAAGGATCTGATTACAAACTCGTATGTGACAAGTTGGGCATGAAAACGGTTTATGTTTGCCTGGAAAGAACCCAAACACCAAAACTCTACGGAAACATGCAGACATCTACATGCCACTACCAACAGTACATTGTTGGCCATCAACAATGCACTGCCCAGACAGTGCTAATGGGGAGGGAGCTCATCTTTTAGGTGCTTGGTGCTACATGTTTGTGTCCTCTCATGTGTGAGTTCATTTTTTTTGTTGCCTGCACCTTTAATTTCCAGTAAACTATCAATTTAAGAAATTAAATCCACAATTGGTTGGTTTCCTAAAGAGTAAATGTTGGATAAATTAGCCTAATCAAATGAAGTGACAGATGAGAGGACGGTTCTGTAGGTTGCAGTTGCACTTTTTGGGCTCTCTTGTATCTTTTCTTTTTTTAAAGGGAGTACATTGTTGAATATCAACAATGGCACTAAGAAGCCTTGTTGTTGTGGTACCTTGTTCACAGTTTGTGTTAGCTGTGGGAGTCATTTGGCTAACTGGGAAGGGGAACAGATGAAATCCAGCACCTGGTGGGATTGGTACATGATGGTAAGGTGAAGCACACAAACCCACTTCAACGTCATCAGACGCTTCTCAGCGACGGTTTTACAGAAACTCACTGAGAAGCGTGGAAATCTGAACTAGCAGCAGACAGACATATCTGAGAACAGCATCTGGGATCCAGGTGTGAGCCAATGCAGGTGAGTTTCTTTGGGTTCAAACTGAAGTGCAAACGTGTTGTAGACGAGCTGAACGGCAGGTTCAGTGTCAGCTGCAGCCTACAGCGCTACGCTAACTACAAACTGCTGCTACGCTCAGATCAGATACTTACACGTCTTGCAGCAGCCGTCCATGTAACTGACGACGGTTCCTCCGATCTGAGAGGAGCAAACAGGTGAACATATTATCATCAGTTACCACAGGGAAGCTTTTCCACAGCAGCAGCTCTAAAGGTATCTGACCTCTGCAGATGAAGAGGTCCAGTTTTTTAGCCAGACCTGTTAAACCTGGACCTGTTAGCTAGCGGCTAACAGCTGCTACCTGTTAAATCTGGACCTGTTAGCTAGCAGCTAACAGCTGCTACCTGTTAAACCTGGACCTGTTAGCTAGCGGCTAACAGGTCCAGTGTTTGCGCACCATGCTGACCTTCATGCACTCTGTCTCATTGAAGGGGGGGCAGCTGTAAGAGTAGGAGATGAGGGTCGGTCCGAACGACGTGTCGGAGCAGTCGAACTTCTTGCAGTTTGACACCCAGGACCTTCCAGGCTGAAAACATCATCATCTTCATCAGGTTCCCTCAAACGTTTAACCGCGTTACACAATTTGTTTTAATTGACAGGAAGTTTCCTTCAGCAAACGCTGGATGCACAGCAAACGGCTAAACATTAGAAAACAAGAAAACAATCTCTAAAATTATTATTAACATATGTAGAGGTGGGTAGTAACTAGTTACATTTACTCAATTACATTTACCTGAGTTACTTTCTTTGAAAAATATTTTTAGGAGTATTTTTACTACGCTGTACTTTTTACTTTTACTTGAGTAAAAACATGTTGAACTGGTGCTACTCTTATTTAAGTACAATTTCTGGGTACTCTGCCCACCTCCTCACTTACACATGTACATTTTTTTAAAAGAATTTAAAATATCTTAAATACATTATTGTTAAAAAGTTTAATCAAAATTACAAGTAATATAGGATTGTAATATTTCACTCAATGTGCAAAATGAGGCACAAAAAACGTTACATTTTCCTCAGTATTCAAATCCTTTAAGATCTACTGACACACACAATAAAAACTATTCAGAAACTTATCATATATAATCAATGGCCAATATGTTAAAATGAAGCTGTTCCTACCTTATAGAGGCCTACCGTCCCGTTCTCATGCTGATAGATGCAGGAGATGTTCTTGCACGCGCCGCAGCAGGTCGACTGGTCTTTAGGAGGAACATACATCTGATTCTAAAACACAAGAGTTCAGGATAAAAAACCTTTAAAACATTAACAACAAATGCATAACTTTGTGTGTTGACACCTGGGTGCATCCAGACAAAATAATAAATCTCCGTTACTGATTACGTCTCACCGGGTGGCAGTGGGCGGAGCAGTTCACCGTGGAAATCCGCAGCAGGTGGAATCCACTCGCCGTGTCGAGAACATGGCTGCAGTGGCGACTGTAACACAAGCCGTCGCCTCCGTGCTCGACGAGCGTCTGACCCGGCTGCAGCAGTCCGCGCTCGCCAAACACACACACGGCCTCGCGCACTGAACACACGGATTCTGTTTTATGCGTAGATCTCCAAAACCTGATCAAATGCTACAACACTGGAAAAACAATCTGAGCTTTTAACATTTTTTATTATTTTTGAAAGAATTGATAAACGACTTCAAGAAAACTTTCCCTTTAAGTGCTGAATTGAATAAAGTTCTATCATTTTATTTATCACTAAATAACTGATCAAACTATTATTTAAAAACCCTGAATATGTAACTGGTTGTATTAAATTAAACTGAAGTATCAAATTGAAATTGAATGATTTAGAATAGATTTGAGTTCTATTTAGCAAAATGTTGTTTTATTCTATTCAGTTATGATTCTAACTGTACTAAACTGGATAACAGACTTTTATTTTATTGTATTAAAAAATGCTAATTTAATTTAACTGCAATAAACTGAATTCAAATGTGCCATCATTAAAAGTTCATTTTATGTGTAGATAAGTAAACTGTAATAAAATGAATAAAATTTTTAAAAACTGAATTGAAGCTGAGCTCCAGCATGTTTGGTCAGCTGGTTTTACCGCTCTATGCTCTGTACAATGGCTGCTGGAGAAGATAAGTGTTTTGCTGTTGACTCACCATCCACAAACCACTTGTTGATTTCTTGTTGGTTGTGCAGGAAGCTCCACTTATGCTTTTCAAAGATGTACGTATGCATAATTGCGCTTCTGTTTGCAGCCATTTTGACATGCGAGTGAAAATGTTGCTGTGTTTTTCAATTTGTAGTTGTGATTTAGTGATGTGTTTTGCACTTCAGGGCCACGGTACAGAACTGGGCAGACTAAAATCTGACTATCTAACAATTATTTTGTGGAACAAATTTAATCTAACCTGTTCAGAGAAACTTAACAGACCAGGTTTCATGGATGGGTTTGTGTTAGAGGAATTAAACCAGTGTTTGGTGAATCACAGCCTCAGTCTGAGCAGAACTCACCACACTTGTATCTCTTGCAGGCGCACTGGTTCTGTGGGTTGGACAGGAAGGCCCGGTCCAGCTGAGCAGCTTCTCCCTGAACAGACAGAGACCCAACCTTTCATTATGGTTACACTAAAGACAGAATATTATTTCTCACAGACAGATCTTACCAGGCTACATTTAGGAGAGACGATTTTTTCACAGCTGCAGACTGAAAAGAAAAACAAAAGGAATCAAGATTATTCTTATTTTTAGTTTAACACTGAAGCTGATCTTAGAGCTGAAGAGCAGCGTGTTGGGAATCATACCGCATGTTTGGTTGGGACAGCAGACATTTGGACTGGACACGGACACGACCGACATCCCAACAGGACAGCTCAGCTGAGGACACCTGTAGGGCTCACACACTGCACACACACACACACACACACACACGTGTTCCCATTATAAATGTGCAAAATGTTGTTAATATTCTGCTAGTGTCGAAAAACACAAGTTTGCAGTTAAATAATTAAAGTCACACCTGAATAAGTTAATTTCCATGATAAGTCAGTAACAAACATCCCCCTCCTACCACTTCCTGTCATCTTCTTTGTCGTTTCTGCCAGCAGCAACATCCGTTTATCCGTTGTGATGCGAAAAAATGTTTCCATTGCAGTTTTTTTAAAAATAGGCTGATTTTTAAAAACATTTCATCCTTGCACAAAAACTTTTTATTTCTTTTCAAATAATTGTATTCAGCAAATTTATTTATGTTATAAAAAGGAGCTTATTGGGAAATGTGTTGTACAGTATTGGTGTCTCAAAGATCAAAAAAGCTGTTGCTGATATTAATTTGTACATTTAAAGATGAGAAAGTGAAGCTTATTCAATGTGGGAATAATTTAAAAGTCTGGTTTAAATGTTTGTAGGTTAAGCATGAGGCATCTTGCATCTTCTACCTGCTCTGTTTCAAACTAACGATGTAAAACTGCATAATAATTTTATTTTAATTTATTCCTGTTCTTACTTTCTTGTCTGTTTGGAATAAATGAGTCATAAATGTGTTTCCTCACCGCACTGGTAGGACGGACAGCATCGATCTGTGCTGTTGCTGTCGACGCTCAGCACCTCGCCGTCCCGGCAGGAAGGAGGCGTTTCCACACAGGAGGAGCACACTGCAGCAAGAAAACCCAGAATCAGCAAAATGGGGATCCAGTGGAGGAATAATCAGAAGTGGAGGCTGAACTGACTGCAGATGTGAGCCAGACAGCAGCTGCCGTCGGCTCTGGTGGCGACCAGCGTCTGGTCGTCTCTGCAGGCGGGAAGCTCAGACTCACAGCGCTCAGGATCGCACTCTGGAAAACACAAGGAGGTCAGAAACAGTCGCAGGGAGCGCTTCTCAACATTTACATCTACAAGCCAAAAACTAAAGAAAAAAAAGGAAACTTTTGAAGCTAAAAATGCCCATGCTTTTTCTAGAAAAGTTAGAACATTATAATCTAAATATAAAATAAATTTCTTGCTAATTTTCAACTTTTGTAGCTCAGAAAGCTCCTTATTTTTTCAAGATAATTTCTGAGATTTACTCTTTTTTTTTTTTTTTTTACAATGGCTGCCATTATAGTAAAATTTATATTTTGATCTTCATTTAGCTCTGGCTTTTTTTCTTTAAGATAATTTTATTCTTATTTCTGTTGGAGAGGCTAAAACTAACTGAAGGATGAACAAACACACAGAGACCCAAAGACAGAATCATATAATATTTTAATGTTTTTTTGTGACTGTTGTCGTCTAAAATTACTGATTTTGCGGCACCTTTTCAAAAAGTTGCTTTTTTTTAAGCTTTAGTTTTCAGTAACATGGTGGTACAAAAACGTGAAATTGCTGCACATAACCTTCCCTGTGTTTAGGAATACTCTCAAAATATCTGAGTTTTTGGCAGAAATATTAGCACCAACGTCCCTGATATGCTGCTAATTCGGTAAGAAAGGAAACTCACCACAGACGTAGTCTGGACAGCAGGACTCTGGTCTGTAGTACGACACCAGCTTTTCCCCGTATTTACACTCAGGAGGGAAGCGATCGCACAGACTCTGGTTACAAACTATCAGATCACAGCATGATGTCAGTGTTTTATGGGTCTTTAATGAACAAAACAATCTGAACGACGTTTTGTTGGCTCACCACAGACTTTGTGAGGGCAGCAGCTCGAGTCGTCAGACATGCTGACGATCATCTCCCCGGTTCGGTGGCAAACCGGCGGCGGCGCGCTGGAGCAGTCGTACTCCACGGGAACGACAGAGTCGTTGTCACAGCGGTACATGCAGCAGCCGTCCTGCGAGGCTTTCCACACCTCGCCGTGCGACCGAGGAACGCCGCTGCTGTCGGTGCAGGCTGCAGACAGACGGAGGAAATAAACGCCTGGATCACAGAGAACCCCAACAGGAACCAACTTCAGACAGAAAAAAGAGACTTTAACTGATTTAAATTCATTTAAAGGCATCATCTGTCACAAATAACATGCAACACTGATTTCATTTAACTTGGCACTACAAAAACACAAAATCTTTCAAATTCTTCACCACAGAAGAAGCAAAAACTTTCACTTGTGTTTATAATTGTTTTGGACACCAGCTGCACTGCAAAAACACAACAATCTTACCAAGTATTTTTGTCAGGCTTCCAGTGCAAATATCTCATTGAAATAAGACAAAACTAACTTACATTAACATTTCAGAGACATTGAGGAGCTTATTTTAACTCCATAGTTCCTTAATGGAAATGTCGCAGCTCCGCTGGCAGATTATTTAACTTATAACAATGAAAATGTTTGTGAAATAATCTGCCAGTGGGACTAGTGAGTTTATTTTTTACTGTTTTATGTTTTTTTATATTTTAAAGTACTGAGAAACAGGCTGTTTTTAATAATGTTATATAAATTGTTATGATGATGTAAAGTAAAGCTGACTCAGCTCACTGTAGCCAAATCAACCTAATAACATAAATAAAGTTGATTGATCAGAACTTTATCATCCTTATTAAGGATTTTTTTTACTTAAAACAAACTCTTATATTTTGCTGAAAAGCGACCGATTCGTTTTGTAATTGTACTAGTTGCACTAGAAACTAGATGATAAATAGTTGGTAAGATTTGGTGTTTTTGCAGTGCAGGAGGCTTTATTTACTGATGTTTCTAATCCTGAGTGTCAGATGGAAAGTTGTTCTTACCACACTTATCTGGGCTGATGCAGAGAGCCGAATACGGCCGGTGGAGCAGCATTCCCCCGGGGCAGACGCAGCCCTCCGTCAGGCCAGAGCAGTGGTCCGGATCAGAGTCAAAGTCGTGGTTCGGACAGGACTGAGACGTGCAGGCCGGCAGACAGGCCTGGTAACTCAGAGAGCCGGGACACACGAAGGCTGCAGGGAGAGAAAATAGCGTCAGGATGCACCGACCATCGATGCACCTGAAACACTTTTCCATAATCTACCTTCTTTTCTCAGATTTATCCAGCCTTGTAAAGCCTTAAAGGAGACTTATTATGCAAATTGGGTCTCAACTGCTTCTAAAAACGGCCTCAGTGCTTTAAAAAAGCCAGAGACTTTTATGGCAATAAGTGTTTGTTTGTGTCTGGAAAAGAAATTGTTCCAAAAACCTCCCACTTGTTGAGTCACATTCCAGGGGCACTGACTCGTTACCTAGCAACCCCAGCCAAGCCCTGTTACCTAGCAACCCAAATGGAACCCCCGTTCCAGTGTTTCCTTGTGTCCCTCCCGAGTCCCTCCCGCCGGTGTCGGCGCCCCCCTCGCCCCCAGCCGCCGGTCCTCCAGAGCCTCCCTGCGCTCCGCCCCTGGAGTTTGCGGACGTGGCTCCGAGCTCCCTCCGGCCCTCCAGAGCTCCCTCCTGAGCCTTCTGCCGGCCTTCCTGAGCCTTCTGCCGGCCTTCCTGAGCCTTCTGCCGGCCCCTGGAGGCTTGACCGTCACCTGCGCCGGCGCCCGCCGGACCTTCCCAGAGGGGTCCGCCTCCAGCGCCGGCAACGCCCGCCTGACGTTCCCCATGGGGTCCGCCTCCAGCACCGGCAACGCCCTCCGGACCCCCTCCGAGAGGGTCCATTTCCAACCCACCCTGTTGGGTTGTTTTTTGTTATTTTGGACTCTAGCCCGCCTTAGCGCCCCTCCGCCCACCCAGTTGGGTTGTTTTTTGTTAGTTTGGACTCTGGCCCTCCGTCCGGCTCCCCTCCGCCCTCCCTTGTGTGGTCTTTGTGTTTTGGGCGTCTAGTAGCCGCCCTTAAGGGGGGGGTACTGTGGTGATTTGAGTTTTTCTGTGTATTTAGTTTAGGTTTTCGGTGTCTGAGTCTCTGTGTTGTCCTGTTTGCTCCCCGTGATTAATCCCAGCTGTGTCCCGTTCCCTGATTGTCCTCCCTGTGTATTTAAGTCCACCTGTTGTCTTTGTCTAGTGTCGGATCCTTGTTGTTGTTGTCGTCATTGTGTTACCCCGTCACATAGTGTACCCTGTCATCTCGTCGTGTTCCCTGGTCTCATCGTGTTTTTTCTTCATTAAATCCATCTTTTTCACTGCTCAGCCTGGTCCCGCCTGCAATTTCTCACCGCACCAAAACCCACCTCATGACAGTTTTAACCACTACATCCGCTGTAAATACTCCTCAAACACAAAAAGATGTTTCTACTTCAAATATCTTAGTACATTTGAAATGAGACAAAACTAACTTAGAAATACTTTTCTGCCAGATACAGGAGTTAGTTTTGAGTCTCTCAATTTTGATTAAAAAGTTCTAGTTCCACTGGTAGATTGTCTCACAACGTGGGAAAAATGTATTTCTATAAGAGAAACAATCTGCCAGTGAAACTAGTATTTTTAGCTATTTTAAATAGTAATTTACTTAAAACAAGCTCCTATATTTGTGCTGAAAAGTTACTTGTAAGTTATTTTTTCTTATTTCAAGTGCAATAGAAAACTAGACAAAAACACTTGGTAAGATGTTTTTTTTGTTTGTTTTCGTTTTGCTGCTGTAAAACGGGTTTGTTATGTTGTGGACTTAACATCCAGAAACCACCTGCTGCATTCTTGTTGGTTGTGCAGGAGGCTCCACTAATGCTTTTCAAACATGTAAGGCTGTGTAATTGCTATCTGTTTGCAGCTCTTTTCACATGCGAGTGTAAACGTTGAGTTGTGGTGCGTGGCCAGCAGTGTCTTACTTGGATTTAAAGTGACGCCCTGAAACAGCTCATTCTGACTAGGATCTCATTATCTAAGGATTATTTTGTGCAAAAAATGTAATGAACATGTGTTTTATAGTGCATAGATCTATCCCAACCTGTTCAAGGAAGCGTAATAGGTCACCTTTAAATCAATTTTCATACCTTTAAATGGTATGTCATATAAACAGTTTCAGGAATTAGGAACAAGCATGAAAACAGGAATCGTACGGCAGTAATCCGGCCTCCTCCACTCGATGCAGACACTGAATTTGTGGCAGGTTGCCACATAAGCAGCCAGAGCGACACAATGGTTGTTCACATACTCTGAATCTCTCACCCAGACCTCACAAAATGTGCTGGGCGGCACCTGCAGACGAAGAAGCAGCGATCAGACTAAATGCGACAGGAGAACTCAGAACGAACGGAACCTGCTGAGGAGTTCAGAGTGAACGTACGAATGCGTGGCACGGCGTGAAGGCGTTGTCCTCCAGCATGGTCAGGCAGAGCGAGCAGTCGCTGGTGGAGCAGTTGTGTTCGCGCCGACGGCTGTAGCTGACGTAGCTGGTGGTGTTGGGAACCTGCCAGCTGTCGATGAACAGAACCGGGTCCTGGCTTACGCCCAAAACCGAGCCGTTGGGCAGAGTGAGGTCATTGGTCAGATCTCCATCGCAGAAACCTGAAGGGGTTAAATATTAAAATACTAAAGTATGAAAAAACTAAATGTGACAAATGGAAATACTTCAGTTCTGTTTGATGTTTTCCAGAGTTGGGTAATAACTAGTTACATTTACTTTAGTAACTTTTTTGAAGTTTTACTTTTACTTGAGTCATTTTATTATGATGTAATTTTAGAAGAAGAGTAAAATGTCTGGATTCTCTATTCACTGAATGACAAACAAAAATGTTTTAACCAGAAATTATGTATAAAATGATTGAAAATTTGATCAGTTACTCAGAACTTTAATAGACTTTTTACCAAATACTTTTTTACTCTTACATCAGTACAATTTTTGGCTACTCTTCCAGCTCTGCATCGTATTTAATTGCTGTTATAGAGCAACTAAATATGAGTAATTATCCACCTATAACATTATCTAGTGCCATCAACATCACTTTGGTTAGAAATAATGTTCTATTTTATTAATAATGGCTTTAAGTAAATTTTAGGTTTCACGTCACAAAATAAGTAAAAGTGAAATAACATGGATCAAGAACAGAACCTTGTGGTGCTCCTTGTTTGAATAGGATGTAGGGCAAAAAAAAAACTGTCAATGATAAAATATTTATTTTTATAACAAAAGAAAACTAAATAATATTAAAAAGTATTTTTGTTCTAGTTTCTAGTCCCAATATCTTAGTACACTTGAAAAAGTTCTAGTTCCCCTGGCAGATAATTTCACTCATAAGGCATTTTTCCAAAAGTAAAATAATCTGCAGGTGGAACCAGAATTTTTTCATCAATATTAATGAATTATTTACTTAAATCAAACCCCTTTATCTATCTGCCAAGTTACTTATGAGTTAGTTTTGTATTATTTCAATTGTACTAAGATATTTGAAGTACAAACTGGACCAAAAATACTTGGTAAGATTTAGTGATTTTTCCTTTAGTTTTTAAATTCTAATCTGGTTCCAGCCCAGTTTTTCTGGGTTTCCTCTCATTTTAAATCATTTTAGACGTAACATAACTGAATGCATTTTTCCCCTAAAGGTGGAAAAAACCTTGTTGAGTCATTATTGTATATCTGAGCCATCCATCTGTACACTGCTGTCCCTAATGGGGTCAGGAGTGCTGGAGTCTAACCCAGTTAACGTTTCGGGCGAGAGGCGGGGTCACCTGGACAGGTCACCAGTCTGCCGCAGACGTCATCTGAGCATTTCCTGTTATTAGCAAAACAGTATTTGGGCTCGTAGATCAACCAAATTAAATTTAGTATTAAAAGCCATAATTATTCAAGTAATGCTGTTTGAACATTTTAAATACTTTTCTGTACATTTTTCATTGGGCCAGGAATTATTTGAGGTAATATGTAACTTTTATAAAAAATATCAAACATTGCAATTTTACAGACGGAAAATATCACTGTAGTTCCAATATGGTTGGATCCAAAAGAACAAATCCAGGCTTAGTTTTTCCATCTTTGATAAAGACCTTGGGAAGCCACTGATCCATGGTGCTTCTCACAACTATTCAAGACAATGTGGCTCCTTGCTTGGAGGGAAAGTAGAAACTTGTTCTCTTCTTACCACAGAGCCCCCTGCTGGGCAGTCTGCTACCCGCGTCGTCGGCGTCGATCACCATCATGCCGGTGCTGTGGTACCACTGCACCTTGAGCCCGGCCGGGCTGCGGATCAGGTACATGTTGCCCGTATCGTAGATCTCAAAGCCGTACTTTTTAAAGCGAGGCTTGGCGTAGCGCGAGTTCACGAAGAGCTGGTTAAAGATTCAAGAGTGCAAGATGTCAAATATCTGCCCGGTGCAGGACGTTGTAGTTTAAGGTCAGACTTACTCTCCGCTGCAGTCTGTCCACGACAACCTGGTTCGATTTGTGAGTGATGTTGAGTGAAACCAGACACAAGTTGGTGAAATTCCAGATGAGCTTCAGAAAGAATAAGAAAATATTAATCAGTGAGGCTTTGGCTGCATCACACAGCAGGTAAATACGACATAATTCTGAGGTTTTCTGCAACTGTGACGCTTCTATATATGGTGATCATTCAGACACTGCAGTATCTGGACAGCCATGTCGCACTTTATCCATTAAAAGCTTTAAATAAGGATTTAAACAATGACTTAAAATTATAATTATGAACTTGTGAAAGAAATCTGTGCCTGATGCCACCACTCCAGACTCTGACTCCTCATCCAAACAGATTTATCTGCACAAATTGACCTCAATGCTCCACAAAAAGCTGCTGCTGCTGTGCTTTTTTTCAGCTTCCTTTGTGTTGATATGATCTTCTGATAATCCTCAGCTCTCATTGCTCTACAGACTTTAAAAACTCTAAAACACTGCAAAAACACAAAATTTTACCGAGTATCTTTGGTTGTTTCTAGTGCAAATATCTCATTACATTTGAAATAAGATTAAATTAACTTACAAGTAACTTTTGAGCAAGAAATAGGAGCTTGTTTTGGGCAAATTCTTGAATATAGATAAAAAGTTTTAGTTTCACTGACTTATGTACTTAAAGCGAGCTCCTGTACTGTCAGTCAGTTTTGTCTTATTTCAGGTGCTCTACAATATTTGGACAATAAACTAGAAACATTTCTTGCTAAGGTTTTGTCTTGTCAGGGTCTGTTATTACTGCTACTGCACGACATCAATGTTCTTCTTCTTTTCTGTTGTTGAGTCTAATTAGTAGTATGAACAATCAACCAGATTTCAGCCAAAAACCCAGATTTGAGCATCAACACCTGCTGACTGACGAGTGGATTTATGACGGCGCTCACCGGCAGCTCAGAGTCCGCCGGACATTCCTGGATCAGGACACTGAGGGTCTCGTTGGGAAGCTGGGCAACAATGTATGAGGCAGCTTTGAAAATGGCAAAGCTGTCCCCATCAAACGTGATCACATTCAGATCAGGGAACACCGAGCAGCGGCCTGCGACATAAAACAATAAAATATCAGGGGAGCTGCTCCTGAAGCACACTTCTGAACAAGAAATGATCAAAAACTCTTGGTATTTCTGTTTCCTTACATGGACAATCCCACTTCGGGCAGCACTTGTCTCCATTGACCAGAACAGCAAAGCCAAGCAGGCCGCAGTTTGGAGGCTCCGCTGTGAAGGGGCAGCTCTGGGATTTGTTGAACAGGACAAGCTGGTTGTTGACACAGATGTACTTTGTGCATTCGTCGACGATCTCTGCATACGGAGGCTGAAAATTTTTTTAAAAATGTAAGAGACGCTTGTAAACAGGAAAGACAAGTGAACAGAGTTATTCTTCCATATTTGTTGCAACCATTTGCCTGAAATATGACCAGGAGACTCTTGAGTCTTAGGGTGTTTTCACACCTCATAGCCTGATAGACTCGGTTCGGTCGGGAACCAAAGTTCCAACTTTTGTTACATTTTGTTACATTTGCTGTGATTTTCCATCACACATCAAATTAACCAAACTAATTAAAAACCTGTTCCCCTCCCCGCCTGTGGGGGCGCTGCACCAAGAACCACTGAAGGAAGTGACACCAAAAAACCTCTGATGAAGACACTGACGCAACTTCCTTCTTCAGTAAAATGTTAGCGGTAACAATTCCAGCTTGAAAAAAGGATGCTTTTATGCTTTGTTTCTGCATTGTTTTTCCCTTTATTGTGACAAACTGCACTAAATTAGTAATATTACATCTCCAGGTTTCATTTGGTCAACAGGATTAAAGCAGACTAAACAGGGTTGGTGTGAACTCCCTTAGTGAACTTACAGAGCACGTCCTTATAGGAGTTCCTGACATTGATGTTAATCGCTCAACTGAAGAACTGGTGGATTCGGCCGCTGTGCGAGGAGAACTTGAAGCTGCTGTCGATCCTGGACTTGTAGGAATTCTTTGGAAGGAGGTGGTGGATTCTGGATGTTTTGTAGTTGGAACTGGAATACCAGGCTCCTGGGTTGAGACAATGACATCGGGTCGGGATGGAGACGTTGGTGTTCCAGCTTCTTTGGTGGTGGTTGACTCTCTGGTGAAGGCGGCTGTAGATAATGGTGAGGAGGCCACCACTGGAGCTGTTGTTGTGGTCAAACGGGAAATTGCTGCCAATGTGGCAACATGATCAACCCGGCTTGCTGACGTTGCGATGGTTGGAGATGTAGTAGCCGGTGAGCCAACCATGGTTGAACTGGTACTGGTAGCTGAAGGTCTTGTTGCAGCAGTGACCCTTGCGGTGATCGGCCCAACTGCGGGCGATGTGGCTCTGGAAGTAACTCTAGATGTTACAGGAAGTCTGGGTGTTGCTGAAAGGGTGGATGTCCTCACAGCGGTGGGTGTAGCTCTTGAAGAGGACACCAGTCGAGTTGTGACCTTCTCCAGGACTGTAGATACCTCTGGAGCTGGTGTAGAGGTCGTTGTGTGGAGCCAATATAAGGATGGCGAAGACATGCTTGTTGTTGTAGTTGGCACTCTAGTCGTAACTGGTTGGGAAGTCTCTGTAATTGGCTTAAGGGTGGTGTGAAGACTGGAGGGTCTGGTTCCTCTAGTGGTGGAGGTGAAGAGGGCCACAGGTGGAGTGATCAGCTTCCTGGTGGTTGTGGCTCCGCTTTCTGGAGCCGATGTCTCTGTGGTGGTGGTAGTTGCTCCAGAGGAAGATGTTGTCCTAGATGTTACTGGAAGATGAGGAACTTCAGGAGATTTAGCAGACAAGGTAAGAGATTCAGAGGGCAGCCCAGATGCTGTCTCCATTGGCGGTCGGTAGGTGGTAGTGGAGGTGGAGGTGACCTCCCAGTGAGGGGGATACCAAGGCTCAGGGGTTCGCTCAGTAAACAGAGGATGGGTGGTGCTCTGTGTGGTTGGAGATTGTTGTAAAGTAGTAATTCCTGTTGTGGGTTTTGTGGTGAACTGAACATCTGTGGACATTGTGGATGTCTCTGGGACAACAAGGGGTCTTGAAGTTAGCTTGCTGGAAGTGGTTTTCCCCGTTACTGGAGCAGCATCAGACCAGGAAGTCCTGTCCGAATAGGCAGCTGACGTGTACCAAGAAGGGGCGGTGCTGCCTGTCATCTTAGCAGGTCTGGGTGAAGCTGTTGTTGTTGAAACTGTAGAGGTTTTAGATGCAGGAGATTCTGGGACGGTGACTTTCTTTAAGGTTGATGTTTGCCACCTGGTGGTAGCTGAAGTGAAGGCAGACGGTGGAGTTGTAGAGGGTTTGACACGATAGACGGTTGTTGTGGGTGACACAGAAACAGTTGAAGAAGTTGTACGATCAGTTGGAATGACAGGCAAAGTCCTTTCTGTGGCTCCAGTTTGTGTTACCTTACTGGTAGTGAAAGAGCTAACTGGTTGGAATGGTTCTGTCGTTGCAGTTGACCAATATCCAGTTCCTGCTTCTTTAGAAGGCGAGGTGGGAACAAGAAAAGCTGTTGTAGAGGTTGTGCTTGGTAGTTCTGGCAGAATAAAAGTTGCTGTTGTCATTCCCTCTACTGGTGCAGCTTTTGTATAAGACGTAGTGGCTGTACTGGAGACAGTGGTTCTGCCTCTTACCTCAGATGTTTCTGAGACTCGGGGAGAAACTGAACTCAAAGTTGTTTGAGTAACTGCTGAACTCGAACTTTCTGATGCGTCTTTATGTGGATGACCAACCGTAGAGGTTCTGATTGTGGTCGGCCTCCCAGCAGACGTAATGGTGGTGAGCGGGGAGTACTGGACCTCGGTCGGTTCAGTGGAGGAGGAGTCAAAATGACCTCTGGTTGTTCTGGAAGTGGTGGGGCTGAATGAGCTCAGCCTGGTCGCCCATCTTGTCGCAGCGGATGAAGTTGCAGCCGGAGTTTCAGTTACTCTGACTGTGAACGCTGCCTCCACTTCCTCTGGCCTGACAGCAGGGGGCGCTGTTGGCCCAGGCAGAGTTCTGGACGGCTCTGGAGTTGCAGATGTAACTACAGTTTCCGGGTGGGTCAGCTCATCAGGGGCAGGTGGTGCTTCGGATGAGGTGGTGTATTTGCTCCCGGACGTGGCACCAGAAGCAGCGCTGGTGGGAATTTTGACTGCGTGGTGTGGAGGTGTGGTCGATGTGGTGACATCATAACGTTCAGCTGCTGCGGACGGCGACGGAGGCGGCGCTGAATCTGGGAGCCGAATACCTGAAATCACATGAAAACAAGTGTCAGAAACAATGACTAGAGAAATACAATTCTATCTAAATTTATAATTTTGCTGAAAACTGAGCATCGTGAAAATGTTCACGTCTAAATATCTTTCAAAAAATGAGTCACAAGAGCTTTTTGTAACCATAATCTGAGGAAACATAGATGTTAAGTTTTTCACTTTCTTTAGGATTTTTTTGGCCCTAGTGGCCTTTATTTGGAAGTAGCTTGACAGGAAATAAGGAAATGAGAGAGGGGGGAGACATGCGGCAAATGTCACCAGGCCGGGAATCGAACCTGCGATGAGGACTAAGGCCTCCATATGTGGGTTGTGCTTTGCCCCTGCGCCACCACAGCACCCCGATGTTAAGTTTTTTAATGTTACTTATTTTCAAAGTGTTTGACTCGATCTTGACGTTTGTCAATGGGCTGAAACCCAATGATGGACAAAGAGCCACGCAAAATTAAAAAATATCCTTAAACGTGAGTAAATGACCAACACTGAATAAAAATATGCTGAAGTGACGCTGCTCTTACTACAGTGCAGGTTTTTGCTGCTGTTCTCCAGACTGAATGTCGGTGAAGCAGATTTTGTGCTACTTACAGTCTTCAACATGAACGCATCGACGGGTGATTTCATCCAGCACCGTGTTTGGGGGGCAAACAGGAAGGCAGCCCTCTACTCTGCACAGGAAACACATTTACAAAATAAAAGCCTCAACGTGTCAGCTAGTAAACTAAACTTTGATTGTTTCACAAACAGTTAAAAGTTAAAGGTCTCACTGTGGGATGGTGATGCAGGACTCGGCGGACGGGTCGCTGCAGGTCCTGAAGCAGGGGCTGGTGCAGGAGTCGTACCTCCACTGGCACCGAGGACCCGGAGGGGTGTCTGGTCTGGGGCCTGGCCAAAAAACACACATAACAATAAATAAATTACCACTAAAGATTACTTTATTTCATTAGGATGGTCACCAGGTGGCGCTGTGAAGGTCTTAGAAAATTGGAGGGAAATAAAAAAATTTTTAAAACCCGCAAAATTAAAAATAAACTCTGGTGAAAAATTGTGTTAATGAAGTCACAAAATATTATCTGGTCATAAAATGTTAAAATAAAATGCAAATTCAGGCTGCATTTATGCTAAATTAATATAATATTATTAAATAGTGAATGAAACACTGTGTTTAAATTCATATTTCTGGTTCTAAGAGTAGAAATACTTCATAATAAAATTACACAAGTAAAAGTAAAAATTACAAATACTCCTAAAAGTAAACTTTAAAAAATGTTATGCAGGTAAACGTAAATGAGTACTAGTTAGTTACATTTACAGTACCGGTAAAAGTAACTAGTTACTCCTAGACTCTGGTTATTTCTCTGATGTGCTTGAGGCAGTTTTGAATTGTGTGAAAACTCTGCTGTGTTGTGATTTTCTGACCCATCAGTCTGAACAGCGACGCCTTGCGGAAACCGTAGCTGTGCCTGAACTTGAGCAGGTGGAGGCGGGGCGGCGTGGCGTGCAGGAAGAAGCCGGGTTTGGCGTGTGACTCCAGCGAGTCGAAGCCTGAGAGCCAGGTGTTCCTGTGGAGCACGAAGGTGGCTCCGTCCCAGAATGCATCGCTTCCCTCCCACTTGGCCAGCCTCACCTGGCCGCTGGCGCTCGCGTGCAGGAAGTAGTTCGGTCGGTCGACGGCTTCAAAGGAAACCCGCGAAGCATCTGTGGAGAGGAAAAGCTAATTATTCACCGCTTATGTTTTAATGGTTTTGGGCCCCACCTGCACTGCAAACACAGAGAATCTGACTTCAAAGCATTTAAAAAAAATAAAACTACTTGTTTTTTGGCAATAAGCTAAAGTTTGTTAATGTCTAGAAAAGGAGTTGTTTCAAAAACCTCCCAATTCCACAGGCACTGCCCCGTTACCTAGCAACCCCAGCCGAGCCCAGCACTGTTACCTAGCAACCCAAATGGAATTCAAATGTGTAATTCGGTCAGCATATTTTGTCTAATTTCCAGTGCAAATATCTTAGCACACTTGATATGCTGGTGTGCTAACATATCAATGTTATCACTTGATAACACTTGTCTAAAGAAAACTTAGTTAGTTTTTGTTGGACAAAAACTAACAAGTAAATCGTTTTTTAAAATAAATTTTAAGGAATTACTGAAAACAACCTCCTATTTCTTGCTGAGCAGATACTTGCAAGTTAAGTTTTTTTCTTATTTCAGGTGAATTAAGATATACACACTAGAAACTAGACCAAAAACACTTGGTAAGATTTTGTGTTTTTGCAGAGCAGCTTCTTTAAAATATGTAATATCAGTTATAGTTTAAGAGATTGTTATGGTTTTAAGTAATAGAGCAACTAATTCTAATTTACAAATCCGATCCTCCAATTCAAATGATATAAATAAAAGTAATCCTGAAGACTGAAATTTGAAAAACACTTTAAAGATGGAGTGAAAGTTATTATTTAAGGTAATCAACGTGGAACAAACAAAGGTCTATAAGTGTTAAACCGGGGGAAATGAGTGAAGGAACCCAGCTGAAGCTGGAGCAGCTTTCTGCAGGTTTGGCTGGCTGTCAGGCCTGCAGCTTGAGTTGCTATATGAGTGTTTGCCAATCTGATCTCTGAACCCTTTTACAATGAGTCCATCACCTTCATCTGTGTTTTCACAGAGAGAGAGCTCAGATCAACAGCAAAGGAAATGGCAGGAGTGAAGCTGGCTGGCTGTCAAACACCGAATCTGATTCACAGAGAAGTAAAGCAGTTTACCAACAGATTCAGGGTTTTTGCAGAGATAAATAGGCTTTTCAATGGAGCTTATTCTATGTAGCATCTTAATATGTACAACCTGAAATGAAAATATTAGTCTCTTGACTAACTTTTGGTTCTTTTCTTTGTGAATGATCACAACAACATAAATGAACATGTCTACTTGGGGCATTTTGAGTTGTTCTGAAAGTGTGGATTGTAATCTTTCCAATGATGTCAAACACATGGAAATAGAAAAATGCGTTTTTAATTTACTATAAATAACATTTTAGGGTTACTTATAATTTAGAAGCACAATAAAAGAGAAATGGACCTGAGCTGCTTTGGCAGAAACAAAAATCCTCCTCACTATAATCCATCCATTTCTATCAATTGAATTTATCTTTTGTGTTTAATAATTTTTAATTAAATAAAAATAACAATAGCTGTGGACATGACAGCATTAACAAATAACAGTTCTCAACAGCGGAGACTCGTTTGTTTTTATTCACAAATGTAAATTCAACAGAAAGATTGCTTGTTTTGTGACTTTTATATGGTCTACTGTTCTTTTTATACTTGTACGTTTTTAATAATAAGGAGGAAAAAAATGGCTGAACTTTTTTTCTTTTCCTCCATTTAAAATAGCAAAAATGTGACTTTTTTTGTTCTTTTACCTGCAGAATAATAAATAAGATATGTAATATTTTATGTTTGCCTTCATCCTTAACATTATTTAACCTTTTGGGATTTTATTTTCCTTTTTTTAGCCTTTGAATATGTTTAGTTTATTCCCAGATCCACAATCTTTGCTGTATTTAGTGTGCCACACAAAATTAATCAAAGGGCTACAATTAGCCCCTGGGCGACACTTTGGACATCCCTGATTTAGAGATCCTAAATCTAAACAAATATCATTTGTGGGGTTCCTCAAGGTTCCGTTCTTGGGACACTGTTATTGAAAATCCACATATTTTCTTCAGTTCAGATTATGAAGTGTTAAAGTATTTCTTATCAAAGCCCGTTAGAAAGATTCTGATAATCTGGTAGATTTTGTTCAACTGGGGACCAAAATTGCAACATTTGTTACATTTTCAGCTGCTGCCCTCATTTTCACACTGCTGTGTCAAACCAGTTTGAAAAAACCTGTTCCCCTCCTCGCCTGTGGGGGCGCTACACCAAGACAAGCTCACCGTGTGGTCGAGCTCTGCTGAGGCCCGGCGTCATCATGAACTCTAGGAGGATCCCAGGAGCGGCGCTGGTGTTGACCCGCTGCAGGAACACGAAGCCGCTGGACCGGCTGGCTGCCAACAGAGACGACTGATCCCAGAAAGTCAGGAGTCTGAACGGACCTTTACCCAGAACTGCAGAGAGGAGGCACAAATTTTACAAGAAACCCAACATGTTTGAAATCCCACAGAGATTTTTGTCAATTTTCTGCATTACTGTGTTTCTGTCGTCTTTAACAGTTTGCAGCTTCACTTATTTTTGTTCAGAAACATGAACATGTCTTTCATAGCTCAAAGCCATCTTCCTTCAGATAAATAAATCAAAACATCATCAACAAAACTCTTTATTAAAAACTGTGAAAACAACTATTCCTCAATCCAGACAGCATAAAGGCTGTAAAGACAAATTAGTTCAGATTTCTGTTTTATTATGGGAATTACAGTTTGGTAGGAAAACAAAACATTGATGATGAAGTAATAAATGCATAATCAGCATACGAAGGAAAGTTACTGTTTTACCTTTGTTGTAGAATTCACAGTCATATGCTGCAGAAAAAGAAACAGGATTGTTGAAAAAACGTCTTATAATAATCTTGTAATAAGTTATATTTCTATTTGTACAACACTGCATTAGGGCCAATGTACTACAAAAAGGAGTAAATTTGAGAAAAATCCAAAATCAATCTCAGAAATGTCCAATTTTCCAAACTCAAAAACTTTTTCCCTTGAAATTTTTTTTAGATTAATCTCAGAATATATGTTTTTTTCTCTCAAATTTACTCCCTTTTCCCCATCTATAAATGCCCTTATACACCGTCACAAGTATGTCTATTATCGAATAATTTAGCAGCAAATAAGGTTTCTGAATTGAAAATGTTAGTTATTTTGTCAGTATATGGTTTTCAATTAAAATGCAAATTATCCTGAACTGAACTCAATTAAAATTTCAATTGAGGCTCATCACTAATTATTATGTTATGCATCAGATTCAAATGTCAAATTTAAGGAACAAAACCGCAGAAAATCTTAGAAAGAAATTCAGGAAAAAAAAGCTCCGACATCTACGGAGCCTCTAAGGGGACATGGAGAAAAAAAAAAAAAAAAGGAAAGATATCCCGACTTTTTATCTCGAGATCCCGCGAAAAGAAAAAAAAGTCGGGATCTCGAGAAAGTAAGTCGGGATTTCTTTCCTTTTTTTTTTTCTTCTCCATGTCCCCTTAGGGGCTCCGTAGACATCAGACATCTGTTGGGCAAAACAAAAAATCGACCAATCAGTGGGAGGTTCTTCCTTACGGCAGAGAGAGGGCGAGCGCCAGTCAACAGGAACGCCCTCATGGCAGCAGCGCCCTGCATACGCCGCCACGCTGGTACAGAAACACTCGCAGTCGCCTCCGCGGCTGCAGGCGCAGGTGTCAGCGAGGCAGTTCATGTAGAACCAGGTGACGTCCACCTGAGAACACAACAGGTTTCAGGCAGAGGAAAATCCTCTTAGGAATATTTTAAAACCTTTATGTTATATAGATTCATTACACACAAAGTGAAACATTTCAGGAGTTTAATTTGATTATGGCTTATAATAAAACAAGATTTAGTTATTCAGAAAAATAAGATCTTATTTAAGCAATGATCATCGTGTTAAGAGTCATTGTAGACAAAAAAGAAAACAAATAAACTTTTAAATTTTCTATAAAAAATGGGAAATGTTTTACTTTGAAAAGTAAAAAATTCTGAGAATAAAATATTGAAATTTTGACATTAAGCTCAGAATTTTCTTTAGAAAAAATAAAAATTTCTGAGTTTAAAAAGTTGAAAATTTGCTAGAAAAAATTTTTTTATTTGAGATTAATCTCAGAAATTTCCAAGTTTCTACATAGAAAATTTGAGTTCGAAAAGTTGGAAATTTAACCATAAAATCTCTGAAAAGTTGAAATTAAGTTCAGACATTTTCTAGATGCAATGTAAATTTCTTAGTTTAAAAGTTTAAAATTTACTTGAAAAAAACTCAGAAGAAAGTTAACAGTGGAAAACTTTTAATACTTTTTTTCACTTTTGGCGCCCAGAAATTTTCATGTTTTTTGTAGAAAATTTCAAGATTAATTTCAAAATTAATATTGAAATTAAATAAGAGTTTTCTGGTAAATAAAAAGTTGCTCTTTTTTCTGCCTACAATGACCCTAAAACGAAGGAGATCTTGATCTTAATCGGGTTTCAACCTGATTACAAACAGGAAAATAACAGAATGAAACAGAGATCTGTTGTAGTGCCACTCCTCACCACTGGGTGGCAGGTCTGAAAGACTTCACTGAGCAGGACTGCGCACTGCCGCTTTGCAAACGGCTCCCTGAGAGGACTGAGGCTGCAAGGATGCCTGATGTCTGCACTGTTCACACACTGAACACACAGAACGGGAAAAGTCAATTCTTATAGATTTATTGTAGCAAAATTAAGACGGAGAATCACAATGTTACAAGAATACAGTTGTATGAAAAAATCAGAATAAAGTCATAATATCACAACTTTACTCTGGTAATACTATGTCTTCATTCTCATATTACAACTTATTGCAACTTTATTTATTGGATTATTATAACTTTATTAGGAGAATAAAGTTTTAATAATACAATTTTATATTATGTAATATAAAGCCATTATATAATGGCTTTATATTATTAAAAAAAGTCATAATAATATGAGAATAAAGCCTTATTATTTGGACTTTGCTCATATGAATTTTTTATGTTCATTTATTCTCATAATTTTATTTATGTTTATTTCTTTAGTATGGCTCCAATGCTCCATCGTAGAAAATACTCACGCAGTGTTATCTTAACTTAAATGTTAATTGTTAAAACGTGCAGATAGAAGAGATGAAATGACTCGGTTTCATTTTTCTCTGCAGTGAAATATTAATTATTTGCAGAGATCACCTCCATGGCCGTCCAGCTGTTTCCAAACTCCTGTGGCGTCGGCGAGTCGATGTTGTCAGGCGTCCGCATTTCGTTGACCGTCTTCAGGTCAAAGTTCCCACACAGGCCGCTGAGTTTCCCCTGAACACATCACGTTTCCTCACTTTGCTTTTCCGTCACATCGTCATGACTGCTGAGCAGGGTGAAAACAGAGTCCTACCTGCCAGCGGGGGCCAACCTGGACGTGGACCGTTGTCTTTCGGTCCCACAGAACCGTCACGTCTTCTTCTGGGAAGTGAATTATTGTGAAAAATCCAGCTGGCCAGATAAACATCTGTTGCTTCCTGTCGATCACACTGGATGGATTCTGGACGGGATTTGGGATCCAGTTACCGTCTTGACTTATACAGGAAATGTTTAAAACACAGTCAAGATGGCGCTTACTGGTTTTCCAGAATCGTCGTCGAAAGAGATGAAGGATCCGCGGATGTTGATCAGAAGGGATTTCCTGCAGATGATTCCACTGTCACAGCAGTCGACGTTCTCCACCAGAACGCTCAGCATCACCTCAGCGCTGCTCTGTGCATCACAGGACACAAACGTAAACCGGGTTCATCCTGCAGGTTCCCAGGCCAGCAGACTGGGAACCAAAATGGCAGCATTTGTTTCATTTCCAGCTGCTGAGGTTCACAAAAAGCACCTCTTATATTTCTGTTGTTTTATGTTATTTTTGGTATATTTGGGACGACACAGACCTGCATTTGTGGGCTTTTATGTTGGAAAAAGGTGAAGTTTATAAGAGTTTGTGGCCTTCATGTCTGTGTGATTTGATTTCTGCTGTTTCCTAAATCGTGTTTTTTATGTTTATTTGTAGCTTCACTCTTCAATAAAAACTAAACAACAAATAAATAAATGTACTTATAAATAAATAAATCTATTACATTATCTGCTCCATTAAAATAGTTCATGCTAAGTTTGCTGAGTAGGTAAAAAGCCCGACCAGTTACCTAGCAACCCCAGCAAAGCCAAGCCTGTTACCTAGCAACCCCAGCAAAGCCAAGCCTGTTACCTAGCAACCCCAGCAAAGCCCCAGCACGTTTGGTCAGCTGATTTTACCGTTTTATGTGCTTTACAATGGCTGCTGGAAAAGACAAATGTTTTGTTGTTGACTTACCATCCAGAAACCACATGCTGCATTCTGGTTGGTTGTGCAGAAAATGTAATGAACATGTCTTGTTTTGCCTATAGTCCTATCCTAACCTGTTTACAGGAGCAGAATAGGTCACATTTAAACAGATGCAGACATGATTAAGTACCTTAACAAGATAGACCTTGCAGGCCCCGACGTAGTCAAACAGCAGCCCGTCGAATGTCCTGTAGTGGCGATCACCGTAAGTCGTGCACATGGACGGACATGGACGAAACACACACTGGAACATCCCGTGTTGGCAAACACTACAAGGAAAGAAAAGCTTCAGTGATTTAACATCAACTTGTTCCCACTTACTGCAGGAACCGCTTTTCACCTCTAATGGTCTCCATTTGTGAAGAGCCTTTGGTTTACCGAAGGCAGAAAAGTGCTGCTAAACTGGCCAATTGTGCCATTAAGCTGTCAGCCACATCATCTTCCCTGGCTGTAACTTGAAGGAGAAGGACGGGAGAATAACCGAGATCACTGGGAGGTTTCTTTCACCAGCCAGGGTGATGGAATCAGAGACATGTACAAGGGCCTGCTCTGTTTCCAAGGCCTATTCTCTGCCTCGTGATAACAGAGAATTACACATATCAGATGGCAACTTTTGCTGCTCTGACAACCTCACACTCTGTGGTGTTAGACTAAACCTTGCAGCAAAAATTGTTGGAGATTTGTCTTCATTCAGAGATAATTCTTAAATTTGTGATGAGAAAGTGGGAAATAATCTCGATATTTACTTCATAGGTGTGAACGTACCACTGGTAGCAGGGGGAGGAAACTCGATCACCAGGGAAATATTCCTTCCCTTTCCACAAACAGGGGCAGGCATCAGGCTCAAAGCACTCGTCCCCATGTTTCAGGAACCTGGAGAGGGGAAATATGAGGTCAGGAATTCCTGCTTTAAAACAAATCAAACAGAAATTATGCTCAAGGTGCATCTGAGAGATTGTGTATGTCAAGTGAGGTAGGCAGGGTTCCTACCAGAAAACCTGCTGGTAGGTGCGCTAGTCCACCACCGGTCCACCATGGATCATCAAGTTAAACTTTTGGACCAGAAATACCTCATCCGGCTCACCCAAGAAACTAAGTGCTCCCCCAAAGAAAGCCGCAAGCTAAAGTCTCTCCATGGACAACTGGATCTGGACCAGTCTCTTCTACCATGATGCTAGGCATCAACCATTGTTCCTAAGGACTTATAATCCCATTCTTTCCATCACCAGAGCTCATGGCATCAGGTGAGACATTCACCCCTTCCTGTAAATCTCTCCTTACTCCGAATGACAGTAGCTCACTTCACCTGCTGGATCTAACCTTCATCCTGGTCGTTTCATTTGGTTTTAAACAGCTTCAGTCCTTGCTGGAGGTACAAGTAAAATGGCACAAACAGAACAACATCATCTGCAAACAGAAGGAGTAGAGTCTGACTCTCCTTCTGTACAAATACCAAAGGGCAACACTGAGTCCAATACTAACTGGAATCAAGTCTGTGCCTTTACCCTCGTTGGCATGAATGGCCCTTCATTAGAAGGTCCTCAATTACCACCAAGTGGATGCCAGCAATTAAATCAGTAAATAAATCTTCTGGAGTTTGTTCCTGGTTTATCTGGCAGAGATCTCCTTTGTCACCAATCCTGTTTGTGGCGTTAATGGGCTGCATCTCAAGGGGTAGTGATGTGGAGAAGGGAGGCTGGTTTTGGAAAGTCTGAGTCTTGATATATTTCTATTGGCATCTTCAAGCTGTTTTCCAGACTGTGCTAAAACGGTTCAGTGCTGGGATAAGAGTCAGCTTCTCTAAAGGGCCACAAATACTGAACTCTGCAAAGGTCCATGTGTGCTTGGAGCAGGACACCAGTCAGGACACCAACTCCTTGGCATCCTCCGTAAATGAGCTGGCATCTGTTGCCAGAAGGCTTTATCTCATGACTGGGATATCTCTGCAACACAATCTTCAATAAGAGGAGAGCAATAAAAGCTCTTTAACCAAATTGTTGGAAGGTAATGGCTGAAAAATTGAATGCATAAAGTTAATGCTGAAGAGACGTTTGGTAAAAGCATGGTATCGACTTCCTGTCATCTCAAGTCTTTGAGTTTGCCTCCAGCTTAGACTCATTTGAGTTCACTGACAGATGTTGGCTTCCACTGCAGGAACATTCCAGCAAATGAAAGAGAGCTTCAAGGGTGGGCAGCTGTGAATGAAAAGGAACAACACTCGTTCGCTACATGAGAAATCCACACAATTAGGATTCTCAGAGATAGAGAGAAAACCAGTCTTTGTCTGGATGCCTCTCCTCCACTCTGCAGCACCAGGCTGATAAGTATCTTGTAATATGCAGAGCTGAGCTACATCCACTGGCGAGGCAGCAGACAATGACGTGACACTCTGAATGGTGCCGCCATAAACCCGAGGTTCCTCTGAGTAGAGTTACACGACAGATAAAACGCCGCTAACAGCTTCCTTTATCTGAGCGCCAAGCGGCCGTATCGAATACTCTGATCAAAGATTCTGCAATCACTTATCCTCCCGACCTACCAACATGTCACCCATAACTCCTCACAGCTACAGCCGGTCGGGGCGAATTTAATTTCATGGGACAATATAAAAGCGCAAACCTGAACTCTAATTTGTTATCACAAAATCAAAGCAAAGATTTGTACATTTAATTAGAAATAAAATATTTGCATCTCAATTATTCAGGTTTTCTTCCAGGATTGTAATTATCTCTTTAAGAAAAGTCCGCAGCATGATTCTGTCACCACCGTGCCCAAAAATTGTATTCAAAACTTCTATGGCATATTTTTACTCAAGTAAAAATAAAAAGTAGCCGTTCAAGAAATTACTCATGGAAGAGTAAAGAAGTATTTGGTAAAAAGTCTATTCAAGTACTGAGTAACTGATCGAATTACCAATCATTCAATATTTAAAGGTTTCATCATCAAATAGAACAAAATTTAAAGTTCAATGGAAATTTTGGTATTTTAAAGACCAAAATGACAATAATTCATATAAGTATCAAAAATAACAAAGAAAATGTTTCCAAATCAGCTTCTTTAAATAAAAATGTTATGAAACTTTAAAAGAAGCTGCAGGAGTGTCTGTCTGGTGAATGTTTGGTTAAAACATGTTTATTTTTCATTCAGTGGGAATAAAATCCAGACACTTTACTCAAATAAGAGCAGAAATATTCATAATAAATTTAATCAAGTAAAATTAAAAAGTACAGCGTTGTAAAAATACAGAAAAATGCAATTTTTTTTCAAAAAAGTTATTCAGATAAATGTAATTGAGTAAATGTAACTAGTTACTAACTGTGCAGCTTTAGTTTTCTAACAGAAAACTGTTTTCTTCCAGATCTTTAGCTGAATATGTGAACAATACCAAAATTAACGTAGTTAGCGCTGGAAATGTTTAACACTTTTCTGAATTTGTTGATTTTGTTGAAGAGAGGGACTTCAATAAAGTTCAGTACAGTTATACTATCTTTAAATATTTCTTCTAATTCCTTTCACATACTTAACAAGCAAAAACAATGTTAAATCGAAGACGTTTTAATTTAATAATCACTGTTCATTGTTGTTTTATTATTTTCTGTTTGTTGGTTGCCATTAAAGCTTCTACCATCTTCTGCAGGAAGGTTTGCATCTCCCAGGTCTTTTCTGGATTTTAGCCAGTTTTTAGCATTCATTATTATTACAGATGATACTCATCTGGTAGTGGTTGTATTTGTTTGCAATCACACAGTCTGCTAATTTTCCTCACTTTTAAGCAGACGCTGCACAATCTGCTGTCATGATCAGCAACAAGAAATGCCTGGATTAATGAGCGAAACGTTGTTCCTAAAATGATCAGATTTAAGGACAAAATCAGAAATCCTGACTTAGAACAAGGTGAAACCAATGGAGAAACATTTGAACACCATCAGGTCGTCTGGAGAACTATTGGCCAAAACTGGTTAAAGTCTAGAAGAAGTCAGGAGGTTTAAAACCGCTGCCCAGCATGATGCGTACATATAAACTGCAAACTGATACCAAATTCCAGGAAACCGCAGGCTTCTGTTTTGGACCTAAAAGTTCAGGTTTATATGAGTTCAGCTGACAGAACGAGGGAATGAATGGTCGACATTTTGATCATAAACAAAGTGTTCCTTTGTGAAGGAAAAAAACACAATGGAGTCCTCAGTCAACACGGCAGCTAATTATTTCCCATTAGAGGTTTCAAAGTCCTGCTGCAGATAAATACCACACAGACGAGTCCAGGTTGCTTTTCAATTTTTATCTTTGTTTTTTTACTTCTTAAACTAAAGCCTGGCTTTGTGTTGGTCTATTTTCAGTCACTTAGCGAAGCAGATAGAGCCAAACTCAGAACATGTCATCACTTTGTCTGAGAGGAACCCTCCGCAAAGCTCAGCTCAAACTGTTACATTTCCATCAATATTAACAAATCATTGACTTAAAACAAGCCCCCCGTAACAGTTACTTGTGAGTTAGTTTTGTCTCATTTCAAGAGTCCTCAGATATTTTCTCTAGAAACTAAGCCAAAAATACTTGGTAAGATTTTGTGTTTTTGCAGTTTTTGAGTGTGACAAGCTGGATCTTCTAACGTTTTGGATTTTGAAAGGTGCTTTGAAAATCTCAGTTAAGACATAGATCACACACTGACAGATGTCTTAGTAATGCTCGGCACCTTGCTTATTGTTAAAGTAAGATCTTAAAACCAGTTAAAGGTAATTTAGTCTGTAGAATTGTAAAATCCTGCAAGTTTACATAGATCCAGGTTGTTAAGTCACATTCGACAGGCACTGCGTCAACCTAGCAACCCCAGTCCAGCACGTTACCTAGCAACCCAAACTGAAGTCCAGCTCAGGTGGTTTTACTGCTGCATGCTGTGTACAATGGCTGCTGGAAAAGACAGTGTTTTGTTGTTGACTTAACAGCCAGAAACCTCTTGCGGCATTCTTGTTGGTTGTGCGGGAGGCTCTACTTCTGCTTTTCAAATATGTATAATCATGCATCTGTTTGCAGCTACTTGAAAATGTGAGAGTAAATGTTGAGTTTTGGAGGCGCAGCCAGCAGCAGCTTATTACATTTAAAGTGATAGAGGCCCAAACCAGCTGATTTTGCAGAACTCACCAAACTAAAATCTCATTATCTAAAAATCCTTTTGTACAAAAACATAATAAACATGTTTTTTATCGCACTCAGACCCATCCTGACCTGTTCAGGGAACCATGACAGGTCACCTTTAACGTCAAAGCAGAAACCAAAACTCAGGCTGGTGATTCAGGTTGATGGAACCTCCCAACCTTTAGTCTCTTCATTGGAGCTGAATCATCGCTGACCATCAATGAAACATCTTTGTGGCCATATTGACCACTAAATGTGTTCCCTCTCAGGTTTCAGGAGTTATTAACTGCTCTTATTAGGGCCTGAACATCAGGTCCAGAGTCTGATGTCACCATAAAGGTCGTCTTGTTTAATGTGTCGAACAGAAACGCCAGTCAGCTTTACACGTCTTGGATGACTCGTGAGGCATCTCTGACCTTTTCACAGTATCCTGTTGTGTTTCAAATGAACCTGAAAACCTAAACCACTTATCCAGATACAAAATTAACAGATGCATTTAAAAAACCCAGGAAGAATTACAGGGATCGGATAACAGAAACGGACCTAACGGACCTAACGCTTGCATCATCTGCTAGCTTTCAAGAGTTTTCTGTCTCCAGCGGATGAGTCAGAGAATCTTAACCAACACTTTCTTATATAGAGTCGGGTTTATTTATAAATCAGTCAGTCAAGTTTATTTGTATAGCACATTTCAGGAAGAAGAGAGGAAGAAGTGATTTACATCATAAAAAAACAAAATAAAAAGTCATATAAACATCATTTTGATGAGAAAGATCATTAAAATCATTAATACGCATCATATTAATGATCGTTGGCCAATGTTTCTTTTATAATAAATCAACATCAACTCTAACCAGGAGGGATTTTAGCCTTGCTTTAAAGGAACTCAGTGTTTCGGCAGTTTTGCAGTTTTATGGAAGTTTGTTCAGGATTTGTGGTGCATTGAAGCTGAATGCTGCTTCTCCATGTTTGGTTCTGGCTGTGCAGAGCAGATTGGTCCAGTTTGCTACTCACCCGGGCGCACAGGCACAGCCAGAGACGCAGGGCTCATGCGCAGAGCAGGTGATGTTCAGCAGGTAGGACTCGCAGGTGCGCTCGCAGGCCACGCCCCTTCCTGCTGATTGGCTGTTCTCCCCATCCGAGCAGTTCAGGTGGAGCTGACCCGGTGGACAAAGCCTGTCTGCAGAAAGTCAGGGAGAAATTACAGAAAATGTTCATCCAAAACATCCAAAGCACTAAAGACGGAATCAGGGAATCATCTTACCAGTTTCTCCAGTCTGGGGAACCAGTTTCCCATTGAGACACAGTCTGCAGGGGAACATCAGGGTGTGTTACACATTGGGAATGAATGTGGGCAGCAACATGGCTGTCATTTCATTATGCTAGAATAACTCCAGTGATATAACTGAGCTGAGACGTCCAATGTTTCTATCTGTGTTTCTATCAGCAACATTCAGAAAAGTTTCCTATAAAAGCACCAACATTTAAATTAACTGGTTTTATATCATATAAAAATAACTTTACACAGTTAATATATAAACTACCAGATGGACAGACGTTTGATGGAGCTACAGACTGAATATCATTGTTTTGTTTTTATTCTATGTTTAATTTTAATCTTTTCCAGATTGTTTTAATCCAGAATTATTCTAATTTTGTGGTTTGACTGAAGACAATAAAAAAACCCTGAAGCATCTTGGGAGAAAGAAACTTTAGAGAAGATCTTACTGAACACCTGCTGATGTCAAGATCACGTCTCCGGGTTCGTAGTCGGCGCCGAGGAAACTGCAGGGACACTCAGACCTGAGGAGAAACACGAGGAAATGACAACATTAAAACCTTTCAGTAAAGGTCAGTATTTCACCTCTGTGTGATCCAGCTCAATCAGATCTCATATTCACCACTGATGTTCTCCCAATACAAAGCTAATACGTCCAATTAAAACGCTTCAGACAGAATCGCATTCAGTTACATATATTCTAATTAAATTCTAGTTTAACATCAAATCAACAACATTCTCCACTGAAAGGTTTTCTCTCTATTTTTGCCCGAATCAATCAATCAGATTTCCTTTTCATTAGAGTTTGTCGGTTCTTCCTTCAAAAACTCTCATTGTTCATATGATTGTTTCAAAATCTTGCTACTGAAAATAATTTGATGCTGATGTGTTAAAAGATGAAGTATCTGCAGAGGTCATACCAATGTGTGCTAAACATTCCTCACTTTACTTTTTCATGAAATTACTACTTTGTCTCATTATTTTGACCTTATTCCAATAAAAATTATTCTTGAAATATTATGAATTTATTCTTATACAATGTTTATTTTATTGTTGTACGTTGTTCTTGTAATATTATGACTTTATTTTTGTAATTTTACTTTTTTGTTTTTTATATGTCCCTAATACTGTAATAAAACAGGAATTGTGCAGAAAGAATCCACAACAGATCCACGAACATGCTGAATCCACAAAAACGTGTGAAGCTGTAACTGTAACCGATTAGGGATCAGATGGAGGAAATGTTTGATTCAATGAGAAAACCTCCTTAAAAAGAGAAACTAATAAACAGAAACCGTACATTACGCTAAACCGCATCCAGCTTAAAGTCAAATCAGCCTCTGCACTCCAAACTCTTTCTCACTGGTTATCAGATATCTGTGTCGTCCCGGCCCGAGCGGGAATGAAAAGGGGGTTTCAGGGTGGATTCCTAGGTGTAACTCTATCACATGCTAAGTAAGGCACCGCGCTGCGCTGGGTTGTAAAAACCCGGGACATTTAAGAGGAATTAGGCTGCGAGTCTTCCAGGGCGGAGCGCGCTGAAAGGCACAGCGCAATTATGGGGGTCCTCGAGCTCGACAAGGCTTTCCACTTAAGGGCTGACCCCAGATCCAGAGCAGATACAAATATCACTCTGAGAGGGTTTGTTTGGTGGAGAGCTTCCAGCTTAGCAGCCGTCTGCAAGGAGACGCTGGAGCTGCTCCAGCTGCCAACACGAAGGCGGAGGTTCAAACTCCTCAGGCGACACCCAAATGATTTCCACAAAACACATCAGAAAGGGATATAAACCAAGATAACAAAAACGAACTCACACCAAACAAATTAGATGGACAGGAAACTGTAGTGACTGTAGGAACTGAAGGAAAAGCTAAAACTGAAGAAATACACTGCAACAACACAAAATCCTATCAAGTGTCTGGTTTCTAATGCAGATTTAATATGTAGAGCAAAACTGAATTTTAGGTTTTTCTCACTTTTATTTACATATAAAAGTGAGGAATTATTACTTTTTATTTAGAAATATTTTAGCACACTTGAAATAAAACTAACTTACAAGGAACATTTAAGCAAAAACCAGGATTTTGCTTTGAGTCAATAAATCTGTAGCAGTGAAGAAAAACTACTAGTCCCACTAGCAAATTATTTTCCTCATAATATCGTGAAAATGTTAAGAAATTGTCAATATTAAGAAATTATTAACTTGAAACAAACTCCTAAATCTTATCTAAAATTAACTTGTAAGTTAGTTTTGTCTTATTCCAAGTGTAATACGATATTTCCACTAAAAACTAGACCAGAATTACTTGGTAGAATTTTGCGTTTCTGCGGTGTAAAAACACCCCGAGTGCTTTAAAAAAAACACCTGGCCGTTTCTTTGGCAACAAGCTCATATTTCTGGAGCCATTTCAAAAACCTCACAATTGTTGAGACACATTCCACAGGCATTCCGCCGTTACCTAGCAACCTGAGCTAACCCCAGCCCGTTACCTAGCAACCCAAGCAGAACTCCAGCAGAAGGTTTGGTCAGTTGGTTTTACCACTATATGCACAAAGGCTACTGGGAAAGTGTTTCACTGCAAAAACCGAAAATATTTCCAAGTATTTTTTTTTAGTTTCTAGCGCACATATATGTTCACTTGACATATAAAAAAAATAACTTACAAATAACTTTTCAGCAAGATATAGGAGCTTTTAAGTGAATAATTGTTGAATTCTGATAAAACAGCTCATTCTGGAGAACTGAGCAGACTAAGACCCGGAGGTCTTACCTGTGCACACAGGTGTGTGTTCGGTGGTTGTAGAAGGAGCCCTGGGGGCAGACGCAGCCCTCCTCGCAGTCGCCCCCACAGTGCTGCGGGACGGACAGGGAGGAGCAGCGCCGCTGGCAGGCCGACACACAGGTGCCATACTGCATGGTGGCAGGACAGGTCACAGCTGGGAGAGGAAGGAGTTTCATGATAAAGTTAGAATTACGGTAGGAAAAGCAGAAATTAAAGATCTTTTCCCTGAATCCTCACCACAGTCCGATACATGGGCTCGGAAGTCGACGATGACGGAGAACCTGCGGCAGTGCCGAGCGTAGTGAGCCAGGGCGGAGCAGAGGCAGGGCGTGCCACACCTGCAGGTGTCTGCCAGGCACTGCAGGTGGAACGGTGTGGGGCTGAGGTACTCATGGCAGGCGGAGAAGAGATCCTGGTTCAAGATGTCACACATCTCCGAAGCGTAGGTCACTGAGGGGAAACACAGGAGCCAGGTTTTTATCATGGTTCTCACTTCATTTCCAGCTATGCATCTTTCCCAGTAACGAGTTTTAAGGTTCTGACCTGGAGAGGCTGTTGAATTCTTACAGCATCTAACTGAATAAATAAATTGTAGGTTTTTGAAGATTTAATTTTTGAAAAATCTGGATTTTTTTCCCACCAGTCCTCTCCTTTGTTTTCCATAGCGCAGAGTGATGTCAGCACACCCGTGGTGGCCATCTTGTTTGACAGCTTATATTTATTTGGAGCTTGAATTCAGGCCGTCTCTATGATGGAAAATTAGGGCCAAACTTATACACTGGATTCAAAAATGTTAGGTGCCTTTTGTAAATCTCAGAGTTAAAGTAGGGATCTTTAAGTTCAATGCAAATAAACACAGTTTTAGAAAACTTCAGTTACTAAACTTCACTCAGTGTTTAATTTCCATGACAACATATTCAAACCACCAATGTTTATCCTCTTACAGATTAAGTTTTCTAAAAAGAAATCACTCTGATTAGTGCTGGTTTAAAATGTGAGCCATGCAGGCACTCACCCAGGGCGGCATGTCAGGGGGCGCACAATCACTAAACAGATATGAACACAAACTAACTGCATTTTATTTCATCCCAGAGTCTCAGATAAGTTCCTGCATTTTAGTTGGTTGGAAGACCCAGAACACCTTGTGTGAAATTATATTGCATATAAAAATGGTACAAATTCCATCAACAACAACGTATTAATAAAATCAGCCAAACCATTGATGGAAAATGTAAGGCAAATGAAGCATTGTGTCTCCCAAATTTATATTTAACCCCTGAAAATGGGTCAAAGCTGAAACAGAACCGGATATTTAGCATGACTGAACCTCTTGTTTCTGTGAGTCGACAGAAACATGAATTAGAGAAACGAACCGGCCTGCTGGTGGGTGTCACAGGGGTCGAGCGGAGGCGTGCTCAGGCTGAGGGAACAGGCTGACGACACCTTCCAGGCATTTCCAAACAGGTGGGGCGTACTCTCAATCATTCCTGATGGAGATCTGCAGGAAAACCAGGTCACAGCCTCATCATAGAGCATCACCAGATATTAAAACAACACCGGTTTTTCACAGCAGACTTACACAAGTTGGAGAAGTCATAAATTATTAGCTCCAGTGGGAGATTATTCTGTTACAAGTAAAAACATCTGCCTGTGGAAGTAGTACCAAGGAATCACTGATTTTAAAAACGCTCCTGTATTGTAATATTTTTTAAAGTGCATTAAGATATTTGCACTAGAAACTAGACAAAAAATATTTGGCATTTTGTTTTTGCAGTGCAGTTCTCATTTAGCGCATTTTAGCTAACTTTGAAAATGTTTAGCACATAATTTCCACTAAATTAATTTACTTAGTGGCATCAAAATGTACCACAATTTAGGTATTTCTAATCGGTCGACACTTACAATTATTGATTAGTTTTTTTGTTTTAGATATCTGAAATACTGCCCTGTGACAGACTGGCGACCTGTCCAGGTGACCCCGCCTCTCGCCCGGAACGTTAGCTGGAGAGGAACCAGCAACCCTCCCGACCCCACAAAGGGACAAGGGAGTATAGAAAATGGATGGATGGATCTGAAATACTGCCAAACTGTTTCCTGTTTTATCCACAGTTTTCATTCCATCCAACTGTTTACATTTTTAAGCAGTTGTGACTCCGAGTGGTGAAACCTCAAACTGCTGCTGTGCCAGTTCCTCAGCAAGTGGTTGCTAGGTAACCACAGAATTAATGAGTTACTAGGTAACCAAAGAATGAGTTAGTTGATGGCACCAACCTAACTTAGCTAACGGATTAAAGGATTGAAGGATTTTTTATTGTCATACCACCTCTGCTTGTTTGTGGAACAAAATTCAGAGTCGGATCCCAGAATAAGAAATATATTACACAAATAAAACATAAATGTGTGTAATAAATAAATAAAGTAATATAATATTATTATATTACAGTAATATTAAACATCTTACAAATATATTAATACATAAATATATACATTTTATAGTAATATTAAAATATTAGTAAAGTAGTAAAGCCTTTCCTCTGCCTACATGTCCCAGAAAGCCAAGCGGTTCTGGATCAGAAGTCCAATTCTATCAGATGTGTTATCTATAGATATTGATCACATGTCTATCTCGACATATACATTTTTATTGATCAAACCTACTTAGCAGTTTTAAAACTTTCAGTTGGATCAAATTTGACTTCTGTGTTAAACTTTTGCTCATTTCTGACGTCAGCCGAACGACAGTGACACCAGGAACCCGTCCAGCCCCATTTTCCCATCATTCATTGCATTTTTCTGTTTGAAATGAAGTTAGCAGAGGCAGGAGGCGTCTCTCTGTGAACATTATGCACAAACGGTTATTTAATGTAAAGGGACAGCGTTAGTTTTCCTATAGCTGCCACTTCAGCCACCAGCGGTGATGTATATCCACTTACAGCTGTGAGACAACATCCGGCACATTACGGTCGGCACAGTGGAGCCCCTTTTCCACTAACAGTAAATTCCTTGTTGGTGCGGCGTGTCCAGTCGGGCGCTCATCTGGTCGGCCTAAAAGAGCTGATCAGAGAGCGCGTCGTTTGATGCCGACTCGTGTGCATTACAGAGGGGAAGAGCACTTCACCTCCCTCCTGTCACCTGAAACAGGAGTGCGCGCTCCATCGCTCTTAATCGTCGAAAGGGAAGGAGGGAAGGGCCGGTGAAGGGCGCAGGAGGGGTCAAAGGGCAGCCTTCGCACACTTACAGGAAGTCGTCTTGAGTGTTGCCGTTGAAGGTGCCGCACAGCCCCACCGTGTCGTCTTTCCACGTCTCGTCGGCCTGCAGGTAGAGGCGAAACTCCGTCCAGCTGTACTGCAGGTGCAGGCCGAACGCCGTCCTCACCTGGAGGAACATGGACGACAGCTCCTGGATGTGGAAGATGTCTGTGGAGAAGGAGAACGAGGACATCAAGGCTGTTTCCACACCTGGTTATTACATTTTCAGCTGCTGCGGTTCTCCTTCACATCGTCAAACGATTCTATCTAATTTACAAACCTGTTTCCCTCCTGGCCTGTGGTGGCGCTGGAAGGAATCGACCCAAAAACCTCTGAAGGAGACTCTGAACGCAACTTCCTTCATCATGAAACGTAACCCAAAAAATATAATAGTTCTCTTTTGTTTTTGGCAAAATGAAAACAAAATGAATATATTTAACATGTATTCATCTCTCGCGCTAGCTCTAGACTAGCACGTTTGTTTTTGTTGTATTGACCCTGCGATGTCGTCCACTTCCTGGTTTTGGAGTGGTCATCAATAATACGACTGTTGCCGACTTATGGGGAACTAAAATCAGAAGGTGCACTGCAAAAAACAAAATCCTACCAAGTATTTTTGGTCTAATCTCAAGTGCAAATATCTTAGTACACTTGAAATAAGAAAACTAACTAATAAGTAAATTTTCAGAAAGATATAGCAACTTGTTTAAGTAAATAAGACATTTTTCTCTTGCTATAATTAAAGTAATCTGCCTGTGAAACTACAGTAGTGCTTTTTCATTAATATTAAGGAATTATTTACTTAAAATATCTTGCTGAAAAGTTACATTTAAGTTAGTTATGTCTCAGCTGCGCTAAAATAGTAGCACCAGAAAATAGACCAAACATAAGACTTTGTGTTTTTGCAGTGCAAATCTTTCCAATCCAAGTAAAATTTTCATCTGAGTTTCATTTAACTGTATTGAACTCGATTAACTTTCTAATTTCAACACATCATTTATTCTTGTATTTATTTGAAGAAATTAAGGAAATCTATTTTTATTAGTCTAGTGCAGCTATGATTTTTGGTTATACAGACAAAGGATGTTATCAGCCAGCTCATGGAACATAAAGTCTAAATGTTGATGTTATTCATTTATGTATCAAGTATCAGACAGTTTCACATAAGACGCACAAAAGAGCCTTGATTTGACCACCAAGACGCTGGCAGGTAATGAGAGCAACACTCAGAGGAGACGGCATTTTCTGCAGCACAATGCAGGAACTGAACAGCTCTGCATTGGGAAAATATTTCCTCAATAGCACAGCTGTCATTCAATCTGCCTCCAGTATGAGTGCTGAAAGAGTCCTGGACGAGACAATGGCGGACAGCGATGAAAGACGAGGGACAGTACCGTCAGAATAGGGCAGCGAGACGCGGTACTGGCCGGCCATGAAGACCTCGCCGACGTGACTCAGTGTGATCTCAGTCCTTGGATCCTCATCAATGACCAGGTTAACTGATTGGATGCAGGCCCCGTCTAGATTCTGCAATGGAGACAAGATGGACGTTTTCCCAAACAGAAGAAGATTCAGGAGACATAAAGAGAGCAAAAATACAAAAGCAGTCAGGATGAAAAACTCTGTCCCACAAAATGAGATAATGAGGATGTGGATCTTTAAGAGGAAACTGATGCATTTAGCAACAATAAAAACACTTTTCTTCTGGAATAAAACAGAAATCCAGGTTGTGGCTGTTGAAATCAGGTCCATGTGGCGTTTAGGTCTAGTTTCTACTCCAACTATCCCAGTGCACTTGAAATAAGAGAGGACTGACTTACAAGGCACTTTTCAGCTTGTTTTAAGTCAATATTCCCTTAATATTGATAAGAAAGTATTAGTTCTACTGGCAGATTATTTCACTTACTTACAACATTTTTCCATGTTATCAGAGAGATCATCTATCATTGGACCAGAACTTTTCATCAATATTCAAGATTTATTCACTCTTCAAATAAGCTCTTATTTTTGGCTTTAAAGTTACTTGTAAGTTAATTTTGTTTTGTTTCATATGTACCATATGTATCTGCACTAGAAACTGGACCTGAATTACTTGGTAAGATTTTGTGTTTTTGCAGTGCACTTCATCTTCTAGAGGTCTAAGTACAGCATCTTGCAAAAGTACACTGCAAAAATTTAACCAAGTATTTTTGGTCTATTTTCTAGTGAAGGTATCTTAGTACGATTGACAAAAGACAAAGCTATTTTATAAATAACCTTAGTAAAATACCTGCCCAGCATGTTTGGTCAGCTGTATGCGCTGTACAATGGCTGCTGGAAAAGACAAGTGTTTTGTTGTTGACTTGCCATCCTGAAACCATTTGCTGCATTCTTGTTGATTGCGCAGGAGCCTATACTATTGCTTCTCAAAGATGTACAGTTGTATAATTGTGCATCTGTTTTCAGCCATTTTCATTTAAATTTGAATTTAAAGTGACAAGCACTCCTGAAATGGTCATTCTCAACATAAGCAGAACTGAGCAGACTAAAACCTCATCTAATAATGATTATGTGAAAGAATTGTGATAAAAATGTTCTGTATAGCAAATAAACCTTTCCTAACAAGCTTAAAGAAGCATAACAGGTCACCTTTAATGTAAAATCAGCTGATATAAATGATAAAAGCTGCTTCACTTTCGTGCTCTGATGTTTTCAGATGAATCGTTTCTTTCATAAGTGGCTCCACGGCCGAGAGGTTTGAGCGCCCACCTCTACCCTCCCCACTTTTACCTTCCCATGATTCACCTCCTGCTTCTCCTGCATAACCTTCTCTCTGTCCAGAGCCGCCGCCCCTCCCTCTCCCACGGCTCTGTCAGTCGGGCCAGATAAGCTAATCCTGTTGGCTGTTAGAGGTCTCTGCTCTGATGAGTGGGACATCTTATATCTCACCTCTCCCTCTCTCTGCTGGGAAACCCAGCAGAGAGGAGAAGAAGCCCTCAGTCTTTTGTCACTTTTCTTGTTCATTATCTACTCCTGCAGTCGCAGTCAAAACCCTCGACTCAGCAGGGATTATTGAGCACTTAAATTCTGATATGATCTACATGATGGACAAACTGCAACCCGAGCCAACAGGAGCTGCAGTAGAAGAAATATCAGGTTAGGAGTGACTCACGGCTCCGCAGGGGGCGTTCTGGATGGTGACGGCGAATTTCCCTGAGTTGCGACTCTTGGCGAGGACGTACTGACACGTCGCGGGGAAGGTGAAGATCCTCCCGTCAAACGACTGGAAGTACATATCGCCTGTCACCGAGCATTCCCCTGAAAAAAGCAACAAATTTCCAACTTTACTTCTGCACATGAATCTGCAAAAACACAACATCTCACTAAGTATTGTTGTCTAGGTTCTAGTACAAGTAGACAATAAGACTTCCCTGATAGATGACTAATAAGTTTAAGGAATTACTTTCTTAAAATGCACTCCTATATCTTGCTGAAAAGTTACTTTTAAGTTTGTTTTGTCTTATTTCAAGTGTAATAAGATATTTGCATTTGAAACTAGATCAAAAATACTTGGTAAAATTTTGTGTTTTTTGTGTATTTTTGAATATGAATTGAATCAATTAATCGTCAGAATAATCGACACACTAAAACAATCGTTAGCTGCAGCCTTACTGTAAAACAATCCGTTCTTTTTGTATGACCTTTATTATTTAAAAAAAATCATTATTGCATGCAGTTGGAGGAAAAGCACAAACCTGGGCAGGTGTGGTCGGTGCAGTTCCACACTCCACCCACACATGTGCTGCAACAGAGAGCAGAGAAAGCCACAGGTGGCTACATGAAAGGCTGAGCTAATGGCAGGATTACTGACAGAAACTGGACACACAGGCGGTCAGATCCCAGCAGATTAAAGGGACCGAATGCAGCTGTTAGGAAAAAAGCAGATTCTGTGTGCAGGAATAAAATAAAATAGAAAATTAAACCCATGGGCAAGAATGTCCATATTAAACATTGAGTTAATTTGTTAAATATAATCAAATTAAGTTTGCCCAACTGAATTCAATTACTTTTGTTTAACTTAACAAGTGTAATAAATCTACTTGGATAAACTTAACTTGATAACTTCTAAAAAATAAACTACATTTTTTTAGTTGGATCCTCTGTTTTCTGACTGTAGCTACTCAGCCTCTAAGCCAGCTAAGCTAGGTAGAACTCGCTCACTCTTTGGTAACCTAGCAACAACATTTAAAGTAACTTCTGGTTACCTAGCAACAACCTGCCCAGTAGTAGCAGTATAAGGTCTGGAACTAAAACTGTGGATAAAACAGGAACATTTCAGATATTTAAAACAAAAAACTAGTCAATAACTATTGATACACTGCAAAAACACAAAATCTTATCTTGTAATTTTGTCTAGTTTTTAGTGCAAATATCTTAATGCACTTGAAATAAGACAAACTAACTTACAAGTAACTTTTCCTCATGATATAGGAGCTTGCTTTAAGTCATTAATTCCTTAAAATCTATACAAAAAAGTGCTAGTTTTCACTTATGACAAGACATTTTTCCCATGTTATAAGTGAAATAATCTGTCAGTGGAACTACTACTTTTTCATAAATAATTATTTATGGACTTAAAACAAGTTACTTTTAAGGTCCTTTTGTCTTATTTCAGGTGTACTAAGATATACTTGGTAAGATTGGATGTTTTTACAGTGTATTCACTGATATGAAACCCTTATATTGTGATATGTTTTTCAGTCATATCCTCCAGCCCTAAATTGAAATTAACTAACATTGTTAAAGGATTTCCATGGAATGCTTTGAAATGGTAAAAAATCTAAATATTTAAACCAAAATAGAAGAGAGAAGGTATTTGACGCTCACCAGTTGTTGCATTCTTCCTGCAGAGTTTGTCCAGAGGGATAAAACATGCCGTGGTATTCACAGGGACAGTCAGCCGGCGCCACACAACTCCCTTCCTCATAAATCAGGCCTGGGACACATACACAGAAAACTCAGGAACTAAAACATATAATAAGTTACTGTAAAAAACTTGCATTGAACAATACATCCAACAGTTTACCTTCAGGACAGTAGCATCCATCTAAGCAGGCCAGTTTGCTATCTATGCATGTCCGCTCCAGGTTGCATGTCTCTGGGCAGCAGCTGATGCATTCCCTGTACTGCAGCCCCAGAGGACACTGCTTCACTGGCCACAGAAAAAAAGTTTCAAAACATTTTGACTTGAAACAGTCACAAATGGACTGATTCTGACCTGCAGGGCATTAAAAACTAGGCACGTCCCGATCCGATCACGTGAACGGAAATTGTGGTCTAGATTCGGCGTACATCCGGATCAGGAATCAGTTTGATATGTATAATTATTTTAAACCCAAATAGGAATGATGACAGTTGGCATCTACCTTTAAGTGGTGGTAAGGAGTCAGACTGTCTGGAAAGATCACATGCGCAGTACTTTGCAGCAGTGACTGCCGTAAAGTGAAGCAAAATACGCATTAGCTTGAAGTGGGAGCACAGCTGCTAACTTAGCTACATCCTAGCTGAATTTAGTGACTTTTCAGACCCCCGCTAACGACTTTATTTTTAAAAAGTGACTAGGTACAAATCTAGCAACTTTGTCTGGTTTATTGGAGACTTACGCAACGAAGCGGCCAAAAATTTGCGCATTTACAGGGAGTAGCGCGAGCATCGTGCCGCAGGCTGTGGTAGAGCAGAGAGGATGTAAACACGCATGCGCAAACCTGGCGCCGATCCTTCTCTTTTAATGGCGGTTGGATTAAGTTACTCGTGTTGCATAATGGCTTTTTTAAACAACCAAAACCAAAATAATTACTTGCATTTTATTCACGCAGACTCCGTGTTCTGTTAAATGATAAATAAGGTGGGTAAATAAAAAATAAGGGAGTTTTTGGTTCTGTTTCTTTGCTCTTTGATTTTTAAATGTATTTTTGAAGTCTGGGATCGGCTAATAATCAAAATCAAAAGACTTTGATTCGGAATCGAGGGTAAAAAAAAAAGTATTGATTGGAACATACTGAAGCTCTAAGAGCTTTCTAAATGACTACTAGATAGAGGGGGATATTGAGTTTGACTTATGTTGTCACGATAAATTCCAATTAATTATATTTAATCCCTTCCCCTCCCCCCACTATGTCCTTATTGTTGTTATTGTCAGTTCATTAATCATGATAAACCTTTAAGTCCTTATTGCCAGGGCAGGCCAAAGCCTTTTTTTTTGGGCCCTGGACAGATTTCTATTATGGGCCCCCGATACCAACATGTCAACACCTGATGTTCATCATTCCTACACTAATCTATTTGTGTAAAGTATCTTTTCTAACTATCTTACACCATAGCAGTGTTGTTATGGCTATTGAATTTGACCATACAAAAGTAACTAAATAAAAAAATTATTTGAATTTTGAAACTATTTAAGTGTGTCATATTATTTTAGCTATTTGAAAGTAATACCAGCTGATAAACACTTGGGGGCCCTCTGTTGGTGTGGGGGGCCCCAGGCAGCCGCTTAACTTAATGAGTAGAGTTTTGTTGTTTCTTGACTAAGCGCGAGTGAAAGCGTACCACACTGAGGAATGCGCTGCCTCCAGTTGTGCAGTGGGTGGTCAGCATGGGCGCAGGCTCGAGCGTATTCGCTGAACACCTGGCATACCACATCGCCACTGGGACCCGACCTTCAACAGAGTGAAAAGACAGAAAAGACTGTTTGAGCGGAGCCAGGAGAGGTGTGGTTACACAACCCTGGTTCACTGGGCTGAACCAAATAACAACCGAAAGCCTGCGCTGCCGTAAACAAAAAGACAAACCACTGAGTCTGTGGATGCCGGAGCAGAAATTACTGTTTCAAAAACACACAAAGGGGTGTACATAAAACACAAAATAGGATGGGTTGGATCCTTATAAAAACAACAACAGGTTCAGAAATGTCATTGTAAAATTGAAAAAAAATGCAGTTTTAAGTTTACTCAACATATTTTGTAAAGAAGTGACACCATTCCAGATGCTCCATATTGACCAATTTGATCTATTTTAACACCAAACTGCAAATATATAAAACCCTATCAAGTATTTTTGGTCTACTTTCTAGTGCAAATATCTTTGTACACTTGAAATAAGAAAAACACTAACTTATAAGTAACCTTTCAGCAAGATATAGGATCTTGATTTAAGTGAATAATTCCTGAATATAGATAAAAGGCTTTGATGCTTTTAATGAATTTAGCAAACTTAGCTAAATACTTTTTAATTAAAATGACCTAAATCTTGTTTTTATTTCTCAGAATTGACATAAAAATGTTCTATTGTTTAATTTTAATTAGTATTTAAAAATGGTCAAAAAAGAGAAGAATCACAGTATTTTGTTTCTCCTTATTTTTCTTGATGATTTTGGCCCTTGTGACAAACTTTTTGGACACCTGTGGTATACTCAAAGCCTTGTGTTTCCAGGAGGATAAAATAAAAATAATTGCAATCTGTTTCAGCAGCAGAGATTGCAGTCAGTTGCTCTTACATGCAGAGGTCGTTGGAGCAGCTGGCCATGTAGGACAGCGGACTCACAAAGTCATGGCAGCTCTGGAAAGGCGGGTCCAGCAGCGCCGCACACACTTCCTCCACTTTCTGCAGCCAAAACAAATCAAACAGAAAAGCTTCTCCAGACAAAACCGTAAAATACATCAGGCTTTACTTTGTTTCAGGGTTGAATGTGAGAATTATTCTTCCTTCTTTTCCGGACTCACCAGAAGTATTTGAGTATCAACACCAGCGCAGGGCGACGGGAACGCAGAGGGAACATGGGGACATCGGTGCTGGTGGGGCTCCATCTCCATCCAGCTGTTCCCAAACATCTCAACGTCTGGAGTCAGCACACCTGCGAGGCAGGAAAACATTTTGCTGACTCACAGTTTGGGTCTCAGCTGCTTCTAAAAGTAGCTCAAGCACTTAAAAAAAAAATAATACACCCTTATCCCTTACTGGGGTCAGGAGGGTTGCTGGTGCCTATCTCCAGCTATCGTTTCGGGCGAGAGGCGGGGTACACCCTGACAGACAGGTCGCCAGTCTGTCGCGGGTATATCCAGCTATTTCTTTAGCAACAAGTTAAAAGTGACCTAAGCTGCTTCCTTAAACAGGTTAGGATAGGTCTATAATTATTACATTTTTTGCACAAAGTCATTCTTAGATGATGAAATTTTAGTCTAACTTACCACGACCCCAACTCAACCTTTACACTCTCACGTTAAAATGGCTGCAAACAGATGCACAATTATACAACCGTACATCTTTGAAAAACAGAAGTAGAGCCTCCTGCACAACCAACGATAATGTAACAAGTGGTTCATGGATTGTAAGTCAGCAACAAAACACTTGTTTTTTTCCAGCAGCCATTGTACAGTGGATACAGCAGTAAAACCAGCTGACCAAACATGCTGGAGTTCCACCTGGGTTGCTAGGTAACAGAGCAGTGCCTGCTGATTTGTGAGATAACATCCCAGAGGTCTTTGAAACGGCTTGTTTTCCAGACACCAAAAAAGATGAACTTATTGCTAAAAAGTGACTTGGTGGGGGCTTTTTAAACGCTTTAACTGCTTTTGGAAACAGTTGGAAGAACAAAAACATGGAAAAAGGGAATTTTGCACAGTAGGTACCCTTTAATGATTTTTAGTGTCTTTAAAATTAGTAATTTCAAAATCTTTCAACGAGTCACATTCAACGAGCACTGCACCGTTACCTAGCAACCTGAGCTGAGCTCCAGCTCGTTTGGTCAGCTGGTTTTACTGATGTACAATGGCTGCTGGAAAAGACAAAGTGTTTTGTTGTTGACTTACCATCCAGAAACTACTTTCTGCATTTTTGCTGGTTCTTGCTACTTTGAGTCGGCGGGGCGTGGCCAGCAGCAGCTTATTTATAATTAAGGTGATAATACACCCTAAATTGGACAAACATTCACTATCTAAGAAAGACTGGATCTATCCAAAACTAATTATGTTTCTCAAGAAACCCTGCTTGGTCACCTTTAAGTTATTATTTACCGTAGCTCGTCTTCAGGTCGTCCTGAATGTCTGCGTTGAAGTTTCCACACAGGCCGCAGGTTCGGCCCACGAACTCCGGGCTGAGTTTAATGTAGACCGATCCGCTCCGCCCCTCCCAGGCCAGCGTGAAGCCCTGCTGCTGAGTTACCACCACATACTGGGAAATCTGCTCCAGCTGCAGCTCATGGATGTGATGAGGCAGCTGCAGACTAACAGAGACATTTTCATATATAAAGATGTAAAGTGACGCACACAGACAGTAAGCATTGCTAGGCGTCTAACCTTTGACCTTTGAAGGTAACGCTGGTGGCGTGTAGTCGTATCTCGCCGTCCCATGGCAGGAAGAGGCTAATGGACCGCTGACAGGCGTAGGGAGCTGAGCCGCAGTTTGGGTCATTATGGACCTGCAAATATCCAGATCCAGGAGCGTAAACGTCTCATCAAACAAAGACTAACAGGTTGGCTTTAGAAACTACTGCAATGCTGCTGCAAGCATTATTTAAAAAACTAAACACCATCCTTGTGCTCCATTAAACAGTAGCAGTAAGCAGTGTTGAGCACAAAGCCATTGAAATGTTCGGTATGAAACCAAACTTAATTTTCTGTTTTTTACATGACCATCTTCAACTGAGCAAAGGATCCCCTTGACAACACTTAATAGCTAACTAAATATTTAGTTACCAAGCTAAACATTTAGTTTACAAGGTAAATATTTAACTTCAAACTAAATATTTAGCTCAAGCTCAATATTTCGTTTACAGCAAAATGTAACTTGTAAATGTAACTAAAACAAATTTGAAGGATTTTGAAAAATGCACCGTTTTAGGATGAAACTTGAATTTTAAGCAGTTTGTAATTTTATCTCCTTCTTTCAGCAGTATTTGTTTGTTTACCTGGAAGAAAATAGAATCTAAAGTTTTGCCATCATGTTCTTGGTTGTGATAAAACTGTGATTGAAAAAAATCAATCAGTAATCAAATGCGTGTTTATTTTTCCCAGGCAGAGATAAAGTACTCCTGCCGTTTCATGGAAACAAAGACCTCGTCTGTCCCTGGTACTTTCCAGGCATTCTGGGAAATTGCGGTGTTTAAAGGTAATTGACTCTAATTATCCTTTGAATTAACTTAAGAACAAACTTTCCTCAGGCTGGGATTAATACTAAATAGAAAAACTTCTGAGCTTCTGAAAGTCGTGAGGATTTGTTTAGTGTGAACCAACCTGGACAACGATGCTAGCCTTGGTGGTTTCCTCGCAGTCCCGCAGCAGCGTGTACGTGCATCGGCCGGGGAAGTGGAAGTAGAGACCATCAAATGTCTCAAAGTTGTACTGACCCCACGTCCTGCAGGTCATCTCCCTCTCAAAGCCGAGATTTGGAACTGGGCAAGTGAAAATGTAAAAAATGCAACAAGAAAATAATGAAAATATCTGTTGAAATTATTGCAATTATTTAAACAAACACGATCACGATGCACAAGTTTAATCATTGAAATATGGGAATAGATTAACCAAAGTATTTTAGTATTGCCTGCTGAACACAAATAGGCCAATAACTCTTCATTCCTGTTTGCTGACAAACCTGAAATAATTATTTACTTAAAACAAACTCCAATATTGTGCTAAAAAGTTACTTGTAAGTTAATTTTGTGTCATTTCACGTGGAGTAAGATATTTGCACTAGAAACTAGACTAAAACTATTTGGTAAGATTCTGTTTTTGCAGTGCTGTCAGGACATTCTGGATGCTTACGGTTAGCATTAGCATCAATTCTTGAAAAAGTTTGTGTTTTTCATTATTATCTAATTGGAACATCCCATATTGTGCAAAATTAATGTGGAAAATTGAATGCCATAGACATAAGTAGATTTAATATCCATTGAGAATGGTTCTTTAAGGATAAGCAAACTGGACTAGGTTCTGATAAAAAATGTGTGGCTTATGCGTCAACGCTAAGTTTGTAAATACGTTTTTGCAACTAATTCTTGTTTGCGTTAATTATTGCATTTTTATTGTAAACATATCTGCTTCCTATCCATCCATTTTACTACACCCTTGTCCCTTACTGGGGTCGGGAGGGTTGCTGGTGCCTCTCCAGCTGTCATTTCGGGCGAGAGGCGGGGTCACCCTGAACAGGTCGCCAGTCTGTCGCAGGGCAACACGGAGACACACAGGACAAACAAACATGCACACACACACTCACACCTAGGGACAATTTAGAGAGGCCAATTAACCTGACAGTCATGTTTTTAAACTGTGGGAGGAAGCCGGAGTACCCGGAGAGAACCCACGCATGCCCAGGGAGAACATGCAAACTCCATGCAGAAAGACCGGGGCCGGGAATCGAACCCAGAACCTTCTTGCTGCAAGGCAACAGCTCCACCAGCTGCGCCACTGTCCAGCCCTATCTGTTTTCTATTTGATGTTAAATACAAAAGTAAATCTTTTCTTTCAACATTAATATTACCACATATTTCTAAAGACAAAGACCCAAGAGCAGAGCAGTGAGAAAAATCACTTTTGCAGATGACATTTTGATGACATCATTAAACTATGAACAGCTTTAATTTCATATCAGCCTGGCTCTTATGCTATGAAAAGTGAAAATATGGTAAATTTATTAGTTTAAAATGAGAGATTTTTGTAAATATTTGCTATGAAATGGAGAAAAAAGAAGGCAAACTGACTTTAATTTTGTTTTTTAGATGAATTTATGTGAATTTGGAGACGTTCTGCGAGGTTACCTGTCTGACATCTGTGGCCGGTGGCCTGAAACAAGCTGCAGTCACATGACTCCGACAAATAGCACTGTCCTCCATTAAGGCAGGGATACTCACACGGCTCCCCTGAGGGAAACCAGTAAAACACAATAATTGTCAGGCATTCAATTGGAACAGAAACATTTAAAGACAATTATTTTGTTTTATTTCAACATTCTGGATCCAGCTATATGTGTGCTGTGGCGGTAACAGATTACCCATTTTAATTATTATTTGCTTGAATTTGAACACCAACGTTGGTCCCCTCAACTTGCATTAACACCATCTGTTAGGTGAGCTTTAGGTTTCTCTGGCCAGTCAAGCGCATCATGCACAAAAGCACATGTATGGTAAAAGGAACAGTGGAGATCATTCAGATCTATCACTCAGATAAATTGTTCACCGACACCATGGAGTCTTTAAATTATAATAAACATAAAAGACAAAATGTTAAAATGGAGCTTCATCATAAACCATAAAACTGGCCACAAATTGATGATATTAAGGATAATAAAAATCTCTATTCAAGAAATTGTGAACATTTTTAAAGTAGAATAAGAGAAAAGTAAGAGAACTTTAAGAACTGCATTTCTCTTACATTCTTCCTGATCACCAGCAGGGGGCAGCGTCATTTGTCGTAAAAAGAGATGACATCCATTTCTGCCTTTCAGCATTTTGAGCCATGATGGTCCTTTCAAATTAGCTAAACATCAATTCAAACCAATCAGAGAGACTTTTCTCTTTGATAACCAAACATTTAAAGTAACTTTATATTTATACTCGGCTGTAAAACAACGTAAATAGTAACTAGTAGGAGGTCACTGGGAGTCATCTTGGTTTGAAAATGTAAATATGGAAAACGCATGATGTAACTTTATGAGTCAATCTGTATTTTCCACAAAAGTTGGAAACAACAACTTCCTACTTTTCAATATTTTTTTAAACTGTTTTCAGTCCTCACAGTATGAAACAGATAATCTATGAAAAAAATCAAGCTACTCTGCCTTTTCCCAGTCCTCCCAGTCCTAAGTAGAAACAACCAATCAGAGAAAGGAGGAGGATCTTAGCGCGGTTAATCACTCTCTGTGTAGCGCTGCTCATCTGCCCTGTACTCCACCTTCCTCTCTTGTAGTCATGAATGCTAAGCCTAGTAGGCATGATTACTAATGACTGCACAAAAGCGGTTTTTCTTTAACAATGACTTGTTTGTCCGCCATTAGCACATTTAGCAACGCATACACGAGATGATTGAGACCTTCCTCCTCGTTCTGATTGATTGTTTTTAGTTGGGAGTGGTGCATTTCTTCAGAAGGCAGGGAGAAGGTGGAGGAAATTGATTTTTTCACAGATTACCTATCTCATATTATACAGTTATGTTTGACTGTTTTAACAAATATTTAATAAACATATTTGGCATCAAAGATATCTGATAAACGATAAAATGTGTGAAGAAAACCAGTGAAACTGGTTCAGTTTGGAAAACATTCATTCTTTCTTTTAAACCTTACCTGGTATTCTACGTTTCGAAGACTTTAGGTTCTCCTTTGCCTGCCTGGTGAGGTGCGAGACATTAACCAGCCGATCGTCTGGTGAAAAGGCGCCGCTGAATGGGCTTCCTGCCGTTGTTGAACCAGTTGCCAGGTGGTTTAACAGTAAAGACCCATTTAGTGGCTGGTCTGAGTTTACCAACTTCACCAGGGTTTGATTATTCGACATCCGGCTGTGAGATGTGCGAGCTAAAGCCACTGAAGTCGTCACTGACTGATCAGCTGGAGCTGAAGTAGCTGGAGATTGATTAGAAAATGTTGTGGTGAGAACGGACTGGCTCGTTGGTCGTGATGAAGCAGCTGAGGGGCTCGGTGATGTACGGCTGGATGACAGTTGGGCTGATTTTGTTGTGCTGCCATCTGGATCTGAGATCCTGGGAGGTGACTTACTGACTGGCGATTGGCTGACGGGGTCTGCACCTTCCAGTGATTGTCCAAATTTTGCTGTGATTATCGGTGAATGGTTTGACCCTGTCTTTTTAGATGATGACTTTCTGGACGGTGCTTTAGCAGGTATTTGTTTTTCTGATGACTTTCTGGCTGATGTTGTACTCTCTACTTGTTGGATGGGGTGTTTTGTCTTTCTTGCAGGTTGGACTGGTGCAGTAGAACTGTGTTGTAACTGGGATTGTTCAGGATCTGTTGGTTTGGTTGGTGCTGTACTTCCAGATGATTTGGACATTACCGATGTGGTTGAAGACTGAATGGTTTGTGTTAGTCTATCTAGGGACTGGTTTTCTGATGAGGCAATGCTTGGCATTTGTCCAGTAGGTCTTATTCTCTTATTGACCGGTGCAGTGTTGGTTGACAACGGGTTTGCTGGTTCTCTGGAAGATGCTGATCTGTTGGGTTGGGTTGTTGTGATGGGAGATTGATTGACTGATGTTTTGGTGGCTGGTGGTTGGGTGGATGGCCCACCTTTGTCGTGTGGTGTCATTTTAGTGGGCAGTTGGTTTGGTTGACTAATTGATGCAACAGTGGTTGTTGTTGGATTAGAACTCACTTTGTTGGTTGACAGTGGGCTCGCTGGTTCTACAGTTGATTGACTGGTAGATGTTGTGGTCGACGAGTTTTGGGTGAATGGCACGACATTGACATCTGATTCACTGGTTTTCACAGTCTTAGCTGAGCTGCTTGTTGACTTATTAGTTTCAGTTGCTATGCTTGATGACTGACTGGTCAGTCCAGTACTTACTGTTGACTGGCTGGTTGTTTGAGATCGGATACGTGAAACTAGATCGGCTTGGGTTTCGTCTGACTGAGTTGTCTCTGTTGTTTGGCTACTTGATGTTGCTGTTAACTGTTGTTTGGACTTTGTTACTGGGCTGACTTCTGAATGACTAGATGCTTCTGTAGTTGATTGACTGGTAGATGTTGTGGTTGTTGGATTTTGGGTTAAAGGCATGACGTTGACCTGTGTTTGGCTGGTTTTCACAGTCTTGGTTGAGGCGTCACCTGACAAAGTTGTACTTTTTGTTGACTTACTAGTTTCTGTTGCTATGCCTGATGATTGACTGGTCAGTCCAGTACTTATTATTGACTGGCTGGTTGTTTGAGATCGGATACGTGAAGCTAGACCAGTTTGGGTTTTGTCTGACTGAGCTGTCTCTGCCACTTGGTGGGTTGATAATGCTGTTGACTGTTGTTTGAACAGCGGTACTGGGCTGACTCGAGTTGTTGTTGATGATAGACCAGCTGAAACTGTGCTGCTGGATGAGTGATTGTTATTCTCTGTGGTGTGTCCTGATTGACTGGTTTGTCCAATGTCTTGGGTCTGGCTGGTCGTCAGGTTGGTTTGGGATTGGACTGGGCCAGTTGTTTGGCTGGTTGATGCTGTTGTCAACCTTTTCTTAGTGTGTGGCACTGGACTAACGTCTGACTGGTTGTTCTGTGTAATCACAGCAGTACGCGGACCAGATTTGGTCTGGAATTGGTTTGATGATCCGTCCTCAGTCAAAGGTTGTTTAGTTGGTGTAGTGATTTTTATTGATTGACTAGTTGTTGGTGGTTGATTGGTTGACAGATTGGTTTGAGGTTGGTTTAGTTCTGCTGTCTTAGTTGGTAACCATTTAGGTGAGGTAGTGCTGACCGGTAAGTGACTGCTGGTTGGGAGTCTAGCCTCATTTACTGACTGAAGGGATGGATGGGGGTTATTTTCTGTATCGTTCTCCACATCTTGGCTGCCAGTTGTTGATCTTGAGGTTGATTGATTGATCAATGGAACAGATGCCTGGTCAACACTTCGGCTCCATACGTCGTTTTGTGTCCTCTCCATCCTGGCAGACGTCAGGTTGGATGCAACAGTCCCGCTAACCAGTGATCGCCTGGAGGCTGACGTGTTTGTTTCTAAAGCAGAAGTGGCTGAGTGGACATTCTAGGAGGAGAGAAACTGAATCATTAACTGTTTCAAGCAACTATTTTTTTTCTTGTATCTCTTAAAACATTGAACTGTGCGGTCAGTATTTGCTAAAACACACATTAAAATTCAGGCCCACAGTGTGAATTATCACACTAGGCCTGTCACAATAAGAATAGTAAATTGAAACCAGCTCAGTAATTTGCATTTGTATGATTTATTGTTTCTCTTTCTATCAGAAACTGGATGATAAAAGTATTCAGTCTGGTGCTTTGGTCTCCACAAGACCTTTTTTAAGGGCACTTTTGTTTACAGAGAATTCATAATTCATTTTATTTGTTGTTTCTGCTACTTTATTTATTTATTTTGCACATTTAAATTGTCTTCCAGTTCCAGTGTTAAATCTTAATTTTAATTTAAAGTTTATTGATCTTTGAGAATGCCATTATCATTATATTACTTGAAAACGGTCTCAAAATAATAATATTATCGTTTATTACAATAACTAGTAAATTATTGTAATAATTTAATAATAATGTTTCTGTCTTGTGAGTAAATTTTGTTATCATGCCAGGCCTATAGACTTTTTAGAATACAGTATCTCAGTGCAGAAAAATGTATGTGCAATGTTTTTTAATTGTAACTTTTGTACAGTTTGGTTTAAATACTGCTCTGAATGTGGCGTTCTTTCAGCAAATGCCCTGTTTTAGAGTCTGTACTCTCCAGTTAACAATTAATCGATTAGTAGATTAGTTGACAATCATTTCAACATTGATTAATCTGATTAATTGTTTCTATCTTGTGAGTAAAATACTTTTTGTATGTTTGGGGAAATGTTCCTCTTTGAATTATGTTGCAGAATAAAAGTGACACAAAAGCAAGTCTGGGGAAAAAAGGCTTAAAAGAAGGAGAAGCCTTTGCTGATGATTTTCTTTTTCATCCAGGTCATCTGAGCCTCGCTCCCCATTTTGACGCATAATCAGGTATGTGATCATCTCAAATTTGCAATCAAGAGATGTTTTTAGTTGCAGGAAATTGTTCTTCCAGAACTGCCAGGGATACAGAAGCAAAACTTCGGGATGAAATTTGTCAAAAGTTGGAATTGAAATCATCATCAGATTTGTTTTGGAAAGATTTTCAGCTTTCGTGGAGCACGGACAGTTTGAGCCTCCCTCGATACCTGAGCCCTAAAACGAGGCTTTCATCTCGATGAACAAAGCAGATGGCAGGAGGCCGCAGTGGGAGCGTGACCACGAATTATTAATCACTGATCAGCATCAGAGACCTGGAAACAGAACACACACAGTTCGGCTCAGAGATCCAGACGAGCTTTTGACCTATGACCCCTCGCTGCTAATTGCATTGTTCATGAAGGAGCTCCTATGGCTTGGACCGGATTCTCCTGGTCTCCTGGTACCAAAGGGAGGTCAAACAAAAGGGAGACCAGATAGCGTCTCGGATGGAGGAAGAGCGAGACAACAGAGCAGCTACTGAATATTCCTGCTGGGATGCTGACATGTCTACCACTGAGGAGCAAATGTCACCGCTCTGCAAAAACACCAGATCTAACTCAATATATTTGGTCTAATTATGTCTTAGTACACTTGAAATAAGATAAAACTAACTTACAAGTAACTTTTCTCCAAGAAATAGGAGCCTGTTTTAAGTAAATAATTTCTTAATATTGATGAAAAAGTCATGTTTCCTTTTATTTACTTCCTGGATAGGTATTGATGTAAATGATAAACATTTAAACATAAAACGAGAGCACATTTTAAAGCTGCTTCTACCTTTCAATGGTTTGATGTCAAAATATTTTTTTCTGGTGCACTGAAAAAATGTATAGGTTTTATATCTAAACTTTCAAGGAACTTTTCAGGAGCTTTTAGGTAAACAATTTCTTAATATTGCTAAGACAAAGGTGCTGGATTATTTCACTTACAATAGGGCATTTTTCCCATGTTGCCAGTGAAATAATTTCCCAGTGTTCCCAGTAGTAACTACTGAAATACAACACTAAGGCCAATCAGAACCAGGAGGAAACTCTTAATGTCAATCAGGCTTGTGGACGTGTCTTGCTCTTTGCTAAGCTACAGCTGATTGCCTACAACATAGCCTACCACAAATGCTAAAGCTAGTTAGAAAAACAGCTTTCCAGTAACAATAAGTTGTTTTTCTGCCATTAGCACATTAAGCAGGATACACAAGCATGATTGGCAGCGCTAAGACCCTCCTCCTGCCTCTGATTGGTTGTTTATAACCAGGAGCGGCACATTTCTTCAGACTGCTCAGAGAGAGAGCATAGCAGAGTGATCCTTTTTTTGGTTATCTGTCACAATACTGTGACAGTTTTAACAAATATGGAAAAACATATTTTTGTGATCGTTAACCTCTAAATATTGTGTAACCTTAGGTGAGTGTTTATGATTGGCATTCTTATGTGTATTTTAGGGCTGAAAAATACGACATAAGTGTTTCATATCAGTCGACATTGATAATTATTGATTAGTTTTTTGTTTTAAATATTTTAAATATTGAATGAATGATTGAGTTGCTAAGTAACCAAAGAGAGAGAGAGTTAGTTGATTCCACCAACCTAGCTTGGACTGGAGTTCAGTGAATATATCCTTTCAGATGTATTATCTATTGATAGTGATCACATGTCTATTGCGATATATATTGTTGATTTATTGATTGATTCTCCAGGACCTCATTTATTTACAACAGCGCATCTGTCAGTGAACAATGCACTGCAAAGACACAGAATGTTAGGAAGGATCTGTGTCTAGTTTCTAGAACAAATATCTGAGAACCTTTGAAATAAGACAAAACTAACTTATAAGTAACTTTTCAGCAAGAAATATGAGCTTGTTTTAAGTTATTTATTTATTAATATTGATGGAAAAGTGGCAGATTATTTCACTTGAAATAATTTCACTTGAGAAAAATGTTTTGTTAAAAGTGGAAGTGGAACTTTTACTTTTTCCATTAATATGAAGAAATTATTGTCTTAAAAAAGTGTCTATATTTTGCAGAAAAGTTACTAGTTAGTTGGTTTAGTCCTACTTCAGGATATTTGCAGTAGGAAGTAGACCATAAGAACTTGGTAATATTCTGTGTTTTTGCAGTGAAGGGAGCGTTTCGCCTCTGAAGATGCGAGCCGGGCTGATTTCTCTGTGATCTGTGACCGTGTGTTCGCCGCTCCAAGCGGCTCCATCGGCATCAGTGATCAATGCAGCGGCCTACCTGCCCTCCCTGGGAAGCGGTGTCCCATTTCTGATGCTTTATCCTGCTGCTCCCGCTGCAGGGACAGAGAGAACAACGAGACGTTTGTTCCTGCTGACGGAGCATTCACTCACCGATCCCCCCCAACTAGACAGTGGAAACCCACCACCGACCCAGGAACCATCCCCACCAAGCAACAAACAGCAAAACAACACAGCTGATGCCAACGATACACTCAAAACATGCATAACTAACAAACTGCAAATACACAAAATTTTATGCATACTTGAAATAGGACAAAACTAACTTACAAGTGAGATTGGCACTTATAAGTTATAATACTTTTTTATCAATATTAAGGAATTATGTACTTAAAACAGGCTCCTTTATCTTGCTGAAAAGTTACTTATAAGTTCATTTTGTCTTATTTAAAGTGATCCTAGAGATTTGTAGTAGAAACTAGACCAAAAATACTAGGTAAGTTTGTGTGTTTTTTCAGTGCGATACCTGAAAATGTTGCTATTTTTAAACGATTTGTTTAGTTTTGATAAAAGGAATATATAATGGTTATCTGATGTTGTGCCTTGCTTGTTAAATTGTGAGTTTTGTTGATAACATTTTGCACACAAACACAAGATCTTAAGTGTTTTTGGTCTAGTTTCTATTGAAAATATCTAAGCATACATTTGAAATAAGACAAACTGTCTTACAAGTAACTTTTCAGGAGTTTGTTTTGAGTAAATAATTCCTTAATTAAGAAGAAAAATTACCTTTATCACTTAGAAATTTGTCTATCTTACAAGTGATATAATCTGGCAGTGGAACTAGAACTTTTTCTTTAATATTAAGGAATTATTTACTCAGAACAAACTCCTGAAAAGTTACTTGTAAGACAGTTTGTCTTATTTCAAATCTGTGCTTGCATATTTGGACCAAATATACTTCATTTAAATCACTAAAATCACCTAAATTTGTGTGTCTTTTTAGACTCAACAATAAACTAAGCACAAACTATTTTAATTGAAAAATCAAAGTAATATGATTAACCATTTATAAGTTAATTTGGACTTATTTCAAGTCTCCTAAGATCTTTGAGCCAGAAACTAGAGAAAAATACTTTGTAAGATTTTGTGTTTTGCAGTGTACGACACAAAAAAGGAAGCGTACACATTCAAAGTCACATTTCTGCTTCCAGTTTTTAATTACCAACATTTACCAGGAAGCATAAACAAATGCTGCCTCTGGTTTTTCATCCATATCAAATGTCATGCTGCATATTACACAGCAAAAACACAAAATCTTACGTACTTTTTGTCTGACTTCTAATGCAAAAATCTCAGTATGCTTGAAATAAGACAAAACTAGCTTGGATGGAACATTTTGTCTAGCAACAGGAGCTTGTTTAAGTCAAACTCATAGTTAGATATTTGTCACGAAGATAACTTTTATTTTTAGCAGTAATGTTACTTTTTTTCCTAATGGCTGCCAGTAAATTAAGGGTTTGATGTCACAAGGTAAATAAAAAGTAAAATAACATGGTCCAAGAACAGAGCCTTGTGGTATTCCTGGCTTGTATGACAATAAAAACTATTAATGGTAAAATATTTCATTTTTCAAGATTTTCTGTATTTTTGTGACCATCAAATAGATTCAATACAAAGTACATTTCTGCTCAGTTAATTTAATCAGAAATGTCAGCCTTATCTTCATTACTTAACTGCATTAATATCCATTTAAAAAATGATAAACAAATATTAAATTTAGGATTTTTTTGGGCTAAGTCAGATATTTAAATGCAGAAGTTGGTAACAATTAGTTACATTTATTCAATTACATTTGCTTGAGTAATATTTTGGGAAGATAAGTACTTTTTCTTTAGTAGTATTACTCTTACTTCAGTGGAATATCTGGACATAATTTCAACAAATGCAGAAAAAACACCTTTCAATCAGAAATGCATCAGAGGCAAACATAAACACATTTTACATCAAAGTGAGACTTCTTGTTTCTAATCGATCTTTGTTTTTCTAACGTTTTGCTCCCAAATATTGTTACAGGAAAAGACCTCCTGCATACATATGTTACCTAATAGATTAGTTTTATAAGTTTTATTCTTTAAAAAGTGATTTAACAGCGTTTTTTCTCCATACATTTGTTATTTTGTAATGGTATCAATTATAATTTATTTTTAATTAATAATTTATCCATAACTTTGTACTTTTATATCTGATTACATAATTTTAAGATATTAAATGAGATGTTATGATTAGTCCCAGTTCCTTTTTGCAAAATACTTTATTTACTCTTGCTTTTTAATTTTACTTAATTGTTAAAAAAAAATTAAAATAAAGTAGTCCTACTGTAATTGAGCATCATTTTTCATCTGTTTAAAAGCAATGCTTATACACATATAAATATATTAATTAACTCACTTATTTAATGGATCCCAGTTTGAATCGTTTGATTTCTCAACGCCTCTGGAAAGATTTGCTGAAATAAAACAAAACAAATGGTAATAATAACCACAAATGATGCATAACTTAATAATAAAAAAAAAGTAAAACAAGACCAGGTAATGAGATATGAGAATGAAAACACTAAGCTGCGTCTTGAAACGTCTCCGGTCGCTGCACGTGAGACTCACCTTGATAAATGAGGATGACGTAAACAGTTATTAAAGAGTGAAGCGGCCTCTTCCAGCTGCGCGTGAATAAATCGGGATCCATTCGTGATCCGGTCAGGGAACCAGTCGGGATCACCTGGCGAAAACCCTGCGACTGGACTCCACGCGGCGCTCCATCGGCTCAGCCTCCCGCTGCCCCGCGCGCGCCTTAAGAACCGCTACACCTGCTCATTAGCATAAAATATGCGCCGGTAGGCGGAGTCTAATATGTCCTGCACTCATTATCGGACAGAAAAAAACTTTTTTAACTTGAGTATGTAGGGCCACAAAAACTGTGCTTTTTTTAATATAACATTTTAAATAATAATAACTATTATCAATCATTATTATTATTATTATTTTAGCAATTACAATTTTATTTATAAGATAATTTTATTATTTACGCTAACAAAATGGTCAGATTTTTGTAGAAAATTGATGTGAACATGCAAAACGCAAAAACAGGCTCTAAGTGTCTAAATTGTTTGGGTTGATTAAATGAGAAGTAAGACTTGCTTTTCAGAAAAAGATCAATGTTTGTGGTTCTAGTCTCCAAAATTAATATGAATACAAATATCTCATTAATAATTAGGAATTTGTACCTAATATTCATTTAAGAAGATGTTATAAACTTGTAAAAAAAAAAAAAAAAAAGAAAAATGTTTAAAGTTTCAACAATTGGAGGATTTTTGATACATTTGGGCCGACTAGGTTCCTTCAGAGGGCAGCAAATGGCCCCCAGGCCGCACTTTGGACACCCCGGATGTAGGAAATGCACATATTTATTCTCAGAAATTATCTATTTTATTCAAAATGTGTTTTTCTACAACTTCTTAGAAACAAAATGACCATGTTGTGCTTTGAGCAGCAGACAGCGCCTCCTAGTGGTCATTTAATATGTTGTTATATGAAAACGTCACATAAAGATGGCAACAACTTTAAGTAAAAACTACTGATCTAATAAAATAAATGCAAATAAAACATAGAAATTAATGAAATCATTGGTTAAATATATTTTGGATTTACAAATAATGTTACCAATGCTGAGTAAATCCAAACCAATTTTATAGCAAAAATTGATAAATATATCTAAAAAAAAATATATTAATATTAACTGATTATCTAGATAAAATATAGTTTGGTTAACTAATTGCATGAACAATATTAATTGAGATTTGGAGTTTCAGAAATCAAAACATTTTACTTTTGGAGCTCAGAAGTTTCCAAGTTTTTTCTAGAAAAATTCTGAGATTTATCTCAAAATGAAATCATTGAAATGTGAGTTTTTGTCCTACAGATTTTTGATCTTTCAAGCTCAGAAATGTATTTTTCCTTATCTAATATGTCGTCCTCATATGTTGTACTTTTGTGATCGGCCACAGAAACTTCAGAGTGGTAATATCACCAGCGTGACCCCGGTGTCAAAGACCTGCATTTGCATGTGAAAGCGTGTTTTTCGGCAGAGGAAACACTTTCTCCCCGTCAGTCAGCCTGTCTGGGTAAAAACGCCGGACTGACGCCTCAGAGACCTCAGATGCTTTGTGTGGCCAAATCAGGAAGAATCTGATTTCATAAACGGAAAGTCGACCTGCAGAGAGCAGAGGGACGAGAAAATCAAAAACACTCACTGTGCAGCTCTGTGGTTTATACAAAACTACATTAGTACAGGAAATGTGTAGTTTCTACTGCAAATATCTTAGTGCACTTTCAATAAAACAAAACAAACTCACAAGTTTCAGTAAAAAATAATAGCTGGTTTTAAGTCAATAAATCCTAAATATTTATGTAAAAGTTCTGGTTCCAATGGCAGATTATTTCACTTGCAACAAGGGAAAATGTCTTGTTTTAAGTTTAATAATGTCTCATCTGAACTAGAACTTTTTAACTAGAACTTCAGGATCCATCCATCCATTTTCCTGCACCTTTGTGCCTCCCTGGGGTCGGGAGGGTTGCTGGTGCCTCTCCTGCTATCGTTTCGGGCGAGAGGCGGGGTCACCTGGACAGGTCTCCAGTCTGTCGCAGGGCAAGACAGAGACAGACAGGACAAACAACCACGCACACACACACACACTCACACCTAGGGACAATTTAGAGAAGCCAATTAACCTGACAGTCTGGACTGTGGGAGGAAGCCGGAGTACCCGGAGTCAAATGATTAAAACCTCAACAGGTTTGTAGAACAAAATGTTATTTTTCCAACAACTAAAATGGCTGAATGTATCTGCTTTATGAAATCATTTATGGGACAAAAAACATTTATATATGCAACTTGGAGGTGTGTGCACTTTTTCCTTTCACCTGCCAGTGAGTGCCTGGCATTTCATTGACTGTTTTAGCTACTTGTTGCCAGGATTTTCTCACTAGATATTTATAGAGAATTTACAAATTTTGTTTAAAACTGTAAATTTTAAACAGTTTTAAAATTTTCCTTAACATTTACATTTTAGAATTCAATTAAAACCCAAAAAGTGCCATAAGATATATCAATTTCTGTTTGTTTAGTATGTTATTTCAGTTTATGCAAACCAAGATCCTTTTATTTAAATCAACAACAAAAAATCATGAAGCTTTGAAACAAAAACTTTTAACATAACCAAATTTATTATTGCCGGTCTGCACCCATCAGGTTTTCCACCTGCACAATTTTCTGATTTGCTCGCGGACTAAAACCAGCTAAACATGCATGACCTGCATATTTGTCCAGCTTCCATCTTATTTACATTATGCTTTCCATTTTTACAAACTGCACATAAAAAATAAATCAACATAAAATCAGGTGCAATGGAAAAACAAAACATTCAGTGTGAGGAATCTGACACAAACTCAAAAGAAAAACAAAATTAAAGAGTAGATGACTGTTAACTTTCAAAGATCAATGAGCAAACACTTTGTTGCATTTGAGTTTATAGAAAAGTTCATACACAATCAGCTGAAAGGAAATCTTCTGCACTCCAGTTCCAGCTTAAAGATAAAAAAACAACAAACAAAAATGGAGGAAGTGGACCAGCAACCCCAAGCAAGTAAAACTGGATGAGTTAAAACACATAAATACCAACCATGTGTTCAGGTCCAGCAGAATCATTATTTCCAGAAATGTTTCCTTATATACACCAGTTTTCCGCACAGGGATCGCTCCACATTTAGCCGGTTTTCACACATCTGGCACACGACGTCCTCAGAGTTGTTCATTTGAGCAGAACCTAAATGATTTTACAAAGTTTTTCTACAGAATCAGCAGGAAAAAAGCAGAAAGTGACCTGATATGCACTGCAAAAACACAAAATTGAACCAGGTATTTTTGGTCTACTTCATAGTGAAAATATCTTATAACACTTGAATTAACTTTTCAGCAAGATATGAGTTTTAAGTCAATAATTTATTTATTAATATAATAATATTATTTCACTTATAAGAAGTTATCTTTCCCATTTTAGTTTAAAAATCTGCCAGTGGAACAGAAACTAAAAATTAATCAATAATTATGGACTTAAAATAAGCTCCTGTATCTGTATTTTGTTTTAATTAAAGTATACTTAAAAAAAAACAGAAATACTTGAAAATATTTTGTGTTTTTGCAGTTAAGTCAACGGTAATGCTAAGATAGTTTACACTGTGCATACACTTCAAAAACACTAAATGTTACCAATTATTTTTGGTCTAATTTCTTGTGCAAATATCAAAGTACACAAGCGAAATAATACAAAAACTAAAAAGTGACTTTCCAGCAAGATACAGGACCTGATTTAAGTAAGTAATTCTTTAATATTGAAGAAAAAGTTTGAGCTCCACTGTCAGACTCTGTCATTTATAACAGAGAAAAAACTGTTTTGTTATAAGTGAGATAATCTTCCAGTCAATATGAAGGAATTTACTTAAAACAAGCACCTATATTTTGCTGAAGTTACTTGTAAGTTAGTTCAAATGTACAAAGATATTTGCACCAGAAATTAGGCAAAAATACTTTGTAAAAGTTTGTGTTTTTGTAGTGTAACTCACCTGTTTCTCCTAAAGAGTTTAAGTTTTTACAGACTAAACATAGTAAGTAAGCGGCCATGTGAAACAGTGATTAAAAAAGGTTCATAGTGTGTGCAGATCTTTGGATTGAGTCCTGTAAACCGATGAGCTCGCTGCGTTATCTGGGCCGGTGGTTGGCCAGCAGGAAGTCCTTGTCTTTGCAGGTGAGGCAGAGTTTGAGGTTCCTCAGGGAGCCGCCCGCGGTGTAAAACGCCCAAACGCCCATGATGAACATGACGATGTAGGTGGGAACAAGACTGGAGACGTACTGCGGGTTCTGGAAGGTCTGCAGGGGAAAAATAAAAAAATTAATCATAATTTCTCATTAAAATTCTTAAAATTCTCATTTTAATTCAACTTTAAAATATTAAAATGTCGACAGCGAATGCTAAAAAAAATATCTGCATATAAATAAAAGAGAAAAAAAACTATTGGTAAGTGGTAAACAATTTCTCCATTTAGCTCTACAGAGGCCTGGTAAGCAATTAATTTGACTCAAGTGTATGGAGCTAAATCGTTGCCGTTAAGTTTGTTTAATTTTACTTTTTTTTTTTTAAACTGACAAATAATTTTGAAAAACAAAAAAGGGATTCTGAATTAAAAAAAAAAATTTCAGAACCACGACAACATAAATGCATACATTTCTGCCAAAAAAAACCCAAAACCTCAGAAATGTTCTAGAAAAAGCAAGGACATTTCTGAGTTTGGATCTTTTAGAGTAATCTCAAAAATATTCTAGAAAACACATTTTCAACTTTTCAAACTCAGAAATTTTCCAAAAGTTTAAAATTTTAAACTTTTGAAACTAAGAATTTTCTATGTTTTCAAGAAAATTAATCTCAATATTTCAGTTGTTTTTTACTGTTCCTTTTTTCTTTTTTATCTACAATGGCCCTAGTCTGCCATCATAAAAAACTGCTTTTAAAGACTTCTTTTTCTTTTTCAGTTTAATACATTATTGCCTTCATTTAGCTCCATGGCTGTTAACCATGATTTCACACCTCCACACAGACCCCCCACTTCTGTCATTTTTCCATTTCAAATCCTTTTTCCCCCATTTATTTTCCAGTTTAAAAATTTTTTGTGACACATTTTATGGCCCCAACTTAGCTCCATACATGCAGAAAGGAAGCATGCAGAAGCAGCAGGATAGCAGTAGCTCTGTAAGACTGGACCAACATGTAAAATGGGTCATTTTGCATTATTCTATTTAACTTCTAGTTGGATGCCTTAATACTATGACAGTAACTAATAAAATCACAAACAAGAATCATAATACAAGATTAGAAATTTAGTGGTAATGTTGGAAATGTGCAAAAATCTAACAAATTTCAACAATGAGGTAGCTATCCAAACAATAACTACTACATAAATCTGATTGTAAATATTGGAAATAATTATTTATTTGGAGAGAAATTTACTCACCAAGGAGGAAACCAGGAGGTGAGTGGCGACAACCGCAGCTACGGCTAACCAGCGCTGCTTCTCACAGCCGTCGAAGAAAATGACGCCCCAGAACATGTGAAGCAGGATGATGGCCATTGTCATGAAGGCTGAGGAATTTAAAAACAAATGTGAGGGATATTTAAAAAATAATTTGTTCTGTTGGGAGTCTAGCATTAAAAAAAGACACAAAATGCTAATAAAAGATTTTTGGTCTATTTTCTTGTGCAATACCTTAGTACACTTGGAATAAGACAAAACTTATTTACTAGTAACTCTTCTTTAAGATATAGGATATTGATTAAAGTTAATAATTCCTTAATATTGTTGAGAAAGTTCTAGTTCCACTGGCAGATTATTTCACTTTTAACAAGACATTTCCCCTTGTTATAAGTGAAATATTCTGACAGGCTGGGCTGAGCTGGGGTTGCTAGGAAACGGACGGGGCTTTGCTGGGGTTGCTAGGAAACGGCGTAGTTCCCGTGGAATGTGACTTAACATTTAAAACGACTCATTTTCCAGACACTATAAAACCTGGGAGAAAAGTTAGGAGGGGAACTAGCACTTTTTCCATCAATATTAAGAAATTATTTACTAAATTCAAGCTTGTATATCTTGCTGAAAAGTTACTTATAAGTTAGTTTTGTTTTATCTCAAATGTACTAAGATATTTGCACTAGAAACTAGAAATTACTCGGTAAGAATTTGTGTTTTTACAGTGTCAGAATATCCACAGAACCTTCAAAACCTAAATTCTATACAAGTGGATGTTATTAAAAATAAATTGCTTTAGTTAGGCTTCTGGTTTAACTTATAGCATTTTTTAATATTACGTTTATATAAAATAACAACAAATTGTGTAACGCAACAGAAAAAGATCAAGTCAGAAAGATAAGTCTGAATGTCTCAACGTGGACTCAGGTTTTCTATGTGATGAACGTTTGCAGGCATAAATATCAGAGTTTAAAATGCGTATTTGAATGTTTTACAGTGGATACAACAAACAAAAAGAAGTAACTAAAGAAGGAGCATTCAGGAAGTGGTACCTGATGACAGGAAGTAGTGTTGAGAGTCGCCGTGGATGCCCACAGTGCCTGGACCCACAGAGTCGGCCAGGATGTTGACCACAGAGAACGCTCCGCTCATGAAGCCGAAGCCGAGGCCGGACACTAACACAAAACAACAACATTAAAATATCTCTCTGGAAACCTAATAAAACAAAAACTTCTCTCTGTACAACTGTTTTATTCGTTTATGTTTTTACATAGAAGAATCTGAGCCAGAACTTTTCTATTGTGTTTCTGAATTAATCTGAAGCACAAGCAACAGTAATAATAGATTTTATTTATAATCCCTTTTATATGTTTAGATCTCAAAAGGGAAAAGCAAAACAACCAGCTGTCATGGATAAAAATAATTCAATAAATAAATATCTAAAAAAATTAACCAGAGATTTTGCTAAAATGAAATGTCTTTAGGCCAACAGCGATGGATGACAAAACCGATTCTCTGGAGAGAATTTCTGCTTCAAACAATGATCTGATTGGAGGCTGAAAAAACTATTATTACATTGAAGCTGCGCTGAAAGGAGTTAGCCTATCAACACAGCTAATTAAACCTAAAACAGCGACTCAATGCTAGAGAAGTAGTAGCTAGCACAGACGCTGACATTAATGTCATTAATTTTAATTTCTAAAGAAGCTCCAAGAATGATAAGAGCTGAAAAGCTAAATAGGAGGAATGCCACTTTGACCCATTAGATGGTTAAATAACCAAAATAAAAGATTAAACACAATAATTATCTTTGATGCTGAGCTCATATGTCAATATATTTAATCGTTTCTGAATTGAAAGTGTTGCTTATGTTGTCAGTCATGGTTTTGATTGATATTAAATTAATTATAGACAATCGATTGGCAATTCTAATTAAGTTTCACCTCTAATTATTATTTAAATGATCCTGAGCCCAAACTAAGCGCAGCTGATCCGTACCGTAGGCGAGCTGTCGTATGGATATTGGCATCGTTTCCTCTTGACTCAAAGCAAGAAGGCCTTCATTTGCTTTTCTGCAGGAAAATAAATATTTAATTTTACATTTTATCTCACTTTTTGTTCAGTATAATAAATTAGAAATTATGTTTATCAGGAATCTGTTCAAAAAACAGACGGAAAAGCGTAGAACAAGTGAAAATCTTCCATTTTGTTTAAGAGAGAATAGCGTCGGTGTGGTAGGAAAACCCTGAAGCAGCTTACTTGAGCAGTTTGTAGTAGGCGAAGCGGAAAGTTTCCTGCAGCAGGACGGACAGCACCACACCAAAGATGAGCAGACCCTTCTGCTGCGACGCGCTCTCCTTGTTACTGATTTGAACCGAGATGAACCACACCAGGGAGGCCAGCAGCAGCGACACCAGCCAGAAAAATGCCCTGGGAGGGAAAAACAAAATAAATGAGAAAAATATCTGTTATAATCTCTAAGATGTAAGATTCAATGAACACATATGACTTACTTTAGCAGAAAAAAGACAATTTATTCATAAGCAATCTCTTTTCAAGCAGAAAGGCAGATAAGATGGCTGATAAGTTAGGATCTCAATCGCTGTATTCTTTATTTTTCAGTAGCTCAAGGCATACTGAGAGGATACAGGATGTATCCAAACATTTTACTCAATTAAGAGTAGAACTACTGCCTCATATTTTTACTCAACTAAGAGTGAATAGTAGCTACCCAAGAATTTACTCGAGTAAAGAGTAAAAAGGTATTTGGCAAAAAGCTGATTCAAGTACTGAGTAACTGATCAAACTATCAATCATTTCATATTTAAGGGACAGAAATGACAATAATTCATATAACTATCAAAAAAATCACAAAATCGGGTAAAACAAAATGTTTCAAGTCAGTTTCTATCAATACGAAACATGTTTGTTTTTCTTTCAGTGGGTAGACAATCCAGAAACTTTACTCAAGCAAGAGTAGCAATGTTTCATAATAAAATTACTCAAATAAAAGTAAAACATGCAGTGTAGTATAGTGTGTTCTGGGCGTTTTGTAATGCCAGTTTTCTAGTACAGCTTTTTGCAAATAGATCAATGAGTCAAATTTTGTTATTATCTAATGAGATTACTTCATAATATTTACTGCATCTCCCTTATGACTAGAAACATTTAAAACATGCAAGACATTAAATATCAAGGATTGCAATTACACACAGCTTAGGTGCAAGCAGCTAGGTCGCTCATAAAGGAGATCTTTATTCAACTACATTGGCGTATGTCCAATAGCAATACAATATCCAATCCAATACAAACTGTTAGCTTGCCTCGTTTCTTCTAAATACCTAAAAAATTATTAAATTGTCTCTCTGATTGTAAATATAGAGTCTTGAGTATAATTATGACAAACGCATGTTTTCTAATAGTGGGTGAATATATCCAGGCACTTGGGTTTAAACGGGAAGTAAACAAAAGCTATCATTAGCAGCCCAAGAGAGTTAGCTAGCCGGCTAACAGCGATAGTTAGCACGTTTTAATTGTATTTCGTTCAGTGAACTGACAGAAAAATACTTCATAACCTACTCTAGCGCCAACAAAAACCTCAAATGAAACTGCTTTCTCACCCTGCTATAAGGAAAATGACCCTCAGCGGCTCCCGGGCGATGGTGAACAGGAACAGGGAGACGGCTGGGCCGAAGGCAATGAATGTGCAGCCGAAAAACACCGCTGCCGTCATGTTGGCTCGGTAGCTGGAAGGTCAATTGGCTCCAAAACCCGGTTCGGTTCTGTTCACAGAGAAACTGCAGGGGTTCGTCTTTATTTTTGACCAGGTAACCTTCTAGTCTGAGCTGTGGTTCTCCTTCCTAATTTCACTTCAGTATCACAGGATTCTCATGACGTCACACTCTATCACGTGACTCGCTTTGGGGGAAAAAAATGTATTGAAATAACATCTACATCAACATGCAGTAGCATTATCTGACGGTTCAACGCTGAAAATTATGTAAATCAAACATCATCAGTAGTGATTAGAAACAGGATACTGAACCACATAAAGCTCTTGGCATTGCAATATTTTATATGATAACATAACATAAAGTATTACATATTTCACTATAATAATAGGAGGGAATTGTGTTGAAAATGAGTAATTCCTGATAATGATAGCCACAGAATTTGTAGCTATCGAACATCAGATATTATTGGGCAGCTCAGTGAAAATATTTAGCTACTCTATTCTTTCTTCACCTCCCAGGTTGCAGTCGAGCAGCTGCTTAATGTGAGAACCAGAAACAGGAAAAAGATTCTCCAAGTTTAGACATGACAGCTGCTAGGAGGCTTTTTCTGGTCCACCAGCAGTCGCTCCAAAACTATGAAATGCCATCAAATAGTCAGGATAACTAATGGTCAGGAAAAATGACAGGAAATTCCCACCAATTGGAAGGAAAACATACATAAAAATCATGAAGTCACTCTGCATATTTAGTCACCAAGCAGTTTTTCCTCAAACTTTGCTCAGATGATTTAACCAAACTGAGCTAAATCAGTCGATGCTCCACTATTGTGCAGAGAAGAAATTCCTCAAATGTTTCTTTAAGGCTCAGCTGCTGCAGTCAACCTTTGGGCCTTGATTTTCAGACAACTGGCCCTGTCTCATCTCAAACACACACACACACACACTGAACCCAACGTCTATAAAGACACCAGAACCCGTGAAGGTTTAATTCATATCTCTCTTCACCCACAGACAGCAGGAAGCAATCAGCTGCAGGGAACATGTCTGAGTAAGTCTCTATTTAAGAATGACTATCTTTGATTTAAAATAAACCCCAAAAATCTGTCCAAAGCTTCACATCATCCGTTTTGTTTTGGAAGGAAGAAGATGTCGCTGAGCCGCAGAAATCATCTCAAGGTATTTCTAATGTTGGTGTTAATCTGCCTGATCTTCAGAGGTTTGAAATTATTTTACTTCTAGGATGCAAATAGTGAATCAAATCAACATTTAAAGGTCAGAAATATTAATTTATATAAACTGATGCCTTTTGGATGTTTACCTCTGATTAAACACTATTTTGTGTAATATACCTTCAGCCTGACTGCCACCTTTGCATTTATTTACCACTTATGCTCCATCATGGGAATAAAGTATCCTTGCAGAATATTTACTTTTTTCAATTCATAATTAAATGTTTCTACTGCAGTGAAGGTCCATTTTAGAGAAAAAAGGAGGAGTAAGTTTCAGAAAATCTTTGACCTTTGAAATGCAGAAATTTCCATTTTTTCCCCAAAAAATATCTGAGATTAATCTAAAAAAAAAAGAGACTGATTTATGTCTCACAAATTTTCTACTTTTGAAATTCAGAAATTCCTAAGTTTCTCCTGAAAAATTTCTGAGACTGATCTCAAAATATCCAAGTATTTTTTCACAAATCTGCAACTTTTAAAACACAGACATTTTGAAAACTCAGAAACAGAGTAATCTTCCCATTAAAAGTTAGACTACCAAAATTACTCCAAAAGTGCATCAACTTAGAAAAATTAACACTTAAAGTGGTTTTCATCTACATCCGAAAATTTTGCAAAAATACAATTCTTTACTTGCCGTCCATCTGTGGAACAATTCCCCTAGCAAAAATTAAACTTGAAGTCGTGGGTATTTTCTATTTACTGCAGTGCGCCACAGTAAAGGGAAAAATAGTTGGAAAAACAGCACACAACCTCTCATATTCTTTTTTCTCGCGCTCAGTGTCGGCTTCGCTACATGCAGCCACGTTGCCATAGAAACTGACTGGCAACAGCACTACTAATATTTCAGGATTCAACACCAAAAAACATGAAAACATTTTCCCACACAAAGATCAGACCATTCAGTCCATTGCAGTAGTATTATGTTTTCAGACTCGATGTTTATTTTGTGATTATTAATAATAATAATAATAATACATTTTATTTCAAAGGCGCCTTTCTGGCACTCAAGGACACCGTACAGACAATAGAATCAGTAATAACAGGAAATAAGATGTAACAATTTAAAAAAAAGAAATAAAATAGATAAGAGAAACAATGTATCTATATAACCTATATAAAATCTATATAAAATCAGGCAACCAATTGTGTCAGGTAGAAAAAGCAGATATAAAAAGTTGTGTTTTAAGTTCCGATTTGTATTGTGCGAATGATTTTATGTTTCTAATGTGAGGTGGTAACGAGTTCCAGAGTCGTGGAGCAGAGCGACTAAAGGCTCTGCTCCCAATGGTGGAGAGACAGGCGGAGGGAACAGACAGAAGGATGGAAGAGGATGATCTGAGGGAACGAGAGGGAGTGGCAATATGAATAAGATTTGAAAGATATGGTGGGGAGAGATTGTAAAGGGCCTTGAAAGTGTACAGGAGAATTTTATATTCTATACGGAACTTAATTGGCAGCCAGTGAAGTCTTTGCAGGACTGGAGTGATGTGTTGTATGGATGGGGTTTTGGTGATAATACGGGCAGCTAAATTCTGGACTAATTGAAGCTTATGAAGAGATTTATGGGCGAGACCGAACAGGAGGGAGTTGCAATAGTCAAGGCGCGATGTAACCAGACAGTGAACAAGGATGGCAGTGGAATGGGGAGTAAGGGAGGGGCGGAGGCGGTTGATGTTGCGTAAGTGAAAATAAGCCGAACGGATGATATTGTTGATATGAGACTGGAATGAAAGAGTGCTGTCGAGGATGACACCCAGACTCTTTACCTGAGGGGAGGGAGAAATGGAACGGTTATCAATGTCAATATTGAAGCTTTTGATTTTAGCCAAGGTGAATTTTGTACCTATGAGAAGAACCTCTGTTTTATCACTGTTGAGTTTAAGGAAATTAGAGGTGAACCAGGATTTTATTTCAGTCAAGCAGTCGGTAAGCGAGGATGATGGGAGGTTGGAAGCGGGCTTACTGGAAACATAGAGCTGGGTGTCATCCGCATAACAGTGAAAATCAATATTGTGCTTGCGAAAAATAGTGCCGAGGGGAAGAAGATAAATAATGAAGAGGAGGGGTCCCAGGACAGAGCCCTGGGGAACTCCTGATGTAACAGATGAAAGCTCGGAAGTAAAAGTTTTGATCCGGATGAACTGAGTGCGGCAAGAAATATATGATTTAAACCAGTTTAGAGGAATCTGAGTGATACCAATAGAGGAAAGTCTATTAAGTAGGGTGGCATGACAGATGGTGTCAAACGCTGCACTCAGGTCGAGGAGGATGAGGATGGACAGCAAGCCGGAGTCAGCTGCCAAGAGGAGGTCATTGGTGATTTTTATGAGAGCTGTTTCTGTACTATGGAGGACCAGACTGAAACAGTTCATACAGGTTATTGTTAGATAAGTAAGTATGGAGTTGAGATGCAACTGTCTTTTCAAGAAGCTTGGAGATGAAAGGCAAGTTGGAGATAGGACGGAAGTTATTGTGATTATAATAATCAGCGCCAGGTTTTTTTAAGATAGGGGTTATGGCAGCAGTTTTAAATAAAGTAGGAACTGTTCCGGTGGAGAGAGAGGAATGAATAATGGCAGAGATGATAGGGAGTATAGATGGGGCACAGGCTTTAACCAGGACCGTTGGAAGAGGATCAAGTAAACAGGTGGACAAGTTGGACTTATTGATGAGGCTTATAATTTCAGAAGTTGTTGGGAGCTCAAAGGAAGAGAATAAGTGAGCTGGAGGAGAAAGTTCAAAAATAGAACAAGGGGTGGGTTGTGAGCTGAGATACTGATGGATCTTAACAATTTTACTGTCAAAAAATGACATGAGGGAATTACAAAATTCAGTAGAACATAGATGTGAAGGTAAGGAATCCGGGACTTATTAATAAGTATGAACACATTAATAAGTAGCTGTGATAGATTAGCTAATTTAGACACCTGCTCTGCTAACAGTCTGTGAAAGAGTTGGTATGTGGGTCGCCTTTTTTATTATTTTTCTTAACTGAACCAAAATACACAGAATTCCATACCTGTGTAAGTCAAGCTTAAGTAAGTTAAGCTTGATAAGTCAAGCTAACTTTGAAAAGTTAGCTTGACTTGCCAAAGTCAAGCTAACATAATTACTTCCATAACATCCCATGGTATTTTTTAAGTATTAAGGTTAGGTTAAACCCTTTAACCATTATTTTAATTGATACATGAAATCATCATTCAAATTTCTCAGGATGTCTGAGACTAATTTTATTTAATGATCTGAAACATTCCAGTTTGACATGGGAGCAAATAGAGAAGAAATCTAAATGGGAGTTTTTGGCTCTCTGTAAATAAGTGAGCAGGCGTTTGAAAAGTTTTAGCTGCATGTTTCCTTTTCTCCTATCAGAGTCTGCTGCTCCAGATCGGCAAAGAAATGCTGGAGGAGGAGGCCCGGCAGGCCGAGGAGGAGAAAATGGCGTACATGAGGGAGAACTGCCCCACCCTCTCCTTCCCACAATGCACCCTGGAGCTTCAGGTAAACAAGTTGGATATGTTATTTCGCTTACAGCTGCAGTCATTCATGTTCTTACACAAATATTGTCATCCAGATAGTGTTTGTAGATTTCTTGAAACTGATGACAGATTTTCATGTAATTTGTCAAAGTGGTCCACGTTTTCTGATGCTCTTTGGCATTTTTCTGTGACTTTGATTGGTTTTTCAGTAATTTTCAACCGTTTTCAGAAAAAAATTTTTAGCCCCTTAATTCTGAATAAATGCTGAGAAACAAAATATTAAAAAAGTTTAGGTAATTTGTTGCCTTTTCTCTCAAGATGAATTGAAAAAAATTACATTTTAAATTATTTTTTATCAGATGCTATCCATGCAATTGTCTGAATTATTTTACATATAGTTAACTTCTTTTTTTATCTGTGTTTTTAAATAATTTCCAACTTTCTACACACAATATGCATTAGCTAAATAAGCTGATGCAAGCTACATTAGCTTGCATTTGCCAAATAAGCTAATGGAACTGATATTAATCTAAATTCCCAACATGCTGTGAATGTCAAAATAAAGATCATTGTTCAATCTTGCTGAAAAGTTGGATTTGGTTAAAAATGCCTAACTTGTGACAATGAAATAATCAGCACATTTTTCATGAATTTAACACCAAATGTTCGAAGACAACCCTGTTTGTGCTTTTTAACCAATATTAGTATTGGCTGTTATTAGATATCTAAACAAGCTGTGGCTTAATTATTCAGAGGACTGATCTTATTTTTGGACCATAAAGCTCACTGTTGCTCTGTTTCACAAGGAACTGTGTCGGCAACTTCACAAGCAGATCGATTTGGTGGATGAGGAACGATATGACATGGAGATGAAAGTGAAGAAATGCAGCAAAGAGGTTTTTCTATTTAATAAATAAATTTTTCTGTATTAATGTTTCTTCATTAATTTTGAAAAAATATATTATTAATAATTTGGATTGTTAGGTTTATCATCATAATGCAATAAAATGGTCAAACTGGATAATTTAGATGCCTAAAATTTGGTTTAAAAGTGCCATCTGGACTGATTGTTAACACCTGACTGAGTATTATCTGTCAGATTGACGACCTGAAGTTGAAGGTCCAGGATCTGAACGGCAGGTTTAAGAAGCCCACTCTGAGGAGAGTAAGGATGTCGGCTGATGCCATGTTGGCTGCCCTGCTGGGCTCCAAACATAAGGTGTCCCTAGATCTGAGAGCCAACCTGAAGCAGGTGAAAAAGGAGCTGAAAGACGAGGTAAGTGCAACAGATGCTAGCAACTTCACTAGAAAGACTGTTTACAACAGAAATATGAAACCTGTGTTTATGTTGCTATGAGGAGAAGCAGACAGGCGACTGGAGGAAGAATATCGAAGACAAAGCCGGGATGGACGGTAGAAAGAAGATGTTTGAGGCAGAGGCTTAAATAATACTGACATCTATGTTTTTTAAAAAGGTAACACATTACAATAAAGACCTGATTGTACAACTAACGTGATTGATTTTATTTTTTTTTTAAATCCAATAAGTTATTCATTTCCATTGTCAAACAACATAGCTACAGAGGTATTCAGAATCCTTTATGGCAATCAGTCAATCAACTTTCTTTATAACACTAGGTAGATTTGGTGAGGTGAGTCAGCTTGCTTTACATCAGCACATTATAAATATAATTATAACACGATTCAAAATGGTCCAGTACTCAAAACATTATATTACTAACCATAAAAAGACTCAAATACGGTATCCTTCCATCCATCCATCCATTCATCTTCTGCCGCTTATCCGGGGTCGGGTCGCGGGAGTAGCAGCTTAAGAAGGGAGGCCCAGACTACCCTCTCCCCAGCCACCTGGGCCAGCTCCTCCGGGGGAATCCTGAGGCGTTCCCAGGCCAGCCGAGAGACATAGTCCCTCCAGCGTGTCCTGGGTCTTCCCCGGGGCCTCCTCCCGGTGGGACGTGCCCGGAACACCTCACCAGGGAGGCGTCCAGGAGGCATCCTGACCAGATGCCCAAGCCACCTCAACTGGCTCCTCTCGATGCGGAGAAGCAGCGGCTCTACTCTGAGTCCCTCCCGGATGACCGAGCTTCTCACCCTATCTCTAAGGGAGAGCCCAGCCACCCTGCGGAGAAAACCCATTTCGGCCGCTTGAATCCAGGACCTCGTTCTTTTGGTCATGACCCAAAGCTCATGACCATAGATGAGGGTAGGAACGTAGATTGACCGGTAAATCAAGAGCTTCGCTTTTTGGCTTAGCTCTCTCTTCACCACGACGGACCGGTACAGCGCCCACTTCACTGCAGATGCTGCGCCAATCCGCCTGTCGATCTCCCGCTCCCTTCTTCCCTCATTCGTGAACAAGATCCCGAGATACTTAAACTCCTCCACTTGGGGCAGGACAGCCCCCCCGACTCGGAGAAGACACTCTACCCTTTTCCGGCTCAAGACCATGGCCTCGGATTTGGAGGCACTGATTCCCATCCCGGCTGCTTCACACTCGGCTGCGAACCGCTCCAGCGAGAGCTGCAGATCACGCTCTGATGAAGCCAACAGGACCACATCATCCGCAAAAAGCAGAGATGCGATCCTAAGGCCACCAAAACGGATCCCCTCAACACCCCGGCTGCGCCTAGTTAATTCTGTCCATAAAAGTAATGAACAGAATCGGTGACAAAGGGCAGCCCTGGCAGAGTCCAACTCTCACTGGGAACGAGCCCGACTTACTGCCGGCAATGCGGACCAGACTCTGACACCGGTTGTACAGGGACCTGACAGCCCGTATCAAAGGGCCCGGTAACCCATACTCGCGGAGAACCCCCACAGGACTCCCCGAGGGACGCGGTCGAACGCCTTCTCCAAGTCCACAAAACACATGTAGACCGGTTGGGCGAACTCCCAGAACCCTGCTGAGGGTGTAGAGCTGGTCCAGCGTTCCACGGCCAGGACGAAAACCACACTGCTCCTCCTGAATCCGAGGTTCAACTATCCGATGGACCCTCCTCTCCAGGACCCCTGAATAGACCTTGCCAGGGAGGCTCAAGAGTGTGACCCCCCTGTAATTGGAGCACACCCTCCGGTCCCCCTTTTTGAACAGGGGGACCACCACCCCTGTCTTCCAATCCAGGGGAACTGCCCCCCCCCATGTCCATGCAATGTTGCAGAGTCGCGTCAGCCAACACAACCCTACAACATCCAGAGCCTTAAGGAACTCCGGCCGGATCTCATCCACCCCCAGGGCCCTGCCACCGAGGTGCTTTTTAACCACCTCGGCGATACGGTATCCTTATTAGGACAAAATAAAAAAAAGCAATGAAAAAAAAACTATATCAAAACTATGTTAAATTAAATTTTGGAAGCTTTTGGTAACCGGAACAAAATTGGTTTTATGCTGCTTGATTTTACATTTAGGGAATCAAATGGCAAGTGTCAATACCAAAACAAATATGTGTGCACTGTTTTCTGAAAAGATAGAGTATAAAAAAAATTTTTTGAGAGCAAATCAAAGCAAAATATTCTAATAAACAACAAACTACAACACAATAAAATACAATTTCAAGAGGGAATCTTAAATTGTATCAATGTCATTTCGTCAGTATTGATCCAAACCTTGGTGTCAATATCAATATTTTGTATCAATGACCCCACCTCTAGTCAATATAGGCAATATCTATTTGTTCAGTCGACTAATTATTTTTAGATCTACCAAAAAAATAATTAACACCTCAGAGGCTTAAATATTTGTGGATATTGAACAGATATCATTACCACTCAAAAGAAAATATTTTGTGCTACATGTAAAAATGAGAATATACATGTTTGAGTTGCTCATATTTCCCCTAAACGGAAAATACATAAAATAGCTTTAGAGAATAAAAGTGCCACAAATTTCGTAAATATTTTTTAAATAAAAGTTTTTATTTATTTATTTTATTTTGAATTTAACGGCTCTCCATAAACAACCGTTGTGTAAGTCCATGCAGGCAGCAGCGGGCAGCCCCGTAGCATAAGTTCGATCCTCGCGCGCTTACCGCCCTGTCGGAGCCGTTGGGTATTTCTTCGTGGCTGTCTTCGGTAAGTTAATTAAACAATTGTGTAAAAAACAGACGAATCAATGGTTATATTAGTAAACCTCACTGTATCAGCGTCAAGTAACATAAAATAACTGACTTTAATAGTCAGTGTACCACCAAAAAAAAGACATCTCGTAGGTTTAAATATTTATAGGCATTGAACAGATATCATCACCACTCAACAGAAAATATTTTGTGCAACATGTAAAAATGAGAACATCCTTCATGTTTTAATTGTCCATACTGCCCCAAAACGGAAAATACATAAAATAGCTTTAGAGAATAAAAATGTCACAAAACTTTTTTTTTTGTATTTTTAAATAAAAGTATTTATTTATTAATTTAATTTTGAATTTAACAGCTCTTATAAACAACCGTTGTGTGAGTCCCTGTAGATAGCAGAAGGCAGCCCTGTAGTATAAGTTCAACCCTCACGCACTTACCGCCCTGTCAGAGCGTTGGGTACTTCTTCATTGCTCCCTTTGGTAAGTTAATTAAACACTGATGTAAAAACTGATTAATCAATTGCTACAGGGCCGGCCCAAGCCTCCATGGGGCCCTAAGCGAAATTTAGTTTTGGGGCCCTCTCGTTCTGCTAACAATGTGGCCTGGCTGCAATCAGCAGGTCCAATCATTAGCTCATTCACCTGCTATAAACGTATTGCATTTCTGGCAGTGCTGTTTGCATTATAATACATATATTGGCCGACTGATTTATCGACCAGTTGATTTCTGGGTGCCAATTTTCTTAATTTTGGGGCTCTTGATCTGCTGATACTTACATGTGAAGCCCATCTTATCCCCTAATATTATCTTCATCAGCAAAGGTTTATAAATCAGCCTCTGTCCTCTTCTGCTCTACATTGAGAGGTTTGACTGACAGACGGCCCACCAGGTCAGATCTGCACATTTGCAGTTAACAATATACACCCTACTGTTGCCAACTCAGCGACTTTCTTGCTATATTTAGCAACAAAATTAAATAAAATCGGCAGGTCAGGCTTTTCAAAGATCGGTAACCAGGGATCGGCCAGAAAACTGCAATCGGTGCAGCCCTACACACATATTCATGACATTCTTTGATTAAATAAATTTCTCTTAAGTGTAACTCCAATAGGTAAAATTTGCTGGTGGAACCTTTAAGTCAAAATCTGAGTTTTGATCAAGAGGCTTGGTTGTCACTTGAGTAGACTAAGTCTTCGAGCTAAAAGGGGAGTGAAAGCTTGAGCCTGTTTCAAAGAACGCAAAAGGCCCGTTCTGGAGGAATGCAAATAAAGCTGATAATAGAGGTTCAACCCGGTGAGGAGCTTTTGTGCTTTCCTTGCAGTCACATATCTTGCTGGTTTTATATTATATTATTATTTTCAGTATTAGAGTTAATGCTTGCAGCGGTGCAAAGATCTGACAAACTCGTTCCTTAAAGTTGAGCAACCACAACAGTTTCTGTGTATTTAAAAACTCAACAGCAGCATCTCTAACAGCTTCTGTGTTAGTTTTAGTGCAATCTGGAAGACAGGGAGTAAAAAGAAATAAATTACAATTGCAGTTTACTAATTTGTATTTGTGAACAAACAGAGCTCAAACACAAAGATTAAACTCAGCCTCAGATTTTAGCTATGGTAACAAAATAATCTAACTATGAATATTGTTCTTTGAATTTTTATAAAGTAAACGTGCCAGCTCCTCAAAATCTTAAATTTAAACAATTTAAAATATTTTAATTCCTGTATAAGTGACGCCATTAAATCAAATTTAGCAGCATAGATAATCTCAATAAATAAATGTTACATTTATATATCTGTGGTCTGTGTTAAAATATTAGACTTTATGGGGTCCCTGATTCATGGGGCGGAGTTTAGAGAGTGCCTTCTCGTGCAAAGGGTCAGTAGTTTGATTCACAGAACTGATCTGATGGTTTCCATAGAAACGACCAGAAGGAAGACCTTGCCTCAGATCTACAGTGAGCTTTTGCAGTGATCAAAGAAGATAAAAGAAGTTCTGGGCCTTTAAATGCTTGTCTCTCAGAACATCAGTCAGTATCCAAACGGAAAACGTCACTTTTCAGCATGACCTCAACTTTTGGAAAGATACCAGTCGGCTTGACTAGTAAGATACCACTCGCCTTCAGACTTGGATACATTGTGCTGAAGGGCGTGAAGAAAATACTAGATTACTACCACTCTGGAAGTGATGCCAGCTGCGACTTGACCAGCTGCTCTCAGGACGGGACAGTTTCTTTCCCTCCTGCCATTTCTGCTCATCCTACCTCTCTGGCCACAGATGCTCGTCCTGTTAAGGTAAATAATATTGCCCCTCCAGCCACTTCTGCTTGTCCTGCCACTGCCACTCGTCTTTCCCATCCTGCCCCTCCAGCCCGTCCTGCCCCTCCTGCCACTGCCTCTCGTCCTGCCCCTCCTGCCACATCCGCTCGTCCTGTCCCTCCTGCGAAGGCCGCTCGATTTATATTTGTGAACAAAACAGAATGCGAAATTTCAACAGACTACCCAGCATGTTACTCTGTTGATGAGGTTGATGTATATGGTCCCTGCACGTCCTGCCCCTTAAGCCACTGCTGCTCATCCTGCCCCTGCCACCATTCACGCTACCCCTCCTGTCACTGATAAATGGTCCGGTATGCAAAGGCAGTACCAGCCATAGGCGTAGGAACTGGGGGAATATGTCCTCCCCCAATATTGGAGACAGGCGTAGTTGTCTCACCCAAGAACTAAACTGCAGTTGCGAAAAGTCTTTGATTTTGAAATCTTCCACTTATTTTGAAGGCGCAATGCAGTGGCTCAAGTATTTAGGCGGGAGGAGAGAGCTGCAGGAGTCAGAAACTACTTCTGAATGAGGAATGTTCCCATTAATATTGCAAGTTTATAACGTTGTGTCAGTTTATTTTCATATATTGGAACAGAATCTTTTTGGTCAAATCGTATACATTCTGAAAGCTGACAGTGATTATCCCTGCTCTAATTTTTTTTTCTCTGAAATAAAAAAATATCATTTTATTCTGCGAATTAGAGACATTTCTCTCTGATGGATTAAAAAAATGAATATCCTATGAGTTCAGCATGTGTTTTGTGGTTTCTGAGCTGTACTTGAATGCACCATCTCTTGTTCAAACAGTTTAATAAATCTGAAACATTTCAATCACAAAAATAACTTATTTCTAAATCAATTAATTAGCTAATAAGCAAACAAATTATTTTAGTTTATCCCAAATTAGAAAAAAATCACTCGATAGCTCTAATTTTCTCTTGATCTTTTATTGAAAAATGTAGGTACTTCGTGAAGTTTAGGATTATTATATACAGAGATTTCAGGCTTTATTTCAATCATCAAACATTCCACCCAGATGATTGAACACATAAAGCCAGCAATTTTATGTATAAAGTGAAATTTGTAGAAATATCAGCGGCATATTTTTTAAGTTTTCTTTTTCCCACGAAAACGTGTGAGCTTTAGAGGAATTTATCTTCTGATTCAAATTTAAATGTGAAATCTTCCTTTAATAAAAGCTCAGCTCTTCTTCTGGCGTTAGCTAGTTTTAGCTTGCACTAAAGTTGAGGGAAAAATGCCAAACAATAAAACAAAACAAATTTAAATAAATGAAGAAAATGCTCATTTACTGAAACGGAAAAATGCTCACCAAATAACTTTAACAATCCTTATAAGTTAACTGTCAACCAACGGCTAACTGCCGCAGAGTTAACAGTTGGTTTCACCTTAGAAAAATGCCTGGCACCATTGGTAAAATAATTTACATCTAGATGGGTATTGAAAATATGCACCAACAAAACCCTGAATAATAATTTTTTATTTTGTGTTCAAAATCAGCACCACTTTCCAAATAGAGTCAAAATGAAGGGGGACAAAAACTGAAATATTCTTGCCACGTTCCTTATTTCGTGAATGAGTGAAAACCGTTAGCAGTTCTTGGCCGTTAGGTTGACCGGATCATACCATTCGCCAAAAGCTGAGGGGTGATCTTAGTTTTATTAAAGTTTACTTTTCCTCACAACTAATATGAAATTAATACAGTGATAACAATATCAATGCTTTAATTGATTAGATATAATGAATATCAAAGACAATTATGGGTTCACAATTGACTAACAATAAATATATTTGAAAGAATCACCCCCACATATTTTCCAGATGGTCACGCTTCACTTTAATATTTTACAGTCCCACAAGCCAATCCACTAGATGGCGGTAATGCACATTTACAGAGGTTTAACAAAAATAACAATATAGACTTCCATTTTTATGTCTAATACTTAAATTTTGCATTAGGAATCAATGTGAGTAATGTTCAACTGTGAAATAAAAAGTCATAAATTAAGAACAAAGTATGGAAACCCACAGTCCCAGAGAGTGCAGAATAAGCTTGGAGGCGCAGTAAAAAAGCGACATTATAGATAAAACGACTAACTTTAAAACTTCTTTACTAAAGATTCGCTATTATTATTTATTACTTTATGTTTCCTCATCTGAATATTTTACATTATAAAGCAGCTAAATATTAATGGAAAGGTTCACTATAAGCAATGAACACAGGTATATAGTATCTGTTTTACAGGTCATAGCTGTGCTGAGATTAAATTAAAACATTTTGTCTGAGTCAATTTTTCTGGAAACCACTGGGAAGTGGTTCACCATAATTTTTCCTTGCTCAGCTGTTTGTTTAAACCCCGTGTGTATATCCAGACCTTACTTCATGGCTCTGGACGTTTGTGTCGCACATCCGCCTCTGTAAGACAAGCTGCATGAGTTACTGGAAGCGCTCCTCTCTCATATTGATTGCAAACAGCGGGGTTCGCAACAGTTAACGTGACTTGGAAGAGACATATAAGCTTTTCCAAACGATCCCCTCACTGCAGCTCCATCCTCTGTATGCATTAGAGGTCGGGACGAAGTGAGCCAACCTCTTTAGTCGATCACTTTCTAAAAATGTCCATGGAGGGGAATCTCTATGAGATTCATGTTAAAATACTTTCAGTTTCATTCATTGTATATTCAAAACAAGTTATGAATTTAGGAAGACAGAGGAGAAGCAGAGATGGGTAGTAACTAGTTACATTTACGTGAGAAACTTTTTTTTAATTACTTTTAGGAGATTTTTTTCTTACTCAAGTAAAAAGTACAGCTAAATAAAAAATAACAAAAATTTTCCAAATCAGTTTCTTTCAATAAAAAACTTATAAAACTTTAACTAAAACAACAGGTCTGCGTCTGGTGAATTTTTTGTAAAAACGTGTGTTTTTCATTCAGTGGGCAGAAAATCCAGACATTTTACTCAAATAAGAGTTGAAATACTTCATAATAAAAGTATTTAGGTTACTTGTATGAATTATTGTAATTATGGTCCCTAAAGTACCTACATTCTCACTCAACTTTATACTTTGGACCATCTGGTGACATAATCTTTGAATATTAATTGACAATTTGATCAGTTACTCAGTACTTGAGTAGACTTTTTACCAAATACGTTTTTACCGTTACGTGAGTAATTTCTTGGTCAGCTACATTTTACTTTTACTTTAATAAAAATACAGCTCTGGTAAAAAGTAAGAGACCATTTAAAATGATTAGTTTCTCTGATTTTACTTTGTATATGTTTAAGTGAAATGAACATTGCTCTTTTATGAACTACTGACAACATGTATCTGAAATTCTACGCAAAAACAAAAATTTAGCATTTACTTGCAAAAAATAAATGGACAAAATAAAAAACGTCACGTAAAGTCCACTTTTTTATCCTTTAGATACAATTTATTGTGTATTTGGAGTCTTCAAAAGTGCTTAAAAGTTTCATTTAATCTCTACTGGTGCTGTGTAGATACTTTTTCATCCATCCATCCATTTTCCTACACCCTTGTGCCTCCCTGGGGTTGGGAGGGTTGCTGGTGCCTCTCCAGCTGTCGTTTCGGGCAAGAGGCAGGGTACACCGTGGACAGGTCTCCAGTCTGTCGCAGGGCAACACAGAGGCAGACAGGACAAACAACCATGCACACACACACTCACACCTAGGGACAATTTAGAGAGTCCAATTAACCTGACAGTCATGTTTTTGGACTGTGGGAGGAAGCCGGAGTACCCGGAGAGAACCCACCATGCACAGGGAGAACATGCAAACTCCATGCAGAAAGACTGGGGCCAGGAATCGAACCCAGAACCTTCTTGCTGCAAGGCAACAGCTCTACCAGCTGCGCCACTGGGCAGCCCGATACTTTTTCAAGATTAATTAATTGAAATGACTAATTTAGTAATCAATTAATCATTAACTGGAGCATAGAGATTCAAAAAAAGGTTATTTGCTGAAAAAACCCAAACACGTTATTTAATGTGTTTTTATTGAATTCGCCGATTGTGAAGTTAATGAGTCATAACTCATATTTTCCTGTGTAGTTTTGATTTATTGACTATAAACAGTAATAAGGAGAAATTATATTTTCATCTTCAGTCCCATCCTTCTCGTGTTGCTCTAAGTATTGATTCAGAAACTCTGCTCCCATGTTGGAGGCTTTACACCTTCAGCTGAATCACATCCTGCTGCATCCACCACACATACCAATACACGTATTTATTTACACTATAAATACATGTATTTATTTACAATGGAAATAAATTGATACAATTAGGTAAATATGACTATTTATTGGACAAAGAAAATAATTTATTAAAATCTGATTATCTTCTAATTCCTTAACTATTAAATAAAGCGTTTTTGTTACAGAATAACCATCAAATAATTTAAACTGGCATTATAAATAAATCGTAGTGATAGTGATGGACTCGAAAACTTAAGATACTGCTGCTGTTTGTTCAACATGCTTTAGATGTTTTCTGTACATGTTGTGCATTTTTGGACTGGTTCACTTGAAAAGAAAAAAACCTGAAGAAAACCTTAATAAAAGTGCACCAAAGTCATGTCCGGCTTTGGCTGTCATTAATTTTGACCAAGTCATAATAAGAACCCCGTCACATAGTGGTTCCCAAAGTTGGTAGTCGTAGCCATACCGTGGCCCTGACTAGAAGTTCTAAGGAGAACACTGACAAGCTGAAAAAGTTGTTTCTACCACCAGGGAAAGAACTAAAACATGCAGGATGCCGGGCATCCGGGACCCACTTTGGGCACCACTCATTTAGTTATTGAGATTTAAGTTATTGATCAGTTTCCACTCTTGGCTTTTTAGTGTGTTTCAAATGGATCTCCTAGACTAAATTAAACAAATGCTGACTGCCCATTAAATACTTTAATTGATACATTTTAATATTTAAATCTAATCCATTTTATTTATGTGATTTCAATTTATGAGTACAATTTATGCAATGATCTAATATAATAATATTTTTGTAAGTTTGACATTAATATTTTTTTTATTAATTTTAATTATTTTATGTTTTATATTTACTCTCATTTACATACAAGTAATGAAAATTAGACGAAAAAAAAAAGAGTAGAGTTCCACCAACTCCCTGACCCCCTTTAACCCCAGAAAATTTGAGTTTTTTTCTCACAAATTTTTGACTCTTGAAACTCAAAGAGTTTCCTGTTGTTTCAAGACCATTTCTGAGATTAACCTCAAAATCTTTTAGATTTTTGGCACAAATTCAATCCCTTTTTCAACCACCTAACTTACCCAGGTTAATGTAAAATACTTATGTTTGTTTTTTTGCTCTTTTTGTGGTATTTCCTTTGTTTTTAGTCCATAGTCTTTTCCCATTTAAGTGTGTCTCAAGGGAAATGCATGGATATCCACTGTATACTGGGTACACTGAAACCCGGTGTGCGCTGAGCCGCAGGGTTTAGGTTACGCTCTTGCTAATAAGGAGCAGCACAGAAGCCTCAGCCGATGTGCCTTAGTTGCGGGAAGCCGGGCGGCTACAGACATAAATAAATCTCCCCAGAGGAAAGTCAATACGGCAGCTCACATGTCGGCAGCAGATGAATATCCAGGCCAGTCTGCATCCTAATGGCTTCAAAGCATTGATACACAAACATATCTAAGCAGAAATAGAAATATGACAACACTGCAGGAACAGTGACTTCGTAGAAACTCACAGCAAAAACACAAAATCTGACCAAGTATTTTGGTCGAGTATCTGGAGAAAATATACATTTCATATAAGTCAAAACTAACTTACAAATAACTTCTGCTAAATATGGAGTTTGTTTTAAATGAATTATTTTTTATATTTATTGGAAAATTTACTAATTTCATTAGTAGATTATTTCACTTTATAACAAGACATTTTTCTCATGTTTTAAGTTAATCTGCCAATGTCAATATTAAAGAATTATTGACTGAAAACAAGCTCATTTATATCTTATATATGTTATCAGCAAGATATAATTACACTTGCAAAATAAACCAGGCAAGAGAAAACTTGGTAATATTTTGTGATTTAACAGGGTACACCTCATGAAGAGACATAAACTTGTATTTCTTACTGTCTGAAGTTAAACCAAGCTAAATTTTCTTGTTTTAGACAAGTTATAATAAAATAAATAATAAAAGTTAATGAGCAGATTTTTTTGTAGATTTTGGCTTTGTTACTTTATTTGTAAATTACACCAGAAAATAAAAAGTATTTTTAAGCTAGTTTCTAATTCAAATAGCTTAGTACACTTGAAATAAGACGACACTACCTGACAAGGTTCAGTGAGATATAGGACCTTGTTTTAGGTCATAATTCCTTAATATTAATGATTATTACAGCAAATGGGAAAATGTCTTTTTTATAAGTGAAACAATCTGCCAGAGGAACAGGTTACTTTTTAAATTCATAATAATTGTTTACTTAAAACAAGTTAGCACCAAGATATTTACACTAGAAACTATGCAAAATAGTTGATTAATTTATGTTTTGCAGAGTAATATGCGTAAAAACATAGGAAGCTATCTGTGATCATCCAACTGCAGCTGTAAAGAAGTGATGGAGGACAGCGATAAGGCAGCATAAGATATCAGGTTTTATTCAGCTGTGGTTTGCAAAACTCGCCTGCAAGGCTTTTTACCCATTTCCTGTGTTTACATAGGAAACCCATTCAGAAGATTATCGGCCTCTGCATTTGCGTCCTGAAGAAGGAAATGGTTACAGCTATGGTCAGAAGTTTAAGTCCACTCATCATGGACACAAATCCTGTATTTATTTTGGTGTTTTACAGTGATGAATTTAATCAATTTTCCTCAGTGAAGTAACTCAGACACTGAAATCATGAAGAATGGACTCTACTGTGAACATGGTCAGCTACATTGCAAAAATACAAAATCTTACCAATATTTGGCCTAGTAGTTTCTAGAATAGTGCATAAGGCGGTAAAACCAGCTGACCAAACTTGAGCTCAGCTTTGGTTGCTAGGTAACGGATGAAACTGCTGGGGTTGCTAGGTAATGGCGCAGTGCATGACATGAACAGAAATATTACATTTGGTTTCAATTCTAGAACAAGTATCTTAGTAAACTTGAAATAAGGAAAACAAACTTAGAAGTAACTTTTCAGCAAGTGAAGGCGGTGGGCAGCATCATGCTGATGGGATACTTCTTCAGCAGAAACAGGGAAAATAATCCTGGAAAAAATTCAAAATCTAAACTCATATGGGTGCTTGAAATCCTTCAATTTTAATTTCAAGGTTTGGAATGTGCTTGTTTTCTGCACAAAGTCCTTGAAAGTGCTTAATATTCAAACTGAATAGTTTTGTAATAAAGTTTGGTTAAAAGTTGGAAAACGTTATTTACAGTTGGAACCAGATATTTTGGCACACCTAATAAAAAAATAGAAACATTTCTCAATATCTGAAGCTATATCAGACTAAACTCTTCTGGTTTTAGTTCAGACAGAATCACTAAAATTACTTCTTTTTGCTAAATGCCGGAAAATTTGAATTTCTTTAGAAAATGTTTTTGTAACTTTCTTTTTAGATTGTGTTGAAATTGTATGGAGTGAAAATAGTCTCAAAAGATACGTAACTCGTAAAACATGATTCGTAACTCGTAAAACGATTCGTAACTCGTAAAACATGATTCGTAATTCGTAAAACATGATTCGTACGAGTTACGGATCATTTTACAAGTTACGAATCATGTTTTACGAGTTACGAATCTTTTGAGACTATTTTCACTCCATAAAATTGAGCAAGGAGTTTTTTGACAGAAATGTAGAAAGTAGGAAGGTCATTTATTTTTGTTTGGATGTATTGAATATTTATTATTTCTAATTTCTCAACTGACTTATTGATGTGTGTTACTGAAATACTTTAAACAAAGTTATTGAATTTTTTTTTTTTTTTTTTTGTTAAATTAGTGTTTTTTACTCAGACCTGTCAGGTGTGTTGGATGTATGTGAGGGAGACATTTCAAAAGATACATTTTTGTTTTATTTTACTTAGTCCTTGCTATAGAATACTAATACAACTATTGGTAACTAATGAATTATATAAGTGAATTGAAATTGTTTGTTTTTTTTTACTATTATTTGTTTTATTTTTATCTCCAAAATGTGATGCTGGAAGTGTTTGAAAACTTGCCTTGAACATTTTTGGAAAGTACTATTTTACTGTTGGAAAAATGTATATTTAACAAATTTTAACAAATTGTCTTCAGCAAATGGAGGGAATTAAAAAATGTAATCAAAATGAGGGAACAATGAGATGTCCTGCTCACTCATATGAACCAGTTTGGGTTTGTTTGGATGAGGCTAGGTGATTGTCTTCTGCAGTTTAATCATGTTTGGTGGCGACAGGAGCTGCAAACCCTTCATGTTAGCAACGTTAAAGGAGCGATGCAGTTACTGCTGTTCAGTTGAATCTTCTGATAGAGATCAATGGAAACAACGGAGATCAGTGGAGCCACTCAGACTCACTGCTGATTCAATTTACTGTCTCTATCATTCACATGATGCTCTTCTCTGACAGTATTCATACAAACACACTCACATGTTGTGATACTTCAAGGTCGAATGTGTTTTAGAGTGCAGACAGACACACAAAAAGAAAGTTTTGGTCCTTCTGGTAATAATGTGAAAATAAAAACTCCCAAAATTGATTATGTTTTTATTGCAACAGCATAATTTATTCTGAAAAGTACATTTTCAACTTTGGGTAAATTTATTCACAAGAAAAAGAAAATCCAGTGTTAAACTACAAGAATGCACTTAAAAGTGCTTTGCATCAGTACAAAGTAATAAAATAAGTCTTAAACAACTTTTCAACATAAACCGCTAGTGGGATCAATTAGCTCACTCAGTCTATGTAATGTTATTTGTCTGAAATAAAGGTTAAAAAGAGAAAACTAACTAATTCACTCTACGGTTACCTAGCAACTCACTCATTCTTTGGTTACCTAGCAACAATCTGTTGAGTAACTTGTGCATCAGCAGTTTACGGTTCTAATCATACTATTTTTTGTTTTGCCAGGGTATTGTTTAACTTTATTATTAAGGTGATAATACTGAAAATTGTTACAATAAATTTGTTTTGTAATTTTTAGAGATTTAAAAATTAAAATTTCTTTGGACAATTTTTGGCCCTGAGGCAAAACGATTGAACACCTCTGCATTAAACCCTATCTAGTTTCAAAATGATGAAGTCAGAAAAAAGTTTTTTCTGTGCTACATCACAAAAATAAACTTGACTGTGTAGGTATTTGTCAATCGCCTGAGCGTGACGATGCATATCTCTAAATACTTCTGTTTATCCTGTAAGCAAGAAATTAATTAAATTAGTTGGGCAGAGACACAAAGACAGATTTCTTTTTATTCTTATACAGGTGATTGTAGAGCAGCGTCTCTGTTCATTTATAGCTGAATGAATTATTCATTGGTGCTCCTGCAGACTGTTCAGGGATCAATGCCTCTGTGTTTTGAACTGATATGGTTCTCTGCAGCAGGTTAATGGGGCCATCACGACTTAATCCAATGTTGGAGGCACTTCCTGAACAAAATGCTGCACCACACCCTCTTGACACACTTTATGCAAGGCAGAACACACAAGAGGAGAGAAAATCACTGCCACTTTCTTGGCTATCACAAAGGTCAAGGGTTACCAGCTGATTCAGTGTTCTGAATCAGCTGCTGGGGTTCTCAACGAAACTCTTTGAAAAAACTGTTCCCCTCCTCGCCTGTGGGCGCGCTGCACAAATAATTACTGAAGGGAACAACATAAACATTTCTCTATGCAAAGTCTGCTTCGTTTGGGGAGATGTGAATATGTAATCAAACTTTTTTTTTTCCAAAATTAATTTTTGCTTTTACATGAGGTACAGTGTAATTACAGTGCAGTAGTTACATAGTTAGCCTTGTACCATTAACATACAAACATAATTAGGCTAGAACACACCTAATTAAACACACATATAAGCATCTACATGAAATGGATCAGGTCAGAATAAACATACTGCGTTGTAATCAAACTTTGATGTGGAACAAAAAAGCGAACTCTGGTCTGCCTCCAAAACTCGGTCTCAGTTTGGTTGAAGTGAAATCTGGTGCGGTTTGAATGCACACGTGGCCACAAGCGGATATCGGGACCGCTCCAAAAGCAGGAAGTGGTCTACAGCGCAGAGCATTCTGGGTAAATACAACCAAAACAAACGCATTAGCCTAGCACTAGTGGGGGAAATGGTTCATCATCTTTTACCAAAGATAAAACAGAAATCTACAAGCGCTAAAATCTGATCCTATTACATTTTTGTTTATATTTCATGAGGAAAGGAAGTTGTGCTAAATGTATTCTTCTGAGATTTTTGTGTTGTTTCCTTCAATGTTTCTGGGTGCAGAGCCCCTACAGGCAAGGAGGGGAACAGGTTTGCCTGAGTAGTTTGGTTTTTGCTCAACTTGGCTATCTTTCAACACAAAAATATGATTTAGTTTGGTAAAACAATGTAAAATGTCTTCTGATGTTTGTTCTTTTGTCTTTGTGTACATATTTTTGAAATTAAGTCTACTTTTGCTCTAAGGGACTTTTCCAACGTTTTCTGATCAGTTTTATGAATGAAACTTTGCTGTTTAATCCTCCACCTTTTGTCTTTCCCTTATTAACCAGTGGCGGAGTTAGCATGATCCTTTTAAGCACAACTTTTTGGAGTTCACTTTTTGCAATATGCATCCCAAGAGTTTGCAGTTGAATAAATTGATTTGCTTCTTTTCCAGATCAAGTGGCATCCATCATTCTGTCGGTCAGAGTATTAATGTGAACGGCATTAAATATTCAGCTAAGAGGAAACTGAGTGTCACTGTATTGTGTTTGATGATAGGAGTTTATTGATGGCTCCAGCAGAAGGAGTTCATTGAAGCAGATCCAAGAACACCCCAAAAACCATTGGGAGTAATAATATTTGTCTGATATGAATCATGAATTATACATCCTGCAAAATCCTCAGAGCTCAAAGGAGTGCCTGCATGACCTCATGTTGACTGATGACTTCGTTCAGCTGCACTTTCTGGAAGTTTAAACCGGGAGACACTGGAAGGTCGTCGGGTCAATAATCGAAGCTTTGTTGTTTCCTGTGCTGGGCTCAATCATTAATTCGAGCGAAGAAGCCGCGGTTAATCTTCAGGATCAATCTGTTTTTGCTCCACAGTCATGCTTAAACAGATTTAAAGCTCCTCAAGAAATGCACTTTGATGTTCCAAGCTCTAATGAAGTTGAAACGACTCAAACAAGCAGAAATAATTCACTTTGAAGCACTCTCTGGCCGCTCTGCTTCTCTTTTATCTTAATTCTAGTTTTTTGTGTGTAAAAGTGGAAGTGGGGCTGAGTGGTGGATGCTGTGCTCCCATTAACCTGACACCAGTCCTCCCACCCCGCCCCGCTCTGCCCATTCGACCCATTCATTCAGACTGCCGGAGAGGAAACTGCTGCTCCCTCCGGGGACTCGGCATTATTATTATATAGGAAGCAGAGCAGGCGGCCGTCTGCTAGAGGACAGAAAGGCTCAGGCTAACATGGACATTTACCCCTGCTGCTGATACCTTTTAGAAGGTAAGAAAACCGTATTTTTATTTAAACCTCCCTTTGCTTATAATAATCATTTACCAACAGGTTTAGACAACTTTTATCTTTCTGCAGCTTGGACATTTTTATTAAGACTGTAAGTAACCAAAATGGTAAGGTGAGTAAAGCACCCCAAAATTATACTCGGGTAAAAGTAAAATTACTAACACATTTTTTACTCACAAGTAAAAATTAGGCATCCAAGAAATTACAAAGTTCATGGTTTTATTCAGGAAACAGCAAAGCGACCCTGATACTATATCATATCTGATTGTTGGTATATCATTTCTAAATGCTGATATAAAGGTACAAAAACGTTCCAAAAAGTTAGACTACAATATTTTCCTGAAACACTTTGGGATAAATAAGATACTTTTTTGTGAAATAATTTGTGTTACTTTTGGTTCATGGGTGGTTTTGGCTTCAGAACTCAATTTTTTTCTCCAGTCTAATTGTTGGATCATAAACTTTATCTGAGGTAGTGAGCCCTTTAGCATGCTAGCTTCTGTTCTGATTCTTTGGTGGTTTTCTGGATGCGTCTTCAGTGTGTTTTAGGAGTGGGTCATTTAACTCCTGGGAAGGTAAAAGAGAGACCTGTTTCATTAAAACAAACTAAATTACAACATAAGCAATTAAGAAATTTGACTCAATTAAATAAGCTAATATAATATAAGCTTAAAACAAGAGCAAGCTTCATAATAAGAACGCTGGTTTTTCCAGCAGCCATTGAACAGGTAAACCCAGCTGATCAAACGTTCTGGAGCGCCACTTGGGTTGCTAAGTAACGGGGCTGCGCTTCCCTGGTGTTGCTAGGTAACGGCCTGGTGTTGCTAGGTTTTTGAAACAACCTAGCAGTTGTTTACAAAAATTACAAAAATGTGTAAAATGTTTTAAGATCAACTTATACAAGCAAAGTCAAACTTAGTGACATTTGTTTTATGAAAGCTGATAAGTGTGGCCTGATATTTTCTGATTGTACAGGAAGGGAACAGACGCGGCCATGTCAGAGAAGAAGCCTCGGGGATCGGACACTCGACCCAAATCTGGCCTCCGCAGCTGGAGCGCCGACAGCTACATCTGGCGGGGGAAGAAGCGTTCCCGGAGCTCCCGCAATGGATCTAGTCCCGGTGGGTCGGAGGCCGACGGTTCCGAGGAGCCAGTCATGCGGTCCACTTCCTGTTCCCGGCGGCGCAGAGAACGGAAGTGCAGCTGTAGCGCTCTGGGTGACTCACTGATGGCTGGAGACGTGGACGGCGTGTGCAGGAAGGCGCTCCACCGGCGGTCTCTGAGGCAGAAGTTTCAGGACGCCGTGGGTCAGTGTCTCCCTCTACGCCACCACCACCACCATTACCACCACCCACCCGGCTCGTCTCGCCCCTTCTCCGTCCTCTTCTGGTCCAAAAGGAAGATCCATGTCTCAGAACTCATGCAGGACAAATGTCCGTTCTCCCCCAAGTCTGAACTGGCTAAATGTTGGCACCTTATTAAAAACCAGGTGGCTCATCCAGGTTCCCTGAAGGACATGGAGACGCCCCTGAAGCCCCGCGTCTCATCCTCCACGTCTCCGCCGCAGACGCCGCTTTCCTGGGAGGACATCTGCTGCTCGCCCGCGCCGCTGGAGGACTGGGACCCGTCCTGCCTTCATGGAAGACCGGATGGCGCCTGTGGCAACACTGACTACATCCTGGTCCCCGACCTGCTCCAGATCAACAACAACCCGTGCTACTGGGGCGTGCTGAACCGCTTCGAGGCCGAGGAGCTCCTGGAGGGCCAGCCGGAGGGGACGTTCCTCCTACGGGACTCCGCTCAGGACGAGTTCCTGTTCTCCGTCAGCTTCCGCCGCTACAGCCGCTCCCTGCACGCGCGAATCGAGCAGAACGGCAAGCGATTCAGCTTCGACGTGCGCGACCCGTGTATGTACCGGGATGCCAGCGTGACGGGCCTGCTGAGGCACTACAGCGACCCGGCCACCTGCCTCTTCTTTGAGCCGCTGCTCTCCAGGCCGCTGCCCAGGACCTTCCCTTTCCCTCTGCAGCACCTGTGCAGGGCGGTGATCTGCAGCTGCACCACCTACCAGGGCGTGGAGGAGCTGCCACTGCCACCTCAGCTCAGGGAATACCTCAGACAGTACCACATCAAGTGTGAAGGGGCATGCGCAGCGTCGATGCCCACAGCAGCTAACACGCAGGATCTGCACTGAGGAGGCTATAAGTTAGGAATGCTAACAACTAATCTACTTATGATTAATTGTTGATTTATTAGATTCAAACTAGTTCTAACCAATTAACTAATCCGCTTAGATCTTCTTTTAGTGTTGTAGTTTGACCGCCATCCACCAGAGGGCGCCACTGGTCATCGTTAAGGAGCCGTTGATACAAAAATAAAGATGGCAGGTAAATCAGAACAGTCCGAGTCCAGTGTGGGATGGAAAATGCACCTTATACTGTTCTGTTTTGAAATATAAACACTTGGCAACCTCTTTGAGTTTTCAGCAACTTAAGAGGTTCATGTTTGATTATATTTTATAAATATGTCTAAGTTTAATAATGTGAGAGAACCACAATATTCTGTTTATTCATTTATATTTAATACAGGTGACAAAAAATAATATCACAATTAAAAGATGTTTTTGTTTTTTATTTTGTTTTCTTTAATTCCGCATATGAAAATGTTGCCTTTTATATAATGCAAAGATGGTCAGCCATTGTCATATAAGAGAAAACTCAGGCTTTTAAGAAAATGGCCACTTATCAATACATCATTAGTCAATCAACTTCAGATGAACTAATTATTTGATAACTTGCATTCGCAATTTAAGACCGTTCTGTGGAATACTTTTGTCACCATTTCAAAAAAAAATTGGTTCTTTAATAATTTAACGAAAAAGCTACTGTACAGCTGACTTAATAAATTATTATTGATTTTGAAATATAACACCAAAATAGCCACTTTAATAAACTGAAGCACATTTCAAAAGTATTCATAACTTAACTGGTTTACAGACTTCATAATAATGTATTTTATGTGACAGATCAACACAAAACAGTGTTTAATCATAAAGTGTAAAGAATAAGCTACATGGTTTTCAACTTTTTCTTTGTGCTAAAAATATCTTTGAAAAAGGCTGGTGTTTTTTTGTATTCAACATGGTGGCCACCATCAATTTATATTAAATATATACATCAATGGTGGCCACACTTCTGCTAATAGCAGAGCTAATTTTTTGTTGCTAAATTTGCTAACTTTGAAAACAGCGCACTTACTTTCCCCCAAATAAATTTTTCTGGATCAATTCAGCCAATTTACTTGTTTGTTTTGTAAACTTTCAGTTGAATAAATTTAACCAACTGAAAGTTTTAGACTTTTTGGCTATTGACTGTTAGGATTTCTTCATGTAGATAAATTCATGCTCTTATTTTGAAGTGGGAGGAAACTGTTTACGTACCAGATCCGTTTCCTTTTTCTCCTCTCTAGGTAACTATTTAAAATGAGTACAAAACAAAACACGGAAAGTAGAGAAGATATACATGTAAATACAATATCTATGGACATTATATATAACATGTAAAATATAATGCCAAAACTAAATTAGTGCCCGACAGTTGCAGTCTTTCAAGGACTGAAGTTAGCAGTAGCATTAGCTTCTCGTTCTTACTATCACTTTAAAATAAAGGAAAAATGGCTACTAAAAGAAAAAATACTTTGTGTACAAAATATTTTGCACTCAAGAAAACACTTGGTAGATTTGAGGCTAATTAGGTTCAGATTTTCATTTCCAAAAACAAAATCTTGAAAACCATGCATCCTTTTTTCCACTTTACTTGTTTACTACTTTGTGTTTGTAATGTTGAAGAGTTCAGGGGTAATGCATACTTTTTAGTATAGCAATGGGCCCGACCCTAAATGTTTTAGCATTTCCCCCAAAATCACACCCTATGCCTTATTCAAACTGCACCTTTCATCACTCCTTTCCGCTCAAACTTCCCTTGTCGCTCCAGGTAATTGTTGGCCATTTTTCATCATTTGGACTATTATATCTCCAGATAAGGGACTAGTCACATGGATAGTTTGTTTTCTAGACTGTGGCAGGCTTTTATTATCTTGATGCCCAATATTCATGAACCCAGTGTGTCTAAAACTAGCTTTGCATCTCAAACAGATTGCCTCCCATCATCCCCAGAAAATGGCGTCATTCCACCACTTTTGCTTGAGCAGATTGTCATAAAAACATTCCTTTCACATTTAACTGTTAAACAAAAATAATAAAAGATGTTTAGTTATAGATAATCTGATTCTTTTGGGAATAATTTAGGAATAAGATCAAATGTAATTCTCCCTTTTGGCCACAAGATGACACCAGAACTTAAACCTCATGCACTGTGTGTTTAGCAGCTTTAGTTTACACGCCGTTGTATTTTTACTGCATAAACAGTTTTATTTTTGGGCACCTCACTGATAAACAAACCAATAAAAATCATTTTCACCGTCTCTGTGCTGTTACTGTTTCTCAGGATTTCTCTCATCTGTGGAGCGTTTTAGGTCCAGCAGCTTGAATCATGCTTTGTTTTTGTTTCTGCTGTCATCTTTAGACAAGCTAATGATATGGAAAATGTTTCTTAGAAGCACCTAGCTGCAAAAATACAACAAGGAAACAATTTATCCACCATCCTTTGCAAAGGACGGCTCTAAATGGCAGAGCAAATTGAAAGATAAGAGCATGAAAGATTTGCTTTTGATGGGATTCATGTTTTTTTTGTGAATGCATGAGTCATTTCCTAACAAGTGGAAAAATGACCTGAGGGGATTTTAGTTTTCCCTTTTTATTGAAAAGAGTGGTATATTTCTATCTATTCTGAATAAAGATAGGATAGTTTAGCTTATGCAACAATTAGTAATTGATAAACTCAACTTATAATAACTCTTCAGACTGTTCAGTTTTTAAAAAATTAACCAATTTTCTAAAAATTTGCATAGATTTTTTTTCCTCTCATGAAATCTGTAAGGCTTATAGAAGTGATCATATTTTGCCAAAGTTGTAAGGTAAAAGAAATAAATAGAAGTACTTTGTTAGTGTACTTTCAGGTATCTGTGCTTCTGACGTTTTACAGATATGTTAAGAAAAACCTCTGTACTTTCTAGTCCTTACATTTTTACATGACTTGTTGATGAAAATAATGGCGTGGTAAATATTTGTCGGATGTTCCTCTGTATTAAGGGCAGACTTTACATAAAAATCAAAACAATTAATACCTTTAAAATGTCTCAATAAAAACGTTCCTATGTGGAATAGAGTAAGACTAAATGAAACAATTATCCTGCTAGTGATTCTTAAACTCACAAATTATTCACACCGCCCTTACACAAAACAAAGAGACAAGTATTCTTTTCACCATAAACCAATTCTTACGAACACATCTTGTCTGAAACACACAACGTATCAAAGCAATAATCAGCTTAATTTGGTATTACGTTCAGCCATCTTGGATCTCTATTTTATTTTTTTTACCGTCAACAAATAATGTAACAAAATATCGACCAGGGGGTCCCAGTGTGGTTTTCAAAACTTGATGGTCCAGTTTAACTTACAAAAGGCAGCAAAATGCCACTAGATGTCACTCTTTCATCTTTTTGAGATTATGAACACAAATTAGGGCTGTAGAAATCTCTTGTTTACAAAAACTAATAAATATTTAGGGGGGGTAAGTAAAACTGGTAAAACTTTGCTGTTTTACTTTGTACTCTGTTGTAGTGAGATAAATATATGACCATGAAATGAAGAAGTCTTTCTTTTTGGGGGATTCCTTTAGGTGCCAACATGGACTTGGACACTGAGGAGCCTTTTGTATTGATTTTCCAGAACCACTACATGAAATATTAATGACACCTTGTATGATCCGGAATCAATTTTCCACATTTCTAAGCTAATGTTTATTACCAGATGCAATTACGGATTTGAAATCCATGTGGAAAAATGACAATTTGCTCTTTATTTTTTTATTTAAGAATCAAATTTTGTGTTGGAGTCAGACAACAAGCAAGATTTAAGAAGCATTTAATGTGTTAAAAAAATTTAGTCCATCAAGTTTTTCATGTACAAGTATAGTTAGCAGAATGTAATATTTAAATAGAAATGTTAACACAAAATCATGTGTTTTATTTTTATTTTTACATTTTTATGAGCCATCTTTAAGTTTGGAAATACTGGAAAGACTGAAATTCAGTTCTGATTAATTAAAACTATACTAGCAAAATAAATACATATTTTTTGTTATTATGCCTAAATTACAAAAATTCTGATTGTTACAAAAAACATCTGATTAATCTATTTTAAAAACTAATTAGAAAATCAAAATCCAGACTATCCATTAAAACTCCTCCCCTTTGGTGGGGGCGGGGGGCGGGGGGGCTTGCGCGGTTACGTCATTACGTAGCTGGCGGGAGTTGGCTACGCAAGGCTTCCTTGTTTTTAATTCAGCGCGGGAGTTCCATTGGAGTAAGGTGAGAGGGCTTTTGCTAACTTTTGTTTTAAACCTTATTTAAGGCGTCGGGATAACAGCTCTAAGTAGTTTGAGTTTCATGTCTGCAGTTTGTGGACCTCACCGTTCAGTTTAAAGAAGTTTAAACCGTGAAAAATACATTTTAAACTTAACGTTAGCCTCGCTGCTGTTAGCTGAACTCAGAAATAGCATTGACAGCTAACATAACCGTGTTGTACAGAGTTGTTACAGTTGTGTAACGTATTTATGTTTATATTTTAGTAATTTCCTTTATTTGTGTGTTCAGTCTGGTTGGTTAAAATGCCGTGCGAGAGGAAGCCGATGCGCTACGGCCACTCGGAGGGACACACCGAGGTCTGCTTCGATGATACCGGGAGGTAAGTTCAACCATTTTCTGTAAATATGAGCAAATTAAAACCACAAATACTATGACGTAGACCAGTTTAGGTCCTGGGCTCGTTTTCTGCTGGACATGTGCTCGGTCATATCCCTTCACAGTCCGCAGATCCGCAAACAGAATCAAACGGAAAATTGAAAATGGATATAGTAAAAACTGTGGTTGTTCTTGCATCCCAGCATTTGGAATCCAAAAAAACAGATGACAAAAAATTAATAATTAAGACATTTTTCAGTTTATTTCAAGGTGAGAAGAATAACAAACCTTGCAGTCAGGGAGCTAAATGACAAAATGTGTTTTCTGTAAGAGAGAACTTGATTTCTGGCACCAAACAGAAAGGCTGTCTCATGGTAACATTTCAGAAAATACATTTAAAAAATCCAAAATATTTCCTAAATCCGATGTCCTTGCAATGGTTTTCATGCCCTTCCTCTTACAAACAAATTTCACTGTATTTCTCTGCAAAGCAGTTCAGATTGAAGTAAACAGTGCATGCAGTGCTGTTAGCAGAGTTTTTTAATACATATATAAATAAGCAAACCGTTTTGGACTTTATTTAGGTCAGTCAGCGTAAAGGGAGCAGGTTTTTCATTTTGGTACACCATAAAAAACAGATTCAAATGTATGCTTCAAATATGACAAATTATACATTTAATTTAGAGTCTTGATGTCATTTAACGACAGAATTAAATTAATAGAATTGCAAAGGGAAATAAAGTTAGGCTTAATGGTTATTTATGGGGGAAAAGTTTAAAATACTCCATAAAAAGGGGGCAAATTTAAATACTGTAGTTTATCCACACTTATCAGATTCAAAAATGTCATAAAGAAAAATATTTGATATTTTTTTACTTAAAATCTTTTCTCCAGGTATATTGTAACGTGTGGAAACGACGGCGATGTTCGGATTTGGGAAAGCCTGGATGATGACGATCCAAAGTTCATCACCGTTGGGGAAAAGGCTTACTCCCTCGCACTCAGGGTTCGGCTCTTCTATTAGGTTGCAGCCTTCAGATTGTCGTTAAAACTGATAAATCAGAGTGTGTGATTGTGGAAAGCCTTTCTTTTGTTTCTCTGCAGAAAGGCAAGTTGGTGACGGCGAGCTCCAGCAACACGGTGCAGATCCACACGTTTCCCGACGGCGATCCGGATGGCATCCTGACCCGGTTCACCACCAACGCCACTCACGTCACCTTCAACCGCAGTGGCACCAGAGTCGCCGCCGGATCCAGGTGATCAACACCAGAAATGACCAAGGGATATTTTTATTATGAATGCTTTGTTCCCAAACAACTGGCTACGTTTTCCATTTATGTTGGTGTTAGAAATCAACTGAAATGGGTTCTGGTTTAAAAAGTTCAGTTGGATTAAATTGCTTACCAATTATTTTTGTTGTGTTGGATAAGAAGTATTTTTTCATTTGTTTATGACCTGGGGACCAAATTTTTATAATTTATTTGACTATATGGGAATAATAATCTTTTACTTTCTGGAACCCAAAACTCCATGTTTTGTTTCATTACACCATCAAAACTACTAATAAACACTAATCGTTTATTAACTCCAATCGATTAACTAATAACGTCCATTTTAGATCTTAGTTCAGTATTGCAGTTTGTCCGCCAACCAGCAGAGGGCGCTGAAGCAGAGCCGTTGATACAAAAATCAAAGATGGCGGGCATGCTTGAGCGGAAAAGACAAACTGTCCAGATGTAGGATGAAAAATGTCCTTTATGCGGTACTGTGTTGAAATGGCGCTAATTCAGCTGAGCTACACGACAGAACTTTTCCATAAAAAGTTACTGATGCGCTACGAAGAACTCATTGACAACTTAAACCCCTAATCTAATTTCAAAAATGAAAATGAGTTTTCTCTTTTCATATAGAGAATTTAATCTTATGGATATGTGAAACCTTCACAAAATGTTTTTATTAGCTCATATTATATTCATGCTCCAGAGATTTTTCCACATGTCGGCTTTGCTTTGTGAATCCATCCTGTCTGCTCTGCTGTGATTTGATTTCACGTTGCTGCTGCAGCTGAAACCCACCTGGCAGACAGCGAGTGCCTCTTCGGGTTGATTGGCTGTGATTGGAGCAGGATGTGCGTTTCCTGCATGAATTGATTCGTTTTGAGCAGCTTGATCACAACAACAGAAGCTCAGGACATGGAGCTGCATCGATGTTGCTGTTTTCTGGCTAATGAGGCCTGTTGTTTTATCGATCCCTTACATTCTGGCTTCGCTGCCAGAGGAGGAAGTACGGATTATTTTCCTGTTTTCTCTCACTGTGACGTCAGGAAGTTTTTATTATTCTCCTGTCTTTTTGTTTTCTCAGTGACTTCCTGGTGAAGGTGGTCGAGGTGTCAGACAGCAGCCAGCAGAAAACACTGCGGGGTCATGAAGCGCCCGTCCTCAGTGTGACCTTTGACCCTAAAGATGAATACTTGGTCAGAAAAAAACAAAACTCTTTTCTTAAATTTTAATAATACATTTTAATGAATTATTTGTTAAAAACAAGTTTTTTTTATCTTATTTCAAGGGTTATAAGGTATTTACACTAGATAACAGAGATAAAACATTTACACATTTGCAGTGTAAATGTTTTGGAGAACAAACGAGGAAGTCATTTCACTTAATTAAATAAAATGAACCTATTTTGATACACATTTAGAGTCATATTCTGAACTGATTCGTTCAGAATCGGCCTGCTGGCCAGCAGTGTCTCCATCTGGTCTGGGAGCTGCAACGGTCTGGAAGTCTCTGCAAAGAGTGGTGAAGACAGCAGAGAGGATCACTGGGAGATCACTGGGACTCCAGGGTCACTGGGGGATCACTGGGACTCCAGGGTCACTGGGGGATCACTGGGACTCCAGGGTCACTGGGGGATCACTGGGACTCCAGGATCACTGGGGGATCACTGGGACTCCAGCGTCACTGGGGGATATATGTTTCTTTGTGCAACGACAATAAAATAAATCTAAAGATGATGAACTTGTTTTTTTAATCCGTTTGCATCGTCTGGTTTCTCTCAGGCATCTTCCAGCTGCGACGGCTCCGTCGTCGTGTGGAACATCGAGGAGCAGGTACGTCTGCTCCCATCAGCCAGGGGTGTACAAACTTTGTTTCATGGGTCAAAAACATTGGGGGGTTTGGAGTCCAACAAAAAATAACTAAAAGAAACAAAATAGAGACTTTTTCCTGTCTCCTCTCAGACTCAGGTGACCAGCTGGCCGTTGCTGCAGAAAACGAACGACGTCAGCAACGCCACGTCTCTGTGCCGCTTGGCGTTCCAGCCTGCCGCTGGGAAGGTCGGTCCGCCGGACTCTGCATGCTGAGCGGGCGGATTAGAAAGAGACAAATCATCTAAAAAATGTTCCAACGTCAGTTTTTAGCTGTTCCAGTGGAAACCAGAGTTCACCTGTACGAGCGGGGGTCGTGGGGTCACGTCGGGTCGCTGTCCGATGAGCTGCTCACTCAGGTGAGAGCGCGGCGGGAATCCACTGCGCTGTAAAAAATCATTTTCTGTTTGGTGGTTTTGGAAATGCTTGATATTCAAACAGCAGAGTTTTGCAATCTTACATGAAGTTATTGAAATTGAGAGTTTTTTTTGTTAAATTAGTGTTTTATTTTCAAACTAATCAGATGGAAATATTTCAAAACAAAATGCTGTAGAACGTAGAAAACTATCGCTAGATGTTACTAGCAATAACTGATATCATGTAACAGTGAATTGAAACTGTCGTTTGTATTATTTTTATCTCCAACGTGGTGCTGGAAAAGTTTTTAAATTGACCTTGAAAGTGCTTGAATTCACCTTTGGAAAAGTGTCTGAATGGAAACTGGTTCAGATGTAAAGAAGCGTTCTGGTGGCTTTATTCATCGTAAATGAAGTTTGTTTTCTCTCTGCAGCCTGTGAACGTGGCGGCCTGGTCGCCTTGCGGCCGCTTCCTTGCAGCCGGCGCCGTCGGAGGTTTGCTGACGATCTGGGACGTGAACAGCCGGCTGGTCGTGGAACGGTGCGACCCGGTCTCGGATCTCTTAGTGTTTGTCGTCGTCGTCGTTCTTAGAGGTGAAATGTGTTTCCTGCAGGCAGAAGCATGAGAAAGGATTCACGGTGTGCAGCTTGGCCTGGCATCCGTCTGGCAGCCAGATCGCCTACTCGGACACAGAGGGCTGCCTGGGCCTGCTGGACGGACTCGGCACCTCCACTACCGGTACCACCAAGGTACCACCTCCACTCTCACGCTTACTGCTGCCTCCCTCAGCTCTTCCTGAACTGGTTCACTAGTTTTTAATAAAATTTCTGTTGGTGCTTGCAGTTTTACTCATTTTACATAACATTTCTGATGCTTTTGGACTATTTTATTTTTAATAAAATGTGAGATTGTATTTGCATTGTTTTAATTTTAAATAACATTTCTGATGGTGTTTGCACATCTCTTTTGTTTGCACAGTTTTATTTTCAAAAAAAGTATTTTTTTAGTGGACATTTTGTACAGTTTTAAAAATTGTCCTAACCATCCTCCTCTGCAGATTCTTTTGGATTCAGGGTATGTTATTCTTCACAGTGTTTTCAGTTCTTTTTAGTTTTGTTTTTATATATTTTATCTTTGTGAACCTAAATGCCTCAGTTGCCTGATTTTCTATTTATTTTTTTCATTTTTAGCCAAACCTGTTGGACTCCTGCTTTGCTCAGTTTGTTTCAGACGATGAGATTCATTTCAGCGCAGCAGAACGGCTACATGTAGTTCCTGCTCTGTCTTCAGGCTCCAGCTGTGAAAGCTGCTAAAGACTACGACGACCTGTTTGACGAGGACGATGACAGACTGATGGATGAAGGACTCAGTGATGCCGGTTCATCAGTAAAGAAGGCGGAGGACGAGGACGATGACGACGTCCTGATCCCGTCCACGGGTCGAGTGAGGAACAGAGGTGCCATCCTGGACGACGAGAACTCGCTGGGTGAGGAAGAGTTGGGTCAGTTCAGGTGTTTTCTGTACCTTGTGTTTCGCCACAAGAACAGAAAACATGAATGAGATGCAACTGTAAGACAGGAACAAATGTTTCAAACAACCTCCAGCTACATTCCTGGACTTTGAGGTTATATATCAAAAGTTACATGTTTTATTCTAGTATTTAAATCTAATTTACCTGGAAAACTGACTTGTTATGATCTGGAACTTGCAGGATGCATTTCAGGAATTGCACACTTCACTCTAGTAACATCCATGAAAACTCGCAGGCTCCAAACGTCCAGCTTGTGTTTCATTTACTGGTTTTACATTCCTTGACTTTCATGTTTTTGTCCAGAAATTGCTGGTTAACATTTGGTAATTAAAGGTAACAGAACTTGCATGCTACTTTCTAGAACTTGTATTCCACTTATCAAAACTTTTACACTGTTTTTCTAGAACATGTATGCTCATCTTTAGAGGTTTTATTCTACGTTTTAGAACTTTGCGCTACTTTTATAATCCACATGCTACTTTCTAGAACTTTTTAGAATATGCAGGCTACTTGAAGTACTTGCATGCTATGTTCTAGATATGCATTTTGCAACCTTTCTGAACATTCCCAGGATCTGAATGGTGCAGATTGCTCAAATTCCCAAGGGGAAAACTAACCTGCAAGTTCCAGAAACTGATCTGTGTGCTACTTTTTAGAGCCTGCATGTCAACAGACAAGGTCAAACAGGTTGTTTGAATTTGAAAATGTGAATTTTTGGAACAGTCTGGAAAGTACCAGATTGCACGTCACGTTATGACGGCTGGGTCTGTGCTCAGCGCAGTGAACACAAATATCTGGGAAAGGATTGCTTGTATCTTTAATCACAAGGCTTTTGAATGCAACACATTAAATTCTAAATAAGTTTCAAACCCTAAATTTGAAGAATTTGTTACATTTTAGTTTTTTTGTTCTTATCTCTTATTTCAGACACAGGATCCCTTAAACTCGGTCAAGATAAGTTTGTGGACGATGATGACGACGTCGGCAGCTCAGTGGCCCCAGCGGCGGCACCGCTGCGCCCCGTCTACGACGGCCCGGTGCCGACTCCTCCCCAGAAGGCCTTTCAGCCTGGATCCACGCCGGCTCACCTCACTCACCGCTTCATGGTAGGACGGCCGGACTCACACCTTCCTTCTCCCGCTGTGCATTTCCTGCCTCATGCGACCTGATGTGTCCAGATGTGGAACTCCGTGGGGATAGTGCGCGGCTACAACGACGAGCAGGACAATGCCATCGACGTGGAGTTTCACGACACCGCCGTCCACCACGCCATGCACCTCACCAACTCCCTGGGTCACACCATGGCCGACCTTTCCCAGGAGGCCGTGCTGCTGGCCTGCCCAAGTACCGACGACCTCGCCAGGTGAGGCTGGACTGGACGACGCAGCTGGACAACGTATCGCGACATCAGGGCTTCATAGGAGTTGATGTCAATAATTAGAGCTGTTGAAGGATTCCTCCTCATTGGAACAGCCTTGGTTTTTGGACCTCACTCATTGCATAGTAAAGAATCGCAGTAATTTCCATCTACATCATTTATCACTTTAGTCTCTTTCTACCAAAATTGGTCTCCAATCTGCTGCATTTGTCTCAACTAATTGTTTTTTTTAAGATTGTTTACAGAATCTTCATTATTCATTTTGTTTATTGTTTCTGTTTTATTTGTTTTGCATATTTAAAATGTCTTTATGTGCTAAATGTTTGTTAAAAATTAGAGTTTATTGATATTTGGCGTGTTATAAATTACCATTATATTACTGGAAATGGTCTCAAAGCAACAATATTATTGTTTATCGCAATAATTACTTGACCAGCAATAATTATCAGGCCCAGTGGCGGCGGTCAGTAGCGTTGGTGACTAATGGCCGCTGTCCAGTGATGTGTACCGATGGGTTCTTCCAGTGAACGTCTCTAACTTCTCTTGTTTGCTCCCAGTAAGCTGCAGTGCCTCCACTTCTCCTCCTGGGACACCAGTAAGGAGTGGATGGTGGACCTGCCGCAGAGCGAGGACGTGAAGGCGCTGTGTCTGGGTCAGGGCTGGGCGGCCGTCGCCACCAGCGCGCTGCTGCTGCGGCTCTTCTCCATCGGCGGCGTCCAGAGGGAGATCTTCAGCCTGCCGGGGCCGGTGGTGTGCCTGGCCGGCCACGGGGAGCAGCTGCTGGTGGTTTACCACCGAGGTACGACCCAACACCTGAGTCCAAACAAAGTCACAGTGTGGACTTTTCTGCAGAACAAAGCCAGTTTTTCTCATTTCTTTGTTTATTTGCCTAAATATTATCCTACTGAAATGTCCTGAGTTCACTTCTTTTACAGGTTTTGTATTTGAAATATCCGGATATTTAAAATTTGATGTCGGGCCGAGACGATTAATCAATAATTGAATTAATCATCAACTAATTTAGTAATTGGTTAATCATTAACTAGAGCAATTTGCTGAGAGATTAATACATTGCCACCTTCCTAAAATAATGGCCATAGTCAATTTTTGCCAAAAGTTATTTATTTTTTTAAAACTCACTAATGGAATGCTGTTATACCATTTTAGTGATATGATTAATTGGTTCATTCATGGTTAATCAATTAATCCTTAGAATAATTTATTACAATAATGATCATAGTTGCAGCTCTTAGTTCACTCTGCAGTGTTCCCAGATGTTTTGGGAAAAAAAACGGGCCCACAGCATCACACATATTCAGCCGTACCCAACAGCTTTATTGTTGAAAATCCCAGTTTGCATCTCGTCTGACTAAAGTTTGCAGCTCCTAATTAACATCCTGGAAGTATTTGGCAAACTCCACATGTTCGTGTTTGTTATGGTAGGACGGAAAAAACTTTTCTGAGCTTCATTTCTGATCCAGTTTGCATATAAGTGGCATCTAGTGGTTGTCATGGAGACAGGTGAGCCAAATACGTTATGGATCTGAAAATGGCTGTCTTTTTGCTTTTTTACCTTTTTCCCTCGTTATCCATCTCCTCTGTGGGTTTTGATGGGTACCAACTGTTACCTCTATCAAAGATGAACAGGCTTTCAAAATGGCCGCCCTTGAATTGTATTGATGCTCATGTTTTTCTTGTCTCCCCCTCAGCGACGGGTTTCGATGGAGAACAGGCTCTCGGCGTGCAGCTGCTGCAGTTTGGTCGCAGAAAGAGGCAGCTGATGAACGGCGAACCGCTCCCCCTGTCCCCTAAATCGTACCTCTCCTGGGCTGGATTCACCGCCGAAGGTTCAGAACCCGGACGAACTTTCTCACGTCTGAATGAAAAGTTTGGTTTCAGAGCCGGTTCCTCGTGTCTTCAGGCACACCGTGCTATGTGGATTCAAACGGGCTGGTGCGGATGCTGAACCGCGCGCTGGGCAACACGTGGACGCCGGTTTGTAACACCAGAGAAACCTGCAAGAGCAAATCGGATCATTACTGGGTCGTCGGGGCGCATGAGAACCCCCAGCAGCTCAGGTGAGCCTCGCTGAGAAAAAAGATGATTGTATGCGGAGAATAAAGTTTTTATGCTGAAAATAATTATAATGCAGCTCAAAATATTAGAATATCCCAAAAATATATTTTTTTCACTCCTTTGAAAAAGTTAAACTCGTTTAGATTCATTACATATGGGGTGAAATATTAAAACCTTTTTTTCTTATAAATTGTATTATTGTGTTTTACAGACAATGAAAACTCAGAATTTGGCATCAGAATATTAGATAATATCAATTTAAAAATGGATATTTTAAACAGCAATTTCAGCCTATTAAAATGTATGTTCAGGTCTTTACCAGGGCTGCAACTAGCAGTTATTTTAGTTATTGATTATTTTATTTATTAATCAAAAATTCAGATTAAAAAAATGTCACATTAAAAATGATTAATCCAACTGATCAAACATTGTGGAAGATTAGGGTCACATAAAAAAAAAGATTCTGGCTTTTTTCCTCTAATTTTTATTTATTTTTTCAATCCGAATTCTTCATTTTTTAATTTTTTCACCAGAGACTTCTGACCTTCACATCAGATTTAGCGCTTCTTTCTCCTCTGGCTAATGATATTTTTTTATCAGAAGTTTTACTTTGTTTTTATCTGAATTGTGACTTTAGTCTTGTGGAAAAAAAAAATCTAAATTATGAGAAAATTCAGAATATATATTTTTTTATTCTCAGTGGCACTAATCCTCGTCCATAACCTTCTGTTCCAAGAGGCGCAGCTTTTACTACCTTGAATTGGAGTCCAGGGCCGCAAAAAATCTGTCCAGTGGCAGCAAATGGCCCCTGCGCCACACTTTGAACACCATTGCTTTAATTTATGGACAATAATAAAACTGTGCAAAAGTTTTATTGTTTATTTGTGCATAAGCAGAAATAAATAAACACACTGTGTTTAGTGAATCTATATAATACATGAGCTTCATGATACTTTTATTTTTGTAGCAGTTCTTGTTGACGGTTTAAATTTTGACGTCAAGTTGATTGTTTTAAATGTATGTATTGTTATTTGAATGTGTTCAGGTGTATCCCATGCAAAGGCTCCCGCTATCCTCCCACTCTGCCTCGGCCGGCCGTCGCCATCCTGCCGTTCAGGCTGCCGCTGTGTCAGACCAGCACAGAAAAGGGACAAATGGAGGTGAACACAAAACCCAACACATGTTGGCAAACAGCTTCACTGCTTTCATGTTGTTTCTGAGGCATGCTTGTTTGTGTTTTAGAAGACTTTCCCGAATTTTTCGTCCTCCATTTTGTTTCCAGGAGCAGTACTGGCGTTCGGTCCTCTTCCATAATCACTACAGCTTCCTGTCCTCCAGCGGCTATGAAGTCGACGAGGCTGCGCAGACGCAGTCGGACAAGGAGCAGCAGGAGCTTCTCATGAAGATGTTTGCTGTAAGAGGGAACATCAACTTTAACAATACACTAGAATACTCATTCATTCAGAAACCTCTTCATGCATCTTGTTGTTATGCAGGAGGCTCCACTTCTGCTTTTCCAAGATTGTATAATTGTGCATCTGTTTGAAAGCATTTTCATTAAACTGTAAACTTTGAGTTTGAAGTGACCAGAGGCCCGAAAGCACAGAACTGATCAGGCTAAAATCTGCTGGATGATTTTATGGAAAACATTTTATGTTTCGTATCGACCCAACCGGTTCCAGGAAGCATGACAGGTCGCCTTTGGTGCGCTGTTTGTTCCAGTTGTCCTGTAAACTGGAGCGGGAGTTTCGCTGCGTGGAGCTGGCGGAGCTGATGACCCAGAACGTGGTGACTCTGGCCATCCGGTACGCGTCCCGGTCCAGGCGGATGAACCTGGCACAGCGGCTCAGCGAGATCGCGCTGGAGAAGTCGACCGAGCAGCAGGAAGACGAGGAACCCGAAGAGGAGCCGGAGTTCAGGCGGACCTCAGGGTAAATGAGGAAACCATTTATCGATTAAAATGATCAACTAAAATCATTAACTAGAGTTTACAGACTCATCCGTTTCAAATTACAGTAAAGAAATATCCTATTAAAACACCATTTGCTATAAGATAATTAATCAGTTTATCAATCAAAGATAATCAGTAGATCAGCCCTACACCATGTTAAGTCAAGCAGAAAGGCCTGAACTTTTCACATGTTAGAAGAGTCTTTTAGCTGCAGATGCAGCTTTTCCTCCAATGGGTTTTTCACTAAAGGAATCCTGTTATTCCATTTTGATTATTCTGATAATTAATGGATTAATTGGATAATAAATAGTCAGTCTACTTATGTTTTTCATTTAACCACTTAACCCTTTCTATGCAAAATTTAAATTACATTAAAAGATTAAAGTAAACAAATCAATTAATTAATTTAACAACATTAGGACCATGCATTTTAGATAAAAACACCTTTGTCTGTAAAAATGTTTAAACCAAAACTGTTCAAGTGGCAGTTTTAGGTTCATCTGGTTCAGATTCATTAAAGGAATCCTGTTATTGCATTTTAGGCAGCAAAATGTTTGTTGTCATAGAATTAATTGAATTATTTTCTATTTGCATCTTTTAATGTATTTTTAATATAACGTAAAACGTTAAATGAAAAATGTGTCCCTTTTTTATCCGATTAATCACCAGAACAGTCGATTAATCAAGTAATTGTTAATTGCAGCTCTATAGTCTGGAATTGAACAAATGTTTCCAGTCTCTTTATTTTCTTTGTCTTTAAACGTCCGTTAACTTTGTTTTTCCAGGCATCGACAGACTGAACTTTACAACACGAGGCAGAATGAGGAGGAGGAGGATGAAGAGGACGGAGGGGAAATGGAGACAGAGGAAACTAAGAGACGTGAGTTTTCACCTCCTTTCCTCCGTTAGTTTTTCCCAAACCAGTGATGAGTCCAGCTGACGGTTCCCTTCTGATCCTCAGGTTTGAATCCTTTCGCTAAAGAGTTGGGTTTGCCTGCGAAGCCGTCGCTGACGCCAAGTGAGTCCAGGATGCGCCAGAACGTCGCTAGTTTCAGTATCGTCTGTCTGGGGATAAATTACTGCAGACACGTTAAAGTAAAGCTCTTTGATTAAAATAAGATATTAACCAGTTTATTAAGCGGCTTATCAAAGTTTTACATCTGATGGTTTTCTGGGTCTGAATTAGCAAAACTAAAAAAAAAAAATCTTTATCCATTTATATGTCTATTTATTCATCCATTTATCCGTCCGTCTGATCAAAGTTCCTGAATCTTTGCTTCTTTCTGATGCAGTTGGTCGGGTTGGAAGATCAAACCCCTTCAAGGTGAGAACCATGGCGCGTTTAAGCACCAGGTTATGTTTTGTAGCGTAAACGTTAAACATTGGGTTCAATCCGACGCGTCCAGGTCGCTGATGCTGGCAACCCGACGTCTTCATCTGGACAACCTCGAGTGTCAAACATCCTGGACAACATGAGGTCCAGCAGGAAGTTGGCTCCACTCAGCGGGTCAGCAGGAAAACCCAGCAAAGGCCCCGTCCTCAAGCCGCTGGCTCCTAGAGCCAAAGCCAAGGTAACTATGTCTGAAACGATTAATCACTGTTGATCACCTTATTAATCTATTTCTAATATTATTTAAAAAAGACTTTAATAAATGTTTTTATTCAATTAATTGCCAGATGAATTGATAAATAAAAGAATTGTTACTTGCTGCCCTAAAGGTGATCATCATCTTTAAAATAAATATCTACGACTTAACATAACTAAATTTAAATAATATGGATCATATTTTAGTGTTTTTTAGGACTTTAAACGGAAGTTATGAAACTTCTGATCTGCTTGAGCAAAACAGAACGTCTTTAATTTTTATTTCTTGTGCTTTTGTCCGACAGGCTCAGTCGACTTTGCTGCAGATGTCCAGCAACAAGACGGCCAATAAGAAAACTCCGGAGGCGGCGGAGCCGACTGCAGAGCTGCAGAAACAGCCTGACGCTGCAGCGCCACCTGCAGAGAACACAGAAAATAAGAGGTGGAGTACATTAGAAGAAGAGCAGATTGGTGAAACGTCTTCATGTACAAAAAGAAGTTAAGAAAATCTCTTTGTCTTCAGGCCAAAAACGGGTTTCCAGCTGTGGCTGGACGAGAACCGGAAGATCATAATCGCCGATAATCCGGACCTTGATGAGACCGACGTCATCAAAGAGGCGATGGGACGATTCAGGACGCTGTCAGCAGATGAGAGACTGGTACAAAAATATTAATTTAATTCATCCAACACCTGCGCCGCTGTCCTGCAGGGTCATGCTAGGGTGAGATATGACAGAAATGGTGACTGAAATCACCAGAGAGCATTTTGTCCAGGAACGAAGGAGGAACTAAATATTCCTAACAGGGAGAGCATGGAGGCGTTAGTGCTATGATATGGGGTTACATCGTTTCTGAATGTTTTTAAATGGCATCAGTGATGTCAGTTACCTGGAGAACAAAAAGCAGTTCCCTGTCTTAATGAGTCAAACTACATTCTAGCTAAAATGTTGCCAGTAGCATGTGGGCTATCGCTACACAGCCTGGTTTAGACTTCCTATAAGGAAATGTTGTCCTCTGGAGGTAAAACATGGAAATATACAGTTTTAGACATGGATTAATTGTTTCTTTGCTTGTAAAAAGCAAAGATTGAACATTTTAAAATCCAGGAGCATATCTAAATCTTTTAAATCGGGACAGCTAAACTATATTTCCAAAATAAATTCATTCAAATGTTGGGTTCTTTGGATGGTATCACCGTCGGTCAGTATGGTGGAAAAACGAGGGCAGCTGTGTCACAAATGAGTCGCTTCACGTTTTCATCTTCCTGCTCCTGACCCTGCATACATCATGTCTGTCAGCGGCAAACCGGATCATTCAGAGCAGAGAGGAGGTGAAGAGGAGGATGAGGAGGGTCGTTGCCTGGGAACCCGACGATCTCGTCATGATGCTTTCAGCTGGTTGATGTTCAGGAGAGGAGGCGACATTTCCTTTTATCCACTATTTTGTGTTTTTTGGGTTTCTTGGATTGGATCCTTTAAATCCATTTGCATTGGATCCCCATGACCAGCAGGGGGCGCACAGCGTAGCAGTGCACCATTATCCTACAAACCTTTACAAAGTTATCTGATTTAAAGAAACTGAGAGAAAAGCAAGAAAGATCCTCAGAAAGTCTGGGAGCTAAATAAATTACATTTGCTTTCAAACTTTTCTTTATTTTATGGCTATAAATGTCAGATACTCATTTTTTACTTATGGTTGAGTATTTTCCAGGTTTCCATGTTTTTGTCTCAAACTGTAGAATTTGGTTTCAATTCAAGACCTGGATGATTGTCAGAAATATTTTAATTCTAGACTTTATTTCTGATCCTTTTACTCAAAAGTCTTTCTCTCTCTCCATCTCTCTTTCAGCAGGTAGAAACTAAATCGACTTCCTTCACTTTTATTTAACTTTTTTATTTTAGCAGGAAAATTTTTAAAATTCCAAATTTAAAATAAAAATCTGAATTCATCGTAAATTTAAGTTTTAGCTTAAAGTTTTATTGAAGTGAAAAAACCAGACATTTGATGTTTGATACAGACATCTTTGACCCTGTGGTCAGATTAGCAACAATCCGCTGCTTTTCATGTCAGACTGGTTTGTTAGTGTTAACGACAGCTGCTGGAGGTGAAGAGTGTGTGTGGGGGTGTGCGTGTGTGTGTGTGCATGTGTGGGGGTGTGTGTGCAGGCGCGTGCGTGCGTGTGTGTCTCCACTCAGCGGCCCGATGATTCATCCCAGATCTATTACTTCGAGGAAAGCGCTTCCTTTTGTCTCTGACAGGGGAGAGAAAAAATAAAATCATGAGGGGGAAGAGAGACGCCGCCTGTCAATAGTGATTAAACATGACAGGATGCAATTTCCAGCCGCACGGCTGAGTGTCTGTGTGCGCCGTTAGTCATCGGCGTGCAGGTGTTCGCCGCCTGCGTTGGACGATGAGCAGAAATCTCTGGGTTTTTGTCTTGAACTGCAATTAACGTGAACGTCTTGGTGTCTTCTGTTCCAGTCGTGGACAGAAAGAGCGAAAGGACAAAACGGAGACGCTGCGGACGTGAAGAAAAGAAAGAGAGCAGAAAACGAGGCGGTGGAGAGCGATGAAAGTAACGCCAAGAAGAAGTCGTCGTCCGTGGATCCGTCCTCCAAGCTGTCTGCGTTCGCATTCAGCAAAAACTGAATGTTTTACCCATGAAAAATGGAAAAAGATGTTTTGAGACGAGTTATCTGTTTCTGTGTTGGATCAAAAGGTCATCATGATTACAATATGCGTCTTTTTTTATATTCAATTTGTAAAAACTTTTCTGTATTTTAGCAATTTAATAAATATTAAAATTCAGATTAAGCTGAATTAATGGTATGTTTTAATGAAAATTTACAGACTTTTGGAAAACACCCAACATTTAAAATTTTGCACATTTTTGTAGTTTAATTTGTGTCTTAACTGCTTCTAAAAACTTTTTTTTAATTTAAAACCCACAAAAGCCATTTTTTGGCAGTAAGTTGATGTTTTTTGGTGTCTGGAATATGAGCAGTTTCAAAAACATTTGGATTGCAAAGTCACAAATCAGCAGACCGTCCTTACCTAGCAACCCCAGCCTGTTGCCTAGCAACTGTTTGTCAGGTTCTGAACGTGCATCAGGAAAATTTCTGGAGGAAAAAATTTGAAATAACTAAAATTTTGAGATTAATCTCCAACATTTACTAGAAAAAAAAGAGAAAATTTTAGGTTTTAAAAGTCATAAAAATTGTTAGAAAAAAACAAATTTTCAGAGTTTTATAAAGATTTTAGAATTTTGAAACTAACTTTTTTTCTCAAAGAACCTTAGTGTTTATGAATGCGTTAGCTCCACCCCCTCCTAATCTCCTCAGCCAATAGGATCGCTCCCTGGATTATCCGGCCGTTATAAAGCCGGTGCTGAAGCTGACCAGTTCAGGTTCTCAGCTGAATCGCGCATCTGTTGAACTCCAGAACTGGTCCGGACCGGTTCGTCAGGTTCTGAACTCGCATCTGGTTAAGTACAGAAGAAACTGGTTTAACGGGCGATTTTAAGGAAGCAGACAGCGGGATGGAGCACTCTAAGAAGACGAAGTACAGCTCGGGAGACGGGAAGGACTCCTCCGCGGACGGCGGTGCCGTCCTCAACGGACACTTTGACGGATTGGTGAAGCGGCCGGCGGTCGCCTCTCCGGCGGCGGAGCCCGGCTCCCACCGGGCGACCAGCTCGGTGATGGAGAGCTGGAAGGAGGAGCGGACCCGGAGCCTGGAGGACAACGAGATGAGCCTGCCGTCGCTGGCCGCTGCCTACACCACCATCCTGCGGGGGCTCGGGGAGGACCCGCAGCGGCAGGGGCTCCTGAAGACTCCCTGGAGGGCCGCCACCGCCATGCAGTTCTTCACCAAGGGATACCAGGAGAAAATTATCGGTGAGTTTGTTTTAAAACCCAGAGCTGCTCAGAGGAGCCCGGGGTTTTACCTGCCAGGCAACAGGTGTGAAGCAGCTCTGAAAAACTCACTTCAACTGGCTAAATAATCACCTAGTTTATGACACACTTCATAATTTGACCATTTTTCTTTTTCATGGTTACTTATTGACCCATTTAGTGTTTGCGAGCAGAGATGGACGGAAGAGTGTTGTGGCAAAAAGTGATCGAGCGCTGTATGGCATACCATTGTAACATAAAATCGACTGCACTTAAGGCGTTAGTTGATTTATAACTGTGGCAGACCGTTTTGACATATAATTGGCTTCCCATATCTTAAATTGGTTTGACTTGACAAATACATGACATTTCTAATTATACTTTGACTACTCTAAATGACGTCAGATTTACCATTAAATTAGATGGAGGTATGGCAGGCAGTTTTAACATAAAATCGGTTTCACTGCACTTGTAATCTGTAAGACGTCTGAAATAGCCTTATGACCAGACTTATTAGTAAATTAAGATACCTCTAATTATATTTTTACAAAATACCTTTTTGAGAGCTCTTCAATTATTCTGACTAGGATAAATGACGTCATAATTACCATTGACTTGTATGGAGATTTCAATTCAATATATCTGAAACATATAATTAAAAATATATGATTAAATTATGACTAGTCATAAAGTAAATTTAAGATCTCACTTTCAGTTCTGTCTAGTCATAATTGTAATTAAAGATATTTTGAATGAAACCATATTCAAAGAAATCTTAAATATATTTTCAGAGAGAAGATGCAGAGATTAGAAGAGCAAATTCAATTCTAGTTATCTTAAAAGCAAAAAATAAAATTAAGATTGCTTTCAGTGTGAATCTATCTGGGATGTGGGTTTAAATAAAAAATTTAATAAATTGTAATGAACGTCCTCTTCCAAAAGCGCTCCAGTTGACCTGTGGGAGACTTTCCCCCAAATCAATGAAACGGTTGTTTGATTTAGGGGAAAAGCCTCTCAGCCATGAAACGCTAAACAAACTGCTCTGCTGAAGCACATCAGCCCAGCCCTGAGTTTCTGTTGCTCAGGCTGTCTTGTATTTAAATGTACCCATTATGCAATAAGTAATACTGTTATGGTCTTACTGCATTACAATAAATTCCTGTTAAGTCTTGTGAAATAACAACAAACTTGAGCAAAATTCTTAATCAGATTAGATGAAAGTTCAACCTAAATCCACCCTCTGTTCCATAATTAGATTCTTTTCACACCTGATAATCTGGTAGATTCGTTTTGATCAGGGAACAAAATTGCAACATTTGTTTCATTTTCAGCTGTTCTCAAACGAACCAAACCTTTTGAAAAACCTGTTCCCCTCCTCGCCTGTGGGGGCGCTGCATCAATAACCACTGAAGAAGGCATTCTTCGCAACTTCCTTCATGAAATGTAAACCAAAATGGAGCGGCGTCAGAGTTTAGCGGTTGTAGCATTTTAATTTTGTCTTTGGAAAAAGATCATGAGACTTTTTTCCCCATTAGCGCTGGACTGGGACCTTTGTTTGGCTTAATTTACCCAGAATTCCTTGGGCTGTAGTCCGCTTCCTGCTTTTGGAGCGGTCTCTGGTTCGATTGACACCAGAGCTCAACCGAATCGATACTGAGGTTTGTAGACGGACCAGAGTTCGAACAGGACTTTCTAAACAAACTCTGTGAAAGTCTTTCCTCGTCCTACGTCTCCCAGAATTCTGTGCGGTTCTGGATCGGACTTCAGTGAATACTTTATATTTTGAATATTCTATCCGATCAGATGTATTATATAGTATATTTTGTCATTGGTTTATTGTCCAGCCCTGGTTTATACACTGCAAACACAAAATATTACCAAGTATCTGTGGTCCAGGTTCTGGTGGAAATACACCTGAAATAAGGCAAAACTAACTTACAAGTAACATTTCAGAGGATATAAGGCTTGTTTTTGGGTAAATTAATTCCTTTATTGGTGGAAAACTTCTAGTTCCACTGGCAGAATAATAACAAAACATGTTTTATTATAGGAACTTTTTCATCAATATTAATACATTCCTGACCTAAAGCAAGCCCCTATATCTTGTTTAAAAGCTGTTTGTAAGTTAGTTTTGCCTTATTTCAAGTGTGCTAAGATATTTGCACTGGGAACTGGACCAAAACGCGTCGTAATATTTTGTGTTTTTGCAGCATCGGGTCGGGGTTGTTGGGTCCAACTGGGAGGACTTCTCTGCGCTCTACGGAGTGGCTGGAGTTGGGGATCTGCCCCCTCACAGCCCCATCTGGACGTAGTTTTGCTGTCATGGGTGGGGGTTGTTGTGTGTTCAGAAGCTGAAAAGGAAGGAATGCGTTGGGTGGAAATATGTGCTGCTAGAAAAGCAGGTGACTCTTATTTTTCCTGTCTCGTATCACTTGAGAGCATCTTGCCTGACGCGGCTCTTGGGTCAGACGGGCATGATGGGCATGATGATTGCATTTGTCCGCTGTCATCAAGGTGGAGGTGGTGCTCCTCCTTCCTGCTGATAGGCTGCAGCTGGAGCCTCCCCTTCCATTTGTCGGGAGGTAAAGAACAACTGAAAACACGTTTCTGAAGATTCTCGTTTCGCTGGAGTGTTCAGATGTTTGTTCATATGTATGTGGAGGTCAAAGGTTAAATCCTTCTGTTGTCGGCTGCAGGACTTAAAGAGCAAAATTCATCTAAAATATAAAAATACATAGAAAAATAAAGAATATTCTAAATGTATTAATAAATCGCTCTGATTTGACCAGATTAATGGGGTTTAATACGTCGCCTGACAAAGAATTTTTCTTTTACTTCAGAATTTATGATCCTTCACTGCAAAAACATAAAATCTTATCAAGTATTTTTGTCCAATTTCCGGTGAAAATGTTTGTTTTATTTCAAGTAAACTAACTTACAAGTAAGTTTTCAGCAAGACATATGAGCTTGTTTTAACTCAATTATTCCTTAATATTTATTTTAAAAAAGTAATAGTTGGAAAATTATTTCACTTATAAATGTATTATTAATGATAATCTGCCAGTGGAACCACTTCTTTTTCACCAATATTATTCAATATTAAGGATTTATTCACTTAAAGCAAGCTCTTATATCTTACCTAAAGTTATTTGTAAGTCAGTTTTCTTACTTTAAGTGAACTTAAATATTTGCACTAGAAACTTCACCAAAAATATTTAGCAACATTTTGTTGTTTTTTTAGTTTTGTGTTGGTTTATCACATATAATCCCAATAAAATGCATTTTGTTTGGTTTAATAAAAATCCAAGATGTTTTTGTTTTGTATGCATCAAAAATAAAAATAATGAAGCAATTATCTTGTCAACAAATAATGTGGGTTTCCCGCATTTCCACACTGAAATATCTTTAACTCTAATTTCTATGATTGTTTTTTTTATATTTATTTAAAACGAGTGATGAATGAAAAGTAAACATGTTTTAGAGGCTTGTTCACAATAAAAACTTTAACATCTTTAAAGTTTCAGTTAATCTATGTGTAAATATAGAGGAAGTTACTGAGATTTGATGTGCAAACATCGGCCATCATCAGAGCGGATCTTTGACCCAGGACTGAATCTGTGACGTAACAACCAGACAAACTTCTGTCCCGTTTGGTTCTGACTGCATGTTTGGACTCGCTGCCCTTCTCTGAAACAAATTTAGACCCAAGCAGACACTTCCCTGATTGGGTTAAACCATTGATAAAATCTGAGTCATAATGGAAGCACATAAAAGCAGGAATGAATGGGTGATTGTTCCTGCTCCCATTACCCGATAAACACCTTTTCGCCAACCTGACTGACGCCCACTTCAGATTTATTTATCCAATCATCATTGACCCAACGCCGTTTCCCCCAGGACACCAATCTGACTAAGAGACGCAACTTTCACCAACGAGTTAAAGACAAATAGTGCAGTTGACAATTTAATATTTCACATGCAGATGCAAGATCACAACTTGGCACATACGTTCCCAGATCCTTGCTTTGGGGGGGGTGAATTTTATCTACTTAAAAATTCAAGATGGTGGGCATTTTTCAAGATGGCTACCATGGTTGTCACGAAAAATTCATTTTTGCACTAAAATTATAAATTTAAATGTGTTCGTGTTTGCTGTTTGCATATAATGATGATTAATAGAAATAAAATTTTCTTGAGCTTGTTTCATTTGTCTGGTGGACAATTTTCAAGATGGCTGCCATGCTTGTAATAGATTATATGGCTTCAGTTGAATAGGCACAGCTAGCCAAAAGGTTAGCTTCACTAATCACTAATTTGCAAAATAGTTGCAGAGGCTAATGCTAAACCGCTACACACAAAAAAGTAAGCGAAGCTAGCGCTAACCATTAAGGCAACTATCCTACAATCTGTATCAGATATTTTCATTTCTTTACTGCAGTAAAACTCATGAACGGTAACAACCTCAGTTCCAGTATTTGTCTAGTTATGCTAAAAAATATTATTTAAAAGTTTTATGAATAGGATGACCAGAGTAAAATGTATGGTAAGACATAAAGTTCATCCAAGTCAGAAAAATGGGAAACATTTTATGCTAAGATTTATTTTAAAAACTGTAAAACAGCGTCCATCTTGGACAATTGCAGACATCCTGATATCCAAGTGGTTGATGCAAAATACAAAAAAATCCAACCTGAGGAGTTGGCATGCTAATTTTTATTCTTGTTTCACAGTTGGAGTAGTTTTATGGTCATTGTAAATTAGAGATGTATCAAACCAGTACACCAACCCAGAGATTTAAATGCGCTCTGTGGTAAGCCTCGTCTGCCTGTAACTCACCTGAAATACGTGACAAAAACTGTAATTTGAAACCAGCGGATACATAAAAAAAAGACAAAAACAAGAGCAGGATTATCTGATATTCAAAAGTCATAAATGTATTTAATAGCTGAGCTAAAGCCAATGCAGTCAAATTCTTATTTATTTTTGTATATTTTATCGGGGGGTGTTATATTCCACCGCAGACAGATTTAAAATGAAAATGCAAAGGATGTGGATTAGCAGTTTTTGCTAACAGCTGAGGACATTTGATTGTGAAATATTGATTCTGCTACCCAGATATTGAGCTCTTGGCATACAGAAACAGTCTTCTGTCAGAGGCCTCTTCAGAATTGTTGTAAAACTGACTGCTACTGGAGCTCCTTCCTGTCAGAACTGGGTGTGATTTATCTAAATCGCGTAAATCCTCATAAGAACATGATAAAATAATGTTTAGGAATTAAAATGCATTACTGGGAAATGTCCTCAAAATTATAATTAAACAATTAAATCTAAACCTGTTTACACACAGAGAAAAGCGTTGGAAAAGTAAAGCAACAAGTCGGTGTCTCCTGTTTGTCTGACTTCACCTTTTTCAGTTCGCTCTGCCTCAAGCAGATATCCAGTCAGGAAATTAAAAAGTGCAGCGACGGTAGTGAGCGCCGCCTGTGTCGTCATGTACAGATAAAACTGTTTATTGAACAAAAAAACGCAATAAACTGGCGCCGGGAAGGTGAAGACGGAGCCTTAATTAGACACCGATGTCTGTCAGAGAGAATAAACAACCTGCTAACAGAACCTGCACTGATTTTCACAAATATCAAAAACCAAAGCTGATTCAATGTTTTCCTGATGTTTCGCTCCCTGTTTGTCCGCAGATGTGCTGAACGATGCGATCTTTGATGAAGACCACGACGAGATGGTGATCGTCAAAGACATCGACATGTTCTCCATGTGCGAGCACCACCTGGTGCCCATCTTTGGCCGGGTGAGCGGACAGCTGACACTCAGACAGAACCATGAGGTTCCTAAGAGCTGGAAGCCTCCATCTCCAGCGGTCATTGGGTCAGAGACGCGGTGCGCTCCTGAGTTTAAAGGGCAATTTATAAATAACCTGGCAATCCCGTTTCTGAATGAAGCTGGAGTACCCAGGGAGAACCCACTCATGTGCAGAGAGAGCGTCAAATTCCATTTCGAAAGACCTGGAGTCGAGATTCAAACCTGTGATCTTCAACAGGCTACAAACCGTCCCATTGAGCCAAAGCTCCTCAAAATGGGAAAGGCCAGAAAATGTGACTTTCACATCAGGAAAGATGTCTGTTGTGGTTTAGTCAGGAAATGGACTTTCCTTCATACATTTATATGAAAACCCGGGACATTTCGAATAAAATCTGCTCTGCTGTCGGCCTCACAGGCTAATGCTCCACACCGTCAGCAAGAGCCGTAATTGTTTTGTTGACATTGATTTGAAGTCGTTGGGTTGGGCAGGACACTGCAAGCATGAACCGCAAAGAATAGTTAAAACATTAAAGGGGAACTCTTATGCAAAATTCATATTTTAGTACTTCAAATTTGGGTCCAAGCTGCTTCTAAAAAAAACAGCTCAAGTACATAAAATAAAACACCCAGCCGTTTTCTAACAATTAGTTAATGTTTGATGTCTGGAAAATGTTTTAAAAATCTCCCGATAAGTCACTTTTCATCCAGCCCAACCCCGTTACCTAGCAACCCAAACTGAGCTCCAGGATGTTCGGTCAGCTGGTTTTACCGCTGCATGTTCTGTACAATGGCTGCTGGAAAAGACAAGCGTTTTGTTGTTAACTCACCATCCAGAAACCATTTGCTGCATTCTTGTTGGTTGTGCATCTATGATTGATTTTGTGCAAAAATGTGATGAACATGTTCTGTGTAGCCCATAGATCTATCCTAACCTGTTCTTCAAGGAGGATAATAGTTCTCCTTTAAAACATGGAGGTACGAGTGTGACTCTGGCTTCATGAATGCAAGTTGAGTTAGCGAGCTTCATTTCAGAACAGAAAATCTTTGTCCTAAACAGAAACCTCTGAGCAGACGCTAATCTTAACCCAACTCCCAGTGTTTGTCTGGAGGCTGCTGGTCTGAGCAGCACAGAACATGAGAAACAATCAGATTAGCTGAGATCTGTTTATCTTCAGCCTCCTCTGCGCTGCTTTCACATCATTACGTCCACTAAAGCCTGACGAAGCGCCTCATCCTCCGCGACTTTCTGCTTTCCGTCCCTCCATCTTCACCTGCTGCTCACAACAATGGCCGACTGCAGCTGATCCTTCTGTTTCCACTGCCTTCAATGGGATCTGCTGACAGCTGGGAAGCGCATAAACACACGTTTGTTCAAGTCTATAAAGCTCCTCGTCCTTCACCCCATCATCATCGTCACCATCAGCCGGCGCCGCCACCGGGTTCTTTTAGCTGTTTGAGGCGTTTTATTGCAGGTTGTCGTTTGTTTGCAGTTAGCAAAGACACTTTATCACCTGTTCTGGGAAAACTTTGACGTAAAAAATAGTTTAAGGATATAGAACTAGGCATTTATGACCGCTATTTAGTGTTATTAGAGATGGAAAGAAAAATAGTAAATTTCCTCAAAAAAATCTTTGAAATTTTCTAGGAAAAATAAAAATATCCCTGAAAAGTTTAAAATTTGCCAGGACAAAAAATGTAAAATATACACTTTTTTTATGGAAAATTTGAGTTTGAAATGTCAAAAGATTTGACTTTTGAAACTCTGATTTCCAAAATATTTTCTAGAAAATTTTAAGAAGTTGAAAATTTGCTTGAAAAGATTGAGAAATTTAAAGCTGATCTGATTGTTTCTCATGTTCTGTGCTGCTCAGACTGGCGGCATCCAGACCAAAGTTTTAAAATTTCTCAGTTTGAAAAGTTGCAAATTTACTAAAAAAAAAAACATCAAAAATTTAGAAGTTTTTTTTTTCTAAAGAAAAAAAATATTTTGAAACTCAAAATATTTTTAGAAAAAAAAAAAAGAAATCTTCAGAGTCAAAGTTTGACTCAGATGTCGAAGCTTTTTGTTTTTTAGCACAATTCCAACATTTCAAACTGGAATTCAAGTTCCAGTTTTTTGGCTGAATTTTCCTTTTGGTTTTTTGTTTAACAGTAGTGGCCATGGTTTTTGATTTGCCTGTTGCCATTTTTGCTAACTTTGGAAACTTTTGGCTTCCCCTGAATTAATTTTTCCAGATAAATTCTAAAGCGTAATTTATTCAGCTGTTTTTGTAAATTTTAAGTTGAATAAAGTTCAACATTTATATTCATGCTTTTATTTTGAAGGCTGTCCATGTATCAGTTCCATTTCCTGTCCTCACGTTCTCTTTTAAAGAAACTTGATTGAGAAAATGAGGAATTCAGAAAAATTGTTTTTTGTGTTCATCCTTTTCCTAATTTCTAAGTGAATTTAAACTGATCTGACCTGAACGGGGCTGAAAAAGAGCCTCGTCGTCGTGTCTGTAATAGATTGAGTGCAGTAGCGTTTTGTTTGATGTTTATATCAGGCCTCTGCAGCTGAGAGGAGGAAGGAGAAGAAAGAAGTGAAAAGGAGAGGTTGTTGCATGGTTCTTGCCGCTGCCCTTTCTTCTGTCAGTCAACAAATTGCTCCTGACATTTAAGTGCAGCTCACTTGCAGTTTGTGTGTTTGAGGACTGGAGCCTGCGGCCGTCCACACAGCGGCTCTCATTCCTCCGATTCTTCCTCCATCCGGTCTCATCTGCAGCTGTGATATATTCCTGTGATATAATGACCAAATGATTTATTATTTTTATACATTTTACCTCTCAGTTCAGACTTGACTCTCACGATGCTTAAGTTGATTTCCATCCTGAGAAATATGAAATCCCTTCTCAAGGATTTTAAAATGCTCTGTGGTGATTTTAGTAATTCAAAAATACTAATTATGAACCTGAAGTTATGAACAAATTGGAGTAGACAACATTTTTGCTGCAGTTCTGACCAGCATTTTTTTTTACCAGAATACTTTGCAACCTCCACAGTTATTATAAACAAAAACTGCTAGTAGTGAATGGCAGCAGCTAAAAGTCTCACTTTTCTATACATTTTCAGTCTCTCTCAATCCTGAATAGTTGGAACAAAATTAGTAATTTAGAAATCTAAAATATTGGCAGCATTTACACCAACTTCTGCTTCAGGTCTGTTAGAAGGAAACTTTATACTGCAGGAACGACTCAGTTGAAACTGTAAGTACAATTATCAACAAGCAACATTTTCAATTCAAAAACCCTTTTTGTCATCCATTGCTGTTTGCAGATGTCACTTGTGCAACAGATTTATGAGGGAACCAGAAATGTGCAAATAAGAAAGTTCCTGCCTTTATAAAAAATTAATTGGATTAACATTTTTACTATGTTAAAATCAAAATTATTGCAGTAATGCTTCAGCCCTACTTTGTGTTAACAAGCTTTATATTGAATGGAAGAAGCTAAAAGTTTCTCACTTTTCCTGCCTGAAAAAGGCTGCTGAGGTGTTGGAAACTGAACCAAACTTTACTGAAAGTTTGTTTCTTTAATGTTCCTCACATTTTCACACCTGGACTTTATTAAACGTCATCTCATGATGAGATTACTGCCTTATCCTGTTGTTCCCATGCTGAGAGAGCAACTAGTATCTGGGATTGTGTGATAATTTACCGTTTCCCGCGTGCAGGTCCACATCGGCTACCTCCCTAACAAACGGGTTCTGGGTCTGAGCAAGCTGGCCAGGTGAGTGAACCTGACAGGATGGAGAATCTGTGAGCCTCAGTGCGTTTAAGCTGATTATTAAAACATCAGATCCCACTGACCCCAATACCTTCAGGCTTATTGTGCTAACACCCCCGACATGCTAACACGCACACACACACACACATTTAGGGTTGCAACTCATGATTATCTTAGTAATTAACTATTCTATCAATTATTTTTGACAATTAATCAGGTAAAAATTGCCACATTTAAGCCTTTATTTTTTTACACAACATTTGAAATACATAAAAAAAAAGATATTTTTGATTAATAAATGGACAGAAAATGTTATTTAATAAATTTAGTGAATCTAAAAATGGGACTTGAGTTCTATATTCAACAACACATTTTTCACCTTAAATGCTTTTAATGCTTAAATTTTTTTAATGTCAAATTTCTAATAGTTACTGAGTCTGTAAGTACTAAATGTAATTAAATTGAGATAAAGGGTATAATTAAAAGTGTTCTCTTCTTTCTTTTCAAACTGAGAAAAGTACCGTAGTTAGTATTTTGTTCTTGGTTGTCTGTGGTCATATTTCCCTTGTCCTTCTGGTTACTTGTATTTTATTTTGTATTTTTTGTAGTGGCTGCTTATTCGTTTCATTTAAAGCCACTTTATTGTTCAACAAGCTTCAGTTTTCTTTTGGTTCATGCTCTTGTGCATCTCTTAGGGAATTAAATACGTACTTACAAAGTCTGACGAACTTTACTTTTCTTTGAGCAGATTAAAGGATTATTTGCACAGGATTCCACATGTAAAGGTAAAAAAACTGTAGAGTTAAACATTCAACTCCTCTAAACCAACGTGACACAGCACTTTTCATATATTTTCAGTTATGTCCAGTAGGTGGCGCTTTTCTACAAAAACATACAAAAAATTGAATCTTATTGTTAAGAAAATATCTAAACATGCAAAAGGAAAACACAATAATAAACAATGTTACAAAATTACATTTTTTTTTAGAATGTGTTTAAGATAAATAAAATAAAACTTGAATTTTGCCAGACTATGGTACAAATAAAAGATAATTGTGCTGTCCGGCATTTTGTCTCTGTGCTCCACCAGGTCCTTTAACCAGTTTCAGAACCGGACCAGAACCCCCAGTGTAAATTACCTTGTGACATATTGAGATTTGATTATATATAAAAATAGGCTTTAGTAGATCCAATGTGCATGTAAGCAGAGGCTAGAAGAGAGGAAAACACAGAATCCATAACAACATTAAACGCTCCTCCCTCCTGTATACGTTCAGCTCCATTTGGTTCCGTCTTGTGTTATTTACTTGGAGGTCTGTGAGGTCCAGGTTGTCCAGAGTTCGCCCGCTCCCGGAGAAGAGCAGCAGGTTGAAAGTTCAGGTCGATTTTCTCCAGGATGCTTGGTGACACCAAAATGGATGCTGAAGAAAAGAACACCAGCCCTCCTTCCACAACATAAAGGGCTAAAATCTTCACATTAAACAGCATTTATTTTTAACATTAATTGGTGTTCTCATGTCACACTTCTGTAAACTTTTTAATTGACAGTCGTCTTGGCAGGCGACAGTTAAAGCAACAACCTTAAGTAGCTCTGACCTCCTTCTTATCTAACTTATAAACAATATAACTACACTACAACTACTACTCAATTACAATTTTTAAGTACTCTAACAAAATCAATAATCAATTTCGTTTATTTGTGTGACACATTTCAGCAGCAAGGTAGTTATTAAGAAAACACCAAACAGTCAACAAACTTTAAATTTTGATGAGTCATCACCAAAATCACACATCAAATATTTGGTCAATGTTTAATTTATTGCGGTTCGAAAGCAATTCGAGTACTGCGAAACTAGCTAAATTAGCTTCACTGGTAGCTTTTATTTAAAAAAAAGTGGTTTCCTCGTTATTAAACATGTGCGTGTTTATAAAATATAATAAAGCAGGAGCCTTTAAGTTGCTGAAAACTTCACTAGCTTGTCGAGTGTTTATATTTCAGGACAGAACCGTTTGAGTCCCACACCGGACTCTGTTTGGACCGTGTCTCTTTCCCGTTCTGGTGTTGCCGCCATCTTTCCTGTGTCGTTCCGCCATCCAGCGGCGCCCTCTGCTGGGTGGCGGCTAAACTACAACACTAGCAGCAGGTCTAAGCAGATGCTTGGAATTGATTTGATTTTAATTGATTGGAACAAATTTTAAGCTAATAAACCATTAATTAACAATTCAATTAATTGTTTGCATCGCAACATAAAACAGAATTTTACCCTTTAAAAATATGTTCGTTTTGTCCAGGATTCGAACTGTTCTGACCTGGAAAAATGCTAAAAATTTGTATGCAGATTTTCAGAAAGAGATGATTAAACTTTCAAACAAAATGTTAAAAGTCTTTATTCATACTGAGGCAAACTCCTCTCTTAAAATCGTAAAATTCGTTAACATTTTTGAATAAAATGTTATATTTAGGGTTAAAAATATAATGTAAATAAAAATAAACCTTTCATCATCACTAATTTCTCAGTTATATTTAAATTTATAAAATTATTTATTGACCTTTTCTTCTTCCTTCTTTCCTCTTAGGATTGTTGAAATCTACAGCCGTCGACTACAAGGTGCTTTTATTTAAATGTTTAACTCTGTTATTTTGTAGACTTCTCAAAATTTTTTCTAAGGCTTTTGAACTAATAAAATGAGTAGTTATTACTTATTAATTACCTATTACTTACAAGTATTATTTCCAATAATACTGGCCTATTGTTTTGTGGTCTGTGTTAATCGATTAATCAGATAAAAAAACAAATTGGCACATTTGGCTAAACTTGAGATTCTGTTATCCTTGATCTGTTTTTCTCAGTTTGTCTCTTGCTTCCCCAGTTCAGGAGAGGTTGACCAAACAAATTGCCGTTGCAATCACCGAGGCCCTGCAACCCACCGGGGTCGGAGTCGTTGTCGAGGCAACGTATGTATCTCTCTACGGACGTGGAAACTTTATTAATTTTGTCACGTTTAAAACATAATCTTTAACTTTATATGATGGATCAAACGCGCTTTCTGACTGCAGCCTGCAGTTTGCATTTACAAACACCAGAGGGCGCTCCTCTTCTTGCCTCGATAATGAAGTAATGTTGAAATCTGAGGATTTTCAGTCAGAGGTCACAGCTAACTAGAACAACACATTATTTTATAAACAGAAATCTGCAGGTTGCATTAGTTTTTATTTCTATTCATGCAGTTAGCTCTGATTGAAGCAAGAATTCCTAAATATTGATAAAGAAAAGTTTGTTCCACTGGCAAATTGTTTCACTTATAACAATATAATTTTCCCCTTGTTCTTATTATGCATTATATTATTATGTTTGGCCGCTTCTCTAATTTTACTTGTTTAAAATGTGAGGATTCTGATTCAAGTAGGTAATTATTTTAGTAATCGATTATTCTGTCAATTATTCTGATTTAACAATAACTACTAAATTCGTTGATAATAATGTCATGACTAATAACCAATTAATCATGATTAACCCTAGTCTCAAGCAATAAGCCTAAGTTGGTGATTAATCGATCATTAAATTAGTTGCCAATTGTTTCAGTAATTGATTATGATTAGTCCCCAGACTCTGCGGCAGCCATCTTGGCCCGTATTGGCCTTTCTCCAGATTTAACTGTAGCTCTGTGTAACGTAACGCTCCGCTCGTCTCTCCAGCCACATGTGCATGGTGATGCGAGGCGTCCAGAAGATGAACAGTAAAACCGTCACCAGCACCATGTTGGGAGTCTTTAGGGAAGACCCGAAAACCCGCGACGAGTTCCTGACCCTCATCCGAAGCTGAAGACGCTCCTCTTCCTCCTGTTGCCTGGGGTTACCTCCACCTGCACGGCCCCCCTGCTGTGCCGCTGTGTGTGTGTTTGTCTCAGCGAAGGCAGGGAAGGTGTTTACTGGTGTTTATTGTTCACTCTGATGAGCCGGAGCGACGCCTCCAGGCCGCTGACCTACCCCCGTTATTCTGACCCCGCTATCCTGACCCCGTTATCCTGACCACGCTATCCTGACCACGCTATCCTGACCCCGCTATCCTGACCCCGCTATCCTGACCACGCTATCCTGACCACGCTATCCTGACCCCGTTATCCTGACCCCGTTACCCTGACCCCGCTATCCTGACCCCACTGGCCACCAGACACCTGAGTTTTTTCTAAAACCTGATCCTGAGACCAATTTTCTTTTAGCATAAATTAATTTTTTTGCATAATTTCAAGCTAATCTATTCATATTTGTCTGTGCTGTAAGAAACATTTTCTTTTGTTTTGTAAACATCAAATTGTAGTTTTTAATCCTGAATGTAAAGTCAGAAATTGTCACTGAGGATATTCCACAAAGTTTTAAAGAAATCATGTGAGAATACATTCACGTTTTTGAATAATCAGACATAAAAAGTCACATCTAAATAAAATTTAATAAACCAATTAATAAGCAGATTAACAATAACTTTCAAAGTGGAAAAAATATCTTTGGCCTGAAGATTTCAAAATACACCAACGGTGCTTGGACCATCTACACTAGCAGAAGCAAAAAAGACAAAACAACTGATTCTAAATTAAAATATTAATAAATCTCAATTACAATACTTTACAGGCAACATAAAATAACTGTAGATCTGATATTTTAATTATATCTACAGTCTATTGCTGTTTATTTGTAGTTTCAAGACCTAGACAGTTTGTAGCATGCTACATGCTAATTATGCTTACTAACTACACTACACACTAATTATGCTAAATTTCAACTAACTACACTACATGCTAATTTAGTTAATATTGACTGTTCTGCTGGCTAATTATGTTAATTTTAATTAACTTAATGTTTATAGCTAAGGAGGAAAACATTGTAATTTCTTGCCTTTTTATATCTTTTTATTTCTACACATGAAATGGGCTGCCATGGTTTACTAATGTTGATGCTGTCGTTCCGTTTTATTTTTTTACACTTTATAAAACTCAGACCTAAACAAAAGCTGAATTGTTAGAGCAAAAACAATTTTTAAAGTCAAGCTAAAAGAAAAATATCTGAGTCCTTGTTGGAACCAACATTTTCCCTTGAAACATATATATTTTTATTCCTTTGTGAGGAACTGCCTTTTCCTGCCAACCAGCCTCTAATTTAAACCAAAACAGATATTTTATGTCCATTTTATGTTTATTAAATGTATTTGTATGTTTGTGTGTTTTCTTCTCAGTTTCCATCTTGTAGATGAACACTGTGAAGACAATTTTGTCGTTTTGTGTCTTTGCACACCAGTGCATCATGATGTCCACTGTCTGGTTTTAATGGTGAAACTGGAAGATGAATGCTAAGGAAAAAAACAAAACGCTGTAACTGTTTCTGTGGCCTTGTTTATTTGTTGTGCTCATTTTAAAGACTTTTTAATCAAAGATAATAAAAGTATGTGACAGCAGAGAGTGTGTGTTTTATTATAGTTTGTAAAACCCTTTGAATTTGTTGTAAATGTAAGATGTTTGCTTAGAGGTGACGCACAGGCGTTGTAAACGCACTGCTGCCCCTTGTGGTCAGAAAGAAGACCACAGCTGTGATGTTTTCTCTGGCTAAAATGTTTGAATGTGTTTTTATGTTTTTAATGAAGAGATATTTTCTCATTTCCAAAAGATTTCATAAGCAAATGTATCAAGACGTTCTGAATGTTTTGTTACAGAATGAGACAAAAAAATCACAAGCAGAGACGTTTGTTTGTTTTTATATAAATTGGGGGCATGCCAAATCACAGCATTCTGGTACATCGCAGCAAAAGTACAAAACACATCAAAATAATTCTCATTTCATCATTTTCACACCAAAATGTGTGTGAAGACAACAAGGATTCAACAGGTACCAACCAGTTTAAGCAGCCGGGCTCACGTTCACTTATTCAAACTTCTGTACGCATCTGGATTATTTTATTACAAAAATAATCCCAGAAATGTAAATCTGGAGGTTTAGTTTATGAACTTTCACCAGTTCTGAGAATATTCAGGTGCTAAAACAGCTGAAAAAAAGATTTATTGATGCAAGGAGTTTGCAAATTGATTAAACATTGGTTGATTTAAAAATGATCAACTGCATCAATTCTGAATTAATGTATTTTTAGTTCAATCATTAAGTTAAACATTTTGCACATGCTAAAATACTGCAAACGCAAACATAAAAACTTTTTGGACTGATGTTTTTCTTTGTAATTAAATTGGTTGTTTCTGAACGTGAACTCCACTCAGCTGTCGTTTCTCCCAAAGCCAAAACATAAAAATCCATACAAAACCATTTATTTCGTTTTGCTTTTTCGTGATGTTGATGTGTCAAGTATACAAAAAAGGCACTGCCATTTGTTATTCTAAATACGACTTTCCCAGTCTTGTGCATGCAGTTTAAAATATAAATACATTTTTTTAATTGTCTTTTCATTTTCTAGATTTTTTTTGTAGTTTTTTCAACTTTTTATTATTAAACATACATTTAAATTTTTTTTCAAATATAGAAGTAAGCCTGCAGTCAATACAGGACACCGGCTCTTTGATAAAATAAATCTAAATGAAATACAGGGAGCACAGTCAAGCGGTAACACTTTGTTACATATTTCCAAAAAACAAACAGAAAAAAGAACAAAACTCCTGGCATCCGAAAAAAATACAAACTGCTTTTCAGACTCTATGGAAAAAATAAAAAAGCATACGTAACTCAACATAAAATACGATAAATGCTTTTGGAATAACAAAGCGTTAAATGTTAATACTGCGCAGAGCTGATTTGGTTTGATTTAACACAAATTACATCACTTTGTTCACACATCAAGTCTCTTTAAATGCAGAATTTATGTTCTCAAACATAAAAAACATCAGAAATATATTTATTTCTCTGAAGCAGATTTCCAACTGATTAAAACAAAATGCCGCCAGGCAAAACGTGTTAATCCGCCGCTAAAAATAGTCCTCCCAAAATGGCCGCTTGGCGGGAAACACTAACCGCCAGATTTCAGCTCGTATGAAATGTCTTCCTTCTAAAAACACATTTCTGCCTCCAGAACCAAATGAGGAGTTTGGATCTGGTTAAAATTAAACACAAATACAAGTCAACAAAAGCAAACAAGAACAAAAATGACGATATATCTGAGATGTATGCATGGTCACCAGCCATAACACGTTAACACAGACGGCACTTAAATAATAAAACACTTACACGTTTTACCTCTGCAGGAAAAAATACAGAAAACAAAAGGAAATAAATTATTATTTACTACTTTTAAGTACTGAGCGACGCAAGGCAGTGAAGCTGAGAGATTATAGAGAAACAAGAACAACGTTTAGAGTTTAATCTGCTTCCTCCGGATCTGAAGGGAGTTTCTGAACACGCTGTGCAGATTTTCAGTCATCCAGGATTTAAATTTGAGAGTTTTAAATGAAAATATTAATGAAAAAAAACCACATTGGAGATCCTAAGGTTTCATCTTTCTAACATCTACACTGCAGCCTGGACTCGTCTCCTCAGGCAGTTTCACAGAACCCCGCACTTTGGGACTAAAGCTGAAACGATTAACCTGATTAATCGTGATTTAGTAATCAATTAATCGTTAACTGGAGTACAAAGACTAAAAACTGCAGATTGCTACAAGAACAACACACTAAGAGCATTAATTAAGCCACAACTGTATGAAACTAATATGTATTTTGCATTAAATAAGTGAAAAAATGTATTTGTCTCTAAATCTTTTCATATGATGGTATTGCTTATTGCAAACAGTAAATTTCTGACAAAAAATTCTGAAATTTTGCGATTGATCTTAGAAACCTTCTAGAAAAAAAATGTAAAAAACAAAAACTTTCAACTTTTCAAACTCAAATTTAAAATTTTTTTTCTATAAAAATTCTGAGTTTTTCTTTTTTTCTCATAGTTTCACCAAAATCTCCTCCAGTCACATTTTTAGCCTCAAGAGAATCAAATTCTGTAAAAAGAAAAAAAATCAACTAATAAGCACCATTTGATATCTAATTATTAATCGGTTCATAGTGATCAGCCCTTCACTGTATTGATGCTTTTATCCGATTAATCGTCTCAACTGAAGAAACCTTTTGGAGGAAAGTCGTAACAATTCAAGAAAAGTTCAGTTTTCATTTAAAACTCTCAGGAGTTTCTGCACATTTTTAGCCTCTTAAAACAAATTAATTGCTAAATAAAATCATTCTCAGTTTCAGAGAAAAACCGTTGAGATAATTTGAAAATTTAGATCAATACATAAAAATGTTTCTACCTTTTAGTGAAAGTTGTTTGCAAGTCGTGAATCAAAAATAAGTTTTTCTAATTATTTTGAGTCTGACTATGTATGCTAGCATGTTAGCATGTAGCTTCCATGTCGCGGCTTCGTTCAGAGCAGGAACATTCAGATTTCACTAACAAATTCAGATTCATTATTATCCAGTTATTAACACAAATGATTCAAACTCTTTCAGCGACCAGCTAAAAACCCAACCATTCTGAAAATACATTTTTACAAACTTTATCCTGGCAAAAAGTCAATTAAAGCCTTTATTAAACAATTCATCATCCGGACATACAGCGTAGCAGGAAGAGCCAATTTCCACCGAAAACTCTGAAAATCAGAGATTTTAAAATTTAATCTGAAATTTTGACGTTAATCTCAGAAATATTCTAGAAAATAAAGAAATATTCTGCTTAAAAAGTAGAAAATTTGCTGAACAAAAAAAAATGGGAGAATAATTTCTGAAATTCTAGAAAATCTCAGAAGTTTTGAGATTTTCTTGAAAAACTGAAATTTTGATAAAATGGACATTTTTGAATTTTAAAGTTAAAAATATTAAACTTGTTTCAAATTTCAATGTGTTTTGCATCTAATGATGTAACTTTTAAACATTGAAGGATATTTTACTGGTTAGACTTTTAGCAGGATTTTTACTCGTACTGGAGTAATTTCTTGGACGGCTACTACTTACTGGAGTAAAACTGTCAAAGTTACTCTCAGTTCTCTGAGTGGGACCCTGCTCTCCACTCCAGAGCACGGTTCCACTCTGCAGGTTCTTTAGCTCGTGCTAAAACAGTCCCAGCCGCCTTGCATTCTTTCACACCTGAATTTAGCGCTGTCCAGTGCAATCGGATCAGCGGGCCGAATGCTGGCCGCTCTGAACGAACCGTTTGATCAGGCAGGAGGAAACTTTGTTAAAGCTCAGAGACAAAATGGGACAAAAAGGGACATGACAAAAACAAAGAAATAAACATTTTAACTGAGTTTAGATGAGGCGAAAATAATGATGATGGTTCAACGTTTGAACTTTAGTGAGTCACATTATCAAGAAAATACGATGAAATTACAACAATAAACTGCAAAACCCAAAACATTACCAAGTATTCAGAGTCCAGTTTCTAGTGAAAATATCTTAGTGTTCCTGAAATAAGACAAAACTACCTTTCAGTAACTGTCAGCAGGAAATATGAGTTTGTTTTAAATAAATGATCCTTAATATTAAAGAAAAGGTTGGAAGTAAAATAATCTGGCAGAGGAGAAATAAATTAAAAATAACTTGTAACTACAGCGAGCAGCTAAAACTGATGCTAATAGCAAAACTAGTGTAGTTATAACTACTAGCTATAATTTGACTTTTTAGGCTAAAACTAACTGCTAGATACAACTTATAATTGGAACTAGAAAATGTTTTTTCATCAACACTAAGGAATAATCTAACTAAACAAGCTGCTGCTTCTTGCTCAAAAGTTATTTGCAAGTTTTCTCATTTCAAGTGTACTGTGATATCTGCACTACAAACCAGACCCTAAATACTTGGTAATATTTAGTTTTTGCAGCGTAATTATTAAAGAAACTGGTCTGGATTCACCAGGTTATTTGCACATTTCCTTAATGGAAGTTTATTCCTGATGGAAGCAAGTAGGGATAAATATTAAGACGCAAAATAAAAGAAACAATAAAGAAACTATATTCTATGACGGTCTCTGCTGACGAAGCAAAGACACACAGGTGCAATGGCTGCGTCTGGCCAGCAGGTGGAGGTAAGCACTAATCAGACAATCTCTGGGAGAACCACCCTTCATGGATTGACCACTTTGTTTTTCACACTTTTTCTTCTCCTAAATTAAAACTTTTTTGCGACATGCAGCTTAACGATTTCGCCCGACATCCCAACTCGCTCCGATCGTCTCCCGTTCGCGACATTTCCTGCAAACATTCAGATTTAGACGAACTAATCCACTTCCTGCTGCTCTCGCTCACATGACATCATCGTCCGTCGCCCTCAGAGGTCCAGCCTCTTCTAACATCCGCTTCCCCCTCTTCAGCATCACTTCAGCTTCATTCCTTCCTCTACAACATGCGTGTGTCAAACTCAAGGTGCATGGGCCAAATCCGGCACACATTAGCTATTTATTTGGCCCTCTAGACGAGAAGTCTGCAAATTTTACAATCCAAAGAAAATTATGGAAATTCTTGAGCTCTAAAAATCAACAATTTACAAGAAAAAAACTCAGAAATCTAGAGGTTAATTTCACATATTTTCTGGAAAAAACACTTGAAAATGCTCTGAGTTTTAAAAGCTAAAATGTTCAGATTTTCCCCAAAAAATTTCTGAGTTTTTGACAGAAATTCGTTCTTTTTTTACATCTACATTACCGCTAATAAACTGTTGTGTAAACCTGCATCTGTTATATCTAATCTTATTTTTAGTCAGAGCTATTAGGAGTTGCAGGCTGCGGCTAGAGGGCCACATAAGTAACGACTGTGTGTTGAAATAGAACTTCATCAAATTTTAATCAAATTAGTTTTATTTGTGTAAAATATTTTAAATATTATTTAATTCTATGCAGTAGAAACTGAATGTGGAGAAATCTGCAATCTTTCAACAATTCATCAAAAAATCCTCAAGTTTTTGCCCAGTTTGTGGAGCAAAAATTGTAGAGAAAATAACTTACAAGTAACTTTTTAGCAAAACACGGCAGCTTGTTTTAAGTCAATAAATCCTTAATGTTGATGAAAAAGTTTTATTTTTCCAGGCAGATTATTTCACTTAGAGCAGAACATTTCTCCCATGTTGAAATAATCTGCCAGTGAAACTGGAACTTTTTCATCAATATTTTGGATTTATTTACTTAAACCAAATGTTGCCAACATGTTACTTAGTTTCATTTCATGTTTATAGATCTTTGCAGCAGAAACTGGACAGAAATACTTGGTAACGTTTGTGTTTTTGCAGTGCAGGTGGTTTTATTCATAAATTTGTGAGTTTGACGCCGCTGCTCTTCAACATTCTTCGTCTTTCTTTGCTCCACTTCCTCTTGACGTTCTCTCCGTTAAAACCTCGCCGTCGCTTCTTAAAGATACAGTTTGCTGTAAACTGGTTCGATGGCTGCCTGCGGGACGTAAAGCTCCGCGCGCTTCCTGAAAACAAGCAGCAGCATCGTTGTGTAAACAATACAGACGCACAATGCAGAAACAAGATGTCGGCTGAAAACTCGCAGTCGCGGCGCTAAAGTCTACGAAGCGCCGGGCGTTCCATCGGTCCGAGAATCCCGACCCGAACGCGGCGGCTCGGCTCGTCTGAGGTAACGTTACTGACGCGGAAGACGCCATGTTTGATCCGGTCGGCCCGATCCACAGGCCGGTGTCGCCCTTCCGCTCGCCTCCACTGGGGGGCGCCAGTCAGGCGCCGTGCATCGCTGGCTTTGATGCTTTTCCTTCTCAGACAGAGGAGGAAGTCTGTTTCTGTGCGACCCGATGCTGATGGGCTGCGCTGGCCATGTGGCGACCAACCTGCGAGTGTTTCTGGTCCGGTCCGGCGGCGGCCTGGGGGTCGGGGGTCAAGGGGCGGGAGGACCTCCAGCTGGTTTGAGGAGAAACTGCGGCGCCCCATCATATCGTCGATGTGCGATCTGCACCATCTAACAGAGAGAAGATCAGGATTTAACGCCTCACCTGTCAAAACCAATCAACTTTACTTGATAACTGATTAATTGATAAGTGGCCATTTCCTAAAAAGCTGAGTTTTCTCTTGTATCATTACATAAAGGTCAAATTTTTCATAAATATGCTGACTAAAAACATTTACATTATTCTGTGTCAGCTGGATTAAATACTGACTGAATAAACAGAAAATTCAGGTTTAATCACGATAATAAACTGAGATATTTATAAAATAACAAAACAGAAACTTATGACGCAGCATCAGAGCCTTAATAAGAAAAATAAAAAATTAAGAAAATAAAGTTGTAATATTAGAGTCAAGTTTTGTGTTAATTATGTTGCTCTGATGTGAATCTTGTTTCCTTACCGAGACGTAATCATCTTTAAATAAAATCACATTTTACAGTAATGACAGTTTGAACATCATATTGATAAACCAAGTTACAGGAAAACTAAAGTTTCATTTTTTCCTAACCAAACGCATCGCAGTTAAAATCTGGATGTGCTGAACAGCGAAGAGCCGAACGGTCCTGCTGAGGAAACGACACATCTGTGAAAACAGACGGGCAGCTGCTGCTTCTAATGAAGCCGCAGAGGAAAACTCAGCAGGCTGCACCGCAAAAACACTAAATACTACATGATATTTGGTCTAATCTAGTGCAAAAACACAGTGTGATTGAAATGAGATAAACAAACTTACTAGTAATTTATCAGCAACATATAGATTGATTTAAATCAATAATTCATCAATATTCAAGAGAAAGTTCCAGTTTCATGTTTTCAGATTATTTCACTGAAAACATTTTTCCCTTTTTATAAGTGAACTAAAACGGTTTTTGGTAAGATTTTGTGTTTTTGCAGTGCAGTAAAAACAGAATGTTAAATGAAAATCTAAAAAAAGAGAGAAATGTTCTCCAGCATTTAGCAAACAAAAATAATTTAGATAAATCCAACGAACCCAAGTTCAGGTAAATAACATTTAATCACCTTAAAACATTATTTAAAATGTTTTAATTTATTTGATAACATTTTAATTGGCACTAAAAAACATTTTTGTTATTTGAAGTTTCAATATTTTGATTATAATGTGGAAAAAATGTCATGTTACTAATAAAACAATCTGCCAAAGGAACAAAAACTTTAAATCAGTATTAAGGAAATATTTACTGAAAACAAACTCCTGTAGTTTGCTGAAAGTTGCTTGTTAGTTTTGTGTAGTTAACTAGAAACCAGACACTTCCTCTGTGTGGCTTTGTGCTTTTGCGTCCATTAAATAAATGGGTGAAAGGAGGCGGATTGGTTTCTGAATGCTGAACATTTGTGTGTTTTTGTTTTTAAATGCTGCGGTGAAAATAAAAGCCGAACCTCCTAAAGCGTGTTCGGTCATGCTCAAACACAGCGACTCCAGGCGATTGTTTATGTCCGGCTCCGTCACTGGAAACTGATGATCTGAGGAAAAAACAAAATGATTTTCAGCAAATAAAACAATACAGAATTTACTGCAATCTCCTGATTTCTTCAAGTGAAAATCAGAATTTTGATACAAAATGACAGAAAAACTTCTAATGTTTTCAAAAATGAATCAAATCCCAGGAAAGAAAAAAAAAAGAGTTGCATCTACGTTTTATAGTTATATATTATTTATTAATAGCATTATTATGTTCATAATTGTTATAATATAAGTTAATATCAGCAGCACAAGTCAATAATTCCTGAATATTGATGAAAATGTTTTAGTTCAAACAATTAATACATTTTTAAAATGAAGAATTTATAAATAAACTCCGATATGTTTCTGAAAAGTTACTTGTAAGTTATTTTTTATCTTATTTTAAATATATTGATATATTTGCACTAAAAACAACAAAAATACTTGGTAAGATTTTGTGTTTTTTTTAATATTGTGAGCAAACGTTTTAGACTATTTAGAAATAAAAACCTACAAATGTCATTAAATTTTGTCTTTTCAGTTAATATTTAATTGAACTTGTAAAAACTAGAAGCAGCTTAAAAATCTGCTTTTATTTTATGTTTAAATTCATTTTTTGGCATCATTTCACACATGAAGGAAGTAAATAAAACTGACTGCCTAATACTTTTCATCTGGATTTTCAAATTAAAGCAAACTCACTTGTCTTTCTGAAGATAATACTTTTAGGTTAGCTTAGTCTTATTTTAATTGCAACATTTTAATTTACACCAGAATGAGACAAAAAATGTTGGTAAATTTGTGTTTTGCAGTGTCAAAGTGAATTTCACGGCTCTGCTTCCAGATTTTTTATTTTCTGATCTTGGATGTCTTGAATCCGTCTGTTAGCCGACAGATCAGAGATATAAACAGACGGAGAGGACGTGTCGCTCTCGCATCAACTCCGACCCAGCGGCTGCCAGGCTGCTATGTGTGCATGACTCTGCAGAGTCGTCAAAGCAGGAGAGGAGGGATGGCAGGACCGGCAGAAAGAAAGAGAGAGAAGGAGCCAGGAAGGGAAGCCAGGGAGCCCCGTCCTCGCTGCACAAAGGCCCTCATTGTGAATCTGACCACTCTTCCCTCCCCGCTCTTCCTCTCTCCCTCCCTCCGCCGCCTTGCTTCCCTGCTCTCTGCTCGCTTTGCTTTTTTTAAATCCGTTTTGTCCTCCTCGTTCTAAAAGGAGGGAGGCCGAGTCGCTGCTATAACCGTCCTCTGTTCCTGTGGGACGGAGGTTACTGCAGGTCAGTCCGTCTGGCACTGACAGCGGCCGCGACGCGCCGAAACACCCTGCACACTGCAAAAACACAAAAACTACAGCCCTGCTGGATGTCTGGGGGAAGCTCACTGTGTGTGTGTTTAATTTCCTGTAACTAAACGGGAAACTTTGCTGTTTGGTTGGACGGGCGGTTATTCTCTCCTTAGTTCACTTCAAATATGAGAAAACTTTATAGAAGATATAGGAGTTTGTTTTAAGTCAATGATTCCTTAAAATGGATAAAAAAAGAACTTGTTCATTGGTTGTTCATTTAGAAAAATGTCTTGTTAAAAAGAAAAAAAACTACTTTTTCATCATCATAAAAGAATTAAGTCGTGCTCCTATTTCTTGCTGAAAAGTTACTTGAAAGTTAGTTTTGACTTATTTCAAGTGTAATAATATATATATAATAATATATTCGCACTAATTCCTTTTAAAATGGATGGTTTTCCCTGCTGATTTATCTTTGTCTTTATCGTTTAAAACTTGTGAAAAATAACATACTCTGAGTTGACATCTCAGAAAAAATGACTCAGCTCAGACAAAGGAACAAATGAAATGAGACGTGAATTTGAGTGTTTATTCTTGTTTTTATGTGTCATAAACCATAAAAACTAAATCTTACCAAATACTTCTGGTCCAGTTTTAAGTGCAAATGTCATAATACACAAAACTAACTAAAAAATAACTTCCCATAAGATATAGAAGCTTCTTCCAAGTAAATAATTCCTTTATATTGATAAAAAAGAAAATTACTAGTACACTTATAAAATTATATTTATCCCCACAGTAAAAGTAAAATAATCTGCCAGTGGAATTACAACTTTTCAAAAATCAATATTAAGGAATTATTTACTTAAAATAACCTCTAATTTGCTTATAAGTTTGTTTAGTCTTTTTTTAAGAGCACTAAAATATTTGCATTAAAAACTAGACAAAAATACTTGGTAAGATTTTTTTTTTCAGAATAAGTAAATGTCTTATTCTGTTTATGAATAAGTTTATCAAAATAGTCAAAAATTAGAAATAAATGAGAATATCCAGTCGACTGCAATGGAAAAGCTCATTTTAAGCTGGTTTTTAATATTATTTGATTAAATATAAAAAAAAACATTTATTGTTTGTTTTTAAACTATTAATTAGTTTATTTTTTTATTTATTGAGTGTTTGTAGTGAATCCCTGAAGTTATGGGCCAAGTTATCTTTGAATAATAAACTAAAGTAGTCACTTCGTCTGAGTCGATTCATCACGGAGTCGGCCATTTTAAATAAATCCGTAAATGAAATAAACGGAGCGGCAGCTCCTCACCAGCCTGCTGGAACGTCACCATGGTTTGCGGCGTGGTGTGGACGGGCAGCGATCGCGTCCTCTGCACCGAGCTGTGGGTCCGACTCGGCATGCTGTTGCTTCCTCCAGGGTTGGCAAACCAGGGGCCCTGAGGGGGACATTTAGCATGTTACTGAGCTGATTTAAAACCAGAGCTGCCCAATAAATCAGTAACAATACATGAATCCATAAATCAAATAAAAATGTGTGGAGAGTGGTAGCTCCTCACCTACCAACAGGTAATCTGACTGAATATTTTATAAATCTCTCACAGCTGGGTTGGCGAATCAACCAACTCTCTCACTCTGGTTACCTAGCAACAGCCTGCTGGGCAAGAAGCAAGTTCCCCCCAACTTTGGTTGCCTGGCAACGACCTGCCGAGTAACTGACCAGCAGCTTCAAGTTTCCCACCGTGCCGCAAAACCGCTTAGAAATAAAACAACAACGGCGTGGAGAGAAAACTCAGCGAAACGGGAAACATCACTCCACCAGTCTGGTAACATCTCAGATATTTGAAAAAATAATTATTGATTACTTATAGAGTGAAACAATTATATTGTGGTTAGTTTTTCAGCCATATTATAACACATTAATGGGGTTACGTTGAGACTAACACCAGAATAATCCAGAGAGTCGTTTCCCCCAAAGACCAAACTCATCAAAACCAAACAATCACTAGAAACATTAAAAATCATTCTGAAAAGTTACACCAGATATTCCCAGGCCAAAGCAGATTGTTCAGAACTTCTGGTTCCAAAAACAGATTGCTAATCCCAAATTAGCTGCCTTATTTTGTGTTATTTCACTGCAAAAACAAAACCTTTCCAAATATCTCTGGCCTATTTTTTAGTACGGCTGTCTTAGTATATATGAAATAAAACAAAACCTACTGACAAGAAACATTTTAACAAAACGTAGAAGCTTGTTTTAAGTCAATAATTCCTTAATATTGATGAAAAAGTTTTACTTCTAAGTGAATTAATCTGCCAGAAGAACAGGACATGTTATCTTGTTCCAGTGGCAGATTATTTCACTTCAATAATCAATAGTTTTTACTCAACAATAAGGAATTATTTTTTCTATTTCTTACTGAAAAGTTACTTGTAAATTAATACACTTGAAATAAGGCAAAACTAAGATATTTGCACTAGAAAGATCAGATTATTTCTCTTGTAACATGAAATAATCAGTGGAACGCATATCTTTTAATCAGCATTAAGGAATTATTTACTTAAAACGAGCTCCTACATCTGCTGGAAAGGGATTTATCAGTTAGTTTTGTTTGTCAAGTGTACTAAGACATTTGCACTAAAGACTGGACCAAAATCCCTGGTAAGATGTTGTGTTTTTGCAGTGTACAGGGAAAATCCTGTTTCCTTCATTTGTTTTACGACTTATTCAGCAAATTGCTGCTTTGCTGCAACATCTGCAGATGGTGGAAGCAGGAAACATTGTTTTCTCCTGATTCTCCGTCCTACGTCAGGTAGACCTAATGACGGGTCTGAGAGAAACCTGCATATTATCCAATCCCTCACCGCCCTGCAGCACCGACGGCCACGAAAAACAGGAAATGCCTGCGCACTGTTCTCACTGTATCTGAGCCGCGCTCCCTCTCTCTCTCCCCTATATATACGCTGTGCCTCGATCGCTCCTCCTCCTCTCAGCTACAGTGACTCACAGCTTTCTCCCTTTTTCTCTCCTGGCACTTCCACTCCAAAGACAAGAAGGAGGAACTGAGGAATTTCCTGCCATTGTGAGGGATGATGAGTAGAAGGAGGGAGGGGAAAAGGGAAAAAAGCCCGTCTGAAATGGGCCGGATCAGACCAAAATGAGGCAGAACGGGCCTGAAACCTCCCGCACGGCTCCGCCCGTTTTCAATGTTGACGCAGAGTCTCTGGTATGCCGAGCGACCTGCCTACGAGCTCCATTCACTCACACACACACACACACACAACTCATCCTGCTTTTCCTCATCGTGGAATAATGACAGAAAAACTATTTCAGGCAGAAGACGTGCTGAGCGCCGGCGGTTCAACCATCCTGGAATGTCTCGCTGCTCAGTTCGGGAATGTTCCACTTTAACGTCAAAGATACGACTTCAGAACGAAGCAGTTTAACTCTGCGGCTTCTGGAAGCATCTTCCCCTTATCATCTATACGAGTTCCCATAAGTCTGAACCGGAAGTGATACGCGCCGCTGAACCGCCATCTTGGTAGGCAAAATCTAGATGAAAGATGGCTTCCAGACCAGCAAAAAGAAGCTATGGATTCGGTTGCAGCGTGAAGACACGGCCCCGTCTCCCTGATGGAGGGCATAAAGCTGCTGGCTAACCAAGACAACCATTCCCTAACCCCGTCATCCAGCTCACAGGTCTGCTTGGTAGGATGTTGTGTTTTTGCAGTGTAATTAATAACCTGCAGCTAACATGGATACAGCCAGAAAAGCTAAGTAACTCCTCCATCCTCCAGTTTGACTTACATGCCTGCCCTGTTTGGGGCCGGTTGGGGTGCTGCTGGAGCTGCGGGGTGTGGGCCCCAGCAGCCCCCCACTGCCCAGTAAACCCAGCCTGGCTCCCGGTAAGCTCCTGGAAGGCATGTGGAACTGGTGGAGGCTGCGCCGGGCTGACACGCTGCTGCCGACGCAGCTGGTGGTGGGGAGAGAGTTCGACTGACCGAAACGACTGCAGGACGAGAAACGTCCGACAAAAGTCAGAATGAAATCAGAAAAGTTAATAAAGTTACTTAAAATGTCCAGTTTGTGCAAACATACCTCCTCTGAGGCCGGTAACCTGCAATGTCAAGGAGGGTTTTCCTCGGGATCGACCGGAAAAGCCTCTGGACCTGCTGTTTCCATGACAACAGCCTCTTCTTCTGCGTCTCTGTGAAGGACTGCCATGCACAGAAAGAGAGAACAGCAGCTAAAAATGAGGACATAAGCAAATTCTCCAAGTATTTTTGGCTATTTTTAGAGCAAAAATATTGGCAAACTTGAAATAAGACAAAATGTCTTATTTATAATATTAAATAAGACGTTTTAATTAAAAAGATTCAATTAAATCAATAATTCATTAGTTTTGATGAAAAAACACTAGTTCAAATTGTCAGATAATTTCACTTATGTGTTGTTAAAAGTGAAATAATCTGTAAGTAAGTCTTTTGTCTGATTTCAATAAAAAGTAGACAGAAAATACTTGGTAAGATTATGTGTTTTTGCAGTGCAATTCCAGGAATTAATTAAAGTTATAAAGACAAAAATTAATAATTCTTCACCAAATTCCACCATGTTGATGGCCCTGTCAAAACAACAACATTTACTGGACGATAAATTGTACCAAAGCTTTTTTGTATTAAACAAAGATATTGTTGTTTTCAAAGATCTTTTGAGTCTCATGATGGTAATGGCAGAATAATGCAATAATGCATCCTCAAATCAATAAACTTTCAATTGTAATGAACATTTAGCTCTGGAACTGGACGGCATTTTAAATGACCAAAATAAACAAACAGGGCAGCAAATAAAATCAAACCTGAAGTTTCTGTAAACAAAACATCAGATTGAAAACTTTCATCATCCAGTTTTTGGTAGAAGGAGAAATACAATAAATCGCACAAATGGAAATGATTGATTTATTGTGCGATTAGTCGATTTATCGCCTGTATATAAAGACTGGAGGGAAATACCTCATGGATGAGACATTTATCGATGAGCTGCAGGTAGGAGCTGATGTTGTCCTCGTCCGACCGCGACACCAGCAGCTGGGTGCAAACTGAGGGAAGCGTGAAAACAAAACATCAGACAGGGGTGTCCAAACTGCGGCCCTGGGGCGATTTGTGGTCTTTGGACTGATTTTGTGCGGCCACCCAGCCGCGATTAAAAAATGATTCAAATTTGGACTGTAGCTGCAGATAAAGAATTTTAATTTGAAATCAGGGTAAAAGTGATTACTAACATAATTTTCTAACATGGGAAAATGTAATGTACAAAGAATTTATGTTTTCATAAGTTTTAACAAAAAGGTCAAATCAAGTTTATCCAGAGACGTTTACTGGAAGATCAACTCTGCTGCACTTAAATCAGATTTATTCTTTCTTAAACTGGGCTGAATATAGCAAACATTTTCAAACAAAGTGACCCAAATATGTCTGTTATTACATAAAATAAGCTTATTAAACCAAGCAAAAAAATCTTCTTCAGTGAATTAGGGCCAATGTAGTTCATTTTGAGTGATCTAAAAAAAAAAACATGGACATTTCTGAGCTACAAAATACGTAGAAAAAAATATAGAAATTTTGTGCTCAGTGTCAGAAAATTTCTACAAAAAAACTGTCCAAAGTTTCCTAGAAAATTTCTGATATTAATAAAATGTCTGAGTTTTTGGCTGAAATGTGCTCTGACCCTCCCCCCCCCCCATCTACATTGGTTCTGTTACACTGTTGGATCCACATTATACATAGCTATGTTTTATTTGCTTGATTGTAGCAAATAAAACATCCAGAGGTTGGTTTTCTTGGCCTCCTGCGGACACTTTTGAGTCTACAATTCTAGTCCAGGTCTCAAAACATTTGAGACAAAACTCTTCCATCTCTATGCGAAACCAGCTGAACTGAGAAACTCACCTTTCCCCATGACCCGGGTGAACTGGCCCGGCAGATCCCCCTCTGCGATGACGCTGCTGCTGGACTCGGCCTCTCCGCCGCCTCCCGGCAGGCCGGAGTCGGAGGTGGAGCTCTTGCTCTGCGGACTCAGCAGGGGGCGCTGCAGAGAAGACTCGTCCCCCCCGCTGAAGGCCTTGACGGGAGTCGTGATCATAAGGTGGAGCTCCTGCAGCGGCGTGCGAAGATTCCCGCCCTCCAAGACGTCCTGAAAACAGGAAGCAAACGTTCACCAACCAAACTGGAGAAATCAGCGTTAAATAAATAACCAGAGGTGAGCAGAGTAGCCAGAAGATCTGCTGAAGTAAGAGTCGCACTGCTTGAATACATTTTTACTAAAAGTAAAGTTACTGTCCAACAAGCATTTGGTAAAAAGTTACTCAAGTACTGATCAAATTATCAATCATTTAATATTTAAAAATTACATTATCAAAATATAAAGTTAAGTGGAAAATGCGGTATATAAGGACAAAATGACAATAATTCATATAAGTAACAAAAAATAAAGAACATTTCTCTAAATTAGTTTCTTTCAATAAGAAATATGAAACGAACAAAAGATGCAGGTGTGTGTCTGGTGACTTTTTAGTTAAAACATGTTTGTTTTTCATTCAGAGGGCAGAAAACTCAGAAATTTTACTAAAGAGTAAAAATACTTCATAAGAAAATGACTAAAGTATAAAGGAACGCATAGTAAAAACACTCCTAAAAGTTTGTTTTTACAAAAAAGTTGCTCAAGTAAATGTAACTGAGTAAATGTAACTAGTTACTACCCAACTCTGATAAGATGTACGGTTGCTTGCAGCCATTTTCACATATAAACGTTGAGCTGGGGGCGTGGCCAGCAGCAGCTCATTTAAATTTAAAGTGACAGGAGGCTCTAAACAGCTAGAACCTTATTATGCAATAATGAATTTGTGCTAAAAATGTAATAAACATGTTTCACGTCTTCCCTACACCAAACCTAACCTGTTCATAATAGATCACCTTATTAAGTGAAGTAAAGACATTTGCCTCCACATTGAGCCAACAGAGCTGCTGTGAAAGGTTACACCTGAAATTAGCTTCCTCAACTCAGTCCCTCCTTCTGCCTGACCTTTACTGTTGTTGTTCTGCTTTGAAGGGTTATGAGTGAAGAGGGGAGTACGAGTCTGAGCCCAAAACTTTCCCTTCAATGCAAAACAAAATCTTACCAAGTATTTACTGTCTAGTTTCTAATGAAAAATTATTAGTTCACTTGAAATAAAACAAAACTTACAAGTAACTTTTCAGCAAGATAAAGGAGTTTGGTTTAAGTCAGTAATTCCTTAATATTGATGAAAAAGTTCAAGTTCCACTGGCAGATTATTTCACTTGAAACAGGGAGAAAATGTCTCATTATTAGTGAAATAATCAGCCAGAAGAATTAGAAATTTATTATTGATATTAATGATTTATTGAGTTAAAACAAACTCTTTTATCTTACCAAAAAGTCGCCTATAAGTTAGTTTTGTCTAACTTACAAGTGAAATCTTGCTAAAAGTATTTTTTTTATATCAAGATAAAGGACTTTGTTTTAAGTAAATAAATTCTTAATGTTGATTTTTTAGAAAGTGCTGATTCCATGGGCAGATTATATAACTTATAACAAGTTAAAATGAAACTAGCACTTTTTCCATCAATTTTAATGAGTTATTGACTCAAAACGAGTCCAATATCTTGATGAAAAGCTTCTTGTAAGTTAGTTTTGTCTTCTAGAAACCAGGCCAAAATTCCAGTTTTCTGGATCAGTTCTTCTGTTGTTTTGGCCATTTTCAGGCTTGTCGACTTAAAGAAAAGGTTCTAATTACCAAAATAAAGGTCAAAGCTAGATGACTTTTCATGAAAAATCTCAACAGTTTCTGACCTTTTCCAGGCTGCGCAGAAGGTTCTGCCTTTCTTTGAGTTTCTGAATGCTGATTACAATCTTGTGTCGAGCTCCTTTAGTGACTTTCTGCAGAAAAAAGACAGATTAAGATTACAAAACATCAAGAAAAAAACTGAAAAATAATATTTGAATTGGTAGCTAGGCTTCCTTTATGCTAACCACAGCAGCAGGATGATGAGGCAGATATTTAGAGATGTCTTGGTGTGGATGTTCATCACATTAGAGTCGGGCAGAAAGAACTGGCAGCACCTGGAGGAAGCGGACTGCTTCCTGGACAGCTGTAGCTGAATTAAATTTAGCTGCATCCCGCTTTTAATAATAGATTCCTCAATGCCTTCATCCACAAGGAAAGCAGCTGCTATATTTGTTACGTGACAGAAGCAACTTTTCAAGTCAGTAGCCAGATAGCACTAATGCTGGGAAAGATATTTTTATTACAGCGAGAGAACAGTGAGGAGAATTTGGATGCAACGGGATTTAAATTAGTCATTCCTGAATGGTATGGATTAAACTCCTGATTGGATGTCAAATGGCATCGGCTTTTCAGCAAGAAATTAAGCAAGTCATTCCTTAAAATTCATTAAGAGTAACAGTGCTGGGGTGCTGTGGTGGCGCAGGGGTGTAGCACACCCACATACAGAGGCCCTAGTCCTTGATGTGGCCGTCCCAGGTTCGATTCCCGGCCTGGCGACCTTTGACGCCTGTCTTCCCCCTCTCTCATTTCCCTCTTTCTTGTCCATTAACTGTTAAATAAAGGCCTCTGGAGCCAATAAAACCCTAAAAAAAATAAAATAAAAGAGTAACAGTGCCACTTGCAGCTTTTTTTTTTACATTTGCAACAAAGGAAAATTGTCTTGTTATAAGTGGAATAAACTGCCAGTGAAACCAGTACGAGCTCATATCTTGTTGAAAGGCGACTTGTAAGTTAGTTTTGTTGTATTTAACGTGAACTAAGATATTTGTAAACTGGACAACAATACTTGGTACAACTTTGTGTTTTTGCAGTAAGTGTTAAAAAGCTTTTGTTTTTCTGCGCATTTACGAACCTGTGCTTCTAGTTGTTCTTCCGTCAGTGACATCATCTCATCGTAGGTCATTGTGGAGAAGAGCACAGCGTACTTATGGAGACGAAGGCTCTTCAGCCATCCAGGAACATCTGCAGAGAAACTAAGTCTGTCAAATCTTTTTCACGGATCTGGAGACATTTCCTAGAACAGATGTCATCATCAAAGTGTTGGTTTCAAAGGAGATTCAAGAAACAGCCAAGTTATTAGATTAAACAACCTTTAAACTTAAGTATATAAAGGAAGCCCCATGTAAGACTTTAGCAAAAGCTCAGCATACTACAAGTGAGGAAACAAACATAACATACAAGTTTTTCATATTTCTGTTTAGACACCTGAATTTTAGGACGACTGCAATTTCTTAAGAGACTTCTCAACCAATTTTCATGTATATATAGCAAAATCAGATGCCAAAACTAAAACTGAAGACTTTGCTCTTTGTGAGTCTCACACCAGTCATCAGCTGGAAGGAGATGAAGATGCAACACATACTGAGAAACTGTTGCTTCTGTTAATTTTTTAGGTGTTTTGCTGTTTAGAATTAGCTTCTGTTAATTTATTTGTTTAGTGATCTAATATTAGCTACAGCTAATTTTTCATGCATGTAGCAGTTTAGCATTAGCAGAGTTACATTTTTAAACTGTATTTATAAGTTTAGCATTAGTTTCCACAATTTCCACAATCACAAGTGTTCAGTAAGTTACCGGTAGCTTGTGTTATTTTTTTATGTGTTTAGCAATTTAGCATCAAGTTAAGAAAAATTCTTCTTTAGCAAATTAGTGGTTAGCGAACTTAACATTTTGATTACCTGTGCTGATTTTAGTGCAAACATATATTATCCATTAAAACAATGACGGCCATTTTTTAAAATTTAGCAACAGATCATGAAAAAATATATAATTTCTATGGTTCAAAAATATGTAGGCAATTATTTGACATCAAATACATGCACCTAATTGGTGATGTTAGTCCAAAAATGGCTGCCATCTTAAATTTTTCAATGTTCAACTTTTTTTTCCAAAAAGGTAGCCTCTGGGAACATCTGAGTCAAATTAGGTACTTATATCCTCATGTAAAATATTCTGCTCTACTCACCCCTCATCCCACTGCCGTCTTCATGGAAGGAATTGCGATGCAGACTTGAACTGCCTCCTAGGCCGCCATCATCCAGGTGTTCGCTGCCCCCACTGCCCGAAGAGGCGATGCTGCTCTGGGGGGAGAGAGGCGCGTGGTCTGGGGCGGGGCCTCTGGACGTCCGAAGGTCCTCTTGGGACAGCCAGACATGGCCCAGAGGCTGGTTGTTGGGGCCACTGATGGGGGGCGTAAGGGACACAGAGCGCTTCAGGGGACTGTGCTGCTGACTTCCTCCGCTGGTTGAAAGAACTGTAGAAGAAAAATATACTCTACGTTTACACTCACACCTAAAAATGGCTGCAGACCAATGTACAATTATGCAATTGAGCATCTTTGAAAAGCAGGAGTGGAGCCTCCTGCACAACCAACAAGAATACAGCAAGTGGTTTCTGGATGGAAAGCCAACGACATTCAGCAACCACTGTACAGTAAACCCAGCTGACCAAACGCGCTGTGGCCCTACTTTGGTTGCTAGGCAATGGCTTTGGCTCGGCTGGGGTTGCTAGGTAACGGCTCAGTGACAAAATTGGGAGGTTTTTGAAACAACTCATTTTTCAGACATCAAAAAACATTGAGTTGTTACCAAATAATGGCTGCATTTTTGTTTTTTTAAACTCTTGGACTGCTTTTAGAAGCAGTTGAGATCATAACGGAAGTATAAAACTGTGCAAGAAGTTAATTTTGCATAATAAGTTCCCTAAAAGATATAATCAACATGGAGGTTCCAGATTGACAATTTTTAATCCCTGTAGATCCTCCAGATTCAAGGGCGCCCTCCTGTTGACAAATTGCCAAGATGGATTTGGTGTCTTGGTAACAATTATTGTGTTGACTTAGTTGTGGATCATCACACAAGAGAGAGACCAAATGGTGGCTGATTTTCTTTAGTTTTCTGGCAGATTTTTATTTCTAATTTTCTGATTGTCTTCAGATTCCATGACAATCTGAAGTACTCCACATCACTCTACTGCATTTCAATGACCCAATCTTACAGTAAACTATGCAGACTTTGTACGGATCATGTATTTCAAGATGTGGTGAACTGAAAATGAAGCTTACAGCATCACTCATTGTACACTTACGTCAGCTAATAATCATTTGAGCACCAAAATTTAATTCTGAATCACCAGTCGGTCCTTTAATAAATAAATAAAAACAAGACAATGATTTATCATGTCATGACGCAGCAGAAACCTGAATTCCTCAGTTTTGGCCAATAGTGAGAATGGGAGCACATCTTCAGAAATCTTCAGACCCGAACATTCAGAGTCACATAAAGACTGTTAAAAAGTCGGCCTTCTAACACTTGAATGACATTTCCAGGCTTAAAGGACTAATGTCCAATGCATTAGAAGTTGGATCCATAAAGCTGCTGCTTTTTTTTTTAACGGTTGACTTTTTTTGTGTCTTTTTTGTTTAATGTTTAATGGGTCTTGTGCAGGAAGACAGAGCATAAGAACCAGTTCTAAAGTCCTCCCACTGGCTCCCTGGAACTCCAAGAATAGACTTTAGGATACTGCTTTGTTTATAAAACACTGAAGAATTTAGCACCACAATACATTAAAGACCTGCTCTTGTATCAACCTTTCAGACCTCTCAGGTGTGCCTTTAAATCTAGACTAAAAACCCACTTGTTTAGAGTTGCTTTCTACCAAGAATAAATGGAACATTGATCAACATGTCAGATATGTGGCATATGGTGATATATGATGGTACTAGACAAAATGTGGTGTCTCTAGTTTCAAATTTTGTTACTTTATGATGTTTTTACGACCATTTTTATATATTTTTATAATGATAATCACTTTGAACCACCATATTTCTGCAATATGCCACACAAATAAACTTGATCCATTGATTACTGTTGTTACATCTCTAAAACAGGACAACCAGATTCCCTCATTATATCATCCATTTGGTTAATCATCTTCCAGACTTTCCCTAAAGCTGATATTGCTGTTCTTTCTGCTCTCAAACAAACCTTGTTGCTGCGTTGATCCAGCACCTACTGAAGGTGAAAGCTGATTGGCTGCACCCTCTCTGCACTGACACGCTCAAATCTGTTTCTGTTTTCAGGAAGTGAAACTAACAGTTACTGTGACGGAAAGCAGAAATGGAGCAGACTCAGCTGCATCGAGAAACTTTGTCCTGTTTGATCTGTCTGGATCTACTCAAGGATCCGGTGACTACTTCCTGTGGACACAACTACTGCATGAACTGTATCAAAACCCACTGGGATGGAGAGGATCAGAAGAGGATCCACAGCTGCCCTCAGTGCAGGGAAACATTCATACCGAGGCCTGTGCTAAAGAAGAACACCATGCTAGCAGCTTTAGTGGAGCAGCTGAAGAAGACTGGACTCCAAGCGGCTCCTGCTGGCCACTGTTATGCTGGACATGAAGATGTGGCCTGTGATGTCTGCACTGGAAGAAAACTGAAAGCCATCAAGTCCTGTTTAGTCTGTCTGGCCTCTTACTGTGAGAAACACCTCCAGCCTCATTACGACGTGACTCCATTAAAGAAACACAAGCTGGTGGAGCCGTCCAAGAACCTCCAGGAGAACATCTGCTCTAAGCATGATGAAGTGATGAAGATGTTCTGCCGCACTGATCAGAAGTGTGTCTGTCTCGTCTGTTTAATGGAGGAACATAGAGGTCATGATGCAGTGTCAGCTGCAACAGAAAGGACTGAGAGGCAGAGAGAGCTGGAGGAGAGACGAGAAAACATCCAGCAGAGAATCCAGGACAGAGAGGAAGATGTGAAGCTGCTTCAACAGGAGGTGGAGGCCATCAATGTCTCTGCTGATAAAACAGTGGAGGACAGTGAGAAGATCTTCACCGAGCTGATCCGTCTCCTCCAGGAAAGAAGCTCTGAGGTGAAGCAGCAGATCAGATCCCAGCAGGAAACTGAAGTGAGTCGAGTCAAAGATGTTCAGGAGAAGCTGGAGCAGGAGATCACTGAGCTGAAGAGGAAAGACGCTGAGCTGGAGCAGCTCTCACACACAGAGGATCACAACCAGTTTCTCCTGAACTACCCCTCACTGCCAGCACTCAGTGAGTCTAAACCCTCATCCAGCATCAACATCCGTCCTCTGAGACATTTTGAGGACGTGACAGCAGCTGTGTCAGAGCTCAGAGACAAACTACAGGACGTCCTGAGAGACTCATGGACAGACATCTCACTGATGGTCAATAAGGTGGAGGTTCTACTGTCGGGACCAGAACCAAAGAGCAGAGCTGGGTTCTTAAAGTGTTCATATGAAATCACTCTGGATCCAAACACAGCAAACACACGACTGGGACTATCAGAGGGGAACAGGAAGGTGACAAGGATGGATCATTCTCAGTCTTATTCTAATCATCCAGATAGATTCACTTATTGGGGTCAAGTTCTGAGTAGAGAGAGTCTGACTGGACGTTGTTACTGGGAGGTGGAGTGGGGCGGGTCACAGGTTCGTGTAGCAGTCGCATACAAGGACATCAGCAGAGCAGGAGGTGGGAATGAATGTTTATATGGATGTAATGACAAATCATGGGCTTTACTTTGCTCCCAAGACAGTTTTACTTTTGGTCACAACAACATCTGGACCTCCATCTCAGGTCCAGTTTCCTCCAGAGTCGGAGTGTACCTGGACCACAGAGCAGGTATTTTGTCCTTCTACAGCGTCTCTGAAACCAGGACTCTCCTCTACAGAGTCCAGACCAGATTCACTGAACCGCTACTGGCTGGAGTTTGGGTCGGTATTGGATCCTCTGCAGAGTTCTGTAAACTAAAATAGATTTCCTCTCTTCTCTCTGATTGTTGATCAGGTTAATGGTTCTGTTGTCTCTGCTTCCTTATTTTTCTGCTTTAAATGTAGTTCTCTGTCTTCCAGGAGCCATCACTGCTGATGTTTTTATTTTTATATGACAGATATACCTCCACATGAAAATGTAAACATACCTAGATGCTTATAGTTTTACTTTAATATTTGTATTAATGTATTTTGATGTTCTGGTTTCTCATATTGTTCTCGTTTAATTCTGTTAATATTGAAGTTAACTGAAGTTGCTTCATTTTTCTTTTTAATCCAAATAAGAAACTGAATCCAACATCAATTTAGAACTGATGCTGTTTTTTTCTCTATTCTTTAGGGGGTTGAATATTTTTCCACAAAGCATTTTTAATTGTTTTATTTGTAAAAAATGTTTTGAATTATGTATAATTTTCTATCCACTTCACAGGTGTATACCACACTGTGTTGGTCTTTCACATTAAATTCCAATCAAATATATTGATGTTTATGGTAATGTGACAATCCAGAACTCTGCTGATGGAGTTCTGGCTGCCTGTAGCTCAGAGAACAGACTTTAAAATACTGTTAGTTTATAAATCACTGAACAGCTTAGCACCACAATACATTAAATATCTGCTGTTGTTGTATCAACCTTCCAGACCTCTGAAGTCTTATGGTTCTGGTTCAGCATACCCAGAACCAGAACCAAGGAGCAGAGCTGGATTTTTTAAATATTCATGTGAAATCACTCTAGATCCAAACACAGAGCTGGAACTATCAGAGGGGAACAGGAAGGTGACATGGCTGAATCATTCTCAGTCTTATTCTGGCCATCCAGACAGATTCACTGATTATTACCAGGTTCTGAGTAGAGAGAGTCTGACTGGACGTTGTTACTGGGAGGTGGAGTGGAGCGGGTCATGGGTTCGTGTAGCAGTCGCATATAAGAATATCAGCAGAGCAGGAGGTGGGAATGAATGTTTATATGGGTGTAATGACAAATCTTGGGCTTTAGAGTGCTCCCAAAACAGATTTCAATTTGGTCACAACGACATCTGGACCCCCATCTCAGGTCCAGTTTCCTCCAGAGTCGGAGTTTACCTGGATCACAGAGCAGGTATTCTGTCCTTCTACAGCGTCTCTGAAACCAGGATTCTCCTGCACAGAGTCCAGACCAGATTCACTGAACCGCTACTGGCTGGAGTTTGGGTCGGTCATACGATAGGAGACGCTGCAGAGTTCACCAAACCCAATTAAATTTTTTCTCTGATTATTAATCAGAGAGATCAAAAATCCTGCCTTAATGCCTTGAAGGATGTTTATAATGTTTGTTTTTTTTATTTCACATAATTTCTTTTAAACAGATAAATTATTGTTGTATTTTTTTAATGTGAATTTTATTTTGTATGTCTCCTATTTTGAACATTATTTTAAAGATGAAGCTCAAACAAAAATGTCTCATAATTTCATTCTGCTGTTCTGTTCATTTTTCTTTTTTAGATGCAGCTCTCTGTGTTCCAGGAGCCTAAAGGGAATCACTGCTAGTGTTTTCTATCATTCTGATATGACACAAATATTTCTTCACATCTCAGTTTCTCTGGGTTCTAATAGTTTTGTTTTAATATTTATACTGATGTATTTGGATGTTCTGGCTTCTCTTCCTTTGTTCTGCAGAACAAATGTTCTTGATTAAATCAGATGATATTGAACTGAACTGAAGTTGCTTCTGTTTCCTTTACTGTGATTCAAAGAAGAAACAGAATCTAACAGAGGTCATAAATATTTTCACGTCCCCCACAGTGGCATTTCCTCCCTGAATTGAAATACTATTGCAAATTTGATCATATTTAATAATTTATCTGTACACACCACTGGCTCCAGCATTATATGACCTGATTATCAAAACCGCTGTTTTGTTGTTGTAAGTCTGAAAACAATTTTCAAGTTCAGTTTATTACTGACCAGTGCCATTTAATTAAGACCACTCAGCCTAAAAGGGAAAAAGTGCAAATGATTTACTGGGATGTGTATTTTTAGACTGATGCAGTAAAACTTTAAACTTGTAAAACTGTAAACATGACTAGCCAGCTTCTTCAGGTAATTGTTTTTCACAAAGTATGTAGTTTAACACTTACTGTGCAAATTTTCCAGCAATACTGTTTATATTTCAGCTTATCAGAAGAGATTAAAAGTGCCTAACATTTTGCATTAACAGCAAAAAGGGAGGTTTGGTTTATTTCATGGCCTTTTCTATGAACTAGTTATTGTTTATGCCCAGAGTAAGTTTTTTGCTTTATGTTTTAAAAACGAATAAAAGCTGTACAAGCATAAAGTCGTAATTTTCTGATAGCTCTTCACCACATTGCACTAAAATGAGGAATACTAAAGTGATAGTTAGTATTGGTTTTATACATAAGAAAATACTTAATATTTTAACATATCAGAATCAAATAATCAGCTGTAGGACTTTGAAAAAATTGTTTAAATAACTTTTTATTTCAAAGAAATAACTATCAAAGCTTTTTTCTTATTAAAATGACTGCTTACTCGTAATTTAACAACTTTTTTCAATCGATAGTATAACTATTCTGCTAATATGACTATAGTATTATTATTATGCGTGTATTTGAAAAAACAGCCTGGCCATAAAACTCTGTCATACTTGTTTTTGCTGCGCTCTCCTGCGGTTTTTCTTTTCCCGGTCAAATTTCTCCATCTCTCCTCTGTGACGGTACATCATAGAGGAGAGATCCGCGTTCGTATCCTCACTCTGTTTACAACCGTGCTGTGTAGGCTAACTCTACTGTCTTCAACAGGCAGCCTATTGACTAAAAGGATCTGCTGTTGTACCAACCTTTCAGACCTCTCAGGTCTTCTGGTTCTGCTCTGCATCCAGAAGCAGAACCAAACATGGAGAAGCAGCATTCAGATTCTATGCACCAGAAATCTGGAACAAACTTCCAGAAAACTGTAAAACAGCCGAAACACAGAGTTTCTCTGAATCTACAAAAACCCAGCTGTTTAGAGTTGCTATTGATACATAATCAATTAAACATTAATCAATAATCTGATGTGTATTAATGATTTTGATGATGTAACGTGTCTCTGGTTTCACAATTGGTGACAGTATGACGATTTTATGAGGTTTTTTATGTTTTATGATATAATTTGAAATGCCTGGGTTTTAAATTAGCTAATCAATCACCGCTGTGTTAGATTAGCTATAGCAACTGCAGCTAATAAACCACAGCGATCACTTATTAAAAATGCCAAAATAAAAATAAAGCCTGAAAACATAACAAACATAACGGGCTGAATGTTCTGTTCTTTGTGTGGGAAATGTTTGCGTGTCTTTGGGTGTTGAATCCTGATACGTTAGTGGAGCTGTTGTCAGTCAGTTGTTATGGCAACGAATCTGTATAGCAGAGCTGACACAGAACGAGAAAAAAATAAGAATATGATTTGAATATTTGAGTTTTTCAACAGTTTTCTGCTTTAATTTTCCCATTGCTGTGGAGCACTGAACTAAATTAATACTTCCATCTCCAGGTTTAATTTTCTTAAAGGGATTGTTCTATTGCAGCTGTGGATAGCATGTAAAATAATTGAATGTAAACAATAATATCCAAAGATTCTGTACAAATAAACTTGACTGAAGGTAAAGATGTGGCAGATAATAGAAAGATGAAAATATACATCTTTTCTACAAGTATCCAAACCTACAGACAGACAATCATGCACAGTGACAGATTTACAGTCTTTCCTGTAAAAACAAAACAAAAAAGACACTCGTAGCATCCTGGAGACAACTTGAGGGGGTAAACAGGATAAAAACGGAGCCAAAGAGCTTTTTGTGTCGCCTCTCTGACTGGGTCGGCTGCCACCAACACTCCAGCCTCTCCTCCTGAGTCCTATATGTGGTCCTCTTACTGTTGGCGCTATGTATAGGGCTTCATGAAGACCGTCTAAAATAGATGCCCAGCTAACATTTCAAGTTCCAGTCCCTAAATATTAGCTATTTTCTCTAAATACAGTCTGCCACAAAGGATGCCTTACAAGGGAACGGACGGTTGGTATGCGCTGCTGTGTCTTGGACTAAAGCTGGTCTCAGAGTTTCTCAAACTTTTTTAGGCTGAGGACTATTTCACCTGAAATTGGCCCGCAATAACACAACATCTTAGTAACATCTTTTAACTCGTTTATTATTGTTTTCTTTGTTCATGCATGCTGTTTTGTAAATGTGAACAGGTCTACTTGGGGCAATTTGAGCTATTTTAAGATTTTGAAAGTGTGGAGTCTTAACTCTACAATGACTTCAAACACATTATTCAAAAAGAAGTTGGGTTGTGTGAATTAATATCATTTTAAGGCTATTTGTAATAGAGATGCACAATATACCAGCATCAACATCAGTGTTGGCCGATCATTGGTCATTTTTTAATATATTGGTATCGGTCCGACAAATAAAACTGTCTCAATATGAACAATCAATATTTATTCTTTCTGGTGGAGTTTTTTCCTTAATGCTGTCGAAACGGCAGTAGGTATCAGTTATCGACCATAACAGCAATATTAATATCGGATATCAATATCAGTGCATTTTTTATTTGTGATTCAGAAGCATAATTTTAAAAAAAATCGACTTGAGTTGATTTAGTGGAAACTAAAATCCTCTTCTGCACTATTAAAATGTTCTACCCATTTCTATCAATATTTTGCTCATCTGCCAATTCAATCATTATTAACTAAGTAAAAATAACAATAGCTGTTAACATGCAAGCAGACCATTATAAACAAGTAGTAAAAACAAAGAACAGTTCTCAACCAACTGAGACTCGTTAACAGCACCAGGTCGTTCAAAAGAATTGATTTGCTCACAAACGTCACATCAGTACTCTTAGCAGGAATGACTTAACTTCCTCCAATCATGTAAGTAACATGTAAGTGTTACATGTACGTAATCCTGACGTTATTTTCTTTCCACCGAAATGTTCAGTTTTCCTTTTGAGTGACTTGGTTGTAAGCCATTTGTCCATTATAATTTTTAAACACAATTCTGTGGTAAACTAAATGTACGTGTCACACATTGAGCTCATGTCACAGCTAATAAACAGTTGTTTCTATGCAGTACCTTGTGGACCGCTAGGAGGCACCACAATTTGAGAAAGCCTGGTCGAGACATTGACACGAAGGGACAATTATAGTCCAACACAATGCTGATAGATCAATCAGATGCTGGGTATTTTCCAATAATTGGTCAAAATATCTGAAGAATACTTTATCCTAGTTGTTTTCTGCTCGCCATCCAAACCAACTGGGCCAACTCCAGTTTATCAGTTGTGAAATCCTGAGGTTTTTGTCTGGGTCCGACGCGGCAAGAGGCCCAGAATCCAAGAGTGAGTCGGGTTTTAAATGTGCATTTATTTATAAACCCCCTCAGCTGTTTCTTTCATCTTCCAGAAAAAGAAAGGAAAAAAAATCCACAGAGCCCTTGCATTCATGTCTGGAAATATCCTGCGCTGACCATAGTTATGCTGAATTTCAACAGCCCTTCCCTGCCGGTGCGTCGTCTTCATGTGGACGCCATGTAGCTGTTGAGGGAGCCGCTGGTCTGAACTGTCCAGTGTGTTTACTGTGCCGACTATTTCAGTTTGGTGTTTTGATTAAACTCCAGGAGGTTTCAAACCTCTGGAAATGACTAAAAATAAGCAGAGTTGGGTAGTAACTAGTTACATTTACTCAATCAATTACATTTAGGCTTTTTGGGGAAAAGAAATTACTTATAGAAGTATTTTTACTACACTGTACTTTGTAATTTTACTGATGAGGCATCACTACTACTTTTGAGTAAAATTTCTGGATTCTCAAAAACAAACATGTTTTAATGAAAAATTCACAGACACGCACCTGTAGTGTTATATTTATAAAATGACATATATAAATATATAAGTTTTATATTTAAAGAATCTGATTTATAAAACAAATATTTTGCATGATTTTGTTATTTTTTTTTTTATAAATTATTGTCATTTTGGTCTTATAAAACATTTAGTTTTATATTTTGGCCTGTCTGACCATGTAATTTTTAAATATTAAATGTTTGATAATTTGATCAGTTGCTCAGTATTTGAGTTATCTTTTGGACAGCTACTTTTTTACTTTTACTTGAAAAAAAATATGTTGAAGTAATTTTTGACAATGGACTGCTAATCAAGAAGCAAATTCAATAAACTATACCTTACCTTTCTCAACGCGAGCACTAAAAGATACAGTTATGAAAAAATGTGAGAAATTATACCCACAATCAGGTTGTATTTTGTCCAGAACCAGCTGGATTAATTAAGATTAGCGAAAAATATTCAGTTGTAATTAATTCAATGTAAAACAAGTGTCTACAAAAAAGACACAAATCACAAATACCTGACATGTAGGAATTAATAAGCCATTTGCAGTTTGGCTAGTTTTTCTGAATAGAAAAATAAAAGACGAAACGAATAAAACACTGAATTCCCCGTCAACAGAGATACAGTAGTCAGTGGTTGCGCATGTAGAAATGTTAAAACTCGATTAATTTACAGCAGCTCACAGAATCAACCGTTATAATCATCTTACTTTTTCCTGCGTTGTCCGCTCCGCTTTCCTGCCATCACCTTCTCACCTTCACCGCACACCAGTAGATTTTGGTTGAAAAGTTTAAGCTTTTCCGGCATTTCCAGTTTGTTGAGTGTTTATATTTCAAAACAGAACCGCGTTAAAGTCCCGAACCGGACTCTAGTCAACCGTTTCTCTCGCTTGTCCGTTGATAGCGCCACCATCTTTGTTTCTGCATAGATGTGGCTCGGATTAAGAATGACCAGCCGCGCCCTCTGCTGGATGGCGGTGAAACTACAACACTACAAGAGGATCTCAGCGGACGTTCGTTAACAACCAATTGGAACTAATTTTAATCTAATAAACCATTAATCAATAATTAACCACAAGTCGATTTATTGTTTGCATCCTTACACTACAAGAATATAAAATCTTACATGGTATTTTTGTCTAATTTCTAGTGCAAATATTTTACACTTGAATTGAAACAAAAACTAACTTACAAGTAAATTTTCAGCAAAACATAGGAGCTTGTTTTAAGTCAGTGATTCCTTAATATTGATAAAAAGTTATAGTTTCACTAGCAGTTTATTTCACTCATAACAAGACATTTTTCATATTAATATTGAACACTTATTGACTTAAAACAAGGGCATTCAAAGTGTGGCCTGGGGGCCATCTGTGGCCGTTGAACAGATTTTTTGGGCCTCAAACTGCCAATAGAACTAATACTATGTACTAGAAATAAGACAAAAATACTTGGAATAAAGTTCCGTTTTTGCAGTGTATTAATGATTTTTTTTTAATGTATATTTGGTGTTTGAACTATTAAAATAGTCAGTTATAGCAGGATTTTAGCTACTAGCAGGCGGTTTTGCTGAAAACATATATGACTTTACTTACTGGTGTTGCTTCCTCCACCGGTTCCAACAGTGTTGATGGTTGCCGGCACCGAGGATGATGGGTAAAGTAGGAGATGTCCGTTCTCACAGCCCTGCTGCTGGTGCCAGCCTCCGCCGATCCCCGAGTCCCGGGAGTTCTGCCAGCCATTGAGGCGGTCATCGGAGCCGTAGCGCTGGTGGTGGTGGTGCAGGTTGTACAGGTTCCCCGACGATGAAGAGTTTGTGGAAGACGAGGATCCCGATGAGGTGAGGGTGGACGGAGGCGTGGACTGGTGATGGTGATGGTGGGGGCCGGCGGCGGGAGGCGGCCTCTCCAGGGAGTCGCCCCGTGCGGCGGCCCGCTCCTCCAGGTGGTTCAGCCAGAGCGCCAGGGCGGAGCGGTCCTCCAGGGAGGTGGCCGGGTGGATGAGGGCGTAGGACAGCAGCTGGCGGGACTCCTCCAGGTGGTGGCCGTGTTCGATGGTGTGCGCCAGGATGCGCGGCAGCAGGCGCATGTATTCACTCTTTGCCTCTGTGTTGCCCGGTTTGAGCAGAGGGAGGTGGGTGAGGACCAGAGAGATGATCCGCTCCTTAGGCTCACCTTGCCACTGACTGATCAGACCTGCGACAAACAAAGAGGCAAACACTATAAGCTTCATGAAGCGGTGCTATCAATACACAAAAAAGTTTCAAGCAGGATTTAGTTGTGTTGTTCACATCTACATTGGGTAAAAATTAACAACAATAATTTGTGTTTTTAGCCTGACATACAAAAAATATATTTTTCACATTTTTACCACATTATTCATTAATTTATAAATGTGACAGTTTCAAATTAAAACTTTAGTTAGATTTAAAATAGAAGACGCCACCATGATGTCAAAAGTAGTCAGCTTGTTATATACATATTTAGATTCAAAACTAAATATTTTTCTAATTATTTGGCTTGCCAGCAACTTATTTTGATTAGAGATAAATATTTAGCTTTCTAACTAAATATTTAGTTTGGAACTTAATATTTAACACTAAATATTTAGTTTACAAACTAAATGGAAGCGAGTTTCAAATTAATAGCTCTAATTAGGGTTATTTACCCTGCGTATTTAGCTAATATGGGATAAAGTGATGTTGGTGAAGAATATTTTTAAGTTGAAACTCTTGAAGTGTTGCATAGCAACCAGCGCAGTTCGACTCATTGGCTTCATCAGGATGACGACCCATTGCTGCTTCAATCTGTTTAGAGAAGCCCAAAAAAAGCTCCACATTTGGAGATGTGATTCATCGATGTAATTAGTAAACACCTGCACAGCTTTAAAATAGAAGACCGCACTATGATGTCAGGCCTTCGGTCACCGATCCATTTAGATGTTTCGGTAAACACCGAGGTCCTGAAAGCTGGGCTGGACATAACCTGGAGGTCATGGAGCTCTATTGTTGTCTGTGAGCCGCTAGGATCCATTCCTGGCGCCTTGGGCCACAGCTATAGTTACCAGCAGGTCGGGTCGGCAGCTTCAGTCAGCCGAACAAATAAAGACGCAACATAAGAGGAAGCAGGAACACTTCACATCCTGCAGAAAGACACCAGCTGTAAGTCGGAGCTCATGGCTCCGGCCTTCATATCCGACAGTCAGAGGGGCAGAGAACCAGACGTCAAGTAAGAGTAGAGTTACTTCAACATATTTTACTCAAGTAAAAAGCAGCCAAGAAATTACTCAAGTAAGGGTAAAAATGTATTTGGTAAAAAGTCGACTCAAGTCCTGAGTAACAGATTGAATTATCAATCAATTAATAGATTTAAAAATTACATCATCAGATGGACCAAAATATAAACTTAAGTGGAAATTTTGGTATTTCAAAATAACAATAATTCATGTAAATAACAAAAAATAACTAAAATCAAAATAAATTTTCCCAAATCTGTTTAGACCTCAGTGTTTCCCAAATCAATAAAAAGCTTTTTAAACTTGATCAAAATCAGCACAGTGTGTCTGGTGGATTTTTAGTTAAATCATGTTTGTTTTTCATTCGGTGGGAAGAAAATCCAGAAACTTTACGCAACTAAGAGCAGAAATGCTTCACAATAAAATTACTTAAGTAAAATTAAAAGATATTAAGTGATAAATTCACTTATAAAAAGACATTTTCCCATGTTCAAATTTACTAAAGTAATGTTCTGTTACTGCATGTTAAACAATAAAATGTATTTTCTTATTAAAAAAAAAGGAATTTAGTAATCAATTAATTGTTAACAGAAGTTAATTAATTAACTCCTGACCAATTGCTGTAAAACAACATCTTCAGAGCAGTAATGAAGCCAAAACTGTACGAAATATAGATACATTTTGCATTTCAGATAAAAAACAAACCTTTGTCTGTGAATGTTTGATCAAAAACTCCTCAGTGGCAGTTTTAGCTTCCACTGTTCAAATTCACTAAAGGAAAACTGTGTCATTGCATTTTATGCAATAAAATGATAATTTTCTTATATATAACAAAAAGACTTGACATATTTTAATACATTTTTAATGTATTGTATGTGTGTAGAAAAAAGTTTAGTGGTTAAATGAAGAATGTCAATATTTATTCTGTGTATAAATGTTTTCACATCTTGGTTTTGTGGTCTGAACTGTCAAAAAGACAACAGCAACACTCACTGGAAAAAAAGAGGAAAACTTTAGAGCTCCAGGTTAGATAAATAAAAAAGAAAGCCCTTCTGTCGTAGAGCAGAGCAGGCCCAGAGGCCCACATCAAGGAATGATGTAATACTGCGGACCAGGAAGCAGGAAAAGATGAGGTGGAGATAAGTAACAAAATATGGAATGGAAATAAATGGAATGAATTAAGCAGCAAGACGTGTAAAGGGATCCAGGGAGTCACTGCGCCGCGCTCCAAGGGTGACGCAATCCTTCATTCCTCTGAGTGAAGCAATCCTGGCCCTATCCGCAGTTGCTCCATGAATGAAACTCATGGTTGGAAAATACCAATTTGTTGCAGAGAAAGTGTAAAATACTCAAACATACCAGGGCTGAAACGATTCATTGGATTAACTGTGATTAATCGATTATTGGAATAATCAGCAACTAACTTAGTAATCGATTAATCGTTAACTGGAGCAGAAGACTCAAAAAGGCAATTTTCTGAAATCTGCTAAAAAAAAACAAAAAACAGAGAAATAATTAAGCCAAAATGTATAAGAATGTGTATATTTTACAGTTAAGATAATAAACGTGCTGAGCTTTTCACATGTTTATGTTAAAAGCATTTTTTAGCTGCAGATGCATCCTTTGCTAAGGACAAAACGTTTACTGGAGGAATGTTATGTTGTTGTACTTTAGGCAAGACCATGTTTATCTTCTTATTTAAAAGAGAAATTAGACAATTGCTTATTTGCATCTTCTGATGTATTTCTAACATTATATAAGAGGTGGTTAAATGAAAGACCTCCAGAATGAACCAATTTTGTATCTGATTAATCAGTTAATCGGTAGAATAATCAATTACTAAAATAATAATTAGCTGCAGCCCTATTATGTACCACATAAAAAGCTTTTAAAATGTCAGGACAAATCAGTTTTATAAATAAACAGTAAAGATTTCCATAAAAGACTGTGGTATTTATTTAAAAAAATAAAATAAAATCACACTTGTATCTGAAATCTTACAGCTGTTTCAAGTTTATATCTGACAGCGTCAAGGACGGGATTAAAGTGACCCAATAGAAAACACAACATCTTACCAAGAGTTTCTGTCTAGTTTCCAGAGAAAATATCTTAGTGCACTTGAAATGAGAGAAAACTAACATTTTTCAGCAAGATGTAGGAGCTTGTTCTAATTCTTTAGTATTGATGAAAAGGTTCTAGTCCCCCTGGCATATTTATATCAAGACAGTTTCTCATGTCAAAAAAACTGAAAATGCATCAATAAGTAATAAAAAAACGGCTAAAAACATAAACTTGAAGCTCAAAATGATACTTTATGCCTTTTGACTGGATTTACAAGGGTTAAAAGGCCACCAAGTCAAAGTGTAGCGGTTAACCTCGCACTCACCGTGAACCAGCTTTCATCACTTAGTGGAGTCACAGTTCAAACCTAACAGGGGTTAAAGGTCAACAGCTAGCAGACACATGTGCTATGTTTTCACATATGGATCTGGTTCTAATCAGTTAGGTTACAATGGTGCACAAATCTGAAGCTTCACTTTAACACATTCAACAACTGCTATTAAAGGTGACCCATTATGCTTCCTTGAACAGTTTGGGATAGGTCGGTGGGCGAAACAAAGCATGTTTATTACATACTCTGCACAAAATCATTCTGAGATAATGAGACATTAGTTTGCTCAGTTCAGAATGAGCTTTAGTTTTAGGGTGTCCTGACAAATAAGCTGCTGAGGGCCACAAGCCCCCAACTCAACGATTTTACTCACACATGAAAATGGCTACAGAAATATGTGCAATAATACCATCGTACATATTTGAAAAGCAGAACTGGGGACTCCTGCACAATCAGCTACAATGCAGCAAGTGGTTTCTTGATGGTAAGTCAACAACTAAACACTCACATACAGGAAACTTAGCCGTTTGATTGCTGAGGCATATTTGATTAGAGGGCACCGTTACCTAGCAACCTGAGTGAAGCCCAGCCCGGTCACCTAGCAACCCAAGCAGAGCTCTAGCACATTTGGTCACCTGGTCTTACTGCTAGATGCGCTACATGCAAAATCTTATCAAGTATTTTTGGTCTAGTTCTAGTGCAAATATCTTAGTTCACTTGAAATAGGACAAAACTATCTCATAAGTAACTTTTTAGCAAAATATTGTTAAAAAGCTTTGCTTTAAGCCTTTTATTGTTCAAAACATATTAATTCTACTGGCAGATTATTTTAACTTATCACAAACATTTTCCTGTGTTATAACTGCCTTGTTGCTGAAAATGCTCTATATAAATAAAATGACCTCACCTAATTACCTTACTTTCCTCAATATTTAGGAATTAGTGACTTAAACTCATGCTCACTGAAAAGTTACTTGTAAGTCGGTACAATTGAAATATAACCAAGCTAAGATATTTTCATTAGAAACTAGACAAAATACTTTGCAATGTTAAAACCAACTGACCAAAGTTTCGCTTGGGTTGCTAGGTAACCGGCTGGGCACTGCTCGGGTTGCTAGGCAACGGCACAGTGTTAGTCAAATATGACTTAACATTGCAGAGGAAATTTTCCAGACAAGAAAAAACATTAATTTATTACCTAAAAAACAAAACCTGGGCGTGAAAGTTAATGTTTCATTCTGCACTTTCTTCTTCCAGCTATACAGAATGGATGGTTAAAGCAGCATTGATGCTTGTTTTAAACGTTACTCTGGAGGTTGAGCAACATAAGTGCAATCCCCCTAACCCACTCTCAGTCTGTGTCAAACACAAATCTATCCCCCCGGGAACTTAACCTGCTTCAGCGAATTTTATTCTGAACTGTGAATAAAAATCACAGTTCAGATCCAGAACGTCAGGCTAGCGGCAGGTAAACACCAGATTCACTGAGAGGAACCGCTGAAAGAACCAGTGAAACCTCAGACAGGGAGTCATCTGTTGAGGGGCTGACACAGCAGCTCCAGGCTGGCGCAGAGTGCATGCCACCCTGGCCGACCGCTGCCCTTTGACGCCATCAGTGGCACCGAAACAAGAGCGGCGCATTCAACACAGCTCCGCCGCCCTGTGACTAATCCCTCCTCGGTTTGCCTCGGGTCGAACCCGCCACCTCTTGCGCCGCAAGCTGGCCGTCTGAAAGCGCAACACAAACAGAAAGCAGGCAGACAGACGGGAAAGTCGTCTGAGTCACTGCAGGTCGAGCGTCCTGCTGTACTGCAGACCATGGATGGATGGATTTCAGCATTGAAAGTTTTGTTTTGGTCTATTTTGGTGAAAATGGGGCTTGATTCACTGCTCCAACTAGATTCTAGCTCTGACCTGTGGATCCTCACAAAACTAGATCTTGAATGCAAGTGGACGTAGATAAAGACCTCTTTCTGAAAGGTGGAACTGATGATCTTAATGTGTTGGGATTTTATGTCTAGTTTCTAGTGCAAATATGAGAGAAAACTAACTTACAAATAACTTTAGCAAGAAATAGGAGCCTGTTTTAAGTCAATAATTTCTTAATATTGATTAAGAAAATCTAGTTCCACTGACAGATTATATCACTTAACACAATTATTGTCTTTTTAATTTTATTTATACATTTATTTATTAATGTATTTATTTTGACCTTCTTTAGACATTATCCATCCATCTATAAATACAGTTTTATTACAAATCATACCAGAGTTATGTTTCTTTCCTTATAAATTTTGTTTGATTTATTAATATTTTATTTATTTAGTCTTACAGAAGAGACATTTTTCGATGAGCCAAACCAGGCTGTTACTGGCCCCCATTTGGTCGCCCTTTTCAGAGCTTTTTTGGAGCCGCCCCTGCTGCATCATCTTCCAGCAGCAACTGACAAAACGAGTGACTGAAAGCAGTTATGAGAGATTTCTTCATCTAGAGGAGATTGATTGTAATCTAGCTCTGCTTGCTAAAAAAATCTTCCATCTTTCAGCCGGGAACGGCAACAAAAGCGAGTGAAGATCTCATTAAATAGTGCAAATCAAATCAAATCTCCAAGTAACCCGAGTCTGTTGCAAACACTCTTAACCCTGACCCGGATCGGCCCGCTTGTCCTTTCATTTTGGACTCTGATCACGAGAAACGAGGGACAGCGGTGGAAACAATGTGATGGTTTGAGCTCGTTTGTTACACACTGATGCAAACAAAAACAAACCCGAACGGACAGCGAAACACACACACACACGCACACACACAGCCACCCCAACTGGTGGAGACGCATGATTCCGCTCATGCTAAATATAGACGAGTCAGCAGCGTGCAAAGCCACAACAAGGCATTCTGTGCTGCAGATAAGACAGCGGTTAGAGGCTGGACAATGACGCAGCAGCTTTATATCCGATTCTGTGACCCGCACTCAAATATCCTCGCCTGATTTGACTTGTGGGACATTGTTCTGTCATATTACAGCTGATATCCATCTAAAAATCAACCTTATATCTCTATCAGCAAAGCTCACCTTCCTCATGTCGAGTCAGCATCATATTTGAAACCACAGGTCAACAAAGAGCCAAAAACTGAGACTATAAAGTCAGACTGCTTAGTAAGGAGAGACTATAAACTATAATATAGGAGCTCATTTTAAGTAAATAATTCTTGACTATTGAGGAAAAAGTACATATTCTCTTATAGCATTCAAAAAGGTTTATAAGTGAAAACAATCTGGCAGTGGAACAATGTACTGTTTCATCTATGTTAATGAACTGACTCACAACAAGCTCTTACATTTAGCTGAAAAGTTAATTTTAGTTATTTTTGTCTTATTTGAAGTGTACTCAAATATTAGTATTAATAAATTCCTCTTTAGTTGTTATGAAACATAGTTGGGATGAAACATCCCATAATACCCAGTTCATATGTGAAGATGATGGGTGCAGAACAGGAGCTAGTCTTAGGTACTGGGATTACTCAAAGGTACTGGGATTACTTTCCAGACTCAAATATTTAGATCCCTTCAGCCAATTTCTTACAGTATCAAAACATAACAGTGGAAATTTCAACACTAATGAATGTTTTTAATAGAAACTAGAAATAAATGTCAGAGCAGAACCAATACTGATTAAAATTAAGTTCTTAAACCGTTATGGATAAAATAATCCCAGTCATGTTAATCAGTATGCTGAGTTTTTCCAAATACTTTTCATTTTTCCTTCCTCTTCTCTAATTAACAACAAACACTCCTGGATTCAGGATGTTGTCTGGAAAGAATGAGGGAACAAATTTGCAGTGGTGGGTGTTACTAGATGAGAACAAAGTTGTTTTGTTTGTTTGTTTTCTTTTTTTTTCAGTAAATCCGAGTAGTGGCTGGGCGGCGGGAGGGAAAGTTCCTGATCCTCCAGCTCAGCGGTGGGGAATGTGTTGGCATCCTGCAGGCTCTGCTGCTGAAGGACGGACAGATTCCTCAGGATCCAGAGCGCTTAATCACAACTACTATCTGATTCATCTACACTTTCACTGACTTTATGTTGAATCATCACCAAACCAAGTAGGGAAAAACAAAGAAATGGAAAATATCAAGTTAGAGATGTCACTTTTCCATAAAAAAAAGATCAGTCTGATGATTAATCGGGTGAAAGAAATTGGCAGATTTTCCTATTCAACAACTTTTTTAAACAAAGATGTTTGATTACTAAAATAGTTCATGGTTATTTCAATAATCAATTAATCACAATTAATCTGACTTATCATTTCAGTTATAGTTACAAATAATAAATAAAAAATAGAGTTTCTCTTAAAATTGTGTAGTGAGCTAAACTCGTAAGATTAATTTCTAAATATTACTAGAGTAGTGAGAATGGAAGCAATATAACCAAATTTTATTAAACTACTTTTTCAAAAATGTTTCCCAAAGACATGAAATCAGCTGCAACACAGCAGGGTGCCCATGTTGGAGCTGTCTTTTAGACATCACTGATGGTCAGGCTAACAGTATTGGAGGGAAAGGAAAGTACTCCCTGCACAGAAGCAAACCTGAGCCTGGTATTTGCTCTCTGGTGTGGCAAACTACTTGACCTCTGCAGTAACCCTGAAATTCCTGCCGATGTGAGTCTGCAGCATCTTGTCAGCAATAAGCTTTTTGTTTGGTGCAACACACAGCTGGACGGCTGGATGCCACACTGAGCATTTCACAGACGGATTGCTTCATCTGTCAAATTCACGTTTAGAAAACTTCTAAAAACAGATAAACTACAGTTAATGGCAGCAGTTTTGTCACTTACAATTAGGACTGAAACGATTAATCGGCTTAAATGTAATGAATCAATTACTGAAATAATTATCAACTAATTTTGTAACTGATTGTTAAGTGAAGCATGACGATGGTGTATTAAGGTCATTGTAAATGGAAAAAAGATGTTAACTTGACTCAAAAAAGTTTCTAGAAAAAACCAGGACGAGTTTGGAAAGTCAAACATTTACTAGGAAAAAAAACTGAGATTAATCTTAGGAATTTTGTAGAAGAAGCATGGAAAGTTCTGAGTTTCAAAAGTAGAATTTTTTTTAATTTCTGAAACTCAGAAAATTTCCAAAATTCAAAATTTTTACACAACTCAAAAATTGTAAAGTTTTTAAAATTAACCTACAAATTCTATAATTTTTTCAGCAAATTTGCAACTTTTCAAACACACACACTCATTCTCAATACCAACAAACAATTTAGAGATTAATCTCTACAAAAAACAAGAAATTTTCAAGTTTTTTGAATTTCTATCTACAATGGGCCACCATACAACACAATGAAAGCAGTAATGGCAAAAATGTACAAAAATATATGCATTTTGCGTTTAAGATAAATAACACTTTGTAAATGTATTGCAAAGTGTTGAAAATACTGGAAACCACTGTCTGCACAAAAAACAAACTTATAGTGAGATTCAAAAAAGCCAAGAGTGCCTGAATGTGTCAGAAACGCCAAAAGAAATTAGTTTTCATTAGTTCAACAGCGATCTAGTTCCCTGACAAGTTCCCTATGAGCAAAAACAATAAACTAATGTTAACCAGCCCCTGCTTTGTTTCACACCTGTTAAGATTAAATGAAGTTCAGCTCTCATCTTTTAAGTTCTGTGCAACTCTTCAGCCAACAGGTCTCTTCCTCTGAGCTGCTAGTTTATTTATTCTGTTCAATGTTTGAAACAATAGCCAAAACAGCCGTCTGCAAAGTGGGAAGCACCTGCATGATAATGAGGTGTTTGTTGACGTTGTGTATGTTTGTGTCTCCTTTCAGCACAGAGGAAAAGCATCATGCAGGCTCCTGTAGACACATCCTGCTCCATCGGAGCGGAGTTTACACTTCACTTCCTCCTTTAAACAAGATCGCAGCCAAACCAGACGATAGCTCTACTCTTCAATCAAATACAACATCTGTCTTTTAAAAGTATATTGCTTTGTTTAGCAAGTTAGGATATGGCCTATACAAAACATGTTCATTACTTTTTTTTCTCAAAATCATCCCTAGCTGATGAGATTTTACACCCCCTAACTCAAAGTTTAAACTAATTTGAAAATTGCTGCAAATAGGTGCGTAACTGTACATCTTTGAAAAGCATTAGTAAAGCCTCCTGCACAATCAACAAGAATGAAGCAAGTGGTTTCTGGATGGCAAGTCAACAACATAACACTTGTCTTTTCCAGTAGCCATTGTACAGCACACACAGCAGCATGTATATGGCAACGTATATTTATATTTATGTGTGCATGTCCGTATATTTATGTGTGCACATCTGTCCAGTATATAGTGATATTTTCGTAATCATATTTCTAGTTTAGCTTATATGGTGTTTTTTTCTACACTGAACAGAATAGAAAAACAAAAAAACAGCAGTTTTTTCACTTCTGTTGCTCTTTTATTCTGTCTACATTCTGCCGTGACAGCTTAAATTTATCGATAAAGGATTATTAGTTGGGATGATTATTTTTATTTTACATAAATTTTATATTGCTTATGGTTTTTTACTAATATTTAACACCTTGTGTGGAATAGCTTGTCAACTAGTAAGCAATTTCCACTTGTGGATCAATAAAGTATATTCTATTCTATTATCTTAAAACTAGCAGACCAAAAGTGCCGGAACTCAGCTTGGGCTGCTAGGTAACGGAGCTGGGCTCTGCTGGGGTTGCTAGGTAACGGGGCTGGGCTCTGCTGGGGTTGCTAGGTGACGGCCCAGTGCCTGTGGAATGTGACTTAACATTTGAGAGGTTTTTGAAACATATCATTTTCCACACACCAAAAAACATAAACTTCTTGCCAAAAAAATCCAGCTGGTTTTTTTTTTTCCAAAATAGTTGGGCTGTTTTTAGAAGCAGCTGAGATCCAAATTAAAGTGCAAAAATATGTATAAAATGTGAATTTTGCAGTATATGTCCCCTTCCTTTTCACATGGCAGATAGTTCCCTCTCCGGTCAGGACAAAGCGTTGCAGAGGTCTGCAGTCTACCTGCGGACGTATGGAGAAGCGCTCCAGAGGTTGGGGAGGCTCTGAATGCGGCAGCTATGCTGGGAATGTGAGCCTCTGTTCTGCCAGAACCGGACGGGAGAAGCCCGAACCTCTATTTAAGGAAGTAGAAGCCAAGAACCACTCAATCTTTCTGCATCTTCATTTTTGGTATATTTTGTCATGTCCCAAAAGAGATAATCATATTTGGAAAAATATTTGTGAAGAAGTCCTCAGACTGAAACATGCTAGTGAAGTAAAACAGAACTCCAACATAGTTCTCAAAAGTAAGCTCAATCTTAAAAAATGATAAATTTTTATGGATGATGTTGTACTCGTATCTCCAGACACAATCAATCAATCAATCAATCAAATTGTAATTGTATAGCACATTTCAGCAGCAAGGCAGTGCTTTACATCATAACAAACAAAAACACAAAGTCATGCAACATAGAATCAACAGTTAAAACATTAGATTAAGTCCAGTGTCATCAATAAATTGGTAATTAATTATGTTTCAAATGCAACTCTAAACATGTTAGAGTTGCATGGGGATGCAGAGCAGAACCAGAACCAAAGGGGTCTGGAAAGTTGGTATAACAGCAGATCTGTAATGTATTGTGGTGCTAAACCGTTCAGTGATTTATAAACTAACAACAGTATTTTAAAGTCTATTCTTTGAGCCAGTGGAGGGACTTTAAAAGTGGTGTTATGTGCTTTATCTTCCTGGTTTTAGTGAGAACAGCAGCAGCAGCGTCTGGATCAGCTGCAGCTGGAGGGTTGATTTGTTAGGCAGACCTGTGAAGACGCTGCTGCAGTAATCAATGCTACTACAGATAAAGGCTGAGACATCAGTCCTCTAATTATCTATTATCAACTGTATTAGTTGATAATTATTTTGATAATCGATTAATCGTGATTAATTTGATTAATCGTGATCAATCTTGATCTCATTTGCTTCAGATCTAGATATGAAAAATTACTAAGTTGATTAATTGGTTACAAGTAACCAATTATAGTGACAATTTGAAAATACATGTAAAAAATATATTTTTATGTAAAAGTTACATACTCCAGCTTTAACAAAGATGTTGTGAAAAAGCCGGGGTGGAAACTTCACTGAAAAGGAATTTAAAAAACAGCAAATCTACAAAAAAATTGAACATCCAGAAGTGCATCAAGACCATTTTTCCTACAGTAATGAATATAAAAATTAACGTTAGTGTTTTTAAATGTAAACTTGCATATTTACTTTTTTAACCTACGTCCACATCCTGCAGCACTGGTCAGCTGGTGGCTGCAGAACCGGTAAACAAATGTCTGCCGTGTAACAACAGGTTCACTGAAGACTGGGTGGAACTGAAACCAGGCAGACCCAACCAGGGAATCATATGGTTCTGATTCTGGTCGGGTTGAGACAGGGGAGGCTGGTACCTGTTCTCCTCCATTTCCTCTACACATGTACATGTAAACTGCAGCTTGTTGATACAACATTACACACCTGTGGAGCTAAATAAAGAAATACTCCGTCTGCTGTTGCTTCAAAGGTCATAATATCCCTGACTTCTATTTTTAACTGTTTTACAATAGAAATTAATAGATTTCCATCATTTTCAGTTCCTTTTTATTGATGGCTAACCTGAACCAGGTGATTGACAGCGCTAAGACCCGCCTCCTGGCTCTGATTGGCTGTTTCTGGAGAAGGCAGAGGAGATCAGTAAATATTAAAATAAAGAAAAAGTTAGGTGATGGGCCAAACTTTAGAAAGACCCTAAATATTTTCATTTTTCATATTAATATTTTGTGATTCTTATGAATATAAATAATTCTATTTGAGAAGTATTAAGTTATAGAATATTTTTGGGGAAACAAAATGGAGCTACGGCCCAGAAAACACATAAACCTACCATGCATGAATTTAATCCTGCTGATGCAAAGAGCTACCTGCAGAGAGGGCACCACACCTGGCTCCAGTTGACAATTATTTCTATAATTGATTAATCATTTCAGCTTCAATAAAAAGGAAATCTTTTCAGAATTTGGACCTGGTGGAGCTATAACTATGTCACTTGATGACTTCTGGGTGGAACAGATTTACACATACAGAAGTTTTTTCCATCTTAGATGCAAAATATATGCACAGTTTTGGCTTAATTACAGCTATCACTTTTGTTCTTTCACCAAATTACTATTTATAGAGTCTGTAAACTCCATAATAAAGAATATAAAGAAGATCTTTGGCCCAGGTAAAGCTAATTCTATGCCACTTGAGGAGTTCTGCGTTTAATATCTTTGCAGAAAAAGCAACTTTTTTATTTCAGATGCAAAATGTACTTTTTTTTGTGCATTTTTGTCTTAATTACTTATCTGAGTGTCTTCTTCTATCAGCAAATTAATATTTATAGAGACTGTAAACTCTAGTTAATGATTAATCAACTATCAAATTAGTTGGCTATTATTTGAATAATCAATTAATCACAATTAATTTGATTAATCATTTCAGGTATAACTGTAATCTTCAAAAAGCACATAGTACTCTTGGAAAATTGCAGTCGATGCGTCTCCATTATTTTGCTTTGTGTTTTAAACCAATTAGTGAGCTGTCCTTTCAGTCGTAATCAATAAGAGTGTATTAGCATCAGTCTGGTTTTGAAGACAAGAAGCACAGGATGAGAAACTAAACCTGCAGGATTTATGAGGCAGGAGTCGCCTCTTCCACCACCAACGGCTCGTCTGCCTCGTTCTCTTCCATCGTTTCAAAGAAAACTCCTTCACACCTGAAGGCAGAGCATATCTTTGCTCTTGAGGTCTGGAGTGAAAAAGATTAGCTTTATTTTGTTTGCCGCGTTGATCATTTGGCATGAAGTCTGTCCCCATGCCTGAGGTTCAGTGGGAGTTCACAGAATACGGCGTCAACTTCCAGAAATAAACCGTTTGCTCATGCGTGGGTGAGATGAAATAGTTTGGCTCTAGAACCAGTGACAAGAGTTTTTTGGCTCAAGCTGCCCATCTTCCCATCTCTGGAGGTTTACAGACAAACAAAGGCTGCGGATAAGCAGCGTTTATCGGGGTGTGTGGAGAAAAATCAGGTCACGTTTTCTCTGAATTTCTCTTAAGTTGTTGAAAATGTTTTCAACAACACTGCTCTAAAAACAGACATGGGGTTGTTAATTCAGAGGGCAGAACAGGAGAGTTTGTTGCACAATTTCTCAGAATAAAGCTCAAAATACATTAGACGGATGAACGGTACATCAGTGTTTCACCACAACCATTTACTCAATGGGTTGTAGAGTAAAATGTGCAGTAAATGCTCTCCTCTTCTGTGTTTTTCAATGTTAATGTTACTCTCTTCAGTGTTTGGCTGTGTCCTTTCCTAGTTAAATATGAATTAAAAGACCAAAAGATGCTGGTTCCACAGCTCAGCAACTGATTTTTAATTTAGAGATGCACCTAAACTGGAAATTTATGGCGAATAAGTGATACTCTACACAATTTACATGCCCTGAACCCTGGCTGATCCCAGGAACCACAATGACCCGCCAAAAGCTAAAATCCACAAATGCTTCTTATACGTCTTAAAATGCTTATAACTGCCCATTTAATAGTTCAAACAACAAACACAAGCACAAAATCGTACCAAATTTTGGTAAGATTAAGATTACCAAGTCACTGTTTTCCTAATTTCAATGTTTGATGGAAAATGTTGCTAATTTATGTTGTGGAAAGATGGTTGTTCCTTTTCATTCTGAGGTCTTTAAGAAAACGGCCACTTATTAATTGGTCATTAGTCGATGAATCAACGTTAGATTAACTCGTTAACGGATATCTTGTCTAAGTTTTACAACAGATTTGATGCTTTTGTACTATTTTTTCAAGTGAATGCAACAGCTCATATGTGGAAGCCATATCTGAAGAATGTGAGATGAATTTCAGCTCCAAATGGAAACCAGTCCTCCTCGCTCTTCATCCTTTTTCCTTCCCCACCCATCTCTTCCACGCCGCTGTGGACTCAGGGGACCTTCCCTCCACTGTGGGTGGAATCAGTTTCCTTTCCACTGAAGGCACCCCCACCTCCTTACTCTGGAAAAAACTCCTGTTCTACTCAAGCCCGGGCCCACATTCCTAGACAGTATCCCCAACACTGGAACAATTGAGCGCCTCAGGCAGGAATGCAGACTTCCAGGCCAGGTTTTCATCAGGCCCGGTTTAGGCAGGGAGCAACAGAACTTCACTGATATGAGTCATTATACAACACAAGCCTTCCTGAGAACTTAGTCATCATGGAGAGAAATGGATTTTATTCCACATTAGCAGATGTAGGAGAAAAGCCCGGAGCATTCGGGATAAATGTAGCTGTAATCTGGGATCCGTTCCTGGATTTTTAGCCAAAGGAATTTGACATATTTGGCATTTTTAAACGTCGACGTGCCGAGTGGAAAACCGATGAGACGCGTCTGGACACAGAAAGGTGGAAGGAAAAGAATAAATGATTGAGGCTGATGGGGCCTAAAAATAAACCTCAGATTTTTAAAAAATATTAATAAATAATTTTTTTCTCACCATTTTCTAAATAAGGTAAAAAGTGGATTATATTTCTAAAGTCTTTCCTCTCCATACCAGAGGAAAATCTCCCAGAATGCAGTTCCAGAATGGGGTTCAGTGAATACTCTACATATTGAATATTGTATCAGATGTATTATCTGTCACGATAAATATTGTTATTGATTTATTGTACAGACCTACTCTGAACTACTGAAACCCAACGAGAACACTGGTGGAAAAAAAGCTTTCATTTTCAAAAGCCAAAAATGTTGATTAATCAAAATGATAGATCAGAATTAATCGAGAATTAAATATGATTAGTTGATATGATTATCGATTAATATTGATTAATTGCTCAGTCCTGATTAATAATAATCCTAAAACCTGAAAACCAGAAAGTATCTATGGAGTTCTGGCTCGGTCTGCTCAGCTGCGTGTACTTTTCAACTCTTCCCGGTCCGTTTCCAGCACAAACAGCTGTGCAGCGCCGCAGCACTTTAAAATGATGTTAGTCATTCAGAACAGCAGGTCCACTGTCCTGCCCAGAACCCACCCTCACACTAATCCTGCGTCCGGAGTGGGAATCTTCCAGAGAAAATTCTGACGGCTATTTTAAGTCTCCTCCAATATCCTCCCTTTTAAGACTAACTCTATACTCAAATATGAAATAAAAAGATCGATAACGCACAAAAAATAGGACTGAGCTGCAATATGGTGATCAGAATCTGCCAAATACTTTGATACAGTTTATATGGAGTGATCTGAACTCTCATTGTTTTGGGTTTCAAATTTAAGCAGCAGTGAATGATTAATCAATTAGTAAATTGCTTGTTCAGCCTTAATTTACATATTTCTTATTAAAAGAAAGTCTAAAATCCAAGGAAATTCCAGAAATCCAAAAATAGTTGGGGTGGGGGAGCAAAACGCAATAAATCATGACTCTGACAAGATTACCTAATCATGTCAAGTAGTTAATAATCAATTAATCGTTAACTGAGAATACAAATTCTAAAAAAGAGTAATTACTGAAAGAATAAGAGCAGCAATTCCAAAATGTACAAAAACACATACATTTAGCATTTTAAATGTGAATTTACACATTTCTTGTTAAAAGAAAGTCTAAAGTCCAAGGAAATCCCAGCAATCCCAAAATAACATGGGAGAAAAAAAAGCAAAACGCAGCAAATCACGACTGTGGAAGTCTGTGTGTGAGGCGGTGATCCCCGTTTTACTCAGGCTGCGTCTCCAGGAGCACACAAAGTCGCATCGCTCGCTGGCTGCCAAAACAAAGCCGCCTCTGAGACGCACAGAGAAGTAGGTCACAGAGGATTCCTTTCATTTGTACAACACTTTCCGAAGAGTTTTCCACTCGCAGCCCAAAACGTCCCACTGGGAAGTTAACCCTGAGGCGGCCGGAGTGTCTCTGCTCCGATCTGCAGAGCAAACCGTGGTGGGTTTTATGCTCGTCAGCTGGTTTTTAACACATGATGCACATCTGAAACAACCTTTATCTGAGGAAAGCTGCAACACGTTTTCCCGATCTGCAGCATTATGAAAGAAATGAGATCCCAGAAACAAAGCAAAGTGATATATCAGCCTTGCCCCAGCCTTAAACACTCAAACAAGCTACCACAACATACCAGAGGGATCACGTAACTACACAACCTTCTCCGTCCCCCTTCTACTCGACAGCATGTGTTTTCACGTCGACTCTGCAGCTCCACTGATTCAAATCTTACTGAGCTGAATCAGCGAAGGGAAAAGGCAACCGCAAGTTGACACAAGTGAAAGGGAAAACAGCGAGGCGAGGCCCAAAATTCACTCCGGAGGTACAGAAAGTTACAGTTGTTCCACAGGAATGCGCCTCTTTTCAACCAGTGTGGATGAGTCTCCCCGTCTTCCCTCTGCTCTGTGCAGCTTTACCACTTCCAGGGGTTTTAGTGCTGCTGCAGGACACCAGCAGCTGATAGATGCTCACAAAATAAAGAGTTAAATGGGACATTTTCCACATCTTTATGCCTCTATTTGGATTCTTTAAGCTGTCTTTAACTCTATGCTAGCTAGCTTAAAATTCATATTTGTGTGTTTTTAAGCTTTTATTTGTGTCTCAGCTGCTTCTAAAAACGACCCAACCACTTAAAGAAACCATCCAGCTGTTTTTTTGGCAGTGAGTTGATGTTTTTCTGGTGGCTGGAAAATGAGCCACCAAAAACCTCCAGATTATGTCACACTCGACAGGCAACGCCGTTACCTAGCAACCCCAGCTAAGCCAAGCCCGTTACCTAGCAACTCAAGCAGAACTTCAACATGTTTCGTCAGCTGGTTTTACTGCTTTCATGGCTGCTGGGAAAGATGTGTGTCTGCATGTTAATTTATCCAGAAACCACTTGCTTCATACATGTTAGTTGTGCAGGAGGCTCCACTTCTGCTTTTCGAAGATTTACAGTTGCATAACTGCGCATTTGCTTGCAGCCATTTTCACGCGAGAGTGTAAACGTTGAGTTTGGGGTCGTGGCCAGCACCTGTTTATTTGGATTTAAAGAGACAAGACCCCTTAAAACAGACTAAAATCTCATTATCTAAGAATAATTGTGTGCAAAAAGTGTAACTGTTATGTTTTTATAACATATAGACCTATCCTAACCTGTTCAAGGAAGCATAATGGGTCGCCTTTAAATTTCCTTACAGGTCAGCTCATCTCAAAGATGTTCACATCCCACACACACTGAGACATCAGCCACAACTTGAAAGGCTTCCGGCCAATAAATAGGATGAGCAACAAGCCACAAGCTGCCAGTAGGTCGACAGAGAACCGCACTGTCTGCAATCAAAGTGAATGGGTGATTTTTTTGAAGCTCCATCTTGATACAATTTAGATCAGAACCTAAAAATCTACAGCTATAGAGCTGCTTCTACACTGCACAAACACAAAGTCTGACCAAGTATTTTTGTCTAGTTTTTATCTTAGTTCACTTGAAATAAGACAAAGCAAACTTGAAAGTAACTTTTCAGCAAGATATAGGAACCTTTTTTAGGTAAATAATTCCTTAATATTAGTGAAAAGGTTTTAGTTTCACTAGCATGGGAAAAATGTCTTTTTATAAGTGAAATAACTACGACTGTTTCATCAATACTAAGGAATTATTTACCTATGACCTTCTGAAAAGTTTTGTTTTATTTCTTTTACCTGTTTTTTGACAAACATTTGCTTTCTTGCTGGTGAAAAATACAAAGAAAAAAAGCTAAAAAAATTCTAATACTTTGACACATTTTTGAGGTTGTTAATTTTTATTTCGTAAGGGAATTACTTTACTTTCAGGACTATGAGTCACTTCTTTTCATAGTCCTGCGACTTGCATTTTGTTTAGGTTTTCTATCAGTCTTAAAATCTGGAATTAATTATAAATATTATAATTTTCAACTAGGATGCATTGATGCCGTTTTCTGGTCGGGTTTGACCAATGATAAATTGAATTGAATCAACTATTTTTCCTCCATGCAAAATTCCCAGCTGAATATTTCGTATGCTTTTCTCCACTGTGAGAAAAACGCATAAACTCCACTCAGCTGCAAACGAAGGTGGTGCAGCCAAATGACAGCGCTGCTCACCGGAGCCGCTACTCGTCTTTTGTTTTGTAAACAGAAATGAGCAGAACTGTCTGAGGCTGAGTGGAGTATGTACATAGTTACAGTTTACACACGTTGCACAACTGTTAGCTCTCTCTCTGCTGCAAAGCCACGTTTTATCTAAGACTGAGAGGTTTTCTCTTGTTTACCGAGTCGCTCTGTGAACCTGCACCAACCCCGTCATTTTTTACCGAGCTGGGTGAGTAAATAAAATAAGTTGTAGTAAACTGGTAATATAGCCACTATATAATAATAACTATAATAACTATAATTGATGACTGTATGAGGTAAGCAATGAATAAGCAACTAATCCATTAATCGCATCATAAATTGAATAATTTTTCTCTTTTTTCTCTTTCTACCAAAAACTGGATGATAAAAGTTTCAGTCTGGTGTTTTGGTCTCAATTAGCCTTTTTTAAAGACAATTTTGTTTTTGTTTGTTTGTTTATGGACATCGGGGGGGCAGTTCCCCTGGATTGGCAGACAGGGGTGGTGGTCCCCCTGTTCAAAAAGGGGGACCGGAGAGTGTGCTCCAATTACAGGGGGGTCACACTCTTGAGCCTCCCTGGCAAGGTCTATTCAGGGGTCCTGGAGAGGAGGGTCCATCGGATAGTTGAACCTCGGATTCAGGAGGAGCAGTGTGGTTTTCGTCCTGGCCGTGGAACGCTGGACCAGCTCTACACCCTCAGCAGGGTCCTGGAGGGTTCTGGGAGTTCGCCCAACCGGTCTACATGTGTTTTGTGGACTTGGAGAAGGCGTTCGACCGCGTCCCTCGGGGAGTCCTGTGGGGGGTTCTCCGCGAGTATGGGGTACCGGGCCCTTTGATACGGGCTGTCAGGTCCCTGTACAACCGGTGTCAGAGTCTGGTCCGCATCGCCTCCCTGGTGAGGTGTTCCGGGCACGTCCCACCGGGAGGAGGCCCCGGGGAAGACCCAGGACACGCTGGAGGGACTATGTCTCTCGGCTGGCTTGGGAAAGCCTCGGGATTCCCCCGGAGGAGCTGGCCCAGGTGGCTGGGGAGAGGGTAGTCTGGGCCTCCCTTCTTAAGCTGCTACCCCCGTGACCCGACCCCGGATAAGCAGTAGAAGATGGATGGATGGATGGATGGAATTTTGTTTTACAGAGAATTAATTTTATTTGTTGTTTTGTTCATTTATTTTGAATATTTAAAATGTCTTTCAGTTCCAGTGTTAAATGATCATTAGAATTTAAAGCTCATTGACCTTTGAGAATGTGTTTATGTATTATTATGCCATTATTACCATTGTGTTACTCAAAAATGGTCTCAATACAACAATATTATCATTTATCGCAATAAATTCTGAGACTATTTTGATGGTGTTAATCGTATCAGCTGCTACAAAGGCCTAAAATATCTTTCTTTAAAGTCAAAATATGACTTTAAATGTCTTACATTTAATGATCACAACAATATCGCTCCCTTCGGTGTGTAATGGTCACACCAGTCCTGTTTAGTTTAGTCTTCTTTGTCTAGAAAGTCCGGTTCGGTTGGTGAGATGTGAACGCTAATCAAACCTTTGACTCGGTATAGTTGAAGTGAAATCTGGTGCGGTTCGAATCTACATGAGAATACCAAGCCGACCTGAAACCGCTCCAAAATCATGAAGCAGACTACAACATAGGGCATTCTGGGTAAACACACACAAAAAAAACACGCTAAGCTAGCGCCAGCAGGAGAAATGGCTCATGGACTTTGTCAGAGACAAAAGAGAAATCCTACAGCCACTAAAATCTGACGTCCCCCCATTTGTGTTTACATTTTGTGAAAACGGAAGTTGGTCTCAGTGTCTTCAGAGATTTTTCTGTCATTTACTTTAGTGGTTCTTGTTGCAGCGCCCCCACAGGTGAGGAGGGGAACAGGTTGCTCAAAGAGTTTGATTTTTTTTGGGAAACCCTGCTACTGAAAATGCAACAAATGTTGCAATTTTGGTCCCCAATCAAACCGGGTCCATTGGACTATCGTGTGAAAGCAGCCTTAGGTAACTTACTCACACCAGGATGATCCAATTATTTATATAATAAATTCAACTTTAACACTATAAACTGTTGTATGTTTTTTTATTGACTAATTTCCAAAAGAAAACAACACCACTTCTCGAACACATCTGCACACCTTTAGCGTTTCACTCAGGTTGTATTTCAGACTCTTCCTGACCTACTGCAGGCACCAGACGAAACAGCGGTTGAATAATATCAGGTGGTTTCCTCGCTGCGCTTTGATCTCTGACCATATAAACACAGTTGTATTTTTCCATGGGTCTCCGGGGAAAACGCCATGCCATCTGCTTTGATGTCTGTTTTTATCAAACAATAACAGAGCAGAAAGAGGAGCGACAGGAGCAGCTCTCCGGATCTGATAACCCGTCCATGCGCCGCTACAGGTGCCGCTCCATCCCAGCGGCGCTGCACTCTATTTTTCATGAGCCCAGTCGGTTGCCAGGGTTTCTGTTACCATGGCCGCGCTGCAGTGTGATGCAACAGAAACCGAGGCAGAACCCCCTCCTTACTGCTTCCCCTGTTGCTTTGGCCCAAAACCAGGTCAGGAAGAGCTACAAGACTATGAAACGGCCAATTCTGCAGCAGCTTTTCACCACTTCACTCCGGTGAGTTGATCCAAACTCATCTTCATGTGTTAAAACCCAAAATGGGTTAGAAAGCAGCAGAAAACAGTAAAAATGGCAAAAGTCTGTAGATTTAACTCAAAGAAAATGAAGATAGAAATGCAAACTTTTAGTTGTGAATCGATTATGACAATTAATCAATAATAATTTTATACAATATTAGAAATTCATTAAAAGATGCAAATTAAAAAATAATACATTTTTAAAATAAGAAAATAAACATTTTGTTGCCTAAAATGCAACAACAGCATCGCTTAGCGAATATTTGATCATTTTTAGCAAAGGATGCATCTGCAGATAACACAATATTTCCAACAGCATAAAAAGCTCCGCTATGCAGTGCAAGGCTGATTAATGTTTGGATTAACTGACTAATAATTTGATATCAAAAGAGTTTTGTAACTTTTTTTAAAGAATTTGAACCAGTGAAAACTGCCACTAGATGAACATTGGGCAGAATTTACAGACGTTTTTCTTACATTTTATATCTGTAATAAAAATGTAGATATCTGCACAGTTTTGGCTTAATTACTGCTCTGAGTGTGTTGCTCTTTCACCAAACTGCCTTTTTTGAGTCTGTTTCAACCAGTTAATGATTCAGGAATTAGTTTACAATTATTTCAACAACCGATTAATCTGATTAATCGCTTCAGAAAACGCCTGGCTCTGGTGTTTCTACAGAAAGAAATAATCTCTCTGAAATGTCTAATAATTTCTTTTCTACATCTGGAATCATTAGCAGCACAAACGTAACTGCATTTATGTGACAGAGGAATATAAAGCTGTTTGTTTCTGGGGGAGTGGCATCAAAGAAACAGTTTGTTGACAGAAATCCAAAGAAGAAAAGTAAAACTACACATCGCTCTTAACACCAACCCCAAAGGTGGTGGCAGCATCATGCTGTGGGGATGATTCTCTCAACCAGGAGTAGAGAAGCTGAAGGCACTCGATTGGAAGTTAAATCACTGCAAAAACACAAAATCTATTTTCTATTGCAAATATCTTAGTGCTCTTAAAATATGACCAAGCTGACCTACACTGAGATTGGAGCTTATTTTAAGCAAAACATTCCTTAATATTGATGAAAACATAATAGTTCCACTGGTCGATTATTTCGCTTATGAAATTGGAAAATGTTTTGTTACAAGTGAAATAATCTGCCAGTGGAACTATGACATTTTTAATTAATATTCATAAGTTATTCATAATTAAGGAAGTGCTTAAATCTTGCTGAAAAGTTTCACGTAAATTAGTTTTGTCTTACTTCAAGTGTTCTGAGATATTTGCACCAGAAATAAGACAAAAATGTTTAGTTAGATTTTGTGTTTTTGCAGTTTAATTACTAACCTGTAGTGTGATATTGATGCACAACCAGAGCCAACATTTGTTGATACTGTGACAAATGTGGGTCATGAAAATATTGTAGTGAAAATCCATTAAAGCAGAAGCGTGAATTTGAGCGTACTCTTTCTTTTTCACTGCAAAAACACAAAATATTACCAAGTATCTTTGGTCTAGTTTCTAGTACAAATATTAGCAGGCTAGAAATAAGTCAGAACTATCTTAGAGTAACGTTTCAGTCAGATGTAGCAGCTTTTTTATTTCCTTAATATTGATTTTAAAAAGGGGGCTGCCCAGTGGCACAGCTGGTAGAGCTGTTGCCTTGCAGCAAGAAGGTTCTGGGTTCGATTCCCGGCCCCGGTCTTTCTGCATGGAGTTTGCATGTTCTCCCTGTGCATGCGTGGGTTCTCTCCGGGTACTCCGGCTTCCTCCCACAGTCCAAAAACATGACTGTCAGGTTAATTGGCTTCTCTAAATTCGCCATGAGTGTGTGTGTCTGCATGTTTGTTTGTCCTGTCTGTCTCTGTGTTGCCCTGCGACAGACTAGCGACCTGTCCAGGGTGACCCCGCCTCTCGCCCGAAATGACAGCTGGAGATAGGCACCAGCAACCCTCCCGACCCCAGTAAGGGACAAGGGTGCAGGAAAATGGATGGACGGATGGATGATTTTAAAAAGTTACCAGTTTTATTGGCTGATTGTTTCTCTTTTAGCTGGGTTATAAGAGAAAAAACCTGCCAACAAACATTTATCTTTTCTTAAATATTAAGGAATTATTTACTTAAATAATCTCTTATCTCTTGCGGAAAAATTACTGGTAAGGTAGTTTTGTCTCATTTCAAGCATATGACTTGCAGTAGAAACTAGAACTTGGTAATATTTTGCGTTTTTGTCTTTTAATCTGAGAAGAAGCCGTCCTACCTGGATTATTGGCCTCTCCCTCCAGGACCTGCAGCTCCGTACATTCAGCCAGGGAGTGCTCCAGGCACACCTGCAGGAATCGGGCCTGCGTCCGGCTCACCCTCTTCAGCAGCGACACCAGAGCCACAGTCTGCTCGCACTCGTTCCATCCCTTAAACCAGCTGGCCAGCACGCCCACCTGATCCCGAAACATCATGGTCTGCCGGGCGGGATGGACGAGGCGTCGCCGGATGCGGTGGGACGTCCCAGATGGCGGATAAATCCCTGCTAGAGGGGCTTCCACACCACCTTCGATTCCCGATAATCTCCTTTGCTGAGAGAGTGAGAGACAGGAGGAGAGGAGAGGCGGATCCAGCTCTACGCAGGCATGAGGTGATCGGATCTGCTTCTGGCGGCTTGGTGGATCTCAGATGGGATTGATCGGTGACGAGTCAGCTCTTTTCCAGCTCTAGCTGTGTCACAACAGCTTCAGTCTGTGGCATTTTCCTTCAGGGAATCCCCTCTCAGGCCTGCAGGCGGACGTCAGGCATTAGAAGAGAAGCATGTTCAACAGGGAAAGTGGAACTTTGTTCTTCCTGAGGCACGTCACGTACACAAGCACAAAACAACAGCAGTTCTAATTTCACATTTTTGTACTTCCATTTGGTCTCGGCTACTTCTAAAAGCTTTTTTTTTGTGTCAAGAAAAAGAGCCATTTCAAAAACCTCCCAATTGTTGAGTCACATTCCACAAGCACTGCGCTGTTACCTAGCAACCCCAGAGGAACTCCAGCCCTGTTACCTAGCAACTCCAACAGAAGGCCAGCATGTATCCATATTTTTGTACTTCCATTTGGATTGATACTACCTCTGAACAGAAATTCAAATTCAATTCAAAAATGCCCTATTTGTCCCAAAAATAAATTAAATGAAACTAAGTGGTAAAATATGTAAATAAATACATATTGTATTTAATATTAAATAGACCTGTTATTTTCACAATAACTTAATGTTTTGAAAACCTCCTGCTTGTTAAATCACCTTCCACAGGCACTGCCCCATTACCTAGCAACCCGAGCAGAACGCCAGCATGTAGTCATGTATTCATTTTTTGTGTTTCATTAGCGTATCAACTGCTTCTAAAAACAACCCAAGGCAAAAAAAAACAACAAAAAAAAACGTTTTTTCTGGTAATAAGTTAATGTTTTGTGGTGTCTGGAAAACTATCAGTTTCAAACTCTTCCCAGATTAAGTCACGTTCTAACACTGCGCAAGTAACCCAAGCAGCATGTATGTGCTGTACAATGGCTGCTGGAAAAGACAAGTGTTTTGTTGATGACTTACCATCCTGAAACCATTTGCTGCATTTTTGTTGGTTATGCAGGAGGCTCTACTGATACTTTTCATGCATGTACAGTTGCATAATTGGGCATCTTTTTACAGTTATTTTCACATGCAAATGTAAGCTTTAAGTGGGAGCTTACGGGGACAGCAGCAACTTACTTGGATTTAAAGTGACAAGACACTCTGAAAAAGCTCATTCAGAAAAGGACAGACAGAAGTCTCACTATCTAAGAATGATTTTTCCCAAAACTGTTATGAATATGTTTTAACCCATATCCAAACCTGTTCAAGCATATTAAATCACTTCTAAATACAGAAAATTCCACTAGAAATAATTTTTACTCCCTTTTTCTGGCGCCCCCTACACGCAGCGCCCCTGTGAGTTGATAACGTGGGTTTTTCGCCACTACTCTCTATGTGTCACTTTCTACTTCTTTCATTCAGACTTGTGTCCAGCCTGATGCGACAGTGTCCCTGTTGCTGCTGCAGTGGGACAGTTTAAACGTGTTTATTTAACTGAAAGAAGCCAGACTCTGAAAACTTAACCGAGCATTTATAGCTGTCGCCTAAGCAGCATAGGGCTTGTGGCATTCACCGCCGGGACAAAAATAAAGGCAAAAAAATAGAAAAGAAAAATGTTTCTGGTATCCACCCATTCCTAAAAATACAGCTGTCGGTGATCCTGGCGCTGAATTTTCCAAAGGACGCCGGCCGGGTTACCGACGGCTGCTGCGGCGACTTCCTGACATTATTTCAATGATAGGTTCGCCTTCCACGGCAGAAGGGAGCTCTCTGTCTGCGTGGGAGATCCGGATCCAGAAGGGAAAGCTGAGGAGTAAAATGTGGGAGCAGATCTGCTGTCTAAAACTGTCACTCTGCTTCATCAGCACCCAGCCTGCTGCGGATACGACTGCGTGTGCGTCCAAGACAAACAACTATATCCTCCTTATAATGGGATTAATAACTTTAAAGTTACACACACATAAATAGATGCAAATATTGCAACTAACTGAAAAGTGGGGGATATAGGATAAGAAGGGAACGCTGAAGAGGCTTAGTTTGAATTTTTTAATTATTAGATTAGATTTGAATTTTTTATTCCTACCTTCAGGCGCGGTTTGCATCGTCGGATTCCCCCGCAGGAGGAAACACAAGCTCGGCTTGTTTTGAATGATAAGAGGGGGGCAGCGGTGCCCTTTCACTCCGGGTCTGCAGGGTTTGCCATCTTGCCTAACTTTTCCCTCTGAGTCAGTTCAACAGACTGGCTGCGCTGCTCTAAACCGCTTTCTGGAAAGACTAGCGGGACGCAGCCGACATGTTCCGCTGCGTGGGTGTCAAAATAAACTCTGGAGCTTTATTTTGAAGGATCACAATTAAACTCACTTGAAATTTAATTTATTTGACAAGGGCGATGCAGATTAATTTTAGCATTTCTGGATCACTTTTTTCCATCTCTTGATTTTAGATTATGCGCAAATTTAGTCAATAAATACAATTTGTACAAACAGCAAATACAAAGCAAACCACAGCACAATTATTATTAAATTAACTTAGTTCAACATGAAGCATTTTTAACTTAAGCCAAATTAAAAGGTACATTTTAAATTAAATGTTAAATTAAAATTATATTAGATGTAATTTAATTTAATCTAATCTAAATTTCAAATTAAAATCAAAGTAAAGCTTAATTTAATCAAATTTAATCTAATTTACTTTGTTTTATTGTAAAACAATTTCGTATCAAAGTTATTATCATGAATGAAAATTAACGAAATAACAAAGATGTAAGTAAAAAAAAGTTTTTTTACTAAAGTGAAATTAACCATTTAAAAACAAGTACAGTAAAATAAAGAAAGGTTAAAACTAATAAAAACAAAGATTGAAAATGTTCAGTTAATTAATCGAAACCCTTAACAACTAAAAATAAAGATAACATTTTAAGTAACTATTTGAAATTATTAATCAATCAAATTAATATTTGATGTTACACCTTTAGACAGACGTACCAGAGGCGTAGTGGATTTGAGCGTGAGGCTTTATTTTGAAGGCTGTGCCCTGTCAGCTTCCGGTCTGTTTGATGTAGGCCGGGGAGGCTCGCGCTGCTAATCATTAACAGCGGAGCATTACGTCAGGGGCTTGGCAGCTCGAGGAAGCACCAAAATAGAGAGAGTTGGGGTGGGGGGGCAGCGACCCCCGAAGAGAAAAAAATATCAGAAACAGGAAGTCCGTCAGAAATCTACAACTTTTTAAAATCCTCAAACTTCAACATGGTGAAGCGACGGAATGTGACGTTTTCCCCCAAACTCACCGAAAACGCTTCACTGTGACGTAGCAGGGCAATTAAAGGTAGAAAAAACAGAAGGAGGTTTCAGCCAAAAAACTTAGACTTTTTTAAATTAATCTCAGGAATTAAACATCTGAGTTTTAAAAGTCAAAAATTTGCCAGATGAAAATCGGAAATTTTGAGATTTTATGATTTCTCAGATCCTAAAAATCTCAGAATCTTAGAAAAAAACAAGAAAACGTCTGAATGTTAAAAGTAAAAAAATTGCCAGAAACGTTAGATATTAATCTCAGAAATTTTCTAGAAATAGAAGGACATTTCTGAATTGTATTTGCTAGAAAAAAAATCTGAAATTTTGAGGTTAAGCCATCTTTTTGTTTAGAAAAAGCAAGGACATTTCTGATTTTCAAAATTCCCGAATTTGTAAAAAAATAAATAAACTCAGAACTTTTCAAGAAAAAAAACATGTAAATTTCTGAGTTTGAAAAGTAAAAACTTTTGTAATGTTGAGATTAATCTAATAAATATTCTAGAAAGTACATGAGTCAGCACTTTTCTAGAAAAAATAATATTTTTGAGTTTGAAAAGTCAAGATTTTTGCTACAAAAAAGTCAAATTTTGAGATTCATCTCAGAAATTCCATAGAAAATTCTTAGCAGATTCTACCACAAGATTTCTACCACAATTCTAAGATTGTGGTAGAAATCTCAGAATTTCTTTTTTAGAATTTTACATTTTTTACATTTCACAAAATGTCCTCAGATATGTCCTTGCTTTTTCTTGAAAATGTCTAAGATTAATCTCAAAATGTTATATCTTCAAAGTCCTTATACTGCATCATTCAAAAAACTCAAAAATGTTGTAGGAAAAACTGTGAAATTTTGAGATTAGTGTCAGAATAAAATGAATTTAACTGTACTACTTTTTGCGAAGGGATATCAAGACCTTTGTCCTTTATCGCCCCCGGGTGGCTGATTTGGGACATTACATTACACTTTCACGAAACTGCTAATTAGTTTTTATAAATGACACGTTCTGTGAGAACCACAGAATGCAGCCTGAAAAGGTTTATATGTGTTTTTGTTGCATTTTTCCCCCACACTATTTCTTCTCAGTAATTCGCTTTCTTCCCTCTGATGGTTGTTGTTCTCTGGCTTAGCAGCTCAGGAATGTACCTGACAGGAATGGTGCACAGTAAACCAAAAACACTGGCTATTCTGAAAATCATGCACCCCAACAAACCAATACTGCTGGCGCAAATGAGGGATGACTGCATACTGCTGAGCTAAAAAAAAGCACCAATAAGTCAAGTGTAATACATACACACACACACATATGTGTGTGAACCTGAAAAAATAACTATATATTGTTATTTTTTTTTCAGAATATCAAATGTATATATATATATATATATATATATATATATATATATATATCTTGATCATTTGTACCACAATTCCTGTAAACATCTCCAAAACTGTACCTCTGACAGTTTTGGAGCTCAAGCGCATTGACACTTGAGCTTCAATGCTTAAACTGATAAAAAGTTATAAAATATTATCAAAAGCTGATTTCCAGTTTTAGGGCATTTTTTATGTCTGATATAAAAAAGACCCTAAAAGCACAAAATAAATCCAAAGGTAAAATACATCTGTCCTCTATTGCCCCCGTGTGGCTGATTTGGGGAACTACACAATCGAGAATTGACAGAATTTGACGAAACTGCCGATCCGTTTTTAAATACACTATTAACGGATCTTCTGTGAGAATCATGGATCGTGTTTGTTTCACCAGCACCTTATTTTTCCTCAACAGTCGTTGACGATGAAGACAGATGTGAGTCAAACGAGCGCGGCAGCCGGACGTCACGTACGGCACGTAGCGGATTGGAAATGAGGAAACATCAGGAAATGACACTTCACATGTGAACACCGCCTCCTCACAGCTGCAACTGCCGAAGCGGTTTTTCCCCCTCATTTCTAACAAAACACGCAACCTGTAAGCAGCTTCAGATTAATTGAAGTAAATAATAAGCTGAGAGCAGAACCCCAGAGAGATCTTGATGGAGTCGGTGGTCTTCCTCCTCTTCCTCTTCTTCCTCCTCCAGGTATCCGGATCTGCACACGGCAGGTGTTTCTGTCAGGTGAGCGACGTCCTGCTTCATTTTAACCCAGGTGATCTTTATTATTAGAACCTTTTGCAGTTATGGGTAACTTGGTCACTTAATTCGTCATCATTGGATATCCATCCATCCATCCATCCATCCATTGTCTAACACCTCTGTCCCTTAGTGGGTCGGGAGGGTTGCTGGTTCCAATCCCCAGTTCTGGGCGAGAGGCGGACACCTGGACAGGTCGCCAGTCTGTCGCAGCAACAGTGGATAAAAACTTTTAAATCTAGAGTTATTTGTGTTCATAGCACTATAAACAGAAAATGTGGAATGTTATTCCTAATCCACGTAAACTTTGTTCTTAAACTATAAACTCCGTATCCATCTTGCTCTGCCATGTAGCCTAAGAGTTGCTGATAATATTCAACACCTTGCATCAGACTTATTAGACTCAGTGGCGTTGCTAGCTATTTGGTTGCTCTAACCGAAACACAAATGCTTTTTGGTTCCCTCAACAATATTTATGCATTTTCTATGCATTTCTTCTTATTTAGAGGTGGAAAATAGACATCATTCTTGTTCAGAAGGGCATAATTAACATGTTAAAGTTGTGCTTTGCTGTTTTTTTTCCATTGGTTAATGCTTTTATTGTCATTGAGACTTATGTGCTATACATAAAAATGTGATACTATAATAACTGAGGCTCTCAAGAAAACAAATATCAGACATTGAATTAAGTGTAACAATGTGATACTTAAGTAGGACTCATTCTATAAACTGCTGTTAGAATAACACTTGATCTTTTCACTTATTATACAGAGGCAACTAACCCAAATGATCACAAGATGTTATCTTTTCCTGGGGAAGATTAATTAATTGGACATTATTAAAACTTATTAAATCCTTCAGTTAGATCATTATTTTAGATTAACACGCTGCTGTTTAGTGTAAATAATGTTTGAAAGCTGAAGATGGGATTATTTCTCATGTCTTTGTTGCTTTTGTATTTATAATTTCTCATGTTCAAAGCAGTATATTGTTGCTTCAGTAATAACTGCATGGAAAATTATGATTTTTTTCTGTCTACAACATTAAAATAATTTTGGTGAGGCATCCTGCTGATACAGGCCTTTTACATCTTATATTAAAGTTGCACTTATTCAACAATCAGGCTCCTAGGTTCTTTCTGCAAGAAAGACATTCCATTTTTTAGACTTAACTCAGAAATTTATGATTCAAATAAGAAAAACGTTTTTTTTCCCCAGGTCACAGGTGAACTGGACGACTGTACATGCGATGTCGAATCAATCGACAATTTCAACAATGAAAGGATTTTCCCTAAACTTCAACCTCTCCTGGAGTCCCAGTACTTCAGGTTCTACAAGGTAATGCAGACTGATTTGTAATTCACAGATGATCGGATTAAATAATCTTTTTCTAAGCATTTCTGGTGACTTGTTTTCCAGGTGAATCTGAACAAACCGTGTCCTTTCTGGACGGCGGAGAGCCACTGTGGTCTGAGAGACTGTGCTGTGAAGCCTTGCTCACCTGTGAGTTTCACCTGGATCAGTGCAAACTGTTTTTCTTCTGTCCTTTCTACAGATTCAGTTTCAGGAAGCAAAGTTTGTCTTTGTGACAAACTGCTTAGAAGATAATGTTTGAAGGTCAAATTTAAAACAAGTTTTCAGCTTCTTGTTAACTTCACAGACGTTTTAGTCTTAAAAGTGTGAAACTTGGGCTTAGTTTTACTTTTAGGGTAGTTAGTATTTCATTTTGTTGAGGTTCTGACTGTATGAAGTGATTGAATTACAACCAAAAAACAAAGTTTTGAAATACTTTGAAACATCCATCCATCTTCCTACACCCTTGTCCCTTATTGGGGTCGGGAGGGTTGATGGTGCCTAACTCCAGCTGTCATTTCGGGCGAGAGGCGGGGTCACCCTGGACAGGTCACCAGTCTGTCGCAGGGCAACACAGAGACAGACAGGACAAACAACCATGCACACACACACTCACACCTAGGGACAATTTGGAGAGATCAATTAACCTGACAGTCATGTTTTTGGACTGTGGGAGGAAGCCAGAGTACCCGGAGAGAACCCACCATGCACAGGGAGAACATGCAAACTCCATGCAGAAAGACCCCAGGCCGGGAATCGAACCCAGGACCTTCTTGCTGCAAGGCAACAGCTCTACCAACTGCACCACTGGGCAGCCAACACTTTGAAACATTACTTTTGATAATATTTGCAATAAATGTAACATTGGACACTTTGTGGGAACAAGGGGAACAAGATCTTCTTCATAGAAATGAAACAAGTTTGCAAAAAACTAGAGTTGCATATTTTAGAAAATTCAAAAACAAAGTCTATCAACTCAATTATTGCTTCAGAATCAGTTTTCTTCATTTCCATAGGAGGAAACTTGCCTAAACTTGATGATGTACATTAGACAAGAGAAAGGGTCCGAGTGCTCAGCCCTGGGGTATCCCATCTGATTCAAATTAAGATACAAGTACAGGGCAGTTTTATAATGCCATCCGTCATTCTTCTTCTGTATATTTAAAGCCTAAGCTGCGGCATTTTGCCTGCTGCGATAAAGTTTCAAAAAGTGTTGAAATATATATTTTTTAAATGTATTGTTTAGTTATCATTTACAATAAATTCAAAATATGTCCAACAGAACAAAAGGAAAATATGTAATGTACATAGAAATCAATCAAATTAATAGAAATTTAGATTTGCACCTTTAGAAAATTTAATAGAATCAGTAGTTTTCTTGACATTAAGAAACTTGGCTTAAAGAGATAATGAACACAAAAAAGAAGAGGACCGGGTGATCAGCCTTGGGGTATCCCAATTGATTCAAATTAGAACACAGTTTCAGAGCAGTTTCCTGTCGTTATAATAACTTTAATCATTCTATTTTTGTTTATTTTAAGCCTGAGCTCTGGATAAAGTTCTTTCTTACACTGCTAAAACTTTAAAATTGATTTTCACATCAGAAATCTCTAAGAATCACATTCATAGAGGCAAAAATAAGGTTTTCCTATAAGAAAAGGACACACTTTACTGAAAATGGAGTTTTACTGTCAGACTCATAAAATCTTTAACTTGTCTCAGTTATCCTCTCCTAGATGCTAATAACTTTTTAAAACAACTCAAAGTGGAAAATATTTGACTTGAACTTAAATCTGTATTTGTTTCCAGGACGAAGTTCCCGAGGGAATCCGATCCTCTCCACATGACAAGGTGAGAAAGTTTAATGTTAATACAGTTCACATATTATAAAACTGATAAAAGTTACTTTCTTAAAGTAAATAATAAATCATCTTTTTTCTTAGTATTCTGCAGAGGCGAACCAGCAGCCGCTGACTGAATGTGAGAAGGAGAAACATCTGGGAGCTGTGGATGTTTCTCTGAGGTGAGTCAGAACTAAATCCACTCTTTCTTTCTGTTTTTGATTAAGTAAAAAGCTTGAAAATTTGCTGTTTTTTTTTTAGAAAAAAGCTAATTTATAACCAATAATCAGCTTTTAAAAACCTCCATCAGAAACAGACGGCGCCTTTTTCTGCAAACCGACCATCAGAGAGTCAGATGCTCTGAAACTGAACGTGTTATTTTATGTTTTATTTAATTGTTATATTTACATTCATTTTTTAGTTTATGTTATAATCTGGCACAGCACATCAAATGGTGACATTTGTGTTTGAGCTACAGTGTGCAGTTTTAAATAAAGTTTCTATTTATTATCAAATAAAATTTTATTTTAGCACATTTCAGCAGCAAGACATTTCAAAGAGCTTTACATCATAACAAACAGAAACACAAAGTCATGCAACATAGAATCAACAATCAAAACATTACATTAGGTTTAGTGTCATCATTAAATTTATAATTAATTATGTTTCAAATGCAACTCTGAACAGGCGGGTTTTTAGTCGAGATTTAAAGGAAATCAGTGTTCCGGCTGTTTCACAGTTTTCTGGAAGTTTGTTCCAGATTTGTGGTGCATAGAAGCTGAATGCAGCTTTTCATCGTTTGGTTCTGGGGATGCAGAGCAGAACCAGAACCTGAGGGGTCTGGAAGGTTGATACAACAGCAGCAGATCTTTAATGTGGAGCGAAGACGTTCAGTGATTTATAAACTAACAACAGTATTTTAAAGTCTGTTCTCTGAGCTACAGGGAGCCGGTGGAGGGACTTTAAAACTGGTGTCAGGCTCTTTATCTTCCTGGTTTTAGTGAGAACGCATTACCATGATGATTATTTATTTTTATTTATTATTTTTACAACCTCTGCTTTTGTTTTCAGCGAGAAGATCAGAGAAGCTTTATTGGATTGGCGCGAACATGATGACAAGGCCGAACGTTTCTGCGTTGTTGACGGTACAGAAATAGATAAATGCCCATATTGCAATTATAATAATAGTAACAATAAAGGAATATATCTAATCCAAATGGATTTATAATGCAGAAAATGCAAGACAAATGACTCTTAGTAACTGGGAATAAAGCAGGAGTGAGGGTTTGCATCTGTTTTGCTCTCTCCATGTTGCTGAAATGGCCTGACAGATGGATGACTGTTTGTGACTAATTGTTGCTGTTTCCCAGATGAGGAGTCGCCGGACTCCCAGTACGTCGACCTGCTGTTGAACCCGGAGCGCTACACTGGCTACAAAGGTCCGGAGGCGTGGCAGATCTGGAACAGCATCTACGAGGAGAACTGCTTCAAGTAAGTCGCAAAATTAAACGAGAAAATATTCTAGATCAGGCGTCTGCAGCCTTTACCAGGGTTGGAATTTTCCTTACAGTTTTATTTTGGGTGACTGTTTGTATAATCAAGTTAGTTTTAGGTTTTAGAGTGCGTTTGCTTGTTTTTATTAGTTAAATATTGTTTAGTTTTTATTTCTTTTTACGTAACAATAATAACTTTATTTCTACTCTCAGGCTAACCAAATAAAATGCTACACAACCTTTTGAAATAAGACAACTTATAATTAACTTCTAATAAAAATATACTGTAGGAAATTTGTTGACCATGATTTATTGCTAATTTATAGGTTTTAAATCAAATATAAAAATAAAAAATAGCAAAAAGTAGATGGATCTTTATTTTCTGCGAGACATAAAATTATTTAAGAAAACAAAATAGAGATTCCAACATAATGACAAGAAAATCGGATTGAAAAACAAATTATGAATAATTTTTGTGTAATTCTTGGTGGGTGAAAATTTAATGCAAATATTGCACAAATAAAATAAACAATTTAATTTAAGAAAATATTAGTTATTTTTAAATTTAAGCCAAAGTCATGCAGACCCATTGTTGCCGATCTCTGGTTCTTTGGATCTGTTGTATCAAAACTAACTCACCATGAAGCATCATTCAGTGTTTCTATACCGTTTTCATTACAGGCCGTTCACTGTCAAGCGACCACTCGGCTCTTTTCAGAGCAGCTCAGGAAGTGAAGGTAAGCTGTCTTTAATTCAATCTTGCTAGCCAGTTATCTTAAAATTCACACTTTTATGTTTTTGTGCTTTTATTTGTGTCTCAACTGCTTCTAAAAACAGCTTAAGAAAACCATCCATCTGTTTTTTTGGCAATTAGTTCATGATTTTTAGTGTCTGGAAAATGAGTCGTTTCAAAAACCTCTGCAATGTATCGTCACAAACCAGCAGGAACTGCCCCGTTACCTAGCAACCCCAACAGAATTCTTCCCGTTACCTAGCAACCCAAGCTGAGCTCCAGCATGTGTGGTCAGCTGGTTTTAGAGCAGAATAGTCCTTTATTAATCTCACAGTCTGGTATCCTCCACAGCGCAGACCTTCTACAGCTGGCTGGAAGGTAAGCTTTGTTCCACCTGACCTGGAACAGCAGCAGATGTTCTGGAGTGTTTTCCAGTTTGTTATTGTTGGGTTTTTTTTCTTGTCTCAGGTCAGTGTGTGGAGAAGAGAGCTTTCTACCGTCTGATATCTGGTCTCCATGCCAGCATCAACATTCATCTGAGCGCACAGTACCTCCTGGATGGTGAGACATGCTAACTTTGCTGGATTTTCACGTTCGTGATGTTTTGTTAACCCTCCTCTTCTTCCTCTTCAGACACTTGGTTTCAGAGAAAGTGGGGTCACAACGTGTCTGAGTTCAGGCAGCGCTTCGACTCTGACCTGACGGCCGGCGAAGGCCCCAAGAGGCTCCGCAACCTCTACTTCCTGTACCTGATAGAGCTGAGAGCGCTGGCCAAAGTTCTGCCGTTCTTCAATCAGCCGGACTTCCAGTTGTACACGGGCCGACCAGAGGAGGACCAGAGATACAAAGAGCTGCTTCTAGAGATCCTGCATCTGGCCAGGTCAGTCTGCAGTTAACTGGTTTAATATTCATTCTTGATTAGTGGTTTATTAGTCCAAAAGTAGCTCCAACCGATTAACTAATAACGCCCAGTTAGACCTTTTCTCAATGTTGTAGTTTGTGGAAGCTTCTACACTGAAAAGTCTCAATGTTTTGATTTTTACCGGTTTAACATGAAACCTGAGGTAAAACTGAATCAGTGTGAGTCCTACAGCCTCATGTTTGCAGTGATTAGCAGCAACATTGAGACATTATGTGAGCATATTACTCTTTTTTGTTCCTGTTTATTCTTCCAGATCTTTTCCTCTGCACTTTGATGAGACTTCTCTGTTTGCTGGAGATGAAAAAGAAGCGGCACAACTGAAGGTGAGGAACAGTTACATATTTAAGTGCACTTTTAAAATTCTTCAATGTGGAAAATGTATTTGTAAATAATCTATAAAACATCACATTGGATCAGAAATCTTGTTGCGTTTGTTTTGGCCAGCAGAGGGAGCTCTTTCTATGACTTATTACCACATTATGGAAAACAAAAATACTGCAATTCCAACACAATCAGTTGTGCATAAGTTTTAACACCTGCAATATTTTTTTTCTTTATATGTTGCTATAAATTAATTTATTTAATTGTTTACCTTGTGAATTTTCTGTTTTCCACCAGGAGGACATCAGGCTGGCGTTTCTCAACATCTCCAGGATCATGGACTGCGTCGGCTGCTTTAAATGTCGTGTCTGGGGGAAAATACAGGTGCGCTCTCTCTTAAAATGCATACATTTAATTTAAAATGCTCATTGAGAACTTCAGTGACCAAAGGAGCTACTATAGTTATTTTCACAAAGTATATTTTAAATAATTACATATTAGTTTCTGATTTAAAATAGGATAAATACTGTACCAATACTGTATCAATGTTGCTGCATATAAAATAAAATAAAAATCTAAATTTGGAGAAGGATTGTTTCTACTTTCTGCAGGGAAACTTCTAGCTGGAAAACATTTGGAGTCGTCATTAGAAAAGCAACAAAAGGTTATTTTCTTGCCATGAGAGATCTGTTGTATGATTCTGATACAACTGTTTCACGATACTTACAACAATGTAGCAGAATATTGTAATAATGTTAATGCAGCAGATTAACTCAGGTGGAGTTTAATGTCAGGTTGTGACACATCGAGCCTCTTGGTGGGCTTAAGCGTTACTGCTTTTTGTGTTAGCAGTAATGCTAATATGTTTATATGGGGAAAAAAGCAAATTATGTGCATGTATTTTGATTATGCACAACTTTGGATCAAAAGATTACTTTAGTAAAATGACATATAATTATTTATGAATAATCCGTATGGATTATTCATAAACAATATTTTGGTATATTTAATCATTTCCATGATATTTTTTTAATCATGATACAATCAAATAAAAGTTTTGAGATCCAGAATTTTTCAATATTTTGCTGAAAAATTGGAAAGACTGTATGATGAACACCAATTTGAGTTCAAAAATGTACAATTTGACTCAATTTGGAAGTTTTGTTTCAGAAAATATCCTTGTTCTCTGCATGTGAAGAAATCCAGCATCGTGTCTGTTTGTTGTTTTGCTCTTTGTGACTCTCTCGGCCAGACTCAGGGATTAGGTACGGCTCTGAAGATCCTGTTTTCAGAGCGACAGATTGAAGCGCTGCCCCAGTCCAGACAGCAACGACCCAGTTTCCAGCTCAACCGGCAGGAAGTCGCCTCCCTCCTCAACGCCTTCGGGAGGTGGGAATCTGTCACCTTCCTTCATTATAAAATATTTTTTATCGACATAAAGGGGACCAATTATGCTTCCTTGAACAAGTTTATAATCGGTACGAAAGGTTAGATTTCACACACAATCATTTTTAGATAATGAGATTTCAGAATGAGCTGTTCTGGTGCTTCTGGCCACGCCCCTCATCTCAACTCCCTTTGGGTTGCTAGGTAACAGTGCACTGCAATAAATATCCACAATTCTGTTGAAACATTCAGATGGTTTTTGAAACGGCTCATTTTCCAGACACCAAAACACATTAAGTTGTCACCAAAAAACAGATGCATGGATTTGGTTTTTTTTCTGACTTTGCTTCTAGAAACGGTTGCGACACAAATGAAGCAACAAAAACGTGTATAAAGTGAATTTTGCACAATGGGTCCCATTTAAATGTGCTTTCCAGAAAGTTCTTGAAAAGCAAAATGAAATTGGTTTCTTCACACCTGTTTATAAATGTTTGTAAAACGTTCTCAGGATTTCCACGAGTATCAGAGAGCTGAAGACCTTCAGGTCGCTGCTGGCAGAGGAGAGGAGGACAAAGAGGACTTTTTAGGCCCTCGTCTGCAAACTGCAATATGGATGTCCACTTTAATCCAGCTGTAGTGACTCTTATCGAAGTCTGTGATGAGGAAGACTCAGCTGAGATCAACTGGAGATATCTTTCTGTAAAAATGTCTTTTTGTAGAATTTAAATACAATTAGAGATTTATGTGAGATTTAAATGCCCTTTATTTTAAAGTATGTGAAATAAAAATCTACTGTATTTGCAGATCTTTAGTGAGAACGAAGGATGTTGTGAAAATGACTTCATTCAATAATAAAATCCCTTTATATGAAAGTCAATGTTGTCTGATTTAGTCTAGTGATTAAGTCTAATCATGGTTTTGTTCTGTGGGTGGCGCTGTTGTTTAAGATACAAGACCAATTACATCTTTTTAAGCTAAAGAAGTCAAGTCTTCATTTTATTTAAGATTTTGAGAGTTTTATTGTCCTTTACTTCCTCCATTATATATTTATAAACAGAATATAAAACAAAATCATCTTGTTTTGGTAAAACAAAGATGTTCACAAACAACAGGTGGACAACCTGACTTCAACTTTATATTTATATTTTTTCTGTTGATAAATACCTAATCTTGAGATGGTTTCTGGCAATTTATGAAGAAATGTGGGAAACGTGATGACAGAATAGCTTCAAAACACATCATGTCATGTTCATAAAGAACTAAATCTTGAAAATTATGGAAGGAAATTTTGAGGGGTTCCAAAAATGTCTTCCAGAAAACCCAACAAATTAGTTCAGCTTCTCTGTTACAACAATAAAACAAGAGATTCTGATAGTGCTTAGTCACCTGTTGCTATGGAAACTCCCGCCTTTTCTACCTAATTTATATTCCATTTTAATTTTTGTCAGGAGAAATGAAAAGAAGAAATGAACGTATACATGTTCAAACTCATATATAAATCGAGTTTCATTAGTTTCAAACACTGCAATAAATATCCATAATAAACAAAATACTCATTTTGAATGAGAGGAATTTATATTATTATGATTATGAAATCCAAATTTTCTAAGACACATCACATTTGAGTTGTTTTTTTAAACCAGTATGTTTACATATGTTACTTTTAATCTATTTTGAAATGTTACTCAGATAGCATTTTGCAAAAATAGTATTTTTCCAAATTTTTAAACATTTTCTTCCAAATGCAGATAATATTTTGGTCAAATTTCTACCAAAACCTCAGTATTTTGAAACATTTTCATTTTTGGTTTTTGCTGTCATTTTTGCTATATTTTTGAGAGACTGTGTCATTATTGTGTTGAGTCTGTGCACCTGTACGGAGTTAAATTGGGGCCGTAAAGGTTTTTGAAAAAAAAAACAAAAAACCTTGAATTTGAAAAGTAGTTTTGAACAGTTTTTTCCCAATTTTCAAATATTTGCTTTCAAAATGTTTTGCAGTCTCAATTTTTTTCAGCTTCAATTTTCTTTGGTTCAATTTTTTTTTTAAAATTTTTTTTTTTTAAAAAAAAAAAAAAAAATATATATATATGTATATTTGTTACATTTTTTTCAGTTTCAACATTTTTTCAGTTTGAAATAATTTTTCAGTTTCAAACCTTTTTTTTTTTTAAACAAACTTTATTGCCAATTTAGCTCCATACACATGGACATAAAAATGATTATGGTCTAATTGCACTTGAATTAGTTATTTGGAAATTAATAGTTTCCATTGAGATTATATTTTTGTGAAGTGAAACTTCATTATATCAAATAGTTTTGTCCTGTAATTAAAAACAAAGCTCAGAGAAGTGAAAATTCCTACGGTCCTGTAAGGCAGCATTAAGCCCCGCAGCAGTCAGTGAAGGGTTAAGCTCTGTAATAGGATGAATGGATATTGTGGTGAGCAGCATCTGATTACAGAAACGCCAGCAGACTCTGAGGGGGAAGACGCTCAATATCAGCGGGAGAAGCAACATTTAATTCCCCCTGCGACGAAAACAAACTTCTTTGACTCATTTGTTTCCATAGGAAGCACAAACTTAGACTTTTTTCTTTTTTAAACCGGAGCGGAGTGGAAAACTCCGCAGTTCTGTCGCGGGATCAGGAGGTTTGAGGTCGGCATAAATGGCTGAAGGGGGCCGACTGTAAAACCTGCAGGATGTCGCAGTTTGTGGAGGTGTGAGTCCAGAAGCCAGGCGGCGTGTTCTAAGGCAAATATCGACGTTTTGCGGCTAAATAAGACGAGTTTGCGGCTGCTGGGGGATTTAGTTTGGTTTGTTCCGCCAGCGCGGAGATAAACAGGTAAGCCTTCTCACCTGGATGTCTGCATATCGCGTTTTTTCCTCAGTGCTTCTCCTGTCTTAGTTTGGAGTCTGAAAGTTAGAAAACCTCAAAACTAAACCTTTAAGAAAGTTGGATTTTAAAGCTGCCAGTGTGACTCCGATAGAAAACTGTGCAGACTCATTCTAGATGCAGTTTACCTATAAAACATGACAAGATCCGCATTTCTGTTTGTCTTTTAACATGAAAACATGAATCAATGTGTTTCAATGACCATAAAATGATGACCTTATGTGATGACATCACATAAGGTAGATTATCAAGCTCTTTGACAGTTTGCGCTTTTTTCATCATTATTCACATTTTCACATAAAATATTTACTTTTGATGGTATTATTGTGTTCTGTTCATCTCCAGCAAACAGATTTTAAATAAGTTTTAAACATGTTTTAACAGGGGAAAGTAAGAATTAAGGTAACTTCTTTTATTAATGCAGGCTTATCACGTCCATTCCTGTCTCTTGTGATGTCATCAACTCAAATTACCACAAAGCAGAGTATTTTTTCATCAGGGTGGGACAGAAGCACCTGGATATTTTTTGTGGAAGAAAAAAAAAATCCCATCTCAGCATCGACCAAATTTAAAATGACTTTTGGTTGAACTTTGACTTTTAGGTCCAACAAAACCAAAGAGAAAAAATCTTTAGTTGATCAAGTCAACTCTAAAAATCACCTGATCTGATAACTGAGCACACAGCTGACAAACTTAATTTGAAATTATTTAATATTTAGCATTTTTCATTGTCTTTAAACATACAGTTTTAAGTTTCTACCTCTAAATTGAGTCACGCAGGTTTTTGCTGTTTAGTAATTTTCACTCTTTTAATGTAGTTTTTACATTGCAAAAACAAAATATGCACATTAGTTGGTAAGATGCAACTTTTGGGGAACTTCTGGTAATTATTTGCTGTTCCAGATTTCTGCAAGGATTGTTGCATTTCCAGAAGATGAGCTCTGCTTGATGTTTGTAGGTTTAATCTTCAAACTTGATTAGACCTTCATCTTAACACTACAGCCGATTTTAGCTTTAAATTGTTGATGTAAAGGTTATTTCACTTTGCAGAAGTTTTCATTTGGTTGTTTTGTGTCACACAGGAGCTCCACTAAATTAGCTCTGATTCAAAACTATCCAAACTTTTGTTAATCTAAAATAGAAGTTTTTATTCAAATGTGTAGATTATTTTTGCTGAAATCTACATTTTTTTAAGTCCCTACCTCACCATAGTAGATTCTATAATAAATCCTTCAGTTTCTTTTGGGCTTGACTTAATAAATGTATTTTTTAAATCTTTGCTATATTTAGCCATGTATAAGAAATAAGAAATTTGTATCTTTTTTGAGTTGCAGTTGGGAACCACACAAAATCAATCTAAGGGCCACAACTGGCCCCAGAACCGCACTTGGACACCCCTGATTTAGGCTTCATTTTAAATCCAAACATGAACTCATTCAGTTCAAACATTTCACAGGTTTTATTTGCTTGTTTTTCCTGCACAGAGGCTCTTTTTTTAATCAGATTATCTGATGTTTCTGCTGCTTCAAAACATTAAAATCACGTTTTCCTGTTGGCAGGAAGATATTTCATTTCATTGTGAAATTTGCATTTTACTTTGAAGCATGCTAAAAGCAAACCATTGTGCAACAAATTGACTGTAACTCTGCCTGCAGATAAAAACTGCACTTTAACTCCACTAAATTAGCATTGATTCAAAACTGTCCAAACTTTTGTGCATCCAAAACAGAAATTTGCATCGAAATGTGGTGCAAACTTTGAGAGGAACTTCCCTTTAAGTATTTTTATTTAGTTCAAGTTGTTTCTTGTATGCAAAAAACAAAACAAAAACAGCAATAAATCTTCAGTTTAAAATATAAATTAGGGTGTCAAATAAATATTTAAGTAATCAATTATTCTCACGATTAAAGGGACATTTTGCTGTTTAATTTATCCAAATCTTTGTTTATACAGTAAGATTGCATTTAAAAGTGAAAGTAACTCATTCCCTTAATGCAATAACATAACATTCCTTTCATGCATGCTTGAATATTCAAATCAAAATATGCATCTGCAATCAACTTTTCAGAAGATTTTGTCTCGCATAGGAATGCAAACTCAAAATTAAATATCATGTTTGCATCCAAAGCAGAAATTTTAATTCAGATATGTTAAACATTTTGACAGGAACTTCCCTTTAACTACTTTTACTTATAGACAAAAAACACATTTGGCAATAAATCTTCAGGTTGAAACAATTTTTTTTTTAAGTTCAGGGATCGATGGTCGTCTCTTCAGGCGGCGGCAGAAGTCGCCCAGTCAGCATTTATGTGACAGAGGAGAATCAATATGGCGGAACGTGTTGTAGCTGCAAAAGCAGCCGACAATCTGGGCAGCTGCAGCGGGTTGAACTGATGCAATGCAGATTTACATAGATACAGACGGGTTTTATGCGAGTTATTAATCTGTAGGCAGATGGATTAAAGTAAAATCTAAAGATTTGTAAATCTGTCTGTTAGCCCTATCTGCTGTTACAGAACAAAAAGAGGAGCAACTCCAACCCTGGGAGCTCCAGATTTATTTTTGGGTTGTTCATGGGAGCAGAGAGGCTCAGCGAATCTCCTGAAAATAAAAACAATGAGCTAAAAAAAACCTGGAAGGCTTTGTGCTGCCGCAGATCTTTTTAAATCTCCCTGAGGGACGTATTCTGCCGACGGCTGGAGAAAGGCTTCCTGCGTGTTTGTTTGTTGTTGTTGTTCCAACCCTTTAAGAGTTGCATCATTTGCCACAGTTATGAAGCTCACTGAGAAAACGGGTTAAAGTTCAACTTGTTTTTATATAGATTTACAGCCGGGGTGTCCAAACCTTTTGGCCAAAATTGTCGACTCCAAAGTAGCTGCTGACCAGAAAACTCAAGCTAAAACCAAATCCAAAACTTGAACAGGATTTTTTTACAACAGAAAAAAAGGAGCAAATTTCTGCCAAAACTCAGAAATTTTGTGATTTGATTTGACGATTATTTCAGTAATCAATTAATTATGTTTAATCAGTTCAGCTCTAACTTCAATATGATGCTCTTTATACTACAAAAATACCAAATCTTACCAAGTCTTTTTGGTTTAGTTGCTGTTGAATGCAGATAACTTCACTTACAACATGGGAAAATGTCTTGCTCTAAGTGAAATAATCTGCCAGTAATAATGGAACTGTTCAATCAATATTAAGGAATTATTGACAAGCTCTTTTTTCATTAATGCAATTTCTGAAAAGTTACTTGTTGTGTTTGTCTTATTTCAAGCGTTCTAAGATGTTTATCCCAGAAACTAGACAAAAATGCTTGTTTAGGCTCTGTTGTTGTTTTTTTTGCAGTGTGAGGGATAAAATCTGTGTGAGAAAGGTTGCTCAGGGGCTGCTCTAATCTCTGGCAGCCGCTATAGGTTGAGTTTATCCGGCCCACAGTGGCGGTACCGGCCCACAGTGGTGGTACCGGCTCCAGTGATGCGGTTCTGGGCAGAGATGAGCTTCAGGAACAGCTGTGTGGGTGTGTGTTTGTGTGGGTGTGTGTGGGAAGAAAGCAGAGTAAATTTCTCTGGACTGTGCTAAGTCTGCTGAGTTTCTTCTTCTCTTGTTTGATTCCCTGTCTGCTACAGGCAGAACGACTCGGCTGAGCTTCACTGGTCCGAAAGTGAAATGTTCATTAATGCAATTGTCCTTTTGACAGATGTGTGTGTTGTCTTGCTCTAATGGGAGGGAACCTTTTATTTATTTATTTTAACTGAAATTAAATCAGCAGTCATACTTTTGTTTTTTTTTCTATTTTCCTGTTATGCTTTATGAAGCTGTTTGAAAAACAAACATGCCAACTGCTATAGTGCTGCTCAAATTATCTATCATTTAATATTTAAAAATGACATCATCAGATGGATCAAAACATAAACTTCAGTGGAAATTTGGGTATTTTAAATGTCAATAATTCATATAAATAACAAAAGAAACATTTTCAAATCAGTTTCTTCTAATGAAAAACTTTTGAAACTTTAACATAAACTGCAGGTGTGTGTCTGTATCTGGTGAATTTTTGTCTTTTTAACTCAGTGGGTAGAAAATCCAGAAATGTACTCAAATAGAGATACTTTATAATGAAATTACTCAAGTAAAAGTAAAACCTACAGTGTAATAAAAATACTCCTGAAAAGAAAAGTGGCCTCAGTAAATGTCTAGTTGCAGCTCTGGTTTTTAATCTGTTTCTGGTGAACTCTCTAATAAAAAATGGCTGACTCTCTCGCTTTCCAACCTGAAGCGGGGTTCCTGCAGGTTTGCCGTACCAGAGGCGTGAGCTAGCTGCTCTGACCTCTGCTGCTAAGCCCTGCCGCTCTCTGGATGCTTCATTAAGTTTCCGCTCCAGGCTTCATGTGTGGTATTTCGCTCGGCCTCCCAGAATGTGCCACCCTCCAGCCGGCACCGAGCCATGAAGCAGCGGCTCCTCCTGGGCTAATCTAACCGCTTGCTGCTTTGCTAACAACCCTCTCTGTGTTTCCCCTCCGCTGCCTCTTTGGACTCTTCCTCCTTCTGTCCCGACCGTTTTGCCTCTCAGGCTGCTGGAGAAACGGGCCGTCCTCTGCTTGGACATCTGTCCATTTGTAATTTCGTCTCTGATAAGGTAAGTCCTGCTTGACTCGGGCATCCACCTGGCTACAGCATGCTAACGTTTGTGTTGCATGTCTACTGTTTATTTCCACTTATTCTATTTATTCATGATGTTTGAACTCTAACAAGTTGCATCTTATGGTGAACAAATGTCTTCTTGTTCCTTGCAAATATAACTTTGTCACTTTATGACCACAAACTTTCATGTATTTGTTGGAGATCCTCTGTGATGGATCAACATGAAGACCTAGCCCACACATAGCCAAGTATCTGGGAAAACTAAAACATTTTTATGCATTTTGGCCTTTCATTCACGCAGAAATTCAGTATTATACCACTAAAACAATTATTTATGAAAGTGGGGATTTGAGAAAACTCTGTACTTGTGTTTGCGTGTGTCCATGGGAAAATGGTGGCAAATAGTGCATATATTATTATATTTCACTTTGCTGTTTAAAAGAAGTTCTATCTACATATCTGTCCACACAAATGAATTTCCTGGCTCCCTGTTTACTTCCTAACAGGAAACTGTGGTTGTTTTGCAGCGACCTGATTGGCTGATATTGGTTTATCTTGCGCTGCTCTGCCCCCTATGGGTTTGGCATGTTAAAAACAACACCCAAAGGCAGATTTGTGTTTTCATGTGGATGAAAACTTTCATATGTACAAAGAAAAGTTTTTCATACAAATTTTTTTTTAACAATATTATTTATTTTTATTAAACAGCTATGTGTGTACAATACCTAAATATAGCACAACCATGGAGACTTTTGCAACCTTCAGCAGGTTTTCTTCTACATTTATCTAAGACTGAACAATAAATCGATAAGATATATCGCGATCAACACGTCATCAATATCTATAGGTCAAACAGCTGATATTCACTGAACTTCGATCCAGAAATGCACAGCTTCCCAACTTTACTCACAGTGGAATCAACTAACTCACTCACTCTTTGGTTGCCTAGCAACAACCTGCTGGGTAACAGTTTCAAGTCCCCCCCCCCTAACTTTGGTTACCTAGCAACAACCTGCTGAGTATAACTGACGCAGCAGTTTCAAGTTTCCCCACCTTATTTCTCACCATAACTGCTGAAATGAAGAAACCAGCGTTTTTCGGATAAAACTATGGATAAAATCCACCATGTTGGTAATATTTTAGATATTTAAAGCAAAAATTAATCAGTAATTATTATTATTATTATTGTGTGTGTATTGCCCAGTCCTACATTTGTTCTGTATTTATGCATTTCCATTTGTTCATATAATTAATTTTGACCAGATTTTGTCAGTGCTGAAGAAAAGCATCTGCAATGTCTTGATTTATCATTGAAAGTTGTTTTTAACGTAACAAAATGTGAATAATTTGAAGGGACTGCAATTCTCATCTGTGTAGCTTTGAGAAATGTGAAGTATTTGTCTCTCGTACAGCTTCAGTTTTCAAACAGCGAACCTTTTGTTTTTTCTGACTAACCTCTGCAGCATCGTAACTAGAACCTGTTCTGGTGGTAACAGACGTTTCCCTTTTGAGCTGGTTTACTTTTAAAGTGACTCACCTGTGAATCTGCCAAGACAAACTGTGAAGCTAGCATGCCGTTTGTTGTCAATCAGCAAACTAAAACTCAAGATTATAAAGTTTCCCTTTGAAGTACTTTTTAATTTTCTCTACAAGTAGACCTGTAAGTAGACATCTCTTAAGGCCTGTATTTAAATGACATCTAAGTTTGATGTTATAGTCACACTTTAATTTAGGTTGAAAATAACCAGCATTAGTTCAGGAAAATGAACATAATTAGGCAAATCAACCCATAAAAAAAAGAAAAATACTTTGCGAAGAAACTGGCAGAATTTGCTTAGAGGAACTCGTCCTGTTTCGATACTTGCTGAAAGGCCACTCAGGCAGGAAGAAGGCATCACTCCAAACAGAAAACGGTGTGGAAATGCTCAGTGACATTTTTAGCATTAATGACAAAACTATCCCAACTGCAGAGTACGGTGGTGGCAGCATCATGGTGAGCAGTTTTAGAACTGGTGGAGCTAAAATCTCTCCAAACGGTTTGATTTGTTGTTTCAGCTACAGGGAAAAAGTTTAGACTTTTTCTTTCAGCCTGTTGATTTGCTGTGAGCAGCAGCAGCAGGTGGGGGAGGGATAGTTCACACTTTGAGTTGTTTTCAATCAGTTTTTTGATTTAAAAACCATGTTATTAAGAAATCAGAGCTTTAAATTTGTCTTAATCAGAAAGTGATGAGTTACTCTATCGCTGCAAAACACAAAATATTACCAAGTAATTCTAATACATTTCTAGCACAAATATCATAGTTTACTTGAATTAAGACAAAATAACTTATAAGTAAGTTTTCAGCAAGACGTATGAGCTTATTTTAAGTAAGTTATTACTTAATATTGATTAAAAAAGCAGATTATTTCACACAAATCCAGAGATTTTCCCCATGTTACAAAATAAATAATCTGCCAGTGGTATAAATAATTTTTTATCAGTATTAAGGAATAATATATCCTAAACAAGCTCCTTTGAAAAGCAAGTTTTCAAAGGAGCAAGAAAATTTAGAAATTTCTAAACTAAATTTAGAAATTTCTAAATTTCTAAACTAAATTTAGAAATTTCTAAATTTCTAAACTAAATTTAGAAATTTAAGTGTAGTAAAACATTTCTATTAGAAACTGGATCAAAAGTAGTTGGTAAGATCTTGTGTTTTGCAGTGTAGACCTGTTGCAATAAATTAAAATTAGCTCAATTTCTATTTGCCTGATTTATCATTTTTCAGTTTTCAGTTTGGTGTTTTGGTCTTATTTATAGGATAGTTTTGTTTGGAGAAATTCATTATATTTGTTGTTTTTTATTTGTTTTGGATATTTAAAATGTCTTCCAGTTAGCATTAAATATTCATTAGAATTTAAAATTTATTGATTTTTCAGAATGTTTTTTTGCTTTATTAGCATTAAATTAGTTGAAAATGGTCTCAAAACAACATTATCGTTTATCGCGATAACTTCTGTGATAATTTATCGCCTGCTCTGGTTTTCTGCTTGTTGTGCAGAAACGTTTTAATGTTCGGCTCTTTCTTCTTGTCTGATTGGAGCGAAGCCTGAATTTAGGGTTCAGTTTGGAGTATTTTTGCCACCGGGAATCGTCTCTCCTCAGACGTGGAGCCTCTAATTTCACGAGCTCCACAGCTGGTTCTGTTGGCGGCAGCAAACGGTTTCCATCTGTTTGCATTTCTGGGTATTTTTAAGCCTCCGGGTCGCCGTATCTGTAAATACTGAAGCTTTTTGTGGAATGCGGCGCAGCTTTAGGGCAGGGGAGACGTTCGTTTACGCTAATCAGATTAATGGTTGTGAGTTTGACACCGGAGCTTATGAGGTCCGGTCCGTCGCGCCCTCCCCTTCCTCCTCCTCCTCCTCACCGGCCTGACCCACTTTTCAATAAAGCAACAAGAATCTCCGTCTGCGCCAGCTTTCTCTCCCGCCTCAGCCGGTCGCCTCCAGATTGTGACCTGGAATCGTTTCTGATCCTCTTTGCTCTTCTGATCAGCAGAGGCTTAAAAATTACCGTAATAATTATTCCATAGATTTAATATTCATCTGCGTTTCAAAAACACCAAATACCAAGTATTTTTCTAGTCTCTTGTTCAAATGTCTTATTAGTCTTTTAAAGTTACTAGTATCTGTTCATCAAGGTACAGGAGTTTGTTAAATATTTTAAGTGTTTTTGGAGTGAATGACACAAAAAGTACAAACTCAAATTCACATTGGTTTAAAGTCTAAAGTCCTTCATCTGATCTGGGTTTGATGCAACGGAAAAAACGATGACTAAACATTTATTCCACAAAAAAACAAACTGAGTCCATCAGTCTTCCTTCCTATCAATTAATCAATGCCTTGTTAGTAGATACTGAATCAACTAACAAGCGTCTTATTGATTTTTTTCTAAGGATACATTTGTGACCCAATCAAGGATTTTCTGAACTTTTCTTTCTTGACGTGTTTTGTTGGAAACCGACTTTTAGAGCATTTATGAATGGAAAAACTTTCGTTTAGAAGAAAAATTGCTTTCAATTTAGAAAAATAACACATATGAGTGTTGCTACTTCAGGTTTTGAAGCTTGTTTGTCTCACATGTTGCAGCAACATGCGAGTTATTTTAGTTTTTCAGCCAACATGGAGTTTAATTTCATGCAACTTGAAGAGTCTGCAGCCTTCACCATCCAAAGAGGCATTTCCTCCCCGATCAGCTAAAGGAAATTTATTTAGAGCTGCAATTTTTTAAGAACCACTATTTTATTTCTATTTTTATGTCTGAACTATTGCAAAAAGACTATGAATGCATAGTTTGTTTTTTTTTAGTTATTTTATTTCTTTGTGTTTAAACCGATTCAGAGATGTGTTCTTGACCAAACTCAGTGATTCAGTTATGCTTATCGTTTATCTTCCAGAAATTGCTCATCTAGTTTGTTAGAAAACGTTTTGGATTCTTTCTATTGGAGGAAGATTGGAGGAATCCTCCATTATAAAGGCCAACATCAGATACCAATCCATGATCAAAGACTGTACGCAGTTTGTATCAGATTCTTTTGCATGAGTTACTGCGTCAGTGCAGCGTAGCACGGAGATCCGCCTGGAAACCAGGTAGCTTTGGTCGCAGCCTTGATGTCTGTTTTCCTCCAGACTCTGGGATCTTGATTTCAAACTGAAAAGGAAACTTCACTTTCTTCTGAAAAGATGACTTTGAACCTAACATGAACTAGCTAGCTTGGAATGCAAATTATGAGGCAAACAACTACTTTGAATTGGTTAGCTTTGAATACAAACTAGCTTAGCACAATAACTAATCTTAGCTTTCAGCACAAATTAGTTGATGCCAACAACTACCTGGAGTTAGCTTGCTTCAATAAAAATTAGCTGAGTTCAACAGCTAATCTAAGCCAGCTAACTTTGAAAGCAAATTAGCTCAAGCAAACAGCTAATCTGATCTTGCTAGCTTTGAATACAAATGAGCTGAGGCCAACCGTTGAGAGGAACTAGCTAAGCTTTGATAACAAATTAGCTGAAGCCAACAAATAATCTGAGTTAGCTATGCAGATCAGATTAACTGTCGGCCTCGGTTGATTTAAGTCACACAAAATAAAACCTGCTTGCTTAATAATGAGTGAACAAGCAGTCAGTTTAGACGCCCAAACCTTTTTAAAGTGTACAATAGCTCTGATTTGTTCAGTCCTGTTTTTCTAGCTCCCTTTGATTCAGTTGCTATTAATACAAACATACCCACTGTTACGTAATAATGATTTGTAATGCCTTGCAGGGTTTGTGAATGAGTTTTAGCGTTTTGTGCCGCAGTGATTAGCGATCCATGGTGGAGGCAGCAGCTCATCGTCAGGTTCCAGCATGTTGCAGGGAGAGGTCTCTGCAGCTGTTGGCATATTTTACATCCCTCAGTGGAAAAACACCCACTGGGCCGTCGGTCTGTGAGATTCACCCTCCATCTCTGAGGCATGATATGTGCAGCCTGAGCTTTTAGGGATAATCTTAGACGTCACGTGTCTCCGCAGATACAGACACACCTATGATTACCCATGAGTCATGGGTTCTAGCCTGTGGTGCCGCATTCTTTCTGCCGCCGGTTGCTTTTGTTGCTGTAGCAGAACTCCTGAGGAGCATCCGCGTTTATTTACGGCCGCTGGCGCGTTGCTCCCTGCAGATCCTCACCAAGGTTACGCTTCTGCACTGAGGCCTGCACCCAGCACCAACGCAGTTATTTACAGTGAGAGGGAGCGTTGTGAAACAACCGGGAAGTCAAGTTCAGCCTTGCAGAACACAATCTCATGTGAAAACTATTCACCTCAGATAGTAGCTTTAAGAAGAAAGAGAAACAGAAAGACAGGGAGGCTTTGTTGTTTCTGTAGTTGAGTAAATTGCTGCAGATTAACTTTCTGCCCAAACTGAAAATTGGAATTGATGATGTTAGGACTCTGTTCGGCCGGCTAACTGAGTGGCTGTTGGTCTCAGTTAATTTGCATTCAAAGCTTGTCAACAATTGTCAAAACTAGTAACAGACATTACATTATATATCATCCATACACATGTTGTTCCATTGTTATGGTTCAGAAGCAACTCAAAGGTTTTTAGCCTTTATTTTAAAAAAAAAAAACTGTGTTTTGGCTGTTTTGTGGTTTCCTGGAAGTTTGGTCCAGACTTGTGGTGCATAGACGCTGAATGCTGCTCCTGTGTTTTCCTACAGATATTTACTGAAGCTTAAAACCACCAGGAAAATGAACAGAAACAGAAATGCTACTTCTTCCAAAAGGATTGTGTTCTGAGCAGGGATTGGATTAGGATTAGCATCAGTCAAAGGCACCAGTTGTACCATCATCCAAACAATAAGCTTTGAGTCGCTGTGGTGATACTTAAGATGGCTTTTAAAAATGCAATAGAAACCATCTTAGATGGTAACAAAGGAATTATTTACCTAAAACAAGCTCCTATATTTTGCTGAAAAGTTTCTTGTTAAGTTAGTTTTGTTTTATTTCAGGTGTACTGAGATATTTGCACTGAAAACTAGACCAAAAATAGTAAAAAATGTTTGCAGCCACTCGGCACAAAGGAAAATTAATAGCACTCCTTAATTGGCTGCTTTCAAAACCCCAAAACTTTGTTTCAGTGTCACAAATTACATTTTCTTTCCATGAAACTTTCTTTAAATAATTTGTCACTCCACAGAAAATCCACAAATACCGAACAGCGAATAGACGTCGGTCCACTGCAGAGCAAAACATGGAAATGAGGCATCACTACCGTTTTTAACAGATAAAAACCTGAAAACGGCAGCATAGATTTGTTGTCTTAAGTAACTGTTGGAGACATACACCATATAAAACGTATATATATATTTTTCTCTTTGCAGTAATTTACCACTTTGTTTTTGCCTGTCACATTAAAAATACCTTGAAATTTGTGGTTAAAATGTGAAAAAGTTCAACATTGTTGCAAGGAACTTTCTAGGAATATTGGATCACAGCAATTTGTTGACAGTTATGTTCACCTTAATGAAATTGCTCCTATATCGTAGGATATATCGTATTGATTGGAAAATGTCTTTTTTTTTTTTGTACGATCTGCTAGTTTGTTTTTCAGCTTAAAGCTTTTTGATGGTTTCTTTATATAGAAACTCCTTCCAGGTTGATCTGCTGCTTTTAAAGCCTCAGCATTAGAGAGCTCTTCCCAGCTGATGTTGTGCTGTTTTAAATCTGTGAATGCGTTTTGTTCTGCGCAGTCTCGTGTGCCGCCGCCATCATTCCGTGCTGCAGGGCCGACCCCAACATGTCTTCCAACGGAGACGTCAGCGACCTCGGCAGCTCCGACAGCTTCTGGGAGGTACAAATAAAACACCAGGACACATCCCCGCTGCCTTGCTTTGCTTTGTTTGGCATGCAAAATTTATATTTTGCAGGTTTTTGTGCTTCCATTTGGGTTTCTACTGCTTCTAAAAAAACAACCTAAGCACTTAGAAAACTCACCCAGGCATTAAATTCGCAGTAAATTAATATTTTTTGGTGTCTGGAAAATGATATATTTCAAAAACTTGTTTAAAAAAATTGTCATCACATTGCTAAATGTTAAATTACCTAGCAACCAGAACCCAGCTCTTCCTGTTACCTAGCAACCCGAGCACATTTGGTCAGCTGGTTTTACTGCTGTATGAGCTGTACAATGGCTGCTGGAAAAGACAAGTGTTTTGTTTTGTTGACTTACCATCCAGAAACCACTTGCTGCATTCTTCTTGGTTCTGCAGGAGGCTCCACTCCTGTTTTTCAAAGATGTATGGTTGTATAATTGTGCAACTGTTTGCAGCCATTTTGATGTGCGAGTGTAAACGTTGAGTTGAAGAGCATAAAATCTCATGATGGAAGAATGATATTGTGCAAAAACATGTAATGACCAGGCTGCCCAGTGGCGCAGCTGGTAGAGCTGCTGCCTTGCAGCAAGAAGGTTCTGGGTTCGATTCCCGGCCCCGGTCTTTCTGCATGGAGTTTGCATGTTCTCCCTGTGCATGCGTGGGTTATCTCCGGGTACTCCGGCTTCCTCCCACAGTCCAGACTGTCAGGTTAATTGGCTTCTCTAAATTGTCCCTAGGTGTGAGTATGTGTGTGCATGGTTGTTTGTCCTGTCTGTCTCTGTGTTGCCCTGCGACAGACTGGCGACCTGTCCAGGTGACCCCGCCTCTCACCCGAAATGACAGCTGGAGAGGCACCAGCAACCCTCCCGACCCCAGTAAGGGACAAGGGTGTAGGAAAATGGATGGATGGATGGGTGTAATGACCATGTTTTGTATAAGCCATAGACCTATGCTAACCTGTTCAGGGAAATATTATGGGTCACCTTTAGCTTCTGGGCTAAAGTCACTGGGCTTTTTGTAAACTGCAGCTTCCTTGTGTAATTTTCTTTCTGTGTCTTTGTGCTTCTGCAGCCGGGTAACTATAAAAGGACGGTGAAGCGGATCGACGACGGCCATCGGCTGTGTAACGAGCTCATTAGCTGCTTCCAGGAGAGAGCCAAGATCGAGAAGAGCTACGCGCTCCAGCTGAGCGACTGGTCCAAAAGGTGGACGGGCATCGTTGAAAAAGGTCCGTCATCTCAGCAGCAATGATGAGTTCATAAGATGAACCAGGTGTCAGAAAACTGGGAGTTCAGTTACAATTACTGACAGTAGTGAGGTTGTAATGGTTGTTATTCACTCACAGACATGCAGTTACCTAGAAAAGAAGCGATAGTTTTTATTGTCACTATTATCATAAGAATACCACATAATATTGTGATAAAACTTTAAATCCATATCACCAACCCCTCTAGCTCTAGCTAATGCTAATTACTGTAGCGCTTTAACGCTAGCAGAGCTTATATTTATGACCAGTGCTTTAGAGTTAGAACAGCTAATGTCATAGTTAACAATGTCCACCACTAATTAATGGAAACTTTTACCTTTTTTGCTCAGAATTGCACAAAAAGCCAAACCATCTTAACGGTTTTTCCTCCAACAGGCCCTCAGTACGGGACTCTGGAGAAAGCGTGGCACGCCTTCATGAAGGCGGCCGACCGCCTCAGCGAGCTGCACATGGAGCTGCGGGAGCGGCTCGCGGGCGAGGACAGCGAGAAAGTCCGCGACTGGCAGAAGGACGCTTTCCACAAGCAGATGATGGGAGGCTTCAGGGAGACGAAGGACGCAGACGACGGGTTCAGGAAAGCTCAGAAACCCTGGGTCCGCAAGCTGAAAGAGGTGGTTCTGTCGGTCCACCCGTCCTGCCATCCGTCTGTCCATCCATCCTCCCTTGTATTCACTTACTGTACAGCCCCTCTGTTATTTCCCATCATTCATGACTGGTTCCTCCCATTTATACTGTCACAAAGCTGAAACGATTCATCAGCTTAACGTAGTGTATACTGGTGACTCAATGGGTTTGGATGCTGGGATATGAAAAGTGTGCTTTACATCAGTTTGCAGGAAAGCTGCACATATTTTCAGCTAATCGAAAATGAAATTTGTGTGCATCAAGGTGGAGTCCAGTAAGAAAAGCTACCATCAGGCCAGGAAGGAGGAGTGGACGGCCGTTTCCAGGGAAACGCACGCCAAGGCCGACCCGACCAAATCCCAGGAGGAAGTCCGCAAATTCACGGTGCGGGCCGAGCGCTGCAACCAAGAGGTGGAGAAGGTACAAAACTGAATCGCACGCTTTTTTACGCCGCTTTAGACAAACTTCAGTCCGTTTGTCCAGGAAGTCGTTTGGGGAGGTGTGAACGAGTAACCAACCGAAAGAAGTGAACTCTGGTCCTCCTGCAAACCTCGGTTTGGTTGAATTGAACTCTTATGTGGTTTGAATTTATATTTGAATGCCAAGTAGACCAGAGACCAAAAACAGGAAATGGACTACAGCGCAGAGCATTCTGGGTAAATGGAACCAAAACAAACATGCTAGCCTAGCGCTAGCGGGAGAAAAGACTAAAGAAAATTCCTACAACCGCTAAAATCTGACGCTACTCCATTTTTGTTTACATTTTGTGAAGGATGTTGCTGCATTTTCCTTTGACATAATTGATCAATTTATCATTTCTAAAATAAATTTGCTTAACAGAAACACACCAGTTTAGAGAAAACTTGTTTTTGGTGCTATGATGACATGGTTTTTATTTACCTGTGTTGGAATTGGTTTATTTCACTTTACTGCCAGGTACACACTTTTTTTTCACATGATCAACAACCATATTTTACAACAGGCACAAACCACGAAGAAGAAGATGACAGGAAGTAGTTGGAGGATTATGGCACCGCATGTTTTTTAATGATTATCACATGAACAATGTAACGCTAACTAAGGCTAGGCGCCTGACTATGGCCAGTATGGTTATAGGCAATGAGAAAGGTTCGGCTGAGGAGCTCATGTGTGTGTGAATAAAACACCATCAGACAGAAAGTAAAGTTAAATTATTGTATTTAAAGTTGTATATTTATGTATATTTAGTTAGATATCTTATAATAATAATAATTTCCAATAAACATAAGCAATAAACACAACAAGGAAGACACACAACAATAGCAGAAAAAATAAATAAACCCCGATGACACCCAAGAGTTTTTTTCCCCTTTTCTTTAAGTCCGTTCTGGAGTCTAGAGTGATTATTGTCCATCAATCAATACTCCACAGTTTTAAATCCAGGATCCAAGGTAATATGTCCAGGAAAACAGTTCGTGTAATTTAGTCCTACCGCAAAGCTGCGGTGATCTGGTAGCTCGCCATCCTGGGTGGGAACAGGGTGTGGAAAAAACCTGACCGTAGAGTGGTTGCCAGTAAACTCCCAATTTAAGCTCTCGGTCGTGTTAATTTGGCTTGATCCAGCCGTATTTCTTCCCTGTGTTGGGAAGACGCCAAGCTCACGCAGCTAGCCACAGTGACAGCAGCAACAGCAGTGGAGGGAATCCGAGTTCACCTCTCACCCAGAACTTATAATGTGGCCTCAGTTTGACCCGCCAAAATAAAATACGGGTTAATTATCTTGTACAGGTTACAACAAGCCTATTCGCACTCGATTTTAATTGAATTTAAGCACCGAAATTGCAAATTTGTGTTTATTGACAAAGTTTGGCGCTCAAATGAAACAAAGACACAGCTAGTGTCTTTGTTTCATTCAGTGGTTCTTGGTGCAGCGCCCCCACAGGCGGGGAGGGGAACAGGTTTTTCAAATGGTTTCGTTGGTTTGACACAGAAAATGTAACAAATGTTGCAATTCTGGTCCCCAGTTGAACCGAGTCTACTGAACTACCAGGTGTGAGAACACCTTTAATATCCCGGGAGGAGCTCCAGTCGTCCCAGTCAGGGTGTGCCAGTCGTCCCAGTCGGGGTGTGCCAGTCGTCCCAGTCGTCCCAGTCAGGGTGTGCCAGTGCGTCCAGTAAAACATACTTGCCTGTGTCTCTGCCTTTAAAACATGACTGGGCTCGTTTCGCCTTCGTTTCGGCTCGGGACAAACCCGACGGCGGGGACGGAGAGACTGAAAAGAGGAAAGAAATCTGAGATGGACTCAGCCTGGTGACACTTTCCCTCATCCAAACGTCACTTATTTATTCTGAAACTAAATCACAAATGATTGAATAAAGTCTGAATTCAGAAGAGTTTCGGTCTGCAGCCGGTGTGAGCCACCACACCTAGAGCCCGATTAAATGAAACGTTAAGAACTCGGGTTGTTTACATAACAACATTTGCAGTTTTTGGCAGCATGAAGGGAATTAGACCCTTAACTGCACCTTTTCTCTGAGGAACTCATTAAAGAGGCTTTTTAAAACCTGAATGGCTTTTAAAATAAACTGATTGAACCACAAGAAAATAAAACGGTAATTAGAAACATCTGATCAGCCTTGGTGGAAGGAAACAAACTGACCACATAATGAAGGGAATATTTGGTCCAGATCTTCAAATTACATTTATTATTGACATAATTTGTGTTTCCAATGGAAATAAAGGTTACATAAATCTGTTTGTTTTGAAGAATCTGTAGAATGATCTAGTTGAGTCAAAGTATTTTAGATTTTGAACTAAACCTCACCAAATGGACCCAAAGTTCCATGTTTATATCTTCAATTTAGGCTTTTACTGCTTGTAGAAACAGTTCATTTGCTGAAGAAAAACCAACCAGTTGTTTTTTTGGCAATAAGATAATGTTCTTTGCTGCAATGCATTGCTGCATTCTTGTTCATTGTGAAGGAGATTCTACTTAGGCTTTTCTAAAATGTACGGTTAATAATAATTGCGCATCTGTTTCCAGCCTTTTTTATTTTCGAGTGTTGAGTTGAGTTGGGGGTCGTGGCCAGCAGCAGTTTGAGTTTAAAGTGACAAAAGGCCGTAAATCGGCTCATTCTGAAAGAAGCTCAAACCAGACGGAAAATTATTTTGTAATGTGTTTTATATAGGCCACTGACCTATCCTAACCTGTTCAAGGAAGCATAATATGTCACCATAAAAACGGGATAAGACAGAAAATCTCTGTTTAGTATTATTTCATCTATTTAAAACAAAAACTAATAAATAATTATCAATATCGATTGATATAAACGTTGTTAGGTTTTCGTCCAGAAATTTGCGTTGAAATAGTGCATTCAAAATAAAAAAAGTTGCCTTTTACTTTTATGTTTTTCTCCAAACTTTGCTGTGAATTTGTATTATTTTGAAATGTTAAATGATTTCTATTATTTTTATCTTGGGATGTGTGGGAATAAAACGGTTTTTCATCACCTTAGGCGGTGTTTGGTAGCTCAAAATGACCATGTTGTGACTATTCAGACATTTTTAGCCTGAGGAAGTGTGTTTATGTGTTTATGTTTGTTTTGTAGGCGAAGGAGCGCTACGCTAAGGCCTTGGAGGATCTGAACCGCTGCAACCCTCGCTACATGGAGGACATGGAGCAGGTGTTCGACCTCACGCAGGAGGCGGAACGGAAGAGGCTGCGCTTCTTCAAAGACGTCCTGCTGGACATCCACACGCACCTCGACCTGTCCGCCAAAGACAGGTGGGAAGACGCTCACTTCCTCTGGGGGGAAACATGAAAAAGTGATGGCCGCTGACTCGGAGCGAAGGCACGCGGCTCCTGGTGCATGTGGGAACATGTGTGTATGTACACAGAGGTTAATACAAAACCTGAACCGTCGTCCATTAACTGTTGACCTCTGGTTTTATTTAAACAGGCTCAAGTTGCCATGGTAAAGTCCGAGTAAACAGGACAAAATAACTTCAAAGTAGCTTCACAAACTACCGTATTTTCAACAAAGTGTCTGGTTCTGCTTCTAATGTCCTTAATCTTGATGCATTTTTAATTTCTCTGGAGCTGTCATGTTTTCTGATGCTTTCTCAGCTTCAGCTCTTTGGATTTAATCAGAAAACTTCTGAAACGGCTGCATTACCAACGTAAAGGCCTCTCTGCTGCCCCCTACTGCTCTGCTTGAGCATACATTTAAATGATTGGGGTCACAACCCAAACAAAATAGATTTTAGATTGTTTTTTTAGTTTATATGAATCTACAAAGAAAAAAGTCAGGTGCAAGTAATTAATATGGTTTCTCATATGTTTTGAGATTATTTTTAAAATGTTTTTTCAAATTTATTTGCAGTTTTTGGTTAAAACATTTGTCTAAACTGATTGACTGATTAACTAGTGTTAGTTTACATTTTAAACAGTCTTAAAGTGAAACTTCCTCAGTGAGCAAAGGTGACCTGTCATATAACTTTCTCAGAGTAATTAACCAATAACACTTTCTAGAATCAGAGGTATTAGAAAAGTATTTTGCTAAATAAAACTCAAACTTGATCAACAGAGATTTGGATAATTTTTAAAAATTTTATTAAAATTAAATAGAACAACTTAAAAGTTGTGAAAATATTGAATAAAAACAACAAAGCTGGAAAAAACCTTAATCTTTTATTAAGACTTTAGAAAAGTGCCAAAAGACAAAAACTTGGTTCAGATTAAACACATGAAGGACTTTATTGTGATGATTTTATGGTTTTAATCAACAGCTTTAAGAACCTGCACCAGGATCTGGGTCAGACCATCAGAGCTGCCAACGATGCTGAAGACCTGCGGTGGTGGAGGAACGTCCACGGACCGGGGATGAGCATGAACTGGCCCCAGTTTGAGGTGTGGAAACACAAACACTCATTCAGAACAGTGAAAAATACAGCAAACAAATGATCAACTGTCAACTGTTTGTTTTTTGTTTTTTTTTTATTTCCACTAAAATTATATTATTAGATCAAAATATCTAACAATAGTGTCCGCTTAGATCACTAACATGAGGTCTAACCCTTAGATCTTATGTTAGTGTTGTAGTTTGGCCTCCATCTGGTCATCCTCATTAGCGGAGCCGTTGATGCAGAAACAAATATGGCGGCCATATCAGAACGGATAAGAGAAACGGTCTAAACAAAGTCCGGTGTGGGATGAAAAATGCACTTTATTCGGTTTTATTTTAAAACATAAACACCCAACAAGCTGTTTTAGTAAAATTTAATTTTAATAGCACTTTATTCAGATAACCTGCATGATGGAGGAGTGGAAGTTTCTCAACAAAAAACTGCTGTTGTGCTACGAAGGTGAATGAATTCACAGAATAACAGAGCAGATAACAGAAAAATTGTAACATGATGGAAAAAAGTTTTAACATTCCTTCATATCTGTCTTTTAATGGGCGATTAAGTCTTTAATTTTTCTATTCAGCAGCTTAGTGGTTACTGTTTTATCATATTTTGCAAGTTTAATAATGTTAAAAAACCAACATGCTCTCAGTCAGTATTTAATATAGCTGACACAAAATAATTTATTTTTTTTTTTTTTTTTTAATTTGGCATATTGGAAAAAGAAAATGTAGCCCTTGATTTTATGGGAAGGCTGTCGGCCCTCATGATGCCAGAGAAAACTTTACATTTTTAAAATGTCTGCTTATCAATTAATCTTTAGCTAATCAATAAGATGAATAAACTTCATATTAACTCATCCCTGGAGAGGAAACATTTAAACTATTTATTCTCCCAACCGCTTCACCAGGTATTCAGTCGTTTCTTATTCGATTAAACAGGTCACCTCTGCAGCTCTAAATCAGTAACTCTCTGTTTATAAACTGCATGTAAATAAAGAAAAAGGTTCTGTGTCGACTCGATCCAGAGTCCAGTCTGTGTTTGAGTGGCTGAATATTAAACAGGTTTGCAGTGAATGCCTTGTTTTATAGTGGAGAGCAGTGAGTGGGGTCAGGAATGTCACACACTCGCACACACGCTCAGATTTATTCATCCTTCTGTGAAAATCTGCAGATTTCACCTCATTTCTGCAGACAAACATTACAGACAGACAACAAACCCTGCATGTTGGGGTTTTTTAACAAGTATTTTTCACAATAATCCTCCTTTAAGGCTTTTCTCCTCTGCTCCTGTATTTGTTCTCGACTTGTAGGCAGTGAAACGTTACTCTTCCTGCTTTGTGTTTGAGGTGATTTGCAGTTTGGTTGTTAAAGTGCATCAGGGATTCGGTGACCTGGATTCCTGCCTTTCAGCCTCCACACCTCCTACTGTGGGTGTGGAGAACGGCAGCGTCTCATTTCAGAGAAACAAATGAAGCTGAAATGCTCAGAAATGTTTGCATTTCTTCCAACCTGTTTCCCTGCATTTGAGACACTCGAAGGGAAGATTGCAGATGACTGAAAGTGCATCATAAAGCTAAATATACTGCAGGCTTCTGGAGCCAAGACGGAACGTATAAACAGTCATGGCTGAAACGGCCTTCTAACTTTCCAAGAAAACGCAGTTTGGTTCTTAAATGCACTTTCAACTTGTTTGGAAAATATGCCCATTTATTTCTAGCAAAAACATAAACAAAATAACCAAAAATGTCTTAGAAGTTAGATGTAAACAAAAGTTAACTTAATCTAGTCTTGCAAATAAAACAACATGGTTAAAAAAATTATTATTGTCATAGCAAAAAACGTTTCCACCACTTCCCAAGTCTGTTCTTAAAATAAACAATTCCAATACAAAAATAAAATTAAGTTTGGTTTCAAACTAACTTCAGTAACTGCCTAAAGAAAAATCCTGGAGCTTATAATTTACAGAAGATTCAACATAAATGGCCTCATTGCAGCTTCAAATTTGAGCCAGTAGCTCTGGAAGAATATCGACAAATAACTACAAATCTCTTACAACTTAGTGAAAGTTAACTTAGTCTGATCTAAAAGGTCAAAAAGTGGTAAAAATAAATAAAAATCTGCCGTTGTCATACCAGACATTTAACAAACAAAAACATTTCCAGAGGGAGAAGTTGGCAGGGAGAGATGCGTCTCTGTCCTCAGAGGAATCTCCCAGTGTTCCCACAGTGCTGCAGACAGAGGCCCATTGTTCTCACACACACACACACACACACACACCTCTTCATCCAACCTCACCTCTATCTGCCTGGAAATCAGATGTTTAAGTCTAAAGCTGCTCTGATGTTTTCAGGAAACATTTTTCAGATTTTAAAATTTACATTTTGCTTGTTTTTCTCCTAACATTTCAACCTCAGCTGCTTCTAAAAGAACAACCTAAACGCATAAACAAAGAAAAGTCATCCAGCTGTTTTTTGGCAGTACGTAGTTCTCGTCACACCTCCGTGAACATCCGTGGCAGCCATTTTAGTAGGCAGTTGCTATGACGACAATAAACAAGGAGGCTTAGAACTAGCTCTTGATCCTATCCAGCGATTCTAACCTGCATAATAGGCCCCCTTTACATGTTGTTCTTGTAGCTGTAGGCACATTCAGTTCATTGCACTCACCACCTTCAGCAGTAACTTCATCCGGAGCTGCTCTCTTTCTGCACCGTTATTATAATGGGCGTTCCTGGTTGCTGTCTGGGTGTCATCACAGACGTGGCTGTTGTTGTTTAGCTTTGATTCCTGTTTAAAATGAGAACAGAGAAATTAGTCACTTTATGGGATTAACTTTTCCTCGGGTTCTGCTTGGTTATAAATCTGCTTTCTTCTCGTTCCTTTGCAGTTTCTGACTTTTCTGCAGCATAAATTAATTAAACATTTGGACTAAAGTGCGGAGTGAAGAAGATATTTTACGTTTCAAACATAAAAAACGGGTAAAATGATGAATAATTTGCCAGACTTGACAGAAAAAGTTCTTTTTTGCGTGTTTTTGTGCAGGAGTGGTCTCCAGACTCGAGCCGCTCCATCAGCAGGAAGGAGCGAGGAGGAAACTCGGAGGAGAACGTCGTCACCCTCACCAACATCGTGTCGTCGAGTGGAGGAGATGCTCCGCCCAGTCCTATCACCATGGAAACGGGCAGGTAGGAAAATCAAGGTTGAAACAGCAGAAAGTTGCTATAATAGTTTCTCCACATTTATCTTTTGGTGGAGCTGATCTGTGACGTGGTAGCAAATACTGGCTCAGCATGATGCTGCCGTTACCATGGAATCATGTAAACATTAGATCTGAACTTTAAATCGCTCTGATTGTCACTTATTATCCAAAATGAAGTGAAATTATCCTTTACAGCACAAGAGCTCTGATTCCACTCAAACAGCTGAAGGTCAATGTTTTTCCAGTCAAATAAAATAGTATTAAAAATGTATAGAAATCTCAGGGGTTCCCCCAGTGTATTGTCAGCCTGGCGGGCCGCCAGGCTTCACCAGAAAAATTAATGATGCAAAAAATAAATAAAAAATAAAATATTTTCTTCTTAAGTCAAAGTTGAATTGCGTCTCTGTTGCTCTGAGCGTTTCACTGGCGGAGCAGATTTATTACTAAAAGTTAAGTTTATAGTTTATGCCTTTAAAGGCGGGAGCGCGGACCAATCGCCACTGGCAGCTCTGCGCGCTGAAGCCCACTCTGCCGCTGCCCGGTCTACCTGGACACAGGCTGATATTTACATCAACCCCCCGTGTGGAGTTTCTGTAGAGAACTGGACATCAAGGTCAGAGTTTAAACCCCACTGCGTTAGCTCTGGTTGCGCAGCTCCATGTGAACCCCAGGAATAACTCGTAGTGGCGTTTAACAAAGAATTAAATGCGGCGTTTATGTCTGAACACGCAGCCCAGCGCCTGGCTCTGTCTTCCTGTAAAGTTTGCTTGCAGTGGATTTCTCTCTCCGTTACAGACAGTGTAGTTAGAGCTGCTGATCTCCAGGAAGGTGTGAATCAGTCTGAGGTTGGATTTAATTCACTGTTTGCTAGTAAACTGCCTGTTAAAACGGATCCAAACTGGGAGATTTTATAGAGTTTTCCCATTTCGTTTTAAGGAGCTCAGCTTTACATCCTCCCAGTTGGATTTAAGAGTTAGTTGTAGCTGCTGTTGTAGTTGTGTAAAGTTTTAAAACGACGTGTTTCTGTGGGATGTTTAGTCCAGACGTGAACAGAAGACTACAATTATCCCTGAGCGTCCTGTAGGCGTGTGAGAGAGCTTGCTCCTGTTAAACCTCCCTGCCGAGGTTTTAAGCCAACAAAGCAGCATCTAATGAGAAGCTGCAAGGCTGAATCTGTTGCCCTGCTCTGCTCCTGCTGGGAGAGGCTGCAGCGCTTCGTTAGGATAAAGATACGAGTTACAGATATCTGATGACAAAGAGCTCTGAGTGCTGCCAGTCGATTACAACATTTAATCAGATCAATTACACTCTGATGCTGTGAGTAATGATTATTAATCACTTTGGCCAACTTGTGCAGTTCATACTAAATAAAAATCTGGTTGGGCACCAGATAAAAATCTGCTTCGGTCCCCAAAAAGGCAGGTAAACTCCGGATCTGGAGTTTTCCATGGATCCTCTGCGTGACGTTTGTTGCTTGTGTCTCTTGGTCTCATCCAGGGTGAAGGATTACTCATCGGACTGGTCAGACGAGGAGAGTCCCAAGAAGGTTTTGGTGGTGAACGGCGTCGGGGAGGCGGAGGACATGGAGAAGGAGGAGCAGGCGGAGGGCGTGGTGGTGAGAGCGCTGTACGATTACACGGGCCAGGAGGCGGACGAGCTCAGCTTTAAAGCAGGTATGAATCCAAACTAACAATTTTTATACCGTAGAGACTAATCTACAGACAGATTTCTCAAACAGCGTCAATGAGTTGCTGTTTTTTTTTTGTTTTTTTTTTGGTGTCTGGAAAATGAGTGGTTTCAAAGATTTCCCAGCAACCCGAGCCGAGTTCCAGCACTTTTGGTCAGCTGCTTTTGCCGCTTAATGTGCTTTACAATGGCTGCTGGAAAAGACAAGTGTTTTGTTGTTGACCACCCAGAAACCACTTGAAGCATTCTTGTTGGTTGTGCAGGAGGCTCCCCTTCTGCTTTTCAGAGATGTATGGTTATATAATTGCGCATCTGTTAGAACCCATTTTCACGTAGGAGTGTAAACGTTGAGTTGGTTGAGCTTATTTGGATTTAAAGTGACAGGACTCCCTAAAACGTCTCATTCTTTCCTTTTCCTTCAGGCGAAGAGCTGATGAAGCTCGGTGAGGAAGATGAGCAGGGCTGGTGTAAAGGACGGCTGAGGAGCGGCCAGGTTGGCCTTTATCCCGCCAACTACGTCCAGGTCATCGCTTCCTGATGGCCCCGCCCCCTCTGGTCAACTGAGCCAATCAGAAAGCTACACAGCCCACCAGGAACAAGCTTTCCGTCCTGACCTGAGGAAAATGAGTCCTGTGGTCCTGAAACTCTGTTTTTCTCATCGGAAAGAGGAAAACATAAATAACTACAACATCTGCCAGCAGTCATTCAACGCTAGCAGGAAACCATGAGTTTCTGATCCCATCAATAAACCTGCAAAAGAGGATAATCAATCAGCAAGAGATGCAACCAAAACTGGATTTTTCTTTTACGTTCAGTCATATTGGATAATTTCTACCAATTTAGAAGAAAAGATAAATCAAGGGTACGGCTTGAAAAATAGCATACGAGAAGCTTTAATTAGCAAATGTTCCCTTTCCACACATGCTCAATATGCAGGTGTATTTTATTTTTTTTTATATTAGCCAAAATTTTCTTGAAGCCAGCGCCTAGTGGCCATCAGTGGTACTGCATGTTCAAGGATTTCTTAAAATTTATGTGACAAGGTGATCAGTCAGTATTTTGCTTACAAGAGGTTGTAGCTAGAACAATTTTGATTTAGGGAATTGAGATAAAACCTTATGTAAATAGAAAATAAAACTTACCATGCTAACTATGATGAAGTTAACTATAATGAAGCATTTGCTGGAAATGTTACATGTTGTGAACTCTGCTCAGGTCCAGCTGTTAGCTTGACTTTCCTTTTAGCTTCCAAAAGTCTGAAAACATGAAAATTTCTGGTATCTATGAAATGTAAGATATTTATTACTGGTAACTAGCTCACAGAACCCCATTTTTTTTTTTAAAACTGAGGAGAATTTCATTCTAAATGAAAAGCCAAACTACAGACTGTCTCTCCGTGCCTTAGATGAAGAGGCCAGAAATGTGCAGTGCCGTCCTGCTGGTTGACTTGTGGAACTACATCCCATAAATCCACAACACTGCTCCTCATTTTATATTTGAAAAAAAAATGGACAGGACATAATCAAAACAGTTCTTTTGTTACACTGACCTACAAAACTGTACTGATGCACTGATGTGCAACGCCGCCCTTGTGTTTAACTGTGGAACTACATCCTTTAAACAAACAGCGCCGCCCTTCAGTTTGACCAAAGAATTGCATCTTAAAATTTCCGCTTCTCTGCTGTTGAACAGACAGAAGAAAAAATCCGTTTATTTGGACTCCTGAACATGAATTAGATTTTTAGTTTTTCTGGTTATTCTGAGTTTTGGGTGCAACATTTTCTTTGTTTTTTAAAAGAATATTAATTATAATAATAGTGGTTCGTTTATAATAACTTCTGGATAAATTGTTGCCACTTCTTTCTTAGATCTTTTTTTTAAATATTGTTTTCTTTTAACTCTTCTTCCAATTTCTTTTTAAAGTCTGTTTGGCTGTGAACACAACAGTTTGACCTCAGTCACATAAAATAAGTCTAGATTTTGCTATAATTGTTTTTTTCTTGGGATTTGGTTTTCTTGTTAAGTTCTTTGTTTCTGAAGAGTTTTCTCCGTCCTGCTGATCCGAGCGTAGCTACAGCTAGCCTGCATACGTGTTTAAATACTAAGAAGAGATTTAAACGCTTAAAGCTACACTGCACGCACCTGCAGCATGTACAGCTTCAAGTGGGAGAAATAAACAGAGCTTGAAACTTTTCAGACTCTACTGTTGTTGTCAAAAGTTTTTTAAAGTTTTTAAAACTTGAACATTTTTAAGGAGAATAAAAAATTCTCCTTAAATATTTTTATTGCATGTAGATGTGAATTTGAAGAATAGGGATTCGGCATTCTGTGTTTTTACAGCTAAATATTTGCAAAGTTTGGCAGTTATTGAAAAAAAAGTTTGGGTGTCTTTTTTTTTTTATTTTATTAAAATAAACAATATACTTTTTTGTGGAGAAAATGGATTTAAAATTCAAATTAAGCAAATCTTTATTTGATTAAAATCAATATTAGTTAAAATTAAGATGAATGCAAAAACCTTAATATTTAATATGACCTATAACTTTTAGAAATGTATCTATAAAACAAAAAAAAATAAAATAAATTGCCCTAAAAGGTGAAAAAATGTCCATCTTCATTAACCAATCATGCTAACAGATCTGGGGGGCCGCCCAAATTCCTTCATAGGACCACAAACGGCCCCTGGACCGCACTTTGGACACCCCTGTATTAACTTTTTTTTTTTAGTCTGATGGCTTTTATTTAAATTGATGGAAATTTTAAATCAGTAAATCCTTAATTTTGATGAAAAGGTCCAGATTATTTCACTATTTCAAACTGAGTTTTAATGTCTGAAGCTGATCTTTATTTATGTCTAATTCTGTAATTTCAGAAGGTTTTAGTTAGTTATGAGTCTCTGAGTAATTACACACACAGAAATTATATTAGACCAAATTTGCTGGAGTTTGTCTGGAGTTATTGCCTAAAATGCAACAATTGCATTCCTTTATTGAAAGTTTGATCATTTGTATCAAATGATGCAACTAGCTGAAAATATACTTTTAACATCAACATGTCAAACAGGGATTATTTATAGGATTAACACTTCAATAATTGCATGGCAATACTTTTTACTTTATTCTTACAGAATTTGAACCAGGTGAAGCTAAACCTGCCACTGGAAGTTTTTTACTTTTAATCTTAACTGCAAAATGTATCTAATTACAGTTTTGCCTGAGGTTTTTCCAGAATATTTTTGACTCTTTCAAAGTTTTCATTTGCTCTTGAATGTTTTTGATTAATCTCAAAATTGCAGTTATATTCTAGAATTTATTTTAACTGTAAAATCTTAATTTTTCTAGGAAATTTCTTTATCTCAAAATTTCTAAGATTTTTTTCTAGCGAACTTTTGACTCAGTCGAATTGAATTTAACTATAAAATGTATAGCAAATGTTTGACTTTTTAAACTCGAGTCAAATGTTTTATTTTTAGAAAGTTTCTCAATTTCAAAATTTGAGGGATTATTTTCCAGCAATTTTTGACAAACTATAATTTTTTTTCTGGAAAAAAAATTCTCAGCTTAATCTCCAAATTTCTGAATTTTGCTGTTTTTGTTTTCCATCTACGGCGGCGTAGTACATTCTAGACCAGTGTTTCTCAACCGTTTTTTGGGCCAGCGCCCCCCTATCCATTATCCAGGTCCCTCACCCCCCCATCAAAGATGTAGGATACCTGCACTGAATATTAGTTTATTATTAATATTACTGTCATTATTGTTGTTTTAATTTTAATGGTTGTTTCTGTAATTAACATGAAAAATAATTTCCCAGAGAATAAAGCAGTCATGTGAATAGACAGGCGTCTACAAAAAAATGAAACGAATATTCAACTTAAAATCGGTCGGCCTAACAGCAGCCAATCAGAGTGGAAATAAGTATTTTTATTCTGTGTGATTTTATGATGTTGTTAAATCTAGCACAAAATGACCAGATAAAAGATGTTCAACAATACCAGTTTAAACTTTGAACTGAGCTCTGCAACATTAAACATGGATAGAACTGCAGCTATATTACTCATAACTCTTCTTCTCTCCAGTGTTTCTGTGGTGCAGCTTTGTGCTGCCTTCAGGAGAATGAGACATCGGAGTATCAGCTATAAAATTTCACCCACATGGCATTTACCGTGCAAACCAGAATGGAGAGTTTACCTTTGAGCAAAATTGCCCCAAAGGAGTCCCAGCGACCCCCTTTTGTAAAAATGTCCGCCAGCGCCCCCTGCCGTCCTCTGAACGCCCCCCGGGGGGCGGTATAGCCCCCGTTGAGAAACGCTGGTCAAGACAGACCAATATAATTTCACTAATTATACAAAATATTTGAGGCAAATATCTGAAAACTGCAGACATTTTTTTTATTAAATTGACAACTTGAATCTGTACAGCAAAATAAGACATCACAATAATAAATCTGTTCTCCATCATACATGGCATATTAAAAAAACTGCTCACCATTTAATCTGTACAAGCTGAAAATGAAAAACAGAATCATTAAGCATTAGCTTCCCTCTGAGCTCACATGCTACACATTCAATTAATCCCTCAGAGAAATTAATGTAAAAAATCTGCAAATATTAGCTGCAACAATTTAGATTAAAGCATATTAAACATTTGTTTTTTACATTTTAATCACAATCCTCAGATCCAGGCTGTTTCTATACCATAAAACGATCAATTAAGCTAATTAGAAGGCTAACCGATTTCTTTTATGGTGAAAATGCAAAAATTTTAATCTAGTTTTTGGTTTGCTTCAGTTATTCCACTTTTGTTCTTCCAGATGGGCAGAAGAAATATTTCCTCACGCTCAAAGAAAAGTGAAGAATATATGCATTAGGGCCATTTTAGTTTGAGTTTAATCTCTGAAATTTTCTAGAAAAAAAAACATGGTAAATCAAAAGTTGAACATTCTAGACTTGGGAAAATTACAGTTTTGAAAATTTGCAAGAAAAAATCTCTGAAATTTTCTAGAAGACGAGGGGTAATTTCTGAGTTTCAAAATTTTTAAATTTGTTAGAAAAAAATGAAATTTTGAGATCAATCTCAGAAATTTTCAAGACAAAACAAGAAAATATCCGAGTTCCGAAAGACAAAATTATTTTTTACCTTTGGTTATTCCTTAACTTGAAAAGTAGAAAATTTGCTAGTCAACACCCAAAATTTCGAGATTAATCTTAGAAATTGTCATTAAGAAAAACATGGATATTTTCTGAATTTCAAATGTCATTTAAAAAAAAAAAAAACTTTTAAGACTTTCTAAATTTTTCTGGAAAATTTCTAAGCTTAATTTCAAAATTTATTTTTTTGCAGAAATTTACTCCTTTCTTCTACTTACAATGGCCCCAATAAACTGTCATTAGATCACTCCCAATAAATTACACACTGAAGTAAAAAAGTGCAGTGAAGTTGATGTTCGTATTAAATGAAACGGAGCGATGTTCACCAAGGCCGACTCGGATTCTGAACCGATTTGCTTCAAACAAACACAAATTACGCAGCAGCTGCGATAAAAGTACCAAAATAAATCATCACTGGGTCAGAACCATCCGCAAACAGCCCAGCAGCAGCAGTCCGTCGTCACGGCAACAGCGTTCATGGAGTTTAAATAAACGGGGCGGCTTCGTCTCCAAAAAGCCACACCAGGTGTTCAGAGAAGTCCAAACGGAGGCTCAAGCATTTGGTTTTCTACAGAGGAGAGCGGATCGGGATGTGGCGTTGGCACTGTTAGCGGCGTTGGCTGAAGGAGATGGAGGAGGAGGAGGAGGAAGAGCAGTCGGTTCTACCGGTCCTTCAGCTCCCGGGTCACTCGCTTGGTGATGCGGCCGCACAGCAGCCCCACCAGGAACAGGACGCACACACTCAGCGCCATCATCAGCAGGATGTAGTTCTTAGAGGGCGACGTCATCACCTGCACGGCCAGGTCCGAGAAGCCCTCAGCTGGCGCCACCTGCAGGCCACACAGAAAACAGCAGCAACACTGTAACAGGCAGCCGAAGGCAGTCACATTTATACCACAGCGAACCAGGGCTGATGCGGACAAAACATGGAAAAGGAGCACATTTTGGCCAAAACATTTTCAAGAAAAAATTATTTTAAAATGTTAAAAATTAGCTTGAAAAAAAAAAGAGAAATTTTTTAGAACAGACTTGGAAATTTTTGAGTTTAAAAAGTAAAAAAAAAAAATTGCTAGAAAAAAAACCTCAAATGTTTAAATTAACTTTAAAATCTCTGAGCTTAAAAGAAATCAAGAATTTACTGGGAAATAATGTTCTAGAAAACTCTTGAAAATAATGTCAGATATTTTCAAGAAAAAAAACTAAGCTTCTGAGTTTGAAAAGTCAACATTTTTTAACGGTCAGAATTTTTCAGATTAAGCTCTGAAATTTTCTGGAAAAAAAGAAGTAAATTTGTGAATTTGAAATGTCAAAAATTTTCTAGAAAAAAAACCCATTTTGATTTAATGTCAGGAATTTTCTAGAAAAAACTTGAATAGTTCAAAATTCATAAAACCCTCCCCTCAAAATCCTGCAAATGAAAATTACTGAGCTCGTTTTGATGTGATTAATTGATTTATTGCTTATTGCAACAGGCCTGTAATAAATAAATTATTCATGCATGTTTTTGTCTCCAAAATGCTTTAACTTTTTAAAAGTAACAAACTGATTACATATCTTACATATGTTGATATGGGGTAGGAGACACCCTTAAGAGATATGTTCTATTTAAAATATTATGCCTTGTAAATTTACCCTGAAATATTTGCAATATTTCAGTGGACAGCTAAACAATCCTTCCAGTTGTGATATTTTTTTTGCGATTGTTGACTAAAATTACAGAGTTTTCCAAAATGTTGCACATTTTTGTAAGCTGCTTTATTACCACAACAGAAAATCTGAAATGGCTGCAGATTCCCTCATCGTGTTTCTTCTCTCTGCTGCTGGTTTCAGGTTTTGAAATGTTTCTGAGCCTCTGCTGTCCTGCCCTCAGATTCTCCTCCAGAGTTTTGTTTCCATCTCTCTGGTTCTGGTGTGAAAGCGGCGGCGTTACCTTGGCGGCGTAGCTCCACATGTCGATGCGGTCTTGAAGCCTCTTCTTGCACTCTGGTTGCAGTCGGATCCTCTTGTCCTGCAGCGCCTCCATCAGACACGACATCTCTGCAGCCGAGAAACAGGCGCTTCGATTAACCTGGACAACATTGTGCGTAAAGACAGAATAAAAGTCACCCACGTCGCCCCCTGCCGGGCGTGATGGCGGCGCAGTGATGTTTGAGGTCCAGGGCGCAAGCCGTGTGGAGAACCGGGTCAACAAATATGTCCGCCTTGCTCTCCTTCAGCATGTTCAGCACCTCCTGTGAATCAAACTGATTAGAAAACGTTCCTGCAGAGCTGATTGTGCTGCTGTGGTTCACCTTTTTGCAGGCTTCCTGTTTGATCTTCAGCAGGTTTCCTTTCAGACATTCCTCCACCTGGCCGGTTTGCTCCTGAGCAGCCGCCTCCTCCGCACACAATCTGGAGATCTGCAGGAGAAAAACGTGGAAAATCAGCTTCATTTCACCTTCACTGGCATTTCAGAGAGTTCCTGGTAGCACAACACGATTCCCAGGGCATCACAGGTCCTCCACCAGACTTCACAGCGCAGGTTAGTAGGGCTGCAACTTACAATTATTTTAGCAATGGATTATTCTGAAGATTAGTTGATTATTCTGACGATTAATTGATTATTCTGACGATTAATTGATTATTCTGAAGATTAGTTGATTATTCTGACGATTAATTGATTATTCTGACGATTAATTGATTATTCAGATTTTAAAAAATTTGGCACATTTTTTGAGTCTTTTTTGTACAATTTTAAAAATGCATTAAAATATGCAAATAAACTTTTTAATTCCTTTTTTGAAATACAAAATAAACCTTTTAGCACCTAAAATGCAACAACATAGTATTCTTTTGCTGCAGGGCTGTTCAAACCTTTTTCTAAGTTAAAAATAAATAAATAGAATAAAGCAAATAAACTTTAATTTTATTTATCTATTTTTTTGTATTTGATGTTTTTTTATTGTAGATGAAAAACTTAAAAAGGTTTTTACATGTCGCTGTATCAAAAGAAAAGCTTTTAGGTCCGGTTGCAGTGGAAGACATAACAGTTCCTCTGGCAGCTTATTTCACTTATTCACAGGAAAAATGTCTTTCTACAAGTAAAATAATCTACTACTAGAACGTTTTCATCAATATTAAGGAATTACTGATGTGAAACAAGCTCTTATTTCTTGCTGAAAAGTCATTTCTGTTAGTTTTGTCCTATTTCAAGCGTAGTAAGATAATTGCATTAGAAACTAGACCAAGATACTTTCTAAGTGTTTCTGTTTGACCTCGTCTGAGCAGTGCATCTGCAGCTGTGGGTCCAATCTGTAGTCGAGCGCTGACTCCTGGAGAATCACCCTGATCTGGTCTTCGCAGTCTGGAGACAACCTCTGGACCCAAACCGAGCCAGAATCACAGGATCAGACATGTGAATCTGTTTTCTGCTGAGTCATTTTTGAAGTTGGCTCAAACCTGGTCGGCGTATTTGAGTTTGAGGCAGGCGATGATCTGACCCTCCAGCTCGCTGTCCTCGCTGGCTTTGTTCAGGATGGGCTGGCAGAACTTGGGGATGTCGGCGCGGCAGGCTTTCCTCAGCACCGGGTTCAGTCTGTAGTCTGCAGCAGGACCAGACGTGTGATGGAGACACTCCAGTCTGACTTACAGACGTGCATTTCTGTGCCCTTACCAGTGTTCTGGGTGATCTGCCTCTTGGTGATCATCTGCTTACACTTGGGATCCATCAGCTCGCTGTTCTTGTTCTGCTTCAGGCACTGCAGGACGTTCCTGGCATCCGCTTCAGTGCAGAAACGCTGCAGGAGGGACGACATTTCTTCAGAAACACTGACATGTTACGTTTTTTCGCCTTTTTTCACACCGTCACCACAAAGCTCAAAGCACAAAGCTGTTTTTCCATGGAATATTTGTGATCTAAATGCAAATGATTAATTACCTTATGATTAATTGTCAATACATGAGCTATTAGATCAAAATTAATTCGATTAACTAATCGAAAAAGAGTTGTGATCATTTATAATGAAATTACTCAAAAGTAAAATATACAGCGCAGTAGAAACACTCCTAAAGTAATTTATTGAGTAAATGTAACTAGTTACTTCCCAGCCGACTTTGATCATGCTGACATCACGGTGACGTCATTTCCTGCCCATCTTCAGCTCACCTTGATCATCTGCTTGCAGACTCTCATGAGCTGGTAGTCGAGCTCCGGGTCGCTCATCTCCACCTCCTGCAGCTTGAAGATCCTCTGGTGGCAGCGCTGACTCAGCTGCTTCTTCTGCTCCTTCAGACACTCGATCATCTGGGAAGACATGGCTGAAAGGTCAGAGGTCAAACATGTAAGCAAAGAGACATGCGACGTTTTAGAAACGTCACCTGAGCGTTCCCGAACGCCACGTTGGGACACAGGCGACTGATGTCGGACTTGCAGGGTTCGTACAGCTCTGGCTCCAGCCGGATGTCTTCAGACTGGATCAGAAGGAACAAATTATTTACAGGAAAAAGTAGCCAACCAAGCAAAAAAAAATGTTGGACTATAAGCCGCTACTTTTCCCCCACGCTTTGAACCAGGCAGCTTATGGCCCTCTGTGGATTTTATGAGGATTTTCTTCAACCACCAGGGGGCTCTCTAGCAGGAAGTGAATCATTTGAAGTCAAAATTGGAAATCAAAGAAGAAAGCGCTAATTTGCATTTAGAACGTGCACATGCTAGCAGCAGGTACGACGAAGATATTTTTTATTATTTATTCTAACTGAGATGATGCAGCTTCTAAGTTGAAGGCCATCGATCTGTGAGCTTCTAATGAAACTGTAAATATCCACAGATTAAGGCTGATTGTGCAGAATCTCTGTGAACAGAGACTTCCTTTCTGGTTGGATAGAAATGAAGGTGAAGGTCAGTTCGGTCCGGTTCGGTCCCGTCAGGTTCGGTCCAGCCGGTTTGGTCCGGTCCGGTTCGGTCCAGTCCGGTTTGGTCCGGTCCGGTTTGGTTCTCGTGTTTACCATCTCCAACTCCTCCACCCGCAGCTGCTTGCGACATTTCAGAGACACTCGCTGCTCTCTGACCTCCTGCAGCGTGTCGTTCCTCACTGTGGTGCTGAGACAAATTACAACGTCCACCCTGCAAGGACACAGAGACACAAAAATGGTCCGAAAAGCAAATTATAGGCTTTTCTAAGCTTCTATGTTATGTTGCATTTTTATAAAAAAAATAGAATCTGCATGCACTTCTCGCATGCTGTCATTAAGGATGGATGAAATGACACTGCATATTTATACATATATAAATATGTTTCACTCTGTGTCTACTATGAGTTACTATGTTACATATTTTCCTCTCACTTCTTTTTAATATTGGGACACAAGCGCAGGACGTCCTCCTTGCAGGCCATCTTGAACTTGTAAGAGAAGCGGAAATCCTTCATTTGAATCTAAAATTAGACGAATGAAACGTTAATAAGTTAGACTGAATTAATGAATAATTTTTATACACTTTTCCAACAGTAAAATTCAACTATTTTTAAGACGAGTTTTTAAACCTTTCCAGCACAAAACAAATCATTATTTTACATAATTTATTACTGTAATTAATTATGTCTTGTGATAGTTTTCTACTTCCTAGGAACGAGGATAAAACAACATTTTATGTTTTGAAATGTTTTTCCCAACTTGACTGGTCCAAGAACAAAACATAAATTTAGCTAAAATTCCCCCAATTTCAATAATGTTGATTAACGTGTAAAATGAGAATTTTTATTTCAATAATAAATATTTTATTTCAATATTTATTATTGAAATATTTTAATTAATCCAAACTAATCCTGTTAAGGTAAATTACTTTCCTGCTCAAATTAAATGATCATATATACAAAGAAAAATCTCTAATTAATGTTCCTTTTACATTTTCTGGCTTTTATCAAATAGAAATTATTTTTGCTAATTCTGACATAAAACAAGTAGAATTTGGCTTGAATTAACTTCAGACAGAAATAAATGTCTGTCTTTTAGTCAGGTATTTAGAAAATATCTGGTTTTAACTGTAAATTATGTTTCCTAAATTTAGTCTTTTAATCCAACTTCACATAATAATAATAATAAACAGAAATGCGTCTCAGACTGACCAGCTGGAAGTGCATGACACCGACTGCACACTTCTCGTTCATCTCTTTCTGGTGTTTGTTCTGGACCAAACACTCCATCAGATCACCGGTGTCGATCTGGTTATCAGCTACGTCCTGAACACAAGCAAACATAACAACAGGTGAGTGTTTACAGGTGAAACCGCTGAGCTGTGATTAGCTGTGGGGTCCTCACGTGGCAGTGGGTCTGGATGACGGGCTCACAGGCTCGGATCAGCAGGGCGTCGATCTGGATGTCCTGAAACACACAGATTCACATCCGTCCTGCTGCTTCCACTGGTTTGCTTTATAAAATACATGACATGAACTCTGACCTCTGACTCCAGCTCCGTTAGGTTGCCTACAACCTCCCTGCAGTTGGATACCAGGTCCTCCAAATGCTCCTGCAGACACTCCAGCTCCTAGATGCAAACAAAAGCATGGTCCACTAAGATTCATTTTACTTTCTGATATGATTTTTCACCTGCAATTAATCAAAATGCATCGTTTAACCTTTTAAATGGACAATATTATGCGTCTTCTAGGTATAGAGAATCATTTTATAGCACAACCAAGTAACTATATGACCTTCAGTTGTTAAAATCAAGTTGTTTAACTCAGAACATTCACAGTTCAAAACACCTCATACTTTAGACCTTACACTAGCATGTAGCTTTAAGCATGAATAACTGACAGTCTCACCATTTTAATGACCTTTTGGTTTTTAATAATTGAGCACTTCTTTATCAGACAACATCCTTTTGAAGGAGCGGTATCGTGTATGTGCCATTTTATAGCACAATCAGGTCCCGGCCCAGGTGCGTCTGACCCGGCCAAGGTGCGTCCGAGCCGGCCCAGGTGCGTCTGACCCGGCCCAGGTGCGTCAGAAACCGGCCCAGGTGCGTCTTACCTGCCCCGTGTCCGTCTTGTCGCTGCACCACTTGCCCAGGTCGGTCATGCAGCGCTTCTGCAGCTCTGGGTCCAGCTTCACGTCCAGCGCCCTTTGGTGGAGAATCCGCTGAACCTCCACTTTACAGTCCCGAGACAACTGCAAACACACACATGCACCGTAAGAGTCGTACATAAATACCCGCTACAGATGTTCCTCACAAGCCCAAAGCATCATCCCTCCACCACCGTGCTTGAAGAATGACAGAGTTATGATCTTAATTTTTATGCTTTCTGTAGAAATGGCCGTTAAATATTTTCCATCAAACGTTTGCTAAACTGCTATACAGCAGCAGTTGCTTCTCTGATGTCACTGCACATTTCCTTCTGCCTTGTTTTTGTGTTCTAACACAACCTGCTCTTCTTTTAGCTTTTACTTCTTTAAACTGTAACCAAGTATTCAGTTTTTCTAAACAGGCATAAATGCACAGAAGTACAAATTAGTTTGTTAACTTTGCACCAGTGCAGCTCATTTAAACACACCCATAACTTCACAAGTTTGGTCAAACATGTAAAAACAACTTTAATTTGTTCAGTCAGTGTAAAATAAATAAAGAAACTGAAAACGACAGGTTGACTGTCTTGGTAAAATGTAAACATAAACTGCAACAAACCTTCTGTCAAATGGTTCAGAAAGCACAATATATAAATATAATCTAAAATAAATAATAAAGCACGATGTCGCTCAGAGCACAGAATTAGACTGTCACCAGATCTATTTTTTTAAAGAGTGAGACATACAGATATTAATATCGGATTGGCACATCTCTATTTTTATCAGGAATAGTTTCACTGAGCCGGTCCGAAGCCTCTGTCTGCTTTTAATCTCAGTTAGTGATTCGTTTTGACTCATCTGCCCCATTTCAAACAAAACCACCTTTGAAATTAACTTTCAAATTCACACAGAAAGACAATTTGCTAAATTCTTTCTTCCTGGCAGCCATGTTGCACCAGCGTGGCTAAAGGTGGAACCCTTTTCCTTTCTCTCAGATTACCACCAACCTTCTGCAGATGTTATTGCTTTAACACAACATGCGCGTTGCAAACAGCTCTGGTCTTTGAGATGCCATTTTCTAAGGCTCCAGTTAGCATCCAATTGTTTTCCGCTAAATGCTTGCACATTGCTCAAAAGCAGAATTCAGCTTATTGCATGTTAGCTCCACGTTTGCATGCAGTTGAAATTAAGAGGCAGTGCAATCTCCTTTGCAAATTTACTAATGAGTTTTTCTCAGTTTAGCTGCAAAACGTTTAGTATGCAAGAAAATGTACAAACTTTTAATTAGGTTCATATTCAATCAAATGCAAACACACGATTAACTGTAAAGGAGTATTACGTGATTTACAATTCAAACCAGAAGTTTACATGCACAGAATGCAAAGACTAATATTTTCTTCCTCACTGGGGTGGGAGGAGTAAAGCCTGGAGGCCCGCCAGGCTGATGATACTCAGGGGGAAAACTTATCATGTTGTGGGGCTGTTTTGCTGCAGGAGGACCTGGAGCACTTCATAAACTCAATGGCCTCATGAGGAAATAAAACATCAGGAAGTAAAAGCTCCAGATGGTCAAAAACCCTCAACATCCAGTCAAAGTGGTTAAAAAGTGGATTAAAGAGAATAAAGTCAACATTCTGACCGTCACAAAGACCTGATCTCATTTCTATAGAGACGTAGCAGATTGTAAACCTGACCCAGTGAGACCGGTTCTGTCAGGAGGAATGGACCTGAACTCCAGCAAACTGTTGTGAGAAGCTGAAGGAAGGGAAGCCAAAAGGTTTAACTCAGATTATACAGTCTAAAAGATAAGGACCACGTGTATGTCTAAAAAGTCTTCTTGTTATATTTCCTGGCATTTAGCAAGTAGGAATAAAACTAATCTAACTAAAGAGAAGTTTGGTCTGATTTAACTTCAGACAGTGAGAAAAAAATGTTTGTTCTCTTATTTTTGTTTGTAAACTTCTGGTTTCAACTGCGTATGGTTGATAATTTATTAAACATTAAATTTTTAATAATTTTTAATAAATATTATTTTTTTGTTAAAAATTATTATTAATTTTTAACAAAAAAGATTGCCGTTTTTACACATCAGACAGATTAAAAGTGAGATTATTTCAACCCTTCACCTGATTTTAGTCGACACTGAACAGCTCTTACCTGCTCATCCGGTCTCACCTATCAAATTTAAAAACAAGTTCTAACATTATAAACAGAACTGCTGAGTCGCAGCAAAGCTGCTTCTGATTGGACGTCAGAGAGTGTTGCTGTTACCCGGCGACCCTGCTCCTCTGTGCGGTAAGCGTGGCGATACAGGCAGGAGAAAACGGCGCCTGGCGGCATCAGCTCGCTCGTCTCGTTCCAACCCAGGGTGTGGCAGAGTCGGGCCGCGTCGCCCTGACACTTCCTGTACAGGATCGGGTCCAATCTGCAGAAAACACAAAACAGGCCCGTCAACATCATATCCCACTTGGTTCCACAAATGGAAGTGCCGCCGACCGGGTTCTGTTAGCGTGAAAGGATTCAAACTGGACCGCTTGCTAAAACACATTTTTATGGACGATAAATTGTCTCAGAAGTTATTGTGATAAACGGTAATATAATTGCATGATAATCCAAAAAGACATTCTTGAAGATCAATAACCTTTAAATTCTACTAAGCATTTAAGCCTCCAACTGGAAAGACATTTTAAATATACAATATAAACAAATAAAATAACTGAAACTACTTATAAAATATTTATTATGAAGATTCTGTAAAGAAAATTGTCCTACAAAAATAAGGCTTTATTCCTGGATTTAGAATATGTAACAACAACATTAGTATTCTTGCTATGAAATACTGGCATGGATTAACGCATCATCAGCTAGCTAACACTGAAACAGGAAGTTAATGAGGCAAAAGGGATTGGACAGAAAATAAACTTTGGTCAAATTTCAAAAAGATTAGCAAATGCTGAGTGAATTTGTATTACTGGTTGTTATCTCATCTGTCTGGAGGTTCTGGTTCTGGTTCAACCAACTCACTTCCAGTCTCTGGAGATGAAATACTGCAGCTCCAGCAGACGATGCTCACAGTCGCCCACCATCTTCTCTGTGTACAGATGCTCCATCAGGCAGGAGAGGATCCTGCAAAAACACAGATCTGTCAAATACTGAGCCAGAAACTAAAACTTAAAACGTTCAACATCTCTCTACAAGCTCGCATTTAATATAAAACAATTAACTTAAAAAAGGGGGGAAAATTAGTACTTAATTCATTCGAGTTTTTGGGAAATTGCTGCAACTGGAATTTGTTTTTATTATTATTTGGTATTTTACTTGCAATTTTATTATTAATTTATTATTATTATTATCAAACTTAGCTTTATTCTTGTTTTTATCATTTATCTACCTGTGATTATTGTGAAGCGCTTTGCTCAGCAGAGGTTATTGTAAAAAGACATTGACTAACAGGTTATGGTAACTATGTCACCTTCAGTTTAATTAAAAAAATATTTATGCCATTTAATTTAGAAAATAATTAAAGCCTCAAACATGCATGAAATAATCAAATGTTTTTTAACATTGTGACATGATGTCCAGCTTAAGAAAATAGATTTTACACAATCGCTCCCTTTAAAATCTGACACATGCTCACATTGGGTCTCCGCTGCGGATGTGTTTGCAGGCGGTCTGGATGACGGATTCACAGGCCTCGTTCAGCGCTCGGTCGATCCGGTAATCGGCTCCAGGATCCGCTGACTGGATCAGAGTTTGCAGCTGTGGCAAAGCACAAAATTAGAAAAGCCACAAATAATATTTTCTTATTTATTTATTAGCATTGTTCTTACTGCGCTCTGGCAGACACTGTCGACGGCGCTGCTGCGGTCGCCGCGGCCGAGTCGCATCAAGCAGTGCAGCGTCCGGCCCTTCCGGTGCAGACCGGAGCACTGGGCCTCTATCTCCGTCCGGCAGTGAAGGACGATCTCTGGGCTCAAGGAGAAATCCTCCATCAGCATCCGCCGGAAGTCCAGCATCTCCCCCTGACACTCGCCGCTCACCGGACGACCTGCAAACACAAAAACAGATCAGGATACATTCTGATCGGAACAACAAAGACACGCAGAGACGATGTTTCAATGTGTGTCTGTCTTTTAGTTACTTTAAACATCTGGTTTCAACTGTAAATAACACTTTCCACTAGATTGCACTGAAAAGTTTGAATATGAAGCACTTTCAAGGACCTCATACAGAAATCAAACACTTTCTAATTGAAATTCAAGAATTTTCAAGGATTTCAAGCATCCCTGCGAACCCTGATCCTGCTGAGGGATTCTTTTCTTTGTCAGATCAGGAAACAGTCGGATGGAGTCAAACAGTGAAGGAGGAGAAGCTGTCAGGTCGTCATGCTCTCACCTCGGTGCACGGCAGCCTCCAGGCACAGCAGCAGGTACGACAGCCGAGCCTCGCGGGCGCGCGGCAGGCTGCTGTCCAGGCTGCAGCGCTGCTTCCTCAGGTCCAGCTTGCAGGCTTTCGCCAAAGAGTAGCTGACTCTGTAATCCTGAGAGATCAGCTTCTGTCGGGTCGTCAGGGCGTCTCTGCACTGGTGAGAGGAACACGGGGACGGGCTTCACACAGTAGGATTCATGACAGATGGGTCAGTTATCGATTAGTAAGAGATTCCCCTGCTGAGCCCGGCGGTAGAGGCGCTATCGCAGCTCACCGTGATTTTGTGTAAAGAAATGTTAAAAATTCAAAGGTGGACCAGCAAGCGTCATCATAATTTGAACATAGTGTGAGGTCAGCAGGCATGTGCAGGGACATTAATGCTCTTTGCTTGATCGGTCTTTACTGCCTCTCATGTTAAAACAAACCATGCTCAGCCAGGTGGGGAGGCAAGTAAAGCCTGGTGGCCCGCCAGGCTGACAATTCACCAGTGGAAACCATGAATACTTATTTCCCACAAGTCTGAACTGGAAGCCATCTTGGGAGGCAAGAACAGCCCAAAGCATAGATGAGCCACATGGCTTCCAGACCAACAATAAGAAAATACATTAACACTCCGGACCAAGGAGCGAGAGAAATCTATATCCACAAGATGGCTGCATCCGACTCAAATGAGGTGGAAACATGTCAGACGATGTGGACAAGCTGCCTTTGAACTCCTCCTACAACAGAGTTCACTACTTAGTGAACAGGAAGAGCAAAATGGAGGAGCTTCATAACCTGAAATCTACGGGTTTCAGGGTAACATTGAAACACATTAAACTGTATTTCAATGAATTTGTAAAAGATGAACAAACTCTTCACGTGAATAACAAGGATCTGAGTAAGGTCATGTAGTAACAAACACATCTTGGGGAGCTAGCAGATAGAAGCTACATCAGCAAAGCTAATTCTGCTAGTTCACCAGTAAGTACTACAGTAATTATCTGATATTTATCTTAATATTACACAGAGGTGGGCAGAGTACTCAAGTAGTTGTAATTTACTTATTGTTTCTAAGTTAGATAGGAACAAGGCAAGAAATACTTCTAAGCTTGTGACTTGTTTATTGTTGACATAGCAACTGCCTACCAAGATGGCTGCCAGTTACAAAGCTCCTGGAAGATGAGAACTATGGGTGAAACTTAAGGAGCTTTTTGAGTGCTTATTTATAAAGGTCTAAGCGGACGCTATTAGTTGGTCAATTGGAACTCATTTTAATCTAATAAGCCATTAATAGTTTGCATCCCCAGTCAGTAACAATCTGCAGACACTCTGAATACCTTTTCGGACATGGCTTCCTCAAACTTATGGTTGAACAGACACTTGTAGACCTTCCCTTCTCCTGCCTGAACCTGTGCAGAAACGCAAATTTGCTGTTTTAAAAGTGAAAACTTGACTAATTTCCGCTGGTTGTTCTCTGAGGGTCTCCATACGTTCTGGCAGAACCTCTCCCGGTCGTCTCGGCAGGAGAAGTAAAGGTGCCTGTCGAGGTGAAAGTCATCAGACGACAGCTCTGCCACCCGCAGGATCGATTTCTGACACTCCTCTTTGATCGGATGGACCTGCTCCTTCTGCTCTGCCTGCCTCACCAGCGCCCTCTCCAGGCAGGCGATCACCTCGCCCTGCGAGTGCGGATCCTGTGGCGAGAAACAGGGTTTCCCACAGTAAAATTAAAGAACTCTTCAAGCATTTTCAAGGTAAGTTTTCAAGCTTTTCCATCGCCACACTACGGAGATAAAAACAATACAATACACGTTAAATGATATAATTTACTGCTATTATTACTAATGTCTTGTGATAGTATTCGCCTATCAAAGTATAGTATAGGGGCGAATACTTTGATAGGATAGGATAGAACAAAGTATACTAAAATATGAAAACATTTTTTAATTGTTTTTGAAATGAACAACACTCTAATTTAACAGAAGAGATTTCCCAGTTCCAATAATTTGGAGATTAAACACAATAAATGTGTTTAATGTATGAAATGTAAGACAATCTTTATTTTAATTACACAGATCATTAAGTCATTAAGAATATTAAATATTCAAAGTCTGCTCTTTAGTAAAAGTTACTTTCATTGTAACTTAGTTACTTTTCAAATCGAATAGTCAGTAATCTAACTAAGTAACTTTTTCCAGGAGTAATCAGTAATCTGATTAAAGTTACTTTTCAAAGTAACTATGCCATCACTGGTTGTATGTAATATTTTCCATTGGCAGTAATAATTTTACCCTGATTACAAAAAAAACAAACAAACTCTTGTGCTGGAAAAGCATCATTCTTTAATTCCAGTTGGGTGCCACATAAAATCAGTGTTAGGGCCACAAATGGCCCCTGGACCACACTTTGGAATCCCTTTCCTATTTGAATTAGGATTTCAAGCAGCGGTATCGACCCTGAATGACTGTGGACAGTAAGCTAAAGGAACAGAAATAATATCAATACTTTCAGATTATTGACTTTGAAAAATGTAAATAAATGTCCTTTACTTTGGTTAATATTTACAGTGTAAAGCACTTGATACACACACTCCCTCCCACCTTTTGTCCTACGTTGATGCTGCCGCAGCGCAGGGTGTTTATGTCCTCTTTGCATTTGTCCATGAAGCCACAGATGAGTCTGTAGTCGCTGAAGACGATGCTGGTGATCTTGGTGATGTACTGGTTGCACTGGTACTCGCTGATGTTGCCTCTGTGATCCACCAGGCAGGACACCAGGTAGCCGCGCCCTCGCTCCTCCTCGTTGCACTCCTTTATCTGCAGGTGAGGCGAATGAGAAGAGTCAACTAAACGAATCAGAGCAGGAAATGTTGCGTGAAGATACGCTACAAACCTCAGCGATGGTGCTCCGGCAGACCTCCGTGGCCACAGACTCAAACTTTGGATCGGTTGTCAAGTTCAGTTTGTAATTCCACAGAAGCTGAGCAGAATAAGGGAACAAAAATGTTAAAAACTCATGATAAATTAAATTAAAAGTTACGATTAAGATGTGAAAAAATCTCAACATTAAGAAACTTTCCAGGTTGGGACACTTAAATCTATCTGCCAACCTTAAAACGGACTCAATTTACACAATACCGTAAATATTTAGTCAAATGAGTCAAACAGCCTCTATGGTTCCTCAAATACACCCAGAAATACGATTGGTTAACCTGCAATCGACCAATCAGCTTTACAGCGTTAGTCCCGCCCACTAACTTATTTTATAGTTAAATGTACATTAATAAGAATTTTATTACATGATTTTCAAAAATCTTTTCTAAGTTGTGGAAACATTTGAAAAGTTTCCAACTTTCTTTAAATGATCACATATAAATATTTTAGATTTTAGCAACTTAATTATTTAATCCTTTGTTCCCATTTTGCATTTAACTGAATGTAAATCAACTTAATAAAAATACTCACATGGTTGCAGTCGGATGCAAGCTCAATTTCCTGGACAAAAAACAGAAAAAATTATTTTCAGACAGATTCACTCATAAAGACAGAACCTCTCTAAAAAATGTGACATTTAATTTAATTCATTTATACCAGACCTCTATTTGATTGATTTTTTTTTCTGCAGGTTGAGTTGTACTGGTGTAACAGCCTGTAGATGTTACACTGGATTAAGTTAGTGGTTATTTGGTAACATTGTTATGGTTTCTCTGAAAAAGAAAACCAAATAGAGGAAGAAGTAGAAAATCCAAGATGGCCGAATGTGATGCTTCCTGTGTTAAGCTGTAAAGTTTTACTTTAGAGAAGGAAAAATAAGACAATAGTTCCCTCTTTTATGAGCAAAAATCGGGTAAAAATTTGTAAATTTGAGTTATGAACTGATTATTGTGCTAGCTTGCAGTAAGCATGTAACTAATTTGCACTGTCAGTTAGCTAACGCTATGTTTTATGCTGGACAAAGAGAAGGAAATGGTCAGAGGCAATTCTATAGATCAGCACAAAAAGAAAATAAGTCAAGACTAAGATCGCTGCTCTCTAGCTGGTGAAAACTGGCTAAACGGTAATTAATCAGAAATAATTTATCACAGACTAATTCTGTGAACACAGTAAACATGGGTCTGATAGAGCCACTCAGGACCTTTCAGGACCTTATTTAACAAGAAGATTTCTTATTTTAGCCTCTTAAAGGGAGAAAATTTGACCTAACACTGCACGGCAACCAGACTCACCGCACTGTTTCGCTAATCAACTTTCTTAATTATCCAGTAGCTAATTAACCCCCCCCCCCCCCCGAAAACAATTAAGAAGCTGCTGCATTGAATGACTGCAGGAAATTCCAACTTTCCAGACCAGAACTCTATCAAGGTCAGCCAACATTGGTTTCTTTAATTATCTCCCAAACATGAAGCCATTTCTAAGTTAAAATGCTTCATAGAGGGAAAGATATGCTTTGACTAAAAAAGTAAAATAAAAAATCAATAACCAGGTGCCAAAACTGTGAGACCCTGATTGAATCGGAGTAAAGCGTTGATCTGACAGAAACCTGACGGGAGCAACACAACCTCCTCTGATGCTGTCAGTGAGGAGTCCCAGCAGATCGCGGAGCAGCGACTCAAACTCTGCTGCTGATTCTGGTTTTCCTCTCCTCAGATTTACAGGAGCCATTAGCCTGCCCGGGAGGCCACAGCGGGTAGAAAGGCAGAGCAATTATCTCAGGATCACTAATGGCTGCAGAGTGACGGTGAAGGAGGAATGACGACAACAGGGAGATTAAAATAAGCCTAAAATAATGCCCTTTTTCGTTATGTTGTTCTTAAAGATGAAAATCGCTATTATAAATATTAGCATGATATGCAGCCATGGTGATGAGGAGTGTAAACAACTTCTCTATAAATATATTTCTTAGAAAAGTGGCCAATCATTGTCATTTTCACTTCATTGTATTGTAGGGATGAAACGATTAATCGGATTAGTCATGATTAATCATGATTATTTATTGTAATAATAATCAACTAATTTAGTCATCGATTAATTGTCAGTTGAAATGCACCAGGGGTGCCCAAAGTCGGTCCTGGTGGGCCGGCATCCTGCATGTTTTAGTTCTCTCCCTGGTTTAACACACCTGGATCAAATGATGGCTCAATAGAGGCCTAAGGAGAACATTGACATGCTGAAATGGTTGTTACTACCACCAGGGAGAGAACTAAAACATGCAGGATGCCGGGCCTCGCGGACTGACTTTGGGCACCCCTGAAGTACACAGACAATGTCGAGAGAGAGACCTTGTGTTGCCACAAAATAACCTTTGAGTAAATGTGCAACAGAAAGAAATAGTTTTATAGTCCCAATAAACAGACGTTTTTAAAACTTCACATTACAAAAGAAACCAAGAGCTTCAAAATGTGCTTACCTTTCAAACACGCTCATAAAGTGCTTTGTAGTTTATATCTGTACTCACTTATACTCGCACACAAATGCAGTGCAGATCTTATAAAAACTCACTTCAAAGTCTATAAATAAGCCCACCAAAGCTCCATCACAGATGCTACCGGACTCAGTTAGCATGTTAAATGTCAAATTTCATGACAATGCAGTTAGAAAAAGACTGGAAAACATTCAGGTTGTTATGAAGCGTAACTCATACACATCATCAAGCATTAGGAGAGATTATTTGGGTTTGCTTTTCTTCTTGCAAAATTTTAGTTAAACCAGAACTCAAAACTTTGTTTATAAAACTATCTTAAAGTCAGCAGCAAATCTTTAATAAAGCCTGCAAAAACAATGACTACGGCGAATTAGGGCTGCAACTAAGAATTATTGTAGTAATTGATTATTCGAATGCAAAATGTAAATATTTTGGTACAGCTTTAGCTTAATTACTGCTCTGTGGTTTGTTCTCAGAGAAGTAATTGCCTTTTTCTTTGCGTCTGTATATTGTTTTTATTGATTAATCGATTAATCAAATAAAAGAATTGGAACATCTTGCAGAATTTTCATTTATTTTTTCATTTTATTTTTATACAATATAAGAAATGCATCTGCTCAACTTCACACCAATACTACGTAGAGCTGGTTTATTGGTTACTTTTTGGATTAACCAATAAATGAATGGAAAGCAAAACGTGCTAAAGATTTTTTCCAGACAAAATTGGAACCAGTTGAAGAAACAACGATGTCACTTCACTAGTTCTGGGTAAAACATATTTTCAAACAAAGGCTTTGTTTTTTATTTTTAAAGCAAAATGTATATGTTTTTGTTCAGTTTTGGCTTAATTAATGCTCTGAGAGTGCACTTTTTTCTGAGTCTATATACTATAGTTAACGATTAATCGATTGCTAAATTAGTGTATGATATTTCAATAATTGATTAGTCATGATTAATCACGATTAGTCCAATTAATCGTTTCAGAAAATTTGTCAGTTTTGCTCTTTTTTTTAGCCAAATTAGCCATTGTGGAAAATCCAGTTTCGGTTCTGGAGCTTCAGGATCTAGACAATACACTCAGTACAGAAATACAACAGAAGCAATAGAGGAAATACAAGAACAACATGCATCATGCACAAAGAGACTGGAACAATAATGTTTCCACATGAAAGAATGGGAAAAGCTGAGCTGTTAAAGCTTTTCTCAGTTGGAATAAACGGTCACTGCAAATCCTTTGACCTCTAACGGAGAAGGAAGCGGCGGCCATATTTGATGAGCATCGGCTTACAGCGATAAGAGTGAAGATCAAAACAACAGAGGCCATCCAATGATCGTCCAGTCAAAAGGCACGTGAGCAGAAATATGGAAGGATTTTTTTTATCATGAAAGAAAAAAGCTGGCAGGATGTTTGGTTTTGACTTTGACCTTTAAGTCACCTGACAGCTGAATGACTACTCAGTTACAATCTAACTAAGTCAATAATTATTTCAGAGGCAAAGACAGTGTGAGTGACAGAGCTGAGTAGAGTCCAGGCTCTTAAAACTTCATGTATAAAATGGAAAACGCCATGAAAAAACAAACAAAAATCAAGAAACTCTTCCACTTTTTGTAGATTATTGACTATTAAATGCCTCTTTGGAAGTTAATATGCTGCTAGTGTGTTTTAAACCACCAGTCTGTCTTTCATGGCTCTGGATCATTTCCTCCTCCACCTATACTCATGTTTGGCACACCCACATGGCCATACTCAAACCATTGTGAGTCAGTGAATTTCTCTTGAGTATTTTGGACAAAACACTGAGATAAATAAGCATACAAATGCTAAAATCTAACAAATATCAATTTATTAAGAATTACCCTGCAGGCTGCAGGGTGAAGATGGTAGCACTGTTGTCTTGTAGCAAAAAGATCCAGGGTACGTAAGGTACAGCAAGGTTCAGTACTGGGCCCCTTCTATTTCTACGCAGATGATGGATAGCTCTACATTACGATGTCACAGGTGACTCTGAGCCCAGATGCTCAGAACAAATCAATGTGTGGATGTGCCATAACCTTCTCCAGCTGAACAGTAATAAAACGGAACCAATTATTTTTGGACCTAAAGACAAAGGATTAAGAGCCAGCGCACGGCTTCAGTTTTTACATCAAGAAACCAGGAATCAGGCTCCCTAAATCTTGCGAAGGTAACTTCGAAGTTATAGGAAAATAATCTCCAATCTATCCATGTTTCGAATAAGTAACCAGTGAGCTATTACAAAAATAACCTCTATATTCCAAGAAAGTAACCAATAAACTCATACATAAATCACCCTGCTAGGTCTACAAACGTTATTTTAGTGTCAGGAAAGTATGACCAAGTTTAAAAGAAAGGTAAAATGTTGGTATGAGGTAATTAATGTTTTATTTGCACCAAAGTAACCTGTACCCATCTTTGGTTGTGACACTTCTTAAAAATTACTGAATTGATTGTGTTGGGTATGTTTAAAATATTTCAGATCATCTAAAAATTATATCATTTGCTTCTCTAAGATCATACTGGCCTATAAAGTTCACATAAAAATCAGTGTAGTAGATTTTAACCAAGGTTTTGGATGTACAATTATTTGTTTTTGTACTTCCTTATATTTCCTTGTGGTTTATTAAACACTGTATATTTTTTATTACTAATCAGTGGCTTATTCATAATCCAGAGGTCTTATTGTATTTTCATTTATTTCTTGGAGGTGGAGGTTAATTGATTTAAGATCAGGTAATGGATCCGTACTGAGAAGAATATTATTCTTCAGAGAATAATTTGTTCTTTAGGAGTCTGGGGAGTGTTTTCTTGAGGAAAACAGATTTTTGGTCTTGTGAATGTGTGTTTACGGGTTAGTCCGGGTCAGGGCCCAGCAGCGGGGGGTATGTGGACCCCTCTGCCTCGGTGTCACATTGACAGGCGGCGTATCTTTTAACCACCAACCGGGGGCGACACACCCAGCAGATGCCCCTCATGTTTATCATCACCTCCCGGTGTGAATCCCCGCAGACTCGCCCACCAGCCGCTTACCTCTCTGCGGTCCTGAAGGCACTCCAGAACGGCCAGGTTGTTTGACCAGGTCTGCTTGGGGCACAGGCGGGTCAGGTCCTCCCGGCAGGCCGCCTCCTCCGCCAGCTTCCAGCCGCTCGCCCTTCGCGGCTGAGAGGCCCCGGCGGCAGCGGCGACAGGTGCATTCTTACCCGGGGAGTTGATGGCTTTGACATCGAGTTGTTTGGGCGTTTCGGCCGGGAAGTTCGCCACCTTCAGGCCCATGACGGTTACCGAGCTCCAGAGACACAGCGAGAAGACGAGCAGAAGCAGCGGCGGAGAGCGACTCTGAGCCGCCATCTTCACATAACTGTCAAGTTAGAGCTGATACGACAAGACACCTTCACTTCCGGTCAAGTGTCTCACAACAAGAGCTCACATGCAGCGAAGAATACACAATTTCCGGTCACTGTTACCTCATAAAAATAAAAGCTTTATCGTCATTATATATAAGACATAAGTCAAGGTGATGATTAAAATGTAAACTTAGGAAAATCAATACCCAAACGCTACAAGATTGTGACAAAAGTCCCTAATGTCACAGTTATTTGTAACCATACTGTTACTACTTAATAGTGTTTCTTTTTCAACATTTCACAAAGTTGCATCAAACAGAGAAAGACATCACTTAATCATGGAAAAAGCTGTGTTCACATGGGCATGATTGACAGCAACCATTCAGAGCCTCCTCCTGTCTCTGGGTGGTTGTTTCTGGTTAGCACTGGGAGAAGGCATAGCATTTTTCACAGATTATCAAACTATAATGTCATGATATAGTAACATTTTTAATAAATAGTAAAAAATAGAGACAAATGATTTATCCGTTTCTGTCTGCTAAGAAAAAAAGGCACATCATGCCTGAAAATATAAATATTTTGGTATTGCATTTTACAAAAACCTTTTAAGTGAAGTTTAATTTCATGCATTGGGCTGCAGAAGACAGCAGATGGCAGCAGTAACCTCTAAATTACAATGACTGCAGCAGTACAACAGATTTGTCTAAATATGCTCAGCCCTCCTATAAAACAGCCTTTGCAGAAAATTTTCAGATTGTTTGTTTTGTGGAAACTGTGAAAATCCAGTCTCAGTTTTTTCTAACATCTAACTTTTGAGAACAAAACATATAGCACACAAGAAATAGATTTATGACTCTACACATATGTGTGAAAACACTTTGCCAGCACTCCACCTCCACCAAGCTGCTTGAGCCAGCTCCATCACACACACAGCCCTTCAACACAAAATAAAACTCAGCTGCTGCATGCCAACCATCTCATAAATAGTCACAATAATTTTATTTTGCATCAATCAGCAGGGGGCTTGAAGGTCATTTGGAAGGCGTTGTTAGTTTTTCCTTTATGGTTATTATTTTGAACCGCCTTGAGCAGTGAGTCACTCCCAGGACGCTGTGGTGGAGAACAGGATGGGAGGAAAAGTCTCCTCCAACATCTTCAACAATCAGGCCACCTATTCCAAATGTTTTATGGTGAAATAAGAGCAGATTTAGTCAGATTTAAAGCTACAATATGCAACTTTTCTAAAGAAAAAATATTTCTGGACATATTTATTGACATGGTATCCATGTCGTGACCAAAATTGAAAAGTAAACAGTTACTTAATTACATTTACTTGAGTATCCTTTTTGAAAAATGTTACTTTTAGGAATACTTTTTTAAAACGCTGTACTTTTTACTTTTATTTGAGTAATTTTACAATAAAATATTTCCACTATTACCTGAGTAAAATTTCTAGATTTTCTTCCCACTGAATGAAAGACAAACATATTTTAACCAAAAGTCCACCAGACACAGACACACAGCTGGTGCTTTTGTTCAAGTTTCATAAGTTTTTTATTGAAAGAAATTAATAAGAAATCAGGCAACTATTCTTTTGCCTGATTTTGTTATTTTTGTTACTTGCATAAATTATTGTCATGTTAGTGCTTAAAACACCAAAATTTACCAAATACTTTCTTACTCTTACTTGAGTAATTTCTTGAACAGCCACTTTTTACTTGATAAAAATAGGTTGAAGTATTTCTACTCTTTCTTATTAAAATTAAAATACTCTCCCCACCTCTGGTCATCACAGTATGAAACAGATAATCTGTGGAAAAAAACAGGTCCTCTGGATTCCTCCCAGTGCAAACCATAAACAACCAATCAGAGGCGGGTCTTAGTGTAGTCAATCATCCTTATGTACTCACTGCTAAATGTGCTAATGGGAGAGACAACTCTTTCCTAGAAGCCTTAGCCAATCCTAGCCCCGTTGCCTGGTAACCCAAGCTGAGTTCCAGCACATTTGGTCAGCTGGTTTTACCGCTGTCTGTGCTATACAATGGCTGCTGGAAAAGACAAGTGTTTTGTTGTTGACTTAAAAACAATACCCAGGAGGTACGGTTGTATAATTTCACATTTATTTGCAGCCACTGTTGTGTGTGAGTGTAAACGTTGAGTTGGGGGCCATGGCCAGCAGCAACTGGTTTGGATTTAAAGTGACAAGACACATGAATATCAGCTCAAACATCAGACTAAAATCTCATTATCTCAGAAGGATATTATACAAAATATGCGGTGAACATGTTTTGTATCGCACATATGGTAGCCTGTTCAAGCAAGCACAATAGGTCACCTTTAAAAGTGAAAAGCATCTAGACTGTCTATTTGGCACAATGTGAAAAATCTTTTTATTAGATTTTCCTACAAAACTTCATCCTTTGACACATACTTATGAATGTTTGTCCTGCTTACTTCATGATCGGCAGATGGGACATTTTTACAAGTAATTTCTTACAGACTCCAACATTTTTAAAAATGGAAAAGCTTCTGTTTTTTGTCATGATGGTCTATGCTGAACATTTGGGTTCATTTGCTTTGATGCAGTATGACAAGTGAGCATGAGAAGAGAAAAAGCTGTCCTCACTGTCTGACGTTTCCCTCAGCGCTGTCTGCCCTGGTTAGCCGCTCCTATTTTATTTATCTGCTCTGTCTGATGCACTTAGTCCAAAAGGAGCCATGGAAATTCTGGCTGTGCTTTGAAATGTTCAGCATAAATGATACAATCCTGCAAATCTTTGACTGATTGGATTGTTTATCCTCATGAGACATGGAACAATCCGTCACTTTAAAGGAGGAAAATCAAGTTTAAAGGAAAGTATTACACAGTCTGGGTTTGCATCATTAATTAAAGCCAGAATTAGGTCAGTTTCAATAACAAATAGGACTTGAGGTAATTTAATTGTCAGCATCAGGTAGATTATGTGAGCTCCCTCCTGCTGGGGGAAAAGTGTGTGTGTTTGTGTGTGTGCAGTCAGATTCTTTGCCTTGTGGGGACATATATTACTCAGCTTCATCACTTTACTTTGGTGACAAAAATGTGAGTCACCAGCTAATAAAATATTATAGTGGTGAAATTCTCCTCATTTGCAGCATTACAGCAATTCGGAGTCTTGTTTGGACTTAAAGCCTTGTGAAAGTCTCCATTTGGGTTGCATAAATAATGATTAAACATAGAAATGTTAAAAAAAAAACTTTGGTGTTTTCTGAGTCCCTGGAACTGCCTTCTTTGTCTTCAAGGAGCCAGACTTTATTGTATTTTTAAGTGGTAACAGACTTCATAAAGTTTTCCTCTTTGCCCCATGCTCAGCTCGTTTCTAGCCATTTTAGAAAAAACAAAAACAAAAAAACTTTTTGGCCCTTTCAAACAACTAAATGCAGACTTGTGAATTATTCTAATAAATTTATAACAGTTTCTATCTAAAATTAAAGTTTCCTTTAAAATATGTGAAAAAGATATTTTTAGAAGCAATATATCCCAGGTAATGGTAGATATCAATCATGGAGAGTAAAGCTATTTTCTAAGTTAAGTAGAATGAGTTGGTTGTATGCAAGGTTCTGTTAGAAGGGAGTTTTCCTTTCCACTGGTATCATGTGCATGCTCAGTGTGTGGGATTGTGGTAAAGTCAGCGACTCTTTACTGTCTACTGTAGCTACACACGTTAAGGAGGAGGGATTGCTGCAAAGTCACTGATTAGATGCTTCCTTAAATCCACTGAAGTTCACTGTAATATTTTATTGCTGTTTACAAACTGAAATGTGTGTAACTAATTTTGATTCCAGAAGAAGTATTCTTTGAGAATAAAAACCTTTTATAATTCAGGAAGGTTTGTAAATATGCCTTCATAAACAAACTTTTGGATATATAACTATAGTGTTTCCAAATACATGTATTAAGGTTAAAACTTTTCATTCAACTGGTGCAGATCATTGCTAATGTGGGATGGCATATAAAAGAATCGTCTTTTTGCTCTCCAGCGTTGTCTGCATATGCAAAATTTCCCTATGTTAACAATAAAATGCAGGTGGTCTACATTTGTATATCTGATTATGATTAAGTCAGAGTCTCACCAGCTTTGCACCTCACTGCACGTCACTGTTAGAGAAATGTGTAATAACTGTTTGCATTTTTTTTCTTAATGAACAAAACAAGAAGTTCCCAGCAGAGTTTATTTGTAGATCAGAAAGATCTGAGAAGCTGGGGGAATTGGGCACCCCGAACATTCGCCCATTATACTCGCCCCTGTGCCGGTAGGTAACTGGGATGTCCTCTGAAGTGATGTAGGCGTGAACGTGTGTTTGTGTGTGTGTGTCGGCGGACTCCCATCAAAACCAAGATGGCGGCGGAGCGCTCAGCCGGCTCGGCTCCGTGACTGACAGAGGAGGCAGCCGCTCTTACTGCGGGAGTAACGGAAAGACTCCGAGGGAAAGCAGAATAAAAACAGCCGCGCGAGCAGCGCACATTCACCCCGCAACAGTAATGCAGCTGCTCCGGTAAACCGCCGAGTGAAGTTCCGTCTGAGGACCGATTTGACGTTTCACAAGCGGGTAAGTAGGGACCGATGAACCGTTAGTGAGAGACTGGAGGGATTTACCGAACAGCTGCCGCCGCGGCTCAGGACGAACACACGTTATGCTAGCGATGTCGGTTTGTTTAGACGTGTGCCACTGATTTTATTATATAACTGAGCCCTCCTTTCTTATATTTAGCCTGGAGCTGAACGTTAATCCACAGGTTGTTTGAATTGAATCAATTAGGAGAATATAAATTTAAAAACATTAGCAGACAAACCCACATCAAACCCGATGTCACCCGGTTTTAAACCCGCTAAGCGTGCAGATCAGAGCTAAAAATAACCCCAAATATTCCCTTACCCTTTCTACAACCTGAGCGTCTCTTTGTGTTTTTCATTAGCTTTCCCATCAGAGAATGTGAAATCTGGTGCAGAAGTTGCACTGATTGCATGTACTGAGTGATTTGTTGCTAAGACTGTAAGGTATGCGAATGGGAAACAGTATTTTTAAAGCTCTCAGCTGGTGTGGGCTAAAAGGAGCCATACAGTAAAAGGGTAGAGTTTATGCAAATTAAGCTTAGTAAATAGTAAGCATGTGGAAGTTGAAGATGGGTGTTTTATTAGAGCTGCAGAACAGAAACTCATCAACTCCATCACTGAAGCAAAGGTAGAGCAGGGGTGGTTCTGACATAAATGGTGCCTTGGGTGGGCTGACCTCTACTGGCCCCCAAACAGCCAAACACTTTCTCACTTTCTACAGCTTCATTTTGCTTTATTAAGAATTGATTTGATAGACAACACAAAGCAGTGTGTTATGGAAAAGTGGAAGGACAATCATTAAAAAATGTAAAACATTTAGCATTAGCAATAGCATTAGTGTAAGTATGGACTAGTGTTTGTCATTTCAGTATTGATCTGATACCATGATCTGGTGCTGCTTTTTACTAGTTTACTGTCCGATCACTGCCCAAATATTCACGACAAAAACCTCCACAAGATTCCCAAGATGGATCACTGTCACAACTAACAAACAATAAACTGTCAGTTCACTCAAAATCCATAATTATTTGCATTTCTTTAGTCAGTTTATGATGATTGCAGAGCTTAAGGATTTTAGTGTATTCTGGTGCAAGTTGCATTAAGAAATCTAAAAATAAGTAAAGAATCTATCAATCACATGATCAGGTAATTGATTTCATGCTATGAAATGTCACAGAAAGCATGCAAACATCATAGAAAACAGGCGATTAAGCTTGATTAAAGGAGCTGGAATCAAAACTCATAACCTTTGGTAGACTTGTGCAGCACTAAAAAGTGTAGTTTAACCTTAAATTGAATAAATAGAAATAAAACACAAAACCCTTTTAATTAATCCTAACATTAAAAATTGTGCTAAAAACTAGATTAAGAACCTAAATAAAATCACATGTAAAGCTAAAAATGCAAAAGAACCAGACAAAGTTGCTCAAAATTTGATTAGAGGATAAAAATATAATCAAATCTGTATAAAATAATGCAGAAAAGGACAGAAATCCCCCTTTTCCAGCCACGGTTTAAAACAGGAAGAACGTACTGTAACAAAAAGGAAGTAAGACTATAGTACTATGGGCAAAATCTGAACAAAATATATTTATTTTCTAAACCAAGGGGTTTTTCCAAAGCATTCAAACTCTGGGACTTTTTCACCGTTTCACACTTTATAGCTACCAACTTTAATGAATATTACTGTGTTTTTTTGTCAACACAGTGTATCATTGTGACATAGAAGAAGAAAAATAAATAATTTCTAAATGTATTTATATTCCAAAAGACCCACTATCCTGGATGAGAGGAGCTGCAGAAAATATCCCATCTGTTTGATGTATCAGGCGTTACAGAAACAGCTGGTTTCAGAGAGAGCAGAGGGTTTCCTTCCTTACTCATTTGCCTAACATTATTTTCCAATGTTTCACAGGCTGGGAAGCCCTTTCAGATCTCATGAAGTGTCAGAAAACCTGCAGCTGTTCAATTTAGACCAGATTTTTATCAACAAAGCAAAAAAACTAAATCTTACTCCAGTTCAGCATTAAAATAAAAAGAAATTATTATTTTACAAGCAGTTTAAGAAAGCCAGTGTTTGTGCTCATAAAAACATAAAATGAAGAAAAATAACTTGTGAAACTACAAATAAGCTATAAAATGTTTACAGATAGTTTTTGTCTTTGCATGTTGGCTTGTGGACTATTGATGTCCATTGGGATGGACATTCAGCTTTGAAAAAACTCCTGCAATTTAATGATGGAAAGTAGTTTCAAAAGAACTTCAACGTCATTGGAAATATTTAAAATTACAAAAGCAATTTTAATAAGCTGCCATGAAGTTAAATTTATAATTTTTAAAATATAATAGACACTTACTCCTCCCCTTCTCTAGTTTCAGAGCAATGCTTGTCTGATGCCATTGTCCTATTTTACTGGCACAGGTAGGCAGAGTACTCAAAAACTCAAGTCAGAGTAGTGATACTTAAACATTACCAAAGTACCATTAGCGAGTTTTCTGGGGGAAACCTTGTTCATAATAAAAATACTCAAGTAAAAGTAAAAAGTACAGCATACTAAAAATACTACTAAAATAATTATTTTTTTCAAGAAAGATACTCAAGTAAATTTGAGTAAATGTAACTAGTGACATTTACTAGTAGTTAAATGTAACTAGGCAATATAAGACATACTGACCGATGTCTTATTGGTCATTGGCCAATAAGACATTAATCAGTAGCAAGATTCATTCAAAAGACAAAATCCCTGTTTTTTATTTGTTTAAACCCAGAAATACATCATGTCCATTCCAGTGGACGTCAGGTCGGAAGGGGTTAAAACCTCAAAGATGTAATCTTTATACGTGTAAACCTTTTTGTTTTTCAACTTTTAATCTCATTGAGGTTGGAAGATTGTGTTGCTTTTCTGCACGTTGGTCAAGTCGTTGACCTTCTGTTGAACTGTTAATGTCCAGAGGGCAGAGGGTTGTCCTTTTATAATGCCAGAGAGGAAATAAAGGTCATACTGGAAATGAAGGAATGCAGTCTGACTGAAAAGGGCCAAATGGCGCGCAATGTCACTGCCTGACCTGGTTGTGCAGGATTTCCAGCAGTGAGTGAAACATCAAAAAGAGCCGGCAAGACAGCTAGACTGTCTGCTCAGGTGATTGAAGCCTCAAGGTAACCCAGATAAAACCTGCTGTCTGTCCGTCTCTGGTGGCTGGGATGGGTTTTAATTCCTTGTGTGCGACGATGGCACGTTATTCCGCATCCTGAGTATTCACTGAACACAAACAAAATGGAAAAACAAGCTGACTGTACACCGTGTCATTCTGCAGAACGGGGCAAAGGAACCCATTTCTTTTTCTAATGAATCCAAGAAAAAAACATGGAGGTTTTTTAGGGACGCACCGATCTGCCTTATTCCAATACCAATATCTGAAGCATTAATATCACCAGAATAAAGTTGTAATATTTGTAGAATGAAGTGAAAATTGTATATTTTGTTAATTTTAGGTGAAAATAACAATTTAAAGGTGGAATGTTGAGCATCTCGTGAAGTTGTACTGCAGTATCAGTTTTAGGGATAAGGTAATACTTCCAATTTGAACAAATCAGGATCAAGTTATTTTAAACAGTTGAGCAAACGACTGAGTCGATTTAAAAAAAAATTACAGACTGAGCTCCTCATGTTAGATCTAGGTAACTAGAAGCTTTTTTCTCATTATAACAAAGATTTTCTCATAATTTTAAGAGGTTCTTCTGGCAAAATTGGTAATATTACGACTATGTACTCAGACTAAACATTTTGTAGCATGACCCTAATTCTCTGTCATACAACTCCCAGAAAGAATGAGTGAAATAAAATCCAGTTTTTTAAAATATTTTCTCATTTGTAATTTCTTTCAAGAAAAAAAGCGAAAAACTTCTTTTATTAAAATTGGATCTGTTATGAAAAAATCTTACTTGCATGCAAGGTTTTTATTTGTTTGTAGGACAGAAGAGGCGCTCTCATATCAAACTTTCTCTCGTTTTTATTTGATGCATTCAGAATTAAGGTGAAAAGCTCCTTCCTCTCTCAGCAGGTTGTTTCGTTATGAAATGACTGCGACGCCATAAAGCGATTCCCATGTGGAAGCAACATCAGCCTGTTCTCGCTGGTGATAATTTTAGCTTAAACAAAACACGAGGGTTATTAAAATTACTGAGAAATTCGGCTGAGGAAACTGGGTTGGATGCAGCTGGAGCTCAAAGAAGAACTGCTGAGATTGAGCAACAGTTGAAGTCATTTGCATCCCAGTCTAGTGAGGATTGAAAAAGTCTGTCTGTGTTTTCAGTGCTCCAACTTGCAGTTATTTTATGTTGTGTTTAGAAACCTGCTATTTATTTACCATGTCAACAAAAATAATTTCCGGTCTGAAAATAATAGCTGAATATAGCCATAATGTGCATAAATGTCACATCTATCTGGGATTTTTTAAATCCTATGACTGTACAACTTTAGTACTTAAAAAACCAAAACAATTTAATGCACTAGTTTGAAATAACAGTTGATTTTTCTGTCATTCACTGTTGTGTTAGAACATCCAGCTGGGCTGGAACAATTAATCACATTAATTGATTATGAAAACTCAAAAGGTAGAAAAGATATATTATTTACTCAAATTTACATTTCAGACTGAAAACTCTTGGCTTTTGTTGGGCTACTGCATTGTAGGGCTGAAACGATTAATCAGATTAGTTGCGATGAATCGATTATTGAAATAATCGTCAACTAATTTAGTAATCAAATAATGATTGCCTGGAGTGTACAGACTCTAAAAAAGGCCATTTGCTGAAATAACAACACACTTGGAGCAATAAATAAGCCCAAACTGTACAAAAAATAAATACATTTAAAAAAAATATCTAAATCTTTAAATATATTCTAGATATATTAATCCTGATTAATCCAAAACATAAAATAAGTTTATTCTAGAAGAACAAAAATGCTAATAAGAAAGCTAAGCTAAGATTATTCAACAAGACACCAGACGGATCAAGGTAATAGCTTGTAATGTACATATTGTAACGAAGGCTTGTTGAATTTGGCCTCGGATGCCTTGTCGGCTGTTTTCCTCTGGGAAAATCATTGCTGTGACTTAATCAGATCCCAAAGCTCTCAGCCTGTTTAAACAGTTCGGTTTATTTGTGTGCACGAAATCATTGTTTATACCGCGAGTTTGTTGCAACACAGCATCTCGTTTCCCTGAATACACGGAGAACGCCGCAGCTGCTCGGAGATCCTCGCAAATTTCAACTTCCCCGATCGATAACTCACTAGAAAACACTAACAATGACTCTTTCTAAGTGTATCAACATGCTACAGTCTAATTCTGTTTAAACAAGTGGCTGTAGAAGCTGAACAAATGGCTGTGGCCGCTATGTGAGGCTGGCAGGGAGACAACTCTGCAAACGACTCTATACAAACTGCAATAACGATAATGGATTCCTCTGCGTTTGATATAAGGCAAAGGACTTTTTCTGTATGGAGAGTAAAGAGTGCCAAATTACAATAAATAAAGTAAAAAAACAAAACAGTAAAACTAGCATAACTGATCTATGTCCCTCTCTGGCTATTTTTTTATTTTTATTAAAACGTTTTGCTGATCTGTGAAATGTGACACTCTGAGACTTTATCGATCTGGAGTGTTGACAATTATTAGCAAAGTACTGCCTCCGTTTTCCTTTCATTTATCATGTGGACACTGCAAAAACACAAAATGTTACCAAGTATTTTTGGTCTCTAGAGCAAATGTCTTGGTACACTTGAAATAAGACAAAATTAACTTTGAAGCAACTTTTCAGTTAGGAGCTTGTTTAGAGCCAATCATTTCCTAATATTGATGAAAATGTTCTATTAGCAGATTATTTTTCTTATTACAAGATATTTTTCCAATGTTACAAGTGAAATAATCTGCCATTGAAACCAGTAATTTGTTAAATTAATATTAAGGAAGTATTTACTTAAAACCAGAGTTAGGTAGTTACATTTACTTGAGTATTTTTTTTTTATGTACTTTTAGGAATATTTTTACTATGCTGTGCTTTTTTCCTTTAGTAATTTTATTATTAAATATTTCTACTCTTGAGTAACATTTCAGGATTTCTGGAAAGAAACTGATTTGGAAAAAAAATATTTTGCATGATTTTGTTTTTGTTTTTGTTACTTATATAAATTACTGTGATTTCTGTCCTTAAAATACCAAAATTTCCACTCAACTTTATATTTTGGTCCATCTGATTAGGTAATTTTTAAATATTAAATGATTGATAATTTGATCAGTTTCTTGAGTAACTTTTTACCAAATACTTTAACTCTTACTTGAGTATTTTCTTGGATGGAAACTTTTTACTTTTACTTGAGTAAAAATTTGTTGAAGTAGTTCGACTTTTGAGCAGAATTTTTCGGTATTCTGCCAATCTCTTCTTAAAACAAGCTCCTATATCTTGCTGGAAAGTTACTTATAAGACAGCTTTGTGTTATTTTAAGATATTTGCACTAAAAAAACAGACATATTTGGTTAGATTTTGTGTTCTTGCAGTGAAGATTTAGCGTGTCATGCTGACAACTTGGCAGCTGAAACCAATGGGAGTCATCGTCAGCAAGCAGTTTGTTGGGATCTTGCTCATGTGACGTCATGTTGCAAAGTGTCTATATCCAATTTATTTGTCTGCAGCTGGGAGTTTCTGCATTTCCTGATATTCTACCTTAGGTTTTTTACAAGCAGAGTAGAAATGGAAATGATAACAAGCATTTCTGCTGTCAAGAGTCATGATTAGTCTTTTACTTTGGGTCATCTTGACCAAAAAAGGCTGTAGTGTAAAAGAGGAGCTGCCAAAGAACAAATCAGAATAGGATTATATGTTTCTGCAGAATACTGTCCACAAACAGTAATTAGCTTAAAGAGTAAAGAGTGTTGTCTGCTGGGAGAGAGGCAGGGTGTGTCATTGTTTGGTGGGTGGCCTCTGCTTTTCAATTGTAAATCTAACTTTCGTTAAGTCGTAAAATCCTTTATTTCCCCAAACAGCAAAGTCTATAATCTGTATACACAAACAGTGGGATTTAATCTAGCTCTGGTAATCTGGTTCTGGTGGGCAGCATTTTCTCCTATTCTTTCACATACTTCATTACTATCTCTACATCAAGATGGAACAGGCAGAGAGTCTGTAATTAATGTCTCGTTTTAATTAACCTGCAGTAAAAATGTTTCAGATTTAGTTTTCCCCACTTGGAGGAAGGATTTATGAGTTTTATTGGATTCTTCAGAGATCAAGTCTGTGCTCCTCTGCTGGTGTATGGAAGCATGAAGCTTAATTTCCTGCTGTTTCATTCTCGTGATTCTGGGAAAAGAAGGAATGCCAACGCTGGCAGCTAATTTCTGCATTTACATAAATAATTCTGGCTCAATTGATGCTACAGTCTTGGTTTCTGCCAGCCGGGAGATTAAAAGATCAAACTAGAGACCACGAGGCTTGGCTGTGAGATCAGGTTTCATGGAGACTTTGTGTTTAATATCCCCAGATCTCTGCATTTCCTCCAGGCTAATACTGGACACACAACTGGGATGGGAAGATCTCCTGTTGCCCCAAGCAGGAAGATGCAATGTTGCAACAACTAATGCAAATTCACTCATCATTCACAAATTCTTACTAGCAGTTTTCACCAGTCATCGCAACCTTTCCACAAATCTGACCAATAATTTTGAAGTTTTCTGTGTTTCTTCCTTTCTGACTAACTAATCGCTGCAGTTTGGCTGAATCTTGTCCAATCCTCTTAACCTGCTTCTGATTTAACTTCGAATGTCTCTTGAAAGCTAAATCTACAAAATAAAATTTCTAAGATTAATCTAAAAATTTCTGAGTTTCTTTCTAGCAAATTTTATTTTTGAACTTTCAATTCTTTTAAATTTCCGACTTTTTTAATTCAGAAATGTCCTTGTTTTTTCTTTAAAAATTCTCAGAACAATCTCAAAATTTCTAAGAATAACCTCAAAACTTCTGCGTTTTCCTACCAATTTGTTTACTTTGTAAAATCAGAAATGTCTTTTGTTTGTTTTTTCTAGAAGATTTCAGAGATTTTTTTTGGTGGAAATTTACAGAAATTACAGCCTTTGATTTGAAGGAAACGTCAGGAGGAATATTATGCTGTTGTGTAGTCTGGTGGCTTCGTTTGGACTTATTTTGTAGTCCTGGTTGCTTATTTCTTTCGCCAGATCTGGCAACCCTTGTGCAGGTTTGAATGAATGCAGCATGGATGTAATTATAGGTGGGATGAAGATAATCATGAGGAGCTGGATGAGAGTTTTTCTGCATTGCTTTTTTTGGCGTTTCTCAACAGACGTTTTCTATCCCTTTTAACTTTTTACCCCGAACTTGAATTTAATCCATTTCAGCATCTCTGGATGTTGATTGAGCCCAAAATTACTTCTTTAAAAGGAAAAAGCTTTGATTAAAAGTGATGTGTAAAGTCTTGATGTTGCAGGAAGACAGAGGACCTGAAGGCTCTCTACTAAGTAGAAGCAGATGTTGGACTTCCTACCGGCTCGTGTTTATGTTCTTGAGCGCATTCCTTCACACCTCCACGTGTCTGCCCTGCTGCGGCTGTCTGGGTGCTGGATGTCTATTCAGCTGCGGCAGAACGGGCCGCCTGGCCCGCAACAACCTCCATCCCGAGTCCCTTCGGTGGTTTTCATTGGCCTCTCTCTATGAAGCCGAGGCAGCTGGAAATCGTTCCCCCTGTCACTTTGGCTCAAACTAAAACTCTTGTGAAAGTGGATCGAGGGCCTGAGGGTCTTGGACATCTTATCCCACTCCTCCCAGAACTCCAACTGGGAATATAAGTCAGCGAGTTTAGGCAGGGAAGCTTTGTCGTGGAGCCAAAGTTTGAAGTTTGAGTCTCCAATTAAAATGTTATCAGACTGTTGCCAAATGTTGCCAAATGTTCATATATCCTGAAGAAAAATGAATAAACAGTCTGCAGAGTTTTGTGAATTACAACATTTATCATTCAGAAATCCATATATTGAAATTCATTCAGTGTGAAGGCTCATTGTTTCATCAGATACCTGCTTTCTATTAAGAAAAGAAGAAATCTGCTCGGCTTCGATCTCTGGGCGTTCCCCTGGAGTTTCTGGTCAGTTGGCATTCAGGAAAGAGCAGTTAGCCAGAAAATTCAAATATTTGGCAGCAGATTTTAATTTGTGGACGTCAGACGTGATGTGAGTCACGGCTTTACATCATCCGGGCGCAGCTCTTTTCGGGGAACCCCATAATTATTTACATGTGAAGAATAAGGGAGATTATGCAGTACTGTATTGGAGAGTTTTAGGTTTAGTGCCCAAAATTTGTCCTGTTAGTCACAACCTTCAATGCATTTTGTCAGGTTTTTATGCGATAAATCAACACAGACCGTGAAGTGAATGGAAAATGATTCATGGTTTTCAAATTGTGGTAATAAGTGAAAAATCTGGAAGTGTTGCATGCAGTTACCCTTTTGTAATGCTGTTAAATAAAATCCTTTGCAACCAAATGCATTCAAAAATTGCCCTCAAGGAAACTAATGTTCTGGTCAGATAGCCAACTATTTCCGTATAAAACACCATATGGCAGAAAACCTTCACTCTACATAACTCTGAAGTTATGCAGGTGTCTGTGCATCCTTCAAGTTGTCCTTAAATTACATTGACATTAATCAAAGGTCTTAAATATTTCCACCGCAGGACTATTTAATCATATATTCTTACATAGTTGCTTTTCTTGTGGGACTTTTCTGTTGAGCAAAAGTTTAAGTTATTCTGTAACTGGAGGGTTGAAGCTACTGCTAACTAGCAGCTAATATAGCGTTGGTAGCTAACTAGCTAGAAAGGGTATATTTTTTGTACAAAAGATGAAAATTTTTCAACTTGTCGCGTTGCATGTCTGAGAATTTGTAACAGCAGTTAGATGATGTTTCTTCTTAAACTGACTGACTTTGAGCCGGTTTATAAACACAATATGTTTATCTTCAGTTTAACTGAATACTTTTGCAAGATGCTAAATATTCTTCATTTGGATTTTGATGCAAACGGCGCCCTGTGGGAAGAAAAATCCTACTTCAAACTAGCAGTTTGAAATCAAACCACTATTTTGATTTCAAGGTGGCTTGATCATCTTTTCGTAGATTGTGCATGTTTCAAAGTCTGGAACGGTAATTCATATGGCTGCAGCCAATGATTATTTTAGTGATTGATTAATCGGTCATTCTGACGATGAATTGGATTAAAAAATGGCACATTCTACAGATTTTTGTGTAACCACTTAACCCTTTTTTATACTCTTGCTGCATTTGCATCATGTATTTCTATTCCTCTAGTAAATCTGATCCAGCTGGTTTCGGAGTTTAGACTAAAACATATTTGCAGACAAAGACGTTTTAATCTTAAATGCAAATGTATTTTTTTGTACAGCTTTGGCTTGATTACTGGTCTGAGTATGTCTGAGTATGGACTTCTTTGTGAACCTGTATATTCCAGATATTGATAAATCAATTACTAAATTAGTTGCTGACTACTTGAATAATTGATTAATCACGATTAATTGTTTCATTCCTACATATTTGTTATAAATCCATCTCTGTCATGCGTCTCAACAGTGTCCTTCCTTGTTGATTTCTGCAGACTGAGCTGGTTCTTCAGCAGGCTGTCCCATATATGTGGCTCATAGAGCCGCACGTCGTCCTTATGTAATGAGGCGTAGTATTCCTGCTTTCTGCGGCTTTATATTTTTAGCAGGCGAGGATGCTTTCCAGTCTCCAGGAACGTCATATGACTCTGAGGGGCGTAAGGTGAGACTGTGGGAGGTCTCTGCTGCTCTCATCTGTCAGACTGAAATGAATTAGGTCATAATCTATTTTATAGTAAGCTGCGTCTCATGCAAAGTCCCTCTGGTTCAACCAGGATCGTCATTTTGGAGGCACTCAATGATATTCCAGCAAGTTTATACTTTAGCTTTGAATATGATTCTCAACTGGATAACTGCAGGATGGCTTTTTTTGTTTTTAGTCATTTTGACAAAGCTGCATGTTTTGGGTATGTCATAATTTCTGCTTGGCGCTATATTAGTGAAAAGCAGAATGTGTCTTTTCTCTGCACGCATATGTTTCCGTTGCAGAGCTGTTGGATTTCCCAGTCTTCGGTTTACTCACATTTTTAAACAAATAAATTACTCTCCTGTTGGGTATTTCATGTTCTGCTCTGTTCCCTTCTGACTGAGGAAAGCGCGTCCTCTGACACCAATGTTTTCCGATCCTGGAAGTTACAATCCTTTTCTATTGCTCAGACAGGAAGTGGAGCACTGACTGTGGTTTTGGTGTCCTGAATAGATGTTTTTAGTTCAACCAATTGGACTCCCCATTTTTTTGCCAACATTTTGCAAAGTTGGTCAAACCCACCTGGACGTTTTGTGGCCAGAAAGATAAGTCTTAGGGTGAATTCAGACCCTGTAATCAAACTCCAGTCCATTTGTCTTGAAAGTCCAATTTGTTTGTGGAAATGTAAATATGCAATCAAAATCTGATGTAGACCAAAAAAGCGAACTCTTGTCCGCCTACAAACCTTGGTGTCAGTTGGATTAAAGTGAACTGTGGCCTGGTTTCAATGCCAAGCAGACCAGAGTCCACTCCAAAAGCAGGAAGCGGACTACAGAGCAGGGCATTCTGGATAAATACAACCTAAACAAATGCAAGAGTCTAATGGTAGAGGAAGAAACGGTTCATAGTCTTACCAAAAACTAAAGAGAAATCCTACAGCCGCTGAAATCTGACTTCACTCCATAATTGATAACATTTTGTGAAGAAAGAAGTTGTGGTCAGTCTCTTCTTCAGAGGTTTTTGTGTTATTTCCCTCAGTAGTTCTTGGCGCAGCGCCCCCACAGGCTAGGAGGGCAATAAATCAAACCATTTGTTTGATGCAAGGCAGGTTGAAAGAGAAACACAGCAGCTGAAAATGTAATAAATGTTACAATTTCGATCCTAAATCAAACAGAGTCTACCGAACTATCAGGTGTGAAAACACACTTAGTCTCATCTGACCAAATCACACACTGGTATACTATTGGTATTGGTATTTATTGGTATTCCCAATAAAATTAAATGACCTCTATGTGTTTATGTTTTCCCAATCAACCACTTGGCAGGTAGATGGTGTCTTGTAGTTGTTTTAGAGCCTTAGTGACACCAACATGCCATTGACTGAGTTTCCATAGACATTGCTGAATCCACATTTTGAAATATTGCATTAGAAAAGATGGATGGAAATGTCAAAATTCAAACTAACTTTCTACTCATGTATCCTCATAGCCAGTTGATGGAAACTCATAATTAGCTTTTTTGTGACATATTAAAACTTTTCTTGAAATTCGCATGGCAGCTGGACGGAAACAAAGCCACCGTTAGCTGGAAGCTTTGTACATGTTACACGGAGTGATCAAAGATAAACTTATCAGACTTTGTCACAAATCCAGTTGTTTACATAAAGGATCTGAATGTTGCCAAATGTAGGCTAATAACATTTTCTGTAGAGTATCTGACTTATAGTCATTTCTGCCACACTTGGATAATATGTATTCCTATCTTTCCCATTTTGAAAAGTGGCTATGAGAAATTAGCTGTTATATATTTTTTTTAAGGGCCAATAATCAATCAGCCAATAATTTTGGCATCAGACATCTAGTAATAACAATTATTTCTTAACACATGAATAAATGTAATCAATTTAAAAGCTGTATTTTTCCATTTTTTTCTGTCTGAGACTAAAAGATTTTTATGTGTTTCAACACTTTTAATGCCTTTTTGTCAGTGGTGCCAATAACTGCGGAATGGAGAGAGGGTTGCACATTTAATAGGAGAATATGTCTGTAAATCTTTACGCCCATACCTTCTGCTTTATCACAGCTGTATAAAAATCACTTGGCGCAGTAAATCAGCAGTGGCTGTTTTCTCGTCACATTCCCAGAGTGTGGAAATGATGAGGCAAGATGTGTTCGTAATCTGAGCGCGAGAGCCAGAACACACTGAAACAGCGTTTTCTCACCATCTGTCAATAACACAGCAGCGGCAGCAGGCCAGCAAACACACGTTGTTCTCTGTTTGAACCTAAGACTGTTGTATTTTAGCAACAAACACGCTTCATTCTCTAAATGTGTCCAAAGAAACACTCATTATGGTAGAAGAATGACGTGCAGATTAGACAGAATCAACCAGAAACAGAAGATACGAACTTATCAGGACTGGGAGTTTATTTTCTAACCATAAGGTGAAATATTTAACATGCCAAAATCATTTTACAACTGGTGAAACGTAAACTATTTAATTGTTTAAGGCTGAAACGATTAATAGAAATAATCATGATGAAGCAATTTCAAATAATTGTCAAGTAATTTATTAATCAATTAATTGTTACAGTATACAGACTCAAAAAAGGCCAATTTTGTTGAAAGAACAACAAATTTATGGCAGTAATTAATCCAAAACAATATATATGCACACATCCACACATTTTGTGTTTAGGCCAAAAAGTCTTCTCTGTAAAAACGTTCTATTTAGGAATTGAAAATGCTTGAGTAAAAAATAAATTTGGGTGTTTATTTGCAACTTTTAATGTATTTCTAAAATTGTATAAAAATGGGTTAAGTGGGTACATAAAGAATCTGCAGAATGTGCCATTTTTACTCGATTAATCGTCAGAATAATCGATTAATCAATTATTCTGACGATTAAATCAACCAAAATAATAGCTAGTTGCAATTCTAGTCTTGCATTTTGCCTTTTTTGCTTTTAAACTAACTCTGCAAAGTTTTGCTTTATTCAGAATGAGGCAACAAATTGCTCCTACAGCTGTCATGATCCAAATGTGTTCTTGTGGTTATGGCATCCTTCATCCCAGGAGAATACAGCAAAAGATGAATGCTCGCTGCAGCCCACTGAGACTCCTTCATGTCCTGAAGGTTTCTGTTAGTGAGCAGTGAGGCATGCTGGGAGATTACAACACCACAAACGCCCCAAAAATTACAAGTCTGCAGAGAGTGAAGGAGGATAATCATTTTGGGTTTACTTTAGAGCATGGCTACACTGGAAGACTGAGGGGAAAGATGGGTGAAATACCTTCAGAGGGTAGGTTTTATGGGAAAAAATGATTTTGTAAAGCTTGCTTTACTAATTTTAGGACTGAAATGATTAATCGATTGCTCTCATAGTCTTAAATTAATTTGGTAATTGATTAATCATTAAATGGGGTATACAGACTCAAAAAAGGCAATTTGCTGAAGGAACAAATTTACACCAGTAATTAAGTCAAAACTGTCCATAAATTTTGTATTTAAGATAAAAAAAATAAAACTTTGTAAACATGTTCATTTTAGGCAATAGAAATGCAACATTAAAAATAGAAAAATAGAATTATTTGTCTATTTGCATATTTTAATTTGTTTCTTATATAAAAAGACTTAGGAGGTTAATTTAAATAAATTAAAACAAATACATTTGTAGAATGTGCCAGTTTTTTTAATGTGATTAATCAATTAATCACCAGAAAATTTGATAGATTAATCGATTTCCTAGGTAATCGCTAAAGTCCTAATTGATTTAGATTAAAAACACAAACATGTAAGATAACAGCTTGTTGAAGCTCTGCAGCAATACACACCGTCTCCTGCATCAGCTTCTCCTCACCCCATTAATTTTCCCCCTAAATGCAAATGAAGCCGTTTCGTGTCACATTTCCACCTCATTGTCCCACTTCCTCTGTATTCCTGAAAATCGCTCTGGTGTCATGACACAGCCAGCAGTCAGTGGTCAGGTGCAAAGCAGAGATCATCTGACCTGCTGCTCCGGGCTTAACGAGGCTCTGTGAAGGAGTCCTGTCCATTTCTGACGAAGGAACTTCAGGAAATCATGATATTCAGACAGGCTTTCTGTGTCGCCTGAAAGATATGAAATGTATATTTGTAGGTCTGGGAAAGACTGGAAACAGGAGGAATCTGGGAATATGTTAACATTTCCTGTCCTTCTGTCTGTCCATAGGTACAAATGTCCTTCCATTCTCCCCTCCATCAGTGTTCTTTCTCTCCTCCCTCTCTCCATCTGTCTCTCTCCCTGACTCTTTGTCTTTCTGCCTCCCTCTGCCATCTGACTTTCTCTCAGTGAATCCGTTTGTTTTTCTGTCTATCTGTGTCTTTATCTGTCATTTTTCTCTCTGTGTGTGTCTGCCTCTCTTTCTCTCTCTGTCAATGTGTTTTGGTGTCTCTTGTTCTCTACCTCTGGTTTTTGTCTCTCTCTTCCTCTCCATCTTTCTGCCTCCCTCTCTGTCTCTTTTTCTCATAAATTTGTTGTGTTTATTCTGGCTGAATTCGGACTAAAACATTTGAGTTTGGGAAACTCTGTGATATTCACACGAGAACTAAGATCTTGAAAACTCAAAGCAGAAGTTTGGTTTATCCTCTGAGACGTTTGTATCCCTCAGTAAAGATGTTCAACATTAAATCTAACATCAGCTAACTTCCTAAACTCTACATGCCTCTTACCTGAGAATGTCTCCTTCTCTCCACACATTTTTACTTTCTTCCATTTGCCCTTCATCTGAACTCCATTTAGTAAAATTAATAGCTGTCACATTTTTTTATGTCACTGCTAAAGCAAGCATAAAAGCCCTACTTCCTTTGGTGACAAAAATTAATCATTCGTTTGCGTCTTCTCGTCTCTTCCCTCAGAGGGCAGTTGGCGGGGATGGGAAATGATGGAGGACAAAGGCCCCCGTGTAGCCGACTACTTTGTGGTTGCCGGTCTGACGGACCCGTCCAAGCCGTTGGACCAGGAGATCCACTTCGATGACGTGTGTCACAAGTCGGCCAAGCCCAAAGCGCCCATCACGGACGTGGCGGTGGTGATCCGCTCCCTGGGCGAGGAGGTTCCTCCGGGGTTCACGTGCATCGAGACCACGCCGAGCGGACACTCGGCCGATCTGAACAACGGCGGCCTCATGGCGCCGCAGATCTTCCTGTGCTACAGGCGAGGCCGCGACAAACCGCCGCTCACCGACCTGGGGTGAGTAACCTCCCACTGCAAAAACACAAAAACCTACCAGCTGTTTTTATCTAGTTTCTAGTGCAAATACCTTCACTTGAAATAAGACAAAACTAGCTTGCAAGTTACTCTTTGGTAGGATATAGAAGCTTGTGTTAAGTAAATAATTCCTTTATATTGATAAAAATAATCTAGACTATTTCACTTATAAAAACAAATTTTTCCCGCAAGTTAATTTATCTGCCAATGAAACAAGAAAATGTCATCAATATTAAGGAATTTGTTGACGATCAATTTAATATTTGATTAATCAGGATTAATTGGATTAATTGGTGTCAGCCCTCCTGTTCTTTTGTGATTATCAATTACTAAGTTAGTGGACAATTATTACAATAACCGATTAATTGTGATTAATTTTATTAATCACTTCAGCCCTACCCTGCAGGTATCATTATTGATTACTAAATTAGTTGAGAATTATTTCAATAACCGATTAATCACGATTAAAGTGATTAATCGTTTCAGCCCTGCAGATATCCTCTTTTTTTTGAGCTGTCTCTGAAGTGGTGTCTCCCTCCTGTTAATGATTCACTCCTGCTATCAGTGTAGCTGCTTCACTCTTCCAGCTCACAGCTTCAGGACATTTAAAGTTTTCAGTTTAAAGTCTTATTTCCAGGGAGTGCTTAGTTCTGCCTAAAGGCCTCTCCCTGCAGCAGCCGTTTTCTGACGCAGTGAAAGGTGAAAGGGAAGCACTGTTACAGGTTTCTCCCACAGCAGCATCACCTGAATTATGTGAATTCAATACTCCATCTTCACACACCTAAGGCAGGTGGTGATGACGCTAAATGGACTCATTCTTCTCCCCGACGCTGCGGAGTTCAGCGCTTATCTGGCACTGATGCTGCTGCTCTGCTCAGACACAATCAGCACCTCGGCTACTGTCAGCCTGACAGGACCAATGGGTTTAAATGAGCTGCTACAGTCATCATTTACACACTTCTTTGGCTGTTGCTCCATATAATGGTGAATAGCTGCACAGCTGGGGTCTCAGGTTCTTTTAAATTTAAGGTATTTCTATTTTAATGAAGAGCTCTTCTGTTTTTTATTAACCGAAATATCAGATAGAAGCTTCAACTTCTCGGTAAGTTTAAGTTAGAATATCAAACTTTCATTTTTTTGTAGGGCTGAAACAATTCATTGTGATGAATTTGTTGCAATGTATCGATTGATCGCTAACTGAACTATACAGACACAAACAAGAACAACACACTCAGAGTTGCACTTATTGCAAAACTGTACAGAAATATCTATATTTTACAATTAAAGTAAAAAAGCAACAGCAATCTTTGTCTGTAAATGTGCTCAACCCCAAACTCCAAAAGTGTTAGCATTAGCTTCACTCAATTTAAATTCCCAGGGCGGCCATCTTGCTTCAGAAGCGTGTTTTACTTTTCTAATTGTTTGGATTTTGAGTTGAGGTCGACTCACAGACAGGATGATTGAAATGAAAGCCAGTTTTTGAAAATATTTTCTGTTTTTTTAAGATAAATTTGGAAAAAGAATTATTACAATCATAAATTTAATTTGGGGTAAAAAAAAAAATTAAATTTTAATTTTAAGCCATTTTGACAAACTCTAAATTATAATTACATTTTTTTTTAGAAAAATAGAATTAGATTTTTTGATCTGTAAAAAATAAACTAAATAAAAGTGCTGAGAATAAAGAGCAGTTCCTGTAAATGCTTTTCAAACCTTTGGCCTTCTTGCACAATCAGATGTTTTCAGGGGGTTTGTTCAAAGTCTCGCTCAGCAAACACAAAGTTTGAAACTCGACTGAAATGCTGCATTTGTCAATAATGGATGGATGAGTTCTGCTCTGGCCTGATACATCTTAAAAAGGCTCCTGCAGACAAAATAATTATGAATCTTACAGTTTTCCACTCAAAGATCTGTTTTCTGTTTTGCGTTCCACAAAAACCCTGTAGAGTGATGGAGGATAAGCGAATAAATTGGGGAAAATTACTGTCATTTAATGCTTTAAGTTCTTGCCTTCTGAATGGTTTGATTGAAGAAAATCTTTAAACATTTTAGTGCCATAAAGGTACAAAATGATCTTTTTTATACACTAAGACCCTCCTGTGAGCTCCTTTTAGTGTTTGAACAGTTTTACTTGGTGTGCTTGAGTTCAGGTCATGACCAATCAGAAGAGTCAGTGGGGAGTCAGACAGTTTATAAGAAAAAACATAAAATTTATTGTCTTTCAGGACACTTCTGTACTTTATGCACATGTTCAAATCAATGCCAGAGTCTTTTTTTCCGCGGTCAAAACCGCAAACAAAAGAAGAATGAACATTTTTCTCTGCCGCAACCAGAACGTGCTGCTAGCTTGGGTTTGAGAGCAGATCAAACTGCGATCCCTGTGATGTTTGAAATATGCATGCAGCAGTGCAGCAGAGCTGTCCATTTCTCTGCATAAATCGCTGCTAATAAACTGAATGTTTTCCATATGGATGAGCTGCTATAAGTAAGAAAAGAGAAGTTTTTGTTTTTATCTATTATGCATTCACTGAGGCTTTGTTCTCTTGTAAAGTGGCCTTGATTGATGTTTCTTCAGGCTTTCAAACTATTTCTAAGCTTTTATTCTAACATTTATTGCCCCAGACTTGTCTTTACTCTTGACTGTGATGACATGCAGTGTTTATATATTCTAGATTTGTAGAAAAATTGACAAAAACTGAACTAGACCTGTAAAAAATATGCCTGAATCACCATCCTGTCATGTTTTTTACAGAAACCTTTTAAAATAACATTTCTTTATGTGTAAATGTTCTGCTATGTGTGGAGACAACAGTAACTCAAAGCTTGAATTCACATATTTTTGCTTGTCTAGTTAATTTTAGAATGAAAAACTTTCAGAAAGACCTGGAAACTTTTCCTTTAGATCGTTTGAAAAGTGTTGCTCATGTGGATCCGGGACGTTTTCACAGAGCTTCATTTTTATGTGACAGCCTTATTCCAATGTTTCCTCAAATTTTACACACTAAAACTGGACTGGGCGACATGACTTTAAAAAACCCTCAGGTTAATGATTGTAATCAATCCCGCCACTTCGCTTTATATTCTAAGAAAGTTATTACAAATGAGAGGAAATTTTTTTTTCAGTCCTCCGTTCTGTGAGTCATGCAATGGGGTATTGGGGCCAAGCTGCAAAATATTTTCAGAATATAGTCATATTATTAGCAGAATAAAAATGCAATTTTACCAAAACGTCTTAAAATTATAGGAAAAAAATTCATTTTAATGAAGAAAAAGCTTTGGATAATTAATTTTGTGTTGGAATTCTCATACAAATATTACTACATTCTCCTAGTATCCTGGCTTTATGATGATAATATTAAGACTTTTTGATATTACTACACTTCTATTCCTACAACATTAACTTTATTTTCATAAGTGAAATTTTACCATTTATGATAAGATTTAAAACAAGATGGCCGCCAAACTATGGAAACCCAAAGAGAGAATTGGTGAAACAAAAAAATCTAGATTTTTCACAATTTAAATCTTCAAAATTCAAATATTCAATATATAAATAAAATATATGTGTCTCCCAGCTCTTCCTCCATCCCTTACCCTGATTTATCAGTAAAATATTGTTGTTTTTGTGGTGTCTGCCCCTCTTGTAGAGTCCTGTATGAGTGGAAGGAGAGGTTGAAGCAGGGCTGCCACCTCATCCAGACCACGCCCGCTGGCCGACCCGCCAACATCAGCGGCAACTCCTCCCAGCGAATCTACGTCACGTACCGCCGAGCGCCGGACAGCCAGCCGCACGCCTCGCTGGCCGTCACCGACATCTGCATCATCATCCCGAGCAAAGGCGAGACGCCGCCGCACACCTTCTGCAAGGTGGACAAGAATCTCAACAGCAGCATGGTGAGGACGCCCCACACCTCCGACCACGGGAACGACTAATCGGATTAATCTGAGTAATGGATTATTGAAATGATGGTCAACTAATTTAATAATAAATCATTAACTGGAGTATACAGACTCAACTAAAGGCCATTTGATGAAAACTCAGCACTCAAATCAAATCTGTGCAAAAAAAATTTACACATTTTGTGTGTAAGACAGCGACGGCCAAATATTTTTCCTCTTATGCCAAAACTGGCCAACTTAAACCACAAAATAAATTTTTAAAAATGTAAAAAGGATTTTATTGTTTTACCTGTTTGGTTTTTATGAAATCTATCGGGGATTCTGCGATCAGGTTTTTGCTGCCGATTCTGATCACCTAGATTGGCTGTTCGTTTTTCGCTTTAGGTTAAATGATACCATGTGATCTGGCAAAATGGAAAAACTATGTGGCAATAAATTCACCTAATTTAGACATAAAACAGGCAAAATACTTGCAGGCACAATGCAGCAAAGCAGCTATTCAGCCAAAAGGAGAACTGAAAACCTGCAATCAGCAAAACAATATTTAACAAAATTACTTGTTAATATTTTGTGTTTTTGCAGTGAATGTGTCCATGTTTCTTCATCCATAGACACTTACAGTAGAAAACATCAGACTGCTGCAGCACACTCACTCTGCTGCACCACCACAGATCGTTTGTGCTGATAAAAAGCTGGAAAGCCTTCTTCATTATTTTCGAGCACAAAGCTGAAACATGGACTCATCTTTCTTTTGTCTTTCTGTCCAGCAGAAATCATGCAGGGCGTTTTTTCTTGCACACTCCAGTTTCTAGTTACGTTTCTGAGTGCAGGAAATGCAGGAAGAACATGTGGTTGTATTGATCTTAGTGGCAACATTGTTGTGTTGCTGCAGCGCCTGGAGGTCACAATCACGTCTCAGCAGCCAAACGCGCTCCCATTTACCCCATGTTTTCAGACACTTCTGGTTTTCATTCTTTAAGGGATTGGATGTTTCAGACTTTATTCATTTATATGCAAAGTCATTTGTTCAAACAGGAGACTGAATAATTTGATGTCTCTAGAAGAGTTTCAGCTCAACTTGAGTGAAAACTTCATCTTTCCACAGGTTCATGACTTCATCTTGGTTTAGACTTTGACTGGACCCATCTGGACCCAGTCATCAGATGACTGGACCCATCTGATGTAAAACATTTCATTAGCTGTGTTTCCATTGACCGGTTGAGCAATTTGACATTTCAAATTTGCTTAATGGAAACATGTGAAGTTAAAAAAAACCTCGTTTTTGGTGTTAGCCTGAGATGCTTTCTTTTTTTGAAATTGATTTATTTAGCAAAGCTACAATGGAAACACTTTTGTTGTGTCACACAAGCCACATGACCAACATCTGGATGTTACTACTGACAGAAACCACAAAGAAGAAGACAGGAAGTAGTTGGAGAATGATGGCGTGTTTTTTAATGACTTATTCATGTGTGATTTTAATTGTGCTTCCCATTTAACGGAAACGCAACAATTGCAAAATTATGGTCTCCAAAAAATTGGAGTTTTAATTTCCAACAGAATATCAACAAAGTTTTTTGCACATTTGTAATGAAAGTGCAGCCATTGACGATTGAGCTAAGAAAAAGCTTTGGTGCCAAGTGGAGGCGGCTTTCCAGCCATATCAAAACTGCGATGGAAACTTTTTTTCTGCATCATATGAATCACATGAGCAACAACCGGATGTTACTACTGGCAGAAACCACGAAGATGACGACAACAGGAAGTAGCTGATGGCTGAATGTTTTTCAATGACTTGTTGCGTGAACAAACGTATCCATGTGTGATTTAAATTTAGTCTCTTATGTAATGAAAACGAAGCAATTGCAAAATTGTTTTTTTTGTTTTTTTTAACATAATTTTATGTTAACCTTCTTGTAAAGTTGCATCTTTATTCTGCTAATATTTTAACTTTGTTCTCAAAATTTGGCCCAGAAAGGTTTAAATAAAAGCTGTTTTTTTAATATTTTGTGTCACTTGTGATCTCTTCTTTAAAAATAAAAGATTTAGAACCAGAAATTGGATCTGATAAAAGAAGATTTTTATATTATATTCTCAAGCCACTTCGTAGAGCCCAGCTTTCATAGCTTGCTTGTTTTTTTTATGACTAGGTTACTGTTGCAGGTATTTCACCTGTTCCTGCTTCCCGTTGTGAGATTGTGTTCCTGATTGTCCACATTGTGCTGAATGCTCCTGCTCTGCTCCTGTCTGCAGTGGGGCTCCTCCGTTTACCTGTGTTACAAGAAATCTGTGGCCAAAACCAACGTGATTGCGTACAAAGCAGGTGAGCCTCTCTGTTGGAAAATAACAAATGAAAAACATTTAAAAATCAGTTTTCTCCCTTTTTTCTGTGTAAGCATGAATCCCAGCTAAATGCTGTCAGAGTGATGTGTTTGATGCCTTGCTGTTTTATTCTTCCATTTTTTTTTACATAACCAGAAAGTAAAACCTGTTTAAGACCCATGGAAGTTGGATTGTTCAGACCAAGTACATTATCCAAAGTTTGCTGCAGCTCAGTGTTTAAACAGCTCATTAAATGAAGTCGGTTTCATTATTTCTGTCCTGCTGACAGAGACTAATTACTCCACAGCCTCGTTAGAAAACACTGATTGATTATTACAGTTTCTGCACTGACTCAATGAGGCGCGTTATAACGACGGTTTTAGCGCTATTGGAGAAGTAATTTCACCTCCACAAGAAGTTTTGATTTGCTGCCTCAGACAGGAGTTCACCTCACCATCACTTAAAGCTTGTTTTCTTGTTTTTCTTTGTCCTTCAAGGTTTATTCAGCAGATATCCGGAGGAGGACTACGAGTCGTTCCCTCTGCCGGAGTCGGTCCCTCTCTTCTGCCTTCCCATGGGGGCAACAATCGAGAGCTGGCCAGCGAACACCAAGTACTCCCTCCCTGTTTTCTCCACCTTCGTCCTCACAGGCGCCTCTGGAGAGAAGGTAAGCTGTTAAACGTGATTTAAAGCTTATTCTTATTCACAAACATCTGGATTGCAGCATCAGATAAAAAAACTGGTGACAGGAAGTCTGCAACTGTCACATGTGCAGCTGTTGGGTCTGCAAACTAAACACACCTAAAAAAACCCATGATGCATTGCATCCCTGAAGGAAAACTGGGTCAGGCATGTTGCAGTCGGTACAATTCTGCAAATCCAAAGGCAACACAAACATCTTTGTTGCAACACAGTAAAGATCTCATGTGTTTATGTTTCCCACACTACTTTGTGACATTGACATTACTTAATTCTGGTTTATGCAAAAGACTCTTGTAAAACTATAAAACATCAAAACTGTGAACAGGTTGCATTTATTTATCCTTTTCAGGAGATTTAATATGAGACATTTAGTTATTTTTCTCTATAAATTCAAGGAGAATTATTAAAAAGATGTTTCAGTTCATAGTCCAACATTTTTGTTTTAATTTTTTAGATATCAGAAATTATGCATAATCTTAATATTTTATGAGTATTTTTTCATAAATTTGCACAATATTTTATTTTAAAATTAAATACAAAGTTTGCTTTTTTTCTTTCTATTGTTTTATTTTTGTTGCTGTGCTTCATTTTAGTGAAACTCATTTGATAGAAAATCCTCTTTGAATAAAGTTGAAAGTAAAATAAAAATCTTGTTGAATAAAATCTTTTGGGGGATTTTTTTTTTCAAAATTTTGTTCAATATGTTGTCTAATATTTTTAATTAGTTGCAGTTTATTTTTGGTGTATTTTCCTGTTAAATTTTAACCTCTATCTATTGCTTTATTGTTCTTGTTTCGCAGCATTTTAATGCAACTCATTATCTAACGTTCTTTATAAATACGGTTGAAAGTAACGATGCCACTCAATAAAATCTTTATTTCATGTAGAAAAATTCCTCCTAGATTTCGCATTCGATTTTGCAGATTCTTCAACCGAACTGAGATTATTTTTTCCCAGATGCTCTAAAAACTGTGAATTGTGGTTAATTTTGTATAATAAAACAAAACATTAAAATATTTGCTAATCAAAGCTGAACTTTTGGAAATATTTGGAATATTGAGTTATAAAGTATACGAAAAAGAGGCAAATTTTTAATTATAATTTAATTTGGAATTACAGATTTATATAGATTGGAACATCCTGCAGCACAAACATCTTTCCAGTTTCCTGTTTAATCAGCAGAAATCATTTTTTGACTGCAAGCCCTTCACAGTTCGGTTGATCATCTTAGCTTTCAGTGAACTACAGATTTCTCTCTGACGTGTCGCTGAGTCTCTCATTCTTGACTTTGTAAACATAAACGCGACCTCATCGCTCCAGCTCTCGGCTTGTGAAGAGTTCCTGCTGCGATGAGGCCGGAGCCGACCCGTATCGCTGAACCGTGAGGCGAAACACAATCGGGATGAAAACAAACAACCTCCAGGGTGCAGCGACGGTTTAGCGGCGTCAGAGTTCAAATAGTGTTGAAACCTGCTGCCAAGTCGAGGCTCTGTGTGTTTATGTTGGGAGAAAGGCTGGAGGTGTGTGTGTCTTCACTTTTAATGCAGCTCAGCAGGATGGAAAGACTCAGTTTACCTGATGAGAATCACCTGACAAACAGCACAGATATGAAACTGAATCAACAGCAGTTTAAAAAAAAATTATTAGGAAGAAGACGCATTTTTTTCTGGAATTCAACAAATGTTACTACAAAGTTGGGTAGCAACTAGTTACATTTACCCAATTACATTTACTTGAGTAACTTCTTTCTTTGAAAAAGTGTACTTTTAGGAGTATTAAGAGTTTTAGAGCTCTTAATACTTTTCAGAGTATTAAGAGTTTTTCCCAAAGGGAAGTACAGCCCTGCACCATATTGATATTCACATGTTGATGTCAGGACATGTGAAGGAATGCCATGTTATTTCATTTGAGGCAATAAAATGTATATTTTCTTATTTAAAAAGGAATTGTTAGTTGCATCTTTTAACATATTTCTGAAAATGCATAAAAAAGATTTGTGATTAAATGAAGAATCTGCAGAATATGTCATTTTCAAAATCCGATTAATTGTCGGGATAACTAATTACTAAAGTAACTGTTAGTTGCAGCTCTAATGGACCTTCAGCATATATGAAGTGGATTCTCTCAGATAATTACTGAGTTATACAGTAAGGTGGTCCTGATGGAGGTCGTTTCAGTGAGCAGCAGCGTGAAAAGATGGATGTGATTTATCACCTTCTCCTGTTTCAGGTTTACGGTGCTGCCATCCAGTTTTATGAGCCCTACCCACAGGAGTGCCTGACTGATGCGCAGCTCTCCCAGTTGGGCCTCCAGAGCCCAGAACAATGCAACACCTCTCCATCCAGCTCTGCAGCGGACGCCGCCATCCATCCTGGAAACAGCGCCGCCAATGCCAGCTCAGTCTACACCAACAAGTGCATCTGCCTGCTGTCCCACTGGCCCTTCTTCGACGCTTTCCGCAAGTTCCTCACATTCCTCTACCGATACTCCATCTCCGGCCCGCATGCGCTGCCCATCGAGAAGTAAGCCCTGTCCCTTTAAAGTGGGCCTATCGGGCAAAATTCACATTTTGCACTTTTTTGTGCTTCCATTTTGGCATCAACTGCTTCTAAAATCAACTCAGGCGCTTTAAAAACTAAAATTAATAAGTTGATGTTTTTTGGTTTCTGGAAAATGAGCCGTTTTCCCGTTTGCTCCTGTTTGTTGAGTCACACTGTGGTGTTACCTAGCAACCCAAGCAAAGTTCAAACATGTTTGGTCAGCTGATTTTACTGCTTTATGTGCTGTACAATGGCTGCTGGAAAAGACAAGCGTTTTGTTGTTGACTTACCGTCTAGAAACCAACTTTTTTGGATAAAAATGTAATGAACATGTTTTGTATCACCCTTAAATTTACCCCAATCTGCTCAAGGAAGCATAATAAGTCAACTTGAAAACAAGACTTAGCAATTCAATAAGTATATTGTTAATAAGGCAGCAGATGATGCCAGAGAAACAGCAGACGGTTTTCTGTCTAAGGACGTTTTAGTCCAGATGTACTTTCTATGGGAAACTTTACTGGATGAGAATCTGCTTTAGTCTGACTTGATGAGAGAATAAATGTTACATAGTTATAAATATGTTTTTGACTAAATTTAATGGTGGTTCCATAAATCCATTGTGTTTGCTTCTCACAATAAGCAATAAATCAATTAATTGCATAACAAATTAAAACGAGTTCAATAATTATATTTTTTCCTGAATCATCATTTCTTCAGTCTGGTGCTTTGGTCCCAACTAGCACTTTATTATTTTTTTTAAGACTTCATAATTCATTTTATTTGTTGTCTCTGATGTTTTATTTTTTTAATAACCAAATAAAACAGTTCCAGTGTTTAATGTTCATTAGAGTTTAATGCTGAAGAATGTGTTCTTGCATTATTACCATTGCATTCGTTGAAAATGGTCTCAAAACAACAATATTATCATTTATTGTGATAACGTCTGGGACAATTTATCATCCAGGTAAATTTATAGTGGCTGGCGTACTTGATATGTTGCTTATTGTTGCCAGATATTGTCTATATTTTACCCGGCAGCCCGGCTTTTCCATAATTTTCTTGAAGTTTTCTGCTGACTGAATCGGAGACTCTGGTGGTGCTGCATTCGTTCTTTCCCTTTAATTAGTCTCTTTTCTCCCCACACAACAAAAAAGTGCAATTTTTATGCTTTTTGCTGAAAGAAAAGATCTTTTTTCTGAAATTCTGCTGCTGTGGTAATGTGAAAGAGCCTTTTTATGTCCCCCTGCTGTATATAAAAGACATTATTCTGCCTCCCACTTCTGTTATTTCTGGCCTTACGCCCCCCATTCTTCTTTTTTTCAGACATATCTCTCACTTCATGCACAAAGTTCCCTTCCCCTCCTCCCAAAGGCCTCGCATCCTGGTGCAGGTAAGCTCTTTAATTGCAGGAGTGAAATCGGTGAAACAGTGTTTCTCGGATTGAATGCTGGGTTTTGTTCAGCTCCTCCATTATGGATGAACGTTTCAATGATTTATTGCAGGTGTTTTGTGTTTTTGCTTGGTTGACTCTCCAGTTTTTTTGCAGCTTTCTCCTCATGACAGCCTGATGTTGAGCCAGCCAGTCAGTTCTCCCTTACCGCTCAGGTGAGAGCATCTGAAAGGTTTATTCACCAACCTAAATCTTTCCCCTCTGACTTTAGCTGCAGCTTATTGACCTTAAACCTGTTTAATGGCCATTTTGGCAAAAGTGCACTATTGATTTTTCTCTTTTTATTCCTGATTTAAGGTCTGTGTTGTAGATCGCTGCAGTTTCTGAAATAATTCAGAACTGAACTCCAAAAATACAAAATCTCACAGAGTATTTTTGGTCTACTTTTCAGTTTAAATATATTAGTTCGTTTAAAATAACTTCAGCAAGATTAATAAGTTGATAATTCTTTAAAATAAACAAAAAAACTACAGGAAAAACAGAAAAATATCTTGTTATAGGTGAAAACAATCTGCCAGTGGAACCAGTCTTTTTTTTTTTATATCAAAGAATTATTGATAAATAATTAATATTTTTCTGTTTTGTCTTCCGCAGCGGAGGAAGGTTTTCCACTCTGCTCCATAACCTCGGTCCGGACAACGCCGTCACTTTGCTCGTGTTCGCCGTCACCGAACATAAAATCCTGGTCCATTCTCTGCGGCCGGCGGTGCTGACCAGCGTCACAGAGGCGCTAGTGTCTGTAAGTCGCTCTGACCCCAGAAACCTGGAGAATGACCTCCAGCTCGTCGACCAATTAGCTAATTAAACTCTCTCTGTCATTATGTAAGAATTACTTTGTGCAAAAATGTAACAAACATGTATAGATCGCAGTCAAAACGTTCGGCCAAAAATGTTTAGAGCAAAAGCAACTTTTTTTTTTACTTGCTAAGTAAAAAATACAAATAAACATAAAATATTTTAATGAAAGGAGCAAAGTAATCATATTTCTGTAGACGACAGATGTGTAAGTAGTAGATTTAAGATAAAAAAATGTTTGTTTTTTTTAAAAAGCCCATCCTTTTCTCGATTTTTGTGTAATTTAGAGATAAGAATATAGCTCAGTCTTGCTTTACTTTGACAGACTTATTAATAAAGCAGGCCCACATTTAAACTCTGTATGTTTGTTTTGTCTCCTTTTACTATTAAAATAAATTAAAACCTGGATGAAAACTTTGCGTTACTGTCAGTGAAAGCTTTAAATCTGCATCAGCAGCTGAACTGTGGACGAGGGCCACAAATGGCCCCCGCGCCACGCTTTGGGCATCCCTGCAGTAGACTTATCCCAACCTGTTTAAGGAAGAGTCAGAGGTTCATTTTTGTCTCCCACAGATTTTTCACATACGTCATAAAAACGCTGCTTTAAAATGTGATTTTCTCACGTTTTGCATGAGGTTTGTGGCTCAAAGGGTCTGAATACTTTCTGTGAGTTGAAGACATCAGTGATTGTTTTGGTTCTCTTCCACCTCAGATGATCTTCCCCTTCCACTGGCCGTGTCCCTACATCCCGCTCTGCCCCCTGGCGTTGGCTGACGTGTTGAGCGCTCCCTGTCCCTTCATCGTCGGCGTCGACTCCCGGTACTTTGACCTCTACGACCCTCCGCCTGACGTCAACTGTGTGGATCTGGACACAAACACCATCTTCCAGTAAGCAGAGAGAGAGACATTGCAAAACTAATTGTTCTATATTTAAGGTTTTTTTTTGGTCCATGCTGTAAAATGTAGAATACTATGACAAGATATTAGTAATAAATAGTATCATATATTAGTAAGTCGAAACTTTTTAGTTGTTTTTATCTCTAAAGTGTAGAACTGGTTTGAAAAGTATTTGAATTTTACTTTGAGAAAATGTGAACATTTTTGCTGTTTTTTCTTCTTTTTTTTTAGTTTTTAAATTTAGAGACTTTTTATAAAATCACCAGAATGAACTTCTCCTCAAAGCATCAACATTTCGTCAGCAGTTGTTCCTGTGGACCTTCTAAGAACTTTGACATGTTGGTTTTGGCCGAACTTTTCATCGCTTCTCTTTTTGCAGCAACGACGATAAACGCGCTCTCACATGGAAGATCCTGCCAAAGAAAGCGTGTAAAAACCTGATGAATGTGCTGAGTAATCTCCACCAGCAGCTGGTTGAGGGTGAGTACTCTCTGCCTTTTCCTTTAAATGTTTTTAAAGTTTCATGAATAGAAGGTGTCAAGGCGCTTTAATCTCATACTACGCCTGTAGCTGCAATTTTAAAGCTTTCTGGGTAATTACAGATAATAAAAACTGATATGCTTCATTAATCATCCTCAGTTGATTTATTGTTCTAATATTTTTGCAGCTTTTATTCACTCATTCAACAAGCTGAAAGTGAGAAATAATCCTTCCTGGGATAATGTCCTAATCAGCGTCTCGCTCTGTTCTTGTCGACTTTCTGAGCGGCTCAGTCGCAGAAACAGCTGCTTATTCAGCCGCAGTGATTGAATTAATGAATTTTCTGATTCAGTGGAGTTGAAAATCTCCTCTGCCGCTGCCAGAAGTCTGGAAATTGATATGCATTTTGAAGTTTTCCAGAAAGCTTATTGTCCTTTTGGGGGAAACTGGTATAAACTTGAGCTTCATTGTTTAAAAATGTATTGCCAAAGCAGTTTGATACAGTAATGCTTTAATCTCTCTCTGGGTATTAAATCTATTAATAAAGTTGCTGTCCGAACAACTAGACCGCTTTTTATAGAAAACCACTCTTTGGCTTCACAACAGGAAAAATCAATGTTGAAAAAACAGATTTTAAACAAAGATGATCAATTTAAACCTGCAGGATCAAACCTTTATTTAAAAAATATACTTTTTACATATTTGTTTCCACTGTCACCATGTTGTAACAGTTTAAAATGAGAAATATGTGAAAAAATCAAGCTCCTCTGCCCTCTATCAATGCTAAATAAAAACAGCCAATCAGAGCCAGGAGGCGGGTCTTAGCGTTGTCCATCAACCTCCGTGTGCGCTTCATTTCAATTTAAAGTTTATTGATCTTTGAGAATGTGTTCTTGCATTATTGTGCCATTATCATTACAGTACTTGAAAATGGTCTCAAAACAATATTATCATTTATCGCCATCATTTCTGGGACAAATTGTCATCCAGATAAATTTATCATAACAAGCCTGATTGGAATGCTGTTTGACATGCTCATGTTTCTGATTGGCTAACAGTCAAATAGCTGCTTTGCTCCTTAAGTTAGCGTAGCATGGACAGCTAAAATCAGAAGCTACAACGCAACATTTATGCTAAACGAATGAAGTCATTATTGAAAGGATAAAAGTTATAAAACATTCTAAAAGTTAATTTCTTTGCATATTTTGTAGCATTGTTTGCTGGTTTCCTCAGATTCCCCAGCCATTAGCTAATGCTCTCTGGGCGCAGTGGCGTGGAAACGCTCGGGAAGTGCTAACATACGGCTCTGTCACCAGGTCAGTACCGCTCCGACGGGCTGCTGGAGCTCAGCATGAGCGACTCACAAGAGCTGAGCTGTGGGAAGAGCCTGCACATGCTGGAGCTGGAGATCCAGGAAGCCTTCCTGCGCTTCATGGCAGCCATCTTAAAGGGTTACCGCTCCTTCCTGCGCCCCATCACACAGGCGCCGTCGGAGAAGGCCACAGACGCCAGCTCGCTCTTCGACTTACAAGGTAACACGCCGAAGTCGTCTGATCAAAACGACTTCAAAACCAGCTCTGCATGTGGAGCCGGAGGTCTGATTCCCAGAGGAAGCGGGCTGAATGAATTAACCCGGCTCCACTTCTTCCCTGCAGCTGCTTCAAAGTCTTCACACAGCAACCCTAACAAGTCCAACACAGAGTAATGAGGCTCGTTTCCTCTGATGGCGCTCCAAAACCTGAGGAAAAACACAAACGCAGCACGCTGAAACAGAGTTACTTATTCTCTTCCTAAAGACTTTACACAGTCGACCACTTTAGATGAAACTGCTTTTATCTCTCATTGTGAGGTGAAGCTGAATGACGGCCAGGGCTGAGGAAAACCAAGTTACATTTACACAATCACATCTACTGGAGTAACTTTTTTGAAAAAAAAAAAATGTTTACTTCGCTGTACTTTTTACTTCAGTAATTTGATTATGAAGTATCTCTACTCTTAAGTAAAATTTCTAGATTTTCTACCCACTGAATGAAAAACAAACATGTTTTCACAAAAACTCACCAGACAGACAAACACCTGATGTTTTTGTTTCATCAGGTTTTAATCAAAGGAAACTGATTTGGAACTATTTTCTTTTGCCTGATTTTATTTTTTTGTTACTTATATGAATTATTGTCATTTTGTCTTTAAAATACCAAACTTTCCACTCGACTTTATATTTTGGTCCATTTGATGATGTAATTTTTAAATATTAAATGATTAATTCGATCAGTTACTCAGTGCGTTTTACTTTTACTTGAGGAATTTCTTGGACGGCTACTTTTTACTTATATTTAAGTAAAAATATGTTGAAGAAGTGCTGCTCTTACTTGAATACAGTTTTTTCCCACCTCTGATAATTGCATACACAGTGTTGCATAACATGCGTCTAAAATTTTTAAGTGTAAAAAAACTGGACAAATTAAATACAAATACAGGTTGAATACAAGATAAACTATGAAGAATATATGAGACGAATATATTTTGGAGAGATTAAATCCAGTCAGAGCTAATCTTGTGGAAATGAGAAATAACAAATAAGTCAGAATATTCTGGAGGAAGTTGGATGGATTTGTTAAATTAGAAGGAAGAAAGCTGATGACATGTACAGTCTGAATTGTGTGAATCACTTTTTCTTCGAGTAAAAAGACACAAAAATATAAAAATAATGATGTCTGTAATGACACCATTTTGAGTTTCTCTTTCTGAGGCTGAAAATGTCATTTCTGATTATTCTGCAGCGTTTCCACTCCAGTATCTCTGAAGGTGACATTTAGGTTGCTTCTGAACTTCTCATTTCTCACATGATCAAACTCATGTTTTTTTGTTTCTTTTTCTGGGGATTTGATCAGTTAGACGTGACATTCAAGTCTGGTGCCCAAAACATAGACATACAAGGACCAGAAGTGTTCAGAATAAATCTGAAAGGTCATCTTCACAGAGCAATAAGTTTGAGATTGAATCCAAAATAGAAAATAAATACACATGGCTTTAGAACAGCCATGGTTTTGTAGAATGTCATAATAATAATGACATAATAAAAATTTATTTAAAACATTCAGATTTTATAATAATAAAAAATGTTGTTTGCAAAATTGTCAATATGCGCTTTGAAATAAGCCAAATATCTGAATATTTGTAAGATGGTATGATGTTAACATGGTCATTATCTGGTGTAGAATAATATCTGAGATTTGTAGGTGATTTCTGAGAAATGTGGCTTAAAGCTGCTGAAAGAGAGTTTGATGCTTTGAGGAACACCAGGATTTTCAAACTAAAGTACGGCGTCATCTGCATAAAGGTGAACTTTAATACTGACAAATCCTTACCAATTATTCAAAACAAGACCTAACTCTGAGCCCTGGGAAACTCCTTTTAAAATAAAGTATGGTGTCGTCTGCATAAAGACAAACTCTAAGAGGAGACATATTCTTACCAGTAATTCAAACCGGGGCCTAAATCTGGGATTCTCCTCTTTAAAACCTCAAAATTAAGGAAGTAACATCCTGCTGTAAAACAATTATCTTACAGGCAACTTAATCACACAGTTTAGTACTTTAGTAATTAATCAAAAAACAGTTTTTAAGGCAAAAACAACATAATCAATTTTGTTTTTCCCAGATAAAAACCTATTTAGTGTTTGTATGAACATGATGCTGAGCTGTCTTTATAAATAAAAACATTCTAAAATATTAGTTTTACCTCCAACCAGTTAATTTAAAAATATTTTGTATAAATTTACAGATTTCTCACTGATTTCTTTTTCCACACTGAGGACCGGCAAGGTTGCCAGTTTTGTTTTGCTATAGATCAGTTTTATTTAGCTGTTTGGAGATTTTTGTATCTCAGATGGTAAAGAGACTGAAATAACAGAAAAACTAATTTTTCTATTAGAAAAATGAAACAGCACAGTGCATAATCTGAGAAAGTAATTGCTGGTCCTGCTTACAAGTGACCTCTGTCACAAATAAAATATTAATCACCTGCAGGAAACACTCTGCGTTCACCTCTGCGCTGTGCCAGCGGCCGCTCTTCCTGCTCTCATAACAGCTGAGGCTTATTACCCAGTTAAGCTGCTTTCAGCATCTATTATGGAGCCGTTTCACGACGTTCGCGCACATCACAAATTGGCCATTACAGCAGTAACACCGTGCATTATCCAAACCAACACAAATGGAAGTTGTAGAATATTTTACAGCCGTTTACAGAATAATGGAGCCTTTAGCCACAAAGTCGCACACCTTTGGAGGAAGACGGTTAAGTGTTGCTGTTGCAGCCGGTCGTCTCTCGGTGAAATTAGCTCAGTTTTTAAAGTTTGATGTTTTAAATCTGCAGGATTCTTGAAGAGCCGCGACCGCTCTCACCAGAAGTTTTACTCGCTCATGACCAAGACCCAGATGTTCATCCGCTTCATTGAGGAATGCTCGTTCGTCAGCGACAAAGACACCAGCCTGGCGTTCTTTGACGATTGCGTTGACAAAGTGAGTTCCACGATTTCATACATTTTAATTTGACTTCCTAAAAATAAATGAAACAATCTTTTCTCGTCCTTCTCTTTCTGGTTCAGTAAACCTCCTTTAACTTTCTGTGCTGTCAAGTTAAGTTTTCTCCTCTTGCTTCCTCTTGCGAGCAGCTTTACAACTCAGAGCGGAGCGCAGAGAAAGGAGGGAAGGTAAGCTGGCTGCTGTCTTACCTGTTCTGCTTGCGAAAATAACTAAATAATTTTGAGTGAAAATGATTAACATGAAGTTCTGATCTTTTCGGTGTTTTGCTTTAGGAAACCTTCAAAACTTTCAGGTTTGATTTAATCCTGCATTCACACCAGCTCTGTTCAGTCGCCTTAATAAAACTCTGATCTGTTTGCATAGAAAGTCTGCTAAGTGTGTAATCTAACTCTGATATGGACCAAAAAATCTCTGGTCCATCTAAAAACATACATCTTGTCTCTAGAGACGCAACTTATCGAGTTAAAGTTGGTTGATTGATAAGCGGCTCTTTTCTTAAAGACCTGAGTTTTTTCTTGTATCAAGAGGGACGAACGTCTTTCCATCATGAGGGGCTAAATTTTTCATAAAGCTAAATAAAAAAAATGTTTTGTCAGCTGCTGTAAATACTGACTGAATAAACTAAAAATTGTGGTTTGCTCACATTGTTAAACTTGGACATATTTATAAAATGTAACAAAATAAGTTGCTGAATTGAAAAATGAAAGATGAAAAGAATTAATTGTGTGAAACACTAAATTCCTCAGAGATATTCAGACAAAGTACCACCAATGAGTTCTGGACGCAGCGCGGCTGAGTTAAGGTGAAACTTAAGGAGCTTGTTGAATGTTTCTATTTCAAAATAAAACCACATAAAATGCATTTTTCATCCCACACTGGACTCTGGGTCGTTCTCTTTCTCTTTCCGGGATATTTCCACCATCTTTCAACTGGGCTATGCTTTATGATCGCCACCGGCGCCCTCTAATGGACGGAGGTTAAACTACGAGACAAAGTCTAAGCAGACATTACTAGTTAATCAATGTGAACTATGTTTAATCTAATACTCAGCCCATTCTCTGCTCGGGAAACAAACGCGTGATTCTCGCGGTAGCGGGAGAAATGACTCGTGATCTTTTACCAGAGAATAGATGAATCCTGCAGCCGGTAAAATCTGACACTACTCCATTTTTGTTAGCATTTTGTGAAGCAGGAAGTTGCACTCATGTCTTCTTCAGAGTCGTTTCCTTCAGTGGTTCTTAGTGCAGCGCCCCCACAGGTGAGGAGGGAAACAGGCTTTCAGAGGGTTTGGTTGCTTTGAGAACCACAACAGGTGAAAGGGTAGCAAATACTGTAATTTTGGTCCAAGTTTACTGGACTATCAGATGTGAAGACGCCCTTAGTTTCCTCATTTTCACCTCCCTTTTTCACATGGCTGCATCCAGGCAGCATCAGCCTGCTTGGTGTTCTGCATTTTTAATGTTCATTTAGATATTCACTGCATGTATTATTCCTGCTGCCTCTGCAGTTTGTCTTGCATGTGTGAAAGAACAGTTTTAGGTCATCTGTGTGTGCAGACTCCAGCCTTCTGGCTCCATTATAACGATCAAACAGTATGTGTGTCATGTTTGCAGGGTCTTGATATTTTCTTAACACCGCAGTGCAACCTGCACTAAATGTGGTGGAGCTGAAGAGTTGTGAGAATTCACAAAACACTCTTCGAGAGTCAGGGTTTTTTTTCTTCTTTTTGTCTCTTTTGCTCTGTGTGCAGCATTTTGGAGAGTTTAATTCATGTTGGTGAGTTGAAGGTTGAACTTAATGTGTTTGCAGTTTCAGCAGCCATTTTCCCTGAGTCACTTCCATGGGTCACTGGTTTTAGCAGCTTCAGAATAGACCTGCTGTAATTTAGGTTTAGTGGAAGTAATCATGGAGCTTTTCCTGTGCAGCAGTGAGGTGAGTTGGGTGTCCTGGTCTCCTCCTGAACAGACGATTAAATCCTGAGTTTGTCTTTGTTAGCGCTGGCTGTGTATTTCTCAGCACACAGAGATCGGTCAAGTGAAGGAAAATCAACTTAAAGTTCATTGATCCCTGAAGGAGAGAAGGTTTAGAAATATCACCACAGCTTTTTGGATGTATTTATAATTATTAATCCTTATAATAAACACAGTATGCGACAGATTGGCGACCTGTCCAGGGTGACCCCGCCTCTCGCCCGGAACGTTAGCTGAGGATAGGCACCAGCACCTCCCGACCCCATTAAGGGAAAAAGGGATGGATGGATGATGGAATAAACAGAGTAAAGATTAAAAATAAACATAAATGCAGCTGGACGCCTTCATAATGCATTTCTATTTTAATTAGACAAATGAAGTAATCAGGATTGTTTGTAGCAATAAATCAATTAATCACATGACGAAATGAAATAAACTCAGTTATTTCCATTGGCTTGATTTGTTGTTTTTCTTTTTCTTTTGATCAAAATCTGGATGATTAAAGTTTTCAGTCTGGTGTTTTGGTCCCAGCCTTTTTTTAAGGATATTTTCTTTGTAGAGACTTCATAATTGATTTTATTTTTTCTGCTGTTTTGTTTGTTTATTTTGTAATTATCTAAAGGTTGGGTTTTTAAATTCTCTTTTTGATTCATATTACACTGAACAACTCTGGGAAGTGCAGAACATCTACTGCAGGGAAACTGATCTGATCCTTAACCATCAGTGATCAGCCGGTTAACTGCCTGGATAATGTTTTACATCAACATTTGATTCATATTGTCTCTTTTCTGTAGTTCTGGAAATAATTTACTGAACTCTTCATAAAGAGAAATTCTGGGATGACACAAATCTTTAAAAAATCTTACAATAACAAAAAGTTATTATATTTGCAGCTTAAAGTGACTCAGAAAACTTTATTTGAATGCTAAAAGGCTGTGAAGAAGGTTATTTAAATGATTATTATCCTGATTGCAGACTTTCAGCTTTGTTTAATGACAACCTATAAAACAAGGAAGGAAGAAGAGCAAAAAGAATATTTCTTCCTCACTTCGACCTTGACTGATTTAGTTACTAGTCTTTTAATTACCTTCAGTCTAACTAGGCTAAATTATGAACTTTAATCTCCACCTCGCCTTGCCTTGGTTCTGCTGGTGGATAAATCAGCGCCTGCACGGCTAAAGCCTTTCGTTAAGCACTTTTCAGTGTATTCTGCTTGCTACTATTAATTCTTCCTAGATCCACCATAAATCTGCAGTCTGTCCCCCGTCACTGTAGCAGCAGTTATCTCGTTAAATCTAAGCAGCTCAGGAAAATAAAACAGGATCATTGCTTTTCCCTCCGGTGTGCCGTTGTAACCTTTTATCTTTTGGGTTAAGAGTTGTTGTTGGAATCAGTGATTTATAGTATTTTAATGTTCCTGCTGAGGCGATTGTAGACTTGTAAATGTCTTGTACCAAACGCATCATTTGACAGAATCCCAGATTTATAACGGGATGTAAGAGATGAATCTCTAAGGCACAAACATGTCCTCTTTCAGTGCCACTGCTGGTAATCTTCAGAGATTTGATGCTTTGGCATCAGATGTTGTCATTAAATATACCTTTTAAGAAAAATTGACTTGTAAAATATTTAAATCTCTTCATTTTTAAATTTTTATCATATTGCAACCATAGATGTCAATGTATTTTATTGGAAATGCAAATAAAGTATGGAGCAACCAAAACATTGTTTAATCCAGTATTTCTTCAATAGTGGGGCGCGTCACCCTGGGGGCGTGACGAAGTGTCGGGGGGTGGGAGGGATGACAGGAAATAATTGGCAAAGACTAGTTTAATCCGTTGTCTGAAAAACATTATAGAGTGAGTCAGACGATGGGAGGTGAGCTACCAAGAAAAGAACAAGATCAGCAATAATCAGAAGCAGCCAGAGAGCAACTGAAGGTCCTAACCAGCTTTTCTCAAAGAGAAAGTGATCTATATAAAGTAAGATATCATCTGCATAATGGCAGACTTTTAACAGCTGACACATTCCTACCAATTATTCACAATTAAACCTGAGCTATCGGGAACTCTCCTTAAAATTAACCACGGTGTCATCTGCATAAAGGCGAACTTCAACAAAAGATGTAATCTTACCTAAATAATCTGGAATTTATTTCAAAATTACATACACTTTTCCTGAAAAACAAAGATAAGTTTAGCCAAAAAAGTACATAAATAAAACCCAAACAAAAACTGTCTTGATGACAAAGCACTGACCTTTTCTTGCTGTCGACAGATCAGTATTATTTGACTGGCCTGTTTTTTTCCTGAAGTTTTTCTATAAGCTGTGATCGGACTTTTTCCTCGGCTGTGAAACCTCTGAGATGGCACGCATCAGCTTTCTGCTTGCTGTTTACTGCTGACCTATAAAAACTGCAAAATGTCACCCCGACGTTTGACCACAGCAGATGATTTGTTGCTCCATGGACGAAACGGACCCAGTCTAGCAGGAAGCTGGTTGTAAATGTAGCTTAGCCTGGTTGTCCTGCCTGTTTTCTATTATAGGAGCTTTATCTGTCTTCATTAGGGGCTGTTTCTCTCTGCCTGGCTCTTTCCCTGGGAGATCATTAATTCTATAATGGATGTGAATGTGTTTATTGTAGCTTTACTTTGTATTTGGGTGTCATTTGTTTTGTGTGTCACAGTTTGCAGAGAAAGCTGCAGAGGTAGAGGGAAAACTAGGTCACCTACTGTCGCCCTCCCTGTTTTCTCACCTTCATCACAGCATTAAATTACCTTGAAGGGTTTTTTCTTTTAGGTACAAGAGTTTAATTGGTGTGTTCACCAAACACTGACCCGTGCATGTGACATCCTGATTTAGATGGATGCTACTCACCTGCTCAGGGCCACATTCCTGTTTCCATCAGGGTTTTTTGCTTATTTTGATGTAAATAAATCAAATAAAAGCATTAAGATTACATGAACAGCACAAAAACAAAACAAATGTGAAAATGTCCTGAATAGAATCCAGATCGGTGCAGAATGTGTTTTTGTTTATATGGTTCAAAAATGAGATTAATATCGACCTGGTTTTATTTGCTGATATGTTAGAAAATGACTAATATCGGGCGATACCAATGTTAGTATCAATATGTGGTGCTAGAATAAAGTAAATTAAAAAATCACCATCTCGTCGGCTGAGATGGATGAAAGAGTCTGGAAATCAGGAATCCATGTTTGTATGCTGCGGCCTGCAGGTGGACGGCGAGCGGCCGGACGAGACGCGGCTGATCGAGATCGATGAGTCGCAGCGCAGCGAGCACACGGTGTTCATCACTCCTCCAGAGCTGCCGCCGCTCCCTGACGGGGAGGAATACCCGCTCTGCTACAGGTACCGACTGGACCGTCTGAGCCTCTGTGGACTCCCATCTCCTTCTCACGTTTTCTGGACCGTTTCTGGTTCGTTTGGAACGTCTGTCATGTGTGGAAATGAAATGGGAGAAAAAGCAATCAGGCACAGGAGTCATGAAAGTCTTGAAAATACTTGAATTTTATGATTTCTGTCTAAAGTCCTTGAAAATGCTGGAAAGTTTTCAAATTGTGCCATTTTGTAAACAAAAGCCTAAAGATACGACGGCGTATTTGAGCCATTATGCATAAAAAAGGAGGAAATTTTAGCTAAAAAACAAAAAGTTTTAATCTCAGACATTTTCTAAAAAAAACTTGGAAATTTTTGAGAATGAAATTATGAAAATTAGCTTGAAAAATTTCAGAAATTTTGAGACTGATTTAAGAAATTTTTTAGAAAAACTTACATTTCTGAGTTTCAAAATTTTAAGAATTTAATTTTGGAAATTTTTTGTTTTAAAAGTGAACATTTGTTCTAGAAAATTATTTTCAAGGTCAGAAATTTCCAAGTTTTTTTCTACAAAACTTCCGAGATTAATCTAAAAATTTCTGAGTTTTTGGTGGAAATGTGCTTTCCCTTTTTTTTTTTTGGATAATTTCCGTAAGGTTTTTGGTCTCGGTAAGGTTTTTGACGGATCATTTGTGGTCCTGCAGGTATGATGGCTTCCCGGTGTTGACTCTGGAGCTGTTCGACCCGGTGGAGGGCCTGCGGACGCCCTCGTCCCGCCTCGCTGCCAGGCACAGCTGCCCCACAAGCCCCGCCCCCATGTTCAGACGCACCAAACAGGTGAGCAGCAGAAACCTACTTCCTAAAAACAGTTTCATCTGGAAGTAAAGATGTTTGCTGTGATTATATCTTGTAAAATTTCTTCCATCTAAAAAATTAGAATATGTTTTTTTTTTTTTTGTGTGTGTAATTTATTTCATAATGTTTCTGAAAAAACTTTCTGAAATAATAAGGTTTTTGGTCTAGAATCCAGACAAGAATACTGGGTGTGATTTGGTGTTTTTATAGTGCAGTGAATGAAAACCTAAAATCAGTGTCCCACATAATCTGAATATTATGGAAAAGCTATACCATATTCATAGAAAGTTGAGTGGAAGGAAAAAGTGTGGTAGGAGAAAGTTCTCCAGCAACAGGGAGAACAGCAGCCAGTTGGGTCGCCCAGTCATCTGCTGGTTCTGAAGGCAACACGACCATCTACCAGCACAGCTCAGAGCTCTTCATGCTTCCTTCTGCTGGGTTTCACCCTCAGGAGATCAAGTCAGCGCAGAAGATCGCCAAGAAGTATTCGTCCATCCCCCAGCTGTGGTCCAAGTGCCTGCTGCGCCACTGCTACGGCCTGTGGTTCATCTGCCTGCCGGCGTACGTCAAGGTGTGCCACTCCAAGGTGCGGGCGCTTCGCACCGCCTACGACGTCCTGAGGAAGATGCAGGCAAAGAAGCTGCAGCCGCCTGACGAGGTAGGCAAGCCGGTCCCTGTTCGGCCAATCGGCTGCGTCGGAGCGAAGCAGTCACACGGGTTTCTCTGCAGGTGTGCTACCGGGTCCTGATGCAGCTGTGTGGGCAGTACGGTCAGCCGGTTCTGGCGGTCAGAGTCCTGTTTGAGATGAAGAAGGCCGGCGTTCACCCCAACGCCATCACCTACGGATACTACAATAAGGTGTGTTCACCAAAATGTTCGCCAGCAGAAATGCAAACAGAGCTGATCTCATAAAACAAACTTTTTTAAAAAATCACATTTTGCATGTTTTTTTGCTTCCAATTAGTAAATTCTTGATCATTTGTAGCAAAGGATGAGAATCTGCAGCTTAAAAAAGAATACACAGCTCTTTCTGCTGCCCAAAAATAATCTGATGTTTATTTCAATAATCAATTCATCATAATTAATCTGATTAATCATTTCAGCCATACTTGGATCAATAATGAATTTAAATCCCTCAGAATGTTGGGGTGGCATTTAATGTTACAATTAATTCTCAAAAATCTAACTTTTAAATTTATTTCTTTGGAAAAAACAAAAAATTTTAACATTGATAGATTTATAAACGTATCCAGTATTTTTTCCCTCCACCAAACTTTCCTGGTCTTCTGTTTTGTGTGCAGGCAGTGCTGGAGAGCACGTGGCCCTCCAGCACCAGAGGAGGATACTTCCTGTGGATGAAGCTGAGGAACGTGATTCTGGGCGTGGCTCAGTTCAAGCGAGCTCTGCGGCGACACGGACCGCTGACCCAGATCCCGCTGTCAGGTAACCACTAACGAACAAATAAACGTCACTAACAGCAACCGATAAGGGCTCATATCCACAGGAAAAGGCCGGATAGACAGAAAAAATACATTTCAAATGATCAGCAGTTTAAATATTTCAGTTGTCTAAAATATTTTCTATTTCTATATTTTCTAAATATTTTGATTTATTAAAATCCAAACACATTCAACAGCTTAGATCGCAATGTAAAAACAAAAAAATCTTGAATTTTTGCTTTTTAAATGAACACTTAGATCATCTTTTAGCTTGATTTCTCGTTAAAATGTTCCAAACTGAAATCCCTCTGATTGCAGTTTAGATAATGACTGCTCATTAATACTCCACATAGCCATTTTACAGTTAGTTTATAACTGTAAATTATCCTTATGGTTCGGACGTGACGTTACTCTAATCTGTGTTTCTCATACTTTGAGCCATTTAGTGTCTGAAAAAAATTCTTAAATCTGAGACAAAATTTTGATCAACTTAGAGAAAATTTATTAAATTCTTTCCATATTTCTTGGAAATTTTTATTAAGATAATGAAAGAATCAGACAGAAAGTTATATTTTTGTAGAGTGTAATGCGTAGTTTAAGATGCAGTTTATTTGTATTTAATTTGAGCTTTTTTGTTCCTTTTTTTAGCCTTTTTTATTCATTTAATAAATTAACTAATTTCATTTTAAAAACCTACTGTTGGGTATAACTAATGATTAATATGCATTTTTTTATTTAATTAATTTAGATATTGTATTCAATAAATACAACATAAATGACATTTTAAAAGAAATTTTTGTCTTTTTACAAGTTAAACTGAATAATTTTTTACAAAAAACTTCAAGATTTTTTCTTTTTCCATATTTGAAAAATATAAAATTCATGTATTGAATTCATTAAATAAGAAATAAATGCATATTAAAATAATCTAAAATTATTATTGTTTTAGTTGTAAAGTTTTTTTTTAAATCTTTTTTTTTACTTAAACATGTCAAAATTATGGAAGCCCATTTCCGCCATGAAAAAAAAAGACCAACAGTAAGTCATAATTTCGACTTTCAAAGTCATAATTATGAGATTCAAAGTCATAATTTCGACTTTATTATTAGATTCAAAATGTTGCGTTTTCTTGTTCTGGACTCATATTAATAAACCAACTTCTTTTCGTCAGATAGCTGTGATTTCTGCTAACGGTCAGCTTCTCAACTTATTCTCTTCTCATACAAGTGTGCTGCTTACACACAAGAACTCACTCACATTGCCCCCAGTGGACAACAGCAGTACAACATGCACATAAACATAATGTGACAGGATACAGAACACGCATATGTACCTTTCAAAGTAAATTAGGAACACATAACACAAAATAACTCAAAGACAAGTTAAGATGAGAACATATTCTAACACAAAATCATAATTTCGACTTTCCAAAACAGCCAATTTTGTCATTTTTCAGTAGATATGCTGTCTTGTAGGAGATTTAAAGAGTATTCCATCTGATCGGTCTAACCAGTAAAACACAGATTTTTCTCCTTTTAATGGATTATAAACAAATTGAGGAGTATTTCAGATGCGGTTTAACCAATGATGAAATTCTATTTTGTGTTATGTGTTCCTAATTTACTTTACATGTGCGTGTTCTGTATCCTGTCACATTATGTTTATGTGCATGTTGTACTGCTGTTGTCCACTGGGGGCAATGTGAGTGAGTTCTTGTGTGTAAGCAGCACACTTGTATGAGAAGAGAATAAGTTGAGAAGCTAACCGTTAGCAATAAAGAAATCACAGCCATCTGACGAAAAGAAGCTGGTTTATTAACGAGTACTGAACCAGAAAACGCAACATTTTGAATCTCATAATAAAGTCGAAATTATGACTTTGTATCTCATAATTATGACTTTGAAAGTCTAAATTATGACTTACTGTTGGTCTTTTTTTTTTCATGGCGGAAATGGGCTTCCATACAAAATAACTAAAAATAAACTTAGATTAATTTTTTCTATTTGAAAAATATACATTCTGTATAACAAAAGTTAAATAAATCAAACAAAAATATAATTTCAGATTAAATTAGAAAGCTTTATAATCTAATCGAAGCGTCTCTATTGTGGCCGTTCTTCCTCTGCATGGTAATCCCAGCCTGCTAATCCCCGCTTTGTTAAGATCCTCCCTGTTACCAGCGGGCGCTGTGGGTTCCTGACCCGAGTCCGGTTCTGACCCGAGTCCGGTTCTGACCCGAGTCCGGTTCTGAAACAAGTCCAGTTCTGACCCCAGTCCAGTTCTGACCCACCTGGAAACAGCCGGTGGTTCCAAACAGATTTCTCAATTAAAAGTTTTTAAACGTTTTCATGAAGCTTCTTGCCTGTTCTTCCTCCTGGAAGACCAACCGGAAGAGACAACCAACCGCTTCATCCAACCGCTTCATCCAACCGCTTCATCCAACCGCTTCATCCAACCGCTTCAACCAACCGCTTCACCAACCGCTTCATCCAACCGCTTCATCCAACCGCTTCATCCAACCGCTTCATCCAACCGCTTCACCAACCTCTTCATCCAACCGGAGATGGAGTCTAAAATCTGATCAGATGTATCTTATTGATCCGCTTTACGTCTCCTATAAAAACGTCTTGAATCCATTAGCAAAAATTATGGATTATATAAAATAATTAAAGCTGCACAGTTTAAAATACATCCAACCATTCATTCATTCATTCATTCATTCATTCATTCATTCATTCATTCATTCATCCATCCATCCATTATCCCTACCTGGTTTAAACCGGACCAGAGTTCTGGAAGCGTCTCTGATTTCTCCTTTAAGTCTGTTCTCGGTAAACGTGGTGAATTCCAGGAAGGCGTTTTTAAAGAACCGCCGCGTGGATTGTTGGCACCGCCATCTTTGTTCACCAGCTTGTTGTTTCTGGGCAGATGGCAGTGACCTGGACGCTGTGAGTCATGGCAGTCTGGACAGCTCTGCCGACCCGAACCCGGCCGAGCAGAGCCCAGTAGAACCCGCTGACGATAGATCTAGCACAGGTACACCTCAGACGCTCGCTGCCACCGGCAGTCTTCATGTTTCATATCTTTTTTTTTTCTTTTCCTCTTCTCTCATTGACGTTTTTGTTAATCCTCCCTTCTTTTGTACTCGGCTCCACTCGTTTTCCTCTTCGTTTCCCTCCATCCCTCCATCTGGCGCTCGTTTATCTGTCCCTCCTCCTCGGCTGTGGTTTCTGCTCTGTGCGTAACCCTTCACTCTGGCCCTGCCTGTGCTGCCGTTGCATGCAGTGGGCGGCGGGGGCGACAGCGCGGGGGCCAGGCCCGTGGCGGCCCGCTCTCCCTGGGTGGGCGCTGAGCTCAGAGAAGCCACTCTCCACCCAGGTAAACCTCTCAACCAGCCCGCCTCCTTTGTCCTCCTCTGCATCTGTCGGGGTTTTTCTCACCTCTTTCCAAAGTCACTGGCTGCGTTTCCATCACATTGTGAGCAAATCTTTATCAATATTTTGCTAATATCAAAAAACAAAACTTTTTATTAAAGAACAAATGCAATTGAAATCACACTTGAATAAAGAATCTGCTGATCCACTTCCTGTCTTCGTCTTCTTCTTCAGCGTTTCTGCCAGTAGTAACATCCTGTTGCTGATCACATGACCTCTGTGATGCACAAAAAAGTTTTTCCATTGCAGTTTTGCAAAATACACAAATGTTGATACTGCAAAAAAAAATTCATCCTGGTACAAAAAAGTTATATTGAAAAACAAAATCGACGTGTTTCCATTAAGCAAATTTATTTTTGTAATTTCAGTTTGCGCAATCCTACAGTTAATGGAAACCATAGAATTGCTGTTAGCTGTGTTTTTATTTACCATAAAATTGCACAAATTGAAATTAATGGAAACATGTCAGTTTCGAAAAAACACATTTTCAGCTCGTTAAAATGGCACAAATCTTCCTATGAACTTTGTGACCCCATTCTTCTCACACTTCCTGTCGTCTTCTTTGACGTTTCCACCAGTAGCAACATCCGGTTGTTGATCATCTGACTTGATGCGAGAAAAGTGTTTCCCTTGTAGTTTTCTGAAATAAACCAATTTTGATACGATCAAAAAACCACCTCATCTTAGCACCAAAACGTTTTATTAAAAAAAACAGTTTTTAATTTGAATTACGTTAAAATACACAAACCAATTTGTTTAATGGAAGCACGGCAATTTTGAAAAATCTCATGTTTTTTAAGTTAGAATGAAGTGTTGTTTTTTAAAGTAGCATATTCCACAAAACTGCGATGGAAGCACTTTTTTTGCGTCATACCAGTCACATGATCAGCAGCCGGACGTTGCTACTGGCGGAAACGTCAAAGAAGACAACAGGAAGTAGTAGGAGGATAATGGTGCTGCATGTTTTTAATGATTTGAACAAACACATTCACGTGTCATTTTAGTTACATTTCTTATTTAACGGAAATACCATAATTGTGAAATTGTATCTTTTCACATTAGTGGAATAGAAACAAAGTTTGGCTCACATTCGTAAGGGAACGCAGCTTGTTGTGTGATTTGTCGTTCCTCTGTCGACACATCCATCTGCTCCTCTCCCGCTCTTCACTCTCAGCCCTGTCAGTGTTTTTGTCTTTGTTAATTATCGTGGAGTGTAATTGTCCAGAGGCATATTCAGTTTGATTATGGACATTATTGTAATAATGGAGACGCGTCTCTGCGGGCAGCCGGGCTCAAAGATGGAGACGTAACGGCTAAACATGATGGATGTGCTGTTACCTGTTACTTCATGCAGAAAAGACACTTTTTAAATACTAAGGCTGGGTGATGAATAGATTTTATTGATTAATCTAATTTTTGTTTTTGAGTGTTTCATTTTTGGAAGAGTGATATTTTTTTCACCAATGCTCTCCATGAGTTTGAGAGTTGCAGCCATCTTGTTTTACAGCTTTTATTGAAGTCAAGTCAATGATACAAAATATAAGGGTCAGCTAAGATTTTTCTTTAATTAAGAGAATTAAGTCATAATATTAGGAGAACAAAGTAATAATTTCATGAAAACTCCAACATAAAATTAAAATGTGGAATGTTGAACATTTTGTGAACTTATATTTTAGTTTTACTTTTTACTAATTTATGCGCAGACTGTGTAGTTTTAGGGTTAATACTTAATAGAAATACTGAATCTTTTAATAGATCAGCATCAAATTTAAAACGACTGAGTCGAAGACAGAAGCACATAAACTGAGCTGATCACTTCTAATCTGGATTATTATACTTTTTTTCCTCGTTAAAACTATTTTTTGTGATAATTTTCTGTTTTTTCTGGTAAAATTTTGACTGTATTCTCGTAAGTAAAGGAAACTTCTCGCAGGCTGGCCCTAATCCTTAATCACAGAAGATTGAAATAAGACATTTCTTTAAAAAATGTTGTCATTTATGTATAAGAAAAGAAAGTGAGCCAAAAAAAATCTATTAAAATCGGATAGGGTATGGAAAGAGATTTTATTTTTAATAATTGCCCGGCTCTACTTGTACCGCTTAGAAGCTGCGACTCCTCATGGTTTGTCGATATGAAAGGTTCATGGAAAGGATGAAAGCGAATAAATCCTCAAACAGACGGTTGCCGTGGGAACCGGAGAGGGTTTGCTGTCAGATTCATCAGCAGCTGAATAACAAACATGATTTTCTCGCAGAAACTTCAGAGATCTGCAGTTCGTGTGGTTTGATGTTTTTATCTCTAGGATCTGCAACCTTTACAAACCAAAGAGACGTTTTTCCCAGTTTAGAGCCACAAATGTTGCTTAAGCTTCTGTGAAAAGACTAAACATTTTTAATGGACGCCTACTGCAGGAAGTTTGGTAATTTTTTAAAATACTGGGGTTTTTTTCCGTTTTAGAGCTTTTAAAGTAAGGAAGACATAAAACATTTACAACAAGAGGACTGGTACATCTCTTCTATAGAAATGATAGAAATAAAAAAATAACATGTTTCCAACATAACGAGGAAAAAAATTACTGTGTAGGGCTGGAACTTTTAATTGGATTAATCATGATTAATCTGATTATTGAAGTAATTGTCAATTGATTAATCGTTAATTGGAGTATGCAAACTCTAAAAAACATTCAAAGCAGTATTTATGCAAAAACTATACAAAACAATATCTATTGTTTTTAAGATGAAAAACTTTTGTCTAAATATGTTTTAACTAAAACTCAATATTAGCTTGGAATCTTGTGAAATTTCCCATTCAAAAGACTTTTTACTATCTGTTATTAACCGGTTAATTCAAAATTAATAATTTACTCTACATTGTGTTAAGTCAAGCAGCAAGAGCTGAACTGTTTCACATGTTGGATAGATTTTAGTTCCTTTAGCTGCAAATAATCAGCCATTTACTAATGGAATATTACGTTTACATTTTAGGCAATTAAATGTTTACTTTCTTATTTAAAAAACAAATCAAATTATTTATTTACATCTTCTAATGTATTTTTAATACTGCTTAAAATAAGCTAAAGTGATTAAAGAAAAAATCTGCAAAATGTTCCGATTTTTTTTATCCGATTAGTCGTCAGAATAATCAAGAGAATAATTAATGAAAAACCTAAATTCTGCTTTTTTTTAAAGCCAAATTAAAGGTGTCACATCCCTGCTTTGGCTGATTATTTGTCTTCCTCAAAGAGGAAATTGAGGAAGACATGTAGTTTTTTGTTCTTATTTTTAGATTTGGCTTTTGGTAAAGAGAAAACCCTTTAGTTGGTCCAGATCTGAAAGTTCAGATACATTTAATTTTTTCTGAGAAATTTGAGCTTTCAGTTGTTTTTCCTTCCGGTTTTCCAGGGGATCAGTCGGATTTGGGTTACAACTCTCTGTCGAAGGAGGAAGTTCGGAGAGGCGACGCCGCTCCCCCGGACAAAGACGAGAAGAAGGAGAGCGACTGCAGCTCCTGTCAGTGCTTCATCTAATGCGGCTCTCTTCAACTAAAACATGAGTCTTCCTTTCCTCTAGAAATTTTTTTTAATCATCTGATCTGACTCTCGCTTTCCAGTGTCGGAGACTGAAAGCGTGAAGGGCAGCAAGGACTGCCTGCCTCAGCTGGACCTGGAGCTCAGCTCCTCCTTCAAGCCTCGGGGAATCGTTCGGAGCAGCTATCCGTACGGCGATTCTGCCCGGAAACCCAGGAGCTCCACCAGCGCAGGTAACTCCCTTTGGTTTATTTCATTTTCAACACTTTTTTAACACTTACAAAAGAAAGAAAGGACATGTTCTTGAGTTTAGGATATAAAACTGAGATCACTCAGGTGTGCAGACATTTTATTTCTGCACACCTCTAACAGACATTATTTCAATCACTCTTTCTCATTTTTGTAGTTTCTTCAATTTGGGAAGTTTCAACATTTGTTACATTTTCAGCTGCTGCAGGCCTCTTTCACACTGCACTGTGTCAAACGAACCAAACTAATTGAAAAACCTGTTCCCCTCCTCGCCTGTGGGGGCGCTGCACCAAGAACCACTGAAGGACACAACACAAAACCTCAGAAGACACTGAGTGCAACTTTCTTCTTTACAAAATGTGAACAAAAATGGAGTGATGTCAGATTTTAGCAGTTGAATGATTTCTATTTTGACTTTGTTAAAAGACCACAAGCCATTTCTGCCATCAGCGCGTTTGTTTTGGTTGTATTTACCCAGAATTCTCTGCTCTGCAGTCCACTTCCTGTTTTGGAGCAGTCTCCAGTCCGCTTGGTCACTATGCAGTCAAACTGCAACAGGATTCACTTCAACAGAACTTAAATCTAAATTTGTTGACAGACCAGAGGTTTGCAAAAAATATCTTGAAGATATTAAAAATATCTTCAATAAATATCTCTGTCTTCTTCAGAGATATTTGTACAATTTCCTGCAGTGTTTTGTTGGTGCATCGCCCCCACAGGCGAGGAGGGGCGCTGCACCAAAAAGGGTCTCTGTGTAAAATCTTTTTACACAGAGACGGTAAAAGGAAACGCAGCAGCTGAAAATGTAACAAATCCTGCGACTTTGATCCACCATAACTTTAATATTTAATTTTATGTTGTCACATCATACTTCGGTGTAACACCGTAGCTCTGTTAGCTTCAGCAGTTCTTTTCCTCCTGCTGTCTGCAGGCCACATCGCTGGCCTCCTCTTCACCACGTCTCTGGATGAGATCGGCGAGGTTCACGCCAGCAGTTTGCTGCGGCGACACCGCAGCGCCCTGGAGGAGGTGCTCGGCGGCTCCGGCAGCGCCACCGCTCTGAATTGGCAGGCGGTGCGGGCCCGCCAGGTGAGCGGCGACACGACGGGCAGCGGCGCCACAGTCCTTGGCCTCGGCATGAGTCAGGCAGAGACTGACCCTGATAGGCTCGCCGGACTGCTGGGCGCCGACGCCAAGATCCTGTCCGGTACCAGCTACAGCCAGCGGAGTCGCTTAGGAGGCTTTAATCACAAAGAGGAAGAGGAGGAGGAGGAACAAAACTACAGTGATGAAGATAAGAATAACACGGAAGCCATTTTTGATTTTGAGGACCTGGACTTGGAGAAGCCGTCTCTGGGGTTCAGGCATCTTAAAATGCCCGTTGAGCGCAGCGCCAGCGATGGCGGCATGAGCTCGGCGGCGACCAGAGGATCCGTGACTCGAACTGGCATCGAAACGGTTCCCCCCGGCCCCGAGCCGGACGGCGATGAGGCCAACGCGCCGGGCGCCTGCCGTAATCTGGCCCCGGGAGATCGAGCTGTACATGAGCCACCTGGACACGCCGCTGAGCAGCCGCACGTCCAGCTCCGAGCTGCAGGGTCCGGCCAGCCCGCTGCTGCTCCACCCCCATGCCGCCGCCGCTTTCCGGAGGTCCAGCTTGCCCCACGCCGCTCCACTCAGGACCAGCACGGTGCCGCGCTCACGCACCTTCCACCAGGTGTCGCCCGCCCGGCCCGCCAGCGGCTGATGTCGTCGCCGTCGGGCCGCAGCTCCAGCACCAGCCCCAGCCTCAGCCCCTTCAGAGAGCGCCTGGCCTCGCCGTCCTCCTCCGCCTTCGCCCTGGACGCCCTGCTCACCCCGAAGCTCGACGTCTTCAAGACCAGCGTGGTTTCTGCTGGGAAGGGCGTGGCGGAGCGGGCCAGCCGCTGGTACTCACGTTTCGCCACGTCCAACACGCCAACCAAGGTACAATGCCCCAATGCTCACCTTTAGTTTGGATTGTTGAAGGTCCAGAATCACAAAAAATCAGCTTCATCAGAATCAGACCTGCATCTTTAAGGAGTTTCAGCTTTCAGTCTGATTGGCTGAAGCTGCTGGAGATCTGCTGCCCCCTGCTGGCTGGGCTAGGTTACTGCGCAATAAAATCACCATCTGTCCATTCATCCAGTCATTCAGCCATTCATTCATCTGTTCATCCATTTATTTATTCATCCATCCTCTTCTTGTTTAATGATTATAGTTTAAACCAGTAAAGCAGACTGGGACCAGTGGCCTCCATGCTGGTTTCCTCCGAACCTGAAGGCATCAGAAAGTCTGTGGCTATAAAACCAAGAGACACATTTGATCCATCTCTCTGTCTGTCTCTCTCTGTCTCTCCGTCTCTCTGTCTCTCTGTCCATGCAGGACGGCTTCAGCGACCGTCTGAGCGTTTCCTCCCTCAGTGTCGGCGATCCAGACGGCTCCATCCAGGACGAAGCAGAGTATGAGGAGACAGAGCAGCTCAGCGTCTCCCCTCAGAGGAACGGCCCCTCCTGTCCCCGCAGGAGTCCGGTCCACAGCCGGGTGGACAGTCCCACTGCAGGACGCAGCCTGGGCAGACCCACGTCTCTGCCTCCTGGTGAGAACTTCCTCTGCCTCCATCTGGATGCTGATCCGAAATGAAAACAGACCCAGATCCTGACAGGTCGTCCCGTGTCCCCAGGCTGTCCTCTGTCTCTGCCTGGGTTCTCTCTGCCGGAGAAATCCGACCTTGGATCGTCACGCTGTACCAGCAACACCAGCATCTTCAACAACTTTGCTATGGAGGTAAAACACTCCGCGCCCAGCGGAGGCAGAGTAGAAACACCTCGACATCTGCTTAAGTAAGAAAGCCTCTCAGAAAGAGAGAGTAGAAGAATAAAAACCTATTTGATAAAAGTCTATTCAGGTACTGAGTGGCTGATCAAAGATTCAATCAATATTTTAACCATTTCATCATCAGATTTACCAAAAATAAGTGGAAATGTTGGTATTTTAAGGACAAAAATGATGATAATTCATATAAGTAACAAAATCAGGCAAAATAAAGTTTCTCCAAATCAGTTTATCTCAATAAAAAACTTCAGAAACTTTAACAGAAACTGCAGGTCTGAGTCTGGTGATGTTTGGCTAAAACATGTTTGTTTTTCATTCAGTGGATAGAAAATCCAGAAATTTACTCAAGTTAGACTAAAAATACTTCTAAACTACATCGTTTTCTCTCTGCAGCTGCTGATCTCCAGCTGCTCTCGCTGTAAAACCTGCGACTGCCTGGTTTACGACGAGGAGATCATGGCTGGATGGACGGCCGACGACTCCAACCTCAACACCACCTGCCCCTTCTGCGGAAACCCCTTCCTGCCGTTCCTCAACGTGGAGATCAGGGACATGAGGGGACCCGGCAGGTAAACGATGGTCCACTCAGTTTCAGAAACAATAGAAAAGTTTACTTTCATTTATGATCATTGACGGAAGGCGGGAGTGAAAAGCTGAAAGAAAGGCAGTTTGGAAAGAAAGAAAGTGAAGAGATAAGATAAGGTGGAGTAAGGAAGTGGGATGGGGTGAAGCAAAGAAGCATAAATAAAAGGAAGGAAGGACTTGCAAGGAAGAGAGGAAAGAAGTGGAAAATGTTGGACTGTATTTGTTTTAAAGGTTTAGTTGTTGACAGTTTTTCCAAATCAAGTATTAAGTGAAGATTTTCAAATGTGATGATAAAATCTACCAGAATATTAACTGTCATGCAGCTTCATCCTGGTCGTTTAGATGTAAAGAAAATGCGGTGTGTCCTGTTTCAGGCTCTTCCTGAAGGGCAGCCCGTCCATGGATGACGCCATGACCTCATCGTACTCCGCCTCCACGGGTCTGGACACGGGGACGTCCACGCTGTCCACGCCCTGTCCCACCACCGCCGTGTTCCCTCCCTCGCCCACAGCAGCCGCAAAGAAAACTCCTGGGAGGTGATTCATCCGCGTATTTATGCTTAAACTAAATATTTTCAAACTTCAAATTAAATGAAAAAAAAAAAAGCTGTTTGACCCGAAACCAAATCAGACTTTAAAAAGTCTCCACATTTTACAAAATGGAACTAGAAAAGCACAAAGGTGCTTAAAACCACACAAAACAAAAACAATCCCTGGCGCTTCAAAGCGTTTTTAGTTTGAACCTGTTTTGCAAAATTCACATTTTGCACGTTTTAATTCTTCCATTTGGGTTTAAAAGCTAAAATCAACCCGACGCTTAAAAAACATTTGGTAATGAGTCAAAGTTTTCTGGTGTCTGGAAAATTAGCTGTTTCAAAAACCTCCTGAAAGTGTTGTTTCCTAGCAACGGCAGCCTGTTACCTAGCAACCCGATCTGAGTTCCAGCACATTTAATCAGCTGGTTTCACTGCTGTACAATGGCTACTGGAAAAAAACAGCGGTTTTGTTGTTGATTTACCATCCAGAAATCACTTGCTGCTTCTCTGTTGATTGTGCCTAAGGCTCCACCGATGCTTTTCCAAGATGTAAGGTTATATAATTGCATCTGTTGGCAGCCATTTTCATGTTCATGTGTTGAGTTGGGGGGCATGGCCAGCAACAGATTATTTGGGCTCAAAGGGACAAAATGTGCAGAACTGACCAGACTGAAATCTCATTATCTAAGTTTGATTTTGTGTGAAAAATGTGATGAATATGTTTTGAATAGGCCGCTTGTCCTAACCTGTTTAAGGACTCATATTAGATCACCTTTAGACTCCTGCTGGCTGTTGCAGTGTTGAAAGTTTCTGGATTTGTTGCGCCTCCTCAGGACTCGGCCCAGCAGGGCTCAAGGCATCAACATTCCCACAGAGCGCCGCCAGGGGGCGCTGTCCTCCGGCGGCCCCATGACCCGCAGCGTCAGCGCCTTCGGCCCCATGGAGGAAGAGTCCCAGCTCAGCCACCACCTGCCGACGTCCGGCAGCCTGCCGAGCCATCTGAACGAAGCCGCGGTGCGTCTCAACGGAAAACAGAAATGATAGGAGACTGAAACGGTTTAGACCTGAGCAGATTGGAGGATGATGGGAGCAGGAAAGAGATTTATGACTGAAAATATTATCATGTATTTCTAGTTTAGTTTCTATTGCAAATATCTTAGCACACAGAGAATAAGACAAAACCAACTTACTACTAACCTTTATGTGAATAATTCCTTAATATTGATGAAAAGGTTTTAGTTCTTTCTCTAGTTATTTCACTATAACAAAACATTTTTCTTAATTTTCAAAGTGATACATGAGGAATCTGGCTGTAGAACTTTAAGATGTAAAAACTTTGAACCTGTTGCTCAAATGAACACACAATCACCGCAATCACAACGCAAATAAACTATTGGCTAATGGCATAATAATGCAGGAACAGATTCTCAATAAACCTTAAATTGTAATAGAAATTTAACACTGGAAGACATTTAAAATATCCAAAACAGAAACAACTAAATTAATTATGGAGGTTATCCTTCAGAAAAGGCTGGTTGAGGCTAACGCACCAAACTGAAGACTTTTATCATCCAAGTTTTGGTAGAAAGAGAGAAAAAAAGGGAAAACAGAAAATAATGTGACTGGAAATTATCAGAGGTGACAAAATACCCAAAAACAGTAGGAGTAGCACAACTTCAACATCCTTTTATTCAAGTAAAAGTAAAAAGTGCAGCGTAGTAAAAATAATCCTAGAAGCCATTTTTTCCCAAAATGTTACTCAAGTAAATGTAATCAGGTAACTAGTTACTGACAGCCTCTGGATACTTTTGGGTTTGTTTTCATTTATCATTCCATTATTTATTGCGGTAAATCCCTGTAATCCGCCACCAGGACCCGCTCAGCATGGACTGGCAGCTCCACAACCCGGAGCCCGTGACGGTGCCGTACCTGAGCCCGCTGGTTCTGTGGAAGGAGCTGGAGAGTCTGCTGGAGAACGAGGGCGACCCGGTGATCGCCGAGGCCGACATGGTGGACCACCACCCCATCATCTACTGGAACCTGCTGTGGTACTTCCGGCGGCTGGACCTGCCCAGCAACCTGCCGGGCCTCATCCTCACCTCTGAGCACTGCAACAGAGACTCCCAGGTCCAAAACGGTTCCCCGCCTCGGCCGGGCTCCCAAAGACCCGATGAGGGAGTAACTGAGTGTTTGTGTCCGTCGTCAGGTCCCTCGTCACTGGATGTCCGAGGACAGTAAACATGTTCTGATCCAGATCCTATGGGACAACCTGAAGCTGCATCAGGACCCGGTCCAGCCTCTCTACATCCTCTGGAACACATACAGTGAGTCACGGCGCCAACAGGGATTCTTTGGGTCAATAAGAAACTCCTGCCTGGATGTCGGGTAACCAGAGGGCCCAGAAATCATACCTGGATAAGAGAAGAAGAAATAATTCAACGTATTTTACCGAAGTAAAAAAGTATTTGATAGAAAGTAACTGGTCAAATTATTATTTAATATTTAAAAATGACATAATCAGATGGTCCAAAATATAAAGTTAAGTGGACATTTTGGTATTTTAAGGACAAAAATAACAATAATTCATATAAGTTACAAAAATATCTAAATCAAAACAAATGTTTCCAAGTCAGTTTCTGTAAATAAAAAACAAAAACTGCAGGTCTGTGTCTGGTGAATATTTGGTTAAAGCATGTTTGTTTTTCATTCAGTGGGTAGAAAATCCAGACATTTTAGTCAAATAAGAGCAGAAATACTTACAAATAAAGTTACTCAAGTGAAAGAAAAAGTACAGCAGAGTAAAAATACTCCAAAAATTCTGAAAGTAAATGTAACTAGTTACTATCCAGTCCTGGGCCCCTTCTGTTCATAAGGTATACGATTAGCTACCATGACTACGCAGACGAGCCGCAGCCAAGCACTGAACAGATGCTGAGAACAAGCCAGTACGTGCCACAACTTAACAGAAACAACATTCAAGTTATAATCTCTGAAGCTCAGGAGGAACAATCCAGAGTCACATCTTCAGTTATTACAGCTGGAGACTAGAGATCAGGATGACCTCTGACCCTTCAGAGCCACATAAGTTACGGCCTTCTGTCACCATCCATGAGTTTATCTTTAATCGGATCGATTACTGCAACAGAGAATAGACTTTGAAATACTGACGTTAGTTTATGAAAACTAACTGGACGGCTTAGTAACATAACACATTAAAGACCTGCTGTTGTCATAGCAACCGTCTAGAACTCTCAGGCCTTCTGGTTCTGGTTCTGCATCCCCAGAACCAAACATGGAGAAGCAGCATTCAGCTTCTATGCACCACAAATCTGGAACAAACTTTCAGAAAATTGCAAAACAGCCAAAATGCTGAGTTCCTTTAAATCTAGAATAAAAAAACCAGCTGGTTATAGTTGCTATTGGAACATTGATCAATATGTTTTATTATTTTTATGATGGCATTTGACGGCAAAATGTAATGTTATTTCATCATTTTGAACTGGCTTGTTGCTGAAATGTGCTACACAAATAAACCTGACTCGACTCTAATCCTGAACTCAGGGGGGAAACAGAACCTGGATCCAGTTGGTAGAAACATTTCTGGAACATTTCTTCTGAAACTTTGCCAAATAAAGTTTATCTGGACGATTTAAACAGGAGTGGAGAGGAGGAAGCGCTGCAGTGGCTGCCGGTTAATCCTGCTCTCTTCTCTCCTTGCAGGGCTTAATTGCACTCTGTTGTTAGAGAGTGAGTTCTCCTGCTCGTCCTCCGTTCTGCTCTGTGTGCTTTGCTCCATGCGCTGCGTGTTTTCTGTGCCTCTTCCTGTCGTAGTTTCAGTGTTTTGATGGTGAACCGTATTCCTGCTTCTGTTTGCATCTCCTGTGACTGTCCGCTTCATTCGTCTCGTCGTTTTTCTGCAGCAGCATAACGATGGATGTAGCTGTTGGTCCTTAGTGTGTTTTTAATGGGACGTTGGCTGATGTTTCATTCCTTTTACTGATTTAAAATGCAGTAAGTTTAATGTTGACAGTTACATTTATGCCAATTTTGTCAAATTGTAGATAAAAACTCCGAACACTTTTTATTGGGTTTTTATGTTGTAGTCCAGACATTTGTAACCAGTAAGCCTTTACACTTGGATAAAATAATAAAGAACCAGCCAACCCTTTTAAATATAGATATTACACAATATTTTGCGTTATTTACAGCAATAACAACAGAAGCGACAAAATATTTACTTGTTTTGGGAATTTCTCATGTTGCTGAAGTCAACATTATTTAATCATATTTTCATATTTATTGATACTGTAATAGACCCAACAGTAGAGAAAATAGTATTAATAACTGTTATTCTGACTTTCATGAATTTATAGTTATGACAAATACAAAAATTATTTAAAGTCACAATAAATGCATGGATGTAACAAATGCAAGTTTTAGCTGTTTTTCTACTTCTTATGGAACAACAATACATTTCCACACCACTTAAAAGTATAAGAAATAATTTTGTCATTATCTTGATTTTTTTTCTTATAAATAGTTGTGGAAGTTTTTTTTCTTCTATATTTTAAAACCTACAAATTGCAATAAATTACGGTCATGTCATAGATAATTGTCAGAAATTAGACGTTTTCTTTTTTTTTTTCCAAAAGCTCATGTAACATTTGTGGTTGCAAAGTTTTATTTAGCCGAACTGAAAGTAGAAATGGCTCTTTGGTTTGTAAAAATTGCAGACAACTTTCGCAGACAAACACACAGAAATCATGTATGAATCAATCAATTTACACACAATCAATTGAAAATTATTTTGTCAATTGATCGTTTATTAGGAAAAAATTTGCTCCAAACGTTTAATTACTTTCTGTGTTGTAGTTTGGCCGCCATCCAGCAGAGGGCGCCGCTGGTCATCTTTATAAGTGGAGCTGATACAGAAATTAAAGATGGCGGCGACTGATAACGGAGAAAAGAAACGGTCCAAACAGAGTCCAATGTGGGATGACGAATGTTTTTATGCGGTTCTGTTTAGAAATATAATCACTCGACTCGATAATCTCCTTAAGTTTCATAGCGCTTTATTCATCCGAGCTGAAGGACGGAGTTGCGTCAATTTCTCAGAGAAAGATAACCGATTTGATGCGGAGGTGAGAATGACCTGAAAGAGATAAAAAAAAAAAAAAACATGGTAAGAAATTAAAAAGAAGAGCGCGGTTGAGTCTGAGGGCTATTTATATTTAATAATGTGAGAAAACCAGAAATATAATCAAGGGCTTCTTTTTTAAAATGACACATAATGCGAGAAAATCAGCCCTTGTTATTGGAAAGACGGTCGGCCATCTTGATACAAGAGAACACTCAGGTTTTTAAGGAAATGACCGCTTATCAATTAACTGTTTGATAAGATCAATCAACTTCAGATTAAATCAGTAAATATTAACTTGCATGCCTGCTATGGAGAGGCAGGTAGAGTCCCCAAAAACTGTTCTCAAGTAAGGCTATCATTATTTTCACATATTTTTACTCAAGTACAAGTAAGAAGTAGCCGCCAAGAAATTACTGGAGGAAAAAAGTGTTTTGTAAAAAGTCTGCTGAGTAACTGATCAAATTATGAATCATTTAATAATTACAGAACCAGACGGACAAAACTATTAAGTGGAAATTTTGGTATTTCATGTACGAAAATGACAATAATTCAATAACAAAGAAAAATCAAGCAAAAGAAAATTTCCAAATCAGTTTCTAAAAAATACTGATGAATCTTTAACAAAAACTGCAGGTGTGCGTCCGGTGGCCTTTTGGTTAAAACATGTTTGTTTTTCATTCAGTGGGTAGAAAATCCAGACATTTTAGTCAAGTAAGAGCAGGAATACCTATAAATAAAATGACTCAAGTAAAAGTAAAATGTACAGCGGAGTAAAAATTTATTTTTTCAAAAATGTCACTGAAGGAAATGTAATTGAGTAAATGTAACTAGTTACTACAGCAACAAGCTCCTGATCTCGCTCTTTTCCTCTCTTTGTCTCTATCTGTGCGTGTGCCTGTGTGTGCGCGTGTGCCTGTGTGTGCGCGTGTGCCTGTGTGTGCGCGTGTGCCTGTGTGTGCGCGTGTGCCGTGTGCGTGTGCCTGTGTGTGTGTAGACGTGGGCTACCCTCTGTCCCGGCCGGTCCCGGATGAGGAGAAGCCTCTGACGGACGAGCTGCTGCAGGGCGTGGTGCGCAGCATCCAGAGGAACGACGTCGGCCGGCCGATGGCGCAGCTGCTGCAGCTGCTGGACCGGATGCTGGGAGGAGCAAACGCCAAAGGTCACTGTCAGGCAAACGGCTGGACTCCACTGGTGCTGTAACGTTATGAATGATGGGTTTTGTTTTGGTTTGTCAGGAGTTTGTACAGAGACATCCTCTTCCTGTCCCTGGTGGCGCTGGGAAAAGATAACATCGATATCGGTGAGTCGGAGTTTAGCCTGGAGTTTGTTTCAGTTTCTGCATTAAATATTACATTTATCATGTTTCTGATCCAGATTCTCTGGGTAGATTTTCCAAAGAGCCAATAATCAATAGTTGGAATTCACCAATCGATTCATGATGAGCAAAACAATGCAATAAAAGATGATTAAATTATTAAATGGAATCCATCAAAAACCCAAACAGTACTCAATTACTGATATTTAATTTAATCTAATTTCATCTATCAATCCAACCATCTCTACTTTCATCCATCCATTCAAAGTCCTTTTTTTTCAGGTTCCTCACTTTAAATCATAAATGTATTGTTTATTAATTTTAAAAAGATCTAAGGACTGTATCATATTAGTTCTAAATATCAAACTTTATTTTTCCAGACGCCTTTGATCGTGAGTACAAGCTGGCGTACGACCGCCTGCTGCCCCCGCTGGTCAGGCTGACCCATAACTGTGACCGTCCTCCGGGCGCCGGCGTCATGGAGTGCCGCCGGACGTTCGGAGAGCCTTACCTGTGAGTCGCTCACCTTCACCTCCTCCTTTTCCTCACCGCTTCACCTCCAGCTCAGGAACCCGCAGCAGGACTGGACCGTCTCCGCGGTAACGCTCGGCTTCATCCAGCACCTCACATCGTTTCTGTTGAAATCCAACGAAAATATACAGAAAAAAACCCTGTAAATAAGCGCCGGTTTTTAATCCAGCATTTATATTGTGTAATCATAAACCACCCGGAGACTAACTGCAGCAATATTTTAACTTGAATTCTATTTATACAAAGTTAGCTTTATTTATTGCATCCTGCTGCAACTCACCGCTCTCGCCTCCAGGCTGAAGGAAACCCGCTTCCTGTTGCATCAAAACACCAAAAAATAAAAGCAACTAAAAGCCGTGTTCACTAAGCAGCTGTTTTAACAAACATCAACACAAATGTTTCATTCAATGCCATTTAATGTGCTTCTCTGCTTTTTTCAGAAGAGACCTAGCAAACCGGCCACTCGACTTGATAAGAGTAGAGCATTAAATCTAGATTTTACTTTCATATATAACTTGAAATGTTCCCATAATAATTAGACAATGTTTCTGTTTGGTTTGTTTTAAAACCTTTTTCCAATGTTGTATTTTTTGTTAATCATTTTCTGAACGGAGCGTCGTCATCAGGACTCCTCTGGTTTTTCATGTCAAAGTTCTCAAGTCCAGAGTTTAAATACAAAACCTGGAAAAACAAAACAGACGTTGTGATGCTGCAAAAACAAAATATTACCAAGTATTTTTGTCTTGTTTTTATTGCAAATATCTTGTTGTTCTTGAAATGAGAGAAAACTACCTTAAAAGAAGCTTTTTAGTAAAACATAGGAGTTTATTTTGTATTGAAAAAATGTCATAAGGGAAATAATGCCTGTGAAACTTGAACTTTTTCATGTTTATTAATAATTTCCTGAAAACAGGCTCCAATATCTGGTTAAAAAGTTGCTTATAAGGTAGTTTTGTCTTATCTGAAGTGTAATAATACATTTTAACTAAATAGTACTTGGTAAGATTTTGTGTTTTTGTGGAAATGCATAAAATATCAAAAATACTCCAGATGTTACACAGCTCAGCAGCAGAGAACAGGTTTTGTAAACTGTAGTTTATTTTTAAAAGCACTTAATATTTAATTTAGTTTAATTCAAAACTACTTTCTAAAAGCTCAACAAACTCTGTCATTTAGCAAGAGTTAATCATTAAAATTTGCATACAAATTATAAATTCTCAAAGAATATTTAGCTCCAGTTATATTTCCAAAGTTTTCTGTCATTTCCACAAAAATTTACACTTGACTGATGCCAAAATTCACATCTGAAATTAAATATCCAGATTTTATTTATTTAAGGCTGCTTTAGTTCTGCACGTGGGATTAAAATGTTCTTAAAATACTTTAAATGTTTAATTTCATTTGCAAATATTTTTAAAAGATCGAACACTGCAAAAATAAGAACTCTGAAGTATTTTGTCTAAATATTTTTCTACACTTGAAATAAGACTAAACTAAATGACGAGGAACTTTTCAGAAAAATATAGGCAATAATTCCTTATTTATTAAAAACATATTAGTTGCATTGGCAGATTATTTCATTTATAAAATGGAAAAATGTCATAAATGAAATAATCTGGCAGTGGAACTTCCTTTATTTAATATTAAGAAATTATTAAATCAAGCTGAAAAGTTGCCTGTAAGTCAGTTTCTGTTTTATTTCAGGTGTGTGAAGATATTTACACTAGAAACCAGATCTGAGATACTTTGTAATATTTGTTTTAACGGAGAATGAAGTCGAACATTTTCAGGTTTTTCTCATCAGATTCTTCTGGTTGTGTGAAATCTTTGCTCATATTTAGAGGAAAGAACTGATTTTCTCTAAATTTTCTGTTGCAGTTGCTAGAAAACATGAAATCTGCTCAAAATCTGCTCAGATGTATAAATAAGAATCACTGCTAAGGTACGATGTTTAAATGTGGGTCCAGAATGTTTCTGATCCAGAACTTTAGTGATATCTTTACTTTTATGAAGTTGTAAACTAAATGAGATTCTGTTGGAAGAACCAAACGAACTGGACAGAACTTGATGCTAACACCTCATCAGTGTTTTTATTTTGTCTTGTGTTTTTAATGAACGGTTCCGGTCCCGGTTCTGGACCTGCAGTCACATAAATGTTTGTGGGTTTGGTTGAAGGAGGACTCTCGAGTTTAAGCTTGAGGGTTTCATGAACGTCGACCAAATGTCGCAGAAGAGACCAAAACTGGAAAAAATTAACAAGTTGCACTTTAAACCTACCAGAAAAAAATACCTGATGAACTGGGATTTCTGCTGCTTGGGAAAAAAATAGTTTTTCCAGAACCGAGTCAATAAATGTTCTGTTTGTAAAACAAAAATAAAAAAATCACATTTTCTAGCAGCGGGTTCTTTTACCAGAGTAGAAGGTTGTGTAACAGCTACTGGAACTGTAAATAAAATCATTTAGCGCTCTCATTGTTGGCTTGTTTTTATTTTTTAAAGTAGAAGGAATACCACTGAATATTAACATAATTGGTGATTAAAATGTTTTTTTTTCCAATTATTTTACTGATGCAAGATTCTGTTTTAAGAAGCAATTTCGTAACTTTAAGAATTAAAACACGTGCTAAAATTTGATAATATAAAACCCTGGCTTTAAATTTATCAGTCACCCTTTAATGCGAAATGGAGGAAAAAAGAAAAACCTTTTTTTTAAGACAAATTAAACCTTCATAAAATAATGGCCTGTTTCTTTTTTCTGGCTTTAATTAAATAAAGCTGCTTTTTTTAAAATCACTTTTGGCAAAAAATAATGTTGGCCATTATTTCAGGAAGGTGACGATATTTAATGCTGCCAGTGCAAAAAGTCAATACTCTGCTCATTTCTACATAATTTTTGATTCATATCTATTCAAGTGCGATTTTAGTTTGCTCTAAAATTTAGTTTTATGTTAAATTTAATAATTTGTGATTAATTTCTATCCATTTCTTTTAAAGTGTTGGATTTTACCTTCACATACTCACCAAAAAGTAAAAATTTATGTATGTATGAAGTTTTCTGCAGAGCACATTTTAAAATAAGAAACTAGAAATATTTGGTTTTGTCCTGAAAACACAAAAGTTTAAGACTTAAAAATGTTTCCAAAACTCACATTTGACCCATCAGTACACCAGTCACTCTTAAAAAAAATAATTTATTGCAGCATGGAATTACAATCTCACACTTTTTTTAATGTATCCATGTTTGCATCCATTTTGATCCAAAAAAAAACCAAAAACGGCTTTTAACACGACACTAACGGGACAAAGTGACGCCGCCCGGCTTCTTCCTCACAGCTACGACGATCTGACACACAGGTAATGACACTTTTCTTCCTTTTACATCAAAACAGGACCAAACAGAATTTAGAGGGTCAAAGGTCAGAAATACTGAGCATTAAAACTCAGTGCACAGAGAGTCTAACTTTTGAAGTGTGGAACAATTCAGAACAATTCAACTAAAAAAGATGCAAAAGTTTGGACTTATGGTGGATTTTCTATAAATATTAACTTTTTCTCCATTGATAAATAAAATTATTGATCTTATCTCAAATGATTGTTGCAGAATCTGTACATTTTTTTCCAGTTTACTGTTAAAAGAAGCTTCAGCATTAATCTGTATTTTCTATTAAGAGAAAATCCACATATATTCAAACTGCTGCACCATTTTTTACATATATATATCTTTATTGTAACATCTTTTTATTCTGGTCAAAAAAAATACAGCTCCAATAAACCAGAGTTCCTGAAATTTCTTTAAATTATCTTGTTTTATTAACCTGAGGAGTCAGAATAAGCTAATTAAGATACAAGGAGGAAACATTCTGCATCTCATTTACCAATCATTTATGTTTAAATAAACATTTTCTCTCATTTAAAATGCCATAAAAGGACAGGAAGTGGAATTTTGCTACCTTGGAGGAAAATGAGAATCTGTAATTAGTAGAACTACATTTATTGACAGGAGAACTTTGCCTTTCTAACTGTGGTAAATGAGCGCCATCTGGTGGACGTTACTAGAAATGTTGGTGCCACATATTTTACAAGAGAGGATTCGTCAAAAATACCGTTTTTATTTTATATTTCTCTACATGTGCCACCCAAATCCCAACTAACATTTGATCCTGGCGCAGGTAAGGAACATTCTGGCAGCTATTTTAAGACGTTTGAGTTTTTATCCAAATAAATATCAATAAACTGACAACTGCAGAGTAAATAAAATAGTGCCTCTAGGAACCCAGCAGTAATTTAAGGCTCTACGTATGACGTCAAAAACTAACGGCAATAATTCATTATTTAGCCTGTCACGATAGAAAAGAGTCGGTTTTGAACTAGACATTTATTTAGCGAGCTAAATATGTGGCTACTACGCTAAACAAGCAGTAGCCAAACTAGTTTGGGTTTCAAACTACAAATATTTACTGATAACTACTACATATTTAGCTAATATGCTACTTCATGTTTCAGTTACCGGAAGTGGGCTATCAAAATAAAAGTTCTGTCTTGCTAACTCCGGCATGTGAGCTCGCGCTTCTAGAAGTCAGTATTGTCATTAAAATGTCTCTTCCTGTGTTTAAGGTGAAACGTTGCACATGTCGAGAGGAACAAGTGACATGAACTACATGTAAGCGAGTCAGTGAGGCCAGAACGAGTTTAAAGACTCAAAAACCCCGGATTATGGTAGTCCACTTCCAGCTACCGACGAGCTAATTAGCACTTTGCCTGTTGTTGCTAATATGTAGAAATATTTGCTATAATAACTATTATTGTAATATATGTTCTATTATTATGATAAATGTAGTGAATAACTAATGCTTAGAAATATTTAGATTGTAAGCTACATATTTAGCTATATCTGTAACTGCATGCTAGCATCATATGTAGCTGGTAGAGAATTTAACCTCAAACTGTATTTAGCTTTTGGCTGTTAGGGTCATTGTACATGAATGAAAAACAGGAATAAATGTTCTTCAAAAAAAGAAGCAATTTTCAAAATAATCTTAAAAATTTGAGTTTCAAAAGTTTTTAATTTTAAAAATAAAAACATTCTCAAACGTCTGTTAAGCTTAAAACTATTGATTTTTTTTTTCTTTGGAAAAAAAAATCATTATTTTCTAACTACAATGACCCTAACATACTGGCTAACTAAATGTTTAGTTTCAAGTTAAATGTTTATGAATGTGTAAATATGAAGAAAACAAAAATGAAATCCCCTTTTATTTTCTTCTGACAGGTTAAATAGCTCAAATTATTGCAGTTAACATTAAACTGTAACTTTACAAACAGAAGCCGTTATCTATGAAATCCAGGAACTACAAAGTTATGGATTATTGTTCTGTGGCTTTTCTGAAGGATCAGATTATAAATACTGGAAATATAATAATTATTATCGTATTTATTCTTGCTGAGTGGGGCTAATAAATAATGAGGAATCTGGATAACTAATATATTTCGGCACAAATTTGTAGAACCTCTGACCCAACATAAGTCCCTCAGAACCGGTCCGGTCCAGGCAGTCTCTGCGTCAGATTGAGACGGGACAGATGAGGATGCGGTCCTCCAGTAGGACGCTGAGGATGAGGAACACAAAGTACAGGACGAACATGGTGACGCCCAGCTTTTTGCTCATCTTCCAGCGGCAGGCGGCGATGGAGATGATGACGAAGAGGAGCATGAGGAAGAGCAGCACGATGGCGCAGAACAGGCCGTTGGAGCTGACCGTCACCGACTTGCCATAGATGCCGGTGTAGATGAGCCAGGGGACGGGCAGGCTGGACCACACAGGGCAGGAGTCGATTATTTTTAACAATGTCATGCTTTTATTAACCAGAATTAAGGTTCATTCTAATTATTGTTGAGAAATCACAACCAGAACAGAAACCTGACATCTGGTTTAAATACTAAAGCTGTGAAATTTCTTGGTTTGAAATGTTGAAAATTTGCTAGAAAAAATTCTGAAAATGTGAGACTTTTGAAAGTCAGAAATGTTCACCTAACAGAACCAAACATTTTTCAGTGCCGAGGTTGTTACTGGAAAGTTTTAGTTTGAACTTCCAGTTAATGGGTCGCTCACCCAACTGTGATGTCAAAGATGTTGCTTCCCACGGAGCTGGAGACGGCCATGTCTCCCAAACCTTTCCGAGCTACAATCACGCTGGTGATGAGGTCTGGGATGGACGTTCCTGCCGCCAGGATGGTCAGGCCCATGATCTCCTCAGAAATGCCAATGGTCTCGCCTACCTGAAAGCACAAGAAGAAAAACATTAACCCACAGAGAATAGCTCAAAAATAAAATCATGAAGGCGTAGAAAAATCGGACCCACCTGATGAGCCCACCACACCATCAGGTAGGAGAAGATGCCGATCCAGAAGATGGAGCCGACAAACGCGATGATAAAGAATCTTCTGGATGCCTGGAAAACGATTTATGTTGCGTAACAATTTCAAAACCCAAAGCCTCTGAAGAACCCACCGCCACAGAACCTCCGCCCCCCGTTACAGAACCCCCGCCACAGAACACCTGCCACAGAACCCCCGCCACAGAACCTCCGTCCTCCGTTACAGAACCCCCGCCACCCCGCTGGTGTGATGAAGAGTATTTGCTCACCGGGTTGCGGACGTCCGGCAGCGTGAGCCACAGCGGGAACACGATGGGCAGCAGGAACAGGTATGTGGCCTGTTTGCGCGACGTGTCGGGCCACCCCAAGGACAGCGGCTCGCTCTCCTCTTCCTTATCTTCTTCTTCTTTGTTTTCGTCGTCTTCCTCTTCTTCCTCGCTCTCACTGGAGTCGCCGCTTTCGTCTTCGCCGCCATCTTCCTCGGCGCTGTCCTGCGATCCTCCAGTTTCTCCAGCTGATTCTGCTGCCTGCAGACAGAAGATTGAGACTCAAAAACCTGACTAGGAATGTAAACAATATGTCCTCTCACGATTTACTGTCAGTTAATGGTTCATTAGATTAAAGTTAGTTTAAATCGATCGCCTGCTGAGATCTGATTTCAGTGTTGTAGTTTGGCAACCATCCAGCAGAGGGCGCCGCTGGTCATCCTGATTAACGAAGCCTGGTGATACAGAAACAAAGATGGCGGTAAAAATGTCCCAACAGACTCTGGTTTTGGGGAGAAAAAAAGCCCTTTATGCCGTTCTGTTTTTAGATATGTGGAGGGATGGAGTTCCACCCTCCCCCACTCTGAGCTCCAGGTGCTGCCAGAAGCGAACCGTTGACCTTCTCAGTTGTCCTTACCTCACATGTCCGTTTTTCTTTTAGAGACTGAGTAGTAGGCTTGAAGCCATATTTTTAAAAACAAAAATGTTTTAAGAAAATTGTTAACAAAGTATTGTATACCATTCAGTTAGGTGTTCTGGTGCATCATCTACATGACTTTTAAAAAGAACTCCCCCTGCTGGTCCCAAATATAAACACTCGACAACCTCCTGAAGTTTCACATTAACAATACTCATTCAACCGTCAACTTTAAACCAAAAACTACGGATGTGCTATGAAGACGAGGATGTGGCAGGAAAAGGCTAAAAGGTAACTTCCATCCGTTAATCTGACTCTTAATTTTTGATTCATCCTCTGTTTTCTATTGTGGATTGTTTCCAATTAACACAGTAATATTTTAAAGCAGTCCTGATGACAGTTCTTCAGTTTATTTGAAAGTAATTGAGAGTTTTTCTGTGAACTGTTTTTTTTAGTTTTCATCCATTGAGCACTGAGAATTAGTTTTTGACTGAATCAACCAAAACACAAAGAAGACACCAGAAATTATATTATAAAAGTAATAAAATCAAAGTCAGACATCCTGTTTGGAAAAATTACAAGTGGAAAACATCAACATTTCCAGTAGCGGAAATTCCTTAAAATTCACGTAAAATGCAACTTGATTATTTTAGTTATTAATATATTAATTATTCTGATAAAAAAGGCACAATCTACAGATTTTCCATATAAGCCTGTTTATAAAATGATAGCAATACATTAATGCAACTAAACAATTCGATTCCTATTTCAAACAAGAAAATAAACATTTTACTGACTAAAAAGCAATAGCATCACATTCCTCATTTAACCAAAAGATTTTAAAAGTCTTGCCTTTGACTCCTCTGCCCTTTCAGAGGTTTTCTGCGGCGTCTCCTCTGCTGGAGGCTGCGAGGTGGACGGCTGAGCTGCAGCGCCTCCTGCTGTTCCAGCAGAAGCACTTTGCTCTGGCTTCTGTTTGTGACCCGCTTCTTAAAAACAAACAAAACAAACAAAGTCAGTCATCTACATGGCTCTATTTTGGCAGTTTAAACTAAAGGCTGGAGCAATGTGAAACCTTTCCAGAAGCTGCACATGTACTGTAGATCGTGCAGGAATGAAAGTAAACCAGCTATACTTCCAAACATTTAAACAATCTTAAAAGGAAACTGTCCCTGACTTCCTGCAGTCAACAAATCACCCCTGACCCTGTCTGTTGGAGTCGAAGCCCGTCTCAATGCAATGACACAATTGCAAAAATAAATAAATTAGCTTAATTAAAAAAAAAAAAAATCGCTTGTTTTTTGATCAAAAGTTTTGGTGCTAGAATCAGGTGTTTTTTTGGGCTGCATCAGAATTGGTTTGTCAATACTCGGTTAATGTGGAAAAAGTTTAGCCATTGTGGGAACATAATTAAAATCATGTGAATAAGTGAAAAGTTGCGCCGTCATCCTCCATCTACTTCCTGTCGTCGTCTTCTTTGTGGTTTCTGCCAGCAGCAACATCCGGTTGTTGATCATGTGACTTGTGTGATGTGAAAGGAGTGTTTAATAAATTTTGAGTCAGCCAGAAAACCCAACTCATTGTAGCGCAAAACATTTGATCAAAAAACAGGGTTTTTCCAAATTGCCGCATTTCTACAGGCAAATTTATTTACAAAATGTCAAATTGCGCAATTAAAACAAACAAAACAAACTTACAAGTAACTTTTCTGCAAGATTCGGGAGATTATTTTAAGTCAATAACTCCTCGATATTTATGAAAAAGTAAAAGTTACACTGGCAGATTATTTCACTTGTGAAATGGGAAAATATCTTGTTAGAAGTGAAATAATCAGCCAGTGGAACAAATACTTTTTCATCAATACTAGTTTTCCTTAGATCAAAAATCTTAAAGAATAATCTGAACTTGACTGCATTGTTAGGTCAAACTAAATCCAGTCAGACTGGATTCACGTTTTTTCCAGGGGGAATATTTGTCGTGGATGGGCTACATAAATAAAATGCATTAAATTACAGTTAAGACAAACAAAATAAAAGTTTGTAAACTGATCAGCAACATGCAGCCAACGGAAACTTGAAACTGAAAAAAAGAGGAATATTCTCCTCCACATTAATAAAACTCCTAAAAGTTGTCTTGAAGAGCAGATGAGATAAAGTTGCTCTTCCCTCTGATGTACGCAGATCGTATTCGTAGCGTTGAGCCGCGTGGGATGGAGTGGGAGAGATTTGAGTGTTCGCAGATAAACACTCCTCTGAAGGAGCCTCCCATCTGCATGTTAGCCCTCGGAGCTGATTGATTCGGCCTCGTTGAAGCCTCTCAAAGAGTCTTTGCCGCGCAGCTCCGAGTCTGAAGCAGCTCATTAGTGCGTAATGTGATGCAGGAGCACAGAGATTAAGAGTCAGCGCTGATTGTATACGACGCCCTCCTTCAGCTGTGTCTCAGAAATATTTAAAATTTTAATTTATAACAGAACCACCGTCTTATCTGGAAGGATTTCACCGCATTCTTCAGTCTTTAATACATTTCCTGTTGGCCTTAGACTAGAAGAGGTAATTGGAGCATCTTAAAGGACCTATTAGCTCATCAGTCTATGGGCGGTAGAAACATACACTGCAAAAACACAAACTCTTACCAAGTATCTTTGGTTGAGATCCTAGTACACTTGAAATAAGATACAACTACAAGTATCTTTTCAGCATGACATAGTAGCCTGTTTTAATACTTCCCCCATATTGATGAGAAAGTAGTTCCACTGACAGATTATTTTAACAGCCTGCAAACTATTTTGCTATAAGCGAAATAATCAGCAAATGTATCTATCATTTTTTTTAAATCAAGGAAGGAATTATTTAGTTAAACCAGCTCTTATATCTTTCTGAAAAGTTACATCTACATTTGTTTATCTTCTTTTAAGTGAACTGAGATATTTACACTATAAACTGGACCAGAAATACCTGGGAAGATTTTGTGTTTTTCCAGTGTGTTCATCACACTTTTTGCACAAAATAATTTTTAGATAATGAGATTTCAGTCTGCTCAGTTCTTCCTATTTTGAGTTGTTTTAGGGCGTCTTGTCACTTTAAATCCAACTAAGCTTCTGATGGCCACGCCACCCAACGCAACGTTTGAACTCACAGGAGAAAATGGCCACAAACAGATGCACAACTATACAACCATACACCTTTGGAAAGTAGAAGTGGAGCCTCCTGCACAGCCAACAGGAATGCAGTAAGAGGTTTCTGGATGGTAAGTCAACAACAAAACTCTTGTCTTTTCCAGCAGCCATTGTACAGCACCTATAGTTGTAAAACCAGCTGACCAAACATGCTGGAGCTCAGCTATCGTTGCTAGGTAACGGTGCTAGGTAACAGCGCAGTGCCCAGTGGCAGTTTCTGATATGGGCGACATGAGCAAGCATCCAGCTAGCATGACATGCTAGGAGACAGGCTGATGTTCAGTCTGTCTGTGATAAAATGTCAGATTCCCCATTTTTTTGTTGTTTTATTCCGGTCAGATTTTCAGCTGCGCCTCACTCACCTTCAGCGCGGCGGTGATGCGACTTGTTCTGCTGTTTCTCTGTCACCGAGACATCCAGAGGTTTTACTTTGTTCTTTGCTGCAATTAAGAGAACCGTCACTTATACAGACTTAACAAGAGAGGCGAGAATCCCCCATTTTCCTCCACAAGCTGCTCAGAGTGACCACTTCACCGAATCTTTGACCTCGACACATAGCAACCAGAGTAATGAACCTCAATCAGACACGAGCGCTGAATTCATTACGGGTAAAGTGAGTCATCCGCCCACATGTCTGCCAGCTGCATGCGAGAACCAGCGAATAATGGAGTTATGCAACGCTGCTGAAATGTAACGGCCGGGTGAAGTTGTTGCTTTTGAGGTTCATTTTTCTAAACTTCAGGAGCCCGAAAGCAAAACAAGAGCTGCATCCACAGGACAGAAAACACGAAGCCAAACACAGGAACATGCAAACCAAAACAACTACAGCAGCAGCACTTTTATTTTGCTTTAATTAGTTCAAAGGAGCAGTTCTCCAGATTTCCTGCAGGTCATTTAAAACCATCTCAATCAGTTTTAGAGGATTAATGGACTGGAAGTTTGAGGTGGCATTCATAAAGTTACTGCTGTCAAAACTCAACAGCAATAATTTGGTTTATTTAGCCTGAGATAAGAAAATGGGGGTGGATTTTTCAAAGTCATGGCTTCACCATATTGTTCATTCATCTACAAATGCCACTGTTTCTAAATCATAAAAAGTAGAAAGCTGAATATTTAATTTGCTAACTAATTTTTTAGCTAACAGCTAAATATGTAGCTTACAGCCACATTTAGCTTCAAACTAAACAGTGAACAAACAAAATATTTAACCATTTAAATAAAGTAGTTAGCGTCAAATTAAAGTTTAAATATTCTTACTATATATTTATTTAGAGCTAATGATTAAGTTCCAAACTAAAAATGTTACTAATAAGCTAAAGAGTTAATTAAAGGATCAACAGCAGGAGTTTACATATCCGTTAAGGTTAAGTATAATAGAAAATGGAAAAAACAACCAAAGTAGAAAGGAAAATGAGGAGAGACCTTCAAAAAGCCTGGAGAACCTCTAATGAAGACATCCAGAAATAGGACGGGGTTCAAACTTTTGCACAATGAAGAGCTGAGAAAGACCAGACTAAACATGATGGAACCAAGTTTGGAAACAAAGACGACGCCAACCTTTCTGCAGTTTACCTTTCTTCTGCACAAGCCCCTCCCCTTTGACGTCACCATTAAAGGACGTTTCTGATTGGCAGAAATAGACGAAACCATCAGTCACTTAAACTGCTCTTCCAACTTCCACTTTATACATTTCAGACATGAAATGGACACAAATGAAGCTGCCAATCCAAAAGATTAGAAGCATAAGCAGAGCTAGTACTACTAAAGTACTACAAACATAACCCTGACATGTGGTACATTTTTATCTTGTTTATTTTAGTTTTAATGAATTCTCTCTCTGTTCTCCCGACACGAAGCAGCAGTGAGTGTGAAAAGTTGCCAACCACAACAGAAACACGATGAGAAATGGCACAACCAGGTAGCGTCTCGCCGCTCTTACCTTCTGTGATTTTCTTTGGCCGACCGGTTCTTGCGGCGCCCCTGAGGGCTGCTTCTAAGAACCACAGGTACGACACGGCACAAATAACCCAAAAGGGTTTAGTTTAAAGGAGAACTATTATGCAAAAGTCACATTTTGCATGTTTGTATACTTCCATTTGAGTTTCCACTGCTTCTAAAAACAGAACAACACTTTAAAAAACATCCAGCCTTTTTTTTGGCAATAAGTTAAAGTTTTTTGGTGTCTGGAAAATGAGCCGTTTCAAAAACCTCCAGCATGTAACTTCATAAATCACCAGGCACTGCCTGTTACCTAGCAACCCCAGTAAAGCCCAGCCCTGTTACCTAGCAACCCAAGAGAATCTCCAGAACGTTTGGTCAGCTGGTTTTCAAATTCAATTCAAATTAATTATTGATCCCAGAGGGAAATTAATGACTCTTAACTCATTAAGAGTCTTCAAAGAGTTATTGTAGGTCATGATGGCTGTTGGAAGAAAAGATTTCTTGTAGCAGTCTGTATTACAGAGACTGTTAAGAAGCCTCTGACTGAAGACACTCTGTTTCCCCAAGACAGCCTCATGAAGAGGACAGTCAGGGTTGTCCATAATTTTCTTGATTTTATTATTTTTACCGCTGCATGCGCTGTGCAATGGCTACTGGAAAAGACAAGTGTTCTGTTGTTGATTTACCACCCAGAAACCACTTCCTGCATTCTTGCTGGTTGTGCAGGCGGCTCATCTGTTTGCAGCCATTATGATTTTGTGAAAAGAAATTTAACAAACATGTTTTGTATGCCTGTAAATCAATCCTAACCTGTTAAATTTAGGATTGTTAAAGCACAATAGGTCACCTTTAAGAAAACCAAGAATCAAGTTTGAAATGTATTCTTAATTTTAGTTGAAATAGCAAAACAGATTTACAAACTTGAGCGGTCAGTTTTTATTGATCGAGGAGAATAAACTCAGTCCAGTTGCAGAGAGATGGACTCAGCTGGTTCCCCAAAGTCACAGCTATCACCACACCGGCTCTTATCCAGCTTTTATTAGCCTGTATCGGAAAGCTGATTAAGGATCAGCGATGGCTGCAGCGCAGTGGGAGCAGGGAACAGCGGCACGCCGAGTCCAAGGACAGCCTCAAGGTCGCGCCGGTTCATCTTGCGGCGGTCAGAGCTGAGTCACCGGCAGCTTTAACTGCAGTGATGAGCAAATGTAAGGGTTTGTTTGCTTTCTGTGATGATCTAAATGGTGACTGTTGATCAAATTATGTGATTAAGTCAAAGTTTTCCCACAATTTGAGCCCGTAAATATATACCTAAAGTTTGTATTGAAGACAAACTCAGCAATCCAAGCAAAAAAGAGGAGTTTGATGAAAAGGAACAAAATCTGTCTTATCAAGTATTTTTGGTTTATTGTTTGGTACAAATATCTTAGTACGCTTGAAATAAGATAAAACAAACTTATAAGAAACTTTTTCAGAGAGATATAGGAGTTTGTTTTAAGTAAATAAAACTAAAAAGTTCCATTGGCAGATTATTTCACTAATATCAATAAACTTTTTCCATTGTATAAATGAAATAATCAGAGGAACAGAGTTCCACTGCGGTTGCTAAGTAACGGGGCTGGGCTTTGCTGCAGTTGCTAGGTAACAGGTCTGGGCTTTGCTGGGGTTGCTAGGTAACGGTTAGTGCCTGACGATTTTGAAAACAGTTAATTTTCCAGACACCAAAAACATAAACATGGCCAAGAAACGGCTGGTGGTCGTTCTTAAGCGCTTGAGTTGTTTTTAGACGCAGCAGAGAACCAAATGGAAGTACAAAAACATGCAAAATGTTAATTGTTTTGTAAATTTTGCATAGTAAATTTACTTTAAATACTGATTAATTTTAGGAAGTACTCACCGTGTAGAGAAAATGATGCTATTTTAACAGTTTTAAACATTATTTTATCAACATATCCTGCCATAACAACCCTTTTGAGAACTTTCAAGACCGAAATGAAAATGAGTTTCACACCTACGACATATTTTATTGTATTAAACACAGACTTGCTAATCCAAGGGGGGAAAAAACAAAACAAAAAAAGAAGTGTTCTGAGAAAAAATGCTGAAGGAGGTTTATGAAAACTAACAAAGTCTCTGTCCTTCACTGCAAAAAAACCAAAATCTTACAAAGTATTTCTGGTTTATTTTTAGTGCAAATATCTTATACTTGAAATAAGACAAAACGAACTTACAGGCCACTTTTCAGCAGGATATAGGAGCTTGTTTCAAGTCAACAATTCCTTTATATTGATGGAAAAAAGACTGGGTCCACTGGTAGATTGTTTAACTTATAACACATTACTTTCATGTCACAAGTCAAATAATCTGCCAATGGAAGTCGGACTTTTTAAAATTAATGAATTATTGACTCAAACCAAACTCCGATTCTTACTGAAGAGTTACTTTTAAGTTATTGAATGTCTTACTTCAAGGTTTTTAAGATATCTGCATTAATAATAGATCAAAATACTAAGATTTTGTGTTTCTGCAGTGAAGAAACTTGTTGGCATTTCGGTCTCAAACCGAGCAGGAAGCAGCGTGACCTACCTTCTCCCAGCGGGTCGAGTGTGTGGATCATCAGCTGGAAGATGGTGCTCCTCAGGGACGTGTTGTGGAGCGACGCCGAACTGCCGCCTCGCTGTAAAACTGGACGCACCTGCAGGTCAGCAGAGACAGAAACTTTCAGAAAACACTCAGCCAGCGAAGGCCTGCAGACGGAATCAGCCTGATGTGCAGCAGACTCAGGATTTATCTCTGTTCCTTGAAGTCACATTTCATTAATCCCTTATTTTACTTCTGAAAACAGATTATAAAAGTATAACGTAAAGGACAGGTGTTTGTGCCTAAACCTCGGTTTTTTATGCTTTGTTTATGGCGAAACATGGCAGGTTAGTTTTACCCGGAGCCGAGCTTTGTCCTCCTGGGTTTCTGGCTGCAGGTTGTTGTGCTGAGGGCTTCCCGGTGCAGGCGGCGCAGCTTCAGGTTTGGGTTTCTTTTCCATTTTTTGGGGATCAGCAGCAGGAGGAGGAGGAGGAGCAGCAGGAGGAGGAGGAGGAGCAGCTTCACTGTCCTGGAAAAGAGAGTTTCAGTTACACACACAGCGCTGATCTGAAAACTGTTTCAGATCAAACTAATTTCAATATCAGATGAAAAACATCTGAATGAAGACAGAAAGCTGTTTTTAAATTAAGATTTCATGCATTATTGGGAGAAAATGCTCTGCAAACCTAGAAATATACCTGAACCTTAAATTATCAAGGCTTAGACACATTTCTATGGCATTTTTACAGAAAATCTCTCAAAAAGAACCTCAGTTTGCAACCTTTAACCAGAGAATATTCCTTAACCCTTTAGTGTTGTTCTGTGTGAAAATGTTTTGCATTAAATCACCGGGGATGAACTGCTTAACCCTTCTAATTAGATTCCTGCATCCGATGGTGTTTCTTCTGCATAAATTCATTAAGATTTAACGCGTTTGGTTCGTTAAATATTTAAAAGAAACAAACGAGCAGCCTGTAAATAATTTAGTGGTGTGAAAGTGTTTGCTTGTTCCTGATTTCTTTTCTTTTTTTGCTGTATGTTTGTCACATCATGTAAATATTAGTCAATTTTAAAGATAAGTAAGCACAAAATTATTACGCCTCATTAGCGCCAATGCAGATGCAAAAGGTAAAAGTACATTTCTGCCAAAAATGGCATTATTTCTTAAAAAGTTGTACATTTGCTTGTAAAAAATTGAGAAATTTCTAGATAAATATCAAAAATGTTATTTAAAAAAAATATATAATTTCTGAATTTGAAAAGTCACAAATTTGTTAGAAGAAATATAATTTTTTACATTAATCTCTGACATTTTCTAGAAAAAAACAAGGAAACTTTTGAGTTTTCAAAGTAAAATATTTTCTAGAAAAATGTAGATTTCTGAGCTTGAATAGTTGAAAGTTTGCTAGAAAACCCCCTCATCTAAATAATTTCTAAAATTATTTAGATTAATTTTAGAAATTAACAAAACAAATTACATTTATAAATTTGAAAAGTCACAAATTGGTTTGACATTTTGTACAAAAATGCAGTTTTTTAAATAAAATTGTTTGTTAATGATATATATATATATATTATTATATATATATATTATTTCTGTAGATAAAGCTCAACATTAAATTAATAAAACGCTTCATTTTGATTTGTTTTTTTCTTCAAGCAGAACCTCCATGTTGGTTCTGATGTTGGTTCTGGTTCCTTTGTCTGCGACTGCTTTAAATAATTATTCATCAGATTGGGCGCCTGTAGGTATTTCAGGGACTGCAACAAAACCAGAGTGACATTTTCAGCGGCGGGAACACCTGGAGTCTCTTCAGCTCAGCCCCTTCAAAGGGTTTCACACAAACGGGTCAGTGGGTCCGAGCAGCCGGAGTCCGGAAGATGAAAGGATGGAAAACAAACCAGCAACAAAGGACAGAAGTTTGTCCAGAAACAATCGCGGCGCCTTGCTGAAGTATTCACTCCTGTTTTTCTACATTTTGTCAGGTTACAAACCTGAAAGCGACATGTGGGGATTTAATCCAGCAGAGAAACACAAACTGATGCAAAACCTTGAAGGAAGGAAGAGACTTTGAGGCACTGATTGGACTGAGACTCATCATCTGAGTGGTAAAAATGCAGCTGTGGAGGATTACTGGGGAACTGATAGTAACAACTATTATCAGTAGAGACTGAAAAGATTGAAATGTTTGTCAAGAATGTTTCACTTCCAATATAATATGATCTCTAGTAAAGGTCAGGCTTGTCTTTGACGACATGTTGAAACTGACTGGCTTTGTCTGTGACTTCATTGATCACACTGGGAGTTCTACGTTTGTCAACCACTGACAGAGTTTGGCTGCTGAGGAAATGTTGGTCTGCAGCTGTGCAGAAACCCTTAAACTATCTTGGCTGCTTTGACACATTTTTTGCATCTGAAAGCATCAATGTGTTTCAGAGGTTTAGGACCATAAGGAAGAACCAGCTGATGGGATACAAACTGGAAGATGACAAATATCTTCTTGTAAAACAAAGAGGCAGCTTTGACTTCGGTGTGGACAGCATGCTGAGCTTGACGCAAGTCCCTATGTCTCTGTCCACACTGCTGGCCAAGTGCAACGTTTGTCTAAGGAGCAGAAAGAAGTGGCGCCATGCTAACGGTTGTGTCAGATTATAGCACTCACATGGGAGGAGAAGATTTGGCAGACATGATGAAAGCTCTGTACCTCACCCCAGTAATGTCATCGCTAGCCCAAATTTTTCTTCCTACCCAGATTTGATGGAAAGTTGCCGCCCACTCACCTTCTCCCGCTCGGCCGTGCTCCACACCTTGACGATGCTCACGTGTTTGCTGAGCTGGCTTTTGAACGTCTGTTCAATCTGACTGTTGAACTTCATGAAGACTACGTAGCTCATGTAGCCCAGCACCAGCAGCACGCTCTCCCACCACCAGATCACGTTGTCCAGGAAGAAGACGATGAGCATGATGAGATCCACGATGTAGAAAGTCACGTCCCGGAAGAGCGGCCACCAGGTCAGGTGCAGCATCTCCCGGGAAAAGATGGCGCACATGCCGATCACGAACAGGATGTTGAAGACGGCCGACCCCACGATGGTGCCGATGCCCACGTTGCTGTGGGAGATGAAGACCCCGATGAGGGAGGTGAAGAGCTCCGGGGCGGAGCCGCCAGCTGCCATGAAGGTGGCCCCGGCCACGTCGTCGGAGATCTGAAGCTTGGCGGCGATCACCTCCAACGCGGGGACGAAGAACTCGTCGCAGACGATGGCCAAGGAAACGAACATGTACATCATCCCGATGATGTGGAGGATCACCCACCCTTGGCGCCTCTGCTCCACCGAGAAGATGTCTTCCGGGTAGTCCCCCTGACTTTGCGGGGGCTGGGTTGGGTGTTGGGGAGGAGGGGAGGTGGTGGTCAGCAGCGGGGGAGTTGGAGGCGCTCTGGCAAGTCGGGGATCCACGTAGACGCACTGCTCCAAATCCGTCCTGTTGACCACCATCACCTGAGGAGGCATGGTGCTCTCCAGAGACTCATTGGACGCCGTCACCTCCCGAAGTCTGACCTCCAGGGCGCCGTGGCCGCCCTCGGCATCAGTCCTGCTGGGGGCTGGAGGCTTCCTGGTCTTCAGACTGAGCGTGTAGATGCAACACAGCAGCGCGCCCGACACGAAGAAGAAGACGCGGCTGCGCTTCAGCCTCCTCCGCTGGGGCGACTGCATGCTTCCGCGTCCGGAGTCCCTGCAGGAAGTTAGGTGAGGTGCATTGCTATCCCCCCGCGGCGGCTCCTGTGCCGTTATGTGGCGAGAAGACTCCAGAGACGGAGAGGGGGTTTCATCTTTTCAACCTGTGGAAGGACTGAGAGCAGAGAAACCACCATCAGCATGTGCGGGTTCCCCTCTCTGCGTGCCGATCTGAGGCAGAGAGGTGAGTGTTTTTTTGTTTTTTTTGTGGGGTTGATGGAGGATGCAGACAGCCACCTGTTGCTATGGCTACATAATCACTCAGGCTGCGGATTCTCACGAAACATGAGCCCAGTGGGACGCGCTCCGCGTGTTAAAACAGCTAATTTATGATGGAGAAGGAGTTCAAATGAGTGTTTTTTGGTTTTGCTGCGCTACAGGAAGCAACAGGAGAGTTCATGTGCAGAAAGTGATGAAAGCCGAACAGCTGAGGAGGGAGTCGGGGTTAATATCGCGGATCATGACGCAGTTTCTCTCACCATTCTTCTTATCGTATTTTCATATAAATATAAAATGTTTAAAAATCAACACGAAGCGGCTTTTTGCGCAGATAAAGTATGTGCTTACCTGCAGCTACCGCCGGCTGCGGGGCCTCCTCTCCGCCGCGGACCGACCCCTCCAGCTGTGCGCCTCCGACGCAAGAGATGCTGACTCCGGCTTTTGGGCAGCTACAAGGGCGCAGCGGCTGTCGGGGCTTGGCCGGAGCTCAGCATAATGCCGCTAAGCGGATTAGATCAGGAGAAGCGCCTCTCACCTTCTCCTTGCGCTGCCATCCGCGGCTGGATGCGCAGTGGTGGTCCGGAGGAGACCCTGCATCCGGCTGGGTGTGGTCACCAGGTGTTGCCTCATTGAATGATGTCTAATGTCAAAAAGAACATTTTTGTGTTCGGTCTGCCAGGAAAAAACAAGCAACAGACTCCTGTTGCGCTAAAATATATTTTTTGTGTGTAGAGTTAAAGTTTGAAAGATGTTTTCTTTTTTAAAGCTGAAGTAAGATGATCAGAACTTAAATTTTCAACACGTACTTGTTGCTTTTAGAGACGCTTATCATTATTTTACGATTAATCGGATTTAAAAATGCACATTCTCAATTGTTTTAATATTTTTTAACATAAATAGAATTGTTTATGCTATATTAAAATTGCATCAAATAAATGTAAATAATCCAATTTATTTTTTTAAATAAGGAAATAAATATTTTTATTTTATTCAAAGTATGCATCTGCAGCTAACAAATCTGAAATGTTCAACCCGTTCTGCTACACTTACCATCAACAAGCTGTATTGCTGATCTGATCACTTTCTTGGTCGAACTGATCGGGTGCAAAACCGATTAATATGATTTATTTCTCTTTTCAGAATCTGAACGAGGTGACGCTAAATCTGCAAGTTAGGTTCGAGCCAGAAACGATTTACAGATTAAGAAAATTGTTGTCTTAAATGCGAAATGTATATATTTTCCTCACAATTTTGGCTTAACTACTCCTCTGAAAATGTTGTCTTTAAGGAAACTGCTTTTCCTGGGTATGCAAACTCCAGGTAACGACTTATTGATTAAATTTGTTGACAATTATTTTAGCAATTGTTTTGTCAGGACTAGTTGTTTTAGCCCTGATTGCTATAATTTACAGATTGTGACAGGTTTTAAATGATCATACTTCATTTAGTTACAGAAAATTAACCAAGTCATTGGTTAATGACCAGTTTACCAGTTTAGGTTTATCAGTTTCCAATGGTAAACCTAGATGGCAAAAGTGTATAGAAATGTCCCTTAATGTTCATATTTAACATTTAGAGTGTAAATACTATACTGTTTGACTTAACATTTGTTGATTTGAAGTCTTATCGTAAATTATGGTGGTCCAGATGGAAAAAACGGCAAAACAAAAAAACTATACAGTAAATTGTTTTGATTTTGTAGAATAAAATCTGTAAAGATGCAAAACTGTGTTTTGAAAAACACATTTTGACTGGAGTTAAGTTGAATAAGATAATTGTGTTATCCTCACAACACTTGGCTGAGCTGCTAACTCTTTCATAACTGAAATATAGCATTACTAGTTAATACGATGATCTTAATGCTACATTTAAAGATTATGTACATTGCTCTACATTTTATTAATCAAATAAAAATCAATAAAACATGTGTTAAGTGTCTTCCAAAACACGAATACTTTCAAATTCGAGTCGTTTACCTTCTGCTAACCGCCTAAATTCTTGTTGACATGGTTACCGAAGAAAAAAAGCCAAAGATAGTTTGTTCATAAGAGTGTTCACTCGGTCACGTTTCTGCAAATACAACAAAGATCGTTTTGTGTCCCAAATGTCACACTCTGACCAAATTTCAAATCTAAAACTTCTACAATTTGCTATAAACGCATTATTGTATGAACTTATTAATGTAACGTATTACCGTTTTGTTCTTAACAGAAAGCAGTAAAATAAATGCAACAAAAGCTTTAAAAGTTGTATTGAAAGTAATGCTTCTCTAATTGTAGAATATTAGCCAAAATTACTTATTTCAGCAATTGTGCATTTGTATTCATCCTTCTTTACACTGATACCCTTAAATAAAATTCAACATTCAGAAGTAAATCTGTAATTTAATCTCATAAATGCAGCTGTAATAAATTATTAAACACCATAGTTTTTTTTATGTAAACAGGAAAAGTTAGAAGTGAAAATGTTTGGCAGCCATTTTGGTATTCAACATGGCAGTCTGATGAAGAATCTCTTATCTGGGGGGTCAGTTTATTTCATGACCCCATCCAGGAATCAGTTTTTACATAAAAAGTTTAATGCTTTTTGCAAAACAACAAAAACCCATTGAAGATAGTAAATAATATACTAAATGGCTTCTCTACAAACCTCAGCAGTACCTAATACAATAAAAGACTAAGATTAATTAAATGTAACTCCACATTTTGTTATCCAAAGGTCTTTATTTTACACTGCTAAAGCTATATCACAGAGAACATTAAATAAAAAAAATTAAAACAAAGTGACAGCCTTGGATGAAACTCTTGAGATGCAAAATAAATCATACAACAGTCCAGAAAAGGCTCACAGTTCAAACATTTTCATGTTGTAAAATGAACTTTAAAAACACTCAAAGGAATCTGAGAGAAACAATAAAAGTAAAACATAAGTTTTCCTCTCCTGTTCGTTTGTAGTTTTTATTTCAGTTGCTCCGGCTGCTAAAAGGTTCCCTAATCGAACGTCACACTGTTCTTGGTGCCATGATTGGCAACTTTGGAACCATTTGAAAGACAAAACACAAAAGAAAACTTAAAAAAAGTAAAGAAAAATCCCAACAGGAGAAAATATTCTTCATTATTTTAAAAAGCCTGACACCATTGGTCCAAATCCTCCAGCATAAACGTCCAAGAAAAACACAAAAGTTCCGATCTTAGTAGTCACAGAGCAGTAATGAGTCCCTAAAAAATAGATAAAAATAAAAAATATGCAGGTGAACAAACTGATATGTTAAAAAGCATTAAAATGTGTTGAGAAGCAGGTTTTCTCCCCGATGGGATAAAAGTCAAACGTTCTCTTCTTCTTGTTCTGCTGTTTTTGCTTTTTACAGTAAAAACTGTGTCTGAATTCAGAAACATTAAATTTGACATATCAGTTAATAAATTAATAAACGCTATTTTACAGGAGAGAAAAAAATTTTGACATTCAGAAAATGATCTGAGGCCAAACTAATGAAAACATAAAATTGTGATAATAAAGTCAAACTAATGAGAATAAAGCCACTAGAGGGCGGCTCTGAGTCAGCAGGTATTTAACCGGGGAACAGTAAACATGGCGACCGTTGATGATGTAGATTCTCCGAAAATGAGACTAAAAACGAGGCACTGCGGCAGATGGAGGCGGACTGAGCGGCTATAGACAGAATAATTAACTTTATGACGTGCAAATATGCGGCCATTAAACAGATCAGGGTTTCTGTCGATGTTCCTTTCACTGATTCCAGGTGAGCTAAACGGCGCCACGTTGCTCCTTTACTGGTGTTATTGCACCGTTTTGATGGACTAAGATATGCAGAAAATGAACGCAGAAAAGCAGCTGCGTATTTAAGCATTAAAAGGAGATTAATATGGGTCATATGGCTCTTTCTCCAGGGCGGCATGGCCAACATTGTGCCAAGAGATAAACTGTGGACCAAATTCATATGGTCCACAGTTTCTCCAGTGTTACCCAGTTGTTACTGTTTTGCTCAAGTTTCAAAAGGAAAGTTTAAAGCAGCTAACTGGAGAAACAGCAAATGTTAAAATCCCCCTGTATCTACAAAATGCAAAATTCAGCTCTTCGTTGAGCCGTTTCCCAAAGATTTTACTAGTTTGAGAATTAATAACGAAAATCAGCATTATCCTTTAAATGAAGTCAGTTTTCTGTTTATGCTCTGGTTTAGCTGAAAAGATAAAGTTGTAAATTTGGTAAATTGAGATTAATATGATAAATATCAGATTAGGATGAAAAAATTGACCCAGCTAAAAGTTGTTGCATAAAAACCTCTCTAAATAGTTTTTTCTTTTAAATATTACAAAATGTTCTGACTTGTCAAAAACACAGTGTCTTTGAACGCACCGCCGAGATGTTTGTTACTGAACTGTTGGTGCAGCAGAAGAACAGCTGTTAAAATCATGCATTGATCTTTTTCCATGCAGAAAACATCTTTTATATCCAATATAAAAGATACGTGCAGAATAAAACAATCACTAAATCACATTTCCATCAAGTAACCAACATTTGTTAAAGTACAAAATTATATTTAAGTATTTTCTAATCAATAAGCACACAGGATGTGGATTATAGCATTTGGGATGTTCTGGCTTTACTTTTTTCAACCAACATTGAATGTGTTTATTTTTAATTAATAAAATTAATGTTAAATTAACCCAGACTGTATGACTTTCTGCACAAAAGTTATACAGTCTCTCTGTCTCTCTCGCTCTATATATATATGTGTGTGTGTGTGTGTGTGTGTGCATACATACCATTTATTTAACAATGGTACAAATTGTGTATTTATTATTCTAATAATTATGTTTGAGCGTTTTAATGTTTAATTTTAAGTTAAAATAAATATATATACAAAGCTGTGCAAAACAAACGTTTGTAAGATCAGGGGTGTCCAAAGTGCAATTTCTTATTTCCAATTAGAGCAAAAATATGACTAAAATATTGAAATCTTAAAATGCAAGTATTGATGCTTTTATGTTCCTTAATGTTTTAAAATTTTATCCAGCAACTTTTACCCAAAAGCAGATCTGGGTTCGCTCATAGTTAAATAATCTATTAAATCTGGCAGAGAGTCTGATCCAAATCCTGTTGTTGCTCCAAATCCTGAGAAAAAACTTTTGTTCTTTTTGTTTTGGTTCTATGATGATTTACACGGCAAAAACAACATTTTACCAAGTATTATTGGGCTCCTTGAAATATTTTAGTTCACTTGAAATCAGACAAAACTAAATTACAAGTAACTTTTCAGTGTATAGGAGATTTTTAAGCAGCTAATTCCTTAATATTAATGAAGAAATCATCACTTATCTTCCACTTATTCCACTCATGACAGTGAAATAATCTGCCAGTAAACTAGAACCTTTTCCATCAATATTAAGGAATTATTGACTTAAAACAGGCTGTTACATCTTGCTGACAAGTTACATGTCATTTAGTTTTGTTTTAATTCAATTATATTAAAATATTTGGACTAGAAACTAAACCACAGGTACTTGTTGTGTTTGTTTTTGCAGTATACAAAAACCTTTCCCTCAAAAATGACAACCTAATGCGTTTTATTAAAATACTGCATGTCTACTTTATTGTTGAACAATAGGTTTATTTTTAGGTTTTAATTAAATGTTTCATTTTTCATGTTTTTGTGTTATGAAATAATAATATTACTCATCAGATTCTAACTCCTCCACCATGTTTTTCTGTCATAACCTAAAACAATCGCATTCAGTCATGTTTAAAATAACTTATTTTATAAATGTAGCATTTGCTCCTTTAAATAAATAATAAGCAATAAATTCAGGACTTCACAGTCTGAGGAGGAAGATGGGAAGAGAAGGCATTAAGAGTGAAACCAAACCCCTGACCAGGTCCGAGCAAAGGCAGGAAGTGGATCCGTTAGTGGACTTTCCTTTTCCTGGATCCGTAGCGTCTCTGTCTCTGCTTGTACAGATGCCTGAAGTTAATGAAGAGTCCTGCAGAGAAGGACAACTCCTGTTACAATGCAGGCGTGGAAATCCTGGAAAATGCTTCCATTGTGTTTAGGTGTTTTCAAGGTTTGGAAAGTGCTTGATATTCAAACTGTGCAGTTTTGTAAGAAAGTAAATTCAAATTTTTGAATAAAACCCAAAATGTAATTTGTAAATGTTAATTACAGTTGAAGCCATATACTTAAAGATAACAAAGAATCATTTTTCTGACTATCTGAAGATCTTTTTTATTTTGTTTGAATCACCAGAATAATTTTTATTTACTAAATGCCAGAAAACCTAGTGAGAAAATTTTGCAACTTTCAAAACAATTTAAAATATTTTTATCACTGAAATGATAAATCGGATGTGCCAAATGTTTTTAACTGATTAATCGTCAAAATAATGGATTAATTGATAAATAAAGTTGGGTGGTAACTAGTTACATTTACTCAATTACATTTACTTGAGTAACTTCTTTGAGGAAATGTACTTTAAGGAGTATTTTTACTATGCTGTACTTTTTACTTGAGTAAATTTATTATTATGAAATATTTCTGCTCTTACTTGAGTAAAATGTCTGTATTTTCTACCTACTGAATGAAAAATAAACATGTTTTATCAGACACAAACACAAACCTGCAGCTTTTCTTTAACTGATTTAGAAAATTTTAGATTTTTGTTTCTTATATAAATTATTGTCATTTTGGTCCTTAAAATACCAAAATGTCCATTAAACTTAACATTTTGGTTTGTCTGATTATGTAATTTTAGAGATTAAATGATTGACATTTTGATCAGCTACACAGGACTTTAGAAAACTTTTTATTCTTACGTGAGTAATATCCTGGATGGCTACTTTTTGCTGTTAGTAGAGTAAAAATATATTGAAGTGTGTTATTCCTCAGTATTTCACAGGTAAACTTGTTTTTCTCACCCAGGAACATGAGGACCAGGTAGAGCTGCAGCGTGTAGGAGAAACTTAACGAGTGTCCGAGCGCGGAGGGCAGCGGGATGCTGAACAGACGCGTCTCGTCAAAGATGGGCAGGGACTGGATCACAGCCACCGCTGCAAACAACAACAGACTCTCTAAACCACCAAAACCCACCGCTGACGGCGGCTTCACCGGGTCGGAGGTCACAAACCTTCAGCTCCGACCCCCAGCGGGTACAGAGGGATCCACAGGCTGTACCTGAGCCACGTCAGCAGCTTCCAGTCCGTGCCGATGCAGGCCAGCATGTAGAACGGGTATCTGACACGGAAAGAGCTGCAGCTGAAGCACACGACCAGCCGACCAACCAGAACTGGGTCACCTGAACTCACCTGAAGATCTCGATGGAGCTCCACAGGTAGAAGACAAAGAACACCACGGCCTTGTTCTGCATCTCGTCCAGGCAGCCGAAGATGACAAACAGAATGACGTTCCTCCCTGCCACCTAAAGAAAACCAAACATAAAAAATAATAAACAAATGTAGGAAACTTTAAGGAGCATCAGCTGCAGCAGAGGCTCCAGACCCGTTTCAGCAGCATCACAACCTTTGAATTTGTAGCAGGTTGATATAGAGACATACAGGAAGCATCTAGTTCCATAGAGCTGCACACTTTTTCCCTTTCTACAAATAGGAAATGTGAAAATGCTTTGCAAACATTTAGCTGCTAATAGGAACCTGATCTGTCCTTTATCAGAGTCTAAAGAGAAACTTTAGATTAATAAGATTTAAAAACTACGGATGCAACTAACGATTATTTTAGATATCGATTAATCGGTTATTCTGACGATTAATTGGATTTTAAAAATTGGTCCACACTGCTGATTTTTTATGTAATATTAGAAAATATTAAAACATGCAAATAAACATAGAATTCAATTTGTTTTTAAATAAGAAAATAAGCATTTAATTTCCTTTAATGAATGTTTGATCGTTTGTAGTAAAGGATTCATTTTACTTCCTGTATAAATACAGGGCAGGGCTGAGCTGGTGATTATTTTCTGGATTAGCTCAGTTAATAATTGGATAGCTGAAGATACATTAAAAGATTTTTTCACAGAATTTGAACCAGGTAGAACCAATTTACACATTTTTTTTGTTAAAATCAGAAATGCAAAATGTTTATTTTTGTAGAGTTCTGGGTTAATCACTGCTCTGGATGTGCTGTCCTCCCAGCAAATTGCCTTTTTTGAGGCTATATACTCCAGTTAATGAGTAATCGATTAAATTATTTGATTATTTTACTAATTGATTAATCTTGATTGATCGTTTCAGCCCTGCTGGGGTCGGACCCATTTGTCTAGTTAAATCCAGGTGGGACTTTTTTTAGGCACAGCCATTGTACTTCCTGCTGTAATGTTTCAGAAAGCAGGAAAAACTGAAGCCTCTAGTTTCAGTACCTGGATCATTGCAGGGAAGAATCCGGTTCTGACCAGCCCCAGTAAGGGGTTGACGACCTCCAGCACGGCCATCATCTGGCAGAAATACATCATGTCCGCCGTGGTGTGGAAGGTGTCGTAGAACGAGTCTGCGAAGGCCGAGAGACACGAGAACAAACGTGATTAAGCGACACGTTGCACCACAAATAACGGAGATCATTTGCAAAACAAATCCCTGCAGCAGCGTTGTTGTGTTCCTGTTTCTATTCAAATGAGTCGTTTTGTGAAACGCTCCTCCAGCCGGGCCAGCAGAGCGCTGCGCCCGGCCGCGGCGCCGGACTCCTGTTCTGTTTCACCGCGCCGTGAACCTGATTGTTTGGCTCTCCTTTCAGTTTTTGTCACCCGACACTCGACCAAAATGTCGCTCCAGCATCTAATTACACGGCCCATAAATTTTGAAGAGTGCAAACGTTCTGCAAGTGATTCCTGTTTCCTTTTCCAGTCAGCAGTTGAAACCAGATATTTGTATAAACAGTAAAGAATGTTTTTAAATAACATTTTGACACAAAAGAGTATTGAGACCACGGAAGAAAAAAATATTTGAATTATTTTTTCCTGTTTTCTCAGAATTACGACTTTTCTGACTTTTTTCTCAGTTTTGTTTTTCAGAGTTTTTAATTTTTTTCCCTCCTTTCCCAGAATTCAGACTTAGCGAATTTATAGTGGATCAAAAAACTAAGTTCATAATAAAAACCAGATTCTCGATCAGGAATCACGTCAAATGCTTAGATGCTGAGAAAAATAAATAGTTGTCTTTTAATCCAAAACATCTGATTTCAATCATATTCCAAGCATTTAAATGAGATTTTTGGTTGCAGCTAAATTAGATTCTTGCCCAGTGAAAGACGATACATGTATTTAGTGTGATTATTTTTTACGTAACAAACCTTGACCGAGGATGAAGAGTCGAACGGTCATGTTGACGAAGATCCAGGAGAATCCCAGGAACTGCACCAGGTTGTACATGAACAAGTATCCCTTCTTCAGGCCGACGTAGGCTGAGAAACAGCAGAAAAGCTTCCGTCAAATAAAAAATAAATGTCCATGTTGACAGTAAAGGTCTACAGCAGCAGTGCAGGAGGTGGTAGAAATTAAAATGACTCACGATCTTTACGAACTCTCGACTCCACGCTGATCTTGTTGATCTTCTCCTCCTAAAACACAAAGTTATTGAGCTCCATGTTCACACTTCTCATTGGCCAATTTATTTCATTAAAACAATTCATGACTTCCTGTAATTTAGCACTAGCTTTCAGAATTACAGATCTGTAAATAAAAACTAAAGAAGTGAATTTAGTGTAATATTTATCATCTGTGGATGGATGGATGTAATCAAGCTCAGCACTGAATTCTCCTTCATGGTTTAAATGTTTCCTCTTTTCCCCTCGGAGCGGTTCGTCTGGTTCTTGCCTTGGCCTGGAGCTCCATCTCTGCATCCGACTCATCCAGCCAGCGGTCGAAGTCCGGAGCCAGAAACAGCGGCTTCTTCTCCCGCAGCGTCAGCCGCTCCCACCAGCGCTCGTCCCGCTTCCGGATCCGAATGTCCACCTGGCGCTGCGTCAACTTTTGGTGGATCTACAGAAAACCAAAAGGACCAAAAGTTTCACCTCACTGGGAAACAAATGCAAAAGTTTAAATCCTTTATATAGAAATCATGCTTCATATATCTAAAGGGTAAATGTGACTGAAAAATTAAAGAAGTTTTCTATCATTTTCAAGGAAATGTACAAACTTTTCCAGCATTACAGAGTTTCAATTCACTATGATGACATTATTTGTTACTATTATTAATAATGAATTGTGACAGTATTCCACAGGAAGGGCCAAGATAAAATAAAATATGACAACATTTTATGTTTTGAGATGTCTCTCTCTCCTGACGAGAAAGTTACCAATGAAAATCCCTAAAAACATTTTCTTGCTACATTTTCTGGAAATTAGCAAATAGAAATACTTTTTGTGATTCTAACTGACATAAAACATGAGAAATTTAGTTTGATTTGGCTTCAGACAGTGAGAAAGAAGAGTGTATGCATCCTTTTATTATCTTTAAATATTTGGTTTCTACAAATGAATATTAGGGCCATGTAGGTTTCTGCCATAAAGCACAGAAATTTTTGATTAATCTCAAAATTTCCGGGAAATCCTGAAAATGTTTGAGTTTGAAAAGTTGCAATTTTTTTCTGTTAAAGAATTTTTTTTCTAGTCAATTGTTCATCTTAGCGACTTGGAAATTTCCACGTATTTTTTTTTACACAATTTTGGTGTTTATTCTGATATAAATAAAATGTCAAAACCAAAATAACTGAGCAGCAAAGTATCAACACCTCAGGCTTAACTGGTTCCAGGAACTCCAGGCTGAACTTGTACTGGTTGACTCCTTTAGCTCCATGACCCTGAGCTGTGGAACAGAAACAAAGTTTTAACTATTTATCGGATATTTATCTCCAAAGCAGAAGATTTATGAATGCAGGACACAAACCTGTGAACTGGAGTGCGTTGTGTCCCTGCAAACTGATATCAACATCCTGGAAAACACATAAAACTGAAGATTAAAACCAGGAAAATGGACAAAATGTCAGGGTGGCGTTTAAAAGTGAAGCTTTTATTTTCTAAACTGTCTCAGTATTCCACAGAACAAAGTGACTTTAAATTAACCAAACTTACAACTAAAACAAAAATCACTTTTCAGACAGATTTACTTCAGACTTGAGTGATTATTTTTCTGTTGAAAGTTTTTTTCTTATCTTTACAGGCATTACAGAAAGCGTCATGCAGTTGTATCTTACTGTGTTATTTAGATAAATGACTGATGTGTGCAGTCTGACAGCAGGTTTTCTGGAAGCATGTTTAAGCTTTAATTAGGCCATTCTTTAAAAAGACTGAACAAGATCCGGAACCGCCATGAAAGGTCATGCATTTTTTATAAACCTACTATCCAACAGATGATACAGGATCAGAAGGTTTTAACCTGCAGCTGGGTAAGAAGAGCTCAGGAGTCAAACAAAGAGCCAATCAAAAGAAAAAGTAAAGTGTTTATTTTAAAATCACATCTTCTGGACCAAAGAAACACTTTGATTCTTTAGTTAGAACAAATTTGTACTCCTTTCTGTGTTTGTTGGATTCACATATATATATATATAGATAAAAACATCTATTTTTACACCTGGAACTTTTGAAAACTAGAAAATAACAGTGGGCAGGTATGTTATAAGAGAAGTCCAGTTGCCCTCATCTCAAATACTTCAAATACCAGAACATTTTGGTCGAACTCAGTGTGTTCAGAAACATCCCAAATTTGTGAGTCACATTTAATTATTTTAGTTTAGTCACAACTGCACGTTCAACTTTCTCCCACATGATCTCTCTTGAAAAACGCCTCTCCTCCTTTCTTGTTTGGTCTCAGGTTAGTTGGGACTCGTTTTGCCACTCAGTGGACGTGAGTCCAGCGTGCTGACGTCATGCGCATGGACTCTTTAAATCTAGCTAAACCGACAGTCGCTAACAAGACAAGAATAAGATAAGACAACAGAAAACAACACTGCATAGAAAACTGAACAATCCTAATTATTTTAATCATTCATTGCTATGTTTTAGCAGGTATTTTAACCGCCAGTTAACCCACAGCTAGTGGCTGTTGGGTCGGACTGACTCACCGAAGCATCGCTCAGCTCCACCCGGAGAAAAATCTCTCCGTGCCGCTGCGCCCAGAAAACCTGCGGAGTCAGGATCTGCATGTCCACGCTGCGATAATTGGTGATTTACACGTCACGAAGAAGCAGAAAATTCATTCAGAATGATCCATCAAAGACTCAGAGCGATAGATGGAGGAATCGACTTCCGGAAACAAATCCTAGATAGATTTCAAAGTAAGATAATACGGCTTCAAAATAAAAGCGTCTTCTTCCTCTTTGGCTTTTAAACGGCTGCCCACATTCAACGTGTTGGACTGCTGCCATCTGCTGGACTTGCGTGGTTACTGAAACATTCTACCCAGTTTTTTGTTGTTTTTTACTTATTTTGATACTTTTCAGTCATTTTTACAAAATCAAAAATACAAAATGGAGATGCTACATTCGTGTGAAACATATTTTTGATTATCGCCCGTTGCAGCAATCATTTTCAGTTAAGTTTCTTTCTTTCCTCTTAACCCAGACTTTTGGAATCTGTGGTTTACAGTATATTGGAGCTGTGACATATTGTTCCACAAAACAAAACATTATTTGGCATTTTGCCTTTCATATCCAGACATGTCATGCTCAATTTCAGGACTCGAATTAGAGCTATAAAATATTTAAATTTCAAATATAAAGACACAAAAAATTACCAAACACATTTTCATAAAATGGACAGAGGGATGGAAATATTTTTCTATATTTTACTTTATCGTTTCCAAATTTTCTAATTGATATGTTTGTTCCAAGATAGGGTTTAAAATATCACTACATTTGTATATGAATTTTATCTTCTGCTAATAAATTTGTGTGATTTCCTGTAATATGTGTGCTTTTGTGAATGTACAGCATGTTTTTTAGCTTTCTTTTTTTTCTTTTCCTTAATTTTAATATTTTATAAGTTGAAATGAATGGTTATTATAAAGTAAATGTCTAAAATGTAATTACAACGCTGTTGTGTAATTTGGTTATTAATTTCTGAAATGATCTAAGCACTTATGTAATTCAGTATTTTTTCCTCACCAGTAATGACAAATGCTCTTACTTTGTCATTTACAGTTATTCAAACTGAAGTGAAATTCAAGCAAGATTCTCCGCAGGGGGCTACAAACACCTGGGCTCCTTGAACGCATCACAGGTCTAACCTTTAGCATTCTGGTGAAAGATAATCTCAGTTGTCCGTGTTCGTCTTAAAGCGGAAACCTCACCTTTTTCGGTTATGGATTGTCATAACTGTTTGCCCGGTCCCGTTCGGTACCGCCTCTCTGTTACAAAGTGCAACCCTCCCGGAAGATTAGAAAACCAGTTTTATGTGAAAGTTCGCCGGATGAAAGGACATTTTTACCGAGAAGCAGACGCTGCTAAAGCTTTGAGTTTCTTCCAGTGTGAGACATTTGTAGGACGATCTGCTGCATTTGTAGCTGAGGTGTTTAAATACAGTTTCCTTTAGGATGAAACGGGGAGGTGAAAGCACCGCGGAGCAGTCCGGAACTCCGGGTTCCCCCACGACCAACTCCGCAGAGCAATCAAACAAAACGAGGGTCATCTACGTCGTGTACATAATCGTTTCTTTGGATATAACCTGGATGTTTCTGCAGTTTTCTGTTACCCCAGTAAGTAATTTCTCTATTGTACGCGAATGGGAAACTCACATTTCCGAGATCTCCTTGAAACGCGCACGACTCGGGGCTGGTAAAACGTACACAAAAAGCTTTAAAGTTTTATTTAAATGGTGCAAGAGTTACAGAGATAGTGTAACTATATAAGTTAATCTAGAACAACACAGTATCATTGTCAATACTGAAACATGGAGGGTTGGGCTACAAAAAACATTTTACAGATGATAAGAAGACAAATTTTACTTGTATTAAATCTTAAGCAAAAAAAAACAAGCAATTTATTTTTAACTGGAAAATATTTTCTGAGAGGCTGAATTTGAGGTTTTAGTTAAAATTAACAGAAATATGTCACTATTTGTGCAATCGGGTACAAATGCCACAAAGAGAGTGAAAAAGCAGCCAAAGTCCAAATTAACCTGCACAAAACTGAATGAGACCAATTTAAGTGATTACAATACAACCTGTCTAATCTGGAGACAAATATAATATACTTTGAGTTGATTTTAAACTACTACATAGTACTCTAAATTATTTTAAAGATTTGATTCAAACTATTTAATACTGTACAAAGGGACATGTAAAATGTACTTTTTGTACTTTTTCCAGTGACGGGAAATGTGTAATATTACACTTTTGTAAACATTTCTATCAAATTAAACACATTACATCCCGGTGAAATACATTAAAGTTTATGGTGACAAAAGGAAAAGGTTTTGTACTAACAGAGTGTCTGTTTTATGTTTTATTTTCTATATTTTATGTTTTCGCTCTCATTATATCTCCACAGTATTTAGCAAAGAAACTTGGTTTTGACACATTGTGGTTTGGTTATTTGCAAACTACAGTGGGGCTGATTCAGCTAATTGGAGGCCCTATGTTTGGGAGGTAGGTATGAAGTATTATCACCAAAATGGCTGCCTGTCTTTTCATGTTTTTAATTTGCTCATGTTACTTTTTCGGCAGGTTCGGGGATCTCTTTGGGGCCCGTGCGGCTTTGTCTCTGGCTTGTGCAGCAACCACAGTTTCCTTCCTACTTCTGGCGGTCGCTAACCATCCCGTCCTGCTGTTCGTCCACAAACTACCTACAGTATTTATGCACGTCTTGCCTGGTTAGCATCAAGCATTAGCCACAAAAACAGATCAATTAATTGTTTAAGTTGTAATTGCCATGTTCTATCTACAGCATGCCAGATGGTTGTTACAGACCTCTCAGAGCCGGAGAAACGGGCCGACGCTTTGTCCAAACTGGGTCTGTGTTTTGGTATTGGGATGATCGCTGGATCCACATTGGGGGGAAATATAAGCACGCGCTACGGGTGAGCGTCACTAGCTGTGTTTCCATTACAAGTGTGCTCAAATCCTTGTCTGCAAATGTAAAAACAAAACAAAAAAACCCACAGTTTTACAATTGCGGTGTTTCCATTAAATCCATCCTTCCATCCATTTTCTATACCCCTTGTCCCTTAGTGGGGTCGGGAGATGCTGGTGCCTATCCCCAGCTAACATTGTGGGCGAGAGGCGGGGTCACTCTGGACAGGTCGCCAGTCTGTCGCAGTTTCCATTAAATAAGAAATGAAATCAAAGTCACGTGAATAAATTTGTTCACCTGATGTCATCAAAAACATGCAGCGCCATCATTCCGTACTACTTCCTTTCTGTTGTCTTCTTGTCTTTTCCAGCAGTAGTAATATCCTGTTGTTGATCATGTGACTTGTCATACAAAAAAAACTCCAATGCAGTTTTACGAAATGCATCTACTTTGACATGGCCAAAAAACCACTTTATCCTAGTGCAAAAACTTTTTATAGAAAAATAAGTATTTTTAAATTGGCATGTTTCCATGTAGCAAATGTTATTTTTGAAATGTCAACTTGCGCAATTATATGGCCAATGGGAACATCGTGTTATACATGGATAGTATAATACTCTACTATCCATCATTTCCATAATTTCTGGAAATGTTTTTGTGTTTTCTTCAGGGAGACGTTTGCAGCTTGTGTTGGTGCTGCAGGGAGCGCCTTCAGTTTGCTGCTGGTTTTAAACTTCATACCAAAGTCTACTAAATCTGAGGCCTCTAGAAGCACAACTAAATGTAAGAAAGAATACTTTCTGTTCATAGCTGATTCTTAATCTGTAAAATGGTGTTGCATTCAAGTTCATTGAATAAAAACAGTTGCCAAAAATAATATTTTATATTCTTAACTAAGCCTATCACAATAAGCAATTAATTGCATGATAAATTAAAATGAGTTTGATAATTTCCATTCTGAGGATTCATATTTTTGACAGACATATTCCATTTTATTTATTTTGCTTTTTTTTTATTTATTTATTATTTTTGGTAATTAACACAGTTCCAGTATTAAGTATTTTTTACGAGATTAAGGTATACGTAGTTCTCATGTGACGTCACACTTGTAACTCAGCCACCGTGGCAGGCAGTTGCTATGACAACAACAAACAAACCGCAAGCCTAGAACCAGCTCTCGCCTTGTTCCTGACTTATAACCAGTATTGTACATTACAACAATAACTTTATCACAATTTTTTTTGAGTACTCTACCCTCCGCCGTTTAAAACTAAGACAAATATCAGAGACATTACATGCTGTACTTACAGCCGAACTAGCTAAATTAGCGTGGCTAATGTAGCTTTTATCTGCTAGCTAAGACTGGCATACATGTATGTAACTACATGCACTTATTCGGCCAGTCATCAGAACCTTGTTATTCACACGAAGAGTTCGTACGAACTTTACGAATCTGTTTGAACATCGATTGATTGGGTCGTTCAGATTGCGGTGAAACACACGTTTACACGTTTACACCTGCCTCACACGGTCACAAAATCCCGTGGTCACAGATTATGTTGTAACACCTGTGCAGATCGATTTTTTTGTTAGTCTTTAATGTAGTGCTTTATTTCGAACACATAACATTACATAGAAGGTGCTTAACACAATGAGAAATATCAGAATACACTAATAAAAATAATATAAAATAACCACCGGAAGTGGCGGGTCTTGCACACGTGACGTCACGTTACCATAGCCTTGGTTACCGAGGCAACGAGAGAATTTAAAAGCTATGAAAGCCGGTGTCCTGTAGAAATAAAAAAAAAAAAATGGAGGTCTTACAAAATCTGAAAGCTAGAATTCAAGGAAAGCGTTTAAGAAAGGAAATTATCCTTTCGCCTTATCAGCACCATGTTTTGTCACACATCCTTCCCGAAGTGGATCGGGAACTTGCTCAGCTGCGGAGCAAAAACAAAAGTCTGGAAAAGGAAAAAAGGACTCTGCTGAAAAAGGTTGAGCATCTGATTATTGACACAACCAAGGAGAAAACCGACCAGGAAAAAGCCACCAAAGTTCTCCAAAACCGAGAGATCCTCCGGGCCCAGCTGGCGCAGTGCAAAATTCAGATGGAGGTGATTGGCAAGAAGATGAGCTTACAAGAAAACGACTTGAAAAAGGAGTGCAGGAAAAACGAGATCCTCAAGCAAGAGCTGGAGTTGTTGAAGAAAGAGTTGCAGTTTGTAAAACAACAAGCGGCCAACCAGAGAGCCGAGCACCAAGCCATGAAGAACCAACTGGAGGACGCCATCAAAGCCAGAGACGTCCTTTGCGACAAGTTGGTCAACATCCAAAATGAGTGTTCAGATCTGCGTGGGAAGATCAACACCCAGCAATCAAACCTGACCCGAAAGCAGAACGAAAACTTGGAGGAGAAGCGCCAAATCCAATTGCTGAGGCTGGAGAACCAAAAGCTGGAGAGGCAGAGGAACTTCCTTGTTAATGAAGTGGAGGAGACGAAACATGATTTCCGGAGGATTGAGGAACAGCGGATGGAGAAGAGGAGGCTGGAGAAAAGTTTGATTCAAAAATCTTTGGACAACCTGGCAGTGGGAAGAACCTCAACAATTCAACAGAAATCAAAATGGAAACCCAAACAAATGCATCCACAGTACATGCAGCTGGAGCTGATCAAGCAGTCTAGAGAGCTGAAAAAGAGTCAAAGGTTGGGAGAAGAGCTAAAGACAAACCTCAAACAGCTATCTCTGAAGCACCAGCAGAGCCGAGCGGCGCTCAAACTGCACAAAGACAAGCTGCGGGCCGCCATGTTGGAGCGGAACGCCTTCCAAGCCGAGATGGAGCGCATGCAGTGCGAAATGATGATCATCCAGAAGGACAAGCTCGGGGATAAACTCAAGAACTGGACGCTGAAAAGGAACAAGATGATGTCATGTGGAGACAGATCCAGCCGATGCCTGCCCCGCACTGCCAGATCTGACCTGCAGGTGGCGGCCTCCCAGGACCCCAATGTGTGATCACTGGGAAGAAAGTGCAACAATAAACAAGTTACTACACAAAAGCTTGTTTTTATGTTTAAAAAATTATGAGTCAAATATGCAACACTGAAAATCAAAACGACTACAAAAATACTTTATTGATCCCAAAGGGAAATTAAATAAAAAAATAAAATACAAAAACACTACAATGATATATTAGGGCATTTGGTATGGAAAAGAGGAGTACATTTCTGCTAAAAAAAAAAGAAGGAAATTTTCAGATTAATTTTGAGTTTTCTAGGAAAGAAAACTAGGACATATCTGAGTCTGAAAAGTTGGAAGTTTGCTAAAAAAAAAATCAGAAATTTTCAGATTTATTCTTAGAATTTTTTTGAGTTTGAAAGAACAAAAATTTGTTAGAAAAAAAAAGTAAATTATCTCCGAAAATTTCTAGAAATTTTTTTGTCTAAAATGTTATGCTTTTGAACTGAGAAAGTTTCATTCCAAGTTTTTTCTAGAACATTTGAGTTTTTCCTAGGAAAGGTTTGACTTTTCAAACTGAAAAAGTTCCACGTCTTCCAGAAAATATCTGAGATTAATCTCAGAATATGAGATTTTTCTAGCAAATTTTTGACTTTATAAGCGCAGAAATGACCTTTTTAGTAGAAAATCTGAAAGTTTCAGTTTTTTGTTGCAAATTTTCACCTTTTAAACTCAGAAATTTCCTTTTTCTAGATTTGCAGGGTTTTTTTTAGAGAAAAAGAAGCTGAAAATTAAGTTTAAAATCAAATTTTATAGTTTATAATCTCAGACCATAGATTATGGCTTTACGCAGAATTAATTATTTCCATCTTTTAGTGCATTTCTAATGTTGTATAAAAAGGCTTAAGTGATTAAATGAAAAAAGAAATCAGAATGTGCTATTTTTATCTGATTAATAGTCAGAATAATCAATTACTAAAATAATCATTAGCTGCAGCCCTATTATAACGGATTTTTATTGTAAATCTGTTTTATTCTAATTTCTTTTAAGATTTTGAACAGAGCATTTTTATGTGGTTATTTGATAAAAAGGAAACTATTTATGAAGCAAACATTGATGACTGTTTCTGGACTTTTCTACAGCTGAGAACCAAAACAAGAAGGTATTCAGTTTGGGTGAGATCACCAGACTGATGAAGTTTCCAGGCGTAGCGAGGATTTGTCTGATCAAAATCATCGCAGGTTTGCCATCAGGTAAGAATCATCTGGTGGCTGATGGAATACAATTAATGCACATTTTACCACATGTAATAAAATATATTGATATTTCCTACTAAATTTAGCATTAAAAAAAGCAAAGGATTGAAGTAAATTCCTAATTTTTCACACAACCTATACATGTAATGCTAAAAGAAGCAATATTTAAAATACTTAAATGCTTTTTGATCAATTAAAGTAGTTTATTTCTCCTCAGGAAAACCTTAAATGTAATGTTGTGTTTCTTAGGCATATTTCAGGTGATGTTCTCCATCATTGCAATGGATTTCTTCAAGCTTGAAGCTCAGCAGAATGGCTACCTGATGGCGTACTTCGGCATCGTTCAAATGGTGAGATTAAAATACTCACACCTGGGTAGTAACTAGTTACATTTACTTGAGTAACTTTTTGGATTAAATGTACTTTTAGGAGTATTTTTACTACGCTAACTTCTTACTTTTGAGTAATTTTATTATGACGTGTCACTATTCTTACTTGAGTAAAATTTCTGGATTCTCTATCAACTATCTGCGTTTCCTTTATAAATGTGTGCAAAACTTTGTCAATTTTCCCCTAATATCAAACATAAGTTATAATTAAAATCACACGACTACAAGCAGCAAGCCATTAAAAAAAACATGCCGCTCCTTCAGCCTCCAAACGTTTGCTGTCTTCTTCTTCTTTGTTTCCACCAGTTGTTGATCATGTGTTTTTTGTGATGCGAAGAAAGTGTTTCCATTGCATTTTTGTGAAATACTGTAACTTAAATACAGGAGAAAAAAAAACACTTTATCCCAGAACAAAAACTTAAAGAAAAAAAAGTTTTTCAAAATTGTCATGCTTCCATTAAGTAAATTAATTTTCATAAATTAGATTTGTGCAATTTCATGGTAAATGAAAATGTGACTTAGGTTGCAGTAACTAGTGCGAATAAAGAAGATCTTGCTTGGACATTAGTCCTTTAATCCTGGAAATGTTCTTCAGGTGGTAGAAGGCCGACTTTGAAACCGTCTTTGTTGTTCCAGGTTGTTCAGGGAGGAGTGATCGGTAGACTCACGTCCAGATTTCGTGAGAAATCTCTTCTTCTTCTGTCCATTGGAGTTACTGCAGGTGTGGGTCTGGCTCAGGTAAACAGAAACTCACACAGGTTGGCAGGACGATACCAGACGATGCTTTAAAATGTTTTTTTTTTTTTTTATGTATTTGTGTTTCTCCTTTTCTTCCAGGCCTACATGCAGACAGTTTTCCACCTCTGCCTCACCGTCACTCCATGGATGTTTTCTCTCAGCGTTTTTAACGTCATCACTGACACCATGCTCACCAAAAGCGTCCCGTCCTCTGACACAGGTGACTTCATCCTGCTTCTCCTGTTTTGGTATCCATGGAAACACCAGACTCTTAGCTAGATGCTGATAAAAAGCATTTGAGTTGAGCAGGACAGACATCAGTAACCAGGAGCCTTCATCAAATTATATGGAGCTCTGACAGTATAAAAAAAATCTAGAAAATATGTTAGTGTTTTCTTCTACTTCATTTAAATTTGATTTTCAAAAAATACATTTGAATTTAAGGCAAATGTATCAATTTCTTGTTTTATTATAATTTGATAAGAATAAAACATTTTAATAATTAAAAAATTGGTATTTAAAAAAACAATTATTTTTTTCTATTTTTTATAATGGGGCAAAAAATTTACTTAAAATATACTTTAAAAATTTGAAATTTCTTTCATTATATTAAAAAAATAAATCTCAGTATTTAAAAATATTAGTAACTGTATCGAATATAAAAATAAATATAAAAAAATAAATGTAAAAAATATAACAATTACTGTTTCATTTTGATTTGAATTTTTTAAAAAGTAATTTTCCTCATGCAAAAATAAGTTTATTACTAACTATATAAACAATTTTGGAATTCCAAAAAATTTAAAATTTGATTTGCTTTAATTTACCTCAGGTGCATGAATATTTGCTCAATTAAAGTGTAACCATAGTTTTCAAAAGTTTGTATCTTATGATATTTCAAAAAAGCTTGCACACTGTACAATGCTAAATAATTCTGGTGAGGCAAAGCTGCTGTGATACTTCTACACTTCTGATGGATTCTACCAAGGTTTCACCTTGTTTTGATACCAAGATGACTGACATAAAGTTTGTAATTGCTGAGAAGAAACCTGAATTAGATTCGGGTGATTTTAAACACCCTCCAGAAACCCAGCGGGTTTTAATGATGCTTCAGGGATTCTGAGTAACTTTCTGATTGTTGTGTTGTTTGGTTCCCAGGAACGATGCTGGGTCTGTGCGCCTCCGTCCAGTCGCTGGTCCGGACGATCGGACCGACCATCGGCGGTTTCCTGTACATGAACTACGGCCTCGCCTCCATAGGTCTAATTGAGTTTTTTGTGAATATTGTTGTGTTTGTTTACCTGCTATCTCGACAACTCGACAGCACTGAGAGGCAGAAAGAATGAAGATTCAATTCTATTTTTATATTCTATGTTTTTATAGAACTAGAAAACAGAAATGTTTAGTCGTCTTTGCAACATGCTGCTGTAAAACATTCAAAGTTAGTCGAGATTTAAAGGCATTATTGTGTCGTTCAGGTGGAAACCACTAGATGGCAGCAAAATGTTCAGAATATTCAAAGATGTTTCTGTTGATCAGATTTTCATTCTCAGCTTCTTTAAAATCATGATTTTATGTATAAACAAAGCATTCACATTTTTTTACTTTTAGATTAGCAAAAAAGGCTTAAAAATAATTATATTTTAATGCAGTATTGCATTGCACAATTATGTCTTCACACTACAAGAAGTGATGTTTGCAGCTTTTCTTGGTGGCTGTAAATGTAAGTAAAAAAAACACTTTTTAAGCCCTGGAGCAGTGTGCTTATTTTTGGATTTATGCATTGTAAAGATCAAGGACAGTTTTGATTATTTTAAAGTAGGACTGAAATGGTTCCTCGAGTGATTCGAGTACCTCGATTATTAAAATTCCTCCAGAAAAATGTACTTGTCTCAAAGCTTCGTTAATTTATGTTTTATTATTTAGCGCACTGGAACATTATTTGCGTTGCGCGGAGTTCTCACTTCCGCCTCTCAGTTGTTGACGAAAGCTAAGCATTAGAGGCATAATGTTCGAGTTCAACACGTGGGGATTTTATTAGTTGAATACCTGGATTTTCATCGTTTTGAGGGACTAATAATCATCCTTAAAATGACTGGCGCGATGCCTGGAGTACAGCAGCCTTTCTCCTCCGGGAGCTGCTGGTTCAAAGCGAACGGCGGGAAGAGCGCTGGGAGTATTTATACAGGTGAGCAGATAGACTGAATGACAGAATGAAAAATCTGTAGAATGTGCCATTTTTTATCCGATTAATCGTCAGAATAATTGATAACTAAAATAATTGTTGGTTGTAGCTCTACAAACAAGTTGTTTGTTGACCTATTAGGTAATTTATTTTTGTTTTAAAAAGTGTCTCCCACAATTGAACATTTTGTATGTTCAGTTCAATCAAGTCCATGTCCGACTAGACGACATTTATTATTGTTAATTCCAGATTTTGTTTGAATGGGAATGATTTCATCACACAAGCACAATGGAAACATGATGCAGAAAAGTCAGGCGGACAGCTAGACCAGGCTCGTACTGCTGCAAAGTAACAGAGCTAACAGCTCCACCCCCGTTAAAATTCCTAATTTGAAGAAACAATAAGCATTTAATCACTCTCTCTATTGTTTCTATTCATGTCTGCATTTTCAGCTGCATCCGGCTGCCAAGTCGCAGCTTGTTGAAGTGACGTCATAAAATCTGAAGCAGGTGTTTTCTTTGTCCGCCACAAAGTACTTTGTTTTTCAAATATTACATCCAACAACCCCAGATAAAACGATCGTATTGTGACAGTAGGAGGTTAAACTCATTATCTTGCAGGCTTTTCTCTAAGCAGATGCAACTGGTGATTTCTGTGCCAATTAGTTTACTAAAGACACCAGGCAGGGCAGCAGCTTTTGGCATTCACATAATATCAGATTAGGGTGGCAGATTTAGTTCATTAGATTGTATAACATTCAGATACACAAAATACAATCCTAATTATAAAAAACAAAAAAATGTATTATTGGTTTGATCAGTTTTCAACTTTCTGATGAAAGGAAACGCAGCTACTGTCATCAGACTGAAATGAGCTATAGGCGTCAGAAACAGCATCACTATCTGTGTTTCCATTACAAATGTTCGTTAAACTTTGTTGATGTTCGGCTAATGTCAAATAAACACAACTTCATAACTGCTTTGTTTCCATTAAATAAGAAACACGATTCAAATCATAAGAGAATAAGACTTTTTACGTGATCAAGTGTTAATCATGTAATTCTATGATTCTCCAACCACTTCCTGTCGTTTCTTTGTCTTTTCCTCCAGTAGAAACATTCAGTTGTTGATCATGTGACTCATGATGCGAAAAGTGTTTTTATTGCAGTTCTGAAGCAAATGGTCAAAAAACTACCTGAACCAGCACTAAAAATGTTTTATCAAGAAAAATGTTTTTTCCACATCGATGTGTTTCCATTTGGCAAACTTATTTTTGTAAATTCAATTTGCACAACTGAATGGTCAATAGCTGCGTTTCCATTATATATATGCGCAAAACTTTGTCAATATTCCGCTAATGTAAAAAAAAACACCACAATTTTGAAATTGTGGTGTTTCCATTAATTATGTAATACGATCAAAATTAATCGTGTTTAATTTTATTATGTTTGAATAAGTTTATTTATGTGATAAGTCATTAAAGAAAACCCCGCGGAAACGATGTCCTCCTCTTCATCATTTCCTCCAGTAGTAACATCCAGTTGTTGATCATGTGACTCATGAAGTGATTTAAGTACAAATACACCAATTTCAACATGGCTCAAAAACGTCATTTTTCAATATTGGTGTGATTCTATTAAGCAAATTTATTTTTGTAATTTCAGTTTGTGTAATGTTGTGGTGTCTGGCACTCAGCTGCGGGCGGATTTGAAGGGTGTCGCTGTCCCTGTAACCCCAGCAGTGGAGTGGGGGGGCGGCCCTGACCTAGGTGTGGTGCCTTGTTACACTTGGCCCTTTGAGTCAGCAGGAATGGGAACAATGGTGCTGTTAACACTCCTGACGGGGACCTTTGGGTCCTCTGAATGTTTAATGTGACTCTGCGAGCGACCTGCGCTCGCTGAGGTCAGAGATGAGCGCTGTCCGTGTCGCTCTGTGCCTGCCTTGTGTCGGCTCACTGGAAACTAAACGCCAGCGGGGGGGTCCTCCAGTGCCAGGCCTGTTTTGTCCCCTGCGACATGGATAATGAGGCATCTGTCTCCACCTGCCTCATAGCGAGATGAGGCTCACTGTCTCTCTTTAAAAGAGCACAGGTTATCTATCTGATTTGACCACGGCAGGCCAGGCATATGATCTGAAGCAGAGGAGCCTTGAGCCTAAATGTTTTATACCGAGGCTTTCTTATGGCTGTGTGCAGAGCTCCACACGGCGCAGGGACACTTTGCTCAGTGTCTCCGTAAGTGCATCCAGGAAATTAACAAACAGATCAATCAAACATGAGGAACTCAACTACAACACAGTGTTTCAGCCAGTAAAAGGAAAGCTTCTGAAGCAATTAATCGATTATTGACATAATCATCAACTAATTAAGCAATCAATTAATTAATTGGTAAATGGTATACAGGCACAAATTTAGCCAAAACTGTGCAAAAAATATTTATACAATTTGCATACGACTGAAAAACGTTCTTTGTTTGCAAGATTGTTGTACCAAGAAATGCTTAAGAAATCCTGGTTCACATTCTGTGGAAAAAATAAAAAAACAGAAAATAAATCACCTTTTTCTATCCAATTATTAAACAGTTAATCTAAAAAATACTAAAGCCATCAGCCCTACACTGTACTGTACAATGGAGTATCGCGCTAAGAAAATAAAGTCAGAAAATTACGAGAATAAAGTCAAAATAATACAGGAATAAACTTGTAATAACACATGCATACATTTATAATATTTTCAGAATAAAATAATAATAAAACTAGAGTAAAGTAATATTATGACTTTATTCTCGCATTTTATTTATTTAAACTTTATTCTTGTACAACTTAACAATGATAATTTATTATTTTTATTTTCTTAGCATGACAGAAAGAAAGAACAGTTTTTCACATGATGATGTTAGAAGTAATTTTTTAACTGCAGATGTATTCTTTGTCACAACTAAGACAGTCACTAAAGGAATGCTATGTTCTTTGTTATGTTGTAGCATTTTAGGCAATAAAATGTGTATTTTGCTATTTAAAAGGGAATTGAACTTGGTTTATTTTACTATTTTAATGTATTTATAATAGTGTATAAAATAGCTTGAATTAAAAATCTGCGGCATGTCTCAATTTTTTTTCAATTGATTAACTGTCAACTGAATCAATAATAAGAATAATTGATTACTAAAAGTCTTGCAGTCCTACTCTACTGCAATGGCAAACATTTGTAATTAATTTTCCTGTTTATTGGTTGAATTCTGCCACTAAAAATAATCCAAACTTGGCGTGAAATCACCTCGACATCCCCAGTAGGTCGTCGTACCGTGGAGTTGGCCACAGGAGCGAAAGGCGATCTTCAAGGGGTTTTGTCTTGGTGTAATCGGACAGAGACATCATCTATCAAGAGAGGGGGAATTACTGCTGGTTAACAAAGGGAGATAAGATAATGAGTGCAGGCTGAGACCCAGTGAAGCACGGCTCGAGTTCCCATCCTGATTACATGGCAGCAACCAACTCCAAGGTGAAGAAAAGGAAAACGTTCTGTAAGCTTCAGGTTTTAGCTGCTAGCATCTTAAGTCAGTTTTTGATTTTTAATTTTGTAATGAGAACAATAAGTTAGGATTGCAATCTCAGATAAAATTGTCTAAAAAGGATAAAAGTAACCTATGGTGCAAGATTAACTTTTTTCACATTTTTATGCTTCAATTTGAGTCTCAACTTCACAAAACCATTCTTAGATAATGAGTCAGTTCTGCCTGTGTTGATCTCCTTTCAGAAAGAGCTGTTTTAGGGCATCTTGTCACTTTAAATCCAAATAAGCTGCTCCTGACCACACCCCCTCAACTTATACACTCGCATGTAAAAATGGCTGCAAACGGATGCACAATTACACAACCATACATCTTTGAAAAGCACAAGTAGAGCCCCCTGCTCAACCAACAAGAACACAGTAAGTGACTCCTGGATGGTTAAGACTTAACACTTGACTTTTCCAGCTGCCATTATACAGCGCAAAACCAGCTGACTAAAAGTGCTGGAACTCTGCTGAAGTTGCTAGGTAACGGACGGAACTCTGCTGAGGTTGCTAGGTAACAGACTGAACTCTGCTGAGGTTGCTAGGTAACGGACGAACTCTGCTGAGGTTGCTAGGTAACGGACTGAACTCTGCTGAGGTTGCTAGGTAACGGACAGAACTCTGCTGAGGTTGCTAGGTAATGGCACTTGCGACCTAACAATTGGGAGGTCTTTGAAATGGCTCCATTTCCAGACACCAAAAAACATTACTTTAATGCTACAAAAGTGATGCTTAGTTTTTTTAATGCCCTGTGCTGTTTATAGATGTAGTGATGCTTCTATAAACAGCAAATGAAAGGACAAAAACATGAATTTTGCACAATAGGTCTTGATTTTACTGCATGGTTTATTTTTTCTCAAAAATTCAAGTAAAATCCACATTAACTCTTCAGAAAACCTGAAACAATCTCAGTCAGAAAAAGTCAGACTCAGAATGAAGGAATTATAGATGGAGTAAACTTTTTATTCAAATCATATCCTGAATGTGAGCCTCACGTGTGGAAACTTCAAACACATTGTGCTGACCTGCGTCAGAGGACGTGCTGCCCTCTCCCCCGTGTGGAGCGCGCTCAGTCCTGTGAGCCCCATGAGGCCCGGTCTGAACGGCACGCTCAGCCCTCACTCTCACTCCCTGACATGTGCCAGAGCTCGCTAATCCTCCACTGACGCCGCGCTGCAGCATCACACCGAACAACAGGACAATAAATGACCACTGCGCTGACCTCAGAGGGCTGCTGGTCCTCACCGGATCAGACAGGCTCGTTCCTTCTGGAGGCCATGTTTGTTTACTACGACATGGCTTCCCAAACTTTTCCATGCCTTCTCCCCCTAACGAGCATTAACCCTCTTAGAAAACCTGCAGACAATGCTAGAAAATATGCAACCCAACATCTAGGCCAGTTATAATAACAAATACTGATGGACGATAAATTGTCCCAGAGGTTTTTGCAATAAACGATAGTATTGTTGTTTTGAGACCATTTTCAGATAATATATGGCGTAATAATGCAAAAATACAAACCCAAAGATAAATAAACTTTAAATTCTGCTGAAAATTTAACACTGGAACTGGAAGACATTTTAAGTATCCAAAATAAATAAACAAAACAACAAATAAAATTAATTACAAAGCTTCTGTAAAAAAAGTTGTCATTCAAAATTCAATAATAATTAAATACATCTAGCATAAATCAGCCTGATACCTTCTTTTTTTTTAAAGGGAAATATTAGATAATATATTATGACTTTATTGTAAAGTCATAAGATGACTTTATCCTATGACTTTGGGATAAGATTATGATTACTAATCATAATCCCATCTTTTTGCTGCAAAAAAATACAATATTTATATCACAATCAAATGTTGTTTTCTTCACACAGTTCCTTTTTTTGCAGCAGTTCCTTTATTATTTTTCTTGTCAGAAACTTTTACATTTGTTGCTTGTTTGAAGAGAAAAGCAGCTTGATAAATTTACAAGCAACCAATCAAAATGACCATCAGAAGTAACATTTAAATCAATAATTTAAACTTATTTTATAATTTAAAAAATGGAATAAAAGCAAACACATTTAAGATAAAAAATGTATGGGATTAAATTTTTGTTTATTTTTGCTTTTTTTCATCTTTCCTCCAGCTTTCTGAGACCCTCATAGCGCCCCCTGGGGGCCCACTTTGAAAGACCATTGAGTTAATAGAGTGTTAGATAATTGTCTTATGGAACATAGTTGGGGATTTCAGCATTTGAAGAATATACTGTATATATAAGCCGTTATATATACCTCTTTTATATATATAATAATTGCTCAGCTGAATTAGGCAACAATGCAATGAATTAGTTAAAGGCGGGAAAAGCATCTGTTTGAACTGAGCCGTAAGCTCCGCATTTTGTTTGCATTACTCATACAGAACAGCATCTGTGTCATTCAGAAATAAATCGGACCATCACTGGTCAGATTAGAGAGAACATCGTAATCATTACAGTTTAACTCGAGTTGGGTTGCAGGATTTTTGTCAAGCATCTGGAGGGTCCAGTTGAAGTGTGATATTAAACAATGATGTCCCTCACTTTCTTCAAATTTAACAAAACTGGTGTCGCATGTTTTTGCACCAAAATTTTCCTTTGTGCCGCCATCGAAAATATTCATAAAAACGTTTCAGGAGGTTGTCAGGTGTCAATCCCTCACCCCCACTTAGGTTGACAAAATCAAAAAAATTTGGTGTCAATAAATTCTGCTACGTTTGTGAAGCAAAAATTTTGATGTTGATAAGTTGATTAGGTGGAATGATGAGCTGTCAGCGAGTCAGTCTGTGGGTCGCCTACTTTTTTATTAAACGAATAGAAACAGAGTTGAGCAGCACCTTGTTGAAACAATAGATGCTGTGATTATTATTTTATTGGGTCATTTATTTGAACATGTTTTGTTGTTTTCTTTCTTATTTTGTTTTTTTGTGTGTGTCTTTAGTAAAGTTATAAATGTTTTGGATCTATGTGAATATTTTGATTTGCATATCAGACAAGAGGGGCATGTTCAGGGAAGGACTAGTAATCACGAGCACTGGGACATTTCCAGTGGCCACCATCCTTATAACATTCATTCAGTTTATCATCTTCCAGACTTTCCCTAAAACTGACATTCCTGTTCTTGCTGCTCTTAAACATGTCTTGCAGCTGGATGGATAAAACATCTGCTGAAGGTAAAAGCTGATTAGCTGCAGCCTCTCTGCACTGACGTGATTTACAGATAAGAGCTCTAACTTGTTTCTGATTTCAGGAAAACGTGCAATACAACTAAACTTGATAAACTGATTGATACTCTATCTTTTATCCATTGTTCACTAATATTTGTGTCATGTATTCTATGAAATGTCTACGCCATCATAATTACTTTTCTTCATTACATTCTGCTGCTGTTACTTCGCTCACTAAAACAGGACAACCGGAGTCACTTCTTATACCATTCATTTGGTTAATCGTATTCCAGACTTTCCTTAAAGCTTATAGTCCTGCTCTTCCTGCTCAAACATGCCTTGAATCTGGGTTTATCCAACATCAGCTGAAGGTGAAAACTGATTGGCTACAGCCTCTCTGTTTACATTGCATGTCAGAGCAGAGAGATAAGAGCTCAAACCAATTTCTGTTTTCAGAAAGTGAAACTAACATTCACTGTGACGGAGAGCAGAAATGGAGCAGAATCAGCTCGACCAAGAAACTTTGTCCTGTTTGATCTGCCTGGATCTACTCAAGGATCCGGTGACTACTTCCTGTGGACACAGCTACTGCATGAACTGTATCAAAACCCACTGGAATGGAGAGGATCAGAAGAGGATCCACAGCTGTCCTCAGTGCAGGGAAACATTCATACCGAGGCCTGTGCTAAAGAAGAACACCATGCTAGCAGCTTTAGTGGAGCAGCTGAAGAAGACTGGACTCCAACCTGCTCCTGCTGACCACTGCTATGCTGGACATGAAGATGTGGCCTGTGATTTCTGCACTGGAAGAAAACTGAAAGCCATCAAGTCCTGTTTAGTCTGTCTGGCCTCTTACTGTGAGAAACACCTCCAGCCTCATTACGACGTGACTCCATTAAAGAAACACAAGCTGGTGGAGCCGTCCAAGAACCTCCAGGAGAACATCTGCTCTAAGCATGATGAAGTGATGAAGATGTTCTGCCGCACTGATCAGAAGTGTATCTGTCTCATCTGTTTAATAGAGGAACATAGAGGTCATGATGCAGTGTCAGCTGCCACAGAAAGGACTGAGAGGCAGAGAGAGCTGGAGGAGAGACGAGGAAACATCCAGCAGAGAATCCAGGACAGAGAGGAAGATGTGAAGCTGCTTCAACAGGAGGTGGAGGCCATCAATCGCTCTGCTGATAAAACAGTGGAGGACAGTGAGAAGATCTTCACCGAGCTGATCCGTCTCCTCCAGGAAAGAAGCTCTGAGGTGAAGCAGCAGATCAGATCCCAGCAGGAAACTGAAGTGAGTCGAGTCAAAGATGTTCAGGAGAAGCTGGAGCAGGAGATCACTGAGCTGAAGAGGAAAGACGCTGAGCTGGAGCAGCTCTCACACACAGAGGATCACAACCAGTTTCTCCTGAACTACCCCTCACTGCCAGCACTCAGTGAGTCGACACACTCATCCAGCATCAACATCCGTCCTCTGAGACATTTTGAGGACGTGACAGCAGCTGTGTCAGAGCTCAGAGACAAACTACAGGACGTCCTGAGAGACTCATGGACAGACATCTCACTGATGGTCACTGAGGTGGATGTTCTACTGTTAGAACCAGAACCAAAGAGCAGAGCTGGGTTCTTAAAGTGTTCATATGAAATCACTCTGGATCCAAACACAGCAAACACACGACTGGTACTATCAGATGAAAAAAGGAAAGTGACAAACATGATTCAACGTCAGTCTTATTCTGGCCATCCAGACAGATTCACTGATTATTACCAGGTTCTGAGTAGAGAGAGTCTGACTGGACGTTGTTACTGGGAGGTGGAGTGGAGCGGGTCATGGGTTCGTGTAGCAGTCGCATATAAGAATATCAGCAGAGCAGGAGGTGGGAATGAATGTTTATATGGGTGTAATGACAAATCTTGGGCTTTAGAGTGCTCCCAAAACAGATTTCAATTTGGTCACAACGACATCTGGACCCCCATCTCAGGTCCAGTTTCCTCCAGAGTCGGAGTGTACCTGGACCACAGAGCAGGTATTCTGTCCTTCTACAGCGTCTCTGAAACCAGGACTCTCCTGCACAGAGTCCAGACCAGATTCACTGAACCGCTACTGGCTGGAGTTTGTGTTGGGTGGACTGGAGGTTCATCTGCAGAGTTCTGTAAACCCGGATAGATTTTCTCTGATTGTTGATCAGGGTCCATTGCTCTGATGTCTCTGCTGTTCTTACTTTTTCTGGTTTAAATGTTGTTCTCTGTGTTCATAAAGGAAATAATTGGTGATTTTTTCTTTCATTATTGTATGACATGGAAATATTTTTCCAAATAGAAATCTGAACTTGTCTGGGCTCAGATAGTTGTGCTTTGATATGTTTCTATGTATTTGGATACTTGCTCCAAATGTAAGACTGATGTATCAATTTATAACCCAACTCTACTTTAGGTGTTTTTTTTATTTGATTTTTATGTGTATTTATGATGTTGTTTGTTCACTAATGAATCTCTAATCTCTATATATATTTAGTGTACGAGTAATAAAAAGCTTAAAGATAAAAATTTTCTTTCTTCAGTCTCCTTTGATAAGAAACAGGCCTGTTCTCTATGTGTCTATGATATTTACTCAGGCGATTGATTCTCTCACTCTGATTATCATAGCTTTTGGGTGACAGATGGTGGGGTTGCTGGTAATCCCAGCTGCCCACTGGACTGACCCTTTGAACTCCTGCCTGTCTAACACACCACACCCCCTCCCCAAAATCTTAACGAGCTAGCTAAGCTGCACGGCCAAAGAGCTGCTTTAAACTGGTGAGTAATGGCTGTGTCAGCAGTCAGAAGATGAGCCCCATGGTGGGAGGAGGGTAAACAGCGGGGGGTATTACAGCCCAGCTACAGCTAAACGAACGCCATTGTGGATGAGAAGATACAGTAAACATCATGGAAAATGTTTCTTTAAAGTCCTACCAACCACAAGCTAGCATACTTGGCTTACCAATGGGAATAGCTTCCCTTGCATAGGTTTATCGCAATAAATCAAGTTCAACAATTTCCATTTGCATAACTTATTGTTTTTCTCTTCTTATCTTTCTACCAATAACTGGATGACAAAAGTCTTTAGTCTGGTGCTTTGGTCTCAATTGCCATTTAAAAATAAATGAATAAATTTGTTTACAGAAACTTCATAATTGATTCTTCTTATTTGCTGCTTTTGTTGATTAGCTTATTTATTTAGGATATTTAAAATGTCTTCCAGCTCCAGTGTTAAAAGTTCATTAGAATTCAGAGTTTATGATATTTGAGAATGTGTTCTTACTTTATCATGTCATCACCGTTATATTTGTTGAAATCATCAATATTGGTGTTTGTCGCAACAATTTATCGTCCAGCAATAATTGTTGTTATGACAGATTACATAGGGGCAGGGCATTGGGTGCAAATACAAAACTAAAGTCTTTTTTAATTATTTAGAGGTCAATTTAATTAAGTAATGATGTATTTAATAATTTTCTGATAGATTTAATTAATTAGTGGAAGATTTACGTGTATGTACTTGAAGATACTTTCATTTATTCAATTTTGTATTCCCTAGCCTTCCATAGATTTGGTGTTTTACAGTTAATGGAAACACTGAGAGGCGTCTTGGGATATTCTCCAGAAAACTAATTCAAAGACTCATAGTTATTATGATATTTGAAAGCAGTTAACAGTCAGTAAAACCACTGGTGGGACAGTTTGTGTTGTCCTTGAACTCTTGCTTATTTAACCGAGAATATCTGCAAATCTCTGTCACGGTTATTCTGTTGGATGGAGGCGGAACGTTTTGGGGCCCACTGGATTATGGCTTTAAATAACAGACTATTCATTAAATGTAACACTATGTCTATTCATGCAGATGCTTAGATTATGGTTTAGTTAACAAAAATAGTAATTTCAGTTACCTCATTTGCTGTAATCTTCTTGCTTCTTCTGTGTTTGTACTGGGGGTTTAATCTCATCTAAAGTCATCTGAACTAATCTCCAGCAGCAACAGCGGCGGCGGTCGAGCCAAATTAGTCCTTTGACTGGTAGCCATCTGCCAGTCACATCTATTAATTAGTTCATATTTACTTGAAAGGAAATCTAGACAGGTGAGGAGAAGATGAAAGGTTCTCAGCTCGCTGTTGGTCAATTATTGGAAAGTGGATACAAAACTTCACTTTTAATCCAGATATTTCTACTGAAGTAAGGCTTCAGATATGGGGCCAGTAGAAATCATAGACTGCGTGTTGGATGGAAAAATGCACGTATCAAACAAATTAAGTGTGGAATAAATCTACACAAAGATTCACTCCACACGTTGAGAGAAAAACATAAATGAATGGAAATTCAGCTTGATCTGAAAAAAGAGATTTGCATCCAGCCTTTTTTTTAATTAAGGCTGGTTAGATTTGATACTAGTATATGAAATCACAACTACAGAAAGTCCCACAAGGTGGAACCAGAAGTAAGTAAACCCAGAAATGCACCATCTTGATAGACAACTAGTAAATAACATTACATAACATTTTTTTAGATTGTAGATAGACAAAAAATAATAATAAAAAATCAATTTCCGCCTCAAAAAAATTCAGAAATGTGAGATTAATCTCAGACAGTTTCTACAACATTTGATATTTCTGATGTTCAAAAGTTGAAAATTTGCTGGAAAACCCAAAGCTCGAGATTAATCCCAGAAATTTTATAGAAAAAAGACATGTCCAAGCTTCAAAAGTTGCATTTTTTTTAACTTTTCAAACTCAAAAATTTCCAAGTATGTGTTTTAGAAAATTTCTGAGATTAAGCTCAACATTTCTGAGTTTTTTGTGTTACTCCTCCCTTCCATCTACAGTGGCTGTGCTACATCGCAGTAGTTCAGCGTCCAGCAAGAGGATATCTTGTGAAGAGTCAACATTTGTGTTTGCAGAGATAAATAGTTACGTTTCAAACTCAGTGTAAATTAATCAGGCTAATCTATAAAAGCATTTTTTACAACCATTTGTTCAAAACGCTATTGACTTACAGTTTATTTTTAGAAACATTTGAAAATGTTCTTACCGCTAGCAGCTTGTGTTTCCGGGGGATATTAACCAGCCAGGCTCGCCGTCGCTTCCTGCGCGACGCTACGTTTCACAGTTTGATCACCTTCACGGGATTTAATGAAAACTTATGTTTACTGTATAATCTATTTTGTTATTACACCTATGAATCCAACAATATCCAACAGTCGCGATCCTCCTACCTGTAGCCAAGAAAGTGGAATGCTGCTCCCTCCAACCAAGATGGCGACAGAGTCCCCGGATGTAGTGCTGTGACGTCATACCGAAACGAAAAGGTTTATTTGGGGGCAATACCATAAGTATTTACGACAGCACATTAGGGTTATTGTACAGAGGAAAAAAGGGAAGAGTACATTTTCGCCAAAACACTCCAACATTTTGATATTAATCTGAAACATTTTATATAAAAAAAAACTTGAAAATGTCTGAGTTTCAAACATGAAAAATTTTAATTTTTTGAAAGCCAGAGGTTTTTCTCTAGAAAATGTTTTAGATAAACCTTAACATTTTTCAACTTTTGAAAGTCAGAAATGTCCAAGTATTTTCTAGAAAGATTTTCAGATAAATCTTTTTACTTGCAAATGTTGGACTTTTGGAGCTCAACGTTTTCCTTTTTGTTCTAGACAATTTCTGAAATTAATCTAGAAATTTCTCCGATTTTTGGAGGAAATGTACTCATTTTTTGTATCTACAATGTCCTAATACCCATTGTACGGTTCTCTCACCTGTGATCAATGAAATTGAAAGCTTCAAGATGGCGACAGAGTACGGTAGTGACGTCATGCAGAAACTTTTTTTTTCAACAATTAATGTTTAGAAACATATTTAAGATCCATTGGGTTTTTCACCAGGGATCTTCTTTATTAATTAATTTATGTGAATGTATTGTGGACTGGCAACTTATCTATGGTGTGCCCTTATTCTTACCTATAGCTGCTGGAGGCATTTATTGTCCTGGTCTCATTTTTGTTATTTAAGATATTCTGTTTGCTTACATTGCATTTCTTCAACTTAATAAAGCCTGGTTAGAAAAAGTATTTTAAGCTTTTTGTATCTTCCTTTTTTTGGATTAAAATAATGTGTTTTCAATATGTTTATCTAATGAATATTATACTACATTAAATATTTAGTGTGTGCATATGTGATGTGTAACAAATACCCAGAACCTGTAATCCTACTCTTTGACAATAGCTGACATTGAAAAGGATTATCCAAATCTCTTTAAGTTGATTCTCAGCTCAGGTGTGTTGTGGGTTGTATTAACAAGTCTGGAAAATTAACTGTGTACGATATTACAACTGTATATTAGAGCCATTGCAGATAGAAAAATCTGAGAAATACAAAATTCTTTTTAAAACTACTTGGAAATTTCTGAGATTGAAAAGTCAAAAATGTTTGACTTTTGGAAAGTTCCATACTTTTAATAAAACATTTCTGAGATCAAGCTAAACAATTTCTGAATTTTTTGATGGAAATTTATTCATTTTTCCATCTACGCCATCATGTGTGAGTGAAAAGAACAATCTAGATTCAAATATTTACAGATGTTTTTTTCCTGGAAGGAAAATAAAAAAATACAAAATTAGGTCAATTGTGTTCTTTTATTAAGTATTTTTGACTATAAAAGATGTACACATGTCATTTCTATAGCAAACAACCAACAAAGTTGAAAATATTTTTTTCTTAGCTCATGATTTTATTGTTAAAGTTGTCAAGGGCAATTATGTAATTTTTCTAAAAGTTTTTTCTTTTTTTATACTTCTAAGTTCAGGGCTTTTTTCCTTTTTATAAGTTTCTTAATTTTTTTTGTCCAGGTTGCAGCAAATCCAAAATTAGTAATCCAGATAATCCATCAGATTTAACATTTGAAAAAGGTCTTTTTCTAGTAATTTATCTTCACTGAAGCAGACATAAGTCCCTCACTTTAATAGAAGTGTATTGTTTGAATTCAAGCTGCCAAAACAACAATAAACACCCTGAACAAACCATTAGCAGCAGCAGCAGTTGGCTGCTAAGTGCTTGTGGATCTCCTAAACAAACTGCAAGGCCCTGAGCTGCATCAAGAGGCTCAGCTGAGCTCCAATCTGACGTTTATCTCTTCGGGCCGTTCTGCTGATGGCAGCACGACGTCGCTTTAGGAAGCAGCTGTTTACAGTCAGAGATCTAGGTCAGGACAGACAGAAAGACATGGACGTATAGAGAGCCAGGCTATGCTAACATTGTGTTCACATGAATGAAACTCATTCCAAACTATTTTTATCTAGATTCTTGTGCAAATATCTTAGTACACTTGAAATAAGACCAAACTAACTTACAGTTAATAAGTTGAAAAAATACTATTTCCATTGGCAGATTATTTCATTTATAACAAGACATTTCTCCCATGTTATAAGGGAAATAATCTGAAACACAGCCATTTGTCCTCATGCAAACCCAAATTACCAAAACCTCAAAACTTTGTAAAGTACATATATGTTTCTCTTATGACATCAAGAATGCACATTTTGTTTCTGTTACCTTTGGTTGCTCCAGAAACATCCTGTAAAGCTATTGCTACATTGGTGATCCCATCGTATGTTATGTTTATATTCCTTTAAAGGGGACATCTTGTGCTTCCTTGAATAAGCTGTTCAATAAATTTTTTTGAAGAAAACTATTCTTAGATTAAGAGATTTCATTCTGTATCAGAACGTCATGTGAATTTAAATCCAAATAAACTGCTGCTGACCACGCCCCCCAGGTTTGGCTGGAGTTGCTAGGTAATATCACAGTGCCCGTTGAATGTGGCGTTTTATTCCGTTATATTTTGAAACAGCTCATTTTTCAGACACTAAAAAACATGAGTTTATTGCCAAAAAATGTCTAGGTGGGTTTTTTAAGCTCTTGGTATGTTTTCAGAAGCAGTTGAGGCCCAAGTGGAAGTACAAAAACATGCAAATGTGAATTTTGCACAATAGTTCCCTTTTAAAATTTATGCTACATACTTATAGCATAAAAACAAAAGATTTATTCACAGATTATTCTACTGAGCACTTTCATAGACAGTGATGATGATGGCGAGGATAAAGAACTGCTACCAGATCTTTCCACCTGACGCACAGGTAAGAGGCTCAGCAGCCACAGTCAGATCCCAAAGGCAGCTTTATCACACTGTTATATAACACTCACACTGATGTGAGGCTGATGTGAGGATGCAGCCACACTGCCGTCGTCAGCACTGGCCAGATCAGATTTAACCTCCTCTTCCAGCCCTCCCTCACTCCTCTTTGAGTTTCCTTCATGATCCATGGCGACAATCCTCTGTATGTGTGTGTGTGTGTGTGTGCGTGTGTGTGTTATCCTCTTTCATATGAGGCCGCTGAGGTTACAGAGTGTGAGGCGGGTGATATAATGTCTAAACAATCGATGTGATAAGAGGAGGTATGAGTGTTATTTCATAGCTGTGCAGTCAAACAAAAACATCAAACACTTAAACAAACAAACAGACAAACAAACAAAACAAACAAACAAAAAGCCCAAACCCAAACACCCATCCATTGTTTGGCAATAGGGTAATGACTTTTGGTGTCTGGAAAATGAGACACCAAAACTTCTGGAATGTGACATCAGATTCCATTGGCAGTTTGCTGTCACCTAGCAACCCAAGCAAAGCCCAACCCGTTACCTAGCAACCCCTGCAAAGCTCCAGCACATTTGATCAGCTGTTTTTATCACTGTATGGAAAAGACAAAGAAAGCAGCAAAGGTAAGTCAACAAAAAACACTTATTGGTTGTGTAGGAGGTTCCACTTTTGCTTTTCAAAGAGACATGTTTGTATAATTGCATCTGTTTGTAGCTGTTTTCATTGTGAAAGTGTAAACATTGAGTTGAGGGGTGTGGCTATTTACTGTAACACATTTGACCTTAATACTTTAAAGAAACTTTAGTTCAGTTGGTTTCTTTTAAGTTTTAGCTTGATTTTAAAACAGTTTGGTTCTGTATTTTTGGTTTTACTAAAGATCTTTTCAATTCATTCAGCAAATGTGGTTCTGTCTTGACTTTCCGGTTGTTGTTGTTGTTGGACATGTCTCTTTCTTGACCATAAGGTTGGAAAGTAGATTTACCTGGAAATAAAATATTGTCTCTATTCTGATTCTAGAATACATGAAACAGCAAGCAAAGGCTTTTGTTTAATCATAGTTGTAGTAATGAACAGAGATGCATACGGTCTCTCTGATGAGACGTTCAGCCCTGATGAGACGTGCTGAACGTCTCATCAGTGATTCATTAACGTCGTTACATAACAGGGATCCTCTAATCATTCTTTGAATCCTAATATTAGACTGCTCCCATGCTAATCTATTTGTCTTGGCATAATCTATGGCCTGCTCATGTAAGCAAGTCCTCACCTAAAACTTGATGGTGTCACTGCAGCTTATAATTATTATGTAAACTGTTCATATTGGCTCTGCCTGCAGGCAGCAGTCGGTCACACAGTCTTCTTCTGAATTCAGAGTCCAGATCTGACTCAAGTTGTAATGATGGCATTACGTTATATTGAGAGGATAATGATTAACACCTGTAGCTCGTTGTCTCCTCTCTCGTTCCCCGGGTTGAGGGTTTCCCCGTGCATAAGGGCAGTTCACATCATTTACGGTTCTACTTCAAACACATCCAGAGTTTATTCAGACAAGCAAATGCATCAAATCACACCAATAACATACCAGAATCATCAGAAACTCAAAACCACAAGACAGACATCAATCACCTGAAAGAAACAGAAAAATGGACAAATACAGAGACCAATCCGGAGAGCGCCGGTGCCACAGCACCCAACGATCTCCGAAACTTTTTAAAGGAAGGTGTGTCTCTTCTCTAATTTATGCAGTCTGGGAGGTTCCCTGCTCTCTAATTAGAATAAGTTCCAAATTTCAAAGGGAAGTTACTCCAAATGTTTATGACTGTCGTTGCTGGGCTGGTGGTGGTGGGGGGGTTGTTTTAGTGTCACTTGTGTCTAGTTTGTTAGTTTGTTAGTTATAAAAAAGTTAATCAGTAACAGTAGACATTTACAGTGTTTTCTGTTGAAGTCTGATACACTAGTGGAGCTGTTGTCAGTCAGTTTTGTTTTCTGCCAATCCCTTGTCCTTCCAACAAAATATTGTTCCTTACAGTCAGTTTACCTATCATCACTGTCATAAAGAGGAGAGCCCTCATCTTGGACAGAGGGAACAGATCCTTAGTGAATATATAAGTCCTTCACAAAATCATCTAAAACAGCAGAAAATTGAACATTCATGAGGTTCAAATTAATATTTAAACCAAACAAATATCCACACATGATGTTTAGTAATTACACCTCACATTTAATATTGAGAATCTTCGTTTAAACACCAGATGTTAATAAACCATAAAGCAATAAAAGTTCTGGCTCATAAGATATTTAAAGGAGCCACCAGTGCATTATATTTAAATTAAAGCTTCATTATAGATGAAGAAGTGAAAACATGTTGGTTAGTCCAGTTTAATCTAAAACAGGGGCTCCCAACCATTTGATCGCAATCAATCATTGATCAGGAGACAAACTGATCAACGCCATCAGGAGGCTGAGACGAACTCATCCAGGGATGAACTGGACCATTTTCCATGCCGGGAACTTGATATTAAAGCTAAATTTAATCCATTTTACCTCAGATCAGATCGTGGTACTCATTATGTTTCTGATTTTCTCCAGCATCACATGAGACCCTCTGAAAGAAATGTTTCTGCACTTTAGATGACAAACTCACGATTTATTGTAATAATGAAGAGAGAAGTATCTCTCTTCATTATTTGGTGTGTTTGTGATTACACCAATCTGTGATCAAGTTGTTTTATTGAAGAAAATCAAATAAACACACAATTAGTTTTCTGATCTAGATTTAAAGAATTTAGAAGGAAACAGCATCAATTCTAACTACATTTTAGTTTTGATTTCTTCTTTGAGTCACAAAAAAGAAAACAGAATCAAGTTCAGCTCACTTCAGTGTTTAATGATTTAAATAAGAATAAGTTCAATTCAATTCACTCATTAGGTCCCTATAATTCATCTGCAACAAGTGGTGCTAACAGCCAACACATTCACACAAACTTTAACATGACAATTAACAAGACGAAGATAAGAGGGTCCAACGCAGACAAATGTCAAAAAAATAAACTGAAATTAATAATACATAAAATTCAAATGTAATTCAATAGCGACCTTAAGTCAGGGCTTTAAATATACAGTTTGTTTAAACCAAAGTCCTAAAACCATTTGTTTGTTGTAAATGGATCCCTGGGCCACACTTTGGACACCCTGCTCGACTCTCTAGTGTAAATATGTTAATATAAGATGAAACTAACTTACAAGTAACTTTTCACCAAGGCATAGGAGTTTGTTTTAAGTCAATAATTCCTTAACATTGATGAAAAAGTTCTAGTTACATTGGCAGATTATTTCACTGGTAAAGAGACATTTTTCCCACAAGTTTATTTTGCAGTGATCATCCAAATACATCAACACAAATATAAAAGTAAAACTACTGAGCCCAAAAAAGTTAAGATTTTCATGTGGAGAAAAATTTCTGTCATATCAGAATGAAAGAAAACATCAGCTGTGATTAAATTTATGGTTCCAGGAACAGAGAGATCAACATTTAAACCAGAAAAAAAAGAACAGCAGAGACATCAGAACAATCAGAGAAAATCTATCCGGGTTTACAGAACTCTGCAGAGGATCCTATACCGACCCAAACTCCAGCCAGTAGCGGTTCAGTGAATCTGGTCTGGACTCTGTGCAGGAGAGTCCTGGTTTCAGAGACGCTGTAGAAGGACAGAATACCTGCTCTGTGGTCCAGGTACACTCCGACTCTGGAGGAAACTGGACCTGAGATGGAGGTCCAGATGTCGTTGTGACCAAAAGTAAATCTGTTTTCGGAGCAAAGTAAAGCCCATGATTTGTCATTACACCCATATAAACATTCATTCCCACCTCCTGCTCTGCTGATGTCCTTATATGCGACTGCTACACGAACCTGTGACCCGCCCCACTCCACCTCCCAGTAACAACGTCCAGTCAGACTCTCTCTACTCAGAACTTGACACCATACAGTGAATCTGTCTGGGTGGCTAAAATAAGACTGATGTTGATTCATGTGTGTCACCTTCCTGTTCCCCTCTGATAGTACCAGTCGTGTATTTGCTGTGTTTGGATCCAGAGTGATTTCACATGAACACTTTAAGAACCCAGCTCTGCTCTTTGGTTCTGGTTCTGACAGTAGAACATCCACCTCAGTGACCATCAGTGAGATGTCTGTCCATGAGTCTCTCAGGACGTCCTGTAGTTTGTCTCTGAGCTCTGACACAGCTGCTGTCATGTCCTCAAAATGTCTCAGAGGACGGATGTTGATGCTGGATGAGGGTTTAGACTCACTGAGTGCTGGCAGTGAGGGGTAGTTCAGGAGAAACTGGTTGTGATCCTCTGTGTGTGAGAGCTGCTCCAGCTCAGCGTCTTTCCTCTTCAGCTCAGTGATCTCCTGCTCCAGCTTCTCCTGAACATCTTTGACTCGACTCACTTCAGTTTCCTGCTGGGATCTGATCTGCTGCTTCACCTCAGAGCTTCTTTCCTGGAGGAGACGGATCAGCTCGGTGAAGATCTCCTCACTGTCCTCCACTGTTTTATCAGCAGAGACATTGATGGCCTCCACCTCCTGTTGAAGCAGCTTCACATCTTCCTCTCTGTCCTGGATTCTCTGCTGGATGTTTCCTCGTCTCTCCTCCAGCTCTCTCTGCCTTTCAGTCCTTTCTGTGGCAGCTGACACTGCATCATGACCTCTATGTTCCTCCATTAAACAGATGAGACAGATACACTTCTGATCAGTGCGGCAGAACATCTTCATCACTTCATCATGCTTAGAGCAGATGTTCTCCTGGAGGTTCTTGGACGGCTCCACCAGCTTGTGTTTCTTAAAAGCAGCTGAATCATAATGAGGCTGGAGATGTTTCTCACAGTAAGACACCAGACAAAATAAACAGGACTTGATGGCTTTCAGTTTTCTTCCAGTGCAGACATCACAGGCCACATCTTCATGTCCAGCATAGCAGTGGTCAGCAGGAGCAGGTTGGAGTCCAGTCTTCTTCAGCTGCTCCACTAAAGCTGCTAGCATGGTGTTCTTCTTTAGCACAGGCCTCGGTATGAATGTTTCCCTGCACTGAGGACAGCTGTGGATCCTCTTCTGATCCTCTCCATTCCAGTGGGTTTTGATACAGTTCATGCAGTAGCTGTGTCCACAGGAAGTAGTCACCGGATCCTTCAGTAGATCCAGACAGATCAAACAGGAGAAAGTTTCTCGATCGAGTTGAGTCTGCTCCATTTCTGCTCTCCGTCACAGTGTGTGAAATTAATTTCCTGAAAACAGAAGTAGGGTCGAAGTCTTATCTGTAAATCACGTGTCTGTGCAGATTGGCTGCAGCCAATCAACTTTTACCTTCAGCAGATATTGGATCCATCCAGCTTCAAGGTGTGTCTAAGAGCAGGAATATCATCCTTAGGGAAGGTCTGGAAGATGATTAACCAAATGAATGGTGCAAGAAGTGCCTCTGATTGTCCTGTTTTTGTGAAGTAACAACAGTATTAAATCGCTAAAGTTTATTTGTATGGCACATTTCAGCAACATGGCTGTTCAAAGTGCTTTACATCATAAAATAAAAAAGTCATAAAAACATCAAACACTTGACCAGTCATGCATTTTTTACCATAACAGCTATGTGCAACCTCCAGCTGGATTTGTCCTCTGTAAGTGGTTTTGAGTTGTTCACCTGTTTGATGCTATTTAACCTGCAATTTCAGAAAATAAAAAAAATGACATAATTGGACTAATTACCTCTTTTGTGTGTGAGTGTACATTATGATTTCCACAACAAACATCAGTCATCAAATAGGAGAAAATATTTTATTAAGTTTTAAACAAACTATGGCTCCTACTGCAACAGTTATCCATCCATCCATTTTCTTACACCCTGGGTTTGGGAGGGACGCTGCTGCCCATCTCCAGTGAACGGTTTGGGCAAGAGGCAGGACACATCCTGGACAGGTCTCCAGTCCGCCGCAGTGCAGAACATATTCTAGTAATCGATGGCTCTATGAACTCTATCAGTCAATTTCAGAATGCTTATTGGTCCCCCAAAAAACGATAAGAACCCGGAAACTTTTATGTTCTGCTGTTAGCACTTAGTGTCAACTCATAGGGGGAATTGAGAGTGCTGCCCAACACAAATAATGGCCGGAACAGGGTGTGCTGCATAATGAAACCAGGCAGATACTTTTCCTTGGATCACTCCAGGAATAGTTACAGCACTAGTCTAATATAAAAGGAAAGTTAGCTTGGTGCTCGCTGGTATCTCTCCCTGAGCAGAAAGAGGCTCCTCAGTGATTTGTTCTCTACCAAACCTGCTGACAATGATTTGTGTTTTCCATTTTGTGGAAACAGACAGTTCCTGCTGCCCTGTGAAACTTACTGAGTGCCATTTGTAAAGTCACATGTAAAAAAATTAACAGTAATATTTATACAGAAAAAAAATGCAGGAGTTAATTTTACCATGTCAGTTTCATCATGTCATTAATACATTCATAAATATAAGAGCTCCAAACTAAATATTTATCTCACAGGCTCAATATTTAGCTTGCAAATTAATTATTTAGCTCTAAAGTTAAATATTAGTTATGAAGCTTTTTGCAGGGATTTGGTTTTTCTGTGTGTTTATTTAGGTTTCTGTGTTCTGTTGAGTTTCTGTGTCGCCTGTTCCTTGTTTCCCCTGATTGTCTCCCTGTGTATTTAACCTGTGTTCCTTGTTGGCTCCTCGTCTTGTCGTGTCTACCCTCAAGTCTGTCGATAGCTGTGGTTCCAGTTGCTGCCAGCTCTGAGCTCTTAGCCTTCCACTCATCTGTGCTACCTGGGTTTGGATATTTGTGTACAGTCGTCATTAAATCATCATTTCTCACCATAACCTGGGTCTACTGCGTCTGCCTCATAACTGCAATTCATGACACTTTTATTTTAATATGTTGTAAATATTAAAATAATCCTTTTTTGAGTCCATGTACTACATTAATTAATTGATTACTAAATTAGTTGTTGATTTGAATAATCAATTAATCACAAATTATCCGATTAATTGTTTCAACCATGATCCTAATTAATTTCAGTTGAAAGATATGGTATCCTTCTGTGTTTAGATGATAATTATTATTGTGACACATCTGAGTAATTTGTACTCATGTCCAGTTGAAATTGACCTCTAAATATTTTATTTATATGGTAGAAATGAGTAATAACACTTGAGTTAAGCAGATATCTGCTCAGATATAGTCTGAGTATCTGAAAATATACTTATTTCAGAAAATAAAGTCACCATTTACATCAGTGATCAGAGTGTAATTGGGTGAATCTTTGTAGAAACCCCCATCAGACGACTAATTAACTGTTTAATCTCACAAAGGTCAACCGTGTCCCGACCAAGGATGAAGAGAGTAGCCACCATATGGCTAAAGATGCTAGTAGTGTGTCTTCACTGCTCTTTTAATCTTTTGAGCTAATTGTACCTCCCCTTGTACTCCTGGTGACGGCGGCCGAGGCCCCTGGCAGACAAAATGTGGTCAAACTCTAATCTACTTAACTGCTTTCCACTTTGTTTTTCCAATTATGGTGAGGATCTGTTTGTTGAGGGTCTGAAACACGCTGACATCAACATTAATTATGCTCCCCAGGCACAAAAAGGTCTGTTTCGATTTAAATGAGCATGAAACGGATGAAGATGACAGATGTGTAAATCTGTGATGAATTAGATAGGTGTAGAATAATTTATGTTAACTATTTATGTAATAAAAATACCAGTCTTAGTAAAGTTTTTCCCACCCAGAAATGATTAGTCAAATTAATTGTGACTAATGAATTATTGAAATAATTGTCAACTAATTTAGTTAATTATTAACTGGAGTATGCAGACACTAAAAATGGCTATTTACTGAAAAAAACGACATGTTCAGAGCTGTAATTAACCCAACACTGTAAAAATATATATTTTTTTCATTTAAGATAAAAACACCTTTTATGTAAATATATTCTACATAGAAGTGACAGTTTTACCTCCTGGTTTTAGCCAATTCAGACAGAAAATGATCAACAAAAAGCTGAAATATTTATTTCATAGGTTTCATTTCTTATGTAAAAACCAAAAACATGATGTTACTAATGGTTATTTTAGTTATTGATAAATCTTAGTTGATTATTGTGACAATTAATCACGTAAAAAAGCCTTTCATATAATATTAGGAATACATTCAAAGGCGCAAATAAAGAAATAGTTTATTTTTTTAAGGAGAAAAGCATTTTATTGCCTACAATGCAGTAATATAGTATTCTTTTAGTGATTCTGAAATGGATGAAGCTAAAACTATACTACTTGAAGAGTTTTGGGTGAAACACATATATAGACAAAGGAATTTTTATTCTAAATGCAAAATATACGTATTTGCTGTACTATTTCGGCTTAATTACTGCTGTGAGCATGTTGTCTTCTAAGCAAATGGCATGTTTTTGCATACTCTTGTTAATGATTAATCAGTTACTAAATTAGTTGACAATTATTTGAATGATCAATTAATCGTTTCGGCCCTGATCCTAACGGGCTTCCTGTCAGCTGAAAGGGATAATTTAGTTCTGCTTTTAGATGCTGACATGGTGGTGAAACATCTGAGTAACTTGTACGGTTGATTATTTTAATAATCAATTAATCACAATTAATCGTTTCAGTCCAATATTATTCAATGTTATTTCAAACACATATAGTGTATATTTTATTATGCTAACTTGGTGCTCTTGGGGGCCCCCTGGTGGTGTCGGAACTCTAAGCAGCCGGTTAACTTGCACATGCTTTGGGCCGGCTCTGCCTCTTAATGAACTCCAAACTTCATTATTGCCTCAGTGAACAGGTCAAAGGGGAAAGAGTGGAGGAAATATGAGTTAATAGGCAGCTCCTGTGCAAACACTGGGGGTCTTCATGAATGGGAAGCAATCACACAGATCAAATATACAGCAGCTGGAATCTGGGACAAATTGAAGGTAAGTTTAATAATGTCATGTGATCGTCCTGGTGGATGACAGACAGAGAAGCGAAGCGTCGACTGATGAGGACACGAGGAGCGCCGGTCTAAAGTTACAACTCCTGCAGCTTCAGAGATCCTCAGAAAGGTCCGTGTCTGAGCGGCACCATCGTTCTGCCAATGTGACTGATTGATCCAGTAGATGAACAGTAAAGATTAAGAGGATGACAAATAGGCATGCTGCTTACACAGCACTTGGGGCTTAATCCTCCACCCCTCCACCCCTCGGGTCCCTTTTGAGGACCTGCTGCCGAGGCGGACATGCAGACGGCGTTTCCAGCAGGGAGGACAAACGGACCTGTTGATGCTCAACAAGTAGCCACTCAAGATCCTCTGACTCCACACTGCTTTAAACGAGGTCCAGAAATTTAGGAAGTCTTTGTTTTTATATCTTTAAGTAAAAAAGAGAAAAACTTCTTTATTGGTGATTAATTATGGAGGATCACCTGACGATGATCCCCATGATGCCTTCAGCTTCTCCAGCTGAATCTTCAGGCAGCGGCGGGACGGAGGACAGCAGAGGAGGTACGAAGACCACAAGTCCGCAGCAAAAACTAAATATTACCAAGTATTTTTTATTTAGTTTGCACTGCTAATATCTCAGAGCACTTGAAATAAGACAAAACTAATTTATAAGTAACTTTTCAGCAAGATGTTGGAACTTGTTTACGTCAAAAATGTTTTATAAGTGAAATAATTTGATGGTGGAATCAGTACTTTTCTAAAAAGGTCATGTAATAATTGTGACTTGACACTGCAAATCTAGTTTCTAGGGTAAATATATTATTATACTTGGAATAAGACAAAACTAACTTTCAAGAAACTTTTCAGCAAGATATAGGAGTTTGCTTTAAGTAAATAATTCCTTTATATTGATAAAAAGGTTTTAGTTCGAAGTGAAATAATCTGCCAGCGGAACAAAGTATCTTCCCCATATTATAAATTATAATGTGGCAGATTATTTCACTTAGAACTATCACATTTTATATAACAAGGAATTATTGACTTAAAATAAGCTCATATTTTTTACAGAAAAGTTACTTGTAAGTTAGTTTTATCTTATTTCAAGTGTTTTAAGATATTCACACGAAAGATTTGACCTAAAACACTTGGTAAGGTTTTGTGTTTTTATAGTGTTAAATATGTTAAAGCAAACAGCCAAAACTTTACGTCAGCATAAATACTGACACGTCTTTACAAGTCTAATGCACCCAAAAGGTTGTCATAATGAATTTATTCATAGTAAATATATATATTCTTAATGAAAACATGTCTAAATAGGAGGTTTGGAAGTTCTGGTTTTTACGTTAATATTAAAAGATTTAATTGTTCTATTTTTCTACACCCTGCATCATTTGTTTTTAGTTATTTATCTGTCAGAAAAAAACACTGTATATTGAACTTGGCCTTACTGCAACTTAAATAAAATATTGAAAATAAATACTAAAATGTTGTCATGCAAAAAACAAATCCATGTCTAAAACAACACTAAATTAATCATATTATCATCTTATTATCTTTATTAATAATAATGAAATATTCAAAGCAAACGTGTTACAGTGCAGTGTTTAAATTGAACTTTTTAAGCAAATTCAGCTGCATTGGTTTTAGCACCTTTTGATCTGCCATTTTGTTTTTATACAAATCCAACTCTCTGTCATTTGCATCAAATATTAACTTATAAAACTTATATATTTAAACAATTATTAAACGTACAAACAATCACACAGAAAAATTATTTCAAGAAAAGAGAAATAGATCTTAAATGTCTGATAGAAAATATGTGAGTTTAAGTCAACAGTTTTTCTCTAGCTGTTGGTGCAGATGGTAGGCTCGTGTGAAACAATACCCAGCCTGCGGATGAATGGCACCATAACGGACTGGCGGCTTTGCGCGTTTTTGTTTTTGACTTGCAGCCAAGAGTCCAGCTCCAGGAAAGGCTCTGAGTCCAGCGCTGGTGTGCAAAGTGTGCGGCGACACCAGCAGCGGGAAACATTACGGCATCTACGCCTGCAATGGCTGCAGCGGCTTCTTCAAGCGCAGCGTGAGGAGGAGACTCATCTACAGGCAAGAACGGATCAGAAACGTTTCTGTGAAATAAAGCTGGGAATGCTGGGAAAATAAGGCAAACAAGTCAGATTTACAATTTCACAGTACAGAACTCATAAAGAGCAAGAAATTTTGCACTAAACATGCAAAATGTTTGGTTCAGAAAAAAACTTTCAGATTTTTTTTTTTTTCAGAAAATTTATAAAATTCAGAAAACGTTTTCAAAATGCTGTTAAAAAGTCTAATTAGAAAGGCCCGAAAGTTGCTTTAATCTAATTAAAGCCACACTCCCTGTGTTTTCTGTCAATTTAAAAAATAAAGGAACATTTAATTGTATTCCTGACACTCGAATTAATACTGTAAAATTGTGTAAGTTTTATAATAATGTGTAAATTATGGATTTATTATCTTCTTAAATTCTTTAGATTTTTCCATTTAATCCTCAGTGGCACTTTAAACTAAGAATCCTGACTTTAGAATTCCTTAGAATTTAGAATTCTAAGGAATTCTAAAGTCAGAATTCTGAGATTAAAGTCAGAATTTTTTTTCCGTGGTCCTAATCCTGTTCCCCCCTTTAAAGCTGTTTATTAATGAGTTATGGACCTAGCGGGGGGATGAGAAACCATTGCCTCCCTTTTAAAAGCCTAACTGGGTCAACAGGTGCCAGGCCGGTACTGGGATGTGTCCCGTTGACAAAGCCCATCGGAACCAGTGCCAGGCGTGTCGGCTAAAGAAGTGTCTGCAGGCGGGCATGAATAAGGATGGTAAGGTCTCAGAAGCTTTGGTGAAGATAATGAAGCTGGGAAAACGCTAGTTTCTCCTAAAGTAAACGGATTCTGACCTACAGCTGTGCAGAACGAGCGGCAGCCTCGCAGCACCGCTCAGGTCCGTCTGGACTCCATTGACGTCGACCCTGAGAAGGAGCACCTGGCCACCACACGGGAGCCCACCTCCTCCTCTTCGTCCTCCTCTTCCTCCTCCTCGGCCTCCAATGGCTCTGTCATCACGTGGCCCCACATCACCTCCTCCATGTCCATCAGCTCCTCCGTGGCGCCACCGCGCTGCATCAGCCCCCAGAACAACCACCGCTTCATGGCCAGCCTCATGACGGCCGAGACCTGCGCCAAGCTGGAGCCCGAGGACGGTGAGGAAGAAACTGATCCTGGCAGAAATACTGACAAAACGAAACATTTTACTGTAACAGTCCTGAAAAAAATTCTTTTATTTTAAAACTCACTCAATTTAAACTAAAGGACCGACAGTCTTTTCGTAACGTGAAAGTCAAAATTGTTTATATTTAAACTTTTTGGTGAGCTGTATGAAATCCTGACTGAATTACATCTGAAATGATTAATCATGATGAATCAACTATTCAAATAATCGTCAACTAATTTAGTAATCAACAATCGTTAACTGGAGCATACATACTGAAATAAGTAATTTATTGAAAGAACATAGTCAGAGCAGTAATTAAGCCAAAACGGTATTAAAAAAAATAATACAATATACAATAAACTTTGTCTATATTTATGTTCTACCCAGAACTCATCAAATGGCAGTTTTAGGCTTCACCTGGCTCAAATTCACTAAAGGGATGCCGTTATTGCATTTTAGGATATAAGATGTTTATTTTTTTTATTTAAAAAAGAAGTCAATAATTTATTTTCATATTTTAAATTTATTTCTAATGTCGCACCAACAAGCTAAAATAGTTAATTGAAAAATATTCACATTGTGCCGATTTTTAAACCGAATAATCCTCAGAATAATCGCTAGTTGCAGACCGGGAACGAATAAATTGAAAATTGTGGTTTTCAAACATTATTAAATTCAGAGAGTACTCAGAATCAACCGCTTATAGTGTCACGTCTTTTTATCTCATCCGCTTATATGTCGTCACTTCCTTGCCTTCACATCATATCAGTAATTTTTGGATAAGTTGCTTCGTCATATTGCACAGCAGAATGAAGCGCTGTAAAGGTGAAAACTTACGGAGCTCGAGGAGTGTTTATATTTCTAAACAGAACCCCATAAAAATAATTTTTCATCACGTACCGGACTCTGTTTGGACCGTTCCTCTTCAGTTACGGGACCATGCGCCATCTTTGTTTCTCCTTCAAACAGTTAACGATGCCCAGCGGCGCCTTCTGCTGGGTGGAGGCCAAACTGCAACACTAAACTTCTACGTCACTAAACGTCTAAAGGACGTTATAAGTTAATTATTTGAAAGTAATTTTAATTTTAAAACCCATTAATCAACAATTAATCATAAGTCAATTAATTATTTCCGTCCCTAACCAAAAGGATGAGCCAAATAAATCCTGATCTCCGTCTGAAGCTTCTCCTTCTGTTTTCAGTTGACGAAAACATTGACGTGACGAGCAACGAGCCGGAGAGGGCGTCCTCGGAGTACCACATGGCTCTGTACCCGTCCAGCTCCGAAAACGTCTACGAGACCTCAGCGAGGCTGCTCTTCATGTCGGTGAAATGGGCCAAAAACCTGCCCGTTTTCTCCAACCTGCCCTTCAGAGACCAGGTGAAATTCAGACAGAGGGTTATGAAAACTTTAAATGAATTAAGGTTTCAGGTAGATATCTGCTTAAAATATTCTATATATTGCAACTTTATAATAGCAAAATATCAAAGAAAGGCCAATATTGTCAAAATATATATAATTTGCACTAAATTTTTAAAAAATATATAAATTGTATTCTATTTATAATCTATTTGCTTGATAAATATTTTCATAAAAAAAAATGAAGACAAATCATTCACATACAAGCCTAATTTATGGCTATACTTCAAATACTGATTAAATTAGTATTTAATTTATGTAAAACATGTTTATTTGCCTTTAATTTTTTGCTAAATATTTTGAAAATACAAATTAATAAAAAATCTGAAAGTAAATTATTTGTATGTAAGACAAGCCCTATTAATATCTACATACTTTAAATATTAAAAAATTGGTACATTCTGCAAATTTTTCATTTAGCTGTTTTCTTTATACAATATTAGAAGTTCAATAAAATATGCAAATAAACAAATTAAATGTCTGTTCAAATTACAAACGTAAAATTTTTTTTGCATAAGATGCAATGAAATGTATTTATTTTTGTACAATTGTGATGACTGTTCTTTCAGCAAAATGTTCTCTTTTGTGTCTGCATGCTCCAGTTAACGATTATTCAATTGTAAAGTAGTTTATGATTATTTTTATTAATCCATTAATCACAATTAATTATGATTAATCTGATTAATCGTTTCAGGCCTAAGTTGTTATTGCTGTTTTTAATAAAATTTTTGAAACTTTTGGAACTAATTCAATTTAATTGATTCAATTGGACCAACAATAGAAGCTTCAGTTTCGACACAATGCTAACTAATAGGCTTAAAATAGAAAGTGATCATGTTAATGATTTCCTTCCTGTTTTTATTGGTCAGGTGATCCTGCTGGAGGAAGCGTGGAGCGAGCTGTTCCTGCTCTGCGCCATCCAGTGGTCTCTCCCTCTGGAGAGCTGCCCACTGCTCTCCCTGCCTGACCTTTGCCCCGGCATGCAGGGCAAAACCAGCTACACCACCCTGGACCTGCGCCTCCTGCAGGAGGCCTTCAGCCGCTTCAAGGCCCTCGCTGTCGACCCCACAGAGTTCGCCTGTCTCAAGGCCATCGTGCTCTTCAAGCCAGGTCAGCATCAAACCAAAATAGCCTTTCAGACGACGAGTTGGGTGAAACTGTAATTCTTTAATAATGTGGTTTAATTTTGCAAACAGAGACTCGAGGTTTGAAGGATCCAGAGCAGGTGGAGAACCTCCAGGATCAGTCCCAAGTCATGCTGGGACAACACATCCGCTCACACTACCCGACTCAACCAGCCAGGTAGAATCCTCACTGTTCTTACTTGTATAGATTGGACTGCAATGATTATTTTAGTCATCAATTAATCTACCATTCTGACAATTAATCGATAAAAAAAAACAAAAAAACAGTCACATTCTGCAGATTTTCCATTTAACCACTTTAGAAATAAATTCTAAAATCACAAATAAGAATTCAATTCCTTTTTTAAATAAGAAAATAAACATTTTAAAATGTTTTTGTATTTTCAAATCAAAATTCAAGGCATTTAAAGTAGTTTATGTTGTTAGCCGTTATGACCACTGGATGGCGCCAAAACATTAAGGAAGTCAGTTTTATTTTTGCGATTTTAATATTTTTTAGCTTGAATTTTGTGTCATACATTAAACAGTGAGCGCCACTGTAGTGTATGTAATTGACGTGTTAAACAGTTTTGTGGTACGTTTTTCTTTCTTTTACAGGTTTTCAAAAATAAAAAATATTGTTTATAATTTAGGACACACTCTTTTTTAGTCTAACAGCAAATCTATGTTATTTTAGAGGCTCTATGACCTTGTAGTTGGTATTTCATTATGAGTTGGTTTGTGTTTCCCTCTCATGCTGAATCCTCTATGATTTCCTGACTGTGTTCAGGTTCGGAAAGCTGCTTCTCCTCCTTCCCTCGCTGCGTTTCGTGAACTCGGAGCGGATAGAGCTGCTGTTTTTCCACAGAACCATCGGAAACACTCCCATGGAGAAACTCCTGTGTGACATGTTCAAAAACTAATCCAGCTCATGCAGTCATCTAATTTCTCCCTAACTGGACTCAGTATTTGCTTTTTTTCTTCTGTATAAATATTTAATAATCATGCATGCTGTTATTTTTTGTAAATGTCCTTTTATGGTTGGCTAATTGTTTCCATATTGGGTCATTCTGGATGATAAAAATGCAGCTCATTCTCTGTCCGTTTGTATCATATTTAGATGCTGATTTGTTTCTGAAAAAACCTCCTTGTTTTTCTGGAAATGTGACCCAGATCTTTTATTGTGTTCATAGATTAACTGTTTATGTATTTTGTCATTAATGGGGATTTCGTGTTTGTGTTTTTGCGTTGATAAAGTAAAAATAACTCTAATAAGTTTGATCCTTTATTTCGTGACTCCAAATTATGGCGAATTAAAAGTGTTATTCAAAGACGCTGAGCAACAGCGCCCTCTGCTGTCCGGATAAAATGAGACCTCAGAAGAAAAGGCTAAACTACAGCACAGTTTCCGCCAACTCAAGTTAAATACTTTTTAAGAACATAATGTCTATAATCTAAGACCTACATCGCCACAGAAATGTACAAACTTCGTCCCGCTAACTGGCGATATTTTGCACTTATTTATGATAACGCAGTAAAGCTACCAGCTAGCTTTAGATAGCAGCTAGCTGTAGATAGCAGCTAGCTTTAGATAGCAGCTAGCTTTAGATAGCAGCTAGCTTTAGATAGCAGTAATGCAAATACTTTTTCAAATAGAAATTAGAAACAGGTGCAGAACGAACAATAAACTAAAAAGAAAGGAGAAAGTAACTCTTTAAAACACTGAAAACGGGATGAGTTCAGGCTGCAAAATCGCTAAATTATGCTGTGCAATAATGTTGAGAGGTCTCTTAGCATTAGGGCTCATCATTAATGGCTTTTACATGGAAAAGCAATGAGAAAAACACAACACCTAACACATTTTAATACATTTTTATTTGTGTATGATTTTACAAGAATTAGTAACAGAGTTTACCAAAAGGGAGTTTATTTTTGTAGCCCAGGAAAAGACCAAAAATAATGTCTGATAGAATTTCCCAGCTGAGAAATATTTGGTTATAACCATTTAAAAACATTTAGCCAAAAAGCATCAGAGAACTTAATGAAAGAATAAAAGGTCTGTTTCAACACCATCATTACAGTAAAAGCAACAGTTGGTGCAAATTGTCATTGCAAGGATTCATATTATTAAATATCCTGCTGAAAGAAAAGTCCAGCAAGAAAACCCCCAATCAGATTGACGTCCTTCCTGAGTGACTGCAATGCATTCCTGGACTTCACCGGCATCTTGTTTTGGATAATAAGTTCTGTTCGCCTATTTTAAGAGTTCATTATAATAACTCTGTCATTATGGATGACAGATGCTTAGAGAAGAAGCATAAGTCATTTTCCATGTCTTACTAACAATATTCAAACTGAAAGTTATTGCGTCTTTAACCTATTGGACAATTACATCGAAAACATTCCCTACTTTTTACTTAAACATTTACTTTTCTGATCTTTTCTTTTGCTTTGATGCTGTGTTTTGGTTCTTTATTGTCTTCAAAGACCCAATGATGATCCATTTTGTGTTTCTAACACCAGGTTTTAATGTGATACATACGTATTGATGGGTTTGGAAGAGAAAAATGGCCCAGAGTACCACAGATACTCCACCATGCAGGACATTTTTCACATGCTACAAGTGAAATAATCTGCCAGGGTAACTGGTACTTTTTAAAATCAATGTTAAGGAATTATTGACTTTAAACAATCTAACATATTTTACTTGCAAGTTAGTTCTGTCTTATTTACATAAAAATATTAGGTAATTAATATTAATTCATTTGCAAATTTGAAAGTAGCCTACATGTGACAAAAAATGGTCTTAATTTCTTCCACTAAACTAAATTAAACAACTTTAAAATCACCAAAATAATTTTTAACATACAGGCATGGATAAACATTGACATATTTATTTGTGGTTTTAAATACATAGCCTTTAAAATGAGTGGGAATCTTTTTCACTGTGGTTTACAGTAGTTTAAACTTGAAAAGAGTGACATTTAATTTAATATCATGTGCTAAAGAAACAACCTGGTTACAAATTATTCCTGCTTCAATTAAAATTTGACTTCAGACAGTGACTGAAGTGGCGGCTGATGAACTTCAGCTAAATACCAGCTTGGTAAGAACCGTCACTCACGTTTCCTTCTTCTTCTTCTTCAAACTAAATAAACATTCAGATATGAGAACAAACACGTTTTCATCTCAGAGCTGCAATCTGCTGAAATCTGAAACTCAAAAGCAGAAATGGAAACTTTGCAGTTAACCAGTTCCAGATGTAATTAAAATGTAATTCAGGATAGAAAGTTGGCTCCAGTGGATAAATTGGAGCTTTTTTAATGGAAATAGCTGCAGCTGAATGTCAGAAATCCCACAGCAGGTGATTAAAAACTGATTGGTCACATGAATGAGCTCATGGACTGAGACTGGGAGACATAAAACTCTTTTTTAAAGGTTTGTTTTAAAGCACCAAAATCTCCCAGATACCTTCTCTAACTTTACACTGCAAAAATACAAAACCAACTTACAAGAGGTAATATCTTGAAATGAGATAAAACTAACTTATAAGTAACTTTTCAGAAAGATATAAAAGCTTATTTTAAGTCATTGATTCCTTAATATTGATGGTAAAAAGTATTAATTTGACTGGAACATTATTTCAGTTGGCAGATGGAAATACATTTATTATTTATTTATAACTAAAATATTCTGAGAGCAGAACTAGAACTTTTTCTGAGATTTGAAGAAATTATTTACCTAAAACAAGCTCCCGTATCTTGGTGAAAAACTACTTGTAAATTAGTTTGTATTATTTAAAGTGTGCTAAGATATTAGCACTAGAAACAAGAGTAAAATTACTTGGTGTGATTGTGTGATTTGCTGTGTAACTCCTTTCCCAGAAAGTCTTAGTTTAACAGGAAAAAACCTGTTCCTCACGTGTCCGTGCTCTAATTTTGACCTTTACTCAGCTTGAGTCAGACAAAACCTCCCTTTGTTTAATAAGAGGTTTTCACCTTATTATAGGATTAGTTTCTTAAGCAACAAGCAGTAAGCAAATATTTTTTGCTGCCGAGTTGCAGAAAAATCACTCAATATGTTGTTTGAAGATGAAAACAAACGAAGGAATGAGTAACAATAATATCGCATTCCACAAATGTATAAAATAAATGGAATCAAATGAAGCACTTTCTTTCATTTGTTGATCGATATGCATACAATAAATTTAAATGATCCATTTATCTGAAATTACTGGTTAATGTTATGGCATCCCTACCCGGACACAGTCGTTCCCCTTCTCGCCTCTGGGGGCGCTACTCCAAGAATCACTGAAGGAGACGACAGGAAAACGTCCGAAGAAGACACTGAGCAAAAACTTCCTTTTTCAAGAAATGTAGACACAAACGGATTTTAGCGGTTTCTCTTTTGCCTGGTGAAAGACCAGGAGTCATTTCTCCCGCTAGCGCCGATGCTAGCCTTGCGCGTTTGTTGTGTTTGTATTTACCCAGAATGCCCTGCGCTATAATTTCTGGACCAGTACTTTGCAAGCAGAAATAATCCATAAGAAGTTTTAAAGTAACAATAACAATAACATCTTATAAAGATGTTTAAAAAAATTATCTTCACACATAAATAGAGCTGAAATTATTATTTGTGATTAATTGAGATGAATCGATTGTTAAAATAATTGTCATCTAATTCAGCAATCAATTAATTGTTAACTGGAGTATACAGTCGAAAAAAAGATCATTTGCTGAAAATAAACATATGTAAAGCAGTAAAAAAGCCAAAACTTTACCAAAAATATAAACATTTGGCATTAAAGATAAAAAAAACCCATTTGTCTATAAATATGTTCTTCCTGGGCTGCTGTGGTGGCGCAGGGGTTTAGCACACCCACAGACAGAGGCCTTAGTCCTCGACGTGGCCGTCCCAGGTTCGATTCCCGGCCTGGCGACCTTTGCCGCATGTCTTCACCCTCTCTCATTTCCCTCATTCCTGTCCATTCACTGTTAAAGCCAATAGAGCCAATAAAACCTTTAAAAAAAAAAAAATGTTCTTCCCAAAATCTGTTTCAAATTCACTAAAAAATTCTTCCATTTTAGGCAATAAAATGTTTATTAGTTTTTATTTTAAAAAGAAATTGAATTATTTGTTTTTTCTTTTATTGTATTTCTAAAATTGTATAAAAAGCCTTCATTTGTAAAATGAAAAATCTACAAATTGTGCCTTTTTTAAATCTGATTAATCAACAGAATAATCAATTACTAAAACAATTGTTACTTTGAAAGCGGAATAAAAAAGACCTTCATTATTCTGACATTAAGTAATTAGATATGCGTTTTGTAATCCTAACCAACTCAAAACAGGAGGAGTTTAGAAAGATTCAATGGATGTAAATATCTGGCTTCAACTGTAATAAACTGAATTATTTTAGTTTTCTGCTCCTTGGGTGAAAGTTTTATGATCAATTATAAAATCATTAGTTTATCTGAAAAGTGACAAATAGTTTTATTGTATTTTTTAGCTAGAAAAGTTTGTCCTAAAGCTAAAATTTGTTATTTTGCACTTTGAAATAATCAATATTTAGCTAAAGTGACTGCTATTGTAGGTATTTCAAAGAAAATGAATGAAAATAATTTTTCTTCTTCTTCTCTCTGTTCCTATAAATCTTGCTTGTTTTGCCCTCCCTGTCTTTCTGCTGCTAATCTGCTGCATTGAGCTCTTAGTCGCACTGGGCTGTATCAGACTGTACAAGCCAAACTTTTCTCAGGCACGTTTCACCACCAACAGGATCTTTTCTCCCTGAGGGGAAAAATCTTCGTTTTCCACTCTTCTCCTGTTTGCTTCCAGTCAAACAGTCGAGATGAATCAGAGCAAGCCGGAGCTCGAGACTTTTCAGTATTCCTACTATGACTACTCCGACTGGTACTCCGACCCGGAGCCGACCAAACCACCGAAGGAGTGAGGAGGAAAACTATGAGGCACAGTTAATATTTTCAGACATTTGCTGTTTATAATCTAATCCCCCTTTTTTCTCTCAGAGTCATTTTACCCTGTGACCCGACAGCAGATGAAAAATACTTCCACATATGCATCCTGTCAATATCTGTAAGTACATGCAAGAAACAACATTAGTACAAGTTAAGGGGAATTGGACAGAAACTGCTAGTTAATGTAAAGCTGCAGGTTTTAGGATATTTGAGTTGATGTAGAGAAGTTTAACTCTTCTCTAGTTCACTAGTTGAACTCTTTTAACTAGACATTCAACTAATGATTATTTTAGTTATTGATTAATCTATCATTGTAATGATTAACTAATTAATCAGATAAAATTGGCAGATTTTTTTATTCATCCCTTTGCAAAGCAACATCAGAAATACATTTAAACAATTTTAAAGAAGAAAATAAACATTTTATTGCCTAAAACGTAACAATTGTTGTAGTGAATGCTTTATCATTTATAGCAGAGGATGCCTACAGTTAAAAAACTTCTAACATGTAAAAAGCTAATCCTTTGTGCTTGAATTAACATTAAAACAGTATAGCTCTGATTTGATTGTTATATTTTGGGTGAAGCAATGAATAATTGGATTGCAAAATTAGTTGATCACGATTAATCTGATTGATTGTTTCAGCCCTTATTAAACCATTCAGGATGTAAAACTTTAGGATTTTTTTTTTCATCTTAAGTGCAAAATGTATATATCTTATTTTGGCTTCATTGCTAATCCGATTATGATGTTTTTGCAGCATTTAGTTCTTTTTTATTATCTGTACACTCCTGTCACCAATTAATCAATTATTAAATTAGTTGATCACAATTAATCCGATTAATCACTTCAGCGCTACTTACATCATTTTGGAAGTAAAACTTTCTGAGTTTTTTTTTTATCTTAAATTCAAATTGTATATTTTTTGTATAGTTTTCATCTTAATTGTTATCATGAGTATCTTGTTCTTACAGAAATCAGTTTTTTTTGTCTGTAGGCTCTCGTTAACAATTCATTGATCATTAAATTAGTTGATCACAATTAATCCGATTAATCGTTCAGTCCTAATAACATTTTTGCTGTAAAACTTTGTGAGTCAAACTTTTTAGTTTGTAATGATTCTTGTTTTTTGACTGCATTTGTTTACGAGTGAATCATTCAAAAACCTGGTCAGATAACATTTTGTTCTACAGATCTGACCTTGTTTTTCTCAGTAATTGATGTAAACTTCTGCAGATGGACTTTTTCTATTCGTCAGATATAATGAGACCTGAAAAGGTTTTTTTTCTCCAAAGCAAACTTTCTCTTTCAGTCCTGATTCATTCTGTGTCATGCCGCAAACCACAAATTAGTGCATAACCATGAAATTGAAGGATAATTACATGAAATTATGTACAAATAAGAGTCCAAAAAGTATAGAATATCTTTGTATTAAGCAACCTTTACTCTGTTACAACAAAAACAAATGTTTGCACAACCAGTTACCTTCAGAAATTGCCTAATTGGCTGCTCAGCAAAGGCCTCAGAGGTTTGAAAGAACAATAATGAGCAAACAGCATCATGGAGACCAATAAACACAGCAGACAGGAAGGAGAAGTTTAAACTAGGATTAGGTTATGAAAACATTAAATATTTCACAGACATTTGGAAGAAAGTGGTCTATTTGAATGAGACTAGAATTAAAATATTTCATTAAATACAAAATGCTGCAGAGAAAACCTAAAACTGCCTTTTACCTGAACTATGGAGGTTTGTCCAGCAGGAACTGGGAAATGGATGAAGCTCAATAAAGGAAATAGAAAACCCAGTAGAGGTCAACAAATAACTTCAAAGATGGGCAAAACGATTGCCTACCCACAGAACAACGAGCCTGATTGTCATAGACTCGGTTCGATTTGGGACCGAAGCTGCAACATTTGTTACAGTTTCAGCTGCTGCGGTTCTCTTTCTCACTGCACTGAGTCAAACGATGTAAACTAACTGAAAAACATGTTCCCCCTCCTCGCCTGTGGGGGCGCTGCATCAAGAACCACTGAAGAAAAACCTCAGAAAAAGACACTGAAGACAACTTCCTTCTTCACAAAATGTAAACAAAAATGTAGCAGCGTCACATTTTAGTGGTTGTAGGATTTTTCTGTTGTCTTTGGTAAAAAACCAAGAGCTATTTCTGATGTTAGCGCTAAGCTGACATGTTTGATCTGGTTGTATTTACCCAGAATCCCCTGCGCTGTAGTCCACTTCCTGCTTTTGGAGCGTGCCCACCTCCCCAAACAAACCTGGACTTTCTAGGCAAACAAACTATCAAAGCCATATTTTTCTGATTTTTATTTGCAAATAAATCTCTTTATTCCTGCGCATGATGTGTTATGCAGTTTTTATATCGCAGTAATGTGTCAGATTTTCTTCTTTGCCTTTAGTTTGTGATGATGCTAATCCTGGCAGCTCTCACCAGGAAAAACAAACTGTGCCAGGGGTTCGCACGAGGCTCATCCAGCATTTTCAGGTGAATATAAGAAAATCTGACATAAATGATCATTTTTTAAAAATATTAAGGTTATGTAAACGTTTGTGCATGTTTCTGCTTTAGTCCAGCCAACTTCCTGGACCAGACCCAGCAAAAGGGCCTGGTCATGGCTGTGTTTGGGCTGGTCTTCAGTAAGCTGGCCATGCTGATGATAGCCCCGGATCCGCTGCCCTTCATCAAAGACACGCCAGCAATCATCAAAGGTGTCATCAGAGCAGACAGAAACAAAGCGTTTACTCATTTCAATCACACAAAGCGGAACTCAATTACATTTTTACATACTTTTTGCAGAGTACATGAAGATAATTGCCATTTTCTACTATCCGGTCCTGTATTATCCTCTGCTGGTCTGCGGCACGCTGCAGCGCAACGTGGGCTACGTGTTTGGGGCGCTGCTGTCCTTCACTCACTTTGGGGTCCTGGTATGGCAGAAGTTTGACTGTCCAAAGACGCCAGAGGTGAAGCAACCTTCCTGTCTAGGATGGGCCCATACACTGCAAAAACAAAATATTACCAATTAATGTTGGTCTAGTTTCTAGTTAAAATGTCTTAATAACTTTAAATGAGACAAAACTAACTTGTAAGTGACTTTTCAACAAGACATAGGAGCTTGTTTTAATAATAATCCCTAATTTTGTGGAAAAATTTCTACTTCCAGTGGCAGATTATTTAATTTACAAGATGAACCACAGAATGTGCGTTTTGCATCATCATACACCACTCTCTGTGTTACAACGGCTTATTAGGGTCAGTGTACATAGAACAAAGAGGAAGAGTAAATCTTTGCAAAAAAACCCAACAAAAACGGAGACATTTTTGAGTTTTAAAAAAGGAAAGATTTTGACTTTTGAAACGTAGAAATTTCCTTTCTCACAAATTTCTTAGATTAATCTAAAAAAATGTTTTTTTCTAGCAAATGTTTGACTTTTCACAGTTGTTTTCTAGAAAATTTCTCAGTTCTTTGGTGGAACTTACTTTTTCTTCTTTAGTACTAGTGCTACGGAAGATGATTAATACCACTGGAAAAAACGAATTTCTGACATTTTCTCAGAATTTTGACTTTATTTTCAGGATGTTGATTTTTTTATTTCATAATATTAGAGTCAGAATTCTGAGAAGAAAATCAGATTATATTTTTATCAGTGGCCCTAATCCTTTTCTGTAGCCTAGAGACTAATTCTGACCAATATCTTTGATACAAATATGTTTGTTTCTTTTAATTTTTGCAGATCTATAAGTACTATGCCCTCCTTGCCAGCCTGCCCCAGCTGGCCTGCCTGGCGTATCTCTGTGTTCAGTTTCCAGTGCTGTTTGTGAAAGGACCAAAGACTGATGAGGTGAGGATTCAGGCTTTATTAGTAATCAAGTTTTTGTTGTAAAAATGAGAAATACAGCATTTCATTTACTCTAAATTTTGTTTGATAATTTCTGCTGCAAAGTAAGAAGGAAGAATTATATACAAAAAAAGAATGAAACATTGATGAGAAGGGTAAAAGTGGGTATTACAACAAACTGTTCCTGCTTGTAGGATCTGGACAGCAGCTACTACACCGATTACGTTAAGTCACTTCTCAAGAAAAAGTCTTCCGCTGTTGGGTGAGTGGAGATAAAGTGAGACTTAGGCTGATAAGTCACAGTTTTTAAACACACAAGTTCAAGTGTTCAGTATTTTGGTTGTATAACGTGTTACAATATGTCATAAAGATTTTGTGTTTTTGTTGTTGAAAATATATTTTAATAAATAGATGCAAATTTATGTCAAGATAAATAAGTTTTACGTATTTTTGTCTAGTTTCTGCTGCTGATATCTAGACAATATCTAGAGAAATCCTACAACATAATAACTTATAATTAAAAATAAAAGCAGAAATATATGCTTTTTGGTTTTTTTATATAGAAAATAGTTTCTCCTTGTCCTTATACACACATTTTCATGTTTATAAAGAATTTATAAAATAGATCAGAGGTCTTGATCTCCAAAATAACAAAAATAAATGCATTTCTTCTTTTATTTTTAATTATGTCAGTGTTGGTCCTCCATATTGTGATGTTTGCACTAGAAACTAAAACACTTGGTAAGATTTTGTGTTTTTGCAGTGAAAGTACTAAATGTTAATGATGTACAGCAGCTCTTCAGAAACAGACAAACCGTCACTGGTGGAGAGAATCCTGGAGGTGCCAAAGAGTTACATTTATTTACCTGAAAAAGGTGAGATTACTTTGATACAGATATTTTATTGAACACTATCAAACTTTAAGATCCATGAATAATAATTTTCTGTTTTACTTCCAGTGTTCCAGTTCCCACTGAAGCTGGCTGTGTTGTCTTTTGTCACCTGTGTGGCCATCTACCAGGTACGCCTCTGTAACTGAATCTTTCTGTGTGTTTAGTTGACCAATATATCAGGTTTCTGCTTTTCTTTGTAGACTGCACTGCTGTTGGTTGTCCTGGTGGTCCCAACTCTGCACATCGTCCGTGCAGGAATAGATGAGAACATCGCCTTCCTGTTGCTGGGATTTGGGATTATTCTGTCTGAAGACAGGATGGAGGTTGTCAGAATCGTGACTTTCTACACCTGGTTGCTGGAAGGTTGGTGGAGAAAATTATTATTATTATTATTTGTATTTTCAAAAAACATGGAAGTCTAGCTTTTATAAAAAGAGTTTTGTTTTGTTTCTCTTTTAATAGTGTGCTACCTCTGCGCCGTGACGCTGTCTTGTTTGGTCAGTCTCTTAATGCTAATGAGGTCCATGGTTCTTCACAGGTAGGAAATATTTGTCTTTTCAACTCATAAGATGTCATAGTTTCATACCCGAGTCTAATTAATCTATAATTTCAGATCGAACCTGAAGGGGCTGTACAAAGGAGACGCGTATAAGAACTACAACACCCAGAAGACCATCAGTCCGTCCAGATCTGCAGTTTTCTGCTGGATGGGTTTAACCGGATATCAAGCTGCGATCGTTTGCCTTGGTGATTATTAAATATAATCAAATAAATGAGGAAAACAGGACATATTTGAACTTATTGAAGCATAATTCTGGCACATTATTCATTTAAGCTTAAACAGGCAATAATAAACAATGTCCTAAAGCTTAAATTAATGTATAAAATATAAATACCTGCAACCTTTTTCCTAAACACTCTGAACCTTTTATATGGTTTTAAACTGACGTCAACACGCACTTCTACATACGATACGAACAGCTAGTGCTGTTAGCATCACTGTTAGCATCAATGCTAGCAATGTTAGCTTCCTTAACTTGCATCTATTAATGTGACAGCTGTATTTTGAATTAAATTATTTCACATTTATTAAATAAAATCATGTTTTCTTCAATATAAGCAAAGTGCAGCTGGATTCCTAGCAACTGACTGCTGAATTCAGCAGTTTTATACAATTTATTCAGATTATTAATGGGTTTCTATGCAAATGAATTTAGTTCTGCTCCTTCACAACTATGTCCAACTGCAGTTTATTTAAAACATTTCACTATGCATTCATGCAATCTCTCTTTTCCTTGTAAATGTTTATAAAATCAAAGTGATGTTGCAATGTGTTTATGGAAATGAACAGCGTTTAAGGTTGAAATTCATCTTAAATTTCTGTTGTGTTCGCAGGAATGGCTATCCAGACCCTTGTGTTTTTCATCTGCTTCTTATTTCTGGTATTTTTAATCGTCATCCCTGTTTTTTATGGCCGCAACATTATAGTTTTTGAAGTTGCTGGAAAATCATGGTGGGTATGCATCACCAAGATCTTTAGATTTTAAACTAAACTGGATCAGAAGAAAAACTTCCTGATATGATTTTCATTCTGGTGATTTTTTAGGCCGGTTTGGGTGACGGTCGTACTGGTTACAGTGCTTCAACATGTCACTGCTCAGTTTTTCTTCATCAAAAAGGATTCTTGTACAAGAGATTTAAAAAACAGGTTTGTTCTGCTTAATGCATTAAGAAACAACACATAAAGTTAACAAACTAATCAAATTAAGCCCTTAATTTTGTAATGACGTTAATAAAGACAAGACAAATTTATTTGTAAACATTAAGACTCATATTATGAGATTTACATAGAAATATGGCATTATTTGCAAAGAAAAAAGCAGTTAATGCAATATTATATAAAAATAAACATCTAAAAGCTGATAAACTGCTAAAAATAATATTGGTTATTATAAGAAAACCTGATTATTATAAATAGCATTTATTTAAGGTATGTTTTAAAGTGAGAGCATTTAGATATTTAATAAAAATAGTCTGAGAATCGCGCCCTGAGGAATCTCAGGCAGGTTTGTTTTCTCTCGAAATTATTCATTGGTCAAATTTTTCCACCTACTTTAGAGTTCCAGTAATTCAAAAATATGTGGTACCAGTTTTCTCAGGAGGATTCAAAACAATTTGCAGATTTAGAAAAAAAAATCTGCCAAATTTTTCCACCTCTTTTTGAAGTTTGGCAAAAATTCTACCAATTTTCTCACAGGCCGCAAATTGCAAATTGTGCAACATTTTGCTGATGTTGCACAATCAGCAAAATTTGAATTTCCCCAAATCAAAAATAATTACCAATTTTCTCAGCAGGATTTTAGAGAATTAATAAAAAAAACTATATACCAATTAATAAAAATAAGTGATTTGGTACATTTCAGAGAGAGCCTCTTCCTCCTGACCTACCTGCTGTTTGTGGTCAACATCGTTGTGGGTCTGATTGTTGGTATTTGGAGAATTGTCATAACTGCCTTGTTCAACATCGTCCACTTCGGTCGGATTGACATCAGCCTCCTCCATCGCACTGCAGAGTCCTACGATCCAGGTAAACACATTCAGACTCCATTTGGATTTTTTAAAGCTTTAATCTGGAGGGTTAATATTTTGACGCCACCCAGCCTACAGATACTACACCCAGTTCCTGAAGGTGGAGGTGAGCCAGTCCCACCCGGTGCTGAAGGCGTTCTGCGGACTCCTGCTGGACGTGATGGTTGAGGTCGGCAGAGGACAGAAAACACGAGATGCAGAAGAAGGTAGGAAGATTCTGAGCTACAAATGACTGATAGAAGATCTACCATAGTTGCCTATTAAATCTGCACAATGAGCTAAATGAGGAGCTATTTTGCTCTAATGTGCCAGAGAAAATGTCTATAAAGTTCTGAAAACTCTTCCATTAAATATCCTAACTGTGTGTTCAAACGTTTTGACCTGAGGAGCTCCTCTCTGGTGCTTTCAGGAGCCCAGGAGAACCGACCCAACAAGGCGGCCAGCAGTCGGAGGATTCGCGCTCGCTGGCAGCTGCTGTACACGCTGGTGAACAACCCGTCCCTGCTGGGCTCCAGGAAACACTTCCAGACCCTGCAGACGTCCGACAGCGTCCCCAACGGCACGCCCAACCGCAGCTCCAAGAAGGAGGCGGAAAAGGCGGAAGCCACGGCCGCCCCGTCCTCTGAGAGCGCATCGAGTCAAGATGAAACTAAATGAGAGTGCTAGCATGTGCAGCAGTTTGTAAGGTTACACTGTAAAAAATGAACAGCAAAAATTTGGTTTATTTAGCCTAACATGAAGGCAATGATATGGCTATCACCAAGTTAGACATTTCACCAATGTCAGCGTTCCAAATTAAATATTTAATTCAGCATGTCAAATATTTAGTTAGGAAAACTAATATTTAGACCACAAATAAATATTTAATTTAGAGATTATTTAGCTATGAACTAAATATTTATTTTCCAACAAAACATAAAATTTCAAAACCAAACATTTAATTTTTAAATTAAAAGTTTAATTTGGAGCTAAAAGGTTTGCCTATAAACTAAATATTTAGTTCACAGATAAACTAAATATTTAAATAAATAAATGAGTCTGCAGTTTCCTCTGAACAGAGAGCTAGATGTCAGTTATAAAATCAGCTTTGTTACACAAGAATAATGAGGAACAACTTTTGGGCTAATTGGCTTTAGTTTATACAAATTCAGTGGCTCACTCTGTCTGGTCCTCATTGCAAGATGTTATCAGTACAATTATTGTGTTATTGTCACTGTATTTGGTATAGAAAATGTTTTAGGTTCTAAACTAGGAACCAGGGCCTCCTACTGATACTGCTTTGGTGCCTGATTTTCGCCCGGACCTATTTAGGTGTAACACACGAACGTCCTGAAGTTTGTACGTTCATAAAAGAAAGTAAGTGTTGTTTGAAAGTTTATTTTACTGCTAAGTACATCTTGTGTTGTCTATGAATCTAACCACTCATAGTCATGATTGTTCTGCATTCTTGTTGACGATACAAACGCCCATTAGCTTAATGTTGCTAACGCTAACGTTCGTGTTTGGCCAATGGCATTGTTTATATGTTATATTGGTGCAGTGCTGCTGAATAAATACGGCAAATACTGTGAAGTAATTTTTAATTGATTCTTTGAAAGCAACAATTAACACAAATAAGTTTCTTTGTATGTTTTCTGTTTAAATGAACGGAATGCAAACATTAATGCCAAACGGACCGGAGACCGCGCCAACAGCATGAAGCAGATGATGGCGCAAGGCATTCTGGGTAAATGGAACCAAAACAAACACGCTAGCGCTAGCAGGAGAAATAGCTCTAGTCTTTTACCAAGGACAGAAGAGAAATCCTACAACCCCTGAACTCTAACGCCTCTCCATTTTTATTCACACTTGTGAAGAAGGAAATTGCGTTCATAAAAGAAGGTAAGTGTTGCTTAAAGTTTATTTTACTGCAAAATACATCTTAGTAGTAAAATCCACTTCAGGGATTCCTGAGGTAAATGGGTTTGTTTGGTTTGACTCAGTGCAGTGTGAAAGCAAACTACACCATCTGAAAACACCATTAACCTCAAAGCTGCCTGGATCTGGTTTCTCTCTCCTCCTTCCACTCGTTTGGCTGCTGAGGAGCATCAATCAGGTTTGAACTCTGTGAAATTGAAACAGACAGAGAGAAATGGCTGGAAGCTGAGGCAGTCAATTGTCTTCCCCCTAGAGACAGGTGAGGACCTTTGTTCTAGAAACAGGAACATGTAATCGTGGCAAGGCAGTGAACCCACATCTGTCAGCACATTTAAATGAGACCTGTTATGCTTCCTTGAGCTATTCTTGGGTAATAAGATTTTAGTCAGAATGAGCTGTTACAGGGACTCTTGTCACTTTAAATCCAAATAAGCTGCCGTCTAACTCAACGTTTACAATTCTATAACCATACATCTTTGAAAAGCAAAAGTAGAGCCTCCTACACAACCAACAAGATGCAGCAAGTTGTGTGCTTTGTTGCAAATCAACAGCCCAGCTGACCAAACATGCTGGAGCTCAGCTTAGGTCGCTAGGTAACCCGGGCTGGAAAAGCTGGGGTTGCTAGGTAACAGTGCAGCAGGAGGTTCTTGAAATGGCCCATTTTCCAGATGCTAAAAAAAATGTCTGCTTGTTTTTTTCTTCTTTTTCAAGCGCTTAGTTTGTTTTTAGAAGCAGCTAAGATCATAGAGGAAGTAAAAAACCTGCAAAAGACAAAAGAATAACAGCAAGCTGAAATTTATCTTCAGCTGGATCTTGTTTTGTGCCTCTAACTGCTGTGAGAGACTTGTTTTTAACTCCATATTGATGTTCACCACAAACGGGCTGACCGTGCTAATCAATACTAGCATCTGTGTCAGCAGAGAGGGGTCGATCGTACACTAACGGCTTACAGCAGCTGGACTCTCATTCGCTCTCAGTTCCCTGATGACTTGCAGACTATCAAGTTTTACCATCTTTCTTTGCATCTGATCTAAAATCATTCAAATTTAGTGTTTTATTTGTTAAACTAAAGTAATATTTTCATCTTTCTTACGTACAAATCTCACAAAATTTGCAGAAACAATAGCCACACATTTCAATAAAAACAGATGAACAACTGTTAGTTATCCCACTTTTTACATTTTATTGAGGCACATTGAGGGTTAAATGGGAATTTATGAAAACAGACAACTTCCTTTACCACTTGGGTTAAACAGACAAGAGGCACAGAAATAAAGCTCAATTTTGAGTCCAGAACATTAAAGGCAGGCAGCATGCAGGGCTTCTAAAACAGCAGCCCACTAGAGAAGGACCCAGAACACATAATTGGATAATACTGAAATGTTTCTATACCTTTCTACCAACAGTAAGTTCACAGTTTTTTTGGTTATTTTCACAGAACATCCTGACATTAAAACAGGACAAACAGATCACCTTTGTTTAAAGCTGCAGAACTAAATTTTCTGAGATTTAGCTGTATTCCTAATGAGACAAAAATTCACAACAGTAAATTAGATGTTTTTCACAGTTAGTTGTTATTTTAAGTGTTATAATTTAAGACCAAACCATGTTTCACTTTTTCCAGCCCAACCCCAGAGAGCAGACTTAATCAGGTTATCAGGCGTTTTTGTCTATTTTAACCTAAGAGTTCTCTAAAAGAGAAACGTAATTTACTAAATAAAGAGTTTATGATGCTGAATTTTTGTTTATAATCACCACCAGAGAGAGAGCTCCACATTTCATTGCAGGAATTGCTTCATGTTTACCTGACCTTGCAGAAGAGCCGTCTCCTAAAACATCTTCACATTTTAACTTAAAAACACATTTTAAAGAGTATTTTTGTCTAGGTTTTATTGAAAATATCTTAGAACTCTTGAAGTCAGACAAAATTAACATAAAAGTAAATTTTCTGAAAGATATATGTGAGTAATTCACTAACATTGAGAAAAAAGCACTATTTCCACTTGTAGCAGGTAAAATCTCATTATAAGAGAAATAATGTGTCGGTGGAACTAGCAGCTTTTAAAAATCAATATTAAGGAATTATTCACGTAGAAAAAACTCTTTTGTTGTTGTGAAAAAGTAAATTACAGGTTTATTTAGTCTTATTTCAATTTCACTAAGACATCTGCAGAAGAAACTACACCAAAAATAATTGGTAAAATTTTGTGTTTTTGCAGTTTGTTTCATATATTTAGTTCAGATTTTGTGAAGAACAACATAAAATGGAGCATAATTTTAAAACTAAATATTAAGAAAATGTGTTAATTTATTTTTAGTCTCTACTCTGATACAATGTGCGTAGGAAAAATAATACATTACAGAGAATACCCTGAACACACCATGGAGCACGGTGGTGGCAGGATCATGCTTTGAGGATGTTTTCCTACTGGCCAATCAACACTATTGGACAACAAATAGAGAACGACTAGAGGACAACAATTAAACAATCAAAGCAATAGTGAAATTGTTTAGATAAATGCTTTTATATTATCAGAGTGGCCTAGTCAAAGCAGGGAACCATTAGAACAAAAATATGAAAAATATGTTCTAGAAGGCGCTGATGTAGGAAGGTTGATACTGTATGCAGGCTATAGATTTATATTTAAGAGAAAGAGGAAAAAAAACTTCTTCCAATCCACATTTCCTTACTGGTGAGTTACTAGCCAACCGGCTAATTTAATTAGCAAAAGTATTAAGGGTTGAATCTGTAAATCTGTATCTAAAAAAGTGTTTCAGTCCTTTCTCTCTCAGAATAAATAATATAATGTTGTTTTGTGCAAAAAAAAGCCTTTAATGTACGAACAAATTTTGTTTTTAAATCCTGACATTTGAAGAAATTTTTTTTTTCATGATATACATAAAAACACAGAATGCATAAAAAACATAAAATGAGGGAGATTTTCAGTGTTTCTACAGACCACAGTGAAATTATCTTAAAGTTGTTGAGTTTTTGTTGATATTCTGGCTGCATCGTTTCTCATCAGACATGAAAGCGGCTTCAGCATTTCAGTCAAATCAAAGAATAAAAAAAAGACAGACAAAGACAGCACCACTGCTTTGATGCTGTGGTGCAACATTTAACTTGAAAATCGTGCGGTTTATTTATTTTGGTCTAGGAATGCAAAGGTTCAAATAATGAGTTAATCTAGAGTTCAAGATGGCCGACTGGCTACATTTTTCATAATATGGTGAACTTATAAAAAGAAGCACATCACTATATTTGAGCTATTTTTGTGTCAGCTGTGTTAGTTACTGACTTAATAAATAGATAATTGTTGTTTTCTTACAGTATAAACTTAGACAACCTTCAAAATCAGCCATGCTTATTGGCATCATGTCTTTTTCTCTCATGTTGCATTATATTTTATTCCTTCGCGTTTATGTCTTCAGATCCTCCTCACCTTCGTAGTAAATCAGTTATTTTTAGTTGGGAAGTTGATGCTGCTCCGCCGTCGGCAGAGTCAGCTCTGTTGTTTATATTTCAAAACAGAACCGCATACCGTCTTTCCCGTTCTGGGATACTTGCGCCACCATTTTTGTTTCGGTGTTGGCGGCCAAACTACAACACTGGAAAAAGGTTTAATCGGACGTTATTAGTGCTACTAATTTGATTCTAATAATCCATTTATCAACCATTTGCATCCCGAGTTTGGACCCGTTTTCACTCACAAGTTTGGTGCTAGCTTGAGTGCTGCTACAGACATTAGCAGCTTTGGTTCTGCTTTAAAGCATATCTACCTTGATCCATCTCAGATCAATGTGAAGGAGAGCAGAACTTCTTTGGGGCTTAAAATAAACCAAACCAATGAGAAATAAGACTGATTTGGGTCAGAACATGTTTCCAGGTTAGTCATCAGGATATTTGTAGTTGCTGGTAATGTTGACGGCTTCGGCCCCCAAAGGCAGCCTGTCACTGTACTCAGATCCCATCTCACAGTCGTCTACGTTTCCCTTGCAAGTGAACGACTCGGTGACGATGCTTTCCTCAGTGTCTGCCTCCTTCTCCCCATCGTCTATGCTCTCCGTCTCCACTTCGTACTCGTTTATCTTCCTCTGAGACTCCGTGATGGGAGCATGCATGCTCAGGTTCAGGTTCCTCTCCAGGTGGTACTGGTCTTTGGCCTTCAGGATCAGACGGTAGGTCTTACTGCGGTATTTGTAGACCAGGTGGAAACACGTTGCGCCAAGCAGAGGCACGGTGGACACGGTGAGCAGGCAGATGCTGACAGAGATGATGATGAGGAGGTTTGGTACCCTCCGTCTGGTGGCAAACAGCACCTGGACTTCACAGTCCTCTCCTCTGTAGGTCAGACACAGAGAGTAGTTGGTGCCAGGTCGTAAGCCACTGAACAGGTAGATGTTGACGCCTTCCTTAATCTGCGACCACTGAATGGCAGAGTGTTTGCTGTCGGCAGCAATGCAAAGATACAAACCGCGCGATTGGAAGTTTTCCAGGACATCCGGAAAGCCGGAGTTTTCCTCGCTGTCACTCTGGAAGCTCTTGGCTCGGCTGGGGTTCCTGTCTTGGGGTATAAGTAGAGGATTGAGTCGCACCGTTGCTTCTGTTTCTGACACTCCAAGCGCAATGACACCAAAGTTGAAAGTGTACTGCTTTATGTCGTCCAGGCTTGCGTTCAGGATGTGACCGGAGATGTTCTTTGTGTTCGCAGTTAAGCCACATTTTCTTGAATGAGGCAGGTATCTTGTTTTGTCTTCATAAAATTTAGGATTGATGTGAGCAGTTGGAGGGATTATCGGGTCTTTTCTTTTTAAATCTGGAAGATTTATAGAACCAAAGACTGATTTTCTCTTGGTTTGTGGGTGAACTGTTGGGTTGGTGTGAGTGGAAGTGAACACTGTGGTCATCAGTTTGATTGGTGTTGGTTTTGGATGTGCAATCACCTTAACAGACACTGAATCTTCTGCTCTGCCAAACACATTTGTTGCAGAGCAGCTGTAGTCTCCACCATCCTCTTGTCTGAGGCTTGAGATGAGAAGTGTGCCATTATTAAACACTTTAAAGGAGTCAGAACCTTCGTTAGATTCTGCAGAGTCGTCCTCGGTGACAGACAGAACCACCTCATGTTTTTGCCCTTTGCTGGAAATATTCCACACCACCAGAGGTCTTGGGTTTCCGTTGAACTCACAGGTCAAAATTAATTCAGAGTTCTCGTGGAAAACCATGTCGATAAAATGTGGTTCAGTCAGTATTGTGACATTTGGGCTTGTGCACTTGGACTCTGGCAGTTTTGAAATTACTTCACCTTTAAGTTCCTTGGGAGATGCACAAGTGATCAAGCTCTGATCCGAAACTGAGATGATGGTTGTGGAGATCCAGTCTCTGAGCCAGTCCAAGGTGCAGGTGCACACAAAAGGATTGTTAAAAATCTGCAAATGTGACAAAGACATCAAGCTGTCAAACGTCCCCTCAGCTATGGTCCTGAACCTGTTGTTGTTAAGTCTGAGTGACCTCAGGTTTTTGAGGTTGGCGAAGGCGTCTCTGGGCAGGTGGGCCAACTCGTTGTGGTTCATCTTTAACATCTCCAGAGCCGTCAGGTTCAGCAGATCCCCCCAGGGGAAGTTCACCATCTTATTGTGGCTAATGTCGAAGTTACGAAGATGAACCAAAGGTACGAGGCTCCCTTCCTCAATGGAGGAGATGTCGTTGCGGGCCATCCACAGGGAGGTGACCTGGGTGACGTTATCGAAGCTGCCGAGTGGGATCATGGCAATCAGGTTGGCGGAGAGACTCACGGTCGTCACGTTGGGAGGCAAACCCTCCGGGACTTTGGCTAAATCTCTGTAGGAGCATTCAGCATAGTGGCGCCCGTATTTATCTGAGCAGGTACAAGACTCAGGGCAGCAGAGGGCGGATGAGAGGAATGTGATGATCCACAGAGCAAAGGGGAGGATGTCTGCTGCTGCCATTTCTGCCCCTGTAAATCAGCAGAGAATAATTAAGACTAATTCATCATTCCCCAGGAAGAGAGATGTCTAAAATAAACAGCTGAAGGCCGCGCTCCCTAATCAATGTTTACACTCACATGTGAAAATGGCTGCAAACAGATGTGCAATTATACAACTGTACATCTAGGAAAAGTAGAAGTAGAGCTTTCTGCACAACCAACAGAATGCAGCAAGTAGTTTCTGGATGGTTAGTTAACAGCAACAGCAAAACACTTTGTCTTTTCCAACAGCCATTGTACAGCACATACAGCTGTAAAACCTGAGTTCCAGCTCCAAATGAGCTGGAACTCAGGTTGGGTTGCTAGGTAACGGGCTGGGTTCGGCTGGGGTTGCTAGGTAATGGTGGAGTGCCCATCGAATGTAACTTAACAATGGGGAAGTTTTTGAAACAACTTATTTTCCAGACACTAAAAAACATTAATTTATAGTCAGAAAAAGATTGGGTGTTTTTTTAAGTGCTTGGTTTATTTTTAGAAGCAGGAGAAACCCAAATGAAAGCACAAAAAAAACATACAAAATTTGAATTTCACATAATAACTTCCCTTTGACATTAATAACTGTAGAAGGTTTGAATCCGTTTCTGAAAACTAGCTGTTTGCTCAGAAATGTACAAAGTAAATGTCATGAATAGTAGAAGAAGTGGAGGTTTGTTGATGGTGAAGATAGACGCGGTTGGACCCAGGTTGTAGTGAAAAACGATGATTTTAATGATGATGGCAAAAAGTGAACATAAATCCAGGCAGCACAGGTGAGCAAGGAAACTCAGACACTGGAACGGCATGAGGAACAATGACACGACAAAAGACTCACAACGAGGATCCGGCAGGAAGTAGGGACACAGCAGGCAGGATTAAATACACAGGAGATAATCAGGGGAAACAAGAGACATCTGGAATAGATCAGGGGATAAACAACATGACACAGGAACTAAATTAACTAAAAAAAACATGCAAAAATTCACATTCTCACAGCAAAAACCTTTGAAAAATGTTGATACTCTTCAAAATATTTTTCCAGTTAATTTGCTAGTCGGTGCGACAGAGTAATACAAATAGCAATACGAAAGACATGCATGGTGCAGATTCTGTTTAATCAAATTATTTAATGTAAAGCAAAAGCATCTTACCGAGTTTTTTTGCTCTAGTTGTGCAAATATCTCAGTCCACTTGAAATAAGACAAAACCAACTAAGAAGTAACTTTTCAGCAAAATATATATGTATATTTTTTAAGTTAATTCCTTAATATTGCTGAAAAGGCTCTAGTTCCACTGGCAGATTATTTAACTTATAATAAGAAATTTTCCCAATAATCTCCCGGTGGAACTAGAATTTATTCGTCAATGTTAAGGAATTATTTACTTAAAACTAGCTGCTATATTTTGATTAAAAGTTATTTGTTAGTTTTGTCTTATGTCAAGTATACCAAGATATTTTTGTCTAAAAACAAGACAAAATTTACTTGTAAGATTTTTTTGTTTTTGCAGTAAATGCTCACATGATGTTTTACGGCAACCTTCAGCTTCTCAGAGAGAAAATAAACCTTGTTTGTTTTTGTAAATATCCAGATTTCTAGATAGTACAACATGGAAATATTTTGGATTTCTACACTTTATAAAACAGGTTTTAGATGAGCATTTTGTCCAGTTTTAAAGTGTTTTTCCTTCGAGAAGGCCATGAAGTTTTTTATCTTGGATCGTATTGAACCAGAATTAAATTAGCACATCAATGAGTCCTGGCTAAACGCAGCGAGGCGGCTGGTTTTTAAAGTGCGCAGCAGCTTCTGTCCTTGGTGCTGAAAGACAGGAGGAGGTCTGGTCTGATTCTGATCCAAATGTCACAACAACCTACATAAATCAAACGCCACAAAGTTCATCTGAAGGCAGAATAAATAAAAAATCTGCGTCAGAGCTGAGAGAAGCTTACCTGTGTTTGTTTTTTTTAAATTCTGCAGAATAATCCAGAGCGTATGAGTCAGTGTTTACGGGCAGACTCCAGAAAGCCCAGTTCCTGCGTCAGTTTGTCCGCTGGCATGATGGAAAAGCCCCAGTTCGCTGCAGAGGGAGAGCGCCATCTGTGAACATCTGTGTCATTCTATAGCATCTTCCTCCCTCCTCTTCCTCCTCCTCCTCTGTCTGCTCTGAAGCCACGTCAACGAGACCCCAAACAAATATTTTAAAGGGGAACCGCCTCTTATTTCCTCAGAACTGGAGCGGGAGGTGAGTCAAAGCCTGATCTATAATTTAAAGAATAATAAGTGGCATAATTTAGCCTCAGTGGTTTAGGATAAAGAAATGAAGCACGACGCTTTCTAAAAAAGCTGCAAAAATGGGCCCCACTTTACAATAAGGCTCCCATTATAATTAAGCTCTAAACACTTTATAAATCATTATAAATATCAATTAAGGGTGAAGAGAGAAAATCTGCTGTGAGCCAAATTTATTCTCCTACATACTTTACCTAAAGTTGTTATACTCAACATTTCGAGTAATTTGAAATGTTGTTATAAATGCTTATTGTAAGAACAATAAGCATTTCTAAATACATTTTTTTAGAATACATTCTCCCTCTAGCCCTTAATTAATGCACAGTAAACGGTTATTAATGATTTGTGAAGTGTTTATAGATGAAATGATCTATAAATTATTTAACAGCCATCTGTAAGGGGAGCCTTACTGCAAAGTTTTACCCAAAAGTCAAGTTTAACTAATTGACTGATGTCTTTATGAATTGATCCCACTCATTCGTTTCTAACAGACATTTTATTGTTTCAATGGGCAACAAATCATATATGAGGTGCCCCAGGGCTCAATCCTTGGACTCCTCTTAGTTAATATCCATACGCTTCCACTGGCATATAGATAATAGCCTATAACAAGAAATAAGATTAGCTACCATGACTACGCAGATGATATGCAGCTCTGTTATCTACATATCTATGCACTGATCTAAGCCTCAATTAAATGCATGATAAAACAAACTCAATCATTTTCATTTGGATGATTTGTCATTTTTACTTTTCTCTCTTTTTCTACCAAAAACTGGGTTATAAAAGTCTTCAGTCGGGTGCTTTAAGGCCGGTTTTGTTTACAGAGACTTCATCATTCATTTTATTTATTGTTTTGTTTATTTAGTTTGGATATTTAAAATGGATGCTAGTTGCAGTGTTAAAAGTTTATTAGAATTTGAAGTTTATTGATCTTTGAGAATCTGTTCTTTCATTATTTTCATTAATCTCTAAAACTTCTTCGGGGACAATTTATTGTCCAGCAGAATTTGTTATCATGGCTGGCCTACTTAAAGCAATTTAACAACTTTCTCCAGCTGAACAGAAACAAAACTGAAGTTATCATCTTTGGACCTAAAGGAACGATCCAGAGTCAACACACAGCTTCAGTTATTACAGCTGGAAACCAAAGATCAGGATTAAATCAGGCAGCAGTGATGAACTCTGACCTGAGCCTTTAGATCCACATAAACATAGTTACAAAGTCGACCTTCTGTAACCTGAAGATCAGGATTAAAGAATGGCTAGGAATCCGTCTATCCAATATGTTAAGAAGTTACACAAAAACACAAAGTCAATTTGTTGAAGGTTTCCACCCATTTTTTATTATTCTTCAGCCAGAAATGGACCAACTTTATTATCTGTTCACATGTACAACCAGGACAAAAATCAGCCACACTCATTTCTTTTGTAATCTTTTATATGCTATTACACAAAAAAGAGCAATTATGCAAAACAAAAAAGGTTTTGGACCCGGAAATTCACTAAAAAACAGATTTTGCACACTGGATTAGATCTATTTTTATGCCAAATAATTCAAATTAAGCCAAAATGTTACAAAACAACTTTCTCCAACAACTATGCGCCTGTAAATAAGCAAACAGTTCAACACTAAATGTACAAAGTAAATTTACATTTTTGCATTTAAATTTTACAAGAGAAAGGCTGGCTGATCATCAACAGCTGATCAGTTCACAATTTGTGGTCCAGGAACAAAAACGGAGCCAAGATTTTACACTATAAATGTGTAAAACATAAATAATATAATTTGATTTAGGAGATTTAAATACTTAATCTTTGAATTATAGATTGTTCATCATATTTCTCAATTTTTGAGCTCAGGAAATTTATTAATGATTTGAAATAAACATAAATTACAGTTCCTGTCCAAACATTAAAATAAATCTGAGAGGATAAATTAGCTGCTTCTGCTGCAAAAAGCCAGAAATTAACAGTAAAAAATCCTCAAAATAAGCAGGAAAACTGTAATAGTTCAGCTGTAATGATGCTAACCTTCCAGCAGATGGCGCTACTGTTCTATAGTGTTGAAGGTCTCCACATCATTTCCATGTTTTGCGCCTTCAGATGCAGCAAATAAATTCAAAAGATTAACATTTGATCATAATTGACATATTTTAAGATGTTTTCCCTTCACAGCAGGTCTAGAATAATCCACCAAAGTTTATCTGAATGTTTCACTAAGAAACATTCAGATTTATTTTTATCAACTGACATTTTGGGATCAAATTGTTTAAATTACTCATCACTGATTTCACTGTGGGCTGCCCAGTGGCGCAGCTGGTAGAGCTGTTGCCTTGCAGCAAGAAGGTTCTGGGTTCGATTCCCGGCCCCGGTCTTTCTGCATGGAGTTTGCATGTTCTCCCTGGGCATGCGTGGGTTCCCTCCGGGTACTCCGGCTTCCTCCCACAGTCCAAAAAAAATGACTGTCAGGTTAATTGGCCTCTCTAAATTCTCCCTAGGTGTGAGTGTGTGTGTGGATGGTTGTTTGTCCTGTCTGTCTCTGTGTTGCCCTGCGACAGACTGGCGACCTGTCCAGGGTGACCCCGCCTCTCGCCCGAAGCCATAGCTGGAGATGGACACCAGCAAGGTCAAAAACTTGTTAGAAAAACTCAACATTTTTGTAGAAAAAAAACGTACAAATCTCTGAGTTTGAAAAATTACAAATTTGCCACAAAAAACTCAGAATTTTTTTTTTATCCCAAATTTTCTAGAACACACACCAACCTGAAAAATATGACACTAAAGCATTTCAATTAACTTTTCTCATTAATAATTCCATGTAATCAGACGATCAAACAGTTTTCTAATTATTTATAAATGTTTTTAAATCAGGTCAACGCGACCAGCAGCTCGCAGCTTCTCCTTATGACACCAGGTGTCGCTGTTTGCAAACAAATGGTGATGATGATCTGACTGACTGAACGGCTCAGATGTTTTGTTTTACTCAAGGATCACAACGTAAAACTGTCAGCAGACATAAAGTAGACTGACGCCAAAGTCTCTCATCTTTTATTTTTACTACCAGGTTCAACAGATAAAATGAATGTGGATGTTGAGCCTAAACACAGAGGAAATCTTTCATTTTGTAAAAATGTCCTAATTATTTTCGACAGAAACTTAATACTGGAGAAACTCAAAGCAGGTGCCATTATTAGAAAAAATTAAATAGTATAATTAAAACAGCCTGAGTAATACATATGTACACATTTCTGGGAATAAAAGTTTATAAATAGATCCTGACAAAGATGCAGCTTTGGGTTGTAGAAGTTTCACTATTTAATTTATGGAAAAAAGTTTTAATTATCACGCAATGTCATAATGTGGCAAAAATGTCATTATTTTTAAGAACACGTCAAACTGATGAGAGATTATCAATAATCAGAAGCTGCTTCTCTCCTCTTGTTGAAAATTTCTTCTCAGTGATTAATCCTCAAAATTAAACTAAATGAAGGAGAAACTTCCTTTTTATTCTGACTTTTTATTAAATGTTTTTTTTTTAAATATTTTTCTTTATAGTTACATGTTTTTAATTATTAAGTGCCTGATCTGAAGTCAGATTTATTGTTTTAAATGTTTTTATTGAACTTTATGGGATAATTTCAAATAAGGGAAAGTTGAGCAAACAATTGAATAATTCAGCTTCGTTTCTGTCTCTTAAATTTTTTCCATTTATTACAGATAAAATAACATAATAAGGCTTTTTTTAAACAGAATTATTCTTAGATAATCAAATTTTAGTCTATTTAGGGAGTCACTTTAAATCCATAAAAGCTGCTGCTGGCAATGCCCACATGTAGAAATGGCTGTAAACAGATGCAATTATACAACTCTAAATCTTTGAAAAGCAGAAGAATAGGCTCCTGCACAACCAACTAGAATGCAGCAAGCGGTTTCTGGATGGTAAAGCCATATTTGCACAGCCTGGGTACCACAGGCTGTTTGTAATAATTACAGAAATTGTCTGTGTTGTTAACCTGAGTTTCTGTGATATTCCTAATCCAATGCATATCAACACATTTTTATTTGTTTTTGGCCAAGAATGGAGGCTGCATTTGAGAGCATTGAAAGCCTTTCGGGCCTCAGACCAACAATCTCCTATCGACCCGCAACACGCAGCATCAAAAAGAAAAGACTGAAGAGAAGCAGGAAATCAGATTCAAATGGTGGCTCACATCATGCTGCAAGAGTCATTTTCTCCTTTCACACTAGCTAGCTAGCCACAGCCTGACATGTAGGTGGAACATCAACTCACCTCGAGTCGACACGATAAGGCTCAAACTTACGAACATTTCCCAGGTGCCACCACTAGCAGCTTTTGGCTATAAAAACCAAATGCTGAGGAGTATTTTATTTACTAAAAGGAGTCGCAGCTTGAAGTCATCAACAAAACACTTGTGTTTTCCAACAGCCATTGTATAGAGCATACAGCAGTAAAACCAGCTGACCAAACGTGCTGGAGATTTGCTGGGGCTGCTAGGTAACGGGTGGAACTTGGCTGGGGTTGCTTGGTAACGGGTGAAACTTGGCTGGGGTTGCTTGGTAACGGGTGAAACTTGGCTGGGGTTGCTAGGTAACGGGTGAAACTTGGCTGGGGTTTCTAGGTAATGGGTGGAGCTTGGCTGGGGTTGCTAGGTAACGGTGCCGTGACCATGGAATGTGACTTAACAATTGGGAGGTTCTTCTAACGCCTTATACATCAAAACATATGAACTGTGCTGGTTTTTCAAATACTTGAACTGTTTGAGGAAGCAATCCAAACCCAAATGGAAGAACAAAAACTTTGTATTCAAACTTTATGGAAATAGCAACTATAATCTGTGGAGGTGAAACAGATCGCAGCTCCTCACGCTTCGACTCCTGTCCTGTCCTGTAGGTCATATGAGCTGAAGAGGGCGTCCGAATCCATCCGAGGATGAATTTAATCAAACCATCTTCCATATTTCACACCTTCTGAAAATGAACAGGAAATCATACGTGTCAGTGCAGACGGTAAAGTAGCTGATCCTCCGTTCATATCCACTCTGTGTGCGACTTTACACCCCTCAGCGTTTCTATCAGCGGCGATCAGGAGGAGCTGGAAGGGCTTCAGAGAGCCTCGTTTACCTCCATAATCCTTCACAGCTCTCCACATGTTCGCATGGCGTGATGCAGTCACGCACACGCTAAGGACGGAGTAAGTCTAAACACAAAAGACGAGTCCTTTTTACATGGCCGAATTAGCATAGCGGAGGCACCGCATTATGCAAATGCGTTCTGGTTCCTGTGTGGAAGTGCTCGTAAATTGGATGATGTTTTATGATGATGTAAGAGTGAGTTAAAAAGCTGCGTTTGAACCCCTCCTCAGCCTCTTGCTTCCCACTAGCTGTCATGAATCTCTGCGTTTCGGAGTCTGTAAGACTTAGCCTGCGGACTGCGGCAGAGGATGAGAAGTGTTAAACCTCTCACCACTGAGATAAAAGGATTGGAAATGTGTCATTGGAGAGCTGGAAAAGAGGAAAAAAACAGAGATGCAGCTTGTTTTTGGATAAAGGAAGGTCAAACAGGCTGAAATAAACAGGAATTAATCGAGTTACAAAGGCGAAGGTTGAGAGCAATAAGGATGTGTTGTAGAAACACACACACACACAGCGGCCTTGGCTTTGTTCTAGCCATTTGTCTGGTATTACACAGGCTCCATTTACTCCTGATTGCCTGTGACTGCTGACCTCTGACCCCAATCCACACCGGTACTGGAGGAGGAGCCATCAATACTGGCAGCAGGTTGTTTTTGCCCCTGAGCCGGTGGATAAATGATGCCCTTGGTGGAAATGCACAAAGAGCCGGGATGAAAAGACTCGGACTGATGCTCTGCATGTTTCTGCTTCACAAACTGGTTTGTTTTACTGAAGTACATCTGGAGCCGCCATGAAAATACACTGCAAAAATACAAAATCGTACCAGGATATCAATACTTTAAACTGCTAATGTCTCAGTTTTACGTTGTTTCAGATGTACTAACTTACAAGTAACTTTTCAAAAATTACAAGACATTTTCCAGATTTTATGAGTGAAATAGTCTTCCAGTGTAAATCATAATTTTTCACCAATATTAAGGAATTATTGACTTAGAATATGCTCCCGTTTCTTTCTGAAAAGTTTCTTGTAAGTTAGTTTGTCTGATTCCAAGCAGACGATAAAGTAGATATAAAATACTTGAAAAGATTTATATTTTTTTCAGTGTGCGGCACAAACACACAAAATCTTACAAAGTATTTTGGTTTAGTTTCAAGTGTAAATATTTGAGTACACTTGAAGTAAGAAAAATGAACTTAAAGTAACCTTTTAGTAAGATATGACAGGCAATAATTCCTTAATATTGGCAAAAAAAAAGTACCATTTCCACTGGCAGATACATTCAAATAAATAATTTGCCCGTGCAATTTAAAAATATTTAAAAAATATGTATTAAGGAATTATGGACTTAAAATAAGATCCTCGATTAAAAGTTACTTGTAAGTTAGTTTTGCCTTATTTCAAGTGAATTTAGATATTTGCACGAGAACTTCACAAAAGTACTTGGTAAGATTTTGTATTTTAGCAGTAACATGGAGATACAATGTTAGCCTGAGAGAAAATAACCCTAATTAAAGCCGCAAGCAGCGTTGGAGGCCCGAGCAGGGAAGCGGGCGCCTCCGGCCTCGTGGCAACTGCGGGGGTTCCAGCAATGTCGATGCTCTCGCCACCGCTGACGCTCTCGCGCCATTCCCTAAAATACATGAGTTAAGAGACTGATATTTTAATTTCAAATTGCATCAAAAATTAAGACCGGGCATATTTTTTTTGGATTAAGTGGTCTTTGACAGGTGAGGATTTTTCAGTCCTCAGCCTGAAAAAGTTTTAGAAACACTGATTTAGAGACATGTGCAAACTACGAGGGATTAGAATTCGCAATTGAACCATGCTCACCGCCAATAGTCAGTGTTGAAAGAAGGCTTTATCATCTCAAACTGTGGTCTATGGAGTGTTTGTGATGCAAGGGCAACCCCTGGCGATGTGTTATTGTGGGCACAATTTTGGATTAAGTTGTCTTTGACAGCTTGTTAAATGTATTAAATAGTCATCAGCCTGAAAAATAAACACTGATTATGCAAACTACAAGGGATTAGAATTCGCAATTCAACTATGCTCAAATGCTCCCGCCTACAGCAAGAGGTGAAAGGATTTGTCATTTCAAACTGTGATCGCTGGACCTTTTGTGTTCTTGCTGTTCAAGAATGAAGCCGAAAGGTCGAAATCTCTAGGAGCAGTTTGTCAAAGTTCTACGTGAGTAAAAGTCAAAAATGGCCAAAATTTGACCTTTGTCCCAAAATGGTCGCCTCTCTGTGCATTTTAAGGGGTACCTCCAAGAGAGTCTCTACGACCTACGGTTTCTCCCAACTCACTCTAGGGGGCGCCGTAGAGCAGTTTGGCCACGCACAGTTGCGATTCCACCAGAATCCGAAAATTTTCCTAGGGGGACAATTTTGGGTCAAGTTTGGTTAAATACGTTAAAGGCTCCAAGCAGCCGCGCGAAGTGACGGGAAAATAAGACAAAGAAATCCTGTGATTACAACAGGCTAGGCCTTCGCCAGCGCTTTGCTAAAAACATCATATGATGTATTTAGTTAAGAATACGACTTAATGTAGTGTAAGCAAAGAGCAGGAGCTTTAATAGAGCACAGAAACTCTGAGATCTGCTTCAGGTGATGAATTGTGGCCTGGTGGCACCAGACCTTGATTTTCGAATGTCATCCAGTATCAGGCCTTGGGGGGAAAGCAGAGACGATCCACACTCAGTTATATTTACCCTCCTCCACCCGCTGCTGTGCTCCCATCTCTCTTCCCACTCCCTGCAGCCACGCTGGAGTCCAGAAGCAGCACATTGAGGCATCAGGGGACGACACTCTTCTATGGCAAGCTGTTTTAACATTTAATCAGTTCTACCGCACTCATATTCTAGAGACTGCAGCGGTTTTGACCAGACGTATTAGTAGATATCTATAATTATATTTATTAGTAGAAATGACTTAGGATAGCTGATTAAATGATCAGTTATTTAATTTTTATAAATTACATAATCAGACAGACCAAAATATAAAAATAAGTGGAAATGTTGGTATTTTTAGGACCAAAATGACAATAATTCACACATATAACAAAATCTGCCAAAATAAAATGTTTCAAATTAGTTTATTGTAATATAGAACTTTAACAAGCTTTACTCAATTAAGAGTAGTGATACTTCATAATAAAATTACTCAAAGTACAGCGTAGTAAAAATATTCCTAAAAGTAATTTTTTTTCAAAAAAGTTACTCAAGTAAATGTAATTGAGTAAATGTAGGTAGTTACTACAAGAGTATCACTACATCAACATATTTTTACTCAAGAAAAAGTAATAAGTAGCTGTACAAGAAAAAAAATTACTCAAGAGTAAAAAAAAGTATTTGGTAAAAAGTTTACTGAAGTACTGAGTAACAGATCAAACTAGCAATCATTTCATATTTAAAAATTACTTCATCAGATGGACCAAAACATAAAAGAAATGTTTATATTTTAAGGACAGAAATGACAATAATTTACATAAATAACAAAAAATTAAAAAAATCAGACTAAAGAGAAATGCTTCCAAATCAGTTTATTTCAGTAAAAAACTTTAAGAAAATCTGCAGGTGTGTGTCTGATGAATTTCTGGTTAAAACATGTTTTCATTTTGTGGGTAGAAAATCCTGCAATTTTACTCAAGTAAGAGTAAAAATACTTCAGAATAAAATTACACAAATAAAAGTAAAAAGTACTTTATAAAATAATATAAATTAAAAGTACATTTAAAAAAACGTTACTCCAGTAAATGTAACTAGCTCCTGCTCAACTCTGCTAGAATGTAATTACTGATAGTCGGATGAAAGTGATTTTATGTTAAAACAGCTTGCCGTATCTCCTCCTCCTCATCTTCGCAGCCCTGGCCTCCTGTCACACACAGAGTAAATGTATTCATCTGATCCTCTGCGGCCAGAGAGGTCGCAGCCTTATCTCGCCCTCTGCTGTACCGCTGTCAGCTCTGCAGCCACAAACCATAACTTTCAGCTCCTGCAGAGCGCGGTGGCAGACCGGAGAGGATTACAGCCAGAGGAAGAGGACGGGAACGAGAGAGGTGGACGACGGGGAAACAGCAACTACTGCACAAAAATATCTAATGTCCTCTGCAAAAACACAATATTGCCAAGTATTTTTGGTCTAGTTTGTGCTGAAAATAACTTATTACTCTTGAAATAAGTCAAAACTAAGTTACAAGTAACTTTTCAGCTTGTTTTAAGTGAAATTTCTTAATATTGATGAAAAGTTCTTGGTCTATTGGCTATAGATTATTTCACTTATAAAACCTATAAGTGAAATAATCTGCCAGTGGAACTAGAACAAGTGCTATTTACATTCAAGTGAAGTTTTCACATCTTTTTATTTTTATTTTCTTTATTTTGGGTGCGTTTTACGTTATTGTCTGAGGATAAATGCGGTTCAGTTTCGTCATTTAAGTTTAAACAATAAAAAATAAAAATCATGAAAAAAACATGGGGTTTGATGCTGCTTGGTCTAAATAACGCATGCTTTATGCATGAGGCTCCAGGAGTTCTTAAAGAGACAGAGCCCCAATTTCAAGAAGTTAAAACATGAAGTAGTATTTCTTTGAAGTCATACTGGATGTATATAACATTTTTAAAACAACTGAAGTTAACATAGTTACTTCACTGTGCTGTAAAATGGCACTATGTGCCTGGAAAACATGCACATTAAAACCTTTAAGGAATTACTGACTTAGAAGTTACTTGTTAGTTTTGTCTTATTTCAAGATGTTTGCACAAGAAACTAGACCAAACATTCTTGTTAAGATTTTGTGTTTTTACAGTGTTCTTATTACTTAGTCTGTATCCTTTTATTTTTGGTATATTTCTAAATAAATAAATAAAAATGTGTTTGTGGCAATATTTGTACCATCTACCATTAAAAAACCAGTGAGTAGAAATTATTTGACTGTTCAAACCAGTTAAAATGAGCTTCTGTTTCCTCCTTCCTGCAGCCTCTTTAACCGGCTGGTCAGATCTTTATTCCTCCACGGTTTCACACGGCGCTCTCAGTGTTCGAGTGTCTGATGAGTGTTCGGACAACGCAGCGTTGATAGGTTTGCGAGTGCTGGTTTAATTTCCCCAGTGGGGGGCGGCGGGGGCTCGTCCTCCTGACCCCGGCGTGTGTCGGACAGCCCCTCCAGAGCTCAGCGGAGAAAAACGGCCTTATTAGCCCAGTTCATTAAAATCATTAATAGTCATGAAACGAGAGGTACCGCAGTCCAAAAGGCTTAATGCTCCATCCATATTAATTAGACGCCCACAAGTCTGAAGCGAGGGAAAGCGGAGCTGCAAGCACACAATAAAACACACACATTTAAACAAGTTGCCTGCTGCGGCTTCGCCTCCTCACGCTGCCTTTGTCCGACTGTCAGCGCAGACTCCCTCCTGCTACTGCTCCTGATTAGATGCTCTTTTAATTAAAACTGATCACTCCAAGAAACTGATGTGCATAACTAACTGGTGGGAGTGTGGACTACATGGTAAAACACTTCCTGCAAAACACAAATGCTCCCGTTGGGAAAAAATAAATACATTTCTGCATTTGAGTACTGTATTTTCCAGACTAGAAGGCCTAGTCCAAACACAGCCAGGTCTTTTTAAATCATCTGATTTTATAAGATAAACTTGTCCACAAATTATCGGTTTAAGAAAAGGGTTCATCCAGCGAACTACACCACTGAGCGTTGTTTTAAACATGCCAAACCAATAGGGGGCAGTGCAGCGCTAAGCTTAAACTTGTCAGCCTTCAAAACAGTCGTGACTTCCTGTTAGGAATCAAACATGGCGTCAGGAGATTCATTTGTGGGGACAGACAGAGAGGTTGGACTACAGTTAAACATCACGTTTGAATATAATTTTAATATGTACTTCCCACATATCTGAACCGGAAGTGATCCGCGCCATCTTGGTAGGCAAGCACAGCGCAATGCATAGCAATCCAGGGCTTTTAGACCAACAAAAATAAAATATGTGGACACTATTGACCAATGTGTAAAAGAAGAATACATGAACAAAATGGCTGCTGTCGGGATCGACCCGTTTGAGACGGAGAATAGAAACATTTCCAACGATGTGGACAAGCTGCCTCCGATCTCATAGTACAACGTAGTTATTTACAGAGTGAACAAGAAGAATAACAAGGTTCTGGTGACTGGCAGACTCATGTTATAACAAACACGTAGGCTCCATGTCTGTCTTAGCTACCAGATAAAAGCTGCATTAGCTAAGCTAATTTTGCTAGCCTGGCAATAGGTACTACAGTAAATATCACTGATATTTATCTTGGTATTGCACAGAGATGGGTAGAGTCCTCAAACAGTTGCAATGTACTTCTATTGTTTATAAGTTAGAAACAACATGAGAGCTAGTTCTAAGCTTGTGGCTTGCTTGTTGTTGTCATAGCAACTCCATAGCAACAGCCTGCCAAGATGGCTGTCGGTTACAAACTTCCATGAGGTTTTAAAAGGATAAGTAGCAACACTGAATACATCACAGCTTGGTTTGAGCTGAACTCACAACCAACTTCTGGCACTTTTTCTCACAAACTAATTTTAGGCAATTAAAGTAGCTAAGCTATTCTTTTTTTCACAACCAAATAATCCAGAGAACATGCTAAGAAAAGAAGAGATAGTCCTCGTTATTAACTCAGACTGTTTAATTCCTGTCCCCATCTTCTGTTAATTTGATTATTGTTCATATTTTATTTCTTATGATTTCAGCACCAAACCTACTTTCCCTGATTCTGCAATGAGCTTTTCTTTTTATTCTGTTGGTTAATTTACAAAAACCACATGAGAGCTACAACATGCCGCAAGAAAGAAAGCAAATAAAAAGAAACATTTCTTTTATTCGGCAGTTTTGGACCATTTTATGGGACATTAATGATTGAACCCCATATTTTCTTCACCCTGTCAGATGTCAAATATCTTTGCTTTGCCATCAACAGGATAAACAAACAAAATAAACATGCATATAAAAGATTCATTTAACACAGTTTACGTCCAGCACAGAGGGAAACCCTGAGTTTTAACCATACAGGACATTTCAGCTGAAAGGTGTGAGCATTTAATTTACAGATGCAGCGTGTTAGCGCTCTTGTTCTTTTTATTTCCCCTCGTTAAGGTCAGACTGTTTCTTTTTATCATCGGCCGCAGATCTGTCATCTGTTCTGGCTCATTTACTCCAGCAGCGACACGCTCACAAAAAGTAGGTTCAGCTTTGATTCAAAATAATTATCTCACTCAAATGTTGGTTATCTTCTGAACTCGTGTTTTCTTGCTCATTACTGGTTCTGGCTTAACCCTGATTTTCTTTATTTTCACAGAATGAGACAGAATTAATTTATTTAGGATTTGTTTCTTTTTGTTTTTATAGAACTTCTGTTTCATTATTTATGGATTAGATATTTAAGTGATACACAAAAATTATAGGGAAAAACAACCTTATTCTAGAGATAAGAATGAAAGTGTGTCTGAAGCCCTGAGAAAACAAGCTTATTATCCGAGCGAATAACCCAGGGGTGCTCAAACTGTGGCTCAGGAGCCATTTCTGGGCCGTGGGCTGACTTTGTGTGGCCCTTCCCTGAAGGAAATTACAGAATGACAAAAGATCTGAGGGACATTTATATTACACAACTTAAATCTGCATTTGAAAATATTTTTTTCAGATTTTAATTCAGTTTGTTAGTTTATATTCAATCCAAAACAATACTATTCCGATTTAATTCGATTATTAAACAATTCATACAGATTTAATTGTCTTTCAATGACAATTAATAAAAACATATCTAAATTAGAAGGCACTAAGGTAAGAACTTGATTAAATTGTTTTAAAATGGTTTAATTCTAATGAAAAAGCACATTTAAGTTCAGAAAGTCAAAATATATGTGATTAATCTATTTGAGATGGCTACTTCTACAAGGAAATCAACTCTGTTAGAAACCCTCAGACATTACCCACTCTGTGATGCTCATTTAATTATTATTGTTGTTTTATTTTTATACTCCTCCTGCTGGGTTGCTGTCAGATAAAGCCCACTAGTGCCACAAAATCCCAAAATAAAACGGCTAATTCAAATTTAATCATACAAATGTCCTGGAAATTTGTTAACTCTGCCACTTTTTATCTTTTTCCCACCATACAATCACATCTTTCAAGATGTAGTGGGACTTTACAGACATAAAGAAGCACATAAATGTGAAGTGGAAGATAAATGATGCTGTAAATGTATTTTTTTTGTCTGACTGATAAAATCTGAAAGGTGCGGTGTGTGTTTGTGTTTAGTTTACTTTGCAGAGCATTGTTTGATCTAATTAGTGCTGCAGGACTTTGGAGAACAGCTCTACAAGCTTTTCCTTTAGAGATTTTTGCCAGTTCAATCTCACAGTCTGGTTCCACATAAGGACGACGAGTGTCGCCCTCTGCTGGATGGCGGCCAAACAACAACAACAACAGCAGAAGCTCTAAGTGGACATTCTCAGTCAATCGACTGGAACTAATTTTAATCTAATAAATTAGTAATCAACAGTTAATCATAAGTTGATTAATTGTTTACATCCTTACCTGCTTAGCTAATCTGCGAGTTGTTTCCGCTCGTCCTTGACTTCATCCTGTTCCAGCTTGTCTTCCTCTAATTCTCCTCACTTGCTGGGTCACATCGCAGCAGCGTCGCTGGCCTCGTGTGAGGAAAATTTACAGCCCCGTGTAACCATCTGCTCTGCAGCAAGCGCATGATGCTTGAGCTCCTTCATCCTCTTCACTGTGCTGCTTTGTATTGTAAATGGGCTATTAGCATTCATGAAGGTATTTACATGCATTTCAGAGCCAAGCTGCCTGGTAGTTAAACTGCACGCAGCTTAAAGCAAAAGTTATGGCACCTTCCCAAGTTATAATGGATTTCCTTCAATGGATGATCTGGTAAAGACCAGTTCTTCACTATAATCTTAATTTTTTCCACCAAAAACTAACATGTCGTGTTTCGTTTAAATGGTTTTATGTATCAGGAGATAATCTGTTTTATAACAGGATTAAAATTATAATCTATGTGTAATTTACTTAAGACAGAGCCAAAAACATAAAGTTGTCTGCAAAATACAAAATCTTACCAAGTATTTCTGGTCTATTTTTTCTGCAAGTATCTTAGTAAACCTGAAATAAGACAAAATTCACCAGTAACCTTTCAGCGAGACATAGGAGCTTGATTGAAGTCAATAATTCTTTACTATTGATAAAAAAGTTCTAGTTCCACTGGCAGATTATTTCACTTGTAACATCAGAACAAGTGAAAAACTCTGCAGGCTAAACTAACAATTTTTCACCAATAATAATTAACAGTATTTAAGCTTCAATTAAGCCATTCCCAAAGAGCAATTAGCTGCAAATTTTGCATAAAATAGATGACAAATAGATGACAACATTACACACGAACCTGAAGACTAGCAGATTTGCACATTTGTTAAAATACCAGGGTTTTGAGATGTAGAAAATGAGACAAAGCTAAATAATTTAAACCATTTGAAACCTTTTCCTCTAACCAACCAGTAGCTGTTGGTTTAAGGTTGGATCTTGGTCTCCCAGCATTGCCCAATATTTGGGTCTTAATCAGGAATCAAATATTAAATTTGCCTTTCTCAGATGAGACTTTAGTCTGCTCAGTTCTGTCTGTTTTGAGCTCCTTGCTATTGAGCTATTTTAGGATGTCTGTAACTTTAAATCCATGTAAGCTGCTGCTGGCCAAGCCCCAAACTCTACCTTTGCACTTGTACATGAAAATGGCTGCAAACAGATGTGCAATTATACAAACATACATCTTTGAAAAGCAGTCGTAGAGCCTCCTGCACAACCAACCAGAATCCAGGAAATCGACAACAAAACACTGCACCAACTGTCCTAGAACTCAGCCTGGGTTGCTAGGTAACGGGCTGGGCTTGGCTGGGGTTGCTAGGTAAAGTCAGTGCCTGCTCATTTGTGACTTACATTCAGAAGGTTTTTGAAATGATTCTTTTTCCACACACCAAAAACATAAACTTCTTGGCAAAAACCTGTTGAGTGTTTTTTTAAGCGTTGGGGTGTTTTTAAAAGCAGTAGATACTCAAATGGAAGTACAAAAACGTACAAAATAAGAATTTTGCATAATGGGTCCCCTTTAAAGGTCAACAGATAAGTCAGAAAGTAAAGATGACCAGTATTGTTCGTATTGGTCAAGGATTGTACTGGCATTGCGTGAGTTCCCCACTTAGATTACATGTAATTAGGATAATCAGAATGAAATTGCATTAGGCTGTAATCTCTGAAACGCTGCTATTAAACATGCAGGTCCTTTTTGTGTTTCAGTTATTTCTCCGGTTTCAAGGGGACAGGGTCAAATGTTTGACAATTAGCATCAAAAATCCGACAATTGACAATATTAGCCCCCATCTGACACCCCTGAACTCCCCGATCAGCACAACACAGAGGGATGGATTTGCATAATAATAGTCAGAAAGCTTCCAGGGGAGATAACTGACTGTGGCCCACTGGCATTTATCTGGATGCTCCTCTGTATGCTGGAGACGTGCCTCCTCTCCTCAAGGCCTTTAGTGGCTGATATTGTGTTCGGCTCTTGATGGCTGAGAGAGCAGAGCTAATACAGCCGCGCCGGCTTTTACAGCCACATCTATTACTGCCACTAACTGTCCCATTTGTCCTCATGACCAAACAACCACTGAGGGTTCTGGGAAAGGAGGTTGCTTGGTTTTGTGCACAATGCATAAGTTTTTCATTTGGTCATTACAGGCTCCCTCGCTGACACACTCATTATTTTTAGTCACCATTAAGGGCTTATTGCTCCTTTTTTAATTAAGCAAGTTTCTTAATTAGATGTGCAGCATTGAGGCCTGCAAACGGCCTGTCGAGGTAATGAAATAAAGGCCTGCGTTTATGGAGGGAGAGTGGGTAAAGGGAGTGTGTGTTTGTGTTCATGGAGACATCAGGCTTCTGCTGCCGGGAGTGTTTAGTTCATTTATTGCGTTGCGCCGTGATAAATGTGTTTGTAAGGCGAAAAGCCTCGCCACAAGGCGAATACTTTCAACATATTAGTCACCATTGACATCTTATTTTGCAGTGGCTTGATCTAGTTAGTGCTGTCGCAGTCAGAAGTTGGTTGACAAACGTTAGCATCTGAGCGAGACGTGCTCTGAACTACAACAGCTAGCCATCAGGACAGAGCCCCCCTCAGAGTTAAAATGCGCTTTAAATAAATAAACTCGTTATTTAACATTTTACTTTCTTAAAATCTATTAATTTTATCTTTTGAGCTTTTATTTTGAAGGTCCAGTTTTGTGCGTACGTGACTTCCTCTCCCTCACATTGCTGCGGTTGGAAACGTTGCTGGTGCTTTTTCGGTATTTTCTTTGTAGATATCTATTGTTTGTTGTAAACCAGAGTATATATTGTTCACGATGTATTCTTAAATGTTACGGTGCTACTTGATAGTTATTTTGGTCGTAAATATAACGTTTAATTACTATATTTACCCTTTAGTGTTCAGTGCTAGCCCCCTGGGGGCGAGTTACTGTAATTGCACTTAAGATAAAGTTTGTATAAAATTTCAGCAACAAGGCGGTTCAAAGTGCTTTACGTCATTAAAACACAAAACAGAAAGTCACAATTACATCATACAGTCACCAATTTCAGGACAAAAATTACATTTTGTCGAGTGCCACAATCAAAAACATCAATACATGGATTGATGAGTTATTTTTTGCTTATTAACAGTGGTTTTGGTGCACATCCGACCACAGGACAGAGATTAGTGCTTTATTGTCTACAGTGGCTGAGTTTCCATTAAATTGGGCAACTTTTGAAAACATTTGGCAGAAGAAAACTGTTTTGGGCTGGTTACAATTTGGGCAACTTTTCACATTTGGTGGGTTTTTAAAAAGTATTAAGAGAAAAATTATTTTGAAATAATTGTCATTGTGTGGCAGAAAAGCATAAAACCTTTTATAAAATGCCTTGTTATTGCACATATTAAATTAGTTTATTTATTTTTGATATGTTCAGAATCTGGATAACGTTATATTAGCAATGATTAGTTATTGGTTAATCAAATGTCACAATGTACTAGTGTTTTCATTTATCAGCCTGTTTAATACAATACTAGAGGTATGTTAAAAGATGCACATAAAAATGTAATTCAATTTGTTTTTAAATAAGGAAACAAACATTTTATTGCCCATATATGCATTTACATATCATTCCTATAGTAAAGCTGAACCTGGCGGAGCTGAAACTATTCCACTTGAGGACTTTTGAGTAAAACATATTTACAGAGAAATGGTTTTTTTTAAATCTTGAATGCAAAATGTAAATTTTTTTTGCACAGTTTTGAGTTAATTCTCTGAAAATGTATATTTTTTCAGTAAATTGACTTTTTTGACTGTATCCTGCAGTTAGCAATTAATTGATTACGAAATTAGTTTACAATTATTTGATTAATCCAATTAATATTATTGTATTTGGGCTGGAAACTGTCCATCAGATATGGCAACCCTGACTGTTTTTTGCAGGAAAGAACATAAAAGCTGAGGAAACAGAAGCCCAGTGTTTTCTGTTGAGTTTCTGTGGTTCTGTAACATCTGCAAGATGTTTTTTTTTTTGTGCGCTTGCATCTGTTAGCGGGGTAATTCAGGTGGTGCGCATCGATACATCAACCGGCTCTCCAAATTGAGCTCCGAAACACAAAAGGGAAGGGCAAACAAGATGGACGCAGAAATCAATCTCGCCTGATAACACGGAGTGAACGCATATGCTGCCACTCTGAGGAGTGACAAGGCGTCGGCATATGGCTGTATCTGGCTATCTGCCTGTGATGTCCTCCGAAAACAATCATCTTTGACGTGCCGAACACGCGGCAGCCGCAGATAAGGCTGTTTAATGCTGACCGAGCTTCAGGAATATGGACATGAATTGCCTCTTGGAATATGGAAGAAGAAAAGACAATCAGCGCAGAGAAAATATGTCACAGAAACAACCACATTCTCTGCTTTCCCATTTATTTCAGAGGCGTTTTAAGCTGCGCAGCAACACCCAGAGCGTGGTTGTCTCTGCTGCAGAGGGAACACAGTGTCTGTGTTACTGTTCCCAAAGGCCAGACTTGATCTCAGCCCAGCCTCCGAGCTGCTATTGATCTGAAGCACATTAGTTCTGCACTGGGGGACTAAACAAGGCCTGCAGAGCTCTGCCACAATCACGCAGCAGTCTAAAGGTAGGCTTTTGACTGGAGACCTGTGCAGAAACACACACAAAAACATACTGCGGTCTGTTTGGAGGGGTTAAACCCAGCGTCCTGCAGACGTTCCCACTGATTCTGTTTGTTTGATAACAGATTGGTTTTGGGAATTCAGCTCCTATTTTCCCAGTTCTTTGAACTTACTTAAAAAATTCAGCTAAACAGGCGCTGGCTCAACCTTATATTTGGCAGATGAAGATTTTTTTTGAAAGATTTTAGGTTGAATCTTAAAATTATTTATGTAAGCTGATAAATTGTAATTTAAAGGGATATTATGTATTTTCCAGGCACACAGTTCCACTTTATAGCACAATAAAGTAACTAAGCTTCCTTGAGTTGTCATAAAACTGCTGTATATTTGACTAAAGAAATCTGACTTTGTAATTTAGCGCTTTGAGATTGGGTCTCTGTCTCTTTAAAAACTCCCGCTCTTTCTGAAGGTCGTCCTTCAGGAGGTCATCACAGCCCTGCTCCAATGTTTTTTTTTTTTTTTACCAACGTTTCACTGAGAAGCAGCTTCTATGAGTTCAGCAGCTCCACCAGGTGTTTGCTAATTGCTGCTGGCTAGTCTGAAGGAGCAGAATGAGGGCTGCTTTGTGAGGCAGAAGCTTGGAAACTGCAGCAATGATCAAATTAACAAAATGTTATTCATGCAAGAGTAAAAAAACTGCAAATAAAAAGTTGAATAAATAAATAAATTCAACAATAAATTGATGAAGTCAAAGCAAAAGAATAGGAGAAAATGTTTTTATGATATTTCCACTCCTTTCTCAGACAACATGGGTTTTTACTTTAGCTGCGCTCTGTAAAGTCATGCTCCCCTGTTGCTGCCACAGGTACATCGTAATGCAGAGCGTCTCCAGGTTCTTTTTTTCTGAGAATATGGCTGCCTTCCAGAACCAGATCTGCTGCATGTCCCTGGAGAGAAACCTGACAGAAAAATGCTACAAGACAAGCTTCAAAGGACACACAGAGATTGCCTCCACCAAACAAACCCCACCCCCTCGCACTCCGGGTTCCCGTTTGGCTTCCTTCATACATCACATGGGCGAGACAGAGGCATGCAAGTAAGGCAGGATGGAGCGGGTACATTTGCAAGCCGTTCCCTGGAGGGGCTGTAAAATTGCCTCCATTTGGATGGACCATCAGCAGCCAGGGGCTCTTCTCCCCAGACGGCCGCATCAGTGCGGCTGCATCCCTCTGATTCTCCTCACCAGCTCCCGCCTCGGGCTCCCGGCCTCACTGCGTGTGCCATCTGTGCCCGGCAGAAACCCAGGATGAAGTTCTCGCTCCCCTGGTTAATCTCCCCCACGTTTGATCGGAGCTGCTGAGAGACGGCAACCAGCGCAAAGATCCAACAAAGGGAGAAGCAGAGAGTAAACATAAGCTGGATTTACGCTGAGCTGCAAGTCAACTGAATGTCTGGACACAAATCAGCGCCGTTTGTCCTGAAACAAAAATAAGCCGACGTCAGAGTATTGTTTATCATGTCCTGCAAAACATTTGTTCTGGTACAAGTTTAATAGGAAATAAAAGAAGAACATTTGGGAAAACTAACTGTTTCTGTGCAGAGTGTAAAGCAGGGGTGTCCAAACTTTTATTCATGTGGGCAGAAATCATCACATCAGAAAGAGACTCGAGCCAAGAAATGAAGAAAAATCAAAAGTCTGGTTTATTTATTTATTATAGTAAAGGAATTTTATTCATTTCAACCTAAAATGTAGAAAAGATTTTGAATGTTTGCTGTATTTAAAGAAAGGCATCTAGTTCTCAAGTTTTGGGGGCTCGATTGAACAAATTTATCTGAGTATAAGAAAAGTATTAGTATTAGTAGTTGCAAAGGATCAGAAGAAAATTATAAGTTACTTTATTCTCCCAGAATATAAAACAAGCAGGCTCGCTCTGTTCGGGGCGAAGTGCCACCGACAGCCAGCGTCTCTGTTTACCGTGATGATCAGAGACTGAAGTGGATCTGATTGGGGGAGAAGAAGCGGCGCTGATGCCAAAATGCTGGATGAGCTTCTGTCTCACAGGGCTTTAAATGCGTCTCACATTCTCGCCTCTGAGGAAACACGAAAAGGGAAGGGAGATCCAGGCTCATGTTTGTTTTACGCTCTCCCTACTCAAAGGGAAATATTCATTAGGTTCTCCTCAGAAATGTAGAAAGCCTGAGAGGCAAATGATGGATGGAGGCTGAGAGGGAGTCAAATGGAAAATCAACAATTTGTGTTGGTGTTTATTCGCCTGCACATCCCTTTGTTACCAAACATGATGAGAGAACATCCGTTAGTTGGGAAATAATGGCCGCGTTATGGAGCAGCCGGGAACATTAGGGCACGGCGATAGCGTATCTGGGCCTGGTGGGTACATTAGTTTGTAAGTAATGCACGCCGTGAGCTCTGGTAAGCTTTCCAGACATGTAATATGAGAGCCAAATGAGAGTTGTAGTCATTTCGTGGACTGACGGAGGGGAAATGCTTCATCATCACAAACTGATGCATTTACAATAACTCGTTCCAACAAACGGGGAGTAATTCATACGAGTCTCTTTACTGGCCTGCAGACAAGCGGAGAACCAACAAAAAGAGCTGCTGCGTTACGACTCCTCCAATAAATTATTGTTTACAACATCAAAGCATCTTGGGAAGCAAGAGAAACTGACGATTTAACCACAACATTACCAAACAACGCTTCACTAAAGCATTTTTTTATGTCACTCAATATTTTATTGGGGATTTTACGGGATAAAAAAAAAACAGATCAGTGCGAAATTGTCAGATTAAATATTTTTTACAAGTAAAATCCTTAAGAATGAGCAGAACATTCGTATTGTTTCTCCCTTGAGTCAGTAGTTTGCAGGACCTGTGCTTGTAAAATAACTCTTCCTCAATTGAATTTAAGTCTGGACTTTGACTAGACCATTCTAACCCATTCTTCGATCTAGTTCTGGCTGCATTGAGCTCCAACTAACTTCAGTATTGGTAGCTGCATTTCCATTCACCATATAATTGTACAAATTGGAAATGCAAAAATAAATTTTTTTATAGAAAGTTTTTAGGATGAGATGGTTTTCGTTTCACCTAAGTCACATGACCAACAACTGGTGTTACTACTGGCGAAAACAACGAAGAAGACGACAGGAAGTGGTAGGAGGAGGATGTTCTTATTAAACAGAAAAAACGCAATTGTGAACATTTTGACCATGTTTTGTGTAAATTTGTAATGGAAACGTAGCTACTTTAAATCCTACCAGGTTCTTTCTCTGTCATGAGGTGGGTTTGGTGATGGTGAGAAATCGCAGGCGGGACCAGGATGAGCAGTGAAAAAGATGGATTTAATGAAGAAAACTGACGCAAAGAACTCGGGGAAACAGGAGACACGACGAGACAGGATGTGGTAACAGACGACGACGACAACAACAACAACAACAAGGATCCGACACTAGACAAAGACAACAGGTGGACTTAAATACACAGGGAGGGCAATCAGGGAACGGGACACAGCAGGGATTAATCACGGGGAGCAAACAGGACAACACAGAGACTCAGACACCGAAAACCTAAACTAAATACACAGAAAAACTCAAATCACCACATTCTCCTTGTTGGCGAAACATTCCCACACCATGCTGCTGCCACCACCGAGGTCATAGACTCAGATCTCTGTTCAGAATTCAAATATTTTGATCATTTTGATGGAAAATGAAGTGAATTTTTGAAAACATCAGGGACTGCAATGTGTATGACTTATTTGTAACCTAAATGTCTTAGACCTTGTTGTACATTTCATCGGTGATTTGATTGACAGTGCTAAGACCCGCCGCCTGGCTCTGATTGGTTGTTTCTGACCAGGAACGATGAATTTCCCCAGACAGTAATAGCAGCTCGGGAAGGTGGAGGAAATTGATTTTTTTCACAGATTACCTGTCTCATATTATACTGCCACAACATGGTGACAGTTTTAGCAAATAAGTAAAAAACATTTATTTTTAAATGTTACAAACTGCAGCTTTAAGAGCTGCGTGTGTTTCCTGTGGGTTTGTTCTACCGTTAAAATAATGTGTCACTTCAGTGTTTTTACCTGACCTGCATGAGAGCTTTGTTTATTCCCCTGCAAAGTTGCAAAAGTCAATGTCAAGAATGTCAAGCAATTACAAAAATGACTGTTTGTTCAAGAAGAATCTCTCAAGTTTAGAAGAAATAAAACAATAGAGGTCAAAACCAGCAGCAGTCTGAGTTTCAGATGAAAGCTGTGTCACCTGAGAGGTTTTCTTTTCTGTTCACCTCTGAGAGCTCCTTTCTCTTTCCAACATCTCAAGTCCCTTTCATCAATAGACATTCGGCAGCGGCCATCAGCATCTGAGCCCGGAGCTCTTTCCCAATCTCCCCTAAATGGCACCTCCTCCCCAGCCTCCAAATCCCATCCACATCAACCTTCAATCTTCATCCTCCCACTCTCCTGGCTTATTGATTTTCTATTTTCCCTTTCTTTCCCTTCTCTCTTTGCTCGTTCAGCTCTCCCTGTCTTCTCAAACACTTACTACAGTTCGGCCTTTTTGTCAGATATTTTTTTATTCCATATTTTCTCCTCCCTCTGTCTTTACTTGATCTTGTCAGAGTTTCTCCTCTTTGACAAGGTCGAAGCCCCAGCCGTGCTCGGAGCTGCTTAAGGTCCGTAAATGGAGATGTAATGTAATAGAGTGGTGGGGTAATAGAATTCAAAAGGGCTGGGTCTGATCTTGTTAGAGGCGGACGGCTTGGAAAGGCTCCATCGGGTCCTCTGGGTCTGGATGGAGAATCGCTTTGAGATCCTCAGTTTGTGATTTGTGTAGATACAACGTTAGGGATCAAACCAGTCATCAGACCTCAAAAACATGAGGGAACGTCAGTGATGCTGTGCTTAGCTTTGCTTAGCTTTGCTTAAAGGTGACTCATTAAGCAAAATTAATAGTTTTCATGTTTTTGTACGTCCATTTTGGTCTCAATCACTTCTAGAAACATTCCAAGCACTTAAAGAAACACATTAAGCAATAACTTAATGCTTAATGGTGTCTGGAAAATGGAACCTCCAGGTTCACAAATCAGCAGGCGCTGCTCGTTACCTAGCAACCCCATCAGAGTTCCACCTGTTACCTAGCAACCCAACCTGAGCTCCAGCACATTTGGTCAGCTGGTTTTACCACTGCATGCGCAGCACACTGGCTGCTTTAAAAGATAAGTCTTTTGTTGTTGGCTTGCCATCCAAAAACCTTTTGCAGCATTCTTGCTGGTTGTACAGTAGGCTCCACTTCTGCTTTTCAAGGATGCACGACTGTATAATTGGGCATCTGCAGCCATTTTCACGTGTGACTGTAAAAGTGGCCAGCAGCAGCTTATTTGGATTTAAAGTGACAGAGGCCCTAACAGACTAAACTCTCACCATGTAAGAATGATTTTATGTAAAATCTGTAATGAACATGTTTCTTGTCACCCATAAACCATTTCTAACCTGTTCAAGGAAGCATAATAGCTCTGTGATGCTGCGAAATGAAACTCCTCTTCATCTTCATCGTTCTAACATAACACTTAAATGTTTTGGGTCAGAACTGTTTGGAACCGGTGAAATGTGCTGGATGTATGTGCAAAATATCTAAAAATAAAAAAAATCTTTACAGGAGCTTCAGCTGCATCAAAAAACCAGAATGAGGGTATAAATAAAAGCAACATCAGCGCAGATTTCAGCTCATATCTGCTGTTCTGAGTGTTTCTGAAACATTTGTTGCTTTTTTTTTTTTTGCATTTTCAGCTCAACAATAACTGGAGTTGACGCCAAACAAAAGCCAAGCACAGTGGCAGCTCAGTGAACGGAAACGCCTCGCTGATGAGAGGGGTCAGCGGCTGACAGGAAGTCCAGCGTAGCTCAAACTGCCACGCGCTACAAATGTGCTGGTGTGGAGAAGCAGGTCAGAACAAACAACACACCCAACACTGAGGTGAACAGACCCGACAGCAGAAAACCACCGAGTCTCTCCACAACATCAGAAATATGAAGCTAGGCTGAAAAAAACACACATGTGCCTGGAAATACATTAGAAACTGGATAAAAAGGGGAAATTTGCCCCTGTGCTCCATATTTAGACACAGACATGTTTCCTGGAGATGGATTATTGGTAATTACTGTCCTGTGTTACATTGATGAAACACAATAAAAAATGCATTTAAACTTAAAATGAAAACTAATTTTAAAGCTGCTGCTACTTTTTACAAGTTCAATTAATTAATACAACTTTCCCAAACACTTTAAAAACCCAACTTAGTTACATTTACACGTTTTCTGGACTATATGGATGGATGGAAGGATGGATGGATGGATGGATGGATGGATGGATGGATGGATGGATGGATGGATGGTGGTGGATGGAAGGATGGATGGAAGGATGGATGGAGGATGTATAAACAGATGGATGGATGGGTGGATGGATGGAAGGATGGACGGATTATGTTTTCAGACCTCTTCCTTTTGCTCAGATTTATTCTTCGATGCCTGAGCGGAAGTGTCGGCCATCTTGTTTCTAGCAGCATCAGCGCTAACAGAACTAATCTAATCTAACTTTGAAAATTAAAAGGGAAACGCAGCGCTAAACGAGAAATTTAATTACTAAGTAAGTTTGTCTGTGTAGACGGGGATTTGGGAGAAACTTCAAACATTTCTACACACACACACACACACACACCCCTGCCCTCCACCTCCTCCTCCCTAAACCCAGAGGAAATCAGAAACCTGGTGTGGCTGTTTTCAGCGGAACCTTGTTTCTTCTCTTCCTGTTTCCCTCTCTCTCTTTTTCTTTCTCTCCCTCTCTCTGCATTTGATCCGCGGCCGGGACGGCGAGGCAGGGCGAGTAAATGAAATATTGATCCGCTGCTCTGTGGCCTTGCCTTCACCTTGTCCCGTGCGCTGAGTTACCGACTCTTCCGTTCTGCTTGTAATAGGAATTATTACAGGAGGCCGGGGCGAGTAATTACTTGGCATGGCGGCGAGGGCGCAGAGGAGGGGCCGTCGTATATTTCCTCTAAAGAAGTTATTTACCTCACTTGCTGCTACCTTCAACCCCACGTTGCCCCCTTTCCTCCCCTCTGACCGGCCCCCCCGCTGCAGCCATGTCTCTCTTAACCTTAATTCAATTCTGCTAAACATCATTAATCATACGAGGCATCATGGGAAGTTTATCAACCCCCGGCTGAACTGAGGGGTTGTGAGGCTAACTGAGAGACCGCAAGGACTGAGGAATGTCAGGGATCCCACCTGTTATGCTTACTTCGCTTATATAATATCTGCAGGGGCGGTCCCAGCAGGGTTGCCAGATTGGGTGGGTTTACACCCAATCTGGCAGCCCAATCTGGGCTACTTTTGAAAAGCTTTTGAGAGGTTATTAAAAACCTAAAATTTTTTCAAAGTAGTTGACATTTGATGGCAGAAAACCTTAAATCTTTAATAAAATGCCGTGTTATTTGCTTTTCTTATGAGGCGATTTATTTTGAAATGTCACTATCGGTGATTAGTCATTGGTTAAAGTTTTGCTATTGGAAAACAGAACCAGTCATGACTTAAAAAGGACATAGAGCCACAAATAGAGCCGAATCCGGCCCGCCGTAGCTTCTTATGTGGCCCCCTAAACATCCAAATGAATGATTTTACAGAACCTTCAAAATAAGAGTCATGTGCTTAAATATTATTTTATCAATCAAATCAAAGCAGTTTTAGTAGTTGTAGGTTTTCTTTTTTGTCTTTGGTAAAAGACTACAAGGCATTTCACCCACAGTGCTAGACCCTTGTGTTTGTTTTGTTTGTATTTACCCAGAATGCCCTGCGCTGTAGTCCACTTCCTGTTTTTGGATCAGTCTCTGGTTTGCTTGAGAAGTAGCTCCTAATGAGCTCAGCAGAGGCGCAGCTCCACCAGCTGTTTGCTAATTGGTCAGAGGAGGAGCTGCGTCTCGAAGGCGGGGCTAAGTCCAACCAGGCGTTTTGCAAAGCTGAATGGGTTGCCAGGGACATTAAATAATTTCTCAAACATGCATGAAAGAATCAAGCCAGGTATGCTTCTGATGAGGAAATAACATTAAACATGATTTTATTTCACATAAAACTGCTCCTTTCACATTTAGCAACAAAAGCTGAACTCCATTAAATTTGGGCCTTTTCTGATGAACATAAAGTGCATGTTGAACTTTTCTTGTGAAAGTCACGTTACCCATGACAGAAGAAAAACTCCCGATGGTGTAGATTGCCAACCTTTTGTTGCTGCACTTGGCAGAACACCTGCTCACTGACCCGCTGCTGCGCTGGAGTTTGATGTATTCCCGCGTCGCTGCTCAAGGAAGCAGCCGTTTGTTTGCGTGATAGATGCGCGGCGGCTGAAGAACAGGGTCCCCACTGCTGCTCTGTGACGTCCCGCTGCATCAGAAGCCCACCGAAGGTCACCACTGACGGGGGAGAAGAGGCAGAGGTGATCCATTGTGCTGTTGGACGAGGGCTTAACAAGGCAACTTGACTGGAGAGGTAAAACAAAGACAGATAGTGATTAAACCTTCGTTGGTTCGGCCAGAAACAACCTTGGGTTCTCCCTCCTCCTCTCCAGATGTTTCAGGAATTTCTTTTAATCTGAAGAATTCCTCTTTAATGAAAACGTTTAAGAAATGCTTTCACCCTTTAAATGGCTTCATTTTACCATTTAGAAATCGAGTTGCCTTTGTTGGAGTCAGCCTCAGTTTGATAGGACTGCGCTGTGGAGAATGAAACGTCCTCTAAACAAGCAGCTTTCAAAGCAGAAGCAGCATTACTTTGGAAGCTTAATAATCCTTAGAAATGTTTGCACGTCACATAAACTCCCACATTTCTCTCATAGCTTTTCACTTCGAAGATGCATTCTGCTCAGACACAAAGACAGCTGCAAAATACAGACACATGAGAGAAAATTCATGATTCAAAGTGCTTTGTGTGGAGGGAAAAAGAGCTAAACTGTGGATTTTCTTTGTGAAACAGAGGGTCGTGTATGAAGCCAGAGCATGCAGAAATGGCTCCTGCAAAAACACAAATATCTTCTGAACTTTTTCAGGTTTCATAGCCATGAACTTAGATATTTTCTTACTAAGAAAATCTGAAAACCGTCGCACATATTTGCAGCTAGCGCGTTTACTGAATAAAATCCTGTGCAATGGATTATCCTCAGCCACATAATTAGTCAACTGATTCCACCCAGATGTAATTTAATCTCCATATAAACCTGACAGCAGATCCGGCTTTTAATAGAGGTGGTGAGACATAAGTCATTTAAAAAGAAAACCAGAGGAAACATGGTAGAGGAAGGTGTTCAGGTCAGATGAAGCATGTTGGAAAATCAACTCCACAGTAAAGTGTCAATAAAAACACACAATTAGTATTTGTTCAGATTCTACTACAAACATCTTGCTGTAACCTAGCAACCCCAGCCCAGCCCACACCCGTGACCTTGCAGCACAAGCAGATCTCCTGCATGCCTGGTCAGCTGGCTTCACCGCTGTCTGCGCTGTACAATGGCAGCTGGAAAAGGCAAGTGTTGACTTAACATCCAGAAACCATTTGCTGCTTTCTTGTTGGTTGTGCAGGAGGCTCCTCTACTGCTTTTCAAAGATGTATCTGTCCTGCTGAAAAGTTACTTGTAAGTTAGTTTTGTCTTATTTCAAGTGTACTAAGACATTTGCACTTAAACAACACAATAGTATCATGTAAGATTTTGTGTTTTTGCAGTGTATAGACATTAATCAAATCTATTGTTTTGTTTTTTAAGGCACACAAAACAAGCTTCTGTATCTAGCTGAAAAGTCACTTGTAACTTAGTTTTGTCTTATTTCAAATCAAAAGACATTTACAATAGAAACTTGACCAAAAATACTTTGTAAAATATGATGTTTTTGCATTGTGTGTACAGTTATCTTCTTGTTTCCTATATTTCTGCTTTGATTTCAATTTTTTTCATCATAATATCTACTTCCCTTGAGTTTGGCTCCTTAAACAACAAATGTATTTAAAAAAAATGCTTGGAGAAAAAGAGTAAAAGTCATTTTACTTTGATTTAGGAGATAATAAAAATAAGTTTCTTTTTAAAGATTAGATTTGGAAAAAAGCTCGGTATGTGGCCACCGAGGTTTAGAAAACGTTTCAGTTCTCAGTTTTTGGATCAATAGGCGAGAACACTCCAGACTTCCCCGCTCTCGTTTCAGTCCGGTCTGAACCACGAAAGGTCAGATTACCTGGAGAGAGGACACAAGACGAAGGGCCACGCATTACAGACTGAAGGGAGTTATGTGCTTTTTTTTGTGGGGGAGTGGATTTAATAAATAACAAATTCCCTTCAGCTCCACTGAGGCTTGCTTTGTGTTTAATTGCACTGTATTGATTTTTCTCTCTCTTCGTTCTTGGGTCAGTCATTGCTCTCATTTTGGAACAATCAGGTGGCCAAGGTGGCCCCCAAATGTCATTTACTCCCCTCCTTTTTCACCTTTCTTCTCTCTTTTCTTCCTGGCAGAGTCCCAATAATTTCTTTGTCTTCCTCGCGTCGCTTCTTGGGTTGTTTCTTGTCTTTCAAGGTGATCTTTGAGCAGAGTTTGAGGTATTTTGATTGCTTTAACTCACAGCATGTTTTGTTGCACTTTGAAATAGATGGAAAGTATTGCGTCTCGTAACCTAAGACAGGTATTAAAAAAGCGATTAGGAAAGGCATTAAGCAGAACTTTTATAACAGACACGAGTCACTCCTCTTCACAAAGAGGCAGTCTTTAATTACATCTCTTACAGAACATGAGCGCAGGTTGGCCAAGTGTTTATTATCATAATTTCTTTGTCCTTTCCCATCTTTAGCATCACTCTTCGTATTAATCAAAGTGTCAAAAAGTTTGAAAAACGCTTCAAAAGGTGACTTCAAGTGCTGCAGAGAACATCAGACAACGTGGAAAATAATAAAACTCCCGTTAATCTAACTCAGCCAGCGGCCCTCACCTTTAAATGAGAGTGTGTGGTAAATTATATGTTTTGCGCTGACAGAGGTGCATGCGAAATGTCGCGAATAAAGCCGCAGCATGCTCAACCTCTGCTCCGACGAATCAGGTAGAAAAACCACACGTGTCAACACAGCCGACAGCCGCCTCAGAGCCCGTCGGAGGACGGAGGTGTATATTTTCATCTAAAAGCAAAGCAATTTGCAGAGATCCTCCCCTTTAAAAGCTGACTTGACATTTCCTGCCATTATGAGCACAATGTGCTCTATTATAGAATGAGCGGCAATTAAGTGCATGTGAAAATGTCAGATGAATTACAGCTTAGTGAGGTTAACCCGGTGACCTGAGGTTACCGGCTCCAACGCGATCCTCCCCTTGGCAACCGTCCACACGTTTCCATCCGGCCAAACCGCTCAGGTGAAGTTTTTAAGGGAAACAATAAACTTTTAATGAGAGAAGATGGAAAATAAACATCAAACTGCGTTATTACAGGAGTAAAACTGTCAACTTGGCTTCAGAGAAAACAGATTAACATCAGTGAAACACTTAGGAGAAGAAATCACAGACAGTATTGATAAAAGGAAAATTTGCAACTGATGTTCATCTTGAACACGGGAAAAACATAAAATCTTGCCAAGTATTTTTGGTGTAGTGTTTCATGTCTTAGTGCACTTAAAATAAGAAAAATGAACACATGTAACTTTCAGCAACCAATAGAAGCTTATTTTAAGTAAATAATTCCTTAATATTGATAAAAAAGTACTAGCTTCACTTATAACATTAGAGAAATGTCTTGATATAAGTGCCAGTGGAACTATGTCTGTTTTTAAAATCAATGTTTAAATTGATTTAAACTGGTTTAAATCAATGTTAATGAATTATTTACTTACAACATCAAGCTCCTACACTAAAAAACAGAATCACCACTAAATTTAGATGAAACAAAATTATGGATATTTGGAAACTGCAATAAACATGTTGACTTAAAATGAGTCCATGAAATAAAATGTCTCATTTATCTTAATGCTGCTATCATCTCTGCTCCTTTTGCACATTTTCTATCAGACTTTTTCTTTCCACTCAATTTTCTTTATCACACTCAAATATATCAAATTATTCAAGTAACCCAATTATATCTCTAATTTTCTGAGGTGCACCTGTACCTGTTGTATATATTTGTGATGATATGTGCAGGCAGCAACTGGACTCACTAGCACATCAATCACAAAGCGAGACCCTAATGGTTTAATAACAGAAGCATTTAGATTTTCACTGATATGAAAGTAAACTGGTGGCAGATTAGGTGACCTTCTCCTGAAGATCTGCGTTTTTTCATCTTTGGAGATTTTATTGCTCTTCTTTCTCTGCATCAGATTCAGTTCTTTAATGTTGAAAAACATTGAGACTTCACTGCTAATCATCTTTGACCAGAGTTTTCAGTCTGGTCTGTTTTTATCTTTTCTTTTCTCAGACTGATGCCTATCAAATAATGATTATCCCTTTCATTTGGATAATTTCAGTTTCCTTCTGCAAAGATTAAACCTCACCCTTTAATCAGGCTGCAGTGCTGACCAGCTGCATAAAGAAGTCAGAGCTGCGTTTAGTGTAAATCAGGAATGCTGCATTTAAAGACGTCAGTTTATGGAACAGCAGTTTTCAGTATCAGAAATTGTTTAATTAAATTGAATTGCTCCATTTGTCACCATGACGTTCTGTTAAGGAGTCCAGCAGAGGATCTCTCTCCATCCCTGCTAATTATCTGAAATAACATACACCTTCACAGAATATTAGAAAAAGTAATTTGAGGTGATTTTTTCAGCTTCGAATAACTTACGAAAATAGCTTTAGCTTCCTTGAATAAGTTCAGATAACATCACATGTTCATTACATTTTTTTGTGCTCAAAATCATTATTAGATCATGGGATTTTAGTCAGAATGAGCTGTTTAAGGGTCTCCTAAATCCAAATAAGTTGCAAAACACTTGTTTTTTCCAGCAGCCATTGTATAGCATACAGAAAACAATGAACTGTAACATAGACTGTTACAAGATTTAATGCTTAATTCCTGAAGAATCTTGAATTAATGACATTTCATTAATAAAGGATCAATAAAGTATTTCTGAAGTGAATTGAATACAAATTGAAAACCAGCTGACCAAAGGTGGTGGAGCTCCGCTTGGGTTGCTAGGTAACGGTGCCAGGCTTGGCTGGGGTTGCTAGGCAACAGTGTAGCGCCTGAGGAATGTCACGTAATAATCAGGAGGTTTTTGAAGCAGCTCATTTTCAAGATACCAAAAAAAAAACAAAAAACCCAAAAAGCATCAACCTTTTACTGGAAAACTGCTTTCAGAAGCAGTTTAGAACCAAATGAAATGTGGTAGAAATGTGCAAAATGTGACATTTGCATGATTTTTAAACAAATTATTTGCACTTAGTGTTTGATGGTTAAAAGTGAAACTTGGAGACAAGATGCCATTAATTTCTTTACAGATTTCATTACCATTCTCCTAATTGTTCAACCTTTAGGTAGATATTGTTATAGATACAGTTTATAGGTACAGATATTAAAAAATTTATGTGAGTAGCTATTATCTGGTTGCGATTTCCGGATTCAGTCTCATTAAAATTGTTTCTCTTTGCCACATCATACCTACGAATACCCTAGGAAAACAGGGAGCTGTGAATAAACAAGCAAAAACTCCCCAAACCAAAGTTTTACTTAGAAAACATTTCATCTCAACAAATCTTCTTTAGAAGTATTATATCCTCACCTATGTAGGTCGAATCCAAGAAAACATGCTAATTTCCTCTCCTACTAAGATTTACCACAGAATCTTTCTTTTTGCATTTTATAGCCTTTAAAAAGTCGTGGTATTGAAATAATTGGGTTTCTTACCATTAATAGCCGTGAATAAAATGTGAGAAGGTCATCAGTCCCACAGGGGATTCTGAACGGCTGCACAGAAACTACAGTGGATCAGATCACATTTCAGATCCAAACAGCAAACATTTTCAACTGGTTAAAGTGGCAAAAATGATAAACGTGCAACTTAAAAACCATTCACACCACCGTTTGGGTTTCATAAACATTTCCGTCATAGGAAGAAAGAAAATGTTTTATTTCTGCACTTCTACCTCATACTGACATACTAATCATCAACGACACATTTCCAATGCAGTCTCCCAGAGGTCATGCCTCTTTAATTATCCAAACAGGTCAAAGGTCGCAGACACTTATCATGTGGGGAGAGGTCAAAGGTCATCGAGCGGGGTCAGATAGGTCAAGGCAGTAGCGGAGGCACAGGGAGAATCTGGCGGCGGGGGAGCGAATCGCTCTGAAGAGTCCCACGGCTGACTGAAAACGCCTTGAAGGCTGTAAAAAATAAAAATATGAAAAGGAAAATACCTTTTTTTATTTTCCTGAGCAGGTCTGCACCTTCTTCTGTGCAAATTAGTCTCAGTTAAATGGGACTGAAGCCATTTCTGAACATCAGTTTTAACACATGAATAAGCTTTGATACAAACCATCCTGTTGTAGCTGCACTGTTTTATCTTCAAGTATTGCCCTTTATATACCTCAATCCATCAACTCTGACCAATTTCCATGACCCTGCTGAAAGGTATTCCCAAGGCATGATGCAGCCAACACCGTGTTTCACCACAGGGATGGTGTGTTCAGGGGGAGATGTCTTATCTGTCATATAAATTCACGTTAACTAAAATGTTACATTTTCATCTTTTCTGACCAGAAATGACAACTTAGTGAGCAAAACTTCATGTTTATCTTTTTCCATTTGTCCAAGTCATGACAAAACAACACAGAGTTTGTAGATTGAAAATGTTTTATACTGAAATCATCAGCTTAAGTCTGTCGTCTGATCAGTGACGGTATTTCCCGATGGATTTTGTTTGTAGAAACAAGTCTTGCACTGAAATGGACTGAAAAGTTCTTTGACAATATGGGTGAATACATTTAAATGTCGGTTTAATCGACATTTTGACTTGAAGGTGTCAGTATGTGGGAGAGTAAACATGAACAAAAATCAAATGATTCCCAAAGACACGCCTGTTCTGCCACTTAGCCTCACCAGATCTGTTCAGCAGACACACACACATTTTTAATTGACTTTCCTCTGATTTAATTAGCTTCATTAGCAGCCTGTCTCAGTTTGAATTTACACCACCTACCTTCCCTCCCAACTTAACCCCATTATGTCTCCTGCAACCACACACACACATAGCCCCACGCACAACCACGCGCGCGTGTGGGTGTGCGCACACACACACATCAAGGAAGCTGCCAAGTGAGGCGATAGGAGCATGCTATAGGTATTTCTACACGCACAAACACAACACACACAGATGTCCACCGACTTGCAGTGATCAAAGGAGACAAAGGCGACAGGTAAACGCACTGCAGCCAATCACGGTCAAGACATGGCGGGTGACCTTGCAGAGCTGCAGCTGATTGGCGGTGTCAGAGCTGTCAGTCATGTTGCGAACCTACTGACAGGAGACAAAGGAGTGTGTGTGTGGGTGTGTGTGTGTGTGTGTGTGTGTGTGGCGAGAATAGTGATGAGAAGCGACTGAGAGAAGAAAAATGGGCAATAAAGATATAAGCGTGAGATTTTCTGTTTCTACTTTTGCCTTATTTTGCGTTTTCTCATTAAAGGAGACCTATCATGCAAAATTCACATTTTTATGTTTTTGTATTTCTATGTTTTTGCATTTTTATGTTTTTGTATTTCCACTTTCTAATGCTTCTGAAAACAAAAACAACCCAAGTGGTTAAAAAAAATCCATTCAGAATATTTTTGGCAATAAGTTAATGTTTTTTTGGTGTCTGGAAAATGAGCCGTTTCTAAAACCTCTGGAATGTAATGTCACAAATCAGCAGGCGCTGAAGTCCAGCCCCGTTACCAAGCAACCCCAGCTAAGTCCAGCCCCGTTACCTAGCAACCCAAGCTGAGTTCCAGCACATTTCAAATTCAGATTCAAAAATCAAGGGACAAAGGTGTATAGAAAATGGATGGATGGATGGAAATACTTTATTGATCTCAAAGGGAAATACATTTTTTTTGTAACTAATTCAAAGCCTTCAATTAGTTATTGTAGACAGTGGTGGCTGTTGGTAGGAAAGACTTGATTTTACCAGATTTGGTAAAGATTTGCTCAGCTGATATTAGCCGTTGTGCGCTGTACAACCGCTGCTGGAGAAGACAACTGTTTTGTTGTTGACTATGTAACCTGCACAAGATAATTAACCCGTATTTTATTTTGGCGGGTCAAACTGATGCGACATTATAAGTTCCGGGTAAGAGGTGAACTCGGATTCCCTCCACTGCTGTTGCTGCTGTCACTGTGGCTAGCTGAGTGAGCTTGGCGTCTTCCCAACACAGGGAAGAATACGGCTGGATCAAGCCAAATTAACACGACCAAGAGCTTAAATTGGGAGTTTACTGGCAACCACTCGATGGTGAGTCGTTCATTTTACGTACTTTGGTTTTTTATATATAATAGAAACGCGGTGGCGACACGCCCACTCAATCTATGTATTTGTGACTCAAAAACGGTCTTATTAACTAAAAGATCATTCTCTTTTCGTTACTTTTGTGGCCGAATAAAAGACATACCCTCAAAGCATTAAACAAGCCCTTTAACTTTTGTAAATTCGTCCTTTTAGGATAGTTTTAGTTACTTTTTCTTGATTTTGGTGACGACCGATGGAAGTCTGGAACTGGTTAATTCCAGTGGAGTTGCGCAACAAAACTAAAGAAAAAAAGAAAAACAATTAATTGTTTACTGAAAAAATATTGAAGTCAATTAAGTTTAATTGACTCTGATGTCAATTAAACTTGGATATTACTTGAAAGTGCACTTTAACTTTGATCTGTAACAGTAATGTAATCTTTAATTTGAAATTAATTCAAATGTTTCCTGAGAAATGCTTGATGGAATATATCTATTTGTTCTTTTCTGAATGTTTAATTATTTTTGATAACAGGTTAACCTTGTTCACATGTGAATGCTAATTTTTGTTTTATTTATGACCTTGTTTAGGTCAGGTTTTTTTTCACCCCCTGTTTCCACCCAGGATGGTGAGCTACCAGATCACTGCAGCTTTGCGGTAGGACTAAATTACACCAACTGTTTTTCTGTTTATTGCTTGTGTTTATTGGAAACTATTATTATTATTATTATTATAAGATATCTAACTAAATATACATAAATATACAACTTTAAATACAATAATTTAACTTTATTTTCTGTCTGATGGTGTTTTATTCACACACACATGAGCTCCTCAGCCGAACCTTTCTCATTGCCTATAACCATACTGGCCATAGTCAGGCGCCTAGCCTTAGTTAGCGTTACAACTACCATCCAGAAACCACTTGCTGCATTGTTGTTGGTTGTGCTGGAGGCTCCTCTCCTGCTTTTCAAAGATGTATGGTTATATAACTGCGGATCTGTTTGTAGCCATTTTCACATGTGATTGTAAACTTTGCGTTAGAGGCGTAGCCAGCAGCAGCTTATTTGGATTTAAAGAGCCCAATAAGCTTTTTAGGGCTGTTTTAATGAGACCTAAACAGCTCATTATGAACTTAACAGACTGAAATCTCTCTATCTAAGAATGATTTTGTGAACAAAATGTAATGGACAGGTTTTGTATAGCCATAGACCAATTGTAACCTGTTCAAAGAAGTATAATTAGTCACCCTCAAACACCTGAACTCGATGCTTTTAAGAGCTAATGATGTTTTGAGTCGCTCACCTGCGTTTTGCAGAACAGATAACCCAGCTTTCCATCTACCGTCTCAGCAGTCAACAGTGCCAAACAAACCAACTTGTAAGCTGGCAATTATTAGTGTGCACTTCTTTATTCTGGCTGCCATCAGACAGATTACGAGTATAATCGGCTTAATGAGCTCCAAACTGAAGATGGGCTTCAGATTCCCCTGGGGGGCAGCGGCTGGGGGGGAGAGGGGAGGCTGTTAGACGAAGGACACAGTCAACACGTTGTTCCTGTGCCCAACCGTCCTGAGCTCAAATTACCATTTCTGCAGAGGCATTTGCAGTTTCTTTGTAGCATGAATAAGTTCAGGAGTGAATTTTATCCAATTATTTTGCAAACATTTCTATTTTGTTTGAACCAGATAGCTCCAAACTGACAGTGGGTTGTCTCTATGACTCGAAAAGTACATTGGCAATCTTTTGTAGGATTAACCTATAATTAAGCTTCTTTGACTTGGAGAGCTCTTCAGAGACAGGCACCAGGTTTTGTCAGAGGCCCTCTGCACCCATATGTCCCTGGCAGGCCCAGAGATCCTGTGATCCGGGCATCTGATGGGTCCCCATCTGGAACTCTCTACCTCTCTCTGACTTTACCAGTTAAGCCAACTAGAAGCATATCCTTTTATTAATTTCTCCTGTTTTTTTCAGAGACATTCAGTAAGAATAATTCTGGGATTTTTTTAGGGTGTTTTCACACCTGACAGTCCAGTAAACTCTGTTTGAATTGGGACAGAAATTGCAACATTTGTTACATTTCCAGCTGTTGCGGATCTCCTTCACTCTGCACTGTCAAACAATCCAAACTAGTTGAGAAACCTTTCCACCTACTCACCTGCGGGGGCGCTGCACCAACAACCCCTAAAGGAAATGACACAGAAACCTCTGAAGAAGTCACTGAGCACAACTTCCTTCTTAGCAAAATATAATAGATTAATAGATTTTAGAGCTGGTAGGATTTCTTGGTTGTCTTTGGCAAAAAAAACAACTTGTATGTCCCGCTAGTGCTAGACTTACAGGTTTGTTTTGGTTGTATTTACCCAGAATGCGTTGGAGTCCGCTTCCTGCTTTTGGAGGGTCTTTGGTTCCATATATGCATTGGAACTGCAGTTCACTTCATCTGAACTGAGGTTTGTAGGAGCAGAGGTGGATGTTGGTCTGCATTAGAGCTCGAATCACACCCCCCCAAACAAACCACCCTGCTTAATCCACTTTCATCGAACTCCTGTCACTTTCCTGGAAAGTTCAGTCTGTTTGGGGAGGTGTGAATGCCCTGCGCTGTTGTCCTCTTCAGCGCAGGGCATTCTGGGTAAATACAACCAAAACAAACGCAAGCGGGACAGATGACTCTTCAACTTTTACTAAAGACAAAACCGAAATTCTACAACTAATTGCTAAAGTCACTCTATTGTTGTCTACATTTGCTGAAGAAGGAAGTTGTGCTCTGTGTCTTCTTCAGAGATTTTCCTGCTGTTTCCTTCAGTGGTTTGTGGTGCAGCGCCCCCACAGGTGAGGAGGGGAACAGGTTTCTCAGATGGTTTGGGTTGTTTGTTGCTTCTTGACAGGCTACCAGTTGGCATGTGCAAAGCAGCCAATCAATCCAGGAGCTCCATTCATTTTCCTTGGCAACGATTGGCTGTGGCCCCAACAACAGAGATAAGGACGACTGCAGATATTATCGTCTGTGGCAGCACAGAGAATGTTTCCACAGCAGTTTAAAGCACATTAAGGTGTATTTGGTGTCTTTAGAGGTTCTCAAGTGTTCTTCTGCTGAAGGACGATTGGATGGATGAACTGGTTTGGCCAGACAGGAAACACCTGTAATTTTTTACTTGTATTGAAGTGTCAGACCGGGACAAGGCCATTATACAGAATAAATACCTAAATACCTGCACCTTTCACAGATTAAAGGCTGAACTCCTAAATCCCAGCTGAAGATGAGTGATGTCTCCAGCTCAGCAGCTGCTGCTCTGCAGTTTGTTGACATTTCCAGGATTACAGTGAACCTTTTTCCACTGACTTTGACAGAGTGATCATCTTGACAACTGAGTTTATACATACTGCATATTTCGTTTCTGCATAAGATTTAAAACTTTGCAAAAGCTCAAAAAAGTCCTGTTAAACATGAGTTTAAGCATTTGAAACATACAAAGACCATAACAGTGACTATGTGATGGAGATCAAAAACAACAGGATGGTGTTGTGACTTATTGATGATCCGAACCAGCTAATCACCTGTTTTACTGCAGGTCAGAGGTCACCGTCCTCTTCAATAGATGCCTCTTTACAATACTCTAATGTGTCCTTGTGATGTCATTCGACCTTGCTGACCTGGCCTCTGTTTTAGAGCTATAATTAGCTATTGACCTCATCTCCTTCCAGTTTATCCGTTATAGCCCCGGCGGTGAGGTCACATGCCGACATCAGCGATTAAACGCTTTTCAATTCCCGTCACTGAGACAAATTCAAACTTTTGCTGGGAAAAACTAGAACTGCAACTAATGATGCTGATTAATATATGGATTATTCTGATGACTAATTGGATAAAAAGGGACATTCTAAAGGTTTTTCGTTAAACCACTTGATTATTTTTTTATCCAATAATAGAGATGCATTAAAAGATACAGATAAACAAAAAAAACTAAATTCCTTTGTTAAATAATACAAATGCAATTACAGTATCCCTTTAGTAAATCTGAGTCAGGTGAAACTAAAACTCAAGGAGTTTACAGACAAAGGTGTTTTTATGTTGCAAAATGCTAAATGTATATATTTTTTTTACGATTTTAGGTTAATGATGAGAATATATAGATTTATTAGTAAATTAATTTTTTTCCCGTATGCTCCAGTTAACAATTAATACTAAATTAATTGAAGATTATTTGAATAATCGATTAATCAAGATTAATTCTTAATCGTTTCAGTTCTGGCTCAAATTCGGGCCGATACAGAATCTCTGAGCTTTCATCTCCTTAGAGGTTTTCAGTAGATATCTTCAGCTCTTTTTATAAGGTAGAACTTTGGGATTTTTTGAGTTTTTGCTAAAAAATGTTTGCAGACAAAGATATTTTATATCTTAAACGTAAAATATATATATATTTTTTACAGATTTGGTTTAATTTTAGCTCCAAATATGTTGTTTTTTCAGTAATTAGCATTTTTTTGAGTCTATATACCTCAGTAGCAATTAATCAATTACAAAATTAGTTCACGATTATTTGAATAATTGATTGATCACCACTAATTGAATGAATAACATTTTGGCAGGAATCCACATTAATTTATTCAATGTGTTTCTCCACGTTTTAGCTTCGGTGAACCATCTCCTTCTTTCTTTTCTTCTGCATTTCTGCATTTTTAAAAGGAAAATCTTATTTTTATTGTATCCAACCAACTGTAACCTGATGCAGAGAGAATGCAACTCGTTTGCACCTGCTGCCTTTATGGGCTCATTTATGCCATCGTCTTATCAGCACTCAGTTGCTCTAAACCAGACACAGAGACAGAGCAGATGATGGCAAATTATGTGCAGAAGTTTGACCTAAAAGGCTGAATAGTTCATTTGTATTTTGCATTGCTGTGTTGGACATTTTTTCACTTCGGTTTCAACACCATGAAACTTAGGAAGCAATAAAAAAAAGATATTTTTTACAAGCTAGATGCCAGAGTCTGCGCAGGAAGGAACTTCTCACAAACCAGTTGGATAAAGGTTAACAAAGAAGAACCTGTTTCTGTTCGACAGAAAGATGCAGTTTGTTTGTAAGGTGATCAGCCGGTGTTGCTGCAGATGGGTTATCCATCGACGCCTGAGCATTACAGGCCAAGATACCAGCAGCTGGATTAGACTGATTTACGCTTCTTCAGGGAGACAGTTTCTCCATCCGGCTGCTGGAGTTTAAATGAGTATAAAAGATGGATTTCTTTTTCCTTTTAATCACTGCAGATTTTAAAAACTGGGTGAGAGGTGAAATATTTTTAGTTAAAAGCAAAAGAGCTCAAGGATTTACTGCTATTATCTCGCGATTTGCTTATTTAACAAAAGAACTGAAGAAAATATCAAATTGTTGAGACGAGATATTTGAAAACTGGAAGCCGTCCTTTGAAATGAGGAAACCTTTTACACACGTTTTCTGTCTTATTCTGAGCACATGGAGCTGCCTCAGCTTCTGGTGAGGCTGTGACTCCCTTTACATCACTGGAGTTGGAAGGAGAGCCGCGCTTCTGTACGCCAGATCGGCCATGTTTATTTTATCACTTTTTTCATTTTCCAATAAATTCAATCAGGTTCTTCTCAGGTTCAGAGCAGCAGAAAGTGAGTTAAGATAGAAACAGAAAGGTTTTGTCTACAGAAACATCCCCAATGTTTTGGTTTTATTGGTATTTTTACTTTAGGGGTCACAGATATTGACAAACTTTTGATTTTCCAGATCAAAATTCCAACATCAGCTTCCATGTGACATTTCTACAAACTTGTCAGTTTTGGTGTTGAAATTTCATGTGGATGTAAAATAGTCACCTGGTTCTGGTCTCTCTGCTTTCCCAGAACCAGAACCAAACATGGTTTTGCAGAAAACTGCAAAACAGCTGAAACACAGATTAATTTAAATCAAGGCCAAAACTCCATCGATTTGATTTCCAGAAACTGGAACATAATGTTTAGATTTGGTTTTTCACAAGGTAGAACTTTAAAACTTTAACTTAATTTGAAATTAAAATGTTTTTGAGCCAGAGTTTAACTTTATTGAACACAATAAAGAAAGCTATATACAGGGAAAATGAATTTAAGGCAAAAGGAGAACAGTAGTAAATTACACGTTCAAAAGAGTGGATGGAAATATGAGCTTATTTTAACACCCAGCCGAATGACTTCCATAGCATCAAAGAAGTCTATTTAACTAGGAGTATCACCACTTTAACATATTTTTACACATGTTAGAGTAAAACAGTATTTGGTAAACGTCTACTCAAGTAACTCATCAAATTATCAATCATTTATCAGATGGACCAAAATAAAGCTGAATGGAAATTTTGGTCATTTAAGGACCAAAATGACAATAATTTATAAAAGTAACAAAAAAAAAAATCTAAATCAGGCAGAAGAAAATGTTTCCAAATCAGTTTCTTTCAATAAAAAACTTATGAAACTTTAACCAAAACTGCAGGTGTCTGTCTGTGTCTTTAATTTATTCAGCTAAGAGTAGCAATACTTACGATAATGTTACTAATACAGTGCAGTAAAAATACTCCTAAAAGTAATTTTAACTTTAACTGAAGTGTAGTTGAGTAAATCTAACTACCAAACTCTGATAGCTTCATCCAGTAAACTACCCTAGATTTTATGATATCGCTGTGATCAGAACGGAAGGATAAGTCTATTTTAAGCTGTTATTTGAATAGGCCAGGCGTCAGTGTGAGCTTTGGGTCGGTACTGTGAGATGTAAGATTGTTTTTCTGCTTGTCACCTTGTGACCCGAAGCCGTGATGGAGCAGCAGAGTTTGGGAATCACTGACCGTGTGTGAGTGAGTTTCCGAGGCTCTGCGCGGGCGGACTGAGTCACAATGTCAGGGTCACCTCTGCAGCCCCTGGTGCACAACCTTCACAATGCACCACCTTGAGGTAACAATGACTCCATTGTTCACACAGACAATGCAGTCTGAAGGCCAGGGTTAAAAGGGGTGGATGCAGGAGAAGGGTTGACAGGCCGGGAGGACAGCGGAGACGGCGACGCAGCACCTGGTAGCTCATGGATCTGAGGTAGACGTGCTGGGGGGAGGCAGGGTGGTCACAGTCCATTGGTCAGCTATGGTGGTTTTCAGGAGCTGAGGCGACTGCTGACCTGAGCCTTTGATTCAACAGCCAGCAGGGGTTTCTGGGAAATCAGGGGACAAACTCCCTCAAAACCTGGATATATTCCACCCAACCTTTGCACTCAGATGGCATTATGTTATGTTTTAACTTCCTTTCTGCATGCATTATGCATTATGCAGACTGCTCTCAATGCACCATTGTTTTAGCAGATGTTTGTTGGGGTCTTTAATCGTAAAGGGGACCTATTATTCAAAATTCACATTTTGGACATTTTTGTTCTTCCATTTGGGTCTCAGTTGTTTCTAAAAATAACCAAAGTGCTTAAAATGAAACATGTGGTGGTTTTTGCATTAAGTTCATGTTTTTGAGTGCCTGGAAAACGAGCCATTTCAAAAACCTCCAGAATGTAATGTTGCAAACCAGCAGGCACAGCCCCATCACCTAGCAACCCAAGCTCTAGCACATTTGGTCAGCTGGTTTTACCGCTGTATTTGCTGTACAATGGCTGCTGGAAATGACGAGTGTTTTGTTTTTGTTTTTTGACTTACCATCCAGAAACCTCTTGCTACATTGTTGATGTGCAGGAGGCTCTACTTCTGTTTTTCAAAGATGCACAGTTGTATAATCTGTCAGGAGCTGCATTTCCATTGATAATACAATGGAATTACAAACATAAATTTACTTAATGGAAACACGGCAGTTTGCAAAAAACGCTAGGATGAGGCAGCTTTTTCGGCTGGGTTGAGAAAATGAGATGTAAACACTTTTCAAATCACACCAGTTATGTGATCAACCACAGGATGTTACTGCTGATGGAAAATCCAAAGAAGGTGACAGGAAGCAGTTGGAAGAGGATGTGTTTTTAAAGACTTACCGCATGATCAAACTTATTCATGCGGTAATTTTAATTTCATCTCTTATTTAATAGAAGAAGCAAAACTACGTTTTTTTTTTTTTTTTTTACATTAGCAGAATATCAACAAAGTTTTGTGCATATGTAATGCAAACATAGCTACAGTCGCCTGTTTAGTTTGGATTTGGCCCTTTGAAAAACAAATGTAGCTCATTTTTTAAATGAGTAAATGATGCGCTTAGGGAAATAGGGTGAATTACATTTAAGCACTTTAAACATTTATCCCAATCACAAAGGCGATTTAATTCATCTTATATGAACAGTTGGAAAACACCTGACCTCTAGTTGACTCCGCCATCCTTTCCGTTAGCACCTAAACACATTATCTACTGTATGTTGCAGACATCCATCACTGCAATGCCCACAAAGCAAATACATCCCATCATTGCCTGGGAATAATGAGAGCATTTCTCCGTGACGCAGTCGTCTTTATGAATAGTGCATAAACCCAGCCGCACGGTGGATCCTCGGGGGCGAAAGGGCGACGCTGCCACAGGAGGTGGTAAAGAGCTCAAACACATTTATGCCTTTTATCTCCTCCCTCCGACAAAGTACTCCTACTTATGCAAACATACAGATTGTAGACACACATGACAAATCTGCATGCACATGTAGTCGTGCGCTGATTTCTTTTCTTTTTTTCCACTGAACTCAAGATATTAGTGCTTAAAAGCTCCCAGTAAATGCAGCCCAAGGCCAGCACTGAGTGCTGTGGCTCTTGAATGGAGCTCCATCACTGCTGCCTGTGTGGAAGGAAAAAAGAGAATCATGCACCTTCCTTTCATTTTGAATAAAAGTACTACCTCATATTTGGTTTTTAAACTCTGTTGCATGTTTTTGCATGTCTAACATTGCAGTGCTGATGGATTTAGGTGGTGGACGTCTGCTGGTCGCAGCGTCTTGCTTTTTCGCTCCTCGTCTTGTCCTCTGTGTTGTAAAAAAGGCCTTTGTTGCTCTGCGCACTATAAATCATTTACAGGCTTTGCATAAATTTGTGTAATCTCTTCATGGGGGCTGGGCAGTCGATCTGATTCACTGGGAACCAGAGAGGAAGAGCGAATGTTGGTTGAGCAAGCCACTCTGAGATGCTGTCAGGAAGCAAAAGCCTAAAAAAATCTTCCTGAAATGCAGCAGGTGTAGAGAAATATAGTTTGATGTGCACAAGCAACCTGTTCCTATTAAAATTACACTGCAAAACTGCAAAACATTACCAGGCATTATTGAATAGTTTCCCGTGCAAATATCTTCCTACACTTGGAATAACTTAGAAGTAAGACAAGAAGCAAGACATCATCCAAATCAACGATTCCTTAATATTGATTAAAACACATAGTCAGTTACATGCACTGCAAAAACACAAAATCTTATCAAGCATTTTGCTCTACCTTTTACTGTGAATGTCTTAATACAGTTTTAAAAAACAAACTAACTCACAGTAACTTTTTGTCACAATAAAGGAGGTTGTTTTAAGTCAGTAATTAATTAATAAAAAAATTATTGTTTCCACTAGCAGATTATTTCACTTAAATTTTATTTTCCCTTATAAATTAAATAATCTGCCAACTAGTAGTACGTTTTTAGTCAATATTAATGAATTATTGACTTAAAACAAGCTCCTGTATCTTGCTGAGAAGTTACTTATATTATTACTAAGATATTTGCACTAGAAACTTGGCAAAGTACCCCCAAGATGGAAATTATGTGACAAAGTAAAAACTGAGAAAAAACTCTGAAAAGAAAAAATCTGAATTCTGATTAAAAACATCAAAACAAAAAATTTCTGAGAAAAAAGTCAACAGTCAGATTTTTTCTCTCTTCCATAAACACAAATGTCTTTTCACTGCAGAGTAAATGATTTGAACTTTTACTCTGCAGCGTAGAGGTGAAAAATGTTTAGAGATCTACATTAAAACCATGAATCGTGAACTACATTATGCAGCTGAAGAGTCTGAGGCAGAAAGCTTAAATAGAAAAATGAACATTTCATAAAACCCTGACCCAAACCTCCCCCCTCTGTTCCATCAGTTAGTTTTATTTGAGGGCTAATCCCAGTAAAACCACTGCGGCGGCTGTCCCTGCGTCCTTGTAGCTTTCCTATTATTTCCCATGTAGCATGTTTTTGTCTGGGTGACATCATTGCTGCAGTCTGTCCCTCTGTCCTTCACTGCAATAAAAGATTGGTTGAAACTCATTAATCGTACAATAACTGAAATGCACTGTTATGAAACAGAAGACAAGTTTCTGACATTGAGGTTAGCATAAAATCACATTAAATTCCTGGAGTGCATCATGACTTCACTTCATGGCTAAAATTACATTTTGCAAATCTGAATTGGTAATAGCGGGAAATATTTGAATTAAATTGAATATTTCAGGAGGTAATTCTTTCACCATGCATACTTTATGTTCTCACACGCGCTGCTGCAGTTTCACACACATGCCCAGAAGTCCCTGAGTGCGGCGACAGCGCGGCAGTAAATCAGCGAAAGGCGGAGCTGGGCACTGAAAGCTCCGTGACAGAAGATAAAACATGAATTCACCGACTCTCCGCTCTAAACTCCGGCTTCCTTCTGCAGCCAATCCACTCTATGAAACGCCCCGAAAGATGTCCAGACTAATGAAACCACCATCCGCTTCCCTCCAGACACACAGGGACTATTTAAATAGCGCCTCAAAACAGACATCAGGTTACACAAAGTGCAAACCAGAAGAAAATTAACTGGAAGAAAATCTTTCACTAAAGTTTTTTTGGTCTAGTTTATATCTTAGTTTGGTTTTAATGCAAGTTTTACAAATCACTTTTCAGATATGGGTGCTTGACTTAGGTCAGTAAAAATGAAAAAGTTATATAAAAAGCCATGTTTCCTTTTATTTATTTCCTTGAGATGTACTGATGTGAAACGGTGCAAAAAATGCACTTCTGCTTTAAACAACTTTAACTAAAGGACACAATTTACCGAGAAAACACAATTTAATAACATTTATGCTCTTTTATTTCTAAACAGTTTGAAAAGAAGCACACAGTATTAAAGTGTATATTAAGCAAACAAAACAAAATAAATTTACACTGCAAAAACATCCAATCTTGCAAAGCATTTTTGTTCTAGTTTCTAGTGCAAGTATCTTAGTAATAACTTACAGGTACTTTTCTACAAGATAAATGAGCCTGCTTTAATCAATAATTCATTAATATTGATACAAAAATAGTTCCAGTTCCACTGGTAGATTGTTTCACATACAACACAATAACTTTTTTTTTATTGTAGTCTGCTCAGTTCTGCCTATTTTGAGTTGATTTAGGGCATCCTGTCACTTTAAATTCAAATAAGCTGCTGTTGGCCACACCCCCCAACTCAAAGTCTACACTCCTATGTGAAAATGGCTACAAACAGATGTGCAATTATAGAACTGTACATCTTTGAAAAGCAGAAGTGGAGGCTCCTGCATAACCAACAGGAACACATCAAGTAGTTTCTGGGTGGTAAGTCAACAACAAAACGCTTGTTTTTCTTCAGCAGCCATTGTACAGTGCACACAGCAATAAAACCAGCTGACCAAATGTTCTGGAGCTCCACTTGTGTTGCTAGGTAACAGGGTTGGACTCTGCTGAGGTTGCTAGGTAATGATACAGTGTTTGTGGAATGTCTGAACATTCAGAGGTTTTTCAAATGGCTCATTTTCCAGACACCAAAAAACAGCTGGGTGTTTTTTTTAAGCTGCTTTTAGAAAATGGAAGAATAAAAACCTGCAAATAGTGAACAGGCCACTTTTAAGAAGTATGCAAAATATACCTAAATATTTCAGCATAAACATCTGTGACTTTCAGAAAAAGTGTAGAACTTTTTTGAAACCAAAACCAGTTCAAAAGATACCAAGAGCAACTTGTCGTCTGGAGTTTTGTCTCTATAAAAGTCATTTTGTTTCTGTGGTAAATGATCCCTTTGGTTTCTTTCAAACTGGTTCTGTCATCTGCTCTTTAACTCCTCGTGTGCTTTTAGTGCACATAAGTCATTAATGTGCACCAGTTTGCCCAGAGTTTCTTTTTGTTGCCATGTGTGTTTCAGGAATATGAAATAAGGGCCTTCCTTCCCAAATCAAGTGAGATCACTGCGGTATGAGAGGGAGCTTAGAGAGCTGAGCCGCTGCAGCCGTTTAGGCTGTCTGGTTTGTTTCTGTCTCTCAGTGTAATCCCAGACTGACTCCAGGATGGTGAGATCAGACCTCAGTGGGGGCCATACCATCTGTTGAAAGACTCCTCATTCCTCCTGTTGCACAGACAGCTTCAAAATCCTCTCAAAAACACAAAATCTCAGCCCAATTTCAGTGATTTGTACAGGTTTGTTTGCTATAATGATATTTACGATATGCGCATGTGGTTGCTGACTCCATCGGCTCAATAGGGCCACGTAAACTTCAAAATAATATGTGGGTCACTATGTATGTTATCTGGCAAATCTAATTTATTTGCATAGTGCCAAATTACTTCATTGTGAAAATGTGTTAAATATTTATGATTTGGAAGTAGAATGCAGAGAAAGCTTCAATATTATACATTCTAGAGGAACCGGCACTTTGAGGTCATTTATACGGAAGAAGGTTAGTGCCACACACACAAAAAAAATTCTGACTTAAATCTTCTGAGACGTTAATCTCAGAATTGTAACTGTGAGGTAAGAATTCAGGCTTTAATCTTTTGAGAATTTAATCTCAAAATTTTGACTTTAGCCTCAGAATTATGACTTGAATTATAATCTCAGAATTAAAAATGTAAGTCAAAATTTGGAGATTAAAGTCAGAATTCTAAGATCTAAAAAATTATTAGTTTTTCTTCTTCTTGGCACTAATCCTCTTCCGTACGTTCACGATCCTGATGTTGCCTCAAATGGAAATGAGTTTTCTGCCCCTGCTCTACAGCATAGATGAGGGATATCTGACCTGGAGAAGAGTGCAGAAAAATTGACAAGACACCAAATCGAGTCACACAGCAACAATCAAATGGGTTTTGAAGCAGTTGTGAGATAAAATAAGAGCCACAGCGTGAGACCTCATCGCCTGGGCTTTCAATCAGTTGCTTCCTATCTCACAAAAACGCACGCGGGCAACACACAGCGTCCGCGCGACACACCGAGTCAGACTCTCCGACTCACACACAAATAACTTGCCAGGATCATTTCACACGATCTCAGTGGGAAACCCCATCAACTTTCACAGCAGGGAGCAGGACAATGAAACGCATCCCAGACTACTGCACCAGGAACACACACACTCACACACACACTCGTATACACACATGCCATAAGAAGATGTAGGAGCTTGTATAAGTCAAAGCACCAAACACTGATGAGGTTTGAAACAAGAAATCAGACTCATGATTGCTGACGAGAAAATACTGAACACACATTTAACATAAATATTCTGCAGAGATGCTAAATTTACTATCTGTGTCACTTTCATTTTAATTAGAAAAAAGCAAAGAAGACATCTCTCATCTGTAGTTTGACCAATTTAAAAAAATGATTTGTGTTTTATTTTGAAGTAAAATATTTCCCATAAACGTATTAAAACACTTTGGGCTGAAATGATTAATCAGATTTATCTGAAATAATCGGCACCTATGAATAGACTAAAACACATCCGGCTGAAACAATTAATTACATTTATTTGATTAATTGTAATTAATCGTTATTGATTTTTGAAATAGTCATCAACTATAAATTGACTTAAACACATCGACTGAAACAATTAATCAGATTTATTGTGATTAATTTATTGCTGAAACAGGCAACTAATCTAGTAGTTAAACACATCGACTGAAACAATTAATCAGAGTAATTACGATTAATTGTAATTAAGTGCATATTCAAATAATTGTTACCTAATTTCATAGATTTCATGATTTAATAAGACTTGCTCCTATGCGCCATAACTGCAATATCCAAAATGGTGGTACTGAAGTTTTAGTCTTCATTTAGAGGATGTCAGTGTTTCAGCTGTTTTGCAGTTTTCTGGAAGTTTGTTCCAGATTTATGGTGCCTAAAAGCTGATTAATTGTTCATTTACTCAAATCTAACACAAACCAAAACTTTCTTTGGCTGAAAGAAGAAACGTGTGTTTGTGTATGTTCTTTCTTGTTGTAATTCATGAGCACTGCCACATTTGCTGAACCAATGCAATCCTGTTGGTTGTGCAGGAACCTCCACTTGTGCTTTTCAAAGATATATATTTGCATCTGTTGGCAGCCATTTTCATGTGAGTGTAAACATTGAGTTGGTGCGTTTGGCCAGCAGCAGCTCCTTTGGATTTAAAGTGGTAAGATGCCCCAAAGCGGCTCAAAATAAGCAGAACTGAAATTTCATTATCTAAGAATGAGTCTGTATAAAAAGTATAATTAACATATTTTGTGTCGGCCACATACCTAAACTGTTCATGGCAGCATAATAGGTCCCCTACTGTGCACCAAAAAGCCCTCCTTGCTGGTTCCTTGTTCTGCTGCGTAACTGAAGAGCTTTAGGTCATAAACAGATGGATGAGTTTCTTCTCCAGAACTTTCTGAAAGAGAGTTTGATTAGTTACAGGATGTTATCCGGGTCCAGAAGCAGCAAATATGCCCCACAGCATCACACTGCCACCACCATGTTTCACTGCCAATATAATATCTTGTTAGTTTTACATCAGCTATAATGTCAAACACACCTTCGTGTAAGGAATGTTTTCCCAAACTTCCTGGGAATCAAAAATATGTTTTTGGGTAATAATGAGACCAATCTTCTCAGATGGATGCCATTTTTCCCCAGCCTCTTTCAGCTGCACCTGAAAGTCCAAGCAAGCAGGTGCTGGAGACAATTACCCCATTGTGGATTAATTGAGGGTCCTAATGTCATCCTCATAGTAAAGCATGAACTACTCTAACCGGACCAAGTGCAGCTCCGCAGTCGTCCTTCTGTGAACTCTATCTGATCAATTAACGTGATTTAATACACACAGTCACTCTACGTGGACGGCAGACTCAGTGTTCCCCTTAATTTATACCCACTGACTGCTAAACACCCCCCCACACACACACAAGGATGTCTTTCTATCTTCACCAGGACTTTGCATTGACTTCCATTCATTTTTCATTTTTTTCTAATAACAGTTAAACACCATTCACACGTTGCACTGCAAAAACACAACATTTTACTAAGTATTTTTGTCTAGTTTCTAGTTTAAATATGTTAATACACTTGAAGTAAGACAAAACTAACTAAAGTAACATTTCAGCATGATATAGGAGCTTGTTTTTAAGTCTATAATTCCTTAAATTGTGGGAAAAAGTTCCATAAGCAGATTATTTAACTTATTAAAAATATCTCATTTTAAGTTAAATAATCTGCCAGTGGAACTAGAATGTTTTCATCAATATTAAGAAATTATTGGCTTAAAACAGGCTCTTATGTCTTACTGAAAAGTTATCTGTAAGATAGTTTCTTATTTCAAGTGTACTAAGATATTTGCATTAGAAACTAGACAAAAGTACTTGGTAAGACTTTGGGTTTTGCAGTGTTCTTACAGGGCTTTGTGCCCCCAGAAGAAGCAGAGTGTCCTCACAACATCGTATTTGTTGGAAAAATGGTGAGAAATGCTGAAACACACACAGGAAGAGAGAGAGAGAGAGGAAGCTAAGAAGCATAGATTTCGCTGAAGGGTTGTGGGTGAAGCCGCTTCTCATGGGAAAGTAAAGGGTTTGTTTTATTTTAACCGTTTAGCAGAAGAAGTCGGACTCCGACCGGCTTCGACTAGCCTTTGGCATAGAAAGTGAGCCTGCATATTACCGAGTCCATCATAACCCAGCAGGAGAATGGGAGGAGAATTAATGCCAGAGAGCTTTTCTTCTGCCTAACCTCTCCTCTTCCTGGCCATCGCATGAAAGCACATCTAGATCTGACTTGTTAAAAATATTCAGGTTCAAAATCAGAGAAGCTCCTTGGATGTACTCCACACTTTTCATGCCTGCAGCAGCAGAAGCTCAGAGGCAAAGAGTTTTTGCTTGTGTTTGTGTGTATCTTGCCGGCATAAACAGTATCCAGCTCAGCCTCCGCCTCTCCTCTGCCTCCATAAATCTGAATGACATTAACATTAAAAAAAACCCCTGTTTGTGTAAGGATGGGACCCTCAAGATACATCCACACAACAGGCAAATGCAACCAAAATCATCTTTTTTCCCCACATGCGACCTTTTTCACAGCAGTCTGAATGACACAATTCCAATTTGTTTAAACTCAAAAAACCCGATCTGTGCCGTTTCCTTGTATGAAACTTGTTTTCATATAAGGATTGTTTTTAAAGTGCCTGAACAGTCGCATTTTGTGGAACATGCTTCATGTCTCTGCACCAGAAGAAGAAGGATTGAGATAAAACAGATGAAAAATATGATTAAAGGTGTCTATTGCTAGCTGTGTTTCCATTACAAATGCACACAAAATTTTCTCAATATTCCGATAATGACGAAAAAACACAATTTTGCAATTTTGGTGTTTCCATTAAATAAGAAACGCAATTAAAATCACACATTCATAAGTTTATTCGTGCATTAGATAAATCATTAAAAAACATGACTCCATCATCCTCCTACTACCACCTGTCATTATTTCCTTTGTGGTTTGCGCCAGTGGCAACATCCGGCAGTTGATCATGTGACTTGCAAAAATGTGCTTCCATTTCAATTTTGCCAAATAAACCGATTTCGATACAGCTAAAACTACGGAGCCCCTAAGGAGACATGGAGGGAAAAAAAGAAATCCCGACTTTTTTTCCCCACGACTTACTTTCGCGGGATCTCGAGAAAGTAAGTCGGGATTTATTTTTTGTTTTCCTCCATGTCCCCTTACGTGCTCCATACCATTGCTTCTTATTGCTGAATACATTTTAAAACCGACCCACGAACGGCTCCATCCATTATTACTTCCGTAAGCAGAGCTGTGTGACGTCAACGTTCTTCTTCTACTGCGCATGCGGCTAGCTTTAGGGACGATAACAGAAGTTTCTTTGCTCTCGAGTTTAGTAATATTAACTGTAAAATCCGGTTTCAGGGGAGTAAAGAAATTGGAGTTGAGGACTAAGACCCTCTGTGTGAAGGTAGCTTCGGACACAGAGAAAGCTCCGCTGGTTTCCGGACGGGCATCGCCACCATAAATGTGGGGCTCACCGCAGCCGCCAGGTTAAGTGAATATCACCTTCTCCCTCCAGAAGGAGCCGCTCACTCCTTTTCTTTCTCTCCCATTAAACATGTGCGCCATTTTTTTTACACATATTTAGATTGAAAATCATTTCACCCTCCTTTGTGGAAGGTCATAAAATATATAGAGTTTCAGAGCGCGGTGCATAACATTTACATTTTCTATTGTATAAATGTGATCAGTGCGACGTAGGGTTGAATAAAACATTCATGGCAAAAGCCATTTCTTCAGTGACATTTGGTCCCGTATCTATCATCAGTTTTCTATCCGCAGCCTGGAGAACAAGCGCTGGTCAAATGTTTAAATGTGGCCCTGCCACATAAAATTTAAACCCCGCTTTCACATTAACACCCGCCGGCTACGAGATGGAAATGCTTTTTTTTCTTCTTTGTGCAGATAAGAGAAAAGTCAAATGGAAATGACTTGGAGGGTTGTTGTGGTGGGGGACGTGCAGATGGGCAGGAGGAAATTGAAGCATGTCAGTTAAATTAGAAAAAGGCAGCTCTGCTCCAAATGGCTGACATGTAAATGTAGATCAGATGCGTCCGTTATGGATCGTCCCACCGCCTTTTCTCATCAAAAATCCCATCAGTACATTAAAAAGGTACAGCCTTGGCACGGACAAATTATTTCTTTCTCCTATTGAATGATTTGAAATGCTCTTGAACTCTGCGATGGGAGGAGTTTCAGAAATATCATTTACCTTCTGCAGGAAATGTGCTTTTACTCCGTTGGGTTTCATGCGGTCATTGTTGGAAAGTAACTACTGCAGCCAGTGAAGCAGCTGCAACTTCTACCTGTCTGAACTCAGTAGCTGCGTTTCCTTTGACCTTAAAACAGCGCAGTATGACATTTGCTTAAATTTGCTTAATGAAAACATGTCAATTAAAAATAAAAAATCGCAAAAGGTTTTTGTGCTAGGATGACCTCTTTCGGTGACACACAAGTCATGTGATCAAGGATGTTACCACTGGTGGAAAAGACGAAGAAAAAGACAGGAAGTAGCAGGAGGAGGATGGACTAATGGCTTATCACATAAATATGTGATTTTAATTGCATTTATTGACTAATGGAAAAACTGAAGCTGCAAAATTGTGTTTTTTCAATTTCAGGGGAATATCAACAAAGTTTTGTGCACATTTGTAATAAAAACTAAGCTATTGAGCTATTGGAAATAATCCACATGCTTAAATTTCAAACTGACACAAGCTGTTTCCAATGCAAATGTGTGCAAAACTTTATCTATATTCCCTTGATGTTGAAAAACACTATTTTGCAATTGTGATGTTCCCATTAAAGAAGCAATGCAAGTAAAATCACACGTGAATAAGTTTGTTCATGCAATAAGTCATTAAAAAATACGCTCTTCCTAATTCCTGTTTTCTTCTTATTAAAGCACAAATATTAATGGAGTTTAATATGATTGATAACCAAGAAGTGGAAGGGAAACAATGAATGGTTTTCTACACATACATTTCGCAAAAATATGCGGTACTCTTGACTACAGTCTGTCATAAAATGGTGACTTGCAGGAGGCAGAAAAAACCCTGAAATCTAAAATACTTTTCTGATAATGGTTTTATGAAAAACAAATGTAAACATTTAAAATAAAGTTCTAAAATCAGTAAATTTAATGATCAGAAAGAAATCAAAGGCAAACGTTCCATAAAAACGATAATGATCTTTAATGATCAAAATGCTGTTTTTATATCCAGTCAGCAAGTTGCTGCTTTCACCCAGTTTGGAAACTGTGTTGCCTCATTTCAGGTTGCAGGGTAGATTCCCACAGGTACTAATTAGCATTGTTTAGATGTAAACCCAAAGCGGCCGCGCCGTCTTCCTATCATGGATTATTTTACACCGCTGTGTTCACTTGAGCTCCAGTTTCCCACACACCTGTAATCCTGGTAGGAAGTATTCCAGCTCAACTGCGCAGTGATCAATGTGAGTTATGTTGAAAACAAAGCGTAATAATATGAAGCCGACACATAAAACAGAACATCATTCTGGATCTCCATCTTTCTGGTGTCATCTGTATTTTAGTTTGTGGTAACTTTCCAAATCTGATGATTTTCTGACTCTTGCAGAGGCTATAGCAAATGTTGGAGGATTTTAATATAAGAACAACACCGGGATGAAAAATAGATGTAAACTGCAAAAACACAAATCCTTACCAGAAACTATTTTCCCCAGTTTCTAGTGAAAATATTTTATCACACTTGAAATAAGACAAAACTAACTTACAAGTAACTTTTCAGCAAGATATGTGAGCTTGTTTTAGTCAATAATTCCTTAATTTTGATTTAAATACAAGTACTAGTCCCACTCTAAAATTATTTCAGTGATGCCAAAAATTCCCATAAAATTTTTTATGCACTTTTACATCAGTACATTTTAAATAAATAGAAAAAATGGCCATGTCTCATCAATATTAATAAATTGACTGAAAATAAGCTCCTGTTTTTTTTTTTTTTTTTGCTGAAAAGTTACTTGTAAGTTAATTTTGTCTTATTTTATGTCTTCTTAGATATTTGCACTAGAAATGACAAAAATACTTGGTTAGTCTTTGTGTTTTTGTAGTGCACAAGTGAATTGTGTCTCTGCTGGTGGTTTTTCCACAAACACTTTGAAGGGTGGAGTAAAATTCATCTTTCTAAGCTGAATTCACAAACACCTGTGCAATGCGAGGACTAAAGTCAGAGTAAAAGTTTTAATTTAGTTCCTGAGCAAGGTAAGAAGTTACTATTTAGAAGTGATTTCACACATCAGTCAGTACTTTGCTGTGCTTCGTGGCTCTGGACAATTAATTTGAGTCTTTCTTTCTCTTGGTAGATTTGATTTCATAAAACTTAATTTGAACAATACCCTAGGGACATTTAACCAGTTAATCTAATGTGAATTTTTGGACTGTGGAGGGTGAGATTGATCACACTAGCTGTGTTTTATTTTGTTTTTTTACCTGGAAATTGCACAAACTGGAATTATGAAAATAAATTAGTACCACACCAGGTTTGAAAAAAGTCACATTGAAAATTTTCTGGGCTTAAAAAAACTGAAATTCTGACTTTCATGTCAAATTTTCTGACGCCCTAATTTGCCATCGTATGTACGAATGAAGATTAGGGCTAACAAATCTCGGAATACTGACTTTATTATCAGAAATTTTCTGTAAAATAATAAGGAAATTTCCGAGTCCCAGAAGTCAAAATGTTCTAATTTTTAAATTTAAATTTCTGAGTTTCAAAATTTGCAAGAAAAAACTCCAAATTTTAAAAAATAATTTCAGAAATTTTCTAAAAAAAAAAAAAAGGAATTTTTGCGTTTCAAAACATCAGACTGCAAAAGTCAAATATTTTTACTTTTTCTAGAAATTTTCTGAGCTAAATCTCAAGTTGTGCTTTTGGAGGAAATGTACTTCTCCATTTTTCTCTATCTAAAACAGACATGATACGCCGTCGTAGTATTCGAGTTCTGAGTTTAAAGTCACAATTTGTTTATTTCACAGTTGGATAGTGACTAGTTACATTTACTCAGTAAGTAACTTTTAGGGGTATTTTTACTATGCTGTACTTTTTACCTTTACATCAGTGATTGTATTATGAAGTATCGCTACTCTTACTTAAATCCATGTTCTGGATTTTTTGCCCACTGAATGAAAAACAAACATGTTTTAACCAAAAACACACCAGACACAGACACACTCCCCCAGTTGTTTTTTTATTGAAAGAAACTGATACTTGAGTATACTTTTTACCAAATACTTTTTTACTCTTCAGTAATTTCTTGGATGCTACTCTTGTGTACGATTTTTGCGTACTATTTTTTCAGTGACCGTAACCCTTTTCCGTAGCCTATTAAACCTACTGAATAACTTTAAGTTTTTGTGTTTGAATAAATGAACATTTCAGTGATTTTCAATGGTACTGAGATGCACCTGCGCTTGGACAGTCAGTTATGGCTCCAATGGATGTAGGAAGTGTGATTTTCGACGGCAAGTGAACGCAGCAGAGACAGAACGCGGCACCACTTAGCGCTTCGTCCCCCCCTCTCGCTGCGCGTGTGCCCGCCGGTGAAGGCGCGCGGCCGGCGGGTTGTGGGGTAGGGGGGGTGTTGTGCTCGCTCCTGCTCCTCCTGCTCTCTGACCCCAGTGGCAGCTCCGACTCACTGCACTCCGGCTCCCCCTCCGACACACCGCGGCTGCTCGCTCTCTCTCTCTCTCTCCTGTCAGTGTCTCTCGCCCTTCGCTCCGGCTCGCTACCACTCGCTCTCCTCCCGGTCTGGGTTCTTTCCACCAGAGCCAGCCGAGGTCCCGCCGGGTCGAAGGTTCCTGCCCCTGCCCAGCCTCCTCCAACACCAACGGTCGCCCCTCGCGCAGGAGTCTTCGCCGCATGGACCCGACTCCCTCCGCTGCTTCTTCTTCTTCTGCTTCTTCAACCGCCGCTTCTTCTTCTTCTTCTTCTTCTTCTTCTTCTTCTTCCACGGCTTAAAGGGCGACCCTTTCCGACCCGACTCTCGTTCTCCGGCCGGCTGCAACACCCAGAGAGGAGGGGGAAACGGAGAAACCTCCAGCCCGAAGGTAGCGCAACCTTTCAGCCTCGCCTCGGAGGCAGAGACGGGGAGGGAGGGAGGAATTCTTGACACAAAGCCGTCGGTTTAAAGGTGGCTTGTCATTTACGAGGAAGGAGCCAGAGGTTACCGAGGCGGCGCTTTGACACTCACCACCTCTGGATTATTTTAAATTTATTATTTATTAATATTATCCCGGATCAGAGTTCAAGGGGGAGCGGAGTTTTCTTTCTTTCTTTGCATGCTGCAAGCGGCTGTGTAGTATAGCTCACGCCGTGTCTGCATGGTGAAATGGGTGAATTTATTCGCCTTCTGCCCCCCCTCCGCCGCTTCCTTCTGCTTACCGGAGTGGGAAGTTAGCTGCCAGGCTCTCTGTTTATTGTGCTGCCAGAAAGAAGCTCCAGCTTCAGCGTGCATAATAATACAATTTAGCAGGCTAAGCTACAGAGCTAGTCGCTGCTGCTGCTGCTGCTGCTACTGTAGCCATAAGGCAGAGAGGGACAGGCGAGCATGGTCACTACAGAGAGACACGCTGCATACTGAAAAAAAACATTAGAATTATATAAACACAACTTTAATTTAGCTATTACAGTGCAGCAGAAGTGCATTTTTTTTTAATTTTTTAAAACAACATAACTTTGGTTGTGTTTTGATAAAAATAGTGCAGAAAATGTCCAGTTTTATTTTTTCTCCTTACATACTTTCTATTTCATCTTTAAACTAGGCAGTATGCATCCCTTCTTTAATCATTTTAAATTGCATATTGTTACTTACGCTGAAATTTTAAATCAGGGTCAGTGTTTTTAACATTCCCACGCTCAGATAAAATCCAATTAGCATGTTTTTGCATTCATCTATTTTCAATTAAATAAAAAAAAATTATTTTTTTTCCTTCTGCAGTATGGTCTATACACATTGACAGAAAATGTAAATCAATGTTTCTGGCAATTTTCAGCACTTAAAGCTCAGATAATACTCTCAAACATTTGACTTTAAATGTTAAATCTGGCCTTTAAGAGATGAAAAAATTTGAAATTTTGTGATTATTTGCTATTAACGTCCAGTGTGCACAGGGAGAAACATAAAGTTTCCCCCCAAGGTTTGAAGGAAGTAATCGCCTTGGTGAAATTTATAGCTTTACTATGAAGTTAAGTCAATCTTAAAAGGACAGTTCTTGATTCACATGCTGTAACGATTCATTTAAATGACTTCAATGTACTGGTTTGATTATGTGTATCTGAATAAATGTGTTTTCCTCATTCTAAAATTAACTATATGCATCATAGGAAGTAGCATCCAGCTGACCCAGAAAACATAAATCCTTAATTTCTTTAATAAAATTAGGCCAGTTTGAGAGGTTTGCTTCAACGTATTCACTGCATCCTGTCGATTTACGTCTTGTGGGGGGAAAAAAAGGCAGATTTTTATTTTTTTAACATTTTTTACCCTTTGATGTGTGGGAGCATGAGGATGTCTGGTATAAAACACCCACAGTAGCCACGTTGCCACAGTTAGGAAGGTCAGAGTGAAAGGAGGCGCGCAGGACAGTCGGGTGAGAGACGTCGCTCTTTATCTTGTCCTGCAACATTTTACAGCTTTTAAACATATTTATTTATAATAAAACTGTCAAAAGGCCAGATTTCCTGATTGATTGATTTTGATTGCACCAGTTTGGAATTGGAGTCCCTTTTGTTTTAGTTGGTCCAGAAATCAACGTGTTTCACACGTGGATTTAGAGATTAAGATTAATGAATGCATTGTTCTTTTTGTAGATATTTTAAATTAAATAGACCTCTGAATTTGAGATGTGATCTAGAGTAGTTATTATTTTCTAATTATGGTTAAAGTTTTAGCTTAATTTTGATAACATTCCTGTATAAACTCATCTTTTGTAGAGAACGTTAAACTGTTTTTGTCTCCAAACCTTTACTTCTTGTTTATCTCTGAATCATTTGAATTTGACATTTTTTGCAGCTTTTCTCTCAGACATTGATGCAGTTGAAAAAGTATTGGAGAATGTTTATCTTAATTTAGTTAACATTCCTGTTTCATCTCGTCTTTTTAGGAGCTTTGTAGGAAATGTTTTTGTGCCTTTTTATTCTCCAAACTTTTACTTTACCATTTATTTTTGAATACCTGAATTTAACATTTTAGCATAGCTTTTACTCTCAGAAGTTGATGCAAGCATGATTGATTGATGGATGGATTGATTGATTGATTGATTGATCTCTTCAGTTTGGGTTTGGATATACTTTTGTCTTCATTGTGTGCAGAATTTAGCCTGTTCCATGTGTGAATTTGCTGAATATTAATGTCTGCAATGTGTCTGTTTTTAGATATTTTAAATGCAATAGTCTTGTGCATTTGAGATTGCATCTGTAGTAATTTTTATTTTCTTATTTACCTTAAGAAGAAATATGGTAAAACTTTTAGCTTTATATTACTAACAATCCTGGACAATCTCATCTTTTTAGGGCCTTTTGTAGAAAATATTTCGACAATTTCATTAGTCTGAATCCCTGAACGTAACAATTGTTTGCCTCAGAGGTTGATGCATGCCCTGCCCTCAGCAGCTGATGCGTTGCTCTCTTCTTGTCTGCAGACTGCAGCGCGTGTTGGTCGAGTCGGTCGGCCAGGAAGCCACAACCGGCCCCGCTGCCGCTCCTGCTGCTGGGAGACTTCCTGGGCTTACCGAGCGGCTCCGAAGGATGACCGCCGCACGGCTCGTTGCTGAATCCCGGTGAACGAACGTCGTCTCATGTCCAAACGGCGGAAGGATGGCTCATGGCAAAGTGACCATCACGGTGGACGAATACAGCTCCAACCCCACACAGGCCTTCACGCATTACAACATCAACCAGAGCCGCTTCCAACCTCCACATGTCCACATGTAAGTGCACACGCATTTATTTTACAAGTTGGAAACTTTTATTTGATGTCTAGCATACCTGCAGGTTCAGACAAATACAAACATAAACTAGGGCTGAAACAATTGTGATTAATTGATGATTTACTAATTTCCTCTCTGCAAAGGCAAAGAAAGAAGTACAAGACTTACTTCTCTGTTCCTTAGTTTGCCAGTTGCTTTCAAATTGCTGCATGAAGTGGTCATGTGTTGCATTTTGTGATAAAATATTTCCTGTGAATGGACTAAAACACTCAGGGCTGGAACGATTAATAGTGATTAATCAATTATAGAAATAAGAAATGCTAAAAAATGATCTTTTAATCGATTATTGAAATAATAATCAATTAATTTAGTATTTGATTCATTGTTAACTGGATTGAACAGACTCTCAAAATGCTATTTGATGAAAGATCAACATACAGCAGTAATTAAACCAAAACTGTACAAAAAATATAAATATTCTCCATTTTAAATGAAAAAAAAACTTTATAGTCCTACCCAGTGGGAAATAAAAGTCATTTAAAAAATATCTAACATACTAGCCCTAAACTGTATTGATTTGAAGTCAAACAGAAAATTATGAACTTTTCACATGTTGCCTTTGCCACATATGATCAAGGGTTCACTAAAGGAATGCCTTTATTTAGGCAATAAAATGATTTTTTTATTTAAAAGGCAACTTTTACTTCATTTGCATTATTAAATGCATTTTCAATGCTGCATCAGAAAAGCTTAATGAACTATTTTTTTATCAGATTAATCGTCAAAACAATCGATTGCGCAATCGATTACTAAAACAATCAGTAGTTGCAGCCCTAAAATAAAAACGTGTGGACAGAATGAGCTCAAACAGGAGTCCAGTCAGGATGATGCAAAGTTTACAGAAGCTCAGAGAAAGAAGCTCTGATTGTAGAGTTGAATGTTTTAAACAGCATTCCAACAAAAGTCTGGAACAGTATGGCGTTAGATTGAAATGATTGAATTGTTCTTCCATCTGTCCATCCAGTTGTCTTTGGTCTTTCCAGATTTACAACCTGGAAACAATAAAAAAATACAGAGTGAGAAGTTTCTGAAAAAAAAGAAAAGTTTGAGAACAAATCTAGAAACATCAGGAGTTCTGACTTGGAAAAACATGATCTGTTACCGATACGAGCCAAAGCTTTTCTGTATTCTGCCTTTTTCTTGTCCTCTGCATCACCACAGTTTTGCCTGGCTGTCATTAAGATGCACATATTTATTGTACCAGTTGCTTGTGGCTGCGCTGGTCAGATGTTAAAGTTGGGCTTCTTGTTAGCGGGTCGCTGCGATGCGACCTGTTAACCCTCTCTGCGTCTACACACATCGAAGCGGTTTTTGTCTTAAAACCAACTAGTTTTTCAGCTGTTTCACCCTTTGTGCTTAGCCGAGCGATTTTGTGGCATTTTAAGTTTTATTGAACTGTGATGGCTTCAGGAAGCAGTGCAGAAAAGATTAGCTAAGTCCAGTACAATGTAAAGTGGGTATATTAAAAGATTAAGGACGAAACAATTAATCAAAAATAATCGTGATTAATCAGTTGTTGAAATGATCATTAGTTTGCCAGTTTTTTTAAAGTGAAACAAAACTTTTGCATGAATGGGCTAAAACAATTAGGGCTGAAACAGTTAAATAAATTAATCGTGATTAATCAGTTATAAAAGTAATGCTTAGTTTGCCATTTTTTTCAAAATGCAGCATGAAGTGGCAATGTTTTGCATTTTGAAACTTTCCTTTAAATGGGCTGGAACCCTCAGAACTGAAAACGATTAATCAAATTAATTACGATTAATCGATAATTGAAATAATTCTTAGTTGTCCAGTTTTCCAAGTTGCTTCATGAAGTGGTTATGTGTTGCATTTTCAAACAAAAATGTCTTATAAATGGACTAAAACACTTGAGGCTAAAACAATTAATCAGGTTAATAGTGATTAATTAATAATTGAAATAATCGTTAACTAATTTAGTAATTGACTAATTGTTGGCATACATAGACAAAAAAAGGCAATTTGCTGAAAAACAACATACAGAGAGCTGTAATTAAGTCAAAACTGTACAAAAATGTATAAATTTTGTATTTAAAATCTTTCTGGTCTGTTAGTATGTTCTTCCTAAAACTATTCAAATGACATTTTTAGCTTCATCTTGTTCAAATTCCGTCAATTTTCTGACGATTAATCAACTAATCAGACAAAAAAAACAACTGGCACATTAGAATAATCGTTAGCTGCAGCTCTATTAAAGACGATTAATGTCTGACCACACAATTAAAATATATTTTGCTTCCAGTATGTTATAAAAGCTTCTGTTGTGGTTTAGTGGTTAGCAGCCCTTCATCTGCAAAAGAATGCTTGTAATTTTTATAACAGAAATATGTTAAAGTTTAATTGTCATGCGTGTTCAGCGTGCAGAAACGATGCATCTGCACAGATTTAAAGCCTGTTGAATGAAGGTTTAGATTCTTAAATAAATTTGGACTGAATCAGGGTTGAATGATGAGCTCTCAGCAGACTTCAGAGCTTAAAGATCGACCAGCTGCACAGCTTCACTTTTGGCAGTCACAGCGCCTGGCCACAAGTTTTAACTATGTTCTACTGTTTCAGTTTTTTTGAAGCATTGTTCTTTTGCTTCTTATGGTTCCCACCATTCACCCTGTTCTTGTAAACAGGATTATTTTAGGGAGATGGAATTATGTAAACGGCTAAATTGGAGCCTTACCTTCCTCTTGGCGTTCGGAAGCGTGCACAAATGTGGCACTGTGTTGTTTTGGGAATTCCTCAGCTGCAGACTTTCGCTGCCAGCACAGTGAGTGCCGAACGTGGAGAAGGAGACAAACATAACCCTTTCAAGCTCTGTTATGTCCATGGTTTTTGTAAGCGTTGATAAACGAGGTCAGAGGATTTAATATAAATGTGGGCACCTTCTGTTTTTCTATTTTAGATAAAACAAAAGTAACAAAGTGTCTGCTGTGATATCAGCTCCAAGAAATGTAATCTTTGCTGAAATTTCACTGTTTTGGTTCTTTTGTAGTTTGTTTTCGGTAAAAACTGCAAGGTGGATCTGCTTGCTAAGCAGTGTCTGCTCAGATTTTCAAGTTTAACTAAAGTTCATGATGAGGAGTTCTGGTCATTTTGCATCTTTCTCATTTTGCACATTGGGCGTTTTGGTCGCTTTGCACATAAATTATGTATTTAATGCCTGTCGCAATAAATCAATTAATCGTATGATAAATTAATGAAGTGGTGGGTGAAGCTGCAATTATAAAACAAGCTGCGTTTCTTTTACAAATGTGCTCAAAACTTTGTTGATCTCAAAAAACACAATTTTGCACTTCTGTTCTTTCCATTAAATGAAGAAATCACAATTAAAATTACGCATGAATCAGTTTGTTAAGATAAGTCATTAAAAACATGCGGCGCCATCATCCTCCAACCACTTCCTGTCATCTTCTTTGTCATTTCCGCCAGTAGTAACATCAGGTTGTTGGTCACATGACGCGTCTGATGTGAAAAGTGTTTCCATTGCAGTTTTGTGAAATAAAATCATTTTGAAAACTTTTTAAAACTGTTTCCATTAGGCAGATTTATTTTCGTAATTCCAATTTGTGTAATTTTGCAATCAAAGGAGACGCAGCTGGTAAAGCAAAGCCAATAAGAAGAAACAGATTTTGCCGATTGTGCATTTCGTCTAAGTTCATGGTTCGTCTTTTAGAGCCTGTGCAGATTTATTTCTGGGACTTCTATGAAGAAGATGCTCAAAGCGTTTCTTAAAAAAACTGCAGCGTCATCTGCAGACGGTATATTTTCGCTGCAGCACATAAAGGCAGATTGAAGGTGATGCTGCCTTAAGGTTGAAGCCGTAAACCGGAGCTTTTCTTATTGCTTCTATTGGAGGCATTAAGCTGCAAGTCTGCAGGCATCGGATTAGTGAAACCTTTACATTTCCGCTTTCTTGGAGAAATACTGGGATTTTCTTTCGATATAAATTGATTCCTTTGCTTTTTGTGCAGTCCTTCTGAATAATTTTTTTTCTCGTTCGTTGTGTTTGGAGGTGAAGTGTGTGTCGATGGGGGGTTGTGTGGAAGCAGAGGGGCCTCTGAGCAGATATGTGTTTGGATAAATACATTAGGCTGTTTCCTGGGTTCCACAGAGCCTGCAGTGTTTTACCCTGTCATTCTGAGACTCAACCTAGGAGCCCTGCGATGACACACACACACACAGAGAGAGAGAGAGAGACACACACACACACACACACACACACACACACACACGTGTCTCCGAGCCCATCCCCCCCTCCATGTTCAAGTGCTTATAGAATAAGAGCTCTGTTCGAGGAAAGCAAAGGCTTGTTTAGATTTCCTGGATAATGATCTGAGTCGTTCCTCTCCCTTATTCGCCGCGTTCAGGGGGAAAATAAAACGCGAGCTTCTCTGACAGAAAATGAAAGACATTTTTGCCTCTTTTTTTTTTTTGGGAAATTTAATCCCACGTCTAATGTTTTCCCTTCTCTCTCAAGACGGGAATATTGAGATTTCTCCAAAAAGGGGGTACAGCTGTGCCTTTTGTGTGGTGAAAACACGCATGTAGAGCACGTAGGCAGCCGTGCACGCTCACAGAGCCGGAGATAGACGCTAATGCCGCGGAACGTGAAGTCAGAGCGGGTTTCCTTCGGAGCATGGGACGACCCAGTCTGGCCCTGTTTGTCAGTTTATTTTTCCGCCGTCTGTATTTTTGTTCCCTCTCCTTTTTGTCGTCGTCTTGTGAAACGAAACGCTCAGCAACTTGGAGCATGTGCTTCCAGTTGGGGATCTAATCGAGCCGGGATGCAGTCAGGGAGCTCGGATTTAAAAAAAAAAAAAAAAATGTCCCAAAAATGTTTACAGCAAATTGTTCTGGTATCGTTTTCTGAAAATAAACATCTCAAGCAAGCGTTTAATTTCCTCTGGCTTTGTTCTCAAGGGATTTTCTCCATGGATTTAATCCTAATAGTCCAGTTAGCTACTAATGATTATGTTCATGGTCAATTACCTTGTTGATTTATTGTGCTGTAATTAATTCTTTAAACATCTCTTATTATAAAACGAGAGCCTAATATGACCTTCCAAAGGGCCTTAATTTATCTTTTACTGAGCTACTTTACTTTTGCCTAAAGTAAAAGACCTTTTACTTTCAGTTAAGTGGAAATATAAACCTTTCTATTGTAAAAGATATTCATTTCAGAATAAGCCATCCAAATATTAAATTACATATAATTAATCAAGTGAAACTGGTTGGATTATGCTCGGATGTTTTGCCGTTAAATCTCTTCAAGCAAAATTATTTTAACTGCATTAAGATAAAGTTTTACATTTCCAGACCAATGTGATTCTGTTCAATCAATCAATCAAATTTTATTATCACATTTCAGCAGCAAGGCATTTCAAAGTGCTTTCCATCATAACAAACAAAACAAAAAGTCATGCAACAGAATCAACAATCAAGTGGGATCTTTGTTTCCCACTTAACCATCATTAAGTTATTTGAAGGGGATCATTTGGCTAAATCCAGATCTACACTTCACATGTGGATCTACTGATGATGTTAAATCATGTCAACTTTTGTTTTTTTTTTATCATTAAAGCATTTTCCCATCTTATTTCCCTGAAAGTTCAGCCCTCTTGGGGTTTGATTAACCTTTAGTAAGTGGAGTTTGATTAGCCTGAACTTTAAGTTATTTGTAGTTTGATTAGCCTGAACCTTTAACCCTTGGAGTTTGATTAACCCTTTGGAAAACTGCCCTTCTTACCAAAAATAACCTTTCGAGATTGATTTACTTTATTGACCCCAGAATTAGGAAATTATTGGTAGAAGTCACTAAAAGGAGCAGGTTGGTGTTTTCTCATAATAATATCCTGCAATCAAAGAAGAGAACGCAGCTGAGGAAAAATCATAAAATATGATGATCTATGTCATAATAATTTAATATTTAGCATAAAACGTAAATGTCAGAAAGATGGTTTGGTGTAATCTTCTCTCGTTCTGCAGTCGGTGTTTTTTATATCTGGATCATATCAATAACGAAGCGTCTTTTGATCTAAAAACAGTCACATCTGTAACATTCAACTGTTAGCATGCCTGCTTCCTGTCTGTGCATTTTAGAGGAGTAGTGGACCAAACTTGGTTCTGGTCAGATGCAGACATGGGATTTTTCTTCTGTGGCCACTGTTTACCACAGCCCAGACTTCCAGTGCTTTTATTTATTTACCCAGAATCCCCACTTGCATATAAACAGAGAAATCTGACTCCCCAAACCATCCAAGTCCAAAGTTTAGCCCTTTAAATCCAATTAACCTGAAGACAAAACAGTTATTTTACAATACAGACTTCTCTAAATATCCAGATTCTCTCTCCCTTTACTCCAGATACCCTATTAATTATTCCTGCCCTCTGAATACAAATGTGAAGCGCATGATTATGCATCATTTGATGATGATACCGGCCGGCACCCCATTCATTTTCAGCTCTCCGCTCCTTTAGGGTATTTTTATGTGCCATCGTTCTTGTCACAAAGTATTGGAGGGATTTTCAACACAGTTACTGAAAAGAACATTTATTTTAGCTCCAGTTTAATTATTTTTTCTGTTCTCTTTGGATTTTCTGACATAAAAAACAAGAATTATGTGGCATAATTCATATGATGCAAGTTGTTTGGGTTTTACTTTCACGCATGCATGCAACAACATGGCATTCCTTTAATAAATGTGAATTTATTATACATGCAGCTCAAACTGCTTTTTCAGGAGTTTTGGTTGCATTATTTAAACCTTATTTACAGACAGATGTTTTTATCTTCATGTAAAATGTATATATATTTTGTGCAATTTTGGGTTAATTACAGCTCTGAATATGTATTGTTGTCAGTAAATGGCCTTTTTCTGAGTTTGTGTTCTAAAGCTAATGATTAATCAATTGCTAAATTAGTTGGAAATTATTGGTATTTAATTGGTAATCAATTAATCACGATTAATCCAATTAATCGTTTAAGCCCTAATAGAAATGCAAGTGATCTCTGTGCTGCTTTTGGCACTAATATCTTATTAAATGGGATCCTATTTGAAATCTGCAGAAATTAGAGAAGTCAAACATGGATTGCGGTATTCTGCACTGAATTTAGATTTTTTAAAAGTTGGTAAAATAATAATAATAAAAAAAATCTTGTCATAGATGTCATTTTGCCTCATCTTGAGCTGAATGTATCGTTACCCCTGTGTAATATGTATTTGTAAATATACATAAAAATAATAGAGCTTAGTTCTCAAGTCCAGTGTAAACAACAAATGAAAACCAGAACGATACAAACAGTTGTAGTTCTCTCAAATTCATCCTTAATTGCAATTATTTTGTGCACACCACACCAATTGGACGGTACTGACCCATGAACATTAGTCAAAATGTTCTCTTGCTTTCAGTTTTAGGACATTTCTGGACGGAGAATAAATAAACCGTTAAAAGAAGTGTCCAATTAATCACCTTAAGCCCGTGTTTAGCTCTCTGCTTTCATTTTGTAGCTTTTTTTTTTTTTGTTTCTGTCGGCCTGCCGCTGCTTGTCGGCAGGAGCAGAGGGGATTTTGTAACAGGAGAACCCTTGATTAAGTTCCTTCTCCACCCTGTGACCTGCTGTTGGAGTCTGGCAGGTCTGCGATGATGGAGCTGATGGTGATGTTGTGGGTTAAGTGATGGTTGACACTACGCAGGACCTGTTTTTTTTGTTATTTTTTTTTTCATGGAAGATTAAGTTCTTTTGATGTCTTTGAGATTTTGTCCCTTTGAGCCTCTTGAGCCTGGCACGGCGTGGCGAGGCACAGGTCCCTGATGATGTCACTTCCTCCTCAAACATGTAATAGAAGCACAGCGCTCTGCGTCTGCAACTTCTCAACATGACAAGTCTTTATTTGTGCAGCTTAAAGCATGTTTAGTTTGCCCTGACAGATGGCTTTTTCAAGACTCTAACACTTGTTAAAGGTTTTTCTGCAGATTCTGATTTTCTTTTATACTTCTCCAGTAAAATTTATCATTTACTTAGTTCTGAGATTTGTGGGTAAATGTAATCCCAAAGGGATCTTTCTGCAGAGTGTTTTCATTTACTCAGCATTTTGTTGGTTATGTTGAATGTAATATTCAGCTGCATTAGATTTTTCATTTCCAGATTGTTCTTTCTTTCATTCAGTAAGTCAGAAGGAGCATGAGGTGCATTCACACCATCCCTGTTTAGTCCACTTTTATTGAACTCCAGAATGTTTGACTAGAAAGTCTGTTTGGAAAAATGTGAATCGGACGATAATTGCAAACTCTGGTCCGTCTACAAACCTACGCTCACATTATTCTTTATCCACAAAGACGTATGCGCTCCCATTGGTCTCACTGCAAGCTCAGTTTAGTGGCATAAATGTGGCATCGAACATGTGCTAACTAACATCTATGCTAGCTAGCGAGCACTCTGCCTCACCTAGCCGCGGATAGGCTAACGTTAGCAGTGTGGACGCGTGGTGCCAGCAGACTCATGGTCTCCACCGGGCCTCGGACTTCAGAGAAAGAAAGCGTCCAACGGTTTTTGATTCTTTATTTATGACTTTTGGTTTTATTGGATGAAGTGATAAAAGTGTATTGGTTCATCTCTAGTTGAAACTGAAACGTCCCACTGTTGTATTTGGTTCATGAATGCACCAGACAGCAGAATGCCTTGATAAGGAATCATGATGGGCATAGAAATTATTCAGACACCTTTTGTTTTATAATAAATGTGCAAACGTTTCTATTTTTTTCCAAATGGAATGGTAAGTTTACATCCATGAGAAATAATATGAACTTGTAAAGGGGCTTGAATACTTTCCGTTCCTGCTGCACAAGCTTCTGTTTCAGAGAGAGCAAAACCTGCTGCTCGTTTTATAGACCTGGGAATTAAAGAAAGGGAGGAAAATCAGCATTTTAAAAATAAAAAAAAAGAGAAAAATTCTGATTGGTGCATCTGTGGAAATCCCAGCTGCTCTGTTTCGAGCCGTGCGGTCCGTCCAGGTGAACGTGGAGCCGCTTTATTCCCTCCGCCTTCAGCTGCTGCTCGGCTCTTGGCCTCATCCTTCCTCCCATCAGCCCTGCAGCCAGGCAGACTGTCAGCAGCACAATTAAGGGCTGTGCTATAATGAAAGGGGCATTAACAGAAGCAATTTATTTCCCAGCGCAGCGCCGGAAGGTTCCTCCGGTGCTGATATTCTGACGGAGCCTTTGTGTGTGCTGCACTGTGCCATTATGGGAAGGGATGAGGACGACATGCACGAGCTGAACGGATGGCGCGGGGGGTGACGCTGCTGCCGCCGCCGCACAACGCCGCCTTTCAGCTTCACAACCCCTGAAAATCAATTCTGGCTCTAATTTATTTAAAAATAACCTATTTTTTTATCCTAATAACTCTACATCACAATTTGCCCCAGATTTTCCTGTTTGTTCTCGTCTCCCACCTTTCTCTCTCTCTCTCTCTTTTTTTTCTGCGCTCGCCCCACCAGCAACCCTCTCTCTGTTATTTCTGTGTTCATTTTGTTCCTCTGAAGTTTATTGAATTAGCGCAGACAGCTGAAACGCAGAAGATAAGAGAGGCGCTCCATGTGCTCCTCTCGGAGAAATGGTATTGCACTTTGGAAGAGTGAGCCACGCACGTGTGTGTGTGTGTGTCAGGGTGTGTGTGCCAGGGTGGGGGAGAGGGCGGACTGATGCTGAGGATATACAGAGGAAATGGGGGAACGTTGTGTTTTGATGTTTCTTCTGAAAAAAGCGATAAAGACAGAACTAGCCTTGTGAAAAAGATTGAATGTTTTGACTGGTTAATTTTGGATTTTGCATTTTCTCATTCTTTTAGCAAACTGACCACGTACATGTCAAACTGCGTTAAGTTTTCACAGAGATGATGAAGTACAGATGTACTTCTGCACCAGTTTATAAAATCATTCTGGTTCTTTTAACTGCCATCAACAAACTGAAGTTAAACAGATAAATCCTGTTTTATTCAAGCTGTTTCCTGTAAAACTGATGAAAATCAACTCTGCATTTTCACTTATTGCCACAATTTGGTAGAAATATTAGTGGCATCAACAACTGTTTCAGTTCAGTTGTCAGAAACGATAAAAACGTTTAAAAGCAAAGTTGGATTACATGCATTTGTTGATCCAAATTATCTGACTGAGACATGAGGATAAATTTAAGCTTTTAATCCTTATTGTTAGAGCAGCTGGAGCTGAAACGGCCAGATACTGATAATGAAGCAGGAAATGTAAATCTTTGCTTCAGTCATGATTAAAAATATGTTTCTGGAAAATTATAAATCAGTTTGCTGGTACGGAGTGAGAGGATGATTTTAACAGATTCCTGTCACAATTATACAAACAATTGTTCCTGTTTCAAACAAAACCAGCAGATTTGAATCTTAATAAAAGAGTAAATAATGCAACGTTAACTTTCATCGCCAGTCTGTACACTCTGCTGTGTGCAGACAGCAAAGGTTGTGGACATGATGAAAAAATCTCCTATAAAGCATCAGTTACCAGCGTACAAAGGTGGGATGCAAATTAGAAATAAAGGTGCTGTGGTGGCGCCGGCGTTCAGCACAACCCAGCTGCTTTGAGGAGCTTAGTCCTCAACGCAGCCGTCGTAGGTTTGATTCCCGGCCTGCCGACCTTTGCTGCATGTCTTCCCCCTTCTTTCATTACCCACCTTCCTGTCAATATCAAATAAAGGCCACTAGAGCCGATAAAACCTTAAGAATGAGCAAATTTTCCTTGACAGCCAAGGCGTTCATCTTGAAAAATGGCCGCTATCTTGAATGATTATTATTTCTTTTAAAGCTCCTGGGAACATCTGCGGCAAGTTAGGTTCTTGTATCCACATGTGGAAGATTAAGCTGAAATATTGAATCATCTGCTGGTCGAATGGCTGGAGGTTTTTACCTGGATCGACAGAGACATCGATCCATTAGTCCAGATAGATGTGAATGGGATGCACAGCTCGCTTAGAGATACTTTTTATAAACCTTGAACAGAAATTAAAACAGTAGCTTTGAAACATAGACGTATCATCATTCTTGGAAAAGAGCTTCAACAGCCAGGAACAACTTTCTTATCTGCAGCATGAGTTTAGTGTTCAGCCTTTGAGGGAGCGAGGTGCGGCTGACCTCTGACCCTATTTTCTCGTGTGTTTTTCTAAAAGGCCGTGGAGCCAAGTGTGCTCAGTCAAATGAAATCTCCTCCTGCAGACATCAGAGAGCGATCCTCCGTCCCTCCTGCCGTCTCTCAGGCTGAACTTCACCTCCTCCACCATTATCAAGCCTACTTTTACAGAACAGTCCAACAGGAACTGTTTCTATCAATTCTTGAGCATGAACTTGTCCATATCTGTCATATGTAATTATAAATTCTGCATTTACTTTTCAATTTATCTTACTGAAGATTTAAATTATAATAATTATTTAAATATAATCGATATAACAGCTTTTTTTTAATGTACATTTTTCTGGGCCTTTGAAAGAGAAACACACCCATAGCAACATGGGACCTCTACCGTGCTCAACAGTTGTGCTTTTCGTAGAAAACAGCTTCATTTTGGTCTCTGACGATGACACACTCTCATTTAAAATCCCTTCATTCAGAAACATTTAGGAGGTGAATCTTTGTCTTTGAAACTTTTCCATGCAGTAAAAGGAAAGGTGCTTTATGTGGACCTCTGTTTTGTCTTCTGTATATATTCAGGGTTCATCCAGGTGCTTGAAATTCTTAAAATGCTTGAATTTCAATTGTTTTTTCATGGTTTTTAAAGTGCTTAATTTTTCTATAAAGTAATTGAAAGTGATTAACATTCAAAGTGTCTATATTTGGAGCATTGTTTACAGTTTTATCTGGTTTTATCTCTACCAGATATGTAGTGATAATAAAAATGCACATACAGAATGTTTTTTCTTACTATCTGAAGTTAATCAGACTCAGTTTCTATTGTTTTAGTTTAGTTAAAATTAATACAATTATTTCTATTTGCTAAATGCTGTAAAACTTAGTAAGTGCTTTTAAAAGACACATTTCAAAGCATATATGTTGTTATATTTTAGTTTACCTTGTCCTTGCTGCAGAATGTTGAATCGGGTTGCTAGGTAACGGGTTCAGGTTGCTAGGTAACGGGGCTGGGCCTGCTGACCGGTGACATTACATTTCGGAGGTTTTTGACCTGCTCGTTTTCCAGGCACCAAAAAACATTCACTTATTACCAACAATGTATGGGTGACTTTTATTTTTTATTTTTTAGTTTTTAGAAGCAAAAATGGAATTATAAAAACATAAACGATGTGAATTTTACTGAAAAAACACAAAATCTTTCTGGCCTACTTTCTAGTGCAGATATCTTAGTACACTTGAAATAAGAAAAACTAACTTGTAAGTAACTTCGGCAAAATATAGGAGCTTGTTTTGTGAATAATTTCTTAATACTGATGAAAAAGTACTAGTAGGCTGATTAGTTAGACATTTTCCCCGTGTTATAAGTGAAATAATCTGCCAAAGAAGTTACTTGCTTAAAACAAGTTCCTACATCTTGCTGAAAAGTTATTTCTAAGTAAGTTTTTTATTATTCCAAGTGTACTAAGATATTGGTAATAGAAACTAGAACAAAACTACTTGGTAAGATTTTGTGTTTTGCAGTGTTTGGATTTTAGATCTGGTTTAAGTTGGGTGTTTGTCAGCAGGGAAATCCCTACAACATGCTGGACGTTTGGAGCAGGAAACCTCTGGGATAAACTGCAGGCGTAACGGCGGTGAAAGTTTGGGTAAAGTTGGAGTAGCTTTCCTAATTTAAGTTGAGCTAAAATGCCGAGTCTGTCTCGTTCCAGCCAGAGGTGAGCATAAGTTTACGCCCCCATGTTCCACTGCTGGACTATGAAAAACCGTATCCTTCTACTTCAAGCAGATACTTCTGCGACCACGCCGCTGTGCTGTGTGTCTGCTGCAGCGTCACGGTGGATTGCAGAGTTTCAGAGTGCGCCCCCCTCCACATCGTCTCCTCGCTCTGCAGGCTTTCCTCTGACACGTTAACGCGAACCGTCATGCTAACGCAGCTCTCTCTGTCACTGGGGGATATTCTTTTACCTGATGCTGGATCACAGGACTTTTTCATTTTCACTGTCTCCGTTTACAAAAGATCAGAGGCCTGTGCTGCAGCGCTGAACTCCTGAACTGCTATATACATTTCCAATGAAGCTCTGGGTTGTTACAGTCGTATGTTAACAGGAAAGACTGGGCTCTCTGTGTCTTAGCGTTGCGTGTGAGAGAGACCAATGCATTACCATCATGAAGGTTTCTTGGCCTCTGCTTGCTCTAATTGATAGGGGCTGCTGGTATTTACTTACATTCTCCGGGTGGATTAAATCTCAAAGGAAAAGGGAAAGAGCTTGTCTTTCTCCTGCCTTTGTTTTAATATGCATGTGTGTGTTTGTGTGTATATGAGACATGCGTTTGTGCCTGTTTTTTCGTCCCATGCGGTTCTGTCGAATCCTTTAAAGCCGCGCGGCGTCCGGGAACCTCACAGCACCAAATCTAATCAGCAGCCTCGCTGCGACGTATGCGCCGCTCCGCTTGGCTCAGAGTAATGCGAGCGTGCACGTACGAGCGCGGGGCCTGTTTACTGCAGATTGTCAGTAGTAAATATCATTATCTCTGCTGCTAGTTCTCCATTTTCCCGTTTGCCTAATATGCCATGCATGCCTGCTCTGTAGCAGTGTGTGAGAACAAAGCAGAGATGTTCCTTAGGAGTGTAAAACAAGAAGACTTGGTGTGAATACAGAATGTGGAAGGAGACAATATGCAAAACGGATGCAGCAGACTTGCCTTTTTAAACATTATGCTACGTATTTATCATGTGCAAACCTTAATTTGAAGCAGACGGATGGTTGCCAGTTTTCATTTGGGTCAACTTAACTAGCTGGGTTTATATTTCAAGTGTGCACAAAACTTTGTTGAAAAAACACAATTTTGCATTTGCGTTGTTTCCATTAAATCAGACATTAAATTAAAATAATACCACTTCCTGTCGTCTCCTTCTTTGTGGTTCACACCAGCAGTAACATGAGGTTATTGATCATCATTTGAAATTCACATTCTCCATGTTGTTGTTCTTCCATTTGCATCTAAACTGCTTCACAGCCCAAGCACAGATATTTTTTGGCCATAAGTTAATGTTTTATGGTGTCTGGAAAACGAGGTCAGCGCTTCCATGGCGGCCATCTTGTTTGAAAAGCGTGTTTCAGTTGATTTGGACTTCAGGTTAACTATGATGTAATATTAGGGCCAGGCTACAGTTTGTTATATATGTATTGTTATAAGGATAAAGTTGTAATATTCCCAGAATAAAGTGTGATTTTATGAGGAATAATAGGATGAGGAATGTTGAGCATCTTGTGAAGTTATAAAATACTTAACAGAAATAATCTCTCATCACATCAACATCAAATTATCACCAGTAGCAAAACAATTGTTTAAACAACTGAATCTGTTTTGGAGAAAGAGTCACGCAAACCGAGTCGCTCAAATCTGGATAACTGAGCTGTTTTTTCATGAAAACAACTTTTCTCTTATAATTTTATGTTTATTCTGGTAAAATACCTTTATCTTTTTACATTCTCATAATTAAGCCTGATACGCACAGAAGAAATGACTGAGATAAAAGGCAATTTTTGAACATATTTTTTGTCATATCTTTTAAAAAACTAATTAAAATCAGATCTGTTATGGTGTTTTATTTTTTAAACACCGCCCTTCCCTACATGTGCAATACTGTCCACGAATGTCACAGAAATGTGAAAATTGGGTCCAGAGTTAAGTTTCCACTGCAATCTTGTCCTGGATGTAAGATGTGTTTTCCTGCAGGAAGGTCTCTTATTTTCTCTCCGTTAATGGCCTCCCTGCGTCTGAAGCCTTTTGGATTTCATCTGCTTGTTTTTGTGCCATCTTCGGCGCACATTAGCGTTAACTCGCTGTGTGTTTGTGTGAGCTCGTCAGGACGGAGATTGCAGGGTTGATTATGTGTCTGATTTCTGTCTGCAGAGTGACATCCCTTCTAATGAAATAATGGCGTAGAGGCAGAGTGCTGCAGGATTGCACGTTGTAGACTTCAATTACAGACGAGATGATTTTTTTCCCTCTCCTCGCTCTCTGCTTTCAGCCTGAAACAGTGCCGGGGTTTCTTCGCCTTTTTTCCCTGCAAACAAAAAAAAAAAGCCTCCATAAAAAACCTTTTTTTTTTAGCACAGACTTGAGTTTTTTCTTTTTTCTTCAGATAATGGATTGAAAGTACACCCCATGCTTTGATTCACTGTCTGTTTGGCCAATTTTATGCCAGGGAAAAATTAAAAGCGTCGCCCTTCTTGCGAGCACTAATCAGCCAGATTAGTGGCTGAAATGTTCTTTATTTTTCTTGAAATGGATTTTGGTTTCTGAGATGTTGTTTTTGCTGGACAAATTGTCAGTTTTCTTCTGCATTGTGCTGTTTAAATCCACGTCTGTCCTAATTGTAACGGCAGCCAAGGCCATCATTGTTGAGGGGGAAAATGAAACCATTAAAAAGAGCAGAGATAAAAAGAAAATAAACAAAACATTGCAACAACACATCTAATCATGAATTCAGTCATGAATCAAATTTTACATGTTTTTTACATATAAATCACAATAGTTTTGTACTTTTGCAAACAATTCCACAAATTTTCTGGCTTCTGACTGAGTTCTGCAGTAATCAGTCTGAATCTGATCTGTAGAATCTGGAATTGGATCAGATAATTATTCTGGATAACAATGGAAAAGAAAACTGGATCGCAAAATTTAGATTTTCTGTCCATCCATCTTCCCATCCTCTCCAGTTTCCTGTGTATTGATCCCTTAAAATAGGACAGAAGTAAGTTGTCTGTAGCTTTTCAGCAAGAAATGGTAGTTTGTTTTAAGTCAATATTTTTATTTTACTTCATACTTTACCTGACCTGGAAAATTATTCAAGGTGACCTAATATGCTTCCTTGAAAAGGTTACAATAGATTTATGGATTTTACAAAAATTGGATGATGGGCGGAACTCTACTGGGGTTGCTAGGTAACAGGCGGAGCTCTGCTGGCGTTGCCAGGTAACGGGCAATCATTCTGGATGATTTTGAAACGGCTCGTTTTTCAGACACCAAAAAACAGCTGGGTTGTTCTTAGAGCCAGTAGAAAACCAAATGGAAATAAAAAAAACATGCAGAATCTGAGTTTTGCGTAATGGGTCAGATTTATTTTGGTCCCGGGTCCTTCTAACCCTGTTCCCTGCCTGTCCCCTCAGGGTAGACCCCATTCCTTACGACACTCCCAAGCCGGCGGGACACACCAGGTTCGTGTGTGTTTCCGACACACACTCGCGTACAGATGGCATCCAGATGCCCTACGGCGACGTTCTGCTCCACATGGGCGACTTCACAGAGCTCGGCCTTCCGTCTGAGGTCAAGAAGTTCAACGACTGGCTAGGTAAGAAACTGCCCAACACACTCACACACACACACACACGCCTACCGGCATGTTACTGGACACACACACATTGTCACAGGCGTGAGATGCGTTGCGAGTCTTACTGGTAGCCAGACCACACAAGAACTCCTTTCACTGTTGACTCACCCAGCTGGTCAGCTGAAGTGTCCAGTTTAACCCGGCCGACCTTTACACCCGGCTTCAGTTAACCTTTGACCTCTCCCTCTGGCCCCATGCTCTGGGCGGAAAAAATGTGAGGCATTCAGTTGCTCCTCTTTGTCGCAGCGACTTAAGTTAAAAACACAAAACCTTCCAATTGTATCTTATTACAATTGAAATAAGACGAAAATAATTCACTACTTTTCACCAAATTAGAAGAGTTTGATTTAAGTAACTAATTAATTTATACTTCTGAAAATGTTCTAGTTAAAGGTGAAATAATTTCAGTGGAACTAGAACTTTTTCTTCAATATTAAGGAATTATTTACCAGCAGTTCCTGCCGCTGAAAAGCAAGTTAGTTTTTCTTATTTCAAGTGTATTTAGATATTTGCACTAGAAACTTGGACAAAAATACTTGGTAAGATTCTCTGTTTTTGCAGAGCAAATGAGTAAAATGAACCCGGCGCTCTGTGGAAATCATCTAACTTACAGTCTGCACTGCAAATTTACAGTAAACATTTAAACTTAGACATGAACATGCGACACAGAGCTTTAATAATCAAGACATTAGAGTTTGCAAAACACAGAACAGTATTTAATGTCTCATATAACAGAAGAATACAAATATGGGGCTGATGATGTTAAAATATATAAAACTGATTAAGATTCTTCTACACAATGTTAATAATTTATATTTAATTTAAAGATAGTTTGTTTGTTTTCAGGACCTCTCAATGTTACTGCCATCAGACATAAAACCAGCATTGAATTAAAAAAAGAAAGTGTTTCATCTGTATCAAAGAGTTGCACCCTGTTGAGTTTTAGGGTCGCTGTGAAAGTTTCCCTCTAAAAACTCCTCAGAGCGTTCTGCTGATTCGCAGAAGTCTCTCTGGTGACTCTGACCTACTTTATGACAGAAACAGAAGAAAAAATATATAAAATGCTATTAAAATCCAGAAACTTCTCACATCCCTCCTGCACTGCAAACACAGTCTGACCAAATATTTCTGGTCTAGTTTCTAGAACAAATTTCATTTCACCTAAAATAAGACAAAGTTAACTTATAAGTAACTTTTCGGCAAGATATCTGAGCTGCTGGTTTTAGGTGAATAATTGTTTAACATTTAGAAACTTCAACATATTCAACTGGACGAAACAAACATCTTCATGTTTTTACACATTTGTAATGTTTGTAGGAATCATGTCCTGCATTATTTAAAGTAAAAGGATCTAATTTATGTCTATTCTTTTTACTTTGTTGCTGTTTGATCTGGAAATACGCTGCTTCTTAAGATGATGCATCTAAAAGGTTTTTATTTAATTCGCTGCGGCTGATTTTGTTGTTCTCTTGTTGAGGAAATGAAGAAGCAGGTGAAGAGACGGAGAAGAAATATATTTGTATTTAGTTGATTATATTTAATTAAAGGTAGTAGTTTGTTTTTTTTCCCCACATTTGATGGCAACAAAATGGATATTTGGGTTAATTATTGCCTGATAACTTAAGTTTAATTTAAACGGTAAAGGAACAATGGAAAAGGTTCATCTAGAGGTATTTTTCTTCATTCTCACAGTGGCGTTTTGGGACCTTTGGAGATGGAAAAAATCTGAGATTTTGAGATTAATCTCAGAAAATTTACAGAAAAAAACTTGAAAATTTCTGAGCTTCAAAATTGAAATTAAAAAAATTAATCTAAGTTTTCTAGAAAAAAAATGGAACTTTCTCAGTTTCAAGTTGAAAATTCAGAAATGTTCTAAAAAATCTCTAAATCCATTTTATTCTTTTTAGTGGACATTTCACTGCTGTTTTTTTCCTCTCTACAGTGGCCTTAATACACTGTTGTATTATTCTGACTTGAAATATTGAGTTAAGTTTTTGTATACGAGTTGGCATTTTAAATTCTTGGAGAAGCCAAATATTTTACAGTCATTCAGGAATTGAATGGTGGGTGCAGCAGGGCACAGCAGACACAGTTTCCTCTGAAACTACAGGCTGCTTCCTTTCATTCTGATGAATACAGAAAACATTCGGACCAGACGGGAGGGCAGCGTTTGATTCTGAGATCTCCAGGTTTTCACATCCAGATCTTTAAATCGTACGAAACCAGCAAACAAAACGTCTGAAACACACATCTGACTGGTGGCTTTTATTGCCAAACCAAAACACTTCACAGAAATATTCAAGGAGAATTTAGAGGTGGATTTTAGAGTGGCCTATTCAAACTCCAGGAAGGAAAGGTGAAGCCTGTCAAAAAATTAGAATTTAAGATCTTTTTTTGTTCTGTTTCTGCTGAAATATGATGTAATTTAATAAAATGTAAGCATTCAAATTTAAACCCATTTGTGTCTAAAACCTACATGAAATACTTTTATTTAGTTAAGAAAAGAAGCCAGTGGTGTGAAGGCTAAGAGTTTTTATTCTTTTTAATGAGAATTAAATCATAAAGTTTGACTAAAGTCACATTAGGAGAATGTTCTTGTTATATTATGACCCTAAACTCATAGTATTACAAGATTAAAGTTATAATACTGTGAGAATGAATTGGTTATTTACAAAGAACTCCTACATAAAAAGTACCAATAAATTAAAATGACGAATGTTGAGCATCTTGTGGAGTTTTACAAATAAGGAAACATTTAATCTTTTAACACATCAGCATCAAATGATCAGATCCTTCTTCTTATGAAAACAACTTCTTGCAGCTTTAACTCATTCCTCTTTATTTATTTTGCTCATATTGTCTCTATATCCTCATAATTAAACATCAATTCTCGGAGGCTGATCCTGACGCTCTTATGGTTCAACTCACAGAAATAAAAGCCACTTTTTGAAAAGAAAGCTAGAAAAAAAGGATAAAACCCAGAAATTTTAGATTTTATTTCCTAATGAAAACCTTTTGAGTCTCGCAGTATTTACCCAAATCTCCTGGATTTTCTGCGGAAAAGGGGAAGTTCCAGCCTGAGCACAGGCTCGGTGTGCTGCTGTTGGGTCGGTAGATGTTTCTGAAGCGTTTGTGCGTCTGCAGTCCGTTTGTCTGAGGGATTGACTCCGGCTCGGCCTCTCGGAGGAGATCATCGGAGATCGATGCGCAGGAGTAAGCTTCCTGTGACCCCGCTTATCTGATGATGCGGCTCTGATCTGGTCTCAGACTCTAACCAACGTCTCTTTCATCTCTCTGATGTTGCGTTAAAACAAAAGCCTTTTTCTATTGTTACAGCCAGAGTTTACTTTTTCCTGCCTTGAATTTGTTTCCTTCAGATTTGATGTAAATTTGTCTTGTTTATGCTAAAGTAGAAAATTAACTCCAGGTCCAGGTTTTCGACACCTTAATGGAGTGTTTTCTTTCCTGCTTCTGATCTAAATTTAAACCCCTTATTTGATTTGTTTTTGTCACATTTCCTCCAGGATTAATTTGAAGATGTGTGAGGAGAGATGACAGATTAATTTTCTGAGATTGTCACCTCTTTAACGTCAAATAGAATATGTCGATCTTTTTTAACTCCGAGTATTTTTAGGTTTGCACTGACAGTAAAACTTTTAAAATGCTCAGATGTCTTTTTGCTCTCAGTGTGACAAAACATTTTTCAAGTTCATGCTCTGCAGAGTTTTTCCTCATTTTCTTTTTTTTTTGTTGCACTTTGCAGGTGCATCAAACCATCAAAACTCCAAGGCGGTGATAAAGATTTGTAGAAATTCCCAGTGGAATGATGGAGATGGTGGTGGCAGAGGAAATGATGCAGTCCTGGCTCATGTGTGTGCGTGTGGGGTGGGGGTGTGTGTTTGGAAATGGCCGTCTGATTCAGTTAGTGTTTTGTGGCTCTGCGTTTTCATTTAACTGGAGTTTATGACCCTCAGATGCAACAAGAACTAATTTAGAGGAGCAGAAATGAAACCGGTGGACCAGGGAGCCGTTAGACTTTCATTCCCAGCAAACCTGAATGTGCTGGATCTGATATTTATTGACCCCGTGTGTTTTTATGTTGGATTATTTCTCTTTTTCTGGGATTTTTGTTCAATTTGACCACCTGCAGAATAAAGCGGCGCGCTCTCCTCTGTTTTTGTTCGCGTGTCATGGTAAATCAATTCGGTTTTTACTCAACATTTAGGTTTTATTGGACTCTTTATTGAGCATTTTATTCAATTTGCCCTCTTGGCTTTCATCATAACCTTCTGTTATTACTGACCACAGCCACATGGCACAAACCAGCAAATTGTTATGAAACAAATATCTTCCTGCCAGTCAAACTCAACTCTGTGTGTGGATTTTAATACAAAATAATCATAAAATATGTAAATTACTTCATCTTAGAGCAGTGTTTGAACTCTACATTGATGTTATAAGTTCCTATCTTTTTCCTGGATGTTTCGGCTCTTTATTATTTGAACTGTGAGAGAGCGTTGTAGCAAAAAAAACAACTTGCGATCTTTGCTGTGGGAAAAATGTGGAATTATTAAAAAGCAGAGTCGTCTAATATTGCCATAATTTATATCACACGCTGCTATAACTCAAGCCCGTCAGCCAGATTGTTCTGTAATTCCTGTTTTTCTCTCAATGCTCACCATAATTTATGCCTCTGATTTGCCCTGAAAAAGAGAAGCTTGGAGCGGTAAACAGAAACTGGGACTGATGGGAAGGTGATGGAGGCCAGAACCTTTGGTTGTGCTCAGTGCTCAGTCAGGTGGAATAAAGCAGTGAGTCGGTTTCCTGATAGTGGAGGGGAACCGGGACAAATCACCTTGACAGAGGAGCGAGAAAAGGGCAGAGCAGCAAGTTGAAAGATGAGGAGATGAGAGTTGTAATAGATGTTCTTCTCTATTTAGTTCAGATTCGGGTTCATGCTTTCTTCCTGTTGCCTGACAGCTGCAGCGATGGACGGTGGCCTGCTGGGGTCAAGCTGAACTGTCGGCTGTGGTTATAACCTCTTCCACTGTCTGAATTGAAGGCATTTTTCTCTCCAATTATCTGGCTTTCGTTTCAGTCGTGATCTGTGCTCCAGGTTAGGTATACTGGGAGCTGCTGAGGGACGAGGGGAGAGCTGCAGGTGGAAAATATTTGGACAAACGTCTGTTTCTGTAAAAACTGGCACGCCAGGTGGAAAATATTCAGACCTTTTACAGATCAGATCCTTGTGCGCTCTATCAGACATTTCTGTGTCTATGTAAGTAGAATAATACATCAGTTTTACACTTGATTATGGCATCTACAATCGGTCTTATGTATTAAAGTTTGGCTTTTTGTTCCTAAATTAAAAAGTCATGCTAATATCTCTGATAATGCAAAATGCATATAGCTCTCAGTTGTTTAGAAACAACTGAGAGCTATATGTTTGTGATGGAATGCTAAAATTAGATAGTTGAGAAATTATCACATCATTCAGAAGTGAGGAATGAGAGAGAGAACAGAGTGTTGAGCAGATAACAGGAAGGCTAAATGGAGAACTGCTCATTTCTGTCAGTTGGTTTATATGCTAGGTCCAAAAATGTTAGCAGCCTGTTAGAAACTTCTTGCTACTGTAAGAATCAACTTTCTCTTGAAGTGCAGATGGATACATATGTGTTGGTAATACTATCCATGCTAAACGCAAAGACGCCACAGACATTTTTTTAAAAAGTGAGCTACTTAAGTTGTCAGAGGAAACGGTCTAAGCTAACACTACCGGAGAATGTAGCATCTATGGTCTTCTTTGTCTGAAGTCATGGGGTTTCAGCCAATCACAGTAAAGGAAAGGGACTGCTGCTTCTGGATTGGCTGCTTTGCAAATGTCAGCGAATGGTTTGTGAAGTAGCATCGCACCTGAAACAAATCTGCCAGCTGGTGGATTTTCCACAAACAATTTGAAGTTACGTTTCACAGAAGAATCCATGAGTACAACGTGATCTGTTGAGTTCTGATAAATGAATAAGTTTTACTGTCCGTTTTGGTAATTTTTTTGGTAATTAGTTCATGGTTTTTGGTATTTGAAAAACTTTCTGATTAGTTAAATTCCATTACCTAGCAACCAAATCCAAGCCTGTTACCTAGCAACCCAAGCTGAGCTCCAGCACTTTTGGTCAGCTGGATTTACCGCTGTACAATGGCTGCTGGATAAAAAGTGTTTTGTTGCTGACTTGCCATTGAAAAACCACTTGCTGCATTTTGGTTTGTTGAGCAGGAGGCTCCACTTCTGCTTTTCAAGGAAGTATGGTTGTATAATTGAGAATCTGTTTGCTGCCATTTTCAAGTGTGAGGGCAAACGTTGAATTAGGGGGCGTGGCCAGAAGCAGCTTATTTGGATTTAAAGCGACAGGACGCTTTAAAACAGCTCATTCTGGCCAAAATCTCATTACCCACGAATGATTTTGTGCAATAAAAGTAACAAAGATGTTTTCAACTTCTAACCTGTTCAGGGAAGCATAATGGATCACCTTTAATCACCAACATGTTACGAAAGGGAAACATTATTCTGCATAAAACTGGACCAAATCTAATTTAAAAAGGAACATTTTTATGGAAAACTTCTTATTAAATTATGACACCTTGTCATTAGTCCATGCTTACTCTGCTGTGTCTAAATTCAAAACAAAAATATCCCCAAATTTTACACAGATTATGTTACAGAAAACCTTTTTCTTTGTTTTTATTGTTTTTTTAAAAACCAATTTGTCGGCTGTCGTCTGTTCCAGGTGGCCTTCCGTACGAGTTCAAGGTGGTGATCGCTGGAAACCACGAACTGACCTTCGATAAGGACTTTATGGCAGAGCTGGTCAAGCAGGATTACTACAGATTCCCTTCAGTCTCCAAGCTCAAACCGGAGGACTTTGACAATGTCCAGTCGCTCCTCACAAACTGTGTGTACCTGCAGGACTCGGACGTCACCATAAAGGGATTCCGGATATACGGGACGCCGTGGTAAGAGCCAGCTCCTGCTTTTTATCCCTTAATCCAAACCGCTGAGTCGTGTTGCTCTGTGGATCCCTGAGGTGAAGGTGTGTTTTCTCCTGTCTCTACCTGGCCGGTTTCCAGCTCTACAGCTCGGCTGTACCCGTCCAGTAAAGGCCTCTCCTGTGCTCAGGGTGTTACTCCCAGCTTGCACATTCCTTTATGAGCCCAGGACCTTCACCTGCTCCCTGCGCTTGTGTTACTCCTGTGTTTTGACACGAGGTTAAGTGATACGGGTGGTACTGGGACTCTTTGTCACTGTGGAGGGAATGGTTTGGTGGAGAAAGAAAACACTCCTGGGAGATGTTTTTAGAAGGCAAACAACTCTGTTGGTTTTTCATTTTGTGAATTAAAAATGACAAAACAAGGCTTTTATATGACAGTAAATATAAAGTTGGCCAAAGTCAGGCCGTTTTAATTTTGTTTGGGCTTCAGAATTTGTCTTGCTGCAAATTTAAAGGGAACCTATTTTGTAACTTTTTATGCTTCAATTTGGATCTTAACAGATTCTAAAAACAGTTTTTTTTTTGCAATAAGTCAATGTTTTTGGTGAAAATTAACTGTTTCAAAACCCTCCTGAATGTTAAGTAACACTGTCCCGTCTCCTAGCAACCTAAGCTGAACTCCAGCACGTTTTGTTTTACTACTGTATAAGCTGTACAATGGCTGCTGGACAAGACAGGTGTTTTGTTGTTGACTTACCATCCAGAAACCACTTGCTGCATTGTTGTTGGTTGCGCAGGAGGCTCAACTTCTGCTTTTCAAAGACATTTGGTTCTGTAATTGCGCATCAGTTTCAGCCATTTTCACACGATCACCAAATCAATACTAAGGAATTATTGACTTAAAAGAAGCTTTTATTTCTTGCTGAATAGTTACTTGTAAGTTAGTTTTGTTTTATTCCCAGTGTACTAAGCTATTTGCTCTGGAAACTAAACCTAAAATACTTGGTAAGATTTGGGGGTTTTGTAGAGTTCAAAGGCAAAAAATTAAAAAAATTAACAGAAATAAATAACATCAAAATAACAGATTCAGGCAGTACCTTTACAAATCATTAACAGTTCTGTAGTTGTTTTTGTTTTACTAAAGGGGCTTATTATTATTATTATTATTATTATGTAAAATCAACTTATTTTGACTTGACATCATATCATAATGTTCCTTCATCACATACCTGAAATGTTGCCTTAATTCTTTTCATTTTTGAGGATTTCAGCTGTTCAAAACATCTGGTCTGAAACAACAATGTTATCATTTATTGATTTATTGTTATCCTGACAGGCTGAGTAACATACTTACTTGATTGTGCCTGGAAAACACAAAATGCTGCTTCTTTAAGACACAAATATTTAGTAGGTTTAGTGTTTTGCAGTGTTAAAGTAATTCTTGTAAATGATGAGCTTCGATCGGCCTCGATTTGGGTCGGTTCTCTGCTCTCGCTGCACTCTGGACCTAAAATAAGAATCTGGGTCAGACCTTCATCCTTTAGCAGCTATATTTAGCAGGTTAGCGCCCTAGCTTCAGAGTTGGCAGGAGGAGGGTCAGCACAGGAGGAAGAGCATTCAATCCCTCTGCTTCTGGTTGAAGCAGGAAGGATGCTGCCCCCGATACCCTCCATGCCCCGGACCCCCTGTGGGTGTTTAGTGAGGGCTGGTAAGTGTCTGTTGTGACAGCTGGGCATCTCAGGAGAAGCAGAGTGGACAGCTTGGCCGCTCCCCCGCCTCTTTCACACCCATATGGCAGGGCCGCCCGAACGCCGGCCTGCCTGTCCGGTGTGAGGTCTCACTTAGCCCCTCCGTGACCCCTCCGTGACCCCCAGTGGTGGGGTTTCCAGCCACCAGCAGATGCAGTGCTCTTAAATCCTGAATTTCAATTTGGAAAGTCTGCGGGTTTATAATAAAGTGCAATCTAATGTTTAATTAAAAGCCTGCCACAATAAATCAAAAAAATAAAATTTCTCTATTGTGGTGTTTCCATTAAATAAGAATCACAATAAAAATTGCATGTGAGTAAATTTATTAGCATGATAAGTCATTATAAATCAAGCAGCCACTTCCTGTCATCTCCAGCAGGAACATCTGGCTGCGGCTTGTGATGCTAAAGTGTTTCCATTGCAGTTTTGCAAAATATGCTAATTTCTATAATGCTGAAAAACCTCCTCATTCTAGCGCAAAAACTTATTAAAATCAAAATTGATGTGCTGCCATTAAGCGCATTTATTTTTGTAATTCCAATTAGCACCTTTATATTGTCAATGGAAACACAACTAATAACTTATTGGTTTGTGTAATTGAAATAAAGATTCTCTTAAGTTATGAGTATCTTCAGCAAGAAGATACTCATAATGTTACCACAGTAACGCTTTGAAGAATCTGAATTAATGAGTTTCAACAACATTTAATTTAGTTTTTTGATCAGTGAAGTATTTTTGAATATGAATTCGTTTTTTTATTTTGTTGTTAAATTAGTGTTTTGGCAGATGTGTGTGTGTGTGTGACATTTAAAAATATTGTTGTTCCTGATGTAGAAAGTTTTCACAAGATATTAATAGAAATAAAATAACATGATATAATTGCCTTTATTTTACCGAATCTGTGATGGTTTTTTCACCAAAATATGGGTGTTGGAAAAGTTTGAAAAGTTCCCTTGAAAGTGCTTGAAAATGAATGTAATTTTTCCCAGCCGTTGGCTAAACGCTGCAGCGATCCGCTCTGCTGCTGCATTTCCGGCTCTCCTCTAATCACAGATCTGCTCTAGTCATGAAAAACTAGGTGGCATTTAGTTCGCGACCGTCATGATGGATGGCCTTAGGTGTGTGTAGGAAATTTGGCCTTTTGCTTATGACTGCAGTTTGCTTTTAACTCCAAATGAGAACATTTCAGGACGGGTTATGTTGCAGTCCCGCCTGAATAAATCAGCCGACAGGCACTGATTGCGTTGTAATGCCATCGTTGAGGCTTTTCTTTGGCTGTAGCAAGTTAAAAACACGGCCCTGTTTCGGTTCTAAAAGGTTTTTTGGCTCAAATGTTTCTGTTGGAATCGGTTACAAACACGTGTGCAAGACAAAAAGAAATCAATGGAGCATGTATGAAATAAATTCTCACGCTTGTGCCAGTTATTAGGATTCATCATCTCATGCAGATGCATCACATTTATGAAAAATATTAAAATTTCGATATAGATTACAATTAATCCTTTTTTTCATTTTGTCTGAGCTGCTAACACCCTGGTGGAGTTCTTTTAACATTAACCAGCTGGTCATAATGTTTTGGCTGGACTGCAACCTATTTTTGGAGTTGGTCTAAATGGGCCACTACTGCACTGGCAGTTTCATGTTATTAGCCTCATCACTAGCTGAATACTAGAGTAACAAATAGCAATAATCCAAACATGAAGCTCTCTGATGGTTTGTTTAAATATTCAAGGATTTTTTTTTTTTTGCTGTGATGTAATAAGTTTGCAGAAAAGATACAATAGAGCTTTATTTAACAGAATAATGAAAAACTTCACATCAGTTTCTCATTTTGTTTCCTGAATAAGAATTAAAATGATGATTTAGATCATTTACTAAGTAAATATTGATTCAGATGAATATTTTTGGTAAATCTTAATTTTGGGAGGCAAAACCACAAAATGATGCATCAAATCCTTGATGCATTTAAAAGCGTAAATTCAGAGAGAAAAAAATAACTTGTTTCAGCTTCTGTTTTGTTTCCTCATGAGGTGAAATGCAACGAAATATGTGAGAATGTTAAGGATTTAGATCCAGATTCAGAGGATAAGCTGCTGGTTTGAACCTTTTATCTGAACTGGTGCACTGACCTGCACCAGTGGAAAACAGTGAGGGCTGATGGAGTGAAAGCAGTGTACCATGAAAGACACACAACTTATACTGTTTAATGACAGATGCTTAACAGGCCGAATGCCTGACCCTCCTCCCTTCCTGCTCACGCACTCCCACACACACTGGCGCTGCGGAGGGATGAACACAGTCCTGCACCTTGTCTGTCAAATCTCGTTAAGAGGAGCTGAAGGTCTTTTGGAAAACGAAGCAGTTTCAGGTATATTTGGAGGTGTTTTTGTTTCTTTCTGCTCCTCAAACATAAATGTTGGATTGATTTCCAAGAATCAGTTTAGTTTTTAATGACATCTTGGATGTTCATGTTTTTTTTTTTGGTGTTTGCAAAATTATTCGTCTCAAAAACCTCCCGACTTTAACGTCACATTCATTGGGCACTGTGCCGTTACCTAGCATCCCCAGCTGAGTCGAGCCTGTTGCCTAGCACCACTTGGTGCATTCTTGTTGGTTGTGCAGAAGGCTCTACTACTGCTATTCAAAGATGTATGGATGTATAATTGTGCATCGGATTGCAGCCATTTTCATGTGCGATTGTAAATGTTGAGTTGGGAGAGAGGGGACGCAAAATCTCATTATCTAAGAATTATTTTGTACAAAAAAGAGGAAAAGCTTGGGACGCTCACCGTCTCTTAGCCAGTTAAGCTAGTTTAGTGGCAACAACCTGCGGAGTAACTTGTGCAGCAGCAGTTTCAGGTTTCGCCTCATAACAGTTTAAAAATAAACGATGCCTGGAATGAAATCTGGATAACAAAAGAAATATTATGCCGCCAGTTTCGCAGCATTTCACTTACTAACAACAAAAAATGTATTTATAATTATTAACTAATTTGAAAATCTCATAGAGGGTAGAGATCCTGTTGGTTTTCTGTGCTAAGCTCTGCTGGCAGATTCAGAACGTGGTTCAGACTCGTTTGTGTAAAAGCTGACCTGCTTTGTGATTCCAGAAGCTAGCTCCCCGGTCGAAGGTTAAACTGTTGCTGCTCCCTCTGCTCCCGCTCCTTCGTCCTCCCAGTCTTCCTCCATTCGTCTCGGAGCGCCACAGGGGGGTTCCTCCCCTCTCCTCTCTTCCTCCAGCTCTCTATCATCGCTTTCCTCCTCCATTCTCTGAAAAGGAACTGGAATGCCTTTTTTGTTCCTTTACAGAAATCTCCAATCTAGTTGAAATTTAAATCTTCTTGCTTGTATGCTAACGTGTGTGTGCGGGTGGGGGTGCGTGTGTGTGTGTGTGTGTGTGTGTGTGTGTTTGCCTCCCAGAGGCTGCACATTAAAACAAAGTGCCCTCATTTGACTCTCTGAAGCCCACCTCAGGGGAAACCCGGAGGGCCGAAATGCAGATTTGTCATTTGCAAATTTTAGTTTTATGCATTCATTTTTTTACTGCAAAGGTCAGCGCAGTGTGTGTTTCTGCGTGTGTGTGTGTGTGTGTGTTTGAGTGACAGCCATACACAGTAATGATGGTGGAGTATAGGCGTACTTATTGCAGTGTTTTCATTATGAGGGGGCAGAGTCCTAAACAGTTTATTTTCCTCCTGCCTGTCTGCTCTATATGAACACTTTGTCTGCGTTCTGCCAACAGATGGCTTTCCACCTACGTGCTTTCTTGCACTCTTTCAGTTTTTGCATTAAAACATTTGAATGGAAAGGCAGCAAAACGAGCCCTGAACGAATCATGTGGATGACAAAGATATGCATGATGGATGGGAGAAGGTGTAGCTTCATGCTTGGATGGATAAACGTCCCTTTATTTTCTATAATGAAAAAACTGAATTATTATGCAAAATTGACATGTTGCATCTTTTTGTACTTCCATGTAGGAATCTACCACTTCTAAAAACAACCCAAGGAATTAAAATTAAAAAAAGTAAAAGAAGCACCCAGCCATTTTTTTGCAAGTTCAAGTTTATGGTGTCTGGAAAACCTTCCGAATGTAACATCACATTTGATGGGCAATGCACTGTTGCCTAGCAACCCCAGCGGCGCTCCAGCATGGTTTGTCAGCTGGTTTTTACCGCTGTACAATGGCTGCTAGAAAAGACAAGTGTGTTGTTGACTTACCATCCAGAAACCACTTCCTGCATTTTGTTGGTTGTGCAGGAGGCTCCACTTCTGCTTTTCAAAAATGTATGATTCTATAATTGTGCGTCTCACGTGATTTGGGATCATAAAATGTCAGTATCTATGAATGATTTTGTACAAAAGTAATAAATGTTTTGTAGTTTATATCTGTTTTTTTTCTCTGGAAAACAAGTCGTTTCAAAAACCTCCAGAATGTAACGACACAAATCAGCAGGAACTGCAATGTACTTTCAACATTTACTCGAATAATTTCTTTTCAGGGCTGAAACGGTTAATCATGATTAATCGATTGTTGAAATAATCATAAACAAATGTAATAATTGATTAATGATTAACTGGAGTATGGACTTCAAAGAGAGGTCATTTTCTGAAACAAAGAGAATTAATCTGAAACTGTACAGAAAACATATATATTTTATATTTATGATAAAAACACTGTCTGTAAATACTTTTAATCTTAAACCTAAGTGGCACTTTTAGCTTCAAATTTAAAACTCAAATTTAATCAGACAATTTGTACATCTCAAATATCCAGAAAAGTTAATTCAATATTTTCTCATAAGTGCATAAAATTACTTCTGATGTCAGAGAAAGAACCAGCAGCACCAAAGTCCAAAATCTGAGCTGGCTGTCTAAATCGTTGCATCTGTAAAAAATAAGACGCTTGTTGAAGGATGATGTATCACTGTTTCGGATCATTTGGCAACATTTATAGATTCCTTTCACTCTGTGACTCTTTGAATAACTAACATATATTTATTGCCCATTTTATTTGATTTCTACCTCTGCAGTGTTTATGACTCTGGAGTTTATTTTTTGTGTGCTTAATGTGAGATTTATTTGATTTTTTTAACAGATTTTGAAACAGGTGAAACTAAAGCTGTGTGGGTAGAACATATTTGCAGAAAAATATATTTTCTTGCACCTTAAATGCAAAGTGTATATTTTTTGCTTACTTATTGCTCTGAATATGTTGTTTTTCAGTAAACGGACTTCTAAAGAAAAAATTGTCCTCAAATTAACGATTAATTAATTATCAAATTAGTTGATGCATCAGTAATCAATTAATCATGATTAATTGTTTTGTTATTTGTTTGGTTTTGTTTTTTCACAGGGTGTCCCCACCTTGAGTAAAAGACATTTGATGCTTTTTAACTTCATTTGTCCTGCTTGATAATATCTGGCTTCCGTGTCAGCTGCCTTTATCTTAATCACCCCTAAGTCACCTTTTGGTCTGCGCCAGCTTCTGTCACTTTGTGTTGGCTGCCTGCCCACCGAACACACATCCACACACGCACTCACACCCACACACGCAACTACCTTTTCCCTGTCGGATCATATGGCAGCTTTACTTTTTCAATTTTGTGCAGCTCTCTGAATCTCAGAAACGTTGCAATCCGGTCAAAAACACAGAGACCAATTACCACAAATTACTTTTAGTTCCTCCTAGAAAATGTTCGCAAACACTAGAGAGCCTCTCTAAAAACATCTGAAACTACCTACCTATATTGGTTCAAGCAACAAATATGCATCAATACGCACAGAGGGTGTCTGCCAGTTTCACCAACTCAAATTTAAAACTGTTTAAGGCCACTATGAGTGGAATGGCTAATTATAGCCATTTGAGAGCAGACTTCATTGTACCTCTAATATTGATTGAATATGAATTAATGGCACATGGCTTACTTACATTTTTAAAGTAAAATGAAGCATTGTTTCAACTCCTCTAACTTGAAAATGTAAAATTCTTTGCAAAAGTCCAATTTGTTTTTTGTTTTTTTTTGTCTTCACTGAATCCATCAACACCTATTTGAAACTAGAAATGTGAAGACAATTGTTTAACACAAAGGGAAAATCGAAATAATGCAACCTGGCATCAGTGTTATTCTAATCACTGTAATATTTCAGATTTAATGAGGAAATTATTTACTGTAGGAACAATGCGACGCCTCAGCTTAATGGTCCATAAAATAAAAATAGTCAAGCATCTGTTAGCAGGTCTGTGTTTGATGGATGGCGTCTTGTGTGCTGTGGTGAGCCTTGGTGCGGCTGCAGGTGTTTGTCCGGTTGCAGATGCGGCTGCGCATCCTGCAGCTGCGGACGCAGCCTCAGGGAGCGAGGTTTGTTCCTGCAGACCGTCCAGGCTGGCAGCTGTAGAGCTGCTGCATATTACTGCGTAATGTCTCCTAGTGTGTGTCGGGGGAGTGAATGAGCGGCTCTAGATTTGTTATTGTGCCCTCGCTCTCTGCGCTACGACGGCCGAATGACTCACCCTGCATTCAAGCCCAGAGCCAAACACTCACAGATGCCTGTTTGTGTTCGCCATGCAGGCAATAAAAGCATCCAAATAAAACTCAAACGTAGTGAAAACAGCCACATGGTGTCCCCACCCCATGAGTGCTGCTGTGCATTCATTAAAATGTGTGTGAATATTCCACGTCTCCCTCACGGCACGCCTCCTCCTCCCTGCACAAGGTGAGACCCCAATATGTCAGAGGGAGAGTAATGGCTCCCACGTTTAATAAAGTTCCCCTCCGTGGCCTCATGTATATCAGTCACCGTCTGAGCTGGCAGAGGTCTGCGACACGTCGGCCGGTAGCTCCATCAAACACTGAGAGGTTTGGCTGATGCAGCCGTTTTCACCTTGTAGATCCGGACTACAATGCAAGGTTTTTTTTTTAAAATCAGGTTTTTAGGTACTTCACACATCTAAACCAGCGTTTCTCAAACCTTTTCAATCTGACGACCACCTAACCTGTTTAACAGTCACAAACCACCTAACTTTGTGTTCTAAAGCTCGTCCTGAGAAACTGGAAAGTATTCAGCAGACATAAACATCATATACGTGACCTCGGCGTAGTTTCCTTTCCTCAGCTTTTCTTATGAGTATCTTGGATTTAACCACCTATCCATGATTATTGTTAAACGATCTTTGTCAAGCTAGCTGTGGTGTCGCTCTTTGAGCTCACGGCAAATAAACATTCACATGCAGTAACTTGCGAACCACTAGGGGGCGCTCGCAGACCAAAGGCTGATCTAAAGGAAATTTTCAGGTTTTGGAGTGGGCCTATTATGAGAAATTCTGACCTTAATTTTTATTTTTATTTTTTAAGGTTTTATTGGCTCTAGTGGCCTTTATTTGATAGTTAATTGACAGGAAATAGGGTCACGAGAGAAGGGGAAGACGTGCGGCACAGGTCGCCAGGCTGGGAATCGAACCTGCAACAGCCGCGTCGAGGACTAAGGCTTCCATATGTGGGTTGTGCTAAACCCCTGAGCCACCGTAGCACACCCGAGAAATTCTGACTTTAAACGTTTTTGTACTTCCGTTTGGGTTTCTACTGCATCACTTAAGTAAAACCCACCCAGCCAATTTTTGTCAGCGAGTTCATGTGTTTTGGTGTCTGGAAAATGACCAGTTTCAAAAACCTCCAGAATGTAACGTCACAAATCAGCAGGCACTGTGCCATTACCTAGCAACCCCAATTAAGATCTGCTGGTTACCTAGCAACCCAAGTAGAACCCCAGCACAATTGGTCAACTGGTTTTACCGCAGATTGCACTGTACAATGGCTGCTTTGGTTGTTGACTTACCATCCAGAAATCACTTGCTGCATTCTGGTTGGTTGTGCAGAAGGCTCTACTAATGCTTTTCAGAGATGTATGGTTGTACAATTGCTCATCTGTTCGTAGCCATTTTCATGTGAGTGTAAATGTTGAGTTGGGGGCGTGGCCAGCAGCAGATTATCTGGATTTAAAGTGACAAGACGCTCTAACAGCTCATTAACAACCAGACTAAAATATCATTGTCTAAGAATGATATTGTGCAAAAAACATATTGACTCGTTAATGAATGTTTTGTATAGTCCATAGAGCTATCCTAATGTGTTCAAAGAAGTTAAAAAGTTTCCATTAGTAGTGAAAGAACATCTTTTTTCCCCGCTGCTTCTCTGTTGAACAGAGTTTGGTTGTTTTACTTAAATTTTCCCTGTTGAAAGTTGCTGCTTAAGATCTTTTGAAAACTGCAGCTACTTGCAAAATCTTCCATGCAGGTAATTGGGTCTCTGTAGTCATGGAGAGAAGAATATACTCCCTCTTTCCAAACTAAAGATTTACACATCAGCACCAAATAAAAACAGTCAGGTTAATGTTGAGCAGCACAGAGAAAGTTCCACTGTCATAACTTATCAAACGAAAATTAAACAATAACGGCAGTGAAGGCCTTTTTCCCACTATTTGTACACTTTCTTCTTGTATGAACATTTTTACTTTAAGCTTCAGTTGTCGGACAAATTGCTTCACTTTGACTGCACACTCCTCTGTTTCCTTTGAGCCAAACCATTACCCCTCCACCGCCGTGCTTCACAGCTGGTGTGAGGTGTTCAAACCGAGCAAACAGCAAATCTTCTTCAAGTTTATTGTCACATTATTTTTTTAGCAAGAAACTACTTTATCTCTCCTTGAACACGATTGTTGATTCAAATATACTGTACATATGTACATTCAAAGTTTGACAGTCATTTGTTTGTTGTTTTTGTTGGATGCATTTGGTTTTTCTTACACAGTTTCCCCATTTTAACTCCTATTTTGTTTAATAAATAAGTTGGATACGTAAAACCCGTAGGTTGAAATTTTTACCATTATGGTGCAGCTAAGTATTTGGTGTAATGGATCATAAACCCATAAAATTTCATTTTTTTGTCAAACATTCATACATAACCGTAAACCATTGTTTCACTTTGCAACAAAAACTATTTTTTCAAATGCAAATTAGAATCTTTTAATGGTCTTTATAAAAAGACTCCAGTTCAAAATGCAGCAGAATATTATCCATGTAACTAACCGAAGAAAGAAGATGATCTGATCTGAATTTGGTCAGAAACAGAGGCTGTGCTTGTTGTTTATGTGCGTTATATTTCACATCCAAACCGGAGAACCGGGTTGACACTTTGACATCTGTAGTAGATCCAATAAAAGGCATTTAGGTCGGTATTGATCCAGAAAAACTTTTCTACAAGTCAAAATATTTTGCTTTCTATTAATTGGTGGTTTTTCACTTGCCACACAGGGATTACAACTGAACCAGTCATTTTCAGCCAGAGCTGTCCAAAGGTTTTGGGCATTTCCCACAAACAAAATTCAGAAGCGGTGCAAATTTGACCAATCTGCTTATATAACTTGCATTAGCAACTGATTTCCACAAAAATCAGATTTATTTTACATATTTCGTGATTATTTTCTTGTTGAGATTGTAAAATAAAGCGAGTTATTACATTTTTCATTGTGGTGAAAAGGTTGGACACCAGTGTTTTAATCTTTGGTCTTCAGGTCTTAATTCATCCAGTAAAATGTCGACGTCTTGGTGAGTTGATGGTGAAACTGAGCTCAGATTAGCAGCCTGTGTGGCCGGCTGATAAGGTCGCTCAGAGGTCAGACCGGTTTGTTTGTTTCTGAGAAAAGATCAAAGATCAAGTCTGACCATTATTGGAAATACTGAAGAGGAACAATTATCTCTCTGGCTCCTTTATTTGTCACATCAATACTCGTGTACTTTTCTATTTGCGAGAAATGTCCAGGCTCTTCTGTTTAGGAATTAGAAAAGGTTTTTGCCAAAAATGTTTTACTTTTTGTTTGTATTTTAGGACAGAGTGATTTGGTCTCTGTTTTTTACCTAGAAGTCCTTATTTTTATTTAAAAGTGTGAGAAATGTCATCAGTCTGTGGCTGTGAGACGAGTTGATTAAAACAGCTGCTTGTCTGTTGGTTGCAAGCAAAAGCAAAGACACTAAGGTTTAATTTTAATCTGAGAATTTTATTTTGAATAACTGTAGAGTCTTTTTTTATTTGTCATTTTTTTGTTTCCTTCCATTTTCCTTTTTCTTTCTGCTGTTCCACTTGAATTTTTTCACTACGGAACAATAAAATGTAATATTTCTTTTCTATTTATTTTCCCCTCGCTCTGGTTGCCAGGCAGATAACTGTCATTACTGAGCTTTATAAAACACACTAATGCAAAAGAAAGATATAGCACATCATGATGGTTAAAAGTGAAATTAATTAATATTTAAAATTCAAAGGAAAATTAAATAAATATGAATAAATATCTCATTCCAGCTGGGGGTCCAACATTTTAGCCATCAGTACTTTGATTTTAGAGTTACCAGGTGAAAATACATTGGAGTTCAGTTTTAAAATGTGCCAAACAAAGTACTAGAAGGGCTGTGTCTCTTTTGTTTTTTGTTTTTTGTCTATGAACTCTGCTGTGTGGAGCGTTTCACGTAAGGAAATTGCCGAGTCCCTTAACTAGCAGCCAGATCTCGTGTTGTTTTTCTCTCATGATCTGCAGTCACCAGTAATGTTCAGGTATTTCCTAATGTTTCGCACCCAGCTGTCCAGAATGTTATTGTAGCTATCAGGAAAGTCTAGAAAGTTGAATGTGAAAATGTTGTTGCCGCTTCAGTATTTATGGCAACATCCACTGCTTTTGTTTTCATCTAGTCGATTCTGGCTTTAAAACCGACTTTTAACACCAGCAAAGAAATGGAGTGGAAAATGTTTGGGGTGTTTTGTTAAAATTGAATAGATTTTGCGGTAGAATTGACTTATGTACCTGTGATATTTGCATTTTTGCAGACACCTGAAAGGTATAATTTTATATTTCTTCCACTACGAAAAGTCTGCTGTGGGTTTTTCAACTTTCAGGGGGAAAAATAAAAGGCAGAATGTTTTTCTTTTCTGAGGAGGTGGATGTTGACAGCCAGCAGTTTCCTGTGCTCAGAATGCCAACCAGACGAAAAAGCAGAGCCTGAACAAGCTCTGTGGATGAAGTTGCAGTGATTACTCTGTTGACTCGCCTCCTCTGCAGCCCGAGCCGTCTGACCTTTGGGGTCGACGCGCTGCTGCAACCCTGACCGGTAAACGAGACCTCTGAGTCCCTGCGACTTCTGTTTACAGCTCCGGTTCGCTTGTACCAAATCCGTCAAGACGCCGAGTGTTGGGGGGGCGAGGCGGCATGATGAATGGAGTTTCTCTGTGCAGCTTTTCCTCACCATTTCTACAGCCGGGGAGTCAAATTCATTTTCGTTTTGGCTCATACAGCGATCCTTAATGTTCTCAAAGGGCAGGTTGTGCCAGAATGTAGAGATAAAACCCATTGCAAGATGTTAAAGTACTAATAACTAAGCATTTTTTAAATTTCAGCAATATTGAACATCTTTTAACTTCGATCAGTCCCTCCAGGATGGTTTTTACAATGTTTTGCAAACAAATACACTACTTTTGTGTGTGGAGCTAATTTAAAAATATTTGCAAGAAATTGTGATATTTGTGCTTAATTATGATGGAAAATGTGACCTTGTTACTCGCCATGTCAATCACAAATTATATAGTTTTAGTAGAAGTAACAAATGCTGCCACCTGCAGGTGGGAGTTAGCATCACTTAAGCCCAATGTTCTTGACCAATGTTTTTGCAGAAAATTTGCAATAAACTTGACAAAATGCGGGGATTTGTTGATTTCGTGTCAATTTCTATGAGGGCTGGACAACATGGCTGAAAAACTGATGAATACATAAGCGTTTCATATCATAATTTTTTTGTTTTAAATATCTAAAGTACTACCAAACTGCAGCTGCTGTACTCGTCTTCTCCTCTCACTCCAAGCCTTTTTTTAATTTTTAGCAGTTGTGAGGCACTATGTTAAAACCTGAAACTGCTGCAAGTTACTCAACGGGTTGTTGCTAGGTAACCAAAGAATGACTGAGTTGCTAGGTAACCAGAGAGCAGGGAGTTAGTTGAGGCCATCAACCTATTTGTGAAAGGTTGGGCAGCTAAATCTTCTGCCTACATCTCCCAGAATGCTGTGCGGTTCTGCATCAGAGTTCAGTGAAATTATTGAATATTCTATTAGACGTATTGCCTGTTATTAATCACTTGTGTATTGCGATATGTATTATTGATTTATTGCCCATTCCTAATTTTCATGACTGTTGAATTGTGATAAACTAAAGGGGCTGATGTAATTTTCACTGCAAAAACACAAAATCTTACCAAGTATTTTTGGTCTAGTTTCAAGCGTAAATGTCTTATTCCACAAGGAATAAGACGAGACTAACTTAAAAGTAACTTTTCAACATGAAATAGGAGCTTATTTTAAGTCGGTAAATCCTTAATGTTGATGGACACAAATCTACTAGTTCTCCTTCTAGATTATTGCACTTAAAACATGGGAAAATGTCTTGTAAGTTAAAAGTCTGCCTGTGAATTTTTCATCAATATTAAGGATTTATTCTCTTAAAACAACCTCCTACATCTTGTTGAAAAGCTACAAGATGTAAGTTAGTTGTGTATTATTTCAAGTGTACTAAGATATCTGCACTGCAAACTAGACCAAAGACTTGGTAAGATGTTATGTTTTGCAGAAAAACTGCCTTGATTTGATTATAAAATAATGTTTGAGCACATAACCTTTCTATTTGTGCATCTCACTGGAGTCACTTAAAAAGTAAGGGAGGCCAGATTTTGGCCCCCAGGCCTCGAGTTTGACACCCCTGGTCTACAGTGTATCTCAAGAAATCACAAAGTTTCTTTTCCAGTTGTTTCCTGGAGAACAGTCTTGTAAAGGTCAGCGGTGGTTGGAGAAGTTCACTTTTCTGCCGAGGGTGTTTTGTTCCTGTGATGTGTTCGTCCCTCAGCTGATGGCCTTCAGAGCGCCATTCCCGCTCTTTTCTCTTCGCTGAAAGGACTCTCGAGTGCCAGTTTCCTATACATGTAGTCATTGTTTGACAGTCTTTCCTCTTCCTCCATTCCCTCCTTCCTCTCTTTCTTTTCTCTGTTCTTTCACTCTTGTGTCATGGTGGGAATAAAAGCTTAGAGGAAAGCCTTTTTTTCGCTAACAAAGAAAAACTCTGATGGAGGTGGAGGGATTTAGAGGGAAATCGCGACGCACAGACGAGTTGGGTTGGGGGTTGTGGCGTGGCATTCTTGCCCTTTCACAGTGGTTTGGTACCTGGTGGTTTCAGAAGCTGCATGGCGACCTTTGACACTGGGACTGGCGGGCCTCAGTGGCGGCGTCAGCTTTAATTAGAAAGCCACACGACTCGACGCTTCGCAGAGCCTCAGATCTCAGATGATCCAGTTCAGCAGAAGGGAAGATGGACGGACATTGCAAAAACACAAAATCTGGTTCAGTTTCTAGTGCAAATATATTACTACCCTTGAAATGAAGTAACTTACTTTTTAGCAAGATCTTGGAGTTTAAGTCAGCAATTCCTTAATACTGAGGAAGAAGTACTACTTCCTCTGGTAGATTATATCACTTTTAACATGGAAACTATATCCTGTTATAAGTGAAATAATCTGCCAGTTGAAATAGTACTTTATGAAATGTTAGTTGTTAGTTTTTCTCATTTCTGTTTCAAGTGAACAAAATACTTGGTAGGATTTTGTGTTTTTGCACTGGTACAAAACATAGCTAGGCTGACGCGATCAATCAAGTTCATCGTGATTAATCGATTTTTAAAAACCTATTAGCAATCAATTAATCGGTAACTGGATCATGCAGACTTGAAAAATTGCATTTAAGATGAAAGAACAACGCAGTCAGAGCGGAAATTAATCCAAAACTGTACAAAAATATAAACATTTTTCATTTTATATTTAAAAAAGTCTTTGTCTGTAAATATCTTTTACCCAGAACTACTCAAGTTACAGTTTTAGCTTCACCTGGTTAAAATTATAATAACATAATAACATTTTTATCAATTAATCAGTCAATCCAAAAAATAGTTACTAGATTGGCTTTACACTGTAATTATGTTAAGTCAAGTAGAAAAGACTTTAATAAAAATGATTATTTACCTTACTTAAAACATAGTATTGCATTTTAAGTAATAAAGTTTTTTATTACTTATTTTATATTTTTATATAATTCTAGTGCAGTATCAAAAGGTTTGAGTGGTTAAATTAAAAGTCTGTAGAATGTGCCCATTTTAAACTGATTAATCGTCAGAATAACCGATTAATCGATCACTAAAATAATCGTCATGGCAGATGATGGTGGAGGAACGACATGTTAACTTTAGCGCTGAGGCAGATGTCTAACATCCGTTTTTAATCCCAGTCATGCCATATGTGAATTGAGATGTCTTTCCCTTTTGTTTTGCACATTTTCTGCCCTGCGCCTTGTTGGATATCAGAATCGATGTGAAAAGCGTGTGAAGACGGCCGTAAATCTTATATTTCTGAAAATTTATCGCATGTCGAAGTGAATTGTCTACAGCTGCTTTCTGTTCTCTTTAAAATAGTCAATGCATGTGGAATTGATTGCTTTACACCATGGAGCCTTTTCTGGTTCAACAGCACACAAAGCAAAGCTTACCTCAGCATTTTTACTTTCTGCGTTTTGTTTCAGTCTCTCCACATTTCTTTGCATGAAGACCGGTCGGGAGCAGGAACCGTGGAGGGAAAGGTTCTGAACCAAATTCTCCTGAATATTTCCAGTGTTGATCTGTAAAAATAGATTTATTTATTGCTCTGTCATCAGTTCAAAGACAAACACTTTCAGTTATGAATTTCTACGATTAGAGCTGATTAGGGTTATTTTTCTGATTATCCCATAAATAATTGCCACTTAAGCAGTTCTGGGTAGAACGTATTTACAGACAAAGGGATTTTTATTGTCTTGAATGTAAAAGGTATGGTTCTTTTGTTCAGTTTTGGTTTAATTACTGCTCTTCGTGTGGTGTTCTGCTAGAAAATTAGAATTTTCTGAGTCTGTATGCTCCAGTTAACGATGAGGTAATTACTAAATTACTTGATTATTATTTCAAAACTCGATTAATCACGATTAATCTTTCCAGCCATAATGTCAGTCAGTGATTTAATGGTTACCAAATTGCTGTATTTACTAATAAATTCTTCCATCAGTTTGGTGGATACAAAGTATTTTATTTTTATTTCATTCATTAACACTTTCAGGTTACCTTTTTAGCTACGTTAAGCTAAAATTGCCATTTGAGGAGTTCTAGGAAGAATATAATCGATTGATCACGATTAATCGTTTCAGCTTTACATTTTTACAGATTACGGTTACTTTACCCACTTGGATTTGTAAGACAGTTCTGCTTTCATAAATTTTACATAACTTTTAACATTAAATCAAAAAACATTTTGAAGTCTTGAGTGGCTGCGTTAATATGTTTAGAGACAGCCAAAACAAACAATGAAGCTGCTTTCTAGCTGAATCTTTTCCGTTGAATCACTTGTTGTTTCACCTGCAGCCTGATGACTCTGGCTTGTTCAGAGAAAACAAAATTACCTGCCATCAAACTGTGTAACTACTGACCTCTCGCAGCAACTAATTGGCAAAACTGTTCTCATGATGGCACAACTGGAAGAATTTAATAAATTACGATTGTTTTTTCTCTTTTTAAGGCACAAACTAAAATATTTGCCCAGGCGTTTTGTTGGAAACAATCATCTGCTGTGTGTGAAAGATACATTTTAACAAGAAACCTGGGAAGCCGGGCAGAATCCTTTTAATTAAACCAGGAAAAAGATTGTCAAGCAAATGAAGTGAGATGTGAGGGATGCAGAACGGGCGCGGGATGAAAAGGAAGTCGGTGCAGGAATACAGTGGGGGATTAAAGACAGTGAGCGAGTGTTACAGACCCCTGGCCAGCTTGCTGCTGTAATGAACATTAGGGCTGCGGCATAAATTTAATGACCTGTGAAACAAACAGCGAGGCTGCGACCAGCGCCTCTGAATGCTAAGTGGCTCTATTATTAATACCAGCTCAGAGATGCAGCCGTGTAAACACACTGATGGTCTGTTTCTCCTGCGACGCCCGCTAACTACACGCCGGTCACGTGACCAGGCGCTCCGAAAACGGGGTCACGTCTCTTTGTACCTGCAAAATTAATGACACATTGTCCGTTAACAGTCTACCTGCGCCAGCTAACAGGAAATGAATAAGGCTGCGGCTAATGGCCGCGCAGGTGTGTCTCCCCAGTAATGAATGGCTCAGCGATGGGGCAGGTGAGGAAGTGGTAATAAATGGCTGCTTTGCAACTTGCAAATTAACAGGTTACCAAATGAGTTTTGCATTTTCATGACTTTTGCTGTTTGGAGACATCAGGTTGTAAAATCTGAGGTGGAAAAAACGGGGATAAAAGCTGTTTAATTAAGCAACAACCCAAAACCACAAGGAGGAAAACAATTACAACTAAAGTAAAAATTACCTACAGAGAAATATGAAAAGCTGGTTTATTAAAGGAAACATTAGATTTGTAGTTTCAACAGTGGATAAATACTAAGACTGCTATTAATGATGATTTTAGTTATTGATTAATTAATCTGACAGTTTATTGTCAAAACAAATAAATACATTTTTTAAGCATGAAAATATACTCTTTATGTCCCAAACTGCAAGAACAGCGTTCCTTTCATGAACACTTGGTCATTTGTAGCAAAGGATGAATCTGCATCTATATATACTAATAGCATCAGCACAGTAGGGCTGATCTGTTGATTCTTTTGTTTTTGATTAAAGGATTAATAATCAGATAGCAAAATGTGTTTCATAGATTCTTTTATGTCAGAGTTTGAAAACATTCTGCTGCTTCCAGAAACCACCCAAAGACTTAAAATAATGAACACCCAGCTGGTTGGTGGCAGCAAGTTGATGCTTTTTAGTGTCTGAAAAATGGGTCATTTCAAAAACCTCCACAATGTTATGTCACTATTCATCAATCACTGCCTGTTACCTAGCAACCCAGTCAGAGCTCCGGCACATTTGGTCAGCTGGTTTTACCACTGCATGCGCTGTACGATGGCTGCTGGAAAAGACAGTGTTTTATTGTTGACTCACCATACAGAAACCACTTGCTGCTTTCTTGTTGGTTGTGCAGGCGGCTCCACTTCTGCTTTTCAAAGCATCTGTTTTATGAGCCGAAAATAGGCATAACTGTGCAAACTACAAACTCTTTATCTAAAAAGACTTTGTGCAAAAAAACAATAATGAACATGTTTTTATAGTCCGTACATCTATCCTAACATGTTCAAAGAAGCATAAGTCACCTTTAAGAAAAAAATATGATTCTAATATCCAAATGTGAATATATATATATGTGTGTAGGGGTGTGTGTGTGTGTGTGTGTGTACATTTTCCCACTTTTGTATATTTCTGAAAATGATGCACATAATCTGTAAACTTAGTTTTTTTTAATTAAGTTTTATTTGTTGTGTATGCATCTATTTTTGTTATCCTTCCCGAGAGCACGGCAGATTTAAAGCGACGCAGGTTTAATTAACCGGTGCACTGCAGCTTGTGAGCATTTGGAGGCTGGAAAAAAACCCAGCATTACATAGAAGTGCTGATGCAGCTGAATCTGCAACAACAGGAGGATGCAGCTTGAGGGTTTTAAATGCAACAATTCCCACGAACAGAACCCAAAACGGTTTAAAAAAAACTGTTTCAGTGGCTTCCACCTCATTCAACACATCATTATCCCGGTTTAAAACAGGCACATGGTGTTTGACATCCAGATCTGTCCACCTTTGTCTTTTTCCCTTTGTAGTTGTGTGTTTATTTGTGTGGGGGTGCTCAGCAGGACTTCGGCTTGTTTTCTGTCCCATGCTGCGTCTCATGCTATGAGTGGATAAATATTTAAAAAGCAGAGAAAATCCTCACTCTGTGTAGTTGCAGTGGCCAGAGGTGGAGGAGCTCTGCGTTAGGCGCAACTTTTACCACAGTAGGGGTTTTTTTTCGTACCATAACATGGATTTGGGGGGTAAAGTGTCCCTGGCTGTCAGGGCCATTATTCTCTGCAGAGATTGGTGTGAAAGGTCACCAACCTAAGTGCCGGTGCAGCTGAATTCAGCAGCCATAAAAAAAAAAGAACCCCATGAATAAGTTATACCATCAATGACAACAAGTCTGGACATGACTCTGCCGATGCTAAGTGCTGCAGGGGTTTTCTGATAGAGAAGAGGTGCAGCTCCAGAGTTTTTTTTTGTGAAACTTTTAGGGGGAAGAAAGCATTAATGATGCAGCAGGAGGCGAAGGCTCCATCGGGCCGTTTAGGTGTGTTGGTTTGTCCTCTAGAAAAACTCTGTTTCTTATTATAAGCAGAACATAAAGAAGTAACTTTTAGTTTGATTTAACTCATCTGAAAGAAAAATTAACCTTAAATACATGCAGGATCTCTACAGCTTTTTCTTACTGGTTTCAAATAATCAAATGCTGGCTGAATTGATTAATTGAATTAATCATGATTAATTGATTCTTGAAATAATCGTCAGGTAATTTAGTAATAAATTAATCGCTAACTGGAGTGTACAGTATTATAAAAATAGGACATTTTCCTGCAGAACACACTGAGAGCAATAATTAAACCAAAACCTTGTTTTGTTTTAGCTTCACTTGTTCAAATTCTATAAAAACTCCTATTTAGCACCATCTAATTATTATTTAGCTATCTAATTATTGATCACTTAGTCCAAAAAATAAACAATAGATCTGTATTGATAAGTCAAGCAGAAAGAGTTTTTCACATGTTGATGTTAGAAGTATTGTTGTAGCTGCAGCAAAAACAAAACATTCACTAAATGGAATAACACAGCACACATTATTCCATTCTAGGTAATAACATGTTAATTTTCTTATTCAATAAAAGATTTAAGTTATTTGTTGTTGATTCAGAAGCCACTTACTGCGATCTTGTTGGTTATGCTGGAGGCTCCACTTCTGCTTTTCAAGGATGTACTGTTGTATAAATGTGCATCTGTTTGCAGCCATTTTCATGTGCGAGTGTAAACGTGAAAATTTACACGTTTAAATTTTCAGATTTAAATCTTATTTAGATTTGAAGTGACAGGACGCTCTAAAACAACTCAAACTGGGCTGGAATTTTATTATCTAAGAATAATTTTGTGCAATAAACGTGTGAACATGTTTTGTGGAGTCCGCAGGCGTATCCCAACCTGTTTAAGGAAGTATGTTACTTTCAATGTCTCAATTAGTTAATTTTGAATAATTGTTTTGAATCAAAATTTAATTTTTAATCAAATTGTGAGATGGTAAAATACAGCATTAGGTGGTATTTGCTGTTTAAAGTTTTAAGCATTTTTACAGAGTCGAGTATTTGTGTTTCATGGGAAATAACCTGATCAGCATTAGATTCGCCTTAACACATCGGCGCTCCACAAACGCGCTCGGTCTCCCTCTCCTGGGCTGTTCGCCGCTCCATCCCCCGCCCTGCTGTGTGGCCCGGAGGGAGCGGTGGATTGTCTGCAGAGAGCCATCCATCACAGTCGCAGCTACAGCTCGGTAAACAGAAAGGCAGCTTACTGACTGATTTCTGCTCGGAGGTGATAGCATTCACACCGTCCTGCAGACACTTCCACCCCTTCCTGCTGACCTCCACACAGCTTCGGTGGCGAGGTCGCCGCGCCGCTTATCTCCCCCCGCTGGATTTAGAGCGCTGATAACGGCTCACCGTTGTGGGAAGAAAACAGTAAAAACAAGAAAATTTGTCTTAAAACGATGAAGTTACTCACATTTATGGCTTATATCTTTGATCAATTGTTAAAATTCATTATCAAATTAGTGCATTGTCTTAAATGATTATTTGTGTTGCTCTCACCTCCGGTGTTGCAACATAATCTGTGACTGCTGTATATTGTGACTGTGGCAGTTTTATACCATATTTTGCTGTACCTTTTGCCACAGAAGATGGATCTTATCAGACATTGTGGCCACACTGTAACTTATAGTGAAATAACCAGAGGTGGGTGGAGCACTCAAGTAACAGTAGCACTACTTCAACATATTTTTACACAATTGAGTAAAAAGGTATTTGATAAAAGTCTATGCAAGTACTGAACGACTGATCAAATTATCAATCATTTAATATTCAAAAATTACATCATCAGATGGATCAAGATATAAAGTTCAGTGGAAAAACGATAATTCATATAAATAACAAAAAGTAACCAAATCAGGCAAAAAAGATTTTTTCCAAAATTACTAGAATTGTTGTTTACAACAGCCAAAATCTTATGGATGCATATGGACTCCTGCAGCGTTACATCACACATGCAAAACCCTGCCCCCATTTCCCAGCTGGAGGGCAAAAAGCTGCTGGATAATGGTGGCTAGCATTGGTCTTAGCTGTTAAGTTGTCAATGTAGCACGCTAAATCTTAAATTTATGTCTGATATGTAAAAGAAAAAGTGACACAATGCTTTGCTACACTATGACAACTAGATAACAAAGTCAGAAAAAGGTTTTAGTTAAGATATAAAATAGTGGGGGAAGTAGTTCAGTTATGCTAGCTTGACTATGAGAACCTTAACATGCAGATGTGATGTGGAATTCTGTGAGTTTCGGTTCTTATAAGAAATAGAAAAAAAGGGCGACTTAAACATCAACTCTGACAGTCAGTAGATCAGGTGTTTAAATTAGCTAATCAATCACCACAGTGTTAGATTAGCTAATAGCAGCAGTAGCTAATCAACCACAGCAATCACATATTCATTACTGCAGAATAAACATCAACCCTAGAAACGTAATCCTGTGATGTACTTAATGTTCTGCTCTTTGTGTGAGAAATGTTCCAGTGTTTTTTGGTGTTGTCAGGTGCTATGGCAACGAGTGTGCGTGTAGCGTAGCGAACACAAAGCGTGAGCAAAAAATGGTTTTGAGTTATTTAACCTTTTTTCTGTGTTATTTTTCCCTATGATGTGGCGCACTGCACTAATTTAATAATGCCTTTATCTCCATGTCTCATTCAGCTAACAGGATTATTCTGCCACCGCAGAATTTCCGGATGTAAATTGACAAGCAGGGGTGTGACGTTTTGCAGTGGTGGTCGGTGTGTTCTGACCCGTTTATCGGTCCCGGTTTCTGTTCTTTCCTGGGTCTGTTGTCGCCTCCGTTTCTCTGTGAAGTCCACTTGTTGTAAGGTCAAGACGGTGTCTGCAGACAGAGAGCCATTTATCTGCTCCGACTTGATCCTGTGTGACCCTTCCAGAATCCCGCCGCATCTTCGGCCCCTTGACCTTTAACCTTTTCAGCAAAGCCTGGTCGGCTTGTCATGTTGGGACAAGGTGGAGCATGCTTTAGGCTGTGAGCGCCGACTGCTTTTCTCCCCTGACCATCCCCAGGAGGAAAGAGGTTTTCCTTCCCACATAAGAGGAAAATAAATGCTGATGTAGTAAATAAATAATCTAACATATTCTAGGCCCTTGGCTGTAGAGTTTTTCTAAAGAACAACCGTTAAACATTTATTTATCAGCACCATCAGTGTGTTACAAGTTTGCCTGAGGCAGTGTAGTTTTTATATAGGTTCTGTTTAATGTCTGATGTTTTCTGCTGAGTCAGAACCTCCAGATAACAGATTTTTGTCTGCTTTGCTCAAAGGAAATCCCAGCTTCTCTGCGTTTTCCAGCCTCTGTAGATTAGAGATGAATCGAGGTTTTATCAGATCGCAGCTAAAGCATGGGACCGACTCGGTTTGTGGAGGTTTGGATGTTTTCAAGCCAGAGGTTTTGAGTTCAATTCCCAGAGTTTGCATGTTTTCTCTGTTCTGGTCCAAAAAAAACATGTTGGGTTTGGTTGGTGATGCCATCCACCCAAACATCCATCCGTCCGTCCAGCTGGCCCAGGCCGGCCACATTTTGCTTTTGGGTTTTAAGGTATAATGAAAATAATGTAAACATCAAATTGTTTGAGCCACTTTTAGTGCTTAAATGTGTGCTTTCTATTTCTTTGATGCAGTACAAACTTTTCTTTTACAAATTGAGGTGATCTACTTTCAGATTTGACCACCACCATTTTGGGAATGTTTTTATCTGTTGGGTGATTAAACTGCAGCCTGGTCAGCGATCGGCTACTGCCATTTGATGAGCCTGGATGAGATCATTACATTACTTTAGAAATACAGAGTAAGGACAATAAATGCATGTACAAATACCAGGTGTAATAATAATTATAATCAAATTTATATTGTCGCTTTTTAGGACAATCAAAGACGCTGATAAGGTATTAACAAATAATCTAAGCTTGTTTTTTATGTTGACGCCTGACAGAGTTTCTGAATCATTTCATCCAGACAGGCAGAGGAAAAACCGACTTTTTTAAAATTTCCATTCAAATCCACCTTCCCTCTTTATTTTATGCAGAAATGGAAGTGTGTTGAAAACAGCTTTATATTTTTTTAATTGGCTTCCAGACGTCGTTTTTGTGTGTGGAAGGAGAACCATGTGCAGGAATGTCCTAACAGACGCACCTGTGTGTCAGAGTTTCAGATCACCTTGTCCCGTTTGTGGAGCAGAACTGGGGAAATGAAACCGTGCCGGTCCATTTTTGTCACTCAATTCCCAGAGATATTATCCTCCCCCCTGCTTTTTCCTCCTCTGCCCCTCTCCGTACTTACATTGTTCCTCAGGATCAAGTTCATGGAGGTCGAGGCTGGAGGAGGGTAATGGGACCCTCGTCCTTGTGTCTCGGCCCCAGCCCCCATGCATCTCCTCTGAATAGAACCCAGATTCCCTCTTTCTTTACTGGTCTGGTCTCCAGTTTCTGCCGAGCCGCATCGCTTCCTGGCAGACGCATATTTCAGAGATTTAGTGTTCACATGTGGTCCAGTCTGTGTTCGGATAACGCACTGCTGCTCCTTCCAGTTTGATGTGCAAATACCGCACAATTTCAAACAGAAATGTACATATCTAAAGATGATATATTATGCTTCCTTCAACAGGTCAGGATAAGTCTGTGGTCGACACAAAACATGTTCATTACATTTTCCTTTTGCCCAAATTCTAGCAGCATTTCCTTTCAGAATGTGGCCTTGTCAACTTAAATCTAAAGAAGCTGCTGCTGGCCACGCCCCCAACTCAACGTTTACATTCGCACATGAAATTAGCTGCAAACAGATGTGCAACCATGCATCTTTGAAAAGCATTAGTAGAGCCTCCTGCACAACCAACAAGAATGCAGCAAGTGTTTTCTGAATGAAACGGCTCATTTTCCAGATAACCAAAAACATGGATATATTGTCAAAAAACGCCTGGATGTTGTTTTTTTTAACGCTTGTCTTTTTTTACCTTAAATGAAAAATGTATTGGGTTTTTGTACTTGATTCCTGTTTGTAGTGTGTTCTTTCATCAAATTCTTTTTTTTAATACTGTATGCTGCAGTTAACGATCAATCGATTTCTAAATTAGTTAACAATTATTTGACCAATTAAATGAATCGTTTAAACTTTAATTACAGTTAATGCGATTTATCTGTTACCAGTTGCTCCATCGTTTTGGTTGACGAAACATTTTATTGTTATTTCTTACTGCTCCATATCAGACTCTCTTTCAGGTTTGCTTTTTGGTTTGTTCACTGTTTTGATGGCTGAACTAATCCAGTCTGGCTGCTGGTAGGTTTGTGTGTGTGCGAGTGCGCCGGGGTGTGTGTGTGTGTGTTGCAGGGCGGCGGATAAGGAAGCAGATTCTTAGAAGATGCACTGTGAACTCCTCTACTTTTATTTGATTTCCTGTTACAATGTAGGGCGCTCACCCCGTCTGCGTTTTTCCCTCCTGAGTTTCTCGCTCACTCTGCCCTGAGTGCAGTGAAGCGCTGCGAGCGGCAGGCTTGTTTGAGAGCAGCTGTGTTTGCTGTGAAATCTCCACTGTGGTTGTTTTACGTTAGCAGCCTGCAGGTCAAACTGCAGCTGGAAGCACGTGAACCGCACCATCCCCACGGCTCTAGCCTCTCCTAAGTGGGCTAAGTCTGGTGGCTAACCCTTGGAGCCTTTGTGTTTGGCGGCAGGATTAATCCATTCCACACTTCATCAGTCACTGGGCACAGGTTATTAATGCAGTGACAGAACGAACGCTCGCCAACATGGCTCCTTCACCCCTGCGACTTCCACCTCGTCCCCAAAGTTTGCAAAGGTGGCCTTGGCGTTGAGAGGCCATTTGTCAAAGCACAGACAGAGTCTTCGCTTGGCTCCTTTTAATAAGGCTAGCTGGGCTCTGGGAGTTCAGGGCATGCACTCTGCTTTGCACATGCTCATGCAGTCCTGAGTGTCAGCCGCTGCATCCCGCGGGGCTTATAAAAGTCCCATTAACATGGCCGCCCTCATTGGTTCTGACAGGTTGATCAATTAGACCCCGACCCCGGGGCCGCTGCGACTCAGAGGTCAGATAGGATGGATGGCCGGACCTTCACTCCGCTTCTCAGCCTCCCGCTCCGTGTTTCTGCTGGTATCTGCGGCGCAGGTTGTTCATCACGGCCGGCGAACGGCTTCACACCGAGGTTTCAGGAGCGGCGCAGGTGAAGGATGATGCTTCACCTGCGCTGCTCAAGCTTCCTCTGATAAAATACAGGCAGCATAAAAATTTCTGCCTGCAGGAAGTAAACAATTCCTACTTTTTTCTCTCAAAATTCTGACGATAAATTCAGATTTTTCTTTTCAGTATTCCGACTTTCTTTTTCCTGAGAATACTGGCTTTTTCTCAAAATTCTGACATTTGTCTGCCCAGAAATTCAGAATTTTCTTTCCTCAGAGTTCTGACTTTAATTTCTGAATTCTGATTTAGTTCCAGGATTCTGACTTTTTTCATTGTTCTTTTCATCTTCTTTTGCAGTGTGCAAGTTCTTCTTTAAACACTTTATTCATCCTTAACATGCCTTTTCCCTCTGCCATTATTTTGATAGTCACACTTTATTTTGAAAATCCAAATTTCTGGTTTGATTTAATCAGTAGATTGTTCATAAGAGCAGTTATTAATGTTTTTTGTCAACATGTTTTGTACATCACCAACTGATGTTAATATTCTACACCCTAACCCCTGGTTTTTAATGTGAAACAAATTCAAATTTTAGCGGATAAAAATCCTCGACTGTTAGTATCACAAGTTCCTGTTTTGGTGGATCTAACAGATTCAGAATAAAATAGAGCTTTGTGAAGGACTTTAGTATCAAATCTGACTGCTGTTTGGATTTTTTTCTGCATTTTAAGGCGGCCATCTTTGTTCAGATCTCCATATTGAGCAGTGAGGTCAAACTTTACAGGTGTTTTGTACACAGAGTTCACCTGACCTTTACAGCATTTGCTGAGTGCGACACACCTGGAGGAGACTGAGAGTCTGCAGTGTGTTTGGTAAATAGTCAACACTCCACAGAGCAAATGAAAGTAGCTCAGGTGTGTGTGTGTTTTCATATGGAGCTAATAAGAAGCAGATTTTCTACATGTATTTTTCTCCTATCTGCTTTTAGTTTTGTATATTCAGCATTTCTGTACAATTTTATGCGTATTCAGGTAATGGATTATAACAAACCTCCATCCATAAAGAAAATCTGCAACCAAACAAACCAGCAAAACTTTAAAAACAATCAGCAGCAGGTCGGCAAAACTGATGGACAGGAAGCCCAAACTAAGGAATCAATCCAGAGCTCAATGGTCTTCCAAGAATAAAGTGCTGAAGCCTCTGGCTTTAACACAGATGTCTCCATGGAGACCTACTAGACAGGCACCTGTCTCAGAAATTTAAAAGCTCTCTGTGCCAAGCCAATTCTGCCTGTAGACGAAGACCAATTGTGAAAAACAAACTAAAATGATAAAGAAGGTAAAATTCCTCTAATTATTACACCAGAATGATTTTACGTAGGCAAAGTCTTTGTCTCCATTATTTGTTGTTTTATTTCTTTGTCCTGCAAAGACTAAGCTATACAGATTTTATAATATTTACAACTTCCATTGTTGTTTTGTTTTATTATTTTTACTGAACATACAAACTGCACAATTTCACAGTGGCTGGCGATTTAAAATAGTTGTTGCTAATTTTATTATTTTGCATGCATGTATAAATTGCAGAAAAATTTACCAAGTAATATCGTCATGTTGTCTTCTTTTCTATTCTCCGGAAGAAGATTGGAGCCACCAAAAATTTTTTTACATTAATCTCAACATTCTGGTTTTTTTTCTTCTGATTCATAATTCTCATAATTATGACTTTAATCTTCTGAGATCAAAAAGTCAGAATTTAGAATTCTTAGAAAAAAGTCGGAATTCTGAGATTAAAGTCAGATTTTATTTTTCAGTCCCCTTAATCCTGTCCGTTCTAATCCATCCTCTGATTGCAGAAACTAGGATTTTAGTTGCATAACATTTCATGGGATTATCCCAATAATCTGATTTTCAGAGCATATGTGGTTAGGAAATCTTTAAAAACGCAGCGTAAGCTCTTTAGTATGGGCTTTTTTTTCAGTTTTCCTAGCAGCGTTTTTGTCATTAAATAATCAATCACTTAGTTATTCCCAATGAATCAATCAGTCCAGTCCTCCTGGATGTGAAAGTGCTCCAGTTTCTCTCTCTGACCCAATGAGCTGTAAAAATGGTTAAAATGATCCATTATGGGAAGGAGGAGTTGGGTATGTAGTGCATAATGAGAGGAATGAAGCGTTGAGTTCGTGTGCGCTCCGTTTTTGGGGCGCCCGTGGACCCAGAGCGCAGCGCTGGGGGGGGAGCAGCGGGGTTAAGAGCGGTGTCACGCCCGCAGAGACGCTGCGCCGCCGTCCTAATGATGTCCACCGGCCTAATTGAATATTGACGTTCTGCACGCGAGGGCTAAATAGCTTCTGTCTGCTTTACCTCCGCCTGCTGCAGCGTTTCAACCCGCCTGCTCTGGTGATCGTTAATGCGCCTGTTACCAAGGTTACGAGCTTTTTGTCCGTTTGACGCAGCTCTTCTCTTTTTTTAAAGTGTTGTTGTAGATGTTTAATTAAAGAAGGCATTTTTGTTGCATTAAAGTGGCAACTGAAGTCTGCTCCTCTTCTGTCTATTTGCTGCTTCCATGGGCAGTTGTAGATGGGGGCCATCTGGGGCCCATGGCTCCCCTTATTCCCTCTGATTCAAGAGATAATGTAAAATCAGTTTATTTCTTATTATCATGATATAAACAAATCAAATACAAGCATTAAGAAACAAAACAAAATGTGTGAAAAGAGTGGAACATTTTTTTTACAAAAATAATTTTCAAAATCGGTCATTGATACATCAATGGACTAGTAGAGCTCCATCACGCTCTATTGGTCCCATCCCTCTGTACTGGTCCCATCTCTCTCTACTGGTCCCATCCCTCTGTACTGGTCCCATCCCTCTGTACTGGTCCCATCCCCTCTACTGGTCCCATCCCTCTCTACTGGTCCCATCCCTCTCTACTGGTCCCATCCCTCTGTACTGGTCCCATCCCGCGTACTGGTCCCATCCCGCTCTACTGGTCCCCACACTGTATAACAGTGCAGTAAAAGCTGCGTCTGTCCGTTTTGTGTCCAGGATGCCGTTAATCTGGGCGCAGGTTAACACATGCGCTCGCATGGAAGGTACATTTCATCTGCAGGCAGCCGAAACGGGACGATTGTGTTGTTGGTCGGAGAGCAGCTCCTCTTCAACATGTTTTTACTCACGCAAGAATAAAAACTGTCCAAAAAGTTACTCAAGCAAATTAAATCACAAAATACAATATGTGACTAATATTAAGAATCCATAAATTGTCCTTATAATTATGGAAAAAAATCAAGGGCTTTGAAAATAAAAAGAGAAGTCTGCCGGTCAGAACTCTGACTTGTTTCTTAGATTTTTTGTCTCTGAATTATTGCTTTTTTCTCAGAATTTTGATTTGAATTATTTTTCCCTGAAAAGCATTGGGGCCTTTTCTGTGGCCCTAATCTCCTTCTGTAGAGACTTGATCAAAATTTTACTCAAGTAAAAATAAAACGTACTGTCTAGTAAAACTATTTTTTTTCCAATTAGTTACTCAGAGAAATGTGACTCAGATTCCCATCTAAAAGTGCTTGTAACAGAAGTCTGTACGTGTTTATTTAACTTCAACAAATAGTGATTTATTCATTTTTTTCAGGAGTGGGAGTGGGCTCAGGTCGTTTTATTTTTAAAATCCAGAGCCAGATTCATAACTCCGCTGGCTCTTCCTGCCTGACCGGGTCCGGGTTCCTCCACGGCGTTTTCATCTGAAAAGTGGCGAAGCTTCTCGGTAATCCATTAGTCTTCCATTAGCTCTGATTTGTGTGATTAGTTTTAATTAATCAGTTCGCTCCTGCTCTCCTCCCTCTGCGTTCTCCTCACATTTCATTCCTAACCTCATTCCTCAGCTCAGAGCAGAGAACGAGGCGAGGGCCGACCCCGCGCTCCGTCACGAAGCTCTCTGAACCAACCGGGTTGTGTTTGTTGCTTTGTCTGGTTCTGGAGGGATTGTGATGTCGTGTTTTACACATCCTGCTCCCCTGGAACAGTTGGTATTGATTAGAGCTGCGGCGTCCATCCTTCACCCTGACTTCCCCCGGGCAGACGCCACCCTCACTTTGCTACACATCTCACTTTCAAATGAAGGTTTTTATGCTTCGTTTGAAGTAGCAGGTCTGATTATATACTGAGGCATCAGGATGAGGATCTCATCCTCATCCTGGATCAGATGAGGATCAAATCCAGGATGATCCTCAGGATTCTCAGGATTCCTACTGCTATTGAGATAAATGAAAGATCAATTTATCCACCGGGCTTCGCTCCATTTCTCCTTCTCTGCTTTGGTTTCATTGGATCTTGCTTCTAACTGGGGTTATTGTAACACTTATTAATCAGATAATCTATCAATTAGCCTGACTATTAATATATATCAGAATTCAGATAAAAACATGGAAATTTCTTATTTTGGAAAATTCAAAATTTGCTTAGAAAATAGAAATTTGAAGACTAATATTTCTAAAATTTTCAACTTGGAAATTTTCTCACTTTCAAAAGTTTAAAATTATTTAGAAATTAATTAAAAAATTTCTGAGTGTTTTTCTCATAAGTTTTAAACTTTTAGAGCACAGAAATGTAAGTTTTCTCTAGAAAACTTCTGAGTTTTTCTGGTAAATTTCTGAGCTCTGAAAATCAAAATTGTGATTCAAAAACGTTGTAGGAAGAATTTGAAGTTTCAAAATTTTAGCATTTTGACTTTTGGAATTCAATCAGAACTTTTATGAAAAAGAAAAAAAGTCTGAAAAGTAGAGCATTTTTCAAAACTTGTAAATTATAAGATTAATCTCAGAAAGTTTTTCAATTTTGTATGTTTATACTTTCTAAAGTAAAAATTAACTTTTGAAACTCAGAAATTTAAACTTTTTAATTAATCTCAAAATTTCTAAGTTTTTTGATGGAAAATCACTCTTTCCATCTAAAGAGTAAATTTCCATCAAATTACTGGCTTTCGTTCAGCATCGTGCAAATCATTTGGTGAATCTTTGCAGCCCCCATGGTTTGCTGTATTTCTTTATCTCTTGTAAACCCGTGAATCCGTCCGTCCCGCTGCAGCGGATCGAGGTTTTCTTTGTGTCTGCTGGGAAGACGCTGCCTGTCACCGTGGCGACGCAGCCTCCCATCCAGGCTGCTGGAGGCGGCCCAGCTCCTGTCACTCAGCCTGCAGAGCGAGCAGCGACTGACGCTGATGTAGAAATTCACTTTTTCTCTCCCACCAGACGATTCTAGCGCCTAAGCTGAGTTCATCCTCGCTGCGAGTGCTGGAGTGTAACCAGAAGCTTGGTAGCTTGGGGTCCGGGTTAATTTGTTGGGGGTTTTCCTTAAAGGTGATCTGTCATGCTTCACTGAACAGATAGATCTGTCATAACATGATCACATTTTCTGCACAAAATCATTTTTAGATAATTTGATTTTACAACTCAAGTCAACGTTTAAAGTGGCTGCAAACAGATGTGCAGTTATTTAACCGCACATGTTCAAAAAGCAGAAGTAGAGCCTCCTGCACAACCAACCGCAGGGAGTGGTTTCTGAATAGTGAGTGAACAACAAAACACTTGTCTTTTCCAGCAGCCATTGTACAGCGCATACAGTGGTAAAGCTGACCAAACGTGCTGGAGCTTAGCTTGGGTTGCTAGGTAACGGCCAGCGCCTGCTGATTTGTGACGTTCTGTTCCGAAGGTTTTTGAAACAACTCGTTTTCCGAAAACCAAAAACATGAACTTGTCAAACTGGCTGAGTGTTTTTGGCATTTTTCCTCCTGATTTCTGCATTTTTCTAGTTATTTTGACCTGAAAAATGCAGAAATTATCCAAACATCATATCATCTTCACTTTGCAATCCTTTTCTGTTTATTATGCAGCTTTACTCAGATGTAGTCAATGTTTACTGCAAAAAAAAAACACATTTTTCTTCTTTTCTTCTTGGTTACTGCATTTTTCAGGTCAAGATAACCTGAAAAATGCAGAAAAACTAAGCCACTGAGGGGATCTTGGTGCCTGCAAATGTCGCCTCCACCATTAATTAATGATGAGAATTTGACGATCAGACACAGAATGTCTGTTTGAAACATTCCTTCAAACATCCATCAGTTACTACACCATAAACCGGAGGAAAAAGTGGGAGAATCCATCATGTTTATTGCTTCTGGGGCCGATTGTTGACGTTTGTCTTTGTGGTGGCGGAGTGAGTGATGCTAATGCGGTGTGCCGCCCCTCCCCCGTCTGTTTCTGCAGGACTCCATGGTTCAACGGCTGGGGGTTCAACCTGCCTCGGGGTCAGTCTCTACTGGATAAATGGAACCTGGTCCCCGAGGGCGTCGACATCCTGATGACCCACGGACCGCCGCTGGGTGAGTCCAGCCGGCCAATCACAGCTCCTCCATCGCCATTACTCAAACATTAATCAATAATCTGATGTGTAACGATGGAAAAATGTTACACCGTTTCTACTGTTGACTGTGTTTCGATGACTTTCTATGTAAAGTACTTTGTATTCCCTTGGTGCTGAAAGGTGCCAGACAGATAAATGTTATTGATTGATTAAACGTCTGGAGGAATAACAAGCTGGACAATTAATCGATCAATGAACTTTATCGATTCATCAATATTTTTTGTTAAGATCTAGTAATGATTCATCAAAAATATCTTGTTTTAAGTCAATAATTCCTTAATACTGATGGAACAGTGCTAACTCCTCTGGCAGATTATTTAACTTAAAACATGAAAAAGTTAAATAATCATTCAGAACTTTTTAATCAATATTAAGGAATTATTCATTTAAAACAAACTGTTTTTGCTGAAAAGTTACTCGTAAGTAATTTTTTTTCCAGATGTTCTGACATATTTGCACTAGAAAATAGACCAAAAATACTTGGTAAGATTTTGTGTTTTTGCAGTGTAACGACTATATTCCTGCAATTAAACACAAATTCTGGTAAGTCAGATCTTGGAAGGGATGAGTGAAATAAAATCCACTTTTTGAAAATGTTTTCCGTCATTTTCTATTTTTAGAAAAGACTCCAATAAAAAATAAAGTCTGGTTTGGAACAGAACCCGTAGATGTAATTCTTCTGCCTCAGACCTCCATACATACATCCATCAGTTACTAACCATCAGCTCTGCAGACGGTGGATTTGCTCCGGCATCCAGTGTTTGTGTTTCCCTGCATGGAAACCAAGTAATCTCAGACTTTTCTTGTGGTTTTCGCAGCAGATTGATTAGCGTTTCCTCCTGGCTGTTTGGGTCTCGGTTGTTTTTTTCCCCTCATTTCGACTCTCCGTCTGGCTTTATTGAGTGATTTCCTTCCTTTTCACCCACGGAGGCTTTCTGCTGCTGCGGCCGTTTGATTGCATGGAAACTAGATTTCTGCTGGGGAGGGAGGCGAACGGGTTCTGGAGGCGACGAGGAGATGGCCGGAATCATCTGGACCAGTTTAAACATGTAGATCCAAAGGCGCCATGTTGGCAGGATTTCACAGGATCGCAGTGAAAAGCCGGTTTGACGGAAAAATCAGTGGAAAAAATAACATTTATGAACAGTTGGTTCAATTATACACTGTAAAAACACAAAATCCCACCACTTATTATTGGGCTGGTATGAATATCTTACCATCCAACCAGTTATTATCCATCCAACCGACCATTTATCCATCCAACATTTTATCCGTCCTTCCTTCCATCTGTCCGTCCTTCCATCTTTTCATCCATCACTGCTTTTATTATCCATTCATCCAATCTTTTTATCATCCATTGTTTTCTTCATGCAGTTATTCGTTCTGCAATAAATTCCTGCTTAAGCTTCATTTTAAAAATGACTCAAAAATATGTTAAAATATGAAAAACTTTGATAAAATGTTCATAATACTTAGTTCCTTATGAGTGAACGAACGCCTGAGTAATGGCAGGTTTTCTAAATTCACACAACATAATTTTCTCTGCAGTGAAAAAATTCTGCAGCTTTATTTGAACAATGCATGAAGGAAGAAACCCTTTATTGTTTGGTTTGTAACATAGTTCCAGACTGTTGTCTTCCAGATGTATTGTTCAGAGTCCTGACATGTTCTCAGTCGTATACCTAAGAGGTAAAAAGGTGAACTGAATGTGTTTTCCAGGTTTCAGAGACTGGGTTCCTAAGGAGCTGCAGCGGGTCGGCTGTGTGGAGCTGCTCAACACGGTCCAGAAGAGAGTCCGGCCCAAACTTCACGCCTTTGGAGGCATTCATGAAGGTAAACGCAGCGAGAAGCAACAGAAGATCTGGAACCACGAAGCTACAGGAAGGATGCAGATTTAACTTCAATATTTTACTTTCTGGAGGTTAATGTGCCCAGATTGTCCGTTTGTTCATTCAGTCCTTTTGGGATGATCTGGGATTCGTTTTGTTGACAGATTAAAGCTTTATTTATTTTATAAAAAAAATTAATTTAAATTTAAACATGAAATTTAATGATCTAAAAGAATAAAGGTCTGGATCAGCTATAAAAGCACTGAAGTCACATAAAGCTGAAATACACTCTGTACGTTAGTAAAGATATATTTAAGCTGCTTATTCTGACTTTTTCTCTAATTTACTGTCAATTTATCTCAGAATCCAAATAAATAACCAGACATTCTGGGCTCTGTTACAGTTATATTTACTTCCTTGTTATAAGATTTTTCAAACCTGCATTTCATCCCCACTGAAAGCCAAAATGTATTTGGTAGATTTCAGATTTAAGACTGGATTTGCCTGATGGACCAAAAACCATTTAAACAATCGTGATTGAGCGATCAAAGTCCGAATTCTGAGAAAAATGGTCAAAATGTTCAGAAAATAGTCATAATTCTAAGAAAAATGTCAAAATTTAGATTAAATATCTAAGAAAGCAGTTAAATTTCAGGGATTAAATTGAGAATAGAGGCTGTTTTCCCCAGTGTCCCTCCCGTAGCTCAGTGATGTGTTCTGACGGCGTTGCTCCTTCCAGGGTACGGCATCATGACGGACGGCTTCACGACGTTCATCAACGCGTCGACGTGCACCGTCAGCTTCCAGCCCACCAACCCCCCCATCGTGTTCGACCTGCCCAACCCCTCCAGCTCCTGAGGCCGCCGCCGCCACCAGGAGGAACGACTTTTCTACAAAAAAAAAGATTAAACTCTTTCTTTGCAAGTTTTTTTTTTTTTTTTTTTTTTTGCTTTTGGAGAAAAAAGCGACGGGAAAACGCGGCGTTAAAGGAGAATATCGGTGTTTTTCTGTTTGTTTTTTCTCTTATAATGTGCCAACAGTCCAGGCTTTTTGCTTGGCGTCACTCCATCGTGTTTATCGTGGAAGAAGGCGAACTAATCCTTTAAAAAAAGAAACATGGTTTTACTGGAGAACAGTTGTTTTTGTCGTCTAGAAGCCAGCAGAACGTTTTGGGTTCGTCCCACCGGTATTCTCCTTTTCTATGAGATTTTGTGGTTAAACAATCTTGCTCTTGATAAATATTGGTCAGAACTGTAAAATAATTGACGCTTTGTGAATTTGTACAATTTCCTTACGGTTTGGTTTGGTCAGACGACGGACGCCATTGTTTTTACGTTGTCATACGATAAATACTCTGTTTCTTTTGCTTTCTTGTCAGTTCTTTCTCTCCTCCTATTGGCTGACAGGGACGCTGCCTTAAACTAGCTTTAATGTTCTTATTTATTACCCATCATGCCCCGCTGGACAACACCTGACGATCGGCGGGACGGAAAGCTACGAAAACACTTTTTATCAAGGATTCCTCATCTGATTTGGAAAATGTATAATATCATATATATAAATTATATATTCATCTTTTAAAACATCTGTACTAAAGTTGTGTTTTGAAGAAGAAAAAAAGTTTTTCTGTATCTTCAGTGCTTGCATCATTTCTCCATGTTTTCGTAGAAAAGGTCACAATCCAACAGGTGTTTTCGCTGAAACGCGCCTGCCTAAACATGGATAACAAAGTGTAAAATCTGATAGTTTTTGTGTTTTATTGCTTTTTTTTCTAATTTTGCACTGTGTGTAAATGCAATCTTGCTAGCACAAAAAATGTTTTGCCAATAGTCGTCTGAACTCAGCTGTAAATGCTCTTTTTCGTGCTCTCTCCCTCTCGCTGTTTCTCTGATTGTATCGCCATGGAAACGTTAGTTCTCTTTCAGTTTATTGTGATATTTAGCTGCCTTTATATGCAAATAAAATTGCAAGATTTTTACTTAAGAACGTTTTTATTTGAATAAGTGAAGATATTTATCCAACCAGCCATCCAACTATTTTTTTTATACATTTTTATTTGAAAAAATGATTTATTTATTTTTTTTTACAATTTTAGTTGCAGAGAACATACATCCAAACACTGAACACCACCCATCCACTATCAAAATAAAATTCAACTAAAAATAAGTAAAAAGTACATAAAGAAATATACATATACAGATATGTTTTGATCATTCAACTGTAATGCCTATTAAAAAATACAATAATGGATACTTATTAAAAAATATTAGACAATAGATACTTATTAAAAAATATTAGATATATAACTTGAAAGTAAGCTTATGGCGCTCGTCGGAAATGACGTCACAGTTGCGCAGATGTTCGGACAAAAAGCACAAACAAAATGGCGTCGCCGGAACAGCTGTAACTTTGGAAGATGAGGACTTCCCGGCAGCTTCGTTTCAGTATTATTCGATCCAGAAGCTCAGTGTAGATAAACTTGAAACCCAGATGGCTCGAACTGAGTGGAAAGGTAGGTTTTTTTTTGGGGGGTGGGGGGGTTAAGCTTAGTACTGGTAGCTAGCACTCGTTAGCACTAAGCTATCTGGGCTTACCGCCAAGTACCCGGATCAGGGGGAGTAGGTAAAAATACCGACTCATTTTTTCGATTAAATATAAATTTGGGAAAACCTTTTAATCGTATTATATCTCCTGTCGCGCCATGGTTATCAGCTAGCAGTTTCACATTTCAGCTCGGAGTCAAATTAAACAGTTCTTCGTGGACCTTAATACATATAAACTTAAGTTATACCTATAAATATCAGCTGATCACAAACAAAATAAGAGGCCCAGACGTTTCCCCCAAAGCAGTTTATCCTTGTTTGTTCAAACCAAAATGGCCGCTGGACTCCATTTAAAGTCATTTGCGACCTGCGCAATTAGGCGCATTTTATTTGGTTCCCTCTCACTCATTCATTTCAGCTGTGTTACTTACCAAAAACTACATGAATCTGTCCAATATTTCCTTAAATTAAACTGGGGTTCTCTCTAACCATAAATGTAATTTCTTCAAAGCAAGGCAGGAAGCCACGTTGCTAAGCGGGTTTATGCTGCTCCTAAAAAGTGACCATTTTAACGAATGAAATTTGTTCCATGTATGCATGTATTTCACTCCACCTTCAAGTGTATAAGAACATGAATACCTGTTGTAAAGAAAAGGAAGAATTAGCTTCACCTCTTAAGTATCTCCCATTCTCCGGGTGTTGGGAGGACATCGGGTTAATCCGTTTTGAAAGGTTTCAATTTCCCCTTTGGCCTCTTCCACTTGGCCCCAGCCCTCCGTTTAGTGCCGCCGTGCAGCAACGGGTGTCCCGTTTCTTTTGACAAAGGAGATCCTCTGACTCCCATCGATGGAAGATGGAGTCAGAAATTCCTTACTGTTGTAAAATATACATTTTTTTTCTCTATGTTTTGGGTGCCATTCAGTTGTTGATTTGCTGCTGTTTGGGATTTTTTATCTGTTGTGCAAATAAAATTTCAGTTGTGATTTTGGTTGCACAATATCTGTTATGTAAAATTAACATTTTGCATGTATTTGTACTTCCATTTGGGTCTCAACAGCTTCTAACAACAGCCCAGCTTAAAAAAATACCACCAATAAGTTCATGTTTTTTGGTGTCTGGGAAATGAAACACTGAACTAGCAACCCCAGCTGAGCCTATTACCGAGCAACCAAAGCAGAGCTCCAGCACATTTGGTCAGCTGCTGGAAACAAGTGTTTTGTTGTTTGGTGTTCAGAAACCACTTGCTGCATTCTGGTTGGTTGTGCAGGAGGCTCCATTTTTGCTTTTCAAAGATGTACAGTTGTATAATTGCGCATCTGTTTCACATGCTCAGAAAATGTAACATTTTTCAAATTCAGAAATCGACTTTTTTTTTTCTTTTTTTAATTTTTTTTTTAGAAAATTTCTGAGTTTTCTGATGAAATTGAACTTCTGACATTAATTGTGTTTTAAAAGAAATTAAAATAATCAGGCAAGATCTGCCATATTTTTGTCAGAAAAGTGCAAATCCAGCTGACTTCACAAATGTCTTGGTACACTTGGAATAAGACAAAACTAATATACAAATACATTTTCAGGAAGATGCAAGACCTTGTTTTAATAAATACTTTCTTACTTAATATTAATGAAAAAGTTCCACTCGCTGATTATTTCATTTTTCCCATGCCGTCAGAGAAATAATCTGCCAGCGGAAGTACCATTTTCTTCATCAATATCAAGGAATCATTGACTTAAAACAATCTCTTATATTTGCTTAAAAGTTCCTAGAAGTTATTTTGTCTTATTCCAAGCATACTGAGATGTTTTCAGTAGAAACTAGACCAAAACTACTTTGTAGGATTTTGAGTTTTTCAGTGTAATTCTTTACTCCCGCTGCAGATATCAAATGTCAACATCCATGCAAACTCTGAACATTTTAATCTCAATGTTACAGTTTAAATCATGTAATTCACTGTTTTAATTTGCATCTGAACACGATTAGGAGACAACATGATTTAAGTTAGTAGGACTGGGTTATATTTAAAGGTTTATGCTGTCAGGGTTTGAGTGCTAAGGACCGAACGACAAACCCAGCAGAGTCAGAGCTGCCATGTTCATCGGCGGCCGACGTTAATGTGATTAGACTGGATTATGGTAATGTGCGGGGGGATCTGGTGCGTGTGGGGCGAAGCCATGCTGCTCTCGTTTCGGGGGAATACTTAATTGGTTGGGCTGCTTTGATGTTGTGCTCATGTGGGAACTGGGAGCCTCGTCGTAATTCAAGCTGATTTCATTTTTGGCGTTTGAGGGTCTGCGCTGGCGACAGGTAGAAAGGAACGAAACCTGAGGAACGCAGCGAATATGGAGATACGTCTGGGTGGGAGCAGACATTTTGGTCTTTTCCATGACTGGATGTGAAATGTGAAGTCAGGTCTCATTCAAGTCCAGCTGTCTGACATTTACTACGGTTAAGTTCTCCCAACAGACACTAATTTATAGTATTACAATTATTCTAGATTCTTTTTTTTACCGTAAAAGACATCTCTTCTCACATTAAATACAACGGCACTATTATAACAAGAAAATTTTTAGGTTTTTTTAATAGAAATGTACTTTTTTTATAATTGCTCTAACAGGCCGTCATACAACTTGGCAGGCACTGTGCTGTTACCTAGTAATCCCAGCAGAGTTCCACCCATCACCTAAAGCGGGACTGGAGCACATTTGGTCAGCTGATCTTACCGCTGTATGAGCTGTACAATGGCTGTTGGAAAAGAAGCATTTTGTTGTTGACTTACCGCCAGTAACCACTTTGTGCATTCTTCTTGATCGTGCAGGAGGCTCTACTTCTGCTTATCAAAGATGTACAGTTGCATAATCTGTTTACCGCAATTTGTTTTCAAAAGTAGAAAAAATTAACTTTTCAATTTCAGAATTTTTTTTTTTTTTAGAAATTTTTTTAGATTAATCTCAAAATCCAGTTTTTGTCAAGCAAAATTTCAGCAAAAATAATGTGACCATTTGAAACTCCCAAGATTTCCAAGGTTTTCCCAAAAAATGTCTGAAGTTAATCTCAAAGTTTTTTTGGTGAAATCTTAATTCTGACAGCAATTTTCAGTTGGGAGATGTAAAAGCTGATTATCTAAGAATAGTTTTGTGCAAAAACATGTAATGGACATTATTTTATATAGACCAAAGATGTATCCTAACTTGTTCAAGGAAGCATAATGGCTCACCTGTAAAGAGTTATGCAAGTTGTTTGTTTTAACTTCATTCAAACTAAAAAACAATTTAAAAACGGTTTTTCACCTTGATGAAAGTATGAAACCTTTTGACCAGAAACTGTAAATCCAAACCAATATAAACCACTTTGTTAAAATATTTAGTCTGAAAACACAATAAATGAGCCCACGAGATGCGGATGCGCGCATGGAAAGCTTGAGCCTTGGCAGAAAGAATAAATTTATGGCACCTCTGCTTGTGCCAGATGAGCTCCAGATTACAATCATACCGCTGGTGAGCAATTAAATCCTTATAAACAGAGCAGGCGGCGCTGGCACCGCGTCCTGCCACGCATCCATCAGCCGGAGCCAAAGGCTAACCCCACAAACACAAACCCGCGCAGGGGCAGATATCTGCCGGAGAGACGAGACGGAAACGCAACCAGAACAAGCGACCAGATACTTTAAACTCTGGGTTTAATGTAACTCTGACAGAAATGATCACATTCTTTGGTTCAAAGGAGCAGCAACATGCTAGCACATAAAAATGTAATCAATGAACCTTCATTCACACCTCGGACCGGCTTCTTCACCACGGCAACGGTGGCTAACGCTAATTAGCATCATTATAGTCAACAGAACCCTGAAGTAGCATTAATTAACCAGGAAGGTTCAGTTTTTCATGATTTATTCTCTGAACTTTTACCAAAAATACTGGCTTGTTTTCAACTTTATGAATACAAGTGTATAGAAAATAAAATTATATGTGAATATTTAAACTTTATTATTCTTGACCACAGAGTATTAACTGTAAGAAAATAAAAAGATAAATATTAAAACGTTGTCTTATGATTCTGACTTTATGCTAGGTAACTGAAATAATTTACAAGTGGAACTAGAACTTTTTTTATCAAGACGATGAAATTATTGACTCATACCTTATTAAAAAGTCTGTTTTATTTTATTTCAAGAGGACTGAGAAATTTGCAGTAGAAACTACAAAAAATACTTGGAATCCTTTTGTAGTAAACTTGAAACAAGAAAAACTAACTTGCACCTTTCTTTAAAGGATGACATAGCAGCTCCTTTAGGTGAATAATCCCTTAACATTGATTTTAAAAAAACTACTTGCAAATTATTTCACATACAAAATGGGAAAAATGTTTTAAGTGAATGTTTTCTGCCAGTGTAATATTAATTATTTCCTTAAAACAAGCTTCTATAACTGGCTAAGAGGTACTTATGAGTAAAATGTTTCATATTTGATTGAAGTGTACTAATCTATTCGCGATAGAAAGTAGATCTAAAATAGTTGGTAAGACTTTGTGTTTTTGCAGTGCTCTCCTCTCAGTTTTAAATGTAAAACTTGATTAAAGTGGATCTAAAGTTCAGCGGCTAATTATTTTTCCCAGTTAATTATTTCCCCTGCAGACAGATTGATGAGGCCATTCTGCGTTGAAAGAATCTCTCTGAGCTGATTGAACCGGGGGAGCGTTGACCCCCCCTGACCTCCATAACAATACATGATTATCACAAGTGGATCTGCTGAGTGACTGCGGATGATTAGTACCTCCGTTGTTGCTTTGCATCGCCGCCGAGACAAAAGCTACATTTGTCTAATGGTATATAATTTACCTCCTTCCTGATTTTGGCTCCCCTCTGTCTTTCTTTCTCTGTGTCGTTTTCGAAGCACCTTATTGATTAATTGTGTGGAGTTTTAGAAAATTACGATGATTACTGTTATTAGCTGCTGTTGTCGCGTTACTCGCTAATCAAGAACACTGTAAACGGACAATCAATACGCCTCACACACCGCAGAGTTTCTGTCCTCACGGGGAAAGTTTTAACTTTGTAGAAGAGGAGAAAAATAGAAATAAAAGATGAATATCTATTAGGAATCAGAGGAGACTGTTGCTTAATTAATGCAAAATACTAAACAATCTGAGAGTTCATTTCGACTGGAAGGAGACCGAGGTTTGTAGGGGACCAAAGTTTGCCTTTTTGGGCCAAATCAGAGTTTGAAACAAAATCACATGTGAAGTCATTAAACTCCATCCTCCATCTGCTTCCTGTTGTCGTCATCTTCATAGTTTTCGTCAGCAGTAACATCCAGATGTTGATCATCTGTGAGATGATAAATGTTTCCGTTGCAGTTTTGCAAAATTTACCAAAAAAATAAAAAAACACTTAATTTTAGTGCCAAAACTAAACCAAGAGTGTTTTTTTTTAATTTAGCTGTTTTATTTTTCAATTTGCACAAATATATGGTCACTGCAAACGCATCTAGTGAATCGAATGGTTTCCTTGTTTTTTTAATTACCTCCCTGTTACTCCTTTGAAGCACAGAAACATCCTTCATGCCTCTCATAACATCGTCTTATGCTCCTTGAAAAGCCCCCGACCCTCAACGCCGCTCTTCATTCCAGCCATAATTAACACTTTCAAAAAGCAAGTCGACTTATGTAGCTTATAATTTGGATGTGAGAACGTACACAACTCAAGATCCACTTGTGGCTTTTCTTTTGACGGAATTTCAAGTTCAAAATAAGCTGAAAATATAATAATTTAGGAGCAGAAAGTGGACCTTTGGCTTTGAATTTCTCACTCTCCAAGGCCAAGACAGAGATTTCTGCAGCTACATGAAGGAGCGTTGCATTTGGAATAGGAATCCTGGCTATTTACAGTTTCTTTTCGCTTGTCTTTGGACAAATAAATGCAAGAGCCCGTTTCATATTTAATGTTAGCTCACAGAAAACCAGCAGACCTTCGAAGAAGCGGGTCGATGGGAGCCGAGATATAAACAGGCAGGCAGACAACAGGGAACAGCCGCGCAGTGCAGAGGTTAATACTTCATTAATGTCTGATTAATGTCTCCAAGCTGATTAATTCAATTGAGCCCTTTATTAAGCAGAGCGTATTAATAGAAATGAAGAATCCCCTCTGCAGGAGATGTTTGTTACCATATGGGCCGTTTTAAGGTTGGGAAGCAACTGGGATCCCGACCACAGTGGCGAGAGGGTCAGCAGGGCTGGAGGAAACCTAATTTGAGGGGGAAAAACAGTTTCCCAGCCTGCGATATGAAGTGACTCCACAGAAGAGGCCCAGCTGGATGCTAAAAGCTCACTATGAATAAACCATGGAGTCGGAGTTGCATGCAGGCGCTTCTGTGTGGTCTGATGCAAAAAATGTCACTAGAAAAAGTGAATAAATGGCAAAATTCAAGACTTGCACCAATTTAGGGCATATAATTAATCGTGATTAATTGAATTAATCAGATTAATTATGGCTAATCGAATTAATTGTGATTAATAATTTATTGAAATACTCATCAACTAATTAATTGATTGTCATTTGGAATTAGAGGTGGGCGATATGGACATTACAATATTTTGTGGTTCCATTACTATGACAAAAGTGATAAGAACTATTTATTCATTCTTTTTTAGGTGCCTGTGTGGCTGCAACTGCATGGAACAGCATATTATAGGTCCACAAACAAATGCTGCTTTTGACAAACATACAATTTTTAATGCGCTTCTTTAGGACACCAGTCACATGAGAGTGACTTGTATCACTAAAATGCAATAACTGCACGTAATTGTATCCTCAAATAATTTAATGTTGACTGATACTTTCATTAATAAAGCAATGAGAAAACACTAAAAATAACTCAATTTCTCAATTGCGATGTTTCTGTTAAATAATCACACATAAGTTTGCTCACACGATAAGTTATTAATAAAACATTCAGTGTCATCATTCTCCCACCTGTTGTCTTCTTTGTCATTTCCACCAGTAGCAACATCCAGCTGTCGTATTATGTAACTCGTATAATGTGCAAAAAATGTTTCCATTGCAGTTTTGATGCGACTGAAAAGCAAGTCATCCGAGCAAAAATACCTTTTATGGAGAAACGCAAGTTATTTTTTTTAAAATTGGCAAATCTTTTTCCGTAATTCCAATTTGCACAATTTTACGTAAACGCAGCTAGCGCGAGTAACTTCACACCTGCAGTTTTTGTTAGTTTCGCACGTTTTATATTGAAAGAAACTGAGTTGGAAAAATGTTTCTTTTGCCTGATTTTGTTATTTTGTAATCAGGGCTGAATAATATAAATCAGTCACAATAGACACTAATCTCAACATTTCACTGCTAGCTAAGCCAGGTCGGTGGTTTCAACTAACTCACTACCTAGCAACTAATTCATTCCTTGGTTGCCTAGCAACTCATTCATTCCTTGGTTGCCTAGCAACAATTTGCTGAGTAACTTGCACAGCTGCAGTTTAAGGTCTCGCCTTATAACTGTTTAAAAATAAGAAACAATGATGTGAAATGAAAACTGTGGATAAAACAGGAAAGGTTACAACACTACCATTTCAGGTATTTAAATAAAAAAACTAATCAATAATTACTGATTTTGACAATAATCGATAACGACTTCTATGGGATGCCATATCTTCCAGCATTTCCTTTTTTACTCTTACTTGAGTAAAATTATTTGTCAAATTGTTTGATCACAGCATCATAATCCCTCTCAGATTGATTGCCAGCAATAGTTTCTCTATTGAAATTACATTTGTACTTGCATATATATCGCTAAACGTTTTAGTCACATTTTTAAACTGATGGGAAACTAGGACTACAAATCACTTTATCCAGGATTAAAAAGGTTAACTTTACAAGTGCTGCATTGAAAAATCTTTAGATGAATATAATTATGTTTGAGTTTGAGGGTCGTTTTAACAAGAATTGAGCGCTGAATTATCCGAGAAACCAAACAAAACTTTTAATTAAAGCTGCTACTCTTGTAAAAATGAAGAGAAGTAAAGCCAGAGTCGTTTCACATAAGCTTTATTTCAAACATCCTTTCCTTGACATTGACCAATTTCTTTTCTCCACTGCAAATAAAATCAGGAATTCAGTTTTCTGAACAACCTAAAGGATCTAATAGCATATTTTTTGTCGTCTTCTTTTCTGTGAAACCAATCGGCTGGCGCCAGCATTTCTTACTTCTGTAGCTGCAGCGACATGCACACAGAAACCCGCGGACTGAAACTCGCTGAGACGCAGCACAGCTGTTGTTGTTGGCACACGGTGTCAACTGCGTTTGCCCTGAAAGTTAACAGCAGACACTCGACTGGAGACATCACCTCGCCCTCGGCCGCGCCGCCGCATCGCGACAAAGGCCCGCTCTGTCTCCGCTTTGGAGGCTTAATTGAGTACGATAACCTCTGTGTCACCGTTTTCTGTTTTTTTCAATCAGGCACACTTTTTTTTTTTCTCAATAAAGCTACACAGAGGATTTCAAAAACAGAAAATATCAAAGCCTTCAATGGCTTTCATCGGGTGAAGTAAACCAAGTTCTTGTTTGTCTGATTATCAAGAAGTCAACGCTAAGAGAAAACCCTTTGACTTGTTAGGAAAAAAATTAAATCTCTCATAAATGCAATTTAATTCTACTATACTCTTCATTTTTTTCAATAGTAAGGCACCAGCTGGAGAAAATCGCACATTTATGTTCTTCCATGCATATTTTTTCACCATTTTACCAATTAAGGGTTGTGTGGAGAAGCTACAAGCATCCAGTATGTTACTTGCAGATAGAAACAGGGCTGGACAATATGGCTGAAAAACATGTCACGATGTAACCGTTTCATATTGGTCTATTGATAATTATTGATACGTTTTTTGTTTAAATATCAGAAACATCAAATGGTGGCATCACTCCATGTCGTTGTTCTTCATTTTTAAGCAGTTTGGAGTTTCGGTGGCAAAACCTTTAGCTGCTTCCTAGCAGCAACAAGTTACTCAACATTGTGTTGCTAGGTAACCAAATAATTTTTGCTTAATTACTGCTCTGAACGATGTTGGGGTTTTTCACCAAATGGTCATTTTTGATTATGTATACTCCAATTAATTAATTCCTAAATTAGTTGGCTATTTTGATAAATGATTAATCACGATTAATCGTTTCAGCTTCAGTTGTTATAAAACATTTTCAATCAAAATAAACACTTAGATATTTAGTTTCTTTTTATAAAATTTTGTAAGTTTCTTTTTGGTGCTGATAATAGTTTGCAGCTGAGTATAATCAGCCGAACGTCTTCACCACAGACTCTTTGAGTTTGTATGCTTCAGCTAGCAATTAATTGATTACTGAATTAGCTGTCTGTTATTTCAATAATTATCACAGTTAATTGTTTACTAAATTAGTCGTCCATTAAATTCAACGATCAATTAATCGCGATTAATCGTTTCAGCCCTAGTTTTCTGACATTTTAAATCAAAATAAAGCGTTAGATATCTTTCATGAAGTGTATTTTTATCAAATTTGGTAATTTCATAAAAATACAACATTTTTATGAACTCACCACAGAGTTGTTTCTCTGTGGTGCTGCAGCTGAGATTCATCGATATGTTTGCTCTTCTCAAATGAAATGAGTAGTTTTTAAGTAATTACTTCATTTTAAAGCATTCAGGCGATAACAGGAATTTCCCCCTTTCTCCTTTGGAAATCATTGAAAGTCAGCAAAATTGACACAACAAAAAACAGTAGAAGGCCGTTTAATGGTGGGAATAGGTTAACTTATGGAGGAAAACCTTCTGGTTGGGAAAAGTGACATCTCCGTAGCGTCGGATGATGAGCGCCATGGAAATCCCATTTTTCTGGACCTGCAGAGAAGGTCAAATTGCCTTTGTTCTCTGACTAATTAAATCTCGGGTAATTACTGCGACACTGTGGATGTCAGGAAAAATAGATGAAGAGAGAGATTCAGGAGCTATATAGATCCAAATGAATGAAGGCAACATTCATCACAGATTTCATAAGAGCCGGTGGGTAATGGGAAGACGCTGTTACGACCTTAATGATGGCTGATTTGATTGGAGTTTTTTTTCTTCTTTTCTTCGACTCGTTCTCTAAGCTTCACAAGGTTCACCAGCAACACAGCGAACAGGAGCTCAAAGAGCTGAAGGAGCATTCATCATTGTTCTTGTTGCTATGCAACTCACTAATTAGCCTTAGCAATCTAACCTGAAGAAACAAAGGGGATAAGATAGTTAAAAATAAAAATGCATTGCAGGAAGGAGAGTAATTGCTCCTGTTGTTCCTGATGTAAAGGTTGAAGTTCTCCGCTGAGGTTTCTGCCTCAAATCCTTCTTTGATTTTTGAAGGATAAAAATTCCTTTTAATATCAGATTATTTTTGTTTCTTGGTTTGTCAATATTTTTATTTCTCAAACTGATTTGTTTACTGGATTCAGTAAATCAGACTAAACATGAAGCCACGTGGAAAACATCTGTTAATTTGTAAAACTGCCTTTTGATAAACTTTGAACAAGCAAATTTTCAAACACTTGGAGCCGAATTGTTAATTTATTCTTCAATATCAAGAGATCTACCATTAAACCGCAGAAACACAAACTCTTACCAAGGAGTCTAGTTTCTAGTGAAAATACCTTTGTACACTTGAAATAAGACAAAACTAACTTACAAATAACTTTTTAGCAAGATATAGCTGCTTGTTTACAGTCATTAAATCCTATTGACATTTAATAAATATGCAATATGTAATGAAAAAGTAATAAATATAAATTAAAAATATACATTTTATTTCAAAATATTTTGAGCTTGTTTCAGAAAGAGCTGCTTTAGAGCGTCTTGTCACTTTAAATAAGGTACTGTTAATGTTTACACTTGCACATGAGAATGGATGCAATCAGATGCACAATTATTGAACCGTAGATCTTTGAAAAGCATAAGTGGAGCCTAGTGCACACCCAACAAGAATACAGAAAGTGGTTTCTGGATGGTAAGTCAACAACAAAACATTTGTCTTTATTCCAGCAGCCATTGTACAGCGGTAAAGCCAGCTGACCAAATATTCTGGTGTTCAACTTGGGTTGCTAGGTAACGGGTTAGTACCCCTGGAATGTGACTCAACAATCAGGAGGTTTTTGAAACGGCTCATTTTCCAGACAGCTAGGTGGGTTTTTAAGGATTCGTCTGCTTTTAGAAGGACTTAAAACCCAAAAGGAAGCACAAAAACTATGATTTTGGTGTAACAGGTTCCCTTTAGGCAAATCACAACTGTGTATTCTTACTACGCTGCATATGCACCCATCCTCCAGGCATATGCTGCCATCTCAATAATAATCTTACAGTTAACTGTCATTCTCTTTCACACATAAAATTAAACCTGTCCAAGATTCTGCAAAGACTCCTCATGTCCTGGCAGATTCCTTGATTTTGTGTTGCAGCCTCAGTCCGATGTGAAGGAGGCGATAACTGTAGGGTGATGCTTCATGTTCAGCCAAACCAACCTGCCAGGTGGGGGCTCGCATATTAGATCCATAATTCACTACATGGATTGAATTTCCTCACTGGATTTGGAGCAAAGCAAGATCCATCAAAAGAGCCAGAGAGACCTCAGTGACCCTGAAATGGAGAATTCAACAAATAGAGCAACATTCTGATTTATGATACATAACACGGATTCTTTGCCACTACAGACAAGTTGCATGTTATTGTTTATATGTGGAAATTTCACGCATGTGTACAATGCTGGAGGGCAAAAAGACGATTCCTTTAAATGCCGTCCATAGCCGCGCTGCCGGGGTAGAACAATTAATATAAACCGGATGTAGGGATTATTAATCCAATGCAGCGCGCCACAGCTAAGCTAACACAGCGGTGGCAGATTTAGCTAAGCTAACACAGCGGTGGTAGATTAGCTAATTTAAGCACCTGCTCTACTGAGTTAATGTGTAAGTCACCTTTTTTTTATTTAACTGAATTGAAACAAACCAAATTCTGCAGCACATCTACATGTTAATGTTGTCATAGTCAAGCTAGCATAACTCACCTACTCTGTATTTTACCTGACCTTGTTATCATGTTGTTGTAGTTCTGGCAATTAGTCACAAAGTGGTGCATCCGCTTTTCTTTTATACTTCACACGTATATTTAAGATTTAGCGCGTTATGTTGACAACTTGAGAGCTAAAACCCAATACTTGTTGTCGTCAGTGAGCTGCATTTTTCCCTCCAGCAGGAAGTTGGGGGCGGGATTTTGCGTGTGTGATGTCACACTGCAACATATCTATTTGTGACATGTTATGGATTCCTCTACAACGTTCTTTGTCATCAGAAATGTCATCAAAAACCACCCCCACTTCAGAATTTCTCATTAAAAGAAGTTCTTGTTTATAAATGCATCAACTACTTTCACTGAAGCTTTAATCTATAAGAGAGAATAACATAATCTTAAGTAGGCTATTTCTTGTATAACATCCCTTTGCTTCAGTGTATTTGTCTCATCTTGGGATGTGATTTGCATGTTGGTGGTCAGCTGGATTCAGTTTGATCACACGCTTCAAAGTTTTGTGATCAAACTGCTTTTGTCTGAACGCGTTCTTGAAGGGAACACACTTTGAAGTTCAAAATGTGTATAATTTCAGTATTTCATGATGTCAATTCTCTTATCCGGATGGATTACGAGCTCCAGAGCCGCCCTCTGGGTTTTAGAGTTATTCTGGCGAGGCAGAGGAGTTCTGACAGGGGAAGGGACGGGAGGTGTGTTCATGCATATTTAGGCGCTTCTCGTGTGAGGTGAATGTGGCCGACTTTCTTTGAGATTACACAGATGTGAGAAGAAGCAAGAGCGCAAACTGCTGCTGATGAAAGGGAGAAGTGAGATGTTTCATAGATGGAAATAGGCTGGGGAGAACGTGAAGGGTCTGCTGGGTAAAACCCATTCAGAGTTGGAGTTCAGCGACGCTTTGAGTGTCGGAGAGATTTATGTGAAACTTTTTGTCTTCACAGGAAATGCAGCCAATCAGATTAAAAGTTCGTTGTTGAAGATGTCGACCCGTATTTGTGTTTTTGGGGGTTTCTTCCAAACAATTTAAACAGAATCTCCATCATTAAATTAATGCAACAAGTAAATGTGTCAATAGTGCAAGGAAGAAATTGTGTTTCTACGGAAGAATAGGGCCACTAAAAAAAGACTCAGGGTTCAGAGTCTTTTTTTATTCTTGAGCAAGAAAGGAGCTTGTTTTAAGTTAATAATTTCTTAAAGGGGCAGCATACTATAAATTGAACTAAATGTTTTAATGTTATTCTCTCATCAAAAACAAACATGAAGTGTTGCCTTGATTCATGCATGTTTGAGAAATCATTTAATTTCCATAGCAACCACTCAGCTGTTCAAAACGCCTGGTTGGATGCAGCTCCGCCTTCGAGGACAAAGCTCCTCCCACGAGCTGCAGTTTCCAAGCTTCTGTCTCATAGAGTAACTCTCACTCCTTCAAACTAGCCAGCAACAATTAGCAAACCTGAAGTCATTTAAAGCCTTTTTTAAACAACTGAAGGTAACATAGTTACTTAGTTGTGCTATAAAAGACAGACTACTGACCTTTAATATGATGAAAAAGTACTAGTTAATTTTGAGCAACAGATTTTCACCATATTATAAATGAAATAATCTACCAGTGTAACTGGTATTTTTATATTTACTCAATGTTAAGGATTTATTGTCTTTAAATAAGCTCATTTATCTAGCTGAAAAGTAACTTGTAAGTTAGTTTTGTCTGGTTTCAAATGTATTAAGACATTTATGGAAGAAATTAGACCAAAAATACTTGGTAGCATTTAGTTTTTTTCCTTCTCAAGTGAGATTCAAGCCAATAAAGCAAATGAATGGGTCAACTGAATTAATCATCTTTTGCATTTTGGCTATGATTCGAATGTGTTTGAGGTTTCTACATGCAAGGTCTTCTTACCTTAAATCTGTTCAGGCTTTATTTTTAACCTCATTAAGAATGAGACGCACACTCCCAAGGCCACTCAGACAAACCCAGATTGGTTGGTGGTCTTTGTTACCCGCTGCAGTCCTTTTCCAGGGCCGCAGAGGTCAGACTTTGAAAGCTCTCATTGGAAGGAGAGAAAAAACTCTAAAATGATGAAAGTAGGGCAACAGGGAGAAGCAACAGACTGACGGTCCTCAGCAGGCAGAGAGAGAAGAGGAATCATGTCCTGGGGGAGGAAAGAGACAAACGTTGAAAGAGTTGTTTGTTGCACTGATTGAAAGGATTGTGAAGCCGACGGAACATTTTTTTGATGCTTTAATGACTCCTTCCTGCGCGTATTGAATCAAATTATGTACAAACACAAAAATATGCACAGCAGACACACACAACTGCGTGCGCAGGGGTTGTTGTCCCCAGAATCTGACGCATGTTTTTATTAAAGTAAGCAGCTGTTCGATAGCGCTAAGGAGTAATGCAGATTGACTCTGGCGTAATTATAAAACCCCTGCATGAATTTGGTCCTAATGGAAGCTGAACACTTAACCCAGATTAAATGCAGAAGAGCAGATCAATGCTGAAGGACTTTTTTATTTTTCCTCCTCCACTCGCTCTCTCAGAAACGTCGCATTTACATATGCAATGCATCTCCGTTAGGATAATCACAGCGAGCCGTGAGCCCTGGGACCCGTCGGGTGGGGATACCTCACAGGGTTTTACAAATGAAGATGCATGTCTGGAAAAACCTTCCAGCATGAAAAATGCACCCAGGAGTCTGTGCACACAAATAAACATGAAGATTCAAGCCTTTGCATGCATAAACACAGCACATTTTCGGGTTATTTATATGATTAAAGCAGCCACAGGACGCAAGGAGCGCAAAAGTTTCCTCTTGCTTAAGGTGTGAGGAGACAACTGTGAGTTTTCTGGGAATATCAATGTCCTAAAACAAGTATGTATAATCCAGAAACTCCATGATTCGAACAAATATGTGATTAAATTAGAGCTGCAAACAGTGATTATTTTAGTTTATTCTGACGATTAATCGTTTCTTCTCACAATTAATCGTTGTGGCGATTAATCAGATTTTTAATTACTTAAACTTATTTTATAGATTTGGAATGTATTAAAACTACAAATAAATAATTCAATTTGATTTTTAAGTAAAAGTAAACATTTTATTCCATAAAAACAACAGTGTAGCAGTCCTTAAGTGAACAGCTAAAAAATATAATAACATCAACATGTGAAAAGCTCAGCCCTTTAAGCTCCACTTGTCAGTACAGTGTAGGATTGATTTGTTGATTATTTTTTAAATTAACTATCTATTAGATAGCAAAAGGTGCTTAGTAATACATTGTTTATTTTACAGAATTTGAAGTAGGTGAAGGTAAAACTACAACTTGGGGAGTTTTCCTCATAAATGCAAAAATATATATTTATATATGTTGTACATTTTTGGCTTAATTACTGCTTCAGCTGTTGTTTTCTCAGCATATTCCCTTTTTTGAGAGTCTCTGTACTCCAGCTAATGATTAATCAATTACTAAATTTGTTTTGTCGATCATTTCAATGATCGATTAATCACACTTAAGCTGATTAAATGTTTCAGCTCTAGATTCAGAGTAGAAGTTGCTGTACTACTTTCCGTCTTCGCTGAAGATGTTTCACACAGTCATAAAGGCTCATGTACGGAAGAACAATAGGGAGAAAATTCAACAACAATTTTCACTTCTCAGAATTCAGATTTGTTCGTAGAATTCTGGCTTCTGATCTCAGAAGATTAAATTTGGAATTCTAGAATTCCGAGATTTAACGCCAGAATTATTTTTCTTAGTGGCCCTAATTGTCTTCCGTACTCATGTTAGAAACAAATTAGGCTTGTCATCCTACTTGGCACCCGGGCCTCGATTTTATCACATGAACTAGAAGAATTAAATTTTGTTAAAATGCCTCTGCTACTTCTCTTTAAATAGCACAAAACTTCAAGAAAACCCCTAATGATTCCTTAAGATAAATAATTAAATTTAATAGATGACACATAAAACCCCTTCGCCACCAGAAAAGCAGCAGATTTTGTGCTGCAGTGTTGGAGGAAGCATCGCCTCTCTTTTGTCTGGCCCATTGACATGTAAATGTCCTCCTGCTATACGGCATCAGCAGAGAAAAAAACCACCGAATTGAAATGTCAATAGTAATTTTTGGCATGCAAGGGACATCTGAGAGTCAAGGGCTGCCTCCCGGGAGAAATGTAAAAACCGGAGAGTGAGGGAAGTACGGAGAGTGCGTGTGTGTGCGTGTGGGGGTGTGTGGGGATGTGCGTGTGTGTGTGGGGGGGGGGAGTGTGGAGGGGAGATAAGAAGGGGTGTGATGGAGGAGAAGAAGAAGGGGGAGTAATGGCAGTCAGAAGGTGAGCTGTCAGACAGGAGGGAGAGTGCGATCCTCCGACGGCGGGGGGAGGAAGAAAGATGGAGGAAGGACCGCCGCGCGCCGCTCCTCCTCTGGGATTCTGCTCCTCTTCCTCCGCCGCTGATGGACAGGCTGAAATACCGCAGGAGCCACCTCCCGTAATGACTTAATGAATGAGCTTCTCCAGCCGAAACCCCCACCTTCACTCCTCCTCTGCCTCATCTTCGCCAACATGGCCGCCCCCCCCGCGCTCCCGGAGCAGCATCAGGCGGCAGGAAACTACCGTGATCCGCGAGAAACTGCCGCAAACCCCATTCACACCACGACAGGTTTACAGAAAACATGCCAAAAATGACTGCTGCGCCGTGGAATAGCAGCTGGGATATACGGAAGAAGATTAGGGCCAAAATAAAATCTGACTTTTTCTCAGAATTCTGACTTTAATCCAAAATGCCGACTTTATTCTCAGATTTACGAATCCAGTATCAGAATTACAACTTTGTCAGAATTTGAACTTTCACTCGGTATTATGATCTTAATCGCAGAATTCAGATTTTTTTTCTCAAAATTTCAACAGAATTTTAATTGCATTTTTTTCTGATTATTTCTCAAAATTGTGACTTCTTTCTTAGAACCAGAATTGCATAAACAATTCATGGACGCTCAGGCTGATTGACTCTTAAAGCTCAGACCTGCCAAATAAATTTGGGTCAGGTTTTACGAATCGCATTGCAAAGAAGAAACAGTTAAGTGATTATTTTCAGCTTAATTGACTTACATCTAAGAATATTTGGTTATTTGTGTCAGAGATCGACACAGAATTAGAATTATGAATTTAAAGCTTTAATATTTGATATATTTTCTATCTGGATGCCAAACCTGAACAGCTCAGCTGATTTTATTTTTTTGCTGTGGATCTGGTTTATTATTCTGATTAAAATCGGCTGAGCTTTGTTTGCTTTGTGTGGTTTGATTCTGCAGCTCTATGCGCTTCACACTCAGCAAAGTCATTAATACTGGATTTTCAAATCGATGGCTTTGGCTCTGTCTTGTTTTCCAAATCAATGTTGCTGCTTTTATTTGATCTCACATGTCCTTTGTGTCCCTTTGTGTCCCTGCTGAGCAGAGAAAATGTAAACTTTTTTTTTTTACATGCTGAGATTAAAAAGTAAAAATGGCTCCAGTATCTGAATAAATCATGGAAATTATCTGCGCTACGGTCAAATATCTGCAAATTTCTGTGGAAAAAAAAGTCTGACAAATTAGAGCTCTGACTCTAAAATGACAAAAAATGTTTTTTTAGAGAAAAGATGTAAACTGTTTAATATTCGGGCCGATTCACACCAGTCTGAAAAGAACAGTCGATGGATCTGGATTCAGGCCATTAATTGGGATGACTAGAGATTTGTTGGCGCTGAACGCAACACGAGTTTCTGCTGCATGAAACTTTGACTAGACAACTGATAAATTCATGACTCATAAAAGTGATTTTCTACTCATAAGATGTTGGTATTTCAAACTGTTGATGGTTGAAAGGAAGTCAAGCAAAGAGTCAACATTGAGCTGAATACCATTCAGCTTAAAGGTGGTTTCATGATAATGAAATATTTTCATGTACTTATTAACTCTTTTCTTGCAATTATGAAATATGATCTCACAATTATGAGATTTCAAAAACGTTTTTTTTCGCACGACTCATGATCAACAACAGGAAGTTGCTACTGGTGGAAACGAAGAAGAAGGCAGGAAGTGGAAGGAGGATGACGTTTCTTAATGATTTATTGTGTGAACAAACTTCTTCATTTTTCATTATTGACTTTAATGTTTTTTTATATAAAGTTATACATTTTGGCTTATTTATCACTTTTATTGTACACTCTTTACTGTTTTTTTTAAAGGATTTTTTGGCTCTCGTGGCCTTTATTTGAAAGTAGCTTGACAGGAAATAGGGAAATGAGAGAGGGGGGAGACATGCGGCAAATGTCACCAGGCCGGGAATCGAACCTGTGACTGCTGGCATGAGGACTAAGGCCTCCATATGTGGGTTGTGCTTTGCCCCTGCGCCACCACAGCACCACTTTATTGTTATTGTTGTTGTCTTGTTTTTTTTAATGGAAATTGTAAGATTACTGTTGTTTTCTTTTGCACTAGCACAATATCAACAAACTTTTGTGCACATTTGAAATGGGGAAAAAAATATCGTCAACAAATAATCCTCAATATACCAAATGAGATAAAAAGAGCAAAGTACAGATCCCAGAGTTATAATGTGCGCTCTGTGTTTCCTCTGCTTGTGATGAACATGGGTTTCTGTATCCGAACGCCCTGCAGCAGACGGCTGACCCTGAGAGGTTGGCGGTTCAATCCCAGAGGCTGCTCTCTGTCAGAGGCCAGGATAATCTCCAGGAGAGGTCATGTCAGGACAAACAGCCGTCATAATAACAGAGCAGTGTGTCTGCACAGACCAGCTGGGCCCGAGAAACGGAGATGATAGCCAGTCTGGAAACATGCAGGCAGATGGAGGGAGTGCTGAGCAGAAACAGACATGAATGAAGGAGTGAAGGGATTTATCTCTGAGGAACGGGTAATCTGCCCGGAAACAGGAGGCTGCATCTTTACGTAAAAGACTCTTCCTTCCAGTTTGGCCTTTTGGAGACGAAACAAGAAATGTATATATTCTCAGAATTTTGACTTTAGTCTCAGAATGTATTTTTCTCAGGATTCTTACTTTTTCCTCAGAAATTTTCCTTTTGTCTCAGTATTGTGACTGCAACCTAAATCAAGACTTTTTTCTCAGAATTCTTAATTTTTTTTGTGAGAATCAAAATTGTCTAAATCAGTTTTTAAATTTGGCCTTTAAACATAAAACCTACCAAATACATTTTTGGCAGGTTTCCAGTGCAGAAGTGCAGGATTACAAATCCTAGTATGGAAGAAACCGTTAGAAAATCATATAACTGACATACACCTACAATATTTTAGTATTTATTTAGATTTTGCCATAAATTGACAGAATTATAATTGTACATTCAGAATTCTAAAAAAAAAAAAAAGTCAGATTTTTTTTTCTGTTAATCTTCTTCGGTAGGTCAAAGGTCAGGCCCACTCATGTTTTATTTTGCTCTGCCTCCCCTCCAGCAGTGGCTGCCTGCAGCTGAAGGCACAGAGACGCTCTCGGTGATTCAGAGCTGGGAATTTGTCATTTTAAAGTGTGGGTCAAACGGCCTCTCAGGCTATTGATTGGCTTGTCCTCCCTTATTACTCCCCTGTTATGTATTGCACCCTTCATCAGAGCTGCGACAGCCGCAAACACATTAAACGTGAGCAGCTTCGATCCTCCATAAAGTGGCGCGCCACAGCAGCTGCTGTGCTTCGCCGGGAGCAGATGAGCTACCAATCAAGAGCATGGATGCAATGTTCTCGCCGCTCCGCTTTCTGGAGTTACGATCAGTCCCAGAGAGAGGATCTACTGCACCCCGACTTCACCTCACAACACAAGGTCACTCATAACTTTCTTTGAAAAAACGCCTGTAGTGAGGAAGGAGAGTCTGTTGGGGTGAGGAGACTCTCCTGTGAGGATAAGAAACATGAACTGCGTCTCGCATCTTTCTTTCTTACATCTGGAAATTCTGCGAAAATAAAGTCAATAGAGACACAAGGCAGCCAGTAGAGGGAGGATGTCAAACTCACTTTCATTTTGTGCGTCTGCGTATTCGGCTCATTGTAGACGCGAAAAAAGAAATGTACATTTCAACCAAATATTCAGAACGATTGAGTTTAAGTTCAGACGTTTGCTTGAAAAATAACTTCAAATTTTCTGAGCTACAAAAGTCAAAGATTTGTGAGAAAGACCTCAGATATTTTGAGATCAATCTCAGAAATTTTCTCCAGAAAAACCTTTGAAGGTTGTTGGGTCCAAAAGGAAAAAATGTGAGAACATTTTCAGAAAGTTTGAAAGTAATCTAAATAATTTTCAAGACAAAAACCTGGACATTTCTGATGTCAAACATAAGAAATGTTTAAACTTTTGTCCTGTTTGGTAGGAAACCAATTTATTCTAATGATTAACTACTCCGTTGGCTACTTCCTGAGGGCTAAGGACCCCTTTGTCCTTAAACCCTAGTGACACCCCTGGATGACTCTATGATGGACTTTAACCATTTCTTTAAGTTATTCATTGTGTTGTATAATAAATATCAGTCAGATTGAGAAGGTTTTCGTTCAAACCAGACCAAACTGTTTCTTCGTTTTAGGCGACTGAAACAAATTCACACATGAACATGAAGTGTTTTTATTAAAGGCCCGGTGCAGATGAGCCAGCAGTGTAACAACAATTTGATGTGGCGAAGTGGTTTTAATAAAGGTTAGCTCAGAGGTTCGTCTCCGTCTGCAGGATGTGCTAATGGGAGTCGGTTCGGCACTGAGTGAGTTTGTGTCCGCTGGGTTTAAACGTCGGCTGTTTATCAACACTTTAATATGACAACCGTCCGGCTTCTGAGGAAGCTGTTTTTACAGGTCTGCACCCTTTTTCATGCCCTCATCCGCAACAACAAATATATTTACTGAAAACATAAAGGTTCGGGAAGAAGAGACTTGTTTATTGCGAGTCTTGTGGTGTTTTCACACCTGATAGTCTGGTAGACTTGGTTTGATTTAGGACCAAACTTGCAACATTTTTTACATTTTCAGCCACTGAGGTTCAGTGTCTGCACCGTTTCAAATGTTCCAAACTGTTTGAAAAACCTGTTCCCCTCCTCGCCAGTGGGGGCACTGTGCCAGGAACCACAGGAGGAAACAACACAAAGAACTCCAGAAGACACTTCTTCACAAACTGTAAACAAAAATGGAGGTTATATGGAACTAAAGTGGTGTCATAAAGTTTACTAAGAAATTATTTTTGAAATTGGAAAAAGAAAATTGAAACTGAAAAATAATTTTGAACCTGAAAAAAGATTATACTGAAAATAAAGATTTGAAACTGAAAAATAATTTAGAAACATGAAAAATAATTCAATCTGAAAAACAACAAAAAAACTACTTTTCAAACTGAAAGCAAAGTTCAAAATGTAATTTTCAGTTTGATCGTTTTTCAGTTTCAAAATGATTAACTTTTTTTTTAGCAAACTTTATGGCCCTGATTTAGTTCTGTATGAGGACCAGAAATGCAAACTCTGGTCCTCCTACAGACCTTGGTTTGGCTGAATCTGGTGAGGTTCGTGAAGAAGGAAGTTGCTCTCTGTCTTTTTCTGTGGTTCTTACATCACTTCCTGTACTGGTTGTCAACATCCAGCCTTTTTTTTTTTACCTCAGTAAGATGAAAATAAACACAAGAAAAATAAAACGATTCTTAGAAGTGGACCAGCAGCTCATCCTTAGCTGACCCCAGCGTTTGGTCACAGAGCAAACTGGTCTGCTTCCCGTCCAGAAAGCACAAAGTCCGTTACATAATACATGGCCGGCTGAGCACTGCAGAATCAGCTGCAGAAGCTGCTCTGATCGGACCTGATGAAGGCCAGCCTGTCCTGCAAACACACAAACCTTGAGGAGCACTTGATCACCCACCTACCCTTTTGCATGAGTGCTCTCAGTCTGCCACTCACCCTGCAGACGGGGGGCATTAGGTGGGCTTATTGCCCCGCTGTTGTGATGATGCCCCTCTCCTCCCAACCCTCCCACAGCGCTCTCCCCTTTTGCCAGAGATTTTGCTAAACTGCTTCTGAACAAAAAAATTAAGTAAACTCATGTGCTTGTGTACAATAACCTACTGCTGCGTATTAAAGCCGATGTCGACTGAAAAAATGTGTACATTTATGTTAAAAAAAACTTCAAAATGTCAAACTTTTGCGAGAAATACAATTTTCCCAGATTAATTCTTATGACACTTAAATTCAGATTAATCCCAGAAATTTTTTTCTAAATCTTTGGAAATTTTCTGAGCTTGTAAAATCGAAAAAGTTGGACAATTTGCATAATAATTTGGAACATGGTATAAAGTTACAAATTAGTGTTTATATTGAAAAACTTGTAGAAAAATCTTGAAAATGTCAAAGTTTCAAAAGTGGAAAATGTTCAACTTTCACAATGAGCTTCAAGTTGTGAAATGTAAAGTTGGTCAGTGTGTTTCAAACAGCCTGTGCTACATGCAAACTCAGAACGCTGACGTAAAAGCCGCGGTCCCTTCTTAATGAAGGACATGATGAGGTGAATCCGGGTGAAAGTCGTTATCGCTCATTGATTTCCCTCATTAAATGGAAAATGTAATCACAGAGGTGAGGAAGGAAAAACGCTGCTCGAGTAAACGAGATACCAAGTCTAAGTTTTTTGTTAAAAGAGCATAAAAATCATTGTGGAAACTTAAGAAACAGATTTTTATTGCTTTTAAAAAAGGCTAGAAGGCAATAAGCTGCAGAGAAGTGTTTGACTTTTTTATTATGAAACCAAAGATCATTAGTTTTTTCGTTTTTGTAAAATTGTGCAGATCTTCTCACACATTTTAATATCAGGCAAATATAACCTGAGTTAATGCAAAACAACAACTTTGTATTATTTGTGAAAGAAGCAGTAATTGCTTCCCAGACCTAAAAGCTTCTACAATCACACTCCATCTTCTATATCAATCAAATCTTATTTCCATAGCAGCAAGGCATTTACAAAGTGCAATTTTATAACATTGTGGAGGAATTTTGTTCACTCTTGTTTGCAAATGAATGTTTTTTAGCACAAATTCTGATTAATTTTGCTGGATTTGAGTCCTGACTTTGACTAGGACATTGCAAAGCCTTCATTTAGTTTAGTTTTTGAGCCAACTTCCTGCTGTGCTTCATGTTTTGTTTCTTGAAGTGGATCTGATGGCTGGACATCCCCCAGGAGCAGAGTTCAAATAATTAATTGTGATTGATCGATTATTAAAATAATTGTCAACTAATTGACAATGATTAATTGATAAATTTACTAATCAATTAATCATTAAGTGGAGTAAGAAGACTCAAAAAGGTTCAGTTTGCTGAAAGAGTAAAACACTCAGAGCAGTAATTGAGCTAAAAATGTGCAAAATATACAACAACAGAAACTATAAACAGAAATAAACAAATCTGAAACACAAATGAAGAAAACAAGCAAGAAATAAACCAAAGTGCTGAGATTTAAGCACATAAACAATAAAAAATAGTAAAAGCAGAACCATAAATGAAAACCAAACATCTCAGGATCGTAACGCTTTTCTTCCATTTGGCTGCTTTTACATACTTATAATGAAGCATCTGAATCTTCAGTACTTTGGCTGTAAATTGTTGTCCTGATCAAACCTCTGCTGCAAACCTCCCGTCCCAATCTGGAGTTATTTTCTGCCTGAATATTTTCCGCTGCATGATTCTGGTGACCAGTCAGTTAAATTCATTAATTTGAAAATACATAGAAGCTTTATCAAGCAATACTAATAAAATGATCCTGGCTAATGGATTTTTTTTTGGTAAGATTTTAAACCAATAAATTGGAAAATGCTAAAAAATATCCTGACTTTTATTCTCTATACTGCAAAAACACAAAATCTTAGCAGGTAATGTTGGTCTAGTTTCTACTGCAAATATGTTAGTTCACTTAAAATAAGACAAAACTGGATTATAAGTAACTTTTCAGCCGGATATAGGAGCTGCTTTTAAGTCAGTTATTCCTTAATGACAAAGTTCAAGCTACATGAACAGATTTTATAAGTGTAACAATCTGGAAGTGAAACTTAGTCATTAATATTAAGAAGCTATTGACTCTAAATAAGTTCCCATATCCTGCTGAAAAGTTTCTTGTAATCCAGTTTTGTTTTATTTTAAGTGCAGTAACATGTTTCCGTTGGAAACAAGACCAAAGTACTTGTTAAGATTTTGTGTTTTTGCAGTGTTTAGGTAATGTGATGCCATCTAAACATTAGTTACTGTAAATCTCAGCGCAGCTCGTCCCAAACATGATTCACTCTCATTTTTAAGACCAAACATCCAAACGTTCCCTCAGGATTTGAAGCCAGATCTGCATCAGGTTTCCTTCATAATCAGAAATCTGCAGGAGAAATCAAATTACCTTCTTCAGAGCAGACGGAGGAGCCGCCTGCCAAGCCTCAGAGACTTCATATGTTTCAGAAGCGCTGCCCACAGAGAAAACACAACATCATTAGTGGAGTCATGAAATTCAAGACCAGCTCATGAATTTGTCAGTACTTTACAGGATTGTGTTTTTTTTTTCCTTTTAATTTGATGACTGCAGAATATATTTTTTAAGCTTTTATTTGGAGATGCAGCAGATGTTGCAGAGCTTTCAGTTCGATCATGCAAACTTCATCTGCAGATGGACTGCTCAGGGCGTCGTGTCCTTGAAATGTTCTGATTAAATTAACCAGATTTCTTTATGGCAGTTGTTGCTTCCTCAATTAAATCAGTTTACTGTCGTGTTTATGAAGCTGCAGTTTCCCTCCATCAGCAGTGTGTCCCGATAACAACAGGATCCTTGGGAGCATCCACCACCTGCAGAGAGGATTTCCTTCCTTATTAACCCAAAAAATTCCTGGTCTTTGAATTGCTAAATCCGCAAATCCGCCCGTCTCATGCTAACCGCTAAAAGCTTTACATTGTTAATACATGGGATCTAACCAAACTTTGCTCCCTCATTATTAAAGGTGACCATATTATGACACGTTTTGTGCACAAAGTTATTGGTAAAGAATGAGAAATTATCTAAGAATGTGTCATTATCTGTCTGTTTTAGGGCATCTCGTCTCAATCCAGATGAGCTGCTGTTGGCCACGCCCCCATTGATCAATGTTTACATTCACAGGTCAAAATGGCTGCAAACAGACGCGCAATTATACAACTGTACATCTTTGAAAAGCAGAAGTGGAGCCTCCTGCACAACCAAGAAGAATGCAGAAAGTGGTTTCTGGATGGTAAGTCAACAACCAAACGCTCGTCTTTTCCAGCAGCCATTGTACAGCTCATACAGTGGTAATCCAGCTGACCAAAAGTGCTGCAGATCAGAAGTAAACTGAGAATAAAAGTCTTGCTATAAGTGAAGTGATCTAGTACTTTTTAAATCAATATTAAGAAATTATTGACATAAAATAAGCTCCTAAATCCTTCTAACAAGTTTCTTGTAAGTTAGTTTTGTCTTAAAAGAAACTTGTTATAAAAAACTGTGCAAGTACTGAAATATCTGCCCCAGAAACTAGAGAAAAAATGTTTACGATCTGGTGTTTTTGCTAGTTTGAAGACCATACAAAGACCACTTTGTAGAATGGCCTAGTTAAAGTTCAGACCTAATTGTAATTAAAAATCTGTGGCAGAGCCTAAAAATGCCTTGAAATGAATCAAATGTGTGGTAAAATCATCTGTGTAAAACCTTTGATCATCACAAAAAAGGTTAATCAAATTTAGATCTAAAATATATGCGAGTTTCTACCATAATTGAAATAATTATTTTATGTAATAATTTCAATACAAGAAATACAGGGAGCAAAAGTTTTAAAACATCATTTAATATTTTAACGTGCAATATAAAAGCATCATGTTAATATAATCAAAAGTTGATTTTTCTGCACTTCGTCTCACAGTAAAATAATGAGGTTAAAATCTGATAATAAAGTAAAATTTGATCATTTGGAGGTAAAATGAGTGAATTTAGAGCCGTCATGAGAGCAAAGCTGATGGTGAAACTGACACCATCATTTCAGGCGTTGGTTCAATGAGAGCGAGTAATTCGCTCAGCGACCCGCCGCCGCATTCGCAGCCGGAGCGGCCCAGACTCTCCGGAGACGGGCGCAGATATGAAAGTGAGAAGACCTCGGTCGAATGAAGTTAATTATGCTGATGAAGAGCGAGGCGACCAGAGGGACTGAAGAAAAGAAGGAATGAGTCGTTTATTTCTTCTTTTGGTTTGACGACCAGAAAACTAAACATGACATTCAAACTGCAAAAGCTCAGAACCTCAGCAGGAATTATTGGTTTAGTTTCTAGTGTGAATGTTATTACACTGAAATTAAGACAAAACTAAGTAACTTTTCAGGAAGATACGAAGCTTGGTTTAAGTCATTAAGATTATTTTACTTATAAAACATCTTTAATATATAAAATCATTTGGTGGTGGAACTTCTTTTGAATCAATATTAAGGATTTATTGATTTAAAACAAACTCTTATATTTTGCTGAAGACATGCTTCAAGTGAACTAAAATGTTTGGGCTGAAACTAGACTAAAATTGATGATATTTTGTGTTTTTGCAGTGTTCAGGTATTTCAAAGTGTTTTTAGAACTAAAAACATAAAGAGATTTCTTCATTTCTTTATTTACATGAGTAATAAAATCAAAACTCAAAGTTGCATTGATCGTTTCCCAAAGTGTTTTTGTGATTTTTCACAACAAAAACGTTGTTTTTTTTAATGTACTAAAAACCTGTAGAGGAAATCTGTGTAGGCGGCTTCATCTCCGTCCCATGTGACAACAAATCAATATTCCATGAATCTTTTAAATGAGCCTCATGCCAAGGCTGCATGCGCCCTGCAGCAGCTCTGCACCAAGTTATTCTGCCGCAGCTGGAGTTTATCATCTGCACTGCAAAAACACAGTCCTGGGTTTTTACTGTAGTTTCTCACGCAAATATCTGAGAACACTTGACATAAAACTAAGTAACTTAAACATTTCATGAGTCAATAATTCTCTAAAATGGACAAAAAACAATCTTATTGCCAGATAACAGCTGGGTGGGTTTTTAAGGGCTTGGGCTGTTTTTAGAAGCAGTTGAGACCCAAACTGAAGTATAAAAACATGAAATATGCTGCCTTTAAGACATAGAAAACCCTCTAAGCAAATGTTCTCAGTTTTCTCTCACTGACTACTTCAGTTTCTTTCAAACTAATTAGGAATAAATGTATAAGTGGTTACTGCCAAACCTCCAGTAGTAATGCTTACTACCGGAGCGGCCATGTCTGTTCTGTGGTCTGCTCCGCCTCACCAGCAGGTCTCCCTTTGGTAATTCAGTGGCAGGGTCATGGTCTGGTTTTGAACTCAAGGTCTTGTGGCATTCCAGGCCAAAGGTCAACCCAAACACTGATGAATGAAAGAGGCGGGAGGGGGTCAACCTTGGAAGGCTGACAGGAAGCCAGCAGGACCAGGAAGGCGGTGTTATTCTACATGTGAGTGTTTTAAAGACAGTAACACACACATGCAGTGGCTGGTAATTGAAGTTAGTGGGAGGTACGTCAGTGGAGGGTGGATTGTTTTACAAGAATTTAAGCTTGGAAAACCAAAATACCTGCGACTGCCACAGAGAGATAGATTTAGTTTGTGTCGGTCAGAGTTCAGGGCAGAAAGGAGATTTGTTCTGGAGTCCATGGGAACAGCAATACCTGAGCAGATCTGAGAGCTGCTTTCAATGGGATGAATAAAGTTTTTTAACTGAACTGAATTAGTGACAGACTGCTGCATCCCAAGTGCACAAAACAGCGTAACTGCAGATCCTTTGCAGTCAGATTCAATAAATTAGAATATGCATTCAGATCAGATGAGATCCGTCTCGTCTGAATGCATTCACACATTTACATTTTTCTACTTATATTTATGTTTCTCCATCATCCATTTTCTGTTGCTTATCCAGGGTCTGGTTGTGTTGGTAGCAGCTTAAGAAGGAGGCCCAGACTTCCCTCTGCCCAGCCACTTGTTCCAGCTCCTCCAGGGGAATCCCAAGGCGTTTCCAGGCCAGCTGGGAGACATCGTCCCTCCAGTTGTCCTGGGTCTTCCCTGGGGCCTCCTCCCGATGGGACATGAACACCTCACCATCCCAGCATTTAAAAAATAAAAACAAACACCCAAATGTGTTGTGGCAATAAGTTAATGTTTTTTGGTGTCTGGAAAATGAGCCATTTAAAAAATCTCTGGAATGTAACGTCAAAAAATGTAATGAGTTTGTTTTGTGTCGCCCATTAAACTATCCCAACCTGTTTAAGGAAGCTTAGTTGGTCAATTTTAAGGAAATAATCCCAAAATCTGCCAACAAATTTTTTATCTTTCAAAAAAACAAAAAACAAAAGCAATCCCAACTGAACCAAAAACAGGAGAGTTTAGTCTGATTAATATCCAAAATGTGATGCAAAAGAAAATGAGTGGAGAAGCACCCAAAGTCTAAGGAAGATTTGATTGAGACTCTTTTGAAAGAGAGGAAACTGTCTGCTTTAAGACATAAAGAAACCAACCTGGAGCTTTTAATAAGTGCTCCACTGGAGTTCTGAGTTTTCCACAGCGTTCTCCAGAGCTGGAGCAGTTTGCTCTGTCTGCGTTCAAACACACATCCTTTACATGCTTTTTCTGGACGGCCCCGCTTCCTGAATGGCTCTATTTCTGTTGACCCCAGGCTCACAACAAAGATAAAACCCTCCGAGGCGTCGCTGCGTGTCCGGTTGTAAAAACACTAATTCAGTCTCATTTGCCTCTTCTCCTTATGCCGCCTGCAGATGATAAAGTCTTGTTGACCTTTACTCCTCCTCATTGTTATGACTTCCTCATGAAGGCTCAATTACCTCGGTCAGGGCCGGCCACAGCCTTTTTGGGGCCCTAAGCCGATTTTCATTAGGGGCCCCACCATACACTGCAAAAACACAAAATATTAGCAAGCAGTTTTTTGTGCAGATTACAGAAAAATAGTTTTTTGAGATGCAGAGTGGCATTTAAGTAATGCCATATTATTTTAATTATTTGAAATTGACAACAGGATTTATTAACCAGCGTATATTTTTACATGCACTGAATAAAAAGACAATTATTTTCTCACTATCTGAAGTTGAATCAGGCCAAATTTTTCTTGTTTTAACTTAGTTAGAATCACCAAAGTTATTTCTGTTTCTAAATGACAGAAAACTTGGCGAGAACTTATTTTTTTATAACGTTCCTCGAGTTCAAAAGTTACATGCATACATTTCGTCAGTATGAGTATCTGTTGAACTGCGTGATGTGGGTCAAACCTTTTGGATTTCTCTGAGCAGCTGCTTAACTCGTATATGCCTTGGGCCGGCTCTGACTTAAAAATAAATACATGTTTTTGTGCACTATCTGTAACAATAAAGTGTTAAAATGAACCAGGGGAGATTTTCTTAATTATCAGAGGCAGGCCTCAGTGGACAGAAAACATAAATGTAATTAATTAATTATATCTAATTAATTAATAAGACACCAGCTAATTCCCAAGCTTGTTATAGAAGGTTAGAGGTTAAGCTACAAGGATCCCACTTTCTTTAAAATGGAGCGACTAAGAAATCCTGTGAGATGTCACCAACATGCTCAGTTTAACACGAGGCTTTTATATTCAGCTCCCTGCATTTTGTTTTATTAAAATGACAGTTTTCTCTGTATTTCAGGAGTTTCCAGAAGTTTTATAACAAGATCCTCAAGCAGGGGTGTCCAAAGTGCGGTCCGTGGGCCATTTGTTGCTCTTTGACTCATCTTGAATGGCCGCTAAATGCTACACAGGTAAGGAGGCTCCGACGCTATTTGTCATTTTATTTAGAATGAGATTTTCATTCCAAGTTTATATCGTCTTATACTTAAAAGGATGAGTACAACACTGAATTTTTCTTTAATTAGTCCGTTTTTTTGGTTTGTTTTTACTTCTCATAATCAGTTGCGCCACAAACATCTAGCGAGGTTTTACTCAGACTTGATCGCACCCATCCATTTTATTTGACAAAATGCAGCAAAGTTTGTAGAAAAAAATTTGTATTTTATTCCAGGGAGTAAACTAAAACATTTTATATATTCTTATTTCCCATTAGGAATGGGAAATAGGAAGTCATGTAAAACAGAAAGTATTACATGTTCTATTTATTGTTGTGAAAGTAAAAAACTAGAAAAAAATCACAATATTTGAGGGTTTTTAATTGGAGAAAGAAAAAAAATAATTGCAAAAAGTTGGACTCAACTGATTTGGAGATTTTTGCAGAAATGAAATGTCAAAACATTAATGGGACCAAATACAAAACATTTAAAATTTAAGAATAATTTTCAGGAAAACAGAGATCAGAGCAAACTACAAAAGAGAGTAAAGCTTTAACATATTTACCTGTTTTGTTTTCTAAAAACCTATATTTGCTCAAGAATACAAAGTTAAACAAATTTTTGCTTCATAATCTTTATAATAAACTTTCACAAAACCGTCTAATTAAGGATAAGCCAGTAGCGCCATCTACTGAACTGCTTTTGAAAGTGCACGAGGCTCGGTTTTATTTAAAATGACTGTTTTCCTATTTCAGCTTGATTATTGAAATTAAACAATATATTTGTTAGATTAATTCCGTTTTTAAGAAAGAGAACAAGAAAGGTTTTGACATAAAGCACTACAACTAATAGAACTAATAATTGTTAGCTTTATAAGCTCATTTAAATTGCACTTTAGATGTAAATAAAGATTATTTCAGTCTTTCAATCAGAGGGTAATGTAAGTAGAAGGTGCACCAGGAGGTAAATGTGTGCAGGTTTTGTCCTGCTGAAAAAAACAACAGCATCTCCATGGTAACGGCCTCTTCAGGTGAGTTATTTGCTCCATTTTTAGCTTCCTGTCTAGCAACCTTTCCTGAAGTTGCAGACCACCGGCTTATTTTGAGCGCTTAATGCCGAGCTGTTCCTGTCTTCCAAACCGAAACTGTTTTAATATTGCATTTGCTTTATTTTTCCTCATCTGAGAGTTTAAAGTATTTATGTTTACTTCTGAATAATGCAGGAAGCAACTACAAAAGTCTTCAAGTGGCAGTAAAACAGCAGCAAAATGAAGATCAATGTGGTGTGTTCCGGAAAAAGGAAGGAAAATGGAAATTCATTTTAACCTTTCAAAATAAAATGGTCAAATTTAATGGAAAATACAAAATGACATCAAACCAACTAACTAACTAAATAAATAAATAGATTATGTACTGATGTTGCGTTTGAAGGCGGCTCGGAAAAACAGGTTACGACGTGTTAACAAACAGTTTTAACTGCTGAACAAAATGACAGGTATTTGTATATTTGCTTTGTTTTATTTTTAAACCTAAAATAAAGCAAGTCAAATATCCATAAAGGGTTGTCTTTTATTTTGAAAAGCTCTCGGCGGAAGTTGAACCTGTGTTCCAGATGCAGGAACTTTCGCTTCGATCCGCCACACGGAGATGGACTGGAATGAGGGCGGTAATGTACGTGAGATTTGCCTTTATTTACTACTTTTTAATAATCTATTGTGAGCTTGTGGTTCTTTTGGGTCAGACGTGAGCCGCATATTGTTGTTTAATTGACGTCAGTCTAGCGGAATGTTAGCATTGACTAGCTAAGCTACTGCTTAGTTTAGCCCACGGTGAGTTGCTATGACGCGAAAAACCTGTTCAGGCTGATTCAGAGATATTATTCCTGCTTAATCTGTTGTGGTCTAACTAGTCCTGGTTAACTGAAACCAAATTGAGCGTTTAACTAACCAATCCTACCTGAATTGGCTAAATTACCTGAGTTCCTTGTGGTCAAACCAGCAACGCTTCGGATTTGATATTGACATTCTGATGAACTGACAGCTCAGCGTGATTAACCATTACATCGCCTGATTTACTCTGGTTATCTTCTCCTTTCACCAGTAAAACCCTCATATATGTTTTATAAAAGTATTTATAAGAGTGAAGCGCTGTTTAGGAGTTCCATATGTTGCTTGGATGAATCTATTCTGATGAAGTCTGACAGAGTAAAACCCAACCTCCAGGAAATTCATCCAGTTTCCTGCTGAGAGCCGGAAAATGAGCTCAGTTCTTCTGTTTTCTTCTCATTACATTTTATTTTGTTCATAATGACACATAAAGTTGATTCAAAATTAGATTATCAGCTTTGCCACGATTAAGGTTTAACCAAAATACGTGGCATGTATAATCTGTGAAATAAAACAATAGTTGAATTCATAAATACTTTATAGAGGCCAGAGGGAAATTAAATGACATCTTAGTTAATTTTATGCAAATTTATTCAAAGAGTTGTTGTGGATTTTAATGGTTTTGTGTAGGAAGGATCTCCTGTAGCAGTCAGTATTACAGTTTTTCTGTGAAAACCTCTGAATGAAGGCAGGCAGTTGTAAACAAATTGATGAAAGTTTTTTGTAATTTTCTAATTTTTATAAAGAATGCAGCTTAAGAAAGCACAGCTATAAAAAATACAGACTCAAAATTGGGAATAAAGAAGTTTGTTTTGAGTGTCGAGGAATGAAAATTAGGTTTTAAATGAGGATTAAATCCAGTATTTCTTTAAGTACTGGATTTAAAATACCTTTTGAGAAGTGTGAACTGTAATTGTCAGCTATCTCACTTGCTAAACTTTGTACACATTGAGTCATCTTGTAGTAAATTTGTGACCTGTGTAATTATTTACTCAGTATCCATAAAATCGGACATTTTTGGCCTCTCTAGTAGCGGTTTGTGTTTCCACGTTGCAGGGTCACAGCCATGGCTGTCACCATGGCAACGCCGGTCACTCTCACAGCCACGGGCCCAGAGCCGCAGCCTTCGGCGGGATGACCAACATGTACATGCCTGCCTACGGGCAGATGGGGAAAGGTCCGGACCCGGTGATGGACATCAGCCAGCAGCCAAAGAAACGGTCGCAGATGGACGACAGCAGCAGCTGGGACATCGTCAAGGCAACGCAGTGAGTGCTGCTCTTCCTCTCAATGTTAGCTGCGGCTCCATTCAACTTTTACATTTCTGAAGTAAATTCAGAAATGAATTTACTTAAATGATTTCTTTACTTAATTTAATTCACGTTAAATTCACGTGAATTTAAACACGTGAATTTTGAAAAAAAACTTTATTTTCATTTAAGAATGTTTTGATGCTATGATGAGGTGGACTTTCATCTATCAAAATTGGTTTATTTCACAAAACTGCAGTGAAAGGTTTCTTTTGTCACATCACAAAGTCACATGATCAACAGCAGGATCCTGTGGCTTTGATCCTGCTGAAACGAAACGACAAAGAAGACAGGAAGTAGTTGAAGGATGGTGGGGTGGCATATTTTTGATTACTTATACCCTGAACAAATTTAATTCATGTGTTACATTAGTTTCTTTTCTTATATAATGAAAACATTAAATATTTATATCTAATGTTTTTCGACATTAGTGGAATATTTGTAATGGAAACGCAGCTGCTGTTTGCCAATAATCAGACGACTTTTGCACTTGAAAAAGTTGAGAATAAAAATCCAAAAATGAAGAAAGTAGGAATAATTAGGAACTAAAATTAGCGTCTGAAAAATATACTGCAGTTTAAATAATTTTTTAAGCTTCAAGTCAAATAACAGGAGCAGGTGTTCAGTGCCATTATGTTCCTCTTTTTGCAGAGTGAATAAAAAATAATTTTTTTCAATTTATTTTCCTTCTCCAAGGAAAATCAATCATACTTGACTGGTTTATTTTCTAACAATTAGCTTGTATTAAGGTATATAAAATTGTTAAAGTTTTCAACCTGACACCTCAAAGATATGATGAAATCATTTTGTCCAAATCTGATAGAAAGAACTTGTTTTACCAGTTCAGTGCACTGATGACCGTTTACTTTGACTTCACCATATTCAGCCAATAACAGGCTTTCTTCATCTTGAGCTGCATTTTTTGTGATTTTATTCTGTGTGAGCATATTGTCTGTTTTTCCTCCGTCAGGTTTGGGAACCTGGAGCGCTGCAAGGAGCTGGTGGAGGCAGGATATGACGTCAGGCAGCCAGACAAGGAGAACGTCTCTCTGCTGCACTGGGCGGCCATCAACAACCGCTCAGAACTGGTCAAGTAAGTTAGAGTTTCTGAAAGCACCTCTACCTCAGTTTTTTTGTTTTATGATGCTTAAATCATAAAAAAAACGGCAAGATGTTGGTTTGTTAAAGGGAGTCACTGTGACCAACATTCAAATCAAGATATATTAGATATGCTGCTTTTACACTGCAAAAACACAAAATCTTACCAAATACTTTTGGTCTAGATTCTAGTGAAAATATCTAAGCACTTTAAAAAAAGACAAAATCAACTTACAAGTTGCATTTTCAGCAAAATATAAGTAAATAATTCATTTGCCAATAGAAAAAGTTCCACTGGCAAATATTCACTTTTAATACTGGAAAAATATCTTGTTATAAGTGAAATAATCTCAGTGGAAGTTCATCAATATGAAGCAATATTTAGTTAAAATAAGTTCCTATGTCTTGAAGAAAAATACTTAAGTTAATTTTACTTTATTTCGAGTGTACTAAGACATTTCCAATAGAAAGTAGATCAAAATACTTGGTATGATTTTGTGTTTTATTAAAGCATTGTTTAAATACATTTGAAAAAACTACAGAACATGGTCTCAACATTTGATTGATTTATATATATTTTTTTTTTACATTTTTAGATTCAATGTATGTAAGAAGAGCAAAAGTCAGTGATTTTTGTGTAATCCATGTCCTTTTGTGTTTTTGGTGTTTTTTTAGGTATTATATGTCCAAAGGGGCCATTGTTGACCAGCTGGGAGGAGACCTGAACTCGACTCCCCTCCACTGGGCCATAAGGTTGGATTTATTGATCTAATTTGACTCATTTAGGGCTGCAACTAATAACTGTTTTCGTAATCGATTAATGTTTCGATTAATCGTGTTACAGAATGGCACATTCTACATATTTTAATCATATTTGCACTTTTATACAATATCAGAAACACATTTTAAATGTATTTAAGAAAAATACATATTTTATTGTCTAAAATGCAACAACATGGAATTCCTTTTTTAAATGATGAGAAGCTAAAACTGCCACTAGAGTTTTGGCTAAGACACATATTTACAGACAAAAGGTGTTTTCACTTCATTTCTACTGTGAATATGCATTTTTATTTTCAGTAAATCGCCTTATTTGAGCCTAAATACTCCAGTTAAGGACAAATCAATTACTAAAAAATTAGTTGACGAATATCTCAATATTTGATTAATCATGATTAATCAAATTGATCGTTTCAATTGGTATTCAGATGAGTCATCAGTTGGAAATTCAACATTAAAAAGTACAAAATTTGTCTCATTTGTAGGTTTAAATAGACGTGTCACAATAGCAAATTTTGCTGGATGTTAAATTGTTCCAGAAGTTATTGCAATAAACTATCATTCAAAGATCAATCGACTTTAATTTCTAACAAACATTCAACTTTGCAGCCTGAAGACATTATTTATTTAATACAAACAAACAAATAAAATGGACACTGAAGTCTCTGTAAGCAAAATTACTCTTCACAAAAGGAGCTAGTTGAGAAAAACTAATCATCCAAATAGAAATGATCAAGCTTGTTTAAATTTATGGGGCGATTAATTCATGTATTGCTTCTTGCAGGTTTAAGTGTATTCACTGCAGAAGTGATTTTCTCCTCTTCCACTGCTTTTCCATGACGCTCTCTCTTGTGTTTTGTTGTTTTGTGTGTGAACAGACAGGGCCACCTTCCCATGGTGATCCAGTTGATGAGATACGGAGCGGACCCGTCCATCACAGACGGGGAGGGTTACCGCTCGCTCCACCTCGCCATCCTCTTCCAGCACATGGCCATAGCCGCTTACCTCATGGCTAAGGGAGAGGTCAGACTTCATAAAGTTCATTTTTCCACTCAGTCAGCTCTTATTTCTCTTTTATTTTATCTCTTTTCCTTCTTGGTGCTTTATCTTCAGGAAGTGGATGTGCCTGACTGCAACGGACAGACACCACTGATGTTAGCAGCACAGAAGATTATTGGGTAAGAATCTTTTTTTTTTCTTGTGCTTCTGGTTTCACTTATCTGAAAAATCTCATTAAGGGGAACTTATGCTAAATTTACATTTACACATTTTTGTACTTCCATTTGTGTCTCAACTGCTTCTAAAAAAACAGCACAAGTGCTTGAAAACATCTGGTGTTTTCTTTTTTTAATAACTTAATGTCTTTTGGACCTTGTCTTTTAGTAGTTTCGCAAACCTTAGCAACCCCAGCAAAGTCCAGCCCGTTACCTAGCAACCCCAGCGAAGTCCAGCCTGTTACCTAGCAACCCAAGCAAAGTTCCAACATGTTTGGTCACCTTGTTTTTTTCTCTGTATGGGCTGTACAATGACTGCTGGAAAAGACAAGTGTTTTGTTATTGCCTTACCATCCAGAAACTTTCTGCATTCTTGTTGTTTGTGCAGGTGTCTCCACTAATGCTTTTCAAAGTTTTACAGTTATATAATTGCTTATCTATTTGCAGCCATTTTCATGTGAGTGTAAACAATGACTTGGTAGGGGGCTGGGGGGGGCATGGCCAGCAGCTGCTTATTTGGATTTAAAGTGACAGGACGCCCTAAAACAGCTCATTCTGGAAGACAATATCATTACTGTATTTTGTGCAAGAAATGTTGCAAACATGTTTTGTTTTGCCCATAAACCTTAAGAAAGTACAACAGGTCACCTTTAGATAAATTAACAGGTGTAAATGCTAACATTTCATGTTTTTCTGCTTCAGGCCCGAACCCACAAACTTTCTGATCAAGAACAACGCCTCGGTGAGCGCTGTGGACAAGGTTAACAGGAACACGCCGTTGCATTGCGCAGTGCTGGCGGGAAACGTTGACGCTGCCCACATCCTGTTGGAGGCTGGAGCAAGCGTGGACGCTGAAAACATCAACGTGAGTTTCACACGTTTCAGAGAAAAGTGGAGGCTTCTGTTCGTTTATCTGTTTTTGAGATGGCATGTTTTTTGTTTTCCACTTTTAGCTTCAGGCTTAACCTAACAACCTTTATCATTTTACCAATAACTGAACTAAAATTCAGTCACTAAACATCTTGCTCTAATTTGAAGATTAATTTTCTCCTTTGTGCTTTATCCCATGTTTTCCTGATCATTTATTTAATATTCTAATTTGAGCTGAGATGAATTGTTCCCATTTGAAGTGTGTTTCTTGCTCAGGGTCACACCCCCATGGATCTGGCCCACCAGGTCCACAGCCCGCTGCTCATCCACATGCTCAACGTCATCAAGCAGGAAAGGATTCGCTCCAATTCCCGCTGTTTACGCTTCATTCTCAGATACAAGGTTCGGACTTAAAGCTCTTGATCGAACACGAACAGAGATCAGAACTGCTTTAACATTGTTTTGTTTATGTTTTTTAAAGGTTTTGGTGCAGTTCCTGTTCAGCACAGCCATATTTGGATGTGTAGGTGCAATATTTGACATGAACTCCGAGTCCTGGTTGCTCAAAAGCATCTTGTTGGCCTGCATAGTGGGAGTGATTAACCTGGCTTCGAGGTAAGAACCGGTTTGCCTGCAGACTCAAAGGTAAATGCAGGAGTTTGGATGAATCAGAACCATTTGCATTTAAAACAGGAACTTCCCAAGCCCAGACTTTCAGTCTCTGCTGACGCCGTCGGCTCTGATGGCTTCGGTCTTCTGGATGCTGGTCACCTGGTGTCTCTGGTTCCTGCCAGATATCCTTTCTGTTCAAAGAAGCAAACGTTTTGTTTTAGCTCTTTTATGAAGAAAACATCTTTGTTTTTCATTACCATTCAGATTGTTGGTCATTTCAGTTTGAAAGGAATGGAAACGTTCATTTTTAATGCCTGCACTGCAAAACACAAAATATCACCAAGTATTTTTAGTCTAGTTTCTGGTGCAGTTATTTTAGGACACTTGAAGTAGGCCAAAACTAACTTAAAGCTGCATTTTAAACAACATATAGGGGCTTGTTTTAAGTAAATAATGACTTAATAAGGATGAAAAAGTACTAGTGTTAGATTATAGTAAACTAGTTTAGTTTTTCCCCAACTTTAATGTTTAAAGGGAACCTTAATGCATAATTCACATTTTGGAAGTTTATAGAATAGGATAATCTTTATTAATGCCACAATGGGAAATTATCTTGTTACAGCAGCACAGTAACAAAATATACCTCATTTAATATTAAAATATATAAAAACAACCTCGTATGAGTAAATGACCCATAGATAAAATTAAGTAAAAACCTGCAGAATAAATAAACATATAATATGTTCTTATTTGTGTTCATAATGGACGTCCATTTTGATTTCTACTTCTAAAAGCAGCACAAGACTTTAAAAACATCCAAGTTGTTTTTTGGCTGTAAGTTAATGGTTTTGGAGTCTGGAAGATTAGCCGTTTTAAAAACCTTCATTCCACAGGCACTGCCCCGTTGCCTAGCAACCCCAGCAAAGCCTGGCCCCGTTACCTAGCAACCCCAGCGGAACTTATTTGGGTTTAAAGTGACAAGAGGCCCTAAAGCAGAAAGGAGGTTAAAAAACGGCTGAACTGAACAGACTAAAGTCTCATTATCTAAGTTAACATGTTTTGCATAGTTTATAAACCAAAGCGAACCTGTTCAGGGAAGCTTAACGCGTCACATTTCATAAAATGAGTTTGGTTTTCTTGTTCTTTCTGTTTCTTTTCTAAGTTTCTTAACTTAAATCCACATTTACCCAGCACAGCAGTTCAGGTGCTGTTCACTGTGAACGCCACCGCTTTCCTCTACTTCTTCCTTCGGACCTGCCGGACGGACCCGGGCTTCATCAGAGCCACTGAAGAGGAGAAGAAAATGGTGGGAAAGGTCTTTAAATTTGTCGTCCAGTTTGAGGCGCCTTACAAAGAACCATTTCCACAACTTGATGAGACTTTGTCTGTTTTCAGAACGTGGTGGTGCTGGCCGAGGCCGGCTGTTTGGACCCCAGGGTATTTTGCACTTCCTGCATGGTGAGGCGATCCGCAGGTTCAAAACTTTAATAATGAAACGATGTTTCATTTGAACTTGTTATCTAAAATGACTTCCACTGTTGCAGGTGAGGAAACCACTGAGGGCCGTTCACTGCTTCAGCTGCGACGCATGTGTGGCAAAGCAGGACCACCACTCTGTGTGGACCAACACCTGCATAGGTACAAAGGAATGGAAACGCTGTTTCAGTCCACTGAGAATGTAAAATCTGCTTTTGATCGGTTAACAGAAATCGGCAACAATTTTTAGTAAAGCAAAATATTTTAGATGGATTCTTATATGCAATATCTAGCTAAAGGCTAGAACCTGGAGATTTTTATAATTTAAATGATATTTCTATAAACAAGTACTACTGCAAGTATTTTCATTATGGCAAAAATACAAAACCCAACCAAGTATTTTTTGGCTTGCTATTTTGGAAACATCTTACTCTGCTTGAAATAAGATAAAACTGACCTACAAGTAACTTCTCTGCAAGATATTGCCAGATATTACAATTTCCCTGGCCGAAAATGATAAATAAAGCATCTCGCTATTTATCTTAAGTTAGCTTAGCTTGTTTTAAGTCAGTAATTCCTTAATATTGATGAAAATGTACTAGTGCCATTGGCAGATTATTAAAAACAAATATTTCCCATTGTTATTGCAAGTTATGCTGAATATATACTATTATTTTTATTGTTTCAGGTGCCAGGAATCATTACTATTTTGTGCTTTTGCTGCTCTCCCTCTCGGTGATGGGGAGCTGGATGATCTACGGATGTTTTACATGTGAGTGACTCGGCTGAAGTGGAGCCACGTAGCCTGGAGTATCGGCGTAATAACAGAGACGTTGCTGTGTCCTCAGACTGGGCCAGTCACTGTTGGCTGCGTTACGAGGAGCAGGGTGTGTGGGGCGTGGTGTCGGCGGTGGTCAGCTGCTCTCCCTGGGTGCTCGGCGTCTTTGTGCTGTCCTTCTACCACACCTGCTGGTCCACTCTGTTCCTGATTGGGCAGCTCTACCAGGTGTGTTGATGAGGTTCAGATACTATTTAATTAGTGCAGTGGAACTCCGAATGATGCATGATTTTATACTGCTATCGTGTTCGAAATAAAATGAAATAAAAGAAATTAATAAATAAAATTCAACTATTACAAGATAACTACAAATGTGACTTCTTGGACAAGTTAGTTTTTCAATTAAAAAATGGAAATCTTAATTATCTGTTGGTAGTTTCAGTAAAAAACCATTTAACGGGGGATGCATTCTGCAAAATTGACATTGTTGTACTTCCATTTGAGGTTTTGCTGTTTCTTAAAACAAACCAATCCTTTAAAAAAACACCCAACCACCAACTTAACCAGAAGTTAACGGTTTTGGGTGTCTGAAAAAATATGTTTTTAAAAAACATCCAGAACGCATCACTGCCGCTTCATCTGGTAACCCCAATGAAGCCCAGTCGGTTACCTAGCAACCAGAGATGAATTCCACCCGTCTCCTAGCAACCCAAGCTGAGCTCCAGTCCCTTTTGGTCAGCTGCTTTTCAATGTTGTATTCAATTCAATTGAAAAATATTTTATGGATCAGAAATGGAAATAATATGTTGTTGTAGCTTGAATTAATTCAAGATCCTTCACCAGAGCTGGGCAACATGGCTGAAAAACGCATCACGATATAAACGCTTCATATCGGTCAATATAATTATTTATTAGGTTTTTTGTTTTAAATCTGAAATACTACCAAGCTGGTGTTTTCACTTCATGCTGTTGTTTTTTTTTTTATTTTTGAGCAGCTATGAGGCACAGTGGCGAAACTTGCAACTGCCACCAACCTAGCTTAGCTAGGTATGGCAGGTTGAGCGGCTAATGCCTTTCCTCTGCCTACATCCCCCAGAATGCTGTGCGGTTCTGATGAGTTCAGTAAAATTATTGAATATTCTATCAGATGCATTATAGAATTGATATTGATCATGTGTTTATTGTGATATATCTTGCTGTTGATTTATTGTCTTGTTACCTTATTGGACATTTTGTATGTGGAATAACTGTTTGTTTGTTTGTTTGTTTGTTTGTTTGTTTCGGTGCAGATTGCATTCCTGGGATTAACAACTCAAGAGAGAACTAATCTGTTGCTGCAGCAACGGAGGATGAGACAATCCGGATCCCTTAGACAAAATCCATTCAAGTGAGTTCACCAATATTTCTTTCATACTTTATCATAGGAACCAACTGGTACTGGACTCTTGAGGAATCGAACCCAGGACCTTTTTGCTGCAAGGCAACTGCGCCACTGTGCAGCCCTCTTCTTATTAAACTGATGGTTGAAAATGTAAAAACAAACTGAAAATTAGAGTTCCCCATTTCTCCGTCTGATGGACTGTCTTTCTGACCCGTCTGTCTGCAGCATGGGCGTGGTCCAGAACCTGGCATCGTTTTTCCAGCTGCGCTGCTGCGGCCTCTGCAAGCCGGCCGTCGTCGACTGGACGGCCCAGTTCCAGCCCCAACGGGACCAGTACCTGTTCGACCAAATCAACATGGTCTGACCTGCTCCCTCCTCCGCATGTCGGACTCTGCTTCTGGACCAAAAGCACAGAATGTATTTATTTATTTCTCCTTCCGTTGGCTCTTTGTAAAGAAAGACTTGCCGATAGTAGAGGTTGGTGTCGATGTCGTCTGCTGCTGCCTTACACTCGACCAGAGAGGGTGGAAAAGGAAAATCCTTACGGCCTGAATAGTTCTGGGCATTTTGTGCTGTTTTTATGAATGTTAAGCCTATTTTTATCACCAGAAAGAGGAAAACAATCTTTGTAAATTTAAACGGTTTGGTTTTATGACTTTTGTAAAAGCTGCATGCGTTTCATAACAAATGACCACTATTATATACTTCAATAAAGCAATCATGTGCCTGTCTTTTTAACTGCTAAAGCTCAAATTTACTTGGGTCTTAAAAAATGGAGGATTTTTTTAATGACTGAAAACTTGATTAAATTCATGACCAGCTGGATTTTAAGCTCCTTCTCTACGTATTGGGCGCCATTGCAGATAGGAAAAAATAAGAGCAGTAAATTTCTGCAGGTAAACATGGAAACTTTTAACACTCAGAAATTTCCAAGCATTTTTCTCTTAGACTTCAAAGAATTAGACTTTGAAGATTAATTCAAAGTCTGCCTTTTCTAACAAATGTTCAAACTTGTGAATTTTAAACTTTTGAGTTTTAAAAGCCAAATTGTTTTTCTGGAATATTCCTGAGATTCTCAAATGTTTTACTTTTTAGATGGAAATTTTCATTCTTTTTCATCTGCAATAGAAAAAAAGTTTATATATATATATATATTTTTTTTTTATTAAATTTTGGGGAATCTGTATTAGTTTTCACTCCTTGGGTTTCAGTAGTTCAGAGTGATGTTGCTGCTCCCAGGGCAGCCATCTTGTTTCACAAACAAGTTTTGCAACTTCTGTTTGCTTGGACTTTGAATTCAGGTCAACAGGATAAGATATTTTTCAGTCTTTAATTATGAGAATAAAGTCCTAATATTAAAAAAACACAAATGTAGCAAAATGAGAATAAAGTTGTTTGAGAAACAACTTATTTCGAAGAACGAACCGCTCACACTGAGCTGGGTGGATCAGATCTTCATAACTAGAAGGTTTTTTTCCTCATTAACAATAAGTTTTTCTCATAATTTTAAGACTTTCTTCTGGTAAAAATGACTTTATTCTGCTAATATTACGCAATTAAACAAGCATTCTTGAAGCCCGGCCTTAAAACTGTCATTCAATTCACAGAAGGGGTGAAATAAAAGCTACTTTTGGAAAATATTTTCTGTCATCACTAATTTTTTTTAGAGAAGAAGGTGGGGAAAAAAATTCAACTATATTATAAAGTAATAACTTTTGCTTTACTTTGTTTGAAGATTAATTTACACCATGTTACTGGTTGCTCTTATTTTTCAAATGAGGTTTTACTAAAAACCTAAATAAAAGTTTGACTTTTTTAAAAAGCTGAATAAAGACGTGACGTTACCAGAATTTATGTAAACTGATTTAAAAAAGATATAAACATTTTTTTCTCAGATAGCCAAATGAGAAATTAACACATTAATACACCAACTTTATTGCTTTAGTAATAACCTTCCCTTCAGAATGAATTACAATATAATAAAATGCTTTTATTTAGTGTTGCACACATTTTTCAGTCCCATGATTTTCAGAATGCTGTTGCAGAGGATTTGGTTTGTGCTCGTCCAGCTTCCAGTTTTGAGAGCTGTGATCGGGTTTCAGCAGAACTGCCTCTTTATTCTCGTTCCTCCAACATGGCCTCGTTGCCCAGACCAAATCCTTTTGGGCCAAAGTTTTTGGCGTAGCAAACTGAAAAGAGAAACGTACGTCAACATCTCTGTTTCATAGAATAGTTTATAAATGTTCTTTTGTGTAACTTTCTACGTTTTTTTTTAGAAAATTTTTTAGATTCATCTCTAAATTTTGGCCATTTTTGGTGTAAATTTACTACTTTTTTTTGTCTTTTTATACTTCTCAGAATAGAATATTAGAATGTTCAATAAATTTGCTGAACTCCGACCCAGAATCGCACAGCATTCTGGGAGATGAAGGCAAAGGACATTAGCCGCTCAACCTCTCAGTGCTAACTAGACAAAATTTATGAAATCAACTAACTCACTCACTCTTTGGTTACCTAGCAACTCTCTCACTCTTTGGTTACCTAGCAACTCACTCACTTTTTGGTTACCTAGCAACAATTTGAGAAACTTGCAAAGGTTTTGCCAATGTGAAATAAATGACTTTACCTTTACAGTACAGCTCTCCGTCTTTATCCGTCACTGTGGTCGACTCCAGGCTTTTCCCACACAGAGCGCAGCGGAAACAGGTTTTATGCCAGGCCTGAACACACAATACACAACAAAATATTTGGTAAATATTATATATATATATATATATTAAATGGAGAGCCCATATTGTGTCTGTGAATATTAAGTAATATGACTTTAGTCATATGATTCAATATACTGAATATCATTCACTTGTAAGTGAATGATATAACTTACAAGATTTTTTTTCATACCAGATCTTATCGTTACAGCAGAATAAAGATGTGATTTTATAAAATGACAAGAAGTCGATTTAATGAGAAAGATTCAGAATGATCTGATGTAACCAGCTCAGTCTATTTGTCAGTAATCAAGAAGATGCACACCGCCACCTCAACTGGCCAGGTAAGTATTAAGGTAAAAATCAAAAAATAGAGCAAATATACAAAATGGAAACAAAGCTACGGATGGTAATACTTTCTATATAAATAAAAGGAAAAAAGTTAATAGCAGGTAAGCTGTTGGCAGCATTAGCTCAGCCAATGCCTCCCTCCAGGAAGCCACCAATCAGAACTCCTGTCCAACTCCAACTATAATAAAGATAAAAAAAGAAAGAAAATGGAAAGTTAAAATAACAAATAATGCCAATTTGATAAAGATCTAATGCGTTCCAGATGCAAAAAAACGTCCTGAAATTTATCATTGACATTTTACAAATTTCACAAATCAATTAGAAGGTTTCACAAATATTTTATTTATTCTGCTATTAGTACAGAATAATCTAGTTAGGTTTGAAATGTCTGGGTGTTGTAGTTTTTAAACTATATAACACCTATATATATTGCATAGATAGATAACTGCAACTAAACAGAGAAAGTTTAGGCACGTGTTTATAGTTTTACGTGAAAAAAGCCATTGAGAGACGTATTCGCTTCTCCGCTTCCTATTGGACGAAAGCGTACCACGTGGTTACACGTAGACCCGGATATTTTCCTCCAGTTGATTGATTTAGTTTAATTTCTCGCAACATACAAACATTAAAACTACCGGATCACCTTAAAATGAACATGTGACGCTCCATGTCTCTGTTATAGGTTCAAAAATAATGTTAAAGTCTGTGAACCGTGAGTCAAGCTGGGTTTCCCCTGAAAGGCATGGTTTCCTCCCCAGTTCTGTGGTATCGCTTCTCGGCCTTTTGGCTCAGATCAAGTGTAGTTTCTGTTCTTATCAGTTTAATATCTGATAGTCCCTTATATGGGGACGATATATTAAATTGATTTTTGGGACAGGGAGGTGCATCAGGAGCTTGCTCCGTGCTCTCCACGCATCATCCTGGTATTGCAGTATTTCCAGGAATGGTGCACCTTACTTACATTGTGTAATGAAAATTAGTAAATATTTCCAGCTGTTTCCAGTTACTTGTCATAACTGACAATTTTTCAAAACTTATAAACAAAACATGGAGAAAATATTAATCCCTTCATTGTCTTCTGATTATGTATCTGTTTATTCTCAGCAACAATAACTGGACAAATACGGCATAGTTTCAGAACAGGATCCTAAGTGGATCCTGTTCTTTAATAAAAAGAAAAATCCTGTTCTTATCAGTTTAATATCTGATAGTCCCTTATATGGGGACCATATATTAAATTGATTTTTTGGGACATGGAGATGGAATTGGGTCTCGCTCTGTCCACTCCAAGCATCATCCTGGTACTTCCAGGAATGGTGCACATACTCCATACTGCTAAATGACATAATTTCTCCAAGTCTGAACTGTAAGTGGTACCTGCCATCTTGACAGACAAACTGAGCATAAAGCATAGATGAACCATGATGAACCAATATACAGACACCTTGCATGTTATTAGCATCTGTACATTTTGTGTACAACACTGGAGGGCAAAAATTATTTTACATGATATCCATACCTGCGCTGCCAAGGTAGAACAACCCCATTGACAAAATGAAATTGTTAATCTGCAAGCTTCTAGAGCAGGGGTGGGCAACTCCAGGCCTCGAGGGCCGGCGTCCTGGAACTCTTCTCTGTCTCCCTGGTCCAACACACTTCAATCAAACAGCTGAATCACTTCCTAAGTGCATTCAGGTTCTCCAGAGTCCTGCTAAAGACCTCGTTATTTGATTCAGGTGTGTTGAAGTAGAGACACATCTAAAGGTGACACCGGCTCTCCAGGCCTGGAGTTGCTCACCCCTGTTCTAGTGACTGGCAGAGTGAGTACACGTATTAACACACACTAGGCTAACATGTCCGTCTTAGCTAGCAGATAGAAGCTACATTAGCCAAGCTTATTTCGCTAGTTTGGCAGAAACTACTACAGTAAATATCAATGATATTTATCTCAGTATTACACATAGGTGTGATCAAGTAATAGTTGTTCTGTACTTATGCTGTTTATAAGTTAGATAGGAACAAGGCAACAGCTAGGTCCAGGCTTGCCTATTGTTGTCATAGCAACTTGATAGCATCTGTCATGACAGTTAGTTAAGGATGCCTACCAAGATGGCTGTCAGTTACAAAGCTACCGGAAGTGTGACGTCACATGTATTCTGAACAGGCCAAAATTCCTGCATAAGAAAGTTAAAGACTTCCTGCACCCAAAGTTGGTGCTACCAGTTTGGGTTTAGGAGCAATTACTTTTTCACATAGAGCCAAATCATCAACTGCTTCATGCTTCATGTTGGAATTTAACAACCTGAAATGTCTGAATGTTGTGCATAAAGCAGAGTAATATGCTTGTGACACTGGAAGTTGTTAGCACCACAAGCGTTAGCTTCTGCCCTTTAGCTACACAAAGTAAATGTCTGCGTGTTTCATTGTAATTCATTTTAACTCCCGGTATTTCAAACTAAAGTTTTCCTTTTCGTTCTTGCCTTCCCTGCTCCCATCACTTTCTCAGCTGCGTACACCGCTTTGGAGCAGCGGGAGCAGCGGTCCGAGCCTCCGAACTTCTGCGAGAACTTGCTGGCGTTGGGGTTGGAAGAGGCTTGTCGAGGTTTAGAGCTGCAAAGGAAATGAACAGACAGGTAAACATCCCATGACTTCGCATTGTTTTAGAACTAGTTCTTCAGCTTTTCTAGATTTTTTCCTTTCAAACTTTGGCCTCTACAACGTTATTGTTTAGTAACATTAAACGGGCACTGAGCCGTTACCTAGCAACCCCAGTGAAGGCCAGCCCGTTGCCTAGCAACTCCAGCAGAACTCCAGAACATTTGCTCATGTTTTGCTCTGGTTTCCAGTGCAAATATCTTACTACACAAAACGAACCCAGTAGTAACATTTTATCATGATGTAGAAACTTGTTTCAAGTACATCATTTCTTAATATTGATGAAAATGTTCTGGTCCCAGATTATTTCAGTTATAACAAGACATTTTTTCCATGTAAAAAGTAAATTGATCTGCCAGTGGAACTAGTACTTGTTTATCAATGTCACAAAAACTGTAACGAATGTGTTTCGTATCACTCATAGACCTATCTTAACCTGTTCCAGGAAGTGTAGTAGTTCACCTTTAATGTGTTAAATCAACTAATCTGATTTGATGACCTATTTGGTGTTTAAGCCGTACTTTTGCAGCTGCGGTTCTCCATCCTGTCCCGGAGGATCAGAGCTCAGCGCTCCGGCTCCTTGTCCATATCCGTAGCCTTTTGGCCCATATTTCTTTGCGTAGCACGACTTGCAGTAGATCTCAGACTCATGTGCTGTGACCGTGGTGCTGTCCAGCCCTTTCCTGCAGCTCACTGTGGGGGTAAAAACAGGACAAAAAGTCTCAGGCAGCCACCACTTCAGAGTGTCCAGACTGAGATATGAACAACAGTATATTAGAGCTATTGTAAATAAAAAAAGGACATTTCACCTCAAAAATAGTCTCAGAAACTTTCTAGAAATAAAAAGAAGTCAAGAGATGCAAATTTGCTATAAAAAATTATAATTTTAATATTAATCTCAGAGATTTTCTAGAAAAGCAAAGGACATTTCTGATTTTGAAAAGTCGCAAATTTGCTACAAAAACTGAGATGTTTTTGCGAAAAGAAACTCAGATATTTCTGAGTTTCAAAAGTTCAAAAAGTTTTCACTAAAACTCAGAGAATGTTCAGAAGACAAACATTTTTTACTTTTCAAACTCAGAAATGTCCAAGTTTTTTTTCTCACAAATTTTTGGAATTAGTTTGTAGAATTCAGATTTTTTTAGCACATTTTTGGCTTTTTAAAACAGACATTTCCTTGATTTGTTTTCTGCAAAATTTCTAAGATTAATCTCAAAATTTTGGAACATTTTTCTAGCAAATGTTCAAACTCATACATTTTCATGATGCTTTCCTGCAAAACTTCTAGCTTAAATTTTCCAACTTTTCAAACTCAAAAATTTGCTTAATTTTTTCTACAGAATTTCTGAGATGAATCTAAAATTTCTAAGCTTTTAGTATAAATTGACTGCTCTTTTTTTATATAATAATAATTTATATGAATAATCCGCTGTGGTAGGAATGTGATGTTGGAGGAACAGGAGTTAAATAAAGCTCCATCTCGCCGGGTTTATCAGTCAACAGTGCAGCACACAAAGTCGTGTGTTGCTATTTTCAGGAGGACACTGGAGTGTGAAGTGAATGTTGGAGAGAAGATGAACACTCAGCAGCTGGGATGAGTTTATCAAAGACGCTTTCAGAGCTTCCCGGTGGAACAATGGATCTGTCACACAGACACCAGCAAGCTGGTAGGATTTGAGTTTGAGCCGAGAACAGAAGCATTCATAACCTTATAACCATAATAAAACCTTAATATAACCATAACCTGCAATGCATACAAGTGAGAGTTAATCATTTCCACTTGGATTCATTGTACGTAGAGAAAGGGGGTACAAAATATGCTAGTAAAAACTAAGAAATTTTGAAATTCATGTCAGAAATTTTTCTGAGAAAATGTGAACATTTCTCAATTTGTTTAATTTTTTCCAAATATTTTAGATTTTTGAAATTCAGAAATGTCCATGTTTCTTTTTGTTGTTTTTTTTCCCCCAAAAGTTTCTGAGATTATTTACAAAACTTCTGAGTATTGTGAAAAAATGTAAAACTTGTCAAACTCAGAAATTTAGTAAAAGTGACAGCGTGGTCAGTGTTACATAAATAAATCATTTTAAAGTGAGAAGGAATAACCAGAATCCTTACTGCAGATGAAGCAGGTCTTGTGGAAACTCCTGCTGTTGCACTGGATCTCCTCGGCGTGGTAAACCGTCTTCTCACAGGCGGCACACTTGGTGCCTCCGCCCCAGTTTGGCATCGTAGAAACGTCCTGTGATATTTACCAACACCTGAACAGGCTGGAAATAAAAAAATATCCAGTTAATTATTCTTCAGCATCTCAGTGAAAAGAGAGCTGCAAAAACAACAATCAAATAAATTTACCTGAAAATTCAGACAGTTTTTAAGCTGAGTTTGCTTGAAATTAGAAATCCAACTGAAATAATTCATCGGATTAATCATCATTAATTGATACTTGAAGTAATCGTCAACTAATTTAGTTAATTAATCGTTAACTGAAGTATGACTATATTTGCTGAAAGAACAGTAAGAGCAGAAATAAAACCTATTTTTGAAAAAATATACATTTAAGGTAGAAAAAAAAGTGTTTCTAAATATGTTCTACGATTTCAGAAGTATTTTTTAACTGCAGATTCATCCTTTGCTAGAAAATGATCAAGCGTCCATCAATTATTTATCAGATTAATTGTCAGAATAATTGATTAATCACTTACTAAAGTACTTACTTCTGAAGATATTCTTGTATCGTTACTCTGTCTTACAAGTCTGATTCTACTGTTTCATTTTTAGTTTACAAAAAAGCAAAACTAAATTGTTTTCTAATTTTTGTTGATATTATTTTGATTTGCCCAGGTTTTCTCACACGCCAGGTGTTTTTCCAGAGGTTGTGAAGGTTAGACTGGCCTCATGTTCCCACCTCACATGGCTGGAATGTGGCATTTCAGAAACAAAAACCATCCATAACATTTTATTTGTAAGAAGATTTCTTTTTTAAAACACAAATCCTTTAGAAATGTAAATAAGCAGAATTTTCCTGTGGTTTTAATGCAAAATTAAACATTGTTCTGGTAAGTTCAGCAGCTAACAGAAATAAAATGGTTCCTTACCTTGAGCCGAAGCCTGTGGGTTTGATGTGGCTGTTAACTCTCCCAGGCGGGTTAAATACGCTCCATCCCACAGACCTCCAGTGACGCTTCCTCCTAAAATAACCTCTGACAGACCCTCAGACTTTTTATCGCCGGCTGAAAGAGTCCTGAACATCAGGTGCTCAAATATTTGTTTGCTCTGACAGCTGCGTCTGCGCGGCATCTCCTAAACCGAGGGATTAAACGTCACAACAAATGTTGGTTTGGATGACTCCATGCAGACCAGGGAACGCTTTCTGATGGAAAAACTAAAAATATTTGATGATAAATTGAGGTTTTATAGTATGGAAAGATCTTTGAACAGCTTTTAGTTTTTAGTGGATATATTTTGTTCTATTAATTTTTAACAGTTCATGAATTATGTGCTTACAAAACAGTGTGACAAGCATTAAGCCCTGGGGAACTCCAAGAGAAACATTGAACAGTTAAAATGCACATATTTCATCAGAATTGTACTTCCTGACTAAAAATATTTTGGAAAACACTAAAGACATAAACATACATAAGTTTATAAACTAGTTTAATTTTTACAATTGAATATAATTTGTATTATAAAATTTGAACATTTCATAAATAATGTGCTCAAAAAGGCAATGGACCAAGCACTCAGCCTTGGGGAACTCCAAGAGAAACGTTCAAATCAATGAATCTTAGCAAACATTTTGTAAGTTTTGTTTCACATTTATTATTTGGAGATGATCGGATTAAAAAAGCTGAAAATAAATTGATGCAATTTATTTCATTGATGTAAGCTGGCATGTTATTCTTTTTTTACTGATTTCAATATTTACAATACTGGATACTGAAGCACCGTTAACCATCATTACTGATGTGGTCGTAAATGTATCAATCCAAAGACTGAACAGTTTATAATTAAAAAACAACTTCAGACAGTTTGACATGCAGGAACTCACTTATTAGCATAACTAGACTAAAATTAATTTAAGAAATCTGAATGATAATGTCCTCTATGTAGAAGTCTATGTAGTGAACTTTCATAAAGTTAAAAGAAAAAAACAGGTGAGTTGATGTTTTTACAAAAATCCTCTTACAATTTATTCAACATTTTACAAGGAGTAAAACATCACAAACAGAAGTTCGTTTCCTCATAAATTAAACCCATCAAACAGCAATTTTTCCCTGGAACGCTTCAAATATTCACATAGTTCAGATTTCTACTCAGGGGCAACAGTTCACATGTACATATGTGCAAAAGTGATCTCAGTTTTACTACACTATTAATGAAACTTTTACCAATCAAGTTAAAGAAAACCCATAATATTAAGAGCAAAGAAAACAGGGAAAAGAAAAGCAAAAGGTCGCCAGCAGTGAAAATAAAGATGCAGATTTTAATCTGGTTCTGGGAAATGTCTCAGCGACGACGGAGTATTAGGGCCGCGCTGAGAAAACAAAAATAAAATCACAAGAATAAAACTGTAATATTTCAAAAATAAACTCCTGCGGCAACAGAGTTTAAATAATATAAGAATAAAATTGTAACATTACGGAAGTAAACTTGTATGAGAATAAAGTTGTACGTACGACTTTATTCTTGTAGTATTTTGACTTTATTCTCATAATATTGTGACTTTATTCCAGGGACTTTATTTATTTCTCCTTAGCTTGGCCCTGTTACTCGGCGTAATCAGCATCACATGGAGCGGGCGGTAGTGTTGCTGGGCATCTGACCTGGCTTCCTATCGGTTTCCCATAAGTCCGCTGGGCCTCAGCCAAAGTCTGCTTGGCAGCTATTTTCATGGCTGATAACAAAAGGCCTCCAGGACGCTGTGAAATGTTCAGAGGTAATAAAAAAGAAACTGAAATCACAATAAGAGCGTGAACAACAGGCCCAAACATCAGGAGTCCTCGGCCGAGACGTCCAGCTTCCTCTGAGGGACGTAAACAGTCCTGGAGGCCGGCTGGCCGCTGGCGGTTACCATGGCAGCCAGAGGCGAGAGTGGGACCGGCGTGTGGAAGAAGCTGTGCTGAGGAAGACGTGACGCTTTCGGCGTGGCCATCAGAGGCTGGAAGACAGAAAAATGAAAGAACTGATGGGAAGGAAGGTTGCGAGAAGTCCTAGTTAAAGTTTGCATCTCTGGATTTTTGCTTCTTTTTTTTAATACTCGAGTTTAGAAATGTTCCAGCTGCAAACAAATGTTTCTCGGTTTCCTGAGGATTGACATGATTACGAGATAATCCACTCTGAACAAGAAAGAAAGAAGTCAAAGGAGGAAAGGAAACAAGGGAAGAAAGAAAAGAAATAAAAAATGAAGAAAGGAAGGAAAGAAAGAAGGAATGACGGAGGTCAACAGAAAGTATGGATGGAAAAAAATAGAAAGTATGAGGAATGAATGAATGAAGGAAGGAAGGAAAGATGGAAGAAAAGAAGGAAGGAAGAAAAGACAGCTAACGGTAACCGTGTATCTTATGCAAACTCTCAGTCTGCGCCGATGAAGATCGGCTGTTTACCTGCTGCAGGCTGATCAGAGTGAGCGGCTGTCCAGGCAGCGCTGTCTGGACCGAAACCGGAGAGACAGGCTTGATGAACACCAAGCCTCTCGGCTGCAGGCCCAGCGGACCCGGAGCGGCGCCCTCTGGAGGCTGGGAGGACCCGAAGGCACCGCCCGGGCTGGAGATCAGGCCCAGGTTCTGCAGCGTGAAGTTCAGGATGGCCGGGCTGGGACTGCTGACCCGACTGGGCTGGTGTGGAGAGGAGACGGCAGCTGGAGGTTTGCTCAGGCGAAGGTTGGTAGGGGTCACTTCAAGGGCGGCGGCTGGTCTGGAGCCTGAGGACAGAAAAATGTCACAGAGCGGATCAATTCATCAATACTGATATTGATCTCACCTGTCGGTTCTTGTTTAGTTAGGAAATTACTCAAAATACGCACCTTGTTGTATTTAATTTAATAAAAAAGCTTAAAAGATAAATTTCCTTGTAAAATTTACTTCTGTACATGAAATTATATTTTTTTTCACAAACAGATTTTGCCCAGATAAATTTTTGCTTCCCAGAAAAAAATCTTTCAATTCTCAAAACTTACATTTTTGTACTTCCAAATGCGTCTCTACTGCTTTTTAGGACGTTTAAATAATCCAAGAATAAAATTTTTATAATGCATGATTAGAGAGAATAAATTTGGGAAAAAAATACAAGAATAAAGAAATATTATAACTTTATTCTTTTATTTCAAATTTATTCTCATAATTTTATTTTTCTTATTTTCCTAGCATCGCCCTTCTGCTCAGTTGTATTTGTTACATTCAACATATTATAAAAATTTGGCCCTTCATGTTATGGAAACAATCGACCTTCTAATTATAAGAGAACACTCCTTTATTTTTTAAAGAGCATTACTGCTCTTGTTGATGAGATCAACCAGCCGTGGATTAATTCATCATTTAGTCAATAATTTTCTTCCCTCCTCTGGGATGAAAGTGAAGGTTTTCACCTGCAGTCGGTGTCTGGTAGATGTAGGACGACTTGTTGCTTTCTTCTCCAGGGTTCTGCAATTCCTTGTAGCTGAGGAGGGATTGCTGAGAAATCGGGATTAAATATCCGGCTGGAACCAAAGTCTGGAGAGAACGAGACGGACTGGATGTTAAACCAAACCTTTTTCTCCCCTGAACCCAGACGGGCTGATCGTTCACCTCAGAGTGGATCTGTCCCGGTGTGAGTGGCACCGCCCGGACCGGCGTGAAACCCGCCTCCAGGTCAGAGGTCGCCGGCTTGTCGTCCCTGTCCAGGAGCTTCTCCAGGCTGTGCTCCAGCGTCGGGCCAGCGGCGCCGGGGGTGTTGACGAACTCCGGGTCCAGGTGGAGCGCGCGAGGCGAGGGCCGGCTGACGAGGTGAGCGCCGCGGCGCGCCTTCAGGCGGGCCTGCAGGATCTCGCCGAGCTTCGGAGAGCCGTCCTGCACGGAGCGAGGAAACGACACAAAGCCCTCAGTGAGAACCGAGCTTGAAATAAGAGAAACAAACTTACAATGGAATAACATTGTAAGTGAATTAAAGAAGTTTTAGGGCCTTAATTTTAGATACATGAATTTAAGACTTTTAAAGACCCACATGTGTAAAAACAATGAATTTGAGGCATTTTAAGGCCTTAACATTAGACATAAATTTAAGGCTTTTTAAGGATGTGCAGACGCCCTTCTGAATGGAAACAGTGTGCATTACCATGGCAACCGCCCTTTATGCATGGTCTTTACCTTAAAGTTGAGGTAGGAGCGCTTGGCTTTCACAGGGTTCCTCTCTGCGGTGGAACCTGAACGTTGGCGTTTGAGCGTCAGAGGACTGGTACCGGACTCCCTGGAACCCGGTCGGCTCTTCGCCACAGACGGCGCGCTCGGACTCTGCCCCGTCTTGTCCTCAAATGTCATGGAGCGCACGGCGAGGCTCGTGGGCTGCGGCCTGGACAGAGCGTTTGACCTGAGGGAGGACGGGTGCAGGTAGACGGCGTAGGGTCCGTTGCCCCGCTGCTGAGGCAGGAGGACGGGGATCAGAGGCGAACACTGGGTCGGGATGAAGGTGACGGCGCCGCCAGCCTGTCCTGTGAGCGGCGTAAGGTGGACCCCGGGCTCCTGATTCGGTGCTGCTAGCGGCTCTTTGGGTGGCTTCATGTGACCGGAGGCGGTGGGCGGTAACCTCTCTGCTCCCGGGTCTCTCTCTGCAGCGGCCAGAGTTTCCTTTGGCCTGGAACCGAGGCAGAACTCTTGATCAAGAACCAGCTTTCTCCTCATTTTGCCACAAAATCAACTAAGCTACTAAAAACTTTGTTTGTTTGGAAAATCTGCAGTGGACGAGAAAAGCTTTCTTGCATAATGAGATTTCAGTCTGTCTGCAAAACCAGCTGATCAAACATGCTGGAGCTCAGCTTGGGTTGCTAGGCAACGGGCCTGGCCTTTGCTGGGGTTGCTAGGTAACAGGCAGTGCTTTGTGAGGTTACAGTCCGAAGGATTTTGTTCGTTTTTCAGACACTAAAACATCTTAGCTTCTTACCAAAACCCGTCCAGGTGTCTTTTTAAAGAGCTTGTTCTGTTTTTAGAAGCAGTTAAGACCCAAATAGAAACATAAAAATGTTCAAACTGTTCTATTGAACAGAAGCTATGAAACCCTAAGGAGTTCATCAATGAGAAAAAAACAGATTTTCCAAAAATGTATTTGATTTATCGCCTAACTCGAGCTGTAGGACAGTTATTCAATCTCACCTTGATTCCTGATCAAGTTTAATTTTACAAATAGCAGCAAGTTGGGCCATTTTGCTTGGAAAATCCACGTTAGTCGATTCACCTGAGAACAAAGGAAAGAAATGTGTTAATCTGAGACTTAAAAACTGGAGAGGTGGCTCCTTCTGCAGAACAGCGCCCCCTACTGACCGAGGACACACTTAGTGGGACTGCTGGGGGCGGAGTTGATTTTCCGCCGGTCGTCCTGAATGCTTTTCGCGAGCTTTATGAGGGACGGGTGGCGCGTGAAGCTGCGCTTCCCCCCCGATGAAGGAAACAGGTTTTTGGCACAGTTTTCCACAGACGGTTGCAGGACTCGTTTCTTCTGGGATGGAAACTCAGCCGAGGATTTTGACAAATCTGTAACAGCAGATGGAGAAAAGAAAATTCAGTAGCAAAAAAGAGATGAATCACAAATTTTTCACGTTTTCAAACTTTTCCAGATTAAAAACAATACAAACTAAAAACAAGACATTATTTATTGATTATTAATAATTTCTTGTGATGGTATTTTTTATTCTGCTTCAGGGAAAAGGTAAGCTAAAAAAAATAGCTACATTTAATGTAGATAGGAGTAAATATTAGGCCCAAAAAATTGAACATTTGAAAAAATAAAAAATCTGTAATGTTGAGATTAATTTTCTAGAAAATTCCTCAAACTAATCTCAAAATTTCTAACGTTTTTCTCAGAAAGTTTTCCTTTTCCTCGTAAATGTTAAACTATCAAAACTCTGAAGTTGACTTCTTTTCTACAAATTTTCTGAAATTAATCTAAAAATTTCTGAGTTATTTTGGCAGAAATTTTTCTATCTACATTGGCCCTAATATGCAGTCACTTATCCAAGAACAAAATACAAATTTAACAAAAATATCCCCATTTTAATAACTCTAACATATAAAGACCGCTTTTATCTTATTTAGGTTGAGCCATTAGGAAAAATAAATATCCATCGGTTTGTGTAACAATAAATGATGTTCCTGCTCAATTTAAATGCTTAAATGCAAAATAAATGATAAGTTGACTTTCTGTAAACTTTCCAAACCTTGAAAACATGTGTTAGTGATTTGTGCATTTTCATATCTTCCCTGGGTCAAACTCAGGGAAGGATTTGGGTCGGCACCTTGAACTGGTGGAAGTTCTACTGGTCCGATCCATTTAAAGGCCGGTTTCCTCCCTCCTGCTTCCGTAACGTGGAACTTCTCAATGAGCTTCAGGCTCCGCAGCACGTTGGCGATGTCGTACAAACGCCTCACTTTGGCTGCAAACACACGGTGTCATACCGATTTGAACTCATTTTAATCCATTGATCAATAATTAATTATACTTTGATCAATTGTTTGCACAAAGTGACATTTCTGTACTCACTCTTGAACTTGCTCTTGTCCTGATCTGCAACATGATCCTCTCCTATCAGGATCTTTGCAGCAACGTCCAGACTGACCACATGAGGGCTAGAAACCAGAAACAGCATGACGAACTTCTGGCTCATCACCCGAAGAGATTTATCCTTCCTGCTGTTAACCGACGCTGACGAGAAAGAAGGGTGCAGAGGGGAAACATTTAAAATCACCATGCATGGGTTTATCACCGACTTAAATAGAAAAGAAACGAGGAGGTTTCTGACAGAAAGCAAGAACATTTCTGAGTTTGAAAAGTGAAAAAAATGTTAGAAAAAAACTCTGAAATGTTTAGATTAATCTAAAATTTTTTCTAGAAAATACCCCTACAAGTCTTAGTGTTTGAAAAACTGCTAGATATTCTTGAGTTTACTCTGAGAAACATTCTAGAAAAAATATTTCTGAAGTGTCTGAGATTAAGTTGAAAAATTGCTTGAAAAAAAATCTGAATATTTCATAGTAATCTCAGAATTGTTTTAGAGATAACTCAGAAATTTCCAACTTTGAAAAGTTCAAAAATTTCCAGAACAAACTCAGAAATATTCTAGAGAAAAACCCCAGGAAATTTCTGAGTTTGAAACACTGAAAAATTCCTAGGAAGCATTCAAAAATCTTGAAATTGATCTCAGAAATTTAAAAAAAGAGGAAAGAAAATTGAGGTTTTGGAGTTTGAAAAGTTGAAAAATTGCTGTAAAAAATTCTCAGATTAAACTCAGAAATATTCTAGAGAAACCTCAGAAATTTCTGAGTTTGAAAAGTTGAAAAATTTCCAGAAAAACACTCAGAATTTTTAAAATTTATCATAGAAATGTACTTTGAAAGTTTAGCATTGTCTAGAAAATGTTCTCAAATTTGTATGTTTTTTCTAAAAATGTTCTAAGTTTGTTGGCATAAATGGACTCTTCCTTGTTTTTCTGCCTGCACTGTGATAATCATCTGTAAAATGTAAAGTTTCTGTCTCACCTGCTTTGAACTCGACTCCTGGATGCTCCACGAAGAAGAGTTCCTTCTGCTCGCCGCCCTCCGCCTCGTTCTCCTTCTCCTCCTGACCGAAGTGGAGCTCCCGGTCCGCGACGCGCTGCCGGATCTGCAGCATCTGCTGGCCGTACCGGTGCTTCTCGCCGACGCTCCTCAGGATGGCCAGCGTCTCGGCCAGCTTGGTCCGGCCGTGCCAGGAGTAGCGGTTCTTCGCCGAGCGGCTGACCATGTGGAGGCTCTCCAGAACGTTCATGATGTCATAGATGCGCCGCCGCTCCACACCTGAGGAGACCAATCATTAAGCTTTGAGTTAATTATTGGTCTACAATTAATCAGTTAATTGTAAATGAATTGATTTCACCGAACAGACGAAGTAGATTAGTGCAGGAAATAATTGGATATTTACAATGGCCTGTTAGGACCATTGCAGATGGAAAAAAAGAAGTAAATTTCCCCCAGAAATTTAGAGATTAAGAACATTTAGGACACATGTGTCAAACTCAAGGCCCGCGGGCCACATGTGGCCCGCCACGTCATTTTATGTGGCCCCCCTAGCATTTTATAGGCCCATTATTGACTTAAAATAGGTTTTGAGCATGAATTTACTACCAACTACATCTCCCATAATGCATTCCGATTGTTACCAGCCAATATTACGGCTTCTCGCCACTAGAGTGCAGCAGAGTCACCTCGCGCTGATTATTGAATTTCCCAGTGAAGAAAACTGAGACATCGACAAGCTAACATCAAAACGTCCAAGAAGAGAAAAATCAGATGTTTTCAATAATGAATTTAAACAAGACCAGGCACAGATCGCACATTACTGACGAAAACCTACACACCGTTTTACGGATTGGCACAAAAACTAAAACCAGACATCGACGAACTGACCAGGGAAAACCGGCGACAGACATCAGAAAACATCGGTAAGCACGAACGAACTGAATTAAAATGGAATTAATGTAAAACCAAGACCAAGTATACTAGAATATGCATATCATTTATTGATTTTGCTCGTGTTTTGTGCTTATTACAGAACATGAGCTGTGAATGAGGATGTGTGTGAGCTGCTGTCAGGGTGAAGAGGGATCAGCTGTTCAAGGCAACATCAACTAATTGTTTTGCTGTTATGTGAAATTCATGCTAGTTGTGTAATAAACAACAAAAAACAGTTTTGTGAATGAAGTTGAGAGTTAATATCATAACTTGTTTTTATTCTTTGCTTACCTTTGAACACTGATTTAATTTTTAAACTGAGCAGTCATTTTATATCCATGCAAACTCTAATGTAATATTTAAAACTTGAAAACATAAAATCAGTTATTTAACAATATGAGGTGTTGTTTATTAATTTGTAGCATTGCATTTTCATATATTTATGCTAGGGATGCCCAAGTCCAGTGTTCCACAGCGACCACTCTGCAACTTTAGATGCGTTCCTTCTCAAACACCTGGATCATTGACTCATCACTAGGCCTCTACAGAACTGAGTTGCTGCTAATGAAGGAAGTCAGCCTTTTGTCTGGGGTGTGTTTTAGCAGGGATGCATCTAAAAGTTGCAGTCTGGAGGACTGGGCACTCCTGATTATACCGTCAATGTGGCCCATTGAGGGTGGCCAATATGCTGAAGTGGCCCTCGGTGAAATTAAGTTTGACACCCCTGATTTAGGAGCTTCAAAAAATTGTGGTTCAAAGCCTAAAATTTGCTGAAAAAATTCAGAAATTTCTAGATAAAAATCTCAGACATTTTCTAGAAAAAAATTAAAAAATATTAACTTCAAAGTCAAAAATTTGCTTGAATAAACTTGACATTTTTTGACTAATCTAAAAAAAATGTCTAGAAAAACCAAGAAAATTTCCTTATTTTTTTCTAGAATATTTCCTCATTAATCTAAAAGCCTTTAGTTTTTAAGACACCAAATTTATTAGTTAGAATTCACTTGAATATGCTTTTACTGTTTATGTGTTTTATATTTGACAGTGTTCAGTCCTTCAGAACTTGGTTTTGTGCCTGTCTCCTGCCTTGACCCTTGGTACTGATATTTTCTATATGTCATTAAATGCAACAGTTTAAGTTGCTTTTTTGCGAGGCAGTGCTCCGTTTCGTTCTGCTGGGGAGCCTTAGGCACCGAGCGTGACAACCTGAGTTTTATGTTAAGGTAAATAAAACCAGACAACTGCAGACGTCACCTGTGCCTGATTCCAGCAGCACCTAGCTCCACTGACATGAAAAAACACTTAGCGAAAGCTAACGCTGCACCACCACACACATAAAAATGAGAAGTGCTAACATCAGTTTTAGTTTTGGTAATTGACTTTGTTACATATTGTTACTTTAACGTTGTATGAGTAACATGAAAACATAATGGACATAAAGTTCAAATTGTGAACATTTTTAACATTTTATGCCAATAACTGGCTTAAATGGCTCAAAAACGGCAGCCATCTTGAAAAATATTAATCCTCTTGAGATTCAAGTGAGAAAGTCTTTATGCTTGCATCCTCACTGTAAAGACTTTTTTTACAGCGATATGCAGCACTAGTTATATAAATGCAGACGTACTGAGCTCCGTTGCAACGTCGTCCAGGCAGATGTCAGTCAGAACTGAATCCGGGTAATCTGGGTACCGGGCCAGAAACTTGTGACACAACAAACCCAGACTCTTATCTTTCCTGCTGATCATTTTCTCAGACTCATCACCATTTTCAGAGTCCTATAAGAAAAAGATCCTATCAGAAATACATCACAAGCATATCTACTCACCAGTATCGTGGGGAAAATGTTTACCTGTGTCGGGTCCAAACCATCCCGGTCGTCGGCGTCCATGCACAGCTCCTTTTCCCTGTTCCGGATCTCCGGACTGGCGGCGCTGATCAGCATTTTAAGGTTGGAGGTCGGCGTCCAGGGGTCAAGCGAACCTGCCTCCGCTCTCTTTTTGGGCGTGGTGAAGGGCCCCATTGAGCAGTCGTCTTTTCTGATTTCTTTTAAAGAAATTTGGGCTCAAACAAAACCATCATCCTAACACAGTGAAGAAAGAGCACTGGTAAGGCATATAATGACAACAAAACACTAACACAATCTGTTTTATTGGGATTTTATATGATAAACCACACAAAATAGCAGGTGAGCTAACACGCCTTGTTTTTAACATTTATTTCAATTTATTAGTTACTCAAAGTTATGTGCAGCTTAATCTAAATATAAATCCAGTTTTCCTGTGAGCAGTTAGTGTACAAACAGCGTCATAAAATGACAAAATGTTCAAATGCTTCTACTCTACAACAGGTTTATACCTAGTTAACATGCAAAACAAGACGTTTAGGCATCACTACTCCATTAGAAGGCTTATTTTCGAGTAGAAGAGTTCTAAAATAGCTAAATAAAAATAGATTATTTATCATCTGTCTGTGTTGAATCGCATGACAGGCACAAATGATCGAAAATATGTTTTAAAACTATATAAACTAGTGCACAGATATTGGCGGTAACTGACATACATTCCATCGAATCGCTGTGCTCAACGGCTCAGAAAGCCCCGCCCTTTTCCCCAGAATCAGCCAATGAGAGCTCGGGCTGAGACAGCGCGGCGGAAGTGAATGTCGGCCCGCGCAGGTAAGCTATTTTTTGAATGCTTGGCGCGGAAGATCTCCGGGCAGAAACAGCGGCGGATTCCGCTAAAATATCACATTTAAAGCCACAAACAGACTTATTTAAGAAGCTTACGGCCAAGAAAGTTACGGTGTCTCTTCAAAACCGTCTAGATTTAAGCAGAGGGAACCCTCAAAACGACTTAATCCCGTCACGACTCCGCACTTCAACCGCTTTAAACTTTGACACTGCACAGAGATGGATGTTTGCTGTTAACCACCAAGAAAACATTGTAACAATTTCCACTTAAAATACTCACCAAAGCCCACGAAGCGATCCTCTTCCTCAGAGAAAGATTTCCATCTTCAAAGTATTATTTCAAAGATAAAAGTTGTGCCGCTAAAACGCGTTTTTAAAGTGGAAAATCGGGATTTTCTTCAAGCAGAGAGAAACACAAAGTCCGTTAGTTTTGACCTTGAATCGACCGGTCTCTCGGTTTCCCTCCTCCTGCCAACATCCGCAGTCTTGTGATAAACTTTGCTCGAGTTGTGGGGAAACTTTGCCCAGTTTGTGATGATGACCACCAACATCTGACCCGCCCCGTCGGAGCATGCGCACTAAAACCTCCCCTTCCTGACGCCAAACCGAGAAAGAGGCGGGTTTTTAAAATCACAAACTATTTCTTAGCTTTCCCATAACTCACATCTCTGTTACTATGCGGCCACTAGGCGCCAAAGCCAACCCGGGGAAAAAACAAATAGCCCACATCCTCTTTTAGTTTCATTTATGACGACATAACAAACATAACAACTAATTATGTAAGCCAGGACCAGATTATATCATTATATAATAATATTTTTTATGACCTGCATCCAGTCCGCTAGAAAAATCTCACATATAATACAGAATATATATAATTGTTTTAAGAAAATACAATTGTTTTCTATACAGCTATATAAAAACAAATAGTTACCATTCGTCCATTATTTAGTTTAATAATGGACAGAAAAAGGTGAATATATGATGGTATTTGGTGAAAATGGTAAGTTTGTACATTTGAAATGGTTCAAAACTAGCAAGGAGACATCTACAATGGCCACTGAAAATCATTTAAAAAAAGAAGTAATTTTTCACAAAAATCAGAAAATGTTAAATTAATCTCAGAAATTTTGTAGAAAATTTTTTTGAATTTTCTGAGCTTGAAAAGTAAAGAATTTGAGAGAATAAATTCAGAAATTTTGAGATTAATTTCAGGAATTTTCCAGGAAGGAAACATAGAAATTTAGTGGGAATGTATTCCCCATTGTGGTCATCAGATAAATGGTTCATTTGAAGGTGATAGTTAACCCTTTGCCCTAAGGCAAACTTTTTGCCATTGGGGCAATTACTGGCCAGCCACAAAATTCATTAGATTCAAAATGCAAAATTAGTTTGTGATTTTTTTAGTTTGTTTGATTTACTTGCTCAACAATTAACATTTTTATGAAATCTAATAATCCAAGACATAGAAAGAGCTTCAGACTTTTGCCTTATTAAAAGAAAAATAGACAATTATTTTTAATTTTGTTGGCCAAATTTTCACCAAGAAAACATTCATAAAAGCAAAAGTTGATAGAGCAAAAATAGAAAAGTGTAGCAAACTACTGTCAGTTTGTCAATGTAAATAAGAGTCTGTTTTAATAACTCACCTCGTAAAATAAAAATACTACTGTTAAATAATGCTGATACTCTGTATTGTTTCTTATTGCATAAAGAATATAGAAAATAAATGATTCCTGTATTTTTTTGTATAATTAATGTTCATATGTTGTAATATCTCTACCTTTATCTGGGTGTCTAGTTGGTGATGTATTTCTTAAAGCTACATGATCACATTAGAGTGATAAAACATGCATTTAAAAATGTTTTAAAAATCTTATGTTGTGCCTTTTTTCCACATTTAGACTGTAAGCATTCAAGGTTTGATGTCTTTAAAATATGTATTGAGAACTAATGCAAACTTTTTGAAGTCATTTTAAAGATTTTCTTTGCAGTTTAACTTGTTTTCCCCTCATTTTTAGTGCAGCTCCAGACCATTTAACATAGGTTTATTTGATGCATTATTCATGCAGGTTTTCAAAAGGCCCGTAGAACAATTGACAAACTTAAAGTCAGACCAGATCTGCAGGGACTTTATTGTCAAAATTTTCATTTTTGTAGTTTTGCAAGTGTAACAAACAAACAAACCTTCCAACGGTGTAAAGTTTGTTGAAGAAGCAATAAAAAAAAAAAAAACAATAGGTAAATGAATAATGTCAATACAGAATATTCTTTAAAAAATTATAGTAAAACATTTATGTTTTTGGAAATTTTCCCTGTATTTCTGTGTTGTCTTCAGTGAAAATATCTTAGTACACTTAAAAAAACACTAACATAGCTTACAAATTCTTTTTTAGCGAGAAATATGAGCTTAATTAAATAATTCTTTAATATTGATGACTTTGTGCTTGTTCGACTGGTTTTGAGTATTTTTAAGTGACGTGTCTCCACTTCGTCGGCAGGTGGCGGTAGAGCACTCCTTATGAAGAATCACCATGACAACATGCGTTCGGCTTCAAGGATGCTGAGAGAAAAGAACACGAAGCACTCTGTGACGTAATGTGATGGCGTTGGAAAGAGAGCGAGCGGGACCCCGGTGCTGCCTTCAGGTGCTGCTCCAAAATTTTAACCTGACGTCAACAGGACACATTTACTGTAGAAAGAAAATATGTGAAAGTTTATTACTACATAAAAGCTTGATGTGATTGTTTAAAATACATGGACATTTGTATCAAAGGCAAAAATAAATAAATAAATGTAAACATTTTTAGTCATTTGTATAAAGGTGAAGTTTGCAGTTTTAAACTGAGTTTGACCCTTAAAACACTTAGTAACTGTTTAGCTTATAACTTTTTAATAGTTGGCTAACAAATAAACAGCCATGAATCACAAAGGAAACATGATAAGTTTATTTTCTTTGATTTCAAACCTATGGCAGCCATTTTGAAAAAAAAAACAAACTCTCGTAAACAATGAAAACTAAAACTGAACCAAATGAAACTGGAACTGGTACTTTTTCTTAATGTTATTAAGGAATTATTTACTAATGAAAAGTTACTTTAAAGTTTACTAATATATTTGTAATAGGAACTAGACCAAAAATAATTGGTCAGATCAAAATATCAACCATTTAATATTTAAGATTACATAATCAGACGACCCAAACTATAAAGTTATGTGGAAATTTTGGTATCTTAAAAATCTAAATGAAAATAATTCATGTAAATTACAAAATAAGGCAAAATAAACATTTTTCCAAATTAATTTCCTTCAAAATAAACCTCATAAAACTTTAACAAAAACTGCAAATGAGTGAATTTTTACTCTAAGCAATAATTATTCAAGTAAAAGTAAAAAGTATAATGTGTATTTATGGTCTATGTTTTTTATGTATGTTTGAATACCTAAATTGATTGTATTCCCACATTTATGATACATTGATTGAATACTTGAATTATATAATTTATTTTTCTGCATTGTTATAATTATTTTTTCTTAATTAGAATTTATTTTAACTACACTAAGCTAAACTTTTTAACTACACTAAGCTAAACTTAGAAAAATTACTACTAAAAGTAATTTTTTCCTGAAAAAGTTACTCAAGTAAATGTAAAGGATTAAATATAACTAGTTACTTCCCACGTCTGAAAAAAAATTGTGGTCTTTATAACCCAACAAGCTATAATTAAGTTAATTTAATTTTCTAACCTGGAAAAAATAACAAATTCTCAAATTATCTCACCAAACCAGAAGAAGATTCCTCCATTGTCCTCTTTTTCTTCTCATACTCTTTCAGATTCATATTCCAAGTAATAATAATAACAAAACACAATGCTTCTTAACAATATGAAAAAGAAGATCTACAATTTTCTCGAGCTTTCCTCGCTGCTAACATTCCCGACAGCCCCTGAACGCATCGCCGGGCTGCTCCGCTTGCAGCTTGGAGCGGGCAGCGCCACGCATGAGTCAGGGAGCGACCTCTGAAGGAAGCGGAGCATCTGGGTGAGCATCTCTTCATTCCGTGTATTTTTGTTTTTCCTAATGTTTTGGTCGGAGTGGTGAGTTTACGGGAAGCTCGGAACATCCGTCGCTTTTTTTGCGTCTCTCTGTCAGATCCGTACAATGATTCTCCTGCAGGGATGCTGCGGCGGCAATTTGTTCCACATTGTAACTCTTGACTTGATGTTTGTCAGGGCTGGGGAGCTGCTGCAGATTGTGACTGCTTTCAGCGCATAAAGTTGGGCTATTAAATAAAATTTCTGACGCTATTGGGGAAATGATTTAAGAGCTGCACACCTGCAGCAATTAGGCGGCAATTTGTCTAATTAGCTAACCTGCTTTCTGTGACATCAGTTCAAATGGAGCATTTGAAGGCTGTTGCTAGGGAAGGAAAAGTTTAAAATTGTTTAGCTGTCACATAAGATATGGTTTATAGCATATTTTTTCATTTCATTATTCACTTTGGATTGATTTCTATTTATTTTCTATTTATTTATTAGCATCATGGACCACAGTGCATCCCCCAGAAAACTTAGACTGAAAGCCACCAAACACAATTTCAAGCATATGTGTTAGGGCCATCTTAGATTGAAAAAAAAGTATTACAATTCAAAAATACTCAGAAATTTTTAGAATGACCTCAGAAATTTTCTAGAGAAAATCTGAAAATTTCTGAGCTTGAAAAGCAGAACATTTGCAAGTACAAAACTCAGAAATGTTTATGTTATTTTGACATATTTTCTAGAAAAAACATGAAAATTTGAGTTTAAAGTAAATAGTTGACTTTTGGAATTTTTTCAAGTAATTTTGTGAGATGTCAAAGTTTCTGATTTTTTTCTACCATTTGTTTTAGATTCCTCTCAGAAATTTAAAGAAAAAAAAGAAAATGTATTACCTTGAAAAGTCAGAAGTCCTCTAGGAAAACAAAATAATGTAGATGAATTTAAAAATCGTCCAGAAGAGACATGGAAATTTCAGATTTTCAAGTCTTTTTTTAAAATCTTCTGAATCTGTAAAATCTAAAAGGTTCAATTTTTGAGATCTCAAAAATTTTGAAGGTTTATTTTATCTCTAAAAAAGAGAAATTATTTTAGAGTAATTTGAGAAATGTTTTAGAAAAACCAGGGAATTTCTGAGCTTTAAAAGTCGAAATTTTGCTAGAAAAAACACAAATTTTAATATATGAGTATTAAAATCGGAGAATTTTTCTAGAGAAAATAAGGACATTTCTGAGTTGCAAAAGTTCAAAATTCTCAGAATTTTGACTTTTTTTAAATTTTCACTTCTTTTGGAATTTTTGCTGAGAAACTCAACATTTCCAAAAGTTTAACATTTTTGACATTTGGAGATTGTAAGTTTCTCAGTATTCTACTCTTTTCTTTTCTATTTCTTCTTTTTCTCAGAATTTAGACATTTTTCTCATAATTCTGATTTTAATCTCACAATTCAGTTTTTTCCTCAGAATTCTGACTTTAAGCATCTTATATCAGAATTCAGAGATGTAAAGTCAGATTTTTTTTGTTTTCAGTGGCACTAATCTTCCTCCATATGCAAAATCTTGAATACGTCGCCAGGGAAAGTTCTTCTCTCTTTTCTGTTGCAGAGAAGCGTCCAGGTTGCGTCTCCATCAGGATGCCCTCGGCACCGTTTGGGATCAGATCTCCAGAGCATCCATGATGTTTTGTTCCAGCGTCGCCTCGGGCGCCGACGCTCGCTCCAGTTCTGCTGTTTGGGACCGGGAAGCGCAGGAAGTCGCCGTCAGGAAGCATTATGCCTGAGGACGCGGCTGAGGTTGAGCGTCCCGTTTTTGACGAGTTGATGGACAGGAAGCTCTTCCCTGCCTGTGGATTTGACATTCATGCACCGTAACTGGGAATCAATCGGTTGGGAAGGTGGACTGAAATACTCTGAGTGTTTCCCTTCGTTCCTGGAAAGGTTTGGTTTTCTGGTGGGGTCAAAGGTTGGATATTTGGCGGTTGGATAAAGATGGAGGCCGGAGCGGAGACGAGCCCACATCAGCACCAGAGGAGGAAGCCTGTGCTGCATGGACTGGAGGACCAGAAGAGGGTGAGTTAACCACAGAATCATCTTCTGCTTCTTTTTCCCACCATTGCTGCTTCTGGCTGGTGTTTCACCGAGAAAAAAGCAGAACTTTAGCTAAAGAGTTTGAGTTTTCTTCCTTTAAACTTTACTTTTGGCAACATGGAAGCATGTGGGACTCAGAGCAGCAGACAGACCACATGAAGTAATCTGTGACGCTTTTCTGGTCGGATGGAGGAATTTGTTAGAATTTGAACTTTCAGAATCGAGACTTAATTTTACATTTCTAACTTAAATCTCAGATTTATTACTTTAAACTTCTGTAGTAGGATCAATTCTCATTCTCCCCATGTTGGCTGTTCTCTGCATTTTAATGGAAATGTCTTTATATGGAAGCATTCCTGTTGCAATAAACAGTTAAGCAATTAATCATATAATAGTTAATCTCCATTCCAGTGAATAATCTTAGTCCATTTTGTTTGTGATACTATGTCCAGGAAATGAACAATGATATTATTGTTTATCTCGATAATCACTGGAGCAATTTAACGTCCAGCAGATTGTTTTGCTGCTCTGTGGTAAAACGTGCCTGTCTTGGTGCTGATGCATGTTTTCTCTGTTTTCCATCTCGCGTTTTGCCACCCAGAGGTTTGTTGCTGATTGCAGAATGCAGTGTGATGTGTTGGGTCATGATCCTGACGGTTTCATCACTCCGTGCTGCTTTGTATCTGGGCGCTGTTGCAGAAACACTCAGAAATGTCAGAGAATCTTGTGGTTTTTTTCTGTCTCTGTCGCTCAAAGTGAGCAGAGATTTCTTCTTCTCTTTGGCTGTGATTGATTGGTTTGGGCATCAGTTGTCTTTGTTTTTAAAGCAGCAGTACAGCGTACTGCTCCTGCTATGCTGCGGTGACCGTTGACACGCAGGGCGGCCATAATGTGCAGAAAAACCCAACCAAATCAAACGGGGTTCATGCTTTCTTCATGCTCTTATGATGTGGTTTATTGAAAAACGCTATTTTGTGGTTGAGCCGCTTCTTGTTTTATGAAATTGTGAATGTGTTTTGTTGAATTTGTGGGTCTTTTTCATGCAAGCTGAACAGATCAGAAACATCTGTTTGGAATTTTTAAAGTGCTGTTCTGCACTTAGAAAAGCGGCTGCACTTACAGTCCACGAAATTCTCTTCAAGTCAATAAAACGATTTTAAATTGGTCTGTAAAATAAACCGGAAGCTGCATCAGGATTGGAATCACATGTGAAAACCTTTGTTTTACTAAGACGTGTTTATAGAGCGTTGGAATAATCCAATCAGAAAAAAACAAAAGAATAAATGATTATTTCCAGCTCGTGAGATAATAGAGCTTAGTTTCGCAATATTTCTTAAAAAGAAACAGTCAGAGGCTCCAAATAAGCAATTACAGTGAAACCAGAATTAAATTCCGTGCTAATAGAAAGCAAGCATTTTTTATTTCTGCTTTTTTCTTTGATTAATTGAAGAAAACTGTCAGTCTTTCTCTGTTTTTAATATAAATATAAACAGATATCTGAAGTTTAGCATCAGCCAAAACGAAAAACGGCTTAAAATGACTTAGAATGCTTAAAAAACAAACACACACATAAATGTACATTTATTTTACCAATACAGCAAAATGGCTCCACAAGCTGCTCACATATGTAAAAACAACTTTGATTTGTTCAATCAGTGCAATTAGGATAATAACTGCCAATGTAACAAAAACAATAATCTGAAACTGACAAAAACAAAATTTAACAAACGTTCTTTCAAATGTTTCAGAAATTCTAAATATAATGTAAAATAAATAATGAAGAATAACGTCACTAAGAGCAGATAGCATAGAATTAGACTCAATAGATCTGCCCTTATGGATTGGGAACATTACCTTGCCTGATCTGGAATATTTTTTAAATATTGGGACCAATCTGTGGGGCTTAGACATAAAACTGAAAGTCATCTGCGTAGAAGTGATAAAAATGTTCCCAATATGCAACAAAAACAACAGAGGCACCAAAACAGAACCCTGAGGTACACCAGAAAGTGGAGCCGATGAACGTAAGGATGGAGTTAGGAGGAAAAAATGGCTGCTTTCTTCAAACATGCATTTGTTTAAGCCAGTTAGTGACGCTCTCTTTTTATAAAACAAACTTTACAAATGTTTGAATCAACCTGGGACTTAAGAATTAATGTCTAAAAATCAGAAAACTACATGAAATCATGTTTACACTGCAAAAACACAAAATCTTTGTCTGATATTTTTAGTGCAAATATCAGAGTACACTTGAAATAAGACAAAACTAACTTAAAATAAACTTTTCAGCTATAAAAAGGAGCTTTTATACATCTATAGTTCCTTAATACTGATGACAAAGTTCAGGTTTCAGTACATTTTCATCAAAACTAAAGAATTATTTACTCATTATTTTACTAATTATTATTTACTTTTTATTATTATTATTATTATTTACTACTAAATTGTTATTTATCTTGATTTAAGAAGTTACTTGTAAATTAGTTTTGTTTTATTTCAAGTTAACTTAGATATTTTCAATAAGAACTAGATCAAAATGACTTGGTAAGATTTTGTGCTTTTGCAGTGCAGAATGAAAAAGTAGGAAGATTTTAAAATAAAAAAGCAGATATATCTCTTTCTTCCTTACCTGTGTTGGTCCTTTTCCCCTGTAAATTATTGATTTGATCAGGTGTGTTAAATGGATCACATGGGAATATGTAGAACATGAATATTAATTCAGTCCCAGCTGTTGTTTTTCCCCGATTTCCCACAATGCCGAGCGTCTCAGCGGCCGCTAATTGACTCGCAGAGAAGATCCAGAAATCCCAGAGTTTCTGGGATTTCAGCACAAAAGGCGGATATATACCTGAAAGCTCATGTTTTTTCCTTTCTTTTCCTGTTGCTATGGTGACCAGCTCTGCTTCCATTCATAAAGTGATTTTATTTACTTTCTTGTTGTTCAGCAGCAGGGAAAGGATAGTGATGGAAAACCTTCAAATGATTCACCTTAAAACTGAATGGTTGCGTCGTTTTCTAAAACAAACTGTGTCAATTTGAATTGATTGCTTCTATAGATCAAATATGAAATATATATTCAGCCTAATCTGGTTTAATTCTGAACAAAAAAGGTTTCCAGTTTAATCCACTCGGTTCAATTAAATTTATAGTCTAATTCATAACTCAATGCAGTTCAGCTTATTATTCAACGTAAGATGACAGCCAGTTTTATAAGGAAGGCCTTGAATAGCTTTAAAAAAATTTTTTTTTTCAGAGTATTAGGACCACACTAAGAAAAAATTTAAAGAAGTATGAGAATATAGTCAAAATATTCTGAGAATGAAGATGAAATAATTCAAGATTAGTCACAATAATGAGAAAAAAGTCATAATATCTTGAATAAAGTCAAGCATAAGTTTGAGTCACAGTCGGACATCTTGATTATGCTAACAGTAACTCTCTGCAAACATACCCTTGCAAATAACTAGCTAATTAGTTAGCAAAGTAACTAGCTAGCAAGGGAATATGTCGATTATCAACTTATATCCTGGTTAGCTAATTACCGTAACTCACTGGTGAAATACTTGATAACTCACTGCTAACATACCTTTGCTAACTAATTAGCTAGCTAGCACATTCTGCACAAGTTGCTAAAGCTAAGAAAAGCTATTTTACATTTTTTCTATAACTGCTGTCCTGCTTTACATTTTCATTTGCTACCAGGTCAGAGTGTGAATTGTCTGTTTGGTGTGAAGTACATATTACTAAGAAGTTTATTTTCTTCTTCAGTTTGGGTTTTTATACTTGTAATCATGTTTTTCAGTTCATTTTGTGCTAATTTTGCAACATTTTGGAAGTGACAGACCTGTTCCTTAGCTGCTGTTAGGGCCACAAAAAAATCAATCCAAAGGCCACAGAAGGCCCCTGGGCCACACTTTGAGCACCCCTTATTTAACAGGACAGAAACGGCCCAAATGTAAAGTGAATCTTCCAGAATAAAAGCCTGTATTTCAGTCTGAGGAGCATCCCGGCGGTCTCCGTGGAAACGATGCTGATACACGCCGTCCCCCTTAATGGACTTGAACAAACTTAAATAAACTGAAAGCGGCATTTGCACAGGAGCCTCCCATTGTTGAAATACTGGAGCAGCAGTCAGAGTCCTTCAGCAATTACCTTGGCTTTGTGGGTCTGAGATGCTGCGTGCGATCCTCACTCTGCAGGAGATAATTGGATTTTGTTCCCTCTGTGGATCTGCTGTCGCGCGTCTCCTGCTCTGCGTATTAATGTTCGATGAGCAGCAATCACAGACCTGCTCGGAAAGGGCCTGATATGGACGCGTTGCCTTATGAGGAGCAGAATCGGGCTTGTGTGTTCGACGGAGCAGAACTGCAGACTTTGTTGCTGAATTAGTCGTTTGATATTCATGGTATTCATTAAACATGGATTTTGTGGAATTAGATCTTTAGTGCAGTGAATCGTCCTGCAGCTGATAAGATGGAGGACCTCAATTAAGCGAGGTTATTTAAACATTTATTATGGAGTTTGTTAGCATGCACTGCAAAAACACTAAATCTCACCAGGTATTTTTGGTCTATTCTATCTTAGTTATAAGAGAAAACTGACATATAGGAAACTTTTCAGCAAAACTAGGAGATTCTTTTAAGTCAATTAATCTTTAGTATTGATTTCAAAAAATTACTTTTTCCACGGACAGATCATTTAACTTATAACTAGAAGAACTAGCACTCGCATAATTAGGGAATTATTTACTTAAAACAAGCTGAAATGTTAGTTGTAAGTTAGTTTTGTCTTATTTTAAGTGAACTGAGGCAAATGTACTAAAATCTAGACAAAAATTACTTGGTAAAATTTTGTGTTTTTACAGTGTTTTTGTGCATTTTTGTGTAGTTTGTAGTGCACTGGAATTAATACAAAACTAAATTAAAAATAACTTTTCAGCAAGATATAGGAGCTTGTTTTACTTGGTTCTAGTTGCAGATTATTTCACCTATTATAACACATTTTTTCCAGACTAAAAGTGAAATAATCTGCCAGTCGAACTGCTTTTTCATCAGTATTAAGGAGTTATTGACTTAAAACAAGCTTCTGTGTCTTACTGAAAATACATTTGTAAGTACGTTTTGTGCTATTTTAAGTGTACTGAGATATTTGTAATAGAAACTAGACAGAAATACTTGGAATAATTTTGTGTTTTTGCAGCGTATCCCTCCATTCTGCATCCAAATGCAGCAATTAAAAGCAAAAAACAGAAATTAACAAATGATTCTGCTGAGAGGTTTTAAAGAACAAACAATTAAAAAGATCTTACCTGGTATTAAAATAAGACAAACTTGCCAACAAGCAACTTTTCAGCAAGATAAAGTAGATTTAATTTACTAGTTAATTCATATTGATGAAAAAGTACAGAAAAATGCAGATTATTTCACTTATAATCTGCCAATGGAACTAGAACTAAGAAATTAATCTCACCTTTCTTGCTGAAATGTTACTTGTTATTTTTGTCTTATTTACAGTCTAATATGAATATGAAACAAAAGTCTTGGTAAGATTTTGTGTTTTTGCAGTGAAAATCCTCAACCAGATCGATTTCTTCCTGGGGTGAAGGATTAGATTAAATAAACATGTGATTTTTTTTATTTAGTTTTTTCCTCTCTTCTGCGTCTCCTCGCTAATTAAAGTTACAGAATAGCAGCAATAGCCAAACAGTCCTTAACGAGCAAACAGGGAGGAAATAAATGCATAATTGAGCAATTAGTGTCAGATTTCTGTTCAATAATCGATTCCTGCCTGAAATATGGATGGATTTTTATCTGAAAGACTCAGAGAGTATTCTCTCTCTCTCTCTGTCTCTTTTTTTACAGCTTTTGTTGTTAAAATAATGTGATCCCAACTGTTTTCTTGCTAAACCCACTGAGGGGAGTTAAAAAAGACCAGGGAAAACAGTGAGATTCGCCAAACGCTGTGTGAAATCTCACCATATGTTTGCCATTTGTGGTGCAGTTTGATTCAGCTTCCAAAAATAAGAACAATGGAAAGCGGCTCGGTAACGTTGGTTGAATCTTTCTCTGGGTTTCTCTCAAGGCTTCCTGCAGTTTTTCTTGGCTGCTCTCTCAATAAATTAATCATGTTCATCCAGACCTGCAGTTCAGCTTCAGGTCCGTTCTCATAAACAAAAACACAAGAATGAATTCAGAGATGTGATCTGCTCGAAATGTGAGGTAAAACATTGCTGCTGTTGTTATTTATGACGTATCCTGGAGGTTATTGTTTACAAAAGGAGTTTAGATACTTTATTTTGATATAATTATTGTCTCCACACTGCAAAAACACAAAACTTTACAAGGTATTTTTTTTGCGTTTCTAATTACGACACTTAAAAGTAACTTTTCAGTGGCATTAAATAAAGTTTTAGTAAGAAAAAATGTCCTGTATTAAATGAAATAATCAACCAATTGAACTCATTTATCAAAGCTGCACACCTGCAGCAATTAGGTGGCAATTTGTCTAATTAGCTAACCTGCTTTCTGTGACATAAGTTCAGATGGAGCATTTGAAGGCTGTTGCTAGGGAAGAAAACGTTTTAAATTGTTTAGATGTCACATGATGTGGTTCATAGCATATTTTTTAATTTCATTATTCAGTTTGGATTGATTTCTATTTATTTTCTATTTATTTATTAGCATCATGGACCACAGTGCATCCCCCAGAAAACATAGACTGAAGGCCACCAAACACAATTTCAAGCATATGTGTTAGGGCCATCTTAGATAGAAAAAAAGTTGTACATTTTTATTAAAAAACTGAGCTTGAAAAGCAGAACATTTGCAAGAACAAATCTCAGAATCGTTTAGGTTATTTTGACATATTTCTAGAAAAAACATGAAAATTTGAGTTTGTAAAGTGTAAGATTTTTGACTTTTGGAATTTTTTTCTAGTAATTTTGTGAGATGTCAAAGTTTCAGATTTTTTTCTACCATTTGTTTTAGATTCCTCTCAGAAATTTTATAGGAAAAAACAAAAACATGTATGACATTGACAAGTCAAAAGTTTTTTAGAAACAAACAACAAATATTTTAAAAACCATCTAGAGAAAAGACATGGAAATTTCAGATTTTATGAGTTCGTAAAGTCAAAAAAACAAGTTTAAGGACTTATTTATTTTAGTTTTTTAAAGTGCATTAAGGAATTTGCAGTTGAGACTAAAATACTTGGTAGGATTTTCTGTTTTTGCAGTGTATAATCGTTGACAACAATTGAACAACCATTAGATTTGATTTACTGTAAACAAAAATTTAAATTTTGCTGTAAATCCATTTTTTTCACTTATATTATATTTTATTTAGCACAAGTGAAATAATCTGCCAGTTGAACAAGTTATTTTTCATGCATATTAGTGAATTATTTACCGAAAAGGAACTTCTACACCTTGTAGGAAAGTAACTTTTTATTTTTATCTTATTTCTAATGTATTAAGATGTTTGCATTAAATTACTTGATTTTCCTCCCACATTTTGTATTGCTTTGGTCATTTGTTCTGATTTTGTTAAGTGTTTTTGTACAAAATAAAAGTTTACTAGCTTTTTAGAGCTACTTTACTAGCATTAATATGTTCCTTGAAAATAATGTTAATATTTAATTTAATAATTACTGGGACAATAAATCGTCCAACAAAATGTACCCACTTCTTTCATTTTTATGTGTACATTAGTTTTTTAGATGTATATAAATATCTAAAGTTGTGTGGCTGACATGGTTTTATGGACTTCAGGTAATGCCATTTAAATGAGAAGACATGAGTCAGCATTTACGGTAAACGAGTGTAAAGATAATTAACCAGTGAATAAAAGTAAAGTTTAAATATTTTAAAACTTGATCATTTAAAAGGACAGTATTATGTAAAAATTGACTTTTATTTTTAGCTTTACATCATGTTTTAATGTTTTTCACTCATTAAAAACAAACACGGAGTGTTACGTTTGTTCTTTTTTATGCCTGCTTGAGAAATCGTTTAATCTCCATGGCAACCATTCACCTGTGTCAAACGCCAGAGTGGACTTAGCCCCGCCTCCAAGGACAAAGCTCCTCCTCTCAGCTGCAGTTCCAGAACTTTAGAGCTTCTTTCTGCTTCACAGAGCCGCTCTCCCTCACTCAGCTCCTTCAGACTAGCCAGCAGCAATTAGCAAACACCTGGTGAAGCTCGTTACAGGAGCTACGTCTGGGAGTAAAGCTGGTAAAACGTTGCTGAAGAGTTAATAGAGGAGCCATGATAGGACGGCTTCCTGAAGGCGAAGTTTCAGGAAGAGCACGGATTCTTAAAGAGACAGAGGCCCAATTTCAAGGCGTTAAATTATGAAGTTTCTGGAAAGGATGTGCATAAGACCTGCGATAAAAATGAAAGAGTCTCATGTTAATGCTGTCATAAAGTTTAATTCGGTAAATAATGTTACTTTTAATGCAAAATTCCATTAAAATGTGCATCAAAAGTGTCATTATTTACCAAATGCATGACAGTCATAAACACTCCTTAATGTTCATAACACTGTTTATCTCAGTGTCATGTTATGCACACCCCTTCAAATAAAGTGTTACCAAATTTGTTTTAAGTCATTTTAGTATATTTATATCACTTGATTATGCTATAAAATGTAACTCTGAGTCTTGGTGGTACCGTCCCTTTAAACAATGGCCTCCAGTCTTCAGTGATGCAGCATTCGACTTCAGTTCTGAGACCTTCGTTAGACGATCCTCCATCTTCTCATCTGTTCGGTTGGCCTGTTGCCTGGATGTGAGGGCGAGCGCCGGGTGACGATTTGTCATTGACGGGTTTGATTGATTGTGGAAGCCGAGCGCTGTGCGGCGCTGCTATCTGAAACTAATTGAATGTAATATCAGAGCGACGGGACGGGGTGATGACGAATGGCCGGCCCTCTGTGACTCTTTCTCTAACATCAGTGATTACAATCTGCAGTAAACATGGTGGTTAGCTGCAGCTTTCCGTTGTGGATCCAAGTGTTACGCACTTTCCTTTTAGGATTTGTGGTTGACCTAAACGGATCAGGATGGAGAGCAGGTTCTGGGTCTTTGCGATAGGAGGGGCAATCTAAATGCTTTTCTTGCAAACCAGGCAGCTGCAGAGGAGAGATGGAGGGGATTTATTTATTTCTTTTTTGCAGAGGACTGTGTTTGCCCAGTCATGCAGCACTGACGAGCCTTGGGAGCGGGGCTTTAAACCGGGGGGAAGGGGCGGCTCAGAGGGTGCAGGTCTGAGGCTGGGGGTGGGGGACGGTGAAGCACCACCAGGGTCCCGGTCGGCCCTCCGGAGCCATCTGGCCTCTTCCTGGACCCGGTGGGACGGCGAAGGACAGGTGGCAGGGGCTGTTGGTGCTGTCAAGACTTCTGCTTCAGGGCAGAAACGATGGATAGGTGGGCCTATCAAACCTTATCCACATTCAGAATGATTTATCAGCAAAAAACCCAGAAAATTATTATTTTACTAATCAATTAATCAATAATTCAGACGATTAATCGATTAGTCTGACGATTAATCAAATAAAAAATTTACTTCTGACTAATTTCTGCTTGAATTAACATTGATACAATATAGGGATGCATCTGTTTTATTTTTGGATTAAGGAATTAATATTTGTAAAGTAAAATTATATATTGTTTTATTTTTACCATGTGAAGCTAAAGCTGCGACACCTTCGGGGTTTTGGGTAAAACATATTTAAAGACAACGTTTTTATTCATCTTAAGTGCAAAATATACATAATTTGAACAATTTTGGCTTAATTATTAATTTTACAGCAAATAGCCGTTTTTTACTCTGCAGTTAGTGATTAATTGATTTCTAAACTATTTCAGTAACCAATTAATCATGATTAATCGTTTCAGTCCTTACAAGATTAAAGTTTTCAGTTTGTTTGGACATACTTTTCCACAGTTTTAAATCCATCTTCTCATCTTTCACAGTGATGAAACCAACACTTCTGGGTTGAAATGACAAGATACGGCTTTATAGTTTATATTTTACGATTTAACACCTTAAAACTCATCTTTAAATCATGACGAGGCAAAAGTAACCCAAACTGCTTTCCACTAGGGCTGCAACTAAACATTATTTTAGTAATTGATGATGATCTATTGATTATTCTGACTGTGAATCGATTAATCTGAGAAAATATTATAGCATTCCTTTAGTAATTATTTCGGATTTACTGCAGGAGCGCTACAATATTATAATTTAGGTAATAAAATGCTTATTTTCTTATTTAAAAACAAAAATGAGCATTTTGCATCTTTTAATGTACTTAGTTGTTAAGTGAAGAATCTTTTTTTTATCCAATTAATCACTTGTCGGAATAATCAATATATTGATTGATTACTAAAATAATTATTAGTTGCATCCCTAAACATGATTAATATTTTTACTTTAAAACTGTGAATTTATAAAATCAGATGTCTTAGGCACAAATGACTCAGTAAAATAAGTTAATTAAAATGACTTAAAAATAACTTGTGGAGTTCCACAAGGTTTAATATTGGGAATTTGGGATTTGACAAAAAACAATAATAAAAACTCTGCAGCAGCAGAAATGAGTAAAAACATTAAAAATACCAGAATATAAACAGCTTAAGATACAATTTTTCCCCACATAAATTACTTATTTAAATTCTTTTTAGGGAATAATTTTTTATCTTTGAGTTTTTGGTCATTTCGTCTTTCTGGAGGATTTTTCTGTCCTCATTAAGCAGTGATTTAAAAAACAAACAAACAGTGTTGTCTGCAGCAGGTTGTGTCTGATCCGACTTGGACTGCGCTGTAATCCATGTTTTGGGGCTGGGGGGGGGGGGAGGATTCTGGTCCAGTCCGGTTCAGGGGAGACGGTCAGCGGATGAACAGGTGCTTCAGATCGCTCCTGTGGTGACGATGGGATTTACAGACACAGGAATCACATTTATTATTCATTCTACACAGAGGTGATCTTAAAGGCAGTCTATATCCTTTAACAGGTTAGACCGGATATTTTTGCACAAATCTGTGCTGTAACCAGCTAATTTATGCCAGATTGTGACGCTCCCAGTGATACAGAAAGAAAGAAAAGCTTTTATTACTGCGTACAATAAGCATGTTGACTTGTTTGAAAAATGAATATATGAATAAGTTGAAATTGAATTTTGTGAAAACGAAGAATAAATTAAATTGATATATATATTATGTGTAACATTGAAGCTGGTATTTTTACTTATTATGCTGTGAAAATTTATTGGAAATCAATTCTTAAGGTCCAGAACTGATTGGAGGGAAACACATTAGATAATTATTACCGTACCAAATACTGCTGTCTGCCAGCACAGAAAGTTACTACTAGCATAGAAAGCTACTGCTAGTGTAGAAAGCTACTGCTAGCACAGAAAGTTATTGCTAGCGTAGAAAGCTACTGCTAGCATAGAAAGCTACTGCTAGCACTCTCTGCTAGTTCTAGTTTTCAATTCTACTACTGGTATAGAAAAGCTACTACTAGCCATTCATGACACAGTGAATTATAGTAGAAAGCTACTAGCAGAAATGCTATTACTAGCACTTCCTGCTAGTAGCTTTCTATGCTAGCAATATATTTGATGACGCTCTTGATTACGATTTTCCCATTAGCTGGACAGACTGCTCATAATCCCTTTGGTTCCTAAGAACCCAAAACCAAAAAATGTTAAAACTGTTTAACAGATTTACTCACAGATGCACAGAAAGCCACCATTTCCTCTATGCTAATAGTAGCTTGTTATGCTTAAATATTTGACACTTTTCCCAGGAGCTGGATAGAAAACTCATAAAGCCTTTGGTTGCTATGTACGCAAAGCAGAAAGATATTAAAATCGTTTATTATTTCACCAACGTTATCGCATGTTTTGCTAATATTGTTCAGCTGTAGTAAAGTTGATAAAGAGCCTCTTCCTGTCATTGGTTTCTGTTTAGATGCGAATCAGGACGTCAGATCAGCGTTTTAGGCCGGTTTTACGTGTTAAGGTCGTAATCCTTATTCTGCACAAAGATGCCGTTATCTTGAGTCTGCAGAGCAGGTTTCCAGTAGAGGCTCCTTCTTTCCAGTGCTGTTTTCCATTCCTGTTGTCCCATCTTCACTCCAGGAAATACCCTGGAATTCAATTTTACACACCAGGAATTTCAGCTCTGATAAGGACGAATGGGGAGCAGAAAGAAAAAGGTTTTCATCTGCAGCAGCAAGTGAGGAGCCAGAGGTTCCTCTCGCTCCTCCTGCCAATCTCTCCACAGCCTCTTAACCTCAGCCTCGCCTCCATCATGGACGCCCGGCGTAAATCTGCCACGTTTGGAGAGCGACTCAAACAGCCAGGCGCCCAGCGAGGGAGAGGAGCAAACGCTTAGCTTTGCTACAGGAACCAGAGGAAAACACTCGGTGGAAATCAGTGACATTTCCCCTGCAGGGATGTGGAAACGTAATTGGTACAGAGGTGAAAATCGCCTCTGAGGGAACAGTTAGAAAATTACTGTTAGCTGAACTGAGATGATGACGTGTTTATTTGACAATTTTTCCAGCTGAGAAACTTTACAGCTTGGATTATGAATAATTTTTATTATATTCTGCTTTAATTGCTGCAGGACTCATGTTATTTCACAATAGCGTGTTAGGCCCATGGATTTAATACATTTCCACCAAAAAACTCAGAAATTTTGAGTTTAATCTCAGAAATGTTCTAGAAAAAACATGACTTTTGAAGCTCTGAAATATTTAGCTATTGTAGAAAATCTTTTAGAAAAATAATTTCTGAGTTTGAAAAGTAAATTTTTGAGATTTTGGGGACATTTCTCAATCTCAAAAGTTTCACATCTTTGACTTTTGAAACTCAGAAATTATTTTTCTAAAAGATTTTCTACAATAGCTAAAAATTTCAGAGCTTCAAAAGTCAAAAACGTGCAAGAAAAAATGTAATATTAATCTCAGACATTTTCTGAAAAAACCAGCGTAATTCCTGAGCTCACTCAAAAATAAGTGATAAAAACTCTTAACATTTTTAGATTTATGTCAGAAATATTCTAAAAAAATTTTTCTGAGCTCATGAAGACAAAGTTTTGACTTTTGGAAATTGTCCGTTTCAAATGTCAAAAATATGAAACTTTCTGAGCTCAGAAATTTCCTCGATTTTTCTGTGGAGAATTCCTGAAATTAATTGCTCAGTTTTTTGGTGGAAATTGACTTTTTTTTCTAATTGCCCTAATAAGTCATGTTATGTTGGCTCCAAAACATTTTCTGCTTATTAAAATCTCAGCTTTTTTGGTGTAACAGTGGAAATGTAATATTTATATTTACTACCATGAATCTTTAGCACGTTGTGTCTCGCTGCTGTAATTGAACACCAATTCCTATGAGATGCTAAGCTAAGCTAGGCTAGGTGCTGGGTCAGATGTTTCTCCTGGTTTCAGACACTCAGTCGGGGAAACTAAATGGTCGCTCAGGTCACACAGGTCAAGGTCTCTGTACTGGAGTTCCTGTATTGAGGTGGAAAATAGTAAATGAGCTGAATAAATCTGGATTCATGTTTTCAGTTGTCAAATTGTTCCAACAGAGAACTAATGTGTTGCTTTGTGTGCTGTTGTAACATCAGAGCTGCAGCTGAGTGAACAAGTGGCTCTTTATGGGTAAGTAGTTTCACACATCAGATGCTAATGAGGTGAAATCAGTCGATAAAATCAAATCACTTTTAATTTCAACAAGCAAAGCTGCAGCGATTCCATATTTTATTAACTTTTCTACCTTTTGTCACATAAAAATCAGATAGTAAATGTATTTAAATGGGATTTTCTGTTCAGTTCATAAGTGAGAAGGGGAAGGAAAAGAATAAATAGTTTCTGTTTTCTCCAGATTAGAATCTGAAGAGTTTTTTTCCCTGCATTTATATTCAGCCGTCAGCATTTATGCAACAGAGGCGACTTCACTGCAATTGTTTTCCATCCGATTAATCGCCAGAATACTCTGTACATTAATCAATAACTAAAATAATTCAGTTGCAGTCCTATAATTTGTCATTATGATTTTCTAGTACTTGTTTTTTTCTTTTCAAATAGTCAATGAGTAATCAAAGTAACCGATTAATTGCTATTATAATTGATTAATCATCAGAGTAATTGATAAATTAATTGCTAACTAAATTAATCTTTAGATGCAGATTATATATTATCATTATTAATCTTAGAAATTAAATTAATAAAATGATTCAAGTTAAAAGCAGAGTTGGGTCATAACTAGTTACATTTACTCAGTTACATAAATTATGTAATATAATTATACATAAATACTGTGTAGTGGTATAAACTTTAGACCACTGAATGAAAAACAAACAACCAAAAATTCACACACAGATACACATGCAGTTTTTGTTAAAGTTTCTTAAGTTTTTTATTTACTGAAGCCGATTTGGAAACATTTTCTGTTTCCTGATTTTGTTATTTTTTTGTTATTTATATGGATTATTGTCCTTAAAATACAAAAATTTCCACTTAGCTTTATATTTTGGTCCATCTGATGATGTAATTTTTAAGTATTAATTGATTCAGTACTTGAATAAACTTTTTACAAATTGTTTTTGAACAGATACTTTTTAATTTTACTTCAGTAAAAATATGTTGAAGCAGTAGTTTTTGGTGCTCTGCCCTCTGAGTAAAAGTAAGAAGCTCAGTATTGCTAAAAGTAAATTTTTCCAAAGAAGTTACTCAAGTAAATGTAACTAGTTGCTGCCCAAATCTAACTTTAAGCATGCAGGAGAGACCGTCCTCTCCTCGGTTACAAACATTAACAAGTTTCTGCATCCAGTCGCCGTTTTCACCCCGCCTCCTTTTCCACATCAACCCCCATCGCTAGTATCACTTACACGGTAATCAATACTTGCTCTCTGCTGCTATTGATCCGGGGACGGCATGTGCACAGCTGCTGGGGCCCAGAAACGGACGGGTGATCAGCAGCGCTGGTTCTCCTCTCCAGCATGTAATGCAAACATCACAGCCTGTTGGTTTATACAGGAACTGTTAACCAGAAGTTGTTAGAAAATCAATTTGCTGCAGGTCAACAGCTTCATTTGATGCTGTAATGAAGTGTGTCATTGAAGTGTAATACAGAACGGATAAATGAAAGTGTATGTAGATTGTAATTGGCAATCAGAGGATGTTTAATTAGAGCGCCGTGATGTTCTGCATTAAAAGATCATAATTCAAATGTTGCTCAAAATAATTTGAATTAAAAGTTACCAAAGAGTTACATTAAGCTCCAGCTTTTGATCAGCTCACCAAACTACAGACGTTTCCACACCTGATGGACTCGGCTCGACTGGGGAACAAAGTGGCAACAGTTGTTAACATTTTCAGCCTCATTGTGTCAAACAAACCAAATCAGTTTGGAAAACATGTTCCGCTTCTTGCCTGTGGGGGCGCTGCAGCAAAAACCATTGAAGGAAACAACCATTGAAGGTTTAGAAAAACCTCTGAAGAAGACACTGAGCTCAACTTCCTTCTCCAGAAAATGTAAACAAAAATGGAGTAGCACCAGATTTTACTGGTTGCAAGTTTAGAGGAATATTAATGTCAAATTTTGACTTTTTAATCTCAATTTTTTTCAAAAAAAGTTGAAAATTTCTGAGATTAATCTCAAAATTTCTGTTTTTTTTGAGAAAATTTCCAACTTTTGAAACTCAGAGAATTTTCCAATGTTATTTTTCTGGAAAATTTCTGAATTAATCTAAAAACATTTAATTTTTCTAGCAAATTGTAACTTTTCAAACTCAGAATTTTTTAGAAAAAATTTGAAAATGTCTTAAATTTATTAATGTTTTCTTTCCTTCAGGCTCAGACATTTTCTTGTTTTCTTTCTTGAACATTTCTTAAGTTAATCAAAAAAATTTCAGGGTTTTTTTGTCAGAAATGTATAACTATTTATTTTTCTATCTCCAATGGCACTAATCATAGGTGTGAAACAAATCATCATTTTAAAAAATACGTCACTATAGACATCATTTAAATTCAGTGTGTTCTCACAAATCTTGTCAGTTAAAATCAGCTGTGAAATTTGCAACATTAAGTCAGATTTCTGATGACTCCTCCTGCTAATGACGGATAACATCTAGAAACAGCAAACTGAAACTGCATCCTTGGAATTGAATTACGTTTAATTTTATCCCCCATTTCTGGACATATTACCATCTGTCAGAACCAATCAGTATAACCAAATCGAATCCAATCTGATGCATTTGTAGCTGATTGATTCCTGCACACTGTAATTAAATTGTTGCTGTAGCCGATAAGAACCATGACTGGTTGATGTTGTCGGAGGAGAGGTGACCCGGTGTCATGGGAGAATCTCCCCACTGACTCAAAAAAAGGCTACTTGCTGAAAGAACGACGCACTCAGAGTAATAATTAAGCCAAAATTGAACCAAAATATATGCATTTTGAATTTAAAATAAAAAACAAACCTGTAAATATATTTTATAACTCCCCAAACAGCATAGTTTTAACTTCACCGATTTAAATTCTGTAAATAAAACCTCTGATCAAGCACCTTTTCTTATCCAATTATTAACTGGTTAATCCAAAAAATAATCAATAGATTATCTTTGATGTTTGATGAAGTCAAGTAGGAAGGTCTGAGCTTTTCACATGTTAGAAATATTATGTAGCTGCAGATGAGTCCATTATTACAAATGGTAGAGTACAGTAAAGGAACGCAGTTTAGGCAATTAAATGTTTATCACTAAAAAAAGGAATTTAATTATTACCATCTTTTAATGTATAAAAAAGTTTTACATGAAGAATCTGTAGAATTTTACCAAATTTTAACGATTAATCGCCAGTAAATCAATTAATTGATATCTAAAATAATTGTTAGTTGCTGCCCTTTATCGTTATTATGAAACATTTTCAGTACATTAGTACGAAATTACAAAATATACAGATTTCCATCTTTTCCTCTGAGTTTCAGTTTCCTTTTCTGTGCTTAATGAGATTTTTCTCATTAAGCATTAAGGTGGAGAGAAGATGATCCTTGGACTTAAGTGTGAAATAAGTGTTGCTCTGTTATATCTTGTGCTGATGGTTTCTTTTTGTCCTCTAAAGGCAGAGGTGCTTGTTGCAGGTGGGGTCACCCAGCATGAGGCTCTAGGACGGTGCAGTAATTCAATCTTACCTGTTAACAGGCCTGTAGCTCGTAATCTGATAAAGCACCTCACATACTCTCTGTAAGCGCTTTAAAAAGACATTAAATGGCCACAATGTGTTTTGACATTTAGAGGTTTCATGTATGGATGTGTTTATTTGAACAGTGATCACAGTCGGATCCATAAAGACGCTGATCAATACCCATCACAGTTCAGCTGATCAAATATTTATCCAGGAAGAGGGAGGAGAATAGACTTCCTGTCGGCTCAGACGAGCCGTGTCTCCCCAGGTTCTCCTGCCAGAAGAAAAGATTTCATCAGGTCAATTCACAGACTTCGGTACGGGAGAAAATCAGGGACTCTGGGGAAAGAAAAATAACTCTGACTTCTGATTTCAGAAGGTGAAAGTCAAAATTCTGAGAAAAGAGACAAAATTTGGATAAAAAAAGTCATAACTCTGAGATTAAAGTCTAAATTCTCAGGAAAAAAAAGAAATAAAATGGATAAAAAAGTCTGAATTCTTAGAAAAAGAGAAAATTTAAATTAAAAAAACCTAAATTCTGAAGAAAAAACTAAATTTTGAGAAAAAAAAGTCTGAATTCTCAGATTAAAGTCCAAGAGGAAAAAAAGACAAAATTCAGGCAAAAAATGTTGAATTCTGAAGAAAAAAAAAATTCTGAGGGAAAACATCGTAATTCTTAAAATTATTTTGTTTATTTTTCTAAAGGAAATGGAATCCCTGCTTACAGTCGAACGTCTTTTGTACCTGTAGCTTTTTAAAAAGCTGTGTCTTTAAAACAACGTTGCAGAGATATTTGTTCCCATAATCCTGTTCACACCTGATGGGATTAAGAAGAGTCAAACCCGCTCAATCACACTAATCAGTGGTGATGTATCATGCCAAACCCATAGGGAGCAGTGTAGCGTTAAGCTAAAATCTGTCAGCCAATCACAATCCCTCAAAACAACCGTGACTTCCTGGTAGGAATTAAACATGGAGCCATTTCAGCAGGAGTTTAAAGGGAATGTAAAGTGCAAAATTTACATTTTTGTGATTTTTTTCTTCAAAAAACACAACCTGTGTTTAGCAATAAGTTAATATTTTTTGGAAAATGAGCTGTTTCAAAAGCCTCCAGAATGTAACGCCACAACTCGACAGACACAGATCATTACCTAGCAACCCAAGCAAAACCAGCCCCGTTGTCTAGCAACAAGCACGTTTGGCCAGCTGGTTTTACCATTGTATCCGCCTCATGATGGCTGCTCAAAAAAGTGTTTTGTTGTTACTCTTTAGAAACCACTAGCTACATGTTGTTGGTTGTGCAGGAGGCTCCACTTCTACTTTTCAAAGATGTAAGGTTGTACAGTTGCACATCTGGCCAGCAAATAAATCCAGGATTTATTTGGATTTAAAGTGATCAGATGCCCGAAAACAAACTAAAATTTCATAATCTAAGAATATTTTTGTTAAAAAAAAGTCATTAATATATTTTTCACCTCCCATAAACCTAGTAGCTCACCTTTAAATATAATTTATCTAATTTTCTCTACATTATTTTCTCATTCTGAAAATGTAACTCTGATGAACTGAAGTGCAAATAGTCTATCTTTAATTTTGAGCTTTAATCTAATTAATTTTCATTAACTTCCTTTACTGTGCAACGCTTGGCTGCTTTGTTTTCCAACCTTCCACAATGATGTTTAGTCAAGCAGAAAGAAACACATTAGCAGCTCCTCCTCCTACAAGATCCACCCAAAGCATACATGATGATAACAACATGTTAATTTCTCTGTCTGGAGCCTCGTCTCTCTCTCTCTCTCTCTGTCGGATTGCCCCACATTCTGGGGAAGTTCCTGTTGGCAGAGATTGCGCGTTTATCTGCGTTTTCCTCTTCACTCCTCCTTTTCCAACAAGTTTAATGGTGTTTGAGTCGCTGGGATAATTCACTGCTCTCCCATTGACTGTCAGCTTCCAGTTGTTTCGGCTGCTGGCAGGCGGTTCCTAAACACTCTTACGCCAACACTTCCTGGCTCGCTGAGCTGTGACTCCAGCAGAAAGGGAGCCACGGAGGGCGGAGGAGCTGCTGTTAGCGAACTGAAGGTTTTGGCTGCAGAGCCCCCCTGCAGCCGCAGAGATAACAGACTGATAGGGAGCTGCTGCTGCGGACGAGTTGGACACCTTGATGTGCTGATGATTCAGAGAGATTTCTGTTCTGACTACAGATTGTGTTCAATAAGCAGGTGTTTTTGTGCGGACACCAGATTCTGGCTGAAACATATTTTACCAAGCAGGCAAAGTGAAACGTAGCAGCTTGTTCACAGTTTTCATGTCGCTTTGGCTCCCACTAATATTGAAATATTATGAATCACTTTTTTTATATAAACTATTATGCAAAAATCACATTTAGTATATTCATGCTTCCATTTGGGTTGGGGTTCTAAGAACAAGCCAAGTGCTTTTAAAAAAGCAAAACAAAACACCTGGTTTTTTGGCAATAAGTTGATGTTTTTTGGTGTCTGGAAAATGAGTCATTTCAAAAGACTCCTGACTGTTCAAAGATGTGTGGTTGCATATGAATCATAATTTTTTTCTTAATATCTTCAGTCTATATTTTAATTGCACAAACTAAGCAAAATTAAAACAAATAAGCACGCACTACCTGTTACCTAGCAACCACACCAGCGTTCCACCGTTACCTAGCAACCCAAGCATAGCTACAGCATGTATGGTCAGCTGGTTTTATCTCTGTATGGAAAAGACAAGTGTTTTGTTGTTGACTTACCATCCAGAAACCACGTGGTTGGTTGTGCAGAAGGCCCCACTTCTGCTTTTCAAAGATGTATGGTTGTACAATTGCGCATTATGTTGAATTGGTGTGGTATTGATTTTTTTTTTCATTTGTAACAAAATGTTTTTTCCATGTTACAAGTGAAATAACTTGCCAGTCGAACTTGTATTCTTTTTATTGTCAATTTTTGGTAAATTAATGACGTAAGACAAGCTCCTTCATCTTACTGAAGTTACTTTTAAGTTTTATTTTTCAAGTGTACTAAGATATTTACAATAGAAAATAGACAAAAATACCTGGTAAAATTTTGTGTTTTTACAGTGCATTGCCCCTTTAAACAAAAATCTAATTCCTCTGTTGGTGATGACGTCTTAAAATGTTTTTAACATGTTATTTAATAGACATAAAGGTAATTTATAATAAATCCTAGTTTGCTGCTTAAAATTTCAGATGTTTTAAGATATTTGTATTACAGTTTGTAAATTAATTTATTTCTGCCAATCAGGCTTACCTTATTTTCAACAGCAGGTGCTCTGTGTTAATCTACAACAGAAAATTAAATTAGATTTAACTGCAGTTGCATGCAGAATGACTCTGAGTACTAATGAACTGTAAGGCGCAGAACCCTGAGCTGATATGTGTATAAATATATTATGTTGTAGCAGTCGATGGCTGCAGATATTTCCTGCACCTGCCACACTTGGGTGCATCCATAATGCAAATGAGTCTCTGTTGGTGTTTCCACGTCTTAATTTTTGACTAGAGTAAGCACTTTGGTCAAAATGTTACCAAAGATCTGTGAGAGCAGCTGCAGGTGAGTTTGATCAGATTCTGAGCCGTCCTGTTTGTGCGTACCGCTGGAAGGAGGGGGAACATTTATCAAGTGGGAAGCTTCCAGGGGTCAACGCACAGTCCAATTCTTCTCTAATGAAGAACACAGCTGAACCAATCAGAGCTCTGGTGCTCTGAGGCAGCCAATCAGGCAGGTGAGGCTGTGCAGGATTGATGAGAGGAGCGAGTCCTGATGAAGGATCGCCATAAGCCGGCAGAGATAACGCTCAGCTCAATGGAAATGCAATAAAGCCTGAATGTAGCTCAGTGTTGGCTGGTTGATAACAGCAGGAAGCATTGAAATGCAGCGTGAGACTCCAGAGCTGCACATGTAAAGCAGCAGTGAAAATAGGATGATGTGTGAATGTAAGAAGACATTCATTTTACCCTATAAAGGAGAGCTATTGAAGCTCTGCTGCCAAGAGAATAAAGATGAAACTCTGGTTTAAGTCAAATCAATGTGACTAAATATAAACTTATGGATGAGTTTCTCTAGACATTAGTCCTCTGATCCTGGATATGTTCTTCAGGTGATAGAAGGCCGACTTTGTAACTGTCTTTATGTGGCTCTTAAGGTTCAGGTCAAAGTCCATCAGTATATCCAGATTTCAGGTCTGATCTCTAGTTTCTGTCTGTAATAACTGAAGATTTGAGCTGACTCTAGATCGTTCCTCTTTAGGTCCAAAGATGATAACTTCAGTTTTGTTTCTGCTCAGTTGGAGAAAGTTTTGGCACATCCACACATTTATCTGTTCAAAGCCTTTATTGGGTGATTGGATGACATGGTAATGAAGAGCTCTGTATCATCTGCATGGTTATTCAAACATTTCCCTGAGCTCCAATTCCTGTAGCTCCAACTGAAACATGAGTGCTTTAAAATGTCTTCCAATAAACTTATTCATAACATCCAAATCTCTAGTATCTTGTACCACATTCTCTCAATAGAGCTTTAACATCAAACAATGCATATATAAGAAAGTAGACTACTATGCTGACAGAGTAAACTACAGCAGACTCAGATTGTACTCAATATTAACAATTTACTGACCAGTAATGTTTAATTCATTCTGGGCATAAACAAAATACTCTGCAAACTTTAACTTAAATAATTAATCTTAGACAAGCGAACATGCTTTGCAAAATACTTTTTCTCAGCACTTATTTTTTTGTAATTAGTTATCACACTGAATAAAACACATAACATAGCTTCACAAACTTCTGTTAGTGCGAGGGAAACCCTCTGTTGACATGGCGTCATGCCTTCAAGACAATACACAGGGCAAACTGACGCATGCGGCCCGCCTGTCAGACATTTAGAAGGGCAAAATAACCCACTAGAGTGCAGTGTGAGAGCAGCGGAGTGAAACAGACTAAAAACTGTTTATAAATCACATTATTTATCTTTCTCTAACATCCACACAGTTCAACTACATTTTGAAGGAACATTTCTCAGGTTTGGTTGACCTCTAACCTGACCTGATTTGACAAGGAGGGAGAGCAGAGGAGGCGCGTTGGATGGGGGTAGAGAGATGTGGTCATTAATGCCGCCCCCCACAAACTGCCATCCTGGGCAGCTACCCATGTTGCTACTGTGTGGAGAAATATTTCTGTCATGTCAGAATGAAAGAAAACATCAGCAGTGATTTAAGTGGTCACTGCTGATGTTTCATTAAACTAGAAAAATAAAGAACAGAACAGCAGAGACATCAAAACTATGAATCCTGATCTATCCGGGTTTACAGAACTCTGCAGAGGATCCAATACCGACCCAAACTCCAGCCAGTAGCGGTTCAGTGAATCTGGTCTGGACTCTGTGCAAGAGAGTCCTGGTTTCAGAGACGCTGTAGAAGGACAGAATACCTGCTCTGTGGTCCAGGTACACTCCGACTCTGGAGGAAACTTGACCTGAGATGGAGGTCCAGATGTCGTTGTGACCAAAACTAAAACTGTTTTGTTGACACACTAAAGCCCAAAATTTGTCATTAAATCCTAATCCACATTCTTTCCCACCTCCTGCTCTGCTGATGTCCTTGTATGCCACTGAAACATAAACTTTTTTCCCGCTCCACTCCACCTCCCAGTAACAACGTCCAGTCAGACTCTCTCTACTCAGAACTTGACACCAATAAGTGAATCTATCTGAGTGATTAGAATAAGACTGAGAATGATTCATCCTTGTCACCTTCCTGTTCCCCTCTGATAGTACCAGCATTGTATTTGCTGTGTTTGGATCCAGAGTGATTTCACATGAACACTTTAAGAACCCAGCTCTGCTCTTTGGTTCTGACAGTAGAACTTCCACCTCAGTGACCATCAGTGAGATGTCTGTCCATGAGTCTCTCAGGATGTTTTGTAGTTTGTCTCTGAGCTCTGACACAGCTGCTGTCACGTCCTTAAAGTCCGGTGGAAGGACCTCTAAGCTGGAGAATTCGGTCGACTCACTGAGTGCTGACAGTGAGGGGTAGTTCAGGAGAAACTGGTTGTGATCCTCTGTGTGTGAGAGCTGCTCCAGCTCAGCGTCTTTCCTCTTCAGCTCTTGTGCTCCGTGATCTGCTGCTTCACCTCAGAGCTTCTTTCCTGGAGGAGACGAATCAGCTCGGTGAAGATCTTCTCACTGTCCTCCACTGTTTTATCAGCAGAGACATTGATGGCCTCCACCTCCTGTTGAAGCAGCTTCACATCTTCCTCTCTGTCCTGGATTCTCTGCTGGATGTTTCCTCGTCTCTCCTCCAGCTCTCTCTGCCTCTCAGTCCTTTCTGTGGCAGCTGACACTGCATCATGACCTCTATGTTCCTCCATTAAACAGATGAGACAGACACACTTCTGATCAGTGCGGCAGAACATCTTCATCACGTCATCATGCTTAGAGCAGATGTTCTCCTGGAGGTTCTTGGACGGCTCCACCAGCTTGTGTTTCTTAAAAGCAGCTGAATCGTAATGAGGCTGGAGATGTTTCTCACAGTAAGACACCAGACAAAATAAACAGGACTTGATGGCTTTCAGTTTTCTTCCAGTGCAGACATCACAGGCCACATCTTCATGTCCAGCATAGCAGTGGTCAGCAGGAGCAGGTTGGAGTCCAGTCTTCTTCAGCTGCTCCACTAAAGCTGCTAGCATGGTGTTCTTCTTTAGCACAGGCCTCGGTATGAATGTTTCCCTGCACTGAGGACAGCTGTGGATCCTCTTCTGATCCTCTCCATCCCAGTGGGTTTTGATACAGTTCATGCAGTAGCTGTGTCCACAGGAAGTAGTCACCGGATCCTTCAGTAGATCCAGACAGATCAAACAGGAGAAAGTTTCTCGATCGAGTTGATTCTGCTCCATTTCTGCTCTCCGTCACAGTGAATGTTAGTTTCACTTCCTGAAAACAGAAACAGGTTTGAGCTCTTATCTGTAAATCACGTGTCAGTACAGAGAGGCTGCAGCCAATCAGCTTTCACGTTCAGCAGTTTCTGGATCAACGCAGCAACAAGGTTTGTTTAAGAGCAGGAAGAACAGTAATATCAGCTTTAGGGAAAGTCTGGAAGATGATTAACCGTATGAATGTTTTAAGAATGGAATCTGATTATCCTACTTTATTTTAATGGATTTAATTCACAAACTTAAATTTATATTAGCAAGATTTCATGTGGTTGATCAATAGATGATTCATAAGTCATGGGAAAAAATGGGCATGTGGTTTTAAAAATGTGAATGTGGTATGAACAGAAATGGGTAGAGTACTCAAATAATTGTACTCAAGTAAAAGTAAAAAAATAGACGTCTAAGAAATAAAAAGAAAAGGTAAAAAGGCGTCACAAGTACTGAGTAAATGATTAAGCATAAATTATTTAGTACTTCATAATTACATCATCATCAGATGGACCAAAACATAATTGTATGGACATTTTGGTATCTTAACGACAAAAGACAAAGACGTAAGTAAGAGCAGACAAAAAAACATTTTTCAAATTTTTTTAAAATACAGAACTTAAAATTTTAACAAAAACTGCAGTTATGTGTCTGTGTCTGGTGATATTTTGGTTAACACATTTTATTCAGTGGGAAGAGAATCCAGAAATTTTACTCAAGTATGAGTTGAGATAGTTCATAACAAAATTACTCAAGTAAAAGTAGAAAGCACAGTGTAGTAAAATAATCTTAAAAGCACATCTCTTCCAAAAGGTTACTGAAATAGATGAATAAATGTAACTAGTTACTACCCGGCTGTGGATGTCTAAAATAAAACCAGTTGCCACAACTTTAATCCTACTAAAATACGGTCGTTCATACGGATGCAAAATATGAATAAGCTTACGATTAATTACTGATAAATGGTTTAATTTATTAGTTTAAAATTTGTTCCAATCGATTAAACTGTCTTAATGTTGTAGTTTGGCCTCCATCCAGCAGAGGGCGCCGGTTTTGATTATGCGACTCTGTTTTGAAAATGTGAACATTTGACGAGCTCCATAAGTTTAATCTTTTATTCATCTATTCAGCAAGAAGTTTCTGTTATAGTTTATAAACATGTCTTAATTTTAATTTTGTTCAGTCAGTATTTAATACAACGGACACAAAATAAAGTTAAAATGTAATGATGTATTTTTTTAAATTCAGCATATTATGAAAAGTCTTGCCCTTTAAGTTATGGAAAGATGGTTGGTCCTCTTGATACAAGCAAAAACTCATTTCTAAGAAAATCCGCTTTTCAATAAATTGTTAGTCGATATAAGATCAATCATATTTATTTAGTCATTTTGCTAAACTAACTTGAAGAAATGAAATGTTGATTTATTTATTTATTTTTTGGCATATAAAATGTAAACTAACATACTCAGAGATTTCCAGAGCTCCTAAAAATTGTACTCAAGTAAGACTGGCTCACTTTAACTTATTTTTACTCAAGTAAATGTAAATGAGTAAATGTAACTAGTTACTCCCCAACTCCGAGTACACCAGGCCCTGTTACAATTAGTAGCTGTCTATTAGCAGATTGTGTTTTAGGAATTGAGGAATTTGACAGGAAATCCAATTAAAAATGGCGTTAGTTTTGATGAATCCGTCCTCTCTAAGATGTAGCTGCTGTGAGCGCATGTTTCCATGACTTCCACATGAAAACCTTGAGTCAGGTGTGTTTCGACATGATTGAGCTTTGTGCTGCAGACCTTGAAGAGTAATTATTGAACTGTTGCATTTCTTATCAGGAATGCTGTTGCTCCACGTTTCAGGTGTCTTATCAAGGACATCTAAAGATTTGTTGGCTTCTTTTTAAAAGTATGTCATAAGAGAAAAATCCAGTAAATGAGCTTTCACAGACTTGCGGCCTTGTTTTCAGGGAACTTTTTACTGTGAAGGCTTTATAGGCCTGAAAAAGACCTTGAAGGCCAGGGTTTTTGCTCCATTCGTTTTATTTTTGGCAGTTGAGCTTTTATGCTCCATGATAGTTTAATTATGGAGTTGCTGCCTTGGTTTATTGGACCTCAGCTAGTGCAGTTTTGTATTCTTATCAGGGTTTAAATAGTTGGATTAAGGTGTTAAATGTCTGGTTGTTTCTCTGTGGCTTTGTCACAATAACAGTATGTCAGGTTTCCACGTAAAACTTTAAAGTTGATCTATTATTCTTCCTTGAACATGTTGGGATAACCCTAGAGGTGATACAAAACATGTTCATTACATTTTTTGCTCAAAATCATTCTTGAAGAATGAGATTTTACACTTGCATGTTAAAATAGCTGCGAACGGAATTATATAACCGTACATCTTTGAAAAGCATTAGCAAAGACTCCTGCACAATCAAGAGTGCCTCAAATGCTTTCTGGATGGTAAGTCAACAACTAAACGCTTGTTTTTTCCAACAGTCATTGTACAGTGCATACATTGGCTGATCAGAAGTGCTGGGATTCTGCTTGTGTTGCTAGGTAACGTACCTGGCTTTGCTAAGGTTGCTAGGTAACGGCACAGTGCCTGAAGTGAAATTACATTCCAACAGGTTTCTAATTGGTTCCACTGCAAAGACAAAATTTCACAAAGTAATTTCAGTCTAATTTCTAGGTTAAATATCTTTGTACACTTGAAATAAGACAAAACTAACTTAATAATTTTCAGCTAGAAATATGAGCTTGTTCCTTATTGATGAAAAAATTAGCTCCATTTGCAGATTTTTTCACTTGTAACATGGAAAAAATATCTTATTAATAGTGTAATAATCTGCCAGTGTAGTAGATTTTCAACATTAAGGAAATATTCACTTAAAACAAGCTCCTATATTTTGCTGAAAAGATACTTATGAGTTTGTTTTTTATTACTTTAAGTGTACTGAAATATTTGCTCTAGAAACTAGATGAAGATACTGGGTAAGGTTTTGTGTTTTTGCAGAATCATTTCCTGATGCCAAAGACATTTAGTCATTGCCAAAAACCAGGTGAGTGTTTCTTTAAACACTTCGTTCTGTTGTGGACGTACAACTCAAACTCAAATGGACGTACAAAAACATGTAAAATGTGCATTTTGCCTCATACCTCCCCTTTAAATGAGCGACTTGCAGTAAGAAAAACGTCTTTCGAACTCTTTTGCTGTAGTGTCTGTTTGAAGTGTTCATCATCGCAGAGGAAGATTCCTCCTCATGCCGAGACAATCCTGTCTCTATCTGTCTCTCATGATCTTCGTCATCTTCCAGAGTAAGGATCCATCAGTCCTTTCCGCTAAAACGTGTTGTAGTTTTTCTGTCCTCCTGGATGTTTATTGATCCACAGCTTCCTTCTTTTCCTCCTCTTAGACACTCGAGCTTATTGATCGCAGTGGAAACTTTACAGTTCCTGAATTTAACGTCATGACATGAAGCTGTTAGCTTGAAATACCAGTAGAAAAATGTCAATTTAAGCATAAAAGCTTTTGTTTTTTTACACAGTAGCCAGTTTTTATGCCTGTCGGAAATCATTATGTGCTGAGTTTAAGCGCTGTTTAAAAGGTAATGATAAACACATGATGCATCGGCCAAATTACCCACAATGGCTTTCCATTATACTTCTAATAAAACGCATTATAAAACAGATTTCCTGTGGAATGAAACGCTCCTAAAGGTAGTAAGTAGTAATCAGGCAGTTTTAAGCTTTATTTGTCAGTATAAAAGATGGGACACATATTGATTAAATATTTGCAAATAATAGAAGACTGGAAGAGTTCGTAAATTATTCTATATGGAAAAAAAAAGCAATTTACTGATAATAAACGTAGATATTTTTAAAAATTCATCACACGTTTCTAATCAGGAAGTAAATTATGTTTCTTAAAAAATACATTACTAATAATATACCTAATAAATTTCAGTTAATTCATATGAAAAACTGCTTAATAAGTAATTGGAGTCTTTCTGTGTAAATTATAACATCTGTATTTGTTATAATATACAGATACATGTATAATATATATATAGAAAGACGGGAACCAGCATGAGGTTTCATCCTTACTCGACTCAACTTGCAGAATTCTGACTCTAATCTCAGAAAGTCACTTTTCTCAGAATCCTGACTTCTTTTTTAGAATTCTGACTTTTTTCTCTGAGAATTCTGACAGTTTTAACATTTTGACTTTTTTCTGACTTTTTTTTTTTTTTTTTTTAGAATTCTGACTTTTCTCAGAATTCTAAAAAAAAAAGAAAAAAGTGAAAATTCTGAGAAGAAATTCAAAAAAGTCAGAATTCTGATCTTAATCCCAAAATGTTTACTTTGGTGTTTTTTCAGAAATCTCACTTTGACCTTCTTAGATCAAAAGTCAGTGTCCTAATCCTACTCTGTAGCCGGAGAGAATAAAATCTGTGAAATGGATTTTAATGGACTTCGTAGCTCTTAGCCCTGAATGCAATATAATCACTCAGCTCAACCAGATATTGAGTTTTAACATATGCACACATGATCTTCATTATGTTTTTATGTAAAAAGTCCTATTTTCCCTTCCAGAAGTTCATTTCCCCGTGATATGCCTCAGTGTGACTGTATTAAACCTTCACTGTCTGAATATTAATAAGCATTTTGTGGTTTTCAGCTGCGCGGCCTGCAGGACCTCAGCAGAGATGAATGAACTAATTGATATGTAAATAAGGGAAGGTGTGGCAAATAGAGTTCAGAAAAGAAGAAGCATGAATCTGTAATGCTGGAAATTGATTTTTGTTCCCCTTTGAGCTTCGTCTTCTTCTATTTTAAATCCACACGTGACAGCTTTTTGTTTCTTTTGCACTCAGCCGCGGATGAAGTGAACTCTGTGCTGCATGCGGGTTTAAGTTACATTATTTCACCACATTTCGGCTCCAAGTCCTTAACTGGAATGTTTAGTCCATTTTTTATTATTATTTTATCTCCCTTTCATGATTGAAGATAAAATCCCTGAAATAAATCACAGCTTTCATCTTCAGTTTTCATCCCGGTTCCAGATGTTCTGCTGGGTTTCGGTGAGAACATGCGCTCTTTAAAGTTGTTTTCTTGGTCCAGATAGGTGCCTCTAAACATTTTCTAAAATGATTTTTTATCCTGATTTAAACACGGAGATGAGACGCAGCGCTTTATTCACACTCGGAAGATTTGAAGCGAAATAAGAGGCGGTTTGTAGTAAAAATAAATATGTGCAGCTGGGACCGGGTTACCTCCTCTATTCCCATTTCTTTTAATATCTGCTGGTAAAATAGTTTATCAGCAGGATTTGAACAGCTTTGACTTGATAAATGGACTGCATTTATATAGAGGCTCTACTTTCTATTGTGCTACTGAACGCACTTTATCAGACACATTTATTCCTTTAAAAGAAGGTGGAAAAGTGATTTTTCTTTCACAGAGTTACAATGAACCGTCTCACATTCAGACCATTTGTTACCTGAACTGCAGTGATTAATGCAGGTAAACCTTAGAATCTGAATCAGGTTTATTTTCTTCTTGTGTTTGTCAAATAAGGAATTTGATTTGGGTAAAATCAAATTAATTTAAAAAGTATTTGCATTCAAGCGTTATGATTACAATTGTGCATTAGGCTCATTGCAAAAAAGAAAAAAAGAGTTAATTTTTAGATTAATTTCAGAAAATTTCTAGAAAGAATCAAAAAAACTTTTGTAGAAAAACTCCAAAAGTCAAACATTTTTGTCTTTTGAAATGAAAATGTCCAAGTTTCTTTAGGAAATCTTTGAGAATAATCTGAGTTTTCTTTAATATTGTTCTTGAATTGAACTAGTGAGGCGCCTGATCTTTATTTCTGCTATTGAACGCAGACCCATCAAGCTGAAAGCATTAGACAATTATTTTGAAACTTTGAGAGTTGATTTCTCAGAAATCTGGTTTGCCGACATGCAAGCAGCCGTATCATATTTTGATTTCCATGCTGGTCGGAATCTGGACAGCCCTAATGTAAATGTTGGATTTGAAACCAAATATTTATTTTCGCAGCTTCTTGGGGGAGACGTAATGTAAAACAATCACACAAGGAAACATCCAGATTCAGCAGAAACCTGGACGGAGGCACAGAAATGTTCTGCTGTTTGCTACACCTGTTTTGTTTCTTCTCTCGGATCGTTTTTTTCATGCTTCCCAATGTGGTCCAGCAGATGTTTTCCCTCAGATTGGTTACTGCTCTTCCTGCTGGTAATTAGAGGTTCGGTGAATCCAGGCTGCTTCCCTGGAATATGCTGCAGATGACTGACAACTGGTGTGCTTTTGAAGTGTGTGGTTACACTCTCCTCTCTCGCTGTTCTTCCTCTTTCCTCGGCTGCTCAGTCTGAGACAGATGCAGGGTGAATAAATGCTAATGAATGGAAATACTCTGTGGTGTGTGTGGTTCACTGTAAGGGGAGACGGTGGATGTATATCTGGCTGTTTAATAAAGCAGCACGACTTTTCTTTTATCTGTTTTTGCTTGAATTGGCACTGCCAACAAATACAAAGCTTAACGTCTGACTTTGATTTAACTCTGCAAACACGAACTTCTGATTTATTTTTGCAGGTGTGTGCAGTTCTGCTGGTGTAAGCACAGATCACACATGTGGCTCAGGTGTGTCTCGCTTATTAATTTTTCTGCTGCGACTGGATTACAGTTCAGGTTTATTTACTATTAGAGGAGCACAAATTGAGTTTCAGATAATGAGTGTCTTGGGTGTCAGGATGCAGTGTTTTTATAGAAGTATTCTGCATAGAGCTGGAACCAGTAAAACCCGTTATCAAGGCAGGGCATTTTATTTGTGTTGCACATTTTAATTCAAAGGAAAATAAAACAATAATCTAGATCTTGCTGGGGAATTAGTCCTTTACTCTTAAAAATGTTCTTCAGGCGATAGAAGACTGACTTTGTAACCATCTTTATGTGGCTCTGAAGGTTCAAGGCCATCACTGCAGTCAGACTTCAGCCCTGATTCTCTCAGAATCATGTATAATTTTCTTCCTACTTCACAAGTGCAAACCACTTTGTGTTGATCTCATAAAATCCCAAAAAACTATGTTCGTTTGTGATTGTAGCGCAACAAGAGCATATAAGCGTATGAATGCTTTTGCAAGTCATTATATTGACCAAATTAGTCATTTTAACCTTGTTTGTATGACCTTTGATTGTTTTTAGCTAAACAAATTATTCATTGTCAAGGGACTTTTGGCTAATTCTGGGGCATTTACAATAAATAAATAAAATTTAAATCACTAGTTTCTGCCTGTGCACTGACTCTTGAACATTTCTTCTTAGATACAAGCTAAAGAAAGTTACGGCAGCTTCACACATTGATTTGTTCTAAACTTGAGCTGAACGCTTCAACGGGTTCACAGCCCAACATTCCTATCCAATATGTTCAAATTAGTTCAAACTCTGACAGATTGGCTGGAAACAACAGTGAATAACAGTTTTGCATTTTGCCTGGACTTTGACAAGGCCGCTCTAACACATGAATTTGCTCCAGCTGTATGTTTACTCTTGGTGGAGAGTGAAACTGCAAATATATTCAGGTTTTTCTGACCTGTTACAAGGTTTTCTTCCAAAATTGGCAGGTATTTACCTCCATGTTCTCATAACCTCAGGTCACCTTCCCTGTTCCTGCCAAAGAATGGTGTGTTCAGGGTGAAATGGTTACTTTTTCATCCTCATCTCACCCGAGCACCAGATGTTCTTCCAGATATTTGCTGAGGTTTTGACTGTAAAGTAGGAAAACATCCAGGAATGTGAATCCTTTTGCGATACATACTTTTACTGAAGTTGTGTTTTTAAAACGGTCATCTCGTAATTGTAACTAGAGCATGAAGTTAATTACTAAAAGGCCAACGTTTTATTGAAAAGCCACATATTTTTCTACACTTCCATTTGGATCTTTGGATCCAAAAACAATCCAAGTTCTTACAGAAAACAGCTGCCCGTTTTTTGACAATAAGTTTTTTGTTGTCTGAAAAACGAATTGTTTCATTCCACAGGCGCTGTATTGTTACCTAGCAACCCTCGCCAAGCCCAGTCTGTTACCTAGCAACCCATGCAGAACTCCAGCACATTTGGTCAGCTGGTTGCTTGTGCTGTACAATGGCTGCTGGAAAGACCTATGATACTGACGTAATATTCAGAAACCGCTGTCTGCACAAAAACAGACTGAAATCTGATTATTTGATTTTATCCAAAAACTGTAATGAACATCTTTTGGATAGCCAATAGACCCATTCTAACCCGTTCAAGGAAACATAATATGTCTAATTAATTTAATATTTTGCTACGTAATGAAGCAATGTAATGAAAATATGAATCCAATTAGATAATTTGCCAAAGATTGTTGGTGCTGGTGTATATGACAGTAGTTTTGCTGCTTATAGTGCATCCTGTAAATAGAAACATCAACAATTTTAGCTTAATGTGGCAGATATTCTGGTCCTGATTCACATGTCTAGTCCTTATAGGCCCTCAGGTTAAACCAGACCCAGATATGTGGCAGAAAACTCCATTGAGTCTGAAATGATCAGCTGCTCTGTTTTTCCTGAGCAGCAACTTTGTTTATATTTGGTCCATACTGCGGGTTGGTCTTTACTCTTCCTGCCTCATCCGTCATTTCGCCGTGGCCTTCCTGCTGGAACATATGGCTACATTCACCTCCATCTCTCCGTGGACTTCACCCTCCTCCACCATCCTGCCACTCTCATCTCATTTGCTCACATTTTCTCCTCCCAGTTGTTTCCACCTCATCTCTCTGTTTTGCTGGAGGCCATTTTGGTTTCTGAGGGGACTTCTCTCTGTCATCAATTTCCTGCTAGAACCGTCGTTGTGAGAAAAGCACATCGGATCCCCTCACCCCACTGGGTTGATTTACTCAACAGCGTCTTTGAGGCGGTGAAACACCGAGCCTCCAGGTTGTTTTGGTTCATGCTGGGAACTTCTAATGGACCGCCGGCGAGAAAGGAGTTGGGAACGTAGCTGAAGTATGAACAAATTAACCATCGGAGCACAGCCTGGTGCTTCACACCCATAAACACACACAGACGCTGAAATTTCAGCTTAAAAGGTGTGTATTAATTCCCTTTATAGATGTGTTCACACCTGCAGCTTCAAATGGAAAAGAAGCAGCAGGATGAGGCTCTGGAAAAATAGCAAGCGGTAAATTAAAAGAAAACTTGTGAAAAGCACCTGGCTGTTAAAGGCAGTTTTCTGCAGGAACTAACCAGAAAGTGTCTTTAGTTTGTTTAAATTTAATCAAAAATTTAGTTTAGAAAGTTTGTTTTTTTTGGGAAGTTGTGAAAGCGAACCAAAAAAGCGAACTCTGGTCCGCCTATAAACCTGACCAATACTACAGCGCAGGGCATTCTGGGTAAATACAACCATGAAACAAACAAAGTCTAATGATAATAGGAGGAATTGGTTATTGTGTTTTACTGATGACTAAAGAGAAATCCTGCAACGCCAAAATCTGATGCCACTCCACTTTTGTTCACATTTTGTGAAGAAGGAAGTAGTGCTCACATACATTTAATTTACTAATTTATTGTGGCAACAATAAAGAACAATTGTTATGGCAACAAACTTATCACCCCAACAGGAGATTTAGGCAATAATTATTTCAATTTCCTGACTACATGTCTGTTGCATGAATGGAACCTTTTCTACTTTTCCTCATTTTAAAAGGAAATGGTCTTTTTAAACGGTGAAGGAGGATGTAGATTTTGGATTGTTGAGCTTCACCGTTTTGCAGCAAACACCCAGAGCAGATTCCTTTTATTTTTCATTGAAGTGTTTGGTCATTTAAACTCGTGCTGTTAATCAGCCCAGAAGCTCATTGGTCACTTATTTAATTGGCGTCACATAAAAGGCGCTGAGATGAACTGTCCACTGCGAAACGGTGCTGAACCCATCTGTGCTTTTACAGGTGAATGGAGCAGACAAACAATATGCATTACTGCTGGAGATCAAACCATTATGCAGTAACTCTGCTTTGATAGAAAAAGTCATTACATGCAATGAGTTGCAGATGTTATCAGGCTGATTAGCTTCCGTTTGGTTTCTAATCACCTTTAAACTGTAATTATTATGAATCAACACACATGGTGACCTTGGTGTATAGAGGGATGAACAGTCGGTGTCACGTTGTTCATGTCGCCTGCAGAAAAACAGCAAGGATATATTATTAAAACTATTTAAACTATTTACAATAGGGCTAATACAATTATTTAGTTTACCACCTGCCTTGTTAATTTTTTATGGTTTTCATAAGGGATTTTCTTTTGTGTGAAATTCATGGGATTTTTCTGTAAAGGTGACAAAACACAGCAACACTCTTTGAAAACCAGCATTTGTTTATGGTAAATATGAATTACACTTATTTTAGTGGGGCACAGCTCATCTGCTGCGTTTCCATTACAAATGTGCCCAAAACCTTTTCAATCTTACTTTAATGTAGACAAAACACAATTTTCAACTGTGGTGATTCTATAAAAAAATGCAATTAAAATTACACATAAATAAGTAATTAAAACACAGTCTGTGGCATCATCCTGCAACTCCTTCCTGTTTTCCTCTTTGTCGTCTCCATCAGTAGTAACATCTGGTTGTTGATCATGTGACTCATTCAATGTGAAAAAAAGTTTCCATTCCAAATTTTTTCCAAAATGAACCAATTTTAATACAGTCAAAACAACTACCTCATCCTACCTCCAAAGCTTTTTATATAAAAACAAGTTTTTTTTTTAAATTGCCATGCTTCCATTAAGCAAATTTATTTTCGAAATGTCAAATTGATCATTTCTACGGTCAGTGGAAACATGCTTACTGACGTTGCCGTTAACAAAGTTGTGAAAAACAGTTGTACGTTGACATGTTGGCTAATGTTGAAAGCATGGTAACGGTGGGTAACCATGGCAACCAGCTTAAAAGCAGGTTTGCATTTTCTGCAGTCAAGTTGTGCACATCCACCTTGTTTGCAAACAGTCCCTCCATATCAAGTCGTGCTGCTCATGCTTATAATTACAAGCTCCCTCTTGGTGTGTTTCTCATACGGTTTTCATCGCTCCAGTGTTGTTTCCGTCTGACAGCGTGAAAGGGTTGTGAAGGGTTCTGATGTTTGCTCAGTGGACCAAACATCAGCTGTTTTACTCCCACCTGAGAGAAAACCTTCAGCACTTTCCATTCATCTTCACCATCACAGACGAAGCCCAGAACCTTCGCCGCCTGTCAGCAGATAAACGCTCGACTCAAAAAGAGTCACCAGAGAGCGATCCAGCTGCACCCTGAATGCACCACGCAATATCGGCGCAAAAACTCCAGGGGCACTTTTTTATTTTCCACCTCTTTCTGTTGCTCCTTCTCCCTGGGTGACTGCTGTGACCCAGACGGCTCAGCCAGCGCGGAAGACAAACAGACTGATAATGGGATCTTACTGGCTCTCTGGAGCCTCGGTGGTGAAAGCAGGAGAAAATGGAGGACAGATGTGGAAGCTGATAGTATTTACAGAGGAAATAAGAAAAGGTGCAGGCATGGCATGTTTTAAAACTTTATTAGTTTTCTCATTTCATTTGGTGTTGACAGAAAAAATACAAAGTCCCACCAAGTGTTATTGTCTGGTTTTTAGTTTTAGTCTTGATACATTTGAAATGAAAGTTCAAGCAGCTTTTCAGCAAGATATGTGAGACATAAGAATATTTTAGTAATCTAGTAATCTATCGATTATTCTTATGGTTAATCGTATAAAAAAAACGGCAGCAGTTTCACTATGGATATCAACATCAGTCCAATTTTTCATATTTGATCTTCCCTAACAGTTACTTTTTTGTAGTTTAGAAATTAACCTGTAGACATTATTAGCTTGATAAAGTGACCATTTGTTCCTGAGCTACTAACACAAACCAGCCTTTTCTGCTTCAGAGTCAAATGGATGTTGTGACATAAATGATGTAGATTTGTGAAGAAGTCAGAACTTGATGTTTCTATCGTGTTCGTTCAGCTCTTTTCTCGTTAACTTCTATTGATTGTTTGTCTGCAGACCTGCTGCTGATCAGTCAATGTCCTCCAGTCTGCAGGAATCACTGAGTCTATTTATACTGTAACGTATCCCACAATCCTTCACTCTCTGACAATAATAAGATGGCTGTTAGGTTCGGTAAGGTCAATATTTTCCTTTCAGATTTCTGTACAGATTACATTTTTATCATTTCAGTGAAAAAACCAAAACAGAAGAAAATAGTTTTTCAATATTTCATACAAAGTGTTGAGATATAAATTATAAATATGTCTGCTGAGAAAACGTTGTTTTACTGAATTATTTTAAAAGTTTGAAGGAGAAAAATGAGTGAAAACATTCAAATAGAGCAAAAATTAAGAGAACAACATAATATTACGAGAAATCATACAAGGATAAATAGAAAAGTTGAATACGAGTGTTAAGTCATAATAATGAGAATAAAGTCAATATTTTGAGATTAAAGTCACAGATTATGAGAATTAAATCATAATATCAAGTAACAGTAATATTTTGATACTAAAGACGTCAATAAAATCATAATACTTAGAGAATAGTTGTTATATTATGACTTTATTCTCGTATTTTTTTTTCTTACTTAGATTTTCAACAAAACAAAAAGCTGAACTTGTTCTCCATGTTATCGACTATAAATACTTTATATAAAATCTCGATGGGGTAAAATTTTAACAGAAAATTGATCCAGTCCATAAGAAACCCAAACTTACAGCAATATTTCAACCAAAACTTTTTCTACAAAGAAAAAAAACTTTCAACTGAAGTCTTTTCTTAATAATCTCTGATCTATATCTGCAGTATAGATTGGAGATTTAAATCTCGTGTCTTGATGGATCGTCTTCCTCATTGACGGTATTTATGTTGGGACAGTTTGAGCCAGACGGTAAAAGTGATGGACGCCATCAGCGCCGCCGCCTCTGCTCAGGATATTGACCGACGGTTGGGAGACAGCGGAGGAGACTAATGAAATATTAAAAGGCAAGAGACCAGAGTCCATGTTGGGCCCTAAAACGTAGCGACATGAGCTATCGAACCCAGGCTTTTACCACCGCAGAGATCGATCAGGGGACTCTCTGTCTGCTGCACATTTTTACGATTAGACGGTGAAAGCTCTTCTTAAGTCGGGAGGTTTTTATTTTATTTTTTAATCTTTTTTTTTGCTGAATGAGTCTGTTGGAAGGAGGGAACTGCAATATCTGAACAGAAACCCACTTTATGGCTGACTCCTGCTTGGCGTCCTGGAAACCTCATCCCCTTTATGAATAATAAAACAGGCGTTGTAAAAAAAGAAGAAGAAAAATCCCGGCTGACTTCACTGACCGTCTCTTATATTCACTATCTGACCTCTGCATCTCTGCCTGTTGCTTTACAAGAGCTCACCTGCATGTTAATGTGCAGCCATCACACTGCTGGATAGTTGGTATATGGGAAATATCTATATTCTGTTTGAAAAACCCAGACAGTTTCTGAAGGTGAACTGCAAAAACACCAAAGAATTTTAGTTTAAATAAGACAAAAATTAACTTACAGTCACTTTTCAGCAAGAAGTAGCTTGTTTTAAGTAAAGAAATACTTAATATTGATAAAAATTAGTTCCATTGGGAGATTATTTCACTTATAACACAGGAATAAATGTCTTATTATAAGTAAAATAATCTGCAAGTGGAACCTTTTCCTCAGTATTAAGGAATTATTGACTTTAAACAGGCTTCTATATCTTGCATAAACGTTGCAGTTGTTTTAGATTTTTTTTCAAGTGTACCAAGATATTTGTATATAATATATTATATAATATTTAGTATCTTTGCAGTGATTGTTTGCATCTATTTTTACTTGGAACATATTGATTAAAACCTGGTTTAAATTTTAAAGCATTAATTTTCACATTGACCTGTGATTCAGGCTTTGACCTCTGGGGAAAAAGGAGGCGGAGACAAAGGGCAATTAAAACGAATAGCGTTCACTTTGTGGGGATGACCTGACCTTTGTGAGCCTGGATGACAAATAATGGAGGGAGTGTAAAAAGAGAAGAGCAGATCCTCCTCCTCCTCCTCCTCGTCCTTTTGTGGAGTTTTGAAGAGATTCTGCAGACAAAAGAAAAGGGGGAGAAATGTCAGTGTGAATGTCAGACCGCTCGCATTAAACATTGAGAGAGGGGGATTCGCTAAGTGGCTCAAATACCTCAGCTGGAAAGAAATCCTGTGTTTTAGCTGCTTAATGTGGCGTAGTGAGCATTTATTTACCTCTTGTAGGCAGCGACGGTGAAGAACAACAACAAAACTTGAGCAAACAATCAGATTTTACTGGTTTTAACACCTGAGTTTTCTTTACAAACCTAAATTGACATATTAAAATTTTTATATTGGTTATTTTTTAAATGAAAAGAGGTGACGTAACACTGTGTGTGTGAGAGTTGCCACTTTAAAACAAGATTATTTTAGACAAAATGAGAGTTGATATGTAGTTTTTTTTGTCTATTTCAAAATACATTCATTCATACGTCGTGATACATATTATCTCATTATCTCAAGAAAACCAGCGGGAAAAAGCACTTCCGGGAAACAGGGAATTAACTCGTTATCTCAAGAAAACAATCCAGAAATGAATCCGCCAAGTTTGTGAATCATCTCAAGAAAACCAGAAATTAAAGTATTTAGAGAAAATTGGAAGTTGACTTGTTACCAGAGAAAACCAGCGGGAAAAAGTCGGTGCGGAAAAGATGAGATTATCTCGTTATGTTGAGAAAACCAGCAGGAAACAGCAGATGTGGGAAATGTCCACTGTTGGCTTCCTAAATGTTCACTCTGGGATTTTCAAACATCTCAGTTTTTTTCTATTACTCCGACTTTATTCAGGTAATAATCTGATTCTGCTCTTGTAATTTTATTTTAGTTTTTTGCATGGCTCTAACACTATGTGAAAACTTGTACTAAATGATATAAAATTCCAGTTCTACTAGACTTTTCATTGTGAAAGTAATTACATGCTGCATTGTGCTGATAATGGATAAGCTTTTATTTCTGCCTCTCTGTGTCCGCTCGTTTTTCTTCGCCCTGCAGTGGCGCGGTGACGGCCATGTCGCTGTAATTGCTGCTTTTCATCGCTGACAGTTTTTATCTCCAGCCGCGCTCTCAGTGGGAACGAGTCTCTGTGTTTTTATGTCCATCTCTTTGTCATGATGGGCTGTTAGAGTTCTGCTCAGTGACGCCCCGGGTTTTGTTTTTCACCCCTGAACGCGCTCTGCTCCCTGGTTGATGGGAGGTCCAACAGCAGCCTCACTCTTCGTACTTCTAATCATTTGGAAGAGATGCTCTCATTGCATGTTCTTCTTTATTTCTATTTTGGAACGGTAGCGCTGCTGAAACTCTCACCACCTTATTGCAGCTGAGCAGAAAGGTGAGCAGGAAGGTGAGGATAATTGCAGGTGTTTTAACTTGCTTTGCTAGTTTGAAATGCCTGCAGACACACAGATGGATGCTTGTTCTCTCCCCTTGTTAGCCATCAGAAACATGCAAGGAAGCAACACATTTTATGCAAAACTGTCTGAAACATGGGACATTTGCTTTACTAAAAGAGCTGCTCAATATATCACAAAATAAGCTTTTTAGATTAGTTTTAAGGTATGTAAACATTTTATTTATTTGATAGATAAATCTGTAACATTCTACTGAATATGATGTTTTTGTACACATTTACCTCATTCCAAGCAGATTTCTGCCTTTATGACAGAAGATGGAAGAGATAAAATGATTTGTGATATTATCATCCTGATTCGTCTCTCAGGAAGGTTTCTAAAGAATGACTTGTTACCAAGAAATGGTTTGATAGGGTGAGGGCTGACTAATACAGCTTAAAAATAAAATATATATATTTTTTTATACCAGATACAATTTTTATCAGGATTTTTCTTGCTTTGTTTTCTAAAAAGAAATGATAAATGACAGAAAATATTTACTTTAATTTATTTTCATTTCTTCTGAGAGTTGAATGACAGAATATTGGGGTCAGGAAACAAGATTACAGCTTTAATATTTGGAGAATAAAGATAAAATTATAAGAAAAAAGTCGTTTTAATGAGGAACAAAGTTGCTGAGGTGTAACATGATCATCTCAATTTGAGTAACTTGATACTGATTTGTTAATAGATACGAGACCTCCAGCATGTTTGGTCAGCTGGTTTTACCACTGTACAGTGGCTGCTGGAAAAGACAACAGTTTAGTTGTTGATTTGCCGGCCATTGGTTGTGCAGGAGGCTCCACATCTGCTTTTCAAATATGTACGGTTGCATAATTGCACATCTGTTTGCAGAAATGTTCATGCGTGAGTGTAAGCATTGAGCTGGGAGCATCTTATGTGGATTTGAAGTGACAGAGATCAAAAAACAGACGAATCTCATTATCTAAGAATGATTTTGTGCAAAAAAATGTAATGAGCATGTATTGTACAGACCATAAAACTATCCTAACCCATTCAAAGAAGCCTGATAGTTTGCCTTTAAAGAGAATTTGCAGTTGACTAAAATCTGTATCTGTAGGTTCAACCTTCATAACTCAAATAATCCACATAGACAGTAACTATGAATTCAAATTTCTTTCAAATCAGAGCTACATTGAATTAGTTTTATTTAATAAACAATAAGTAGAATCCTTTCCATCGTCTGTAGCTTTTCGTATTGGAGCGTTTCCTGCCCTTCCACCATGCAGGGACCGTTTATTCTCCAACCCAAACTGGTTCAAGACAGAGAGCCCGTCTGGGTTCATCATCCCTGCCTCTGGCCTGACTGGTGCCGCCCCACTGGGAGATGCTCACCTGTCACCAGTAATGAGAGCCCCCTGCTGAAGAAGGGGTGAGGGGCAGGCGAGAGTGTTGGGATGCACCAAGATGACAGCGCTTTCTGCATGATTGATTGCAGATGAAGAAAGCCAGAAACGCGAGCATTTCTGTTGGGAATAGTGCATCCCTGGGCTCCTGCAGAGGCTTGTAAACCATCCGAGAAACCTGACATCTTATGTTTATAATCTACCTTTAATGTTTGAACTTTTTACAAAAGCTGGTGCAGGCAAAAAAAATGTAGACATAAATATGGAGAACGTGATTTTTAAACGAAATTAAAAAAGGGATAAACTGGACAATAAATCAATAATATATTGTGATGGAGACATGATCAATATCAGTAGATAATACGTCTGATAGAATATTCAACAGTCAATTAGTAGAATATTAACTGAACTCCGATCCAGAACCGCACAGCGTTCTGGAGGGTGTAGGAGAGGAAAGACTCGACATTTCACGGCTAGCCAAGCAAGGCTAACTAACTAGCTCACTCCTTTAGTTACCTAGCAACTCACTCACTCGTTCTACTGGGGTTGCTAGGTAATGGGCTGGGCTTCTTTGCACCAAGAACCACAACACGAAAACCTCTGCAGAAGACATAAGTGCAACTTTCTGCTTCATGAAATACAAACAAAAATGAAGAAGGGTCAGATTTTACGATGCATTTCACCTCTTAGCGCTAGGCTAGTGCTAAACTAGCGTCTTTGTTTTGGTTTTGTTTACCCAGAATGCCCTGCGCTGTGGTTTGTTTCCTGGGTTTGGTCCGGTTCTTAAGTGCATTTGGACCAGGGTTCCCTTTAGCTGAACCAAGTCGGAGGTTTGTAGAGATCAGTTACACATTCACACGTTTGTCATAAAAACACAGCGACTGTTTGATGACCAGGAAATGCCTGATAAATAAGTTTAAACACAGGAAACATTTTCAGGCTTAAGAAAAAAAAATCAACCGTTGTAAATTTTACGATATTGGGAAAAAAAGACAATAACTAGAAATAAATACCCAACACAGAACCCTTGGCAGTTTGTGGAACATCTTTGCATCTGAGCTCTGCTGTTAACAGGGAGAAACGTGAAAACAAAGCGCATGCAGAAGCTGTTGTTTCTAAGCAGATCTTCGGTTTCTGTGTTTAGCTGTGATTCTGCTGCAGATCAGAGGCTGCAGATGACCTCTGGCCCACAGAGGAGCCTGGAGGTCACAGAGGAGCCTGGAGGTCACAGAGCGTCTTGGATTAGTTTTTATTCAGTCATTTTGCTTTCAGGAACATTTTCCACCCATGGACTTTTGCTTAAGAAGCCATTTTTTATTTTTAGCAGCGTATTTGCATAAATTTTGCCCTGCTGTCAACATGTTCATTTCAACGCTGACGGGTGGAAAAATTGATCTGCATCTGCAGAGAAAGGCATAAGCTGCAAAAACAACAAATCTTACAAAGTATTTTTCACTAGTTTTCACTAGATATTTGCTGTAGAAACAAGACCAAAAATACTTTGTGTTTCTGCAGTGCATGGTTTTTGACAAAATAACTTTAACCAAAAGCGTTAAAGTTTTGCTGTCAATCTGTTTTCTGACTGACATTATTTACCTTTTTAATTAAAAGTTAAATGATCTGCTGGTGGAACTAGCACTTTTTAATCAAAATTAAGGAATTATTGACTTCCCTACAATCCCTACTTGTAAGTTAGTTTTGTTTTATTCCAAGTGCACTAAGGTATTTGTGCGAGAAACTAGACCAACATCTTTTAGTCAGATTTTGTGTTTTGCAGTGTATTTGTGTTTCACCTGCAGAAAGAATAACAGTGGAGCCGTTTCCCTGTTTTCCCAGCGTCGTAGGTAGTAATTCCCCCCTGAGAGCCTGTCACCTCCACAGCAAGACGTCTTGTTTTTTAACCCTGAGCGCCTGGTGTGTGTATGTGTGTGTCTTCTAACTGAATGGAAAGCTGTACAGTTCGAGGGCCACCATCATAGCGCTTGGAGCTGCCGCCTGTTAGCTCCAAACAGACGGCAGTCGAGGCTGCTTTTAATTACCTGTTTGATGAGACGGCGTGGAAAGTGTGAGAGCGGCTTTATGGAAACGCTGAGCAGCAGGAGATGTGAGGAGATGAATGAAGCTGAGCTGCTATGTTGCTCTTACTGTGTCATGGAAACATATTCATAATAACTGGGCAACTTTTCCACTTTTCTTTGTCACGTCACAACCAGAACCTGGACTGCACTTTATGGGGATTTTCATGGAAAAATGACGTTTGCATTTTGGAACAGCTACTTCTAAACGTATTATAAATGGCTAAAACTAGCAAAAAACTAAAATCGAAACAATTTTGTTTACTGAAATAAATGGTAATTAATGGGTAAATATAACTAACTCGAACTACTGTATGCTTTTTTAAAAACTAAATCTAAAATTATAGATATAAATTATAGATATGTCCTTTGTTTTTTCTGTTAAATGCATTTAAACACAAGTTGAAAGCTAATTTTAAAGTTTCTACTTTTTAGAAGTTAAATAAAAGAACACAATTTAGTGTGAAAACCCAATTTAATAATATTTATATATTTAATTTCTAAACAGAGCAAAACAGATTTGCACAATATTAAAGAATCCCTAAAAAAAACAAATCAACTGATTTGGTTAATGCCCATAAGCTGCAAAAACACCTAATCTAACCAACTACTTTTTATTCAAGTTTTTAGTGCAAATGTCTTGGTACACTTGGAATTAGACAAAAACAACTTATAAGTAACTTTTCAGAAAGGTTTTAGGTTATTAATTACTTGATATTTATTGAAAAGCTGTAGTTCCACTGGCAGATTGTTTCACTTCTAACAAGGATTGATATGAGTGAAATAATCTGCCAGTGGAACTAGAACCTTAAAACCTTAATAAAATATATATTTTTAAAATCCAAGCAAACTTGGAGTGAAGTTTCTGTTTATTTAAACAGAAAGAATCCAGATGATTTGGTTTATACATCTGATCTAGATGTTGTTCAGACGCTGGAGGGGATAACATGTCTGGTCTGGGAACATTTAGGAATCTGTTAACAATTAATTGAAACTGGATGTAGATCAAGACTGGGAATTGTTACCAACAGCTGCGACTTTTTGTTTCACCACTTCTGTTCTTGGTAAAATCCTCCTTTGGAATGTTAAATGGGAATGTGACTTCAGCTGATAACATTTTATGTATTTTGCATTTTGAAGAAAGAAAGCCACTCTGAGCAAAATAAAGCACATTTTCTTCAAGGAGACCATTATGTTTATTTGGACAAAACATTTTCGTTACATTTTTTGCGCAAAATTATGTTTGGATATTTTAGTCTCGAGTTCCTTTCATATTGAGCTGTTTTAGAGCGATTTGTCACTTTAAATCCAAATAAGCTGCTGCTGGCGACGCCCCCAACTCGATATTTACACTCACACATAACATAAACAGATGAATAATTATACAACCATACATCATTGAAAAACATTAGTAGAGCCTCCTGCACAACCAAAGAGAATGAAGCAAGTGGTTTCTGCGTGATAAGTCAACAACAAAACCCTAGTGTTTCCAGCAGCCATTGTAGAGCATGTACAGAGGTAAAACTAGGTGATCAAATGTGCTGGAGCTCAGTTTTGGTTGCTAGGCTACATGCAGAACTCGGCTTTGGTTGCTAGGTAATGGGCAGAACTCGGCTGTGGTTGCTAGGTAATGGGCTGTGCTTCACTGGGGTTACAAGGTGAAAGGTTTTTGAAAACAATCATTTTCCAGATACCAAAAACACATCAACGTATTGCCAGAAAATGACTGCGACGTTTTAAAAGCAGTAGAAACTCAAAGGCAAGTACAATAATGTGAATCTTGCGTAATACATCCCCTATAATGCCAGCTCACAACATTCTCACACATGTGGCCCAGATGCTTGCAGCTCCTGAGTACGATCCTCCGCAACTAGAGACAGGTTGCTTTCATACCTGTAGCGGCGCTACAAAGGCTCCCTCCTGCTGCTGCAGGTCACCAGCAGACACTGTGACTTTACAGCTCCAATTTACAACCCGACAGGCTTCTCCAAGCCTCGCCGGCTGAACTCCACGTTGGTCATAAATCCTCAGGATGCTTTTAAAGTAAGTCGCTCAGCATTACAGTTACCTTTGCTAAATTATCCTGACAGTCAATCCCTATTGTCTGGTTTAGACACAGACCTGGGTAATAAATTGATTTTATTGTATTTATTGAGTTTTTGACCATTTAATTTTTGGAAAATCAAGATTTTTCTTTCACTATCACAATCTTTGGGTTACCATAGTAATTAATTTAGTGATGTCATGCACCCAGGCAGCCATCTTGTTTTGAAAAACTGTATTGTTACAATGTAGAAATAATCTGTCAGTGGAACTATAACTTTTCTTTTTTTAAATCAATATTAAGAAATTATTGACTTATTGACCAGCTCCAATATCTTGCTGAAAAGTTACCTGTAAGTCTGTTTTGTCTCATTTCAAATGCACTGATATTTACGCTGGAAACTAGACCATAAATACTTGGTAAGTTGTTTTGTTTGCAGTGTAAAATTGGAATGAAGGGTGAGTGCTTTGTGCATAATTTCTCATATCAGTTGCATTATTGAATTACTTTGTGGTCAAATTAGCATTTTAACCGTGTAAGTAGGTTACATACAATGGACGGTGTATTAGAGAAAAGCTTTGTCGCTGTCATTTTTCCTTTTTTAATCAGAATAACTTGATGAACTGACCTTATTCCAGCCCACACAGAGAGCTGCACTCTTATCAGCTCTTTAACGTACTGTAGGATGAATGTGGTAAATGAACTATTCTGCGTTTTCTGGTATTGAGCTGCTTAAGCTTTTAAAGTGAATACATTGTGATCCCCAGCTATTCACACTTACCCCATCTGTGTATGCATAAATGGATGCATGCATGTTGTGGGATTGTGACACAGCTGAGCGCAGCAGCTGGTGTTAATACCCTGCGGTGCGTGTTTGGCTGCTGGCGCGCCGACTGGCCAATGATGGCACGGCAACATCAGTCCGGATTAAAGGATCAGGGCTGGTGTCAGACAAACATTGGATTAGAGCTGTAATCACTCTGTCGCTGGCCCAGACCTGAAACTGACACCACGACGTTTTGTCGTCTTGCTTTCACACCTGCTGGCGTTAACGTGGCGACGATCTGGGCCTCATTCACACCTCCCAAACTAGTTCTAGTGAGACTGGTTTGGGAGTTTGTGGCCAATATTTTGTGCTAATCATAGAGCCTGAGGGGTGAATCCAGCAGGAGGATCACTGCTGGGTGTAATATGATGTGTTCATGCATTTTGGGTGGCAGGTTTATGGTCCACCCTGGCATGGAGAGGAAACCATGTGATTTTCTAAACCGGGTCCTGGGATCTGACTGCTCTCATAAATTACACTTAAATTAGATTTATATGTTTTTTGGCATTTTCTGATTATGCTTCCTTGAACAAGTTGGGATACGTCTGAGGTCTATAGCAAACGTGCACATGACTTTTTTGTTGTTGCACAAAATCATTCATGAATAAAGAGACTTCAGATGCTGCTGTTGATCGCGCTCCAGAACTCAACGTTTACAACTCGCACATGAAAATGACTCCAAACAGATGTGCAAATACACAACCCTACACCTTTGAAAAGCAGAAATGGAGCCTCCTCCACAACCGCCACAAACGCAGTAGAATGGTTTCTACGACAACGTCTTAGATTGCAAATAAGAAAAAAAGGAGTAAATTTCCACCAAAAAAAAACAACACAGAATTATCTCAGAAATTTTCCTGAAAATCTCTGAACTCCAAAAGTCGAAAATTCCCGAGGAAAAAAAATCCAACATTTTTAGATTCATTTCACCTATTTTACTTTGCGAATCTCTGCATTTTTATAAAATTTCTATCTGAATAAAAAAGCTTCACATTGCTGGGGTTAATTTGGTTGAGATTTCTCTTGTCTGCAGGAATAAAAAAATAAAAACTTGTCCATGTCTCTAATTTAACATTTGAGTTTTTTTTATATAGATGAAACAAAAACCTAAATTGTGTTTATTTTATTTTGGACAGTGTCACCTCCAGGGTGATGCTAATAAAACTAAACTGTGGTGGTTTTTTGAATCATGTGGCGCCTTTGGGTTTCTGTTCCGCCGTGACATTTTCTTCACTTTGCTCTTTTATTTCTGTGCGTTTAGCTTTGCAGCAGCAGGAGAGGAGCTTCAGGGGCTGAACATAAAGAAATTTAACTTCAAAGCGCGTCTTTTCCTCCTGATTCAGCTTTTCTTTCACTACAGAGCAAACATGTTGGTAAGAAATGTGACAACCGCCTGCCAGAGAAAAGAAGACATTAAGTCCAATTAATTTTATGCTTTTCAAAAATTGTTGCAGCGTGATTAAGCTGTTAAATTAATGCAAGAGTAATGTTTATTCACCGAGTAGTAATAAAATAAACCTCCTCCTCAGTCAGTCTGAAGGTTGGATTTTTTTGTTTTTGAAACTTAAAGGATTTATTTTCCATCGCTAAAGGAAAGTCTTTATTTTCAATTCAGATTTTTTTTATTTTATGCTGTATGCTGAAATCCATCCATCCATACATGCACACACACTCATGTAGGGAGAATTTAGAGGCCAATCAACCTGACAGTCATGTTTTTGGACTGTGGGAGGAAGCCGGAGTACCCAGAGAGAACCCACCATGCACAGGGAGAACATGCAAACTCCTAACAGCTCTACCAGCTGCGCCACTGGGCAGCCACCCCTGCTGTAATCTGTCAGAATTGTAAAAAAGTGAGAATTATTAAAGTCTGAATTCTTTTTTTTATTTTCAGTGGCTCCAATCCTGATGAATCAATACATTTGATTTCTTCTGATTCATGCAGTTTGTGTAAGCGAAGGTTGTCTCATCACATTTATAGAATGAAGCTGGAAGGCTTGGAGTTAGCATCCCGCTAACGACCATCGTTAAGCTTCAAAGGTCTAATTGAGGAACAAAGATAATCTTTTACTTGATGAGCTCCACTCTATCCAGAAGTGTGTTTGTGAAGACGTTGACTCCTCCTAACGGCGCATTGGAAGCAAACGCAGCAGTTTGAGTAATTTAGCTGCTCTGACGTCCGTCACCAGAACAACAGTGTGACACTGACAGAAGGGTTTTCATGTGCAGCACAGGGATGCTAGCTGGCAGATGTCTCTGTTTTGGCAGAAGTTGCGTTTGATTGCTTGGCACCTCCGGTTTCAGCGGCTGGATTTATAGCGGCGTTTCTGGCAGGCTTTGGTGATTGGCCCAGACTCCACTCGGTAATTTGGTGAAGCCTAAACGAGGATATTCATGTGACAGCGGTGATGAGCCGCCTGCAGCACAACTGACATGCTGCGGATAGCGATGCTGCCAGGACACTTGGAGACAGCTGATAAAGAGGCTAATGTCCTGTGCAACTGTCAATGATCTGGTTTAGCTGGCTCTTTAACTTTACATCATGTGGTTGTCACTTAAATAAGCTTTTTAACTGTTTGGTCATTGGTGGAAGGGTCTATTAGTGCTTCAGATTGATTCTGACTTGTAATCTTTGCCACTCAATGCACAATAATCACAATTAAATGCTTTAGATCATCAGGCAAATTTTAATTTCAGAAAAAGATAGAGTAAATACATAAAACTGTTTTTAAGTGGTGATGGACACCTATCAAGGCCAGTCCTTGAGGCTCAAAATGTAAATTTTTATTATGAAAAATTAACATTTTGAATATTTTTGTACTTCTTTTTGGAATTCTACTGCTTCTAAAAACATCCCAAGTGTTAAAAAAAACCTTGACAAAAACAAGGTTTGTTCTTGTCAATAAATTAAGGTTTTTTAGTGTCTGGAAAGCGAGCCATTTCAAAAACCTCTGGAATGTAACATCACTGATCAGCAGAGGTCTGCCCGTTGCCTAGTAACTCAAACTAAGCCCAGCCAGTTACCTAGCAACCCAAGCTGAGCTCCAGAATGGCTGCTGGAAAAGACGAGGATTTTGTTGTGGACTTACCATCTAGAAGCTACTTGCTGCATTCTTGTTGGTTGTGCAGGAGGCTCTACTTCTGCTTTTCAAAGATGTACGGTTGTATTGTTGGCCATCTTTTTGCAGCAATTTCCTTGTGCAAGTGGATTATTTGAATTTCATTGACAATAACCTAAAACATAATATCATAATATCATTATGAGAATGATTTTGTATCCTAATGTGTTCAAGGAAGTATAATAGATTGCATTTAAAGAAAAATAATTGTGTTTTTTGTTTTGTAATAAAATGATGTAATAAAAATATATATCCAATTGGAAATGTTTCCAAAAAGGTAAATTTAAAGTGAGAAGACACCCTGGCAGCTCATACTGAAAAGAGCTCAAACTAGACAGAGAATCTCATCATATAAGAATAATTTGTGCAAAACAAATGCTTTGTATAGACCATAGACAAATCCTAACCTGTTCAAGGAAGCATGTTAGATAGTCTGTAACAAAAATGTTGAAAAAGATGGAAGTTTATGGGATTAAATCCTGGGAATTTTAGATAAATATGTTGAGCTAAAAAAACCGGTGAGGAAACTTCACTCTTCATTCCGGCTTGAGAAAAATGGATGTTTTCTCATCAATTTTAGCACCAAAACAGATATTAAGCATATTCACCAGTCCTACTGACAGGTTCCTGCAGCTGCACATTTAACTCGCACAAAATGTCACCAACCAGGTTATGAAAAGTCATCCTTGTTCGAGTCGTAAATCAGTAATTCTGCAGAGCGGCTCAGTGGAAACGCTTCTTTCACTCAGCATTCAACACACAAACAGACTGAGGCTTCAGTAAAATAGGAGCAAAAGCTACAAATCCTGGGGCTAAACCTCTCATCAATTGTTGAGGTCAAAGGTCGGAGTCATGCTTTGACTTTAGAGAAGATGGTAGAATGAAGGAAGTTAGCCTACAGTGGCAAACAGTTGCTAATGAGCTCTCAGTATTTACTCCTGTCTCTGGGTGAAACTGAAGAAATACACATCCACCCCAAGATTATTTTCACTTAAAGCATGACTTAGAATAATACAATTACTTGACAAGTTGCTGCAACACATTGTACGGTTTTCGAGGTTAAACATTTTCTAAGAGAATCCACGTTTTACAAAGTGATGTGGCAGCACTGCTACAGAGGAATCTCCACTTCTGCTCTTTCTTTACGCAGACGTTTGTGTTTAAAGCGCAGCACAGCTAGTCATTACAGGAATGTGGAAAAGAATCTGTGCTAACAGATTATTTCTAAAAGCTGTAGTAGGACCGTTTGAGATCTTTTAGTTTTAAGACTGAAAAACAGAAGGAAAAAAGAAAATTCTCAACTATAGATCTATAAAAAAAGAAGATTTTAACCCAGATAAAGTAGAAGTGATCAGCATTGAATTTTGACAGTTCACTGCACTAGTTTTGGCGTGGGCCATAAGAAGTAAACGTGAAGCATTCTCTGTACTTTTATCTAACTTTTACTACGTTTACTAATGTTATCTGCAACACCAGTTGTTGCTCTGCTGTAGCACGTCTCAAATTTCATTTTAACCTTGAAATTAGCAGCCTCTAGTGGTGAAACTTGAGACTGCAAGCAAATAAATTCTAATTTCCCACCTTTAAAGATTATAGATGAAATAAAAAGATCCCAGGATAAGAAAATATGAAGTATATTTTTTATTGTGTGTAAATAGGTGATTGATCCAGAGTTAGTATTCTGGGTCGCTTTTTGATTGGTAATAAAACTGGAAGTGGGCAGCTGCCCAGGGTGACTTCTCCTCTGGGGCGGCATTAGCTGCCACACAAGTTAACAGTTGTGAAGTTAAACCTATTTCTTTCTTGAACAGTAATTATTTAACAAAGGGTAGATTTTTTTTTTTTGAAAACTTTGGAATTTCATTTGTGTTTCTTGAAGTGTAACAATGTGAATTATACATTTTTAGATGTTTCTTAGTTGTGCTGTGACATTTGTGGCTTGATCAAAATGCAATCGAAGTGCACACAATTTTGTAAAAGTTTGAGTATCGGCTCAATTTGTTTATTTTTAACTGCACTGTAGATAGCATATTTGTGCCTTGCCTTGTGTGTTTATAGTATTATTCTAGTTTCTTTTGCATTGTTTTCAAGTAAAACAGAAACACGAATGTCTGTGATGGTGCCTGATAATGTAAATGATGGAGCATGTGGCCCCAGGGATCCAAACAGGCGAGGACCGCCCCTGGACTTTAGAAATAAAGACAAAAAAGTTGTGGAAAAAGCATATAGGTTATTTTTTAATAATTTGTACATGTCGCTAGTCGCTGATATTTATGGTCTTTGCTTCATAAACACTTTTAGTGGATGGAAAAAATGTGACATTTATTATTCTGCTTGGTCTTTTACAAACTGCTGAGGAGAATTTTTCTATCTTCTTCACCTTTAGAACATCAGTGTGACAAGATCAAGCCAAGACTTTTAAAAAAGCATTGATTGTTGCTGCAGCTACAGCAACCAGTTTATTCTTAGCACTGGAAAAAAGACCCGACCTTTTAAGTCGACAGTTTTATTTCAGCACTTTTGTGTTACATTTTTGTAGTAGTCAACAAATAGTCCTGAACTGTTGCATTATCTCTGTAATTAATTGCCACAAAACAAACTTCTCCTCAGACATATTTGCAGATTTAAAATATGCATAAAATGTTTGAGAGGATTTGAGCTGCCATTTGTAGGAAATGGTTGATGGCATTAGCCTGCAGAGTCAAAATAATGACCGGTCTCTCAGCCTGGGGAGAGTCTAGTTAGCGAGTGGCATTTATTATGTGGAGGTGACAGCTTGAAGCTGGAGACGAGATCGGCAGGGATTTCCTCATTTAACAACCCCAGACTGAGATGAAGTGTATGGGGATATGAAGAATGTTTTCTGCCAAACCAGCTAAATCACAGCTCCGCCACAAATGGTTAATATTTCAGCAAACAGAGGGGATTTTCCACCTTCGTTTCTCTTTTAACATTTCTAGATCATGTAAACTCAGTAAAATGTCATACAGATGAATAATACTCTGGATATTGCAATGGAGAAATTAAATGTATGGGTTCATGCATAGATTGATGAAGCTTTGCTATAGACATGGTGTTTTATAAAAGAAGATAACATTGATTTAGTTAGTTTACCACCTTCTATTGTAATGAATAGATAAGTATTACTACTAAATCTTATGTAGATGCTCAACAAAATACTATTTATTTTGAGCTTATTTCAAATTGAACTGTTTTAGAACTCTGTCTCTTTAAATCTAAATAAGCTGCTGCTGGTCACGGCCCCCAGACTCAACATTTACACTGAAATGTGAAAATGGCTGCAAACAGATGTGGAATCATACAACCATACATTTTTGAAAAGCAGAAGTAGAGCCTCCTGCACAGCCAACAAGAATGCAGCAAGTGGTTTCTGAATGGCAGGTCAACAAATAAACTCTTGTCTTTTCCAGCAGCCATTGCACAACGATAAAACCAACTACCCAAACATTTTATATCTCAGCTTGTGTTGCTAGGTAACAGGTTGGGTATCGCTAGGGTTGCTAGGTAATGGAGCAGTGCCTGCTGATTGTGGGATGTTTTAGAAATGGGTTATTTTCCAGACACCAAAAAACATGAACTTATTGCCAAACAACTGTCAGAGTGTTTTTAAAGCACCTTGGTTGTTTTTAGAAGCAAGAAAAACCCAAATTGAAGTAGAAAAACCTGCAAAATGTGGATTTCTCATAATAGATTCCCTTTAAGTGCAGCAGTGCAACCAAGAGAAACTTTTACACTTTTACTTTTCATATGTGGATAAATTGGTTGCAGTTTGGAAATCATTGTGGATCATTAGCACAAATACAACACGGGCATGTTATTCTCTAAATTGGGTCTAAGTAGCTTGTAAGGTAAATATTAGTTTCTTTCTGTCATGTATAGTTTGTTTTTCTTCCTGAAGCAGCACTTAAGGATGTCTTTCCACATTTACTTTCACTCACTGAACTCTCTTTGCTTAGCTTTTTCAGTATATCCAGTGCTTGTTGTTTTTTGCAGAGCCGTAACTCCAACCCAGTCGGGGTGGCTGCTGCTCCAGTTGCCAGAGAGATGGTTGCCAGAGTAACACATTTGACAGCTTTTATTAGTTTTTCTTGTCTGCACTGGTGATCTGTGAGGAGGCAGGTCACAGACCAGAGTCCTTGAGTCGATGCCTGGTCCGAGATGAGAGAAAACACCTCAGCATCCTGGCTAATTAGCACTCATCATCACATGTTCAGAAGACAGCTGGTAAATTGAGGGAATTGACTTCTTGGATCTGTGAAAGAGCCAACTGTAAAGCATTTAGCGGCCATGTCATGGTGCTTTGTGGCTCCCCCCCCTCCCTGGGCTAATGAAGGATCCCCTGAGATTTACGTGTCCAAGGCCGTTTTTCTATTCACTCAGAGGCCAGTGAGGAAAACCCTTCTACTGCCCCTTTTCATCCGAAAGACTGCTTTATGACGGCGCCAAACCGGCATATAAATCACAGCAGTGGTCATTAAACTAGAGGGGAGACCGCGATGAGGCATTTTTTATATTTAGGATCAATGCCTGAGGGCAGCCTTACTTTGGTTGCTAATTTATAAATCTGCATATATTTCAGGATATTGTGTAAACACAATGATTTAAATTATACATGTAGGGCTGGACACTCACTCACTCACTCACTCACTCACTCACTCACTCACTCACTCACTCACTCACTCACTCACTCACTCACTCACTCACTCACTCACTCACTCACTCACTCACTCATCTTTGGTCACCTAGCAACCCACCCATTCCTTGGTTGCCTGGCAACAACCTGTTGAGTAAGCTGTGCAGCAGCAGTTTAAGGTTTTGCCTCTGTGTCTCATAACTGGATGAAAGAGGGAACGTCGCGCCACCAGTTTGGCAACATTTCAGATATTTAAAACAAAAACCAATCAGTAAGTGTCAGCCGATCAATATAAAATGCTTATATGTTTTTCTCATCCAGTGGTTTCTCTTCTGGTGTTCACGATTTGACGCGTTTTTTATTTAATGGAAACACAACTGTTGCGAAATTGTTTTTCAACATTGGTAGAATATTGGCAAAGTTTTGGCCACATTTGTAATGAACAGCTAGTAACTGCACATTTTGAATTTTTTAAAATAAATTTGCATAATGGAAACATGTCAATCTCAAAGAAGCTCTTATTTTTGATACGTTTTGACGCTCGGATGGGTTTTTGGCCGTATAGAAAATTGGTTTATTTTGCGAAATTTCAATGGAAAAGCTTTTTTCATCACACGAGTCACATGATCCACATCTGGATGTTGCCACTGGCGCAAACCACAAAGGAGACGGCAGGAAGTAGATGGAGGATGATCGACTTATCGCATTAGGATACTTGTGTTTTTAATTCTGTTTTGTATTTAATGGAAAGGCCACCATTGCAAAATTAGTAGATATTTTTTTGTCAGTAGAGAAATATTGACAAAGTGTTTCCCACATTTCTAACAGAAATGCAGCTACTGTTGAACAAGTGGAACAATTATTTGGTCCTTGTTGGAGTCCGTTTAGTCTCCACTGTAGCAGGAAGTCAGGTCAGTTGAGATTATTAGACCATTACATTGTTGATTCAGCTCTCACTGATCCTGATTATTCCATTCTTTCACATGGTTTTATGAATCACCCCCTCTTCCTTCAGGGTTTATTACCGTCAGACGTCGCCACTCCCACCTTCTTTTCTGTCTCACAGCAGAGCACAGGAGGACTGGGGACCATACTGGCTGTAATCTCACAGCTCTAATTCAATTAGTCTGCGATTCAGAGAGGATCATGCACTGCGTACATGAAGAACTGGGGAGGCAGGGAAACAAAGCACTGAATCCTTCTTCTTTTGTCAAACATCATCTAATCTTGGGGTATATCCATATCCATTATTCCCACCCCCTACTGTAAATGTGCAATTTATTTCCCACCAGTAATCGTATGACGGATATAAATGATTCGGTCTAAGCTTCTTTAGAGCAAATTTGTACGTTATCAGTCTCGCAGTGCTGCAAATTAAATCAATTAGTTCCTAATGGCGTCTCCAGTGAGCTCTTTTGTCCCGACGCACAAATGCTATATTACAGTGCATGCACTTTATGCACCAGAGTCCTCATTAGGCTGTAAAGACCTCATTAGGACGTATGCGAGGTGTACAGGTGTCTACTGATGTTGATTGTTGGAATAAAACAGAAAGATATGACAGTGCAAGGATGTGAGCTCTTAATTATCGGATATCAGCATTAAATTAGATCAAGCGTGCATTTAATTATCTGAAGCTTCAGATCAGCTGCTGGTCTTTTTGTACATCTGTTTGGTTCTGGTTGTAATCTTGAGATGCTGGGAATAAATTGAACTTTCCTCATGAAGTTCCCTGATGTTTTTCTGCCAGAAAGAGCAGAATGTGAGGGTCTGATATGTAAAAATAAACTGTGACACATACAGAGACGTGATCATAGTTTTATCGATGTTTTGGTTGAGTTAAACCAAGATTAAAGAAAATAAAAAAATAAAAATGTAATTGGGGTGTTGTACCGAGGTACACCACAGGGTGGCATTGTTATGGATTGGTGAATTTTTTGTCCTTCCTCCAGTCCGAAGAGTAAAAAAGGACATTTATTTTAAAAAATAAAATATAATTATCATGAAGTTTAAATCATAGAACATTTATTATTAAGTGAACCAGTGTTATGTAGACTCTGTTTTGAGAGGAAAATATCATTCTATTTTGTTAGCATTTTGCTAGCTGCCCGCTAGTGTATTGTTTCTACCACACTGTTAGATTTACTGTATTCCTACTTGCTGGTTCTAGTTTAGGGCTTTCAGACTATATATATGGAGCTGCCTTTGTGTATTGTGACCAAGTTAAAAATAATGACCATGTTAGCTCTCTGCTAAATGGAGGATAGTGATGTGTGATATATTAGCCCTGCTGATTAATGTTGGTTTGGATGGATATCAAGAAAAAGTATTTTTCCACCGGCAGATTATTTCACTTATAGCCAGATATTTTATAATCAGAGGTGGGAACAGGAGCCACAACTTATACTCTAGCAGTATCAGTACTTCAACATATTTTTACCCAAATAAAAGTTAAAACTAGCCATTCACTCAGGTAAGAGTAAACATCAACTAAAGTACTGAGTAACTAATCAAATTATTAGTCATTTAACGTTTAAAAATTACATCATCAGATGGACCAAAAGATAAAGTGGAAATTTAGGTATTTTAAGGACAAAAAAATGTGTAAAAAATAACAAAATCAGACAAAAGAAAAATGTTTCCAAATCACTGCCTTTCAATAAAAACTTCAGAAACTTTAACAAAAGCTGCACATGTGTTTGTGTCTGGTGAGTGTTTGGTTAAAACATTTTTCATTCAGTGGGTAGAAAATCCAGACATTTTACTCAACTTTGACTTTGACTTTTACTCATGTAAAAGTAAAAAGTACAGCATAGTAAAAATACTCCAAGAAGTACATAAAAAATTACTAAAGTGACTGTAATTGCGTAAATGCAGTTGGTTGCTACCCAACTCTGGTTATAACCAGAAATAATTATATTATTTCACTCATAACATGGGGAAAATGTTTTGTTATGAGTGAAATAATGTACTAGTGGAACATTGTTTCACTTTTTCAACAATATTAATCAGTTATTGACTTTGAACAAGCGCTTTTATCTTGCTGAAAAGATATTGGTCAGCATTTGTTTAGCTTGTCAGGTAGTTTTTTTTTCTTTATTACCTTTTACGCTCCAGGTTTCTACCTCTGGTAATGTGGTTGTTAATAATCAACCTTTTTCACATGACGTCCAACAGGAAACAGTAGTGAGTGATATAGGCTGAAGGGTCAAAGTTCACAGCAGCAGCGGCGGCTGGTAATTGGTCAACTGAGTTTTGAATATAAACCTCTGGTTAGTTAGAAACGCGCTTCAGGACGCGGTTTCTAACCTTCCCTTCAGTGGAAGTAGGAGTGAAAAAGTTGGTAAGCACAAGCTTTTTCTTTTAACCTACTGATCTATTCTGGTTTTCTTTTTTTTTTGGTCAAATTAATGACCTTGCTGCTGTTTCTAAAGCCGTAATTTGAGTGAAAAAGGATTTGTTTCACTTTACGGATGTGTAGCTGACAGGCTATGTGGATTAAGGGATTTAGGAAAACTGGCCACATTTATAGAATGAAAAAAAAAACAGTTAAATCGTGGAATACTTTGGGTTGAGTGTTTTCTATGCATTTATAATTTTAAGACGTAAAACAAACCATCCAGCTCGACAAATTAATATCTTGTTGGTAGAAACATTATTTAATTCTAAACACAATCTCTCTTTCTTTCTGCACACACACACACACATATATATATTTTTTACAATTTTGGGTTAATTATTACTCTGAATATGTTATTCTTTCAGCAAATAGCCGTTTTTTTGAATCTTTATAGATTAATTGATTACTAAATTAGTTTATGATTTGTACTTATATGATTAATCTGTTTAATCGGTACTTTCTGGGAAGTGACATAAAGTTTTCTTTTTGATCTTATATACTTTTTTGTATTCTGGGAGTTGGGCTTTTGTCCTCGGGCTGATTTCTATGATCAGAGATTTTGAGGGTTATTGCAGGTGCAGATAGAGATAGATAAAGGGCAGAATAAGGAAATGAATATAAATGCATAATTCAGAGAGGAGGACGAGGAAAGTGAGGCAGAGCGATCACCTTGATCTCCACACCTCGTCGCGTTTTAACGGCGGCTTCGTTTTGCTGTCACAGCCAGTGAAAAGAGAGGAAGCCTTTTTATTTCATTTAACGTCTTTGAATTAAATTACACAGGAATGCAAAATAGAAGAAACTGATACATTTCTGGATGTTCTGTTTAAATCCTCATTATTAATTTTAAATGGAGATTCATATTTTCTAGGATGTGACCATGTTTTATCTTTGGCGAAGATGACACAGCTTTTGAATGAGAAAAATTACAAAAACTTTAAAGAAACAAACCTGTTGATATTTGAATGTGGATAATAATAATTCTGTGACGCACTAATCAGAGATCTGTGAAAAATGTTTCTCACTTTTTGTGAAGCTTTAACCTTCCAACATCAGTTTTTATCTATTCTGAATTATTTTTAAGAACTATTCAGCTTTAATGTCTGTATTTTTCAACCAGCAGTGGCCATTAAATGTTGCTACTGGTGCAAACCATGTTTATTAATGACCAACCTTGTGAATTTTAATTCTGTTTATTATTTAAAGTGGCAATATTATGTAAAATTAACTTTTTTGATCTTTTCATTGTGTTATGCTATTCCCTCATCAAAAACAGACAAAGAGTGTTGCTTTGATTCTTCCATGCATGATGGAGAAATCCAAGCTTGGTTGGCCTTAGCTCCGCCTTTGAGGACAAAGCTCCTCCCCCACTCAGCTCCTTCGGACTAGCCAGCAGCAATTAGCAAACACCTGGTGTAACTGCCCATCTGCTGAGCTCGTTGTAGGAGCCACTTCTCCGTTAAACTCAGGTAAAAACGTTGTTAATAGAGGAGCCATATTGTTTTGACTTCAGAAAGAGCAGGAGCTTCTTAAAGAGACAGAGGCCCAAATTCAAGGCGTTAAATTAGAAGGTTTTTAAGTCATATTTGATGAGTACATCTTTTTTTATAACGACTGAAGGTGACGAAGTTATTTGTGCTATAAAATGTCTATATGTACCTGGAAAACATGTAATGCTGCCTCTTTAAGGAGAACTGTGCAATTTCTTCGACATTAGCAGAAATGAGCAGCTATGAATCCCCCTGATATGGAAAGAATATTTGTGTGGTGTAAAAACGCATTAAAAGCATGTTTTAATTCTCAGCTGAGAGGGTAGATGTTATCTCTCTCTGCCCTCTCGTTTCTGCAGACCTAGCTGATTAAACGCCAGCAGTAATTTTATTAGAGAGTTACCTGTTCCTGCTCCCCAGCGCCCATCACCTTCACATCCGCCCACACACAGGCTGCAGCGTGTGTGTTTGCGCTGTAGTTTCTGCGTACGCTGAAACAAGTGTGGATGCGTAGGCAGAATCCCCCGTCGGCTTAAATCAGCAGAGCTGTGCCATTTTTCCCCCTCTGCTGGTCTTCTTGATAGTTTTTTTTTAAAATTCTAGCTTTGCTGGAGGTGCAGCATCTGTGTCTGTGTGATCCAGAATATAAATCAGTCCCCTCTTCGCCGTCCCGTTCTCTCATAAAAAGATTCAGCACGCGAGGCGACTTCAAAGGTGGGGGGTCGGGGCAGCGGGGAGCTGATAAAGTGAAAGTGGGGGTCGCCAGGAAACTCTCAGGTGAGCTGAAGACGTTACAAATGGATACCAGCAGTCACATTAATCCTGCATGGCTTCGCTTTTGTCTCCGCTGCCCTGTTTCATCAGCTTTTCATGTCCCACAGAAGTCAGATTTGATCTTTTCAGAGAGAAGGAATGACAGGCTTTTATCTCCACTCCACTTCCAGTTTCCAAAAGACTTCCTGACATTCAGCTACAGGCCTGCCGCAATAATCAATAAATCAGTTTATCACATCATAAATTCATTTCCATTTTAAGGATTTGTCATTTTTCTTTTTCTCTTTTTATTTCTTCCAATACCTGGATGATGAAAGTCTTCAGTTTGGTGTTTTGTTTACAGAGACTTTATAATTCATTTTATTTGCTGTTTCTTTATTATTTCGGATATTTAAAATGTCTTCCAGTTCCAATTAATCAGAATATAAAGTTTATTGATATTTGAGAATGTATTCTTGCATTTTCATGCCCTTATTACCATCATATTACTTGAAAATAGTCTCAAAAAACAGTATTGTTGTTTCTGCTGGTCTGTGACGGTGTTTTATCGTGTCAGTCCGACTTTCAGCCAATCGTGACGCTTCACGGCGTAAAACCCGACGTCGGGTTGTTGCTGGGACGGAAATGTTCATCAAATCACAGACAGGCTCTCTGTCTTCCTCTTACATTCTGGTTGCTAAATGTCACAGGCCCGGCGTTGCACTGCTTCGTGGATGAACAGCCTCAGGGGAATCAAGGCAAAACTGATTTTCCTTCATGGAATGAGGAGACTTGACTGTGCTGGACCCAACATCCACCCATCATCCATCATCTCTCTTATCTTTTTTCTTCATCCGTCTCTTGAGTTTAAACTCCTCGCTCTTGATCTCTGAACACAGCAGGAGGAAGAGTTCTGGCTTCCAGTACTCCTCAAAACTCTTGAATTAAAAACTTTTTATTTCTTTAGATTTTACTTAAAGAAAGCCACATTTTCTTAAAGGTGATCTATTATGCTTCCTTGAACTTGCTTCCAATTTGAATCTAGCAAAGCATTAATTGATAATTAAGTTGATTAATTGTTTGTATCCAGTTGATGGATTAAGGCCATTGTTGATATATATAAAAACAAGGAGTAAGTTTCCGCTACAAAATGTCAGAAATTTTCTAGAAGAACATGGAAATTTGGAAAGTCAACAATTTGGAAATTTCTCAGAATCAAAAGTAAAAAAAAAAATTCTGGAAAAAAATGGAAATGTCAAAAGTAAAAAATTTGCCGAAAGAAAATCTAAAATTTTGAATTTAATCTCAGAAATGTCCTAGAAAAAGAGAAAAATTCTGATGTAGAAAATTTGCTGGAAAAAAACGAATACATTTTGAGTATTAGAAATTTTAGAGAAAACAAATTTAGAAATTTTTAGATTAATTCAGAAATGTTCCAGAAAAAATTGTGGAAATTTGAGTTTTGAAAGTCAACATTTATTAGAAAAAAACAAAGAAATTTTGAGATTAATCTCAGAAATGTTCCAGAAAAACATGGAAGTTTCTGAATTTCAAAGGTTGGACATTTTCAGCTTTTGAAACAGAAATGTTCTTGTTTTGTTGGAGTAAATTTCCTCCTTTTCCTGTTGTTTTCTGTCTGCCTCGGTCCTGCCAGAGTGTTCAGTGTTATCTTATGAGACCCAGATGTATATATCTTTGTTTCGGGGATGTTTTGGTTCCCCACAGCTTCACTAGCAGCAGCTGTAATCATTTCGCCGCCATAGATGCTGATGCTTAAAGATGTTTATTGTCCTCATGACAAGCATGATGCTGAATATTGTTTCTCCAAACCGTCGGGCCGTGGAGCGTCTGCAGAGGGAATAACGCCGTCAGAGAGGCTTTTTTAATAAATCCTTGGTATGTCCACAGCCCTGTCGCCATGGTAACCCAGGCTTGCATTGTGCGCTTGTGTTTGTGTGTGGCGCTTTGTCCTGTGTGTGTTTCCTTAATTGGCCCGTGTGTGAGGTGGGTTTTCTGTTAGAAACGGCTTGGAAGAAACACTGATTTCCCAATTAATTTGTTTTTATCTAAATCGTGTCAAATTACTCATTTATAATGTTCATATGGGGGAAACAAAAGTAAATTATTTCTAATATACATCAATGTGGAGGAGATGTGTTCAAAAAGACATAAATGTTTTAATTCTTAGAGAGAAATTCACCTAGAATTAATCAGATAAATGACTTTAGACCAGCAGAAGCGGATCACTGACTGCTGCTGGTTATCTGAAGGACAAATCATGTGAAAAACCTGATCCAGCTTAAAAATAAATGCGGTTGGCATTCGCAAATATTTGGTTGCACTCTTTAAAAACTGAAAAGAAATGTAAAATTTTTGCTCTTTATGGTCGTAATATTCTACTATAATTCATTAAGATTTATCTTGAGAAAGAAAAAGACTTAAACGATGTCAATGAAGTGCTTGATGTAAATCAAGTTTAAGAAGTAAAAAAAACTTTTCTTAGATTAGCAATAATCAATAATATATATAAAATTAAAAAGTTAAAATAAACCGCTCTTTGTGTTTGTCTTAGGCTTATTTAATGCCAACAGTAATAAAGTCTGCATTTAGAGCAGATATGAAGAAAACACTCTCAGGTGTAATAACATTTTATTTTGTCTCAGAAATAATTAAAAAGGAAGTCAAATAAAGAGCTATACTGGGTTGCAATAACTGCAACTCTGTTTTTGTTAAAGAAAATCTTTGCTTATTGTAGAGCTTCAGAAACGTCTTTCCTTCACGACTGGAGATCTGAAAAACTTCAGATCAAAACTTTCTATAAATATCTCAAAGTGATCTCAAAGCTCAGAACAAAAATAAAATCCCCTAAAAAGCTGAGATCATTTCCCAGCAGATTGTTTTGATGTTAATACTCACAAAATATCAAAGTAAGATCAAATAAATTTAGATTCCAACTGTTTTTAATTGAAAATACGCAAAAATAAAACCCAAACGCGATTTATTATCTTCTTCTGCAGCAGCTTTTTTCTTCATTTTCTGCCAGCATTTTCTTCTCCACTAACACGTTTCTGGATGAAGAGATTTTAATTAAAATGAGCGACACACTCTTGCTGATTATGTGAGAAAAAATGAAAGAAGACCCTGGAGATGTTGCACTGAAAGGCCTGAAGCTGCAAAGCATCACTTTTGTGGAATAATTTAATAAATTAACGCTTTATTTTCTCCCCATCTTCCGTGTTTTCACGGTTTCCAGCTTCTCTCACCTGCATTTTATTTTTAGAAGTTTGATGGAGCCTTTAAGCGGTGAGCTGCACAGTTAATATATTTATTATCTGTGTTCCCATTACAAATGTGCACAAATCTTTTTTTGATACTCTGCAGATGTTGATTTTGTAATTGTGGTGTTTCAAATAATAAGGAATGCTGTTAAAATCACACATGAATAGGTTTGTTCACACAATAAGTCATTAAAAATGATGCATGCATATAATCCTCCAACCACTTCCTGTTGTCTTCTTTGTCATTTCCACCAGTAGTAACATCTGGTTGTTGATCACATGACCTGTGTGATGTGAAAAGTGTCTCCATTGTAGTTTTGCCAAGTACATCTAATTTGATACGCCCAAAAAATCTCATCATCCTTGCACAAAAAACTATTAAATATAAGTTTTTTCTAAATGTGTTCCCATTAAGCAAATTAATTTACGTAATTCCAGTTTGCTCAATATTATTTTCAATAGAAACATGTGGAGAAAAACACAGTTTCAGTGTTTCGGGTTATTAAGAATAAATTAAAATCGCATGGATAAATTTATTCATGCAACAAAAAACACGCTGCATCATCATCCTGCAACTACTTCCTGTCTTCATTATTTCTGCCAGTACTAACATCCGGTTTTTGATCAAGTGCGAAGAAAGTGTTTCCATTGCAGCTTTGCAAAATACACTTTCTAAATTGGCATATTTCCATTAGGCAACATTATTTGGAAATGCATCTAGTAGCCAAGTTCAATTGACCAAAAAAATTTGCGCACGTTCTACAGGAAAACTAAATTTGCTTAGCGGAAGCTCACTTTTTTTGATAATTTTTTTTTTCTGTGAGATAATGTTTTTTTTTAAATATATAAAATTAGTGTATTTCATAAATCTGCAAAGGAAACATTATTTTTGCATCACACTAGTCATGTGATCAGCAAACTTTGAAATTTCGAGATTACATTCACATATTTTCAAGAAAATGTCAAATGTTTGGAAATTTCTGAATTTCAAAGGTCAAAAGTTTAATTTACTTTTTGAATTTCATTGTTTTTCTTAGAAAACTTTTAGATGTCTGCATGGGAATGTACTCCTTTTTAATCTACAATGGCAACACTTTTTTGCATCACAAGTCGTGATCAACAGGATGTTACGACTGTAGGAAATGACAAAGAAGACAACAGGAAGTGGTTGGAGGAGGATTATGGTGCAGCATGTTTTTTTTGACTTTATGTGAACAAACATACATTTTGATTGTGTTTTTATTTTCTGAAAACACGGTAGTTGTTGTGAAATAGTTTTTCTTTTACATTAGCAGAATAGTACCAAAGTTTTGTGCGCATTAGTAATCAAAACGCAGCCTCTGCAAGTTGTTTGGAGAAGTTGTGCAGTGATTTCTTCTTAATTGAGCAGCATTGAATTGAACATACCTTTTGATTTTTGTTTCTAGCAAGAACAAGATCAAACATCCAACCTGTTTGATGTGCAGAGCTGCAAGTCAAGTTGAGGTTTGATTTTTCTCCATGGTCTTGATTCAGAGACATTTATGGGAAATTTTGTGGTTTCTGATGATTTTAAGAAGTGCAAAGAGTAAGGACTGTGCCAAAAGGTTTGTAGAAGCTGGACTTCTAAAAAATACACACATAAGTTTTAGACTTACAAGCTTTTTGTAAGTTTTGTCTTGACGTCTTGTTTTTATGGGATATAGAACAAATATTTCAATTTCATCTTCAGCATTACATGGCAGAAACGTTTGGAATTGATATATTTATATTTAATAATTAGTTTGTGCAGAAGATTTGGTTCATTAGTTGGGAATTGTTTGGGTTTTTGAATTCAGTCAATACTTTGTGGTCTACAAAATAGTTTTGACATCTGGTAGTCTGTTATTAACGGGGACCTGTTGTGCAAAATTCACTTTAGGAACATTTTTATGCTTCCATTTGGGTTTCAGCTGCTTCTTAAAAGAACCCAAGAACTTAAACCCATCCAGGGTTCCAAAATGAGCCGTTTGAAAAACCTCCTGATAAAGTCTGCACTGCACCGCTACCTGGCAACCACCACACCCCAGCCTTGTTACCAGCTGACCAAAGCTCCAGCATGTTTGGTCAGCTGGTTTTAACCCAGGTATGCACTGTGCAATGGCTGCTGGAAAAGATGTCTGTTTGTTTGTTGACTTACCATCCAGAAACCTCTTGCTGCATTCTTGTTGGTTGTGCAGCAGGCACCACTTCTGCTTTGCAAAGATGTACGGTTGTATGATTGGAAATTGAATGTATGAATTTGATTTGTCAAAGTCACAGATTCATAATAAGGAATGTTGTTTTAAACAAACCTTGAAGTGCTTTCATCTAACAATATTCTGTTTTGATCCATAAATTCCTCACCCTAAAGATAAAATCCTAAGAGATTAATTTATATAATTGAATTGTAATGTTGCAAAAATCAAAGGAAGCAAGAATAATACATTAAATATTAATCTATATTTTCCAAACACCAACTGCAAAATATTGCAGAAAATGGACAAATCTTGCTTTGATATGCAGTTATGTTTGACTTTGAAAAGACAAACCGATCAAATGACATCCTGAGGTTCAACCCTGTAAACAGTAATTTGTGTCACAGCAGTGGGGCCAGGCAGATGTAGATGTTTTAAAACTATTATTTTCTCTCTGGGTCCTGAATGGAAGTTGTTGACAAATGGGGGCATCAACCTGTCAGACAAGGATGAGGGAATACAGATGGATGTTTTTGCTTTAGCTATTAATGCACACGTCTTCTCACCTGTTTGGAAATGTAGTTCCGCTTTCCTCTTTAAATGGAGACCAGCTTCGACATCAGCTGCATTTTTATTGGCTATATAACAGCGCGAATTTGAGTTACGAAAATAAATTTGCTTAATGAAAAAACGGCAATTTTGAAGAAACTCATTTTTGAGAAGTTTTTGAGCTAGGTTCATTTAGTTTTTAAACTGTATCACAATTAGTGTCCATGATGGTTTATTACATAAGAAAAAGTGCATTTCCACCAAAAAACTTATTTTCTAGAAAAAACATGGACAATTCTGGGATCCAAAAATGTAACATTTGCAAGTAAAAACTAAAATTTTTATATTATTCTCAGAAAATATCTAGAAAAATATTGGAAATTGCTTAGCTTGTAAAGCTGCTTTTGGAGCTCATGGAAAGTTTTTTCTCAATTTTTCGGAGGAATTTTATTAATCTTTTTTATAGTTATCCAAAGGAGCGGTAATAGTATTCGTAGTTCTGCAATGGAAACTCTTTTTAGTCATGTGATCAACAGCTGGAAGTTGCCTCTGGTGGAAACGATGAAGAAGATGACAACAGGAAGTAGTTGTTGGAGCGGCTTGTTTTTAATGACTTATTGTGTGACCAAACTTATTCAATTCCTGTTTAATGGAAACACAGGAATTGTGAAATTGTGTTTTCGACATTGGCAGAATACAAAGTTTTGCACACATTTGTAATGGAACCACAGCTACTGTAGTCAAACAAAAAGACATATATATATATATATATATATGTATTATATATATATTTAGCTCGCTCAGCTGCGAGCTCAGAGCTCTCCTCTGTGTGTGCATATGTGAGGATAAATGGCGATACGAGGAGGAAAAGGAATCATTATCAAGCGAACGTCTTCCAGTGCAGAAGCCAGCGGCTCCGCCCAAGGTGACTCGTCTCGGCGCTGCTGCTGTCAGGACCCGGCTGATTTATAACTTCTTCATGGAAAAGAGTTTGGGGGCTCTGCCAGCTCGAGCCGCTGGCTGCAGGCTGCAGTAACAGAGGCTCCTCTGACAATGTCTGTGCTCCCCAGAGAGCCGTGCTGTCACCAGACCTCATGCTATCGGAGTCTAATCGCTGCGTTATGAGGCTGTAAATGCTGTCGTCACTGTGCCCCTGCTCCATAAAAGCTCCATCACTGCAGATGTGCTGTTCCCTCTTAGAGCCACCCGCCTCTCCTCATGGCCACTGCCACTTTTATTTCACTTAACGCCAATTCACAATGTGTTAAGGTGCATTCTGGTGCTTTGAGATGCAATAATGCTGCTCAAAAACAGGATAAAGTTGGTTGGTTTATTATTTAGTGATTTAACACCAAACTGCACACACAAACAGTGTTACTTAATCAGCAACCAGGGCCGGCCAAAGCCTTTTTGGGGCCCGAGGCAGACTTTCATATTTGGCCTCACCTCACCAAGATGTTTAAACCAGATGCTTTATCATTCCTAAGTTGATCTGTGTAACATATACCTGTTATCATTAGCTTAATTTGTAATTAGCTTAAATCATGCCAGTGACATTATAACAAGAAATTGTTTAAACAATAAATGAAATAATCTTCCAGTGGAATTTGTACTTTTTCATCAAGTATTGACTTAAAATGAGCTCTAGTTGCTGAAAAGTAACTTCTAAGTTACACTTGAAATATCGTGTTATTTCAAGTGTAACAAGATATTTGCATTAAAAACTAGACTAAAAATAAATGGTCTCCATTTTGTGAAGTAAGTAATTCCTTAATATTGATGAAAAACCTTATTTCACTTTTACACGAGAAAAATGTGCTGCTAACGGGAAAATAATCTGCCAATGGACCTAACAGTGTTTCATCAATATTAAGGAATTATTTATACAATACAAGCTCCTAGAGATTGCCAAAAAGTTATTTGTAAATGAGTTTTGTCTCTTTCCAGTGTACTAATATATTTTCACTAGAAACTGGACAAAGGTACTTGATGAAGTTTTGTTTTTTGCAGTGCAGGAGAAATCCAATCTGCTTCACCATTAATAAGGTACGCAACATTTTCCTAAGCAGCCATTAGCTTGATTAAATTACCAGTATTATGTTAATGAAAGCTCTGCGAATCTTGGCGTAAATCTTTGTGACACAAGTTATTTACTTATTTCCACCCACTACATGTCAAATACGCATTAGTGTGCATGAGATCAGAAAATCTAATGTGAACTTTATGGAGTGGTTCATGGGAGGCTTAAGGAGAATCAGCAGAAATATCAAGTTAAATTTGCTGTCACTGTCCATTCAGCGTGATTTCTGAACACGCTGAACACTCTGAACGCTCCAGCGTGTCTGTTTCGATAAACTTTGCAGCTCCAAACGTCACTGTGGAGGATCCCACACCTGCCTCAGCCGCTGCCTTCCCACTCGCCTGCTCATTTGTTCATTTCTCACCTCCCGTCTCTGGAGGTTTTCCGTTTGCAGAGATTCGGAATCACAAAACGCAAAACGACGTCCGAGGAGCGATTGTTCTGAAAGAAGGATCTGACGTTATGGGGGGATTCAAACAGACAGGTTACATCATCACTTGTTCTCTCCAGAGGTACTTTAAAGGTGACCTATTATGCTTCCTTACTTGTGGCACAAAATCATTCTTAGATAATGAGGTTTCATTCTGCTGAGTTCTGCCATTTTTGAGCTGTTTTAGGGCATCTTGTCACTTTAAGTCCAAATAAGCCGCTGCTGTCCATGGCCCGAATGGTCGTGGTCTCACATAAAAATGGCTGCAAACATATGCACAATTATACAACCATACAGCTTTGAAAAGCACAAGTGGAGCCTCCAGCACAGCCAAGAAGAACGCAACACATGGTTTCTGGGTGGTGAAATTGTGAGGAGTCATAATAATACAAGAATAAAGGAATAGTATTATGACAAAGTCAATATACTGAGAATAAAGTAGTAATATTATGACTTTATCCTCTTAATACTATGACTTCACTGCAAAAACAGAAAATCATACCAAGTATTTTTGTCTAGATTCTACTTCAAATTGCAAGAAGCTTTTCAGAAAAATATAGGAGTTTGTTTTAAACTTCTATAAACAAACTATTGTTTTAAGATGATAATTTCTTAATATTGATTTTTTTAAAAAGCACTAGTGCTGTTGGCAGGTTTTTTCACTTATAACAGGAAAAATGTCTTGTTATAAATAAAATAATCTGCCAGTTGAATTAGTACTTTTTCACCAATATTAAGAAGTTAATGACTTAAAACAAGCTCCCATTTCTTGCTAAAGTTATTTGTAAGTTTAATTTTAAGTGTGCTAAGATATTTGCAAAAACACAAAATCTTGTCAAGTATTTTTATTCTAGTTTCTAATGCAGTATATGAAGCGGTAAAACCAGTTGGAAGTGCTGGAAGTTCGCTGGGGTTGCTTGGTAATGTGGCTGGGCTCTGCTGGGGTTGCTAGGTAACATGGTGGGCTCTGCTGGGGTTGCTAGGTAACGTGGCTGGGCTCTGCTGGGGGTTGCTAGGTAACGTGGCTGGGCTCTGCTGGGGTTGCTAGGTAACGTGGCTGGGCTCTGCTGGGGTTGCTAGGTAACGTGGCTGGGCTCTGCTGGGGTTGCTAGGTAACGTGGCTGAATGTGGCTGGGCTCTGCTGAAGTTGCTAGGTAACAGCGCAGTGCCTATGGAGTGTGACTCAATAATCAGGAGGTTTTTGATTTTCATTAACAAACTTTAACTTTTTGCCAAAACATCCACTTTGTGTTTATTTCTTAGGCCCTGGTGGTTTTTAGAAGCCCCAATGAAAGTATCAAAGCTCAGTGAAGCCGTATCTCACCTCTACTTCCTCCTCACAGAACTGCTTGGATTGCAGAAATTCTCCTAAAGATGATGAAGCACATTTTTTGGCCTTCCGTAACGCTGCTTGACCTTGTTGCAGAAGTATTTGACTTACTGTCGTGCCGGTGGGTTTGACCTCCTCTTGCTCTCTCCTTTGGCTGGTTTCCGAGCTGACACATAGCTGGAGTTGTCTTTCGTGATTGGTTTGGACCCCGGGGTGGCAGCTGCGCTCAGAATGCCACTCTGACATTAACGTCGCTTTAGGTCCGAGGGCCACAGAGCCGCACTGTTGTGCACTCGATGACCCAGGAACCTTGTTGGCTCTGTAGATGTCACAACCTTCAAGAACGATGCGGCAGATGATGCTGGGCTGTTTTAATTCATGATTAGTGTAATAATTCTGCTGATTATTGTCGCGATTAAGCAGATAAATAAATTGGCATATTCTGCTGATTTTTCATTTAACCACATAAGCTGTTTTTATACAATTTTAGAAATGTATTAAAATACATAAATCCTTTTTCAAATAAAGGGAAACTGTGTCGTTTGAGTTCTGGACAGAACATATTTACAAAGTATTTTTACAGTCTTACATGTAAAATAAGTCTATATTAGTTGTTGCTTAATTATTGCGCTAAGTATGTTGTTCTTTTTTTTAGTTTGTATACTCCAGTTCACAATTAGTCATCTATTAAATAAGTTGACGATTAATTCAGTTAGCGATAAATCATGATTAATTATTCATCACAATAAATCGTGATAATTAATCAAGGTAAATTAATTACTTAACTTACACGTAGCTGTTAGCATAAAATAGAAGCTTTTTTTAAGTCAGTAATTTTTTTTATATTTATGAAGAAGTTCTAGTTCATTCGCAGATTGTTTCATTTATAAGAAGATATTTTCCTGATAAGTGAAATTGAACAAGTGCTTTTAAAAAAAATCAATATTAAAGTGTTGTTGGCTTAAAAGAAGCTATTATATTTAGCTAAAAAGCTACTTTTAAGTTAGTTTTGTCTTGTTAGCTAAGATATTTGTAAGATTTTGTGTTTTTATAGTATGTCCAGAAACCACTTGCTGCTTTACTGTTAGTTGTGCAGGAGGCTCCACTTCTGCTTTTCAGAAGATGCACGGTTGTATAATTGTGCATCTGTTTGCTGCCATTTTCATGTGCGAGTGTAAACATGGACCTAAAATACTGGGTAAGATTTCGTGTTTTTGCATTGTGAACTGGATTCACTCTATTTAGGATCCTTTCTATGCAAAGTTATGTAAAGTTATGCACATTTTTCCTTACAGCACTAAGTAAGGACTTGCAAAGCAAGTAATTAATACCTAATTTTCCTAAATCAGTTCCCATTTTGGCTAAATACTTTATTATTATTCAATGTTACCTTTTTGCCCTGAGGGAAAATCTTACCATTTCCCTGAATCCCATGTTTATGTTTCCCCATAAGGAGTGAAAATAGTTGTTTTTGTTGTCAACGTAAGCAATAATCTCAGGAGAAAACAGAACAATAAGCTCGAAGCGATGCAGACTGGAATGAAAAAGGAGCGTTTTAGCTCTTTGAGATGATGATAGTCATCATCTGTTTCCAAGCAGAGCGGAGCGACATTACCGATTCCTTTCACCCTGCCTATATTTGTCCAGCCAGAAACACTCCCCCTCTCCATCAGATGATGGATGATGATGATGGCGAAGGCTGTGTAGGTGATGATGGATGGGGGATGATGATGGCTGTGATAATGGCCAACACTGACTTGTTTTTAAGTTTGGGGCGACGAAGTTGCCTGGTGCTGAGAATCTGAATGCTGTCTGCGCTCTCATACATCACGGCTCTTATTTATCCTACAGGTGTGCCACCACCTCTGCCAGAGTGACCTTATCTTGTCCTCATTATGTCCACATCATTACACACATGTTCCTGCATATCCGCGGACTCCGCACTTGTGTAAATAGCAAACTAGGCCACAGCATCTCTGAGGTTTTGGCTTTGAGGAAAAGAAAACTTTGGGGCTCCTTCAGTTTGTTTTTCTGCCCTCGTTTTTCTGTCAGCCTCTTCCTCTGCTGCCTGTTATCCGTCCCGGTCGAGGTCATCCATCTGGGGTTACGGGCTCGCAGTTTGAAGGCCAGCTCATTTATTAGCTGCCTGTGATGTTGTGGAACAAAAAGGCCACAGAATCAATTGGGCATTAAAAGTCGACCTGTCAGCCGGAGAAATTGGATTTTATCTGGATGAATCCTCGGCCTGTTTCAGGACAATGGGAACGTGCAGAGCAAGGGGTCAGTTCTTGTGAAATTAACAATGAAAAGCATTCAGTAACAAAAGTAGAAGACGCATCACTTTGGTACGAACTAAAAAAAAAAAATCTCTTCTTGAGTTTAAGCCCTGAAAATGCAAAAATGAAAAATATTACCAAGTATTTTAGGGCTCGTTTCAAGTGCAAATATTTTATTACACTTGAAATAAGTTAAAACTAACTTAAAAGCTACTTTTCAGAAAAATATAACATCTTGTAATAAATAATTCCTTAAAATTGAAGAAAAAAAACAAACACTATTACCGCTGGTAATTTTTCCCCATGTAGTAAATGAAATAATCTGCCAATGCAACTTTTGCTCTTTCATCAGTATGAAGGAATTACTCACTTACAACAAGTTTTAATATCTTGCATAAAAGTTAATTTTATCTTATTTCAACTGTACTAAGATATTTGCATTAGAAACTGCCCGGTTGGCTTAGTGCAGAGCCAGAATTGGAGGAGTTATTTTATTATTATTACTTTTTAGAAAAGCAAGAATTAATTTCAGCCATAAAAACTCTGAAAGTTTCAAAAGTTGAACATTTCTGACTTTTGTAACTTGGAAATTGCCATTGTTTTAAAGGAAATTTCTACAGTTAATTAAAATTTTCTGAGTCTTTTCTATCAGATTTCTGAATTTTCAGCCCAACCCAGTTGCTAGGTAACGGGCGGGACTTGGTTTGCGTTGCTAGGTAACGGCACAGTGCCCATGGATTGTGACTTAACAATCAGGAGCTTTTGAAATAGTTCATTTTCCAGACACCAAACATTATTAATTTACGGCTAAAAAAATAAGCCTGGTTGTTTTTTAGGAACTTGGGCTGATTTTAGAAGCAGAAGAAACAAAATGTAAATGTCACATAACACAGGCCCCCTTTTAAAAGATGAGACCTGGTTTTTCCCAGTGCAGGAGGGATTTGTGGACATGATTAAATATTTTATGAATATAAAGACTCCAGAGAATCTGTTTGTCTGGATTCAATCTGGTTATTTACTGTTAAAGTTCTCATGACTGCAGCAGATTTCTAATGTGAAACATTTGGGTTAGAAACCACTGAGGGAAACCGCATGTTGTTGTGCCTTTAATTTGTGTTTTATTGGTCGTGGCCACTTTCAGAAATCCCCAGAAATCTTTTAGGATTTGCTGAAATTTGTGACACCTTTTCTACAAATTGGTTAAAAATCCTATGAATTTTTCAGTATTTAAAACAAAAACAGCAACAAAATGTTGTATGTTTGACTCAGTCGAGATGTTTAGAGCATGCAGTCATTACATGACACACATTTTTAGGTTAATATGAGTAAATAAGATGCAAATTGTGTCAGAATACCCAATGAGTGTGTATATCTCTGTGTTTCTCTGGAGTTAGAGGGGAAGAGCTGGCATTCTGCCCTGCTTTGGATTTGAATTCATGTATTACTGATGGGTGTGTGTATGTGTGTGTGTGTGTGAACCAGGTTTTAATATCCTTATGGGAACCTACGTCTGTCTTCTGTGTGGTTATGGGGACCTTTGCTCCTTGTGGGGACATTTTTGTGGTCCATGAGGAAAATTATTGTTTTTGGGTTACTGGTTAGGTCTGTGATGGTTAGCTTTAGGGTAAAGGTTAAGGTAAGGGTTAGGCTGTAGAAATTAATGGAAGTCAATGTGAAGTCCCCACAAGTGATGAAAACACGACTGTGTGTGTGTGCTCACCTCTGGTATGGAGCCGTCACTGAGCAGTCGGAGACAGCAGACAGACGAAAGGCAGGGAGACGTCTGCAGAAAACATGTCGACAGCAGCAGCCAGCAGATCCCCATTAGATGCTCAGGTGCTTCAGAGGGAGGGAGGAAGTGATGTCACAGCAGAGGGAGAAACTAATCCTAGCAACCGACACAGCAGGGAAAAAAAAGCCAGACTACAGTCTGAAACACGCTGTCTGTGCTCAAATGAGTCAGCTTTCAGCACACAGAAATAAGTTACATTTCTTTTTTTCCAGCTAATTTTCTCACACTTTACAAATTGTACAAGTTTATGCCAAATTTTCAGAACTAATTTATGCTAAATTCATAAATCAGCTCAATCTCATCCATACAAAGGTTCATACAGGGAAAAAAATTTTAAAATACAAAAATAATGTCAGATAATTACGAGGATAAACTCATAATGCGAGAATAAAGTCATTATTACCAAAATGAAATAATAATATTGCAAGGATAAAGTGATGGTGTTTCCTGTATAAAGGAGAAATAATATAAGAATAAAGTTTTAATTATGAGAATAAAGTAGCAATATTTCAAGAATAAGTTCATATGAGAATAAAGTCAAAATATTATGAGAATATAGTCACAATATTTTGAGGATAAAGTCATAATATTATGTAAGTAAAGTCAGAATATTAGGAGAAAGTCATAGAAGAATACAGTCAAGTATGTTTAGAGGTATGTATGTATAGATTTGTTTACATTTTGAATAAAGCTTAAAAAGAGGGGAAAAAATTAAATTGTACTACAAAATATAAAAGTGAGGATTTAAAAAATGTGATAAAAAGAAGCAGATAAATACCAGGAGAAATCAAATGCAAATCAATTAAACTTGATGATGCTGATTAAAAATATAATTGACAGCAAGAGAAAATGGGAAGTTTAATGTGTTGAACAGAACAAAAATAAAGCGATAAAATCTGAAATGGAGGCAATTACCCTCCAGTTTGTCTGTAGTTTGTAAGAAGTGCTAAAGCTGAGTTATCTGTGTGTTTGTGTTTCTGCTGCTCCCAGAGGCAGAACAGTAATGGTTTCATTAAACTGGAGCTCATGTATCTTTCTTTTCCCAGGGGAAAAGCAGCAGTCGGGTTAACCTGCAGAGCTGTGGTGATAACAGTCTCAGCATTGACCCAAAGACTTTCATACACACTAAATTCAGTAGCATCACTTATTACCACGCCAGAATGACCCATAGTATTTGTTTATTTCTGATTAACTCTGAAAATACTTTATCAATATTAACATATTGCAGCAAAGACATGTGAAGAAAGTCTCACAACCTAAACAAAAATTGATACAACTTAAAACATTTTTTTTTTGTGAAATTAAAGAAATTTACATTGTCTTATGGTCCAAGTCTTTAAGGTATGTGGCTATGCTAAGAAAAAACAAAAAAGTTAATTACAGGAATAAAGTCGTTTTACGAGAACAATGCTGAAATAATATGGGAATAAATTCATAATAGTACAACTTTATTTGGAATATTGTGACTTTATTTTTTGTAATATTAGAACTTTATCTTCTTCTTTTTGTATACATTGTGTAGCATTTTATAACATCTGAAGTTAAAATATTTACTTGACTGTGCTATAAAATGACACTATGTGCCTGTAAAATACATAATACTGCCTCTTTGTAGAGCCAGAACTGGATCACTGGTCCTTTGCACTTCTTTCTATTCAAAATGTTTAAAGGACATTTGGACTAGAAAACAAACCATCTTTGTGTAGTTTTAGTATACAGTTTGTAAAAGCAGCTAAAAAACAAAGCATCATTTGAGGCAAAGTGTCATTTGAGGTTTTCAGTCCTCTGCTCGGCTTTCTGGTTTCCACGACTACCATCCGTCTCCCTTCTTGTCTCTCGCTCATCTCTCTTTCTCTCTCTCTCTGTCTTGCCCGTCCGAGCGCGCTGGCACTAAAACATGAGCGGGGCTGTTTAATTGGTTCTGTCCCACAGCAGAGACCCGGCGGAGGGGTGGGGCGGCGTTGGCAGGCTTGTTGTGGATGTGTTTGTGTGCTAGAATGAGGCAACTGGCTGCCTGAGCAGCTCTCTGCTGGAAGCCCTTTTCAGCTGTTGTGTTTCCCACACACCCTCTAATGGACCCGGCTGATACCTTCCTTTATGCGGAGTGACCTGCCTCTTTCGCCACTGTTACTGGTCCACACTTCACGCTGCGCTGTGGGGTTTGCTTGGATGTTTTGCTCCTGTGTCTGTTGGATGTGGAGGCAGAGATATCCTGGGAGTAGGTGTGGTTTTAGAGACGCTCTTCTCTACTTTCTACATTATTTATCTCGGTTACTACGAGCGTTTACTCCCATGTGAGGCTTTTCTGTCTCATGATGCTGACACACTGTCTCTTACAACAAGGAGCATTATCAGGTTTTCTGACATTTGATATTTCAAAAGCAAACATTTATTTTATTTAAAATTCAACCCATGTAGAGCGCTGCCTGACAGCTGGTTTGTTTTAAGTCCGTTTGCTCCCACCTAGTGGTGAGTCATGGTAGGCACAAACTGAAGACAGTTTTGGAGGAAATTTTCCTCTTATGAGTAAATAATGAATAAAATGAATAAAAACATGTTTAAATAAATTGTTTTTTCACAGAATCATTCTCATTCAATAACACAGCATGGAACAAAAACTAATTTACTCAGAAATGACCAGGAGAGGGCGACAAAACGCAACTAAACTGGAAGAAGAACATGAACTGGTCTTGCAATACAATCAAAGAAGAATCATGCCATCTCATTTGCAAAGTAGATTTTGCAAATCTACTTTGCAAATGTTTTGGGTAGAGTGTCACATTTAAAAGATCAGAACAAGCCAGGAATCCTTTTGTTTTATGTGTCCCACCATCTGCATGGACTGGGAGCTCTACATAGCTGACAATTGTGAACAATGTCATCCTTGGTCCTGTCATTCCTCTGCTAAAGGAAGAAGAAAATGACACCACATCGACTCTTTTGAAAGCTTGTTGGAGTGGACTATCAGAAAGTTGCGACACCTGCATGTCCAACAGAAAATGTATTACTTTTTCAGTGACTCTGATGTGATGACCCTGATACTGCCATGGTCAGACAGTCCAGACGATATCAGGCATCCTGTGATACCTGACCCAGTCCTCGAAGTTCCAGTAAAAATTGGAACTCAGTCATGCCATCTCACATCTGTCATTTGCTGGAAACAGGCAACAACATCTGACACCAACAGCCTTTACACATGTCTGAGGTGTGGAGGACTGGTGTTTAAGGCAGAGGATGAGCGGGTGTCACTGGAAAATATCGACTGTGGAGCTGACATCTGCAGGAATGGGTACATCTGCATGTATGAAAGAGCCACAGAAGTTCAGGATGAATACAGTGAGGGGGCAAAGTGTCAACTGACCAACAACTGACAGTGCGTCAGACAACACTGAGGACTCAGGTTGCAAAGATGAAAGGTGGTTTAATAACAAGTACACAGCTCAAACAGTCCAAAACGAGCAGGCAGCAGCACGGAGAACGGGAGCTAGGCTAGTCACTGGTAGCACTGACAGACTGAAAATCTGAGCAGAACCCGACACAGGACTTATCAGTACTTCTGTGACGACTTACGATACTAAACAAACGACAAGGACCTGACAAGAAACAAAGACAACAGGTTGGTTTAAATACACAGGGAGGGTAATCAGGGAATGAGAGACACCACAGAGACTCACCACATAAAATGACGTGGCAGGCCACATGTGGCCCGCGGGCCTCGAGTTTGACACATGTGCACTAAACAATACAAACTTATTGTCAACAATGAGTTATTTATTAAGAGACGCTCCAATATCTTGCTGAAAAGTAACTTAAGGAAGTTGGTTTTGTCTTATTTCAAGCATACTAAGATATTTACATTAGAAACTAGGCTGAAAATACTTGATAAGATTTTGTGTTTTTTGTTTTAAAATGCATTGAAATGTGTGGTTGCACCATTAGATGTGGAAAAGGCCTTGAGGTTTGCTAGGATTTGGTGCTTTCTCTTAAAAAGTGAAATGAATCTTGATATTAAACATGCTGGTGGTATTTTTCTTGTGTGATCATCCCTGACACCAGGGTTCCCCCTGTCAGACTCCCCTCAGTGCTCTGAGATAAAAAATTTGTTTTACTGCTGGGAAAATTTTTGCCGCGACTCGTCTCACTCTGCAGTGCTTAATCCTTTTTGTCTGCAGAAACAATGAGTGTGAAATCACTCCTTGCATGGACGCCTTCAGGCAGCCTCTAATCATGTTATATTCCCACACTGCTCAAGGTTGGATGCAAGTCTGCTTCTATATGTAAGCGTGTTCATACACAAAAAACATATTTAATGTCGTAATTGGGGAGAGATTTATGCAAATCAGCACATCCTATATCCCTAGAATGTGTTTTTTCTTTCTAGGGAAGTGTAAAGAGATTTTGGGGCGTCTCCTAGGGAGAAAGAAAAACTCAATTATTGAGGACTTGCTGAGAGAGTAATTTAATTAAAGAGGCTCCCTGAGTTCAACTGCAAAAACATAAAACCTTACCAAGTGTTTTTGCTCTAGTTTCTAGTGTAAATATCTTAGTTTAACTAACTTACAAGTAACTTTTCAGCCAACCATGGGAGCTTATTTTTAGTAAATAATATTGGTAAAAAATTACTGATGCATATTGTTTCACTTATAAAAAGGGAAGATGTTTTGTTTTAAGTGAATTTATCTGCCAATGGAACAACACTGCAAAACCTAAATCTTACCAAGTAATTCTGGTCTAGTTTCTAGTACATCATAGTCCTCTTGAAGTAAAACAACCTAACTTATCGGTAACTAATCCGCATGATGCAGGAGTTTGTTTTTAGTAAATAATTCCTTAATACTGATGAAAAAGCTCTTCTTACACTCGCAGATTATTTCACTCATTACAAGACATGTTACTAGTGAAGCTATCTGCCATTGGAACTAGTAATTTTATATCAATATCAAGAAATTACTGACTTAAAACAAACTCCTATATCCTGCAAAAAAGTAACTTTCAAATTAGTTTTGTCTCGTTTCTAGTTTATATATTTGCACTAGAAGCTAAACATATATGGTAAAATACAGCAGCTTGCATGAGATAATCCGTCCTTTAATGTTGATTTCATGTTATGTTTGTTAATATTTATGGATTTTTGTGTTATAATCCCAAAATGACTCTGAAAGTTTATGATGTGAACAAAAATATTTTTTATTCGGCTATAAAACTCTGATTCTGCTCTTTTTCCGTAACGCAGACAGCATGTAGTGATCGAAGTTTGTTTGAGATGAAACCGAGCCCAGGAATGTGCGACTGTATCAGCCTGGTTGTGTTGTTTTAGGAGCTGCTGGTTGTTTGAATGACTCCAGTCAGAGAGGAAAGACAGGAGTGAATATTTCAGCGCTTTCAGCCGCTGTGGAGTTGATACTGTTGGTAACGCACTTCAGAGCTGTTCGCAGGAGAGACGTTTGCTTTGGATCTACTTATTTAAAGTTGGATCAAGGACTAGAAATGGACTACAAGAATCCTGAGAAAACCAAAGTAATATATACACATATAAAAAAGTGAAAATCAGGTCTTTTATACAGACGAGGTTTAGTACAACTGAATATATATATATTTCTGACTTCAAACTCAGAATTCTGACTTCTAAGATCAAAAGTCCAAACTTTGAGAAAAAAAAATTGAATTGTGAGAAAAAAAAAAAGTAATAATTTTTTTGCCCTTAATTGTCTTCCATACGTTTACGTTGAAGATTTCGCCCAAAAACTCTTTGCAAAAAAATTTATTTTCATTGATGAAGCGAATGTTTGGAACGTCATGTTACTTGTTACTCATGATCTTCTACATATTTGACTATTCACATTTATAAGTTAATATAAAGCTGATTTAATTTAGCAGTAATCGAATTATGCATCCGTTTGAACCAAATTCATCCAAATCCTTCCTGTCACATCTGGTGTTCCTCAGGGCTGTATCTGTGTGCCCCCCATTTTTTTCCTCAAATATAACGTTAATCATTTATTGCTGCCCTGATTGCTCCAAACTGTGTATTTCTACATGTTTTACACCAAAGTCCTTCTGTAACTGCTTATAAAAACTCAAATCCTTGTTTTACATTCATTACTCGCAGTCCTTGTTTTTCGGCACACAAACCTAATTCTTTAATATCATCAACACAACATGATTAACATACACTTTACCTCTTTCTTTAGGTGCACCTGTTCACATAAACCAATCTATGCATCTAGATATTGTGAAGATAATTTACAGATGTTGAAAATGAGCATCAAAATTAAAGGGCATTTAATTGACTTTGGTGCATCACCATCTTTTAGGTTGTCATAGCATGATCCAAAAACGAGAATATCCAGTTAGTGGTACTGGCTTTAAATACAGAGACTACAGGAGGATGAAAAGGCTGGTTCAAGATTATAGAACAGCATCCAGTAGCACAACTAACCACTGTTTACAACAAAGACATGCAGAGCACCAACTCTCCATGCATAACACGCCGAACCTTGAAGCTTATGGAGAATACCACATAAAATGACAATCGAGGCTGCAATTTACATGGGCTCACCAAAATTAGAAGCAGATCGGAAAAGATTGCCGGCTGTAAAGAGTCTTGCTTCTAGCTGCACAATGACATGGTAAAGTCAGAAGTTAGCATAAACAACAAGAAAGCTTGGATTCACTCTGCTTTGGGTTAAACTTTGGGCTCCTAGTGGTGGTGTAATGGGTTGGGGATGTTTTCAAATAATTGACTCCAAAGGAAGCCACAGTTGACTAGAGGAACCTTTTTCTTTTTTTAAAAATAATATTGCTAGCTTATTTTTACGACGGCGTATTAAAACTCACAAACTTCCCCTTTCACCAGAAAATTTCAGGGATTGTTTTGGCAGAGCTTTGTTCTTTCTTTCTATTCTGGCTCATTTTTTAATGCGGCATCCTTTTGGAGAATAAAAAATATGTCAGAGGTTTCCCCAGTGCTGTTGAGAAACGCAGAGGACAGTTTGATTCATAAGCACTTTCTCACACTGAGGAAAAACATGGGCACAAAGAAATTTTGATTAATCTTTGACATTTTCTGGTAAAAACAAGGACATTTCTGAGGCCTGAAAGCCAAAAATTATGAGAAAAAAACTCAGATTAATCTCAAAAATGTTCTTGAAAAAATATTATTTTTACTTTTGAATATCAGAAATTTTCAAATAGTTTTTAGATAATTTTGGATGTTAATCTCATAATTAATTAGTTTTTTGACAGAAATAATTCCCTAACATTGATAAAAAGTAGATTATTTCACTTATTACAAGACATTTCCCCATAAGTGAAATAATCAGCCAAAAAAACAGTACTTTTTCAACAATATTAAATAATTATTGACTTAAACAATCTTCTGTATTCTGCTGAAAAGTTGTTTCTAAGTTAGTTTTGTCTTATTTCTAGTGTACTAAGGTATTTGCACCAGAACCTGGTGCAAATACAGGTTCTTTTCCAGAAAGACTGGAAAAGATTTTGCATTTTTACAGTGTGGTGCAAAATCTGTGTGGTTGTCAAATCTTAAAATGCAGCAAAAATAAAATATACTGACTTACATCATAAAATGGCAGATGACTTTATTTTTGTTACAATGTTTTTTTTAAATTACCTCTAAAAGGTTCCTGTAAATAAATGTAAACTTTGGGTTCAAACAAATTTTAAAGTAGAGACAGACGATGACAGACTGTGTAAAGCGGGGTGTGTGTGTGTGTGCGTGCGTGGGTGCGTGGGGGTGTGTGAGAGAGTGTAACCGTCCCTGTAATTGCCGGTAAGTGGCTTAGCAGTATCTTTGCTCTGTTCCTGTTGATAAGGCTGCACTCTGCCATTTGCCATTTGCCATCTGCCATTTCTTGTAAAACTGATAAGAAGTTTTCTTTACCTCACCATAGAAGGAAACCATTCACACAGACGTTCTGGAGAACAAAAACACAGACTGAGTTGGAAGTGTGTCAGTTTTTTTATGTTAGTAGGACAGAGATTGACAGTAGCTGCGTTTCCATTGAACAGATAATTTTAAAAACTGGGATTACAAAATAAATGTGCTTAATGGAAGTACAGCAACTGGATAAAAGGTTTCTGCAGAAGGATGATGCGATTCTGAGACACTTTCATTTCGCATCACACAAGTCGCGTGATGAACAACTGGATGTTACTACTGCTGGAAATGAAGAAGATGATGAGAGGAAGTGGTAAAAGGATGGTGTCGCGTGAACAAACTTATTCTTATTATTGATTTTAGTTATGTTTCTTATTTAATAAAAAAACACAATTGCAATGTTTATATAGTATTGACAAAGTTTTAAGCAGGTTTGTAATGAAAACATGCTGCACCATTATCCTCTAACCACTTCCTGTTATCCTCTTTGTCGTTTCCAGCAGTAGTAGCATCCGGTTGTTAATCGTATGTGTTGCAAAAAAAGTGTTCTCCTTGTTTTGCTAAATATATTCATTTTAATTGTATACAGCCCAAGAATGTTTTATCAAACATTTTTTTTCCAAAATTGCCATGTTTCCATTAAACAAATTTATTTTTGTGATTCTAATTGCTCAAATTGTTTTCACGCCTGATAGTCTGGTAGATTCCATGAGGGAGCAACATCACGACATTTGTTTCATTTGGTGCGGTTCGCAGACAGACTGCATTGTGTCAAATCACCCCAAAAATTTGAAAAACTTGTTCTCCTAGCCTGTTGAGGGCGCTGCAATAAACTCCACTGAAAGATTCAATACGAAAAACCTGAAGAAGCCGCTCCGCGCTACTTTCTTCTTCACAAAAATGGAATAAAGTCAAATTTGTTGGTTACAGGATTTCTCTGTTGTCCTTGGTAAAAGACAACAAGCTGTTTCTCTGCTAGCATTAGCCTCCTGCTTTTGTTTTGGTTGTGATTACCCAGAATGCCCTGTGCTGTAGTTCACTTCCTGCTTTTGGAGCAGTCTGTAGTCCGTTTGGTGTTCACATATGCATTCAAACCGCATTAGATTTCACTTCAACCGGACCCAGAGCGAGGTTCATAGGCGGACCAGAGTAAAAATTGTTGGTCCGCATCAGAGTTCGATTACGTTTTCACACTTTCCCAACCGAACCGGACTTTCTAGACAAACGAACTGGAGTTGGATTAAAGCAGACTGAACAGTACCTGCAGTACCCCTACATTTAAGAGGTACTTAGTTGTAGTTTCATGCCCCCTGTTTCTCCTCCTTGGTTCTGGTCTCCAATCTGTATTTCTGCTTTTCTTTGCTGGAGGTCAAACCTATATTTACTCTACAAGTCTTTTCTTTCTGAATCCTTCTGCTGAACTGCCTTTAAAAATGAGCTTTTTCAGTGAAATAATTTGGTTTCAGTGCTTCTAAACTCTTGTGTTGTGTTATTGCTTGTGTTGGCCATCATGCTGGTACCAACCAAATAAGTCTGCTGTTTGCTGCTGCACTGCGGCGGCTGCCAAGCAAAGCACTGCCTTGGGTTTTATGGCTTGTGTTTGGACATAGGCAAAGTTTTCTTTGTCCTTTATTTGACTCTCGGCTCCTTCGGGACAGAGACACGTGGCTGTGTTTATTCTGTGGGCCGAACACCTGATGCTCTCTCGTCTCTTCCTCCACCGCCCGATGCTTCACCAGCAGCGTGTCTATTTATACCACTTGTTATCCAGGAGTGAAGCTTTCCTGGCAGGAGTCGCTGAGCCGGGCCATGGCCGCCCCAGGCCTCCGTGCCAGACGTGGCCCGAGTCCCTGGAAGAATCGCCCGCTTCCTTTGTGTTTCTGAAGCCTGTTATGTAACCGTGTGACCTTCTCAATCTGACGCATGGATGAAGGCTTTGCAGAGAGCTGAAAAAATCAGTCAGAGCGACAATGATCCCATATGAAAATGGAAGATGAAGTTTCTGAAATCCAGTCAGCTTGAATCACTTTTTGCTAGTCATGTTAAACTATGACCCAGTTTAAGTTCCAAAAAACTAAAACATAATAAACTAAATTACAAGAATAAGGTCATATTACGAGAAATAAAGCAGAGGACTTACTCAAACCGACACATCGATAAGGCTTTGCAAAAAGCTAAAAAATTCAAACGAGAAAAAAATGATTTCCTTGGTAGAGGAGGAGGAGCTGGAGGAGGTACAAGATGAGGAGGTGGAGGAGATTCAGGATAAGGAGGATGAGGAGGATGAGGAGGTGGAGGAAGTACAGGATCAGGATGAGGAGGAGGTGGAGGAAGTACAAGATGAGGAGGTACAGGATAAGCAGGAGGAGGTGGTGGATGAGGAGGTACAGGATAAGGGTGTTGGATGCCAGATGTTTGGCTCCATGGCTGGAAATAGAAAAACGTCCCATATGGACCCAAAGCTGTTTGATTCCCTTCATGTGGCGCCCTCCGCTCCACGTCGCCCCGCAGCCTCCATTAGAGGTTTTAGGGACGTTTTTCATGGAAATAAAGACCCTTTTTACGTCATGGGTTTAATATAAATGCATCTCTGTGCGGCTCATGTGGAGCATGTCTTTACGTTAGTGTGTGTGTGTGTGTGTGTGTCTATGGTGGCACCATGCCACCATGTTCATGTTTGAACTGTGTCACATGTGCAGTGCCAGCTGTTTAAGGAAAATGGCTCCCTGCTGCGTAATGAATTGAAGAAAACCTGAATAAAGTAGCAATTTACTCCTAATAAAGACAAATAGACTCTGACTAATGGTTCAGAATGATGACCATCATTGAGGATCCCATGCGGCGCTTCAAGCTTTATTGTATTATTACTGCAGGTCAATTAAGACACCAACATGAACAGGAGGATTTTAGTCTCTCTGCCTTCACCTCTTCATCTTGCACACTTTCTTTATATTTTGGTTTTTAACAAACAAAACCGGGAAATGGGTTTTTTCAAGTATCATATCGCTTATCGTGATAAATATCTTAAGAATTTTAATTTATTTTTTTCGCAATAAAGTCCAGTTAATGATGTTTAAAGGTGTCCTCGTTGTCAGGATCGATAGTGTTACTATTTGTTCAATGAAAACATCAATAAATACAGATAAATGTGAAAATACAGCGCGTGGCTTAGTGACATAAGTCACAATTACAAAATGTCCTAAAGAAACAAATGGGAATGTTTTCCAACAGCAGCATTTGTGTTTGTGGGATTATAATTATAACCTAAAAAGAAATTCATACTTCCCCCCGAAAAAAACATGAGAAAAGTCTGTTTTAGAAAAGTTGGGTTTTATAAATTGACTGGTTTTCGAAGATTGAAAATTGTTGACTTTCGAAATTCAAATTCTGCTAAAAAATCTCAGAAATTTTGAAATAAATTACATACAAAATATTCAGCTTTTTTTCTAGATATTTTCAGAAACTAATCTCACAATTTCAGTTTTTGTCTTGCAAATGTTCAACTTTTCAAGCTAAAAAATGTTCATGTCTTTTTGAGAATAATCTGAGTTCCTGAGTTTTTTCAAGCAAATTTTCAAAGTTTAAACTCAGAAATGTTGTTTTTTTTTCTGACATTTTTGGTGTAAATTCACTCCATTTTTCATTTCTTTCTCTGTTGGCCCGAGTACGCTGCCATGATGTAACGATACCTTCGTAAAGGTAGCTTTCCTGTCTATGAAAACTACAGACTCGTTGTAACGCCATAAATGGTACTTCTTTCACATTTTTATATGTAATTAAGAGAAACTGCTAAAGAAGATTAATTTTATTGAAACTTTTATGTAACATAATGATGAAAAATATTGCATAATTTATCTGGAAGCCTTTGCTCGGGGATTCTTGGTGGTCGCTGGCGCCCGACTCACCACCTGCAGCAGCAGCACCTCCAACCACAACATGACCAGCTTGTGCGTCACTTGGGCACCAGTAAAAACATTTCCACCTCTCCTTTTCCATCTGCCTTGCATGTTTTCTGTCCCCATGTTTGGATTCCCTCTTCTCCTGCTTGAAAGGAGGAGAGGGTGGCGCTGAACTAGGCGCTCCCTGTGAGAGCGACCAGGCCAGGCGGATATTAAGCCTCTGGACGGCTTCTGTCTGCCGCCGTCGCCACGCACGCTGAGTGCCTAATGAGCAGAAATAGCTCTCTCTGCTGTTTTCTATGCTTTTCTGCCCGTTTCATCGATACACTGCGGAGTGAGGTGGGATGTTGCCATGGAAACAGCAGACAAAGACCACGACCAGGGATGTATGGGGGAAGTTGAGAGGCCTGACTCGAGTTTAGGTGTGTGTGTTTGCATTATGAATCTGGAGCTGCATCACCTTAGGAATAAAGAAAAACGCATTTTGGTGAAACATCTGCTTTGGTTTTTTTCATGCAATTCTTGGCTGGTCGTCAGACTTCAAACTGGAATAATCCTTAACGGCTCGTAATTAGTGAAACTACTGGCGAAGATTCCTGGTTTTCAATCATCCTCCCTCCATTTTCCCTGCAAAGTTTTTCTAATTAGTCAGATTGTAATGGGCTTGTTTTTGAAATGCTAAATAATTTCTAGTTTGTAGGTTGCGCAGCTGCTTCTATAGTATGAAAAATACACAATAAAGCTTCTTGTCACTGATACGTTCCTGACTTTTTAGTTGGTAAATGTTTTGCTTTTGTTTAAAGTTTACATTTATTTAAAAAATTTATTTTTTTTTTTAAAAATTTCCAATGCAAATTGTTTTATATTTTTTAAAAATCCAATTGCAGCTTGAATCCTTGAATTGTGGTTGTAATTTATGACCCTTCCTTGGAAAATGTTGCTGCTTTTGTAAAATAAAAACAAAATTGAGATTTTTATTTGTTTTGTTTGTTTTAAATTAGCAACAAAGTTATAACTTTTGTTCTGGTTGAAATCAGTTGCAGTAAATTGTTGTGCTACAGCATCAAAAAAGTATTAAAGTCAAGTCAAAGTTTATTTAAATACACATTTCAACTGACTAACGTATCATTGGGATAATAAAATAAGTTTTTTTTTCAAGGTTTTATTGACTCTAGTGGCCTTTATTTAATAGTTAGTGGACAGGAATGAGGGAAATGAGAGAGGGGGAAGACATGCGGCAAAGGTCGCCAGGCCGGGATTCGAACCTGGGACGGCCGCGTCGAGGACTAAGGCCTCTGTATGTGGGTGTGCTAAACCCCTGCGCCACCAAAGCACCTCATAATAATATAAGTTTAATAAAAAGTGACAGAAAAATATCAATAAAAACAAAAAAAAACATTTAAATCCAGTTTCTCAAAAAATTTCAGGTCTGATCGAGTCAAATAGAAGAAAATATTTGTATTTCTTGACTTTATTTGTTAGTTCACTAATTTTACCCAAGCAGCCTCTGAATTTCCCTTATTATCGTGTTTCTGTCCTCAAAGACAAACCACCGTAGCAACATTTCCTATAAAATAAATGATAAACCTCAATATTGAGGCTTAAAAGTAACTAAAGTATTGAATTTTGACCAAAAACAAGAGTAGGAATATTATTTAAATTCATAAAAAGAAGAACAACTGAATCTCAGCATAACAGAGAAACACATCAACCTCTTCATCTCAATCAATGCTGCTGTTGATCACACAATTACTCTGCGTGAACCTGCAGGGCGTGAAGCTCTCGGATGGAGGAAAAACCAAACGATGCTGATTAGATTAGATTAGAGTCGCGCCCCTCAGCTGTTCACGACGTGCTTCGTGACATTTTTATCAAGCAGCTGCTTCGCTTCAATCGGCTCCATTCAGACAAGGTCACTGGAAACTCAACTTATCAGGCATTTTTATTTCAAACCCTGGAAAATGTAATTTTAGGTTTGGGCGAAAAAAAGCAAAGACTTTTCAATATCTATGTTTAACGTCAATTACCTGAAATTATGGAAAAAGTCACTATTTTTTGATTAAACGATGATTCAGGTCATTATTTTAGGAAGGTGGCAAAATCTTTCCTCATACATTAGATAATTAAGTAATACTAAGTAAAAATAAAATTACAAAAAGAGCAAAGTATAAATAATACAGGAATAAAGTAGTAATATGAGAATAAAGTCATAAAATGAAAATGTAGTCATAATCTTATGAGAATAAAGTTGCAAACATCTGAATCATCTGATTGCAACTTTATATTTTTTGAATAAAGTCAAAATATTCAGAAAATAGCTATACGAGAGTAAAGTCATAATATGGGATTAAAGTGATATTAGGAAAATAAAGTCGGATTTTTACGAGACATTGAGAAAAATAAATACAACAATAAAGTCAAAATGATAAGAAATAAGTCGTAATAATGAGAGTAAAGTAAAAACTAAGAATGAAGTCACAATAATATAAGAGTAAATCATGATTTGTTGTCATAAATCATGATTTATTATAACTTTATTCTCATACAAGTGACTTCTCGTAATGCTGTGACTTTAACTTTGTGAAAGTTTAGTTTTATTTGCTGAGCTTTTCCCAAATAATCCATGTTCTACAGTTGTTTTCTTATTAATCAGTTAGCCAAATATTAACTGCATGGACCTGCAAACTTTAGCGTTTCAAACTCTGCAGCTGAAGATAACAGATTACTGGATGAAGCTCCAGTTGGCTGTCTCTTAACTTCGAGCATATAAAGTCGACCATTGGTGCCAAGTTGGCTTGTTTTCCAATAAACCTATCCTGGCTCAGGTTTCCAACGGATTAAAAGTAGAGAGCAGAGCTTTTAGCTGGCCTCCAGTGGTTCCCATTGGCGTTTTGGCTCCAAACCTAAACCCTCCACTGCTCAGGTCATGCGCCTCCAGAGCCCACTGGATCGGAGCCAGTTGAGCAGGCGCAGCGCTGGGACGAAGCCAGCAGCAATCTGGGCCGGTTCCAGATTGGGTCATCGAGTTTAAATCTATCCAGGAACCTCCTGTTGAGCACAAATTACCAACCGAAGTGGATTATTCAGATGATCCGACTACCTGTTTTGGTCTCTTCCCCTTAGTGACTTTTCTACTGTAACTGTTTCCATTCCTGATCGTTTCTGAACCACTCAGGTTTTCAGGGAGTTAAAACCATGACACAGTTTTATTTGTGTGTCCTGGTTTACCAAAAACCTTTTAATTCAGGTAATAGTAGGTTATGAAGGAAAAGACATTGATCTGAATGTCCTGTTTTAGGTGTGAGACCAAAAACTCACCAAGTATTTTTGTAAGCAGAGTTGATTTGAGAACTGATTGAAAACACCTGGAGCTTAAAACATTTGTTTTAACATTCGTTGTTTCTCCCTACATCCAGTGGGGGGCGCAGGTTGCTACTATCAGTAGTAGCCACACAGGACACCCAGTAGAAGGAAACAAACGCACCCAGCATAACACTTTCATTCTATTGGCTGAGCGGTTGCCAGGTGACAGAACTTTTTTCTTCTTGAGAGAGCAGAAAAGAATTTGCAAGCGAACAGAGAAGCTTGTGAGCGGAGATTTGATTCGAGCAGAGAGAAGTTTTGAGCGCGAGAAAAAAGATTTGAGAGAGCGCAGAGAATATTTGAAAGAGAGCAGAAGTTTTGAGAAGAAAGACATGAAGTCCTGCTTTCAAACTGAAAATGTGTGCTCTTGACTTATGGCAGTAACATTGCCCCATAGGTGCTTCATAATAAAATTACTCAAGTAAAAGTATAAATAGTGATTTAAAAAAACAACTCAAGTAAATGTAACTAGTTACTGCTGCCCAGCTCTGCTCTTTATCCTTAAATTTTTACTTGTTCAATGACAAACAATTTTCCCAACTAAACCAGTTCAGCACAGTGTCAGCCATTTTTTAAAGTGCCTTCTGGTGTTTTCTGAAAACAAAACCACACAGTAGATTAAAACATATCTGTTTACGGCAGGTGTAAGAAGTATTTTCATAAATATCAGGCGTCACCAGGCCATACATTTTTCACTTATTGGGTTAGAAGCAAAGAGACGACGTTCCTCCACAGTGGCATTAATATCCCGAGGTTACCAGAGGTGAGCAATGATAAATCTGGGTTTCAGTGAGATCATGCATATTTGATAAGACAATATACACCTGTTATTAGTTTCCTCATAGGGGTGGGGAGCTGGAGATTAGCTTCTGTCACTTTTTATTTCTCCTTATTGGATCTGTGCTGCCCCAGGGCTCGTGTAAATGATGGTACTCATAACGGCGCTCATTACCAGTAGCTGATTCTGGATCCAGTTGGTCAACCAGCTGGTTAACCGCTCAGCAGCAGATTAACAACTTGAAACTGTTCCAGTTTTTAATCCCAGTCAGGGTTGTGTCTTCATTGGCTGAAAAACATCTGGATGCGTTTCCAGTTCAGGTCCAGGTCCAGTGGGTGAAAGGTCAGTTTATAAACGATGTGGCTTCTTCAGACCCACTTTTATCATTACAAGACCTGGGGCAGCACCGAAAAACCGAGAGTTTAAGTCATAAACGTGGTTTTATGATTCAGTTGACAGATTCAGCTCCAAGCCTTGGAAACTTCCGGTCAAGTTACTTGGAAATAGTAATTAAGTACTGATTATAAATAAATCCAACTGTTTCCTAAAGAAATTAGTTAATTACTTTTCAGAAGATTGATGCAACATGAATACACAAATCAAAATTCAATCAAACTGTCTCCTTTTAATACTTGGCAGGGCCGGACCAAGGCATAAGCAAACCAAGCAGCAGCTTAGGGCCCCAAGGCCACTAGGGGCCCCCCTCAGTGGAGCTGATTTTATTACATTTTCAAAATCAAGATTTCAGAAATTATTCTCAAAACTTGTGGGATTGAAAAGTAAAAAAAAAAAAAGACTTTCAAACACAGAAATGCTCTTGTTTTTGTAGAAAATTTCTGAGGTTTTTTTTTTCAGCAATTCTTTGACATTTCAAACTCAGTTATTTTTTTCTTAGACAAAATTCTGAGATTAATCTCAAAACAGATTTCTAGCAAATTTTCAACTTTTCGAACTGAAAAATGTTTTTTTCTAGAAACTTTCTGAGATTAATCTTGAAATATTTAAATTTTTAGCTGAAATTTACTCCTTATTTTTGTTTGTTTCTACAGTTGACTTGAATACATTGTGGTACATTCGTGCCCTTCATTTTGGCATCTAGAGACGGTTGGTCGTCGATGAGGGAACGTTGGACTCTTTCCCTGAAGGAATGCTTTGCTCTTTTCCAGTGGAGCCAATTATCCCAGTCAGTGCAAAGGGAGTAAGTGAGTGAGGAAGAGGAGAAAGTGCCTCCTCAGCTGCCTCCTCAGCTGCCTCCTCAGCTGCCTCCTCAGCTGCCTCCTCTGCTGCCTCCTCAGCTGCCTCCTCAGCTGCCTCCTCAGCTGCCTCCTTGGTGTACAAAGCAATCCATTACTCTATTATTTTTGCCCAAATAAATTCATGGAGCCTGCAAAGAAGTGAGACGCTCCTCTTATTTAAAATCCTGGCACGCGTCTGCCAACTGCTGCCAGCTGAAGGGTTTCTGAGGAGCTGCCTCAGGGTGACGACCAGCGCCGGGCGGATGCTCCCAAACGCGGAGCAGCGTTTCCTTTAAACGGGAGAGCTCATCAGACGCTTTGCCTCGCTGCAGCGGGTCGGAGATAACAAATTAAATTCTGCTTATGCTTCGCATCCTAGAAGGAAATTTAGTTTTCCTTTGTGGTCATATCAACTTGGAGTTAGTGTTTGGTGGTTACGTAACAATGTGAGGGAATTCGGTGCAGTATCCACCATGAATTTTAATCTGAGAGTTTTTACGGAGCCATTGTACATAGAAAAGAAAGGAGTAAAAACTTTGAGACAGATTTCTGAAATTATCTAGAACAAGAAGACTAAAAGATTTTAAAATTAAGCTTTGAAACTTTCTACGACAATCTCGGAAAGTTCTAAGTTCAAAAAGTTGAAAATTTCGCGAGAAAAGGCTCTGACGTTTTTAGAGTAATCTCAGAAATTTTGTTGAATAAACTTGAAAATTTCTGAGCTTTAAAAGTCAAGAAATAAACTCAGATATTTTCAGATTAATGTCAGAAATTTTATATAAAAATCTTTGGGTATTCAGAGTGTAAGATGTCTGAAATATACCAGAAAAGACTTAGATATTTTGAGATTGAAGTAAAAGGTTTTCTAAAGCAAATTTAGAAATTTCTGAGTCGAAAAGTCGAAATATCGTTTAAATACAAAATTCACAAAATTTTGTACATTTTTAAAGTTCATTCTGCGTCTCTAGTGCTTCTAAAAACAACCAATGCAGGTAAGAAAACCCACACAGATTAAATTACCGCTGCATGTTCTTTTTTTTGTTGACATCTAAAAACCACTTGCTGCATTGTTGTCGGTTGTTCAGGAGGCTCCACTTCTGCTTTTCAAAGATGTACAGCTGTATAATTGCGATTCTCTTTGGAGCCATTTTGACTTGCGAGTGTAAATGTTGCGTTAGTGGACATGGCCAACAGCTTATTTGGATTTAAAGTGACAACTACTCAAAATAGGCCGAACTGATCAGACTGGAATCTCATTATCTAAGAATGATTTTGTACCAAAAATGTTATGAAAATGTTTTGTTTAGACCACAGACCTGTTCTAACCTGTTCAGGGAAGCATAATAGCTCACCTTTAAAATCAGGTGTTGTTCTGCCTGCATCCCAAATCCTTTTAAAAACTGTTCCAACATGTAAACACTCACCCTGTTTTCATATTTTGATTTTAAAAGCAGCCATCCTTTTTGGTATAACTAACTCTATATTTCCTATCACAGTTTTTTGAAGCTTTGATTCTGGAAAGTCGCGGCTTTATGTTTGGGTCAAGGCGTTAACATCTCTCATGCATGCTGCTACTAGCCATCCCCAGACAGTCATCCGAGGATGCAGCTCTCCTAATGCGCTCATCCTCAGGAAAGTTTTGTGCTTGTTAATGGAGGGAAAATGCTGAACCGCTCAAGCTGAAATGGGTCAGGCGGACTGATGGAGGGAGAGAGAAAAAGAGGAGTTGGATCTTGTGGGGAGGAAGAAAAAACTGGGGAGAAAAATCCTCCGGGGTGGGGGCTTGTCTGTCACTCTCAGTATCACCCAAACGGTTCAGGCGGCTGCTGAATATCCTCGCATGCATCCATGTTTAGCACTGTGTGTGTCCCTACGTGGCCTTTGTAAGCTCCTGCCGTGAAATTGGACCCACAGGCGCTGCAGGATAAAGGAAAAGATGAGCTAAGGGTCAAGGAAATCATCCCATGAAGGCATTTCTCAAGGTTTCTGTGCGTTTGTTCACGAATGTGTGCAGACTTTTTGTTTGATGCTGGTCCAGAAGTGTGGAGGGTGGGGAAGCAGCTGGCAGCAACTCTGATGTGATCTGACATGGTTTCAGCTCGTAAAGGATGCTGTGGGCCTCAGAGGCTTCCAGCACAAACCAGTACACTGCAAAACATTTTACCAAGAGCCTTTGTTTAATTTCTAGTGCAAGTATCTTATCGCACTTGAATAAACACTAGAGACGCACTAATCAGATATTAGTATCTGTATTGGTCCCAAAATTGAAAAAAAAATCTAGATCTGGTATCAGAGATAATATGCCTAATCTATTCAGTCTACTTCTATAATATTTATTATATTTAGAATATCTAATTGGAATTGAAGAAAACTTACATTTGCAGATTATTTCATTCATAACAGAAAAAATGCCTTGTTATAAGTGAAATAATCCAACTGAGGAACTAGAACCTTCTCATCAATATCTCAGAATTATTTACCTAAAGTTCCCATATCTTCCTGAAAGCAACTTTTACATTAGTTTAGTTTTATTTCAAGTGATCTACGAACAATCACTTGACTTTTTCAGCAGCCATTATACAGCATATAAAGTGGTAAAACCAGCTGACGAAATGTGATGCAGCTCAGCTTTGGTTGCTAGGTGACGGGTGGAACTCGGCTGGGGTTGCTAGGTAACGGCTGGGCTACTTGGTACTTCTAAGTAGTACCAAAAATACTTGATAAGATCTTATTTATTTATTTTTTAGCTGTGTATGTCCTCATCTTTGTCTTTCCTGTTTTAACTCATCTCTCTGTCGTTCCCTTACAGCCTCCTCGTGTCCAGTCATTCCCTCTCTGTTTGCTGTTGTTGATGTTCAGTCATTGTGCAGGAATGTTTTACAGTTTTGTTTTTCTTAGGAATTAAACATTAATTCAGGCGTGTTGGTGATTTTCTCTCACAGTGATGATGTGCTCTGGTCTGTAGTGATGCAGGTGCTTCCCTGTCCTCTTTGTTTGCCACAGTCATGTCACGGTTGAGTTGTCCAGGGCAAAGTCAGACCAAAGAACCCCAGCATCAGTTAGCTAAATTAGCTCAGCTTTAATGTTTCCTTTACAGCTGAGCTAAGTCATTTTGTATTCTTGAAGGTGAAAATTACTTTTTACTTTTTGTACATTTCAAAACTTGCACTTTTTTTTACTTTTTATTGAGTAAAACAGTTTAACCTGTACTTTTACTTTTACTCAAATACCTTTTCTATTTCTACATAAGTACAGAATGTGAATATTTTCATAATTTCTGCAAAAATGGACAGAAAACATCAGCCAGTCAAGTCCAGTCATTGACTTTGTGTTTTCCTCTCTCGTGTGTGGGACTCGGTGTTTGGCTTCGGTTCGACCGTAATTCTCTGCAGACAACAGGATTACCTGGCAGCAGATAGTGGGAGACGTGAAGCGGGTTCTCCTGACCCAGCTCGCTGCTGGAGACGGGCCGGACCCTCTCCTAAGCTCTTTAAAGGATTGCTGGCTGATACACAGCACGGCTCCTAATCTGATCTCCAGATTGCTGCTGTCAGAAACAATAGAGCTGCACAGAAAGCAGCAGCTGCTGAAAGGAAAACACTCCTGCTTGGTCAGAATGACTTTGGGCGAAATAAACAGTCAAGGACAATGTCATTAGGATGATGCAAGACGATAACTTAATATTCATAATCTTGTTTAAGTTGCCTGCAAATTGATTAATTACACAGATATATTTTTATGCTTTTATTTTTGGTAATTATGATGATTTTCCACTAGATTAAAATATAAATCAATCTAATTCAGAAACAGCATTTATTGTACCGTTTTATCATTTATTGTGATCAATTTCTCATAATAAGAATGTTGATGTATCTTCATCACAATTAATTTGAATTAATGATGTTTAAAACTCTCCAAAATTACCCTTACTGTCAGGATTGATAGCTTGTTTTGAGTAAATAATTCCTTAATATTAATGAAAAATGACTCGTTCCTCTGGCAGATTATTGCACTTACAACATGACATGTTTCCCATGTTACAAGTGAAATAATTTGCCAGTGGTACTAGTACTTTTTCATCAATATTAAGGAATTATTTACTTAAAACAAACTGTGTGACTGATTAAAATGCCAAAAAAGTATCACGTTATAATTGCTTCATAACAGTCTATAATGATAATTATTAATTTGTTTTTTGTTTGAAATACTGCCAAACCGGTGATATGACCTCTCCTGTTTTATCCTCAGTTTTTACTCCATGGCATCGTTTTTTATTTTTAGGCAGTTATGAGGCGAAACCTTCAACCGCTGCTGCGCAAGTTACTCAACAGGTTGTTGCTAGGTAACCAAAGAATGAATGAGTTGCTAGGTAACCAGAAGGCTGGTGCGTCAGTTTATGTCTGTCTGTGAAGGGCTGAGCGGCTAAAGTTGTTCCTCTGCCTATATTTCCCAGAATGCTGTGCGGTTATGCGTCAGAGTTCAGTTAATATTCTATTTATTAAATATTGAACATGCTTTCAGCATTGTTTATAGATATTCATCACGTTTCCATCACAATCTATATTGTTATTAATTTCTTTAAGAAAGTTCTGTCAAAGTCTCCGTCGCTTCCTTCTCATCACAAGCATTTCTGTTCTTTCTTGAATTTCTGTATTGGTTAAAGTTTGTAAGTTATCTTATGAAATTGATGCTGAAATGCGTTCTGATCAGTTTCAATCAGCACACATTTTGCACTCTTAACAGAAGAAAAACCAAATCTGCACTTGGCCCCTGTGTTTGTGCACATTGTTTGCAGAACATTTTGTTTTTCTGCATTCATTTTCGTGTCACGCCAGCTGCTGTTCTGGTGCTGCTGCTCGCCTATTAGAAACATCGCTGCCAACCTCTGCCAAATTAGAGCCTTTAACTGGTGTTCTTTTGCGGTTTTTGAAGTTGGCGCATTTCCGCTTCCCAAGCTGTTCGGCTTTGAACATCTAACAGTTTGGCTTTCAAAGTTTTAGGGGTTTTACAACTTTTCATAAACTTCAGTTTGTAACCCTTTAAGTTCCATCAAAGCCGGAGGCAGGAAATGAAGCCTTAAGCCCGATTTCCTCTCTTCGTAACCAGCTTACTTATATTGGGTCATCTTTTTGTTATTTATTGCTTGTGGTAATGTAAAGTTACTTTTTATCTTCTAGGAAATATCAAATTCAACATGTCTTCCTCTAAGCCTGAAAGAACCACTGAAATAGATGCAACTTCTTCATCGTACTTTGAATTTGCATGCTGTGAAAAAGGCCTTTTATTGGTTTTATGTCATTGCGTAAACAGCGTTGCAGATTGAATGCAGGGAGCTGAAGTGGGTGAGCAGCAGTTGGCAGGATATTTCAGCTCAGGCTCCCTGCAGGCAGAAATTGACTATAAACGTAATGGGTGGTTCCTCTGCAGATTTTACCTGGTTATGAGCCAAAAGACACCTTATTTATGAGCACGGTTTCTCACGCTTTCTTCTTGCATATGTTCAGGACATTATTGTGCAAACATCAGGAAATCCTCAAGGCTGTTGCAGTTCATTTTATGTTATTTTTTTATGATATGCTTGTTCCCACATCATTACAATCCTAAGTACCTTGATATATGGAATACTATGCAATATAATTTCTCTTTGAATGGAAACCTTCAGTGACATAGAAGTAAAATAGATGGATGTAATGGATTTCTAGTTAATTAGATGTTTTGAAGCGGGTACAAAGTATCCTGTGCATTTTGCCACATTAAAGCCACAAACTCCAATGTATTTTATTGTGATTTTGCCATAAAACAACACAAAGCAGCATCATAATAATGAAATGAAGGAAAAATTACTGTCTTTATTTTAAAATCCATGCTTTTGTATTCAACCTTGCCGAATTGGTAGAGATGCAGCAATTCAGTATTAATATCGACGGTAGATGGGGCTGCAGCAGATGGAAGAAAGTAGTACATTTCTGCAAAATTAACACAAACATTTTCTAGTAAAAAGAAGAATATTTTAGAGATTGAAAAATCAAAAGAATTTCTTGAAAAATATCGGAAATTTTTAGATTAATCTCAGAAATATTTTAGAATTTTCAGAGCTTGAAAAGTTAAACATTTCTGGAGAAAAACTCTAGAAATTTCTGGATTTAAGAAGTCAGAAATTTGCCAGAAAAACTCTCTAATTAAGAAATTTAAGGAATTCATGAGAAAAATTTCAGAGTTTGAATAATTTTAAATTTAGTAGAAAAAAACTCAGGAATTTTGAGATTAATTTCAGAAATTTTCTGGAAAAAAGTAAGGAAATTTCAAAATTTTAAAGTAAAACATTTGCATCAGAAAACTCTGAAATTACGAGCTTAATCTCAGAAATTTTCCAGAGCAAACATGGACATTTTTGAGTTAGAAAAATTGGAAATTTGGTAGAAAAAAATCCAAAATTTTTAACCTCATATGAAGAAATTTCTAGAAAAATTCAAGGAAATTTCTGTGTTTGAAAAAAACAAAACTTTGCTTGAAAAGACTCAAATTTTAGGAGCTATTTTGGGTTATTTTTTTTCTTTTTAGAAAAATTGAGGAAATTTCAAAGTTTGAAAAGTCAAAAATTGCTAGGAAAAACAAACAACAGACAGATTCATTTCTGAAGTTCTTTTAGAAAAGTCAGAGAATTTCCAGAGTTTGAAAAGTCAATAAATTGAGAAATTTGGAGTTTAATATCAAAAATGTAGAAAAAACATGAATGTCTCAGAGTTTTAAAAAAGGGTTTTTTACGCATATTGATCTGTACTTATCCCAATCTATGTTCCAGACTCTGATTAGATTATCTGACTTTGAGGAACAGCAATTACACAGCATGATGCTGCCATTACATATTTGGAATGGTTTATGCATGGTCAGTCTTGCTCTTCTGCTTTGCGTCTTATATAAAGTTATATTTTAGCCTCATCTGACCAAAGCATATTGAAGCAAATTAAAAATGCTCTTTATTTTAATTCTCTAGTCACTAACGTGCATTTTTTTTTCCTTTTTATGCCCAACCTTCCTGTCTGATGCCCCGACCTTCTTGTTTCAGGTAAGATATGTTTTTGTCGTCTTTCATGCTCGTTTCCTCATCGACTCCTCTTCAGCTTTTAGATTCAGCTGAGTGTGTCTTTCCGGCAGAAGCCGTGCGTCTCAACAGAAGCTTGCTTATGTATGCCAGATGGGAGAGTTAAGCAGAGCAAGTGTGGGCGCCGTGGGGTGAATCTTAAAATTTCTGCGTGCGTTGTGTGGTTAAACACTGACACAAACCTCTGTGCAGCGGCGGAGCCGTTAGCCGCTGGGTTGGGAGGAAAGCAGAGCCGTGAAGTGGAGAACTCTCATGGTTTGGTCAAAGTGAAAATTGCACTCGATGCCGCAGCATCTTTTCTCACTTCATGACTGGGCTGACCTTTTGCTCTCTGCAGTGCTGCTTGTTCCTGAGCCAACCACACAGAAGGTTAAGTTTAGTCTCTCCCTCCCACGGCTGCTCTTACATAAAGCTTTCAACGATATTTATATATATGTGAAAATATATATATTTCTGCATCATTGTGAACACATCAGTACTGAAATGGCATCACATCTTTATTTCAAACCAATTGAATCAATTATGTGTGAAGAACATTTCAGTAACAAAGCAGTTCAGAGTGTTTTACATCATAAAAGCACAAAAATACGTTAAAAAGTCACCAATTGATAAACCATTGACACTTTGTTGAGTTCCATCATAAAAACCATCAACAGATGTTGAAAATGTTGGTTTATCTTCCATTTTTTATGGTTCAATAGAAACCAGGTGGGTTTCTAGTATGTATTTAAAGGTGCTCTGTGTTTCGGCTATTTTGCAGTTTTCTGGAGGTTTGTTCCAGATTTGTGGTGCATAGAAGCTGAATGCTACTTCTCCATGTTTGGTTTTGGTTCTGGATGCGGAGCATCCTTAGAAACAGCATCTTTGATCTCAACTGTTATCCAAACTGTTTTTATTGGATAGCAGTTTGGAGATTGTGCTGCCACTCCGTGATTTAAAGTTTTTGCTGAATCAACAAGTTACTGATCATACTTTAGGTCATAATCTCATTAAGGGCCCGTTCACGCTCACCCTGTTTGGTCCACTTTTGTCTAGTTTGTTTGGTTGGAAAGTTCGGTTTATTTGGGGAGAAATCGAACAAACTCTGGTCCACCTAAAAACACTCAGTTGAAGTGAACTCTGCTGCGGTTTAAATGTATATGTGAACACCAAGCGGACCAGAAACCATGACAAAAGCATGAAGTGGACCAGCGGACAGGGCATTCTGGGTAAATGCAAACAAACAAATGCAGGGGGCTAACGTTAGCAGAGGAAATGTCTTGTGGTCATTTACCAAAGACAAACCGCTAAAATCTACTCCATTTTTGTTTATACTTAGTGAAGATCTTCTTTGGAGGTTTTTGTGTTGTTTCCTTCAGTGGTTTGTGGCTATTGCGCCCCCCCAGGAGAGGAGGGGAACATGTTCTTCAACTGGTTTGGTACGTTTGACTCGGCGCAGTGTGAAAGCGACCCGCAGCAGCTGGAAAAGTAACAAATGTTGCAATTTTGGTACCAAATCAAACACCCTAAGAAACTAATTTGAAGAGAATTTTGTCTTCACCATCAGGCAGCATTACCTCCCTGTGAATTTTGATGTTTTCAAGTCGATCCAAACTGCAATCACTGCAGAAGAAAGTGTTGGTTTTATGACATCTGCATCATAAAGAATAACAGCAACTTTAGCCTCATATTAAACTTTTTTTAAAATTGTAAAATAAATGCAACTGAACTGAAAAGTGAAAGCTGCTGTTTATGTTTTGAAGGTCCATTTCATGCCTGTGGGCAGGCAAGTGTTTATTATTAGGCAGATTTTGGGTGTGGTCTCTCCTCTGGTTTTATTGCTGCTTAACAGAACGCTCGCATCGCGTGTTGGAGCCGCTGAATATTTAACCGTTTACATCTGGAACATCTGAACTGAAAACATTTAGGGGATCATTTTCTAAAACATAGAAAGCTGAACAAATGCAAAAGTGTTAAGGCTAGACACAGTGAGAAGATGGTGAATTATGCAGTTAAAAATGTTAATAGAAAACTTAAATAGATCGTAGCTGAGCTGTGTAGCATTCCTGCACTCTGAGACATAAATAATGGATTAGTGTGAACAATAACCTTAAATAAACCAGCAATTTGTTCAGTTTGCATTTTCACTTTGTTTCTCTGTTACTGAACGATCTACGCTATCAGCTTCCAACGTCTCTGAAAAGAGGATTTGTTGTGGATGAACAGTAATTTCACAAAGGGATATTTGTCTAGAATCAGGTTTGTCTAAAACTCTTCCAAAGAAAACGCACAGAGGTGACCCCACAGACGGAGTCGAAACAGAAAAAGGGGGCGGAGCTGAGTTACCGGTTGCTATGGTAACCACCAACTGCCAAGAGCAGCGTGACAAAACCTTCGTACCAATAAATGTCAGGAGAAAACAACTTTTAGACCAAACAAAACGAATGAGAAGAATATATGCATCAACTTTTGACTAACTTTACATGGGTAATGTTTTTCAAATGAAACCAAATGTTAGCCTGTAAAACAGGTGGGAAGCAACATTTTTGCACAATTTTTGCTGCAGTAAAGATACTTATTTTAGCTATGGGTTATTCTATCGACTATGATCAATCGGATACAAAATTTGACGCTTTCTGCAGATTTTTCAGCTAATCTGTTTATTTTTTGGGTTAAATTAATTAATATATAGCAGAAAAACCTGGTAACTTGTGTGTTCTTGTATAGTTTTATATCTCTGGGTTGAATGTTTGACTGGAGCATAGAGCTGCAACATGTAGAGTCATGCTCTGATGTTAAGTTGCCATAGCCCCCTTGTCTGAATACAAGGCTACATGTTTATTTAGCTTGCTTGAAGGAATTATCAAGTCATGTTATGTCATTAGTTATTTGAGTTCTGAAAGGCTTTAACTAGGACAAAAGAGATACTAACTTTAAAACTTAAATTCAACTTGCTCCATATTTTGGAGCTACAAGAAATGTGCAGGTCAGATTCTAACCACTTTAGGAATTATTTGTAATTCATAAGAAAACAAAGTTCTAAAAAAACATTTTTCCTTGAAATTCTGACTTTTTCAGAATTCTGAATTTTTTTCACAAAACCTAAATTTTTTTTTTGAATTTTGACATTTTTCTCAGAATTTTGACTTTTGATTGAAGCCACAAATCCTTTTTCTTTTCCCCCCAATCACCTTCTGCAGGTTCAATCTACTATATGTTTCATTTTGCTCTGCTCTATTTCTCCACTGTGTCATATTTTGTCACTGAAGGGGGAAGAAGTCTTAAATGGCTTTTTGTTGCCGTGGTTGGGGGTAATTGCCATTAAAGCCTGGGGCTGATGTTACATTTTATTGCGGCACTGTTACAACCTTTGCTGACTGTCCCACCGTGGAGCTGCTGCAGCCGAATGTCACTTTCTCTCAGGTAGCGCATGAAATATTTCTTTTATTCAGGCCAAGCAGGGTCATCTGAGCGCAGACAGGCAGGAAGGAGGACAGACCTGCTAATGTTCACCAACATCACATGGATGGTAGTTGGATTTTCAGAAAGGTTTCAGGCTGCAGTTTTTGCTCGCAGACATTTGTTGTCCTTTCTTCACCCTCGTCCCGCATTCATAAAATATTGTCCGCAATCCTCTGTGTTGAGTATATTAGAGGTTAAATCATGACAGATAACTTCAAATCCAGGCTTGTTGGAAGTGTTGGCTGCTGTGTAATTAATTTCTGGGGAACATTAAAACGTGTCGAACATAATGTGCTCACATGTAACTCTGCCTTTTGGTTAATGGGCCCTAAACGAGCTGTAAAAGCTCAGTTAGCGCTGGCTAATTTCACAGACGGCATTAGAAATTACATAATGACATGGTTTATTATATCTCCTCTCTGTGAATTTTCTCAGATCCAAAGTGTTCTACCTTTGGCAGAAAGTAAACTAGGTCTCCAGGACACACACACACACACACACACGCACGCTGTGGCGGCAGTGACTTCTCCTTGGTCTCCTTATTTGTCAGCCCAGTTTCTGGTGAGACTGTTGTTTGAGTGCTGCTGTCTCCTCTGTCTCGCTTTAACTCTTTGTTTTTCATCTCAAACCAGGTCATGATGCCCGAACTGGGATTTTCACAGGTTATTGTCATGCACAGATGATAAAGCAAAATGACTGCACTTGAACTACTCAGAAGCTTTTTACAAAATAATGTTTTATTTTTGCCCACATTCCATTTTTACATTTTAATCAGATTCACTGGCCAAGAAGTACATAACTATGGTGTGAAAATCAATGGAAAAGCAATTACTGAATTTTTAACTTTTTTTTTTTAACATATAACTGTGCAATTTGACATTTTGAAAATAAATGTGCCTAATGGAAAGAAGCCAATTAAAAAATAATCTTTATTTTGACTAAGAGGGTGTTTTTTTGGTCGTGTTGAATGGGATTATTTAGCAAAACTGCAAAGGAACAGCATCACACGAGTCACACGATGAACAACCTGATGTTACTACTGGCTGAAATGACAAAAAGACGACAGGAGAAAGATGGTTGTTTTCTTAATGACTTATTACGTGATCAAACTGATTCACATGATTTTAATTGCATTTATTTAATGAAAACACTACCAATATTAGTGTAATTTTGACTTATAAATTCTGAAAATTACCAAAAGTAAAATATTTTTTACCTTTGGAGGCTCAGACAGGACTTTGTTTTTTTTCTAGATATTTTTTTTAGATTAATCTCTGAATATTAAGGAATTATTGACTTAAAATGAGCTCCTGTGTCTTACTGAAAAATTATTACAAAAAATACTTGGTAGGATTTTGAGTTTTTGCAGTGTAGTACTAAACCCAAACTTCTGCTCTGTAATCATTAATAACAAGATTACAGTTGAACACTACTTGTTTTCTAAAAGCTGTTTCTCTGGAAAGTTTAAGATTTTCTGTAATGAAACACATTTCTTAAATAAAGTATAGTTACAACTAATCATATATCATTTTAAATTAAATACCAAAAGAGTTTAAATAAATCCAAACAGGTTAGAGTGAAAGTGCAGCTTCATGGTTATGCGTCCATTTTTTTGCTGTTTGTTTGCATGTTTGATGCTCCATATGAGGATGAACCCAGCTCTCTTTATTGGTGACATTTGACAGGATGATGACAGGATACCTCGCTTCCCACATACTGCCCTAAAGACCCACTTAGATCTCAAACACACACACACACACACCCCTGTGCTGCAGCTGGACTGACACGAATGCACAAAACTACTCTAACTCCTGCCTCTTTTCTGACTCTCCTTATTGTTTTTCCTTTTTTTTTTTATCTCAATTTGATTTTGTTTCACAAGCAGAAATGACTTTGTCCTTACTTTAGCTGACTCAGCAGATTCCTTTGAGATTAATTTGTGTTGAATGTGTGCGTAGAGTCTTTGTCATTTGTGTGTTTGTCCTCTGACTGCATGTTGTGTTGATGTTGCAGCATGCCAGGGCCCTGCTGGCTGCCGCCCTTCATTACCATGAGAGGTTTTGCGCTGGGCAGGGGCAAAGCGACGAAGGAAACGGTGTGCAGGTCAAGTCACAGATCCTGTGGCGGCATGGTGGAAATGTCAGGTTGTTGCTCCAGTTAGCGCTGCTCATGTTGGCGCAGACGGCCCAGTTGCTCCGGTCTGCTGACTCCGCTGATGAAAACAATCAGCAATAAATGTGTCGGTGTGTGTGTGTCCACAAGTTAATTTAATTTATGATGCATGAATATTGCTGCATCTTCAATAGCCTGAATATGAATCGTGGCTTGGGGATGAAAAATTTAACAAGTAGTTTGAATTTGATCTTGAAGTATTTTGATACATAAAGGACCCAAATACATTAAAAGCGGTGCAAGCAGTTTCCATAAAGTGAGTTTATAAGGTGAGTTGTTTTTATATAACACCTTTCTCAAATATAGATGACAAAAAATAAAATATGATTATAAATATAGATAGGTCAAAACATGGTTAGACAATTTTTTGCACAAAATTATTCTCAGTTAGATCTTATGCCCCTGAACTCAATGTTAACTCTCACAAGTGGAAGTTGCTGCCAAAAGATGCACATTTATACATCTGAACATCTTTGAAAAGCAAAAGTGGAGCCTCCCGCACAACCAACTAAAATGCAGCAAGTGGGTTCTTGATGGTAAGTCAACAACAAAACAATGGTCTTCTCCAGCAGCCATTGTACCAAATGGGCTGGAGGTCGACTTGGGTTGCTTAGTAACGGGTGGAGCGCTGCTAATTTGTAACGTTACACCCTGAAGGTTTTTGACCTTTTTCTAGACACCAAAAAACATTAACTTATTGCTAGAAAAAAACACCTGGGTATTTTTTTAGAAGCAGCTGAATTTTGCATAATATAGAAGAAAAAGTAAAAGTTTTACTGGCAGATTATTTCACTTATAACATGAAATCTCTTCTGTTTTTTAAGGAATCATTGACTTAAGCTGAAAAATGACTTATAAGTTATTTTTGTCTTGTTTCAAGTGTACATAGAGGTTTAGTACACTCTTATGTGTGTACTAAACTTTGTGTTTTTGCAATGTGGTAATATGGACCTTGATAATCTTGCAATCTAAGCAAAATTAAACTTTTGCTCTAACAAATTGTGCTGATATTTACTGAAAAGTGATGACTACATTTGTCGTTGCACTGCGTGTTTCCATACATCACGTCCTTTAGCACCTCAGTGTTTTTTTAAGCCGTGCATCGGCTGGTATTTTTTGAACACAGATGTCAAAACTCTGCAGAGCTGCACCCAGACATACATATTTAAGCAAGCCTCCTATAGAGTTCCTATATAATCTCTGTTGACATGAATCTGACTGCAGCTCACTGAAAACACCCACCACCTACCCCACATAAATGTTTATTATTCTGGGAGAAATACAGTATAAACATACAGCAGAGCACAGCGGTGGGTGTCCTACTTATTACTGTCAATACCGCCCATTTACTGCCAAACAGCCTCTATTATTAGACTCCACTGGACTCTCATCAGGTATCTTCAAAGGTTGCAGCATAAATCACATTTCACTGCTTTTCTTTTTCTTCTTGTGACTCTGTGAAGTGCAGCTCTGTGATCCACGTGGGTCTGACATATGTTTATCATCACAGGGGAAGGAAAATAATGGAAATTTCCCTTGTTATGCTTTGCATGATTTCTCCTTTTTTCCATTTTCCAAAAGAGCGAATGACATTTGAGGCAGCCAGGGTGGAGTTAATGTATTTTCCTATATGTTTCACTGTTAAATAAAGGCTTGTAGTGTCACGCAGAGGCAGATTTAAAGATACATTTTGAACAGGAACGTTAAAAGTACAGTTTTTTTCACTGTTTTAGGCTATTAGGTTGGAAAAACCTGGATGAATAGTTTAATTTATTTAGATTCTGAAGCCTTTATGTTGCTAAAAACACAAACTAAAAACACACAGATGCAAAAGATGGCACTTAGACATAATCAGATATTGGCATTAACATAATTTGGGATTAATATAACAGGATTAGGATTACCATATCCACCCTGCTTCCAGGAGAGTCGGTTTTTAAATGTTACATCAACAAATGAAGCAGAATGATTTCTTCATTCTGAGATGTAAAAACACAAGAGTTGCACTTTCCCGTGGCTTTGATGCTGGTAATTTCTCCTAATTCGTTAGGTTTGGGTTGTTTCTTGTAGGCAGCTGCAGAGTTTAACATCGTTTCCCTGTTATTATAAGTTAATAGTGATTGTAGAGTAAATTACTGGGAGGGTTTCAGCTGCGCCAGTAGGATGGGGATGAGCAAAAAAACAAACAATCTGTCCTGGCGTGTGTGACGAGTCTGATGTAAATGCAAATAAATGTTTTGATGCTGAAGCAATGCAAATATGAAGTGAACATAAAACTGAATTTAAAAAATGATTTCAAATTTAAATATTAATATTTTAGTTTAACATTTTTATAAACAGAGGGAAAAGGTGGCATGTCTTCTCCCTCTGTTTTACCAATGCAGCATTATAGGTGATCAATCTCCAGTCAGTTCAGTAATCGATCAGCAGGTCTATCAGCACAAAACATAAAAAAGACCACATGAACTTTCTGGCAATATGTTCATGTGTTTTTTAGTGTTTGGAAAATGAGCAGTTTCAGAAACCTCCAGAATGTAAAGTCACAAATCAACATGTGCTGACCGTTACCTAGCAACCCAAACTGACTTCCAGCACATTTGGTCAGCTGGTTTTACCACAGTATGCACTATACAATGGCTGCTTAGCATCCACAAACCACTTGCTGCATTCTTGTTAATTGTGCAGGAGGCTCCACTTCTGCTTTTTGAAAAAAAAAAAGAAGTACAACAATTGTATAGTTGTGCACCTGTCTGCAGTCATTTTCACATAAAAGTCTAAATGTTGAGTTGGGGGACGTGGCCAGCAGCAGCTTATTTGGTCTTAAAGGGGCAGTGTCATGTAAAATCAACCTTTTTTGTTTTACATCATGTTATGATGTTATTCCCTCATCAAAACCATACCTGAAGATTTACTTTGATTCTTTCATGCATGTTTGAGAAATCCTAAGTCTCCATGGCAACCATTCAGCTGTGCAAAACACCTGGTTGAACCTAGCTTCGATTTCAAGGACGAATCTCCTCCTCAGAGCTACAGTTTCCAATATAGGAGCTACTTCTCAGTGAAATGCTGGTAGAAAGGGTTAAAAGAGGAGCCATGTTTTGATGGCTTCCTGAAGGCGGAGCTTCATAAAGAGCAGGAGCTTCTTAAAGAGACAGAGCCTCAATTTCAAGGCTTAAATTACAAAGTAAAATTTCTTTTAAGTCATATTTGATATGTACAGCATTTTTATAATCACTGATGGAAACACAGTTATTTGTCTATGCTACAAAATTATATTATTGCTCCAGGAAAATTCAAAATACTGTTACTTTAAAGTATTATTATGACACTAATAATAGTATTATTAGTACGATTACTATTATGATTACCTAAAACAGCTCAAAATAGGCAGAATTGATCAGACTAAAATCTCTTTATCTAAGAATAATTTTGTGCAAAAAATTTAATTAACATGTTTAATTTGACCCTTAAATATATCCTAACCTGTTCAGGGAATAATAATAACACAACACTTTTAAAAACTAATTTTTAATAATAAAAATATCCAAAAGCTCAACATGGTGTTCTCCTACGCATTATGGATTAAAGTAAAATAGTTTATATAGTTTTACTTTTTTCTCAGAATTATAACTTTAATCTCAGAACTATGACTTTTTTTCTCAGAATTGGATATAGAGCAACTGATTGACCTCATTATGATTATTTTCATAAATAAATTCCCAGATCCAACTTGCTAAGCTGTAACACTGTTTCCAAACGGTTTCATAAATGTGGCGTTTCAGTGAGGAGTTAAGCCAAACGGGATCAGCGAGCGGCAGGCTGGATGAAGACGCCACCAGTGTGTGTTGAGCCGGTCTCCACATATGTCAGCCTGATCTAAGCCACACCTGCTGCTGAGTGCAGAGAGAGAGAGAGAGAGTGTGTGTGGAGTGGGTTTCCAGGCTGCGCTGTCACAAGCGGAGCAGTCGCTGAAGCGAACAGTTGCTGCATCGCTGCCGCCTCCCTCCATCTGTTTCTGCTCTGTTCTTCTTCACAAATCTACGACTTCAGGCAATTATTTCATTCAAGAGGAGGAAGAAGAGCTGATGAAGGGTTCTTTTGGTTAACTGTCGACTCTCTCTGAACTGGAGGTGAGTGGAAGGAATTTCTTGCAACGCCGCAAGGCAACTGGGGATTTCTGCCTGGGATTTTTTTGCTGGTTTTTCTGCAGAAATCTTTGGACATTTTTTTGTGTTTTGTGAGCTGATGCTGCCTGTAATGGGAAACAGTTGGAAATGTGAGGGTTGACCCCCCCACTGCACTGCATGTTGGCAAGGCTTCCCTACTTCTCTGCAGCCAAAGATCCAGACGCTGACTAATTGCACCTCAATCAGGTGCAACCTTAGTGTGTGCTGCTCGGTTCTGGGAACACTGGGATCTGACGTGAGTGAGCAGAAATCGGTGGAAGACGAGGGCGGTTCGGTCGTTTCTTGGACTCGGGGGAGAAGATGCCAGCCATCCTGGTGGCCTCAACCATGAAGTCAGGACTCCCGAAACCCAAACCAGTTCACAGTGCTCTCCCCATTCCCCAGACCCCCAGCAGACCGTCGGCCTTAGCGCTGCCTTCAGCACCTCTCAAGAGCCGGCAGGTGTCCACCAGACCGCCAAGGAGTTCTCCGGAGTCGGAGGCAGCTGGAAACCCTCAGGTGTGTCAACATCATCCACACCTGCTTTGCTTTACTCACTCAACTCTCTCATTTCTGCCACATTTTGTTTGGTCTTGGTGTGTGATTTCTGACTTTACCAAAATAAGAAATGAAAATAAAAAGCTGTCATAATAAAAAATTCTGCTGGACGATAAATTGTCCCAGAAGTTATTGGTTAGCTGAAAACATTGTTGTTTTCAGCTAATATAGTGGTAAAGTAGAACAGATATGACTGATAAACCCATCAACCTACAATATAAGTGTTTCATATCAGTCAATATTGATAATTATTTATTAGTTTTTTGTTTTAAATATCCTGTTTTATCCACAATTTTCACTTCACATTGTTGTTTACTTTTAATCGGTTTTGAGGCACTGCAGGTTACTCAACAGGTTGTTGCTAGGTAACCAAAGATTGAGTGAGTTGCTAGGTAACCAGAGAGTGAGTGAGTTAGTTGATTCCACCAACCTTGCTTAGCTAGGTTGAGCGGCTAATGTCTTTCCTCTGCCTACATCTCCCAGAAGGCTGTGCGGTTCTGGATCGTCGTTCAGTGAAATAATTGGAAACTGTATCAGATGTATTAGCTACTTATACTGATATTAATCACGTTGTTATCACTATATATATACTGTTATTGATTTATTGTTCAGCTCTATTATAAAAGCCTGTTAATGCAAGTACACCCTCTCAAAGACCAGTAGAGTTTCAAAATAATATATAAAATGGTTACTGAAGTCTTTGTCAACAAAACTGCACTTCTAAACATATCAATCATCATTAGGCTCAGATAGAGAGAACATGCAAAACAGTTAGGACTTTTGCAAAATAAAGAAAATCCCCAACTCAACTTTTACAATCGCATGTGAAAATTGCTGCAAACAGATGCGTAATTATAGAACCTTACATCTTTGAAAAGTAGAAGTGGAGCCTCTTGCACAATCAATAAGAATGCAGCAAGTGGTTTTTGAATGAAAACAACAAGAAACTTATGCTTTCCAGCAGCCATTGCACAACTCATACAGCAGTAAAACCAGATGACCAAAAATGCTGGTTGGGTTGATGAGTAACAACGGTGTAGGACTTAACAGTCAGGAGGTTTTTGAAATGACTCATTCTTCATACACCAAAAAACATTCATTTATTGCCAAAAAATATCCGAGTGTTTTTTTAAGTGCTTTTGCTGTTTTTTAAAAGCAGTAGGAACTCAAATAGAAGCGTAAAAATGTGACTTTTGCATAATAAGTCCCCCCTTACAACAGTCAGTATATAAACGGTTCACTGATTTCTCCCAGAAAGCTGTGGCCTTGTTGAATTCTGCTTGAATTCAGTTGATTTCCTGAAAGGAAGCCGGTGGTTCTGGGATGCTGCTGTCCAGAACGGAGCCGTAGCGGGACGCCAGGGTGGCTGTTCTGCTGCGTTTCTGAAATATTGGCTGTGTGTAGCAGGGCTGCAATGGCCAGAGCAGTCGCTCCAGCACCATGTAAGGCAGCGGGGAGAAGGAGCTGCCTCCCCGTCTGTGTTTGTGCCAACCTGTCCAGTCAGTGTGACTCTGAGCGTGACGTCGCTGGGAGATGAATCTGGACACCGTTTGAGGAGAAGATACAGGAGGCCAGTGTCTCTGGACTTGGGATGTGGCTGCTGTTTGTTTTTCTGGATAATCACATTTTCTCGCTGACCTACTTTACATGACTTTCTCCCCTCTGTCCTCTGTCTCTCCTCCTCTTCCTCATCCCTGTGGTGCTGATGAAGCAGCCCTCGTCACCCTCGGCTATGTTAACCCTTGACCTTTCTGAACAGAGGCAGCGACCTGAATGTTGCAGTCATAGGCTGGGCTCTAACCAGTCTTGCTGTTTTACAGTCCTGGATTGTTATTTTAGGGTTTTTTTTGTTATATTTGGGATTCATTAAACTTGAAAACCAGTAGTACAAAAAATGAAACCGTAAAACACCCTTTAAAAGTGATCTATTATGCTTCCTTGAGCAGGCGAGAAAAGGTCTGTGGGTGATATGAAACATGTTCACTTCTTTTTTTTTACAGTCATTCTCAGAGGCTTAAGTCTTCTCAGTTCTGCCTATCTTGAGCTGCTTTAGAGAGTCTTATCACTTTAAATCCTAATAAGCTGCTGTTGGTCTTGTCCCCCAACTCAACAATTAAACTCACAAGTGAAAATGACTGCAAATGGATGAGCAATTATACAACTGCACGTCTTTAAAAAGCAGAAGTGGAGCCTCCTGCACACCCAGCAAGAATGCAGCAAGTGGTTTCTGGATGCTAAGTTGACAACAAGACATTTGTCTTTCCCAGCAGCCATTGTACAGCACATATAACGGTAAAAAAAGCTGACCAAATGTGCTGGAGTTCCACTTGGGTTGCTAGGTGATGGGCGGAACTCAGCTGGAGTTGCTAGGTAACAGCTCGGGCTTCGCTGGGGTTGCTAGGTAACAGCCTGCTGTTTTGTGACATCACATTCCGGTAACTGAAAGGGCAAAATTTCAACATAAAAACTCTTCAGTGATTAAGAATAGCATACTTTTGTCCAAAGGAATGTGAAACAAGGTAGATTCATTTAAAAACGGTACAAAATGTCAACAAACTCAGCAGACTATTTACAAAAACTGTGCAACAGCAAAAATATTACCTAAGAACTAGTAGAAACTATCCACACACCAGCATTTATGTGAAAATTTGTTGTGTTTGTTACGGTTGTAGAGTCTAACAGCTGTTTCACCAGCAGATTATTTCACTGGCAACATAGAAAAACTGTTATAGCTTCCTGGAACTAGTACCTTTTCATCTATAGTAAGGAAATATTTACTTAAAACAAGACACCATATCTTGCTGAGAAGTTACTTTTTAGTTAGGTTTCTCTTATTTAAGTATTAAGATATTTGTACATGAAACTAGACCAAAATTACTTGGTAGGATTTTGTATTTTCCAGTGAAACTCTAATGTTCTGCTCGGTGTTAAAGGTCTTTGTTCTGAAATACAGTAGTGGTGGAACAATTGGATGTTGCATTTCTAAAAAATGAAGGTTGAATATCAAGTAGCAATCCTAAAATTGTTTATAAATTACATGCTAAAATAGAACAACACAAGAAGCAGTTTTAGTCAAATGTCAATACTCTGGTGTAATTGTAAGAATGACATTAAATTGTCAGTTTTATTCAGCCGTTCAAACAAAGAAAATCAGTTTGTGTGAAAATCAGCACCCTGCAGTGTCTTTCCTCCATCTCGGCGTCATTTTCTCTCAGCATCGAGTGCTTACCGCAGCGTGAGCAGCGTTTCCAGCGATGCAATGGGGAACATTTGAAGTTGGTACATCAAGAGCAAGAACATATTGCTTCTTCCTCTACTTTGTGTTTCCAGCTGTGGATTGCCTCCTTGGAGAAAAGTGAGCAGAATTGTAATGGGCCCAGGTTAGAAACCACTGCTGTGTGGTTTCCTGTTGAGTCTTTTCATATTGCACAATGTTTAATCTGAAAATTTGACCGCTGAGGAGTTGGAGAGGGAGCCGCAAATCGCTTTAGATCCAGGACAACTAGATGTGGGCTGAGGTTGAGCTGATTTTTAACCAGGGGAACAATTTCTTATGCATTCTATATTTATCTGATGAACAGTAGGTTTATAAGTCTCATTTGGAACAAAATTAACAAAGCAAAGCATGCAGAAAAGGAGTAAAGTAATCTTAAATTGGATGTATCATAGAAAATTGACATTTTGTGCATATTTTTGTACTTACAATTTGAGTTTCAACTGCTTCTAAAAACACACAAAGCTCTTAAAAATACCCCAAATGGACAGTATTTCTGATTTCGTGAAAAGGAACCGTTTCAAAAACCTTCAGAATTTAATATTATAAATCAGGCACTGACCTTTCACCTAGTAACTGCAGCGGACCCCAGCTGTTACCTAGCAACCCCAGGCGAATTCCGCCTGTTACCTAGCAACCCAAGCTGAGTTCCAGCATGCTTGGTCAGCTGCTTTTACCGCTGTATGCGTTGTTTAATGGCTGATGGAAAAGACAGTAGTATAAGTTGTTAACTTCGCATCCAGAAATCACATGCTGCACTCTTGTTGGTTGTACACTGCAAAAACACAAAATCCTACAAAGTATTTTTGGTCTGGCTGCTCCTGCAAATATTTTAGTACACCTGCAACAAGACAAAACAAGCTTAAAAGTATATTTTCAGCTGTACATAGGAGCTTATTTAAGTCAATAGTTCCTTAATATTTTTGATAAAGTACTTTTTCCATCAACAGAGTATCTCACTTGTAAGAAGACACGTTTCCCATGTTTAAAGTGAAACACTCCCAGTGGAAATAGTACTTTTTAATAAATACCAAAGAATTCTTGACCTAAATCAAGCTCTTATATTGTTCAGAAAAGTTAGTTGTAATCAATCAGATTTGTCTAGCACCAAGGCAGGTCAGCAAGTGCTTTACATCATAAAATCACAAACATAAAAACTCATAATAACAACATATAGTTGACAGTTGCGAAACCAATAACAAACGTTACAAACACTTAATGAATTTTAAATTATTTCAAGTTTACTAAGACATTTGCACAAAAAACTAGATGAAAAATAGTTGGTGAGATTTTGCAGTGTGCAGGAGGTGCAACTTTTGCTTTTCAAAAATGTACTGTTGTATAATTGAAAATGGTTGAATCCAGCCATTTTCACATTCAAGTGTAAATGCCTCCACTAGCTTATTTAGATTTAAAGCGACAAGACGCCCTAAAACAGACTAAAATATCATTATCTAAGAATGATTTTATACAACAAATGTTTAGTAGACCATAGATCTAGCCTCACCTGTTCAAGGAAGCATAACAGGTCACCTTTAAAATCCTGCTTGCCTTAAGCAGCTGAATGACTGGATGTGTTTGTGGAAAGTCAAAAAGGAAACATAAAGTGAGTTGGACATGACACCTTTAAGCGCTGACCGGGTAAGTCAGTAGTTATCTGAGGGATTAGTGAAGCCTTGGTTGAAGAGAAGCAGCAGCTCACGCATCCAGCTGGATGGCCCAGTTGGCTCGCAGCCCCGACTCGTTCGGTACGCCTTTAACAAAGAGTTAATCCATAATTCAGCAGGAGCAAAGAGAGGGAGTCACCCAGAGTACTTACAGGTTGGGATGAAGCAGGTCTGCAGGTGTTTGTGGCTCAGAGTGTGAAATCTGCCACTACAGTCAGGGAATGTGTCAAACCACCTGCTCTGTGTATGTGTGTGTGTGATTATATATATATGCATACATATATATCCTGACAAGCTGTACTGACTTTCAACCTTTGATAACGCTGTTACAGCTGAGAGGCGCTCTTTGCACAAACCTACTGCTGCCCTCTAGTGTTCAGTTCCTCTTTTGCAACCATTCCCATTCATAAAATCAAGTCTTACACTGCAAAAACACAACATCTTATCAAGTAGTTTCATTGCAAATATCTTGGTATTCTTGAAATAAAAAAAAACTAACTTAAAAGTAGCGTTTCATCAAGCAATAGAAGCTTGTTTAAAGTAAATAATTCCTTAATATTGAAGGAAAAGTGCTGGTTTCTCTGCTAGCTTATTTCATTTTTTATAATGAAATATTAAAAATACTGGTACTGTTGTTATTAGTTAACACTAGTACTAGTACTGTTCATTCATTTTAAGGAATTATTGCTGAAAAGTTGCTTATAATTTTATTTTGTGTCATTTCAAGTTATTTGCACTAGAAACTACGTCAACAATACTTGGTAATATGTTTGTGTTTTTACACATTTTTCACTGCAAAAACCTCACAATTTTACTAATTATCTTTGGTCTAGTTTGCAGTGCAAATGTCTCAATTCACTTGAAATAAGACAAAATGAACGTATACATAATTTTTCAGCAAGAAATATGAGATTATTTTAAGGTATTAAGATATTTGCATTGGAATCTAGACTAGAACACTTGGAGAGATTCTGCGTTTTTGCAGTGTAGCGTTCAAGTGTGTGTACTCATGCAAGGCCAGCATCTTTGCCTCTTCATTAATTATTAATGCCTCTGTTTTTCACACCACTCTCCTGTTTCCACGTTTTATCCTGAAGTCTGTTATCAGCTCATTCGTTTTCTGCTGCAGCTCTGAAACGTTTCAAAAGTGTACATTCTGCTTTTTCTTTTTTTAACATAACCTTCTATAATTAATGTAAATGCAAACTGAGAAACACTCAGACTAACGTCCTGAGAGAGAGAGAGAAATATTTGTCTTTATAATTGAGTGATTAGATCTACTATCTTAATAAACATCTGTGAAGACGAAAGGCAAACTGCTGCTGCCTTTGTGTGAATTTATTAGTCTGTGAGCTGAATCTGAATCACATAAAGACATCATGAAGGTAATATTTACCAAGATTGTCTGTTAAATAAACCAGAAACTGTTTAAATAAATCCCCATCCAATAATAGAAAGCCTTGGCCTGATAAGTCAGCTTCATTACGTCAACCCTTTTTGAAGATGCAGTTGCTGGAGATTGTGATTTCACAATTTAAATAAATTTAATTAAAATTTCTAGGATTGAATCGACTGTGAACTCGCTTACAGAGATATATGTGAACTTTTATGATTATTATGGATTGAAAGTTAATTAAATGACCTTCAAAGTCAAACTGATTGGTTTGTTTTCATGAAACAGTTTAATAAACTCAACAAGGTTTATTTAATTTAACTTTATTTGTTTAAAATATTACTTAAAAATATTCATATTAGTATTTAAAGAATATTAATGTATTCTTTTAACTATACATTAATACATTAATGTAATAGACAAAAATACTTTGTAAGAATTGATGTTTTGCAGTGTTGTTTCTATTAAATGACTATAATGCAGCAATGCTATTTGCTAAAAATATTTTAGACTAACAGGGAGCAATGTAAACAAACAAATAAATGCAAAAACATCCAACCACTGAAATATTAATCTAAGTTAGTTATGCTTGAACATTTGGGATTGCATAAATATTAAAGATACAGATTCATGTAAAAACTGGTACAAAGTTCCAACAAGTACTAATATTAATTTCTATATTATCAATAGGAGAAGCTCAAAATATGTAATTTTAGTATCTTCAGCTGATTTATTCAACCACATATTAGAGCCAAAATTGATAGGAAAAAAGAGTAAATTTCTGCTAAAAAACTAAGAAATGTGGAGTTTAATCTCACAAATTTTATAGAAAAAAATGTGAACATTTCTGAGTTTGATGAGTCAAAAATTTGGTAAAAACAAATAAAAAACTCTGACTAATCTCAAAAACTTTGTTGAAAAAATGTTTGATTTTTTAAAATTTCCTTGGGTTTTTTTTCTATAAAATTTACTTTATAGTTTATTTTTAATCACAAATTTCCTTATTTTTCCCAGAAAAATGTCAGCCATTAATGTAAAAATTTCTGAGATTTCTTTTTCTCAAATTTTTGGCTTTTGGAGCTCAGAAAGTTACTTGTATTTTTTTCTAGAACATTTTGTAGATTAAACTCAAATTTTCTGAGCTTCTTGGTGGAAATGTCCCTTTTTTTCTATGGCTCTAATACGCTGCTATAGATTCAACCTTGTTGACCCCAGTAAGAGGTCGTCCTTTATAACGCGCTCCTCCCAGTTTCCAGTGAAATGCAGTCATGACTTTTTTATGGTTCCCAGCTCCATCCTTCTGCAGACCGGAGCAGGTGAGGGGGAAAGGAAAATCAGCAGCGTTGCATTGCTAATGGCCGCCGGTCCGGAGCTGCACAGATTGCTGGGGGTTCATTGCTTTCTTTATTACCATGACAAAGGACCACACAGACATATGTCACTTCAAGAGGTGCTGCTAGTTAGAACCAGATTTAATGGATGTTTTATTGTCCGGGATGTTATTGTTGAACAGAAATAACCAGGTTTTAACAGACTGCAGACTTCAAGTAGAGAAAAAAAGAACGTGTTTTGTTGGGAATAGTCTCTTATCCTCATGGATTTAAACTCTGAACCTTTTCATTTAGAGTCACTGTTAGAATCGCTTCCAATAGATTCATCATCAAGGGCAAATTGAGGTCGTTTGCCTTCATTTCTGACAGCTGACTCCTTAGAGATAAGAGATTTTCACCCAGGACCTGTGAGTCCTCTTTCAGAAAACCGTCCTGCAGATTGATCCGACTGAGCGGCAGAAACCTGACGTTTGTCCTGAAGCATTTTAATAAAGAACAAATGTCTGATGGTAGCATGTTTAGAACAATAAAACATCGCCTTTTCCAATGAGGTCATTATAAAGTTATTGTCAATTGGTTCTCACTTTTTGGGTTTAAATTGCAGTTTTTCCCTATTTTAAAAAGGCAGCATTTTTTAAATCTGGATTTAACTCAATGACCAAAAATCGATTCTTTGGTTTTAACTTTTATTTTTGGAGGTTGTTGAGGCCAAAACAGGTGAAAAACTTTAGAAAATAAACAAGAAACCCAAAATAAGCTGAAAAAATGCAATGCAATTAGCCAAAATTAGTTTCTTTTTCCCCAAAGATTATGCAGAGATAATGTTCTTGAGATAACAAATTAATTTCCTGATGCTTTTCTCAACATAAATGATTTTTTGATGTTTTTTACTGGATAACGAGTTAATTTCCCATTTTTCTCACATACTTTTTTCAGATGCTTCTCTAATGATAAGTTAATCTCTGGAAAACAAAGTTTTGCCATGACAGAACTTGACGGATGGAATCAGCTTTAACACTCAGACCAATCATTTGCTTTCTCTAGATTAACTCGTTATCTCAAGAAACCCATCGGTGAAAAAGTTTATCCTAGAAACTTCTGCTCTCAGCGTCTGTAAATACCCTTTACCTAATTAATATTGACTATGTTGGTTTGGACAGATTTTCCGTTGATGGATAAATCATCTTTGGAAGTCTTGGTGTTAAATCTGCTCTGTGTGGAAAACCTGTGCAGTGTTTGATCAGACGGCGTTTTGGCTCCAGTAGTAATGACCTCACCTCTTTTCCTAATGCGTCTCGATCAGATTCCACTTCCTGTGCGGTCTCCCTCACTGTCTTCTTGTCTGAGGTCATGGCTGAGGACATAACCATATTAATTAAGAGGCTACATCTGCTTCTCCTGAGTCAACATCCTTCCAATCGATCCCCCCAAGGTGCCCTCCGCACTCCGGCTTCTCTGCTTTCCTCGTGTCAGTTGTCACATGGAGCTCGTTGGGAAGCACAAATGGCGGTTTGTGAGCGGCGTGCCCTGGAGAATCAGAAGTGCTTCGACTAACACGATCAGCGTCATATCCGTCTGGAAGCTGGAGAGGTTAGGGGGTAAAGGTCAACAGGACTGAAGTCACCATCCCCAGAGCATTGAGCCATATGAAACCATCATCTCTACATTTTTAATGAAGAACTGCTCGTCTTTCAGCCTGTTCATTTTAAGCAGACGTGACAACAGCTGTAAAATATCGCCTCTGAAAGGATGACTGAGCGGATTTTCACATTTCCAGCCTCAGCTCTTCTCTCCTGCAGCTGCAGGGACTTTCTCAAGCTGCTTTATGCCTCCTGTTTCAGCCCCATGCAGCGGCAAAGCTGCTCTGGTAAATAATGGATTCCAAAGCAGAGCTGTAAATCTGACAATCAAGAAGCTTCTTACTAAACCACACCAAGTAATTATTGACAATAAATCAAAAATCACATCTGAATTTAGGGGTTAATCTAATTTGGAGTGCATGCTGCTTATTTATTCATGAAGATCTTTCAAACATCCTCAGCTAATGTCATCCACTGAAAAATGCTCCCCAGTATGTTACATCATTGCTTTACTGAGTCTTTTCTCTATTATTTCACTGGTTTTGAGCTAACCACTAATGCTAGCAATGGTCCGCTGTTTTCCAGCACCAATAGACGCCCTCCATGTTGTTGTTTACATCCGGAGACGCACACTGCCGGAGGGCGAAAAGACGATTCTTTCACTTGCCATCCATTGTTTCACAGCTCAACATGTTTGTGCTGCTATCATTTTAAAGATATGAAGTGTTTCCATAGGTCCTCTGCTGTTGTCTTCTAAGTCAATGGCATTTTTTTATAACTCATAGACTCAAAGACGGATCACAAATTTTTATAATAAGAAAGATCATGGAAATGTAAACTCTGAATTTGTCTTTGAACCTAAACTGGGAGTCTGTATAAATCAGGTCGTCTCACCCCATCATCAGCGTAGTTTCACCCCCAGCTCTGAGAGCTTAAGGCAGGGTTCCCCCAAAACAAAAGCCCCTCCTTGGTGGGGTTACCCCCGCTATTGTCCCTGATACACTGTCGTTTATTTGGAGCTGTGAAAGGAACCAATGCTCAGTCCATTCACAGCGGCTGCACTTAATGAGCTTGTTGAAGGCCCCACTAACACTGTTAAACACAACCTTTAAATGCTGACAGTTTCCCAGTGTAGAACCACAGGGACAGTGAAGCAATGCTGTTCAGAGCAATGGGAAGGTCCAAAGGCTGAGTGGACGGGTCAGGTCAGTGCTTTGATAATGCATCTGTGACCCTTCTATAATCGTCTTGGGTCCAGTAGGTTGACTTCACGACAGACACATTCAGGTTCACTGTATCGATTCTAACAAAAAAGAAAATGAAGTCCAGCAGCTTCTGCCCCTGTACTTTAAATAAAATACAATAAATAACCACAAGCAAACTACAAAGCAATGCTAAACTGGGCAATAATAACAACTAAAAACATATCACACAAAACAGCAAAGTCACTAATGAAACAGCGCACATGATTAAATTTGTCTAAAATATATGTTAAAATGTGATACTTGTGAAAAACAAAGCTGATCCCAATGCATGCCACCGTCACAGAAAGGCAACAGGAAAAGGGGGCGGAGCTGGTAGTTACTGGTTGCTATGGGAACCACCAACTGCCAACAGCAACATAACTGAACTTAATACATCAACGATAAATGACTGGAGAAACAACGTTAGAGAAAATAGATTCAAAGAATTAAAAAACTTTCTTAACAAACTTCAGATCTACAACATTGTTCTCAACTAAGAGTGGCACTACTTCAATATATTTTTACTCAAGTAGAAAGTATAAAGTGTCAGGGAAATTACTCAAAGTAAAAGTATAAAAGCATTTGGTAAAAAGTCTGCTCGAGTACTGAGTAACTGATTATCAATCATTTAATATTTAAAAATTACATCAGCAGATGGAGCAAAATCCCAATAAAACATGTTTGCTTTTCATTCAGTGGTAAAGAATACAGAACGTTTACTCAAAAAGCAGCAATACTTCCTAGTAAAATTAAGTACATCATAGTAAAAATACTCCTAAAAGTATATTAAAAAAAACGTTAAATAAATGTAATTGAGTAAATGTAACTAGTTACTTCCAGACTCGGATCTACAGTCATCGATATATTATTACTGGATTCGACATGTTAGCCCCTATAGCTTGTGATCTGCACATTCAAGCACCATATTGCATTAAATCATTCCCACAAAATCATTCTGTTCCAATTTTTTATCTGATTTCTATAAAATATGGATTAAATTAAAGCTGGAAAAACCGGCAATAGAACCAGGAAGGATTGGTAGTTAGCTGAGCTCTGCAACAATTTGGTGGAAAAATGAACAAATGAATGAACAAAATGAACAAAACAACCCAACAAATGTTGTTGGGTTGTTTTTGTGGCCTTTCCTACATTTTTATTATTATTTTGTTTTCTGATGAAAATGTTTGTCGGGAGACTCATTTATGGAGAGAATCATAATTGCACCAAGTGTTTGTGAGTAAACAGCAATTACTACACCAAGAAGGAAACAAAACATGCTTGGTACAAATGAAAAAGATGAGAGTCCATGTTGGTCCTGACGTCTTTCACTATTTTGGTACTATTAAGCTGATATGAATCATTTTATGGCTATTGAATTGCGTATTTCTTTTGGCACTACAGAGAATCAGGTGGAAATATCACTTTGCACAAATGGGAAATATTGTTATTTTAAGGAGTTGAAAGCATTTTGTTCAGCCTGCTGGAAGTGATCAGGCCTCCTACTGCTGTGGGAACTTTTTGTAGATCTTGGGTCTTTCCCAAAATTCAAATTCGGCTTGTAATTTGTGGTCAGGAATGGAGTGTGTGTGTGTGCACAGGGAGTTGAAGCAAGCTTGAACATAGAGCATCCTGCACTGTGGATTCTCTTCCACACTCACAAATATATAAATACTTGGGCTATGAACCCACGGAGCACATGCACATAAATACATGGGTCCGCATCGGGCAGCGAGTTGTGAGTGACGACTGATCAGAGAGCGGTTTGGTCCATCTGTGTTTGCGGAAAATAAAACTTGGCCTTTCTTCACAGCGAGAAGCTGTTTAAAGAAATAATAATAACTGGAAAGGAGATTGTTAGTCTGGAGTTTTAAGTGGTTTGGCCACTAAGCGTTTTCATTTCTCACACTGCAAAAACACAAAATCTTACCAAGTACTTTTAGTCTAGTTTATAGTGCGAATGTCTTAGTACACTTGAAAAAAAGACAAAAAGAGAACTTACACATAAATTCCTAGCAAAACATAGGAGCTTAAAATTCACATTTTGCATGTTTTTGTGCTTCCGTTTGGTTCTCTACTTCTTCTAAAAACATCTCCGGTGCTTAAAAAACCACCCAGCTGTTATTTGACTTCAAATGAATGTTTTTAGATGTCTCGTAAATGAGTCATTTCAAAAACTTCTGGAATGTAACGCCACAAATAAGCAGGCAAAGTCCCGTTCCCTAGCAACCCCAGTAAAGCCCAGCTCATCACCTAGCAACCCAAGTGGAGCTCTAGCACGTTTGGTCAGCTGGTCTTACTTCTGTAAGTGACAGCCAGACATAGGAAATGGTTTTTAGTAAATAATTCCTTAATATTGATCAATAGTACTAGTTCCAATGGCAGATTATTTCACTTATAATAAATAAAAATAATAAATAATCTCAATGAGGAAAAAATAACACCTGATTGACAGCAAGACTTTTAAGTTTTTGGTTCAAGTTAATTTATAGTCCAATTATGACTGGAAAAATCATTTAATGCCTGTTCAGCTGATGTAAAAAAACATACACTGCAAAAACACAAAAACGTAAATATTTTTGAATGGTTTCTATTGTGAATATATCAGTACATTTAAAAAAAAAGACTAAAATAACTTACAAATAACTTTTAAGCAAGATATAGAAGCTTAATTTAGGTCAATAATTCTTTTATATTGATAAAAATGTTCTAGTTCCACTGGCAGATCATTTCTATTTTAACATAGCAATAATATCATGTTATAAGTGAAATAATCTGCCAGTGGAACCATTAATTTTTAATACATTTTAAGTGGTTATTGACTTAAAACAAGCTGAAAAGCTACCTGTAAGTTAGTTTTGTCTCATTTCAGGTATACTAAGATATTTGCCCTAGAAACTAGACCAAAAATACTTGGCAAGATTTGGTCTCCATACACTGTGGTTAAAAGTTCACTCATCACCGTCTTTTTGCTGCTTTTCTTCCATTTTATCGGGGGAGGTGTGCTTTTTCGGGGGAGGGGTACGAGGTCTTTCTTTTTCAGCCTCCTCCCCGTTTGACCAAAGGTCTATTGAAAAGCAATTGCACAATGTGTTGCTGTGGGCAGGAGGAGAACGAGGAGGAGGAGGAAGAGGGATCCTGCATTTGGTTTGGCAGCGGCTCAAAGCAGCAGCAGAGGCGGCGGAGCTTCTCTCGCCTTTCACCTCCTCTCTGGTCCAGAGTGGGTGGAGAGACGCTGGAGGGACCCGGTTCTTCTAATCCAGGCAACCAGAGACCTGCTGGGTCCCAGCATAGCAGCAGCTTTGCCTTCAACCCGAGAAACTGCCTGGGATTGCTTGGATTTTGGATTTTTTTTCCTGCTCTGGTTCTGCTGGGTTAAAGTTGGTCCTGATGTGATCTATCAGGACCCGACGGGTCCGCCGGCCGTCCTGCTACATGTGAGGCAGGTGTATGAAGCACCATGAGTTTGATGTTGTGCCGCTGGGAGCAGAACAATTTCACCATGAAACTGGTAGGTGGGTCACTTCCAGGGTCAAGTACCAACTGGGATTTGGGTGATTATCAGCTTTACGTGCTTTTCTGTTGTCAACATGGGTAAAAATGTGACAGGATGGGAAGCTCTCAGTTTGATAAAACTCACTATAGACATTCTTGAATTTAAAATGGTTATTTCTACAGAAGTTGATTAGAGTCACTTAAAAAATGAATTCTGACTTTAATTGACATTTTTTAATTGACTTGTTTTTTCTGCAGATTTTAGAATTTTCTTCTCACAGTCCTAACTTTAATCTGACTTTTTCTGAGAATTCAAACTTTTTTTTTTGCATAATTCTGACTTTTTTCTCAGAATTCTGAAATATTTTGCACAGAATTGTGACTTTTTCAGTCACAATTCTGACTATAATATCAGAATTTTGACTTTGATTTAATAAAACTTGCTTTTAATTTAAGAAATCAGATTTTTCTTCTCACAGTTCTGACTTCAATCTCTGAATTCTGACTGTTCTTTCACAGGATTCTGAATTCAATACATTTTTTTCTCAAAATGTTGGCATTTTCTTCTAACAGTCCTGACTTTAATTGGCTTTTTGTTATCACAAAGGCTCACAAATCTTTCTTTTTTTTGCAGAATTTTGTTTTTTTTCCTCAGTATTCTCAAATTTGTTTTTTCACAATCCTAACTTAAATCTCAGAATTCTTTTCTTTTTTTGCAGAATTGACATCTACATTTTCTGAGATTAAAATCAGAATTCTGAGAAAAAAGTCAGAAATTTGAGATTCAAGTCAGAATTTTTTAGATTTAAGTCAAAATTCCCTTCTTTTAGTGGCCCTATTTCTTTTCCGTATATTTCTAAGTTGATGTATTATTTATAGGGCTTGTCTCGTCAGGCTGTAACAATGCGGCGGTTTCGGTGTTGGATTACTAGAAGGCCTCGGATTAGCAAAGGGTTTAATATAAAGGGAAATGCTCTGTGGTTTCCCTTCACCTGATTCCATCTCTCACTTTGATGTCTGCTTGGAAAGTTACAATCGGGTCAATTACCCCTTTAGAGTTCTGCAGCACATGCATGCACAAGTCTATTTTCCTTTGAAGCATTAGCAAAGCATCATTCTTTCACTTTGCTTTGTGCATTGTTGCGCCAACTGACTGTTGAGGGCAATATGGTGCTGCAGAGCTGGTAAATATTCAGCAGAGTCTGGGATTCTGAGATAAAATACAAAGCAGGTCAGCTGCAGAAAAGACATGTGGAGCAAAGAAATGGAAAATCAAACCTTTATAAAGATTTCAGAGGTGATAGCATTAAAAGCAGCAGATTTATTAAAAGTCATTTTATTCAGTAAGCGCCCTGTTGAGGCTCTTTTTCTGCTTCTTATCTGCATCTCTTCTGGTGCAGAGAGGAAGGGAAAGCAGTGGAGGTTCTTAGATGAGTTGATAAGAAAGCTAGCTTAATTACACTGCTAACCCCCACACACTGGCTGACAACACACCTCTAGGTCGGCGTGTGTGTGGGTGTGTGTGTGCGTGTAAGGAACAAAAAAATAAGTGAAACTGACAACATAAGCATGAAAACATCAGCACATTTAGAAGATTAAAATGACCCACGTCTGTGTTATGAAGTGCAGTCGATGTTGGTAATCTATTCCGTTTGATTGATTATTTGACCGTCATGGTTGTCATGTCAACAAATGACCTGCAGTTCATAAATCAAAATTATTGTGCCACTGGCGGAGGGAAGGCATTTGATCCATTTTAAAGCATATTTTTATAAAAACTTTCATCATAACAATATGTGTCAAACTTGTTTGCATTTCGTAATTGTTTGAGTGCTGTTAAAACCTTGAGCTTATCTTAGGTCTTCACCTACCTGGCTTACGCCTTAGCCTCAGGGAAACATGGTAACTAATGTGCTTTTATTTTAACATGGACTCTGAATCCACTAAGCCTGAAATGCATTTTTACACATCAATTCCGAACTTTGAAAAACTCCTTCTGGTTCTTTTTATGGAAATAAATCATGAGATTTAAATGTGATGTTGAAAAATAACCTTCGTTATCACTAGATTATTTGAATAATATTATTTTTTGTTGTCTGGTGTTAAATTTCTCTTGTGCTTTGATGCTAATATATATGGTACATGTTAATGGACAGAGAATTGAGCCATAGATTATCAAAATTTCTGGCCAAATTTTACATATAAACAAAACAACAAAAACCCAGATTAATCAAATGATAAATTTGAGTACTTAATGATAAGAAAAATACATTTTTAAACAGCCATTTCTTGTGTTTTAGATCCCAATGAGCTGATTTAGCTATAAAAGTCTCTAAATCAGCTAAAAAATGAGAAGTTATGTTTTTTATAGATAACATTGCAGTGGTACCCTCAGTGCCAATGAAATAAATAAAATACACTGAAAAACACAAAATATTACCAAGTAATCTTGGTCGACTTTCTAGAGCAAATATCTTAGTACAAAACAAACTTACAAGTAACTTTTCAGCAAAATATAGGAGCTTGTTTTAAGTAAGTAATTAGCTAATATTGATCCCGAACTTATACATTCGGAAACATGTCTTGTTATAAGTGAATTTATCTGCCAGTGGAGCTGGAGATTTTTCATCAGTATTAAGAAATTATCGACTTAAAAAAAACTATATCTTGCTTAAAAGCTACTTGTGAGTAAGTCTTATGTGGGGAATTCAAAGAGTTCAAACTTGAATTTGTCAATTTGTGAATAAATTGACAAAAAACTGGTCTAGTTTGTATTTGCACTAAAAACTAGACCAGAAATACTTGTTCAGATTGTGTGCTGTTGCAGAGTAATGCAGTTTCAGGGATATGAATATTTCCATCAGATATCAGGAAGTCATATTCCCTCCCATCGCTCTGGCTTACTAGCATCCGACTTTGCTTCCCATGCTCCACCAGCCGGGTTCAGGCCAACTTGCTTGGTCTGCCTTGTGCCTCGCAAGGCTTCTCTAAACCACATGTTTTATGCGCCAAACGAAGTACGAGCAGGGACATGAGGGCTTATTTAGAGCTGGCCTGCTTCGGCTCGCTGCGGGCTGAAGCCACTTTAGAGGCCTGTGTGTGCGCCGGTTGGCATGGAGGGTCACCGCCATGGCCAGCCGACTTTGGATGGTGCTGCTGGTCGATCGGCTCTAGATGCTGCAACTGTTGATAAAACTCTAATAATCCATATAATAAAAGATTGTTTGGATCCTGTATTTAGTCAGCTACTATATTTAAAATCCCATTCATTCACGGTTTTTATGCTAGCTTGATGGATCTTCATAGAGTTGGATGGTAACTAGTTACCTTTACTCAATTACATTTACAAGACTAACTTGTTGGAAAAAACGGAGTATTTCTACTCCTAAAAGCAGAAAAGTATTTTATTTTTACTTGAGTAAAAATAAAATATTATTTTTATTTTTACTTGAGTAATTTTATTATGAAGTATTTCTACTCCAACTTGAGTAAAATGTCTGGATTTTTCACCCACTAAATGAAAAGCGTGAGATTTTAGCTGTTGTAGGATTTCTGTTTTGTCTCTGGTAAAAAAAATCCTGAGCCATTTCTCCTGTTAGTGCTAAACACTCACATTTGTTTTGGTTGTATTTACCCAGAATGCCTTGCGCTGTAGTCCACTTCCTGCCTTTGGAGAGGCCTCTGGTCCGCTTGGAATGAACTCTGGTGCATTCAAACCGCACCAGAGTTCACTTAGAGGTTTTTAGGCGGACCAGAGTTCGATTTCACATCCACACCTCTACAAGCAAACTGGATTTTCTAGACAAACTAAATTTTTATTAAAACGAACTGAATAATGTTGACATGAATGCACTCTAAACAAGGCAGAGGTGGTGGTAAGCTTAACAGGAAAAAGGCCCCCAAATCAAATTCTGCTTAAACCCTGTAAGTTTCTGGGCCGGCCCTTGCTATTATGAAGTGGTTTTTAAAGGAGAATCAGTTTTCTGCCCTTCCATGTTGGTTTCCTGTCCCTTCCTAATGCATTGCTGCAGGGCTCTAATGGTGATCCAAAACTTGATGTCAAGGTGAACGTTTGGATGCATTTAAATAAAATTACAGATATTTACTAAATATACATAGAAAAAGGGGAAAATTTGGCAGTTCATACATTTTAGAAAAATGAATAAAATTGCAGCATATTGTGGTCCTCTGGGACATCAGGAGACATCTGTTCATATCTGCCTCTGCTTACGAAGAACTGCAGCCGCTCACTGTATGTCTTTTTTAGATTATTGTGTTAGTGACTCAATCAGTCCATCCATCATTCTCCCAGCAGCCATCTGCTGGACGGCCCAGCCTGGGTCAGAGGGGATGTGTCGCCACATGTCACCCTCAGCTCACGGCAGCACGGAGACATGCTGACTCCTTATTGATGACAGTGAGCAGATGGAGGGTGTCAATAGCCAAATATGCTCTGTGGTATTTCTAAAACGCCTTCAGGTTGTGAAAGTGTTCATCCTTCATATTCGGAAGACAAAAGAATAAAACAAATGTTGCCAAAAGGCATCAAAGAAGTCAGGAAAACGTGTATATTTTACTTATATATATATATATATGTGTGTGTGGGGGGTGGGTGTGTGTGTGTGTGTGTATATACAGATATATATAGTTTCTTCCATCAAACTGAACTAAACTAAATGGTAATTCATTATTTTTTTTAAATGTATATTATTGTGTGCTAACAAATGAATCGATCTAGCCAGCTTCAACTCACTGAATCGACCTATAGATAGCCAGCTAGGATAACTAGCTTCAACTTGCTGAATCTATCTGTGGCTAGCTAGCTAGCTTCAACTTGCTGAATCTATTTAGCGCGCTTAAGTCTCCAGCAGCTAGCTAACTTCAACTGACTGAACAGATCTATGGATAGCAAACTCGGTAGCCTTGTATCGCTTACTTTAATGTTACAATTCTGACTTTTAATCAAGTTAAATTAGTATATTTTGTAAGTGTCCCTAATCCTCTTCTGTAGAAAGGCATCATTAAACCGCATAAAAAACCCTGTTGCCCCAACATAAACGTCCCCATTTCTGCATACTTTAGGTTTTGTACCTCGAGAGGAACCAAGTCTGAGTCGGTCTACTTGACTCAGACTGAATGACACTCAGAGGCGGCGGCGGCGGCGGGTGGGCAGGGGGCTGTAACAGTGTCAGCATGGCTGAGGCTTCTCCGAGCCGTCTGAAAAGGGGCGGGGGGCAGATAAAGAGAAGCCTTCCTGTAAAGAGAGGTAAATCATGTCATGTTCCAACTGGCAGCGGCCCATAAAGGCGCTGCGACGGAGATAAGACAGTCAGCGGCAAGTGGCCACTAAACTGCTTCTGTTCGCTCAGACTGCTCTCATCTCCTCAGGAATGTCTAGCTGTTTGTTTGGGTCTGTCAGTAATCTTCATCTTGGTGACGACCTCGCATGGCGCTCTATTGCGACCTCAAGGTGCCGCCCAGGAGCAACAGCCGCTTCTCCTGTGAGAACTACAAAGTGGTAAGAAATCAGAAAGAAACATGAAAAATGCGGCAAACATCAAATCATTTCTGATTTGCTTGTGAAATAACCAAACAGCCTGTAGGAAAACGTGTTAATAAGAACCATAAACACTGCTGGTAGCAACGATTTTAACCGAGCATAGAAGAGGAAAGGTCAGCTGGAAATAGACGTGTCATGAGTACAACCAGATCTGCAGGAGCTGTTTGGATTTATTACAGCAGCTTCACACAGCAGAAGGTACTTTGTAAATATGACAAGTAGTACCAAGTATTTTTGGTCCAATACACTCAAAAGATACCAAAGACATTTTCAGCAAGGTATAGAAGCTTGTATTAAGTTAATTCCATGATATTGATTAAAAAAAGAACTGAAAAAGATAGCTTATTTCACCTGTATCCCATTTTATGAGTGAAATAATCTAGCAGTGAGATTAATTTAATCAATATTAAGGAATTATTTACTTTCAACAGGCTCCTGTATCTTTGCTATAAAGTTATTTGTAAATTAGTTTTGTGGTTTGTACTTGAAACAAAAATGCTTGGTAATATTTTGTGTTCTTGTAGTGTATCATGCTAAATAGCCACATTGCTAATGCTTTGTTGCTTTGGTAACAGCAGTTTAGTTTCAATTTAGTTTCAATTTGCTGAATCCATCGATATAAAGGTAGCTAGCTTCAACTCCCTGAGTAGCTAGCTACCGAGCTTCACCTCGATGAATCTGTCTATGGATAGCTAGCTATAACTCGCTGAATCTATCTACTAACCCTCTGCACATGACGTCACGCTCTGCATGACTCCGCCCACTTAAAGTTACCAAACCCATAAAACAAACGTGAGCTATGGCACTCATCAGGAAAAAACTATTTCATAAAGAAAATTCAGTGCGTTGATTTAAAGCACTGAATTTTCTTTGTCAGACAGAACAGATGTCAAATCCCCAAGTTTGTCTAGTTTAGCAACGCTGGTGGGAAAATAATCCAAAGAAAAACTAATTTTAACACAAACTTAACTTCGCCTTCTTAGGGGATTTTTTATTCCACCTTTTTGAAACAAATCCTGGGTAAACACAGACTATGCAAGAGATTTTTGCACCCCACCCTGGGTATTTATACCTTATTAATGTTGATGCATTTTTATCCCGGTTGATTACTGAAAGGCATTTAAGAACCATTTACTCTTCCTATTGAAGTTCAAGCATGTAAACCACAAAGGAGTGACTAAATGCTTCCCATTTTACCATTAAATCAAACCACAACAACACAAGTCTGTCCATAAAAGTTCAGCTGTTATGCTGATAACTCCGGCCTATTACAGTTATTATTTTAAGGCTTCAGTTAGCGACGCCAGTAACTTTCCAAAAACGAATATGATGCAACGTAAGCTAAAACTAACAAACACAAAAGAACAAAACTACTTTCAGTTGCTGTCTTTTACAAGACACTTTAAAAAAAAAACTTTTAGAATTACTGAAGTAATGACATTGAATATTATGTTTATAAAAGAAATGCTTTAATACAAATATTCAAAAAAGCAAAAATCTGTAGGCATCATTTATTCAATTGTTCTACCGCAGCTATAATGGATGGCATGTAAATCGTTTTTTTTTTTTTTTTTTTTTTTTGCAATAATACGATGCAAAGGGTCCATATTAGTTGAAAATGGTCTCAAAATGGCAATATTATTGTTTTTCGCGGTAAATTCTAGGACAATTTATCTTCAAAATTGCTACAAAAGAAGCAATAATAAATTCCAATAAAAATTCCAAGCCCTTAATTCATATATCTGGAAAACTTTAGCTTTCTGATCCAGGATGACTCCTGCAGCTGAAGGGCAGTGTGGCGGCGTGAAGCCCGGCCTGACCCAGCAGAGTCTGCACTGCGGGGATGGCATGCGTCCATCGCCGCCTTTTGTTGTCAGGCTGGTGACTCAGCGAGGCGGCAGGCGTGTTGGATCTGCGGCACATTTTGTGGTGTTTGTGTGAAAAGACGATGCAGCTGTCTGGGAGAGTGACTCATCACAGCTTTGAAGAACTGATGGTTTTAAATGCGTATTATGTGAAGCTGCACACAGCTGTCATGTAGAACAAAACAAGATGTTTAGTGTTTTGAACGGGGGTGGACGATATGGACTTTAAGTTTTATTACAATATTTTATGGCACTATTGTTATAACAACAAAAGTGATAAGAACTATTTACTTTTTTAGGTAAATATATGTATGGCAAATTTTGCTGGATGATAAATTGTCCCAGAAATTATCGCTATAAACGATAATATTGCCATTTTGAGACAATTTTCAACTGACATAATAATAATAATAATAATAATAACAATTATGATATATTATTCAAGCATAGCCACTTAAAGATAAAAAAAACCTTCAATATCTAAAGGACATAAAATGTTTTAAAAATCCAAAATAAAAAAGTGGGTCATAAAGTCTCTGTAACCAAAATTGCATTTCAGAAAATGATCATTCAGTTCAGACAAGGAAAACAGACAAAAGTGGCAGGTAGGACTGGTGACATTTTTGTTTTTTCTAAAAATTGCAAGCTAATTACTTCTGATGTTTGCAGTGTTTTACAAGGTGACGGCTTTTAAATGACAGTAAAGGGGAGTATCATTCATTATTTTTGTGTTATTTACTAACATCCACTGTTGATCAAATACACAGCCGTTGGTTTTCAACTGCCACCTTCTGACCTGCCCACTGTCTCCCTGGAAACTGTTACTATGGCAACGCTGAACATTCCAAATACAAACCAAGACTGAGCGTTTTAATTATTCGGTGCGATTTAGTGCGTTTTTCAGTTAAAATTCGCTGGAGATTAGTGATGCTGCTAAATGTGACAATCAAATGAAAGAAAAAAAAAAATAGGCTAAAAGAGAAAAGAAAAACACTTGTTTTGAACATAATTTTTCTTTTTCAATGTGTAAGTTTGTCATTGGAAATATCATACACAGAAAAATACAAAAAGTCTCTATTTACTGGGGGACCATTTATATACATTCCTAAAATGCGCCTAGGGGGCCACACAAACCCACTCTTAGGGCCTCACTTTGGACACCCCTGTCGTAAAGCAAGCCAACTGTCAACAATGTTTTGCTTTCTATTTTATCAAAAAAGGTTGCAACCTGGGCTGCACTGGGCTCACAAAGAAGAGTTTTCATAGGATGAATGGAGGATCACATTGCTTCTCTCTGATGATGGGAATACCCCTCACCCCTGCACCAATTATCAGCTCCTAAAAAAGACATGCGTTCCCTTGAAGAGGGAGATTTGGGATTACTGGGAATGGTGGGATTTTCCATAAGGAAGCAGCACACCTGTACAGCTGCTCCTCCAGATTAAATATGTTTCTACTGTGTTGACATATGGAAAGATACAAGCAGAAAATAGTCAGATTTCAATGTTCAATAATAGACCAGTCTTTAAATACATTAGAATAGAGTTACAGATGGCTACGGAAGATGATAAGTGCCAAAAAAAGAGAAAAGAATTCAGATTTGTTTCCCAAGACTTTTGGAAAAATATGAAAAAATCAGCAAAGTACCTTTTTTAAAATAAATATTAAGGAATTATCAACTTAAATATAGCTCTCATATCTTGCTTCAAAGCTACTTATAAGTTAGTTTCAAGTGCACAAAGATATTTGCTCTAGAAATATACTTGGTAAGATTTTGTGTTTTTAAAGTTCAGCAACGAAAGTCACACTGCAAAAGCACAAAATTTAAAATCTGCCAGTGGAACTAGTACTTTTTCACCAATTTTAAGAAAGTATTCATTTAAATCTTACAAGAAAAGCAGCTTGTAAGTTAGTTTTGTCTTATTTCAAGTGTATTAAGATATTTGCACCAGAAATTAGACTAAAATAAGATTTTGTGTTTTTGCAGTGTAAACACAAACCCTCAGTGAGAATAAAAACAGTCTCGTGAAACAATGAGCTAAAAAAACCTGGATTAAAGTTCATCCTTTCAATTTGCTCTCTCAAAATAAAGGAAGTGCGATCTTCAGGAGCTTTTGTGCGAGAGTGCAGGCTTTCTTTGAAGCAGTTTCAGGGAAACAAATTGAGGGTTTGGGCTGCAGTGAAAGACCGAGGTGAAATGGGTAGCTGTCATTCAACGCACTGAAACCAACAAGGATGGCTCAAATAACCTGAGGAAACGGATCCATTCAGACCTTAAGTGAAAAATAAAGAGAAGATCAACAAGACGATTCAACAATCGGACTACTAAGATCTCTGTTTAAAATCTAAGTTTTAAAATTTGCCAGAGAAACTTGTATGTTGTAGACAAAATCAAGAAATTTTCACTATAAACTGGAAATAAAATACTTGGTAAGATTTTGTGTTTTTGCAGTGTAAAGATTAACAATTACTCTGGGTTAACATCTTGTTGTCAATTTAAAACTACACTGAAACACAAAATCTTAGTATTTTTGGTCTAGTTTCAGTTGTATTAAGTAACACAGTGGGCACGCGGGCGCTCCATTGCAGGTTAATAAAAACTTACATGTTCCATTTCATTTATAAAATGGAACAAATTTCTTGTTATAAACAAAATAATGCGTCAGTGGAGCTAGCTAGTACTTCTTCCTAAATTTTAAGGAAATATTTACTCAAAACAAGCTCCTCTTTCTTGTTAAAAAGTTACTTATAAGTTGGTTTTGTCTTACTTAATGTATACTGAGATATTTGCACTAAACTGGACCAAAAATACTTGGTAAGGTTTTGTGTTTTTGCAGTGTTGGTATCATTTAAAAGTCGCTTTGAATTATTTTGTATTTAATTTGAGGTTGCCTCTCTAATAAACCGTTTGCATGCTAACATGAGTTAGCGTTTGAGCGCTAGTCTTTGAAGTTTGAACACCTGCTGTAAACCGACATGACGAGCAGTGATTCATTCTTTTTTTGTGTGTGTTTCAGCAGAAAAAGCCCGAGTGTGTTTACAGTGCAAACACAAAGAACCAGAGGTCACTGCCATGTCAAACCCTAAATGCTGCTTCGTTTCTTCAACATCAGGCGTCCCTTCCAGATTAACAGATCTGCTTCAATTTCACAACCAAAGAAAAAGACAGTTATGTTTCTTTTGAGTGGAGAAAGTTTGCACTTGTTAGGAGGAAAAAAACAAAGATTGTCTCTTGTTCAGGGGAGTAGCTTCTGTTTTTTATGTTGCTGGTTTGCTGCCCTGTAATTTGCAGTCATGACTTCCCTCTTTTGAGATTCTCAAACGTAACCAGACACCATCGCGATGTTTACAACTTGTCAGTGTTTAGGTTGCTTTACAACGGTTATAACTTTGTCTTTTGGCAGCTTAAGGTTTGATTTTCAAAAACAAAACTTTATCAAACACTTTCTCCTCATGTGGAAACTTGAGATTCAGGCTTTTCCTGTCTTTTACCAATTACATTTCTAACTTGCTGTCAAAAAGAGGTTTGGCAAAAATGTGCTGTAAGTTTTTCATAGAGGCATTTTATGTTTGTGCATTAAAGCGTTATGTTCCTAAACTGTATCCTATTTGTATTAAGCTCTAAAAGTTAGCTGACTTGTTTTTCCTCAAAATTTGAACTTTCATCTTGGAATTCTGCCTTTGATCTAAGAATTCTGACCTTTTTTCTCAGAATTGACTCTAATTTTCAAAATTCAAACTTTTTTTTCTCCCAGATTCTGACTATTTTCTCAGAATTTTTATGTTTCTTCTCAGAACACTGACTTTATTTCAGAATTTTAACTGAAATTTTCTCAGACTAAAATCTGAGAATATGTTTATGTATAAATGTTTTTCTTAAATGTGGTATAGGGAAAATTGTCAAACTCTTATCTCTGTCTGATTGCTGCATCTCTGTTGAATACTCTCTCTAAAAGCTGGTCAATTACATAAAATTAAATCTTAATTAAAGCCCTGCGCTTGTTGTAAAAATGTTTCCTATATTAGACATTTTCCAGTGAAAATCCATGCTTTTTTATTCCCGTTATGGACATTTCTCCCACCAGATATCAACAAGTAGTGAATCACTTGCCGATATATAAGTTATATTTCTTAAATATAACTCCTTATGAAAACTTGGATCACTCCTCAACCTTCCTTCCCTCTTTTTATTCACTCAGAAACAGAAACTTGATCGTCCTGTTGTGAGTTTAAGGGAGGACAGGCGTGAGTTTGGTAACTAATTATGAAGGAAGCTATTCAGATTATTCAGATGCTTGCTCTGCTCCCCCTCCAGGCAGTGAAGGGTCTTTTCTGTCCCCAGAGAGTGATGTCAGCACGGCCCATTGAAAACAGCCGCCGTGTGCTCAGAGATGAATGCCCCGGCTGAGCACAATGGCCCCAATTTGAATACCACGCGGATACACTCCGGATCGGACCTGCAACAAAAGAGCCAGGGGCCGCTCCGGTCCCGTTTAACCACACTGTTATTTCTGTAGCTGTAAATTTGCAACAACCGTTTATGCCTTTTGTTGGTTTTCAAGTGTCTTTGCAGAGTTTTGAAACACTCTGACCTCTGGATTTTTGGGAGTGGATTTTGTTTTGGTGAGTCTCAGAAGTGACGGCGTTTTTGTGTGTTTCTGGATGCAGATCTACACGGACTGGGCCAACCACTACCTTGCCAAGTCAGGACACAAGCGGCTCATCAAGGATCTGCAGACGGACGTCACTGATGGAGTTCTGCTGGCCGAGATCATACAGGTCGTCGGTAAGTTAACTAACTTAATTACAAAGTTGACTAATTAAAACCAACACTGTTCATGTGGCAGCAGGAGAAAAATGTGGAGTTTTAGAAGAAGTGGATGGTTTTGAACAAAGTTACTTTTATTTTCTTTCACTTCACTATGACAGTTTCTTAAAGCCATTATAGACAGATAGAAAAAAAGAGGAGTAGATTTCTCCACAAAAACGCAAAAATGGACTCTTAAAAATTAAAAAAAGAACACATTTGGATATACAAGTCCTTGAGAATATATTTTTCTTTTACTTTGAAAAAAGCTCCAAAACCTGCAAGACAAACCTCAACCTCGGCTCAGAAACCTCCAAGTGTTTTCTAGATAATTTCTATTTTATATCTTGCTCTTCAGCAAGGAATAAATGTCTTGTTATAAGTTAAATTAACATTTCAGCCGCTAGTGATGCGCGATGTCTCCAAAGTTAGTAATCCATATGCGTTGCCATAGTAACTGCCTGAAGTAGGCTGTGGAAGTTGTTTGTTTCTGTGTCTTCTTGACCTTTGCCCCCGTCAGAGTCATCATCATCATCGGTCTTGTCATTTCGTCTGGCCGCCCTTGTGCTGTCATTGTGTCTGCTGGCAGACTGGAGGCTGAAACGGGCCGACACCAGCTGACCGAACGCTGACTCAGCGTGTCAGTGACTGTTTCGTCTCCCGGCTCTTCCCCCATGACCTCTGACCCAGATTTTAAACTTCCCTTTTATCTGAAGACGGCCTGTGTTCTCATAATGTAGCTGTTGAATCACTTTTATTTCAGGTGGATCTGTCTCTGTGCAGCTCTACACCGCAAAACAATAAATATTAGCACGTAATTTTGGTCTAGTTTCTAAAGTTAATAGACTTGAATTAAAACAAACCAAACATTCCAGCAAGATATAAGAGCTTGTTTTAAGTAAATAATTAGTTAATAATGATTTATGTTTTTGGTGTCTGGAATATTAGCCGTTTCAAAAACTCTGGAATGTAAAGTCACAAACCGTTACCTAGCAACCCCAGCAGAACCCAGACATCGCCTAGCAACCCAAACTGAGTTCCAGAATGTTTGTTCAACTGGTTTTTACCTCTTTATTCGCTGTACAATGGCTGCTGGAAAAAACAAGAGTCTTATTGACTTCCCATTAACCATGTCTGTTCAACGGAACCCATATATTTGGTTTCATTGTCCGAATATATTGGTCAGTAAAAAACTGACCAATATGTGGATTTAAAGTGACAGGGGCCCTGAAACAGCCTAAAATATCATTGTCTCAGAATGATTTTGTACAAAAAAAATGTGAACGTTACAGACTGATCCTAACCTGTTCAAAGAAGCACAATAGGTCACCTTTAATAATAAGGGGTTAGCTTTCAAGGGCAGATGAAGGTTAGTTGTGGTTGGTTCTGTGATGGAGCGGCTCTTTTGGCCCCGCTGCGTCTCGGATGCAGAAATCTGTCCTGCTGGCACAGTTGTCAGCTGTGATCTGACGGCCATGTCTCAGCTGCTGTGGGCTGGGCCTTTAATGGACGGGAGTGATCCTTAACACCCCCAACACACACACACACACACACACACACGTTAAAAAAAGCAACGTGGTGGTCAGAGCTCCTATCGCTTTGTTGGGGCCAGATAATGTTTCATGTCCCTCATTCAGGCATCGACCATCCAGGACTCAAACATACTGGAGTCTCCATTCTTTGGATTAAAACGGGATTAATTTACTGAACAAACTTTGAAGAGTTTCTAATCTCCCCTCATTTTGTCTCTCTTCCCTCTTTTTTGTCTCTTCTTTAGCCAATGAGAAGATTGATGATATCATTGGCTGTCCCAAAAGCCGTTCTCAGATGGTAAGTGACCTTCAAACTTTGTTTTCACTGCAAATATAAAAAAGTATTACCAAGTATTTATGGTCTACTTCTTAGTGCAAATACCTCAGTACACTTGAATGAAGACAAAACTCTTAGAAGTAACTTTTCAGGATTATATTGACTCTTTGCAGTGTGAACTCACACACCCTCATTTCCATGCTAATGGTTTTAGCTGTTTATAACACGCTAAATCTTTAGAGTACACCTGAAATATAACAAAAAAAAGAACACAGTGCTTTGCTACTAATTGTCAAGACTATGACAACTAGATAACAAAGGCAGGAAAAAGTTTTAATTAAGAAAGAAAATCGTGAAGGAGAGGGAAGTAGTTGCAGTTGTTATATGCTAGCTTGACTATGACAACCTTAACGTATAGATATGATGTGTTATTCTGTGTGTTTCGGTTCAGTTAAAAAATAAAAATTGCGACCAGAAGACCAATTCTGACAGATCATCATTAGATCAGGTGTTTAAATTAGCTAATCAACCAGCGCTCTGCTAGATTAGCTAATAGCAGCGGCAGCTAATCTACCACAGCGATAGATTAGCTGCTGTCACAATGATCACTTATTAATAATCGCAAAATAAATATCAAGCATGAAAACATAAAACTGTAACGGACTGTAACCCACTGAATGTGGGAAATGTTTGGGTGTTATTTGGTGGTGTTGTGGGTTGCTATGGCAGCGAGTCTGCGTGAGCGTAGCCGACACAGACAGCGAGAAAAACAGTAGTTTTGAGTTGTTCTTTATCAGTTTTTCTACGCGATTTTTCCTTTTTTCTTTGGCCCACTGTCCAAAATCATCTCCAGGCCTCATTTAGTTAATTGGTTTGTTCTATTGCGGCACTGCAGCTACGGATGGCATTGTTTTGTCCTCTAGTGTTGTACGGATACGTGAAATTTCCAGATGTAAACAATAACATGCAGGGGATCCATATGAGCTCTTGTTATGTAAATAATTCCCTAATATTGAGGGAAAAAAATTCTAGTTTCACTGCTGATTATTTCAGTTATAACAGGAAAAATGTCTTGCTAAGTGAAGTAATCTGTCAACTGGACTTGTATTTTCTCATCAGTATTAAGGAATCTTTCAGTTAAAACAAACTCCTATATCTCTCTGAAAAGTTATTTTTGTCATATTTCAAGCGGACTAAGATATTTGTGTTTTTTTGCAGTACAGCAGAGTGTGTGAGTGCATCTGTGTGCAGTAACTCTCCCCTATGGAAGCTGCGGTGCAGAAATCCCTGTGAGTGATTGTAGATGGGAACCGAAAGTCCATTTATATTTACTTTTATGGTCTAGTGGGCTACCGTCTGCGAAACATCTGGCCCAGACTTTGGGCTGTTGGCTCCTAGTTAAAAGCACCGCAGGTTTGGGTTTCAGACCCACTTATGCTTCATCTTGTTACACTGGTGAGGAGCAGCGGATTTTCTCAACATTTAAACGGCGTTTTCTGTTGTTGCTGTTGGGAAAAGAGCGGCGCATCCCAAGGCCGGCCCGCCCTCCGCTGTGTGTTACGGGCTGTAAATTGGGCCGGTGTGCCAGCTGAGCGGGGATATTTCTGGCCACCAGCCAGATTATTGAAGCCTTTCTAAGCACCAGAGAGACGCAGGGAGAGACATGCACACCCAAATTTAACATCTGAGGCAGAGGTGGAACCACAGCTGATCCCAAACAGGAGGCCCCAAACCGACAGGGCATCTATTACAGGCTGCCCTGCTTTTACACAGCTTAGTCTGTTTTCATGTGTTTAAATCTTTTTCCCCTCATGTTTTATTGCATAAACAGTAAATAAATAAAATAAAAGCATGAAAATAAAATGTTATGAGAATACATTCAAAATAAGATGACAATAAAAGTATAAAATGACGAGGATAAAATCGTATGAGATTAATATCACAATAATAAAGTTATAAGAAAAAGAAAAAAAGTCAGAATATTTAGACAATAAAGTCCTGATATATAGAGAAAAAGTTAGGATATTTAAGGAATATAATATTTAGATAAATAAGTTAAAAATATTTGAGATTAAAGTCATAATACTTACAATATTAAATAAAGGGGAATTTAAGGAACAAAGTTGTAATATTTTGAATAAAGTTATGATAATTAGAGACATGAAGCCATATGAGAATAAATACAAAGATAAAGTTATAATAATATAAAAATAAAGTTGAATGAGAATAAGGTTTCCACATACTTTGTTTTTTAATCTGAATTAAAGTTGTTCTTTGTTTCTCAGCTTCCTTTCCCCTTAGCATTACAAAAATAGCTCCACTTTACAGAAGATCATCAAGAGAGACTTTAAAAACACATTTCCTCTTGGATGTCTAATTTATGGTGGCCAGCTTTGACTGAGCCTTTATGTGCTGAGCTTCAGCGGGTATTATTGGATCTCTGGGCGTAATCTCTGCAGCTTTGAAGGAAGCGCAGCGCCATGAAGGGCAGGTGCAACCGCAGTCATTATGCAAATATCTGCTTTGTGTTCGTAGCACCATCAAAACAAACACACTCAGGTTGGTGGAGTTTGTTTGACAACTGGGTTGGAGAAACTAAACTTTAAACTCCCAAAGCTTCCAGAGCTGCTGCCGATTACCAACGCTGAGCTTAACCCGGGCCTCTAAATGCGAATAAAATAAAATAAATCAACTGCAAAAACACAAAATATTACCAAGTAACTTGGTATTTATATATTTGAAACTGGAAACTAGACCAGTCACAATATAAATTATCCCAGAAGTTATTGCAATGATGTTGTCAGACCATTTAAAAGTAATATATTTATAATGTATATTCTCAGAGATCAATAAACTTTAAATTCATTCAGTACATATTCAACTGGAAAACAGTTTAAGTATCAAACATAAATTAACAAAACAACAGACATTAATAAAATTAATTATGAAATAAAACTGTCAATAAGGAGCAAGTTGAGACCAAAACTGCAGACTGAAGACTTTGGTCATTACATCTTTGGTAAAAAGAGAGAAAAACCCATTTATTCATCATGATTTATTGCTTATTACACATATATATGAGTACAGCTCTGTAACTTTTCAGCACCGAGTTTAAGTAAATAATTCCTCAATATTGATGAAAAGGTTCTAGATCCACTGCCAGAAAATCTCCAGTGGAATAACAAGCTGCTATATTGCTAAGACATTTACACTGGAAACTAGAAATACTTGGTAGGATTTTGCGTTTTTGCAGTGCAGACTCTACACGCCGTTAAAACACAAAATCTCACCAAGTATATTAGTTTCTAGTGGGAATATCTTAGTGCACTTAAGATGAGACAAGGCTAAGTAACTTTTACACATGATGATATGAGAGATTTTTAAGTAAGTAATTCCGTAATATTGATAAAACATACCGTTTCCATTCCACCTATAAGATTTCTTGTTATAAATCGGTCAGTGGAAGAAGTTATTTTTTGTAAAATTTAAGGAATAATTGATTCATATGTCAAAAAGTAACTTTTAGTTTAGTTTTGTGTCATTTCTAGTTTACTAAGATATTTGCATTAGAAAATGGAGCTAAAATACTTGGTTAGATTTGGTGTTTTTGCAGTTTTCAGAAGGAGTTTCTGTTTTTACAGCTGTCTCGTTAAGCAGACCCCATGGTCTGGTCAGTGCTCAATCATCCAGTTTTAGTTTCAGTTCGTTGGTTTAGTTCAGATTAGTTCAGATTAATGGTGTGAATTTCACACTGAGCTGTGAAAACCACACAGGATGCCAGTAAAACTCGGGTAAACCTGTTCCAGTTTTCACAACGATCCAGATGAAAAGCAGAAAGAGTTTCGCTTGTCTCCTGGTTGCTAGTAGCATGTTTGCTGACTGAAGCTCTTTCCCTGCTGCTGTCAGAGCTGTGAGAGTTGAAATGGGAGACTGACAGCTTTACCTGGGTGGGAACCAGCAGGGCCGGGTATTTAATGGGTTTTCATGCTTGTGTGTACTTGTTTAAAATCTCAACTGACATTAAGGTTTTCCTGTACAGAGATTTATCCCTCCAGGTTTCACTCTGAAACTCAGTTCAAATCGACACTCAGCAACATTTCGTTTACTTTTCCTTTTTCACGACGGGTGAGTTTTCTAGACTTTTAAGCTTTGATTGAAAACATGTGTTAGCAGCTTGACACATGCTTTACAGTCTTTTGATATTTTATTCTGTCTGTGACAAAATTGTAAGCAGTTTTTTTCTGGAAAAGTAATAAAAACAATAAAAAATTGTGCAACAATTTGTTTCCACATTTTGGCATTAGTTTAAAAAGAGACAGTGGGCATTTAAAGCAATTTCAGGCACAGGAACTTGTGAATGTTTTGGTTTTTCTTTAGATCCGGCTGCATGTTCACACGGTTTTACAGGTGCAAAAACTGCACTGCAAAAAAATTATAAAATCACAGAATCTTAGCAAGTATTTGTGTGTAGTTTCCAGAGCAAATATCTTTTTACACTTAAAACAAGACAAAGCTTATTTAAAAGTAACTTTTCAGAAAGATATAGAGATTTGTTTTAAATAAATAATTCATTAAGATTCACTGAGATTTCCTAGGTGAAATAATCTGCCAGTGAATGTAGAACTTTATCATCAATTTTAAGTGATTATTGATTTAAAACAAGCTCCTATATCTTGCTAAAAAGTTACTGAAGTTAGCAATTTCTTAATTCAAGTGTATTTGCACTAAAATAAACTAAATCTTGGTAATATTTTGTTTTTTGCGGTGTGGATATGAGCCAGGGTTTAAGAATCTGAAATTTCTAGTCAAACTTTCACTTTGACTCTATTTTCTCCTTCATAATTATAACATAGGAAGATATAAGTGTCAAAAACTAAATTTTATTTTTCTTTGCCTTCCTGCATTGAGCAGTAAAATATTACCTGGTTCAACTGGAGATCAAAGTTGCAACATTTGTTACATTTTCAGCTGCTGCTCTACCTAAAACAATCTTTTAAAAGCTTGTTCCCCTCCTCACCTGTGGGGGCGCTGCAGCATAAAGAAATGCTGCAGCACTATGCGCTATGCTAACTCCTTTGGTTTGGTTGTATTTGCCCAGAATGCCCTGCATATTCACCTAGGTACTAGTACTTTTTTTTTATCAATATTAAGAAATTACTGACTTAAAACAAGCTTCTGTGTCTTTCTGTAAAGTTGCTTGTAATTTAGTTTTCCAATGTATTAATATATTCTCACTAAAATCAGATTGAAAATACTTGATAAGATTTTGCTTTTGCAGTGTAAAAATCAATCTTATTCCATTCAACAGTTGATTTATTTTTGCATTTCTTGTTATTTTTGTAGCTGTCAGAGTTTTTCATTGGATTTGGAGAATCCAAATGATATAACCACATAAATATCTAATATATGTTCACAAAACTGTCAGTGTCAATGAAAACAACGGCCAAAGATTGTTTGAAAAATAATAATTTAGAGTGTGTGTGAAGAAAAAAAGAGTGTTTCAGTGGAGAGCGTGGGAAAATCCCAAGTTTAGTCAACCAGGTCGGAGCTGGGATGATCACATGTTGAGCCGATAAGAGAAGAGCAACTTTAGTTTCTGTTGCAAAGCAACAAAAGAGAGAAAAAGTGAATCATTTGCTGTGTTTTTTTGATCTCTGGGAAAAAAAACGGTGCACCTGCAGCAGTGGGTGAAATAACAGGCTGAACGGAGAAAACTTCCCATGTCTGACCCTGGGATTTGGTTTTCTACAAGCAGTGAAAAAGATCATTGCCACTGGCTGCAGATGCACTCAGTGTTCCTGTTTTTTAGCTCAAAGTCATCTGCAGCTGATCAGCAGCGCAGACAGTTTCCCTCCAGGAATCTGGGAAAAGTGTGGCCTTTAAAAATAAAGACATCAGTTCAGGCATGTTCTAAAGACGAAACAGGAACTGTTAGTTGAAAATAAGATGATGGACTAACAAGGCAATGATAAATGACAAGAAGAGAAACGATACTACCTCTTAATTAGGTAAATAAAACAAAAACATTTAGTTTGAGATCTATCTGTGGCTTTCATTATTGTCTCATTTCACAAACCAAGATTTTAAAAACACAAAATCTTACCCTGTATTTTTGATCTGGTTTCTACTGTAAACATCTAAATTCAGTTGAAATAAGACAAAACAAACTTACTGGAAACTTTTCAGCAATATGTAAGGACTCGTTTTAGTTAATAATAAAGTTCTAGTTCCACTGGCAGATTATTTCACTTTCAACATGGAAAGTATATGTAGTTTGTGAAATGTTCTGCTAGTAGAACTGGCACTTTTTCCAGCAATTTTAATGAATTATTGACATAAAATAAGCCCATGAATCTTCCTGAAAGTTACTTTTCAGTTGGTTTTGTCCTATTTCAATTGTACTGATATACTTATGCTAAAAATTAAACCAAAAAGGTTTTGTGTTTTTTACAGTGTGCAGTTTACATATCAGCATCTGGCTTCAGTTCTGTATTATTTAGCATTAGCAACAATTTTTGTTGCATATGTGTCCATATTCTTGGAAACCTTTTTTGTTGTCAGACTGTAGTGTAGATCTCACGTCTCAAAGGTTAATAAAATCAAGACGAGGAAATCATAAACAGCCATTAAAATGTCAAAAATCTGTCATTAGTCACAGATATTGTTATGTTATATGCAGAAACAGGAAGCTACGTAGCTTTAGCTTAGCTAAAAAAAAGAAATTTAGTGCATAAGTTGTCAAATTTTAAGTCACAAATCAAAATCCTGCTCAAGCAAAAAAAAAAAAAAGTCCCTACGTCTCTTCCTCTTTCTCTCTCTCTCTCTCTCTCTCATACACACACACACACACACCCCCACACACCCACACACACAATTGCAGCTCTGTGATGGTGGGAAGTGTTTGTTCAGTTGTTGGCCGGCCGGCCCAGTGCGGCTGTCAGGAACCGGAGCAGGCGGTGACCGACGGCGGAGCCGCGGCGAGAAGTCGGGCCTCAGACACGCGTCTGACGCTGGACACTTCTGACTTGTTTAGAGGTATTTTCAGATTGGAAGGTTCTATTCTGGCTTTCCAGATTTTACAACCAGCATTTTCAGCAGCGTGTTTTCTCATAGGCCGATTGTAAATATAACATAACGACATGATCCTGATTAAGGATTTTTTGTGGTTTTGGGAGGTTTTTTCATAGCTTGTTGTATTAATGATACTTTAACTGATGGTTTAGTCAGGAGGAGCGATGATTCAGAGACAGTTTGGCATTTTAATATGGTTTCATTATGGCTGGTTTTAACTACTCATGCTGTAACTACTGAAAATCAGGAACAAAATATTAATTTCAGAATTTTGATGTTTTTGTCCAAATTTTGATTTAATCTCAGAATCTTGATGTTTTTCTTGAAATTTGATTGTCATATCGGAACTGTGATGATTTCTTGAGAATTCTGACTTTAATCAGAATTTTGATGTTTTTATCTGGATTCTGACATTTTTCTCAGAATTTTGACATTAATCTCAGATATTTGATGTTTTTCTCAGAATGTTTGATTTAATCTCAGATTTCTGACGTTAATCTCTGAATTATGACTTTAATCTTCTGGGCTCAAGCCTCAAAAGTCTGAGATTGAAGTCAGAAATCTTCTTTTTTCCAGTTCAATCCTCTTTTGTTCTTATCATCTTCAGATGTGGACTCTGAAATCTGAGCCACATAAATGCGGGTTTTGCTGCAGGTCTGGACCCCTGAACGAAGTTTCTGTGTTTGCAGTGCGTTCTTATTCCTGGAGGTTTTAAACAGCACAAGGTTTCAGTGTTTTACCCCCCAGAGAGGTGCGGCTGGGTACCTCACAGCAGGACAGGCCTGGCATTTATGCCGAAACTCTCTGAAGGTGACTGCTATTCAGAAAGTGGCAGTGAGAGAAGTTCAGTCACCAAAGTGAGGTTTCAGATTCAGGGTATTAAAGAAAGACTTGGTCAGAGCCGTGTTTCAAAGAGGGTTATATTTGGGGAGGTTGTGGTATTCAAAGAAGGCCATAGTCCTCATTCTTGGCCTACTTGTACGCTGCACCGTGTCATCTAGAAGGACAGCATATGTCCGCTATACTGACAGCTGTTTCTCAGATCAGAGATCACAGATATGTTAGCAGGGGAGTCTTGACTCAGTCGGTTGACCTGTTCAGACGCCAAAATAGCACAGAAGGTTTAATTTAACAGCGTTAAATTAAAAGATATTTAGTGATACACACATAGGTCTGGACAATAAATCAATAAATCTATTCAGTATTGATAGACAGAAAGTCGCTCAACCTCCCATGGCACTCACTCTTTGGTTGCCTAGCAACGACACTCTGGATAAGAAGCAGTTCGGTTACCTAGCAACAACCTTTTGAGTAACTTGCTCAGTTTAACAGTTAAATGCCTCATAACTGCTTAAAAATAAAAACAACAATGTGGAGTGAAAACTGTGGATGAGTCAGGAAAAGTCTGTCCACCAGTTTGGTAGCATTTCAGATGTTTAAACCAAAAAAAACTATTAAATAATTATTGATATGGAACTATATGAAACACTTACATATCGTCTAGGTTCACAGAAAGCCAGATGTTTCACAAACAGCATTACAACTTTTAATGCAACATAACTGCTTATTTTTTTATTATAATGAACATTGGAACTGGATGACATTTTAAATATCCAAAATAAATAAACAGAACAACAAAGCTAACCAATAAAATGAATTATGGAGTCTCTGTAAAATAGTTTTTAAAAATGGTCTAGCTGAGAATAAAGCAGCTGAATGAAGACTTTTGCCATCCAGTCTTTGGTAGAAATAAAGAGAAAAATTGTAAATCATGCAAATGGAATAACAAAAAATAGCTTTAATTGATTTATTTCTTATAGCGACAGGCCCAGTTCTGGTCCTTTGCATCCAAATGTTTTGCTTCATAATTGCAGAGAACAAGAAAGACCAACATCAGACTAGAATGAAGCTTTGGTTTATGTACCGTCACTGAATTTATTTATTCAAAGGTTCAGATGGTGGAAAATGTAAAACCCTTTTCGTTTCAGCTTCTCGCCTCGCAGCCGAAAGCTTCCCACCGGGAGAATCTGTAGGTCAGGCTAAATTTAGCTGCTGCATATTAAGTGCAATCATGTCATTAATCGCTGAATGAATCGTACCCAACTGCTTGTTGCCCAACCCAGCGGAGTTAATGTGTTGTTTATATGTGTTTTACTTTATGTCACTGAGGATTTGTTTTTCCACTTGTTCCAGGTTTTCCCAACTTTCAGATATTCTTCACCTTCTTCACCTTTTTAAGGTTTCTGTTTGTTTGTGAAGCCGGTTCTGTAATGTTCTGCCCATCTGAGAGTCTCATATCTCGCCGGCTTGTAGAAAGTAACATGAGAAAGGAGCATTTTGCGCCATATTGATATCTTTATGCGTCACCCTTTGTGTTTACTCATTGCCTACAACCTTTGGTCATTCCCATTTAATGACTTGTTTTATGTGGTTTACTTTGTAATCATGTGACCCGTCATCAGGTTCTGGGCATAATGGGTCAGATGATCCCGCAACAAAGCCGGTCTGCCTATCAAATCCTCTTGTTGTCCAATGGCAGCTCAGCAGGTTGCAAGGGCTGTCGTCATAGCAACTGAGCTGCAACAGCGCGGCTGTTTTAGTTTAGAACTGCTGATGCATGCAAGTTTGGCTTGTTTCACCGATTCCATCAAAATGCGTCTTTATTCGCCACGAAACACAGAATTGAAACAATCATTGCACCAAAAAGATCTCCATCAATAATCATGTTGTTTATTTGAGAAATATTTCATGTGTATTGTAATTTAGTACATAGTGTGTTTTGTTATGCAAATTGGAATTATGAAAATAAATTTGCTAACTATAAGCAAGCCAATAAAAAAACCCATTTTTGAGGAAAACCTTTCAGCGCTATGATTGTATGTATTAGTGTATTTTGCAAAACTGCAATGCAAACATTCTTATCATATCACACAAGTCACATGATCACAAGCTACTACTGGCAGAAACGACGAAGACGACGACAGGAAGTGGTTGGATGATAATGGCGTCGCATGTTAACGACTTCTCATGTGAACAAACCTTTTCATGTCATTTTATTTGCATTCGATATTTCGTGGAAACACTTTTCAACATTAGTAGAACATCTACAAATAATAGTAATAATAATAAATAGATTACAAAAATCCTCCAGAAATGGCAATTATGAGCAACAAGACAACCTATAAATAACTCCACTGACCTGATGTGAAGACCTGATGTATGACTCGTTCACATGTTTTTACCTTCTTTGCCTTAATGTTGTCTGATGAGCCATTTAGACTTGGTTTCATGTTAATTTGGTTAATACTCTAAACATGCAAAGGGCAGAGCAGCCTAATTCCTTTAATACATGTAAACTAGAATGTAAATACGGAGTCTGTGTTGACCTGCTCTTGTGTCTTTTCCTGCGCAGATTGAGAACATTGATGCTTGTTTGAGTTTCCTGGCAGCTAAAGGAGTCAACATCCAGGGTCTGTCTGCAGAAGGTGAGCTGGACTCATGCAGGATCCTGAACGGTTTTTTATTAATTCAACACTTCGCATGTTCTGCTTTCTCTGGAATTGAATCTGGGGTGCTCCAAGGTGAAATCCTGGGATCCCTCTCATTCAATGTCTATATGCTCCCACTACCTCAGGTTGTAACTGGAAGTAAGATCAGCTATCATATCTATGCAGATGATACTCTGCTCTAATTTACAATGTCACAAGGTGACTCTGGTGGAATCATGCTGAAAAGATGCTGAGAACAAATCAATATTTTGTTCAGCTGAACAGAAACAAAACTGAAGTTTTTATCTTTGGACCTAAAGAGGAACAATCTAGTCAGTTATTACAGCCAGAAACCAACAATCAAGCCTGAAATCTGGGTGTAGTGATGAACTCTGATCTGAACCTTCAGAGACACATAAAGACAGTTACAAAGTCGGCCTTCTATCACCTGAAGAACATTTTCCGGGTTAGAGGACTAAAGATCTAGAGAAACTCGTCTATGCATTGATCTTTAGTCATACATTATAACATTGACCAACATATTTAACATGACAAAATGTTATGTCTATTATTGACTGATGTTTTTTAATGTTTTCAGTAGTGTAAAGTGTTTTACACTACTGAAATGTGCTACAGAAATAAACTGGATTCTCTGTCTGATCCTCAGAGATTCGTAATGGGAATCTGAAAGCGATCCTCGGCCTCTTCTTCAGCTTGTCCCGCTACAAACAGCAGCAGCAGCAGGCTCAGCGGCAGAACTCCCAGCCCAGCCTCCCACCGGCGGCCCAAACCCAGAACACGCACCCGTCCCCCAGCGCTCCGGCACAGCTCAGCCACTCTCCGCATGGGACGCCCGCCCTCACAGCACAGAAAGCAGCACAGGCCGAGATGCAGTCCAGGTGAGCCTGGTCAGCCAAACCAGTGCAGATCAAAGCTGCAGCGTGTAACTTAAAAAAAAAGAAGTTTTTTACATACTTGTTAAAACTGTCACCGTGTTGTGACAGGAAAGATGAGATAGGTCTCGATTGCCTTCTGAAGAAATGCACCAAAAACAACCAATCAGAGCCGGAAGGCGGGGCTTAATGCTGTCAATCATCCCCATCAACGCGCTAAGAAAATCTACAGAAAATCTTCCGTCTTCAGTGGATATGCTTAGCTCTGTTACAATAACAAATTTTGCTAAATGAAAAATTGTCCCAGAAGTTATAAATGATAATATTGCTGTTTTGAGAAAAGTTTCAAGTGATATAATGATAATGGAATAATAATAATAATGCATGAACACATTCTCAAAGATCAATAAACTTTAAATTCTAATAACATTTAATGCTGGAAGACAGTCTAAATATCCATAATAATTAAACAAAACAAAACAACAAGGAAAACAAATTATGAAGTCTCTGCAAACAAAATTGAGCTAGTTGAGACAAAAACACCAGACTAAAGACTTTCATCATCTAGTTTTTGGTAGAAAGAGAGAAAAGAGAAAAACAAAAAATCATGCAAATGGGAATTATTGATATAGTTTTAACTTGTCATGCGATTAATTGATTCATTTCTTGTTGCGAAAGGCCTAGCTATGCTAACTAGCCTGTCATGACATAGTGACAGTTTCAACAAATAAGTTAAAAAATATATTTTTTTAAAAATTACATACTGCAGCTTTAACAGGAGACGTGAGTGAATCAAATGTTCTGCTTCACTTTCTTCAATCCATCATTTTGACATTTCTATCTTCTTGGTCACATTTCATATTTAAATTTCTAAACATGACTTCTCTCCTGTCCTCCTCTTCTCATTCTCCTCCTCCAGGGATGCTTGTCAGAGTAAACTTCTCAAGTTTTCCATTGGTCAGAAAAAAAGCTCTAGGTCAGCTTCACTTTCTCTTCTGATTTCCTGCCCTTTCCTTCACTTCTCCAACACTTTTACCTGGAATTACACTGCAAAAGCACAAAATCTACCAAGTATTTGTCCAGTTCTTACTGTGAATATCTTAGTACACTTGAAATAAGACTCAAGTAACTTTTTAGCAAGATACATGAACTTGTTTTAAGTCAGTAAAATTCATAGAAAAGCATTGACTCCATTGGCAGATTATTTAACTTATTCCATTTTTCATCAATATTAACAGTTATTGACATAAAAACTATATATTTCTTGCTGAAAAGTTATTTCTTCTTTATTCCAAGTGGACTATGATATTTGCACTAAGAATACTTGGTGAGGTTGTATGTTTTTACAGTGCAGAAAGCTAGAAATCGCCTCTAATCAGAGATAACTTATTTTTTCAACCATTATGAGGTTCCTATTGCTTCTTTGTCTGTGATTAAGGGCAATTTCTACTACAAGCACCATCAATAATGCATGAGTGATGGTGCTATGCAGATAGAAACTAAAGCTCCTGGCTCCATTTTCAGAGGGTTCTTGTCTGTTTCTGGCATCACGCCTCATTTGGCCGGTCTGCTAAATGGGCTGTAAAAGACCTTTAGATAACCCTTAAGTAAGTAAGTGTGTGTGGGTTGGTTTTCTTGACAACAACGTCCCCCTCTCACGTTTGATGTGACATTAATAATTAACACAGAACCTGCAGCAGGGATTGTGCGTTTGAAGTGATGCGTGACAGAAACTTGCCTTTGTTCTGTTTTGTTTGGTTCTGTTGACGTTCTGTCAGATTCTCAGCATGGATTTTGCTCTAATGTAAAAACTTTCCCTTTGAAACTGAATGTAAGATCTGGTTTTGCATGCATCCCGTCCCAAACAGTGATTTGCTGCACCTGCTTCCTGCAGACGCTACAGCCCCTCACATGTGGCTCAATGTCTCCATCATCTGGTGAATTTGTGTAACTACAATATGAAGATATCATAACACTTGGTTATTGCGATGTATTTATGTATATTCTAGCATTCTCAAGGTAATAAACTATTAAAATACATTGTTTTTATTAGCAGTTACTGTGAATATGTTTTTTAAAATGTGTTTAGACATAAAATGCTGCTTTTATCGGATGCAATATTATGTAATGTCAGCAAAGTGCATTAACAGTCTTTAATTAGCCATGTTTCTAGTTACATAGCCAGTGTGTTTTTGTCATAAAAACAGAAAACGTTTCCTATTTGAGTATTTTTATTGTGGCTTTTGGTTGTGAATAACTACCTAAATGTTAAATTAGAAGGTTCTTTTCAAGGATAAAGAGGGTTTAGAACTGAGTACACATTTTCACAAACAGCAACAAAAACTACTTTTTCACATTTTAAATAAAGTTCAGGGTAATAAAATGTTCTACTACAGTTAGAGTTTTAAAAGTGGGCAACTTTTGACTTTTCAAACTTAGAAATTTCCAGGTTTTATCTAGAAGATTTTTTAGATTAACCAAAACATTTTGGACTTTTTTTTATAGCAAATATTAAAATGTTCAAACTGAGAAATTGTAAGTTTTGTTCTAGTAAGTTTCTGAGATTAATCTTGAAATTTCTGAGCTTTTAGGTGGGAATTTACTCAGTTTTTCCACCTGTGTACAGTAGCTCTAATGTGCTACCTGATGTAAAATCATGTGGACTTTATTAATAATTTAAAATGCTGCAGTCCACGGGAAATGATCTGTCAGGTGGAATATTGCTAAATCAACCAGCAGCTCAGTTGGGAAAAGTTTCAAATATAAAATGTTTGTTGATCAGATCCAGATGGTTTTACTTAAAGTATTAAATATTTGCATTAGCTTGCATTTTTCTCTTTGCTGTTTGTTGCATAAAACAAAATATAACTGACTCTTAGGAGACTCTTATAAGAATTAGAAATGTACAACAGTCCTTGCTGACCTTCCTAAACCGGTTCTTTGCTCTGTGTGAAAAAGTCCTTTTTTGTGTTAAATCAAATGTTCACACGTTTAAACCTCCCCTGTGAAAGCTCAGATGTCTGGCCTATTTACTCCCCTCTCCCATTGTTTTTGTTTTTTTCCTGATCTGTTCATCAGACTTCCTGGCCCGACAACAAGGGTGTCCACTGCTGGCGGTGACGTCCCTCCCAGAGGCTCGGTCAGCGCTGCTGGAAACCGGCGCAGCCAGGGCTGCAGTGACAAGACCAAAGCAAGTTTACATCTGAACAAAGGTGAGAAACTTCAGAAATCGTCACAGAAATACCTTCACCTACAGCAGGAATTGGGCCAGAAAAATCCTTAAACAATAATTGGAGAAAGTTCTGCCTTGAGCTTCATCTTAAACTGCAACAAAAACCACAAAAGCATTGGTTAACTGTTAAACTGTTAGAGTTTATTGTTGTGATCATAAAATGTTTTGATTAATTCCAGTTATGCTAAAAACTGACCCTATTGTTGGGATTGTTAGTTTTACTATTACTGTTCAATAAAAAACATGCTTAAATGCAATTTGCAGTTTAATTATGTAAATCACTTCCTGTGTGACTGGTTTAGGAAATTTCGACCTTATTTTCAACCAGTGGCAGACCTGATGCTTTGTGGTTACTGATAAGATAAGATATGCTTTTTCAATAACTCATGAGGCCTAAAACAGATGAGCATTGACATGGGACGTCTTTAAAACTGTTCAAAATGTTCTGAAGAAGCACGTAAAACCAGAAACAACAAGAGCCCCAAATACAGAACCCTGAGGTACACCAAAATGAAAACGGTTTAAATTTACAACTCTTATGTGAGTGAGACCTCTCTCTCTCGCTGTCTATCTCTCTGTCTCTCTCTCTGTCTCTCTCTCTGTCTCTCTCTCTGTCTCTCTCTCTGTCTCTCTCTCTGTCTGTCTCTCCTTCTCCCTCTCCTTCTGTCTCTCTCTCTGTCTCTCTCTCCCTCTCCCTCTCTTTCTGTTTCTCTCTCTCTTTCTTACCTTTCATTCCAAAACCGTCCCGACAGCTTTAAAACTGTTCAAAATGTGCTCAAGTGGCATGTAAAACCGGAAATAACCAGGGCCCCAAATACAGAACCCTGAGGTACACCAGTCTCTGTTGAAATGAATGAAAGAGACCAGTAGGAGTTCTCAGCTTCTTGTCATGCACCCTAAAAGACATTCATGTGATGCCAGATGTTGTTATTTAGCAACAAGCATGTAAGAAATGTTTTTGTCCGTGACTCACGAGACCAAGAAGAGATTAGCATTGACATGAGTCATCAAAACTGTTCATAATGTGCTCAAGTGCCATGTAAAACCAGAAATAGCAAGTGCCCCAAATGCAGAACCCTGAGGTACACCAAAATAAAAACGCTTTAAGAAAGCCCTGTAATTTGAAGCAGATGCACAAAAGGAATGATCAGAACGATACGAAGAAAACCAGAGCGCGATACGGCGGCCCAGTACCTCGACCTGATGTGGTGGTCAGCGAATCAAAGGCTGGGGTTCGGTCCAACAGTAGGACAGAACATTCTGTGTCACCACATCATTCACAACTCTGAGAATAACTGATGACTTTTACTGAACCCTGATTGAAATTGATGCTGTTTTCACTCAGAGATGCAGTGGAAACAAAGAACGACTCCCCAAAAACAGTTCTGGTTCAGCCTCTCTCAGTCTGCTGCAGCCGACTGAAAGTGTTTATTTTATTAGAAGCAGCACTCAGCTTTGGTCGAATTGTTAAGCCAAGAAAGAAAAGCAAGAGGGTCCTCTTAAAAGTGCAAACATTTTAATGCTCCTCTATAACCCTGCAGCTCCTCTGAATCCTTTCAGCACAGGAAACGATGACTTAAACAAAACTTTAAATGTGATATCAGAGGATACGTTTTCTCCCTCCTGTGTGTTTGAATTACAGGCTTAATTTTTTTACAGTCTGCTTCTGGTATTTGGCAGCAGATTTAGCATAAATGGTGCTTGAAGCGACAGTTCAGTGGAGCCGATCTTTATATAGACTTTGTTATTGTCCGACATCTAAACTCATTACCCAGAATTACACAGGAAATTTTGACCGCCCAGAGAGAGAGAGAGAGATGTCATTGTGCTAAACAGTGCCAGGCTGACACTGCAAAAACACAAAATCTCACCATTTCTGTGAAGTTTCTCCAAATATATCAATATATTTCAAATAAGACAAATGATAAGATGTAGGAGCTTGTTCTAAGTCATTAAACTGTTAATATTGATGAAAAAGTAATAGTTCAAATGGCAGATTATTTCACTTTCATCATGTAGTTTTATCAGAACAAGAATCCAAAGAAACCCCTACTAATCTCTAAGTTATGGACTAGGTATTTTTATTATTATTAAACATGAAAACCCAATATATAGTTTTATACATTTGCCTTGCCTTTCTTTGGTTTGTTGTTTTGTTTGTATTTCCTTCTAATTCAGTAAAGGACTTTGAACTGCCATGTTGCTGAAAATGTCCTGTATAAATAAAATGACCTTTAGCTTGATTGACAGCACTAAGACCCGCCCCTGGCTGTGATTGGTTGGTTTTGGTCGATGCATTTCATCAGCAGGTCAGGGATTTCACATATTATCTGCCTCATATTACACTGTAGCGACATTGTGCCATTTTTAACAAATATGTAAAAACATCTTTAACATATTTTTAAATATTACATTCTGCAGCTTTAATTGATTATTTATGTGGTGTTAAATAAGTCTGTTGTAGTTTAGATCCAGAGAGAGAGAGTCCTGTTGTTCACATTGAATAAAGTGAAGCTGCTTTGCTGAATCGCATTATGCTGAATAAAGGTGGCTTCAGTGCAGTCGGCTACATGAAGGCGGACTGGGATGTTAGCAGTCAGCTGATGGGTGAAGCATGAATGAAGCAGATGATCTCAATTACCTGCAAACTGTCTGCTGCTCAGGAAGAGCAGACTGGAAATAAATGAAAAAATGTCTGACATCTTCCAAGAAGGGAAGAGTTTTATAAACATTCAAAGGGAGCGCACTGCAAAACATAATTAGTTCTTCTTACTTAAAGGGGCAGGGTTATGTATTTTACAAGCACATAGTTATAATCAAGTAACTTTAACTTCAGTTGTTGTAAAAATGTTCTATATATCAAGTAAAATAAATTTGACTTTATAATTTAGCACCTTGAAATTGGAAAATGTGACCGTCTCTTTAAGAAGCTCTTTCTCTCTCTGAAGCTCCGCCTTCAGGAAGTCATCACAACATGGCTCCTCTATTAACCCTTTAACAGCATTTTTACCAGCGTTTCACTAAGAGGTAGCTCCTATAATGAGCTTAGCTAATTGCTGCTGGCTAGTCTGAAGGAGCTGACTGAGGGAGGGCCACACTGTGAGGCGTTTTTCACATCTAAATGGTTGCCATGGAGATTAAAACATTTCTTAAACATCCATGAAAGAATTAAGGCAACTCTCCGGGTATGCTTTTGATGAGGAAATAAAATTAAAACATGATATAAAGCTCAAAAAAGTCGATTTTACATAATAAAGCCCATTTAAAACATATGTACAAACTCATTGCCTCAAAACTTCACAGTTTTCATTAAATTAACATCAATTTATGCAATTTAAGTGAATATAACTTGAGTAAACCTAAATCTGAGTATATTGTCATTACTTAGAAAAAGAAAATTGTATAAAAAAATTAATTCATTGAAAATGTTTCTGCACTGCAAAAACACAAAATCCTACCAAATATTTTGGTCAAATTTCTAGTTCAAATATTTCTTGCAATAAGAAAAAAATATCCCAGGTGCTTGAATTATAGGAGCTTTTTTAAGTAAATAAATTAATATTAATATTAATGGAGAAAGTTCTAGTTCATCTAGTAGATAAATTCATTTATAACAAAACATTTTATACATGTTACAAGTGAAATAATATGTAAGTAAACTTTTTTATCAATATTAAGGGATTACCGACTTGAAACAACCTCCTATATCTTGATGAAAGTTATATGTAAGTTGGTTTGTCTTATTTCAAATGTATTGATATATTTGTACTGGAAAGTAAACTACAAATGTTTTGTAAGATTTTATGTTTTTGCAGTGTGCCTCTGCATTTTGTGTGGCATAAAGTTTTGCAAAATGCAGATTTTATGACATTATTGCATATTGTGTAGTTTTATTTTAGGTTGCTAAAGATAAACACGCAACTCTTTTTATTTGCTAAGGTTGAAAGTTGCACTTCTTGCTCTTTCCAGTTGGTAATTACAAGCTCCTTTATGTTAGCCTAACAAATTAAAGCCTTTGGTCGTAACGAGACGAAGTGCGATAAAGTTATAGATGTGAAGGCTGCGCAGAGTTAAAAATGACCGCAGCAGTCCTGTCTCCAAACTCCGCCCCTGTCCTGTCTGCGGACCGCACTCCTCCTCCCTGAACGCCACTTTGAGCCTCACCCCTGCTGTCCATCTTCTTTCTGCTCTACTTTACTCTCCTGCTTGATGTCTGCAGCACCAGCAAGGTTTGTTAGCTTCCACTTCTAAATCCCCTCCAGAAATGGTTAACAGAGTTATAAAGTTCAGATTAGTTTCTTCTTCCCCTCTTTTGAGGTAGCAACCAATCTCTAATTGTGGCTTTCTATAGATTCTTTCCTAACTTGTAATTTTGCATGCATGTTTAACCGTTGCTGCTGCAGGTTCAGATGTTCAGGCCGGAGCTGTTCTGTGTCAGCGGCTGTGACACCACAATGAAGTCATGCTACCAGGAGTCCTGCACTCTCTGTTTAATAGGAGGTGACAGAATCTGGGCGTTTGCTAATTTACACTGAGCAGAGAGGGCGCACTGCAAAAACACAAAGTCCTACCGACTCTTTCTGCTCTAGTTTCTACTGCAAATATCTCAAAACTAACTTAGAAGTAACTGTTTTGCATGATAAAGCACCTTGTTTTCAGTAAATATTTCCATAAATGAATTATTATTCGCCAGACGTTCGTAAAGCTGTTGCAATGCCATGTAGTTTTTACAACAACTCAGTGCTATTTTCACATCGCCATGAAATATTTATAATGCTATGGATTTTTTTTATTCTTCTCCTGACTGATACCTTCTGTACAAATGCATCCTTTGTAACATGTTGGGCAACTCTGGCTTAAACCAAACGATACAAATGAGTAATATCAGCTACACTGTTTTAAGATGTCAGGTCTATATTTGAGGTTGTCTTGAATAAAGTTTTGGAAATCTATGCAGTTATTGCATCGTTTTAAAACATTTTCATCTAAAAATGCATTTAGATGAAAATGAAACAGACATTTCCTTGTATAAGTGAAGTAATCTGCAAATGAAACCAAAGGAATTATTTACTTATAACAAAACTAAGAAGTTACCAGAAATTTTGTTTTTTCTTATTCCAGATGTACTAAGATATTTGGACTAGAAACCAGACAAAAATACTTGTTAAGATTTTGTGTTTGTGCAGTGCAGGGAGCTCCTGTGAGTTTCTGTGTGGAGTTTGGATGTCTGCTCCGTTTACTGGCTTTCTGATGAGCGTCTCTGTTTGAGTGTATTCATATGGAGAAACTTTAAAAAGTAAAAAAAAAAAAAATCACAAAAGCTTCCTGTCCCTTTCGCTTTTTGGAGCACAATGCGTGAGGAGCGAGAGGCTGCCGCCTGAAATCAGATATGGAAGCAAACACCTGCAGGACGAAAGTGAAGCATCACTGAATGAGTCTGTAATTAAAAATACTGTCTGACTGTTGCCATGTTTTATTCTGGATAAACTAAATTCAGTGACGATTCTTTGTTATGATTTTTTAAAATATCTTAATAAGTGCTATTCCATGTCAAGTCAATGGAAATGGATTCTAAGTATGGGTGGGAGATACGGCTTTAAAGGTTTATTACAACATTTTGTGGTTTTATTATGATAACAAAAAAAGTGACGATAAGAACTACACTGCAAAAGCCCAATTTCACCAAGTATTTTTAGCTGTTTTCTAGTGCAAATATCTTAGCAGTGCAAGTTACTCAACAGGTTGTTGCTAGGTAACCAAAGAGTGAGTGAGTGAGTTGATGCCTACTACTTAGCTTAGCTAGCTAGCGGCTAATGTCTTTCCTCTGCCTACATCCCCCAGAATGCTGTGTGGTTCTGAATCAGTGAATATTCTATACATTAAATATTTAATTATCTGTTGATATTGATCACATGTCTATTGTAATATATGTTGTTATTGATCTATTGTCCAGTCTTACTTCCTGCATGTCCAAGCGATTTGTTCCCAAGTCGGGCGGTGATGTCTTGTGACTGTTGCAGTCATGACTTTGGCAGACTTTTGATCCGAATCACATCAGGCTCATCAGCGGATGCCACCTTTTGTTTTTTTGGATTTACTGCTTGCTTTCCGTCCAGATGCCTTTGCCTGCAGATGTACACAGCTCCAACCGTTTCTGCTTAACCTGGTAGGCGTGCTCAGACATGTATGCACAGACGGTTCGAGTGTTGACACTGTGTGAAATCGCAACCCCTTTTTCTGGTGCAGACAGGCTTGAACACATGCATATTCACAGACGCATGAGTGTGACGAGCCGTGAAAAGAACTTTAGAATCGATTCTGTGTGAATCCTGGAGAGGCTTTTATACTATCCTCATGCTGAGAGGACCCAGACTCAGAGGATGCTCAGATGTATAGGGGGTAGAGGAAGGGTGGTCTGCTTTTCATTTTAATCTCTAATGACTGCAGCAATTAAGCAGTTAAGTCAAACATTTAAATTCGTCCAGCATGTTTCCTAAATCAGCAAAATGAACAAATGTGACCCGCGCAATTCCAGGATTCGGCCTCAGGCTGCATGGGGTCGCTTAGCTAGTGACCCTTTGGCTAAACCAGATAAGGAACAATTTGTTTATTTTGGAAGGAAACTGCTTCCTTCCTGGCTGTTTTTGCAAGAAATGGCAGACAAAAAAATATATTGAAGTAGAAAATCTAATTTTATTGTCATTGGTAAGAGACATTTGTTTTTGTAGCTCTTAGTGTAAAGTGTCTGACACCATTCAAATAAAAATATATAAAAAAATGTAGTTTCACATTGAAAAGTGGCTAATTTAAAATTAAAAATAGCTAAAACACGATAAAGATTAACTGGATAACCTTTGACCTTAATTTTTTGATTTTAAAACATTCTGGGTATTTAGTAGTAGCGGTTCTGGATCTGAAGCAGTTTTGCAGAGTACCAGACAATCCCATTCCTTCCTTCTTCAGTTAACGGTGCCACAGCAAGACTGGGACCAATCAGGTTGCTGTTGAAGTTTAAGCCTCTTTAAAATGTGTAATTTTTAAAACATTTTATGGAAAAACAGACAACCGCAAAACACTAATTATTTGCTCCACTTATTTCTAAAGTCAAACGAATTGTGCAAATTATTTTAGCAAGTTTTTGTGCTGCCATTTTGGTTTCTGCTGCTCCTAAGAACAAACGCTTAAAAAAAACACAGGAAGGTTTTAGCAATAAGTTAACGCTTTTTAATGTCTCAAAAGGAGCCGTTTCAAAAACCTCCTGAATGTAACGTCACAAATCAGCAGGGTCTGCCCGTTACCTAGCAACCCCAGAAGCCCAGCCAGTTACCTAGCAACCCCAGCAGAGTTCCAGCACATTTGATCATCTTGGTTTTATGGCTGCAAAATGGCTGCTGGAAAAGGCAAGTGAATTTGTTGTTGGCTTATCCTTCACTTACTGTGTTCTTGTTGGTTGCGCAGGAGATTCTATGAATGCTTTTCAAAGATGTACAGTTGTATAACTGCATCATTTTCATATGGGAGTGTAAACGTTGCATTTGGACTTCATGCCTAACAGCAGCTTATTTGGATTTAAAGTGACACGGTGCCCTAAAACAGCTCAAAATAGGAGGATTTTGTGGAAAAAGCTTAGTGAACATGTCTTGTATCGCCCATAGATTTGTCCTAACCTGTTCAACGAAGTGTAATAGATCTGATCAGAATCCAAATTTAATCCGTTTTACTTTTCTCTCATAACTCTGGAAAACATATATCTATCTTTTCCCGTCTCGGCAGCCCAACTGGAACATGTCAGTCCTCGTCACTTACGGTCCGGTCTTGTCGGCGACCTGCTGGCTCCAAGTCAAAAGCCTCCCAATGCCCAACGCATCTCTCTGTTCCTTTCTGACCCAAAATCCAAACTGACCCAGTTCTGTGGGAGCCCGGACCTTCCTGCTGGCCCACATCAAAGCCTCATTCACCCCAAACCTGAACTGCATGGCCCCTTGTTCCCCCCACTCTGCTCGATGTGGTTCCCATCTTATTCAGCTCGCACCAATAGGAAGCCAGCTATTAGAAACCTGACCCACTTTGTTAATAGCTAACTACTAGCGCATCTAATTAGGCCCTAATTACTTCCTAATGGCTGCTTTGTTTCATGCTGCTCACATTAAATGCTGAAGAGGAGGAGAAAGTGAAGGCTGCTTTGTGAGTGCCGATTTCCAATTAGGACATGAAAGAACTGACAACGTGAATAAAAGGCGAGATCCTCATGAAAATGTGCATACAGTATGAAAGTGTGGTTGTTTACCACTGTGGATAAATGCTGGTGTGAATAAAACATTCATTCTTTGGACTCATACTTCATATTGAATGAGATATAATTCAGAACAGTGCAAGTCTGGAGTTTCACTATGCCTTTTATTCAAATTTAAATACTTTTTCAGTCATTTCTGATAGTAAATTATATTTCTATAAATTGTTACTGAAACAAGCAGATACGATGAGGAGAGCATAAGAATGTGGTATTTTAGTTTAGTTTCTATCAGCACACTTGAAATATGACCAAAATAACTCATAAGTAGCTTTTCAGAAATATGTAGGAGCTTGTTTTAAGTCACTAATTCCTTAATATTGATTAAAAATGACTAGTTTCACCAGAAGATGATTATTGACTTAATTCAAGCTCCTATACAGTGACTTGTAAATTAGTTTTGTTTTAAAGTTTTCTGAGATATTTGCACCAGAAACTAGGCCACTAGAAGATATTGGATAAGCTTTAGTATTTTTGCAGTGTAGTTTAGTTTTTGCTTGAAATTTGAAATTGCAGTCGCGGTTTCCTCTTTCCGTCACCAAAACCGTGACTTTTTAATCAGCGGTTTGTTTTTATATCTTGGCTTATGCACAATGTAAACAGTCCATTGAAAGCACCTCTAGTTTACAGTTGTAATCAGATACCAGAACAAATAAATCATGTAAACTAGAGAAAACGGCTGCATGAGGGACTTGGCCTGCAGATCTTGTCTGTGTTGTCTCATGCAAACTAAGGTGGGAGTCTTCGTCCGCCCCGCTCAGGCCTCGCTCTCTCTCTCTCACTGGCAGTTGGTGTTTGAATATTTAAATGTTGCCGGTTGGAGCTGCAATCTGCATGTTGGCCACCTCAGAAAGGATAGTTTTACTTTCAGACAGGCTTTTAGCAGGAAGATCTGTGTTTGTTTTTCCTCCTCCAGCTCCTGGTAAGTTGGCTTCTTGGGTCACATGGTGCAGATTTACACAAACAGACACTGAAGCGAGGTGTTGCAAGGTATTATTTCTGTTTTTAGACAAGGTTGAGTTCATGTTTCTTGCTGTGTTTTTCTTGTTTTGTAGAGCAGAAGGACTCTGACCAAAAGCAGGCCTTATAAGTGCAGCAGCTCCGCTTCTTGATTTGGCTTACTTGGCGAGGCTTGAAAGCACTGAAGTCTGCTCCTCACTGCTCTTCTAAACAGTTTATGATGGACTCCCCTATTGTTATTGCTAAGGGTTTTTTACAGCAAACTCTTGGCAGGTTTATCCCTGAGCACACAGGCGCCTAAAGTTTTTGTACCAACGGTCAAATTCCCCAAGTTGAAGGAGCCAAAATTAGCTTTTTTCTCCAATTAAAAGCAGAAAACAAATGTTATTGTGATTAGTTTCTCCTTTATCTGCGCAACAATAAATTAAGCAACTAATACTTTAATGAAACAGGCCATTTGTCTTCATGAATTATTATTTTTACATATTTGTTAAAACTATTACTATGTTGTGATAATATAATATTAGACAGATAAACTGTGAGAACAACCAATCAGAGCCAGGGGGCGGGTCTTAGCGCTGTCAATTAATCTCATATACATACTGCTAAATGTGCTAATGGTGGAGAAACAACTTGTTCAAACAACTGTCATCAATGGCTATGCTAACTAGCCTCAGCATTCACAACATGCTATGCTAGCTGCAGAGTGATTGACAGCACTAAGACCCGCCTCCTGGCTCTGATTGGTTTCTAATTAGCACTGGAAGAAAGCAGAAGAGCTAATTTTTTTCCACTTACTATATAGCTTTAAAGATTTGCTGTTGTCCTGGTATCAACCTTCCAGACCTCTCAGGTCTTCTGGTTCTGGTTCTGCTCTGCATCCCAGAACCAGAACTAAACATGGAGAAGCAGCATTCAACTTCTATGCACTACAAATCTGGACAAACTTCTGGAAAACTGCAAAATTGCTGAAACACTAAAAACCAACTTGTTTAAAGTTGCCTTTGATCAGTAAAAAGTGTATTTGCTTGATGATTTTGATATTTGACATGACTGTATGATGTAAATAAACTTGACTCCAAAGTTCTTCTTCATTGTTTGATAAAATGTCTGTCCTTTGGTGTAGATTCCTTGGAGGGCATGACCTCACAGCTGTCTGTGATGACTGAGCATGCTCCATCATCTGCAGTGACCGTCGGCTCCTCCACCAGCGCCTTACCTGCTACCTCCCACCTGGCTCTTCCATCCTCGGCCTCCCCGTCGACCGCCATTCCCCAACCCAACAGCAGCAGCAAACCCTGGAGGACCAAGTCAAAACCAAAAAACCCCCGCCACCCCGCAAGCAGTCCACCGCAACCGCAAGCCAGAGAAGGACGCATCAACCAAGGCTGAAGCTCCTCCCAAAGCAGCCACCCAGAAGTCGATGCTTGAGAAACTTAAGCTGTTCAACAGCAAATCAGGATCTAAAGCGGCAGTGCCCCAACCGGACGGCGCCGCCCCAGTCCGGACGCCAGTGGAGAGATCGGAAACCGGCTCCAACACCGACCCTTTAGAGGACGAAGATGGCAACCTGCGACCAGGGATGAACGGGACAACAGCTTCGACAACCGCCAGCAGCCCCAAGATTGCTCTGAAGGGCATTGCCCAGCGCACTTTCAGCAGAGCTTTGACTGCCAAGAAGGGCTCAGTGAAAGGCCCGGACAAAGGGAAGGAGAAAGGCAAGGAGCTGGGCAAACGCGGCCCTGATAGAACAGAGCTAAGAGGGGAGGAGCTTAAGGAGGAAGCGGCGCCCGTTCCTCCGGATGTGGAGCCGTCCAACAAAAAGACGTCCAAGATTGCTAGTTTCATTCCCAAGGGGGGAAAAGTAGCCAAAAAGGAGAGTTCCACCCCAGCACAAAGCGGAATACCAAAGCCAGGAGGCAAAGCCCCGGGAGCTGGGGGCAAAGCTTCTTCAGCGAAGGAGGCGGCGGAGCGGCCTCGGAGCATGAGGCTGGGCGGAGGCGGGCTCGCCATGCACCGCGGGCCTCTGGAGAGAGACCGGGACAGCAGGCACTCCAGCTCCACCTCCAGCTTGGCCTCCACTGAAGGGAAGCCCGGCGCCGCCCCGGTGGCGGGTTTAGGCACTACGCAGAGCACGGCCAGCAACACTGTTAGCGTGCAGCTACCTCAGACGCAGCAACTGCACAGCCACCCCAACACGGCTACCGTCGCACCTTTCATGTACAGGTAGGAGGCTAGACTGTCCTGGCAGCTTAAATACCAGGAAACGGCACAAAGGTTTGGTTTTGGGCGAGAGGCTGGACGAATTGTTGGAAGAGTTCTGGTTTTGATCTCAGACTTTTAACATCAAAATTCAGATTTTTTTTTTAAAAACTTTTGATCTATTCTTACTTTAATCTCAGAATTCAGACTTTTGTATGGAAGCCCATTTCCGCCATGAAAAAAAAAAAAAAGACCAACAGTAAGTCATAATTATGACTTTCAAAGTCATAATTATGAGATACAAAGTCATAATTATGACTTTCAAAGTCATAATTTTGACTTTCAAAGTCATAATTATGAGATACAAAGTCATAATTTCGACTTTATTATGAGATTCAAAATGTTGCGTTTTCTGGTTCAGTACTCGTTAATAAACCAACTTCTTTTCGTCAGATAGCTGTGATTTCTTTATTGCTAACGGTCAGCTTCTCAACTTATTCTCTTCTCATACAAGTGTGCTGCTTACACACAAGAACTCACTCACGTTGCCCCCAGTGGACAACAGCAGTACAACATGCACATAAACATAATGTGACAGGATACAGAACACGCATATGTACCTTTCAAAGTAAATTAGGAACACATAACACAAAATAACTCAAAGACAAGTTAAGATGAGAACATATTTTAACACAAAATCATAATTTCGACTTTCCAAAACAGCCAATTTTGTCATTTTTCAGTAGATATGCTGTCTTGTAGGAGATTTAAAGCGTATTCCATCTGATCGGTCTAACCAGTAAAACACAGATTTTTCTCCTTTTAATGGATTAGAAACAAATTGAGTAGTATTTCAGATGCGGTTTAACCAATGATGAAATTCTATTTTGTGTTATGTGTTCCTAATTTACTTTACATGTGCGTGTTCTGTATCCTGTCACATCATGTTTATGTGCATGTTGTACTGCTGTTGTCCACTGGGGGCAATGTGAGTGAGTTCTTGTGTGTAAGCAGCACACTTGTATGAGAAGAGAATAAGTTGAGAAGCTAACCGTTAGCAATAAAGAAATCACAGCTATCTGACGAAAAGAAGTTGGTTTATTAACGAGTACTGAACCAGAAAACGCAACATTTTGAATCTCATAATAAAGTCGAAATTATGACTTTGAATCTCATAATTATGATTTTTATTTAAAATTGCGAAAAACTGTTGGACTTTTTTTTTTTTGGAAAGGGTTCCTCATAATTCAGCTCAAAACTTTTGAATTTTGAGCTGAACTTTTTAATCTCATTGAAACACATTGAAATCCAGTAAAACATATCTGAACACAATTAGAAAGCACTGCGTAACACAATAAGCTCATTTTCTTTTGTCAAATATATAATTACTTTTTTTTGTATCATGTCAACTTTGCCTTCCATAAACCATTATCTAACAAAGATGCAGAAAAGTTTTACTGAAAATAAATCAAGCTAAAGTGTTATTTCATTGCTAAAGCGTCTTTTGTGGGTAATTAGTAGTTTAAATTCAGATGTTATTTGTCCTCAGTGACTCTTAACTGCTCAGCTGAGTGTTCATTAGTCAACAAGGACAAAGTCTGGAGTCGGGCAAAGAGCAACGGCTTCATATGAGTGAGGCATTCAAACGTCACGATGTCCGTTGTATTGATTTATCCTTCAAAGACAAAACGCCACTGAAGTCTGAGGCTTAGCAGGCATTCGCTTCTCACTGCAGTCACAAGACTTGAAACGCAGCAGATTTACAGTCTAATCAGGTTTATCCCTCCTTTGTGACAATTTTCTGAATATTAGGTTCCCCCTAAGTGCGCCATAATTCACAATCAATGATTTCCTCACTTTAATCGCAATGTGTTTCCCGGCAGAACTCAAACAGATGGCGAGGGAACGGTGAACTCGGAGAGCGGCTCAGTGGGACGAGGCGGAGAAGTTTGCTGCACAAAGACCAGCCAGACCTCCATCGAAGACCTCTCAGGTAGGCAGTGTCTGCTTCTGTCCTGAGTTTACTTTTTAAATCTGTTTTATTACTTTTTTAAATAATGATTTTTCAGGTGAAGACCCAGAGACCAGACGGCTGCGCACCGTCAAAAACATCGCAGACCTACGGCAAAATCTAGAAGAGACCATGTCCAGTCTGCGGGGAACTCAGGTCACTCACAGGTAAAATAATAATAAAAATACTTCTTTAATTATAATTAAATATTAAACCACAACTCACTGCATTTAAGAATTTCATTTTAATGATTTTCAAGAAACTAATCGTTGTTTTTGTGAGTTTTTAAGACACAAATTAAGGTGATAATACTCAGGATGCACCGATCCACTATTTTCCCTTCTCGTGCCGATACCAATATCAGACATTTTTTTCTTGCGGTTCTGTTAATAAAATTCCAATTTCTACTTTTATATATCTTTGTACTCAGATGATCCAGGTTTGTACTCCCTGTTTGATTGTTTGTTGTTTAAATAATGTTTTATTTTTAGTACTCTGGAAACCACCTTTGACGGCAGCGTTACGACAGACATCAGCAGTGGCGGCGGTGGATCGTCCGGCAACAACAGCAGCAGCGGTGGGAGCGGTCGAAGCATCCTCAGCCTCACGTCTGCCCGCTCGTCGCTGTCACCATGGCGACTGGGGCAGTCCAGCCCCCGTCTGCAGGCGGGCGACGCCCCTTCTGTTGGGAATGGCTACGGCGGGCGAGGAGGGCGCTACCTGTACCCTGGGCACCTGCGGAGGCAGCTGGCCGGCAGGGGCGGCGCTCTGTGCAGCGTGGAGCTGGGGGACAGAGCCGGAGATGAGATGGAGTTGGACGGCCCCCCCATGGAGGTCACCGGATACATGAGCGACGGCGATGTGCTGAGCAAGAACGTCGTGCGCACCGATGATGTCACCAGTGGGTAAGTGGGTGGATGCAGCAGTTTATCTAACTTTACTTTTTACTTTTACTGCTTTTAAAAACAGCCCAAGCCTTCAAATGACAAAACAAGATATAATGTTACTAATCAGCAGGCCCCGCCCGTTACCTAGCAACACAAACTGAGCTCCAACATGTTTGGTCAGCTGGTTGTATTTGCTGTATAATGGCTGCTGGAGAAGACAAGCAGTGTTTTGTTGTTGACTTATCATCCAGAAACCACTTTCTGCATTCTGGTTGGTTGTACAGGAGGCTCCGCTTCTGCTTTTCAAAGGCTGTATAATTGCTCATTTGTTTGGATCCATTTTCACATGGATTTGGAGTGACAGCTCAAAGTGAAAGGAGCTGAAAAAAGGCAGAAATGATCAGACTGACATGTCATTATCTAAGAATAATTTCATGAAAATGTTTTGAGTTGACCATAAACCTGTCCTAACCTGTTTAGGGAATTATAGCAGATCACTTTTAAAGATTATGATGGCTAATTTAATATATATTTGATATATCAGCTCAAATGTTGATGGTTCATATACAGTTTTATAACAAACCAGAAGAGGGCGATAGTGTTCCTTAATGACTGAACTACACTTATAGAAAACACAAAACACTGTGAAATAATCTGCCAGTGGAAGTAGAAACACATAAAAAAACACATATTAAGGGCATATTGACTTAAAACAGGCTTCTATATTTAGTTAAAAAGTTACTTGTAAGTTAGTTTTTTAAATTTAAGTGTCATAAGATATTTTGCAATAAAGACTAGACCAAAAATACTTTGTAAGACTGTGCAGCTTTTATAACGACATTTATCTGCAATGATTGAAAGCCAGCAAGCAGCATGAACCATCAGATGCATCAGATCCACTGTTTATGTTTTTTCACAAAGCCACTGTCTGTGTAATAACACGCTGTTTGCATATTTTGTCTGTTACACTTATCCAAAGCTCTGCTATCATCGTTGTTATCAGATGAAGCTGTAAAAGGCGCCGAGTTGGCTTCAGACTGAAAGACTCAGATAAAGTTTGGAAAACATCTGCATGTGTTTGAACTGATTTCCTAAAGCTGAGGCACCTTTCTTAAATCCAGAGTCCAAGCTTGTTGTTAGGATCTAATGCTTCAGTTTGAGGTCTGATTCACATTTCCTGGTTAAGAGACTGAATGTGTGTTGCTGCATCAATATTTACAGTAAACCTTGTTTTTTAAGACTGAAGCTGACTGACTGCTTAAATCTTTTGAGCCAAACCGTTACTAAATGTGATCCATCCCTCTTTATCTACTGCTTTGAGGTTCCCTCTGTTATTTTTATTAAAGATTGTTGATTCATTTTGAGATGATGTTAGAGCAAACATTTCAATATTTTGATCTGCGTTAGTTCACAACAGTTTTTGCTCAAAACAAAATGTTATCACCAAATAATTCCTGGATTGTTGGTCAAAGTTGCTTTTTTGAGGATGTTTTCATTCTTTACTGCAAAAATGCAAAATGTTACCAAGTAGTTTTGGTCTAGATTGTAGAGCAAAAATGTTAGTAAATAAAACAAAACTAACTTACAAGTACATTTTCATCAAAATAAAGTTTTAATAACTCTTTGATTTTAACGTCAATAATAAGGCAGATTATTTCACTTGAATCAAGGGAAAATGTTTTATTGTAGGGGAAAAAAATCAACCAGTTTTTCTTATTTCCAGTGTGCCAAGATGTTTTGACTTCAAACCCGATCCAACTTGGAAATATTTTGTGTTTTTGAAGTGAAACCACAACGACCTGAAGCAGAAATACAAGATGCCTCTCTGCACTGCAAAAACACAAAATCCTATGAAGTCATTTTGATTTTACCAAAACATTTTTTCCGTGTTATAAGTGGAAAAATCTGCCAGTTTTTACTCCTATATCTTGGAAAGTTACTTGTAAGTTGCCTTTTTTCAAGTGTACTAAATATTTGCACTGGAAACTAAACCATATAAACTTCAGATTTTGTGTTTTTCCAAAGGAATGATTAAATGATCTTTAAATGATTGTAATAATTTTCTGCTTTCAAGTCTCTTTGAAGTTGTGTTTCTCATTTTTCTTCTGTTTTGAAACCATTTCTCATTATTCATACACTTGACATCATCATAAAGCAAAGAAAATCCACAAATCTTCTGTTGTTAGGATCCGGATCTTGCTGATGTCGGGACTGTTTGACAAACGACTTTCCGTAGACGTTTTATCCACGTTAGTTAATGTTCTGTAGGTGATCGTGTTTTTATGAAGCTTTAGGGAGAAGTGATGGATGACGGGGAAATCAGAGACTATATGAGGCTTTGTTGTGTGTGTGTGTGTGTGTGTGTGTGTGGGTGGAGCCATCCTGTGGGTTAACCATTTAAAACAGACTCAGACTGATGATGACCTCCCACTTTCCTCTTCGTCCTCGGGACATTTTGCGGTTCCCTCGATCATCCAGTGCAGACGTAACTTGTTCTTCCACACCGGAGCTGGAACGTTTACCCACAAAGGAGGAGCTGGTTTTTACTGCAAAAACACAAAATACCAGCTAGTATTTCCTCTAGTTTCTTCATAGAAATAAGAAAAACTAACTTACAAGTATTTAGCAAGATGTTGTAACTTGTTTTAAGTCGATAATCCTTTAATTTTGATGAAAATGTTTTAGTTCTACTGGAATAAGTTTTTCACTTAGAACATTTTCCTCATGTTTTAAGTGAAATAATCTGCCAGGGAAACTAGAACTTTTTTATCAAAATTAAATGATTTTTGGCTTAAAACAAGATCTTATATCTTACTAAAAAATTACTTGTAAGTTAGTTTTATCTTATTTCAAGTGTGCTACAAACTGGACCTAAACACTTGGTAAGATTTTGTTTTTCCAGTGTGTGGCACAAAAATGCACTGCAAAATACAAAATCTTACCAAATACTGTGTCTAGTTTTAGGCACAAATATGTTAGTATACTTGAAAAAAGTCTGTAATTGACTAAAATGGGATAAATGTTGTTATAACTGAAGAATCTGCCAATGACCAGGATTTTTTCGCCAATTTTAAAGAATTATTTACTTAAAACAAACTCCTATATCTTGATGAAAAGTAATTTAAAGTGCACTAGAAACTAAATACAACAATACTTAGTGAGATTTTGTGTTTTTGCTCTCCTGCCACCATGGCAGAACTTTTTATTACATTTAAAACAAGACAGGAAACTAACAGCTGTTGTAAAATCTGCAGGGAGTTTAGCCCACCTTGGAAACCAGCCGCGCGGTAAAATTAATAGCTGCTCTTTCCAATACTGGAGAGCCATTCATAAAAGATGAACTGTTCAGGGAGGTCACCGGGTCATTCAGAGGAAACGTGACACAGGTAAAATGAAAAATCCGAAATAAACTTTTCCGAGACATTTCACCAATTCAGCTTTTAAAGCTGCACTGCAAAAACACAAAACCTTACCAGGTATTTTTGGTTTAGTTTCTAGTGAAAATATTATAGTATGTAAGAGATAAGACAAAACTAACTGACAAGTAAGTTTAGAAATACAAGTGCTGCAAATTATTTTATTTATAATGTGGGAAAATGTCTTGTTATAAGTGAAATATTAGGAATTTTTCATCAATATTATTTGAAATAAGCTCCTTTTTCCTCCTGAAAAGTTGCTTGTAATTTATATTATTATTATTATTATTTTTATTATTATATATATATTATTATTATAATAATCTGTCTTATGTTAAAGACAGATTATTCTTATAACAAGGCATTTCCCAAGTTTTATAAAGTATTTTTTAAATAATATTAAGGACTTGATGACTCTAAACAAGCTCCTATATCTTTCTGAAAGATGCTTGTAATTTATTTTAATCTTTTATCAAGTGTACTAAGAGATTTCACTTGAAACTGGATCAGAAACATTTGTGTTTTTGCAGTGGTTTTCAGCCCCTCAGGGTTTCGGTTCTTGGTCCCTCAGAGATGAACCCAGCACTTTGCTCTCTAACGCTTCGGGGATAAACTGTCTGGTCCATCCTCCTCGTCCTCCTCCTCCCTCCTCCTTTGCCAGACCCAGCCTCCTACCAGGGGAGGAATATCAGCATGTGGAGCGGAGGCGGAGGAGAGCCGCTTCATACCAACGCTGAGTTGGTAGCTTCATTTCGCTGTGATGAAACTCGCTTCCACCTGCTGGCTTTGTTGATCTCTATGTTCAGACGCGCAGACCTGACGGTTAAACGGACGCTTCTCTTTGGAGATTTTAATCGGCTGGAAGCAGCTGGACGTGTTTGATTTTGCTTTTGGCTGACATGTTTGAGGCAGACAGGTAGGTCTGTAACATGATTGTGTTTGTATGAAACTGGAGGAGTAAGATATCTTTTAAAGGTGACCTATTATTTTAACTTGAACGGAGAGGATAGGTTTATGGACGATAAAAAAAGAGTTAATTACATTGTTTGCACAAACTTATTCTAAGACATTGAGATTTTAGTCAGTTTTAGGGCATTTTGTCATTTTAAAATCCAAATAACCTGCTGCTGGCCACGTTTTCCAACTCAACATTTATACTCACATGTGAAATTATCTGAAATACAATGTGTAATTATACAACAGTACATTTTGAAAAGCATTGCCAGAGCCTCCTGAACACCCAACCATAAAGAAGCAAGTGGTTTCTGAATGGTAAGTCAACAAAAAAGCACTTCTCTTTTCCAGCAGCCATTGTACAGCGCATACAGCTGTAAAACCAACTGACCACAAGCTGGAGCTCAGCTTGCGTTGCTAGATAACGGTGCAGCGCTTGTCGAATGTGACTTAACAATTGAAAGTGTTTGAAACCAAAAAGCATGAACAGAAAACATTGTGGTGGGTTTTTTTTAAAGTGTTTGGTCTGTTTTTATAAGCAGCAGAAACCCAAATGGGAGAATAAAATTGTGCAAAATGTGAATTCTGCAGTTGGAACTCTGCTTGGGTTGCTAGGTAACGGGACTAGGCTGGGCTTCCGGGGTTGCCAGGTAACAGCCGAACCCCCATCCGCCCTCCAGGGGAATGTGACTCTGGAGGTTTTTGAAACTGCTAATTTTCCAGACACCAAAAACATGAACTTGTTGCCAAATGGCTGTCTGTGTTTTTTAAAGAGCTTGGTTTGTTTTTAGAAGCAATAAAAACCCAATTGGAATTACAAGAACATGTAATTTTTTTTTTTACATAATAGGTCCCCAGTAAACAATAAACTGTCATGTTTGGACATGTTTCTCCTGAGACAGGGGGACAGGAGCTGGGTTAGATATTAGTGTGTTTGTGTCTCCGCCCGGTCATCTCCAAGGTGATTTTGCAGTGTGATGATTGATGTCGACCCCCTGCGGATTGGATCCTGTGTCAGGGCAAAGTCCTGCTTCAACTGCACTTGTTTTTGAGTTTAAAACAAGGATGCATACATTATTTTATTCTCTTATTTGTGTTCAATAAGATGTGTTTACGATGAGTACAAAAAGGCAGATTATTTACTTATTTATGATATTCTGTAATGGATTATTTGTACTGTTGCAGATTTCTTACTATTAAGTAAGTAAATTTTATTTACATAGCACCTTTCATAGATAAAAATCAAAAAGGTTCACAAGTAAAACAAATGAAAACAAAGATGCACAGATAAAACACTAAATTACTCATTTCCTGGGCTGATTATTTTGGTTATAGCACTGGAAATAATAATAGTTAGTATAAAGAATGCGTTACATTTTCTGCTTTTGTTTCGTTGTTTTCAGTCAGTTTTTCAGTGACCTTTGGTTCATGTTTAGCTTGAGTTTTTTATTATCTGCTGGGAACGTTTAGCATCTTGGAATCACTTTTCAGTCTCCCAACATATAAATCAAACTTTTTTCTGTTACGAAATGAACTTAATAACCACTTAGAGTCCTTTTTCAGATAAGTACTCACTATATTTGTAGCAAATCTTATCTTTAGTTTCTCTATTCATCAGCAGTTGACAGGCAGGAACTGGTTTGGTAATGAATTTATGTCCTGGTAAAATAGAGAACAGACTCATCTTTTGTCTATTGTTCAGCCACTTCTTTTCAGCAGAGTTGGATAATAACTAATTACATTTAAGATGGACTGTTTTTACTTTATACTTTTACCTTTATTTTTAAGCATTTCTGCTACTTGAGTAAAGTTTCTGGATTTTCTACCCACTGAATGAAAAAAACTAACATGTTTTAACCAAATATTCACCAGACACAGAAGCACACCTGAAGTTTTTGTTAAAGTTTTATAAATTTATATCTAAAGAAACTGATTTGGAAATATTTTCTCGTAATGATTTTGTTATTTTTTTTGTTACTGATACAAATTATTGTCATTTTTATTCATAAAATACCAGAAATTCCACTTAACTTTATATTTTGGTCCATCTGATGATGTAATTTTTAAATGTTAAATGCTCCAACCAGAAAACCACTTGGAGGTGAGCTCTGCCTCCTGCACTGAGTAAAAATAATTTACCAGAGAAAGACCTGGCAGAATGTACTGGATTTGAAACCAAGTGTTGTGGTGCACATTTTCACCTGCATGCTGGTGCCTAAATTGATTCTTTTTTTTGCAGCTACATGACTGATGGAGGTTTGGGTCTCTACACTCGCCGCCTGAACCGAATGCCTGACAGCATGGCTGCGGTTCGAGAGACGCTCCATCGGAATGCATCGTCAGGACAGGGAGACGCCGACAGGTGGGTTAACTTTACTTTTCTCCTCTCGCACTGAAAAAACACAAAATATTATCAAATTTTTTAGTCTAGTTTCTTCTGCAAATATCTCAGGACACTACAAATAAGACAAAACTGACTTACAAATGACTTTTCAGCAGACTTAATAGCTTAATATTGGTTAAAAAATGACTAATTCAAAATGACTTTTTTCCCATGTCACAGATGCCAGTGTAACTGGGTCTTTTTAATCAATATTAAAGGAATTATTTACTGTAAACAAGCTCCTATAGTTTGGTAAAACATTACTTCTAAGTTAGTTATTTCATTTAGTTTGGATTAGAAATTAGATGAAAAGAAACTTGATAAAGTTTTGTGTTTTTGCAGTGCATATCTGAATGTCCTCTACTTTGTACTTTTATTCTTTTATTTATATATGTTCTATGATTTTTAATTTAAATTTTGCTGTTAAATCTGGTTGCCCACAATTAAAAATGAAGTTTTAAAAAAATATAATCATGCTGTTTGCAGATGATATTTTATTCATAGGAAAAGTCCTTTTCATGTTTGTTTGTTTGTATTAATCCATCTCACAGGAGCCAATTGATATTAATTATTCCAAATATGGAGTTGAGGATTGGAAAAATACTGAGATCTCTTGCATGTTGGATTTTCAGTGTTTGTATTAGCGATGCACCGATTCCATTTTCTGGCCGGTTTGTTTTCAGAATCGTCTGATTCTGGCTGATGCCCATTATTTTTGTCTGAAAAGTTGCCACATATAGCAACAGTAGCTGCGATTCCACTGACTTTATAATAACAACTTCATAAATAAATTTACCGATGGAAACAAATCAGTTTCAAATAATCTGAAAAGTTTTTCCACTCGGAAAAAGTGATTATTTGTTGGCTGTTTTGAAATCAGTTTATTTTGCAAAACTGCAAAGAAAACGCTTATTTCGCATCACTTGAGTCACATGATTAACAACTTACTGCTGAAGGAAACGACAAAGAAGACCACAGGAAGTGGATGATACCAGCTTGTTTTTAGTGACATGTAAAGTGAAGAAACTTATTCAAATGTGATTTTATTTGCATCTTTTTTTCAATGGAAAAATCATGGAGTTGTGTTTTTTCGACATTAGCAAAATGTTGACAAAGATTCTGATTTCCCAAAATTAGGGAAATCTGGGTCGATTTATTGGTTCACCTTAGTTTATACTCAGTTGTTTCTCTCTTATCCACTTTAAAAACAACAAATATTTGTTCTGAAAGTGAAGCTAGGGGTGATATTTGTGCATATTATGAAACTTGTGTGTTGAAACAGGGAGAAAGAAAAATGTCAAACACTGAAACACAATGTGTGAGGCAGCACTTGGTTAATACGACCGAGATTCAGAACCTTTTCAGAACCTCAGGAAAACTTCTCAATAAGATTATTTAGCATGAAAATATCTTTCCGGATCTGAACTCTATGTTTCACTTTAAGGATGCATTCATGGTTTGAGATGTTAGTCGTCTGTGTTGGACGTCACGCAGAGAGAAGACGGACAGTTTTGCTCGATCTGTGACATTTGTGTTTGTGATTTTGTTGCCGCCTTTGTTCTGCCAGACAGTTGGGGAAGGATTTGGCCGATTGTCAGACAGAAGCGAAGAAAGGCTGAGCTGCGCCCCACCATGTAGCTGGAGAAAGATGAGGGGGTTGAAAGAAAGACAGGCGATGGGGGAGGGAATGAAATGATGCGAAGATGGACGGCAGAATGGATGGAGACGGCTCTAAATGAATAAGGGATAAATTAAGCGAGACAAAGGCCTACTGTGGATGGAAACAGAGGCAGAGTGACTGGTTTGTGCATCTTATCCAGCTATCACCAGCTCCTAACAGGAAGGGAGAAAATTTGATTAATTTGTGTTCATTAGATTAGTTTTGAATTTATTTCAAAAATGTATATGCATCTGAATTTGACAACTGTGTAATTGGGCCACTGTAGAAAAAAAAAGGAGTAGATTCCAGCCAAAAAATGCAGAAAGTTTTAGATTTTTAGAAATTTCTGATCTCAAAAAGTTGTAAATTTGCAAGAAAAACCTCAGAAATGTTGAGATTACTCTCAGAAATGTTCTAGAAAGACATAAGGGAATCCTCACTGCTGGAAAAGTTGTATGTTTGTGAAAGAAAACTCTTAGATATTTACATATGTAGAAAAACCTTGTACATTTCTGTGCTCCAAAAGTCATACATTTATGAGAAAACCTCAGATATTTTGAGATTATTCTCAGAAATTTTCAAGAAATATTTACTCTTTTTTTTTCTGCAGTTGCCGACTAGAAACCAGAGAAAAACTCTGAGGATTTAGTATTTTTGCTCTTTCTCACTGTAAGCCAAACTTTGGCTTTCATCTCCCGTTTCCTCCTCTCTTTTCATGCGTCTCTCCTCTCATCTCTTGGTTTTTCTTTCTTGCTTGTTTTGATTAAAGAGTGTGATAAGTAGAGGATAAGAAGCAGCGACATGATAAAAGTTGGGGGACTTCTTATATTTTATTTCATGTTTCTCTATGAGGTTAATAATCGACTGACACTGCAGACGTCGCTTCTATGCAGAAGCTTCACATTTTCCCAGAATGATCATCTTGCAGCTCAATTTATTCAGAGAAGAGTGGAAACAAAGGAGAGGTGGGTCTCCGATCGCCTCTGCAGGAATGTCTGATTAATCTCACCGCTTTAAGATTAATGGGATTAATTAGGAGGTTTGGTACCGTAGAGGATTAAGGGCACTGGAGAAAATGAAATCCAACCATTTTTTCAGAGTTCTGACTTTTTTCCTAAAAAAAAATCAGTTTTTTCTGTCAGAATAATGACTTTAATCTCAGGATTCAGAATTTTTTTCCTCAGAATTTCTGCAGAATTTTTTATTTTTATTTTTTATACTTTATTTTTAATGAGATTTTTATACAGGGCAAACCACAACTCAGGATTTAATTTTTGTTTTTGGAGAGTAACTTCTCTATTCAGATTTTGAACTTTTTTTCTCAAAATTCTGGTTTTATAATCATATCTTTGACTTTAATCTCAGAATTGGAGCTTTTTTCTTGTTAGTCTGACTTTTTCATCAGAATTCCAACTTTTAATCTCATAAATTTAAGGTCCGATTCCTAAGAAACAAGGTCTGAGTTTTTTCATTTTTTTTATTTTTTGCAGTGGCCCTAGGGAACCATTGTATAAAATGCATTAGCACTGGAAGGGAAGTCTTCAGGGTTAGGAGGGTGACTGGCTTCATCTTGTAAAAGACGAGGCTAATTTAATCCATGAGAAGCGGGTTAATGATGCCGGTAGAGGAATGGCACTGAGCCGTGTGCAGGTTCAGGACTATAATCTCTCATTTAGGAGCTTCACACCAAAGTCCAGACATCTGTTGTGGGTTTGTGTGACCCGTGTGTTTTTCTCTGTATTCTCTGGATTGCGATGCAGCCAAGTGTTCAGGAGAAACCGGGGGCTGAAGGGCGCGAGGTGTCGGGTGCTCACGTGGCGCACGTTCAGGGGTCACGCAAAAACAGCGTGACCCCTGAACTCTGAGGTCACGGGCTTCAAAGGGCTGAGGTTCACATTTAAGGAAACCTTTAAAGCCTTCATGCCAACCGTTTTCTGATCAAACCAGACCTGGACTAATGAGCAGACAGGGAGAAACATGACGTGTTGCTCAGCAGCTGTGCAAAATGACTAACATATCAAATGTTCCTGAGGTGTTAAGTGGAAGCCAGGCTGAGTCAGCAGAGCGTTAATGTACAAGCAGAGACAGCAGAGAATAGAAACTGTGTGCTTATGTGTAAGAGAGCTTTCTTAGCCTGTCATTAATCTCTGTGGCTGAGAAAAGAGGAAGCAATCTATTATGGTCTGTCCTCCGGTTCGAATCCTCTTTGTTGAGGAAGACAAAGAAGAAGAGGCCTTTGTTGTCTTCATACTGCTGTGGGAGCACAAAGCACCTGCCCCCGACTTTTCTATTACAAAATTGCAGGGTTTTCTTTACATTAGCAGAACATTAGTAGAGTTTTGTGCACATTTGTAGTGGAAGCAAATGGTAATTTGTGCAAATGCTGTTTAATTAATTAATTATTAGAAATACAATATTTTTGTTTAACAGAAACTCTGCAATTTAGAAAAAAACTGGAGCAAAAATTGCAACAGAAACAATTTTTTCACATCACACAAGTCATGTGATCAACAACCGGATGTTGCTACTTGGAGAAATGACAAAGACATTACAGGAAGAGGTTGGAGGATAACATGTTTTTTAATGATTTACCGCATGAACAAACTTATTCCCGTGTGATTTTTATCTTTACATCACAATTGTGAAGTTGCGTTTTTATACATTCTAGCGGGACGTCCACAAAGTGTTTTGCACATTTGCAGTGGGAATGCAGATGCTTTGTTTCATTTGTCTGTTGCACACGAGGAAATAAAATGTTCATTTGTTTGAAAAGTCAAAAGAAAGTAAACAAGAGAAGTGTCGGGTTAAGAGCTTTTGTGTGAGAAGTTTTATTTGATAAAGGCTGCAGCTTCCAGGGAGGGGCAGTTCCTGGGAAGGAGGAAGAAAAAAATGATTTTGAATTTACATTTTAGTTTAAATAATTCATTTTTATTTGCATTAAAGTATTTTATATCCAATGAAAAATATACAGAAAATCTGTTGCTTTATGACAAATGAATTTGTGATCCAGAAAAGGCCGAAGGGACTTTGTTCATTTGGAACAGCCTGCTGCAGGATTCGTTCCTGTTGGTCTGTGCAGTGTTGTTAGTCTTTATGTGATGCAAAGTAAACTCAGCCAAATCCACTAACAGACTCCTTCATCAGCTCGTTAAAGCCTGATCCTTTCTGCCGCCGTCGTTACCTCTTCTTTGTAAACTTCATGCTTTCGTGGATATCTTTGGATTTCTTTGCCTTTTCAGACTCACTAAGCAAATAAACAGAACGTTTCCCATTAAATCTCTCAACAGATAATCTCTTAAGTCCTTTACACTGCATAGAAAGACTCCTGATTTATTATTCCACTAATAATTGCTCATAGGGAGAGGAAACTACAGGCTTTGTTTGAGTTGCACCTCGGAGCAATGTGACACAACCCAGTTTGTGCAACGCTGGTCTAACTTTCCAGGGTCATAAAATCCATTTGCTTTGCAATGAATCATTTTGAAATGTTTTGGCAGCTGATGAACTCCAGCTGATGTCACTCCTCTGCTTCGCCTGTTCCTGCTGGTTATCTGTTGAAATCCTCTCTAGTTATGAGTATTCATTTATGATTCATCCTCTAATTGTTTTGTCTGCACCAAAAGGTGATGGATCATTGTGCGAAGTAGAGCATGTCTGCAGAACACGCTGCAAAAACTAAATCTTACCAGGTAATTTTTTGCAGTTATTAGTGAAAATATTGTAAACAAGACAAAGATATCAAATAACCTTTCAGTAAAACATAGGAACTTGTTTTAAAGTTAATAATTTATCAATATCTATGAAATTGTTTTAGTTTCCCTGTCAGATTATTTCACTTATAACACCGAAAAAATGTCTTGTTACAAGTGAAATAATCTGGTGGATTATTTAGAACTTTTTCATAAATATTAAGGAAATATTTGCTTTACAAAAGCACCCATATCTTGATACTTTTCATCCTTTTTTTTTTTGTTTTTTTGGCCTTTTTTAGTGCAGATATGTTAGTACACTTAAAATAAGACAAAACTAACTGATAAGTGAGGTTTTAACAAGATATCAGAGTTTGTTTTAAGTCGATAAATCCTGAATGTCAATTAAAATAAGTATTAGTAAGATCACATGTTTCCTGTGTTAAAAGTTAAATAATCTGCTTGTGGAACATTTTCATCAATTCTATTAAATTATTTACCTAAAACAAGCTGCTCTATCTTGATGAAAAGTTATTAAAAGTGATATTTACACTAAGAACAGACCAAAAGTACTTGGTAGGATTTAGTGTTTTACAGTGCAGAGGTTGTTTAAAACAGATGCTTGAACCTCCAATCGTTTCTCTGTCGTGTCTGGACTTGAGCGGTTTCCCTGTTGGCCTCGGGCAGAAGAACGAAATGTTTTTAACCTTATCAACTCTTCGCTTCTCCAACACCTGCTGCTGCGGCTGCTTTACTCTCCAGCCGTTTCTCCACCTGCTCCTCTGCTCCAGCTACCTTCATGCTGGGGTTTCGCTGTAATCATAACTATTGGATACGTTTTTTTCTCCTGCTGAATTCTTTCTGTTTTCAATGCTGCAGATCTTTGTTGTTGGAGTCTCTTTATATTTTATATTTTATTCTCAGAATTTTTAATTTTCTCAGTCATAACTTTCTTAGGATTTTTACTTTTCTCTCTGACTTTTTTCCCCACAAATTCAGATTTTTCTTTCAGAATCTTGTAGTTTTTCTCAGAAATATCTTTTAATCAATTCTGAATTTTTTGTATTTGATCTCAGATTTCAGTTTTGGTTCTCAGAATTTGACATTCTTCCACACAATTTTTACTTTAATCTCACAATCATGACGTCAACCGCAGAATTGTCAGAATTCTGATTTGAATTTTCTAAGATTTAAAGTCAGAAATCTGGGAAAATAATCCATAGTCAGTTGAGTTGAGTTTTGTTTTTCAGTGGCCCTAATCCTCTTTCGTGCCACTTGCAAACCTGCAACATGAAATCTGCCAAAGCTCTCCTTGTATTATGTCCAATCCAGCTCAGCTGATTTCTTATAATGCATCAACTGTTCTCCACATCCACCTTAAGTTTCTCACCTTATGTCCAAGGATAGTTCAGCTACCTTACCACGGAACATATTTCTCTCATTTATATCTCGACTCTCCTTCTTTTAATTGTTTTACAAACCTCACATATAGCCTACTGTACAAATAACATTTGTGAGCAGTTTCACTTTGCTCCAGTGTGTTGTGTTTGCACTGAAGCCCTGCTGGGTAGAAACCATGCAGCCGCTGTGTGGCTGTAGAGGTTAAGTATGTTTTGCTGTTTTGAAGCGCCCACACAGATATCCCATCTGGTATAATATGATTTTCCTACAAAGGAGGATCAGGACCACTGAAAATGTAGAAACTGTTTTCTCAGAGTTCTGAGATTAAAGAAGAGAAAAAGGAAAATAATTAGAATTTTTTTCCAGAATTCTGACCTTAATCAGAATTCTGAGAAAATAGTCAGATTTTTTTCTTCTTTAATCTCAGAACTCTGATTTTTTTTTAAATTTATTTAGATTTTTCTGAGATTAATGTTAAAAATCTAAGGAAAATGTCAAAATTGAGAAAAAAATATATATTTCTTTTGTTTTTCCAGTGGCTTTAATCTTCTTCTTTCAAATTCACTGTAAAAATGCATGACAGTATTTAACATTTTAATTCCTTTAATGCTGTAAGTTCTCATCTTCTAAGATTAAATGCCACTAACTGGGGCTTATATCATAAACAGGATAAATAAAAGGCATTGTTTACAAGCAGGTAGATGCAGACTGAGACAAAGCCCTCAGAGATATGGTAGCCATGGTAACGCAGGTTGCCATGGCTACCATACCGGCAGACCATCACCCGGGGTTTCTATTAGCTGTAAACAAAACAGCCTCACTGTAGAGATGCAAAATCAGACACTGAGCCATTCTGCTGACGGATCAGTTGTAAATCAGATACTTCTTTATTTTTATATTCAAATTTACTCTCTGAAGGCAGTCAATGCTGAAAAGCCACCGAGCTTCTGGTTTCTGAAGGAAAACAAAGCGGTTCAGAATCTCAGCCCCATGGTTCTGGTCCGGTCTGGAATCTGACCGAGACCACTGGGACGAAACCGTAGATGGACAAAGTGGAGCAAAAGGAGAATTCGTCTGTTGCGAAAGCTTTGTTGGTCCGTTAGCACAGGGTGAGTCTGAGTCCTTCAAACGTCTATTAACTAATCTTTAGGGGAAATGTTTCAGTGCAACTTCGAAGTTTAATTCGGATCCATGTTTTAGACTGCTTAGAGTCCTGAGACAGGCTGCAGGCCTTCTTGTTTTGTCTCAAAATAACATTTTTCACATGGGAAATGCAGAGAAAAAAACAGCAAGTGGTTCTCTAGCAGCTGGAAGTCTCAAATATGTTCCTGTCCTTCTAAAGAGGACTGTCATTTGTTATCTGGAGACCCTTAAAGGGGACATATCATGCAAAGATCACTTTTTTCTCTATTTTTGTTCTTCCATTTGAGTTTCTGCTGCTTCTAATAAACAATCCGAATGCTTAAAACAAAAAAACAGCCAGGTGGTTTTTGGTAAGGAGTTACTGTTTTATGGTGTCTGGAAAATCAGCTGTTTCAAAAAAACCTCCACCGAGCAGTGTGCCGTTACCTAGCAACCCCAGCACAGCACCAGCCTGTTACCTAGCAACCCCAGCAAAGTTCCAGATCAGCAAAAACACAAAACCCCACCAAGAGTTTTTGGTCTAGTACACCTAAGATAAGACAAAACTAACTTACAAGTAACTTTCCAGCAAGATATAGGATAGATAAAATGTGTGATGCATTTGTTTGTTTGGTTCCTTAAACGATTGTTTTAGGTCAATAATTCCTTATTATTAATGAAAAAGTACTAAATCCATGTGCAAATATTTTCAAGCAAAACGTTTTCATCAATATTAATGAGTTATTGATTTTAAAAAGCTCCCATGTGTATTTGAAAAGTTATTTGTTCTGTGCTATTTGAAGTGTACTAAGATAATTGCAATAGAAATTAGACAAAAAAAACTTGGTAAGATTTTATTTTTGCTTTTAGGGCGTTTGGTTTTACGACTGTAAGAGCTGTACAATGGCTGCAGAGAAAGAAAAGACTGGATCGTAAGTCTGGAGGTTGACTTACCATCCAGAAACCACTTGCTGGATTCCTGTTGGCTGTGCAGGAGGCGCCACTTTATGCTTTTCAAAGATGTATGGTCGTATAATTGCGCATGTGTTTGCAGCTATTTTCACATGCAAGTGTAAACGTTAAGATCTAAGAACATTTTTGTGCAATGAACTTGTCTTGACCTATGCTAACATGTTCGAATAAGCATAATTTGTTACCTTTAACCTGTATTTGTTCCACCTTAAAGCCAAAATGAGTTTTTGTCCCAGAGCAAAAAAGATGCTTTGACCCTTCTTCTCACGCTGAGGAGAAAATGGGTTTGATGACATCTGCACTGCTGAGAGAAATTCCTCATTTGTCTGAAGTGAATGCATGATGGAGAGGTCGTGTGTGTGTGTGTGTGTGTGTGTGTGTGTGTGTGTGTGTGGTGGGGGTGTGTGGGGGGGTGTGTGGGTGTGTGTGGGGGTGTGTGTGTGTGTGTGAAGTGATGCACACATGTTCAGAGTTTGGTGTGTGTTCTCTGTAGATCAGAGTCAGTCGTTCAAATCTATAGGAGTGATTACACGTTAAGCACACAGACCAAGAGAAAGTGAGCGTTTAAAGGAAACACATGCTGCGATAAATCATCTGAATGTGGGCAGCGATTTTTTTCACCGAGACAGGAGACGGTAGGCCCAATAAGCGGAAAGACAAACCCGGCTCATTGTGTTGTCCGCTCCGGTTCCGTCTTTCCCTGTCAAAGCGGGGACAGCTGTGTCATTTTCATACCACAGGACTTCTGGGATTCGGCCCAGAATGTCCCAGAATCCCATTTCTCTCCCTTTCCTTCATCTTTTCAGTTTGACCGTACAGTTCAGAACATGGGCTTTTTTCTCCCTGCAAAGTTAGAAACCAAAAACTTGATCTACTTTTGAGTTAAGTAGAAAAGCCAAAAAGCAGAATGATTAAAGTTTCTTTATGTAAAAAACTAAAACAATCAGGGACTTTTTAATGCACATTTACGTCTCTTTGAATCCTCTTAAGTTTTTTTTTTTGCTTTACAAACGTAAAAAAAACATTAAAATAAAGACATAAAGTCAGAAACATATTCCTTTTGAAACTGCTGCTACGTAAAGTTTTACTTCACGTGTTCCCGTGTTCAGTCAGGTTCAGTTTACTTCACTTTTAAAGGACTGAATTCACCAGGAACGTCGTCTCAAAGCACATTACAGTTTGTTTTATTTAAAGCAGGGGTGGGCAACTCCAGGCCTCGAGGGCCGTTCTCCTGAAACTTTTAGATGCATCTCTACTTCAACACACCTGAGTCAAATAATGAGGTCATTAGCAGGACTCTGGAGAACCTGACTGCACTTAGGAGGTGATTCACTTATTTGATTCAAGTGTGTTGGACCAGGGAGACATCGAAGAGCTGCAGGACGCCGGCCCTGAGGACCAGGATTGCCCACCCCTGATTTAAAGCAACGATAACACTCTAGATGTCACACCACTAAAAATAGAAAAGTCATCTTGCTTGTTTTGTGTTCATTTGAGTGTTAATCCACAAACTGGCTTTTCTGTCTGTATGTTTACACAAAGCTCACCTGACAGCTTCAGTGAGACGTTATCTGCTTCCCACAAAGAGATTATATCTCACAGTTTCTCTCTTCATCTTACAACGGCTAGGACCAGTGGAGAAAGGCGGAAGAAAAGAGTGCATTTCTATAAAATATACCCAGAAATTTCTAGATTAATCTCAGAAATTTTCTAGATAACTGAGTTTCAAAAGTTGTGACAAAAGATTTGGAAATTATTTAGCTCCAAAACTGGAAAATTTGTAAGAAAAAACAAAATCAGAAAAATCAGAAATATTCTAGAAAAAGAAAATGTGGAAATTTTTGAGTTCCAAAAGTGAAGAACTTTAATGTATGAACATTTTCTAGAAAGAAGTTGGAAATTTTCTGAGCTCATAGGATCAAAAATATTCAACTTTAGGAACATTTCTTAGCATTTTACCTAAGGAGCTCAGAAATTTCAGTTTTCTACAAAACTTTCTAAGTCTAATTTCAAAATTTCTGACTTTTTTGGAGCTCACAAATTTCCTTGTTTTTTGTGGAAATTTTCTGAGGTTTTTTTGACTGAAACATAATTCCTTTTTCCTCTCTTTTACCTCCCCTCACACCGTCGTACCCTCCGCTGCCTGTCGGACAGTCACAGACTTGGGGGTTATGTGATACAGCTGCGGAGCGAAGAGACCAGTAGTTTCCTCTCAAATGCAGGAAATCCCCTTACTTCTGCCTGGCTGCTCTGTTGTGGCTGCGTGTCTGTGTGTACATTTCTGCGGCACACACTGTGTGCTCGTGCCAGAGTTGGTTTTCTTCCTGAGGTTGGGGGCTGGGGAGCCGCTGGTGAACTCAAATGACCGGCAGACCAACCGTCCAACCAACCACGGCCCCAGGAGCCTCGCATAGGGAAAGTTAAAACAAACAAATCCACTGGCTGTTTCTCAAGACGCTCACAGAAACCAGTATTGACTGTCCCATGTGGGAGCTTTGCTTTTTTCATTGCCACCAACCCCCATCTTCTCAACTCTGTGTTTCTCTTTAAGGAAGTTTGGCTCCTGAACTTCGACCCTTTTGGGAGAGGAGAAACCCTAATCTAATGGGATCGGGCGAGAGGCTTGGTTCCAGTGTGGAATGTCTTGATTTGGGTCTTGTTTCGTCCTCCATTACTGTCCTTTTCTGACTGGTTTATAGGCCTTTTAGCCTGTTTAGATAGATCATTAAGAACTGAAGGATGTGTTTGCACCTTTTGGTTTGAGGCTTTGTAATGAATAAAATCTTTAGTTCAGATTCAATAACACAATCAAAACAAATGCAAGACAAAAGAGAAAAAACCTGATGTTACTCCGTTTTTATTTACGATTTGTGAAGCAGGAAGCTGTGTTCAGTGTCTTCTGCAGAGGTTTTTGTGCCGTTTCCTTCAGTAGATGTTGATGCAGCGCCCCTGCAGACCAGGAGGGGAAAAGCTCTTTCAAACGACATAGAAACATCTGAAATATTCATAAAATTAAATAAGAAGCTTTTTAAGTGGCCATAATCAATATCATCTCAATGTAAAAATGTTTTAATTTGTTCATTTTGAGGGTGGGATCTTGATTAATAAAATGATCAGGTATTGAAGTGTCATGCATTATCAGTATGGTTCCTCACCAGAGGTGGATAGTGTCCAAAGATTTTACTCAAGTAACAGTAAAAAAGTATTTGGTAAATAGTGAACTCAAGTACTGAGGAACTGGTCAAATTATTAATTTAAAAATTACACATTCAGATGGGCCAAAATCTGAAGTTAAGTAGAAATTTTGATATTTTAAGGATGGAAATGACAATAATTAATATCGCTAAAAATAAAAATCGGGCAAAATAAAATTTTTAAGAGTAGCGATACTGGTATCTACCTGCTCCAGTAAAAGTAAAAAGTACATCGTAGTAAAGGCTAGTTTTTTCAAACAAATTACTCAAGTGAATGTTGCTAGTTACATTTACTAGTAACTAATAAATGTAACTAGTTACTACCCAACTCTGGACGCAGTGCAGCGTGAAACCGAACTGCAGCTGAAAATGAAGCAAACTTCAGGTGTGAAACAGTCTTAGCTTCCCTACGACCCAGAAACATTTATAAACTGACCCTTTGGTTCTGATCCATTAGCTGTTGACCTGGTCTCTGCCAGCGCTGCCAGTGGTTAGCGTCTCGGCCTCCTGTGATTGGCCGTAAAGGCTCGGCGGTTGGTAACAGGCGGGTTGCTCTGCCAGCAGGATGCTGAGGGCTGGGCCCGCCGTTTGGCCTGATCTCTAATTAGCGCTGGCTTGTCAGTTGCTCAGGGTGGATCTGTGTGGGAAATTGCAGTCTTACACACACACACACACACACACACACACGCACGCAGTCAGGATACATAAACCAGAACTGGGAACCACACAGCAGAGAAAGTGGAGGATGAGGATTGTCATTTTTGTCTCAATCTGTCTGCGATGGCGTGGCTTTGACTCGTCCCGCCTGTTTGATGCGTTTCAAGCCTCAAGCGGCTTATTTAGGGCACAGGGTGTGTTTGTGTGTGTTTGGCTGCGCAGCGTTAGCGGCGCTGCTGCGGCAGTGAAGTGGTTAACGGTCTCCAGGGAGGCTCAGGTTACCAGCAGCAGGGCAGGTTCTCTGCTCAGATCCTTTCAGCTCGGCGCTCGGCGCAGACAGAGACAAACAGCGCCCGGGGGATGAAACACCGCTGCAGCAAGTGACAAAGAACCTCGATCCAGAACGAGAGAGGGAGCGCAGAGAAGGAAAGAGAGAGAGAGACAGAGATTTATTTCTGTGAATCCTTTCAGCAGCATGGAGTCATGAAGCTCTCTGTCCAGTTTGGCATTTTCGCGCAGCGACCCGGTTCCCACAGCAACACCGGCAGCCTGAACAGGTAGATACCAGACATATGAGTAGGGAAACAAGACTAAATTTAATGTTTGCTTTTATGTCATGTTCAGTTTTATGGATTATTACACTGCAAAACATGAAGCCTTATCAACTATTTTTGTCTATTTTTCTGGTGCATTTAAAAAAGAGTAAAATATCTTAAAAGTAACTTATGTAGGACTTTGTGTTAACTCAATAATAACTTAAAATGGATGAAAAAGTACCAGTTCTACTGCCAGTTAAATTAACTTATAAGAGATTTTCCTCATGTTAGAAGTGAAATAATCTGCCAGTGAAACTAATATTTTTACATCTAATTATTTACTCAAGACAAGTTCCTATGTCTGGCCAAAAAATTACTTGCAAGTTATTTTAGTTTTTTTTTAAGTGTACTAATATATTTGCACTAGAAACTAGGCTAAAAATACTTTGTAAGATTTTGTGTTTTTGCAGTGTACAAAAACACAAAATCATTTTACCAAGTCATTTAGTCTATTTTCTAATGCAAATATCTTAATACAATTTTTAAAAAACAACTTACAGGTAACTTTTCAACAAGATATAAAAGCTTGTTTTTAGTTAATAATCACTTAAAATTGATGATAAAGTACTTGTTCCATTGGCAGATTATTTCACTTATAACAAGACATTTTTCCATGTTACAAGTGAAATAATCTGCCAATGGAACTAGAACTTTTTAATCATTACTAAGGAATTATTTACTTCAGACCAGCTCTTATATCCTGCTGAAAAGTTACTTAGTCTTTTTTCAAGTACACTGGAAAAATCTAGACAATGCTACTTGGTAAAGTTGAGTGTTTTTGCAGTGCAGTTGTCCATATTTATTTTCTGAGGGGATTGCGTGTGGGAAATACCCCCAGTGTCCGTGTAGTAGACTTAAATCGGTTCTGGTCACTCTAAGTCTCTCATCACCCCTCAGCTCTTTCCTCTCCTCGGATGCTTTCAGCTCCATAAGCCATGTATGCGCTAAGCTTCTGCTTGATTTATTCAGCTGGTTAAATCCAGGAGGAAGTCGGGACATCGGCTGGTGTTTGCGTCCGATGGTTGTCAGGAACCAGCTGATTAGGTTTTGGCGGTTCTCTGTTGAATCTGGGAATTGTGCCATTGGAAATGTCTGTTTTTGTTTAGCTTCTTAGCTTGAAGCCATAATTATGATGTGAGCTCGCTCTTTGGTGGGAAAGTTCTGGGCGTGTAAGTTGACTACTGAGCAACGCCGCTTTGGTTTTGTTTATACCAAAGCTGCCTCTGTTTTGCTTTTGTACAAAGATCAAACTGGAGGGATGAATGATTAAAAACAAGATGATATAAGTTGGTGGGAAATAAGCTGCGTCGGCTCATTTGGTTGCTTTGGAAATATTTCTTAAATGCTTTTCCTCTTCTATTTTTGGTCTATTTTCTAGTGAAAATAAATTACAACTCTTGAAATAAAACAAAACTAACTTACAAGTAACTTTTCAGCAAGATAGAGGAGTTCATTTTAAGTCTATAATTCCTTAATATTGGTGAAAATGTAGTAGTTCCAGATTATTTCACTTTAAAGATAGGAAAAACGTCTTGTAACAAGTGAAATAATCTGCCAATATTAAGGAATTATTTATTTTATTTATTTAAACAAGCTCATGAAAAGTAAGGAATCAGTTTTGTCTTATTTCTAGCGATAAAAATACTTGGTAAGATTTAGTGTTTTTGCAGTGGCATTGATGCTGTCACTGAACAAACTATGAAAAAATATCAAAACTAACAATCCCAACATTAAGGAATGTTTTGGGTTTACTCTGAACATTAATTGAGATTCATCATGGGAATAAAATATCTAAAATCTTTACATGCATAAATGATAAACTATACAATAAGTGCCCACCTCTATGTGCTGCTTAGGTTCTAATAAACATCAAAAATAATCTGGATTAGAATAAAACTATATCAAAGGTAACAAATGGTAGCTTGATAAAATCCGAAATGTATTTATCCTTTCAGCTCTGAACAATGTGGGGGTGTGCATGTGTGTGTGTGAAGCAGGTTTTTATATCCTTATGGGAACCTATGTTTGTCTTCTGTGGCGTTATGGGGACCGTTGCTCCTTGTGGGGACATTTTCTTGGTCCCCATGAGGAAAATTGTTGTTTTTGGGTTAGTGTTAGGTCTGTGATGGGTAGGGTTGGGGTAAAGGTTAAGGTAAGGGTTAGGCTGTAGAAATTAATGGAAATCAATGTGAAGTCCCCACAAGTGATGAAAACACGACTGCGTGTGTGTCATCCCTGCACTGGCTGTCACCATCAACCTCCCTCTGCTCCTTTCAGGCCAATGTTTGCCAACTGGCTGGGCTTCCTGTCTCCCACAGCCTCTAAGCGGATACACACACACACACACGCGCACCCCCCAGCAGACACACACAGACATATTTACAGATATCCTTAACTCTTGGCACGTTTGCTCTATTCATGTGGGTCTATTTGAACAGCTCAGACACACAAACTCACCATGATGTCACCCCTCTATCGAGTCTTTGTTTGTATGATAGACAGCTCCATTCAGACGTGTCGGCGGGTGTGTGTGCGTTTGTGGATGTGTATCCAAGTTGCAATCAGTTTTATGGAGAATAATAGGAGAATCACCAGGCAGTCACCAGATTCTTCTTTTAGTCTCGTCTCATGCTCAAATTAACATTTTATGTATTTTCCTGTTCATGGAAAGTGGTCTATTTTTATGTATTAAATCAACAACAACACATAAACACATAAAACTCTGAAAGTCAATTTATTTCTTCTCAGCAGGCAGAATTTTATCCTATTAGACTTTATTTTGTCTTCTGAATTGCCTCGGAAGTCATTGCCATAAACGATAATGTTGTTTTGAGACAATTTTCAAGTAATGTAATAATGCAAGTACACCCTCTGAAACACCGATAAACTTTCATCTCTAATAAACATGTAATGCTGGAATTGGAAGACATTTCTGAAAAATAAATGGAAATTATTAAGCTATTAACTGATTTATTGTGTATTCCAACAGGTCTTAGTCTGTAGTTGTTCTTATTCCCAAAAACGATGTGTTTTCATGGACTGAAACAAGCCTCCATGTCTCTTCTTCTTCTTCTTGTGCAGCTGGGATGACAGCAGTTCGGTAAGCAGCGGCATCAGCGACAACATCGACACAGATGACATCAATACCAGTTCCTCCATCTCCTCCTACGCCAACACACCTGCAGCTCAGCGCAAAGGCCTGAACACACAGGTAAGTCAGAGAAAACACACATTCATAGAGCAGGATCCTCTGTATTTGGATCATTTGACACAGAGGTGTCAAACTCCAGTCCTAAAGGGCCATTGTCCTGCAGTTTTTGATATGCCACAGGTACAAAACACTGGAATGAATTATCTCTTCCTTGTGTAGATAAATTCTCCAGAGCCTTGCTAACCACCTAATTATTCTATTCAGGTGTGGTGCAGCAGAGGCACATCTAAAAGTTGCAGGACAGTGGCCCTCCAGGACTGGAGTTTGGCACAATGCAGTGAAAGAGAACCGCAAGCAGATGAAAATTTAACAAATGTTGTAATTTTGGTCCCCAATCAAACCAAGTCCACTGGACTATTCAGGTTAAAAGCTTAATGAAGCTTTTTTCAAAAATTTTTTTAGCTTGCATGTCAGACTTTGACATTTGCTGAAAATGTCAGCGGACTCTTGTCCTTATTGTACTCGCAGTATATTTCACCTGATCTGAGGCCATCCCGTGTACGATGACTCTTCATTATTGCTGCAGAGGTCAAGGTGCTGATTGAATAACAAAGGAAGGCACACAGAGCGTCTTTCTCTCAGTGCAGCTGTACAACAGAGTGCAGGTAATGAGCTCTGCCTCGTTTGTCCTCAGGCAGGCCTGCATCGGCTGGACTTTGAAGATCTCACAGCAGATCAGCTTGCAGCTTTTTAAAAGTGTTGCCTGGATGACTGCAGAGCTGCCATTGCAACAAGCCCATCTGTTGTTAGTAGGAAAGTTATGGATATTTACAGTGCATTCACAACAGCACTGCTTAGTCTGCTTTCATCAAACTTTAGTTTGCTTGTCTAGAAAGTCTGGTTCGCTTGTGGAGGTGTAAAATCAAACTTTGATATAGATCAAAAAGGCTCAATTGAAGTGAACTCAGATGCGGTTCGAATGCATATATGAACGCCAAACAGAACAAAAGCAGGAAGTGGACTACAGTGAAGGGTATTCTGGGTAAATGCAAGTCACTGGACTTGCATGTTTCGTTAAACATGCAAGTCCAGTGATAGCGGCAAAATGGCTTCTGGTATTTTAATTTTATTTCATTTATGTGGTTTTGGACAAGCAAGCACAAAAAACAAAACACTTCACTATACAATTCACTGGACAGAACACCACATAACATAGTTGAATGGATACATAATTAGTTTGCTTTCAACAAATGCTTAAGTTTTTAGTTCCCCAACTCTGGTGTTCCCATTAAATAAGGAATTCAATTAAAACCACACATAAATACATTTATTCACGTGATAAGTCAGTAAGATGATGCTGCGAGATCATCGTCCTGTCGTCTTCTTTGTCGTTTCTGCCAGTAGTACTTGAAAAAAGTTACGCTTTCTTTGTGTAAAAAAAGTGTTTCCATTTCAGTTTGGAAAAATATACTAATTCTGATACAGCTAAAAACAGGAAACAGATTTTTAATTAGTTTAGATTGTTGGACAAAATGCATTGAGTGTCACAAATTTGTTCGCCAATCGAACTGAGTCTTCTCTCGGGTGTGAACTCTCGTTGGCATAAAGATTCAAAACAAGAATGTGCCTGGGCAAATTGTTAATCAACCATGGAACTGAAATGCTTCAACAGTGTTCCTGCTGGTTTACATTAAGAGCATTTCCTGTGAGAAGGTCGATTTCAGTTCACTAATCAGTAATCTGAAAATCTTCTTTCTAAGCTTGCTCTGACATGAAAGTGTAGTCACCTTTTAAATTACTGGGGCGTTTAGTTCGCAAGCTGTGATGTGATCAGACTGTCCTGCTGTCTGATAGGACCTTTTCTAAGGTGGCGCAGCAGGGCCATTGTAGATGGAAAAAAAGGAGTAAAGTTCTGCCAAAGAGATTACATTTCTGAGCTCCAAAAGTCAAGAATTTCTGAGGTTAATCTCAAGCTGAGTTTTCTTTTTGCAAATTTTCGAGTTTTGGAGCTCAGAATTTTTTGACTCCAATATTAAAATTTTTTTCTGGCAAATTTTGTTCTTGTGGAAACTGCCATGTTTTCTCTATAAAATTTCCGAGATTCACAGTTTCTCGTTTTCAAAAGTTGAAAATTTATGAGAAGAAAAACAAAATTTGAAGTGTTTCAAGTCAAAAATATGAGAGGAAAAATTAAATTTTTTGACTTTATAAACTTTGACAGCTTGTCTTGGAAATTTCTAAGACTAATCTCAAAATGTTATTTTTTACTTGCAAATTTTTGACTTTTGTAGCTAAGAAATCATGTTTTAAATGTTTTTTCTACAAAATTTCAGAGACTCGTCTCAAAATTTCTGAGTTTTAGTAGAATTTTGCTCCTTTTTTTTCTCTTCTGCCCACCATGGCCATAATACACCATTGTGCTTTTGAGAACCTCTTGTCTAACTTTTCCTCTGCGTTTCCAGCCTGTGACGGATGCGGAGAAGCACTCTGCCTGCACAACAGCTCACCAAGCTTGGACCGGAGACGAGGTGAAGCGGCCCGACGGCGGGCTGGACGGCGGCATCAGGATGGACGCCAAGTGGAGCCGTAGGAACTGCGACGTGTCCGATGAGTCCGATAAGGGCGGCTCGGGGAGGAAGGCGCCCTCTGTGTCCAACACGGGCTCCTGGAGGAGAGGCATGACTGCTCAGGTGGGAGTGACGTCGCCCCGCACAAAAAGCACCAGCAGCACCGGCTCCACGGTGTCAGTCGGCCTGAAGAGCCACGGCTCGGGTAAATCAAACTCCCATCGTTAAACACAGAAAAATATATATAATAATATATATAGTAGTATATATATTATTCTCCTGCAGGTAAAACCGATGATGTAAAAGTGTCGGAAAAAGGTCGCCTCTCTCCGCGCTCTAACGGCCTGCAGCGTTCGCCGTCCGACGCCGGGCGCAGCAGCGGCGACGAGGCCAAGAAGCAGCCGGCCCCGTCAAGCCGCGCCGCCGCCGCCCCGCTGACCCACACCGTATCCGACCCGCAGTCTCACACGCTCATGCTGTCGACCCGCACCCCGACCAGCACCTTCGGCTTTAAGAAGCAAGGCCACGGCATGGTCACCATGGTTACCGCGAGCGGCGCCACCATCACCAGCGGCTCGGCCACGTTGGGGAAGATGCCCAAATCCGGAGGGCGCTCTCTGTCGGGCGGCTTAAAGTCGGGCGGGCAGGACGGGGGGTCTGCGTTGGGTCACCATGACGACGGCTTCCTCCCGATGAGCGCCCGCTCCACTCTGCAGTACCGCAGCCTGCCCAGACCCAGCCGCTCGGGGGCCGCCGCTCGTAATGGCAACCGCTCGTCCACCAGCAGCATCGAGGCAGCTGTGCTCTCCGTCACGTCTCACGGGAAAAGCTCGTTCGGCGTTGGCAAGCCCAACGGCTCAGCGGTGCTCCTGGCCAATCAGACGGATCGCGAGAAGGGCGTGTCCGAGATCGACAACCTGAGAGGCGGGCTGCAGAGCGGACCGGCGGCGGGGAGACAGCAGGTTTCATCACCAACGCTGCGCAGGTGAACACACAAACTACAGATACGATTCTGACTCTCAGGGTCATGATTCGATTCAGAAACTATTTTTAATTCAGAAACCAATTTTTCTATCCAGGTTTTTAAATTCAGGAACATCATTTTGCTTTAGATTGGCGCTGCCTCGATTACAGTTTTTGTCCGATCACCGATCTTTAAAAAGTCTCACCTGCCAATTCTACCAAGTTTTTTTTCTCTCAAATGTCACTAAATGAAGCAATAAAGTCTCAGAGTTTCAGAAGGTGACTGTTATTGATAGCAAACGTGCAGATGTGAGCTGGTGGGCAGCAGTCAGACCTCTGCAGAGCAGAAGACGGCTGATATTTAGATCTGTGGTGAGGTAGAGAAGATTGGCTTCACATAATGTATCAGCCAAATCTGTGAAAGAGAACCAGTTCCATTATTTCTCTTGTAGATTATTGCAGATTATTTCTCTTGTAACAAGACATTTTTCACATGTTAATTAATTTTCCATTGGAACTAGTATAAAGGAATTATATACTTAAAACAAGCGGCTGTAACTTGCTACAAAGTTACTTTTAAGTTAGTTTTGTCGTATTTCAAGTGTGCTAAGATAATTGCACTAGAAACTAGACTGAAAATACTTTGTAGGATATTGTGTTTTTGCAGTGTAACATCAGATTAACTAGCTAGCGCGCTAACGTTGATGTTCCTAGTTCCTACAGAACCCCTCCAGACATGAGTCGCTCCAAGTGGGGTCCTCCTGTTTGGACTTGACTTCACCCCCCCAAAAAAAACCTTAATCACGAATAAGGGACCACACGTGTGGGCCTGTTGTACACACACTCAGTATGTCTGTGGGGTTAAATGAGGCCATTGTGAGCACAGGCCTTGAGCGCGGCTGCTCCACTGCCAAGCCTCAGCCTTGGTGGTGAGGTTGGAGGGGCAACAGGAGGGTGTGGCGCGCGGTAATGGAGTCTGCATCGTCTTACCTCAGCACTCTGCCCTCGTTAATGTGAGGCAGTGATAAGTCTTCAAAGAGAGCACGCTGCTATTATCCCCCGCTGCGGCTTCAGTCATCACAGCCACCGATTAGCAGGGAACAAGGAGAGGGTTGTGGGTTCAAGCGCCGCTTCGTTCTGACTCAAAGCTTATAAGGGCTTCTTTTTCCTGCACTGTTTTATGAGTAAAACTAGAAGCTCTAAGCAGATTCTTCTGGCGTCTAACTAGCTATATTTACCCAATCACATAAACTTATGTCACTTTTTGGAGAAAAAAATGACCTTTACAAGTATTTTACTACTTTTTTCTTTCTCTTGAATGATTTTGTTATGAATTATTTTTACTCTTACTTGAGTAAAGTTTCTGGATTTTCTACCCACTGAATGAAAAATATTTTAACTAAAAATTCACCAGACACAGAAACACACCTGCAGTTATTGTTAAACTTTCATAAGTTTTATATTGATCTGGATTTTTTTTTTTTATTGAAAAAAACTGATTTTGAAAATTTTATTTAGCCTGATTTTGTTATTTTTTGCTACTAATATGAATTATTATTCATATTAAATACCAAAAATTCCTCTTAACTTTATAATTTGATACTTAACATATAAAGTTAAGTGGAAATTTTTGACCAAAATGACAATAATTCATATCAGTAATAAAAAATAACAAAATCTGGCAAAATATTTTTTTCCAAATGAGTTTATTTCAATAAACTTATGAAACTTTAACAAAAACTGCAGGTCTTTTTCTGTTTGTTTTGCATTGAGTGATTGACTGATTCCTTTTCTCCTTCACTGATGCACGTTTAGGTTATTTGGCGGTAAGGCCAGCAAACAAGCTCCAGTGACCACAGCTGAAAACCTGAAGAACTCCACGGTGATCTCCAACCCCCACGCCACCATGAACCACGTTCCCACGGTGCTGGAGTCGCCTGACGGCGTGCTGGCAGGCGCGGACAGCGAGACCAGCAGCCCCCTGTTTGGAGGTCGAGCCCTGGGGTCAGGAACCGGGACTCTGGGCAGTGAGCAGGTAAGACACTTCAGTACTACACAGTGAATACAAGAGTAAACTGTGGCAGTGCTAAACGTGGGAGTGTGTTTATAGAGCTACTTACAGGCCTTTGCTGGGGACACTGGGATTACTCTGCTCTCACCTTACTAATACCTCAAACACGCCAACTTCTCCGGTTCAGGTGAAGCGCAGATGAGCCGAGCAGACGCCCGTTTGACAAACTGCAGATCAAAATCATCTCGGGATGTTTGAGCGTGCTCGGTCATGAAGTCCGCATCACGTTCTCACATGATTCATAAGTTTTGAGCTGAATGGCTGCGAGTCACATTATGACACACAGGATGTTGTTTGACGAAAGAGAAGTCATGTCTTCACAAACAGAAGGCAGTTCAAAAGTTTATTAAATTATTTTAGATTAAATTCTCTCTGGAATGAAAGCGGACAATGTAAGTACATAATGTCACTGGAATTTAATTTAAGATAATGGTTATTAAATCTTCCTCTCAATATAATGGAGGACTTACAACTGGTATGTTGATTGAAGGTCTTTCATATTAGGATTTATGATCAACTTATTTCCTAGAGAGATTTTGGAAATGGCAAATACAAGCGTTTATATTGCAAATTATTGATTAGATTTTTGTTTTAAATATCTGAATTATCTTTTTTTATCCACAGTTTGCACTCAATACTGTTGTTCTTTTATTTTTAAGCAGTTATGAAGAACTGTGGAGAAAGCTTAAACTGCTGCTGTGCTAATTACTCAACAATTTGTTGCAAAGTGACCAAGAGTTACTCTGCAGGTTTTTGCTCAGTAACAAAAGAGTGACTGAGTCAGTTGATGACACCGTCCCTGTTTATGTAGCTGTGGGAGTTAGAACATCTAATTCACGTTTTACTGGTTTTTATGCTTTGATTTGGGTTTCTGCAAAATCTAAAAGCAACTCAAGCACTTAAAAACCACCGATCCACCGTCTTCGGCAATAAGTTCAAGTGTTTTTTTTGTCTGGAAAATGAGCCATTTGAAAAATCTTTTGATTGTCAAGTCAAATTCGATATGGCGCAACCCCGTTACCTAGCAACCCAAGCTGCTGTATAGTGGCTGCTGGAAAAGACTGGTGTTTTGCTGTTGATGTACCACTTGTTACCTTCTTTTTGGTTGCGCTGGATGCTCTACTAATGCTTTTCAAAGATGTACGGTTCTATAATTGAGGATCTATTTGGAGCCATTTTCATGTGTAAACATTGAGATGTGGGCCGTGGCTACCAGCAGCTTGTTTGGATTTAAAGTGACAAGATGTCCTAATGCAGCTCGTTATGGACTGAGCAGACTAAAATCAAATTTTTATGAATGATTTTGTGCAAAAAGTATGTGATGAACAGTTATTGTATAGGCCATAGATCTGATACAACCTGTTCAAGGCGGCATAAAAGGTAAATTTTAAACTGCTGCTGCACATGTTACTCAACAGGTTGTTGCTATTTAACCAAAGAGTTCTGTGAGAGGTTGAGCGTTTAAAGTCTTTCCTCGGCATATAATTCCCAGAATCCTGTGCGGTTTTAGATCTGAGTTCAGTGAATTTTCTCTATATTGATAAATATTATATTTGATTTATTTCCCATGCCTTCGCAGACCTAATCTCAGACATTTGTCTTGCAGGCCTCCAGTCCAGGATCAATATATTCCTCCACTGGTCCCTCCAACAGCCTGACATGGGGAACCACCTTCAGCGGCTCGTCTGTGCCGAGCAGAGAGAGCACCCTGGGGGGACACGGGGGGGCCGGCAGCGTGGGATTCCCCTCGGTCAGCAGCATGCACACCAGCAGCGAGTCCATCGACATGAGCCTGAGCAGCGCCGGCGGACACGGGACGCACCGGGAGGACACCCTCTCTGCTCTGGGTCGCACCGGCAGCGTCAAGACCGGGTTGTCAGAGAGGTACGGACGGACAGCATGGGACATTATTAGGAGAGTAAAACTTTTATTTGTTTGCTGTTATTTTACTGAACAGCAAGTTGAAAAGTTTGCTTAACTATTAGACTTAATGCACTTGTTTGATAATTGCATTATTGTTCCACTGGCAGATTATTTTACTTATAACAAGATATTTTTCCCATAAGAAAAATTATCTGCCAATAATAAGTTATCTTAAATTATTTTATAGTGATAAAGTAGTAGGAATAGAAGTAATAATAAAAATGATTAGGTTTCATAATAAAAATGATGATTAAAAAGTTTAATTGAAAAAATGTGGACATTTCTGAGTTTCAAAATTTTCTACTTTTGAAAGTCAAAAATGTTCCTGTTTTTTCTGAAAATATCTGTGATCAATCTCAAAATTTCAGATTTTTTTTCTAGCAAATTTTTGACTTTTTCATTTCAGAAATTCTCTTGTTTTTTTTCCCTGAAAATTTCTGATAATTAAAAAATTTTTTCCAAGCAATTTTTTAACTTTTCCAGCTCAAAAATTAATCTATTTTTTTCAAATCTGTTTTTTTTGTAGAATATTTTCAACTTGTCAAGATAGAAATGTCCTTTTACCAAGAAAACTTCAGAGATCATTCTCAAGGTTTCTGAGTTTTTTTCTAGCAAATTCTTTACCTTTCAAACTCAGAAATTTACTTTTTTTTCTAGAAGATTTTTGTGCTTATTTCTGTGCTTAATCTACAAGTTTCTGAGTGTTTTGGTGGCAGGTTAATAAAATCTTTCTTCTATCTTCAATGGCCCTAATCTGGGATCTTTTAACTGGCTTTCCTAATTACCTGTACCAGACTTTTATTCCAGGGAGGAAATCTGTACCAAAAAACTCCTGAACAGTCCTTTTATTTTCTTTTTAAAGATTTCTGAATTGATTAGTTGCAAAAAGCAGCCACGATGCTGGAGTCGTTTGTAGTTTGGTAATCTGTGTGCAGCCGCGGCGAGGAAACTATCCTGATTCTTGTCAGTTTAGTGGATTCCTTCCTGACAGCTTGACTGTGCAAAGTGTCGAGAATGCCTGAGAGGAAACATTTTATCATTTGGGCTCCAGGCTGTGACATCAGTGAGGTTTCTCTGCTGAATCCTTGCTGCTGATTTCTGACATTCCTTCATCTACCTCACTCTCTAAAACTTTTCTGTTTCTCTTGTGTCTGTTGTTCGTTTTCTTTTCCCTTCCTGTCTTCCATCAGTCCCCTCTCCTCGCCCTCCGCTAGCCCCATATTCAGCCGAAACACGCTACCTCGGAGGCAGGACAGGTAAATGTACCTGTGTGCGGTGTTAGGCTGTTGCTGAGGTGGGTGGTCCTGCTAAAGCACCACCTGCTGCCACACAGGGAGCCCCCGTCTCTGGGATTACAACCTGTAATCTAGCCCCAGCGTTTTGTCCCTGTGTGGTAGTCTGTGGTTATTTTTAGGACTCATTGAGATGAATGGAAATTATGAGTTTCAGGTTGTGTTTTAGTTTAGCTGATGTATACTGCCATCTTGTGGTTGAGAATAAAACTTACACCATAATTGGGTTTTTTCTGTTTTCCCTGAAATATTAAATATCTGAAAAATACTTGAGTATAAAGTTCTAGTTAATCTTGTTTACTAGTCAATCTTGAAAAACATAATTTTGTATTTATTTATTTTTTTTTGCTAAAGCTTTGGTTCCAAATAAATAAATAAAACGTTCCAGTTTGGACGTTATTTGCTTGCTATGGCACAGGATTACTGTCACTTAAAAAAACAAAAAAAGAATTATAACTTTTTTTTTTTTGAATTCTGACTTTTTTTCTGAGAATTTTGACTTTAATCTCAGAAATCTAACCTTAATCTCAGGCTTCTGGCTTTTTTTTTTTTTTTTTTAGAATTTTGACTTTAATTTTCTCAAACTTCTGAGATTAAAATAAGATTTTTCTTCCCAGTGGTCCTAATCCTCTCCTGTAGTTTGCAGCATAGAGATCACATTGTTAAAATCATTTCTTCAGAGACACGTTTCCTTGCCTCCTCCCTCCATTTGTGTTCCTCTTCTGAAGTGTTTCTCTCCCACAGCGGGCCACATTGTGGTAGAAACACTCTGCCTAAGAAGGGATTCAGGTACCTCATTTGTTTTCCTGTTGGCCACTTTGCACCTTTCCACTCTGGTTTCACCAGCCGCTGCTTTATTTTAAAATTTTTTCCCAGCGTCCACTTCATCTCGTTAAGGCTTCTGCTCACGCTTTTCAAAATCAAGATTTTGTTTGGCACTTGGCACATGTGTCGTTGTGTTGAGTGTTTGTCCCTGTACGGATCTATCAGTGTGTTGTGCTGGGGCAGGCATGATTCTTTTTGTGTCAGGGGTCAAATTGTTTCTTTTTTGCCGTCTTTTCTGCTTTTTTTCTGTTGCTCAAAGCTTTTAAAAAACGTTCACGCCGTTGTAATATGTTGGTGCAGCATCTATCTCATCTTCATGTCAGATCCTGGTGATTAATCTGGCTGCTTGAAGCAAAATAGACAACAAAATCCAGCTCACTTATTGTTAAGAAATAAAATAAAATCCCATATCCTCCATATAAAATCTCCAGTTTGGTGCCCTGGCTTCCATTGTAACCCAGTTCTTTGGCTCTCTGCAGGTACGGTCCATCTCAGCAGCTGCGGGGTCATGAGGACCGTGATTGGCTGCGCTCCCACTCCACCAGTGGGCTGCAGGACTCTGCCAGTAACTCACCGTTCTCCCCCAGCTCCAGCCTCACCTCTCCCTCCGGGACTCGCTTCAACTTTGGACAGCTGGGTAGGCCACTCAAAAAACTTTAAACATTCACTGGCAAATCTGTAAAGTGTGGCATGCATTTACTTTGGTATTACTTACTAGATCCAGTGCAGTCATTTGTTTAAAAGTCATATAACTAATTAACACACTTCACCTTATGTGTGATTACATCCAGATTTGCATGTCTGCTAAACTTTTAGAAGACTTCAAAAAACAAAACTGCTAAATACTGCAAAAAATGAAAAAATATAAATAGTAAAGGGCACTTATTATTTTTGCTTGAAAATGCAAAGATGTGTCTGAGCTGTTTTAGGGCATCGTCACTTTAAATTCAAATAATCTGCTTCTGGTCACTCAATGTTTACACTGCCACATGAAAATAGCTGCAAACAGATGTGCAATTTTACAAACATACTGTACATCTTAGAAAAGCAGAAGTGGAGCCTCCTGCAAACCAACAAGAAAGCAGCAAGTGGTTTCTGGGTGGTGAGTCCAAAAAACACGTGTTTTCCAGCAGCCATTGTACGGCAGTTAAAGCAGCTGAACAAACATACTGGAGCTCTGATTGGGTTGCTAGGTAATGACCCATTGCTTGTTGAATGTTTCTCAACAATCAGAAAGTTTCTGAAACCCAAAGACTGTTAATTTATTGCTGGAAAACGGCTGGGTTTAGCGTTCTTAGAAATGAACATACAAAATTCAGCAAAATGTGAATTTTGCGTATTTGTTCCCCTTTAATATAAATGCAAGTCACATTTTTAGGATTTGTATTTGGAGCAATGTTCGTTTTTCATTCCTGTTATGCAATATGTTGTGTTGCTTTATCACATAAAATCCCAATAAAATACATTAAAGCTTGTGTATCAGGATCATAAAAACCTTAGAGAGGCACTGAGATGATGGACTTGTTCATTTTAGCTCCACCAGCTCCCACATTCATGTGTTTAAAATGATGTAAAATGTTTAATTTTACATGAAATAACCTGTGCATAAATGTGCTTTTAAAAAGAACCAGCTTTGATGCTCTGATCATATCGTTTCTGCAGCATCCAGCCCAACCTCTGCTGGTCAAATAAACCTCGCTGGTCTGCGCAACAACAGCCTGACCAATCAGGACGCTCCTTTCGATCCGTGCAGCGACAGTCGACTGAGAAACTCCTGCATGTCGCTGGACGAGAAGACCCGCACCATGAGCCGGTCGGGATCCTTCAGGGACGGCTTCGAAGAAGGTAAAACATCTGCAGCAAATTAAGATAAACATCATATTGCTTTGTTTCCTTGTACTCTGTTGCCATGATAAAGAAATTTAACACATTTATTTGAGCAGGAATGGTTCATGTGGTTGAATAAAATCAGAGCCTGTTATTTTTTAACCATTCTGAGATAAACTGAAGTATTTTAAAATTTTAGTTTTACATCTTTTAAGTCAATCAAATATCACTAATGTTGGTATTATGGATGCACCGATCCACATTTTTCACTTCCGATACCGATAACTGTGGTTTAATATCAGCCGATGCAAAAAGTTTCTATTTTTTAAAAACAGACATACTGAATTACAAATGTATTAATTTGGAGTTTTTGCACTGAGAACCAAGTACAGATCTTCCTTCCTGTGTCGGGCACATTGTCTCCAATTACTGATCTAGAATATCGGGATTGATACAGATATTAATCGGAGCATCTCTAGTTTGTAGCATCATGTTTTAGCTTATTTTATTGTGCATGAGCAGCTGTCCGTCATCCATTGTACAAGTCGTCTTGAAAGCCGTACGTCTGGTTTAAAAACACAGATGAAGGCATGTTGTTGCACCTGAAGCGCCTGTAACATATCTGTCCTTCTCCCGTTTCTGCAGAGGGGGTAATTACAGGGATCGCTGTGTGAGGTGTGAGTGAGACGTGGTGACATTTAGGAAAACCACCGAGCTAAACTTTCTCCCTCCGACTTTCACTCTTTGTCTTGGCTGTCGTCTCTGCTGTGACATGCAGTTTGTGTGCATGTCCATGTTTCTGAGGTGTAGAGTTTCCCTCGAGAAACAAAAGACGCATCATCCCTAAAACACTTTGTTGTGCTTAACGAGAGCAACAACACCACACTTTGTCTCCTCATCCACACCAAACTAAACTCACAATTGCTCACAATTATGTTAGCAAATATTTTTCTCAGCTTAAAGGAGAATCACAGACATAAATTCACTATTTTAAATTATAGTTTGCAGCTTCTGGGTTGCTTGCCTGAACTTGGAGTTTGGGATTTTTTCAATTTTATTTGAGTGAAAGATGATTTTAACCTGAGGTAAAAGTTTTAGCTTTTTAAAACTCAAGTCGTTGCTGGTTCCATTCAAGGCCCTGAAAATATGGAAAGATTGAACTTCTGCCAATCGATTAGAAAATTTAATCAGATAAGCTTGAGATAGCGCTATGCATGCAGATGCATTAAAATGCAAGCAGAAATCAGGTTTGATAAATTGTTTCAACCTTATTCAACAACAGCTAAGGGAAACTTGCTCCACTTCACATCCATAAAAGTAGCAGCAAACTTGCTCAGGGAACAACTGACAACATATATTTTACTTTCTAGTTCTTGGATGCCCCTATTTTTGATGCCGCCCTGGGCAACTGCCTATATCAAAACCACCACTGCAGGCATGTTTTCAAAAAATGTTTAAGAAAATGTTTCATTGTCTCAAACCAAACGTTTCAGTATTTATGTGAAACGGGAAGATTGTCAGTTTTGCAAGTTTTTATATTCAGGAAGGTTTAAAGAGTATTTTCTAGTTTCTGTTGTTTATACTGTAGCAGAAGTTTTGGTTTTGTTTATACTTTTCATTAATTTAGCAGAATTCACAAGTTAACGGTATTGTGATTCTGTTTACATCTATTGGTTAATAAATACTCAACAGAATAAAACATTTTCAAAAAGTTAATTGAATTATTGTTGAACAATGAACCGACTGCCGTTTTCTCCCGGCTTTTACTGCGAACGAGCATAAATGGCGCCAGGATTGTGGAGTAATTTACTGACAGCTGATGTAAACTGCTTGTGTCACAATCAGTTCAAAAGGTGAATAAATAAAATCACAAACACAAAAACGAGGGATATTACATGTATAATTTTAGTTTAATTAGGTTTATAAACCCACAGGTTAGTTTCCATTTTTCATCCATTAATTACTGTTTTCATTTATTTCAGTTAATGAAAACGTTTTCTAAATTAAAATTTGTGTTATTCTGATAGTTTTAGGGCATAAGGACAGTTCTTTTCTTAAACACTTCCTCCACCTCCTGTTGCAGAACGAGGGGCATTCCCAAACCAACCAAAAGATATAATCTTTCTGGTGAGTCCTGGGTCTGCCCTGAGGCTTTCTCCCAGTGGGATGTGTGAACAACAAACACCTCTTCCAGTCCCCAAACCAACTAAACCAGCTCTTCTTGATGGAAATAACGGCCTAGTAAAACCCTGAGTCCCTAACCTCCAGTATCTTTCAAAAAATCAGAACAACAATGACGTTTCATCTGTGCCTTACCTCTCACCCACTGGCTGCAGGGTTCGGCTCTGTCTGGATGAATGGATGGATTAAAAAGTATTTGTTTGAAATAACAGCAGATGATGAAACACGACTGCAGTTTTCCGCCAGTCCAAGAAGTGCTTTTAAATCTGCTGGTTTATTTAGAGGGTTGAAAGGCTTGAAATATAAAATGACGCTGGAATTTTTTCAAAGTTTGGCTAAATATCAGAGTTTTGAGTCTTGAGTTTGATTTTAAGAAATCACATGTTTCCAACTTAAAGAGGACATGTTATGCTAAATTCACATTTTTAATCTTTTTGTACTTCCATTTGGGTTTCTACTTCTTGTAAACACACCTTCTAAAAAACCTTCTAGATGGTTTTCAGCAATCAGTTGATTCTTTTTGGTCTCTGAAAAATTATTCATTTCAAAAACCTCCGTAATGTAACGTCTCAAATCAGCAGGCATGACCTTTCACCCGGTAATCTGAGCGGAGCCCAGCTCATTGCCTAGCAACCCCATTGAAATCCATCCCGTTACCTAGCAACCCCAGTGGAATCCAGTCCGTTACCTAGCAACCCAAGCTGAGCCTTAGCACTGGTTTTACTGTCGTATTTTCTGTACGATGCCTGCTTGAAAAGACAAGCGTTTGCCGCCATTTTCACATGCAAGCGTAAACGCTGGGTCGGGATGGGGGCGTGGCCAGCAGCAGCTTATTTGGATTTAAAGTGACAGGAGGCCATAAAACATTTCAAAATAGGCAGAACTGAGCAGATTAAAACCTCATTATCCAAGTATGATTTTTGTGCAAAAAAATGCAATGAGCTTGTTTTGTATATCCCATTGCGTAATGATCAACTTTAAGAGATATCTGCGGCTGAGCCAACAACACAGCAAGGATGAAGTGTCATTATCCTGAGATAATAACTCCATAAAACTGTTATCAAAACAAAACGAGCTGAAGATCTCGTTACCTTGAGATAAAAACAGACTGTTGGCGTTTTCTTGTTTTACAATGAGTAATTCACCCAGAGAGACAAAGACAAGCTTGAGATTTTATTATCTTGAACTCGACATTAGCAATTCGTCCATAAATTTGCAATGAATTTTGACTGAGTTTTCATTTAATTAAAAAAGCAAAACAGCCATTCCACTTAAAAAAAGACACATTTTTGGCTAACTTGGTAATAAAACAGTACAGCCTGATTGTTTTGTCTCTCAGTTAAAACTAAATGTTCTCCTTTCACTTGGCTGCACACCTTTCCGTCTAGACCGAACAAAGATAAGAGTGAATCTTTTGTAAACTGCTATCTGCCTCCTGGAACAGAACAAACGCTTCTTTTGCGGATCGGGCCGACCTCTCGCCGTGGTTTCTGACATCACATTGCCGATCCCTTCTAATCTGCTCCCAGACAGGGAACAGTAGCGGTCCTGTTTTCCCTGCATGTGCTATTAGCAGCTGAGTCACTGTGGTAAAGTTCAGCTTGTCATTAGTTTCGCCACGGTTGGGCTGTAATGTGGAGGAGTTTTATCTTTATAGTCAGGAATTAGACTCCGCCTGGACAGAAATGGGAGGACGGGGTAGTTTGTGTGGAGGCTGTGGGAGGTCTGGTGTAATCACAGCAGAGCCGGCCCAAGGTTGTCTGGGGCTTTGAGCTGAATTTGATTTGGGGCCCAACTTCCTGCCCACCAATTACAACCCCGCACTGCAAAAACACAAAACGTTAGTCTAGTTTCTAGTGCAGATATCTTAGTGTGTTTGAAATAAGACAAATCTGACATTTAATTTTTTTTATTTCTGTTTTTATAAGAATTTTGATTTATTGTTCCCATGATAAATTGCAGTTAATATTTAAAGAATGGACTAAAACATATAAATTTATTTTTTCACAGTTTTTTTTTTTACAATCACATAAATAAGTATCAATAAATGTAAAAATATGATTAAATAAAGTCTTTATGTGCAGTTCGGGGATATGAATCACACATCATTATATCCCGGTGTCTTTCTAAAATGAATATGTTTTATTTATGTTTATGTTGTGCCATGCAGTCACGGCCAAACAGTTACTTCAACGTTTTCTTTCCTGTTTCTGCAGTTCATGGCTCATCTCTGTCTTTGGTGTCCAGCACTTCTTCCATTTACTCCACGGTGAGTTTAAGCTCCAGCATTGGGGTGAAATTTGCTCATATTTTTATATTCATGAAGGCAACAATTCTCCTCGTCACATAAGTTTTACTTTTGACCATATTCTTATGATCAGCAGCTTTTTTAGGGCCTTGCTAATAAAAAATAAAAAAATGTAATTACGAGAAGAAAATCATAATATTACAAGATAAGTTGTACAAAAATAAAGTCATAATAATGAGAATAAAGTAAAAATATTACAAAAATAAGTTGCAACATAATTATTCACATAATATTATAACTTTATTCTATTAATATTGCAACTTTATACTCGTAATAATACGACTTTATTCTCATACAAGTTTATTGTCAGAATTTTATATATTTATTTTAATTTATTCTTGAAATATTGTGACTTTATTCTCGTACATGTTTCTTCTTCTTTCTTCTTATAATGTTATGACTTTATTCTCGTAATTTTATTAGTTTTATTTTCTTACTGTGGCTCTAATGCCTCACTGAACCCAAAAATGGCCAAAGTAGAAGTTATTTGTGTAGTTATTAATGTACAAACTGCTGCAGTTCATTTAAATGTTAACATTTATCAGTCAACTCAAACAGATGTGTGACTCACACATCCTGAAAGGAAAGCGTTTAGTCGTAGGCACACAGAGTAACGGGAACAGCCCACATGTGCACACAGAAAGTGAAGCTCCTCCTCCTGCTGGGTTTGTTCGCTTACCTGAACAGGTGTAGCATAGAATCTCTCAGAGCAGCTTTTAGCCTCACAGCCTGAACGTTACAGGCTGGAAATCAGAGCGGAGCCAAAATGATGGCGACTTTATCTCTGACGGGAACGGTCCCGGCTTGGCAGCAGACGGTAGGAAACAGGAGCAGACTGTTACGGGTTCTGATGTTATGGAGCGTGAGTCAGAGGCGGCTTATTTTCTGGCTCTAAAGTTTCTTTGAAATAAGATCTATGTGCTGTAATCTGCTTCTGATTGAACTGAGTGATGATGTTTTTGCATTAGAGTCGTTTCAGGACAAACTGTTTGTTTCTAGGATCAGGTGGCTGCACTGCAAAAACACAAAATCTCACACAGTATTTTGTGTTGTTTCTACTGCAAATATCTTAGAACACCTAAAATAAAACAAACTGATTTACATGTCACTTTTAATTCAGATATAAGAGCATTTTAATTCCTTAAAATGGATAAAAAGGACTAATTCAATTGGTTATTATTTCAATTATAACATACAGAAAATATCTTGTTATATTTGAAACAAGATGCAGCGGAATTAGAACTATTTCATCAATATTAAGCTTGTTTTGTCGTATTTCAGGTGTAATAAGATATTTGCATTGGAAAGTAAACCAAAAATAGTTGGTAAGATTTTTATTTTTGCAGTGTAGGTTGGAATCAGATCATTGTCTGTCCATAAAGGTGAATTGAAATACGATCTATGTGCTGCAAGCTGCTTCTGCGTCGCTGTCTTTGCTGTTTCTACGTTTTCTCTGCGTCTCCAGGACAAACTTCTGTGTTTGCATTTCTAGGATCAGCTAGTTGTGTGTCTGCATGTGTTTCTGAGTCTCTTTATAAACCACATGCCACCGTCCAGATGTGCTAATGTTCGCTGCTGTTGCTGCTGCTGTTGCTGCTGCTGTTGCTGCTGCTGTTGCTGCTGCTGTTGCAGTGAGTCGCTTCAGGCGAAGAGAAAAAACGTCAAACTCACCTTAAATTTATCTCCAAGCAAACCCGTTGTGATCATCTATAAATAAAAGTTCAGGTTCTGCCTTGTTTATATGTAAATGCGTGTGTTGAATGTTTCAGTGTTTTGGTGACCAGCATCAGGGTGTGTTGCGTTCGTGCGAGCTAGCGTTTGTTTTCTGTGCTCTCGCTCTGTATGTCTGTTTACCACCTACTTCTTTTTTTTGGCTATTGTTCCATTTTGACAATGAGACTCAACACACACGGCAAAATGCCTTCAGGAGGATATCTCTGCTTCCCAGACATATTACACCAGACAATACGCTCCACAGTTTATAAAGCTTGTCTCCAAGGAGCTAATAAATCAAACAGGAGTCAGGAAATGTGTGGTCTGACCTGCGGCAGGTTGCAGACTCTAATGGTTTCTCTTCTTCTGCTGTTTGTTTTTCAGAACGAGGAGAAGTCTCAGTCGGAGGTGAGCATCAGCACGCCCACAGCTACCCCAGCCTCTTTAATTTTCTGCGTTTACTAGCTGGACTTGTTGGAACATGGGCATGTTTCCACTGTTGTATCCAGTTACACATGTAGCCATGTTGTGCCTGACCTTCTTTACCCACTGAACACCTGCACACTGCAAAACAGAAGAACTAGTTCCACTGGAAGATGGTTTCAAACATGGGAAAAATGTCTTGTCAAACTTAATACGCTTTCATCAATATTAAGGAATTATTGACGTAAAATAGCTCCTATAGTTTGCTGAAAAGTTACTTGTAAGTTAGTTTAATTATTCCAGTTGTACTAATTGCATTAAAAGCTACAAAAAATACCAGGTTTGTTGTTTTTGCATGGTTTGGCATAAAGCAGCAGTATGTCAGGGTGATTCTACTCTGCAAAAACACAAAATCTTAAGGAGTATTTTTGATCTAGTTGGTGCTGCAAATAGATTTGTACACTTGAAATAAGAAAAACAAACATACGAGTAACTTTTTGGCAAGATTTACGAGTTTGTTTTAAATCAATGATTCCTTAATATTGATGAAAAGGTTATAGTTCCACTAGCACATTATTTCACTCAAAGCATGGAAAAATTTCATGTTATAAGTGAAATAATTTTCCAGTCGATCTATAACTTTTACATTCATATTAAGGAATTATTAACCCAGATCAAGCTCTTTTATCTTACTTAAACGTGACTTAAAAGTTAGTTTTTGTTTTTTCAAGTGTACTAAGACATTTGCAGTAGAAACTAGACTGTAATCTCTTGGTAAGACTTTGTGTTTTTACAGTGAACACAGATCATTCAGATCAGATCCTCCTGTGTTTGTGACTGCAGTGTTTTCCTCTTTATGCGTCTGGTTGCGTGTTTGATTTTTTTGTCCTGACGCCACAGATCAGAAAACTTCGCCGGGAGCTGGATGCCTCCCAGGAAAAGGTTTCCGCCCTCACGACACAGCTGAGCGCCAACGTAAGTGAACAACAACGTCAACAACAACGTCAACACACGTTCTGGAAAACTTAAATCACACACATGTACTTGATATGCCTGGATTTTAAAAGTAACTGTTTTTATAATCAATAAGTTTGCCTTTTTTTTGTTAGATTTGTAGGAGACACTTTTCTTTTTTTTAAATACTAAAACAGATGTTTTAAAATGTAAATTTAAGTGCAAAGCTGAAATAGAAAAAGGCCAAATTTACTGATCTAAATCCTTCTGTTGTATCTGAATTTGCTCTTGTTCATTTGTAACTTATCTTTAAATACAAATCCACCTCTTTTCAGACTTTGTCTTTTAAAGCTTCACAAAGTAGAGAAAATTTGTCTCCATCACGCACTGAAACACAAGTACTTACTAATCCCTTGCAGAAAGATGGCACAGAGTTCTTTATCCTCAAAAGGTATAATTTTACTGCTGGCAGAGCCATCAGACAATCTCTTAAAGCATCTCTAGACACGAACGTTTCTGCCTGCCTCCTGCCTTGTTGCACAAGTCTTGCCACGCTCTGCTGGTAATCGGCTCCCAGAGTGAGTGCTCTCCTCTGGATTAAAGATATGGAAGGAAGGTTGTTGGAAAACAGCAGGTACTCAAGTCCCGGCACACTGCCGGCTGATTTAAAGCAAAGATTTTACAGTAAGTGACGCCTCCACGCAAGCAGGAGCACTGCAAAGAGAGAGACAGAAAATTTGTTGAAGTATTTAAAGGTGTGTCACAGGCTGATGAATTATCTGAGCACACCTTGATGGCCCTCAGGCAGAAAAATTAAGCTTCTGCTGTAAAAAGACCAAACGTGAACACGCAAATCAGTCGGCACAGGATCAAATCTAGAGGAGGAGTTTGCTCACCCAGTGTGATTAAAGTGGACGTATGTTGCTAAATTCACATTTTGCACGTTTTTGTGCTTCCATTTGGATCTTTAATTCTTCTAAAAACAGCTGAATGAGCTAAGGAAGACTTTAAAAACAAACAAGTCAATTCTGCAATAACTTCATGCATTTTGGTGTCTGGAAAATGTGCCTTTTAAAAAACCTCCGGAATGTAATGTCAAAAATTTGCCAGCTAAGTGCATTATCTAGCAACCCCAGAAGCCCAATGTGTTACCTAGCAACCCTGGAAGACCAGCGCATTACATAGAGACCTCCGCATAGTTAATTAGCCTTAATATTGATGGTATTTTTACTTATTTTCTTATAATGTAAATAACAAACTGTTAATGGAACAAGTAATTTTTCATCCTTACTAAGGAATATTTTATTTAAAACAAGCTCCCTGATCTATATGAAAAGTTACTGGTAAGTTTTTTTGTGACTTATTTCAAGTGTACTAACATAAACTTATCCAAAAAAACTTGGTAGGATTTTGTATTTTTGCACTAAGGACATTTGGTCAGCAGGTTTCATCGCTGTATGTTTTGTGCAATGGCTGCTGGAAAAGACAATACTTTATTGTTGACTTACCATACAGAAACCACTTGCCCCATTCTTGTTGGTTGTGCGGGAAGCTTTTTCGTGCCAAACTTCAATTGAACATGTTTTGTATGGCTCATAAACCTATGTTAACCTGTTCAAGGAAGCATAATAGGTCACTTTTAAACCAACATATTTGTCTGTGTTTTTCCAAAAAGGAATTCCAGTTATTTTAGCTCTCATATTTATTGATATTTCACCCTCATGGAATCATTTTGTGATGCTGGATGGGTCAGTGTGACTTCAGGTAAATGAGCTGAGTCGGCTCTAGGCTCAGCAGCTTGGACTTGATGTTTGGTAATGTGATCACCAGCAGCTGGTCATTTATCACAGAATGTTATTTTTTGGTGATTATTTGGGTTTTTCTTACATTCTGTTCACATCATGTTTGAGCTTTAGCCTCAAGGTTACAGCAGTTATCTCATCTTATCTCATCCAATCCAGCCACTCAGATTTGAATTGCTTCTGTCTCTTTATTCCTTTATAAATCAAACACTCATCTGCTAATGTTGAAACAAATTGTTTTTATTAAACATAGTTTAGCCGTTAATCCGTCCACAAAGGGGAAGCAACAGGAAAAACTGCCAGGATATAACATGGCACAGATCTGCCAAGTAAAAATCAAAACGAGCTAAAAATGTTTGTCCTCTTTTTTTATTTTCTATTTTTTATTGTCTGTTTGAAATAAATAAGCATGTAGGTTTATTTAAATGAGGTCATGACTACCAGACTTTCCTGGTAACATTTGAGCTGAACCTGTTTGCTTTGCTCCACAGGCTCACCTGGTTGCAGCGTTTGAACAGAGTTTGGGCAACATGACCATCAGGCTGAAGAGTCTAACTCTGACTGCAGAGCAGAAGGTGAGACGGTTCTTCCTGTTGCATCGCCGCACACCAAGCCAACTGCTTCTAATCCTGGTTTCTGTGAAGGACTCTGAGCTGAATGAGCTGAGGAAGACCATCGAGCTGCTGAAGAAGCAGAACGCTGTTGCTCAGGCAGCCATCAATGGAGTCATCAACACACCTGAACTTGTACCCAAAGCAGATCGGACAGGTGAAAACTTAGGCTCAACATTCAGATCTGTGTGTTTTAACTGGTTTATTTTGAAGAGATTATTTTTGGAAAGCAAATAGATGCACAACTGGCCTTTAATGTAAAACCGATTGCCATGTTTACTGCATTTATCTTGCTGCTTGAACATTAACCTAGCATGTTGTCAGTATACTACCTTGCAAAACAGAACATTTTACCTGGTAGTTTTTGTCTATTTTAATTATAAATATCTTACTACACTTGAAATAAGAGACAAACTAAACTATAAGTAACTTTTAAGAAAATATAGGAGCTTGTTTTAAGTCAATAATTCCTTTATAATTATATAAAAAATACTTGTTCCATTAGCAGATTATTTCACTTCTAACAAGGATTATGAGGGAAATAATCTGCAAATGGAAACAATGCTTTTTTAAAATCAATATGAAGCAATTGTTTACTTTTGACAAGCTCAGATATCTTGCTGAAAAGTTACTTTTAAGTTAATTTTGTCTTATTTTTAGGGAACTAAAATATTTGCACTTTTTGTCTTCTCAGCTGGTAATAACGGTTCGACGCAGCAGCAGCAGAATCAGCAGCCAGACCTGCGCATCAGGCGGCAGCACTCCTCCGACAGCGTCAGCAGCGTCGCCAGCGCCACCAGCCACTCCAGCGTGGGATCCAACATGGACACAGACGCAAAGAACAAGAAGAAGAACAAAAAAAACTGGGTAAGAGTCTGGAAATGTACAAATGGATCTCAATAAATTAGAATATAGTTTAATTGTTTCGAAGTGAAACTCATAAATAAATTAGAGATCCGCTTTTTTCACTGACGACACCAATACAAGTATCTATCAATATTATGGTGATGGAAATTGGGGAAAGAAGTAAATTTCTGCCAAAACCTCTGACATTTTGGGATTAGTAAGTTTTCAGAAAAAAAAAAAAAACGTCAAAATTTCTGAGTTTGAAAAGTCAAAAGTTTGCAAGAAAAAATCAGAAAATTTTGAGAAGTTTCTGAGATTTCTTATAGATTCATCTCAGAGATTTTCTAGAAAAACTTTAACATTTCTGAGTTTTTAAAAGTTGAAAATTTGTGGCTTTTAAAACTTTGAACTTTACTAGAAAATCTCAGAGTTTTTTATTTTCTTTTCTTTTTACTTTTCAGTCTCAGACATCAATAATGTTCCAAGTTTTTTTCCAGAAAATATCTGAGATTAATCTCAAAATTAATTGGTGGAAATTTTCTAGTTTCTCTTTTTCTATCTAAAATGCCCCTTTCTGATTGAAAATTAGAGCTGAACTGACTCAAAATGTTTGTTTTTTCTAAATATGTAATGAATTAGATATGTATTTTATAACTCTGCACCAGTCCACCAACAGCTTCTAAATCCTCATCAAACATGTAAAAACCAACTTAATTTGTCCAGTGAATAGGAAAACAGCCAATGCAGAGAAAATAATAAAGAAACTGAAATGGACAAAATCAAAAAGTTGACTACCTTAGTCAAATATGTAAACAACTAAAGTGCAACAAACCTTTTTTCAAATGGTTCAGAAATTATGAATGTAAAATAAATACTAAAGCATCAGTATCGGATTTGTGCATCTCTAATATAAATTCATTACGTTTCAAGTGTTATTTCTGTTTATGTTGATTCAGATTATGAAAATCCAACAATCACCAAAATAAACAGAAACAAGAATCAAACTGTCTATAACAAATTAAATGATCCTTACAGAGATGAACCTATAAATATTATAAATCTAAAGACAGACGAATTCATCCTGTACTGATTTATTAGTGCAGGACTTTTTATGGTTTTTCTGTTGAACTTCCTGTTTGGTGTCACATGTTTCTGGGTTTTTCCTCCTTCAGCCGTCTTTTTCTGGGGATAAGGTGAATACACCAGCCGTAGCTCCATGTAGTAACATCCCACTAAAAGCTTTGGTTTGGTATTTTTACTGTCCAAAACAAGCTTTGAATTGGTAAATGAAGTAAACTACCAAATCAATGTTGAATAGATGGTTGGCATTTCTCATAATTTTTCTTTCATTTGCGAACATTTAGAAAAACAACAACTTAACACTTAAACTTTTCTTCTTTTTTCTTTTTTTTTTTTGCAATCAAAAGGCACTTTTGTGCACCGCTGGACAAATCCAGGATGATGATGTATGCAGCTTGTTTTTATTTTAAACCTGTAGCACTGCAAATACATGAGATCTTACCAATTTCTGTTTAGTTTCTGGTGCTTGAAATAACACAAAACTAACTTACAAGTAACTTTCTGGTCTGTTATAATTCCTCAATATTTTTAAAAAAGTTCCACTGCCAGATTATTTCACATAAAACATTTTTCTCATGTTAAAAGTGAAAAAATCTAAAAGTGGAACTAGTACTTTTTTAAAAATACATATTAAGGAATTATTAACTTTAAACAAGCTCCTATATGTTGTTAAAAAGTTACGTGTAATTTATTTTTTCTATTATTTTGAGTGTATGAAGATATTTGCTCTAAGAAAATAGCCTAAAATAGTTGGTAAGATTTAGTGTTTTTGCTCATTCCTACATGTTCACCGTGAAGAGACATTTTGTCATTAAATATTCCTCCTTTAGGTCATTAACTGCAAAAACACAAAATTGTACCAAGTTTGTTTGTCTCGTTTCTAGTACAAATATCTTAGCACACTTCAAAAAATGACTAAAATATCTTACCTATAGCTTTTTAGAAAGCTATAGGTGCTTGATTTAGGTAAATAATTGCTGTATATTGATAAAAAAGTAGCAGTTCTGCATACAGATTACTTCACTCATAAAATGTGAGAAATAATAAGTGAAATAATCTGGGACTAGAACTTTTTCATCAATATTACAGAATTATTTACGTAAAACAGGATAATATTATATCTTGCTGAAAAGTTACTTATAAGTTAGTTTCGTCTTATTTTAAGTGTATTTACATTGGAAATGAGACTTTTTGAGATTTTCTGTTTTTGCAGTGTAGAGACAAAACTTGATCTCCCTTCCTGCGTGCGTGTGTGTGCGTGTGGGGGTGTGTGTGTGTGTGTGTGTGTTTTGTCCGCGGCTCCTGGCTGCAGGTGTTGCTCATAGGTGTGTAATGTTGAGTGCATAGGGGCTCCGTTAGTGGAGGATGAACGCCTCCATGTTTCGAGGTTATTGGTGGTTTTCATCTTTGTAGGAATCTCTAGCTGAATCTTTGTCCCTCCATAGCAAACATGAACAGCATGAACATGTGCTGTTTTGTCTCCCTGTCTTCCTCCTTTCCGCTTCGCTTCGCTTGGTGCGGCAGGTCTACGAGGTAAGGGCGGTGTGCTGCGACAGAAACCAGAGTCTAACCCCTGCACCTCCTCTAGGTTACTAACCACACTCCTTTTGTTCCCCGATTGATCCGTTTTTCCTCCCCAACACTTCCTAATGAACGGTTCTTATGACGCTTGAGCTGGCTCGCCGGTGCACATCCCTGCTGAAAACATTTATTGGTTCTACTGGTAAAAATGTGTAAAAATGTTGAAACTAATTCTACTTATTTCGCAGAAACATAATCTCACGATGGAATATGTAGAAAAACCCCAACATTTAATTTGAGTGAAATTATGAAATAAAGGTTCCTAGAAAGTAAAGCTTGAAAAGACTATTGGTTGCTATGGTTACCAGGAAGTTTGTTACAAGCATTTCTTCCCTCCACAGTGAGATTTTACTACATTTTTAAACCTGAATTTATTTTACACATTATTTCCAGTTGTGCCCATGAATGTGACTGACAGTGTGAATAATTGAGCATCTTTTACTGCAAATGTTTCAAAGTTTCTCAAACTGCTTCGTTCTCAGCAGTTAAACTATAAAATGTTTTCAAAACGCTCAGTCAGTCATAAGACTCTCCACCTGTAATTCCTTTTCTTCCAAGGCCTTTGTTTTATTTTTTGCAGCCATTATTCCCGCCACGTCTTCCTCTTCCTCTAACTTTGACATTACCTTTCATATTTCTTTTGTTTCTTTTTTTACAGCTGCGCAGCTCCTTTAAACAAGCATTCACCAAGAAGAAATCTCCCAAATCCGCCTCGTCTCACTCGGATATCGAGGAAATGACGGACTCATCCCTGCCATCCTCCCCCAAACTGCCTCACAACGGCACCTCGGCCTCCAGCCACATCCTCAGGAACACACACTCCAACACTCTGTGAGTTTGGTGCTCAACTGGTGTAAATGTTAATGTTTCCACAGCTGGACTCACCTGAAGTCTTGAAAGATCCTCCTGGGAAAGGCAAACACGCAGATTTGTCTGCACAAAAACTGTGGACATTCAGAGTGTTGCATTTTTTCTTAAAAGTGTTCATTTGACGGAGGGATTGTTCAATTAATTTAATTTTAAATTAATACAACATGATGCATATATTGAGTTTATTTCTTACATTGCAAAAACACAAAGGTATTTTTGTCCAGTTTCCATTGGAAATATCTTAGCACACTTGAAATAAGACAAACCTGACTTATAAGTACATTTTCAGCAAGAAATATGAGCTTCTTTAAGTCAATAACTCTTAATATTGATTTAAAAAGTGCTATTTATAATCTGCCTGAAGGATAAGTGATTATTTCACTTTTAAATAATACTTTTTAAATAAATAGTTTTTCTAACTTAAAACAAGCTCCTATTTCTTGCTGAAAAGTTACTTCTAAGTTAGTTTTGTGTTAGTTCAAGAACACAATAAACTAGATCAAAAATACTTAAAGTCCCTGTGAATTGATAAGCGAGGTTGATATTTCTTATCAATTCCCAGTCCTAAGTAAATCTGCAGTCCTTGTTGAAGGCAGAGTCTCTGAATGATCTCAAGCGGTTTGTGTTTTTGCAGATTGTCGGAGTGTTTGGACAGCGAGGCCGAGACGGTGATGCAGCTGCGGAGTGAACTCAGGGAAAAGGAGATGAAGCTGACCGACATCCGCCTGGAGGCCCTCAGCTCGGCGCATCAGCTGGATCAGCTTCGGGAGGCCATGAACCGCATGCAGGTCCGCAGATCCACAGAACCCAGACAGACTGAAACCTTGTTATCTTCCAGCAGGTTAACGTTCTCTGACTTTGATTTGGACAGCTGGAGATTGAGAAGCTGAAGTCGGAGAATGACCGGCTGAAGCTGGAGAGTCAGGGCAGCAGGACGGGATCGCAGGCGTCCATCTCGGCGTCTCCTCCGCCTCACACGCAGAGCCAGAGCGCGGGCCCCGCTGCGGGCCTGTCGCAGCACAGCCTCAACCTGACCACCAGCGAGTCGACCAGTCTGGGTGAGACGCACAGGCAATGACAATAACATCAGCACATTTAGTGGTGCTTTTGTATGGAAGAACAACAGTGCTGAAAATCAGAATTCAAATTGTGGCAAAATAAATTTTGAAAACCATTTTGAAATGAACCATATTTCATTTCTTTTCCTGTCAGATATGCTGCTGGAAGACACGGGAGGAGATGGTGGGCTGAGAAAGGAAGGTCGACACGTAAAGATCGTCGTCAGCCTCGACGAAGAGGTCAAATGGGGGGAGGTGAGACCTGCGTTATGGTGGGGAGGGACGTAGAGAGCATGTCGGCCACTCAGAGTCTGAAAGCTGTTTGTGTTTTTAAGGAGGGTCAATCTCGCCACTTCCTGATTGGCTGCATCGGCGTGAGCGGCAAAACGAAGTGGGATGTTTTGGATGGAGTGGTCCGACGCCTCTTTAAGGTAAATAAACACGTTGTTGTACTTCCACTTTGATGTGAACTGCTTCTAAAAACAACTTAAATAACTCTTAAAATGTCAAACATCTTAAAATGTTAGCGAAGCAGGGCTTCGCTAACCCAAGCGAAGCCCTGCTCGTTACGTAGCAACCTCAGCCAAGCGCAGACCGTTACCTAGCAACCCAAGCTGAACTGAGGACACCTCTCTGCAGAAACACAATATCTTATCCAAGTATTTTCGGGCTAGTTTCTAATGCAAATCTTATTGAAATAATACAAAACTAACTTATAAGAAGACTTGGCCAACAGTTTAATCTGGATTTAAAGTGACAGAAAGTCCTAAAACAGCTCACCGTGTAGCCCATACACATATCCTAGCAGAAGATGTCACCTTCAGATCTCATCCATTGTTGCACATTAGCACACTTACCTAAAACTGGACCTTCTGCAGGAGTACATCACCCACGTTGACCCGGTGAGCCAGCTCGGCCTGAGCACAGACAGCGTTCAGGGTTACAACATCGGTGAAATCCATCGGCCCAGCAGCTCCAGTACGGCCAGTACGCCTGAGCTGCTGCCCTGCGGCTACCTGGTGGGCGACAACACCATCAACATCCAGCTCAAAGGTATCAACCTGCACAATGCAAAAACACAAACTCTTACCAAGTGTTTTCAGTCTGGCTTCAAGGCAGACATCTCAGTAGACTTGACTAAGACAAACTAGCTCATGCTAGTTCCATTTGTAACAAGACATTTTCCCTTGTTATCGCTGGCTAAAAAGGTTCATGTTGTGTTTGTCTGAAGGTGCGAACAGTGAAAACGTCGACTCTCTCGTGTTTGACACGTTGATCCCGAAGCCAATGCTGCAGCGCTACGTCTCCCTGCTGAGGGAGCACAGGCGGGTCATCCTGTCCGGGCCGAGCGGCACCGGGAAGACCTACCTGGCCAATCAGCTGGCGCGACACCTTCTGCTCCTCGAGGGTCGACCTCTGACCCCGAATGCTGTCGTCACTTTCAACGTGGATCACAAGTCCAGCAAGGTAGCAGAATGCACACTTTGTGTGTTTTTCTAATTTTATCAGTGGCCCAAACTTAAAGCTGCAATATGTAACTTTTATCAAATGTTTTTTGCATAAGTTAGATCATCTGTGAAAAAAATGTGCTACTCTGTGTTTTCTCGGTGCTAACTAAAGACAACCAATCAGAGGCAGGAGGCGGGGCTTAGCGCTGTCAATCACTGTCATGATTCCCAACCTTAGAGCTAGACATAAATGCTAATGCTAATTAGGATAGTTGCAGTTGATGGTGGATAAACAGTTTTACTGTAACGTTAAGTTGTTTCTCTGCTGTTGTCACATTTAGCAGCGCATTCGTGACTCTGATTGACAACACTCAGACCTTCCTCCTGGCTCCTGTTATTTTTGGTCATGAATGGTGAATTTCTTCAGATGGCAATGAAAAAAGGAGGAGTAAATTTCCACCAAAACTGAGATGAACCTCAGAAGTTTTTTTGAAAAATAACTTGGAAATTTCTTTTTGAAAAGTTGACAATTTCCCAGAAAAAACTGATGCTGTGAGATTAATTTCTGAAGAAAACTTTACGAAATTTCCAAATTTCAAAAGTCGAAAATGTTTTACTTTTGAAACTAAAAACTATCCGAGTGTTCTGGCGGAAATTTACTCCTTATTTCAATTTTTCTATCTACTACAGCCCTAATATGGCACAGTGAAAAGATGGAGGATCTTGTTTTTTTTCACAGATTACCTGTCATACTGTACTATCATAACACAGAAATAAAAATGTAACATACTGCTTTTTTACAACCAGTTCTGAAGCTGCTTTAAAAATAATGAATCACTTTGATACAGTTAATATTACAGAAAACATTCCTGGTGACTGCAGTCAAACTGTGGAGCTTAAACAGAAACTTTATTTCTTCAGGAACTTCGTCAGTACCTGTCAGGATTAGCACAGCAATGCAACAGTGTTTCCGGGGAAGAGAGCCCCCTGGTGGTCATTCTGGACAACCTCCACCATGTCAGCTCTCTGGGAGAAATCTTTAATGGCCTCTTCAACTGCAACTACCAGCACTGGTCAGTTCAACTTCATAACACACTTTTAAAAAATACATTTGATCAACTAAGAATGTTTTTACTTCAAAAACACTAAATATTACCAAGTATTGTTGGTGTAATATGAAATGAAATGAAAATATCTCAGTACACTTGAAATAAGACTAAAGCGAGATATAGGAACTTGTTTTAAGTGAATAATTTCTTAATATTGATAAAAAGTACAAGTTTCACTGACAGATTATTTAACTTATGACAAAACATTTTTCCTTGTTTAAGTGAAATAATCTGCCAGTGGAACTAGTGCTTTTTCACTGATATTTACAAATTATAGCCTTAAAAAAGCTCCTATATTTTTATGAAAAGTTACTTATGAACTAGTTTTGTTTTATTTCAATTGCACTAAGATACACTACAAACTAGACCAAAAATACTTGGTAGGATTTCATGTTTTTACAATGTTGTGGGTAAAATCTGTAAATGTTTTGCTCCTTTCAGCCCTTACATTATCGGCACCATGAGCCAAGCCACATCTTCAGCTCCAAACCTGCAGCTTCATCATAACTTCAGGTATATTACCAAACTATTGGTGAGATCCTCCTTCCACTGAACATTCACTTTTACGCTGACCGCTCATGCTGGATGTTCTCCATGAAGGTGGGTCCTGTGTGCCAACCACACTGAGCCAGTAAAGGGATTCCTTGGTCGCTACCTGAGGAGGAAGCTAATAGAGATGGAGATCGGCAGCCGGACCCGAAACGCAGAGCTGGTGAAGATCATGGACTGGGTGCCGCGGGTTTGGCACCATCTGAACCGCTTCCTGGAGACTCACAGCTCCTCTGACGTCACAATCGGTGAGAAGAAGCTCAGCTAGCATCGCAAAACACAAAATCCTACCAAGGATTTCTGAGAATATCTTGAAATACAAGACAACTAACTTACAAGTAACTTCTCAGCAATATATAGGAGCTGGTTTAAAACAAATATTTTATTAATATTTAGGAAAAGTTCCAATGAAAGGGAAAGTTTATTTCACTTATAACAAGATCATTTCCAATGTTATGAGTGAAATAATCTGCCTATGGACCTATTAGTTTTTCATCAATATTAAGCAATTATCCACCTACAATATTCTCTTATATCTTTCTGAAAAGCTATTTATTAGCTACAGTTGTCTAATTTCTAGAGTACTAAGGTATTTGCGTCAGAAACTAAACCAAATATACTTGGAAAAATCTTGTGTTTTTGTGGAGAAATGTCTTGGAACTCAGCTTGGGTTGCTAGGTAACGGGCAGGGCTTTGCTGGGGTTGCTAGGTAACGGGCTGAGCTTTGCTTGGGTTGCTAGGTAACGGGCGGGGCTTTGCTAGGGTTTCCAGTACAAGTATCTTAGTGAACTTGAGTTAGGAAAAACTAACTTACAAGTAACTTTTCAGCAAGATAATAAATAATATGTAAATGTAAGTAAATAATTTTTTAATATTGATGAAAAATAGTTATAAGTGAAATAATCTACCAGCGGAACTAGACCTTTTTCATCAATGTTAAGAAGTTATTTACCTAAAACAAGTTATGTTAGTCTTTTTTCAAGTGTATTAAGATATTTCCATTAAGGGTGCTGTGGTGGCGTGAAAGTTAAGCGCAGGGTGTCACCACCCTCATACCCTAATGATGCGGCCGTCACAGGTTTGATTCCCGGTCTCGTTTTCCCTCGCTCTCCTTACCCTAGTGTCCTCTCCTAACACTTTGAAATAAAGGCCCCTAGAGCCAAAAAAACCTTTAACAAATATATTTTCACTAGAAATTAGACAAAAGTACTTGGTAAGGTTTAGTGTTTTTGCAGTGAAGGCAGCAGATTGGAACTGAGTGTTTATGTTTTGGTTCTGTGGACTGCAGGGCCCCGCCTGTTTCTGTCATGCCCCATGGACGTGGAGGGATCCAGGGTTTGGTTCACTGACCTGTGGAATTACTCCATCATCCCCTACATGCTGGAGGCTGTACGCGAAGGACTGCAGGTAACCGTGCTGACAGGCTGAGCTAGAGACCCTGAATAGTTTCTGTTTATGCTTGTTTCTATTTAATTCTACTACGTTATTATTTAAATATACTTATTAGTTCTTTTTTGCACTGCCTTCAAGAACTGCTATTGTTTTGTTAAAATTGTTTTTGTAATGGAACTTAATTGATGATCAGCAATCCCCATCTAACTAATTCTAGTTCTGATTATTTAATTTGTAACAGGAAAAATACCTCTTAAGTTTTTGGTTTTTGCAATGTGAGCTACAAATCTTTGCTCATAATTCTTCTAACTAAAGAGCTTGAAATTGTCCAATCTGAACTAATAACCGCCGTTGGAGAAGCTTTCCTCAGATTGTGACTGTCTGGTTTTTCCGTGCAGCTATACGGCCGCAGGGCAGCGTGGGAGGATCCAGCAGCCTGGGTGATCGACTCGTACCCCTGGTCATCGACGCCACCTCCAGGCGACTGGCCACCGCTGCTGCAGCTCCGCCCAGAGGACGTCGGCTTTGACGGCTACTATGCACCAAGAGAAGGAGTCAGGAAAGAGCCGCCGCAAAGCGACAGCGACGCAGATCCACTGGTGAGCAAAAGCAGCAGTGTTTAAAGTCAGATTAAAGTGGACAAAGTATTCATCGACAAGTGAAAGATGCACTCAAAGTTTACTCAAGTTAAACTTTTGAAGATACTAAAAGTACGAATTCTATTTTCTAGTATCAGTAGAATGCTGTTTGCTGAATCATCTGCTGTTTTGACATGTAGAACCTGCAACAAAAGGTTTACAGCAGCTGCAATGCAATAAAAAAATGACAGATGTTTCCATTGTTCATTTTGTATTGCCCCATTCCAAAAATAATTTTTTTCTGTTAAAAAAGTTAACATAGAAACTTGACAGGAATATTAGAAAAATTTTCTAGAAAAAAACATGGAAATTTCTCAGCTTTAAAAATTTAAAATTTGCTAGAAAAAATCCCAGATATTTTGAGATTGAGAAATTTTCTAGAAAAATTGTGAATTTCAAAAGTCAAAAAATTTTACATTTCTTGACTCAGAAATTTCCAAAATTTTTTTCTGAAAAATTTCTGATTAATCTCATTCTTGAACTGCTGTTGGAGACGTAAGAAAAAATCAGCTAACGGGCCACAAATGGCCCGCGGGCCACACTTTGGACACCTCTGAGTTAAAGCTTCTCATTCTTCCAGCTGACTTTTGTTTCTGTCGGCAGATGAATATGCTGATGCGCCTGAAGGAAGCGGCGACATCATCGAGCCCGCAGAGCTACGACAGCGACTCCAACAGCAACAGTCACCATGACGACATCCTCGACTCGTCGCTGGAGTCGACCTTATGACATCGCAGAAGCACAAAAGCTTGACTGTTTCTACTCCGTTCTCACCGTGATGAGAACTTCCTGGCACAAAATGCAGCCACATTTACCTGGGTGCAGGTAACCCAAGTGTTTCTCCAGCACTGCCGTGATTTTTTTTATTTTTTCCTTCACCGCTGTGGCCCTTGGTTCCTCTGTCAGGAGTCTGATGTCTGCTTCAGCAGAAAGTAGAAGCACACAGCCTGTGCCTGTTGATGAGGCGTCCCTGGTACCATCATCATGAGTCAACAGTTTACTTTAACACCAGCCAAGTGATCGGCATCCTCCACTGTGCTGCAGTGCACCAGACCTGCCTGCAGGTGGCGATCCAACCCATCCTCTCTTGCACTGTGAACCAGCGCAGCGACCCACTGCTGGACCATGAACAATCAGCTCATCCCCTGCAGACCAACTCGTCTGAGTGACTGCTGGATAAAACCAGCCAAAGTGAATTTTCAGTTCAAAACACAATATTTTCTTTCTGAAAACACACTGCAAAAAAGTTTCTTTTTAGTTTAGTTTTTAGTAATAAGACAAAACTGACCAGTAAGAATGCAAATATTAGGAAAATATATTCGTAACATATTGTATATTTTGACTATTTCACCAGATCCTAATTTGAAATAGATTTGTTTTATATTTCTATAATAAAGACAGGAAAAATGGAGCAGAAAATCTGTAGAATTTACTCTAAAACGTGAGTGAAAATTTTGAAAAATTTTGTTTTTTTCATATTTTTGTATTCATATTTGGTCCCAGCCTGTTACCTAGCAACCCAAGCTGAGCTACATTTAAAATACATTTTATTTGCATAACAGTTTCTAAACCCTTGTAAACACAAAAAAATTACAAGTAAAAGTCTAAGTACATCAAACAAAAACATAAAAGGAGAACATTTAAATACATAGTGTGCTAAAAAAAAATAAAACAGGACAACAGTCATACGTTACAAGCTGTAGAATGACTGCTGGAAAAACCAAGTGTTTTATTGCTGAAACCACTTTCTGTATTCTTATTGGTTGTGCAGGAGGCTATACTTCTGCTTTTCAAAGATCTGCAGACTAAAATCTCAATATTTAAGAATGATTTTGTGGTAAAAATGTATCAAACATGTTTTGTATCACCTATGGAGCGATCCTAACCTGTTCAGAGGGGACTTTGAAGCTGGAATTCACTTTGGAGGGATTTGTCCTTTAAATGCTGCTGGCTGAGATGATCTGTGTCCTGAATTCTTCTCTAATTCATCGCTACTTTCTTTGAGCCATCTGATCTGTCTTCGCACATTTGGCCCATGCAGGCTTTTGTAGCACAAATCTCCTTTTGGTGCTGGACTGACTTCCAACAAACAATGCCTTACTCTTTGCTACCAGACTACGTGCATTAGCTGATTTCTCTTTTTTTTGTCTAAATGGCTGTAAAACGTAACAGGGCTCCAAAAGTCGAGCTCTCCTCGAGCGGCTGCAGTTATCGAGGAGCGCCGTCGACCTCTCATATCAATCACCGTTGCTGTGGGAATTCTGAATAGATGCGAATCAGAAGCAGTACTTTTGAACTAAAGATCTATTTTTTGTTTGTTGCTCTTTTTGCATGAGTGATCTGACAAGATTGTAAATATGAACTGCAAGAAAGAAAAATATTTCAGTGTGTTTTGGTGCTTAAAATGAGAATCTGTTGGTGACTGAGGCAAGTAAAAGACTTGATTTTATACCTCATCTCCCTCTAACTGTTTTTATTTTCATTATTTTGTTCTGATAAAACTCAGACAACTAGTTTTAAAGCTGCTTTGTTTATAAAAAAAATATACGCAAGAGGTTATTAATATAAAAGGTACGTGTGAACAATGAGTAAAGATGGTTTGGCATGTTTATAACTTTAAAACCTTCTCTTTTCTACCTTAGACCTCCAAGCCTGCCTTCAGAGAGGTTTAAAACCAGAGAATTAAAGTCGATTGCTTTCAATATTTTACTCACTATGCAACATTTAATCCAGAAATGAAAACTGAACATGTTTGAAGATGTTTTGCCTGGCACCAGCTTTGTGGCCAGCGTTCTACGACAGTGTATGATGGCCATAATACATAAAAAAGGAGCAAATTTCTGCCAAACGAAGAACTCAGAAATGTTCAAATTAAGCTGGGAATTTTTTTTTTTTTTTTTGAAAAATCACAAATTTCACAAAAAAATCACAAAAAAAATAGAAATTTTTAAAAAAAATCAAAAATTTGAAATTAAAAAAATTTTCAAGAAAAAACTTGAAAGTTCAAGTTAAAAATTTGAGAAAACATTTTTTAGGTTGCTGTCAGAAGTTTTCTAGAAAAAATACGATTTTCTTTTCTAGCAAATTTCAGACTTTTGGAGCTAAAAGATTTCCCAGCAAATTTCTCAGTTTCAAGTCAAAAATTAGCAAAAAAATAACTACAAAGTTGAGATGAATGTCTGAAATTTTAAAGCAAAAAGTTTGTTTTTGGCAGAAATGTGCTTTTTGCTATATACAGCGGCCCTGATACACCGTTGTGGTTCTCACTGTCCTTGTGTTTCCCGGTTGATTTTAATCCTGCTGCTCTTGTTGCAAGCACAAAAAGTTCTTCAAGTCCGTGTAAAGCCAGCTCTGTTAGGTGTGAATGTCCGAAGCCTTTGACTGGTCCATCATTTTATTACTCACAAACTTAATGAATGTTTAGATTTCATAGCCATGCACATTTTTTATATGTAAGATAACTTTGTAAATAGCTGTTGATCTTGCAGCATTTTGATGACTTTTTTTAGCCGATTTGGTATAATACTTGAAAATTGGTATTTTGTGTACAGTCTCTTTGTGTCAGAGCAGATCGATGCAGTTTGTCATCACTTGTTTGTCCAGGACTCAGAGAATTGAATCTGATATCACTGTACTAGTCTTAAGTTATTGTGATTCAATAAATTTATTAATTTATAACAGAATTGTGTTCACTTGTATTTACAGTCCTGATCTCACCACAATTTTTTTTTTGGTCATGTAATATGATCTTGAGCAATCAAAAAATAATACAACTCTCTTTTAAACCCTGGATTAAAAGAGCAAAGACAAAAACAGATTAATTACTGTAGTTTCTGAACTTTAGACATCACATGAATTTAATCCACATCCTATGGCAGCCTATTAGGGACATTGTAAATAGAAAAAAGTAACACATTTCTGCCAAAAAACTGTAGTTTTTAGATTAGTGTCAGAAATGTTCAAGAAAATACATGGAAATTCTCTGAACTCAGTCAAAATGTTCCACTAACAACTCAGACATTTTGAGTTTGAGCTCAAAAAATTTAAAACATCTGCAAAAAACTCACAAATTTTGAGATTAATCTCAGAAATTTTAAGAAAAAAGTTGGAACTTCTTTGAAGTCAAAAAGTTGAAAATTTCCACAAAAAAAAAAATTGGAGCTTAGAACATTTCAATTTATTTTCTTTTTAGAACATTTCTGAAATCAATGTAAAAAAATTTTGAAAAGTTTTTTCCCCCAAATTGTTGATTTCTTTCCAATTTGGAAATTTTTTATTTTTTCTTATGTGTACAAAAACAGTACAGTATGAGAATGTCAAAACTTTTTACCTATTTAAGTAGGTAGACATACAAATTGGTCAAAATTGCCACCCCATAGCCTCCTACATGTGTAATCCATACATTTATTTACTTTTAACTACAGTTAGATTAACCAAAAAACAAAAACACCAACCGTAATTGACTAATAAATATGTCCAGCATGTCGTATAATAACTTGGACAGTTTTGTGCCTGTTCATTGAGATGAATATTACAATTATTCCAAATTTTGACTCCACTGAATGATGCACAAGTTTTTTCTTGTAGTTCTGAATTTGCATAAACTATGATTTCCTCTAACTTATAAAATTGAGTTGAGCCTTAAAAAGAACATGCAAACTCCATGCAGAAAGACCCCAGGCCAGGAATTGAACCCAGAACCTTCTTGCTGCAAGGCAGCAGGCCTACCAACTGCACCACTGTGCAGCCCTATTTACTGTATGTATATATTGAGTTTTTTTATTCCTGCTCGGATGCATGTTGCATAAAACAAACGTTTAGCCTTGAATCATTTGCAGTTTTATTTGGTGTTCGTACAAAAGTGGTGAAATAAAACATATATACAAGACATAATACAACATACTTAAACAAATTTATATAAATTATTAACGAAATAGCTACATTTTCTCAATAAACAACTATATTCAGTATCGGGGATGAAAGTAACTCCATGTTCTTGGCATAAAACTTCCATACAAATTGTACAAAATACTGTACAGATGAACAAAGCTGTGCAAAAACAGCAAACGCTCTCAGAAGCAGAACCTGTCCAGTGTGCATAATGCAACAAAACAGAGAAACATGTAATGAGTTGTTGTTACAAATCGGTTCACAGTCACATAAAAACAACTCGCAAATTATAAGTTTATATGAAGAAAAATAAATTAAGAGACTGTTATTTCTTCGTCATCTGTCTCTGAGAAGTCTGAGTGTTTACTGGACATGGAGGGCGAGGAAATGCTGCATCCTGCCACGCTCATCCTCCCTCTTCTAAACTCCTCGTCCTCCTCTTCCTCCTCTTCGTCCTCAGCGGAGGATTTCTTCCCCACGTCGCTGAGGTCCGGGTGAGGGTTGGATTTGGTGGGAAGGGTCTGCTCCCTGCAGCCGCCGGACGACAGCAGCTCCCGCTCTTTGGAGTTTCTCCACTTCATCCGGCGGTTCTGGAACCAGATTTTCACCTAATGGGGCAAAAAGAGGATGGTGGGTAAAGAAGAAGAAAAAGGAAGGATGGAGATAACTACATTTGACAACGACTTATTAGCGCTCAGAAATTTTCTAGAAAAAATGGAAGATTTCTGAGTTCCAAAAGTTGAAGACTTGGAAGAAAAAACCTTAAAATTTTAGATTATTATCAGAAAATTTCTGGGAAAACTGACATTTCTGAGCTAAAAAGTTTGACATTTTTTAGAGTAATCTCAAAATTTCTTTTTTTTCTTGCAAATTATGTAAAAAATGAACTTTTCTCAATTGAAAAAAAATCTAAAATTTGAATTAAAAACTTTTTTTTTTAGCTCATTACAGTAAGTTGACAGTTTTAATTTTTTAGGTTTCCAATATCTCCTTGTTTCTAGAAAACTTCTGAGTTTTTCCTCACAAAATGTTAATGTTTTGAGAATTTTTTTTAAGGAAAACGTTTACTATTAATCTAAAAATGTATCAGTTTTTGGGGAAAATGTACTCCTTTTTTATTTCTGCAATGGCCCTAATAAGCTGTTGTAACTTTTCCATTACAAATATGCACAAATGTTTGTGAATATTCTGCTAATGTTGAAAAACAACATTTAAAGAAGATTTAATAATAAATGCAGCTAAAATCACACCTGAATAAGTTTGTTCATGCTTTAAGGAATTAAAACATCATCTTCCTACCACTTCCTGTCTTCTTTGTCATTTCCTACAGTAGTAACAGCCGCTTGTTGATCATGTGACTTGTGTGATGCAAAAAGTGTTTCCATTGCCGTTTTCTGAAGTGTATTAATTTAGATATGGCAGGAAAAACTTGAGTTTTATCTAATTTGTGTTTCCAGGAAGTGTAATTCCAATTCACGCATTTTTATTGTCAATGGAATCGCACCAAGCGGAAGTTGCATGCATTTTTTTCTACAGATGTAGTTTTACCTGCGAGTCTTTAAGGCCCAGTTTGGACGCCAGTTTCTTCCTGTCGGGTTTGCTGATGTATTTCTGTTTCTGGAACATTTTCTCCAGAGCTTTGCGCTGAATGTCGGAGAACACGGCCCTCCTCAGCATTCCTCTGCGGGGTTTCCCTCTGGCGGCTAGAGGCCACGAAAAGGTCCCGGGGATGGGAACAATGGAGGATGTTGCTGCAAAACGAAAACGAATAAAAACATTTACAGTTTCTTTCAAGAAGTTCATCTCTAAAACTACAAAACCCTTAAAACTTCTCATAACTTCATGAAATCTCACAATGCAATCAATAATCATGGATAAATGTGGGTTTAACTGGAATTACAAGTGTATCACGTGTAAACAATATCAAAGTGCTACTTTGATTTTAGCTGAATATATTAATTTGTGTTTATTTACTCTTCTGTTTGCATCTAAAATCTCTAGTTTTCTGAATGTGTATATAAGCACCAACCACTGAATTTTCATGAGACATTATTCACCAAAATGCAAAAACAAAAAATGAGCGACAGAAATCACCCAACTCTAGAATGCATTGATATTGCTCATTTTCTAAAAAAAAAAAAAATGTTAACAGATTTAGGAGAATGTATATCTACAGAAGAAATTGGGGCCACTTAAAAAATGTTAAACATCTTTTCCTAATAATTCTGACTTCAATAAATTTCAGTTCTGAGAAAAAAGTCTAGAATTTTAGAAAAAAAGTCAGAATTCTGAGGAAAAAACTGAGTATAAAGTCTGCATTCTAAGAAAAAAAAGGCAAAATTCTTTTTGTTTTTTTTAGTAGGCACTAATCTTCTTCCATAAAGTGAGATTTCACTAAAAAATGCCACAATCCATTGAATATTTTTGCACACTTTCATTTAAATAATTGTATTAATTACATAAAATAACACAGTTAATTTATTAAAAACCTGTCAAATTGATTATAGCATGACTTCTCCCGGTTTTTCAGTATTAATTTAATAATTTCACAATTTATGTTCCACTAAATCATTAAAAAAATGTAAACTGAGTCATGAAATAGACCCCAACAGCTGACAGCAACAACTAAGCCAACTGAATTAAACAAAACATCATAAACTTTTTACATATAATGAATAAAATATGTAATGTTTGCAATGGATTGCTCATAACTGCTTTATTATGCAAATAAACATTTAAACGCCTGGACTTTTGAAATGTTTGTCCACATATGAATCAAAACGACGCCTCAGTTTTCAGGGTGTTTTTTTCCCCTCTGTTTTGAGTGAAATGGCACGAGGTGACTAATTAGCACATTGGTCGGTCCTCGAGCGCATTGGTATGTTAAAGAGGCAGCGCACCCTTAAAGGAGCCCTGCGAGGGCGGATAGAGGAGTTAATAAACCGTGAACGGTAATTGTGTAGTAATGAACTAACGCAGAAAAGACTGTGGACAGGCGGCGAAGGCCATATATTATCGCAACAAAAGGAGATTTACACTTTCAAACTAAACACAACTGCATACCAGAATACTGATGCCCGGCGGGGGGAATTGAGGAGAGCGGAGGACCCGCAATGCTGCGGGTTTTCTTCTTCTTCTTGCCCTCAAATCATTTTCATTAAATGAACACGAAAAGCTTTTCAGGACGCTGGAGTTGTTTTGTTGAGGCACCGAGCTGAGCCCATGAAAAGACTCCTTCTCCATTATGATTAGCCTGAATGAAAGCGACTTTATAGACTTTTCTAAGGGATTATTCTTTATCTCAACTCCTTCGCTGGCCCGGATGGAGAATACAGGAACGTTTAGGACGCACTATGCGGGGTGGAGACAGGGAGGAGTTGCGAAGTTGGGCGATTTTTTGGGTGAAATTCGCTTCACGGGAGCGTCAGGAACAACAACCCTCTATGTGGTCTTGTGAGAATATTGAAAACGCTCAATAGCGCCTAATAGGGAAATTAGTGCATGACTGGTTGGCCCGCCTGGTAAAAGTCACTCTCCGGGGTGTGTGGGTGGTTCAACCGGTGGAAGCGGACCGAATTGGTCACGGTGCTGGCGGGCTTTGTTGCCAGCGGGCCGCTGTGGGAAAACGCAGGCCCGGAGAAATGCCAAGAACGCCCCCAATGGGAAGCAGGGGGACCATAACCCGCCACCCCGCCTCAAATTTAGAGCGTGACGATTTGGGATAATTGGTTAATTAAGGGGTGGGTGGGTATCCCCTGACAGGGTTCAGAGCCGGCGGCCCCCATTAATGAGACAGTGATTTCTTCTTTTCTGGCTATTTGCCCCCTTTTCTTCTCACATTTTTGTTAAAATATATGACAGGGGTGACAACAGTTCACGTTTAAATGCAATTAGCGCTGCGTCTCCATTACATATGTGCGCAAAACTTCCCCTAATGTCATAAAAACACAATTGCGGCGTTTCCATTAAATAAGAAACACATTTAAAATAACACCTGAAAAAGTTTGTTCACTCTATAAATCATTAAAAACATTCGTCCTTCTACTTCCTGTCTTCTCCGTCGTCTCAGTCAGTAGTAACATCTGGTTTTTATGTAATGAGGAAAAAAGTGTTTCCATGGCAGCGTTGCGAAATACATTTTACATCGGCATATTAGATAGATAGAAAAAAGAAGTTAATTTTCACTTAGAATCTTGGAATTCTTTAGATTAATCTCAGAAATGTTCTAGAAAAAAACTTGTAATTCTTAAAAAGGAAAATTTAACATGTCAATTTTTAATCTCCAAAAGTTGAAAATATGCTAGAAAAAAAAGGTAAAACTCTTTCGATTAATCGAGGAAACTTTCTATCAAAAACAACGAAATTTCAGAGCTCAGAAAGTTTCAAATTTAGAATAAAAAACACCTCAGATATTTTCTAGAAAGAACGTAAAAATTTCTGAGTTTAAAAAGTCAAAACAAAAATCTACTTTTGGGAATTTTATGAATTTCAAAAGTGGAAAATGTTTGAGTTTTTTGCAGGAAATTACTCATGTTTGATCTATAATGCCCCTAAAACACCCTAACGGCCGAAAAGCCACATTTTATTAGCGCAAACCTTTTTTTAAAATCAAGTTTTCCATTTAGACGTATTTTCCTTACGCAGTTTTATTTTCGTAACTCCGATTTGCGCGACTATATGGTCAATATATGCCTACCTGGTAAAAATGGCGTCCTAAATATAGGGTGGAAGGTTCCGTCAAAGCAGGGGACTGGGAAGGTCTTGGAGTGGAGACTGTGGATTGCTGGAGGTGAGGATGCTGCTGAGGAAACGCGACATGTTAGTAATTATTTCTGCGTGAAATAAAAGAGCCGCCAGTTCAAGTTTATGCGCTCTTTCTACTCACCTGTCTTTGGTGACGGAGCCAGGATCGCGCTCACTCCAAACTTGAGGAAACTTGGGTCCTTTGAGGTTTTGGGCGAGCAGGAGTCGCGCGTCACGGCGGAGGCTCCGTTATAGGACGCGGCGGGCATGGAGGCGCCGACCGGCGGGGCAGTTCGGTTTATGAAGGCGGTGGGTCGGCTTATCCGCAGCAGGTCCTCCACCAAGAAGCTGGAGTGAGTCGGGAAGGCGGATGGCAGAGCCGCGGCAGGTCGGTACAGCCCTGGGTAAAGAGCGGGAGGCGCTAAGACACTTGGGATCATCATAATCCCGGCGTTAGTGCGGAAGAAATAAAAAGTTTCAGTTTGGAATCAGAAATACTCCGTGAATCAGTCCTGCGAACTGTTCTGGCTTCGTCACTCTAGGGAGAGGAGTTTTATAGCTGGCCGCCCCCCTCAGCCCGCCTCTGGGAGCAGAGAGCCCCAACAATGGAGCGCAGCAAAGTTCTCCACATGGGTCCCTTTCATGGCCGCTGATTGGCCACAGCGCGCAATTTATGATTGCATTAGTCTTCATAATCAAGCGATGGAGAAAGTAAAGCGCACAAAGGAGGGGCAGTCATCAATTCTCCATGTTGGCCACTTTCCTTTTAGTTTGTTTCGTTTGGCAAAGGCGAGCGAGGTAATGTATTAAACAAGAGGGAGAATTATCCTTTTGTTTGCACGTTTTAAACATGAATAACTTTCAAATAAAATGGTTACACTGCAAAAACTGAGCATCTTACCAAGTATTGTTATAGTGCAAATATGTTTGTAATGAGACAAAACTAACTTAAAAGTTACTTTTCAGCAGGTTACAGCAGATTAAGTGACTCATTTCTATATTGATGAAAAAGTTCCAGTTGCAATGGAAGATTATTTCACTTATAACACGGGAACATGTCTTGTTATAATCGAAATGATCTGATGATGAAAGTAATAATTTTTCATCAATATTAAGGATTTGTGACTCAAAACCAGGGTTGCTGTGGGAAACATGGGCCGCTACAACTTGCTGAAAACTTACTTTTAAGTTAGTTTTGTCTTATTTTAAGGATTCTAAGATATTTGCACTAGAATATACCTTCTTTTATGTTTTCGCGGCATGTAACAGGTCTATCATAAACATAACCTAACAATAGATGCCATTGTTTGACCTGGTATGCTTTTAATTGATCCTTAAAATCAGACAAAAACAGAGTGAATCAGAGGAAACATTGGAACTTTACACTGCAAAAACATCTAATTTTGTGCAAATATCTTAGACTGTTAAATTAAAACAAAACTAACTTAAAAGTAAGTTTTCAGAAGGATATCAGAGCTTATTTGAAGTAAACTATTTACTTATAGCAAGACATTTCTCACTTTTAAATCAGTACTAAACAAAGCTCCAGTTAGTTGTTGAAAAGTTTATTTTAAGTTAGGTTATTCTAATTTGCAAAGCACCAAAACTACCTGGTAAGGTTTTGTGTTTTTGCAGTGCACAAAATAACCAAATAAACCCGCCCGCCCCGTTCCTGGCAACATCTCTCATGTAAATCAGCTTTAGGGTTTCATGGGATTCTCAACACTCAATCTGCTTCTCGTCATGGAATAATGTCTTAAACGGATTTCTGCTATCAAAACGCTTTAACAGATGTGTTAAATATCACTCATTTCGCGCGGCCGCGGCTCCGGCTCCGCAGCGCGCATGGAGAAGTGTGCGGGCCGGACCGTGCACTCATGATCCTGTTAACCATGAACGAACTGTCACCCTCAGCTGCGGAGGAGGCGAGAAAAAAAAACACAAGCACAGTGGCATTAAAAAACAGACAGAAAAGAAAAGCTTTATTTCTAAAGACGGTTTTGTTCTGCTATTTTAACCAACTGAATAAAAGTGCATCTGTGATTTGATTTAAAACGCATTCATATGAGCGCACACCGAGACCCCCATAAGCAACTCCTATTAAAACCGGTTAGTCGGGTTCCGTCCGCTTTTCTCATAAAAAAAATATTTAAAAACTCATTAAAGTTTAAGGAAACTAAACCGAACAAATAATTAAACTTGAAAATATTTTAATATTCCTAAAATATTAATCGATTATGCAATTTTTCTAGTTAAAAAAGTGACTTTGACCCTAATAATATTTTTCGGCCGAAAAATGTTATGCAATTTATTTATGTATTTATTTGCATTTTGATCTTAAAGATTTTTTTCAGGCCAAAAAAAATTTATGTAATTTTTTTTTTGTTTTTTTCTTGTTGAAATATTTTTTTTTATTATTTTTTTTGACCATAACCGCTTAAATAAATTTGCGCTCTGATCACATGTTACTTTTATGTGAATAAATTCAGTTAATAGGACAATAAATATTCAGTTTTTTCCTGGAGTCTGTTTTGCGATCGCCGCAAACATCACTTTAGTTTAAATAACAATACATCAACATAATATGTAACTGAGCGCAATCCGATAATTAAAAGGGAACGCCTCCGTGAAATGAGCCCTCAGAGTCAACGCTTATCAGAGGTGCGCCGATTTTTTCTTTTCTTTTTCATGCGCGCAATACGCATTTAGTGCGCAATTGGCGCAGCGCAGCTACACCTTCAATGAGTAACGAGGCCTTCAAAGGTTTTTTATGAGCCCGTATTCCTTTACTTGGCAGGCCGAAATCCGCCTTTTGTGAGCGGTAAGCAGATGGTTACCAGGAAGCAGGGGCTGCTCCGCCTGACCGAGACTAATTTCTACGAGCTTTGCAAGCTTGCCACGTCCCCCGCTTCTTTACCAGGCCGAGTAAAAAACAGCTGGCTGCGGATGAATTAAGGCCATTAAAAGCACATCTTTGGAATAAAACCTCCAACAGTAACAACAGCCACCCCTCCCTTCAGCGCTTATCACCTCTAAATGGTTATCATGCGTCTAAGTCTTTTATCAGCCCAGTGGTATTAAGTTACCATCTGGTAACTGATGCGCATCTGAATATTTGATTTATTTTTTGCACTTTTTACCAATATGATCTGAAATATATTCACAATCATGTTAGAAAGTGAAATATGTCGTGTGATTTAACTGTTTATTATTATTGGTGATCCACGTCGTTTTATGGGACACATGGCCTGAATAATCAGAGGAGCCAGAAATTCAAGTCAAAGTCCAAGAAATTACTCATGTAAGAGTAAAAAAGTATTTGATAAAAAGTCTACTTTTTAATGGTTAAAAAAATACACAATCAGATGGACCAAAATATGAAATTAAGAGGAATATTTGGTGTTTTACGGAGGAAAAATGACAATAAGTAACAAATAAAAAGTTAGGCAAAATATTTTTTCCAAATCAGTTACTTTCAATAATAAAAAACTTGTAAAACTTTAACAAAAACTGCAGGTTTGTGTCTGGTGAATTTCTGGTCTGCTTTTCCATTCAGTGAAGTTAGAGAAAACAGAAATTTAACTCAAGAGCAAAAAGTACAGTAAGAAAAACTCATAAAAGTATATTAAAGTTCCTAAAGTAAACGTAAATGAGTAAAAGCAACTAGTTACTACCCAACACTGTTAATTATAAATGCATAGGAGGAGTTAAAATGCCTATAAACAGTTACGTCACTGAATATTTGCCATTTGTATTTTATTTTTCGTGTTTTTCCCATCACTTTTTTACCAAACAGATGAACTTAACCATTGTTTTGCCTCCCTTTCTGCGTCCCTAATGAAAGGGGATTGAGTAAATATGTTATCCATGCATGAGAGGCTCTCAATGGGCCGCTGCATTGTGCTGCGGGTCCGACAGGTGGTTGACTGTTTATTATTCCCTCATTATTTATCAATGACGTGGCGCATCAAGGGAAGGAAACTCCCAACTCTTTCACGTCAGAGGTGAATGGATTGTGCTGACTGGCCACCAGTCCGTCAGTTCGTCAGTCCAGGATCCACCCAGCAGAGCCAAGGTTGCATAATTCACCAGCAGGGATCGACCTTGGTTTTCTCTAATCATTGATAAATTCAGCTGTCAACACGTTTGGTTTTGTAGTGAGTTTATATTAAAATGTGTTCTGTTTGACAATCATAATAGTCTTTTATTTTTTGCAAAATAATAAGGATTACTCTTTATTTTGGGTATTTATCTACCTTCTGATTTTTTTTTTTTACTAATAACGTTAATTTTGGACTTTTTGGTCCAAATTATGTTTGGTCGCTAAATTTTATTGTGCAATATATATACAAAGAAGTGATTTTAATTAATGAAAGAACTTTAATGTTACATAGCGATAAATCGTTTTTTTATGAAAAAAAAAAAATGTTTGTGTTGCAATCAAATTAAGTTGGGGTCATAGGCAGGGCCACATTTAAAACGGTGTGGGCCCTGGGCTGGGCTGGAGACTGTTTTGGTGCCCTATACACAAAAATTGCATTTTTAGTGCAAAAACAAAAATCTTATGTATTTTTGTCTAATTTCTACTGCAAATATATTAATACGCTTGAAATAAGACAAAAATTAATTTACAAAAACATTTTCAGCAACATATAGTATTGTTTTAAGTACATAATTCCTTAAAATGTATCAAAATTTACTAGTTCTATTACCAGATTATTTTACTTATGACATTTTTTCAAACTTTGTCTGCTTTTCTCAGAACGCTGACATTTTCAGAAAACCTTGACTTTTTCGTCAGAATTTCAACTTTTTTCTCAGAATAATTTATTTTTTCTAACTTCTGATCTCAGAAAATGAAGGTCAGAATAGTTCTGGTAAATTCCAAGGAATAAGTCAAATTTCTGTTTTTGTTTGTTGTCCCTAATCCTCTTCTGTTGAAATCTGCTTTCATTTGTTTGGTAAAATATTATTTAAGCATACAGTGGTGACTCCTGCTGGGCCACATAAAACTTTATGGCGGGCCGGATTTGGCCCGTGAGCCGTGAGTTTAATGCATGTGCTCTGGGAGCTAGACAAAAATACTTGGTAAGATTTTATGTTTTTGCAGTGTAGGGTTAGGGTTAGCGTTGTGTCTCAGACTAAGCTGCAGCAGTTCCTTGCTCCTGCCATGTGTGGTTAACCAAACATCTATTTCATGGACTCAGTTCGTGACCGGGTCTCACCTCAGCAGCGGCTCCCACTCGGGGCGTTTTGGCCGCTGCTTCACCTCGCCGCTCCAGGTCCCTGCAGCATCTGCCTCAAAGTGGTGAAAAAGCTCCACTCGGCACTGAGCGAATTAGTGATGCCATAAGATTCAGAAGGACAGTGACAAGCATTAAATCGATATTAACTTTGTATTAAACATGAGGCCCCTCCTTCATCCCCAAATGGACCGAAGCCACATCGGTGCACAAAGCGCTCTGTATGAGCTCTGCGCTGCACCTGTTCCTTCTCGCTTTGGTCATGGGAGTTCAACTTCTTAGTTTCACCCCAGGCTCCTTTCTTGTCCGACTGAATTCTTTCAGTTCAGCTTTTGTTGCCGTTTTTGCGCCTCATCCTCACGCCTCCAGGTTTACAACTCATAAAAATCACATTACGGAGACCGTGCATTTCACATTTCCAGGAACTTCTGATTCGCCGGTTCCTCTCTAGGCACAGAGTTTTTGCTCCAGACACTCACCTCCCCTTTAGGATGCTCATTTATTAGCAGTATGGATGTCGAGTGGCGTCCTAATCCTCTTATAGCACATGTTGGTACAGTTTGCATATCGTTTTCTAATCTTGGAGAAAGGCCATAACCTTTTCTATTCACAGTGAATCCCGATCCTCTTTCAGCACAGCCACAGCCTTAACATTAGCATAATCTGACAACCGATGCCATTGTCTGTGACCTTGTATGCAAAGTTAATTGCTCATTAATACCAGACAAAAACAGAGGGGAGCAGAGGAAACAGTGGTCCTTTACTTAAGTATTGTTTTGTCTAGTTTCTACACTTTAAATAAGGCAAAACTAACAAAGTAACTTTTCAGATAGATTTGTTTTAAGTAAATAATTCCATAATATTAACAAAGTTCTGGTTTCACTTATAATGTGAAACCAGAACTGGTTATAAACAAAACATTTTGCCACATCTGCTAGTGAAACTAGAACTTTTTCATCAATTTTAAGGATTTATTGACTTAAACAAGCTTTTTATCCATCTTAAAAATTACTTAGAAATTATTTTTGTCTTATTTTAAGTGCAATGAGATATTTGCAATACAAACTAAACAAAAATACTTTATAAAATGTTTTTTAGGCTTGTCACAATAAATAAATTAATCACACAATAAATTATAATGAGCTCAATAATTTCCATTTGCACGAGTTATATTTTTGATAGAAAATGGCTACAAACTGAGGCAAAATTATACACCTTTAAAAAGCAGAAGTGGAGCCTCCTGCATAATCAACAATAATGCAGCATGGTTTCTGAATGTTAAGTCAACAACAAAACTCTTGTCCTTTGCAGCAGCCATTGTACAGCAGTAAAACCGGCTGACCAAACCTCTCAATGCAAAAACACAAAGTCTAACCAAGCAGGTTATTTGTCTTACAATCAAAAACTGGATGATAAAAGTCTTCAGTCTGGTTTGTTTTTCTCAACTAGATCATTTTTTGAAGAACAATTCCATTTACAGAGCCTTCATCACTCATTTTATTTGTTATTTGTAGTTTTGTTTATTCATTTTGGATAGTTATAATGTCTTTCATTCACTACAATTTAAAGCTTATTGAGCTTTAAGAATATGTTCTTGCATTAATATGCCTTTAACTTTATATTAACTTGAAATGATTTTAAAAAATCAAATTTATTGTCCAGCAAAAGTGTTTTTTTTTTTTGCAGTTAAATTCTGGTTTTAGATTGGAAAGTTTATCTGAAATGGTCAGTTTATTTAGTGGATTCTGATTTCTAACATTAATCTTTAAAATACAAAATAAGCTGTTGGAGTTGCTGCTGTTTAACCAATCGCTCCAGGTTAAGCAATAATCTGGTACCCATATTTTAAAATCCCCCATTCTCACCCCCTCTGATCCCCGAAGGGTTGCGCACACTCCTTCAAAAGTATATACAATTTGTCACAGTGGCTCAGTGTTAATCAATTGCAAATGTATTTCTCTGCTGGTCTAATCTCATCTCTACATTAGTTTCACGGATCTGGGGCGATTTGCCCCCGTTCTGCTGCCCCCCGCCCCTCAGCACCTGGCAGTCTTTTTTGATAGCGTCATGTAAACACTTACTGCTGCCGAGGACCCAAGCGCCGCTGCTCTGCACCGACATGACGGCCAGGCTCTGTGGTTGTCAACCCAGGTTTAGCTTAAGAGCCCTATTGTGACATTTTGACCTGACCTGCAGAACCACAATATAGATATAGATGCCAATACCTGTTGCTGATAAGAAATAAACAGACTTCAATACTAAATAAAATGCTGTTGTGTCTATTTGCACTCTAGTTGTAACTATTTGCACTTCAAATACAGAAAATAAGCCATGCAGTGCAAAAATACTTTAATATTGGCGAAAAAGTGCTAGTTCCACTTGTAGATTATTTCACTTAAACATAGGAAAATGTCTCGTTATCAGTGACATAATCTGCCAGTGGAATTAGTATTTTTTTCATCAATATTAAGGAAATATTTACATACAACAAGCTTCTATACTTTGTTGAAAATTTATTTTTTTGTAATAAGATATTTGCACTAGAAAGTAGACCCCCAAAAAGATTTGGTGTTTTTGGGGTGCAAGAGGTCCCGGATTCAACTCCCGGACGAGCCCCCAATTTGTTATGGTCTGGCTCTAGAACCATAAACTAAAATTAGATTTATTTAACAAAAATTGTGGCTGACTGGAGAAGAGAGGGTAAAGAGAGAAAGAAAAAGGAGAGAGTGAGAAAAAGAGAGAGACAGTGATGCATCTTACGGTGGATCTCAAGTTGTTCTGGAGACACCGGCCAACTGCCTCCATTTCCAATCAGCACCAATTAGGAGCTCTGAAACAGAGATGTTAGAGAGATCCAGAGGAAAAGACCTTGGGACGCAACACAGTGCATCAGTTGTTTTAGGCCATCTGATCATTTTAAATCCAAATAAGCCAGTATTGGCTACACGCTCCCCAAACTTAACATTTACACTCGTACATGAAAATAGCTGCAAACACAGATGTACAACCGTACTGCTTAGAAAAGCAAAAGTCGAGTCTCCTGCACAACCAACAAGAATGCTGGACTAAGTGGTTTCTGGATTGTAAGTCAACAACAAAAATACTCGTCTTTTCCAGCAGCCCTTGTAAACAAAAAAAAACAAAACAAAAACATGTTACCAAATGTGCAGGAGCTCTGCTTGGGTTGCTAGATAGGCTGGGCTTCACTGGGGTTGCTAGGTAACGGTCGGACTGCCAGCGTCTGCTGATTTGTCACGTTACATTAAGGAAGTTTTTGAAACTCCTCATTTTCCAGACTGTAGAAAAAAATGGCCAAAAATGGCTGGGTGCCGGGTGAGCTCAGTTTGCAAATGCAAGTACAGAAAATGTGCAAAATGTTATTTTTGCATAGTATATCCCCTTTATTTCTAGTTTAATTCACCAAATTCTTCACATTACTTTTTAAGTTACACTCTACACCGAAGGCGCCTGGAGTTCGTCGTCCTCCACGGCTGCAGCGTGGAGGAAGTGTGTAAGTATGTTTGGGAGGGCCAGCTGAAGAAGACAGTGGAGTAGAAGGTGGTATGAAAGGAGAAAGAAAAAGCTTGGGTGGAGGAGGGGATGCTTGACGGACTTCACTGCCTGTTGGCCCTGCAGCATTGATGCCGTGTTGGCCATATAATCGGATTGTGAGTGGGTGAAAGTGAGCCCGGGTGCTTATGTCAGTTTGCGTCTCGTCAAGCTGAATAATACGCATGGCCAGGGAGTGAAGCGGACGCTTGCCATTGAGGGCTCCCACTACTTGCGGCTAAGCTTTTCCAAAAGAGAGAAAAAGCCTCATTGGATTCATATATAATTCTCACTCAAGCGTTTTGATTCATTTGCATAACAGGAGGGGGTGACTAGTGATCTTTTTCAGTGCCGCTGCTGAACAAGTGTGTGTATCTGTGTGTGTGTTTATATTAACAAGGGTGGACCTGGACCATACACTTGGCCTCTCATGATTAATTGAAAACCCAACAAGAAAACATGTAAACATTAGGCTTTTCTCACTAATTTGTTTGGTTAGTTGAAGTACTATTTGCAACAACAGCCTATATGTCTAAGGAACACAAAGTCTTACTGAGTATTTTGGTCTAGTTTAGTGCAAATATCCTAGAAGACTAGAAATAAGGAGAATACAAGAGCCTGTTTAAAGTAAACAGTTCCTTAATGTTTATGAAAAAGTACTAGCTCCACTTGTAGCTAGTAATTCTTTGTCAATATTAAGAGATTATTAATTAAAGCAGGCTCCAATATCTTGCTGAAGAGTAAATTATAAGTACATTTGAGATAAGACAAAACTAGCACATTTTCAATAGAAACTAGAAAAAAAACTTTTTTTGTTCAGTGTGTAACATTAAAACATAATATGTCACCTCATTTTTGAAGTTTTACTCTTTCCCCTCTATCTACTCTGACTCCTGATAATTTAATTTTATATAACATAAAACTGATTTAAACAGAGACATTTTCACCGTGGATATTTGAATTAATAACATTCTAAGAATGAATTATGAAGGGTTCTTCATAAAATCAAGAAAACTATGGAACAACCCTGACCATCATCTTCACAAGACTCTCTTCAGTCAGAGGCTTCTTCAGATTCGCTGTGATACAGACTGCTACAGGAGATCTTTCCATCCAGCAGCCATCTCTACTTACAATGACTCTTAAAGAGTTAAAACAACATTTATTTTCCCATTTGTGATTAATAAGAAATTTTTTAATTTGGATTTGTCATCCAGAAGATTTGACTCTTTCATACCTAGAAGTATTGAACTGTATTTGAATTTTACAACCTGTCAACTTATTTTAGGAAAAGAAACTAACTTCTACAATTATGTAGCAGATGTGAAAAATAAATGTGTCATTATTAGGAGATTTTACTTGCACCGCCCATTTTTCTCTTCCATTGGCTGAGGATTGCATAGGAATGTTTATAAAACGCCATCAGCTGCGCGGTTCTGTGTGCCGCTAAGGTTCTCCCCAACCCGGATGCAGACCACCAGTCGGTCCATTTAACCTGTTGAAACTCTGTGAGGCATGATGACCATCCGGGCGGTCTGGATTACTGCCGGGAACAGAGCAGCGATTTGCTCTGACTTTCCAAACAACCAGTTTCAACCCCCGAACCTCCAAACTCCTGCTTCTCTAAGACACTTGCAGCCATTTGGAACTACTGGCCTGTGCTGCAGCCTAAAACTGATCAAATCGCTGCTTTATGGGGATCTAATAAGCTGTAGGTGAGCTGACCTTTGACCCCGTAGGTCCCAGCTCCCCCCTTCTGCTTGTCAGCTCTGTAAACCATCACTCAGCCATTTCTTTCACAGCAACTGCATCCCATTCCTGCTTTCTTTCTTTCTTTTTTCTCCATGCCTGGCCTCCCTTTGGTCCCGCTGCCATGTTGGGCTCAAATATTTCAGCTTAGCAGAGAAGTTTATCCAGATTAGAGAAACTTCTGTCCCCTCGCTTGGCTTTTAATCTCAAAGCAATCAGATTTTCATGATGAAGGTCGGACCAGGCTGTGAAATTATTTCACAAAGACAGGTTATGCCTCACTAAGAAAATTAAAAAATATAAAATTACAAGAATGAAGTTGTAATATTAAGAGTAAAAATATTTTTGACTTTATATTTGTAATATGACCCTGTAATATTATGAGTATTCTCAAAATATTATGACTTTATTCTCATATTAATTCAACTTCATTGTCATGTTTTTAATCTCATATTATTATTATTATTATTATTCTCATATTAATTCATCTTTATTCTCATAATATTTAAACTTTTTCCTTATATTATCTTGACTTTATTCTCATTATTTTGACTTTGTTTTCATAATTTACATTTTTTTGTGTGGTCCTAATACGCCATCAATCTCTCTAAACTGTTTCAAACTTCAAAAATTAAAACTAAAATTGGAAAATAAATTCAAAATTGCACAAACTCATTAAAAGTTGTGTTAGGATCTCCCAGTAAAAACGATTAAAGTTTCTTATGTTCAGATATAGATTCCACTTACAGCCCTCTTCTATGCATTATACTCTTGTGCAAAAGTAAGATGGATCAGAGAGGGTAAGGGTCGCCTAAAGCAGGACGACCTCTGCTCTGAAAGGTCAAATGATAAGACACTTTAGGTCAAGAAGAGCACAAAGGGCCGAGCAAGAGTCCACTCCAAACACAAGACGCCTGAGGACAGGAATGTTAGTTCTCACTCGAGGTAAATCTTTAAGAAGAAATGTCGTCATTAAAAGTTTGCAGCAGGTCAACGATGCTCTTGCACCTTTCTTTGTTGGGACAATGTATCAGACATGCTGGCTCTGTGTGTGGCACAGCGCTACCACAATCCAGCTTCATTCACCACAACTTTAGCCATTGCACATCAAAACCTCAAGTTTCCAATCAACAAGCATGGATTTGATTGGACTGAACTTTGCAAAGCGCCTCAGCATGACATTTGCTGCAAATCAGTGTGGCATAAATAAAGTGAATAATCCAGAATAATAACTCAGATTATTATTCTACTTCAACTAATTTCTACAAGTTGCAAATCAAAACATTCAACTTCTTCAGAAGAATTCTGCTGAATCTTTTGGTAACTTTTCATTATATTTAAACTGTTGTATAGATTTTATTGCCATTGAAATGCATTGAAAATCTTCAGAATACTTTGTGCTCTTTAATAACCTGCTACTTTGCCTACTTGCACATAGAAATTTCCTTCAGCTTTTAAACAAGACACAAGATGTTAAGCTGCCTTCATATGATCCAGCTTTTTGATGTCTCTTAAGGTTTTTATAAAATTGAACTTTTATGCAGATTTTGATCTTTTTTCAGATTTACAATCTAACTCAGAGTGCGCCGCTCGAGCAACTGATGATTTTTCAAGTTTCTCTGATTTTTCACAAACAAAATACTGCTGTTCGTGTATATTTCACTCTACAGAAATAATTTATGCATCGAAACATAGCTACAGGCATCTGCTATGAGGAAATATAAACAATATTGCTGCAGGTTTAGTGGTTTTCTTTCAAACGCTTCTGGAGCACAGGTGTGTCTCCTCTTCAACTTTGACTTCTTTCAACAGATTCGCATTTTTCATCTTGGTTTTTGTTTACTCCATTCAAACACATGGATATGTTTAGATTTAAACCACCTCAGTATATCAGCTCACTGGAAGGTGAACATCATCTCTACACTGCAAAATCACAAAATCTTACCAAGTACTTCTAGTGCAAATATCTTCATACACTTGAAATAAGAAAATGACTTAAAAGTAACTTTTAAACGATATATAGAGGCGTGTTTTAAGTAAATAATTCCTTATAATTCATCAAAATGTACATTTTTGACTGAAAACATGCCTCCATATCTTGCAGAAAAGTTACTTTTAAATTAGTTTTGTCTTATTTCAAGTGGACTAAGATATTTGCTGCACAAACAAGAACAAATTTACTTGGTAAGATTTTGTGTTTCTGCAGTGTAATATTATGTATTTTGCAGCCTCCAATATCAGTGATTTTTTTATAGTTTTATCCATGCTATTGGAGATCCTTCTAATTTATCATGCAATGAATTAATTGCTGACTATTTACTAATTAGGTGACAATATTTGGATACTGTTTTTTACGAATATCAGAGTTTTGGTGGTAATACAAATAGATACAAAATCTCTATTTGTAAAATATTTTTAAAAATTCTACAGTTTCACATATTTGCAAAGTGTCAGTAAAGTAATGATTGAACGATGAAAATATTTAAAGGGGTATGGACACTTTGCGGGGTGCAGCATGGGAAATTCAGAGCGTGTGAAGAGTGGTCTGTGGACAAATAATAAAAAAGGATAAAGAGAGAAACTGTGAAGCCTGGTATAATGAAAGATTTACAGAATAATGACACATATGTTCCAATTTTACACCATTCATTGAACTGGGACAATTTTTCAAGGATTAAAGATGACAGGCCATGATAGGCCGGTCTCATGAGTCCTGGGATCACAGCTGCATTCAGATGCAAAGAGATTACACCATGCACACACACACACACACACCCCCCCACACACACACCCACACGCGCGCCCCCGCACGCATGCACACCCCCACACACGCACTATTGTCTTTTAAATTAAAATTCAGTTTTAATGAGAAGAATCCACAAAAATGCTCACTACAATAAACCATTTCCTTTTAAGGAGTGGTGTTGGTGCACAAAAACTAATTCATAAAAGCTCTATCAATTCATTCACTGCTGCAACATCAAATAAAACCAGCAGAAAGAAGAGGGCATGTGGGTAGGAGACAGTTGGAAACTGTTGCAGGCTGAAAAAAGCTCTTTTCAGCTGCCGTCCTTCGTCCTCTCAGAAGGGATGACAAAGAACTCCAGTTAATTAGCAAGAAGTAGCATCTCAAGAAACGCCAAAGAAGAGAAAGCTCTCCATTCAGTCTTTCTGCTCACCTCTCGGTTATGAGGCTCAAGAGTGTGAAGGAGGGAGGATGCATGAAGCCGCCTTGCTTGATTTAATTTGGACAGTCATTCCTTTAATTTGCAATGTCATTGTATCTAATGGTGGGGTTTCTATAGAGGCTGGTGAAAGACTGAAAGCCAAGTCAACGATGTCGCCCTTCTGTCTGCCGCTGGGAGATTTGGATGGCGGACAAAGTTTTAATTAAGGCACTTCTCCAGCTCCAAGCAGACTAATTCAGCTATAGTTCCTCACAAGTGTACGAAATGATTGGAAGAGGAGTGTGAGAGAAGGCTTGAAGGGTCGCTTATATTAGATCTATTGTTGAAGAAGATCCTGGAGTGCCTGGATGTGTCACTGAAAAGAAAACTAGCAACTTTTCCCGCAAAAAACCTAATGAAAACTTTACCATCAGTTAATAAAACTCACCTTTCTATGTTACAAAAATGAACTAAAATGAAATCGTTTTTGTTTTGACAATTACAAAATAATGTAGAGTCTTAAGGAGAAGCTGCACACCGTCACAACAGGAACAGAAGGGTAACAGCTTGCAGCATAAACCTCCAGTGGAGGGAACCTGGTTGCTCTAAATGGTGGTTTTGTTTGATTTGTTTAAATGGAGCGCTGATCAGAGTGAAGAACTCCCTGAGGTCTGCAAGCCAAGGTGCAGACAAAGTTAAGTCTGCCTTGGCTGAAGTCCCAGAGGACGGAGGAATATGCAAAGCCCTGCAACTCAGAGCCTGAATTTGAATGGCTTAAGGAAGGCAGAGCCATAAGGAAGCAACATTCAGCTCAATGTTTCCATTACAAACTCAAAAAACAAACAAAAAACTATTTCACAGTTGCAGTGTTTTTGTTAAATAAGAAACAATTAAAATCACTTGTATATTTTTTTGCAAGTGATAAATCATAAAAGAAGCAATCATCCTCCTATTACTTCCTGTCGTCTTTTTTGTTGATTCCACCAGTAGTAACCCCACAATTTTTCAATTGCAGTGTTTCAACTGAATAAGAAATGCAATTAAAATCACATGTGAATAAGTTTGCTAAAGCAATCGTCATTAATAAACATGAAGCAAAATCTTTCTGGCTACCACTTCCTGTCACGTTCTTTGTATTTTCCACCAGTAGTAACATCTGGTTGTTAATCATGATTTGTGCAATGCAAAATAAATGTTTCCATTGCAGTTTTGGTGTTTTTTTGATAAATCCAAAACAACCACCTCATCCTAAGGCAAAAGCTTTTAATGAAAAAAACATGAGTATCTTTCATTCTGACGTGTTTCCAATAAGCAAATTTATATACGGAATTCCAATAGTGCAGTTAAATGGTTAATGGACGGCAGCTAGCATCAGACGCTGCGTTTCCTTTACAAATGTACCAAAACTTTATTGATATTTTGCTAATGTTGGAATCCCCCACCCACAATTTTGCAATTTCTGTTTCCATTTAAAAAGAAACAATTAAAATCATGTAGAATTTTTTTTTTCAAGTGATAAGTGATTAAAAAAAAAACCCTTCAACCTTCAACCACTTTCCACTTTCATCACATGACTCAAGTGACGCGAAAAATCGTGTCTCCATTGCAGTTTTGCGTGGTACATTAATTCAGATACAACTGAAAAACCACCTCATCTTAGCACAAAACTGCACAAATTTAAAAAATGTGACTTTTTTTTTTTAATTAAGCAAATTTATTTTTGTAATTTTAGTTTGTGAAAATATATGGCCAATGGAAATGGAGCTACAGTCAGAGGTTTAGCGTTATTAGCTTAACTTGCTTTCTGGCAATTTTGGTCAGTTATAACAATAGACCAAGCAAAGCTTTTACATAAGCAGAAAAAAAAAAGAAAGGAGCTCTTTAGCTGAGTTCATTGCCTGCGACAGACGATGTCGATCAAACTGCTGTGTGGAAAAACGTCACCGCCCAGATCTTTGAGGCTGTATTGACTGTGTTCATCTTCACTGCACCAGTCCACAGCATTGAGGAAAAGCAGCTGAGCATTATTGAAAGTGCCAATACTTTAGCTTTATCTGTCTGCTAACTGAAATGCTTTAGTCTATTTCTTCAAAAATGGTTTACTGAGTAGATAAATGTAGTTACAAACAACATCAGTTTGCACAGATGTTAAAAAGCTCTCAACTCTAAAAATACAAAATCTTATCAAGTATTTTTAGCCTTTAGTTTTTAGTGCAAAAACCTAAGTGCACTTCAAGTAAGAAAAACTAACTTACAAGTAACTTCTCAGCAAAATATAATAATTTGTTTTAAGTCAGTGATTCCTTCATACTGAAAAAGTTCTTGTTCCACTGGCAGATTATTTCACTTAAAACATCAGAAAAATGTCTAATCTGGTAAATAGTATAGTACATTTTCATCAATGTTACAAAATTACTGACTTAAAACATGCTCCAATTTCTTGCTGAAAAGTTACTTGTGAGTTAGTTTGTCTTATTTCAAGTGTTCTGGGATATTTGCACAAGAAACTGGACAAAAATACTTTGTAAGATTTTGTAACAAAATACCTTATGACACAAACAGAATCAAAACATAAAATTTAAATCTACAATCTCAACATTTTTAACATTTTACAAACATTACAAAATGACATCTTAAGGTCATAAAGTTAGAAAGAATATGTTGAATGTTAGAGTGAATTTATATGCAGATGATACTTGGTAAGAGTTCCTGTTTTTGCAGTGCATGTAAAAGTTATTCAAGTCTTTTTTTCTAGTGTTTTAAGACATTTGCACTAAAAACTAGACAAAAATGACTCAGTAAGATTTTGTGTCTGTGAGATTCGTCATGAATATCCCAACAGGGATTTTTTTTGTGCTCTGTGGTCAATATGGACGTTTTGACTTCCAAATGCGTCTTTGTGAGTCACAAACATTTGCAAGCATGAAAGCAAAGACTTTCTTTCTGGAGAAGTGAGGAAACCTTCAGGAGGGAGGAAGGAGGGCTTTTAGAGTTTGTGTTCAAATCCCTGGAAAATTTAAAGTGAGAGTGGAGGGTGGAGGGTGATGTATGGATGCGTAATAGTAAGAGTTTATTCTCTGGTGTCTGAGGGAGCCTTTCAGAGCCACTGAGTTAGGGTCTATAGTGGGGCAATCAACCATAGGAGTTGGAGGCTTTAACTCTGAAATAATACCCCCCCTTTAACACCCCACCCTTCAAACACACACACACTTGCTACCTGTGAGAGTCTGTCATGTGCAGCTAAGGGTGCCATTGAGGGAGACAGGGGGCCTGGGGGGACGGCCTGAGAGCGATAAACAATTCGGAGGAGTCTATCATTCTGTGTGGTGTTGTCTTAGTGCCTGAAAGACGCCACGGCCCACCACCATCACCTCCACCACCACAACCACTCCTCCGCCTGTCTGCTTCGTGTGCCTCCACTTTCTACCAGCCACCACTTCGTCACCATCTGCAACCATCCTTACAAAACAAGTCTTTAAAAATGTAAACATTTTCCAGATGATATTTACACAATAAAATCTGACTTTTGAGTTTTCTTTCACGGCTGCCTGCTTAGATTTAAGATGTGTATTAATTATGCACTTGATAATGATCTCATTTCCAAATGCACTTACCTGTTTTTAAAATCCTGATACCTGGTTAAACAAATTTCAGAACTACAATAGAAAAACATAAAATCCTACCAAGTTTGGTCTAGTTTCCAGTGCAAATGTCTTAATACACTTGAAATAAGACAAACTAACCTAAAGGTAACTCTTCAGCAAAATATACAGGTTTAAGTAAATTACTCCTTATTATTGATGAAAAAGTACTTGTTCCATTTACAGATAAATTAACTTAGAAAATGGGAAAAATGTCTTGTAAGTGAAATAATCTGACAGTGTAACTAGAACATTTTCATAAATCCTAAGGAATTATTCACTTAAAACAAGCTGCTATATCTTGCTGAAAAGTTACTTGTAAGTTAGTTTTGTCTTATTTCAAGTATATTGAGATATTTGCTCTAGAAAATAGACCAAAAATACTCGAAAAGATGTAATGTTTTCACCACTAATCCAGTTTTGGTGGGAGTTACACCAAGTTTCACCCAATGTCCAAACATTTTGTGCCAAAAATATCAAGTTGAAAGAGCCCAAGGGCAACATCTGTGCACTTTTTTATCTGCTCAACAATAAACAACATACACAACATTTTAGTTAAACAGTAAAAGCATCAGTAAATCATAGATCTAAAACATACAAAGGGCTTTGGAAGCTTGTCTTTTAAAGGTTTTCGTCGCTGGATAAAGATCAATGTGCCATAACCTTCTCCAGCTGAACAGAAAAAAAACAAAGTTATTATCTTTCCAAAAAGGATCAATCTAAAGTCAGTTTTTACAAACAGAAACCAGAGATCGGGCTGATTAAACTAACTAAACATTCAGAGTCACATAGAGACGGGTACAAAGTCGGCCTTCTGTCACCTGAAGAATATGTCCAGCATACAATAGAAATGGAAATAGAAATATTTAGCTAAATTCAATGGAAACACACAAGTCTTGGATCAACAGCCAATGTTGCCACTGGCAGAAACGACAAAGAACACAACAGGAAGTGGTAGTAGGATGATAGCTTGCTTTTGTTTTTCAGACGATGCTCATCCGGCTCCACTAGAGCTCCCACAGCATCACAGTTCATAAACAGTTTTGTGTTTTTTTTAATGTGTTGAATCCGTCGCTCTGGACAATTTCCCCAAAATGTCGCATAATTAGCCGCCCACAACTATAAGATGTTTGTCGCGCAAACGCTGGAATAAGACACAGATTTTTGAAGAACAAACAATTTTTGTTAAAATTTTGAAAAAATTTAGCCTGATTTTATCTTTTTGTTAATGTTATTGTCATTTTTGTCCTTAAATTAACCAAATTTCCACTTAACTTTACATTTTTGTCCATATGATGGTGTGATTTTTGAATATTACATGATTGATAATTTGATCAGTTAATTTTTCACTCTTACTTTTCTTTGCTATTGTTTTTACTCTTACTTGATTACAACTTTTGGGCACTTTGCTCACCTCTGGATGTGAATCTCTGTAAATGGCCTGTGTGATACAAATAAACGTGACTTAATAGAAGGAGAGAAGCCGGTGAGGTAAGGTGAAGTGGTAGAAGAAGGATGTAAAGAAGAAGAGTTGCAGAATACAGTCATTACCCACCCAAGACTATTCCTCTCTGGCCCATTAGCTGGTGGCGGCCGTGACCAATTGGGTTTTGTTGCTCCTAGCGGGGTCATCCAGTGGTGGTCTGGGGCCTTTCTGTAACAGACGCTCACTCAGCCGTCCTCACACAAAAACCTTTAACAGGGGACAAAAAAATCCATCCCTGACTCTCTTTCCTGGGTTTAAAAAGAAGCAGTGAGGCAGGAAGGAGAAAGAGAGAAACGTGATCATGAAAAGAGATTTACAGGGAAGTGATCGTTTAGCCACACGTGGGTTCAAGAGACGCCACGGAGAGTTAACCCTTCTCACCTCCAAACACTTCAAATTGTTATGCAACTCAAAGGTTTTCATGTATTCTTCAACTTTGGTTCCAAAATACTGTTCAAATAAATTCTCTGTCACCTTTCTCACTTTCTAAGATTTAAGTTGCAACATTTTTCTGTTGTTTTAGAGCATTGCAGACATTTCAACCCAAATAATTATCATTTATCTGTATATTTATTATAGAAAACATTCTGAAGTTGGCTCAGTGGTAATCAAGTTATTTTACAACATTTAGACTTAAAATAAAGACTTGTTGTCCTTACCCAAACCCATGGTGAATGATCAACTTTAATTTCATTTTTTATTTTATTTACTAAATAATATATATGGACAGTTAATTTAACAGCTAAAAGAAATCAATGGGGAGCAGGTGTGTCAAATGTGTCACCATTGCTTTCACACACTCATATTGGTCAATACAAGTTTAAATCTGAGACAAAGTTTTGCCCTGAAATCACTTTTCTGGAAGTTTATTCCAAATTTGTGGTGCATAGAAACTGAACTCTGATTCTCCATAAAGCCATTTTAGAACTAAAACCTTCCTGGTGTTAGTCAGAATGTCAGCTGCAGCATTTTGGATCAGCTGCAGCTGTCCCATATGTTTTTTAGACTCATCTGCTGCAGTAATCAACGCGACTAAAAATGAGCCTAAGGATGAGTTTCTCTAGAACTTGCTGCGACATTAGGATTAATGCTTTTTGACTATTTCAGAAATACTGTCCATACATATTGTGGAACAATGCAGAAAATATGGGCTTACTGTAGACAGCTTGCACCTTTGATGTCTCCTTATAAGTCACATAAGGATAGTTACAAAGTCGGCTTATCTTTTTTTTTTTTTAATTCACCTTCCTACAATAATTGCCAATCTTTTTTATTTTATTTAAGCCTTTTTTGCCAGAAATGCATTTTTTTTTAACCTAAAAATTCTTTTAAAGGAAAAGAAATGCTGACAATTTTTTTTTTGGCCATTTTTTTTAACAAAAACAATTTTGTCAAAAAATTACTTAGGCCATTATTTCAGGATGTTGACAAAATATTAAAATCAAATTCTAAGCATGTTATGACAACATAAAAGCTCTTAAATTAATTAGAAAATAAGTTCAAACAGTAAATGTCGGTGTTTCCCCATTTGATCTTGATGATTCGCTCAAAATAAAATCAGTTACAGTTCTATTATTTTATTAATATTCTAATTTTTGCAAGAAAAAGGGCAAACTGAAAAGCAATCCATTGTTAGGAATTCTCAGTTGGAAGTTGTTTAACACATTTCAGTGGTGACTAGAGACATCTATAAAGATAAAACTGTAACAGTGAGCTGTACACTGCAGTCACTGGTTGGCTGTGCATCCTGTCCACTGCACAGCTGAATAAAAGGCCAGTTAGCCACCTAGCGGGCTGCTAATTCTCCATGTCAAATACAATGGCTCCAATTATATGGTAATCAGTGTTGGTAGCTCATACCTTTCTGCTGCTTTCTGAGGGTGTGTGTCTGGCCGGGCCGCTCCTCTGGGAGACGGTTAGTCACGGCTTATTATTGACCCATTAGCCACCCGTCCCACTGCCAGAAAGAAACCAGCCGGCTCGCAGGCCGCGCCGCTTTCACTGATCATTTTGTTATCTGAGCTATGAATTAATGAACCCATCAGTGACAAATTATGATGATTGTTAAGTTTATGCATGAATTTGACCATTTGTAGTTCAAAATAAAAGAATATGATGCAACTTATGCAGCTATGAGCCCTGCCCACTCTGCAAATTTGAGATTTGAAAAGTTTTTTGAAGTTAGTTTCTTTTTCTTCACTGCAAAAACACAAAATCTTAAATATTTTTGTCTGGTTTCTAATGGAATATCTCAATACACTCAAACTAAGACAAAACTAACCTGTGAGTAACTTTTCAGCAAGTTAAAGGAGCTACAATGACCTTCAAGTGCACTGCAAAAACACTAAATATTAAGAATTTTTGATCTAGTTTTCAATGAAAGTATCTTAGTACACTTGAAATAAGACAAAACTAACCTACAAATAAATTTTCATTACAATGTGGGCTTGTTTTAAGTCAATATTCCTTAACATTGAAGGAAAAGTACTAGTTATAAGTACTTTTTAGATTTTGGCATTTAGTTCTTTTTTTTTTCTTATTTCAAGTGAGTTAAGATATTTGCACTAGAAACTAGACCAAAAATACTTGGTAGAATTTTGTGTTTTTGCAGCGTGAAAGCAGATACACAGCAAAAACACAAAATCTTACCAAAGAATTTTGGTCTGGTTTCTACTGCAAATACCTTGATACACGTGAAATAAAATGAAACTAACTCATCAGGAGGATATAGGAGCTTATTTGGAACCAATAATAAGGTACTGTTCCACTGGCAGTTTATCTCCCTTATGACATAAAAACAAAGCCTTGTTTTGATTTAAATAACCAGCAATGGAGCTGGTGCTTCTTTCATCAATATTAAGGAATTATTCACTTGAACAAGCTCCTATTTGCTGCTGAAGTTACTTTTATGTTAGTTTATTCTTATTTAAAGTGTACTAAGATATTAACACTAGAAAATATACCAGTATTACTTGGTAAGACCTTGTGTTTTTGCAGTGTTTCTGCTTTCACACTGCAAATCTTAGCAAGTCTAGTTTCTAGTGCAAATAAATATTTAAAACTTTAAACATAAAAAAAACACACTAAATGGAAGATAATTCCATTTATAACTAGTACATTTTCATCAATTTTGACGGATTATTGACTTTATGCTCTTATATCTTGCTCAATAGTTACCTATGAGTTAGTTTTGTCTTATTTCAACTCTATTAAGAGCAAAAATATGTAATATTTTGTGCTTTTGCAGTGCACTTAAGAGTTTAACATCCTGCAAAAAATGCCCAAAGCCTGTTGTGAGGATCTTCTCTTCAAAAACATGCCGCCGTGTTTCTGTTGCTTCTTCTTTTTTCCATATAATCGACAACTGCGTTGTTTTGATATAATCCTCCAGATCTATCATCTCTAAAGCTTGCCCTCTGCCCCACCCTTCCCTTCGTCCTCCCACCACATGACACACCCACACGGAGCCCTCTGCCACCGTCTCCGCAGTCCCCACCCACCAAAAGCAAAGCCCCTTTTGTTAACCTAATGTGCTTTTACCAGTTGCTTTCTGCCAGGGAGACATCTGCTGTGTGCAACCAGTCAATATTGTGAGGACAGTTCAAAGCAGCCAGTTCATTATCTGTGTCAGCTTAACAACCCGAAGGTAGCGGTCTAAGGGACACGAGGGGGAGGAGGGGACAGAGAGAAGGGGAGACAATGTGTGAGGACACAATGGACTCCTCATTAACCAGTGATTTATCATGATGGGATGCCCAGTTCAACCTTTGGCCCCCTCAGTGCACACACACACACACACACCCTCTAGAACCCGTAGGAACAGGGTGCTATTGTTGGAAAAAGGAAGAAAGCGGACTGAGAAAGTGGAGTCCAAAGTGAAATGGTATATTTAAAAAGCAAAAATGAGAGAAAAAATCAGAAAACTCAAGATAAAAGATCAATCATGAGGGAAAAGATGGAGACTTTCTTTGGTTTTTCAAAAGAAGAACCGAGGAGGTGGCCCTTAGTGTTTCATTTTTAGCTCCCATTTTAATCAATAACAGTGGAAAGAATGCGAATACACCTCTATGCAGATGACACCATGTTTATTCAGCGTGCTTCAAACTGCTTTTCAGCAGCTGGGAGGGATCACTACACTGCAAAAACACTAAATCTTACCAGGTATCTTTGTTTAGTCTCTAGTAAAAATATATTAGTGCTATTATCACATTACTCCTGTTATGATTTGGTTTTTCCACTTAGATTACCATGAATTTTTAAAAACTTGGTGGAATGCAGCATTTTGCATCTTGATTATAGGATAATCGTTGGTTAAAACTCTACAGTTCAATTTTGTCTCTTTTAGAGATATTAGAGCTGTTTTAAAGACTTTTGTGCAACTACCATCCTTATATCAGAATATGTATTTATTATATAGATTTTTTTGAGGATGTACATTGATGTTTGTGAAAGATTCAACTGTACAAAAGAAATAAAAATAAAAAATCAGCTGAACTGATTTCTGCTTCCGTGTTGCTCCTCTGTTTTGATTTGTAACTTTAAAAGATATGACAGAAAAATGAAATATAGATGGAAATAATGATGAGTCAGATACTTTATTGATAAAAGATGTAAAAATAAAAAGTAATCAGTCTCCACCTATATATGTTTGTATTCACTTTTTTCCTCAGAATTCTGAAAATAATGTGAGAATTTTGAGCAAAGAAAAGGTTTGAATTCTGAATAAAAATCCAGAATAAAAAAAAAAAGCTAAAACATTTGAGAAAACATAATTCTTCGGAGGAAAAGGTCAGAATTTTGAGGAAAAAGTCAAACCATTGAGAAAGTCAAAATTCTGATACTAAAATCAGAATTTCGAATTACTTTGTGTATGTTAATGTTTTTTTTTTTAGAAAACAAAACATACTTGCATAAACAGATACAAAATAAATAAAAAACTAATCTTTGTCAACTTGATTCACAGCATCAAACGTTTCCGTTCTGACACTCCCTCCGTTTCCAGAGCCAGACAGCATGAAAGTCAAATCTCTGTCATGACGATATCATACATGTCAGAAAGCCTCTAAAATGGGCCATACATGCATGTGCAGGGAGATCATAGCCCGTCTTCAGCCGCTTCGCCCTTACAGAGAGACTTCTGGCACATAAAGGCTGCATAATGAGCATTTAATGTATGGCATTTTAAAAATGCAAAAGAAAAAGGAATATTCAATGTGGCCCATGTGGTGGTTTTCTAAAGCTGCTGCAAGGAGGAACACACCCCTCTCTGCGTCCTCCCTCCCTGAATCCATTTGCCTAAATCAATCTCACAGGAGGCGGTCGTGGATAATGTACCAGCCAGGGTTTGTAAACCGTTTTGTTAACAATGCATCCCCAAAAGAAAAGAGAAAGAGAGATAAAGCGAGATAGAGTGAGAGAGGGTGATGGGAAGAAATGGGCAGAAGGGCGGTGAAAGAGGAACAGTTGGGTGGGTGTGGTGCGCCGCCCGGCTTTGGACAGGCCCTGTCGACTGGTGACACCCGGTCCCATCTCCTCCAATTCGGTCCAGTCCTCGCTTTAGTCACACCACCTGCCTTCACCATTCTTCACCAGGCGTCCACCCTCCCATCGTCTGACATGACAAACAGACAGAATACACCCCCCCAAACACAAATCTGCCAAAACTTCCTTCTCATATATGTATAAAACACACTTACGACATGAAAAGGCAACACTGACATCTCAAGTATTGGGACAGTGACCAACAAAGATTAACGAAAACCAGTTTTTACCACAACAGTAGCTGCATTTTCATTGAAAATATAATTGCGAAAATTGGATTTGAGCAAATGTATTCACATGTGATTTTAAACACGTTTCATATCTGATGAAAATATTGCAATTTTGAAATTCTGTTTTTTTGACATTGGAATACAGGCAAAGTTCTGTGTACATTTGTAATGTGAACGCAACTTATGATGTTGGAATTACGAAAAGAAATTTGCTAAATTTCGACTGGTGACACCCGGTCCCATCTCCTCCAATTTTGAAAAAATCAAAACAAAACACGTTTTCTGTAAAAACATTTCAGGAAGAGGTAGATTTCAGCTGTATTGAAACTTTTCACATCACGAGTTACGTGATGAACATGGTGACAACAGGAAGTGCAGGGAGGATCATGAGTTTTAATCACTCATTGCATGAACAAACTTATCATGCAGGATTTAATTGCATTTCTTATTTAATGGAAACACCACAAATGTGAAGTTTAGTTTTTTCAATACCAGTAGAATATAGACAACTTTGCTTTGGACACATTTGAATGGAATCCAAGCTTCTTAACAATAGCTGTGTTTCAATTGACCTTAAATTTGCACAAATTGGAATTACAAAAATACATTTGCTGAATGGAAACATGACAATTTCTGAAAAATATTTTTTCATAAAAGGTTTTAGTGCGAAGATGAAGTGGTTTTTCAACTATCTGCAAAAGTGCTATGGAAAAACTTGTTTTTGCATCACATGAGTCACATGATCAACAACCTGATGTTACTACTGGCGGAAATGACAAAGAAGACGACAGGAAGAGGTAGGAGGATGATGAAGCAGCATGTTTTTTAATGATTTATTGTGTTAAATTTATTTAAAGGCGAGTTTAATTATGCTTCTTACTTAATGGAAACACAGAAATTAATGAAAAAGTTAATGTTTCATTGGCAGATGAATTAACCTAAACATGGGAAAAATGTCTTATTACAAGTGAAATAATCTGGCAATGGAGCATCAGCTTTTTCACCAATATTGAGGTATTATTTACTTAGAACAATCCTCTATATCTCAGTTTGTCTTATTTCAAGTGTTTCTATAAAAATTAGACCAAAAATATTTTGTTAGATGTTGTGTTTTTGCAGAGTGAACTCTGGAATGAATAATATTTTTAACAAATTTAAATCTACGAGATGAAAAGTTTTCTAATCTGTCCGGCCTTTTAAAAGAAAAGAGTCAACAGCTCCTGTACAAGTTAGTAGTGACACATCGTATCAGCTGGGACCTGTTCCTGCAGGTCCGCTCAGCTGCGCCAGTTCGCCTATCAAAGGACCTTTTAGCCTGAGGATGCTGGGATCAGTTTGACTCCACATTCCCTCTGGACTGCCTCAGATCTCAACCAGAACTCCCATTACTGGATCATAAGCTCCAGCATCAGCCCACACTGGACAGGAATCCCCAGTAGAGCCCCGTGGATCGGCACTGATTTGCAACATAAGCCCCCCTGTGATTGCCCATTAGACTTTATCTGTCCTGATAGCCACTAGTGGGGCAGCATGTGGAGCTCTAACCAGTTACTGTTGATTGTCATTGAAGGTGTGCTGCCATTGCTTCTCCTAATTGGCTGTGAGGGGCTTTAAGAGAGGTCATAACTCTGGGGAATTGATAGAGACATCTGAGCTGATGTCCGCTTTAAGTAAAGACGATGTTGAGTCATCATTTGTAGAGAGAATAGGATTCCTCTGGGACGAGGCTTATGATCTGATGATTGATAGGTTGTTGTAACACAACATGTCAAAGTGATCTTAATTTGTTGTTTTAAAGCTGCAATATGTAACTTTTATATATGGAAAACATTTTTACATATTTGTTAAAACTGTCACCATGACTTGAGAATATAAGCAGAGGTGTACAGCTTACCTAAACAATTTACTCAGCTAAAGAAAGCACAACTTCAATAAAGTAAAAATATCCATCCATGAAATTACTCAAGTAAGAGTAAGAAAGTTTACTAACTGTCTCATTATCAATAATTTATTTTTGAAAAATTACATCATCAGATGGACCAAAATATAAAGATAAGAGGAAATGTTGGTATTTTAAGAACCAAGATGATAATTCATGTAAGTAACAAAAAATAACAAAATCAGGCAAAAGAAAATGTTTCCAAATTAGTTTCTTTCAATAATAATAATAAAAAAAACTTATGAAACTTTATCAAAAACTGCAGGTGTGTGTCTGTGTCTGGTGAATTTTTAGTTAAACATGTTTTTTTTTCATTCAGTGGTAGAGAATCCAGAAACTTTACTCAATTAGAGCAGCAATACTTCATAATAAAATTACTACACTTGAAATAGAACTAATTTATATGCTTTCAGAAAGACATAGGGTATAAGTTAGTCAGTAATTCCTCAATATTGATTAAAAGAAGCACCATTTCCATTGGCAGACGATTGTATTTATAACATGGGAAAACTGTATTATACATCTTATAACTAGTTATACTTTGGCAATAAATTAATGTTTTTGGTGTCTGGAATATGATCCATTCCAACACTTCTGGAATGTAACGTCAAAACCAGCACGCACTGCCCGTCTCCTAGCAACCCCAGCCCGTCTCCTAGCAATCCAAGCTGAGCTCTAGCACGTTTGGTCAGCTGGTTTTACCACTTTAAGACATGTAGAAGAACTATAGCACTCATAACTTATGACGGTAAACTATTCATTCCTTTTCAAACAAATCTATTTTTGTTTTATCCATCTAGTAGTTGAAAACTTGCTCTACAGGAAACTGAACAAAGATTTAGCACTCAAATTAAGTCATTTGAATTGTAACAGTTTTTGTTCCACTTTCTCTTTTCCTTGATTGCTATTCTGCAATCTTTCTGGACTTCAAAATGGTCTTTTTAAAACCGTGTGCATCAGTGTCTATCCAGCCACCCACACTCAGGCTCAACAGAGTGATGCATGAGTCAAGCTGCGTCCAAGGCAGAGCATACAGACACTGAGTGTGGTCCATCAAAAAGCTCTTCCTAATCAACCCTGGAGACCCCGGCCTTTTAGCCGGCAGCCCTCAACGCGTCTCGTTGTGTTTACACACGCTGATTAGTTTGGTAGGAGTGCAGAAAGCCTGAAGAATGCTGATCTCTGAATCAATGTACCACTCAGGCGCATCCTTTATCTCCCCATCCCTCTGGCACAAAAGCCAGAGATCCTCTTGGAAAAAGGTGACGGAAAATAGAGGATGAAACTCAGACTGCTACTAAGCAAACAGATCGGGCTAATGGACCAACCGCTTTCCTCCTCCCCTCAAATTATCAGCAGACCGAGGGAATGTAGCCAGTCCAGTCTTGATATTAATGCCAGAGCTCACTAATCCAACACACACACACCCTGGCCTCTCACTTGTTTTGATGCACGAATGGTAATCACTGCACCACCCAGGCAGCTGGACAGGATGGGAGAGATGCAAGAGCAAAGACATGAAACAGACAGACACTGCTCCTCGAAGGCAATGTGATCATGATATGAGGATTAAGGCAAAAGGAAGATAATTGTCTTGTGGATGTTTAAATGTGGTTGGCTACATGTTCGCCACAGGCTGGTAGGACGTTCTCACAGCACCACAACCTTGACTAGAAACACCACAGTACTTACACAGAAAATTCAAGACAAAAAGGTATACGACTATCTGTTTGCTTTTATTTATTCAATTAAAAAATATTTCTACTGCTACCATAATGATGCATTAGGGCCAATTTAGACAAAAAAAAGAGAAAAGGAATAAATTCCTACCAAATAAAAAAAGACAGATGTTCTCATAAATTTTACAGAAAAAAACAATGAAGTTTCTGAGTCTAAAAAGTCAAACTTTTTCTAGAAAAAATGTCAGAAATCTTAGAAATTTTCTAGTATAAAGAGATACATTTCTCTGTTTCAAAAGTAGAAAACTTTCAATTTTTGGAAATTGTCTGAGTTTCAAAAGTGACAAAAAATGGAGTACTTATTTATTGGCAAAAATACATATAGGGCAGAAAATTATAAAGCTTATTAGGGCCTATTCAGGCTGTTGATATTTTATAAGTAACTGAGTAATTAAGTAACTAATTAATTTTGAAAATAAGTAATTATTAAAATAAATGGATTACTTTTTTGGGGAAGTAATCAAAATTATTGAATTGCAATTTCCAAGTAACTCACTGGTTGTGAGAGATTGTCAACTGCTGTCTTTCAGTTTAGAAGACCAGAAGTGCACAGCAACAGGTGGGGGAGGGGAGAAGTGTGTTAAATATTTTATACATGTGGTGAAAACTCCAGTTACTTGTAGTTTCAATCAATTCAAACAGATGATTTAGTGGAATAAGTTATTTTAAAACAGTGACTACTGGTTGTGGTTTCTCCATTTTAAGCTAAGATTACAAAAATATTGATTTTAACTTTTTAATTTTCTATCACAGCCATTTATAATTAAAAACGGATATAGTCTTGATATACCTGAACAGATAGGTACACTTTTGTCTCCTGCTCTCTTCTGAACTCTGGTGACCAACAGCTGGCTAAACCAGAATATGCTAATGCTAATAATGCTCCTAGGAGGAGCACTTCTGGCTTATGAGGGATTAGAGCTTGTTGGCCAACCCTGACTCCCTGCTGAGCCAGCATGCTAATACAGGTGTTGGTAAACTGGCATTAGGCTCCAGCTAATTAGTTTCCATTCACTGCAGGATTGTCCAGCTAGCTGCAGTATTTGTAGTTGTGTTTACTCATCGGCAGGGAGGTCTCTGTGCTGTGGTGGGTCCATCATGATCCGACATGATCCCCCTTCCTCTTTGCAGAGACCGTCCAGTGGTGTAAAGTAAAGATGAATATGGAAGAGTTTGAAACAGTTACTGGTAAAACTGGTAACATTTTTGCAGGACAAATGACATGAAAAGTCATAGCATAAGCCACTGAAGACTTTGCAAGACTTTGTAAATGTAAGGGTTTTAAGGAAACTAAGTGTGTTCAAACGGGAAAACATCTGACTTGAACGTGCTTCAATATCTTGTATTTTTGCAGTTTCAGAGTCTTCAGACAATGTAATGTTTCATATCGACCATATATCAACACCAGCTCTGATGGACCCTTTATACCACTTTTATAGTCTTTCCATAATTTGCTATTGGCTTTTCTTAAGGAAATGTGAATATCTGCCTCATGGCTGAGTTATTTTAGTTTTCTCAGTGGTTTCATAAGAGCTTACCTGGCAAAATTCACGTTTTGCATGTTTGTTTTTTTTTTTACTTTCATCTGATTTCTACTGCTTCTAAAAATGGCCCAAATATTTTTTTTAAAGAAGACGACAAGTGAATTTTTTGGCAATAAGTTAAGGTTTAATTTTTTTGTGTCTGGAAAATGAATCCTTTCAAAAAACTTCCCGTTTCTTGAGTCACATTTGTTGGGCACTGCAAAGTTACCTAGCAACCCAAGGTTGCTAGGTAATCCAAAGGGGTTACCTAGCAACCCCTTTGGAATTCAGCTGTTTTTACCCCCTCATGCACTGTACAATGGCTGCTAGATTGTACTGAGAGTGAATAATATTCATGTTCAGTTACTTTAAAACGATAAAAGTAGTGACAGCTCAGCTCCCTTTATTTTACAGAAAATAAGGAAAAGCCAGTTTAAAAAAAAAAAAAAAAAAAAGACCGCACACAAATTTTAAGGAAATTCTGCAGAAGAGGATTGGGGCCACTGAAAAAAAAAAGAATTCTTACTTTCATCTCAAAAATTTCAAGTCAAACATTCTGAGATTAAAGCCAGAAATTGAGATTAAAGTCAGAATTTTTTTCAATTGCCCTAATCCTCTTCTGTGCAATTTTTTGTTTAAGAGTTTTCGTCATGTGAATGGCGTCATATTAAACAGAAATATCTCAAAAAAACATGTCGCTATACAAAAAGCTGATATTTACATGTTAGATTGGAGTATATAAATGTGTTTTTAGATAAAAGTAATTTAGATTTTGCTTGAAATTAAAGGAAATTCCTTAAAAACATTGGGTTTCTTGAATAATTTCCTCCTATTTACATGTGTAGAAGGAAAAAAACTGTTTAAGCCATGAAGAATACAGGAGCTGGACAGGAATGGAAAGCTGGGTATTACATGGTCTTCACTGTTGCTGGATGTGGGAAACAGACTAAAGGTTAGCTGGCTGACATTCCCAAAGCCTTTCTGCTAAAGATGGCGGCAGTTCAAAGGAGTCATTAAGCTTTACCCGCCCCACCACAAAGGAGAGATTTAAGACAGCAAATAGAGCTGATGGTAAAAACTCAAATCCAAACACAAATATCCACTAAGAGGCTTTTGTGCATTATGCCATTATTATCCTATAAAAGGAAGCCAGCACATTTGACTGTTTCAAGTTTTAAGTTTCTCCTGGGAAAGTCCCTCTAAAATCAACCTGCTAGTAAAAAATGCCAAAGTATAATTAGGATCATACACTAAGCTGTGAAAACAAGTAGTTTTAGTAACTCCTTATAAATGCTGATGTTACTTTCAGTGTCAGGAGGATGAAAATGTCAAAGTCAGCTAGTTAGTTTCACATTGTGCCATGAAAAGATCTGAGGCTGACTCACAAGAGAAACTTGTAACTCCGCTGCATTGGCAATGTCACAGCAGTATATGCTAGTAGTGCTATACCTAATGTGCATTTAAATAAGGCTGAAATTATGAATTATTTAAAATTTAAAAACGACATACGGAATCATAATTTTAAATTACATTTTTCCTTTTCACAGTTTTGTTTTCTTCTGATTATGGAAAAAACCCCAAACAAATTAAATATTCTGGTGATTTTTTTCCCCCATTAAGGTGGATGCATTATTTAAAAGTCACCTTTTGGCCATTTTTTTTAATACTTACAATTGGGTTTCTGCCTCTAAAAACAGCCAAATGCTTAAAAAAAAATAAAAATTTCTAGCAATAAAATGACCTATTTCAAAAACCTCTGGAATTCTCCTCACCTAGCGACCCAGCCCATCACCTGGCAACCCCAGCAGAGTTCTGCCCATTGCCTAGCAACTCAAGTACAGCTCCAGCATGTTTGGTCAGCTGGTTTTACCACTGTATGCTCTGTACAATGGCTGCTGGAAAAGACAAGTGTTTTGTTGCTGATTGCCATCCAGAAACAACTTGCTGCATTGTTGTTGGTTGTGCAGGAGGCTCCACTAATGCTCTTTAAAGATGTACACTTGTGTAGTTGCACATCTGTTTGCAGCCATTTTCATGCACGATTGTAAACATTGAGTTGGGGGGTCTTGCAAGCAGTAGCTTATTTGAATAAAAAGTGACAAGATGCCCTAAAAATAGCGGAGAAATAACCTGTTCTAACCTGTTCAAGGAAGTGTAGTAGGTCACCTTTAAACAGAACTAAATAGAAAGACATTGGAATTTTTAAATTTATGATACACTTGGCAAGTAAATGTAGTTTTATGCTGAATAAAGGATCCAATTGTAGTGTTTGCTGGATAACAACTTGTAGTGCAAGCATATAGAAAACAGCCACTTTGATTTAAATGTTTTAACAACTTTAACACGTTAATATTCAGAATTTGTTTTTTTACCTTGTCTGTTTCCAGTGTCAAACCAATGCAAACATGCAAGTGAAGGATGTGGCCTATGGAAAAAAAAACATTTTAGAGAACCATAGAGCTTTCTGTTGAAGTAGAAGTGAAAATAGAGACAGATTATTTGAGTATTTCACACATTATAATGAAAGCATTTCTTAATAGCAAGCAGAGTTTTTTTACATCTAACTTTTGAAAGATGGAACCGGATTTTCTCAATTGTATTTTAGGAAAAGTTTAAGCAAAAAGCTTTTATGAGACAAAACAAAAAAAGGGTATTTTGTTTTTTTTGTTTTGTCTTCATGTGTTTTAAGCATCCGGGGTCTTAATTACTGACTTAATTTCATAAATAGAAATATCCCATATAATATAATTTTTTGATTGTTTTGTGCCCAGAGTCCACAAAATGTAATAAAATAAGAAAATAATGTGTTAAATATTTTTTGTTGGGCTTTTTCTCGCAGGTAGTCCATGTTTTTTGACAAAAACAATTTGTGATCATTTTAATAGCAATTCAAATGGTAATAAAAACATGGAAGTGTGGAGAGGACAATAATAAATGTTCACTAAAACTGCCACTGTTTTTATTATGTAGCAAAACTGCTGATTTTAAATAACTCCAACATTTTAAGTAACTTTGCAGGGAAAAATCAAAACAAATACATTTAAGCATGAATTACTGATTTTGGATCAACTCGTATTGTTGCACAATGCAGACACTTTAATCAAAAGACTAAAAACTGGTTTGGGTGGAGACTAAAAATCAAGTCTAATGCTGATGTAGAAACAACGCCTACATCAGTAACATGTTGACTTTAAGCTTACTGAAATATTCATGGATCGGGTATTTATTTGGATAATAAAGCACAAATGAGAATAATTACCTCACAGATTTATGATAATAAATGGATATCTATGGGTAAGGTCAGTGGGAAGCAAAAGGCATCATCTTGACTATTGTTCACACCAGCTGCATCAATGTAGACGGCAGCAAATCATGTTTAAGATCTCCTTTGTAACAAACACACAAGTATGACCACACACACTTCGAAGCCTGCATCTCGATCAGACAGAGCCTCTCTAATTGAACTAATCCCCACTTCAAGATCAGCACTGTCCCGGGAGGACTGACCCTCTACTGTGGATGTGTCCCACTCTCACCGTCTCAGGCCTCAGATTAAACCTTCATCCCCTCCGCGGCTCATGTGGACTGTAAAGCTGTTTATTGGGAGACAATGAGCAACAGATTGTGCTGTCAGGGCCCATTAATTAGCATCATTAGCATCACACTTCAGAGTCTGAGCTGGACTGCTAAGCCTTAAGCTGTGTATGGATACAGCATGTGGCACATATGTATGCAGGCATGCATGATTTGCTAATAAATATGTCTTTAATAACAATGTAAACATGAAGGATTTTTATAAAATTCTGTAAATTCAGGTTTTGGAGAATCACGACGAATCTAAGGGATTCTTCATTTACCTATCAAGTTATACCAGAGTCATATTTACTTGTTTAATGTAAGTCAGATGTTGATCTGTAGCCATGCAGTAATTTAGGTTTTTAAATCAATTATTGATACCATTATTGTAAACATGAACGTCTAGATGTTGTGCAATACTGCAAAAACACACAATCTTGAAAAGTACACTTGAAATAAGACTAAACTTACTTTTCTGCAAGATATAGGATCTTGGTTTAAGTCAATAATTCCTTAATATTGATAAAATAGTTCTGGTTCCACTGGCAGAATATTTTACTTATAACAAGACATTTCCCCATGTTATAAGTGAAATAATCTGCCAATGGAACCAAAACATTTTCATTAATATTAAGGAATTGTTTACTTAAAACAAGATCCTACTCCGAGGTATTTGTAAGTTAGTGCACTGAGAAATTTGCACTAGAAACTAGATCAAAAATGCCTGCCAAGATTTTGTGTTTTTGCAGTGCAGGCGTAGTTTAAAGGTAAAATGTTGCATGGAGAGCCATTTCAGCCAGAATTAATGCATAAATAAATTAATAAATGAATGAATATATAAAAATAAATTAAATAAATAAATCAATGTATGAATAAATGCACAAATAAATACATAAATAAAATAATGAACAAGTAATGTTTCCTTTACCTAATCTGAAGATGTCACAATAAAGCTTTGTCACAATTTCACTGTTTTTTTGTCCAGAATGTTTGGTTATGCACAGAGTCAAATGTTGCCTAAAGTTGCTTCACTTCAAGAAACACAGGTTATTTTGTTTTGTTTTGTAAGCTTATATTCCCACTTTATGTTGTAGTTTTATGCAGAATGTTCTGCCAGAAACTCAGCCCTGACGGCAAGAAGTGAATCAATCATATTACGCAATATTAAAGAGCCCATTGAAAGGATTGCGCCTTCGGTTAAAAGAACGAGGACGGCATGAAAAAGAAGGAAAAAATAATCTTAATCCATATGTCTTTTAGTGTCCGCTAATCAATGGTTAAGCGCAATTGATCACTTACCACCAATGGTATTTCCACCTCCAACAGTGGCGTTCTAAAAAGAAATTGAACCACGTTTCTGCCACGCACCCACAGAGGCATAAGCCTTCTTACTCCAACTTCCTATCTAATCAATGTGAGAGACAATGACTCAACAGGTGCGACAGACAGGACCCCAGCAGCAGCTCTCTTCCCTGCCGCTGGACCCAATTAGCCCCCGCGGTTCAGGAACAAAGAGGCGACATTTCATTTCAGCAGAGTGCCAGTTTAAGGCCTCTTCTTTCCAACCTCGGCCCATTTTCTTTCTGTCTTTTACTGCTGACATCTTTAAAGGATCATCCCTGGCTGCATCATTTTCTATTAGATTGGGTCGATGCCTTGTGTTGAGAGTGGCAGGGGTGTTAAAAACATGGGGTGTTGATGAATTCATTGCATGTGACTGCACTTGCTTTCTTTGTGCGCAGCTTTTGGCAAATTAAACCCCCTGGAGGTCTGACAAAAGGCAAAACCATTTTCAAAGATTCAACCTTCACTCCACTCTAGATTTCCCCTCAAAGAATAACTAAACTAACTTTTTAACTTGTAGAATATTAAATTAGCATTATGATTTCTGCACAAACTTGATCATAAAAACAGAAGCCGTTTATTTGTAGATTAGAGATATTTTGGCAGTGAGAAAATATTAACACTGGTCTTTAATTTTGTATTGCTAAATGCAAACTCCAATACATTTTCTGAATTTTATATACTAGATCAAAACATAGGCAGGGCATTTATTGTATTGTTTATCATTTATCATGATGCTACTCCTGTAACATTAAATCAGTTGCTATAATAACACCAATATGACATAAACTAATTCTAAATGACACTAACAGTAATAATCTTATGCAGTTACATGCATATCTAACTTTATTTCCTGTGTCCCATTGAGGGAACTTTTAAGCTAGACATCTAATGCATTTCTTTTTTTCTTGCCAATTTTCCATTAAGACCAAATTTAAGAAGCAAATGAAAATTGTTCCAGGCAATAGATTCACCCACCTGAGTTGTAGATTTCTGCAGCTCATTATGATGGGTCTCCGTTACTTGATTATTGCTCTCATTAAAAATTAATTTACTTCAACTCTTATGTTTACAAGGGACACAAAGGTCTTTTATTGCTGTTACTCCATGTTTTTTCATAAGTCATCGGTACTTTAGTACCCTTAAATTTATGGTATGCTGTGTTGGAGAGCTGATTAAAACTGAATATTTTACAGACTGGATGCTTTCTTAATTACTTCAAACTAAGATCCACCTGAAAGGACTGTATTTTCTTTTCATTTTGAAGTATAAATCTGCCATAGAAAGCTTAAAATAACTAATTTGTGCAACTATTAGTCACTAGTATAGTAGCCTATATTGTTACAGTAAACTCGGTTTTGATAAATAAAAACACGACATTGTGAACTTATCGTAAGTCCTTTGCGATAAGATCATTTTATTTTCCAGTAAAGCAGTTCTGTGATTTGGGTCATTAAATGCCTGAATTCAGTCAATTATGACGTAAACTTGTTAGTAGATCACTTCACATGCTTTTCCATGTATTAAAATGAATTTGTTTTAAACTGGGATCATAAACTTTGGTCAAAAACATGATCAAGATCACTTCGAGCGTCAAACCGTCCAGGTTCCAGTGCGCATGCGCCATCTCTGTCTTTGTTAGGTGACTGCAGCAGCCCCAGATCCAGTAATATAAGCCTTTCTGTTTTATTTATGGTTTCACAAATACATTTTTTCACCCGTGTAGTCCGATGTGAGAGCTTTTGAGGATTTTTATTTTTCCCACTGCTCTTCCCGTAGCAGGAAGACGGCGCTGCTTGTGGATATGAAGCAACCAGGAAGTGTCTGATTATCTATGGTTTATGTTATGAAACTCTGCTCCACCCTGGGGAAAGCGACTTGGATTTTAACCGTCGCTGTTGCCATCGTTGCAGCGGTACTTTATTACTTTGACGACACTTCTCCAAGCAAATATAGCAGGTAAAAAAAAGACGCGATTTCTTTTATTTTTCTGTTTGCTTTAATGAACACAAGAACCAACATATTTGCTTCTTGGTTCCCCTGTTTATATGAGTTAAAGACATCTGGCAGACAGATCGGGGTAAATAAAACAATCCGGTATCTTTATACTCGTTATCATGCTTCATTAGCAAAGAGCCGGCCGAAGGTATATGCGTACTAGCACTGCTGCTGCTGCCCGCCTCCAGAGCAGCAGCCTCTCCTCCCCCAACAGCTTCTAATGCTTTTATTTAACAGAACATTAAAATACATTTATATTTTAATGAATGATACTAAGATCCTGTGTTTAAATGTGGCTATTTGGTGCATTTCAAAAATCTTAAACCTACTTTTGAATTTGCTTAAAGGTTTATGAGAAATAAATATTAAATTGTACAGATTTGTCATTTAGAACATAAATTAAAAGTATTAGTTCAATAATATGTATTATTGATTTATATATTTAGAAACATGATAAATGTCAATACATAATACATCTGATTGAATATTCAACATTTTGAACATTCACAGCGACAACCGCACAGCATTCTGGGAGATGTAGGCAAAGGAAAAGCTTTACCTGCTCAACCTCTCATGGCTAGCTAAGCGAAGTGGGTGGCATCAACTCACTCATTCTTTGGTTACTTAGCAACCTGGTTACCTAGCAACAACTTAAGTAACTGGTAAAGCAGTAGGTTAAGGTCTAAACACTGTAAAATTCATTAGCGTTTGGTACTTACCTGTAGATAAGTGATAATAACCCCTCTGCCTCATGTCCGTCTGTCTCCCAGCATGGCGGAGGACATGAAGACCCTGGAGGAAAAGTTCAGGGGTCAAAACAGGAGCTGTTTTATCCTGGGAGCCTCTGGGGAAACTGGGAAAGTGTTGCTTCAAGAGCTGCTAGAGAGAAACATTTTCTCCAAAATAACCCTCATTGGACGAAGACAGCTGAGCTTTGAAGATAAAGCGTATGAAAACCTGGTTGGTGTCTGTCTGGATGCAGTTATGACATTATAACATAACTCTTTACGTTCTGACGACTTATTTATGCCTTTTTATTATTTATGCCTGCAGATTCAGGAAGTGGTTGACTTTGAAAAACTTGATGACTATGCTGCCGCTTTCAAGGGCCATGATGTGGGATATTGCTGCCTGGGAACAACCAGGGCAAAAGCAGGAGCTGTGAGTTAATGCCATATAAAGTGGGGGGTAAAATTTAATTTAATTCAAATTTCAACATTGTTGAAGCAGTAGCAATGACCAAAGTGCCCAACAATTGTACTCAACTAAGAGTTGCACTACTTCAACTTGTTTTACTGAAGTAAAAAGTAGCAAGAAGTTACTTAAGTAAGAGTAAACAAAGTATTTGGCAAAATGTATACTCAAGGACTGAGTAGCTGATCAAATCAGCCATTTAATATTTAAAAATTACACCAGGAGACTGAAAAAACTTTAAGGTGAAGTGAAAATTTAGGTATTTTAAGTACAAAAATGACAACAATTCATATCTGTAAAAAAAAAAAAGGCAAAAGTAAAATTTTCCAAACCAGTTTCTTTAAACAAAAAAAAAACATTTCAAATGTTTGTTTTTCACTCAGTGGGTAGAAAATCCAGACATTTTACTCAAATAAGAGTAGAAATACTTCATAATAAAATTACTTAAAGTAGGGCGTAGTAAAAATAATAGATTTTTTTAAGTTACTAAAATAATGTAATTGAGTAAAAACAGTTAGTTTCTACTCAACACTGGCAATGACTAAGCATCAACATTTATTGAGCTAGAGATCATAAAGTTCAACCCTATTGTATGAAAAAGGATTATTTTTTGTTGTCAGTCAGATGAAAATTAGTTTTAATATTGTATCTATGATTAGCATAAATTTAGGTATGGTGCTAATTTGTGACACCAGGCAAATGGTGTCAGTGATGATGAAGGTATAAAAGGCAAAAAGAATCCTTATTTTATGTTCCGCGTTGTTATTTCTGGTTTTTAGGATGGATTCGTCAGAGTTGATCATGACTACGTTCTGAAATCTGCAGAGCTCGCCAAGGCTGGAGGCTGCTCACAGTTTCACCTGGAGTCCTCCAGAGGAGCCGATAAAAAAAGCAGCTTCCTCTACCTCAAAGTCAAGGTCAGTTGTTAACTTTTTTGTACTACTTCACTGCAAAAACACAAAATCTAAAGAGTATTAAGTAATCCAAAGAGATGTACTAAGATATTTCTAGTGCAAATTTCTTAGTACAACTGAAATAAAGGCAAAAGTAACATAAGTAACTTTTTAGCAAGACACAGGGGTTTGTTTTAGGTCAATAATTTCTTAATGTTGATGAAAAAGTGCTGCTTTCACTGGTACAAAAACACTAAATCTTCCCAAGTAAGTACACTTTAAATACGAAAAAACTAAGTAACTTATAATAAAATACGTTAAGTAAAATACAGTATAATAGTTTGCTTAAAATCAACAATTCTTTTATATTGATGAAAAAAATACTAGTTCTATTGGCAGATGTTAAAAGTGAAATAATCTACACTGCAAAAACTCATAATCTTACTAAGTATTTTTGGTCCATTTTCTATGGAAAAGATATTTGCACTGGTATTATTTTATAAGACATTCTTGTTTTAAGGGAAATTATCTGACTATTAGTACTTTTTCATCAATATTAAGGAATTACTGACTTAAACTCATAAAAACTAGATCAAAAATGCTGTTTTTCCTCAGTGGTGACATATTGAAATCCTTTCTCAGCATGTTTCTCTCAGGTAAAACAGTCAATAACAGATCTGATGGTATGGATGTTTTTTTTCCAGGGCCAAGTTGAAGCTGAAATTGAGGCGTTGGGTTTTGACCGATTAGCCATTTACAGACCAGGGTAAGTGATCCCTTTTTAAAAAGAGGATAGACGTAAATAGTATTGAAAGCAGTGGTGTCCAAACTTGCAGCAATGGCCTAAATAACCAGGTTGAAACCACTCAGGGGTCACAATTTAATTGTTTTTTTTCACTTGAAAAATTCAACACAATTTTGTGGGAAGTTCTTTTCATCTTGCAACAAATTACCCTGCATTCTAATTTAGAAAGTCTGAAAAAGAGTCTCAACCTTGTATAGTTTCCTAACATTCAAGGTTTCAGTTTGAAAACTATCTTCGAAAACCGCTAACTGTATTTAGCCCATTTAATTATCGGAAGCGATTTGAGGCCCTATTTCCTGATGTTAAAAAAAGCAAGAAAGAAAAAACTATCTTGTACCTAAAATGGATTATTAAAGATGTAAACCTGTTATTCAAAAACAAAAAAGACAAAAAAGTATCCATCTGCACCACCTCCATTTGCTGGAGAACTACTTGAACTATTTCTAAGTTGTGTCCAGAGGCCACACAAAGCTACTCTAAAGGCCTCAAATGGCCCCCGGGCCGCACTTTGGATATCCCTGATTTTAAAGAATAAAACTGTATTTAAATTAAAGTTGGTATTATGTGAAAAATTGCAATAAAATAGCCACTGATTCAACTTTTGTCCTACAGTAAACGTCTCTGAACTGCACGGTTTTCCTCCATTAGGGTTCTGCTAGTCGACAGACAGGAGAGTCGACCCGGAGAGTGGCTCGCCAGGAAGTTCTTCGGTGCCTTCTCTGCCGTTTGCTCCAACTCCATGTCCATCTCAATCCAAGCGGTGGCGAAAGCCATGGTGTCCAACACTCTGCTGCAGCTGGAGCAGAAGGCAGAGATCCTGGAAAACAAGGACATTGCCAGTCTTGGAGAAGTGAAAGGGACATAAATGAGGATGGAAGGTTTTGAAAAACTATTATTTTATTTGTTTAAACTGAATTAGCAATATTTCTGGAAGTCAGACACATTAACAGACGGGGTACTGTTTCAGACAGTACATCACACAAATTTACAGAAACACTTACGACATTTATAGGAATAAAAATGTTAATTATTCACATCCTTGGCAGATTTAAAAAGGTTTTAATTCAACCAATTAGTTGATTTTTGATGGTAAATGACAAACATCCACTACTAAATTAGATCAATCATTAAAAAGTGGAAAAAACTATTTTCAAATTTTACATTCAATTATTGCTGTATTGTACAATAATCAAATCCTTCTTAGAATTACCAACCAGCGTTTTAGATTTTTCCACTGATTGATTATTTAATTCTTCTGATTTATGTCTGAACTCCAAAATTACTTTGAACCTAATTCTGTCAGAAAAAAATAATAATTTTTGGGTCAAACTGGATCTATTATCACTTGTTCAATTTTCTTACAAAGCTTTTCTTCACAGCTTTATTTTGGATTATCTTAATTGATTAATGAATATTGGTAAATGTTAACAGTGACAGCAGTACATTACACCAGGCATTTAATTTAAAACTAACTTGCTAAAACTATTTTTGTATTTTCAGATTACTGTGGCTGTAGATGGATGACCACATCCTGCAAGAGCCTCATCAAGATATTTTTGAAGAACTTGAAAACAGATATTCTTATATTTAAATTATATTTAATTCCAATCAAAGAATGACTTATGCATAAAGTAAAGTTTACTTTTTTGTGTTGTATTGTGATGTTTAAATCAGGGAACATGCCAAACTGTTTGGCCTTTTCATTTGTGCTCTAACACACTAAACCACCGCCTTAAGCTGATTGTGTTGACATTTTATACACAGAATATCCATACATGTGATGCAAACGTTGCAAAAGTAAATGATGCTACATATTTAAGTGTGTGTTTAAAAATCAATAAAATATTTTCCCGTACATTTATAAGCGTTTTTTTCCTGTGCCATATTAGGCATGTGTGATTATGACAATATTTTCTTTTATTGATGCACCTCATACAAGAAAAAGTGATCTTGAAATCAATTTTCAGATGATGAATAACAAAGTTTCACATTTTATATTGATAAATATTTACCACATTTATCAAAATGATAAATACTCATATTATACAAATTAGATTTTAAGAAAAAATTAAAAAGATGTTCCTGTCTTTATACTGAATGATCTAATTATTCTACTGTTTTGACTGATACATTTTTAAAGTTCTTTACATAGTTTGCATATTTGTCGATAATGCAACATCGCCCTCTTGTGACTGAAAATGGTTACACATTTTGTAGCTCTAAATGCATTCGCTGTATCAGGATCCGTACTCCGTGAGTTGTCTCATTAAAACTGCAACAAGTACACGAGTTAAGCAAATTACTTGTTGCATTAGTTATTCAGTGCACACATTGCTTTCTGCAGAACATTATTAGTTGAACGCTGATGAAGCGACACAACACAGCTTAGAAATGTTGCTGATTTTATCTTTGCTTGTGTTTCAATTAAGCCAGACAATCTTATGTAAGAATACAGACAGCAAATCACATATAAAAGCTTTTTAACTAAGGTTAGTAAGATGTTTTACCTGTTTCGCTTTTTCTCCCGTGACTACTGATCGTGTAGCAATTAGCCACAATGGGTCTCAGCTGTGTTGATTTGACTCTTCAGCAGCCGGACAGGACATTCGGCTACAGTGTTGCTCTACTCTGCATTTTGGCTTGTAATTTGTAACGTGAAACATGTTTCTAGAACTTGGCATTACCATAACTCCCACAAGTGTAGAAACAAAGTTGTGCACAAAAAGTGTCTGTTTTATGTGGCAGGTTTCCGTAAAGCCATTCATTATGCTTGACTGCGTTTGAAAGAAACTAAGTAAAGAAGAACCAATAATAGTGACAGGCCTCATAATGTTAATAAAAAAGGAAATCCAGTTTTTTTGGTGACATCTGGTGGCTGGGATGTAGAATTACAACCCATCAGTCGAAACGTCACGATACGTCATCAGGAAGTCCTCCGGTTCCAAAGGCGACATCATGGCAGACAACACAGACCCACGTGAGTTTACTCTCAAGCAAAAAGCATCTTGAATGGCTTTATTTTAAAATATAAACGTTTATTACAGCTTTATACGCGCCTGCTGCTGAGTATGTGAGCAACGAGACGAGCGCTAAGCAGGATTAGCTGCTAGCAGGAGTTAAACCTGCTAGCAGCTAATGGTGCTGCTGCAGATTTGTAAGACCGTTGCTGCTGTTAGCTGTGGGACTCTGTTGTTTCTTTTAAGTTGTGATGAAGTTTCACTCTGACAGATGCTGAAGAGATGCCCGAACTTTCTGACGGGGATGATGATGACGTGGACGGTGATGAAGAGCAGTGGATGGAGGAGGAAAGTCAGAGCGTTACCTGCTTGTTCTGTGAAAAGTGAGGCGATTTTTTTTATTTACTGATTTGCGTTTGATGTTTTTCCTCTTTTTCTACATTTTTCAATTATTTTGATGCAGTTTATTGTAGAGAATATTTGTGTTGGGGGGAGGAGGGGAGGAGGAGCAGGAGTACATTTTCTCCAACAACGTCAGAAATATTTAGATTAATCTCACAAATATTCTAGAAATAAACTTGGAAATTTCTGTGTTTGGAAAGATGACAATTTGCAAAAAAAACTCAGAAATTTTTAGACTAATCTCAGAAATTGTCTTTAAAAACACTCACAAACTTTGAGGTTAATCGTAGAAATTTTCTAGAAAAAAACCCTGTGAAATTTTTTAAAAAAATTTTTTTTCTAGAAAAAAAACAAGGACATTTCTGAGCTCCAAAAGTTCAGAAATCTGCTAGAAAAAACTTTAAAATTTCTCAGTTTCAAAAGTCAGAATGTTTCCAAAAGGCACATTTTTTTCTAGAAAATTTCTGAGATTTGTCTTGGAAAGGTGAAAGAATCTCCATCTTGTTTGGTCACCTTCAGCAGCTTCAGCATAGAGACGATTTTGCGTGTTGCAAAGTTAATGTCAAGTGTAACCATGTAACCATCGAAATTGTAACTGCTGACCAAAAATTGTAACAAATTGGTATGTCTTGTTACTGCTTTGTTGTACCAAGTAAATTTCTCCTCTGTAGGATTAATAAAAGACTATTCTACTCTATTCTATTCTGTTGTAATTTCAAAGTGGTTATGTACTTTTCAAAATTCCTTACTTCTAAAAGTCCTCAGACGTTTTCGGTTACCTCCAAGTGTAAAACAGTGATAATGACAATCAAGCCAAATGCAAAGGTGGAAAACTAGCACACATTATAGATTAACATGTGGTATATTTTACATAATGTAAACAAGAGAAGCTGTTTTTAATTTGAACTTCTATAACTTGTTTGAGTTTTCCTAAATAAAACAAACTTTATTGCGTTTCACTTGAGTTTAGGTTGTTGGACTCTGTTTCTGCAACCCTTCAGCACTGCACTGCTGAGCACCAGCTCAACCTGGCAGATGTTATAAGAAAACACGGTAAGTAAACAAAATGCAACCGTTTCCAGGACCAGACGGTTGTTTTATTCATGCTCTGTTTCTCTTTAGGGTTAGATGACTACGGTTACATAAAAATGATCAATTTCATTCGTGCAACAGTAAGTTCTGTCTGTCATTTTTTTGGCTGCATTTATATATTTATTTTAATAACAGATTTTGAGTTGTAAATTCATAAAAAGTAACCAGTATTCTTCTACCTGCATGCTTAGAAGTGTTCTGCATCCTGCCTGATGGAGCCGTCAGAGGGGCTCTTACCCTGGGACAGTGAGGACTTCCTAAAACCAGTCCTTCAGGACGACCCACTCCTGCAGGCAGGTACTGCATCTAAACACACTTTCTAATCACTGCCACATATTTTCTTTTTGTTGGTCTGGAAGCCATGAGTCCACTATGCATTGCACTCTGCTTTCCTACTAAGATGGTGCAGATTACTTCTGGTTCAAGGCACATTTATGTGCTTTAGATTTTGAAATGGAGCTGATGTGATAAAATACAAACACAACAAACGTTGCCATTTAGTTTTAACTGTGTTTATGTGTTGCGTTCATGCTTATGTGTTTTTGTCAGACCCAGAGGAGCTGTCTGGCTCTTCGGCTGTCAGAGGCCTGACAGCCGAAGAACGAGTTCAGCGTTCAGAAGAGGCGGTGGCCAGACTCATGGAGGATACGCACAAACTAGCGTTGGTGATTTTGTTCTTTTTCCCTTTTTCTGATCCTGTATTCAATGGGAAGCCATATTTTTTTTACATGTTTTTTTTTATGCTTTCTTTTGGGTTTCTGCTGCGTCTAACACTTAAAACACACATCTGTTTTTTGGCAGTAAATTAATTTATGTTTTTTAGTGTCTGCAAAATGAGCCGTTTCATAATGTCACAAATCAACAGGTGCAGCCGGTTGCCTAGCAACCCCAGCAAAGCGCAGCTCACAACCCAAGCTGAGCTGGTCTTACTGCTGTACAATGGCTGCTGGAAAAGACAAGCGTGTTGTTTCTGACTTACCATCCAGAAACCACTTGCTGCATTCTTGTTGATTTTGTAGGAGGCTCCACTTGTACTTTTCAAAGATGTACAGTTGCATAAATCCTCATCTGTTCGCAGACATTTTCACATGCAAGTGTAAAGATTGAGTGCCCAGCCGGATTTAAAGTGACACTATGCAAAAACAAAATCTAACCAAGTAAACAAATATATTAGTTTACTTGAAATACGACAAAACTAACTTAGAAGTAACTTTTCAGTAAGATATAGAAGCTTGTTTTAAGTCAATAATATTGATGAAAAAAGCACTAGTCTCACTGGTAGATTATTTCACTTATGGAAAAAATGTCTTGTAATAAGTGAAATAATCTGAGAGCAGAACTAGAACTTTTTCATCAATATTGAGGAATTGTTGACTTAAAACAAATTCCTATGTGTTGTTGAAAAATTAATTATAAGTTAGTTTGTACCATTTAAAATGTAGATATTTACACTAGAAACTGGACTAAAAATTCTTTGTAAGATTGTGTTTTTGCAGTGCAACTCATTCTTAAAGGAACTTTCATTATCTAAGAATGATTTTGTGCTAATATGATGTAATGAACATGTTTTGCATAGTCAGACAGACCTAATTTAAGCTTTTCACAATGCATTCTGCAAGTTTGGTGTCATATTCCTGCATTTCCTTTTTTATGCCACTAGGGGGACACAGTGGTCTCTGCACAAACTTTAATCTGAGTTCCCTGTGGAAAAAGTTTGAAGGGAAGAAGAAAGATTAAAAAAAAGGAGAAGGGGAAAATTCCACTGCAGCAGGGCAGCTGGAGGGAGGAAGAGGAAAGGGAGGATTACAGAGGGAGTGGAAGAGAGTTAGAAAGATGAATGCCTCCCATCTCCTTCATTTACTGCTTTGTCCTGTCTGCACGTCCTCCTTTCTGGTTACTGCTTTCGTCCCACTACTAAAAGTTAATTGCAGTTTTGTCTGCCTTTGTTTTAGGCTCCTGGTTCAGGGTTTGGTGCTGAACTCAGAACCCAGCCGGGCTGGCAACCTGAGCGCCGTCACCGAGCTGCGGGAGGATGAGGACGAGGCCTACTTCAGCTCTTACGGCCATTATGGCATCCATGAGGAAATGCTGAAGGTCTGAGTCCCGCACATAAGCTGTTGTGAGGCCAGGCTCGTCGGTTCATAACTTGGTTGAAAGATCTCAATGTAGCATGTAGATGAAAACCATCAGAAATTCATAATAAGGACATGACATCTTCTGAAAAGTGACAAGTCAGGAATAAGTGGGGGGCGCTCATGTGAGACGCTGCAGTCGGTACAGAACATGGAAATTAATTTTCACACGCCTTGAAGCGCTGAAACCTGAAAGTGTCAGCACACGTTCAGGCGGATGTGTGTGTTTTCCTACTGACTGCAGTTCCTGGACATGTTCCTCCTCCTGATTGGTGCTAACCGCTGTAAAGTTTGTGCGTTGCGTGTGCGTCAGTCTGAAAACTTCATCAGAGCCGAGGAGGAGCCAGGAACACGATGACGCTGGTTTCACTGGGTCGTCCTGGTCAAACAGCGTCAGCAGGTAGTCTGTGTGTCAGAGAGGTTCTCTTCAGATTAAAAGTAAGTTATCTTGAACAAACCATCAAGAGTTTTGTTACAAATAGTCAACCGGGACCCAAGGAACTAGTTGAGAAAAAAAGACGAATTTCAGAAGAATCAAGCAGAAAGCTAACAATAAAACATATAGAATATAATAATCTTTGCCACTGTACCTCAGTTTTATGAACATTTAAAAATTTCTTTAAAAATGTCTGGTTAATACAGTCTGGAAAAATATGGATTTTGATTTAAATATTTTACTGGATGAGTGCAGCAGAAGCAAACAGATTGTAGAAAATAATAGTTTTTTATATATATCTCTTATAAAAAAAATATTTCTCCACTGTAGAAACACAAAATGTTGCCAAGTATTTTTGTCTAAGTTATTGTGCAAAAATATTTGGAAAAATATTTGAATCATGAAAAACTAACTTAGAAAAACATAGAAGCTTGTTTTAATAATTCCTTGATATTAAATTATTGTCAGATATTTTTCCCATGTTATAAGTGAAATAATCTGCCAGTGGACTAGTATTTTATTACTCAATTTTAATGAATTTTTACTTAAAATAAGGTTATTTATCTTGCTGATAATTTATCAGTCATCCATCCTGTTGCAAACTTTTGCATTTATTCCTCAAATCGATTCTCACATTTCTTCATATTTATGGACCAACTTTAACTCAGCATATTAACTAATATTGCTGCTTTAATTTTTTCCATTTTCCAGGATAAAGTGCGGACAGAGAGCTACCGCGACTTCATGTACAAAAACCCGGAAGTGTTCAGAGACAAGGTGAGCCAATGCAATGCAGCATGTGTGATTTAATTTGTTTACATTCGTGCTTTAACTGCTCTAATGTACAGCAAATCCCATTAAAGGCAACGGACATTTGGGTTTTCCAGACAGGACATTAATAAAGAGACGATGTCTGATTTAGGAGCTCTCTATTAACGCCTCAAATGTCGACTGCATGGTCCTGATAACAGTTGTGTAATCCACTACCAAACCCATAACGCCCCCCTGAACGCCAAACCCCCTCCATGCGGCTCTTTCTCGCAGCTTTCTGCTCCAGGAAGACGTAGCGTTTCATTATATGGGAAGTTGCTGGTTCAGATGAGGCTGCAGAGGACAGAGGTTGCTTGTGTTGATGGGAACTTGCATTATCCCTGTCAGCTTGACTCAGCCAGCAGAGAAGGAAGTGTCTTTTTTACCAGTAGCAGACGGCAAGGAGAGCACAATGGTATCATCAGGATTGGAGAAAGAAAGGCGGAGTTGTCGTGTCAGCATTGTTCCTGCGACACTTTGTGAACTCACAACGACAGCAGGATACTCACTGAGTTACCCCGAATAGAGATGCAACCAAACACAGATGAATACACTGGAGCTGCTTCCCCAGCTCCAGTTAGAATTGCACTTTAAATGATTAATTGTTGTGCCAACCAAGCTTACTATTGCCATAGTTTAGCTTTATGTCTTTGTGACCTTTTGTTTGTCTATTTCAGTTAGTTTTAATTAGTTTTTAGAGTGTGTGTCCTACTTTTTATTAGGTAGTATCAAGGCTGATACAAATATAAACGTTTCATATCATTCTATTGATAATTGATTAGGTTTTTGTTTTAAATATCTGAAGTACTGCCAAACTGGTGATGTCACTTTTCATGTTTTATCCAAAGTTTACAGTCAAGCCATTGTTTTTCTATTTTTAAGCAGTTATGTAACTTTAAATTGCTGCTGCCCAACAGGTTGTTGCTAGGTAACCATAGAATGAGTGAGTTGCTAGGTAACCAAAGAGTGAGGGAACTGTGAGAACTTGAACGGCTAAAGTTTTTCCCTTTGCCTACATTCCCCAGAATGCTGTGCGTTTTAATTAATTTTCTGTATATTGAATATTGCATATTCTATCAGGTGTATCATATATCGAAACTCATGTGTTTATTGCGATATGTATTTGATTTATTGTGCAGCTCTATTTACTATTAGTTGAATATTTAGTTTTACTTACGTTTTAATAGTTATAGTTTTAGTTTTTTCCTATATTGCTAAATTTTTTGGTACAGAATTCAGAGTATTGTGATTATGTATAGATCAACTTAAGAGAAGAAGCTTTTTTTTTAAAAAAATGTCTTCAGTTATTGTTCAATAATCTTGTGTTAGGGACTGAGTACCTTAATTTGCCGACAGCTGAAAGAAAATCACTTCAAAAGGCTAATAAATTGATTAATAAACACAAAAACAATGGATATTATTGCTGTAATTTCAGCATGTTTTAGTTTTATAATAGTTCCAGTTAGCGATAATTTTTCTCTGTTTTAATTTATTTCAGTTAATGAAATTGTTTTCTGAATTTCAGTTAATATTTTATAAATTTTAGTTTAGTTAGTGCCAACAAAAAAGAATATAATTATGATTAAAAAATGTAAATAATATTGTGTCTGAATTGTTTGGTACTCTAGTACTCTAAGTGGAGAAGAACCAATTAATTGGCCAGATATTGTTTTTTTTTGTTTTTTTTCTTTGCGTAACTTGATAAATGATCAGTAAATCGTTTATTTTAGTTCAGCAAAGAAAGAAGGATGCATTTTGCTGTGGTGTTTTATAATGAAGGAATCTTACCTTGTAACAGAAGTTAAAGTTTTTAGCAATATTGTTTTCAGTTGGTTTAATGATCAGATCATCAAAAACCCCGGAAGTATTTCTCGAGTTATAGATGTCGTTCAGTATGAAGGTTATGCATCGGATGACTAGATTTCATCATTTCCTGCAGATACTGATAGAAATAAATATTGGGGCTCAGCACCTGCTGCTGTTCTGCAGGTGGTGCTTGATGTGGGTTGTGGGACTGGCATACTGTCCATGTTTGCCGCCAGAGCTGGGGCCAAAAAGGTGATTGCAGTGGACCAATCAGAGATCATCTATCAGGCAATGGACATAGTCAGGTGAGACGGACAGCATGGAACGTAACTACACTAAAAGAGAATGAAACTTTTAGTATAAGGTTGCAGTATGTACCTTTTCTAAAAAATGATGTTTTTTACATATTTGTTAAACTTATCATCATGTCATGACAATATTATACAAGTCATAACTGTAGAAATACACTACTTAGTTAGCATCAACCAATCAGAGACAGGAGGAGGGTTTTCGAGCTGCCAATCATTCTCATGCTAAGCTAGAGCTAGTTAGCATAGGCAGCAGTTTTCCTATAACATGTAGCTTTTTTTTCACCCTTAATGCATTTAGCAGCATACAGGAGGTTGATTGACAGCGCTAAGACCCTCCCCCTGGCTCTTAGGCGGTGCATGTTTGCAGACTACAGTAGTAGTCTGTTTTTTGTTTTTGTTTTCGCTGTTACATGGTGACAGTTTGAATAAATATGTAAAAAACATATTTTTCTAAAAGCTACTGCAGCTTTAATGTCAATGAAACTACTTGTTTCATGCTTATATTACTGAATTAAAGTAAAGATGAACCTTTTCTTCTTTAGCACCCAGCCAACAGCAGCAGGAGTAAGTAGAGCTCAGTGCGACCTCCATCTACCTTTTATTTGTTGCAGCTGACTGACTTCGATAGAGCTGCTGTCAATGGCGTCGCCATAATGTACATAATTTACACCTGCAGTTCGTCTTGTTTGTCCCTCGGCTTTTCTGCTGCAGTCCGAACGCAGCAGCCACATCCACACAAACCTACAGAACACACCAAAGCCGCGTTTTATTACCGTTTGTGTATTAGTTCTCTGTCTGATTTCTGGTTCAGTGTGTTTCCAGTTTTCCAGCTGCTGGTTCTCACCATTGGAGTCCATTTACCTCCACTGGAGCTTCTGCTTTTACTATGACTACCTGCAGTCGCCATCACTCCCCTGCTACTGAAATGCATTTTTGAATTAGAGGCCATTATGACTGCTGTTATTACCGTTATGTAAGAGAGCGACATATAAGCAAAACAACAGGGTTTGCTGAAGGGAAAGGATGTTTTAATTTTACAGACCACTGACTTGCTGTTGAAGTGCGTGTCAGTGTGCGGGTTATGTAGCAGGTTCCCCAGCAGTGAAGAAAGATGCCCTTAATTCTCGCTCGCTCGCATCCTTTTTCACACTTTTGTTCACATATAGACATAGTGACAAAGAGACACCATTTAATATCAAGTTTTGACTTGGTGCATAACTTTAAAGCTGGTATTTTGTGTGTGTGCATGTGTGTGTGTGTGTGTACTTCCTCTCAATGTTAATATGAGGATTCTAATTAAAGTTGTGCCTATTGGCTGAACAAGAGCATCCATCTCCTGTCTCTGCTCTGTCAGCAAAGTTTAAATGAAAAGCTTGATGTGTTCTCTGTTTCCCAGTCACGCTTCTAATGGGTAATGCTGATGTCCTGTTAAAAAAAACGGGAATTCAAATTTCAATCCAATTTATTTACAAAAAGCACCTTTATGTTTGTAAAAGTTTAAAATAGATGGAACTAAAACAGTTCAAGTCTTCCCTGAAAAAGGGAATTCCTGGTTTAAAAACAAATTTAACATGGAAATGTCTGAAAGCTCATCTTCATTCTGGTTTGAAGAACAACCAAAAGATGCTACACTAAACTTCTGTAAGTGTTACTAAACCCAAAAATCTACTTTTTTTTGCAGATAAACTGTTTAAGTAGGTTTTTATTTCAATAAAATTCAAATTTACTTTATTAATCCCAAATTGAAATGAAAAGTAACTCATTAGTTAAAAAGTTGTAGACGGTGATGGCTATGAGCAGGGAAGATCTCCTGTAGAGGTCTGTGCTACAACAAATTTGAAGAAGCCTCTGAGTAAAGACGTTATTTTTTTATGATAGTTTCATGAAGAGGTTTTCTATCGCCCACAGATCTGTCTCAACATGTTCAGAGAATCATAATGAATCCCCTGTAAAGAATAAAAATAATTATTAAAGGAACAGTGTTTCAACGGAGGTGATAAATACAACAGGATGTAGTTTTTTGATACATTAAATTCTATTTATTTTGGTTAATGTGGACTGAAGGCAGTCTTTAAAATGCATTTTTGGGAATTGTCAGCTTTATTCTGAGGATCCTGTTCTGTATTTCATCAGGCAGCAACACAATCTGATGAAAGAGATTAAGTTAAAACTTTGTGTTGAAGTATTAATCCCTCTGCTTCGTCATGTAAGCCGTAATGAAAACAAATTGTATGACAAGGTGAACATTTTACACTAGAAAGCAATTATTTGTGAACATTGCTCTCACATCCCCACAAATACACAGAGATACCGACTCTCTCCCCAGAGTCCTGACATTGTCCTCTAAATTACCCCAATAATGAGATTACAGTGATTCCTTCTTGTGAACGGAGGAGGAGGCGGGACAGGACGAGGGGGGTTATGGGTGCAGGGGCGAGTGTTGGATTCTGGGAGGAGGTGATAGCAGCACTAGAGGAGCAGCCAAGATGGGAGAGACAGTTTAAGATAAGGATCGTTACTGCAGAAATGCTCCCTGGGCCTCTGTGAGTAATTGTTCTGTCCTCTGTAACATTAGCTGTCACGATAATGGAATATTCACAGAGATTGATACCCGAACGGGCCGCTCAGAAAGGAGGGATCATTTCAACGGCAGCGGTGATCTTACAGTTCATACCTGAACCAGACATATTGCTGGCTCATACTTACAGTTTTGTCCTTTTCTCATCTCTGTTTCAGTCTGAGGAGACTTGGGTGCAGAGGAGTAAAGATGCTGATTGGGGATCAATGAAAAGTTTTGAAAATTCAAAAAAAGGACAAAAAACACAAACAACTTTTATCATATTTACTCATTGTTTAGACTGCTACCATTTTATTAAAGTCGCTGTCACTCCAGCTGCATTTCTATTACAAATGTGTGCAAAGCTTTAATATTCCACTAATGTAGAAAAAAACAACAAAAACACAATTTTACCCTTGCTGTGTTTCCATTAACGAAGAAATGCAATTTAGATCACACCTGAATAAATTTGTTAAAGCTATAAGTCATTTAAAAAATAATTCTCCTACCACTTCCTGTTGTCTTCTTCGTCGTTTCCGCCAGTAGTAACATCCGGTTGTTGATCCCACGACTTGTGTGATGTGAAAAAAGTGTTTCTCCTACTCATGGGATAAGTTTCATGATAAGATGTTTGAGACAGGAAATTTAGCAAAACTAAACATCTTAAAGAGGCTGCAGTAAAAAAAAAAAAAAAAAAGAAATGGGAAACTCTGATTTTTCAAGTTTCACCAGTTACTTTAGTTTAGGACATTTTTACTTTCTGTAATGTTTTTAGTTGTTTAACAAGTTGGAATAAAAGTTCAGATGACAGTTTAATATAATCGGTAAACATTTTTAGTGTTTCTGCAGTTTATTACTTTCCAACATGTCTCCCTGCAGGTCCAATCAGCTGGAGGACACCATCACTCTGATTAAAGGTCGCATAGAGGACATCAAGCTTCCTGTGGAGAAGGTGGACATCATTATCTCAGAATGGATGGTCAGTTTTATTAGCGCAACATAACTTCCACTTTTAGACTCTGCTTTAAGTAGGCCTGTCATGATAACAAATTTTGCTGAGTCATTAATTGTCTCAAAAAATGATTGCGATAAACGATAATATTGTTTGAAGATCCTTTTACACTTATTTAATGAAAATGACATAATAATGCAGCCATATCCTGCCAAAAATAGATCCACGTTATTTTCAAAAGGACATTTAATGCTGGAACTGGTAAACAAAGAAACAAAAACAAAAATAAAATGAAAATTACATTAACCAAAGAGTGCAGATTATAAAGTCTGTATAATATATTCCCTCCAATAATGATTAGATTTAAATAGAGAAGATGGCATATCGACCACCTGATGCAATAGTTCACTCCTCCCTTCAGCCCAGTTCACACAACATGATTTATGACAATCTTAGAATCTTCTAACATTGTCGCTGCGATTTCGCCAATCGTCCTGTAGGGGGTCGTGTGTTACGAATGATCTACAGGGAGGGGGAACGCAGCCTGCTGAATGTGACAGGCAGCCAATCAGAACGCAGCCTGCTGAATGTGACAGGCAGCCAATCAGAACGCAGCCTGCTGAATGCGACAGGCAGCCAATCAGAACGCTGGGATAAATCTTCTGCTTTCTGAGGTGAAATTAGGAGGGAATTCCCAACCAGCTGACGGCGCAACCCGAGAGCAGCAGACATGGAGATGATATGTGGAAACAACATTAATGTTTATTCAACATTTGGTGCAAAGAATATCCACAGAAATGACCAGGAGAGGAGCTGGAGATAAATTGCTACCGCAGTTGATAAACCCGGTAACTTTCCAGCTGTTCATTGTTAACGTAGGTTGATAGGTTGATAAATGATATTCATTCAGTCAGGACTTGTGCATGCACTGCAGGTAGATTGTAGTAAAACGTTGATTAATGCCTGGTTTTAAAATGACTTGTCGCCATTATTTTGTGCCCATTGTTGGACACCGCCCGCCGCGATCGGCTAGTGTTGGTCTCAGGTTTTGAACATGGGCGACAATCAGCCGACAGTTCTGAGATCGTGTAGTGATCTGGGCATTAGGCTAAAGAAATTAGGAAGAGAGGGTCAGCGGAGAGCAGGAGTTGAGCTTTCTCATGGAAAAATGCAAGGAGAAACGATAATGACGATAAATTTAACTTATTCGATAGCTTTTTTTTAATCGTTCGATTAATTGATTTATCGTTTATCGCGACAGGCCTAGCTTTAAGTTTGCTGAATTTAAGATTGATTCTGTGGGTAATTGTAATTCACAGTCCTCGTAATTTGAATTCTGAATCGAATATCCAAAATGCTCAAAAATGAATTAGAAAATTTGTAGAATTTCTATATCTTTGCAGCTTTTATTTGCGGGTCTGCTCCATATCGCATTATGGGGACACCCCCCACCATGTGCATTTTAAATAATTATTAGATATTTTTTTATGTAAGAAAAAACCTAAGCTGACATAGTATTAATTTAAGTTACAGAATTTTATGCTAAAACTTTATAAATGTTTCAAATGCTTTTTCTATTTGTTTATACTGTCTTTTCCTCTTGTCTGTCACAGCATTTAAACTGAATCTCTGGACCGTTTGAAGAGAAAAATTGGTTTTGCAATTAGAAATCGTTTCCGAATCAAAAATTGTTTGAATCAAAAATCGTTTCTGGATCAAATGGCTACCTTCAAAATCAGAATTGAATCAATGGAAATTGAAAGATTCTCATCTCTAATGTCTGTATTCCCTTCAACTTCCTGGAAAATGACACTTATATCTATTCTTTTCCTGTTCTATCCACAGTTTTCATTCCACGTTCGATTTTTTTATTTTTAAGGAATGTGAGGCGCAGTGGAAAAAAACTGAAACTGCTACTTTTCAAGTTGCTTAGCAAATTGTTGCTAGGTAACCAGAAGTTGCACAGCAGGTTGCTGCTAGGTAACCAAAGAGTTAGTCGATGTCACCAACCTTGCTTAGCTGGTGAGAGGTTGAGTAGCTAATGGCTGTCCTCTGCCTACATCCCCCAGAATGAGTTCAGGGAATATCCTATCAGGTGTATTATCTGTCGATCTGTGTCTACCACAATATATATTGTTATTGGTTTATTGTCCAAACTAAAGTATAACTATACAAACCGGCAAAAACTTTAAATCAAAGTATGTTTAAACATTTGCTGTCTTTAAAAGTCAATTCTAAGCACAAATTCTGATGGGCCGAGGCATGTCACCCCAAAAGCCTGCGAAAGTGACGCGCCTTGAAGGAGGCGTCATAAGAACGGGAGCTAAGTTTGTCCATTAGCTCCTCCTCTGAATAAATAACCAGGAAGGCCAGTCCTCCATCCCTCTGATTGCCATTTATCTGCGAGATGCTCCGTGGCGATACAGCCAAAGCCAAAGTTGAATGCACCACTGAATTCATCCCTAATTCATGAGCGTCCCATATCTGTCCCTCCTTCCCCTCCCCGCCTATTCATTGTGATTCCCCAGGGTCACAAGCACAGGTCGCCAGCCAGAGCCTTCCCATCCTCTCGTGGAGGAAATTGAAATTCGGAGGCTGACATGTCAGTGGAGCAGTGAAGGATAGGGGGCGTAATCTCTGATGACACTAGCTCACTGAGCGCTAATAAATCTAAGAATTCCCCAGTCACTTCTCATCAAGGCGGCAATGGCAGACATTTCTCAGAATGGCTCAGACTTAAAAAGCTGCTCTCTGATCTGTCGGCATGAGCAGGAAAAATGACGGTAGTCTTAGGAGAAGTCGCTCTGACCAGTTTCTTTAGATTGTATATAACTTTGATGACTTCAGGTCATGTCTTATTAACTGAGAGTCACTGTGGATGGGATTTCTCTACTGTTACTTTTCCTTGCAATTGTTTGTTTTTATCAGCTGTTGAAGCGTTAGATCAATCAAATGAACCGTGTTTGTAGAAGTTTATCAAAATTGCACTTTCCAAAACTTTTCAAAATCCTCAGTTTGTAAAATGTAGGAATAGCAAGTGTAGTTTTGATAATAAAAATATATATAGTTTGAGTGTCTTTGAATGTAACCAGTTATGTTTCCTTGAACAGGTTAGGATAAGTCTACAAAATCATTCTTAGATGATGAGATTTTAGTAGAGCTCAGCTCGGGTTGCTAGGCAATGGGCCAGGGTTGCTAGGTGAGGGGCAGTTCCTGCTGATCTGTGACGTTACGTTCTGGAGGTTTTTAAAACGGATCATTTTCCAGACACCAAAAACATGAACTTATTGACAAAAACAGACTGAGTGTTTTTGTTTTTTTTTTAAGCTGTTTTCAGAAGCAGTAGACATCCAAACAGATCAAAATTTACTATAATCCAACAAAAGAGAGTCTGTTTACAGCCATAGACACTAGGTAGCCTTAAAACGGGGCCACTATGCATTAATTACCATTGTCCATAAATGGAAGTGCTTCCTGTTTTAAGGTCTGCTCTTAAAATGCTCTTTATGTTCAGAGTTGTGTTTTAAGACACCATATTTGCTTTGAAAGGCCCAAAAATATAATTTCCTTATGTTTCATGCTTTATATGGTCATGCATTGTCTATAATCTAAATTTATTAGCATCGCCAAATATAGAAGAAACTTTTAGAGCAGACAGTTTGATTTATTGCATCACAAAACTGTAATAAATTGGAACTTTGTCCAATTAATAGATCTGCACATTTAAGCTTGCTCTCTCTATGGAGTCATTGATTTATTCTCACAACAGATGCCATCATTTATGTGAAAATATGAGCAGAACAACAACTAAGTCAATCTTTCATGTTCTTCGGCTTGGAAATGGAAGACGTATAATAATAAAATCAGCAGAGCTTTGAAAGATGGACTTTTTGGAGAACTTGTAAATAAATGTATTAGTGATTCTAATGGGGAAATTACTAGTAAAGGTGTATTTAATTTAATCCTAATGCTATAATCCATCCAAGCAAATTCTTCTGCCGCTTTCATGTTTTGCTGACTGTATAAATGGCATCAGATTTCTTTCACTTTGTAAATGAATGTAATATTCAGCAGGATAAATGCTTGTATAATCTGTTTTTTATTTGGCACATAATAAGAAAAAAACAAAATGGTTCTCATATTTGTGTGTTCAACATAAATCTCTGTTGCAGAATTAATATGTTTTGGTCAATTTTAGACTCGTTATTTATTTTAAATTGTGCCGTCTGAGCAAATTAAAGTTGTTTTTACATTTTTGACGCTTGTAAAGCTATTGGTATATTTAGGTTTGCTGTACTGGTGCAGAGTTATCAAATAAATATGTAATTCAGTATATTTATGTTTTTATTTTTAAAAAAATTAATATTTTAAGCCAATTTAAACTGAATTTTCTATATGGATCGATACTAAACCTCAGATATCGGTATCGGAAGTGAAAAAGTGGATTGGTGTTACTTTACACCAATTTTTTAAAGTTTTATTTAGAAATTAACTTGTAATTAATAATTGAAGATGCAGAGAAAACAAGAGGCTCGCTGTGTGTCTAAGCAGACAGACGGTTGTTACAGGGCTGTTAGAGCAGATATTTGACGAATGTGATGTGTTTGTGGAGGTGGTGGAGGAGAAAGGGGAAAATGAGGGTCTGTCTCATGGAGAAAGTGCCTTCAGCAGCGTCTCTGTCATTTCATAACTCACAACATTGATCTGCTCTCTTTCTCTCCATGCCAAGAAACCGAACAGTTCAGAGAAGATAAGGGAGCGCGGGATGGCGCTGTCAGGAAGTTACCCAAAGGCCAAATTAAGACTGTCGCTCCAAGATCAATCACAGATGATGGCTGATAAATGACACAGATTTATGAAGTAGGAAACTTTTTTCCAAACTTTTCTTGTACAACATTGGAGTCACTAATAGGCTTGTCACAATAAGCAATAAATTAAGTAATTGCATCATAAATTGAAACAAGCTTAATAATTTCTACTTCGATGCTTTTTTTCTCTACTAAAAATTGGATAATACGTCTTCAGATTGGTGTATTGGTCTCAATTTTCTTTAGGAACTTGATAATTCACTTTATTTGTTGTTTCTGTTTTATTTACTTTGGATATTTAAAATGCCTTCCAGTTCAGGTGTTAAAAATTCATTAAAATTGAAAGTTTTTTGAACTTTAATGAGCTTTGAACTCAATAAACTTGCATTATTTTCCTTTATTACGATTATATTACTTGAAAATGGTCTCAAAACAATAATGTTATTGTTTATCGCGATAACTCCTGGGACAATTGATCGTTTCTGTGACAAGCCTAGTCACTAAAGTATTTCTATTGAAAGGGAAATTACATAATCTAGTGAAAACCATAAATCAAATATGTTTGATTTTCTCTAATATATTGTAATAAGATTTTTAAGGTTATTTTTATTCACCATGAGCTAAAATAGACTTCAGCTTTAGTAATGATTATTTTTCCAGTTCAATTAAATATGAAAACAATCAGTTTAATCCTTCAGATCAGGTTAGTTATGATTCAAAGCAAAGTATTCCACATCTGAATATTTGCTTGGTAAGTTTGTGAAGTCCAATTAATGGAAACTCTTCACCTTTAGCCACGTTATGCAACAGGAGCTTTAAACTGTCTAAGAAAAGTGAGGCATTCATCAGTCATCTTGTCCTTCAGTCTGCTGGAGTGTCTCTCACACACAAACACACGTTTACCGAGTCACACGTTCACCGAGTCACACGTCTGCCTAATTAGGATTTATTATCATGCTTCCAACCTCAAGACGCTAAACTATTATTGATATTTTTTGCATTACAAAACTTTAATTAATTGTTAATTTTTGCTCTTTTAGCTCTTCTGTCAGTAAAGTCACACTTCAGAAGAGACTGTATAGAGGAAGATGTCTGATGGTTGACCCAACATATCATTGATAAAGTTGGACTTTTATCAAACATATAATGGATGAGACACACAACTGAGATTAGAGGCAACAGGGATTGTTTTTAGACGTTATCGGCTTCCAGTTGGAGGTAAAACACAAGAAGAAATTATCATTCAAGGCAATCTTCTCCACTGATCCATAATCCATGTCAGACACTTTGTGGACTCATAATGTGATCTAATTTTAGGAATGTTGGCAAAATGAGAACAAAGCAAGTTTGTTTTTTTTAATAAATTAATTATTAAATGCTAATAATTAGCATTTAATAACTAAATTACAAATGAATTTTTAGTAAATGCTAATAATTAGCATAGTGCTAATAATTAGGATTTAATAACAAAATTATAAATGCTAATAATGCTAGCATTTATTAACGTTTACTAACGCTAACGTTAATAAATGCTAATTTGATTAACGTTTAAAATGACTTATTAAATGCTAATAGTTAGCATTTAATTAATAGCATTAGCACTAATAATTAAATGCAATTCTTTTTCATAGTGTTTTTTGGACATTTATGTCTACAAACTTATAACTCAAGATTTTACCTTACATCATCATTTTCCTACTTTTGCTTTGATTTTTATGTAACTTTTGTTGGTGATGAAATTACCAAGCTGCATTGTATCTTCGGATGTGTCTGATGCGATTGCGCTAATTAAGAATCTGATCATATATGTTGGAATGAAAGAGGAGCAGAGAGTCGGAGTTGCTTCCATCAGTACTCAGTGAAGCGTGAAACAATCCCGTCTCCCCCATCCAGCCATGTGCTGCCCCCACACAGCAGACACGTCCGTTCACACACAAATACACTCATGCGTTTTATTCAGCTGCTTTTGTTTTGATCGGCCCCTCCTGGGACTGGACGTGATGATGATCTGCTGTAATTGAGGAAGATGAGAGCTGAACGCTAAAGGAGAGCGGAGAGGCAGTGAAAGCGAAAAGTGCTGACGCTGGTTTTTTTCACACACTTTCTCCTAAAGATTGATGGCATTTTTGTTCATTTTTCTTTGAATACCTAAAAGTTTTAAAGTTCCCCTTCACGGTGCAGATACCCATTCTTAAATAAGCAATAAAAAACACATAATTGCAACAGAAAAGCACAAAAATAAGTATGTTTGCAATTTTGTGTTTATTTTTGTATAGTTAAGATGCGTATGTAAATGGCAGCTCCCCCGTGGGAATGCGTTTATATGCTAATGTTAATTTGTATAAGCTGTTTCGGCCCATTGTCATTAGGTTTTCATTAGTCGCTTTTATGGAAATGCATAGTGGCTACACAGCCTTATGCCAAGGGAGCCATCGGCCCACACTGATGCCTCTGCTTGTCTGTGTTGATAGTTTATTGATTTCAGGAAGTATTTTTACAAAAACGACCAGTTTACTGATGGATTTAGTCTTTTCTATAAGTAATATTACATTTAAATAGATTATAATAGTGGAACGAGTTTTTTCTCCCAAGGAGTTAGTTATGTTTCCATTATAAATGTTTAAAAAACACAATTTTGCAATTGCTGTGTTTCCATTGAATAAGAAAATAAAATTCCTTGTGAATAAGTTTGTCTATGGGAGAAATCTTTTAAAACATGCCACCCCATCATCCTTCAACCACTTCCTGTCGTAGTCTTCATATTTCGCGCCAGTTCCAACATCTGGTTGTTGTCTGCAAAAAAAAAAAGTATTTCCACTGCAGTTTTGCAAAATAAATGAGGAAAAAATTGTTTGAATTGTTTTTCTTTTCTTCTTCAGTGACCCCAACCCTCTTCCATAGCATCACGTGTTCATTACAAGCTAATTATTCTTGATATTTAGTGTCTCAACACTGATTCCTCTTTACGTTTTTTGTTTACAATGCAGATGCATGAATTAGGCTTCTGTGTAGGACGTGTCACTTCCAGGATGTCCAAGGAAGATTGTTGATAAAAATAAGGTGTGACTCTGCTTTCAGGCAAACCTCTTATATCCTCTTTCCTTCATGAACCAGTGTCCCGTGAAATTGGGCTCTAAATTACGAGACCCTGTGAAGGTTTTAAAAACGATCCGCTCAGCTGCTGAGGACATTGACTGGACCACAGCTGTCAGCAGTAGACGGTCCGTGGGCCTGACTTTGGCTCGGGTCTTGTCCAGCGTTGATAAAAAGACAGAATGTTTCTCTTTATCACCTCACAGAGGATGAGATTGTTATATCAGCTTCATCACGATCAGCTGCAGCTCATGACAGAGATGGTGAAGATTTCGGTGTTGGGGTTATAAATCAGAGCTGTTTGACTTGGTATGCGCTCCTCCTTCCAGTAAAATGTTGTCTTTATTTGAATAATAAGGCTCTTATCTCACTGAGTTACTGTTCTGCTGCCCACCACATTCTCTCACTATCGCCCCGTTTTGCTCGTCCCACTCTCCACTTTGTCTTTAATCATATATCCTTTCACACACACACTCACGCTCCTCATTTAGTTTTTATCTCCTATCCTGGCCCTCACCTCTCCTTGTCCCTTTTTCCCTCCACTCTAGAGAAAGTGGAGGTATTGGATTCCCACACGCGGCTCAGGCCATCCTTTTCTTTTTCATCAGACTGTTGAGTTGAGGCTAAATTTAATCAACTGCCTCACTATAAAGCTGTAAACATCCAGCTTAGATTGATCTGCTCTCTCGTATTGGGGTTGTGGACGACTTCCTCAGCTGCACAACCAGCTAGATTTAATCAGATCTCTAAATTTCAACAGACTTTAATGACTTTCAATAACCATTATTGTAGTAAAATAGGAGCTTTGTGGTGGCAAGTATCACTTGATCAAGCTTTCTGCTTGTGTACTAGTTTGAATCCCTGAGTCGTAAACATATTGTTGTTCTTTTAAAAGTCAAGTTCATGTGTGTTGAACTTTGAAGCAGATCAAAGTGCATTTCATCAAAAAACCCATCAGTCACCAACTACAAAACCAGAAATAGACATTAGATTTTTTCAGCAAAATAATTAATCAAATATGTTGATCAATGTTGCACTTACTACTTTAAACATTTGAGGTTTCAGGCTTGATTTAAAGGCTGTTATCCAGTTTTCTGGAAGTTTGTTCCAGTTTTGTGGCGTATTTTGTAGTTTTCAGGTGATAGAAGGCTGACTTTGTAACCGTCTTTATGTGACTCTGAAGGTTCTGATCAGAGTCACCCAGATTTCAGGCCTGACCTCTAGTTTCTACCAGCAACAGTTGATCATTCCTCTTAAAGGGATGGCTTCAGTTTTATTTCTGTTGGTATAGTTTGCTTAAAGCCACCATTTTGAAAAATGCTGCAAGTTTTTAACACACAGTACAAAGTGGTTAGTTTGTACTTTTTTGTTAAATTTTACAAAAGTCCTAACTGGCAGTTTTGAGTTTTTTCCTGCCTGAGCCTAATGATGAATGTTTTTAATGTCAGTTTTGTTTTATTGAGACTTCACAGCCCATTTTATTTATTATTTTGGTTGTTTTGTTTATTTAGTTTGGAGATTTAAAATGTCTTCCAGTTCCAGTGTTATGTGTTCTTTGGAAATTAAACTTTATTTTTGAGAGGGTGTACTTGCATTCATATTATATTGCTATTATAATAGCTGGGAATGGTTTCAAGATGACGATATTATCGTTTATCAAGATAAATTCTGGGACAATTCATCATATCTCCATCTTCTCATCCCAGATGGAGATATGTCCTCCCATAAGTTGTAACAAATATCTATTTTGGAATGAAAAACAATATATTTTTGGGCTGAACTTCTGAGGAAAGGCTGATCTGATTGGTTTGTACATTTGCTGGGGGGCACCAGGTACAAAAAGCCGTTTGTCAGCACTATCTGCCACTCAGGCAGGAGCCTACAGGAGGTGGACAGAACCCAATTTCAGCATTAATGGAATAATGCCATGGTTAATGTGCTGTCTACTGGAGCAGAACACAAGGTCAGCTCAGGGTCACATTTTTAGAGATGTGATCACGTGGATGCAGCATCCAATTCACAGCTACTGCTAATTTAAACGTTAATGCTGAATTTAAAGCAAAATATTAAATCATTCATTAATCATCTGAAAAGCAGTAGAGAAACCTTGATGCACCAAAGCTAAGGCATGTTTTAAATAAAGTTAAAGAGAAGCTTGTTAATTATAATCGCGTTAAGCTCATGATTAAATGCCAGTCTGGCTTTACAGCCAATAATAATATGAAACTAAAGATTTTAAATGACTTTTGGAGCATTTTGGATCAAAACAAACCCGCATTGCTAACATTCCTAGGCTATAATACAATGGCTACACCAAGGTACCAAATAACCTCAGATAGATCGGTTGGGATTGGGCTTAGATTATTTTGAACCAATAGAAATGTCCCATTATTGAAGATTTGGTCATCAGACTGTTTTAATAAAAGCTGTAAAATTTCCCAGGTCTAAAGTTTTGTATCCTAAACTTTTAAATTCTTACTTATTACCAGGCCTGTCGCAATAAATCAATTAATTGCTTGAGAAATTAAAACTAGCTCAATAATTTCCATTTGCATAATTTAAAGTTTCTCTTTTCTCTCTTTCTATAAAAACAGGATGACAAAAGTCTTCAGCCTGGTTTTTTGGTCTTTTTTTGAAGGATAATTTTATTTTCATAGATTTCAGAATTGATTTTATTTGTTGTTTTGATTTATTTTGGATATCTAAAACATCTTAGTGTTAAATGTCCATTAAAATTTAAGGTTTATTGATCTTTAAGAATTTATTATGCTTTTACACTTGTACTACTTGAAAATGGTCTCAAAACAACAATATTATCATTTATTGCAATAACTTATAGCTCAGGTTGATTAACCCGATCAGGAAGTTTGAAGTGCATTTTTCTTTTGTTCCCTTTTGAAGCTCTAAAATTAAGTTTCCTATAGTAATTATGGGTTTTGTTTTTAACACCAGGGTTACTTCCTGCTCTTTGAATCCATGTTGGACTCTGTCCTCTACGCCAGAGACTGTTACTTGGCTGACGGTGGTTCAGGTAAGTGGTATAAACATTTAATATTTGTGTAAACTATAAATATATATTTAATTTGTTTGTGGCTGTGATTAATGTTACATTTTTCAATTCTCATCTGCTGTAGAAAAAAGACAAATATTTTGTTTTATTTTAGTGACAAAATAACTTAGTTTTATGTTTTTAAATGTGACAGACTTGTTGTGGTTGGAACATTTCTAGATGGTGAAAATGGTAAATAGTCTACACACGCTTTATCAAGTCAGAGGACTCCAAAGCACTTTACACTACATTCACTCAATCATACAGTAATAGTGTTAAGCTGTATCAATTTAAATTTAAATTCAAAAATACTTTATTGATCCCAAAAGGAAATTAAATAATAACACATGATCCTCCCCAGCTTTATTGGTCTGTAGACACACTTTTTGCCGTTTAAGAAATGACAAATGCTGGCTAATTCCCTCGTTTGTTCGTAGAATGTGGCATTATTCATGACAATCATCAAATAGAATGAAATGCTTTATACAGTTAAGAAGACAGTTTAATTTTTATAAACTACAACAGATCAGCAATTATTGACCCAATATAAGAGAAATTTACTTAATCCTCTGTTGCACCTTGACAGAACTGGCAGAAACCAGCATGTTTATTGATTTACATCCAGAGAGAACATTTTTACCTAAACATTTCCAGTTTTCTCTGCTTTAATTTAAGCCGAATGCCGGAACCATTTTTGTGGCAAATTCTGGCTCATTCTGCCTTCTAACAGTTTAGTTTTGTGGATATGGTAATGGCGCCTGAAGGTGAGCAACACTAGCAATAGTGGTTAATAACCAATGTCCAACTCATAATATATTTTGATGGCTAAGACTAGAGAAAGTGAAAGAAATTAAAATATAAATAGAATTTGTATTCACAAAGTCGTTTAGCATTAAATATGATTGTCTATTGAATAAAAAATGGGTGTTTTTAATGGTGAATATGACATAGAGAAACTCAAAATATTAGCTTGACACACTTTGAAGTTCATTTTTTTTCTTTTGTCATCACATCACTGGCACAAATTTAATGGTTTGTACCAAATGTGACCATGCTGGGAAACGGTTCCACCTCACCGCCTTGACTGACTCCTCGGGACAAGAGAAGGTTCTCACTTACACAGCAATACACAGCAATACACACACACTACAATACACAGCAATACACAAAAATACACGCACACTACAATACACAGCAATACACAACAATACACGCACACTACAATACACAACAATACACAGGAATACACAACAATGTAACACACTACAATACACAATCGCAACACACGCAAGGGGCAGCCAAAATGATAAGCACCTCTAGAGACAAATGTGCATGAAAGGAAGGTTGGACAGGTGAGACATGGAACAAAGGCATACGGGTCAGAGGTCAGCGTATGGTTCTTCATGACTTTAATGTTGATGCTCTGAGCTCACTGTCACTTCTTGGGTTTAACCCTCAAAGCTTCAAATGGTTAAAGGAAAGGTAGATATTATTAATATTAGAGGAGTGCCGATTGATCGGCCACTGGTCATAATCGGCTGATTTCCTCAAAAAAGTGTCTGATTGGTGATTAACAATCACTGTCTCATGTTGCCAATCACCAGAACTGATCACCTGTGTCGCAGCCTGTATGTGCAGCTCTTCTCCTCTTCCCTTCATGCTGCGCAAGGCGATGTGAAATCCTAAGTGATGTGGTTTTTGTGTTTCAACGGAAGATTACCTCAGGGGTGAAGCGCGTCAAAATGCAACAAATCTAATATGGCATTTAAAAAGCAAAAACGTGACGGAGTTTAGCTACATTGAGGCTCACTGCAGAAAAAAAACCCCTTTGGAGCAATCAGACAGCAGGTAACTACCAACACTCACCCGGATTAGCATCATGGTCAGAAAGCTAAACAAATGACCCGATAAATAGTCACAGAGTTAGTAGAGTAAGACGATGGTTCTGCTCTCGCTGTTGGACCGGCGCTACTGGTAGTAATATTTCACAGATGGAGAGCCACCGCTGCTCCACCCTGCAGTGAACTCTCGTAGCGAACTTCTACTCAAACCTGCAGCATGCAATTTAAACAAACAAAAAAATTTTTTATATGTATATTAAAACTTTTACTATGTCCTAACGTAAGACAGATGATCTGAAAATAATCAATTTCCTTTTACTTTATTATTTAAAGTAAAATCTGTAAGTTGAAATAGAACTTTTTCATCATGTATATTAAGGAATTATTGACTTAAAACAAGCTCCTATGTCTTACTGGAAATGTGCTTTTAAGCTAATTTTGTCTAATTACAAGATATTTAGTCTAGAAACTAGATACAAATATTTGGAAAGACTTTGTGTTTTTGCAGTGTAAGCAAATAAAACATGTCAACTACATACAACTAAACGAAGAGATTATTAAAGAAAACACAAACTGGAAACTTTGTTAAAACACCAACATTTACTATGTTATGTGCAAAATAATAACAAAATGTAGCTATGTTTGCATGCAGAAAACACTGTTTGCTATGAGTGGAGATCCTCTATCTTGCATTAGTTCATCATCTACGGCCAAGTGCAATGCTGAAAGAATTGCAGTCCATTAAGTCGCTGTGCTGTGTTGGATTTCTGCAGTTTTATTCCAAAGCGTATTTTTAGATTTGAAGAGTTTGTGCCTGTGCTGAGTTATTAGTCCAGCCCTGCAGCGTTGCTGCTATATGTGTGTTTAAGCTACATTAGAGCAGAGTTACAGCAGCTCCCCCATTTTCCCCACAACATTAACTTCCCCTTCGTCCTGAAATGTGTCCCCACATGCCTGGCACAGTACACTGTCCAGGGAAAAGAGATCTGCTTTGTACTATAACGCCCCCTGCACTTTCTTTTTCCTCTTTTGCCAATGGGGTGGGGGTGGAGAGGGGCAAACGCAGCTAAAGCACAGGGTGGCGATGAAGGGGAGTGGGGCGCTTGACAAACGGGCTGTGAGCAGCGAATCGAGAAGGACGCAGATGTCAAAGCCATGAATCTATTGACGCTACCCTTCCTCGTTTTTCCGTGTTTCTGCACATTACGCCTACGTTTGGCGCTCTCGCTTCCTTACAGACGGGCCTGTCCCGATTCTGCCTACTCAGCACCTACACCTTCACCGAGTTGCATAATTACTCACTCGGACCTGTAGTCAGAAAAACATGAACTGACAAAGCTTCTGTTTGCGTGTGTAAATAATTGAGTACATTATCAGTAAACGTGGCGATACTCAGGGTCAGCTAACGAGGGAGGCTATAAGTTGTCTGTCGTCGTCCTTTCACACATTGTGTTCGGCTCTTCAGGCCTAACCTGGAATGAAAAATAAAATATCCTACATGTGTGGCTCATATTATTAAATCTTCGAACAAAGTACTTCAAGGTTACAGTTGGAGATCCAGCGATTTGATATTAATATTAATCTTAAAAAGTTTGAAAAGATGTAATGATCTGTGTGTTAACTGCAGCATATTACATCATTTAGTTTGTTCATAAAAAAACATTTTCCTGTTTTGTATTTTTTGGTTGAACATTTGCTAGAAAAAACTTTTAGCTGAATCTCAAATTTATGAGAAAAAAGGTGGAAATTTCTGAGTTGGAAAAATTTGCTAGAAAAATCAATTTTAGGTTAATTTTGAAATTAACCTAAAAATGCTCAAGAAAAAAACTTGGAATTTTTTGAGTTTTGAAAGTTGGAAATGTTTGAAACTGAAATTTCCAAGATTTGAAAACTTTTTCTAGAAAATTAAGTTTTTTTTCTTACTAAAGTTGCAGCTTATTTGGGTCAAATTTCACATTTCCTTTTTTCAGGCTTTGCCATTTTTTAGTTTTTTACACTATAGATCCAAACCAAGTTTATCTATTTTTGTTTCAATGTTTTCATCATACAGGTTTTATTTGGTGCAGCCATAAAAAAAGTTTATACTTCATTTATTTTTTATTATTTTTGTGAATTCAAGAAAGATAATTCTGTGGTGCAAAAGCTCCTTATGCTTTTGGTTTTCATGCATGATTCACTATAATCTATCATAATACATAAAAATAATGATGATGTATCCTGTTCCAATTCTTGTTGACATCATTTGACTCATTTGCATATATATATCTAAATTGGTTTAGTTTTGACTTGTGGTCAAACCGTTGGTTTAGGCCGTAGGCCTCAGAGTTGGCTAATGTTACTTCACAGTAGGAATTTATTTGGCTTCAAGCATCTTGTGTCTAATCGCCAAGAATATTAGCCATTCAGGCCTTTTCTGATGTGAAACTCCAATGACCAAACATTAAAGTTTGCACTTAATGTTCATTTTAACTCATAAATTATTCATTTGGTAATTTTCACAATGAAGCTACTCAGACAAAACAATAACAAAAACACTTATAAAGTAATAGCATGACATTGTCCGACTTAACTTATTTTATAAGTGTCTTTTTTTATTTATTTAGGAAGTAAATGTATAAAACCGAAGTTTCAAATCTCAGAAAACTCTTCCATCTGAAATAATAAAACTATCATATAATCTGCCTCTTGTTTATTTATTTATCCATTTTTTTTCTTGCGTTTCTGTTTTATTTCAGAATAACAGCTGATGTTTTGGGTAGAGGTGCAGCCATTAATCATACCTTTTGTTTGCATCTTTTTTTTTCTTTGGGAATAATTTTGTTTTGCTGCTGAATTAAATCTTAAAGTAGAATAATGCTATTTTTGATTTTGTAAAGGTTTATTATTACACTTACCCTGAAGCCTCAAGAGGATAATAAAGAAAAGAAAGTGGGTTGCAATTCTCTTGCTTTATTCTTATTTAGTATATTATGCCAAGCATAGAATAAAGGCTAAAAAGAATCTAATTATTTTAACTGCTTTATACTTTGTTGTCCTGCAGCAATGACAGAAACACACTTCCAAAGTTTAAATTTTTTTTTTTATTTTAATGTAAGGATGTGCAGATATTTTTCAACCAAACATAAAATGATACAAATTATTACAGGTTTTTTTTTTTAACATATTTTTTTTTTGTCAGGGACTGATTAAAAGCTTCAATATTCTTTTATTTTTGTAAACTTTTTGCTTTCAACAAATTAAAATGACCTATTTATTTGTTGCCTTGTAGCCTGAAATATGCTGTAAATCGTAGATATTTAGATCAAAAGTATATCTATATATATAGAAAACAACTTTATAGGGCATCATAAAATTTATGAATTAACATAAACGATGAAAATTGAGTGGTGGTAGTTTATATTATAGTACATGTTTCTCCTTAAGTTGCAAATTTATCCAGTTAAATTTAAAAAGTGTATTAATCTTGGATAGTTTGTAACTTCTAGATGTTGCCTATCAGCCAGGTGAATAACGTAAATAAGAAAAAACATATTTTTTTAAATAAAAGCCATGTTTCTGTGTTTCTATCAGAGCTCTAGTTCAGCGAATGTTGCAGCGCGAGGCAAAGCTGTGCGTCATCGTTTCTGAGCAACATAAAGTATGAAAAATTAAAGTAGGACAAAATGGTCATCAGGCCACATTTTGTTCACATGTGATGGATACAGTCATTACGGCGCATTCATAAAATTGATGTAAATGTCCACACCCACTGCATGCCCGACCGTCCTGTGATTGAATTTGTAAAATGGTTTGTTAGTCATTATATTTGTTGATATTAAAAAAAAAAACTCATCACTGAATTGACTTTGTCAGATTCAAACTTTCCTCCCATTCCTCTAGTTATGATTAATGATCGTTTGTTTAGAGTGAAATAAATATCTTAATGGATTAACTCATTGTTGTCTGGAAAAAAAGGTAAAATATTTCATTTAAATGTTTCTTTTTTGTCTAACTTGGATTACAGCAGGGGTGTCCAAAGTGTGGCTCGGGAACCATTTTCAGCCCTTGAAATTATTCCACAATTCAAGAACAGCACAGATAGATTTCACCAATTGATGTTGATATCCTTAAAACTAAATCAAAGTGAAATTTTCACTCAAAAATTTTTTTAAAATTAATGATGTGAACAAATTAACCTTAAATTCAAAACTTAAGCAACAACACAAACTTTTTAATGAACACATTTTTTCTTTAGTTTGAATTTAACACTACATGCCACCAGAAAACATCCAGTAACTTTTGGTGGTAATAAACTAGGCTTCATAAGAGTTTTTATTATTTTAAATAAAAGCTTTGGCAGACTAGAATACATCTAATATTATTCAGATTTTACATGTACTTAAGGAAGAATTGTCTCTAGTATGGTAGAGACCAATACGGACCCTTAAACAAAAAGACAGAAACTTTCTGTATAGAAATCAGACTGGTATGTTTCATCAAAACATTGTGCATTTAAAAACTAAAAACTCTGTTTTTAGTGTTTAGAATTGTTTTTGCATTTTTCAGGACAGACACACAAAAGTGTCATTGGACACTTTTGTGTCCAATGACACTTTTAGTTTTGCAGTTGTTGAGTTGTGCAAACAGTTTTGACATCTCTGGGTTGAAGAATGTGTTTTTAAGCTTGAGACTTAATTGTGTTTCTCTCAACTAGTAGTTTTTTAGAGGAATAAAGTTTTGTCCTGTCTTTAAAAGTATTTCATTTTTATTTCTTTCTCCAGTGTATCCAGATCTTTGTAACATCAGCCTGGCAGCTGTGGGAGATGCACAGAAGCACCAAGACCGCATTGCATTCTGGGAGGACGTCTATGGCTTCAATATGGCATGCATGAAGGCGGCTGTGGTGCCTGAGGCGGTGGTGGAAGTGGTGCAGGCAGAGACACTCATCTCTGAACCTGCTGTTGTACAGGTAAACATCCTGAAAATCCAGAAATCAGAGCTTCTCTGCACAGTAATAAGGAAAGACCACAAGCCATTCCTCCCACTAGAGCATTTGTTTTGGTTGTATTTACCCAGGAGGCCGTGCGTTGTAGTCCACTTCCTGCTCTGGTTGTCTTGGCATTCACATATACATTCGAACTGCACTTGGTTTGTGCAGGACCAGGGTTCACTTCTTAGTCCGCTTCAGAGTTTGATGACACATTCACATCTCTACAAACAAACCAGACTTTCTAAATAAATGAACAAGAGTTAAAGCGGTCCAGACGCCACGCTCAGTCCACTTAAATCCTAATTGTTTAAAAGGAAGTCACACAAATGCAGTGGGAAGCAGTTATGTAAGTCCCTGCTGTGCTTTGCTGGGACAGAAACATTGAAGCAGTTAGATTCATAAAATGAGAACCAGAGTGAGCGATGGACCAAGGGAGATGGACCAAGGGAGAGGCTCCGGAAGTGTTTGTGGTGATGGATCCACCTAATCCTTGTTTAAGTTCCTTTATTACTCTCAGCAGGCTTCAATACAAACTGATTTCAGGCTTTTCTTTGAGATAAAACCCACCAACAAAGCCAGTGAAACAGTGCCGCATGTAAGAACAAAGAATACCCAGAAAAGCCCTTCTTTCGGCGCCGGAGCTGCGTTCCTTTGCCAGTTAGCGCCTCTGATAAGTGCTGCGTCCTCCAGCCATCAGGGCAGGTGATGAATGAGAGGGGAACATTGATGTAATGGAATTTGAATCCTCCAATCGATAGCTTCTCCCCTCAAGTGACAAATAGTCACCCCCTCTGCCCAAATTACAAGGACTCTCATCTATTGCCTCCCGTTGATACGATCCAGTAGCATTCCATTAGAGCTGGCTGCAATTCCGGAAAATTGAGAGCAAGCGGTTCTGTGGAATTATAAATTCCCATTGAACAGATGAAGGTTTTTTTTATCCCTCAGTGAAAACAGATTGAACTGTTTAATTTCAGACTTGCTGTCATTTAAATGTAGGGATGCACCGGCTTCCGGTACAGATACCTGAGGTTCAGTGTTGGTTGGTACCGATCCGATAGAGGAAAAAATGGTTTAATTAACTTAAAATGTATAATAATTAATTGTAATGTATTTAATCACAAGTTTATTTGATAACTTAAATACACAAATAGCTTCACAAGTTTGGTCAAGCATGTAAAAATGTTAAGTTGTAAATACATTTTATCAGATTATGTGCTTATTTCTATAGCATTCTTTTAACTCTGTGCTCTTATGTTTACTGTATGATGTGAAGATGTGAAGTTGTTCTAATTGGAACAACCGCTTTAGAGCGGTGCTTTGTGTTGCACTGATTGTAACTAAATGCACGTCTCTGTCTGTTCTCCTAGTAAAATCTAGTTAACATTTCCTCTCTTCTTTGTGTTTATTGAATGTTTAGATGTTCAAACCTGACAAAAAGCAACTTTAATTTTTTCAGGCTGTTGAATTAGACGTATAAGACCCAATGTAAAAAGAAATAACAAAGAAGCTGAAACTGACAAAAACAATTGATCCAACATGTGAAAATAATCTGCCAGTCTGCTATCAAAAAGTGCAATTGGGAATTTTACATATAATGTAAAATGCATAATAAAGTTCAGTGCAGAAAGCTTAGACTAAATAGATCTGGACATATTGCCAACCTAGAATTAGTTCCAATATCGATACCGATTCAGATGTTAATATCGGATCGCTGCATTTGTATTATTATTATTTCATGTCTCTGTGAACTTTTCTGAAAATGCTAAAATAGTTTCTATAAGTAGGTTTTCATGCAGCATGGACCCTTTTGTCCCATTTATTTTTAAATTAAAATATACACACATAATTACTGTATTCTGAAGCATTTCTAAAGCCTTCCTCCAATCTGGAACTTTGATTTGTAAAAATTGGCCTCCACAAAACACATTCGATGAAATCGTGACCAAAACGTTTTCAAAACTGGAAACTGGAACCTTCTTTTATCAATAAGGATTTCAGGATATCACAGAGAGACGTTGGATCGGTGTACTTGTGACACACATCTTGTGTATCTGCACACAATATTTATGGCAAGAAAAACTAACATATAAATGAGAATCAACTTACTTATGGCCACTTTTGGCACCTGTAAAAATTGCTGTGTGAAGCAGCAGCTTTTATGAAGGATGCAGGTTTCCTCTGATTTCCCTGCTTTTACATTGAGTTTCTTTTGATATAGTGTTTTTATAATATAGTGTTTTTATAAATCCATTAAATTTTTTGCTTTGTCTTGTATTGTTAATCTGCTGCTGTTTACTGTTTTCTTTAATTTGTTGTTGTATCTGTTTTGTCTCAACAGACATTGGACTGTAACTCGGTGTGCCTGTCAGAGCTGGAGTTTACTACAGGTTTCCTGCTAAGGATAACAAAAACCACAGACTGCACGGTAAGAACTACAAACAGATATTCACTTTATTGTCACCACTTCTGATCACTGAGGCAACTTGGGAAGAAAGAAACTATTTAGCCAGCTTTTTATATCATTTAATGCTGCAGAAATGTGAGCTTGGATTAAGTTTTTTTTTTGAGTTGCAAACATTAAAGAGAAGAAAATTTCATTTTATTTGATCAGTATAAACAACAGTGCTTCACTCAACAGTATGTACTGTTGAGTTTATATACTCAAATGATCCAAGCATTGGTCCAATTGGTCCAAAACTCAACTTAGAACACATGAAATAATAACTAATTCATGAGTAACTTTTTAGGAAGAAATACAAGCTTGTTTTAAGTCAATAACTACTTAATATTGACAGATTATTTCACATAAAATATTGGGAAATGTCTTGTTATGAGTTAAATAATCTGACATTGACACAAATACTTTTTGTTTTATCAATATTAATGAATTACTGACTTAAAACAAGCTCCTATATCTTGCTGAAAAGTTACTAGTTATTAGTTAGTTTTGTGCAGTAAGTATAGTTGCATTAGAAACTGGATAACAATACTTGGTAAGATTTTGTATTTTTGCAGGTTTTGCACAAAATCCCCATTGAAGTTTTTGGTTGCAATGATAAAAGGGTTATGAATACTTTTGTGATTCTCCTCGTATTTATGCATATCCATACCAATACTGTAATGAAACTAAAATAACAGTATGTCTTGGAAGAAGTTTGAGTGAGCGCTGGTGTTGGGATGTATGTCCAGTAAAAGCAGGTTTTTTACTGGAGTTTTTCTGTGTATTTTGTGGGTTGTTGGCAGCGTCGTCGTCCCTCTGTGTCTCAGCCACATTTCTCTCCTCAATGCAAGCAGTAACTACAGAGTAGCTCCAGTTTTGCAGACCCTGACGCTGTGTGAAGTGATCAGTCTGCAACAGACCTCATTGTGTCCAAGTGGCTTTGTGTTGCACTGTTTTTTTTTTGTGCTGCACTGTCGGGTGTATTGGTTTAATGGACAATCGATACGTAGTTATTATCTGGCCTGTGCTCTCTGGGTGAAGCTGCTGGATATAATGGGATTCGTAAACATCCTCTCATTTTTCCTGTCTTCTCTGCTCTGTAATTGAAAACATCCCAGTTCTATTTCTAGATTTTTAAGTCCAATCGTGTCTGGAGTCCAGTGCAGCAAAAAGGATGATTCGATCGCATGGCGAGGCGTGTTGAGTTTACTTTCACTTCCTCTCTTTCTGTTCTAATTAATCACACAAAAACAAATCTTCTGTAGATTTTTTACTTTAATCTCCTCTTCTTCCTCACATTTCCACCTTTACAGTACTGATCTGTTGTCAGAACAGGCGTAGCGTCGTACCGACAGTTCGGGGTATAATGTGTGAAGGGTAAACTGGTCCTGGACCAGTGCTCTGGGATTGGTAAGAGGGTAGCTGCTGCCTCTCCTGTCCTGTGATTGAACGGTTGCTTTTGTTCTCCCGCCGACAGTCCATTCATCAGCTCAGCCTGCCTAACCTTGCATTAAATGAACAACACTACCCCTTCGTCTGCGCCGATCCAGCATAAGACAAATCCTTCTGCTCTTGCTTTCTGGTTTTTTATTTATTTATTTTTAAATATCCCTCCCTTGTGCCATGTTTCTACTTTCACAGAACTTGGATTAGAGCAGCTATATATGCTGGAAGTTTCATTTTCAGTCTCATTTTGGTGTTCCTGCTGTCATGACTGCTTACCTGAGCTGCAGAAAAGGCAGCGTAATTTGCCCAATGATGTATGCTGATGGCGAGGCAGGAGAGAATAAGTTTCTGTGTATAATTAATTTGAAGAGCGCTGTCTCGCTGCTGCTGACGTGGTTACTGTAACCGTGCTGAGAAGGGAGAAAGAAATCTGTGCAATCCATCTCTAACCTGCTTTCCATCAAATTTAAATTGTGTGTCTGGAGCCGTGGCCTTCTGCAGTGTCGGGTCAGGCTTTCGTCAACTTCAAGGACAAACTTTACTACATTAATAAAGGGATTGTTAATGGAAAAATCCACTCTAATGTACCTCTCCAAATCAGAACGTTGCATTAAAGTCAAGATAAACTGAAATGACTTTTTGAAGCTCTTTTTACACAATATATAAACTTCCAGTGCAAACTACGTCTTAAATGTCAGCAGTTATTTAAAATACATTGCAGACCATTTTCTCTTGTTCATTTGATTTATACTCTGATAGAAAAAAACAATTATTTTCTTTTTTGTTTATGTATTTAAAGGCCCAATTTTCTACTTTCATTTAAGTGTCTGAAAACCCAAATGGTTAAAAATCAACCAGCCGCTTAGTTAATGTTTTTTGGTTTCAGGAAAATGAGCCGATTCAAAAACTTCTGAAATGTAGCGGCACAAATCAGCAGGAAGTGCCCCTCGCCTAGCAACGCCAGCAAAGCCCAGCCCATTGCCTAGCAACGGCAGCAAAACTACGCCGTCACCTAGCAACCCAAACGGAACTCCAGGGCATTTGGTCAGCTGCTTTTACCGCTGCATGTGCTGAACAATTGCTGCATTGCGAAAACACTAAAACCTACGCAGTATTTTTGATTTAGTTTTTTTGATTTTTTTTTTTTTTTTGCACAATGTTGCACATATGGGGTCCTAAACATATCCAAAAACTGAGCAAACTGTGCCCAAAACTAAATTAGCTTCAAATTCACATTTTATTTAAACATTTTTACATGTTATTTTACAGTTTGTTTGTTTTCATTATGAAAACAGATTGAGCGTTAGCAATTAAAAACCAATTTATTACCTGATTAGATTTAAGTTACAAGCTGTTATGGTATAATAATAAACTACTTCCAGTAAAATAAATCTTTTCAGAACTTTAATTTGTGCAACATTAAAGGCGCAGTATTATTATGATTATTTCCCAGGCATATAGTGCTATTTTATAGCACAATCAAGTAGCTGTTACCTCTAGCTATTCTAAAAATGCTAAGTATGTTAAATACGAAATTTAATTTTGCAATTTAACACTTTGAAATTGGGTTTCTGTCTCTTTAAAAACTCATTCTCTTTTTAAAAGTACATTTTCAGAAAGTCATTACAACATATATTAACCCTTTAACAACATTTTTACCAGCGTTGAACTGAGAAGCAGCTCGTATAGTGAGCTCAGCAGATACGCAGTTCAACCAGGTGTCTACTAATTGTTGCTGGCTAGTCTGAAGGAACTCAATAGAGGAGTCGCAGGGGAGGGCTGCTTTGTGAGGCGTTTTGCATAGCTCAACAATTGCCATGGAGATTAAAGGATTTCTCAAACATCCATGAAATAGTCAATGAGGGAATAACTTTGTAACGTGATGTAAAGCTAAAAAAAAAGTACATTTTGCATTAAATAAGTTTAGGTTTTCGCTTATTTTCACAGTATCTGTGAAATACCCACATAAAGCCAAGCTGCACAGCTTAAAAGCTGCTGTGGATTTGTTGGTTTAACACATGTGTGAGGACGACAACATGTAGGCGTGTTGGAAACGAGATGTTCATGTTTGATCTCGGCAGCAGCGCTGAAAGGCCAGGAGGAGAGTTTGACGTCTGTGGGGGGAATTCACGCCGTCTTGCTCTCGAGGTGGTCATGCTTGACGCCTCCATGCCTGGATAAACCCCATCAAAAGGACATTAGGCCTCTTTCCCTCCCCTCCACCTCATTGGCCCTCCTCCTCCCTCTACTTAACCCCCCCGCCTCCCTTTCTACAGCCTCCCCCTCTGCCGCTGTATAATAGTATCTGGCTGGGCCACGCATCTCACTGACATGTAGTCGGGCAAAAGGAGAGCAATGATGAATTGCTCCCTGTTGGTGATGATAATTATTAATTTTCCCCTCGCTCTTCCCGTAGAATGGGGCCGGAGAGCCGCAGCATCTCTGATCCTCCTCTGTGGGCCGTCAGGAAGCCCGCTGTCATCCTTTATCGCAGACAGAGCCCAGGCCCAAGGCGAAACACTGATGAAAATGAAATGCATTCATTCTGATTTTTTTGGGGCGTTTGTCGCGCTACACTTTAAGGTTTCACTTTTTTTCTCTCAGTCTTTTCCTAACACCTTCTTAGGCCTGTTTGCTGATGATAAATTGTCCCAGAAGTTATTGCGATAAACAATAATATTGTTATTTTGAGACCATTCTCAGCTAATAATGCTAGTAAAGTAGTAATCCAAGAACACATCCTCAAATATTAAATTCTAGTGAATGTTTTAACACTCAAAAGACATTTTAAATATCTAAAATAAATTCAATCCACCTTTTTTCACCTCCAATAAATACATGATGTTTAATATAAACCGATTCCGATACAGAAAAACATTCCTGAATTGACTTAAGACTTTCCTCTTTTTAAACACAGACATAGATGCACTTAAATATAAATGTATTTGACAACTTTGCACCAGTAAAGCACAATTAAATACACCAATTGCTTCAGAATCTTGGTCAAACATGTAAAAACTAAACTGAAACAAACTTCCTTTAAAATTCTTCAGAAATTAAGAATTCCAAGTATAATCTAAAATAAAAAATAGGGCAAAGAACAAAGCACATAATTAGACTGAGTAGATCTTATTTCACTTATAAAAACACAATATTCCCATATTTTTCCTAAATATTAAGGATTTATTGACTTGAAACAAGCTCCTATATCTCGCTGTAAAGTTACTTATGAGATAATTTGTTGTATTTTAAATGTGTTGGGATGTTTGCACTAGAAACTAGAGCAAAAATACAAATTTTAGAATCTTTTCACATGTTGAATTGACTTACACAAATGTTTTTAGTTGATTGTTTCCGTTTCTGATCTGTCAGATTTAGTACGGCATCATCAATGTCTTTAATGGCTTATCTGAACACTTCCACATCTTCTGTGTTTAATGTCTGAGGCCGTTACATTTCTTCCTCCTTTTCTCAATTGCGATTTTAATGAAGTGTCGAGTTGCCAAACTGCTTAGTCGGTTTTATATTTCCAAGTTTCACTCGGCAGCGCAGATTATAATTGCCCATCCCGGCTGTCTGGTGAAAGTTGCACAATGAAGAAGTGACAATCAATCTCGCTTACTAGGCGTTGTCATCAGCGCGGCGCGTTGAGGGTGATCTCTGCCTCTCTGACTGAGAGAGGTGAATCTGCTCTGTCTGCTGAGTAATTAAAGCTAATTTCCTAATTACCTCAGCTACGAGCTTCTCTGTAGTATTCATTAAACGGCGTAATTGCATTGGGTTGACATACTCTTTTATCCACTTTGGCTTCTTTTCTGCCAGTTTAGCTGTGAGCTAGCAGCGCTGCCTCTGCTTGTCTGAGTCAATAAAGGTTGATTGAAGCTTCGGTGTGGGGAAGGTATCGAACACTGTGGTCATTGAGGTTGCACAACTTTACATATCCATTATCCCCACTAAAACACTTTGTTTTGTAGAAGCTGTTTGTGGATTTCATGAGTTTCTTTCTTCATGTGCTGTAAGCACCTTTTACAGAAATGCTTCCTATGGACTTACATTATGTTACAGGCTAATTTAATCTCCCACTCTTTTAGTAATCTGTCTTTCCGTCCATGTTACTGTCCTCTTTTGCTCCTCTCTCTCTCATATTCCCTTCCTTCCTTCCTTCCATTGATCCGGTTCTTCTTTGTCTAGGAGAGCTGGCCTCCAAGTTGTCAGCTGTGTCAGGATTAAAAGCTATTAGTTCTGCATCATTGCCACTACAAGTGTGTTCTTGAGATTGATAGAGTGGCTCTCCTCTTTCAGGAGGGGCACATACAGGAAGAAAACAAGCCTGCGGGTGTTTTTTCCCCCTACAAATCTGGCTATTGCCGCCTAAAGCTTCTCTGGCCTTGGACTTAGCCTCAAATTTTTTTTAGATGTATGAAATTATTATCTCTATGATGCAGGGGCGGTCCTAGCCTGTTTGGTGCCCTGGGCCATTACATCATTCAGATTGCCCTGCACCAGCATAGATGCACATAACAGTTATAATATTTGGAAAAAATGTGGGAAAAATGAGAAAAATAATATAAACACATATAGCAAAGTACAAACACACAGTACACCATGCGGTTTAAATACAAAAAATTAAATCTGTTAAAATAGACGCACAAATTTCAATTAACATTAAAAAAGTCATGAGTCAGTTTACACTATTGCAATTGAAGAAATGCAAATTAATTTACACAACTGTTTTAAAAAGCTTGGATACTGCATATTTTAAGGAAGGAATAGGATGCAAAACTGTTTGCAAGTGTAACAACTGATGCTGCCCTGCAGGAGAAGCTGCCCTGGGCATCTGCCCAGGTCACCCATAACAGAAATGGCTACTGCTCAGATGCTTTTAAAGCTCTGCGAGGATTAAAATCAGCCTTTATGTTCATCTGAAATCTTAATGGTGCTCTTATAGGTGACCAATTATGCTTCCTTGAACAGGTTAGGATAATTCTGACATTGTTTTACTCAAAATCATTCTTAGATAATGAATATATGTTTCTTTTCCAGTGGCAATTATGCAGCAGTAAAACCAGATGGTCAAACATTCTGGAGTTCTGCTCGGGTTGCTAGGTGACCGGCTGGAGGTTGCTAGACAACTAGCTGGGCTTCACTGGGGTTACTAGGTGAGGGTCAGTGCCTGCTGATTTGTGATGTTACATTACTAAGGTTTTTGAAACGACTGCTTTTTCTGACACCAAAGAACATAAAGTTACTGTCAAGAACCAGCAGGATGTTTTAGTTTAAGAGTTTCGGTTGTTTTTAGAAGCCGTAGAAACCCAAACGGAAGTACAAAAAGGTGCAAAATGTACATTTTGCATAATACACCCCTTTTATGTAAAATGATGTGTGTAATTTATAAAAAAATGTTCTAACCATTTTCTATAAATGGTTAGAACATAGAAACTGAAAAAAAATCAACTTCCTTGATTTATATATATATATGTATATATATATAAAACTATGATTGAAACTAAAAATCTGTCACTTGTGCAATTTCCTTATCCAGACATTTATTCTCCACTGGAGCAAACACATTTAAGTGTTTATTTTTCATAACCAATTTCCTCTTCTCTCCTGAGGATTTTTTATATTATTGCAACACTCCCATCAAAATAGCCACCTTTGCTAATTTTATGAACTGTAGCAAGCTGTATTGTTGTGTTTTTTTGGTCATCAGCAGAAATGTCCTCGGCGTTGTTGGTGGTTGCCTCATAATTTATTTCTGTTGTCCGGTGACAAGTCTCTGATGAGGTGAAGGAAAGCACATGGGGCGTGTTGCAGACTCAGCGTGAATGCTAAAACACCAAACTGCACCGGTTTTATTTTAGAAGTGAGGTTACGGAGACATACTTGCAATATCTTTAATAATAGGGATATTTTAGTTCCCCAGATCACATACACTTGGTGGATCTGGTGAAAAATACTGTATATAAAACAAGAAAGGTGCAATAATCTGATTGAATTTGTTTGCAACATATTTTTATTCAGTTACAATATTCAGTCTTCTTTGATTCATTAAATGTGTTAAATGGGATTTTTCTAATACTAGCTAGAATCTCACTATGTATTTTCATCTAGTTTCTGGTGTAAATATCTTAGTATACTCATTTTCATCAAAATGTAGGAGTTTGTTTTGAGTCAATAATTAATAGTCTTGTTCCACTGGCAGATTATTTAATTTATAGGACATTTCCCATATAAGTAAAATAATCTACCAGTTGGATATTACTTTTTCATCAATAATAGAGAATTGTTTACTTAAAACAAGCTGAAAAGCTACTTGTTAGTTTTGTTTTATTTCAAATGTGCTAAGATATTTACACTAGAAACTAGACCAGAAATATTTAACAGTTTGTGTTTTTTGCAGTGTGAAGCAAAGGTTTGGTGTCCGCCAGAAGAAAACCACAACAGAACTCTTTTAAACAGTTTTTAGTATCTTTTTCCTGGACAGAAACATCCCATTAAGTCCTTTTGTGCTCATTGACACCTGGTTTTTCTGCTCTGCATGCCAGAGCCGCCGTGTAGTCAAACAAATTCAGGGGTTTATTTTACTGCCACAGTTTGACACAACCCTCATATTTCATTGCAGGCAATTGTCGGCTACTTTGACATTTTCTTCGACAAAGGCTGCAGCAACAAGGTGAGCAGCAGCAGCAACATCCAAGCCATTTAACAGAAACTCAATTATGTTCACGCCTTGGCGTGTTTCTCCTCCCTGAGGCGTTCACTGGCAATCGACGAGCATCTTAGCCAACTGCTGATACAAGCACTTACCCAGCAGAGCCTGGCCAGTTGGAACAGCTGATGCCAAGCTCTGTGAGCAGCACGGACGTGCCTTTTGATTGCACCTCCTATTGTACCTGGGAACCAAGGCGCATGCAGTGGCTGAACCAGTAAATTACAGTTTCCACTGGGGGCTGGAGTTGGAACAATGTGAAAAACATTGTCATATTTTTTTGCTTCAAGAGTGTAGTGGTATCAGGGACCTAGCAATAGAACAAAGTGATTTTAAAATGAGTTGTAGAAACTAGGGATGCACCGATTTATCAGTCGATTTACTTAACTTTGAGAAATTGTGATGGCCAGTTTCTACATGTGAAGCCGATCTTATCCACGATCTTATCTACTTTGGTAAATGTCTAGGGTTTGACTGGCATGCCGGCCCACCAGGTCATGTCTGCATGTTTACAGTTAACAATAATTACCCCACTGTTCCCAGTTCAACAACTTTCTTCCCACAGTGAGCAACATTTCAGACGAAAAAATTGGTATCACTCAAAGTTGGAATTGGCAGCTTAGACTTTTAAAAGATTGGTAATCGGAGATCAACCAAAGAACTGCAATCGGTGCAGAACTAGGATGACATTGATGATTTATGTCTCTCACTATGTCCTGACTGTAATATGAGACAGATAATCTGTGAAGTGTTCAATCTCCTCCACATTCTCCCTGAGCTACTATCGCTGAACCAAAAGCAACCAATCAGAGCCAAGAGGAGGGTCTTACCGCTGTGAATCAACCTCATAAACACATTATCTGCCGTCACCAGTGGCCATGCTAACTAGCTTTAGCATTTGCTACACACTCTGCTGACAGGTGGAAGCTGTAACGTAGCAGAGAGCAAGCGGCTTACAGAGGGTGATTGACAGCGCTAAGACCCGCCCCCTAGCCCTGATTGGTTGTTTCTAGTTAGCACTGGGGGAAACCAGAAGAGCTCTTTTTGTTTTTCAGATTATCTGTCTCATACCATATTTTTCAACAAATACTATACTACTATAGTACTATAATACTATATTTTAGTATTAAAAACAGATTTTATGTAGTTTTCCATAATATTCAATCTAGCAAGTTGAATTTTATTGCTTAATTTAGCGTTTTTGAGAACAATGTCTCCTTCAGGATTAAAATATTTGATTCTACTACTAGATGTTTCAGTAAAACTGCATATTCCTAGTACTGTAAAGGACATTGATTCTCCTCATATTCTGAAATATTTTTTTATTGTTTCTTCTCTAGGTGACATTTTCCACAGGCCCTCAAGTTACAAAAACCCACTGGAAACAGACGGTCTTCATTCTAGAAAAGCCCATTTCTGTTAAAGCAGGTCAGTAAACACTCATTAGTGTCATTTTTATTTATCACTGTCACAATAAATTCCAATTCATAGTTTAAAACACCCCTCCAAAACAGTCCTAATTAATTTTACAATTCTTTTTCCACTGTTTATCCTATGACGTGTACCCAAATAAAATTACAAATATGGAAGCGTAGTTATGGTATGCAACTTTAGGATTTAAACTACAATATTTGGTTCTATGATTGGTTGTGACTCCGTGTCACAACTACAGATAGCAGAATAAGACGAAATAAATGGTTTTTATTGTCACTTTTGTTGTTAGCACAATACTTAATGATGTCCAGCAAACTTTTAAACATGTTTCTGAGTGTTCAGCGTGTGGCCGTAAAGTGCATTATTGGTTTCTTTTAAGCAATTGTTTCTGTTGATTCTGGTCTTTTTGAGTCTCTCATTTTGTTTCTGGGAAACTCGTCTGATGATTTTCTCTCCTCTTTTCTTCAGCAAGTGAAATCTTGACAGTTTTTGACATAACTATGTTCTTTTCTCTTCTGGTTTTGGCTCCAAGCTCTTACTGGAGTCTTGAGTATTTTAGAAAGTCATCAGTCTGTTTTGCAACAATAAGTCGAGCTAATAAATTTTTTTAACCACATTTAAATGTTTCTGATATGACCCATGGTAATAAAACACCTATTTAAAGACAATCAATTGGGACTGAAGCAGCCGACATTAATTTGCACTAAATGACTTTATTTCTTTTCTTAATTACTGGTGTCACCACCTTCTTACAACTTCTTTTCCCGTATTTTTTTATTTTATCACACATAATTTATGGTTCTCTAAGATGTCTGGTGAGAATTTCATGTCAATTACACTTTTAGAAATAATGGAGCTGCCAGTCTTACCTGCTGTATATCCTTCAGCTGCTTCAGATTTATTTAGCTGACTCTCTCAGGCATTGAGGTTGCATCTTTGCAAGTTGCAGCAGGTAATCTGTCTGTGACAGCGACTCAGACAGGCTTGTTGACGCTCTGAATCTGTCACCCAGGGTGATGGGGAAGGATCAGAACAAATCACACATCAGTGAAAACATGTAAAACTTCATCAGATATCAGCTTGGATGCGGCAGAATCACAACACAACAGAACAGCAGTATTAATGTATATAAAATTGCTTTATGCGCAGTTTGAAATGGATGGAAATTATGCAATATGGTGATATGATCTTCTGTTACTGTTTGAAAAGAAAAGCACTGGTAGTTCCTGCAGAATTTAACTATCAGATGTAGAATCAACAAAACTGTCAAATAACTCTTTTTAAATCATGTTTTGAAATTCTAGGATTCAGTTTTAAACTGTGTGCGGCATTTTTGCTTTTTTGTTGCATTTTGAATGTTTCAATTTCAATATCAAAGCGCTGCTAAATGTGCTAATGGCAGAGAAACAGCTTACGGTTACAGGAAATCTTTTTATCTTGTGTCATTGGTGCCGATGCTAACTAGCATTAGCATTCACAACAGGCTCATCGATGACATTGCTAACTAGCTTTAGCATTCACAACAGGCTCTGCTAAAGGGGATAAGCTAAATCGTAGCAGAGAATGAGGGCGAGAAGTGCCACGCAAACGGGCATGATTGACAGTGCTAAGACCCACCTCCTGGCTCTGATTGGTTGTTTGATTGATTGGAGGAACTTGAGTTTTTTTGTTTTTTTTTCATAGATTATTTCTCATAATATACCATCACGACACAGTGACAATTTCAACAAATGTGAAAAATTATTTTCTTTAAATACTTCTACAATTAGGGGGAAAAAAATCTATTTACTACTTTAAAAAATAAAAAAAATGTTCCTTCACTAGTGACCCTTACTGCTTCTGGCTGACTTATTGAATCAACAAATCATTCACAACAATTTAATTAAGTATCTCAAAAAACAAAATATGATGCCGTGAGCTAAAAAAAATTAATAATACTAATCAAAGAAAAAGATGACAAATTCGATTCTGTCCCTCTGTGAATGTTTACACCAACACACAAACCGGTAGGCCACTGGGGGCAAATCGAACCCACAACCTCCTGACTGCCCTGATGTGCCGATGAATGAAGCTCAGGACTGGCTGTCGACTTCCTGAGCAGAAATCAGATGAAATCTACGGTAATAAACGACCCGCGCTGCGGCAGCGGTGGTTGATGTCCGATAGCCTGTGGCCGCGCTCAGCTGGCGCCGCCTGCCAACCTGATAAGAACGACAAAAACTCAGACGCTGCGCAAATGCTGCAGGACGATTGAAACTTTGCTGGCTCTGATAAACAATTCAGGGGATATAAAAGAGGACAGTGAATTACAAGGAGAAGCATAAAACACGTTTGTTTTTGGTTTGATATCAACTCAATGCAAATGCCAAAGTTGTGCACAGATGTGTTTATACTTCCTGAGGATTTTCAAAGACAGAACATAATACAACTTCATGTCAGAACATTGTGGGATTATAAAAGGTGAAAGTTTAAAAAAACTACAATGCACCAAAGAAACTTTGGCATTGGCCCGCCCTTCAAATCCCACAGATCCCAATCTAATGGAGCCTCGGTGGGCTCTGCTTCAGTAAGCCTGAATCTCGGCGGTTTTTCCCTGCAACCTCCAGAACCCAGTGGATCCATTTCCAATGTCCTAGTGTCAAACACAGCAGCATATCCTCCGAGGTCGTCTGACAAAACTGTTTCTTTGCAGCCCTGATCTACTTACATCTGGAAACAAAAGGAACAAAAATAATTTATTATTAAAAAAATCCACATTTGCCTGTTTTTGTACTTTCATTTCAGTCTCAGCTGCTTCTAAAAATAACACATATTCTTAAAAAAAACATCGAGCTGTTTTTTTGGTAATAAGTTAACGTTTTTTTGATGTCACAATCGACGGCCAGCGAAGGCCAGCCCCGTTACCTAGCAACCCCAGCATGTTTGGACAGCTGGTTTTACCGCTGTATGTGATGTACAATGGCTGCTAGAAAAGACAAGTGTTTTGTTGTTGTCTTGCCATCCTGAAACCACTTAGTGAGGCATTCTTGTTAGTTGTGCAGGAGGCTCCACTTTTGCTTTTCAAAGATGTACCGATGTACAGTTGCACACTACAACCACAGGCTTATTATTGCATCCATGCCATGCTGATGCAATAATTCAAGCAAAAGGAGCCCCAACCAAGTTTTAAGGACAAATAGTAAAGTTTATTTTTATATCACATTCTCAGTTTAAAGTGCTTTGCACAAAACACATTAATTAAGCAATTAACTAGTAAAATGGCATCATTAAAATGATCAGATTTATGTTGAGTTATGTTGTAGTTACTACTAATCAAAAGCAGCTCTAAACATTTCAGTGTTTCAGCATCTTTGCAGTTCTCTGGAAGTTTGTTCCAGATTTGTGGCAAACAGAAACTGAATGAGTGCAGGCATATCTTGGCCAACATTTCTACATTAAAAGAGATTTCTAAGAATCTGCAATGCAGAAATACAAAATATTACCAAGTGCAAACATCTTATTACACTAGAAATAAAACAAACAAAACTTAAAAATAACTTTTTAGTGTTTTAGTTCCACTGGCAGATTATTTCACTTATAACAGGAAATTTTTCCCTTGATAAATAACTGCCAGATGAACTGATACTTTTTCATCAATACTAAGGAATTATTTACTTAAAACAAGCTGAAAGTTTCTAGTAATTTTGTCTTATTTCAAGTATTTAAATATGTTTGCATTAGAAACTAGACTAAAATAGTTGCTTTTCACAGTGAGAATTTCAGTTATTAATGATTAAAATGATCAGAAATGTTTGAAATATGTCAGTCCTCGTGTAATAAAACTATAAATAGGTTTTGCTTTTTGAATGTATTTTCTGAAGTGAAGTTTTGAATTATTTTCTTTGGTGCACCTGTACATCAGAGTTAAATGGAAGGAGGAAGTGAGTGTTGGTCCTCCTCTTGTTGGTCATAAACCTAAAATAGAGTTTTTAACGGCATCCATCGGCCGCCTGCTCGGCTCTCATGGCGTTTTTACGGCACACAGACTGCGTCACAAACTTCCATAAACTCTCCTGCAGGAGAGTGACCTTGAAGAAGCTTTCCTCTCCTTCTGACTGTTGACATCTCCAGGACTTCCAGGCCAAAACGTCGTGTTGCTTGATGTTCGCTGTGGCTGTGATGATTTATTGTGACGGAGGCTCGTTGGTACGAGTGGAGCAGTAATTAACTCTTGCACTGTGCTGCTGTGGGAGGTTTGCGCTGGGACAGGGGCGAACAGCCAGCCAGCAGCCTGGAACAAAACATCCCAGCAAATCCTCCTGGCTGGCAGCGTAATAAATTAAACAGCAAATCATTTGTCAAGCTCCGGTGTGTTTGTGTAGCTCCGCTATTGAAGAGGATGGGCTTCTTTTTTTTTTTTACAATTTTACCTGCTCAATTCTCTTTTTTTGTGAATTAAAGTCCCATTAAGCTGAAGGTGAGGCGTGCTCCGGATTCCCGGCGCTCCAGGTTCCTGTGAGATCCTGTCCGGCCTTTTACTGGTCAGTCATGTGGTCTTTGTTGTTTTATGACTCACCTTTTCTGTCCTGTGGAGGTGGACCTCTTCCATATCCACCCACACCGTCGCTTTGTCCGTGTGCTTTGAGCCTTCCTCTTCCTCCTCTTCCTCCATTGTTTAAGCCCTGAAGGTCCTTGAACTGCCAAAGTCGAGCTTGGAGTTTATTGTGGCTGTTATTCAACACATGGGCTGGATTTGTGTGGAAGCTGATGTTTGTGATGTACAGTACTACAACCTCTTCTTTTTACTCACTCTACAGTAAAGATGGAGAATCTAGGCAGCGGGAAAATATTAGATTTTTAGATGGCACAATGGGTCACGCAAAGAAAATAGAAAAAATAATTAAAAATATTATAATGTGGCTTTTTTCTCACATTATTATGGTTTTATTGTATTAGTTCAACTTTATTCTTGTACAAATTTATTCTTGAAATGTTATATATTTATTTTCATTATTTTTACTTCATTGTCATATGACTTTATTCTCAAAATGTTATGAATTTATTATATTATTTCAACTTTATTTTATTATTTTGACTTTATTGTATTATTTTGTCTTTATTCTTGCCTTTATCAAAACATTGACGTTATTCTTTTATTTTGACTTTATTCTCATAACCTTTAGTGGAGATGTGGTAATAAAATCTCCACATAACTTTATATTTTGGTTTGTCTGATTATGTAATTGTTATCAAATGATTTGACAATTAATTGACTTTGATCTTGAGTAATTTTGTACTTTTTTCTTGAGTATAAATACGTTGAAGTCGTGCTACTCTTACTTGAGTATAATTTTTGGCTGCTCTACTAAGGGGATGTAGTGTCTGCATCTCATTTCTTCTAATCCCCCTAAATAAAATCCAGTGCACGTGAATGCAGTATGTGTGCTGGTTGTAACATAAATAGCTCAAATCTCCAGAGTTGTATACTCTGATTGTAATTTCATGGAGGGAAGCAGTGTTTGGCTGAGACAAGCTGTTTCCAGAGTCGTGCCTGTGCTTAATGACAGTGGCATGGTGATGTACGACGCCGCAGCGAAAGCCCGGCTCCGGTCCTCGACTCATTTCCACACATGGTTAACTCGTTGGGATCTGAGCGGCCAGTTTACCCAGAGCTCCCAGGCCCCTCTTCCATGGGGAGTTTAGTTTGACTGATTGCAGCAGGGCGGCTGCAGTCGCACCCTGACTTAGCACACATTCTGTCAATGATTGTTTGCATGCTTCACCAGTTCAATCTGAAACACACAGGATTACTTGGACGGTTAATTGCAAAGTTGTTTTAGGGGGAAAGTCAGTTTTTTTCTGTCTTACAGCAGAATGTTGTCAAAGCTCAGGCCTCTGTGGCATTAAATGTCTTTTTTCATTTTTTAAGAAAAGATTTTAATTCTAGATCGGATATCAGTGACAATGAAACCGATCCATAACGGCAGATCTATTTAGTCTAATTCTATGCTTTGTGCTCTGAGTGATGCCAAGCTTTATTTATTTTGAGTGAACATTATACTTATAACTCCTAATTGCATTTCTGAGCCATTTAAAAGGTTTGTTGCTGTTTATTTTACACGTTTGGTCCAGGTAGACAACCGGCTGTTTATTTCAGTTTATTTCACATTTGCTGTTATACTCCTAATTGCACTAATTGAACAAATTAAAGTTGCTTTGACACGTTTGACCAATCCTGTGAAGCCATTTGTGTATTAAGTGTGCCGTACCGGAGCAGAGTTATCAAATAAACTTATAATTCAGTACATTTATGTCTTCTTTTTAGAAAATAGAAATGTTTTAAGTCAATTCAGTACTGATTTTCTGTATTCAATCGGTATCAGCCGTAGGTGTGTGTAATTTTATTGATTCTACGATATATATCGATATTTTTTTCTCAGGAAGTATCAATTTTTCATCCTCGCGTATTGATACATTAAACCCTACTTTGAGTTTTATGTCAAATCCGTATGAATTAAATGACAGCTATTAAACATGACATTTTTTACCCAGTTGCACATGTACATTAAAAATGACATGCAATGAAACAACCAGTTACAATTAATTAAGGAAATAAATTACATCATATAATTGTCAAATACAAGTGAACAAGACAAAACAGGTTTATTTTTCTACAAAGCCAAACAATTAACATTTAAACAAAGCATATGTATAACAAGTGTATAACAAAAACATTTATTACACCTGTATTTCACTGCACCAGCAGGAGGCACTGCAGAAAGCAAAAATATTGCCAGAATATGTGGAATAAGAAGTTTTAATCAGATGATCAAGATGTTTTATGTTTTTATTTTCTTACAACCACCTACAGCTACTTGTAAAGTGACTTTAGTCTTGAGTGAACGTAGATATTTGCACTAGAAGTGACTAAAAATACTTGGTAAGATTCTGTGTTTTTGCGGTTAGCTTTCCAACATAGAACCAACATGTGCATGTGTTAGCATGGCCTATTCAAAGTCCAAATATAAATCCAATTTAAAAATTGACTGAGGTTGAACTATTTTCCAATGCAGACGGTGCAACAAAAACATCTCTGAATCAGAGTGGTTGATTTAAAATGAATTGTTTTGAATAGATTATTACAAATATTATAAAATGTACACCTTTTTTTTTTTTTTTTTTAGTATTTTGAGGAATAAAATGTGTTTTGCATTGTTCGCCACTGTCGAGGTTTGCTCTCCCTGCAGCAGCGGCGTCGGACCTGGAGCGTGGCGCCTCAGGTCCGTGACGTTGCCACGGTAACGAGTGAGACGTGGCAGCAGCGACGACGGACGTGTTGCGGGAGAAACGGGCGCAGTCAGCATTTTCCTCCTGTCGTCCTCTAACCTGCGAGCGGAGCGGAGCGCGACAGGACGCCAGTTTGCCGTTTCAGTAAACATTCATTTACCTCCAGCAGTCAAACGGGAAGTTAATCGGGGCGATTATGCGTCATAATGTTGTGTCGCCGCTGTAGGTGCGTTTCCTTGTGTCTGCCATCTGGTGATATGAGAGCATCTGCATTGCCATGCACCGTCCTGCTTATTAAGACACATTAAAGCATATTGGCTTCACGCACATCATCATTTCTGCAAGCAGCGGAGCGCTCATGCTGCAGAAGCCCGAGCGCGCGCAGTCAGCAGCAGCGTTCTGCTGCAGGGCATCAGGAAGACTTTCATTTCGTTATGAACGCTCTGATCGATGTCTGACTCGGTGTTTTCTGTGTTTTGGTGCATTTTCATTTCGCTTCTGGTGTGACGTACGGATGTGTTGGTAGGCTGTTGTGTTTAATGACGTAGATAATGTCCCAAAAGTAAATACCAGCTGCAGCAGCGTGAAATTTGTAGTGGACAGAAATTACATTAACTTTTGATGTATATTTTAAATAAATTTTTTTGATGCTTGTGTTTTGATGGAAGGCATTTGTCGTGAAAATCTTGCAGGTTTTTACACACAAAGAAATTAACTTGAGTGGATCAAGACCACTGGGAAAAAATTACTTATTCTCAAAATTCTGACTTTAATCTCAGAATTTGGAATCTTTTGTCAAATTTGGACATTTTTTCTCAGTCAAAATTCTGACTTTTTATCAAAATTGTGACTTTTTCTCAAAATTGTGTTTTCTCAAAATGTTAACTTTTTCTCAGAATTCAGTCTATTTTTCCTCAAAATGTTGGCTTTTTTAAATCAGAATTAGAACCCATTTCTCAAAATTCTGATTTATTTTCTCAGAATTTTGAATTGTTTTCTCATAATTTAGACTTTTATCTCAGTATCTTGGCTTTTGTATCAAAGTTCTGTCTCTTTACTGAAAATCTTGACTTTTTCTCCTTAAAATTCTGACTCGGTTTTCAGGATTCTTTTTTCAAAATTCAGACTTTCTTCCTCAAAAGTTGGACTTTAATCTCAGAATTCAGAGTTTAATCTCAGAATCAGAATTGATGTTAGGTTGTTTTGCATAATCTGGCAAATCCATTCACAAAACTCAAATCTACCAAATAAATTTTGGTCAAGTGTGGTCAGTGGATAAATAGCAGGTTTACAAATCCTATAACAAGGACAAAACCGTTATGATTATTTTTCATATACCAACAACAAAATTGACATACATTAGGATATTTTGATTTTTATGTAGATGAACACAGAGATAGAATTCTGAGATTAAAGGCAAAATAATTTTTGCTCTTTTTTTCTTCCATAGCATCAGCACATTTTCAACACATTTCATATTGTTGAGCCACAGGGGCTTCCGTATTTTGCATGTTGATCTAAACCAGTGTGTTGTTTGTCTTCCTGTTTGCTGCAGGAGAAGAGCTGAAAGGAAAAATCTCTGTGCGTAAAAACAAGAAGGACCCGCGCTCACTCTTTGTCACCTTTGACCTTCCAGACAGGAAGCAGACTTACAGCCTCCAATGATGTCATCCGTCATAGTATCTATGTAACCAATTATAGCTCTGATTTCATTTTACTGTTTTGATAATTCATGTACTGAGCAAAATAAAGTCTTGATAATTTGGTCATCTGCATTGTCTACTTTATTTACACTCTGTTTCTATTCTTTGTGTCATCATTAGCATTTGTTATATTAAAGATTTAATTGGATAAATGTTTTATTCCCCCCAAAATTTGGGAGTTGGAAAACTTTGTTTTATCACTTACACATAAAAAAGATGCAGTACTTATTGTTGAATTATTTCAGTAAACAACCATCTAATTCAGCTGCTGCTGCTTTTCACTGCTCATAATTTCTCCTGAGTCTCGCTGGGAGCCAACTTATCCTGATGATTTAAAACTTTAGTCCTCTTGGTCTCCTGGCTGCACTGCCGTTTCCTGTGTGAAGGATTTTTGCTTTGAACAAACTTCTTTGTTCAATTTCTCACCTAAAAACAGAAAACAAAAGGCAGCGAAAGCCACAAACCTGAAATTGAGATTAATGTCCTACAAAATTGCAGGAAAAAAAGCTTTTTAAACATGTTTGCTTTGCTATTTGTTTCAAATTAAACTCATGAGACAGAATCTCTGCAAACTAAGAAGGTGCTCTGTTGTTTTTTATTCAGTGGTGAGTAGGAAATGTGAAAGGCCTCAGAGCTGACTGTTCTTTTGTGAAGAGATTTCTTCCTCTTATTGTTTTACTCTGAGCTGCACAAGACTTCACCGGCAGCATCATCCATCTTCCACGAGTTTCCAGGGACAATACTAACAGGTACTTTAGCTTAAAAAAGGCTGACTTAAACCTCTTTACATACTCCACTGAGCAGCTCTGCTTACAATTAAATATGCTTTCTGGCTTTTTCTGCCTGTGATGATGAATCCTGAACTCCTAAACGTGTGGTTGTCTGCAGTGTTTTCTAATGTATTTCTGCTGCTACTTCTGAATTATTTTATGAAACTGGTTATGTTAGGATATTTTAAAACATTTTTTAAAGGATTCTGAGAATTGAGTCAAAGTTTATACCTGTTTTTGTCATATTTGCATCACCTGGTGTCATTTTATTTTGCTTTTGATGATTTAATATGAACAGTTTTATGTTACTGTTAGTATTTGAATGATGCTTGTCTGTAATAAATTGGGTTTTAAATTGACGTTTTAATATTTCTCTCTTGAAAGCTAGAAAGTGTCTCAAATTGATTTTTTCCTAAAAAGGAATGAATGAATAAACATTGTATGAATTTAAAAATTGTACTCTAGTAAGAAAAGCAATTATGCAAGATATTTTAAAAAATTTAAGAAACTGAAAAATTACATTACTACTAAAAACCACATCGTAAAATATAAACTTATGTTGAAATGTTGGTATTTGAAGGACCAAGAAGAAAATGTTCATATAAATAACACAATTACAAAACAGAATCCAGCAAAATAAACATTTTTGTTCATTTTTTGGTTAAAATGTTTTGGTCAATGAAGTTAACGCAGATCCAGAATAATTCAAGTTAAAGCAAAAAGTTCAGGTGGTAAAAGTAGTTTTTCTAAAAACTTACTCAAGTAAAAGTAATTAGTTACTACTCAACTCTGACAATAACTATCCACTTTCAGGAGGTTGTTTCCTGAAAGTGGTGAATCATCAGTCTGATCATTTTGACCACATGATGGCGCTAGAATGAGTGACACTGGCTTCTCAAAAGTCTGTTTTCTGGCTTACACCTAAGGCAAAAGCACAAAATCTTACCAAGTATATTAGTTTCTAGTACAAATGTCTTAGCTCACTTAAAAGGAAACAAAAATTACTTACAAATAACTTTTCAGCTAGATATGTGACTTCGATTTAAGTTGATAATTTCTTAAATGAGTAGGAATGTTATATTTTGTTAACAGTGAGGATAGATCTTTGGTTTTAACATGATTCAGATGGAAAATATCCATCAGATTCATGTAAAGTGAAAAGAAAACAACAGCCTACAGTGGCAAAACATCTAATTTCAAGTTTCACTAATGCAACACCGACAACTTGGAATAAAAACCGGAAACCGGGGAGGTTCTGATGATGATGATGATGATGATGATGATGATGATGATGATGATGCTCTGGTTGACCCCCTCTGCTGAATCACAGCCTCACATGCGCCGGCAATGATTGCAGCCTCTTATCTCCCAGGCGACAGCGAGCCTGATCAATTAAATTGCGCCATCTCATGTAATTAACAAGCGCACAGGGACAAGGGAACTCCAAACCCCTCCAACACCACCACACTCCTCCTCTTCCTCCTCCATGATGCCTCCTCAATCAACTTCTGCTCTCTGTCAATGTAAGATTCACAAACGATAACTTCAGTTACTCCCATTAGTCCACAAAAGCTGAACAAACCAGCAACTTAATGCATTTAAATCACATTTATGCGCATTTCTAGGAGCTGAAATGTGCAAACCAGGCACCCTAACCCAGGTGTGATGAATGAAACATCTGAACTGTTTCTGGGGATCATATAAGCGCTGATTGCGGGTTCGTCAGTCCTTGAGCTCGAGAAGCAGAAATCAATTACAATTATTCTCTGTTGACAATGTAATTAAACTCCTGGCGGCGGCTAATTCAGCCGCTCCTGCTTCTTATCTGGAGCGGAGAGAGATTTACAAGCGAAAGGAGCGCAGCGTGCAAATGAAGAAGAGCTGGAGTCTCTGCGTTGAAGAGAGCGAGTCTGCCCCGCAACCCGCAGCCGCCCCGCAACCCGCAGCTGCCCCGCATGGGGTCAGCGCAGCGCAGTCTGGTAGTAACTAGTTACATTTACTCAATTACATTTACTAAAGCAACTTTTTTAAAAATGTACTTAAGAAGTATTTTTTACTGTTCTTTTTATTTTTACTTGAGTCATTTTATTATGGTGTATCGCTTCTCTTATTAGAGAAACATTCCTGGATTTTCTACCCACTCAATGAAAAAAAATAAAAAAGGTTTTGCTAAAAATTCACCAGTTTTATAAGATTTTTTATATAAATAAAGTGATCTGGAAACATTTTATTTTGCCTGATTTTGTTATCTATTGTTACTTAAATAAATTATCAGCATTTCCGCCTTTAAAATACCAACATTTCCACTTAACTTTCCATTTTGGTCCGTCTGATGATGTAACTTTTAAATATTAAATGATTGATAATTTGATCAGTTACTCAGTGCTGTGTAATTAGAACATAAGGATTGTAATTATTGCTGATTATGATTTCAGTCATATTAAAGCTCTATTTTCTGTCCTCATTTCATGCTGTTGCAGTTTGGTCCTTTAATGACTGTTTCTAAGTCACTTAGATTTATTATAGTTGAATCAAAGGCCACATTCTCTCATATTTCAAGCAAAACTGATAACATTTTCAGAAAATAATATGAAATATATATGAAATTGGAAAAACAAACACATATGTCATTATTTAAACATACTCTGCAAGTAGTTTGTTCAGAGAACAGGGAAAAGTCAAAAAGGTAATGATCAGGAATTGTTGGTTTAATAGGTGATTCTTACAGGATCAGTGTTGTGGAAAGTCCCTCCTTTAACGCCTCCCCGCCCCCAACCAATTAACAGGCAAGTAATTATCATTATCATCAATTAAACCACGTGATCCAGTTTCCCAGGATTCCCCAGGATTCACCAGGATTCACCAGGATTCCCCAGCCAGGGAAACTTACTTCACATTCATACATCACTGAAAAAAGAAAACACCGTGATCCAACTTTAAAAAGTTATGTTATCAAATTCAATTTATTTAAGTAAATATAAATATTTAAAATTTATGAAGTTGTCATGTTAAGCAAAGTAAGTTTGACAAACTGAAATTTGTTACATGTAGCAAATTGATTTTCTTTTTAATTGGAGCTCTATTCTTTTTTCAGTGGTTGATAACTTAAGAATAAAAATAAGATAATCTTTATTTTCTAGGAACTCCGCAGGCCCCTTTTCTAATGCCGCCCTGGGCAACCCCCCCCGCCCCCCCGCTGATTGGTTTAACCATTTGGGTTCCCCTTTCCTACCTTTTTATTTGTACACTGAAAACAGAGATAATGCATTTATTGGTCTCAACCAATCAAATGTTCTTTAACATTGTTAACATTTACAACTCAATAAATCAACTTGAATAAAACTGATTTGATGACTTGTGACCAATTGTCACATTTCTTTTTAAATTTGGAGCTGCATTATCTTTTTTCCAATGTAGTTATTTCGCACCAAACCGTTTCGAGCACGAAATGCAGCCATCTGCAGGCAGCTCTGCGTCAAACTGGATCTCGAAACATTGACGTGTCACCTCTACTCTGACAACTGAGAATATAAAGTCATTTTCCATGATCTGCTCATAATGTGTTTACGAAAATGTGTGGAAAATATGTTTATCTGTAAGTAATTTACAGATATTTTGGTAAAAATCAGAATCAAGTACTTTTTAGAAAGTTATGTACAATAAAGTCAAAACGTTGTGCGGCTCATCTCCGTAATGAAGAGATGTTTTGCTTGTGGCTGTAAGGAAGTGGAAATGTGAACTGACCCAAAGACAATTACAGCAAACTAAATAGAACCGTGTGAGCAGTTTGACCTGAGGAGCGATCGGAGCTGAAAATACACAATTTAGCTTCGTGTCTTAATATAAATAGTTACTTTTACGGAGTTCATTTTCCTTCAATGTCTGCAGTTTCACTTCATGGCGGCCTGCTCTTCTCATGACTGAAAGAGGAGGCGAGGCCTCATGATTTCTTGCTAAGCCATAAGACAAAGGAGACATAAAGACGTTACCACCAGCCTCCTGACTTTTTCTGTTTTTTTCTTTGCATCTTCCAGTAACAGAAAGAGCAGGACAATGGTATGCGCAATGCAGTGTTTTGGAATCAGCTGCCACTGCTTCCAGTGGAGGCTCCAGTGGTTGGCTCCGGGTCCTCCTGACGCGTGTGGTTCATAAAACAAGCGTCTTCCTGCGCAAGACTTTAACAAATGAGAAGCTCCGAATACACTTTGCCCCGCTTTTCTTTTTTTTTGTTAAACTTGATCAATGCTTCTTTTGGTGCCGCGTCTCGCCTCAGGCGCGCTGTGCGTAAAACAGACGAGCTGGGGGAAAAAAAGAAAAACTATTTATAGTTCAGGTCATTTTTAGCTCAACTTAACCCTTAATTTCCCCCCGAATTGGATACTTAAAGGCAAAACCAGCTTTAAACTTTTTCTTCCATAAATCCTTTCTCTTTTTTCTTTTAGAAATTAGTTTCTATTTGGTGCGGAAGGCATAAAAACAAACTTTATTACTATAAAAAGCCATAATCTCGATTATATCTCAGCACAGAAGTAAAACTCCAGCATGATCCCGTATTTTCCGTCCCAGTCGGATTCCCCGTGATCATGTGGGATGTGTCAATGCACGCGTGGAAGCTGCACATCCGTAGTCACGAGTGTATTAATCAACTTCAGTGATGTCCGTGCAGCGCTCACGCATGCAACGTGCGTAATCAGAACACATACAATTCACGCACGCACAAACGCGCCCCCCGTCGCTTTGGCTCTGCTAGTCCCCTTTAAAAAACCCGAATCCCAGCCTAATGATTTATCAAACTCCTATTATCAAGAAAATGTCACGCGAAGGGCACCTTCCTCTGCACTGACGCAAACTGCTCCAAGCTTTCCCACGGAGCCGTAGAAAAGCTTTGCACTTGCTGCTTTGCGCGGCAATAACCACTTCGGCTTCCAGTCCTCTCTTCCTCGCTCTCTTTTTTACAGCTGTTTTCAGCCTGAACGCAGAGCTCTGCACAAAATGGTAAGTGGATAGAAACTCCTCCGTTTGCTTTTGCACGTAAAGTTGAGTCAAGATTGTGTTTTTTCTGAGTATTTTGTGTAAATTTCGCAGGTTTTGAAAATAGTTCTCAGACGCTGAAGCAGTTGCGCTGTCCGTGGTGCTGAAACGCAGAAAACTTTTCCTCATTATTTTTCAGTCATCGCTCCAGTGAGGCTGTTTTATATCTTCCAGATGCTTATAAGGGTTAAAATAAAAGAAATCGGCTTATTTTTTTTATTTTTTATTTATGCTTTCTTTCGTTTTATACGGAGGGGAACTTTGCTAAAAGAAGTTAGTTGCCATCTTCACTAATCATGAACGTAACAAAGCATTAATCAATCAACGCTATTTTCTATTTGGAGGATTTTCCGGTTGCTTTCCCGCCCCCTGAAATTCCAGGGAGCCATTTTTTAATTCCGCCGCCCCGGGTCCAGCTCAACCACTGTAACGCCGGGGATCTCGCATGCCTGCGGGGAGAGCAGAGCCTCCCAGAGACCCGCAGCAGCTTGTCTATTGGCCATAAAAATCAGTGGACGTGTGGCTGAATGACATGAGGGGGAAATGGGGCGTAAAATTAAAGAATCTTGCAGAAGGCGAGAAGTGGAGAAGCAAGGCAAAGCGCCCCCCTCCCCCTTCAACGCGCACACACAAACACTGTGCATTCATAGGCTGCAGAAACGCACCTCCTGAAAGTGAAATATACCTAAATCAAAAGGCTACTGTGGAAAAAAAAAAGGTTTTGTAGCTGCAGATGAGCTGCAGCAGCAGCAGCAGCAGCAGCAGCTTCAAAGCTTCATGTTTTCTGCCGTAGCGTCGCGGTTCCTGTAGCTGATTTGTCACTTTTATGTTCCAGGATCTGTCTGAGCAGAGAGACATGGCCAAGCAGCCGGCCGGCTACATCCCAATGCAGCAGCAGGAAGGAGCGGCGGGATTTACAGCAAACAAACCGGACAACACGGTGCCATGCCAATCACACGCCCCTCACCACCACCCGGCGCCTCAGCCGCCGCCTCCGTGCAACGAGAGTAAAACTTTTTGTCCCCCGGAGAATAAACCAGGAGAACCGGACTCCAATAAGGAGTATGGGACGTTTAAAAACGCGCCGGCGCCTCCTGTCCCAGGATCAGTGGCCATCAACTCGGCCTTCAGGAAGGATTCAGCCGGCGACCCGCTCCGGGCCACGGCGGAGCAAAACAACACCCCGGGCAACTGGACGACTATGAGCCAGACCACCATCATACTGGGAACAGATGGGAACACGTCTGTTCAGCCGGGGACTTTAGCGGGGGTAAGTCTGCTAAATGAGGCGTTTCCTGCTGGAGGCAGGTGCGCTGCGGATGTTTCTGATTAAAACGAAGCGCAGAGATGAATGGACGCGAAGGGCGCAAAAGCCTCAGAGTTTCCGGAGCTTCGGGCTGATTCTTGATTTTCGAGGATTTGGTTTTAAAGACTTGATTATCAGATTCATATTTTATAGTTCGCTGTTTTTATGAGGATAAGTCAGTTAAAGGGTTTTTTAATTCAGTCAAATTTGATTTCCTTCGTGTTACAAAGCCAAACTCTTCAATTTGTGTAAATGCTGTAATCTTGCATGCGCCGATTGTTCCTTTTTTAATTATTATTATTTTCTTTGTGCATCTAATTAAAGCATGGGAAACTTTAAATCTCGCTTATGTCAGCAAAAAAGATACATGTCAAGCAGAGGTTGTTGTCTCTTCTGTTCTTCGGCGCCATTTTCAATAACCGTCTCCTCTTTATTAAATTCATATCTGTTTCGGTTAAGGTATTATAATTGATTTTGCTCGCGGTTAAAGCCCCAGAAGCGGGTCGGACTGCAGGATTTGAGTCCTAACTCTCGCGGTATTTGCCGGTGATCCCGGATCCCAGCAGACTCAGTTGGTACAGCCCAGGTGTTTCCCGCCAGACAGGCTGCGCTGAGCACGAGACTGCGGATCACAACCTGTCGCGAGGGGACATCCCTCTCTCACACTCACACTAGGTTTTATTTACATCAGATTATTTAGATTCTATTTTATTATTTCTACTTTTGCGTGATGTCGCGCATTTCTTTTAAAGCTCAGCACTGATGATTTGTGCTTTAGTAGCAGAAATTTGTAAATAAATGCAACTGAAGATAGAAAATGTATTTGACATTTTCCATGATCGAATATTCGTAAATGTACATAAAATTGATCGAATTTTAAGTTTTTATAGGATATACACGACATATTTTTGTACCCCTTTGAAACGAGAACATGTATTTTATCAAAAATATTTAAAAAGCTAAAATCCCTTTCTTTAAAAATGACTTCTTTATGTTTTTGTCTGGTTTATATACCGTCTAAATCGATGTATTTTCTTTCAGTTTCTCCAAGTTGCACACTTTGGTCAGTTTCTTTTGTTTGCAAATATATTTTATAAATAAATTGACTCGACTGGTTATTTTGGGTTCAGTTTAATTTATTTTCCATGTTCATTTAGAGAATGATCTGATATTTATTTCTCCTCTCAGGCGGACGTTGTTGATGATGATGACGATGATGAGGGGGGAGATGAGAATAAGGCCAGAGGGAACTGGTCCAATAAACTGGACTTTATTCTGTCCATGGTTGGCTACGCGGTGGGATTGGGAAATGTGTGGAGGTTCCCTTATCTTGCCTTCCAAAATGGTGGAGGTAAGAAAAAAATCATGATTTTAAAAGCTTATGTTCAGGTTTAAGTTATTCGTTAAAGAAAAACAGGAAAAATGACAAGATTTATATTTCTTTGTAAAAATAAAATTGAATAAATATGCTTGAAGGCCTTAAACACAACGTAAAGCGTGAAACGTTGGGAAATCACTTAAGTAAAATTGAAAAAAACAAAAAAAATACAACTAAGTCAAATATATTTGCTTGATTTAATTTTAATGATAGGAATGCCATTCCTAACCTTTCAGTTAATCTGATCATGTAGAGGCAGATCTTTCTCCCTGCTGCAGGTTTTATTCTCTAATTTGTGTAATTTTCTCCCCAGGTGCTTTTCTGATTCCCTATCTGACCATGCTGGGCATCGCCGGGATACCAATCTTTTTGCTGGAAGTGTCTCTGGGCCAGTTTGCCAGCCAGGGGCCCGTGTCAGTTTGGAAATGCATTCCGGCTCTCCAAGGTAAACTGGCGCCACTAATAAAAAACAAATAGTAACAAAAAATAAATCAGAAAAATGAAACAATAATAATACGTATTTCTCAAACTTTCTAAAGAGTAATGTATATATTTCGTCTCATTTATTTATTTTAGGTTGCGGGATTGCCATGTTGATAATATCTGTCTTGATAGCCATATACTATAACATTATAATGTGCTGGACACTGTACTACCTGTTCGCTTCGTTGAAGGGCTCACTGCCATGGGCTAACTGTAGGAATGAGTGGAACACGCTGGAATGTAAGGACAAAGACATGCTGCTGTTAGGTAAGACACACACCTTCACACACACACACACACACACACGTTCACCAAAAGCCCCCCTCTGCCTGTCTTTCTCTCTCCACAATGCGCAATGCGTCACGACTCCCTCAGCCGAGGTGTCCTGCAGTATAATGAATCCTGACCTGCGATCTCTGCAGTGAGTGACAAATTAAGAGCTGCTCACTCATGTCTGGTGCGTCTCTAATGATGTCGGCTGATGAGGACGTGTACAGGAGGCCTCCGTGTAACACGTCAAATTATTCGGAGTTCAACATTTCAGCGAAATCTGGTTTAAATCTCATAGTAAATATTAGATTTAATGGTTTAAAAATGCAGTGCATAGGTGCAGCAGAGTGCAACATCGCGATTTTTACAGAAATTACTCATAAAACTGCGTTTTGTTTTACAGAAAAGTCCAAGAATTAAACATTGAGTCGTTTAGCATCGTTTTGCGTCGAATAATCGTGAAAATTTGTTGTATTTTCTGTAATATTTGCCCTCGGCGATTCTGTGAATTCAGCACTAAAACTGCTTGCTTGACAAATTTACTGTACAGACTGGGCTGCTGCAGTGCTGCAGTGAGCCCGACACTGACCTCTACTGGCGAAACAAGCATATAACATCTGTATAACACTTTGTTCTTTGGAAAAAATAATCGATTCATTTATGAATTAAATACAGTTTGCTCTGTGCAACATCTGCAATAGGGTCCACAAGACATTTTAAAGTGACACAGTAAAAAATTAACAGCAATAATTTGGAATATTTGAACTGTAATAATGAAAAAATATAATTTTCAACATCTAATTCATATGTTTACTAATATCAGCGCTTAAATGTTTAATTCACAAACTAAATTAATCTGAATTAAGTATTTAGCTGGTGAATTAAATATTTAGTTTGGAACGTTGGCATTGAAAATATGACAATTTTATTTTCTTTACGACAGGCTGAATAAATAAACTTGCTCATCACATAATTTCAAAATTCATATAAAAATGATTCCTGTACATTTTCATGGTGCTTTAAAATCTTTTTAGACATCGCTCTCCTTTTGGTTGGGATATTTTTTTTATTTATCAATTTAAAAGGCTGTAATGAAACTTAGCCATTTGTTTATAAAAAAAGTCATAAATTGGGGTCACATATAGGAAAAACTTAATGTTTAAGCATAAAGTTTGTGAATTGAAAGCAGTAAGGATCTTAAAGTGGAACAACATTTAAATCTAAACTTTTTTCTGAATTTCAATGCTTCACAACATCGACTCCATGTTGCAGAAACCTTCTTTCCCTGCAAATCAAACCCATCTGTTCATTCTGCACCCATTTTTACAAACTCCAGCCCTGTGTGCACATCTCTGCCAGCTCAAATGTGTTGATTTCTGATTGGAACAGACTCCTGCATCCTACGGGACAAAAACCCAGTTTCCATCAAGAACTCCACTTTCTGTCTGTCCGCCAACGCCGTGGGAAACCTGACAAAGCTGCTTAACATGACGGTGGACGGCAACAAGACCTACGTCAGCCCCAGTGAGGAATACTTCAAGTGAGTCTGTTTTCCAATAAAACGCTTCCACTTTTTTTGCAAAGTTTGTCTGGTTTCTGTTCTCTTTCATTCCCCACTTCACCAGAAAGGAAAAATACTAAATCCAGGGTTAGATTATAAGACTCTCACTCTTACATTGTTGTTTTTAATCTACAGAAATCAGTTTGAGATGTAAATCCTGTCAAATTTAAAACTAAATAAGCAGAAAATGTCATTTGAATCTGTTTTCTGTGCCACAAACGTTGAAATATTTATTTCAGTCTGAAATTCACACTAGTGACTACTTACCCATTTACATTTACGTGATTAATTTGTTTTGGAAAAAAATGTTACTCTAATCATTTTTTCATAAAGTATTTCTACTTGTACTTGAGTAAAGTTTCTGGATTTTCCACCCACTAAATGAAAAACATAAACATGTTTTAACCAAAAATTCCCCACACACAAACACCCGGAGTTTTTGTGAAAGTTTCATATATTTTATAACAAAATTTCCACATCATTTTATATTTTGGTCCATCTGATCATGCAGGTTTTTAATATTAAATGATTGATAATTTGATCAGTTCCTCAGTACTTGAGTAGACTTCTTACTGAATACTTTTTACTCTTAGTTGAGTCATTTCTTGGACTTTTGCTTGAGTAAAAATATGTTAAATATAAATATTGCTGCTCTTACTTAAGTGCAATGTTTAGATACGCTACCCGTCTGTGAACATTTACAGACTTCCAAAATCATTTATAGTTGTTGAAAAGTTTCACATTTTGCCACAGACATCAAGACATTTTATTCAAATTTTATTCACATAATTTAACCTGACAAAAATATAGAATGTGTGTCACATATTTCAATACTTTGTTGAATTTAAGTCTATTGGAGAATGTCTCTTAGGTAAACATTTGGATCCCCACAGCATCATATTGGCAGCACTTAGTTTAATATGAACTTTCTTTCTTTTTTCTTTCTTCTGAAAAGACTAACAGTTTTTCATGCAAACTGTTTTTCAGTTTGCATGAAATAGATATGAAATAGATATGACCAGATGGATCATTTCTCATCTGATCTGTTTGTTGTCAAACGTTTTCTAACAAACCTCTCACTACACACACTAGACATTTGGTCATTACTGAATTAAAATTTGTTGCACCAATAAAAAGGCCTGAACTTTTTATTCTGATACAGAATAAAAAGTAAAATTTTTCTGAATTGTAAGTTTAAAAACAAAGAACAAAAAATGGAAGAGTATATTTCCTTTTTGTTCAGTTAACATCACTACCAAAAATACACTGAAACATTTGGGAAGTTAAGGTTTAAAACATTTGATCGTTTCCAGATTACTGGAATGAACTGATTCATGAGAAACTTGATGGAAGTCAGTCTGTGGTTCCTTTAACTCTGCATGTAAACAACATACATAGACATTTCAATGTAATGTATCTACATTGCTTAGTAGAGCTGAAGTTGAGTTTAACGCTTCGCTTTATTCCTGCAGGTACAATGTGCTGCATATTTCCAAAGGGATTGAATATCCAGGAGACATCCGCTGGCCTCTGGCAGGCTGCCTCTTCCTGGCCTGGCTCATCGTCTACGCCTCATTAGCCAAAGGGATCAAGTCATCAGGAAAAGTAAAAACACACACACAATAAACATACTATTTAACATTTTACGGTTTAATCTGTAACAACTGAGGACGGTTAAACTAGGAAACTATTTAATATGATCTCTCTCCCCTTTTGGTGATTTAAGGGCATTTATTTAAAAAAATGCTGTAAAGTTCCCTTCTTAGCTGTTCAGAATGTGTAACTCTCCATTAACTAGCCTACATCGACTGTTATACAGGCACAAACAATGAAGTCTCGTCAGGATGTGATAACACAATGATTGTGTTATGTTGCCCCCTAGTGGTTGAATCGATTCAGTACCACGCAGCCAAAATTGACATTAGATCAGCGTGAATTAAAAAAATAAAATGCCATCCTAAAAATGTCACAACACTTATCTTTGACAACAAAACACATCCTTAACTAGATTTATAAAGGAAAAAAGTAAATTAAATTAAATCTGCTGCAGTGAATCAAATCTCCCAGCTGACAGTAATTCTGTCCAGGAGGAAATCTGTTTTTAAAGGAGCCACATGGCGAATTTGGTTAGAGAATGGAGATATAGCAGCACTACTTTAATCCATCCATCCATTTTTCATTAATAACATCCATCCATTTTCCTACAACCTTGTCCCTTACTGGGGTCGGGAGGGTTGCTGGTGCCTATCTCCAGCCAACGTTTCGGGCGAGAGGCGGGGTCACCCTGACAGACAGGTCGCCAGTCTAACACAGAGACACACAGGACAAACAACCATACACACACACACACTCACACCTAGGGAGAATTTAGAGAGACCAATTAACCTGACAGTCATGTTTTTGGAGTGTGGGAGGAAGCCGGAGTACCCGGAGAGAACCCACGCAAGACCGGGAATCGAACCCAGAACCTTCTTGCTGCAAGGCAACAGCTCTACCAGCTGCGCCACTGTGCAGCCCCACTACTTTAATATTTGGTGAAATCAAATAGAAAACTATCAACAGCTAAACTCAAAAAAAAAAAAAAGAAAAAAAGAAAAGAAATAGAAATAAGAGATTTGTTTTTGTTTGGAAGTGTCCTTCTTATTCCTTTTGGAGCATGTTAAGATTATTGTGGTACAAAAAATATATATTTTCTATTTCTTCTTCATGTCTGTTATTCTATATTGCGATCATGTTCAAAATGAATAAATACATAAGCTAATTAATCAATTAAATCGGCTTTACATTATAAAAGCACTAAAATCAACAACATTTTTCAAAGCGCCGTCATTACACATTAAAATGTTGGTTAGTGTTTTTCATTTCTGATTAATCAAAAACAAATCTAAACAGGTGAAGTTTAGATTTAAAGAAATACAGTGTTTAAGATTTTTTATAATTTTACAGAAGTTTTCCCAGATTTTTGGATTTTGGTTGATATTTCATAACATTTGATATGTTTAAATATTCCATCTCATATTTCTGCATCCAAAGGACATTTAGCATTGACAAAATAAAAGCTAGAAAAAAAATTTGTCATATTTTTTTGTTTAAACTTAGTTTTCATTTGCTGTGGCATTTTTCCAAATACTTCAAACAATATAAAATCGCTTATTTCTACTGGAGGTTTGCATATGTTTTTAAAATTAAATGTTGAATTTTGATGGTTGGACAAAAATTAAGGTTCGAAGTTGTTGCTCAATTATATTTTCTGACTACAACGTATAAACACTTTGATCTTGTTGCTGAAATCTGCTATACAAATAAAATTTGATTTGATTTTGAACAGTTCTTCTATTCACTGTATTTCTTTAATTGCATTTCTCTGTTTCTTTCTCTTCCCGGTGGGCAGGTGGTTTATTTCACAGCCACATTTCCTTATGTGGTGCTGGTCATCTTGCTAATCAGAGGAGTGACGCTCCCTGGTGCCGCCGACGGCATCCTGTACTTTATCACCCCAAAATGGGAAAAACTCAATGATGCAAAGGTACATTAAGCTCCTTTCTTCATTGCAACCTTCAAACATAAACAAACAAACAAACAAAACTCAGTTTTCACCAATAATTCACCTTGGTTTAACTTCTCTCCTCCTCCTCAGGTGTGGAAAGACGCAGCTACTCAGATCTTCTTCTCTTTGTCGGCTGCCTGGGGAGGCCTCATTACGCTTTCCTCCTACAATAAGTTCCACAATAACTGCTACAGGTAAACACTTAAAAGGTAAACTACACGTCTGTCAGACCTACTAACCCTGACACCGCAAATGCATGATGCTGTATCGGTCTGTGTGGTAGAAATGTCCCAATAAATATCACTTTTAGCCACCACAGCGCACTGCTTCTTTCATTTAAACTATCCCTATTTACTACATGTTATTGATTATAAATGATAAACACAACTAGATGGCCTACAGAAGAAGAAAAAAAGCAACAGAAATGTTTTTTTTTCTAAAATTGTGCGCCATCTAGTGTTTATCTTTTGTACTACCATAATTCAGTTTTTCTTTGTGTCACCAGAGGGCGCTGTTGTACCTATTTACACTGATAACCCGTATCATGCACCAGCATGTATTTGGAATATAAAAGTACTTTTACTAGTACAACATATGTTTGTTTTTCTTCTTATTCTGCATCTGGCCTCCCTCCTTTGTTTTGGTTTTTCAGAGACACCATCATAGTGACGTGCACCAACAGTGCGACCAGCATTTTTGCAGGATTTGTCATCTTCTCTGTTATTGGCTTCATGGCTCAAGAACTGAAGGTGCCAATAGAGAAAGTGGCAGATGAAGGTAGGACAGCCAAGCCTGTCCCAATAAGCAATAATGGATCAATTAATTGCATGACAAATAATTTACATTTATAGTTTTTCTCTTTATACCAAAAACTGGATGATAAAAATCTTCAGTTTGGTGCTTCATTTTATTTCTGTTTATTGATTGTGGATATTTAAAATGTCTTTTAGCACCAGTGTGAAATGTTTGTTAGAATTTAAAGTTTGTTGAAGTTTGAGAATGTGTTCTCACTTTTCTCTACCTTTTGTTGTGTAAAACATGTCTATCCTTTTTTGTACATTAATTTCAGGTCCAGGCATAGCCTTTGTGGTGTATCCTGAAGCTCTGACCAGACTCCCTCTGTCTCCTTTCTGGGCAATTATCTTCTTCCTCATGCTGTTGACTCTTGGACTGGATACCATGGTAACTGCTGATTTCCTCCCCTCACTATGTGGTATTATATACAGTGCACTCTTAAAGTGTATATGTCCTCAGAATAACTGACAAATTACTATGATAAATGTGTGAAAAAATTTGTAGTTGTATTTTTGATTATATTATGTAATTTACAGTGATAACTCTACAGCAGGGGTGTCCAAACATTTTGTCATGTGGGCCAAAATTGACAGCCAGAAGAAAAGATCAGGCCAAAATATAAAAAAATAATGATAACGAGATAAAATCAACAAATTAAAGTAGTTTGATTGTTGGTATTTATAGAAAGGGGATGTTATTCTTTGGAGATAAAATGATTTTCTATCATTCTAAGATTCTAATTCTTTTGGGCTTGATTGGACAAATTTATTCTGTTTATAAGAAAAAAATTTGAATCACTTTCTTTCAAAACACTTGTTATATTTAGCCAAGTTTAATAAATGAAACAAAAGCTGATCCTGGCACAGAAAAGTTGACTTTTCAGTAAAAGTCGACATTAATGTTATTTTGCAAAGCTTGGTTATAAATAAATACTTTGAGTTGTACTTAACATTTGCTATTGTAAGAAAATGATGTTGGTAATAATCTAACCCTAATTAAAGGACAAGTTTGTATCATTCTTGAACTGCAGTTGGTGGCCACATAAAATCACCAAACAGGCCATAAATTGCATCTTTTCTTTTCAATGTATTTTTTAAATATCTATATATAAAAAAAATCAATTAAAAAATAATATTACAATAATTCATTCAACTTTTGGTTTCCAGAAAATGTATCAATATGAAAAAAATGCATCAAATATAACAGAATTTAGAAGAAAAGTATATGAATGATCTTTTTTTTATTTTTTGAATTTGAATTAATTTCCAAGTCATCAACATTCCTGCCAGTCACATGGGTTTCCTGACTTGTTTGCTCCAGAATAAACCTTCAACTTTGCAGGTAACATCCAGTGATGTGTAAACACTGCAGGCATTGACCCAATTAACATAATTACTGAGGTACACCTCCCGCTGCGCCTGTCTGCTCCAGAGTTCAAACCCCCAGGAAGCCGAACAAAGGCTGTCAGAAAGAGTCAAACTAATTACATCTAAAAGTTTTCAAAAGGCATTAAAGTCCATCTCACCATTAAAATCATCTATGCTCATTAGTAAACATCAACTTTATGTTCATTATTTTTTAATAATTCTCGTGACATTTAAGTGTCATGAAAACAAAAAAAGAAAATAATAAAAATAAAAGTTGTGTATCTCAAATGCAGAAATCATTTTCTTTATTATAACTATTTGAAAAGATAAATGTGAGGCGTTCATCTTTATTGGATTTCGCCCACGCATGAATCAGACTTGCACTTTGGCTGATTATTTTAGATCTTTGGATGATGTCACAGAAATCAAGTCAAGTTTAGTTTATTGGTACAGTACATTTCAGGCAGTTTAAAGCCCTTTATGAGACAAAAACATAGCAAAAGGGGAAACAATGAGACAATAATCATTATATTATTGTGGTAAAATAATGAGAATTCATAAAAAGTTACAATCCAGACTAGAATTAATCTATTTTCCAGTTATTATTCATCAGAGACAGCTCTAAACAAATGGTCCCCTGTTTTGATTTAAATGTTTCAGCAGTTTTGCAGTTTTCAGGAAGACTGTTCCCATTTTGTGTTGCATAGAAGCTGAATGCTCTTTTGGTTCTGGTTCTGGGGCTGCAGATCAAAACCAGAAGACCTAAGAGGTCTGGAAGGTTTTAAAACACCAATTTATCCATCCATCCATCCATCCATCCATCCATCCATCCATCCATCCATCCATCCATCCATCCATCCATCCATCCATCCATCCATCCATCCATCCATCTTCCGCTTATCCGGGGGTCCGGGCGTAGGCAGCAAGAAGAGGCCCAGACTTCCTCTTCCAGCCACCTGGGCCAGCTCCTCCGGGGGAATCCCGAGGCGTCCCAGGCCAGCCAAGAAACATAGTCCCTCCAGCGTGTCCTGGGTCTTCCCCTGCTCCCGGTGGGACGTGCCCACCAATTTAAATGATACAAAATACAACTAAGATAAACGCATGGATGACTTTTTCCAGATCTTACTAGGACATTTAATCCTGGAAATGATCATCAAGTTATAGAAGACCGAGTTTGTAACTGTCTTTATGTGTTTCTGAAGGTTCAGGTCTGAGTCCATCATTTCTCCCAGATTTCAGATCTGATCCATAGTTTCTAGCTGTGATAACAGAAGCTGTGTGCGGACTCTTTGGGTCCAAACTTCATTTTTGTTTCTGTTCGGGTAACAAAAGTTCTGGCACATCAAAACATGGATGTATTCAGTGCTTGACCAGGTCCAGTCAGCTGGTGATATTGCAGAACTGTTTATTGTCTGTGTAGCTATGGCAATTGATCTCATGAACTATCAGGAGCCTGTAGATATTAAATAAGAGGGACCCGAGGATTGATCCTTGAGGTATCCCAATTGTGGTTTTAATCTACAGTGTTTAATGGAAGAAATATGCATTTCTTGCATAAGACGCGGCTTTACATCCATTGGTTACATTTCAGTTTACAAATATTATGAATAAAAACATTTTGGTAAAACTTAGAAAACTAAAATAGAAAAAGTTTGTCTGAATTATATCAGACAGTAAGAATTAAAAGGTCGTGTATCTTTTTGTACAGAATATGCATCTGGTTTAAGCTGTGCGTTTGTGTCAGAATCAGGATCAGAAAGTGGTCGTGCATGAAAAAAAGCACAACGAAACTCTCAATAACTGAATAAAATAATAATAAATAAGTATGGTATATCTAAAATATAAAAAATATGGTAGAAAAACACAGAAAGAGCAGACATGTTAAGAAAAAACAAGTAATTAAATAAAAAAGTAAATTATAAATAAATAAGTTAATAAGTTGAAATATGTACATAAGTAAGAAAATGGATGGATGGATGTAAATAAATGAATGAATGAGGATTAGGTGTTAGAATAATTCCTTCTGTTCAGGGCAACAACAGTTCTTGGATAGAAACTGTTTTTTATGCTGTTTGTTTGACTAAAATGCGAGTCATTTTGCTAATTTACTGGATTTGCTTCGTTAAATAAACACTTCAGTCTCTCACATGTTGTTTTTCATCTTTATTTTTAATGTTCAGAGCATTTCCAAGTATGATCCTGAGCAAACACGTCCCAGTAAAGCACCAGCCCCTTTAAGTGCACCGTGATGCTTCTGAGCCGAACAGAGGAGCAGAGGGCGCAGTGGCACATTAGGACACAAGTCAGAGGAAACAGTAAATGATGATGTTATTTTGCCTTGGCAGTGGCAGCTCAGAGGAGAGGGCTGCGGGCTTTGTTGTAGGAAGCAGCTCAGCAGTAATAGGCTTGGGATGTTGACAGGAAATTAGTTTTGGGAGCTCAGGAGGATGGAGAGGAACGGGGAAGTGGCAGATCCAGCTCTGCGTCGGTGCGTTTCCGCTGTGTTCTCATGCATATGTCCTCACAACACCAGCCTCTTTAAATGTCCCTGTTTATGTATTCATCTGCTGCTCTCCTCTGGGCTCAGAGGCGCCTTCACCATTATGTCATATTTTCTTTTCTCCAGGCTGACTCCTACATGTCGGGTCTCTTCCCTGTAATCCAAAGTCTTCATTTTTTTGTTTCCTTTTCCTTCTCAGAGTTGTATAAATGTTCTTCTTAACTGTTTTGGAAGAAAATTGAATTACTTTAAAAGGAGTTTATTGGCTAAATGAAGACAAATGCTTCACAACGCTAAATGCTGAAATTGTAACAGCTGCAGCTTCTCGCAATTTAAATGAGTTAAACTTGCTGGCTGCAGGCCGGTGATTCTGCAGAAGAAAGAGATGAACAGGGAAGATTCCCCTCACTCTCCTCTTCCTCAAACTGTTTCCAGTTTGCCACCATCGAAACCATCGTGACATCCGTGTCAGACGAGTACCCCAAATACTTGAGGAAACATAAACCGCTCTTCACCCTGGTCTGCTGCCTCTCCTTCTTCATCCTGGGCTTTCCCATGATAACAGAGGTACGACAACACTTCCTGCTCATGACAGGTTACACTGCAAAAACACAAAACCGTACCAACTCATTTTGACTCACTTTTTAGTCTAAATATCTTCATTCAAATGAAATAAGATAACTAACTTCCACGTAACCTTTCAGCTAAAAATAGGAACTTGTTTTAAATAGTTATTATTTCACTTGAAGCAATGCATTTTCCCATGTTAAAAGTGAAATCATCTGACAGTGGAACTATTACTTTTTAATCCATATTAAGGAATTTCTGTGTATATTTATTTAACTTCTGTTTTTCGTTTTATTTGTTCTACTTTGTAGAAGTCAAATGTCAATGTCTGGTTATTTTTTATTTTTATTTTAAGTATTGTGGTATTTGTCATTGAGTTAAAGATCCTATATGTAATGTTATATGAAATAAAGTTAAAAAAAGAAACTTATAAGTTAGGTTTGTATTACTTCAAATGTACTACTAAGACATTTCCACTAGAAACTTGACAAAAACTAGTTTTGAGTTTTTGCAGTGTGTTCACTGACCTGAAAGGACGATAAAAAGCACGATCTAAAGGAGATTTAAAAAAAATGTTTATTAATGGTTCAACCGTCTCACTAACATATATTTAGTTTTATTGTGTGTGCATTTAAAGAGCGGGATGTACATGCTGCAGCTGGTGGACACATACGCAGCCTCCTACTCTTTGGTTATCATTGCCATCTTTGAGCTGGTTGGGATTTCCTACCTCTATGGTGAGTAAATGTCCTGCAACATGACCTTTACTTACTCTGCTTGGTTCTGCACTCCAAGGAGCCACTCTGAAAGGTCAGAGTTCAGCAGGAGGCTCCTGTGTTACTGTTCTTGGTAGAATGAAAGATTGTGAATTTGAATGCAATGCTCTGTTTGCTTTAGTGTAAAACAAAACTGCAGTACATATTTGTTTCTTAGTTGTATCTCCTCTGTGTGTTTAAGTATTTTCATTAGCACCTGTAAAATTTGAAAAACATTTGTTTTTGTTCATAAATCTACAAAATTCATCCCTAACTGCATTTTCATTCACAAATTACACGAATTGGAATCACAAAAATAAATTTGCTTATTGAAAACACACAATTTCCAAAAAAATTAAACATTTTTTTTTAATAAAAACATTTTTTGATGTTTTGCAAAACTGCAAAGGAAGCACTTCTTTCACATCATGTGGGTCATGTGATCAACAACAGGATATTACTACTGGCAGAAAAGACAAAGAAGACGGCAGGAAGTGGTAGGAGGATGATTGCAGTGCCTGGTTTTTCATGACTAATCGCGTAAACAATGATGTGATTTTAGTTGTGTTTCATTTTATGGAAACACAGCAATTACAAAATTATATTTTCTTAACATTAGCAGGATATCGACTAAATTTTGTGCACATCTGTAATGGATCCTCAGCAACAAGGGCTACTGTTTCTTATGATTTATGATGTTAATCATTATGTTGAAGAATTACTTTCCAAAACAGACAGACTGAGAAAAGCACTAGAGTTGTATTTTTAATTGCGCTAGTTTCCCTGCAACAATACAATGGACATTTGTTGCTATAGTAAAATACATTAGTAGCTTAAACTCATGCTTCAAAATATGAATACATTTCATTTTACGAGACACTTAAAGCTCCAGTTATTGTTGTTACTGGTTGACATTTAGTGTTTTCCTGCAACATTCAAAAGTTGAAGCTGAAGTTCTGGCTTCTCTTTTCAGCTCTTCCTTTCAGGTTATCCTACAGCTTTTCGTCTTCCTGAATCATTTTATGTTGATTTGACTCCAGGCTTTGGTTCAGTTTTCATGCTGAGAAGCCCAAATGCTTTTTGGTAAAGGCCACAAGATAGTAGAAATGTCTATGCATTTAAAGATTTTATATTACCATTGACTCCAAGGATTTTGCAAGAGAATCACATGCAGAACAGACAGCAGAAATTTCTTTTCTACATATTTATTATACTTTGTTTCGCACAAAAGTAACCTGATGAGATTTTGCGTGAAAAGTTTAAATGTTTTTGTTTGTGATGGTAAAACAGAAAAGTTGTTGTTTTTATCAACAGTTCCAATCAGCTAATTATACAAATCATACATAAATAATATGTGATGGTTATTATAAACTCTAATGCCATCACCGTGAATGATGGCAAGACATACTTAAAGTAAAGTTTAATTTAAAGCAGCAGTAAGTAGTTTTTATAAAAAAAATTATATTTCTTTACATTTTTGTTAAAACTCACCATGTGAACGGACAAATAATCTGAAAAAAATTAACTCCTCTGTCTTCTCCAGTGGAAACTAGAAACAACCAATCAGAAGGTTGATTGACGTCACTAAGACCCGCCTCCTGGCTCTGATTAGTTGTTTTCAGTCGGGCTGTGCATTTTTTGATAGCTCAGGGATGAGGTAGAGGAGTTCAATCTTTTCACAAAGTATCTGTCTCATGACAACAACAAACTGTGAAAAAAAACATTTTTTTAAAATAAAAGGTACATACTGCACCTTTAAGGGGATTATTAGCGATAGAAATACTTGTGACATCGGTTATTTTCTCACAGAATACATGTTCTCAAGGTTGAATAAAACACAAAAAGTCTTCAGTGTTCAAGAAAACAACATGACTCTGTTTTTGGTGTTTTTTACACATCTTTACCAGAGGTGCCAGTAGATGTGAACGCCTCACACTCACATGTGGCGTTACAGTGTTTGGTCCCATTATTTGTTTCTAGTCCAGCCTGAGGCATCATGAACACACGCACAGTCCGACACCTCAGGAGGGACACCAATTACATCTGGGAGACTTTTGTGATTACTGCTGGCCTTCCAGAGGAAATTGGGATTTGCCCCATTGTCCTTCATGCTGGTCTCCTGATATTCCCTACGTGGCCACAAGGGGTCTCTGTTGTAATGTCCAAGTCAGAACCGCCAACTTGTCCAGGACTCAGGTGTGTGTCAGGTGGCTGTTACCAAGCGAGAGGCTTGGCTCGGTTTGTCGGAGCATCAGCACAGGTGACATATTGAAATGATTGTGTGACTCTGCCTCTCCATGTCACTCACAGTTATCCGTCAATAAAGACGAAGGAATGAAGCCATCTGCTCCCTCACAGTTTCTCCAGGAATCTGACACTCCTTTTACACACACACGCACACCCCCCCTCCCCCACACACACACATGAAATTTGCTGATCTCCTTTAGAAGGGACCTTATCAAACACAGGTCACTGTCTGTGTTTCCACTTTCCATCTTCCCATCACTTCTCGTCTTTGATTTTATCTCTCTTCCCGTTTTTTTCTCTCCTCCTCAGGTCTGCAGAGGTTTTGCGAGGACATCGAAATGATGATTGGTTTCCAGCCAAACCGATTCTGGAGAGTGTGCTGGGCCTTTGTGACTCCAACCATCCTGACAGTATGTTTGTTTTTGATCATCTCATTTTCCTACACACACACACACACACGCAGCCACTAGTGCAGATTTGTATTTTCACTTCAACACGTTGTATCCGTCACCTTAAAAATGCAATAATTTGCATTCTGCAACAGATGAGAAATTACTCCTCAAACGCTGAAGCTGAAAATGGTTCCTCCCTACTTTTCCTGCCGAACCAACACTTCAAATGTTTATTTCTGTAACTATCTAAACATATCTATTTTGAAGTCTGTCACCACAGTTTACAATTTAGTTCTACTTAAGCACCGTGAACTAGCTGGAAAATTACTTGAACTGTGTAATATATGCATGCTTTCTCTGAAATCTGCCTCCATTTCTCTGTGCTGTCCAGCTGAAGATGTAGATTTCCTTGCACAGATTTTATTAATATGTCTGAGCAGGACCCTGGCCTGCATAAATATGTTTAATTTACATAAACATAATAAAAAACACTGCAGAGGTGATGCTGACTAATGGAGCTACATGTTTATCCTGCTGCCCTCATTGGAGGTTTGATTAATTTTCTGCAACTGAACCATTTCTATCTTTCATCTCTATTGTTTTTATATATTTTTTGCTACATTGGTGTGTATGTTCTAATTATATGTAAAATCTATATTTCTTTCATTGTCTTCCATCTTTTTGTTTAAAGGAAGTGGAGCAGTTGAAACAGTTTTAACCCTCAGCAGAAGAAACTTGCAAGAAATGACTCATTGGTGTTGAACATTTTCTGATTTATTCATCCATTTTTCATCTAATGTTTACATAAAAATGTAATTTAAACTATATGCATCAAAAATGTGAGCAAGCTTAATCTGGGAAAACGCATTAATCATGTTTTGTTGAGTGATTAAACTCAGCTAGTAGCCAAACATCACTGTAAAATAAATCAGTCTTGGTTTAGAAATAATTAGTGACATGTAGAAGAAATTTTATTTAGTCCGCTTTCTATTTATTTTTCTGTTTTGTAGTAAATAAGCAAGCCAGTTATAATCCAGCTTCCCAAAAACAAGATTTAAAATGCACACACTGATGCCATCACATAAGGCAAAGGTTAACTGATTAGACTTTTATTATTGGTCAGCAACACTAAAACATGAAAGTGAACAGATTCCTGCATGCCAACTTTTCTATTAAAAATATTCAGAACCATTTTTCAAGAATCTAGTTTAGATCATGTTACAGATTCCAAAGTTACACAATCAAAAACCATTTCTTGTGCTAAAATCTTGGCTCATTTGGCAAGAAATAGCCTTTTATTTGCTGTAACAGCCTTGACACCTACTATGAATTTGGTAAATATGTGGACAAAAAACCAGCTTCTTAAATCATGATAATTTTTTAAAACTAAAAAGCAAAAATAAGTCCACTACAAAATTTAATACCCTGTAAAACCAACTTCAGCTGCTACAACTTGAACCGAACTTTGCGTCGACCTTTCAGGTCGCTAAGTAAGAATTTCAATCGACTTTTTTTTTTTTTTTTACTCTGTTGGCTCAGTTCACTGAGGTTTGAAGATATTAATTTGGTTCTTTTAAGGTTTCAACACTCCATTTCAATCAAGTTGAGGTCTGTTCTTTCACTGCAACAGCTTGATTTTTTTTCCAGCTTTTTCTTTGTAGATTTGCTGCCATGCTTGGAATTTTTTTTTCCTTTGACATTTCTCAGCATGATCTGACTTTTTTGTGAACATGAAGGGATTTCCATTCGAAGGAAAGTTAAATATCATCCAGAAAATGTTCAACTCCAAAATGAAAGACTCAAAAAATCCTGCAGTCATTTGAATAAAGCCTTATGAGCAATCAAGGTTTATTTACTATGATTGAATATTTGAATATTTACTGCGCCCTTGCAGCGTGACGTCACACACACAATTTCCGGATATAAACAATAACATTTAGGGGGTCTGCACATTTTTACACAACCAGCAAGTTGTTAAAGGTAACCAGAGGTTCATTATTTGTGCAGGGCATCCTGGGACTGAGTCTGTACCAGTGGAAAGTGATGACGTATGAGGACTACACCTACCCCACCTGGTCCATGGTTATGGGCTGGCTCATGGTTATTTGCTCGGTAATCTGGATCCCCATCATGTTTGTCGTTAAGATGCACCTGGCCCCTGGCACTGTAGTGGAGGTAATAATTAAGATGAAACTGCAGCAAGATATTGTCTATTGTTTTTGACACACGTGCACACACAAACATATACACACTGGGAAACCAATAGTCTCATCCTTCCCTCATTAGCATGGAGAGGCAAGCTGCAGGCTCAGGATTAATTCGTTCATATTTCTAGGAGTCTTCCGAGTCTCTTTTAAACACTTTGATTAATGGATGATGATGATTGCGGCTTTTTGTCCAAACAGCTTTGTTTTCTCAGTATCGCTGACAAGAAGCATCAATTACAGATTTTTCATCAAGATTACTTTTGTTATCTGGGAAAATAACCATGAATGCAAGCGCTCATCTGATCTAAAGTTAATTAATTACGTCCTTCTTGCATTTTCTCTCTTGATTGTCATATTATGCTCTATACATTCCTCCAACCAACCGATTTTAGACTTCAATCACTGTTTTACAACAAAGCTTGCATTCCAGTATTAGCCATCAGTCTCAAATTATTCCTGCACTTTTGTGTCTCCAACATCCTTCTGTTTAATCCAAAACCAACTATTAGACTGTTTTGTTTTCTACCTATTTTTGCCAGCTTACACTCATCAGTGTCTAATTCTGCTTGAAATGTCTTGTACGTTGGGAAAACACACAAAGAAAACTCACTGTAGGAAGAATATGCAGAATCTGCACAAAAATTCAGCTGAGTTTTGAACCAATTTATTATGGTTACACGCCACTGAGAATTTCACTTTTTATTGCCGCATATGCAGTTCATTGATCCCTATTGAACTTTATTGCATCTTTATGACAATCCAACGGTGTGTGATTTATTTTCAAACGTTCTGTAAAGACTGGAAATTTGTTGGATGTCAATAATGTATAATAAATATGAAGACAAACTCAGCAGACAGATCAGTTATGGAGAAGTTGAAAGAAAACAATTTACATAAAATATAACAATCCTACAGAGTTGGGTAGTAATTAGCTACATTTACTCAGATTTATTTGAGTAGTATTTCTACTAACCAAAACTAAACCAAGCCAAAAATACTTGTATTTTCTACTACTGATTTGGAAAATACTTTTTGTTACTTCCATTAATTATTGAAATTTCCGTCCTTAAAATATCAAAATTTCCACTTAACTTTATGTTTTGGTCCGTCTGATGATGTAATATTTAAATATTAAATGATAAGTTGATCAGTTACTCTGTACATTTTTCCAAATACGTTTTTACTCTTTTCCAAATACTTTCTTTTATTTTTTTTACTGCTACTCTTTCTTGAGTACAATTTTTGGATACTCTGCCCACCTCATACAATCGATAATATATACATTTTTTTAGTCCTATGTGAGAGAGAACAAATTTCTCTGTTGCAGACATAAAGTCAGACCTACAATGGAGTGGGTTGGATAAAAGCGTATTCCTGTTTCTGTAGAGTCTGGTTAAATCCATGTGAGAGTCCGTGTCCTTGAAGTTTATTCTAAAATACACTTTCCACTGACTGAGCCTGAGCTATTTTGCAAAAAAAAAAAAAGAAGCTAAATTTCCATTTTTAGATGTGCAAAGCAAGTAGAGACCTTCTCTACAAGATTTGCAAAAGTAATTTGAGAAAGTGGTGCTTCTACAAAGTATTGAGTCAGAGGTCTGAGACAAAGAACACTTAGAAACAGGAAGAAAATCAGAAAATTTCTCATTTTTCTTCCACTTGACAATTACGTGCTTCTTTGTTTTAATCACATAAAATCCCATAAAATCATGAAACACGTTGAAGTGGTATTAATGCTTGTGAAAGCCACCACATGTAACAGCACTTCACAATACAGTATATCATCTTTAAATGCCATGGAATTGTGCTAATTGGAATTATGAAAATAAATTTGCCAATTAAAAAAAAAAGTCAGGTTTTTTGATCAGACATTTTTGCTGTGTTAGGACTGGTGGTTTTCCAGTCGTATCAAAATTGGTTTCAATATGATTCATTTTGAATGATTTATGACATTTACAAACTTATTCATGTATGGTTTTAACTGAGTTAATGGAAACACCACAATTGTGAAATTTTGTTTTTTGTTATTAGTGGAGGCTGCCCAGTGGCGCAGCTGGTAGAGCTGTTGCCTTGCAGCAAGAAGGTTCTGGGTTCGATTCCTGGTCTTTCTGCATGGAGTTTGCATGTTCTCCCTCTGCATGCGTGGGTTCTCTCCGGGTACTCCAGCTTCCTCTCACAGTCCAAAAACATGACTGTCAGGTTAATTGGCCTCTCTAAATTGTCCCTAGGTGTGAGTGTGTGTGTGGATGGTTGTTTGTCCTGTGTGTCTCTGTGTTGCCCTGCGACAGACTGACGACCTGTCCAGGATGACCCCGCTTCTCGCCCGATATGACAGCTGGAGATAGGCACCAGCAACCCTCCCGACCCCAATAAGGGACAAAGGGTGCAGGAAAATGGATGGATGTTATTAGTGGAATATTGACCGTTTTTTTGCATGTTTTAATGGAAACTTCTGTCTCTGCTAACAGCATTTAGACGTGACATTTTATCTGAAATGTGAGAAGAAAAGTGGCAAAAAGCCAGGAAAGATAAACCACAAGGTGCATTTCCTTTAACCATAGAGTAACACAAATTGAAATGATGGAAATTGAACAAAACTTCCCATTTATTAGCATATATTGCAAAGTTGCAATGGGAACATATTTTTTCGCATCACATGAGTCATGTGGTCATTTAGATGTTACTACTGTCTGAAATGACAAAGAAGACAGGAAGTAGTGGAAGGATGATGGTATAGCATGTTTTTAATGACTCGTGATTTTAATTACTTTTCTTATTTAATGAAAACACAGAGATTACAAAATTGTGGGTTTTTTATTAGCGAAATATTGTAAAAATTTTGCACAGCTTGTTTATGCAAGTGTGTATAAAGTTGATTTGTGACTTTACTTGCTTGGAAAGCAAATTTTGATGAAGAATATATTTGAAGTGTCATGAATTCACACTTTACACATTAATATGACATTCAGCCTCCTGGATAAAGTCTAACTGCAGCAGAAACTTCAGTTTCCAAGACACTTAATGGTTTTTGAAGCACACATGAGATTTATAGGAATATGGGATTTTATTGTGACTGATATTATCGTTATGATTTACCAAAGATCCTACCTCTGTATGGTTTTCTAATGTCATATAAGCCCAATGTGTAATATTTAAAGCAGTGCCATGAGATGGGATACAGTTCATAAAACATCTGACAGCAGAATGCTAATATAGCCCAGATTTATTGGCTTAAAGCTTCAACCAGGCTGTGTTTTCTCTTGCAGCGTCTGAAGTTGGTCTGCTCCCCTCAGCCTGACTGGGGGCCTTTCCTGATGAAGCACCGTGGAAATCGCTACAAGAACATGATCGACCCATTAGGAACCAGCTCCCTGGGTCTGAAACTGCCCCCAAAGGACTTCCAGCTTGGTTCCTATCAGTAGCAGCTGCTCTGGAAGCAACACCTTCCAGTTTTTGCAGGGGGCGCTTGGAGTGGGGTGGACGCCTGCTTCCAGGCTGTTTTGTCCTCCACCTCTTCTTCCTCCTCCTCTGGTTTTTCTCCCGCTCTGTACTTCACTCTGTCTGCTTCCCCTCTTTATCGCAGAAGTGGAAACAGGCATGTTCCTCTTCTTTTCCTTCTTCTTCTCTTCCCGTCTTGTCTTAGGGAGGGGCGGCTGTCCAAGTGGAGTCTGCTCTTCCTGCTGCTACTCGGTTAATGGGCTATCAATGCCTCCCACACATGACCACTGATTACTCCACAGCCCCCCTCCCAGGGAACTCATTCCAAGAGAAAAATTGTGTCATAAAATGACACAACTCAGACTGCACTTGCAATATTAGACTCACAATAGCTGCTCCCTATGGAGTTGTGTTTGTTTGTTTCTATGTGTGTGAATGTGTGAGTGGCATTTCATTTCTGTGTAGAGAAAACGAATCATGTCGGTGCAAGCAAGCAGACAGAAAAAACGAAAAGAAAATTAAACTCTAGAAAAGAAAGAAAGGAAAAAAAACCTAGTTCAGTGAGCTTGGTTGGGGATCTTGGTTTTGGGTCCATCAGTGTACAAAATTTCACCTGAATTATTAAATAATAATTATTAAATACTATCTAAAAAAATAGACGTAGTATGCTTTGTTATCACGTTTCCAGCACTATGTATTAATAGTCATACCAACTACAGCTCAGTCGCTCTTGCTTTGTCAGAAATAGATTATGATATCTGTAATTTGTGCCTCCTATGTCCCAGTAGAGTGGCGAATGCATCCTGGTTTCCAGTTCTGTGTATTTCACTTTGGCCTTTAACAACTCTGCCTTGGAGCAGAAGCTTGGACTCTCTTTGTCTCTGAACCCGAGAGCCAGAATGTGATACCTTATTTCTTCATTAAGTTGTGTTTTTTTAAGCTGATTTGTCTGTGGATTTAAAGTGGTGCAAAGTAGAAAGCTATCCGAATAGTCTAGCCATCATTTTTGTTGGCGATTACTTGGCCAATTAACCCTTTCAGGTTGACGAAGATGACCTCTATGTGCATAAATGTCTATTAAATGCTGTATGTATGTGTTGTGACTTGTCAAGCCATATATATAAATATATAAATCTTTGCAATGTATGTTACATAGGTAGAGTAACTATATCAAATATATAAGCATACACATTATTAGAGTTATATATATCTATATATATATATATAAAACCGCCAGAGGAAGAAGGCAGAGTGAGAGTGTTTGTGTGTGTAAATGTCTCTAATGTTACTCTTGCTAACATGTAATGTTTTGTACAAAGTGCAGTCCTTCTGGAAAAAAGTGATCCTGACTATCATCTAGTAATAAGTGTGTGTTGTCACATCCTCACTATAGGAGCTACTGCTATGTGCAAACAAATTAAGATTTAGAGTAGAAAAAGGGCCTCGCTCCCCTGAGGAAGTACACGTCGTCTCTTGTTGTTAGTGGTAAATTATTGGAGACCTCGCTGTCATTTCGGAACATGTTGCCTCTCTCTCTGTGTGTCCTCGTTGAAACAGGGTCTCAGGTAAACTCGTCAGACTACTGTGGTAGCTCCAGGAATAACAGCGTAAGGAAAATTACAGCCTTCTTTGTGTTTAATCACAATGAACACCCAGCTGGGAAAGATTGTTTCCCTGCAGAACCTCCGTGAAGCCTGATCTTTTTTGCTCACCTTTGCCTGAATGCAAAGTGAGTCACTCCGTTCCAAACAGCTGTGTTGCAGGCTGTCATTATATCCGTGTGCGCTTCATGGAAAGCTGGAAAAAATATTTAAAAGTAACTTTTTGAAGGATTGTAATGAACCACAGAGAAAATGGTTCTGTGAAAAGTTTGCTGCGGTACATATGTTATTTGTAAACAGCAAAAGGCTTTTAGCAGCTTTTCTGGACCCATCACAGTCCCACCGCGGTCCGTCAGAATCAAACGCATTAGTGAAATTTAGCACTTGTTTTCTTTGAATTATTATGCTCTGACATCATCCGCGTAACTGAGTGGCTGTAAGTGTATTTCTGTGGGTTTGAAAAAATTAAGAGTGCAGCTCTGCAGGTGATCGGACTTGAAATGTCACGGCAGGCCACTAATGAGGGCTGCCAACCTATTAACTTAAAAGAAACACCATGCACCTACTTATAAGCAATTAGTCATTTTTGCTTTAAACCAACCATGTTGTTTGAGTTTTAGCAGAGTTCCTGATTGAAGTAATAGATGCTTTTATCACTGCAGGCTTTCAATGGTGGAGTGTCTTTATTTAGCCGGTTGAAAAAGCAATTGCTAAAAGTTTAAGGCTCTCTATTCCTACTTCTCTAAGCCATGTCTTTTCATGACCTTGATAAGAAAATAGCACAGATACTAAGAGGTTATTTGAAAGCAAATCATAATCAATTAATGAGCACAAATATACTGATGTTAAATAACTTGCTCGCTGCACTGTGTTCCTTTAGTATGTCGTGCATTTAGCTGTGATTTAAAAAAGATGTATGTTTGTTTCTGGCTTGTGTGTGTGCGTGTGTGTTTGTCTCTGTATGTTTAATCAATCTTCACGTAGCTGTCAATCAAATGTTTGCATGTCTGGTCTGAGCTGATTGTAGAAATAAGCGAGGAGGATTTACAAGCTGTTGCTAGTATGACGCTAAGCTAGCTTTGTAATGCTAACTTTAAATACAGAAATAAAAAAAAACTCCGATGGCATCTCTTCTAATCAGAGATTAAAAAGCAAATGTTGTATGATGAGGGCATTTAGTTTATTCCTGCAAGACTTTAAAGATGAAACCCTTTATGACTTTACTCAGAGGTGAGACCTATAAGTATATATTTTATGTCCCTGTGTCACCATTTGTGTGAAGATGCTTTGCCTTTGGTTTGAAAAGAAAAGAAAATCAGCTTAGGGTTTTGTTTGAACCACATATATTTGTAAAATATATCAAATGAAGAGCTTGCATGTTGCAGTTTGTGTTGCTATAACTCAATGTCCATGTGTAATTATCTGTTTTCTTCTCAAAGTATAAGTCTCTGCATGTTTACTTTAGGGAACCTTTAGTTAAACATAAAGATACAAAATCGAGGGATGGCGTCAGTTTAGAGATAAGAAAAAATATATATACATTTATATATAAATATAAAGAAATCTCTGGGCCTATAAGTCACCACTGGGCAGTGTAAGTAACCAAAGAATGAGAACTTTATGTGGGATTGAAACATAAAACGTTTAAAAAGGAATGTGTCGTATAGGAAGTCAAGATACTGCCATCCATTAACATGTAGTTGTTCTTTGATGTTTGCCAATATGTTACAACACATCTTCAGGTAACCATTGGCCTTATAGATGTTCTCGAAAAAGTAGAGTTATTATATGTATTTCAAAATTAACACCGCAGCATAGCTGTCTGTCTCATATGGTACCAATATTCCTATTGTTATGTCTGTTGTGTCTTTTTGGCACTTTATTGTGTGACCTATGAGTGCATAGGTTAAATTTCTAATTACTTGAGTAATGTCATATATTTCTGTGTGTCCTATGTGAGGCACTGCTGCCTATGGATATAGATATGTGCCTCCAACATCCCATGACATTCATTTAATTTAAAAATTGAGAATATATATATTATAAAAGTATGTGTAAAAAAAAATAGAAGATTTAAATGTGAAAATATCATATATGTGAAAATGCATCTATTTATTTTCATCATCAATTATTGAGGCCCTACCTCATATTTTGTATTTATATATAGAAATGCAATTGGATTATAGTATCTTTGCCAATAATAATATATCGCTAATAAATAATGAAATGTATAACGTATGAATCAATAATAAATGTTATTGTTTTGCTTTGTTGTTGTTGTCACTGACTTCTTGTGCATTTGCGAAGCCGAAACCAACACTGACGTGAAAATTAGGTTACAGCGATGAAGTCCCTTTGTGATTCAACCTGCCACTCATCTTCCACATTCAGCTGCTACGTAACTGAAGGCGTCTCCTCAGTGCTGCGTGAAAACGACACACACCGTTCGTTGTTTACTGGAACATTATGATCAAAGAAGATGAGAGTAGGAAGAAAGAGAGGGTTTGAACACTCCTGCAGGCGCGTTGTTTGTTGGAACATGTGATGCGCTGCTCTGCTCACTGCAGCAGACAGGCTGGCATATTTCAAACAGCTCTCATTTGCAACTGAATTTTATTTTGGAGCAGTTCATTGATTACCGCTCTGTTTTAGGCATGTGTGGAAGAGTCCCTTGGCAAAAGCTGCAAAGTCTTATAGTGGAAATTGCTGCACAAGAAACTTGATTAATTTCCAATTTGAAGCTGCAGTGTGTAACTTTTTATGTAAGTTCTGTTAACATATAGAGACAAATAATAATCTGTGAAAAGATCGATCTCCTCTCCTTACTCACTGTGTTGCTGTTGACATCTGAAAAAATGCACTGCTCCCGACCAAAAACAACCAATCAGAGCCAGTGGGAGGGTCTTAGCGTCAACTTCATTGCTAATATGCTAATGGTGGAGAAACAACCAGAGTTGGGTTGTAACTAGTTACATTTACTTCACTGTACTTTTTACTTGAGTAATTTTATTATGAAGTATCTCTGTTCTGACTTGAGTAAAATCTCTGGATTCTCTACCCACCGAATGAAAAACAAACACTTAACCAAAAATTAACCAGACACAGACACAAACCTGCTGTTTTGTGTCTGTGTCATGTTAGTTTCATAATTTTTATTTATTGAAAAAAGCTGATTTGGAGAAAATTTCTTTTGCCTGATTATTCTTTTGGTAGTTAGGAATTATTGTCATTTTTGTCCTTAAAATACCAAAATTCCCACTTAACTTTATATTTTTCTGTCTGATCACGTGATTTTTGAGTAAAAATATGTTGAATTAGTGCTGTCATTATGATGGCGGATGAACGGCTTTCATCGCAGGAGTGAACGGCTTTCCTGCAATGAACGGCTTCCATTGCAGGAAAGCCGTTCATCCGCCATCATTGATGTCCATGCTAACTAGCATTAGCATTCATAACAGGCTATGGTAGCGTAGCAGAGAGGAAGGAAGGGTCCACAGTGGGTGATTGATAGCAAAAAGACCCACCTCCTGGCTCTGATTGGTTGTTTCTAATTAGCACTGTGGGAAAGCAGAGGACTTAAAATTTTTCACGGCTTTTCTGTCTCATACTACTTACTGTATGTCACAACATAGTGACATTTTCAATAAATTTGTAAAGCAAATATTTGTCTTAGAAAAGTTACATTCTGCAGCTTCAAGCCAACAAAAGTCTGCTGAGCAAAACTCAAAATAATGTTTAAAAGTTCCACTGGTTGAAAGTGTATTTAAATCTGGATGCCACTAATATTGGCAGAAAGACTGAGCACCAAGGAGTGAAGAGACTTTAAAATGCAAGATAAATCAATTCTTGGATAAAATAAAAATGATTCCTCCTTCCATAAGAAGCTCAAAGCTTTATGGCGACACGATGAGGTCCGATGGCCATTGAATGCAGCTCACGCTCACTTCCTGTCTCTCCCTCTCTTAACGAGCCCATTTTGTTTTAGTTTCAAAAATGACCATAACACTTGTAAGACAATGAATGAACAAAACTTCATTACAAGAGATTTTTATGATGGCGAAATGAAATATGAAAGCTTGAATATGTACAAACGTGTTTGTTTTGCAGTTGTAGAATTGCTAGGTTGAGAACCATTGAATATTTTTAGTTTTTTAATCAACATTTTGGCTCAGTTAGTAAATTAAATCAGTCTGTCATTTATTTGTTTCTCTAACTGTGCACAACAAAACAACAACAACTAGTCTGGGAGAAATAATCACTAAGCAGATAACTTGAAATAGATTTAAAATACTTTTGCATCGGGGTTTTATTTTTTAACAATTTTATAGATTCGAAGTTTGTCAAAATTAGTTTATTTATTCTCTTTATTTATTTATTTTGTTTATTCAAGAACTTGTGTATTAAAGTTCTGCTATGTTGCTTTTGGCGGTATGTGGTTACCATAGCAACCAGTAACTGAATAGGCTCCTCCCCCTTTTCCACCCTCTGGTGGTTTTCTAACTGTGGTACATAAGAGGATTAGCTCTGTGGTTTATTCACAAGTTTTAACATATATTGTAGACAAATTTAATCATATAGAGTGATTGTTATGTTTAGAATATGTTTTGAACTGTTATTATTAATTAATGTTGTGCATTTTAGCTTTGTTTAATTTTACAACGTCTAACTGCTGCAGTTTGTTTAGGGTTATTTATTATATTTAATTTAATGTATTTGGGCAGAAGCTGCTGGACTGATGCTAAATTGATTTTCTCTTTTGTTAGTTACTGTGAACCCAAGTGTGTCTGTCATGAAGTCAACCTACTGGACCTGAGACGATCAAAGAAGGTAACACATTTCTAAAGTAAGTACAGTGATATCAGGAGTAATTTGAAGGCGCTAGTATGGCAGAAAAGAGTATGGTGGTTCAGTGTTTGAAGTTATGGCACCAAGGAGAGTGAGGAGTCTTAGACTGTGTGTTTTTGTTTTGGACCCTGGTCCTGCAGAGACACTGAAACAGAGACACACACCAATAATCCTCTCAGCATCCCTGGGTTTTCTCTGCAAACCCGCCTTGACTGCCATGCTGCAGCTGGAGTCCCACGCTGAGATGTGGGACATAAACACTCTCACCACAGACTGCAGAACGTTGTGATGGTAGAGGGAGATGTTTGTCTCTGCTGGGCCTTTTTTATGACCCCTGTGTTGCAAGGTCCACACTGTAGCCAGTGAATCACAACTGCAGATTCTTAAATTAATGCCCATGTTGTTGCTCTCCAGTCGTACTGAAAAGGTCTGCAGTAAGACTTTTGTGCTTATATCATGTCCAACTGATGGGATTTTTAGTTTTTCTGGAGGTCACAGATCTGTGGCAGTGTATCAGGGCTATTGTAGATAAAAAAAAACATAAAAAGCAGGAGTAAAAATCTGAGATTAATCTCAGAGAGTTTCTGAAAAAAAAGATTAATTTGACAGTTAGAAAAGTTTTACATTTCCGCCAAAAAATAAAAAATTGGAGATTAATCTGAAATTTTTTTGAAAAAACATGAAAATTTCAAAAGTTTGAAAACCTTTGAAATGTAAAAATTTTTTGAAATTAGAAAATTTTTCTAATTTTGAAATTAGAAAAATTTCAAAATGTTCTAATATTGAGATTAGAAAATTTCCCAATTTTCTAATCTCAAAATTTCAGTTTTTTCTTTCAAATTTTTGACTTTTCACACTCAGAAATTTCCAAGCTATTTTTCTAGAAGGTTTCTGAGATTAATTTTTTGTTATTTTTGCTGAAATTTGCTCCTTTATTTCTATTTACAATGTTGTACTGATAATCACTTGGTTTCCTGTTGGAATTGTCATCAGGTGATCTGAACTATCCTATGGTCAACCTCAGCTACCATTATTCATTTTCAAGCCTTTGAGAGCAAAGGTTTCCATTTATATTACCAGCACAGTCCTGCTCTTTTCAAATGGTTGATGTGTTATACATCAAAGCTGTCTGAAGTTAGTAAAAAAGGGTTACTGATGTTCCAGAACACTTTGTTTCTTTTTTTGCAGGTGCTGACTCGCACACATTTGTCATTGTGATCAATCCAGCGATCCCTGCTCACCTAAAGGTCTTTCCATTTTTTTTCATCGTATCTGTTGGAGGTTTTGCGGCCCACAGCTTGCTGACACAAGGCTCAGCTTTCTGTTTGAGATCACTGAAATTCATCACTATGAACAAAGCAAAGTGCCTAAAAACAGACTCAAAGTAAGAAACATAGTTTACAGAATCATAATAGGAGAAATATAAGTGAGAATTTTGTTAAAAACTGTCTTTATGTAAAAATATTTTGACTTCCTTTATTAATTTTCAATTAAAGCATTTTTTGACTCAGTTTGACAGTTTGGATAGCTATATTTAAGTCATATTTCTCTGATATCAAACATTATTTGATGTTGACAAACAGCAAATAAATAATGTTTGTGAAATGTAACAATAACACATAGAGCTACTTTTGCCAGTAATTAATTTATTTTAGGACTGCTTGGTTAATCGACCACATCTGCATTTCTAATTTATGTTACCAACTTCCTTGCTTTAAACATTTCTCAATATTTTCTTTCCTAGAGACCATGTGTCAAACTCAAGGCCCGAGGGCCAAATCTGGGTCGCCGTAGTTTCTTATGTGGCCCTCTAGATTCCAAATTACATCAATATGTCCCTCCATTTTTCACAAATCTGCAAAATTTTTGCAAAAGGAAATTTTTTTTTCTGATTCTGACACGTAAACCCAAAAGCATTGGGTTTACGTGAGCTTGATTTCAAGTTGTAGTCCATGATCGATACAGCGATCAATTAAAAGTCTCTTTAATGCCATACATTAGCACAAATATTGTAAAATTTCTTTGCAAATATTTCTAAATTAGCACCACCAAATCTGTGATTTTGATTGCAAAAAAACACAAAACAATCACAAAATCTTGGATGGACTGAAAAGGTGTTAAATATTATTTCATTTTAAGAAACACTTATTGAATGCTGAAACAAACAGATGTTTACTGATATTCTAACAGTTTAATGGGTTTTGTCAATAGATTCTGGCACAACTGGCCCTTTAAGAACATCCAGGTCCAAATGAAAATGAGTTTAATGCCCCTAATGTGGAGAAATCTTTCTTTCTTTCACTTTTCTTTTCTGTTGTGTGATTGGTAAACTCACCTCTGACTCTTCATATTAAACAATATTTAATGACAATTTTTGCAGAGAAAACAGAACTGTTCAAATATTAAAAGGTTTGGAAAGTTTATAATACCTGTCCATCTGTGGAAGAAAACATGACACAGAATAAATATTCGCAGCTGTAATTTCCCATTATTACCAATATGAATTTGCTTCTGTGTTTTCCCATGGCAAATTACCCGATCTATTTGTGCGGCAGAGACTGGCATGAGTTTTTCTTCTCACCCTGACAGCAGTGGCACAAAGTGGGGGAGGAAATTGCCTGCTACATGAAAAGCCACAGATTTTCCCATTTTCTACTACACTGCTAAAATGTTGATCTCATATGCCTGAGATCAGGGCTGTGCTGCCACCGCCGCGTCTCCGTGATGACAACCTGTCAGCGCTCTCCGTTGCTTCTGTGGTTGCCTCGACAATAGGACTAAGCAATAACATCCCCAGTTCAACCAAAGTGGGGACCTTCTGATGAAATTACTGAGATGAATTTGAAATTACTGACATAATCCTTCAATTTGACACCTTTGGATATTAAAAATCACGCAGACAGAGTGCTGGAAGACCTAAATGCATAATACTGGATACCACCACGTTGCGTTGCGACTGAACATAATGTGACCTGGAAATCTGACTTAAACAATTAAAAAATACTTTTAAAATCCCTGCTTTTATCACACCTGTGAGCTACTTAATGTGACATAAAGAACACAGATCCTGACGTCTAAAAATATGTTTGCAAGGGATCCAACTATTGAAGACAAAATATCTGTTTGCAGTGCAGCTTTTGAACACCTGCTCTGCTGACAACAGGACATTAAATCTTCTGTAGGAATAAGAGCAGACGGCGCAGATTTGCTCATCCTGGCATTCGCTGTTCAAGCCATTGTAGAAGTCTCCACTTTTTCATTTAGCTTCACCGGAGCTGATATAATGGTTTAACAACAGTCGTGTTCCCATTTGTCAAAAACTGTGAAATTTAATGTTTTAAAAAAATGCATTTGCTAAATACAAACATGTCAGTTTAAAAAAAAACTTTTTTCTTTTGATAAAAAAAATAAAAGTACCATATCAAAATTGGTTTATTTCACAAAACTGCAATGAAAACACCTTTTTTTATGCGAGTTGCATGATCAACTGGTTGTTGCTACTGCAGAAACCATGACGACAGGAAGTAGTTGGAAGATGATGGCGCTGCATGTTTTCTTAACACCTTATGGTGTAAAAAATACTTATTCATGTTGGATTTTAATTGTGTTTCTGATTTAATGGAAACACCACAATTATGGAATTGAGTTTTTCATCAATCTGAGTAAATCCAGAATTGGGTGATTTCTGGTCTCTGATTTGGGTTTCAGTTGAGCTTCTGTTTTGAATCTTATCTGTTTACTTAGATTTTGCCATTTTAGTTTATTCCTTTTTTCTTAGATTGATGCTATTCTTTCGCCTTTTATTTGCAATATCTCAGTTTCTCAGCTTTTGTTTATCTCTTTGTTTTCCTTCACTTGTTGCTCATCTCCTGATTCCTCAGCTGGTTCTGATTAATCCGTCATCTCTTCTTCACACCCAAATGTAATTCCAGCTCTCTTGCTTCATTGTCACTGTTTCCTCCTATGATGCCATATGCTTTCCCTGCTGTTTCACTGCAACAAAAAGGAAGTTTTTTTTTTAGATGTTTATGAAATAAAACATCATGATTATTCCCAATTCCAATTTGCATTTTGGTCCTACATCAAACCTACTTTGAAAAGTAGTGATTATGGTGGCAACAAGGAGACCTTACAACCTCAAAGACTCATCAAAGTTAAACCATCAAAATACCAGCAGAAACATGCAGACATTGTAATCCTCTTGTAATTGCTGTCAAGCAATTACAAGAGGAATTTTATGACTGTAAAGTCAATGAAGAATCTTCCACTGACTACTGAGGAGGATATACATCATTTTCAACATGCCATTCTTTTTTCTCTCCATAAAACTGAAACTATGTTCTTTAGAGGAACTGAGATGACCATCCAGGCGTAGGTGTAGTGATTTGAGTTTTCCCTGTAGTTTTATTTGTGTATTTCTGTGTTTAAGTTGTTTTTGTGTTCCCGTGAGCCCCAGTGTCGTCCTGTCTGCTCCCCTTGATTATCCCCAGCTGTGTCCTGTTCCCTGATTACCCTCCCTGTGTATATAAGCCCACCTTTTGTCTTTGTCTAGTTGTCAGGTCCTCGTCGTATCCACCGTTGTATTCCCCTTCATACTCTCAGTCTGAGTTACTCTTATTATCGTCATTGTGCTTCCCTCGTTGTTTAGTTCTCTGTTAGCTGTGTTCCTCTGGACTTCCTTTATTTTTGGATTAAATTGTTATTTTTATCATGACTTCCTGGACTCCTCGACATTATTCCTCTTACCCCAAACCACACATCATGACAATAGGACAGGCTTGACTTTGTTTGGCGGACAATTTTTTATAATCCTGGTGCAGACTTTCTGATTTTTATATGTATTTCTTTAAACCACAAGTCGCTTTTACATTGTACATGAAGAGAAACAGGCCCACAGCATCATATAGGTTCTGCCATTCTTAGCAATGTGCATCGGATTCTCACCTGACATTAATACTATACTACAGAGTATTTGGACCATTGTAGATAAAGAAAAAAAAAGGATGAAACTTGCTTGTTGCTTGTTCTAGAACATTTCTGTGATCTCGAATTTTCCAATTTTTATTTATTTTTCGGCCAAATTTAATCCTTTTCTAAGTACAATGGCCATAATTTGCCATCGTATAACCAAGACACCTTTGACGTTTTAGTAACGTTTAGGAAAACGAAGTTTATGATTGTGATTTGAGGAATGGCTTTTTACTGGTATTTCTCCCAATCAACCTGTCATATGTTTGGCAATTGATGCCTGTTACAGAGACATATCCATCTAGAGTTGTTAGTCTTTGTTTAATTGTGAGTTTTGTAATAGTTTAAAGCTTCAGTTACTTTTATTTTACATGAATTGTTCATTCCCAATAAGTGTGGCTCCAGTAATTTAGCAAAAGATGCGATTAATATTTCATTCCCCCACCTCGTTTTTAACGAATGTGTCCAAAGTGTTGGGTTTAAAATAAAACTGTGATGTTATTTATTATTTTCACATGTTTCACATTTTGACTCTATAAAATTCTAAATAATTCTAAGACTTTTTCCACGGGATTATACGGTCTGGCAATATGTGTTATTTTCTCACGCAAGCTTGTTATTTTCCTGGTGATTTTTTTTTGTTGCCACTTCTGTTGGCTGTGGCACATGATGGCTGCACCCCCTTCATAAGAGCCCCTAATTGGTTTATTATTTTTTTTTTAGAAGTCTGGAAATGTGTTAGTACTATAGCCAAATAAAGACAAAAACCAACACATCATAAAAAATAGATTTTTTTCTTTTTATAATAAACTTGTTTAATAAAAGCAGTGTGGGAGTATCAAACTTTTCTTTAGCAGCATAACTGTTACATTACTAAAAGGTCTGTTCAAACTCTGCTGCCAGAAAGAAGAAGTTATTTTCTGCATTGTATTGCAACTTGGCCAAAGTGAAATGCACTTCAGAAATTACAGATTCCCTCCTGGAATAATATGTGTTGTTTGCAAGAGGGACAATGATTCACTTGTAAAGCCAAAACAGTGCTGTGCGATAAAAAATATATATATAAAAAAATAAGCCAATATACCTCTTAGTGAGAATAAAAGCTGTTTCTCTCTTCAGCTAGTAATTTCTAAGATAATTGACAGAAACTTGGCAGAGAGCTGGTGATAGTTTTAAAGTAAAAAACAGTCAGTGATTTCACCTTGCAGGATGTTGAGTGAATATCTAACGGGTTTTTGTTTGACTGCTGAGTGATAAATGTTTCTCAGTACAAGTAGAACTGAGAAACAATAATTTGTATGTTCTTTACAATTTAATTCGTTTTCAGTTTGAGAAAGACGCAAGTTTTAATGCACAAATCGAAATTACAGAAATAAATTAGCCCAAAAAATGACAAAACATTTTTTGTTAATGTTTTTTTTTGTGCTAGAATGAGGTGGTTTGTTGACTGTACTGGAATTAGTTTATTTCACAAAACTGCAATAGTAACACTTGTTTCTCATCACACACATTATGTGATCAACAACTGGAAAAAAGACACAGAAGACGACAGGAAGTAGGCTGATGGGGCACATGATTTTTAATGACTTATAGCATGAGCAAACGTATTCATGTCTGATTTTAATTGCAATTCTTATTTAATGGAAACAATGTAATTGCTAAATTCAGTTTTTTCAAAAATATTGACAAATTTTTGCACACATTTGTAATGGAAACACAGATACTGTCTTACTGAATATTGTGCTGAAAACTGTGTTGCAGTTGTTTCTTACAGGCCAACTGCTGCTTTCTTGAGAAGGTTCCTGTTACTCTTGTTCTTTTTCTGGTTTCTAGACCTTTTTATATCCAAAGTTGTGGAAAAGTGAATGAATCTCCACACTTACCTCATGAGGGATGCCACTAAAGATTTGTAGGCTTTATTCTTTGCTTGTATATTATTTGCGGATCCACATTTAGGATTATTTCCCACTTGAAGTCAAACACAGACACTTCTGATTTTAGCCACAATAAATGCCAGTCAACACCGTCGCTTTAACTGAGTGAAAGCCTTCATCTGTCACAGTAGAGCCTAGGACCAAAAGCGATAGCATCCAATATCCAATTCCCTCAGGCATGGAGCCTTATGGAGGAGTGTGTGTGTGAGTGTGTGTTTCTTTGAAAAAGTAGCACCTGTGTGCTAAAGCCTGGTGTTGAGAAAGGGCAAGGGTGCAGCAGAAATTAATGACCTTTCATGTGGGAAAGCAGAGTGAGTGGAAGGGCATTCATCAGATCAGATCCAGTGGAATTACAGCTTTGCCTCCAAATCTTCTGGATTTTTAACATTTTCGACCCGTTGTGATTGTCATACTGTCAATATTCTAGACTGCAGTGACGCATCTGTGTAACCCGTTTGTAATTCAACCTGTAGAGACTCACACGGAGAAAAACAGTAGTTAGAACGTTTTATTGGCCCGAAAGTTTTGGCGCTCGGACACCGGAAGAAGACATGCGTGCTGAGAATCGCCGCGAGCTTGGATGCTCGGTTCAGGGCGAAGCTCAGGGTTGTCTTCCCCTCCCCGGGCCCGGACGCTGGTGGTGGAGCAGGCCTTGCGAGGAAGGAGGGAGCCTGGAAGATGCCCGCGAGGATGAGGGTGGAGATGGGGAGGAGGTGGGTCGAAGTGCAGCTGAAGCTGATGGATCCATGATTGATCGGCCTTTGAAGGAGCTCTTGCATAGTGATTGGCTGTCGTGGTGCAGCGATCCGTTCCTGGTTGGCTGAGGCGTGGTAATTGGTGATGCCAGAAGCTGAAGAAAGTCTCACAGGTTGAATTTGTGCCTAGGCTTTCATTTTTTAAAATAAAAACCCCCATAACACCTTCAAACCAAGACCATCATGTTTTCCTAAAGAAAATAAAACAATTTCTCTCCAAAATTAAGGCGTTAAGCTTGTTTCGCTTCAATAACAGCAAATAAATGCAAGAATAGGAATAAATAATATTTTGTTTTATAGAGATCACAGTACATAATTTTATTTTTCATATTCATTTCCTCTACTTTTTCTGTATTGCTCTGAACATCAGTTTGTTTATTTTAGTATTTTTTTTTTATAATACTTTTGTTTTTGTCATTTGCCTTTTTTTCTGCCTTCTCCATTACTTACGGTATTTTACGGAGCCCCTAAGGGGACATGGAGAAAAAAAAAAAGGAAAGAAATCCCGACTTATTATCTCGAGATCCCGACTTTTTTTTTTTTTTTTCCCGGGTCTCGAGAAACTAAGTCGGGATCTCGGGATCTCGAGATAATAAGTCGGGATCTCGTTCCTTTTTTTTTTTTCTCCATGTCCCCTTAGGGGCTCCGTAGTATTTTACCTCAACCCACACAACCCTCTAAAGTCAAAGTAGCATACTCAAATCAAGTCTTCTGGGGAAATGCTGAACTTTGATGCTCCCTCCTACTGAGGCAGCAGACAGAAAATAAAGCTGCTGCACTGTAAATAATAGTGAAATTGCTTTTGATTTGTATCTGATTTACATTTTGCTCTGCATACCATCAGCTTTATTAAGAACCATACATTAAATTCAATCAATCCACAAAGCTGACTGGTAGACAGCAGGGCACTGAAACTAGATTACCAGGTTTGATAATATTTGTTTTGTGAGTTTGATGATTGAAGTTTGGATGAGCATTTTGTCTGGCATTTCTTATGCAAACGGACTAGCTCCTGTATTAAGTTAACATATAAAACCCCAAGCCTCTTGTCTTTAGAGAAAAGACTTCAAAGGTAATACAAAACAAAAGAAAAAACAGTTAACCATGTCACTGGATGAATATGGAGCAAACCTAAAAATGAAAAGAAAAATGCTTGTAAATGTTCTTTTGAGAGAATCTCATTGCAATCTTAAATATTTAGCAAACCAAACCACAAGTGAGCCATGCAAGTTTTGGAAGGTATTAGATGATAAATTTCGAGGCAAACATTCCAATTTAGACATTTTAGCACAATTTGACATCATGTGTGCCATTTTAAATTTCCCATGTTTTTTTTAAGTGCTTTTTGCCACCATAGATAGTAAGAAATTATTGTTTTTGCAAGAAAACAATAAAAAGTTTGCTAATTATTGTCGAGCTAACTCTCATGAACTACAGGTGGTGGGTTTGGTTTGTGTTTGGTTGACATTTTGGTTTCGTATTCAGATTATTTTAGCACGTTGTAATTTTTGGTGTCTGTCACTCGCAGCATTTCTGCTATTTGTTCTTTTTTCTATTTTCTTTGTGTGTAGTATAGATCATTGTTTTTCTTTTTAAAAAAAATCTTTTTCCTATTTCTTTTTCTTTGTGTATTACCATACACCAAGGATGTCAAACAATTTTTTATTTTGGGCCATATTGAGATTATGAATGTCCTCAAAGCGCCAGTTGCGCTAAAATGTGTCGATAACAAACCTCTGCGCTCAATGCGTACTTCTTAAAGTTAAATAATGCTGAACATCATTTCACATTGATGTAATTTGATAGTATTCATATGAAATGAAAACTATGGCAGAAGATTATGGCCACCAGTTTTAATTTTCTGAGATCAAAAGTCAGAATTTTGTGAGAATTTTTTACTGTTTTTCTAATAATTCTATTACCTCAAAAATTTTAACTGTTTTTGTGAATTCTGATATTTTTCTAAGAATTTTTAGGTTGTTTCTCAGAATTAACATTTTCTCAAAATTCTGAGGAAATCTCAGTTGGGGATGATAATTTGTTTAAATTCTTTCTTGTTTTTACTGTTTGAAATAAATAAGTAAATTAAATAAAAAATACAACGGTTATTTCCCAGGCTCTATTTGCGTGTCCCTCTGGGCCACATAAAACTTTATGGCGGGCTGGATTTGGCCCACAGGCCTAGAGTTTGACACATTTGGTGTAGATTCTTACTTTAGTATTATTACTCTTTAGTTTTGGGTTCAGATAGATTATTTTTGTTTCCCTCTGTGTCCTTTTTTTTTTCTGAGCTGCTCTGCTTAGGTGTTGCACTGACCTTCATTCTGCTGCAGGTTCCCATTCCACTCAAACATTTCTTGTAAAAACACAGTTACTCTGAGCTCATTTTTCATGGTTTGACATAAAGTTTTCTAGACAACAGTTTTTCCACTGGGGGTAAAATTTAAGGCCACAGTGTCACTGCAGTCAAAGATGCCTCCTCGTCTGGCCTTTCGTTTGTCCTGCAGAGAGTCGCTGTCATTGGATCACAGCCTGAATCGTTTGCTGCCGTAGCGTTTGCTGTGTGAAACTATGAAGCATGACGGGCCATCTGCACCAAGCACAAATCACAGAGCCCCATATACAGCAGACAGATGTTGTCCTCTGTCGGAGCCATATGACTCTCTGCACCCATACAGACAAACATTTGACTCCATCCACATAATTCTTCTGTGACGGCTTCATTTCTCCAGACAAGGTTACAAATTGCAATGTAATTAGCACACTTCACATCTGAAGCCATAATGTTGATTTCTACAAATTTCCTTCAGGCACACAGCAATCAAATTAAATTGAACCACGATATCGTCGCTATAAAGGGCATTCAGGTAAAAACTATACATTTTAAGTTGGTTCAATAAACTTCACATGAGCAGTTTTGCCTTCAGCTATGCTTGATGTTAGTTAGATAAACTATAAACATTCGACACTCAAAGCATCACATTCACCCACAGTTTGAACACTTTAGCTTAAACAGAAATAACTACTTTTTATTTTCTGAATTTTTGCTGTGGTTTAATATCAGCCGATACAGAAAAGCAGAGCTGAGTTGACTTAAAACATTGAATTACAAATTTATTTGACATCCTTCACTAGTACTGTGCATTTAAATACACCAGTAGATTCACAGCGTGGTCAAATATGTAGAAATAAAAACACAACTTTAATTTGTTCAGCCAATGCAGATAGCAGCAGAACAGCCAATGTAAAATAAATAATAAGGAACCTGATATAAACATTAAGATGACTACTTTGGTCAAACATGTAAAAATAAACTGCAACAAATTTTTCTTTCAAATGGCTCAGAAAGTGCAATTAGGAATTCTAACTATAATATAAAATAAATAATAAAAGATGACGTTGCTTAATGTTGGTGCATCTCTAACTTAAATCTGCAATTAATCTACCAATAAAATGGCCGTTTGCAGAAAACGAAAATGCAGTTTATTTCTGATTATCTTCTCGCCTGGTGTAAAAATAGCTTCAGTTACTATTCTTCCTTTCTTGTTTGCTTCATGTGTTTCAAGGCTGTTGCTTTCCTCTCCTGCATTTTTAGAAACTTGGCTAAAAACGAATGTGGGCTTGTTGCTTCTTGGCCTTCAATTGAGCGGGCTCCTCTGTGTTTTCTTCTTGTGCCAGTTGTTATAGAGTGGGTTGTTGTTACTGTAGCCTCCCTTGTTTAGCCGCGTTCAGCCCACCGGGCTACTTCAGACCGAGCTTGGTGGAGCAGACTGAGGCATAGTTGAGCTCCTTAGGATGGAGGTTTTCCAAAAATACCATCATGGATTGATGCTCATTTTCAGGCGAAATACACCATCAGAAAAGCTTTTACGTTATGCCAAAACCCAAGCTACACTGTTGTGCAATTGAAAATCAATTTTCATCCGTGAAACATTGTGCACAAAATTAAATTTGACAAAGTACTGGGGGCCTTCTGGCGCTTTAGGAGGAAACAGCGCGTTGCCATGTAATATTAATTCACTCAGCCAGTCTCTCCCTTGCGGTTTTTAGATTATTCTATCAGATGAAATAATTAATTATTAATATAGTCAACATCTGGTGTGTTTGAACTTGTGCAGAGTAACACTTCATATTTTGATACGGATGATCTTTCAGGTACGTACATGGATGTCATTTTACTTATGACTCATCAGACCTGAATCTGTCTCTCTGTTGATATTGCTGAAAAATGTATCACAATATAAACATTTTAAATCAGTCAATATCAGTAATTGATTTTTGTTTTTTGTTTTCATCTGTAAAATGGTTGAGACATGACCTTTCCTCTTTTATCAAGTTATCACTCCATAATATTGTTTAGTTTAAAGCAGTTATGAGGCTGTATGAGGAAACTACTACTGCAAAACTTACTCAGCAGGTTGTTGCTAGGTAACCAGAGAATTGATGCCACCGATTTTGCTAGCTGTGAGAGGTTGAGTAGCTATATTTATTTACACATGCATACTTTCTTACACATTCAGTGAACATAAAATCATGAACAGTTCCCTGAGAGTTTTTTTTTTCTTTCATCGTGCCCCTCCTGCAATGACACTGCGCCCACCCTAGAGGCCGCGCCCCACACCTTGGGAACCACTGGTGCAGAACATTACATAACATTAATGCAGCCTCTTTCTGAGAAAGTCTATCCTTAGTTTCAGATTTATCTGTCAGCATTGAGTGCAGCAGAAAGTTCTCTTAAGGTTTTTCAAAATAAAATAAAACAAAAAAAAAATTAGCTGGTTCTCCACTACAAGTCTCCCATTTGCAGTCCTTGTAAATAAAGGGTTGTTCTGTTTTGAGCTTAGCCTTGTTAACTACAAGATAAGCCTTCACTGTTGTGCCAGTGGCTGCCACAGGGAAGTTCACAGTGTGCTGTGAAAACACCTCTGTGTGGATCAGTGCTGCACTGATGAGCTGCTGTGTGAAGCTGAGGCTGTGAGGAAAGGAGAACTGATATACAGCTGTGCACTTTTTACTGACGTGCATTTAGTTTTACTCCTGAAACTTATGGTAATGATGTGCAAAAAACCTTTAAGATAATTTGTCATTATGGAGACTTGGTGCCCTTTTAAGATGTCACTTATGCTGCAGTTCACTAAATATGAGCTTCTGAGATTTTACTTACTGTGCATGGTGGCCATATAGCCTTGTGTCACAGTCATTTGTTTTAAATGTTATTTATCTCAATGTTGATTTTAAAAAGTTTAAATCAGCAACTATTTTCTCTTGCTGCAATTTGTCCTTATGCATTTAAACCAGTGTTGTTTAATGTGATATTTTAATATTGCAAACATGATTATTTTATCTGGAAGTAAGATCAATGTTTAGCTTTGGCCTGAACCTGAAACTAATTGAGAAGCTAAATATTTCGGTGATGGCAGCGAAAGACTTGAAGCTCATTGTAAAAAATAAATCAAAATACTAGTAGGAATATGATAAAAGCTGATAGTCAGGCATCAGTTCACACTCCATCAAGACTTTGCAAAAACTAAAAACAAAAAATAAAATCTGCTTAAATGATTAGGATAAAGGTTTCAGACTCCCATCTTTACCACCTCTCATAACTGACCATCCCCAGAGAACCGAACAAACTGATGCACATTTTACCCTCCTGGGACTTGTGGGTAAAACTGGGCAAAAAAATGAAATTGTCGTGGAAGGTTTTTAATGAACTTTTCATTGCTTTTTTAAAATGTAGTCACATTGGAGGGTTTTTCAGCACAGCCCTTTGACCAGGTAATCTCAGCTGGTTTTTGTTCCAGCACTCCTGCATAACTTAATTGACCTTGAGAATAAACTTAACATTATCCTTCATGTTTTAAAGAACTAAATTCATGAAATGCAATTCTACTTTTACTTTTTTTTTGCATGCCCTTGTCGATATTAACAACATTTTTCCTCTTAAGAAATAGGATGATTATTTTAAAACATTATTTTGTATTTTCTCAGGTTATTAGTCTGATAGTAAGGTTAGTTTGATCTAAAGCATGTGCCTGTGAAAAAATACAGTAGAATCCAAAGACATTTGTCAGAGAACCACTGTATTTTTATCCTGGAGAAGCAGGAAGTCATAAATTACTGGTTTAAAGTTCCTGGAAACCATGTATAAAATAAAAAAATGTGAGGGAAATTACAGTTTTTATTTGTATCAGTGTAACATTTACTTAAGGCTGGGTGTTCATACATTTGCAGGGAAACATTGAAAATGTAGCTACATCTCTTCACATACTGAATACTATTACTGATGCTATTTCTCAAAATTAAATATGTTGAGCTGTGACGAAAGTTCAAATTCTTAAACCAAGTAATAACATGTATGCAAATAGGAAAGATAGCCACCTGCACCCACAGACACAATTTAAAAAAAGGGTAAATTCATTGCTTGTCTCCACATGAATGAGCCTGAAATGCTTTAATAGTCCGACATTCTTTTTGACAGCCTGACTTTCAAAACATCCACTTTGAATAAAAGGTCTTCTAAGCATTCATAAATGTGCTCTCATGGTGGACAATCCATCATAATCATGGCTGCATACTGTACATAGCTCAGTGGGCCCAGCAGTCCTTTTCTATCTCAGCTGCTGACATTCAAACAAAGCACCAGCTTCTCAACTCCTCTGCAGGATCCCCATGAAAAACAACAACAAATGAATCTCAAGTAACAGCAGCCCACTTTGGTCTCTTCACAGCATACAAAATGTCAATGTGCACAACAACCCCTTGCAGTGATGGATGGGCTGGGGTGTCTGCTCTGTTCTGAACAAAAAGTATAGAATACACCTTGAACTACCAGCCATTTCATACCACGTTTAAATGTCACAACTGGCTTCATGAGCAGATGTCATTCCATGGTATAAAAGACGACTGAAGGAGAAGGTGCATCTATACGGTAAAAATAAATTACCTCACAGCTAGTTGTCAGAGAACACTTTTGGTTTGATTGGTGTTTGTGTTGGAAACAATTAAACTTGCAATGTTTTACTGTGATATCAAAAATGTAATTTTATAGGTTTTCTTTTGGAGTACAAATTAATAAAAAAATGAGGGTTTTGATGTATCAAAAATCTGACCCCATCAAATTATCAAGAGCTTGTCTGAACAGTGAATAAATTTAACAGGGTATAAATAAAACTTGCACCTAAAAGTGAGAACTTTATAATTGGATCAGTTTTAAAAAAACCTTTTCAGAGTTGTGCAGAGGAAAAGTTTAGATTCCTTTTTTCTTAAAGAAAATTGCTTAGAAGGGATGGAAATAAAAAGCACTGAATTATACTAAGAGCTTGAAAACAGAAAAATTACAGTCATTATCTACATTAAGAGTTTTTAATGTTTTTATTGCCAGAGGCAATAACGTAGCAATAGACAACATGTTTCAACCTACATTTTGACAATTGCACAAAGTACATTTAAACAATGCAGTGTGAGTCACCAGCAAATCATTTTTGGGGTTGTGTTGATAAATGTCCTCTGGCTCTTTGTAATGAAAAATTCAGAAGGAACTTTAAATTCTGCCGCTGGCTCTTCAGTTCTAAGAACAACGATTTCCACCACATAATGCATAAAATGCTATAATTTGTATTTGCATTTTTATGTTACAAATAAAGAAGGCAGTGTAATACACAGCATTTTGAAAAATTGATTTATGCACTTTCCATAATTTCAAATTTATGGACCTCAAACAGCAGGGGAGAATTTATGGAGTTAATTATCATATTAGTTAAACTTATAAAATAATTATGAAATGACATGGAACCTAAAATAAGCTTACATGTAGATTCAGTTTAGACAGAATCTACATGTGACATTTTGGCAAGTCGGGTCAGTTATAGTGAAGTGGAAATAAACAAAGAAGCCAGACAGAGAGCATCCAGCAGAGCAGAGCTTTCATTATCATCATTGTTCCTTTTGTGTTTAATCTTAGCCACAGCTGCAGTCACTGATGAGTATCAGGATTGCTGCTCTAATGATGACCTTGGTGACACATTTGTAGTCTAACCATGTCTTTGTCCTGTCTGCCAGGATCACCTGCTCTTTGAATTAAGTCAATATCACACGTTTTTGTCTGTTTTGGGACATTTTGTTGGCTTTGATTCTAATATAAAACAGATGAAAAATACATAAGTCTGTTCTGAAAGTTTCTGTTTGTGCTCCTGTTGGTTTTATTGCCTTGTCAAATTGTATGTGTTGCAAAACATTCTCAATGATAAATATTAGATCATTCCAAGTGTTGAATGATCAGCACTTGGAGCTGTACAGATTTAATCAAAATTGTTACTTTTCTCCTCATACTTGGCGTTTGTTATGAACACATTGGAAAACGTTAAATTAATTTTGTTTAACGCTGGGGCAGATCAGGAGAGCTGGACTTTCTGGTTTGCTTTGGATATTTTTTCTGTTCAAATATAATCACAACTTCAAGATATGGTTATCAAAACTGAGGAGTTTTATTTTTGAAAGATGAACTTATAAGATGCAGGAGGAAAGGGCAAAAACTGGATAGTAATTTATTTATTTTTATTCATTAATTAACATCTATAGGAAAAAAACCCAGAATGTTACTGTTCTCTTAAATCATGCACTATCTTGATTTGTACAGTACAATATATGCAGAGTCAAATAAGTTTGGTGTGGATTTTATCTCTGCACATATGGCTTTGGTTGCTAAAAGTCTTTAGTGGCACTTTTCCTAAATGCTTCATTTATCGATGTCTCTGTAAAGAGGATGAGGTAAACAAATTCTGGCAAAAAAACTTTTTTTTTTTGTTGTTTTTAATTACCACAACAGACACTAACTCGCTTGCACGTTGGATCAGTTTTGGTTGGCAGCCCCTAAGCTAGTTTTAGATCACTGCACACAGAAAAAGTTTAGAGTTTCACCAACTATACTTTGCTGCACATCATACGCTTGGAATAGATTCAGCTTCATGCAGCTTTCAGGCCAATGCGTACGTATTTTCTGTCTTTATTCTTGAACATAAAATGAATGCAGCTGAGTTAAAGCAAACTGAAATTTTCCAGAGATGTTTTTTTAACCTGAGGATAGCAGAAGGCATGTATGTTATCAGCAGGGTGCCACTAATAAATATGTGGGAAATAAGAAACACTAATTTGTTTAAATCAATGCATTAAACAAAAGGTCTGGTATCAGTCACACAGAGCTAATAAAAACTAGTAACCCAAGGTTAATTTTTTGGATTATTAGTCTGAGCAGTGATACTTCAGAAAACATGATCACAAACTCAAACTTGAACCATAATTTTGTTGTGGACCTGAGTGCGACACAAAGGGAGGAGCTGCATACATCACGGCGAGCTCTTCAACCACTATTATGAATTAAAATGAACAAAGTCGTAGGTGTCCCTGACCTTTAGGAAATGTATGGTCACACTACTCAGACATTTATCATTTTCTAATTAAGCTATGTGGCAAAAGCATATCTTATGTGCAGAAAGTCTGTAGTGCAATGAGTCTCTATCAGTGTGAAATTATTACAAAACCATGTTTAATTAATGAAAATATGACCCAGGTGTCAGAGCTAATATATCAAAAAGAACAAGTTATAATCTGGGACTATGCTGTTGCACATGATGAGGGGGTGTGTGGGAGGAGTGAGTAATGCTGCAGCCTGCAAACAGGCTAATAAAAGACCTATTTTTTAAAGTTCTGTCTAATCTTTGAATGAGTGAACAAGCTTGTAAAGTTCCAAACCTTAAGGGAATCGTTGATTAAAGTAATGTAGAAAGATGTTTTACAAAATAACTCTTAAAATATATTATGATAAATAGATGTAATTCACAATTTGCTCCCAATTCAGTGCTGCCCATTTAGAAAATGTTTTTGGTTAGGCTTTAGGTATGCTCAGTCAAGTCAAAGGTCATTCTTTGATGCATAATTTGAAAAGCAATTTGATCAACATTTAGGGAAATTATAATGTTCCTATTATATGAATATATCCTCTGTTTGTGAATTCAGACTCCTGTAAATGTTGTTCAGCAGAATAACTAATTGAAGCAAACACTTAAGCCACAAAGACATGATTAATTTTTGCCAATGTCTGTGGTGCTAAAAGCAAATTCAGAAAGCAGTCTGGATATTTCTGTGTCAGTGTGAATACCAAACATATAGCTGTGCCAAAACAATGGGACATAATATGAAAGCCCATTTGGACCTTTGAACATTTAGTACCAATTATAATAATGCTGACAAATTAACGTTACAAACGAAGAAAACTATAGATACTTTCAAAACATTTGAAAATGTTTTATCAAAAAATACCATTTTTAATGAGAAATAACTAAAATGTCTAAAATCACGTATAGATGTACTGAACCAGGTCCTCATTGTCACAGCTGCTGCTGAGCTGTGACCACTCACACCTGATCGTCATCACCCTGATCTCCAGCTGCTGCCATATAAGGATGGATCTTCCTCCTGCACAGCGTCAGATTGTTGTCAAACCCTCTGCGGTAACACTTTCAGGCCTGCTGTAGCTACCTAGCGATTTGTCCGGTTACTAACCTGTCTGTCTCTTCCCTTCTGTCCAGCTGCCCTTCCTGTCCCTGATCCTGACCATCCCCACTGGATTTGGACCCCCTGGTTTGGACCTCTGTCTGTCTGACCCTGAGATCTGGGAAACCCCTGACCTGGATTTGGATTCCCTGGTTCTGACCCTGGCCTGTTCTGACTGTGATTAAGCCTGTTCCCTAATAAAGACCTGTTCTGTATTCCTCTGCTCAGTCCCTGCGTCCATCCGCGCCTGTAGCGTGACACTCATGATTTGCTACTTGGATGGTTGTTTTTGTAGCGTACCAGTTGAGTGCAATACTTTAGATTTTTGAAATCCACATCTTAGCACTTTAAAATGTCTGTTATTATACACAGATAATATATAATGTGGATCTGGTTTTATAGATGTTTCACTATTGATGCAACTTAGAAGCACCATGGGAAACTTTAGTCATGAATCTGTGTTGTTTTGTCTTTATGTTTCAGGTTTAGCTGGAGGACAAACACAAAACATGGAGGAATCTTCTGAGGAACCGAGAACGATTTACTGGAGCTCAGATAAACATCTGTAGAGAGAATGGAAGGTATGAGAGAAGAATTTAGATTATTTAACTTTTTAGAATCTGCAATTTGCCTGTCACGATAACAAATTGTACTGGACGATAAATTCTCCCAGAAGGTTATCGCGATAAATGAGAATATTGTTTTGAGACTTTTTTTGAAGTAATATAATAATGCAAGGATAATAATGGGAAAAGCCCTGAGTTCACATGATAATCTTGCAAAGGAAGTAGAAACATTACTGCTTTTGTTTCACTACAGGTGCATAATGGTTATAATCCATTGTTTGCATATTTGTTTAAATACCTCAATATGTTTTTTTAAAGAAGGAAAATAAAAATATCTAGCATTTATTTAATAAAATTCTATTGCTTTTAGCTTGTATGCATCGTTGCTTTGTAACAATGCGTACAAAGCACTGTTTGCACGCAAACAATGACTACAAAAAATAAAACCAATGGATGCGTTTTTTTCTAGAGCCCCAAAAATTATTTACTTCTAACTTTCTCAGGTTTAGCTAAACCACTAAAGAGCAGGTGAACTTGTTGCCAAAAGCCTTTAAACACAGCTTGAATCCCCATAACGCCTATCCTGCCCTGAAGGTAGAAGGAAACCAAAACCTTTAAACTGCTGCTTTTCTCCTCTTCACCTTCAGTAGAAGTACTGCCAGTACATTTCTCTGGCAGTTTGACAGTTGCATCCAAGACTGGAGTGAAAAAATCTGCCACTTTCTGCTTTTAGCACCAAACTTGAATTTGGTTATCCTTGGTCAGTGTTTGCTCTGTGCCCGAACACCACAGCAAGAAAACATGCATCTCTGTTTTTATGCAAAATCCAAGGTTGCTTTTGTAAAAGTTGCCACTTTTGTTTCCAACATCAGTTTGGAGTCTGTGTGGATGGTATATCATTAAAGAAGAAATGTCCATCACTAAGGTGGTGATGGTTAACACCAGTCTGCTGCTTTACAAGCACAGAAATTACCTAAAAAGTCGGGTTGTGATTTCATATCTGCAATGATCACACAAAGCTTGTAATTAACCTTAATCAGATGAAAAGGAAACGGGCATAGGAGTGAATCTGTCATGTTGAATCTTGTGATTGTCTTGTAATTCTGCAGGTCAGTTGACAAGAGTAATAAAGCACAAGTGGTGGATGAGGCTACTATTCTTTTACATTATAATTGGCTTGAGTTAAGAGTTGTATTGGTGGGACTTGGGTGTTTTGGGGAGACATTGGATTCCCAACACAATTTTCTTTAAAGCTTCTCACTGAGGGTAAAGTAATTTATACCCTGTTAAGGTAGCATTGATTGGAATTTATTAAGCTGCCCAAAAATATAATTCAACATCACTTCTTTGCTGGTCCTTTGTGATTTGTAGCCTTGAAAAAGGTGAATGGGGTTCTACCTGGGGAGTTCAGAACATGACGACATGGGGTATTAATAATAATAATAAACACATCTCTACAGGGGTAATTTTGAAAGATTTTCTGAAAACTTGGAGACATTTAGATATTATTGAACCAGAAAATCAAGTATTAGTAGGAAACTTGCTCTGCCACATAAATGGCATCTGTTCCTCAATTCAATCTTTGTACAGAATTCCTCCTCTATGTGTGTCTAGGCAGTTTTGTTGAAGTGTGAGGCGGCTTTGTGCTCTTGCAACAATGCATTCTGTCAGACCATGACGGCTGTTGAGACTCAGCAAACTGTAAAGCCCATCAGTCAGTTTGTTCGATTGTTATTGCGGTTTTGCAACGAACCAAAGAGGGTTTATGTGAATTGACACACAAATCCTGAGATGCTGAGGTTCAAAGTTCCCCTGTAAGTATCGTTAGCTATTTTTACAATTGTTTTCTGTCAATATTCTGCACTATTTTAATGGTTGCTTATTGTGATGGTTGGCTTTGCAAGTTCAAACCATTCATTATCTGAACTGCGATATGCACAAAGTGACATCCAGCACCACTCATGAATTATTCGCCACACTGTATGACATAAAACTAAAACCTCTATCCAAGAAAATCCAGTGCCAATATTTAAAAAAGAAAGCACATCTGTTAGCATTCTGGGCACATTTTCCTGAACCTACATGACATAATACATGCCAGTATCTCTTCATTCATACAATCCACAAATTACATCAGTTCACTGGTGAAGGAAAGGATGTTGTAGGTCTGATTTATAAACTGTACTGCACTGCCTGCTCATGTGTCCCACAACTGTGTCAAGATGTACCGTGTCTCTTCCTGGAGCTGACAAGTTGGAACATGGTAGAGCACACCCACATAGCGCAGAGGGACAAGGCTCAGGACATAATCTATCATTTGTGTTTTACTGAAAAACAAGGAATTACTTCTACCCCTTGTGGTTAAAGTCTGGGCTCTATTTTAAATTCATTATTTGATTCTAAAAGTAGGACAGAAAACAAATACATTCTACTCCAATATTTGAATATTCTCATTCAAAGTAGGCATTGTGTATTTAATCTCAAATATAGACAACATAGTAATAATAATGACTAAAAATATGATAACCAAGCTGTTTCAATCTCTGTTTAGGTGTAATTTAATCCATCCATCCATCCATCCATCCATCCATCCATCCATCCATCCATCCATCCATCCATCCATCCATCCATTTTCCTTCACTCTTATCCCTTACTGGGGTCGGGAGGGTTACTGGTGCCTATCTCCAGCTATCATTTCAGGTGAGAAGGCGGAGTCACCCTGGACAGGTCGCCAGTCTGTCGCAGGGCAAAACAGAGACACACCGGACAAACAAACACACACACACACTCACATCTAGGGACAATTTAGAGAGGCCAATTAACCTGACAGGTCATGTTTTTGGACTGTGGGAGGAAACCGGAGTACCCGGGGAGAACCCATGCATGCACAGGGAGAACATGCACTGTAATTTAATAAGTTAAACAAAATAATTAAAATGAAAGTTTACATCGACAAAATAATGTCTGATGCAATAATGAAGGTTCACCATTAGTGATGGGTGAACCCATCATTTTAGCTTTTCTCTGTTGAAATGAGTTGACTAGAAAAATCTAAAATTAACATTTTTTGCAAGTTAATTTTTTCCAAGATAGTTTATTTATGTTGGCAACCTTTGACTCCACTTTCAAACATATCTAATAAAATAGATACTCAATGCTTTTTAAGTATATTTTCAAATCTCACAGGCAAAACAGAAAGTAAGATAATGCTACAAATATTTATGAGGAATTAAGCGATGGGATGTACTTGAAAAGGTAATGCATGCTTGCATTCCTTTCTGCAAAGACAATTTCAGATTTTGACTCATACTGCCTTGCAAAAATGTCCAAAGCATTGGAATCTTTTAAAATTGGTCATGCACAACCCAAGTAACACAAAAATAACTAAGATTTTACATAATAAACCATCTCAAAGTAGCACATTTTTCATAGTTATGAAATAAAAGAAAATACTTGGTTATTAACATTTAACTTTTTTCAGTTGTAGTTTTGATAGAATATTTAGTCATCCAATCAGAATATGCACCTTCACTCAATTTTACCAAAACAGCATTTTCCATGTTTGCTATATTCCTTACGGGCGGAACAGTGCGCTAAATAATAAAACATAATTTAACGAAGCTTCGAGGCAGATACATTTTCCTCGAGGAATAATCGTTTCGGCCCTAATCTCAATCCTTAACGTATTTCAGATAACTGAACATAATTGTGTGCTTTCTGGTATTGTTTTACATTTTTAATTATAAGTCTGAATTTTGAGCAAAAGCAATGCCCCTAAGATTAGGCTTCCAACTGTGGTGAGCAAGAAAAATGCCACAACAATAAACCCGATAATCCATCTGACATTTGTGTTTGCTGCTTCCGAGTCTAAACAGCACCAGAAGCTTACTTTGGGAGTTTCAGGTGCTGGTGTGTTTGCTCTCATTTATATATTGGAGAAATCACCAAAGAACATTAAATAAGTACCTGCACTGGTGGAAGCCATCATTATTAGTTTGATCCCTTTTCTCAAAGCGATTTGCATTGATGAGTCAAAGGAAGAAAACAGCCACACAATAGAAGGCTGATTTCTTGCTTCCCCGCTTGTTTTCTTTTCAATCAACGCAAGTAGTACATCATTTCCATTACAGGAACAAAGGATGATTGAAAACTTAACGTATTAACTTCAATTAAAACTGAAGTAACAATAATGTGGTAACCATCTATCCATTTTCCTACACCCTTGTCCCTTACTGGGGTCGGGAGGGTTGCTGGTGCCTATCTCCAGCTGTCATTTCGGGCGAGAGGCGGGGTCACCCTGGACAGGTCGCCAGTCTGTCGCAGGGCAACACAGAGACAGACAGGACAAACACTCACCACACCTAGGGACAATTTAGAGAGGCCAATTAACCTGACAGTCATGTTTTTGGACTGTGGGAGGAAGCCGGAGTACCTGGAGAGAACCCACGCATGCACAGGGAGAACATGCAAACTCCATGCAGAAAGACCGGGGCCAGGAATCGAACCCAGAACCTTCTTGCTGCAAGGCAACAGCTCTACCAGCTGCGCCACTGTGCAGCCCATGATGGCAACTTTTTAAACATTTTTCTCTGTTCATTATGAAGCAGTGGTCCCCAACCTTTTCATCACTGTTGATCGGTCAACGCTTGGAGTCACGGAGCTTTGAACAGTGGCACCTGTGCAATCTTTTTAACAGCAGTTTCTCCTAGATGTTTATGGCAAATGTCTTTAGTGGAGGTTAGCCACCAGGTACATCAGTGCATTTGCTGATGTGGTGGCCCTGAGTAATTTCTTCTGTCTGTCATGTTCCTGTTTTTTTTTCTTTCAAAATAACCCTGGGGCCTTGTCCGTTAGTCCAGGGTGCTTTGACTCCAAGTGGCGGAGCAGTTTTGTCGGCTTCTTTGCCTCATTTGTGAGCCGGTCACTGCATATTACACAGAGCGGTATGAGGTAATCAGCGACAGGGACAAATCCGTATTTCAAGTAGGACTCCTGGTATTGTCCGTTAGACGTTTTTTATTCGTGGAAGTGGGCTCTTCTATCTCTTCACCTGCATAAATACACCTGCAGTGCTCTTCCCCGCCGGTCGCTCTGAACTGACCACCAGGCAGCAGCTCCAGAAGGAGAAAGGCTGCTGGCCTCCAGGCACAATAATTATTGGTGCCCCGAAAAACAATAAAAACCGACATTATCATTAATAAATAAAATCCTTCCAGACTGAACCTGAAAATGGGTCGATATGATGCTAACACTTAGCATTCGTCAACAACTCATAAGTAGAATGAGAGGATTGCGCAACATTTTCACCCAGCTGGAACAAGGTGTGCTAGTTAATAAAACTATTTAACGAAGCTTCGAGGCAGCTTCGTTTTGCAACCAGTTTTAATCAGACGCTTTTCCTCTGGCAAGTCGCATCTCTTAACCGGTTAATGTGAGTGGTGAGCATCTCCCATTTCTCACATGCATGACAAAAATCAAAGCAACACTCCAGGTATGTGTTTGATGAGAGAATACCATTATGGAAAAATCAAAAAAGTCAAATTTACCTAATGAAACACCTTTGACAAAGCTTTGAAACGTAGATCGGATTTCTAAATTTCACCCAAATTTACTGTTCAAACTGAAAGCGTATCTGCAGACCCGACTCCCAAACTGATGGGGTCTCACTGTCCGTTATTAGGCGTGTAATTAGTCTGTCTGATTAACCTTTATGGTGAATTCTGTTGATTTCTCCAATCCCCATGAGATAAATTGTGGCCCATTCTGCCGGCTGCCTCGCTGCACTGCCTTCTTGTTAGCGTGGCCATTTCGCTTTGCCTTGTGGAGCCAAAGTACATAAACACTGTTATCAGAGGAGCAGTTGGTGGGAGCCTGCTGCTGTCAAACGAACAATGGCCCCGTGGAATTACCTGCCATGAGTCATACATGTTGGTTAGGAGCTATCATCCACATACAAGCACAGCCTAGGAGCCCTTGAGTTTTAGTTGTGTTCATCTGGCATCTCAATATGCAGCATCTGACTATTAATTAAGAATGCTGATTACTGTAATTTGTAATCATTCTTCCTATAATTTTAGCAGTATGCAGCCGTGCACAGAGGGAGCCCTATGAACAATAACAATGTGCTTTTATGTTTTTTGAGATTGTATGAATGTGTATTTTCCCTGGCCTGGATATTTTGATTTAATGACACAGATGATTAATTAGTAGTGTGCAGTTGGGGTTTTCATAAACCTAATCAAAGTAAATTTGAGATAACTAGCAAATGTTTGACCTGCACTTGCGGGTTTTATTCTCTGCACACTCTTTGATTTGAAGTGCTTGTTCAGCCTTTTAGTTTGCTTCTTCTGCAGCTCTCATGTTACGCTTTAAAAACTTCGAGGGACAGAATTTCACTCTGTGTAATGTTGTAAATTTCTCTCAGTTCGTCAGAGGTTGTTGCTTTTAATTAGAAGCCCCAGCTGCCAGGCTGAATGCGGTTATTGCTTTTTTAGACTGACCTGTGCAGTGGCTTGTTTTACACCTCTATCCATCAAGGTTGCACTGAAACTTATTTGTAACGTCATTACACATGGTCTGTTGACATTTCAAGTACTCTCAAGCTGAAAAATGGCCTTTAGCATACATATGAAATTGCTCTCCAGTGGACCCATGTTAAAAAAAATGCTCGGTTGCTTTTCTTTATGGACGTTTTCCAATGGAGTCCAGAGGCATGATGGGAAACATTTTTATAAATATTAATGCTGAAGTAATTATTACTACACACAATCTGAACGACCAATTTGTATTTAGGTAATTTTAAGAAAGCACTAAAACATACGTCAAAGCAGTATTTTGTTAGTTTTACTGCATGTTTTAGTGTGTTTGCAGATATTTGACTCACTTTAGAAATTATCTTAGCATCTCAACCCACGTTAAGAAGGAGGCACTAAAAAGTGGCAACCTAAATCCACCACGATTACTGGGCTGGTTTTTACACCTTCCTGGTGGTCCAGTGTGAAATTTAGAAAAGAAAAATGAAAGAAGAACTACAAACTCCAAAAAGGATAGAATAACCTCAGACATGCAAATTAGTAGTTATGAATTTTCAGTGCCAACTGATAGTCTAGTTTGATTGGCATGTTGAAAGTTGAGGTGTTTTTGCTCATATCTTTCTCTTCACAGTCTGTTTCTAAGAGCTCAGGAACATAAAATATATTTATTTTCAACCCACTACAGATTCAGGAACATATATTTAACTTTCAGTCTCATATTGCCTGTGTGAGTTGCATCATTTAAAAAAAATATTTTTACAACTTAAGAGTTGATGAACACCGATACAATATGCAATGTATGTTGAGGTAAGTTCAGATCATTACTGGTAAAACTCTCAAGTGTTTTATGTATTTGCATACCAGCCATACAAGCTGATAGGTCATATAAGTTGTGTTTCTATTGACCATAAAATTGCACATTTTGAAAATAAATGGAAGTGGGTTAATGTAAACACACCAATTTTGAAAGAAACTTGTTTTTTGAGAAAGTTTTTGCCTCAGGATGTTTTTCAATTGTATTTAAAACAATGTATTTTGCAAAACTGCAGTGGAAAAGATTTTTTTTCATCACAGAAGTTGTGATCAACAACTGGGTGTTGCTACTTGTGGAAAGACGCAGAAAATGGCAGGAAGTGGCAGAAGGATGATGCTGCAGCACATTTTTTTTGTGACTGTGAACAAGCTTATTCATGTGTGACTTTAATTGCATTTCTTATTTATAGAAACAACGCAATTGCATAATTTTATTTTTTAGTATAAAGTTTTGCATTCTTCAGTAATGGAATCACAGCTACTTTTACTGATCTCTTAGATCAAATATTTTCTCCTGACTTTTTTTATCCCTAATATTCAGTCCATGCTACAAGTTGTTTTTGATTGAAGAGAAATGCATTTCTTCATGTGTGTGTAGGTGTGTGTGTGTGTGCTGCCATTAGGAGTGGAGCACTTTGCTGGTTCAGGTTATTGGGGAGCTCCTATTGTATGGGAAGCACCAGCAGCCTTCACACTGCCAGCTGCAGACCGAACAAGCCTGGAATGACAGATAAGCCTGAGTGCTCTGGTCAACAACAGAGCTGCACAATGCTAATGCTAATATCCTGTTACCAAGATGTGCTAAGATGTTCACAAGTTAGATCGTGCTGGATTATGCCTTGGCAGCTAATCTAGTCAAATCATATCACTACAGCTTATTTTTAAGAGTACTGTTGATGCCAAAAAAAGGAAATGGTGACCAATATGAATTTTCAAAATAAAGATTTTCTCTTGGCTCTTGGAGCAAGTGACTGGCTCTTCAGACTATAACTAGCTTTCTTCCTACCTCCCTGCTCTTGTGTGGCGTTAACGCAGAATTCCCCTCACATTTCCCCTCCTATCTTTCTCTGTTTTTAAGGTCACTGAATAAATTACTTAGTGAAATGCAAGTTTCTCAGGTTGTCCAGGGGGTGGGATTTTGTGAAAAAATTATCCGCACCAATTTCTCTCATGTGCATTTTCTGACAAAGAGCTGCACCCTTTCATCTACTCTTGTACTGACTTTTTAGTGATTGGGAGAAGCAGATGTCAGTATGTAAAATGTCTCTCAGTTCCATTTTGAAAGGGAGGTAATCTCCCTGAAACCCCTGACAGGCGTGCAATTTGTCCTGCTGTCACATTAGCTCCTGCAGTGTGTATCATCAAAGCAGTGTCTAACACAAAATCTAAATTTCATTTCAACCAATTCTCACTTTCTAATATGAATTTGAGAAAATAGAAACTTTAACTAAAAACTGTTTTTACTGTACAATTGAACATGTATATAATCTCTTTTCTTGGTTGGAGCGGTTGAAACATTTTAGTAAAGACTATTTTCTTCTTTAAATGTTCACACAACATTTAAATAGCTTTACAGATAATATTTTATTACTATAGTCCATTGAGGCTATAAAAATGAACTGCATAGTCCTCACCTGCATCAGATTGATGGTGTTGGGTTGTTTTGACTCCTGTGAACCTTGTTTTCTGGCCCAGAAATACAGTTTTGGTATCTGAAGACTCATTTGCTTTAATGTTTCCAGTATCTTCTTTCAAATTCACTGATCCTCCAATAATTTATTTTAGCAGTAAAGTGAACCAAAAATACTGCTGCTCTCTGAGCTGACATTAAGACACTGCCTACCTGCCTATAGAACCGGAATTGGCTGTATTTATTTTTTATTGGCCAAGATTATGTGCATAAACAACTGAATATGACTCAAACGTCTTGTGATTTTTTGCAAAAACAGAAAATTCGACCAAGTGTTTTTGGTCTTGTTTCTCAAGCCAATATCTTAATATACTTGAAGTACGACAAAACTAACTTGTCTTACTTCAAGACAAGGTTTAGGAGTTTAAGTCAGTAAAAGTCCTTTTTCCTCTGGGAGATAAGTTCACTTATAATCAGACGTCCCCCCCATGCTATACCTGAAATAATCTAGCAATAGAACAGGTACATTTTTCATCAATATTAAGACATTTTTTAGTCTAAATAAGCTCCTATACCTTGCTGAAAAGTTAGTTAAGAGTTAGTTTTGTACTAAGATATTGGCACTAGAAACTAGACTAAAAATACTTGAGATTTTGTGTTTTTGTTGTGCACCCTCTGCGCTTCCTTGTCTGCTTATACTTTATTTCTACGCTGTCAATGTGACCACATCTTACAGAGTTTCACTTCTGGTCTTCCTTCTTAGTTTGTTATTGTTAGCTTTGCTATTAACTGCATTATGTCATAACTTTTAAATAGCTTTTGATTAAAACATCTGCAGAATGCGTAAACAGAAAACTTCTATTAGTTTTATGCACCTTTCCTCACAACTTCACAATTCCCAGCATGCACTTATTAGAGTTGTTGCACAATGTTACGGGTTTTGCTTTGTTTATGCCCATCATTACTGCAGGCAGTCTGCATGTTTTCATACGGCACCATGGGGGGTGATGGGCTTGAAAACCAACTCTTCTACATATGGATAATTATCAACCCTGTTCGTTTGGCAGTAGCTGTGGTACTAGCTGAAAGTTAATACTGAGCAAACATTTAGGGTCACAATGTAAAATTCAAGCCTCTTGTGTGTTGGAGGTGCAGGGTCATCCACTTTGCTTGAACAGCAGAGGCATAAAAATGGCCTCATTCTTATTTTTTCTCCATGTTCTTTTATTCACCACATATATTCTACACCAGACCGTGCATTCATATTTTGTAATATGCATTTTCCAGTCATAAGGTAAAGTATTTACTATTTGTGTAGTGTAATATGGTAGCCATAGTATTACTAGATTAGACTGCTTTGCAAGAATAAATATGTACCAATAATTTCTTGATTCAGACTATTGATATGCTGTTCAAACATGTTTTTGCCAGATTGTATTAAAAGGAGTTTTAGATTAATTCAAACACTCCTTCTGAAACCAACCTTTATTTTTGTGAAATGAATGCTTTGCCAAAAGAATGCTGTCCTGCAGGTTTGGCAAAGTAGATTTAAAAAGGAAAGCTCTGCTGACTGTAGAATTTCAGTGGAGACATTGCAGGAAGACTAATGAGTTGATGGTAATATGTTATTCTTTTCCATGCTCCTTTTGGTTCTGTGGCTTCTTGTTTAAAAAATAAAACTGCAGATTTTGCAGCAACAGAGGTCTTGCATTTGACATTGATGAGATTAAATTAAAACCTGGAACTATTTTGTCAGAATTACCAGATATGCTTTGTTTTATTTAACCAGTATTTTTAAAAGTGGTCTAAGATTATCAGACCACTTTGGGGTACTGCCATTTATTAAATTGAGTCCAATAAAATACTCGTAACTTCCCATCTCTACAGCAATCATTTGTGGTGTGAAAACATTTATATTGCGTGCCCTTTACCTGCAATCAGCCTGAAGCCCATAAAGTTTCCTGCAACAAAATGCTGACAGTCTAAGAGAAGACTGTGATTTTATCTGTTTCATTCATTACTTTTTATCTTCTCTGCACATTGTCTTCAGTAAGAGCAAATCTGATAAAATGAAGTCCATCTCTTCAGTTGTGTTGATACAAATGTTAAATCCATAAGGTCATTTCAAGCCTTTTAAGCAGTTTATTTTGTGTTTTGCTGATTACATGTTTTTGTAACTTTATGACTTAGAAAACAATTATACTTGTGTGATAGTTTAAAAGTGCAAAGGTAGCAGTTTACTTTCAATGTAATCAAACATATAAGCAACATCAATTTGATTGTAACAGAAGTTTAAATCTATCTGAAAAGTTATTTTTATGTTGTTTTTTCTTATTTCAAGTGTATTAAGATATTTTACCAAAAATACTTGATAAGATTTTATATTTTTGAATTGTAATTACAAATCATCACAATATTCAACGACAAACCTGAAATCTTAAATTTAGTAACATGTTTTTCTCTATTTTTAAAATTCACTGACCAACTTATATATCTATAAATAAATATAATACATATAAACACAAAGGGCATTGAAAGTCTTCCTTCTATCTCAACATATTAATCACCAAAGTTCAAAAGCATGTGAGCCTTTTTTCCCCACTGTCTGTCTTTCAGGAAGTGCATCTTGCTGCACACAATTTTAACTAATTTAGGCTTAATTTAGCATTTACCTGGCCAGTTAGATGAAGAAGGTACTTTACTTATTTATCTATTAATGTGTCCAAGTCTGATTGATATGCTGTGTTTGAAGCATCTGAGCAGAATCCTGGATCATATTGGGAAAGGTTCACAGCCTGAGAGAGTTCTGGTAGGAAGACACATTGAGTCTGCCTGAAACTTGAGCATTAATTTTAATCTGGTTTTCCTCACTTGAGAAGAAAACATTTACATCTGTGAGACCTGAGCAGAGTAAAAACTCAGTTCCCATTCAGATTGCTGCTTACATAACTGATCAAACGTTAAAGACAGCTGCTTTGTCTGCTGCTTGGCAGATGATTGTCTTTGTGTCAGCGCATTCTTTCGACTTATTGCATAACGTTAAAAGGGTGCTCGTTTCAGATGCTATGATCTGTCAACTTTCTGCTGTTTGCAAAGATGCTGGTGTCTATCCGTCTGATGACTGTCTGCTGTGAACCAGTTAAAACTCAGGAGCATTGTGTAAGCTGTAAGCTGTAAGCACTTAAACACCTGCCACAGGAGTGTCTTTTTGAGTTGTTCGCAGCCATTAAAGAGTATCTGTGTCTAAGTCAGACAACTCTTCTTGAGCAGAGTATTTATTTAGGGGATGTCAAGGCCATTTGCCAACATTTTATAGAGTTTCCAAAGGAGAATGTGAGATACTATAGGGTAAAAGAGAATAAATGCTTGGGAATGTGGCTGCTGAGCCTTGATGTAGCCCTTCGTTAGTAGAAAAGTCTGACTAAACTGTTAGTTTTTTCTACGGATTACTGCAACAGCCGTGTTGTTTTCATTAGCTTTAAAGCTGCAGTATGTAACTTTTATATAAATATATATTTTTTACATGTTTGTTGCAACTGTCACCGTGTCATGACAGTATGTTAAGAGACAGATAACTTGTGAAAAGATAAATTTCCTCCATCTGAGAAAAGGAATGCACATGCTCCCAACCAAAAACAATCAGAACCAGGAGGAGGGGCTTGGCGCTGTCAACCAATCTCATGTACTTGTTGCTCAATGTGCTAATAGCAGAGCAGGAAATGCATTCTATTAAGCTTATAATGAATTTGCTTTTTATTATGATCTGCCTTGAGGTTATATTTATTGTGAATTTTAACTACATAAGTTAGCTGAAGCAAATTTGTATACTTTCGTGTAAAACAATAGATTTTGCAGCATAAAAAATGAAAGTGTGGGCAAAAGAAGTGGCTTCATTCAGATTTTAAAATAAAAAGGAAAGCGTTTGGTAACATGTCGGCTTTTCAGTGCTCCTGCCAGGCCTTGTGGGAGTACAGACCTGACACCAGACCAATCTGACATTCAGACCAGGACCCAGGAGGTTCGCCGAGCTGGACACCTGCCACTACAACCTTTATCTCCCTCTGTCACCCAGTTCCTTTGTAAAGCCTTTGGCTTCTTTCATCTCACATTTCCTAGAGGCAGATTCCCAGAGATGCATTTTGTGTTGTTACATCATCTTGGAGAAACTATAAAAAATGGAGAAACTATATTTATAAATATTTTATTAAGATTCAAGCCACACGTGTGCTTGAAAGGTTTTCTTAAAATTAAAAATGTAAAGTTAATTTCAGAGGAATTTATTTATACAAATGGGAGAGAGATTGTCTTAACGGCAGCTGTAATTTCTGACAGAAAACATAAACTTCTTTAATTTCTGCAACCAATCAAACACTTAAAGTTAAAGCTTTGGCGTCAGCTTTCTGTTTAGAGATGCCGCGGCCCAGCAGAAATTGACCTGGCCTCTGATAACCAAAGCCTGCAACCAGCAGGACTCTGAGGATCTGCCAGCATCCTGTCGTCAGACACCAAAGGACACCTTCCCTGTTCTGGTGTCCCGAAGGGTCAGAGTTTTTCCTGGTATTAGACGGACTTTCACAACACATTCTAAAGGCTTTTATTGGCACACTTCCAGAAACCTAAACCCTACTTCAAGTTGAATTGTTTGTGTTTAAAATATGATTTTTCTTCTTTAAATAAAGAAAAATGAGATAATAATCATTGCACATTATTGCATATTTGCTATTTTTTTGTGGACATATGAAGATAATCGGCAGTGTTTAACAGAAATACATATTTGCCAACAAAGCTAGGCTAATATTGTTTGGACATGTTGACATAAACTTAGAGGAGGCGTATTTTTTGAAGGGTTATAGCTTTGCAAGTGCAATATGAGTAAATTGTAACCTGTAGGGACACACTGATTTTCACTTTAAAACCAAAGTTAAAAAAAATCTTTCCAGCTGCGGTGAAAATTGGTTGTATCAAAGTGTGAAACTGTTGTGATTATTATTTATCTCATTTTTCTTTTGCATCCCATGTTTCTTGATAAGATTCTAAATTAGAATGGTTTTTAAGTGAAATTTAGATAAATATAAACTTATTTCTGCAGAAAATATGTGCATCTCTTCACAACGTTTACACGTAACATTGTAAGTCTTTTAAATTTATTGTGTCGTGATCTTTGGTTTTCTCTTTTGTCATCAAATAAAGGTAGTTAATTTTATTTAAGTATGACTAATTTCTTTTAAGTTGATTTTCACCAAAGTTTGCAAGGTTATTCCTCAGTGCAATCTCACTCTGGCATTCCTTTCCACAGTCATGGTTTCTCCTTTCTAAACCCAACAGCAAAAACACAGCATGCAATCAAAACGTCATCAGCTGTAAAACTGGGGTTTAAAATTGTAGCATTTCTGACAGTGAAGACTCTAAAATCCAGCCGTGCAGCACAGAGGCAGCTCCTGCCATCTCAGTTCCCCAGACAAGCTAATAGGTGACAAAGCCTCGTTAAGACTAAGAACATGACAAGCAGATTATGTTGTGAAATATGTTGAGATAACAGAGAAGACAAGATAAAAATCTTCAGCTTCTGCATCTTATCCTTTCTAATAATTTGAAACAGAGATACGTTTATTTTAATGCAAAATGAAACAAAATAAAACCCCACATCTTGTTCTCACCAAGTGCACATGAATTAACAATTAAAATAATAAAACTTTTAGTTTCGGCTGAACAAGAGAATACTTTATATTTTTATAGGAATTTAAAAAAGAGATTTATGAAAAAAATATTTTTTATTTTTGACATGGTAGGGCTTCTCCTTGGCCTGTTCATAGAGGAAATACTTTCAAACAATTCATATGGTAAACTCAAATACCAAGCTGTTCTAACATCAGTTACAGATTATTAAAGAAAACTAACATTTTTCTATATATTTTAATCTAAATATACAGTTTAATAACTGTATATTTAGTTATAAAACTAAATATTTAAATATATTTAAACTAAATGTACTAAACTGTGACATATTATTGCTGCTCACATGTCAACTGTTATTGTCATTTTTATTTAATTAAAAATTATTAAATTAAATACAACAGATAAACAACTGATAGATTGAATCATTTTTATATTTAACGGTGCAGAAGAGGATTTTCTATTATTCTTTGATTGTGCTTCTAATCACAAATAGCCCTAAATGTTTTTAAGGGACACGACTCTTGGTGATAAAGAACAACGTCTTTATTTCCATTGTTTGACAATCTGTCGACTTGCTCATGACTTTTTCATAGCCGTTCACATTTACCAAACAGCATCACATTTCTCATTAGGATGAACAAAGGAGACAACAGTAAGTGTGTTAAGAGAAATATTTTCATTTCAGATTGTAAATATTAAGACGTGTTATTAGGGGACGTTCTGAGTTAGGTGGTCCCTGAGTGTTTGCTAAATGGGTTAAGTTGACCTCAGCCTGGAAGAGTTTGAGAAACACTGACATAGAGGGAAGCAGGCGCCCCATACATGGAGGGTCTTTAGTCCTCGTCGATTCCCGACCCTGAGACTTTTGCTGCATGTCTTGTGAACTTTGTGAAGCATAAGCTAATGTCTTAACTGTTGCATCTGGAGCCAGATTGTGGTGGGTGTCAGAAGCTGCAGCTCAGGAAGTGAGGCTCATAAACACCTGCACCTGTCTGAAAAGAGATAATTAAAATACACTGTACCTTAGCAAAACAAATTCTCTCAGTGGAGGCGTCAACAATGAAAATGGATCTTTTATAAGATAGTTTACTAATTATTGCTACAGTGGATTTGAATCTGCAGGCAGTAGCTTGATGTTCACAGAAAAGAAAGACATTATGACGGCTGTTTTCAAAGCTGTGCATAGATGGTATTTGTTTTTTCCAGTCATTCTGGGGAAAGGACGTGACATGACGCCACAGCATAAGAGTTGCCATTTCATTTCACGCCTGCCGTTCCAATCGACATTTGTTATTGCTCTGAGCTTATCAGAAGAAGCATCCCACAAGCAATGGATCCATACTTTACCTCCCAAAAAAATCAATCAGTCTTGTTAAATAAGTCCATGTTATTTGAGTTAATAAGGCTTGACATGCATGCTACACATGACAGTTGATTGCCTAGTGTCATCAGCTGGATGGCAGGGTCTTATCAGGAAGCTGACATTCCCAGTGAGGGAGCAGTCTGTCCTTAATTACGATTAATAAAGGAAAATACGCCGAAGCGAATCACACATCACACACTGGGCAACAAAATACGGTTGTCTGGCATCCCTTGAGCTGGAAACAGAAATGCATTTCCTCTCAAAGCACTGAGATGTCATTCAGGCAAAAAGTAGTAAAAAGGATGTGAAGATGGAAAGTGTACACGAGACGGAGAGGGCAGATTTATCTTTTAACAGGTTGCAGATACATTTGCAGAAATGGGAAAGATGCACCATTGAGTAGTCAATGGTAGAGAAGCTTCATAAATTAGTTCTGTGGCACTTTATATGAAAAAAAACACAAAAAAAATGGAACAAAATCATCACTAAATCATGCAACAGGGCTGGATGGAGGTACAAATCATTTGATTCCAACACATCTTCAGTTTTCATCTGTTTTGTTTTGCTCCAGGAAAGCAAATAGCCCCAGTTCAGAACATTGTTGTCTCTAGAAAATCAAGTTTATTCCAACAAAATCTTAAAACATGGTGCAACTGTATTGGAATGAGCTTTACAGCAGGGAATGGGTGCAGTATTTTATGAGAACACTCTTCTAATAATTGTGTTATATGTTTAAACAGCCCTGGATAAACAAAACTGAGCACTTCAACTTCACAGAAAACTTCTGAAACACACGTGTGTTATCTATTGATCAGCCTGATAACATCCAGCTACACACATAATAGAAAGAAAATTACAAAATATAGAAGTAAATATTGATTTTGCTGCTACTCACCATTTCAGTCTCCTATGAAGAAAAACAAAATGCTGGAGGTAAAATCTCTGAAGACAGAGAGATTTTTAAAAAGCAGTTACCCTGGGAGGAGACATACAAAATGTTTAGTAGTTTATTATTGCACTAATAAATTAGTAAAAGTTTAATTCAAACCTCTAATTTTCATCATGCCGCTACATTTTCACAATGACTAAATGAATCTGATGTGGACACTGAAGGCACTTTAGAGTGAATGTCTTTATTTGGCGGTAAATTACCTATAAATTTGAATAATGTCTCAGTCCTTTACTGCTGTCTTTGTGCACAGGTTATCTGCAAAAATTATTTACAATCTGCAATTTGATTTCACTAAAGAATTTTGATTAGAACACTTTTTTATCTCAAAATATATCATCTCGCAAATATTAAAAATAACCTATAAATTTGTCTGAAATCTATGAATATTATATTGAATGTTAGTGTCTCTCTAATATCAAACGTAAAATATTAAGGTTCAAGACAAGGAATGCCATCTGGTAGTTCTTTCAGTGAATAAAGCAGAAAACAGGAACCAATCTAACCTGAACATTAACTGGTGCAGGAAGGTAAATTCATCATATTTCCAACATTCTTTGCCTACAAAGTTGGTCTTTCTTTTCTGCTTTTTGTTGCCTGTCCAACATCTAGTTCAGTCTCTTGCACTGGGACCTTTTTCTCCAAGCTGCAGCACCAACATAAAAGTCTGTGACTTTCAAACACTTTGCAGCAATAGCCAAAAGCACTTCCTTTATTTAACACTTAATTTGTTTGGCACAATCTTTGTGTTTTTAAAATACATTTGTTTTCACATAGTTTCCTGAAAGCACTTGCATTCCAAGCTGCAAAACAATGGAAGTGGAGTTTAAGGTGATAATAAAACTACAGAGGGATGAAAAATAGAGGTGAATAAGACATTTTAATAAGATGGTCAATGCAGACTAAGCAGTTAAATCAGAGTAATAAACATTTTTGTAAATGGGATTTTTAAGCTACTTAAACTTGCAGTTCAGCAACAACTTTTGACATCAACTGAGAAGTCAAACAGTATTTTGTCATTGTTATGCATGGAAAACTGTTTGCCTGGCATCTTTCTGTCTGGAAACTGTCATGATATTAGTTTATTCTTCTTTGTTAAGTTGCTTTATAAAATATTAATGTCACATATAAAAAGTGAGATGCTTATAGCCTGGTGCGGCTTATATATGTACGTTTCCGGATTTTTAAAAAAACTTTATAGGTGCGTTTTATAGTGAAGTGCCCTCTATAGCCCGGAAAATATAGTAAATTAATATTTTTTCTAGATTACATTAGTGTTTTAATTCTATTGAATTCAAATGTAATCTGCTCATCTCTTACACTAAATACGCATACGGGGTCAAACCTGCTACTTTTCATGCAGTGCATACTGCTGTCAACTGGAATTACGTCCTTAATCAATCCTCCAGCAGAAGCTTCAGGAATAAGATGGATAGGCATTGTGATTTGTTTAGTTTGTAATGAGAAATGCTGCAAGTAAGTTTGTTTCATTGTTATTTAAATCACATATTTTTACACAGTCTTAAAAACACACATTGCCTTTTATTTGCTTTCTGATATTTGCTTTGTGAGATTACCAATAATTTTTCAATGCCTGTCTAATGATGGAAAATTCCAGTTTTGAAACTTTTTAAATCTGTCTTTTAAGAATCTGAGAATAGATGATAATGTTGTGACTTTGCAGGCTGCTGATAGATTAATAAACAATATTTCAGATGCATTGCAAACATGCTTCAAATACATTGCTTCATTGTGTGACATCATTGCAAAACAGAAGAATTTAGCCATGAAATCAGGAAGAGCAGACCTCTGCAAGGCTGACTCTTCTTTGGTATAATTTCTGTGCCTGAAGGTGCCACACTTATCTTTTCACATCAATTAAACCCCATGGAAATGGAAAGTGGTCACACTGTTCTGTTAGGAGATGGTTTTGGAGCTCCAAAATGTTTTTTGGTGTAACAATTTACATGCTTTTCCTACCAAAGAAGAAAAATGCCATATAAAGATGCAGGGAGTCGTCATCCCTGTGAAGCAGGGTCATGCTGAAATCTTGGCAATAATGAGTGTCAAATATGACACAGAAAAGGATAAAATTTCACTGTATTATTGTGCAAAGTTAGTGGATAGGACAGTTTTTTAGAGATGTTAGCCGTGACAGGAGGCATCTGATGAATTTGATTCATTGAGTGAATAAATGTAAGTATGACAGGATCATAATTGTTGCTCAAATATTACTTTTAATGATTTGAATAATTCTACTACTCTACTTATTAGCCCTGCAACCCGATCTGAGGAATGCATCATGCATTAAACAAACAGCTTGCTGCGGTAAAAAGCACTTTGAATGCTGCCCTTTTTATCCTTTCCATTACCATAAATATCATACGCTGATCTCTACTTACTGTTACAAGAAATCATAGCATAATTGACTATTAGTGTGCAATGTGAGAGGAACAGTTCATGTAACATTAGTGGTATGCTTCCAGAAAAGCTTCATTTTATGTATGAAATTAAATTAAACGCTGCTGTGTTCTCAGTTCTGAAACAGAGCCTCCCTTTGTTGTCTGATGAGAAACAAGAAGTTAATTCCTTCCAGCTCCACAGCTTTTGCCAGGAGATGTTCTTGGAGTACAGTTTGTTTACAAGGCTTGGGGTAATTGAGGGACTTGACCTCTCGGCTTAGCTACAGACATAAAAAGAGTTGGATCTTGGAAACACTGATGAGGAAGCAGACAGTCTAAAACGACCCAATGCAATTTCAGCATATTTAATACCACAGAGAAGGTAAAAAAAAGAGACATCTTTTTTAGAGATTATGACTTAGATTTCAAAATGGCAGCATCACCGGTGGACAGATGTTTCATTTGATTTGCTGATGCTAAATCCTCTTGGGGCTCTGTTGTTGAAGTTTACACCATCAGGCAGTATTGTTCGTTTCTGTTTGGTCAGTCGAGACGTTTGACCTCTTCATTTGCTGTATTGTTGTAACTTGAAGCATTTCCATTACAAAAACCTATGCTTGTGATTCATCTGCACTAATTTATTCTGCTGCAGAGAGTAAACGACTTATTCTGATATGAATTAAACTGTTTTTATTGTCCTTAGATTTGTGCATTTTGAAATTACAAAATAAATTTGCTTTATGGAAACATGGCAATTAAAAAAAAATTTGCTTTTTAATAAAAAGCCTTTGTGCTAGAATGAAGGGGATTTCCAGTTGTATCGAAATTAGTGTATTTCGCAAACTGCAATCGAAATCAACAACCAGATATCACTACTGGCGGAAAAGATGAAGAAGTCGACAGGAAGTGGTAGGAGGATGATGGCTCAGCGTATTTTTAAATGACATTGCGTGAACAAACTCATTCACATGTGATTTTAATTACGTTTCTTATTTACTGGAATCATCGCAGGTGGGAAATGATGTTGTTTTTGGCAGAGGAACATTGACAGTTTTGTCCTCGTTTGCAATGGAAATGCCTGCTGGTGGTTTGACTAAAAAGAACCATAACATTATAAACCCAAAGCAAACTTTAGTACCTTATAAAACAATTCATAGAATACTTTATATCTGAAGCCTCCAGCTGTTTTTTTCAATTGATCAGTGAAATTTTCCATGTAGAATCGTCTCTTTTCAAAGCACATAGACAACTGTGCACAAGTAGAAAAATTAATGAACTGATGATGGATTTCAAAGACAGCATGGCAATTCAAAGAAATTGGCGTTTCAAATTGAACCTAAGTTCAATATGAAAAGTATCTGTGTGCCCTATAGCTCTGACAATGTTGGTGTTTAGTGCATCTAGGAAAGAAAAGATGAGCGCTGTCGTGAGTTGTCTTGTGTTAACAGTGAAGCGTCCTGATCCATTCCATCTGTGGCAGAACGCCAGTCATCTGATATGGAATGCTTTTTGTTTCAACACACTCGTTTATGCAGCATTGAGCTGCATCCAGAAGAGAATATACAAAGTTTACAAAGAGTACAAGCTTTTAAGCTGACACAGTGGAATGATATGTGAATGAATGACTGAACATAGACTGCTTCTTTGACTTTTCTCCCAAGCTATCTGTCTTCTCTGTCAGGAATGTGTGCATCACTGGCTTCAAAGAGTGTCCCTTATCTGCAGATGGAGGTGGACATGCGAGTGCTGACCTGAGAAATGGCTCCTCTGTGTTGTGCCATTAGTGGTAAGAGGTTTAAGCTTTTCTTGCTGTAGTGGACTGAATAAATCACACAGATAAAGTTGTGCTTGCATTTTATGTCCCTGGAACTTATAGAACAATTGTAATTCTGCATAAGTTAAGACATGAATTCAATTTTAAGGCTTTACATTTACTGTTCACTTGTACTTCCTTACATATCCAGTTGTGTGAAAATGTGAAGTTTCACAAATAAAAGATAATCGACAGTTATTTTCCAAAAACAAGCCATATGTGTTATTGAAAAGGCTGGTTACTTTGAACATCTTCTGTCTTTTAAATGTGCTAACGTGAAATTACATGATCTGGTTAATTATAAAATAATTCTAATAAAGTTTGGAAAGGTTTAAGCTTACTCCCTGCATAGATGCTTTACTCTATTTAAACCCAAATATGATTTGTAAAATGTTTGTAAATTTACAAAACAACAAGCTAGAAAAGAGATAAAAATTAAATTGATTATAGTTACCAGGGATTTAATAAAATGCAGTTTGTGTGAATATCCCTACTACAGTCATTGCAGCTAAAATTGCTCTGATGTCCAAAGTAAACAAACCTTTAGGTGAGACTTATGGTGTCCGACATGAAAGAAGGTCAAACTAGCTAGAAATTAGATTAGAGCAATGTGTCCAAACTCTGATAACCAACCAGCACTGACTGAATTATTTGTACATTTCTCTGATCAGACTCATGTAGAGCAGGGTGCTAAAAGCAGAATCTATATTGCAAAAGACAGAGCAAGCTGTACTTCTCAAAGCTACATCTCCATGCACATTGACTGTTTTTACATTTTGGTAGTTGAACAGTTTTCTTGTGTAATGCCTCAGAGAACATTTCATCTTCCACACAGATCCTTTTTCTTTAATTTCAAAACAAAACATGACACTTTTGTAACCTAACCACCACAGGCAAAGCAGCTCACTCTCAATTATCTAACAGAAAAATAATTTCACACTCTAGAGCCTTGAATTTGCTCACAGCAAAATCATATACGAACTTATTTCAATTGAGAAGAAATTGCTCAGCTACATAACGAAACCACCCAACAGCTTGTTGACCTTATGGTAATCCAGCGACACAAATCTGTAAAATTTTTCCTGAATTTGAATTACATGAATCGTTTTTCTCCTTTTTTTTTAATGGGCCCAAGCATTTTCTCATCTTCTGGTCACCTCAGTCCGTTTTTGCCCTCAGTCCTAACACATGCAGATACACATATCCTCAAAAATCGATGAGCCAGTGCACAGCAAGAAACCTTCCTCTTGAACTTTGGATAGATTAGTCTGCAGCAAGAAGAAATATTCCAGTACACATCTGATGCAGATCTGTTATCTGCAAGATAAATGCAGTGACATTCAGTCAATAGCAGTCACCAATTCTTTTTTTCTTATGGCACAAGCTGAAGTCTGAAATGCTGCAACTGATGAGCGAGGCTGGATCTACATCTAAGCCTAAATTAATGAGTCTGATAGTGGGAGCTTCGCAGAGGAAAAGAGGCAGCAAAAACGTGACCTAACTTTTGCAGCTTCCTTGGTCAATATTCACCACTGGTGGGATAAGTTTATTTTAGGAGTTGCCAAACTTTATTCTGTTAATTGCCTTGTCAGCGAGGATGCTTTCAGTATAAGCTGCTGAGTAGAATCTCCAACTGTAGCTGCTGGAAAAAAAAAAACTGAAGTTAATTAATTCCTCCTCAATTTGTGCATCCCCTTTCTCCTTCAAGGCACATTTTCCCACTGCAAAAAAAAAAGTGTTTCAGCATTTCAGGTGGGAGTAAAACTTTCAATTTATTTAATAAAACCTTTCACCTTCTGCTCTCTGAGATTGATGGAGTTAAATAGTGCTACAAATATGCCCTTGAATTATTGAGTCTTCCAACAATTCAAATGTTCCCAATCATCTGCTTTGATTCGATGGTGTCTTTGCACATTGGCTATGCAAGTCCTTTTCTTCCATAATTGATTTGATAGTAAACAGCTTATTAGTGCAAAGATTGCTTTAGGACTCAATAAACTCAGCTCATTAGAATGGAAATGCATTAGGCCTGATTAATATGAAGCTTGAATACTGATGATGCATCATGCTGTAGAGTGGAGTGTGAAGTTTCATGCCACTGTAAAAGCTACATAATCAGTCTTTTACTTGGTTGAAAGGAACAATGCACATCCAGCTTGTGAGGAGAACCAGAAAGAATGTCAGCATTCATCTCAGATGTTCAGCCCATCTGTGTGCTCACTTTGGTTTTCTGCCACATGCACCCAGCAGTGTGCCAGTGGGCAGTGCTGGTGTGAGAATACCATCTGCACTCACACCATCAGATCCACTGGCAGCTGTCCACACCATGCTTATTTATCAACTACTGGCACATGGCGACTGGCACATGGCAAATGATTTTATTTAGTCCTCTCCTTAACACCTTACTACCCCCCTTGCCATTTCTTCCAAAGACCCACTGCATCCCATACAAGCAGTATCCCACAGGAGCTCTGGCACCTGGAACAGCTTTTTTTTTGTCTTTGAGTGTGAAGGAGAGGTGTTGGTGTTGTTCTAAATGATAGGTTGTGGGGACAATGCACTGATAGCTGTGGTCATTATGCTGCATTCACAGTTGGGTGTGAGACATGTGTGCTTATGCACCAAAAAAAGAGAAGGTTAGCAAAGTGACAGACCCGAGCTCGGCAGCAGTGGGACAGAGATTGCTGCTTCAAGTCACAGAAACCAGGGCAGTCAATAACAATGTCTGAGAGGGGAGGTCTATGTAAGGGCCAGAGAGACTTGTAGACTTAGTAAGTGTCATTCTGTTGCCAATTAACTCCACAAGGAAGAGCCAACTTTAAAGAGACTTTTCAATAGCACTCTCACTCCCAGCATTAGATACCCAGACTAGCATGTAAATTTAAGTGCTGACCTGCACAAAACACACAGAAATCAATAGACGAGGTTTCTTTAATTTGACAAAAGAAAACGGATGTCAAGAATTTTTCCAATCTTCAGTAAGAAAGCCCAATATATTTTCTCATTTCAGAAAGTGAAACTCATATTCTATGCATTAATTTCATATTTGGAAAATATTTCAATATTTTATTTCTTGAAATTTTTATGATTACAACATGAAGATAAATTAATAATATATATGATGAGAGACGCATGCTCAATATCAATAGATAATACATCTGATAAAATACTCAATATTTAACATATAGAATATTTAATGGACTCTGATCCAGAACCACACAGCATTCTGGGAGATGTAGGCAGATTAAAGGCTTTAGACACACAACCTCTCACAGCAAGCTAAGCAAACTGCTTGGAATAACCTAACTCACTCACTCTTTGGTTACCTAGCAACGCATTCATTCTTTGGTTACCTAGCAACAACCTGTTGAGTAACTGGCACACCAGCAGTTTCAGGTTCGGCTATCGTGCCTCAGAACGCCTCAAAAATAAAAATCAAGCGTGGAAATATAATCTGTGGGTAAACAGGGAAGGTCATGTCACAGTATTTCATTTATAACAACAAACTTATAAATAAATATTAATATTGTGAATATTTTTCCAGCCATATCCGTCCAGCCCCAATCATAACTAAAATATAATGAAAATCCAAAGTTCAGTGTTTCAGAAGATTATAATGTTATATCATGAATATGAAGGGACATTTTGAAAATAAATGTCAGGATTTTCAAAAAGTCTTTTCGCCTCTTTGCTCTCTAACCTTGGTTGCCTCCATTTGTACAAATTATGGACGTAACGAGTTTCACTGAGTTTTGTGTTTTGAGCCATTTTTGTTTTTCTCCATGTTAGAATTGTATTTGTTCTTAGTCTTTCATATGTATTTATGTTCTTTTGTCTTTGTGCTACTTAGATTTTCTTCTGGCTCTTTGGCCATCTGAAGTTCTTCTCAGTTTTCTCTTGCTCAGTGCTTCCTTCGGCTCATCACATAATCACCGCCTTAGGATATAAGCTTCCCAATTCAATCCCTCCCTTGTCATTCTCCCTTGTGGTGTCCTTGCTCCCTGTGGTCCTCTTGCTGGTCTGTGTTTTGATGTTTCTCAGTTGCTCTCCAAGATATTCCTGGGTGATGCGTTGAGTTTAAAGAGTTTGCTGCACTACCTGTTTGATCGTGAGTCGTAAGAGTTGACTGATCTCTGGAAATAGGATGTAATGTAAAATAGGAAATGATAATGGGTAGATGGCATAGATAAAAACTTAAAGAAATGCCAGCCTTGCCTTTTGGTAAAGTCATGCAGTTTTCTCCCTAATAGTTATCAGGTGGTTTGAGTAATTCCTAAATGTTTGTGTAGGAGTGTTTGCTGAGGGTTTGAAAAGAACAAAAAAGTGAAGTGATTGTTCATCTGCTCATTATTGCCTTTGCCACCTTTTATCTCAAATTAGCGATTCAGAGGTAAATGGCTTCCTAACTGGTACCAATTCAAGAATAAAATATTTCTTGACAGGTTATGAGAATAACGAATGTCCTTGATATAAAACATGGACAGAAATAAATCAACATTCCTGATATATTTGACAGCCTGGCACTGTTTTCGGTGTATAATGAGGTTTAATCCCAATAAAGCAAGACAGCAGTAATATTTGGGCTGTCTTGCAAATAATGCATACTTATTTTTGCTCTTTTAAAAAGGATGAAATATTACAGTTTGTCATTAATGCATGGCAAACTGTCATGTTTAGTTTTATTTTAATGCCTTTTTTAACCCATGTGTCTTGTGTAGATTCCTTTTTTCCACTCTTTTATGTGACATAATTTTAAATTTTGGATTTTGGTTAAAATTGAGAGATCCAGTTTTTTTCTCTTCAAGTCTAAAACTGAGTTACTCCAACTGTGCTTTGTTGTGAGACAAAGTATCTTAAGACTGAAAACACCCTCGTGTCTGACAGCATAGCATGAACCTAAATGAGAGCTGAAGACTTGTGATAAAAAAAAAAACCCAATTAACCAGCATCAAATGCAAGAACATGCACTGACAGACTTTGTTTCCATGTTTTGCATTCATGTGCATGTTCAACAGCAAGATGGCTTTGAGATGAGCCATCTCTGGCTGTCATTTTCTTTGCTAGAGCATGCTGCTGGAAAGGGTGCCAGGCATTAGGATGGGCTGCAGGTGGGAGCCAGGTTCAGGGAAAGATCAATGCAATTTGCAAAGTGCCTTCCACACAATTTCAGGGCTGGATTGTTTCCAGCAGGGCATTCGGGTGGGTCCATAGTAAAGGATAAAAGTCATGGCGCATCTTAACTTTGGTAAAATCTATGCCTTTTTAACCTCACGGTTAGCCATGACCCGGGTTAACAGAAAGAAAATTAAGCTGTGCAGTTTGACTCTCTTGGCTGCCATGCAGGAACAGAGCAGCAAATACATTTCTCATTGTTCCCCAGGCCAACTATCAGGACATTTAGGAGCAGCTTACACTGTCAGTCTAGTTTTAAGCTGCTTCCTAAATGATGCCTTTCCAAAAGCATATTTGTTTTTATTTAGCTTGCTTTGCTCTCAGCTGCAGGGCACAATACCAGCCATAATCTGTAGTCATTTTTGAAGCAGTACCCAAAACAGCTCTGTGGAAAGCAGTCTAGATTTACACTGTTCATTGAAATGGGTTTGGTTTCTATTATTCCAGTAAAACTGTTACATTGGTACGCTGTACTTGGAAAATTGATATAAAAATAAATAGAACGAAACTAATTTTAAATTGTACTTTTTGACGGTACGGTTTGAATGCGCATGTGAATGCCAAAAATGTACTAATGTTAACAGAACAAGCTGCCATTTAAGCTTTTCTGAGTTATGCTTCTGCGTTTCTTCTAAATTTTGAATGCTGGTTAATCTTTGAGCTCTCCCTGATACACCATTTATCTGCTTATTGAACCTTTTCAATATAATCAGACCAGTGGGATTGTAAGCCATCATCAGTTGAGTTTTTCTAGCTTTCCTTCTTGTAATGTAACCTGTGAATGCAAGTTTCTAACCTTCTCCATCCTTCTGCTCCTCTGGTCACTTGTTGGTGTGATTCTCTTTTCTTATGTGTACTTAAAATCTCTGGACCAGGCTTCACTAACCTTAGCTCTCCTTCCTGTGTGCTCTCTGCTGAACTCTACCATCCATTGATCCATACTGCTCTCCCTGTGAAACAACCGTTTTATCTTCAAGTACGAAACCTTCCTGTTAGAAATCAGTCACCTCAATATAATCAGACCTCCACTGACACCATTTGTCCTCCACTCCAGACAATCCCCTGGGCTGATGACAGGCTCTGCAACCTCATCACTCCATTATCCTAGATTGGGACTACACCACATGATCATCACATGTTAAAGCAAAGTACACCATAACAAGACATGATATAAAATTAAGGAGAATTACATTCACACCAGCTGTGTTTGGTCTGCTTTAATTGAACTCTAATTCAGTTGCCTTGAACCTCTGATTTGTTTGGTGAGGTGTGAACTCTGGTCCACCTAAAATCCTGGTTGCTGATTCAGTTGAAGTGAATTCTGGAGGGGTTTGAATGCGCATGTGAATGCCAAGCGGACCAGAGACTTCTCCAAAAGCAGCAAGCAAACTATAGCACCGGGTATTCTGGGTAAATACAACCAAAACAAGTGAATGAGTCTAGTGCTAGAGAAGTAGACACCTGTTGTGAATCAACAGCATAATATCTTCAAATGTCACAAACTCTAGACAGAAATAATGATTAACTTTTATGTGTCTTCATCACTGGCCTAAAACTGACATAATTCAATGGCAAAGCTAACGTGAAAACGTAGGACATTTAAAAAAATGCTCTTTACAAATATTGATTTTGAAGGGATTACTTTGGATGTACTGGTAATATCATTTCTAATTGTACATCTTTTTAAAAATTTTAAATATTTTAAACCTGACCAGGAACCCAACATAGGATAATGACGACATGACGGTTAACTTTGGCCGTTTCTTTAATTTACTCTCATCCTGATTTTCACAGGCCTGGAAGCTGATCAATATTGCCCTCAGCAGAAATTACGGGTGTTATGTCAAACAACTTTTAATTTCATCACAATGATAATGTTAATGTGTTATTACATTAACTGTGACTGCTTTATTAAATAATGATCCCATCTTGCTATTTATATGCCTGCCTGCATCCTTAGAGGCCTCTGAGTAGCGGTGCCAGAGACTTTGGGAGCAGGAGGTTTTCTTTCTTTGTCCTAATGACGCACTAGAAATTGGACCTTTGAGAAGTAGCCTAAAAAGATTTTTTAACTTGCTCCAGCTCCCCAATTTGATTCAGAGTTTTTGTTTTAACTAACCCTGTAGACGGATTTAATGTCACACACTTGGATCCATGGTGTACCTCTTTCATCATGATCTACATCTCTTCAGTTTAAGTGAGAGTTGGAACATAGATATACCAATAAATTAAGAACTGAAAGAGGATTAGGATCACTAAAAAAAGAAAATAATTTTGTTTTTTTTTTCCTCAGAATTCCGACTTTTACTCAGAATTCAGACATTTTTTTTCAGAAGTTCAACTTTAATCAGAATCAATAAAACAATTATTTAAAAAATAACATAAATAGATTTTCTTTAAAATGCCTTTTATATCTTTAAATCTCAAAAACAAAACAAGCAATTGCAATGTATAAAAATAATGAAATAAATTAAAGAGAATAAAACCAAAATGTAAGAAAATGAAGCAACATTTTTGCTTAAAAGGAATGTCTTAAACAATTTTGCCTTTAATCTCCTGAGATCAAAAGTCAGAATTCTGAGAAAAAGTCTTTTATTTTTTCCGTGCCTCTGATCCTCTTCCATTGCTTCACTTTTTACCCTTGTGTATTTTGTTTTTGTACCCGTGACAGACAAGATAATAGTGCAGCCATTACAGCAGATGACGCCATGATCCTTACTCATGTCTCCTACTTTTCTCACTTTTGAATAAAACGCCTATAAACTCGTCCACTAGAGGCAGAGACTGACCCCTTGCTAGAAGGGAGTAGGTCACCATTGTCTGACTCAGAAACATAACTCGGCACTTAGGGAAACTGACTCCGCTTCCAACCATTCCAGCTTTGAATAATGTGCTGAAATGCTCAATTAACCGATAAATGTGTCCTTGTTTTAACATGTATTTATGCAGATAATTCTCTGGAATATTTCCTCTCCATTTGCTGGAGCCCAATGCAAAATAAAAAATGGAGTGTCAGCTTCATGTGGATGTCAGATCGACTCTCTGATGGACAGATTTTGTCCTCGGATATTTTCAGGTCAAGGACAGAAACCATTTGGAGTCCCCCTGCTCCAGTCTGCAGCTGGATTTCTGCCTCATGGTTCTCCAGGGACATGAGCTACAGAAGGACTCCAAAATAAGTCTGATGTGTTCTGCACAATCAATGGCTTTTCCACAGATGGCCTACTTTGACTCACTCTCACTGATCCCTGCTCAGCATACTGCATCTAAAAACATTCAGATGTCTCCCAGTTGTGACTGCCTTCACCAGATCTAATTTATTTTTCATTTTCTCTCCATCATGCTATAATGTCACGCTTCTCACATGCACAGTTTGCTTCTCACATGCAATTATATTTGTATTTTATTCATGTGTTTATGTCTTGTACTTTTTAAAAGTAGCTGCTTTTATTATTAGATTTTTTATACTGTGATGCACTGCAGTTGCGATATGAAAGAGAGGATGAGAGCTCATGGCTGATATTTATCATTTTCTGCTCTGGACTTAAATCACCTGCTTTTCTCATATTCTGCTGCAAGTTTTGAGCCAGATTTCTGAAGAGCAGCCACTCCAGCTTTGGCCAGTCGGCCAACGCAGCAGTTACCCTGACAGATGCTCATCCATCTATCAGCAAATTAATCAACATTCTCACTTTAATATTTTCTTGTGACACCTTGCACAGGTTTCTATACAACTCAGCATTTTTAGATTTTATGTGATAGAACAAGACTTCACATAATTGTGAGTTGTAAGGTGAAGGATTTATGTTTTTTCTTAACAAATAAAAATCAGATGTGGTTTGCATTAGACTTTACCATTTGTGAATAAATACTTTAAACAACCTTCCTTTGCCCCACATACAGACACAAATCATTCGGATAAGTCTCTACCTGTTTTGCACATCTTGATAAATATCTTCCAGTTTTTTGTTCTGATATATTTGTCTAAGTCAGATTGGACGTAGAGAATAAGGAGAGATCAGTTATAAATTTAATCTTAGATTAAATTTAGATTAAAATCTTTTTTTTTTTTTTATCTTTTTGGGTCATTATCCTTCTGGAAGGGGAATCCCCGGACCTCTGGAGCTTATAACAGGTTTTGTTCCATATCCCTATCATTAAAATCATAATGTTTCCTGGTTCCTGAGGTCCGTTTAGAGCAAAGAGGTGCGTTTCCATCTAAGCTGACCAGAACGTTGCTCCTTACATATGTTAAGGCAAACAGGTGACACATTTTAAGGCTTTCTATTTGCCAGGAAAAAAAAGATGTTGGTTTCAAAGCTATAACTGTCCTATTGACAGATTATTGTTTTAAAGTTACATAATTTTTACAAACCCTGTATACAGACAGTGACCAACCCCTTGTTTCCTTATTATTGTCAGTGATGTTTTTATATTATTAAAATGTCATTTTGATGAAGAGTTGGGGCTCGTAGTTATTGGAAACTGTTTTCAAAAGATTTAATATTCTACATAAGAGGAAACAACAAGTCAAATTTGTAATTTGTAACATATTGCTCCAATCTTCTAAAAGTAAAAAAATATGGAAAATGGTCCAGTGCAGTGATTTAAATGATTAAACACATTACTCATTTCATGAAGCTTGCTAGATGGTTTCAAATCGCTGAATGCTGCTGAAGCTGAAGTTACACGTTTTCCAAATGATAGATAGGGAAAAGGATAATCCAGGTATCACCAGAATGGGCATTCAAACAAAAATAAGATCAGAATAAATCAAAAATACATCTCCCATTTTGATAATATCTTGATCAATTAGCTTTGAAAATACACTGCAAAGTTAAATTCACCAGTGATTGAAAACTTTCCAATTTTAAATCAGAAAATGTCATGACTTCATTTGTCTGCTGTGCAAATTGATCTTTGACCTCTAATTTTAAACTTCCTAACAAATCAAAAAGCAGAAATGAAATGTCTTCGTACGATGAAGATTTATAGAGTGAATGAAAGAAAATGAGTCCTAATGGTTGAAGTTTATTTTTTTTCTTCAAGTCGCTGTAATCAATGTAATCAATCAGAAGACATGTTGAAGGCTGTTTCTCTGTGTAAAAAATTACTTAGATTGAAGAATTTTAAAAGTAAACTCACATTTATAATTTCCTTCATTTTGTCATGAACAAAGTTGACTCCACCAGGACAACAACATGCATGTGTTTCCTGATCCTCCTCTCAACCTGTTGCTTCTATAACAACATGCAATATTTGATCATTCTGGGTCCAGAAATAAATAAATGCTGGAGAACTTACTACTGCACAGAGTTTTTAACAGAGACGGAAAAAAAACAACAAATGTGTGTCTGGCAGCCATGAGAATGTCATTAGGATTAGCTATAAAATGTAGGCCATTCTCTGTTTTTACTGGTATGGCCCAAAGACCGGGGTGCAGCAGAGAAGCCTCCTTATGTGTGCAGTAAAGCAAAAATACTGCGCAATAAGGAGGAATTTCTGGACTTTAGGAGGTTTTGGTTTGGTTTATTACTAACAGAGGGTTTTGTAGATTTTAATCATAATAAATCTTTTCCGGGAGACAGAAAATAACACGGTTGTGTCCCCAAGACCTGCAGCGGGCTCTGAACTCTGTCCACTAATTACATTTTTACACTGCAGTCGAACAAGGCACAGCCATCTATGATGGTGCTTCTCCTGGCTGCATGAAGTTCTACACAAATTATTTAATATTTTTTTCCTACCTACTCTAGCATGTAAATGCAATTCAAGATGCATAATTTTGTTTTTATTCAGTTTTTTAAAATTCTACACTCGTCACCTGACCATTCATGTATATCTAATGTACGGTACTAGAATATTGCAATTAATGTATGCAGTTGATGAAACAACTAATAAAGCGGAGGACTTTTGTTACTGTGCAAATAATCTTTATTGTTTTCAAACAGCAGGCAAATGCTTTTCAATAGACTAACATGCTCATTCATTGATAAGCTGTGCTCATTATTTCTAGCTTAATTAATCAAAGGATTTTTTTAAGCCAGGTTTTTTAATTGTAGCAAAACGCTAAACCTTTTTTTATTTACTAAGAGACGGAATAAATGCAATTGCTATAAACCTGCTGGAGCAGACAGAGCGCAGCAATCACTTTGTTTTATTAACATTGCCAGTACAGCTTAACGGACTACAAATAATGAAAACAACAATTACTTGATTATTTTATTGACCTTTAGCAATATTTTTCTATCATCTTTCTACCTACTCTTACTTGGGGACATTAAGAATAAATCACTCCTCTTGCATAATCTTGTTTCTCATAAAAAGTCTCAACTTCTTGCAGAACTGGCTTCAGATTTTTAAAACCTTGTGGGTTAAACTGCATTGACAGTTTTGAAAATGAACACCTGCCTTTCGAATACTAGAATATATGAGTTTTGTTGCAACTTTGACCTAATTCCTTTAATTTTCTTTTTGCAGTAAGTCCTTGTGAATTGCAATATAAGCTAGAATTGCTGTGGGTGAAATTAAAAAATAAGGGCCTCTTATGACTTTCCTTGACCGTTCATTTATCAGACAATGGTTGCATTTCCATTCACCATAAAATTGCAGAAATTAGAATTAAGAAAATACATTTTCAAAGAAATCTCTCCTCAAAAGTTTTGGCAGTAGGTTTTTTGGCCATATCAAAAATGGTTCATTTTGCAAAACTGCAATGAGAACACGATCGTCTCACAATTCTCACATGATCGACAATCGGATGTTTCTACTGGCGCAAACCATGGAGACGACGACGACAGGAAGAAGTTGGAAGTGGCATGTTTTTTAAAAGGGCGAACAAACTTATTCATGTGTGATTTAAATTCTATTCTTTTTTTAATGGACACACTGCAGTTTGAAATGTTATCTCCAACTTTGGGTGAATATCGGCAAAGTTTGTAATGAAAATGCAGCCAGTGACTGTTCTGTAAAGCTACACGGATCAACTAAGTTGGTAAAAACAGATTAAATCGACTGAAACAGCAGCAGGTATGAAATCACGTTGCCCGGGATTCTTTCTTTTGTTCACCTCAATGTGAAGGAGTTTATGTTGAGATGAAGAGCAGAATAATCTTGTTGGCATAGAAAAGCAGATTTCCTTCATTGAGGCCGTTTAGCTTCAGAGCGATGATCTGTCCTGTGGGACTATCTACACATATCATCCATTATTCTTCCTCTCAAGCAAAGGTCTCCACCTCTAGCTGGTTATGCAAAGCTCTATTGTCAGAAATGTATAAAAGCGTCTCATTACACCACAAAGCTCTTGCTGCTTGTCCTGTAATGGCTGTATAATCTCACTGCCATTTACCATGAGGTAAATTTTTCCCTCAAAGGTTTGAGGAGCCTTGATTTGGCATAACAGATACAACAGTTAGAGGTTTTAATTAGCAGCCTGGGTGACTTATTCATAGCTTTAGCTAAAGCTTAATATGGATCAAAGTTAATCTGAGATGCAGTGATAAAATAAATCCATTTTTCTTTAAATGACGTTGTGAGTCAAGGCTATAAAGCAGCAAAACAAAAAAGCTGACTCTAATTTATACAGACATAAAGAAGCTAACATTGTAGATAACTGCTGCACATCAATACCACCTACTGTAGACATTTGAAGACTAAATTTAATGTGTCCGTGTTTATATGTATAAATTACAAATGTGATTATTAAAACATTTAGCCTGTCATTTTGGAGATTTTTGCACTGAACAAGATTTATTTCTTAATGCTCAACAATGTGTCGTTTTACTAAGTAATATTCCATCCGCTTGTTGTTTTTTTCTTTTTTCGTATGTTTATCAACAATCTGCCAGTGCTACTTGGCTAAAATCTCATATATTTACATGCTGATGTTCTTTAACATGTATTAATTAAAAAAAATAAACTAAGCTGAACTGACTGGTTAAATTTGTCATTGGATTAATTAGAAATTTGCTAGAAAAAAATCAAAAAGACTTGACTTTCGAAATTCTTTCCTAGAAATTTTCTAAAATTAATCTCAAAATTTGAGTTTTTAGGTGCAACTATATTCACTTTTTTCTACCCATTAAGGCCCTAATATGCCATAATTTTAATGAGACTTAAGTGTCTTTTATATTGCAAAAACCCCCCAAAAAACATGGTATGGTCCTCAATGTTAAAGCAGAACTAACACAGATATGTGATTATAGATGTCACTGTCCCACAGTGACAAAGATTGCTAATGTGAATAAATATAGAATCAATAAAATAAAGATAACTTCTCCGGTGAGTCATCCATTAAATGCCAAAAATAGGTTTAAGCATCTGTAAGGGAATTGAGTAAAGGACAAGAACAATTAATTAGTGATCGTGCTCAGTTATTATTGTTCATCCTTTATGAAACGTGGATCTTTGCTGGTTGTTGGACTGAATCCTGAAAGTGAAGTTTGTAGCGAAGTTTTTGTTGTTTATCCAACCATCTTGATCCAGACGGAGCCACATTTACTGCAGCTAAACCAGCAGCTTAAAACACAAAACGTTGCCAACGTCACTCTGACTTTCATTGCCAAACTCCTTATGCTGTATGAAAGTCTGCTATGCTGACCTTTCTTACTCTACATAGCAATAATTGGTTCCAGTTTTATTTTCTTCTTTGTACCAAGAAGAGAAACATAAGTATTTGAATACCCTTTTCATGAACATTACATTTTAAAATCATATCCAATGATCACCAAACTCTTTCTATTGTTTATTAATTTCAAGTTTTAATATTGCATATTACTAAAACTAAACAGGATAAGGCAAAAAAAATACAAATATTGCAAGAGAAAATACCATAAGGATGTAAATTACCTTGAGATTTGTTCTCTGAATAGCTTTTCTAGTTTGAACTAGTCCCCCTTTTGCACTTTCTATGAAACTAAACCAAAAATAGTATTCTTTCTCACATGTTAAATAATTCATCAGGTGGAGATGACTGTAATTAAAAGTTAGTAAGAGCCTTCTTTCTGATTGCAGCATTGTGAATATGTTTTAACATTTCCAAGACCTCAGGGTGCCGAGCAGCGCTGTGATCCTAGAATACAGTAAAAATTTTAATTAGAAGTGATTACTTTTTTTATATAACTTAAACATAAGTAATCTGAAAGTTCAAGAAATATTTTTCTAATCACTGTTTTATTAAAATCTCACACAAACCGACGCTGTTAATTGACTTGCAAAAAAACGAAGGATACATTTACCAATAAAAAGATTAAATGTTTTTTTGTAGCATTATACCCAATGTTTTAATACCTTTAATTCAACAATTTATTGTTTAGAGCTCCCCTGAAAGGAACAACACACGCAGGGTTTTTTTTTATCATCTAATCTGACTGTGTTTTACGTCTGCTCCCACCTTGGCAGCCTCTGGAGGGTGTGAACGCTCTAACTGAAGAGGGTGTGGAGTCCATATGCTGCCTGGTGCTGCTCAGCCAATCTGCTGGGTGTTACTTTAACACATTGTGCCCCACTGCTTTAATTGGGGTCCATGAAAATGAAATGTCTTCGCTGTGCTGCTGCACGGCACCCCATCATTTTCACTCCAATAATTTGGACTCTGCGAACACAATCAGCTTTCATAGCACAGATTTTCAAGGCTGCTATTAACTGTGGATTAAAGATGCTATAAAGTTTGCACAAAAAACGTTAAGTGTTAATTACAAGAGAATGAAAGCTTTAAGTTTTTGTGACAAACATGGAACCAGATTTAAGAGATGGCAAATGGTGAAAACTGCAATGTGGGTTTTTTATTATTTAAGAAGTGTGACTGGTAATTTACTATGTTCATCTTAATTTTTAATAATGACGATGAAAAGGCATCTTTAGTACAAAGCATCACAGTTGTGTTGAAGGTTGTGCCATGTTACAAAAACAGTAAAATAAATGCTGCTTCTCTTTTTGTGCAAACCTAAAATACCTAAATATACGTTCTCTCATTTTAAAACCTCGAGCGAGATGTTAAGATGGTCGACTGCACCCAGATTCTAAGTAGAGCTTTAAAATGCGTAAGGAGAAACAAGAGGCAAAAAAGGGTAAATTATTCAAATCTACATTTAAACTCAAATAAATCAGCTGATCAAAAATTGAAGACCAGTCAAAATCTGCCCATAAATCTGGCCTTTATGTGTTTTCCCACTAGCCATTCACATTAACATGATCCTGTGATGTCAAGAAAAAATCTGCACAAGCAAGGCTTCTAGCTACTCAGGTTGGACATTAATTTCAAATTATTACAGTACAACATATGCAAAAGGAAAAATCCCCAAAGTCTTATCTACAAGCCTGTATCTTGGACCCTAATTAAGGCTATGACTAATACTAACTCTTGCCTAAAATAGCACAAAAAGCACAACATTTTTATAAATTCTACATTTTTTCCTAAATTGATGCAATAGAACTGAAAGATTGTGAAAATGCTTATAACTAGTGCTGATTTAGTGGAAATTCAAGCTACCTGGAGAGTATAGCCCCTTTTTAAGAATATCATGTGTGCTTTTCTGATCTTAATCTAATATGTTTTACTATAAAATACTTTTTAATTTCTGAATTTCACAAAATTTTGCTTTTTTAAAATTATTTTTTATTCAGATTAAAACCCAACATTTACTTTAATATAAAATACTTTTCTTAAAAAGGCAAACAAATAGCAGTTTAAGTGTAAAATGGTTGAACATTTTTAATTATAAATACCTAAAATGAAAAATAAAAATGCAAGATTTAAAAACATGGATCAAGTTTAATTTACACTGAACAAGAATCCAGATATTGTGTTTTATGACAAATGTGTGCATCAGAGTTGATAAAGGTAACACAAATATATTTGTGTAGCATCTTCCTGGTTCCCCCTTATGACTCTACAGTTGCTAGGTAACTATGAGGAAGTTATAATGCATAGCCGCGGTCAAGAACTTAACCGACTACTGTATGCAAATAACTTAATTTTAACATATTTAACAACCTGAAAGCAAGAAAATATACAGATGCAAAGATTTATAACCATAATCCTTTGATGGCATTTTCATGTTTGAAGAAATTGTAGATAAAATTGATCAGAAGCTCTGGAGATTAACAGCAGTGATGTGTCACGAGTATATGTCAACAAAATTACAGATATTAGATATCGAGGCCATTCTGCTCCTTTAGACTAGCCAACAGCAATTAGCAAATACCTGCTGAGGTCATTATATGAGCAAGGGTTAATGGAAGAGCAATATTATAACCTCCTGAAGGTGGAGTTTCAGAAAGAGAAGGGCTTTTTAAAGAGACAGAGAGACAATTTCAAAGTTTTAAATCATATTTTCTATATGCAGCATTTTTATAACAAATGAAGGTAAAATTGTTACTTCCAGTTGATATTGTGGGCCTGGAAAATACATAATGCTGCCACTTTAGGCACCACGAGGTGAGTGTTTTGGTGTGGCCAACACAAAGCTTTGCTCTCAATCATGTGGAGAATTGTGGGCAAAATGAAAACGAGGCAGCTCACACACTTTCCACCATTTCTGTCAGAAGGAATTGGACACAATTCCATCAAACTACAGTGAGAAATCAGAACAAACAGGGAAAGTTTGGTCTGATTTAGTTTTAAAAAGTGAATTTAAAAAAGGTGCATGTGTCTTTTTATCTGTCTGGTTTTAACTAGAAACAAACACATTTTAAGTATTCCAGTTAAACTCTGGAATAATTTCTGAAATAGTAAATTTGTGACAGCTTTGCAGAGCGTCTGCTTCCCAGAAAGGCTACATGCATCTGAATCACTCCATGTGTGCATCTTCATTTTTCTGAGTTCATTGTGGGTCTTTTAATTTAGCTCTTACTCTGAGTCTTTCTGCAAGCAGCCGAACAGGTTTGATCAGATTGATAAGTTGTCATTCCAATCACACTGTTGCTTGCAAGAGGCGCACTCCTTTAAGTCTGGGAAGTGTGTTTACCTCTGCTTGAAGAAAGTTGAGAGCAAAAGTGGGTCATGCTCAGCACAAGTGTGGCTATATTTGTCAAAAGGAATAAAAACTGCCAGACTCCCAGGGACGATTGCCCATCAATGCCACAGCTGAGAGATTCACTGTGACCTGATAATTGCCTCTGAGCGTCAGATTTTGTGGACAATGCACAAATCTACAGCAGAGGCACCCATTCAATTTGAACTTATTCTATGCTCACAGCATGTTGCAGAGAAATAATATTTGTCCATTTTCTTGGCTATTGAATGAAGTGAACCAGTTTTAAAATTGTGGTGTTGTAACCCCAGTCAGGTTAATTTCTTTTTTTTTACGTTGTGTTGAACAGTTGTGCGGCTAAGTTACCCTGAATACAGGGTATCATCATCATCATGTTTTGTGTTTCTAAAATTTCGACAAAGCTCTTTTTTCCCTCACTTTTCCGCTGCGATAGCCTCTGGGTAACACATCAATCATGTTCACTGGGAAGTGACAGTCAATAAGACTCCCACTTAGGCTGACAAAACAGAGTTAAGGCACTGATTGCCCCAAGTTCCATTACAAAGTCCCTGCTGTGATACCCCACACTTTATTACTGTCTGAAACAAGAAGCTCATCACTTTCTTGTTGTCCCTGGTAACCGACTGTGTCGTTTTTCAGCTAACAAATTGGTGCACAGCATACTGTTTAATAAAGCTTTATGAACACTTTGTATTTACAACGGCGTCGGTTAGATTTGTATCGATTGTGTGTAAAAACTCGATGCAATTACAATACAATGCAGTTTTATTTATAAAGCACTTTAGAACAACAATGTTCACTAAGACAAATAAAACAGACAGAAACAAAACAACGAAAGCCAACACCTCAAACTGAGTCAAAAGCCGAAGAATAAAAAATTGATTTTAGAAAAGATTTAAAAAGAGGAATGGATGGGCACTTCTGATTTTCAAAGGTAAGATTCAGAGGCAACAACTCAGCCTCCTGTTTGGCTTGGGAACCAAGAGCCGGTCTGATCTAAGTCAGATGGGTACTGAGACGTTGAAGACATTTAAAAACAAATAAATAAATGAAGTTTAAAAATAATCCGTAAACAGTCTGGAAGCAGACGCAGTCATTTTTAACACAGGAATAATTTGCTCATGTCTTTTTTATCCTGCGTTCACCAACAAACGTGTTTCGTGCATCAGAAATGCATCCGACTCTTCAAGCTGGACGTGTTTGCACTCTGACCCTTGACATTTTGCACACATGCCAAATGAGTCAAAATTGCTCTAGATGCACGTTAGGACGTGTTTGTTGTTTTCCGTTGACGGTCTCTTTGCACTATAGTGGATTAAATTGAGAGAGTAGCTCCAAAATATTACAATACATAACAGGCTCAAATGTCTTTGCTGAACATTTTGTGTTCAGTTTCTATTGAACAAACAGCGGTGACAGCTGATAACAGCACAACACATGTGGGAGCCTTTTTTTCGTCTCCTGGTTACTTTGAACAAAGGAGGATGAAATATTGAGAGTGTCCAGGTTTTATTTACTCAAATCAACAGAATGTCGCTATCGGCCGCATGTTTGAGTTTACCAGGTAATTCAAAGGCGCTGTGAGTTTCACAAGCTAGCTGGGCGCTGACGAGCGTCGCTATCAGTGTTCTCGTCTCACCTGAGGCCAGTTTGATAATCTGCATCAGTGCCTGCATCTCCTGGCAGGACACCAGCTACAGGCCATCTCGTCACATAGCAGTCTCTCTGGACTTTTGCCCCATCCAAGGCAAAAGTTCATATTTTCTATCTCCTGCGTTGGACATGCTTGATAAGAGTCGAACGCTCTACATGCTACGACCTCGCAGCGCTAGACATGCACATAAACTTTGACTGTACACCAGATGCCTCTGATGCTCAAATTGCTTAATGAACGAAGCACTAAGAAGCGAGCAGCCGCATTCTGAACCAAATGAAGTTGGGATAGTAGTGAGTGATCAGTAATCTAAGCGAGATGTAATGAAAGCATGGATTAAAATCTCAGAGTAATGTGGTAGAATGGCTTAACCCTCGCAGCTGATAAAAACTGGACTTGATGACTAAATGAATGGGCTGGATTTTAAAACTATCTCTAAGTTTAACAGAACCTTTTGCTCATTGAAAAGTTGAAGATATACATGCGATGGACTCCAAGAATTTGCTCAGGGTGTTTAAATGAAGTGAAAAACGATGGGGCCCTGGTATGCAGCCCTGAGGGTCTCCACTTGTAAGGGACAGAGGACACAAATGCTTCTCTCTGTTAAATAGGATCTGAGCTCGTGGCTACAGTGATTGTTGAACAGCATATATACCTTCACTGTGTTTGTAGTTTTACCTCAGCTAACTGCTATTCTAGAGGATGTAAAGGACAGAGTGATAAACACACACTGCTTCTGGAGAATCAAACATTTCCCTTGCAAAAGCAGCTTTAATTTCTCAAAGGTTATAAATTGTAGCAATTGAAGACAAAGAGATCTGACAAAACATGTAATCATTTACTGGTCACAGTTACAAACCAGGATGAATAAACAGAGGAATTATGAAAGCAAAAACAATCTTTAAATAGCGCAGAAGGATTTACATGTTTCAGCTCTACACCACGTCTGCTCATATCAATTTACATCAGATCAGTCTCTTACAGCTACTGTCATATTTCCAGAAGGAAAGGAGTTTATTACCTTTTGCAAATCGACAGATTGGTAGATCTAGGTCTATTTCCAAAACTCAAACACCATTTGAAAGTAATCTCTTGGTGCAGGTGCAGAAATTCCTTGTGCTTTTTTTAATGACAACCAGACTGTATTTGTCTCGACAATTACTCATCCCGATTTGTAATCATGACTGGAAAATTACAAAAGGGTTTATCTCATCTCTTTGTCTCTGATTGCCATGTTTTACAGCAGCTCAAGAATGGAGAAAAACAAAACCCTTTATGCTCTTGCTCCGGTCGCAGCGTCTTTTTATTGCTCTGCTCTGAATCCCTCCAGTGGGAGATGAAGTGTTGGGTCATGTGCTGTTGCAAATACACAACCAGTCCTTTTCAAATGCTTGTAAAGTATTTGAAACTTTTTCTGTAGTAATTTTTTCATGGTCGTTGAAGTACTTTTCCTTGGCTACTGATTGTTTTTCCCACATTAAGTTTCGGGTTAGTTTGTAAACTTTAGCACTTAAATGGTCAGTTGAGCATTTGTGGGGTTTTCTGTTCGTTGTGTGGACAGATTGTCCTGAACTTCATTGTGTGAAAAATATCTATACGATATTTTTTAAGACATTATTTTAAAGAAAAGATGGGATAGACATTTGTAATTCTTCATTTGTGTGAATATGTTCTTTTGTAAACCAGGCTTAACCTCAGAATGTAGCATTTTACTTTACATTATACACTTACAGTCATTAGTTATTATGCAGCTTAAGAAAAGAAAAACAGCTTCTCTGTTCGGTTTGCATTTAGTACCATGTTTTACAGATTTGAGAAATAGAAATTGTACGATTCTTTGGTTCCAGTTAATTTTGATTTGGCATGTTGAGCATCACTTCTACATCAGCACTAGCATGTGTCTTCCTGACAATATTTTCCCAATTTTTCATATATTCGGAAACAGAGGAGGAAATCAGAACAAGTTGCATTAGACATTTTGTGCAGCAGGTTGATACTCTGTGGTCTCCAGACTTTGTTGTATTTTCATTATGTTGCTTTTCATTGCTATTACATGTTTTGTTGCATATTTTGTCTGTTTTTAAGATGCTCTTCATTTTTACTCTTCTTACTCTGTGTAGTGTAATTTGCTTTCTCCCATGTTATTCTTGTGTTTCCAGAACTTAATCGCACCTTCTGTTCAGATGTATTATATATTAATTTCATCTGAATTCCCTGCCTTTGCTTTTAAGATTTATTTGCCTGTAAAGTTTTGTTTGTCTGCATCTTAGCTTAATGCTTTTTGAGATTACTTATGTGCTTTAAAACAGCTTACATTACTTGTTATTCATTATCAGATGTCCAAAATAAAATAAAATTAAAACTCCTTAGCTTGCTCCCTCTAATGATACTCATTAACTTCCTGCTATTTGTAGTTAATTTCGAGGAATGGAAACAAATGGAGGATAGCCGTTGCCACTGATATTTTGTATTCCTCTTTGAAAGTTTTATATCGAACTTTTCCACCAGGTAGTGAAAGAGAAAGTTTGCTTTAATGTACTCAACCTCTTTGTGGTTTCAGAAAGAAGTGGTCCCTCTGCGTCTGCTGTGGCCCACATGAAACCACATCCATGGTGCGACCAGAAGAGTACAGATTTGGCCATTACATGGGGAGTGCTTTAACACTGTGATTAATGGGTAATGATGGGCTTTCAGCACACACAGCAGGACAGCACTGTGTGCCTCTACTCTCTGTGCTGCAATATTCAGGCAACCGTCCCACAAATCGTGCTCATTGGAAGCTCAAAGCCTGATTACACACAATATACAATTCGTTCAGGTCTGTCTTTGTTACTTGTTGCAAGAACAGTTCTTTTGCCAAAAAAAGGAAGTTATAATTCGAATAGAATCTTCTTGAGTTATAGTAGCGCAAATGTGGCTTCTAAAGTTCTGCATCTAGTGTCAAAAGCACAAACTATTTTTTTAGATGTCTATGGAAGAGGATAATGGCCAATGAAAGAGAAAAACTCTCTGAATTGTGACTTTAATCTCAGATTGCAGATATTTTTTCTCAGATTTCTGAGTTTAATCTTTGAATTCTGACATTTTTGTCAGAAGATTTAAGCAGTGTTTAAGTAGTTGAGTAGTGCTCAAATGATTATGTTAATCTGTGACACAAGTTGTCTTTCTAAATCAATTTCTATTGCAGAAAAGCATTAAGGCTTTTAAATCTGGGTGTTGAGCTCCAGCCCTCCAAGGCTGGGATCCTGCAAGATTTAAATTTGTTCCTGCTTCAACACGGTTGATTCAGATGCTTGAATTACCTCCTCAGCATGTCATCAAGTTCTGCAGAGGCATGGTAATGAGCCATCATTTGGCTCTGGCGTGTTGAACCAGTTAAATCTAAAGCATGCATCCTTTCCCATTATTCCTTCAAAGTAGTCAGAAACTGAAGGAAAAGGTTACATGGTCTTATGTTGTTTTCACAAAGGACAAACTGAAAATGTGCTGTGAATTTATATTTAACATTTGTGATTCAATATGCTGCAAAGCCACTTTTCAATGCAATTAAAGTTGTGAAATATCAAAGTATGCCTTAATCTAACTGGCTCATCTTGGAACCTATTTTTGCTCATTCCTCTCAGCCAAATCATTCAAGCTCATTGAGATTAAGTGGAGAGTGTGTGAGAACATGTGACTGTATGCTTTTCTGCTGGAAGGTGAACCTGCAGTCTTTTGCAGCCTCTCACTGGATTTTTTTCATTTTCTGCCTTGTATTTAGCTTTTCTGGTCAACTTTGCAAAGCAAAATCTCAACGAGACACATTGACATTTTTGTCACAACATAAAATATAGAATTTGAGGAATTTTAATAGTTTTTATTGCAATTTCATCTCTGTAAATATATGATAGCTAGATTTTAATTTCCAAACTGACCATTTAATTTAATAAATAATAAAAATATACTTTTTTTATGGGATCTATCCAAAAGTATGTTACTGTAAAAAATGCTGAGTTTTTATTGGATATTGTCAGGATCTGTTCCTCTAAGGACACTCTGTACATTCTGAGCAAAATTCTTGTCTTGCAGACTTAAATTACTGAGGCAGATTTATCAGTATGTTCATAGCTTAGAGCTCATCTAGGATATCCATATCTATATACTTGATGAAATTTACAATATGAAAGTGCAGCTGAATGAAATTGAACCTCATCAGCGACAAAAACGCTTCAGCTTCTTTGAATTTAAAACTACCAAGAAGTTGTAACTCACCCACCTAAGAAGACAAAGTATCACTTCTTTGTGGGTCAATTTATGTCTAACTTCTCTACTTCCTGATGAGACAAAGGGCTGCAGATTTTAGCACAAAGTGACTGGCAGTGTCACCATTTTACAACCTTCAAATAAATGTTGTAAGATGGTAAAACTACTTTTTCTTGCATTTTTGCTCCCTTAATTGGTTTTCTTGTTTCTTCACTTCATATTCAATCTAGTCTTGCTTTAATCAGACTGTGCACAGTAAAATTTATTTTCAGTGATTGTTTCTCAACATTTCATTGAAGTTGAAACATTGACATTACATTTGAAATATAACCTTCTCTGGGTTTCTATCTACATTCTTTAAAACCTGCTTGCTGAATGACAAAAGTGACTTTTAAATCGTTTCATTTTATGCAAATGAAATAAGTCTCAGCTCTGTCACTCTGAAACGTCAAACAGGAGAGTTAGATTTCAACAGCACATCTAGGGATTAGATGCATGAAACTCTAAATATACTGGTCAAAGCTTGCATGTATAGATATCAGGACACAAAAGCACAACACATCTTCACATAACATCTAAAGAAAAATACCAGAAAAACATGAAACTGGATCCATATGAATGCAAGATTTATGCATCTGCAAAAGGGTTTTGATCAAACATGGCTGTCTGTATTTATGCCTCAGAGTCTATTTCCAGCTATTTGACTGACAATACTGAAGATCATTAGAAAAAGACGCCTCACAGGTGGAGTCTCTGTCCAGAAGGATTTATTTTTCCACAATAAAAGAAAAACCTACTAAATGATTTTAGATCTTAGTCCAATCTCTGATGCTCAGAAATCTCTTGAAGACTCTTAACCATCCAAGAACACATCTCTTCTAACATCTGAAGAAGTTTGACACTTTTTATTAACAAAAAAACAAAGAAGTTCCAGGAATTTCTGATTAATTTTATTGTTTGGCTTTTTTTTAGGCTGTGACATCCATATTCTTGTTCTTCTTCTTAGTTTTTTTATGATGGTTGGCAAGAAACCTGTGAACTGGATACTAAATGTATATTACACAAATTTAGAACAACAAAAAATTCTCTACATCCTCTCTATCAATTTCATCTTCTTTTGGCATTTTAGTAGAAAACAAAATGATTCACGCTGACACCCATCTCAAGCATCTGACATCTTATACCAAACTGGCAACGCACCTGCATTTCATTAGACCAAACCATAATAGAACAACAAAATCTAAGCAGAGAAACAGGAATAATATTCTTAATCTAACTTACAAACTCGTCGGCATAACTAAATTATCTGCAAAATATAACATTTAATACAAGGGCAACTCAAAAGGTTACTTTAAAGAAAACAATAAAAAAAAACTGTCTATTTGGTAGAACCCAGTGATGTAATTATCATACAGCCCTTGAACCAGGAAATGCTGGCCCGGCTCCTCCCATACACCTGGCTGTGGCCTATAAACGGAAAAACAATGGTGAGTAAAAAAGAAAAACAAATAATTTAGCAGAAATGCACCTGGAAACAAAAGAAACATTCATATTCATCCAATGATCCAGAAGTGTTAGCTTTAACTTAAACATAAACTGCAACACAATGCTGCCACAAACAAACCTGGTATAGTGAGCGAAGCAAAGTTGCAACAGCAATGCTTAAATTGAAGCATTATGACCAACAATAGAAAGATTAAATGCATCAGAAATAAGGACAAGGGACAGGTGGTTAACTGAACCAGTTTGGCACAAGCACTTTTAAATATATGTAGTAATTTATTGACGTCGTCTTTTGGTTTTAATGCTGGACAGTTATTCAGCTTATTTTTTTCTGTTTCTTTTTTACTTCTTTTCTCTTAGTTCAGCTCCATCTGTGTTAAATGCTCTTCTTCCCCTTTCTTTCCTGCTGAAACCACATTTCTCTGCTTTCAAAGAAATATGGTTTCTCTGAAACCAGAAAATGTTTTCACATTTCTCTGAAAATGTGGTTCAGAGAAAATCCACCACATTTTCTCTGATTAGTTCATTAGGTTCCTTTGTCATGATCCACGCTGCATAATCATTAAACCTCACTGGTTTTTCATTCTTCCGGTACCTGCTCCATTCCTTGTCCTGCTCTCCCAGCTTCATTTTTTTTGTAAGTTTTTGTTATTTTTCATAAGTGTAAACTCTATCCTAGCTGCAGTTTTTCAACACTAAATTTTGCTGCAGACAGTCGTTTGATTGCGCCTCTGGCTGCAAGATGATGCTACAACCAAAACATTTTTTAGCTTTCTTCATATTAAGTCTTCCACTGGGGCCAGAGTTTTGTCTGATAAAAGCTGTTAATGGCTTACCTTGTCTTAGTAGATTAACAGTTAGCTAAATTCAAACAGTACACTGTTTTTAAACATTTTACTTATGTACAACTTTGTGTTTTATAAAACAGCAGAAATTTGTGCATATTTATACTTGTGTGTTGAGTTTTTCTTAATCCACACATAGATCACAGACTAAAACTCAACATTATGCAAGTAAAGGTTTAGAAATACTGTCACCTGCATCACTTAAGCAGACTGGTTTTGACCATTTTGTTGGAAATTTGTAACAAACTCGCTCATGTGAAAGGATCCAGGGTCTGTTATATTGTGTGAATTTTCATAAGTGATGTAATTTGGTGGTAAACAGATAAAAACTTGTTTGATTTTATTTATGTGTCCCTGTGGAGTGTAGAGGGCTACATAAAAGCTTATGGCGGTCCAGATTTGGCCCCCGGGCCTTGAGTTTGAAACATAAAACAGAAAAGGTTTGTAATGGGACTCGTTTAGTTGAACAATTGATTTGTGTTTTTTTGCACTTATTAAGGGTCTGAAAAGCAGAAATTATGCTGCCTGCAAATCTTACAGACTGTCTAGAAACAATTGAATCTCCACTTTGAGCTCCTGAGAAGCCTCAATTTCCAAATAATGCTTCCTCCTTTTTTAGTTGTTTGGCTATGAATCAGTGATTTGGCCTCCATTTGAATCCTGCTGTTGTTTACAATCTAATTTGAGAGGCTGGAGTAGTGACCTGCATCCCAAAGCAGACACTACGCCATTCATTGTGCACAACTACGGTGACGTATTAGGGCCATTTTAGAGAGGGGGGAAAGAAGAAAAAAAAAACTCTGAAATTTTTAGATTAATTTGAGAAGTGAGAATTTCTGAGCTTGAAAAGTCATTTTCTAGAAAAAAACCCTCACATTTTTGAGTTTCAAAAGCCAGTTTTTCTACTTTTTGAGCTCAAATCTCATAGAAAATGTATGGGATCTGAAACTTTTTTTATTTTAAAGAAATGTAATCAATGTAAAACGAAAATAGGCCTCCAACTTACATTGTGTTTATTTGTAATCAAACTAAGTTTATCAGTCTTAATTTATCTACATGGATTAAACATGACAACTTAATATATTTACTTGGATAAACATAATTTAATTACTTGGAACAATAAAAAAAAAAGTTAGAACCTGTCTTCTTTTTTCCAGTGTTCATAGTAGAACAGTTCGCAGGTGGAGAAAATTGTTCTGCCTGTGCTGTTGTGCGGATGAAGGTAACCCAGACAACCTGACAATGTACACAAATTAGAGGCAGGGATGAGTAGGAGTATGATTAATGTTTCACAATAAGGACAGGCCACAGGAGGAGGCAGGATGGAGCAGCGGTGGAAATCCCATGGCTGTTAGACGACGGAGAGGAGAAAAGGCAATTAGGCACATTTATCAGCTGAGGGAACTGATCAGGAAATAAATTCCTCCTTCAGGTATTACCCATGAAAAGTGAGTTGGAGTTGTGAAATCTGAACCTCTGATCATTTTTTAAAGATATATAAGAAGAAGGAGAAATCCTCATACTAGTGAGATAATTTCTCTGCGCTCCGAGTTTTTCTTTCAAACCTCCTTTCTCACCTTCAAACCCGGAACTTTCTGCGGTCTGAACGGGGGGACAGCGCTGGTTGACAGCTGCAATTACAGCCGGAATATGTATCCGCAGTCTGGCTGTTTTGCATCTGGAGTAAAAAGCGCACATTTCTGCCTGCTTAAGCGGCGCGGAGATTCATCAGCCGCGTGCAAACATTAAAGCGTCGCGTGCTTTTTTCCGGTCGGGAACCCCTGCGCTCGCGCCGTGGACCATTCCTCCGTTCATCTACATCCAGGCGAGGTGCGAACAGCGCACAGCGCCACACCGACCAGAGTTGTTGGCTGGTGTGGAATCACAGCGCAGCGCACAACTCGCGGACTCTGTACAACGCAACTCCAGCACCGATGGATATTTACGGAGCTCTGTTGTTGTTTTTCCTTTCCACCAAACCAGGTGAGCGCATGAAAAATGCTTGACCGCAGTGAGGGATTTTCTTTTAACTTGAGCTTGTTTACGTTTTTGCTCTCTTTTTTCGCTGTGCATGTATGACCAAGTTAAGATTTCCCTCAGCGTCTTTGGATTTAGTGGTTATTGTGTGTTGCATAAGTTATCTGCGGAAAATAGCGACTGAACTGACAGTAACAGATGAAACCTTCTACCTGCACCTTTAGCGTGCAGTGCACCTACAGCCCGTGCAGAGCACAGGTGATGACTGCAGGCAGGAGATGCAGCGACATGAATAAAGTATCTCATCACCACTGCGCAGCTTGATCCAAAAGAGGCTTTTAAAATAACACCTTTTGTTTTTATAGTGAATGGTGTTAAAAAAAACTGTCTTCGTTCATAATTAGATTCGTTTCCTTAACCTTCACCTCTCTTTCTGTTCAGCTTTGGGTTTCGGAGCAGATCAAGATTACCAGATTGATATAATCAGCGAACTTGACCTGGCAAATGCCACTTATGGAATTACCCAAGTGGATGGACTTCACAACGGCAGCAAAGCCTTCCTGTTCCGAGGTAACCACCAACATTTCTTTGCAAGACGCCTAACTCAAGTTGAAGAACATTATTTTTATTCCGTGGCGCCGTGCGCACTCCTGCACGCCCTCAGTTTTGTTAATTAGTGAGAGCAAACCCACGCAGCGCCACACCTTTTGGTGTCGGAGTGTGTTGAGTCAGACAACTCCGGGGAGCCTCCACTCATAATTACTCCACATTTAATTTGTCGAGGCGGCAGATGCTCAGAGTGATTCTGGACACACTTGAGCGCGCAGTCCGCCTTGGATTTCCACCACACTGTGATTGTTTCTAATGCTTTGCTCTGTGTAATCCCAGCAACTGGCCGCATATAGCTGCTATCAGCTGCGTTTTATTGTGAGCATAATGAAGGGTGCACAGCATGTGGTCAGACTGTTTAAAGCCCTGGAGGGGAGAGAAGGGGAAAACGGGAAGGATGAAATGCCATTTTTCATCTGGTTTTGTGAGTTAAGTAGTTTTTCTTTTGAATGGTGGGTTTTCCAGCCTGAAAGGCTGCAGAGCAGGTTTGAAAGTAGAGGCAGAGCTGATGGAGAGTGGAAGGACACAATAAGGGTAGTCCATTCACAGAGGAGGGAGATGGAGAGTCTTTGGAAGACCAATTGTTCCATTAATTAAAAAATGTCACAACTGTTTTGTAAAATAATTGCATTTTTCTGACTTTTAATGCAACAAACGTGCAAAAAAAATAAAATAAAAAATTGATCGTCTGCTGAATCTGCAAAACTGACAGCCTGATGGAAAAAATCCAAGAGTTTGCTCAACTCTTGGCAAAGTTAGACTGAGGTGCCAACTGACTGATGATGTCAGCAGCTTCTACCAGTTCTTTGTTTTGTAAAACTGAAGTAAAGCCATAAGCATAGCTGGGATCTTTGGTGAACATGTAGTTGTTTACTATCTGTTCAAATCTGTGAGATGCAACAACATCAGCAGTTTCAGTTGTTTTAAATCCGGGTTATTCTTGCTCCTCTACCGCTTTTGTGGAGATTTTTCTTTTTTATTTCTACAAACTGAGTGTGACATGACATCTGCCTGCTACAGGTAAGAGCAATGCTAATGATGAGGGCTTTACAGATCTGTATGGTTTTATTTTCTGGAGTGCTTGGCTCAGTGCGCCACTGGCTCTACATAAATGCTCCAGCTCTACTGATGTAAAACTGTCCAAGATTCTGGACTCCATGCCGCCAGGGAAACACAACTGCTCTCACTTAGTTCATACACACAACTCCCTCCTCTCCTCCAACCTTTTCTCCTGACAGTTTCCAGGATCCAAGAGTTTGTGCAGCAGCCAGATAGCAGGGGAAACAGCAGGGTAGTCCAACTGGGAATACTGGACTTGCTTGTGTTGTGACCTACTTAATACATCAGTTATACAGTCACTGCTTCTGTCATGGCTTGGTAACCCAGATTGCTCTGCTAAGCAACACCAGCTGAAGATTCATAAATGTTTCATTGCTTAAAAAAAAAGGTGATTGATATTTCAAAGCACCGTAACCACACAGTTAAACATGCAGTGCATCCTGCTGCAGAGCTGCTGTTTACATTCACTGCAAAAACACAAAATCCTACCAAGTATTTTTGCTTTAGTTTCTAGAGAGAATATCTGAGGATGCTTGAATTAAGACGAAACTAACTTCCAAGTAATGATATGGAGACTTGTTTTAAGTGTTTTGTGTGTTTGCAGCGCTGACCTATTGCTGCACCACTGGAAAAACATCCTCGCAGCATGATGCTGCCACCATCGTGTTTCACAGTGCTGATGGTGTGTTTTGGGTGATGTTTTTACTACAAATGGCATTCTGTATCTCAGCCAGAAAGGTTACCTTTTGGGATTGTTTAGCCAGGATACCTTATTCCGAATGTTTCTCTTTTTGTCAACATTTTTCCATCTAAGCTTCGGATATCTGCAGATCCATCCAGCAATGCATCTGATTAATTTGATGGTCTTCTTGGTTAGATTATGTAGGCAGGTTTGCAGCAATGTAAAACCCTTTTTATTTCCAAATAATGATTTGAACAATTTTCTCCAAGAGACTTGAGATCTTGTTTTATAACAGCACTACTTTAAATTTTACTATCCTTGTTTGTTGACGAATTTCCTCCAATAGAATTAATGTCTTCAGAGAACAGTTGTAAATACAGCAAGATTATGGACTCAATTTGTTATGATGGATTGCATTTAGGGGCATCAGCTTTCATGAGCCTGCTGGACTTTTCAGACTTGCATTTGTACAAATAATAAAATCACCATTTCCTTCCTCTATACTATTGAATTGTCTTCCCAAATACATAAATCCTAAATAAAATGCATTAATATTCTGTGCTTCCACCATTAAAAATAAGGTTAACAGAAATTAGAGCTGTGTGATATGAGGGAAACTTGTGATGTGGGATATAACTTGCAATAAATGCTGATATATGCTGTGGGTTCATTATACACAGATCCCAGATGGGGATTATTGTACATACAGAGATTTTTCAATAAAATCAATTTAGGACTGTTGAAAATATTAATCTAAATATTTTCTGTTTCTGACCCTCTGTTTAATAGGACTACTCTAAACTTTTGATCCAACATAACGACTAAAAGAAATAGAAATATTTAAACTCTCCCACTGTGCTGAAAGCATTGAACAAAGCCCAGCTAATTGCTAAGATATTTGCAAATTTGTTCTTATCTTTTGCTTTTTGCAGTTAAATATAACAGAACTGCTTACATTGCTGAAACATCGTATATACTGAATAAAGTAAATTTTTCCCATATGAAGCCTGACCTATATTCTTATTCCACGTTGCATACCGGAGTGTCAGCCTCATTACTCAGCCCAGCCGTGGTTCTAGCTTTGCTTTAGATTTAAAGTAGTGGTGATTATAGTTTGTTCTTCTCATGTTCCTGTGGGGGCATTTTGGAACTGCCGGATTCATTTTAGCAGAGAGTATATAACTTAAATTTAAACAGGTGCTAGGCCCTCATATTATACTCTATTTTTCTGTAAGGACTCTAGTATTGATTCGTTAGCAGGCGTTCTTGTTTTATGGAGGAAAAACTTTGTTACTTTAACTGTTTCACTGAAACTACAGACATATCATGCCTGACATAACTTCACTGCAGACAAACAAAGTTCTGTTTTTACTTTGTTTATGACCAAGACACCAAAGTACTTAAACTCCCTCTTGGGGAAGGATGTCATTTCCAACCTGAAGAGGGAACTCCACCCTTTTCTGGTGCTGGTTTGTTGTGGCTGCAAACTGATCTGACAAAAGCTAGAGATCATGACCTGATGGAGCCAACAGAGCCACATCGTCTGTGAAAAGCTGGGCTCCAATCCTGAGATCACCAAACTGAAAACACTCAATACCTTGACAGCACAAAGATATTCTGTCCATAACGATTATGAACACAATGCTTGAGTAAAGGAAAACTTGGCGGAGTCCAAAGCTCACTGGAAACAGATCTGACTTGCGCTGCGTTCAGACCGAGCGTGACTTGAGTGTTTGGTTTACATACAGCGTCTACGTCCATTTGGGACATATTTGAAGTGTTTTGAACATTTCACGTGTCCAATATGGCCGACTTTGGGGTTAGAAAATTAATTGTTGGTGTCCTGCCAGGAGATGCAGACACCGATCCAGATTAGCAGGTCATCAAACGGCTCCGGTGAGGTGAAAATGGCGATGAAAGCGCTCACCTAGCTTGTGAACTCACCAAACTCACAACACCTCTGGAGAATCCAGACAAAGTGCAGAGACGTATTTGCTTTCAGTAAATAAAGCCCAGGCACTCAATATTTCATCCGCCATTGTGTAAAGAGACCGAGAGCACTGCAGAAACACAAAACTTTACCAAGTATTTTGTATTTTTGGTCTAGTTTCTAGAGCAAATATCTTGGTTTTGCTTTATTTCAAATCTAACTTACAAGTAACTTTTTAGCAAGATATAGAGGCTTGCTTTAAGTAAACAATCCCTTAATATTGATGAAAAAGTATTTGCTCCATTGGCAGATTATTTCACTTACAACAAGACCTTTGTCTCATGTGATCGATTAGTTTGTCTGATTTCAAGCGTAAAATATTTACACTAGAAACTAAACCAAAATTACTTGGTGAGGTTTTGTGCTTTTTGCAGTGAGAGGGGAGAAACGGTCTGAGGCTCCTCCCAATGCATCTAGAGTGTTTTCTTTTCTTATTTTTTTCTTTTTTTTGATGCTCTATATCAAACGTCTGACTTCAAAGTTCACAAGTGTCCAACTTGGGCTGTTTGATGCGTTTTTTGATGTGTAAAACGCAGCGTGACTGTTGACATAACAGCCCGTATGAAGGAGCCTTGTACCACTTTAGTATAAAAAGCTTATACTAAATTTCTTTTTTCAATCTCTGTCATTTCCAGTCTTTCCTTCTCTACCAGAACTGTAGTATGTTCCACACAGGTTAAGTAAAGCTTACTACAAAGTGACCTGTGGTCATGAAATAGGCTACATGGTGAGGGCGATGCTGTACATTGTGTAGAATCAGCTGTCAGACATAAAGACTTTTCAAAACTGTGGTTTCTAGCATCAAATTGAGCTCAATGTTTCTGGACAGTGTACATCCCTCTGTGTATATTCAGAATAATTAATGTGAAATGGTTAAATTGTAACAAGTGCAGCTTTGATCTTGATTCTGTGAAATCTTTTTGTAGGCCTCCTCAGCCTTTTAGGTCAATTATGCTTTACACATAACTCTGCAGACTGGCATGACTGCAAAAAGGGTTCGTAATTAACACCTAATATACCCTCCTGTTGATTCAAGTCAATTTTCTTCATACATAATTAAAAGCAAAAACCTAAACTATAGCCCCTTATTGTTACATTTGCTTATTGTTCTTGTTAATAATAAGAAACAGCGTGTAAACTGTACATCAAACAACAAAAATTACCTGCAGCAGAGATCAAAGATGGATGTGTTTTTCTTTTCTGAGACACAAATTACAGATATATACATAATGTATGTGCAACAAAAATACACAAAAGCTTGGCCATCCAGGGCAACTTCCACCTCATAAAGTAATATTTTCTATTTTTGCTTATTGTATAAGTTGCAACTTTTAAGATTCCTACAAAAAATATATGTAAAATATATAGATTGATTAAAATTCAGTTATTTGAATCAATAACTCAACAAATTAAAATATTGAAAACTTCATTATCACCAAATGAAACAAATTTAGATTAATTAGACAAACTGATGTTTTAACATCTTTATTTCTCCATCATACTTAATGAAAAGCATGTTTAGAGGTTTTTGGCAGATCAATGGAAGGTTAACTTAACAGCCTAAATAATAATTTCTAACACTGACCTACTCATAAATGGCCACCATATTTGTAAGCTTTTCCTAATTAAGCTGATGGCGAAGGAAGAAACATGGATGTTATGACAGCAGAAATACTTTATTTTTAGAAGTTTGAAAAAAAGATTCTACTAATGAGACTGTGACAATCTGTTGTTTGCACTTACAATAGATAAGATAAAGACGGTAAAAGTGCACAATAATTATTTACAATGAGTAATTTAACATATCAAAGCTCATTTTATAATCTGCTTTGGATGGCTGCATGCCTGATTAATCCCATGGAAGAAATTAATTAATCCCACCAACAAAACTGACATTTATTTTGGACATACAATATTAATACACGCTTCACTAAGCAGTTAATATTTGTCGTTTCCAACCAACCATTCTTGTTTTTCTAAATGTCGTATTAAAACATAACATAATCTTGACACCCACATTAGATGAACTTTATTTTTCTTGAATAAAATTTGCTTAAACCAGGAACAAAGTGTTGACAAGCTCATTTGTTTTCCTATAGTATTTCATTTCTTTTTTTTTTATGTCAAGATACAGTCAAATCTAAATGTAGCTCATTAGCAGTGTGCTATGTCTTGGTGTTTAATTTGCATAACAAAGTGTGAAAATGCAGGTTGGTCTAAATAAAAAATCCTTTTGTAAAGATTAAACAAAGAAAAAACCTGCTTTAGATGTTTTCTTTGATTTGGTCAAAAAATGAAATACTAGGAATTTTCAAGTTCCATCCATCCAGCCATCCATCTTCTACCGCTTATCCGGGGTCGGGTCGCGGGGGCAGCAGCTTAAGGAGGGAGGCCCAGACTTCCCTCTCCCCAGCCACTTGGGCCAGCTCCTCCAGGGGAATCCCGAGGCGTTCCCAGGCCAGCCGAGAGACATAGTCCCTCCAGCGTGTCCTGGGTCTTCCCCGGGGCCTCCTCCCGGTGGGCCGTGCCCGGAACACCTCACCAGGGAGGCGTCCAGGAGGCATCCTGACCAGATGCCCGAGCCACCTCAACTGGCTCCTCTCGATGCGGAGAAGCAGCGGCTCTACTCTGAGTCCCTCCCGGATGGCCGAGCTTCTCACCCTATCTCTAAGGGAGAGCCCAGCCACCCTGCGGAGAAAACCCATTTCGGCCGCTTGTATCCGGGACCTCGTTCTTTTGGTCATGACCCAAAGCTCATGACCAGAGATGAGGGTAAGAACGTAGATCGACCGGTAAATCGAGAGCTTCGCTTTTTGGCTCAGCTCTCTCTTCACCACGACGGACCGGTACAGCGCCCGCTTCACTGCAGAGGCTGCACCAATCCGCCTGTCGATCTCCCGCTCCCTTCTTCCCTCATTCGTGAACAAGATCCCAAGATACTTAAACTCCTCCACTTGAGACAGAACACCCCCCCCCGACCCGGAGTAGGCACTCCACCCTTTTCCGGCTCAAGACCATGGCCTCGGACTTGGAGGCACTGATTCCCATCCCAATTTTAAAGTTGTTTAATTTTTTTCCACTCCACTGTTCATTAGAAAGTCCAGATTCTCATCACATTTTTTTTATTCTGCATATTGTGCCTTCTCTGTTGGGCTTCTGTAGTAAACTACTTATTTTATTAAGAGGAAAAAAGTAGACATTGTGAAACTTGAAATTGGTGTGTTATGAACAGTAAATTGGATTTTTGAACAGTACATTTAAATAAAAAAGGATCATTAAAACTGTGAGGAGGTGATGTAATGTTCCCCATTGTAATGTAGTTGAACACTGAATTTTACACTCTTGATCCCAATATACACTCACTATTCAAACCAGTAGTGCATCAGATGTGAGGCTATTTTAAAAAAATATATTAAAAAATTATTTTTAAAAAATCGCTTATTTCAAAGCGATCTATCGCTTTGAAATAAAGTGACCCAAATCCTGTTCTGAAAAAAAGTAGTACATTTTTGCCAGAAAACTCAGAAATTTTGAGAATTACCTCAGAAATTTTCTAGGAACAACAAAAATTTGCTACAAAAGATTTTTTTAGATTGATATCAAAAATGTTCCACAAAACACTTGGAAATTTCTGAATCTTTTTTTTAAGTTATATTTTTGGCAGAAATGTTCTTTTTTTTATCCACAGTGGCCCTAATTTACTATCATAAAAATCCCTTTTAAGTTCTGTCTTTATAATAAATATCAAGCTGCTTTGATTCAATTCTTTTTTTTTTTTGTTTTTTGGCCCGTGATTACTTTTGAAGCATACATAGAAAAAAGTTCAGACAACCCGGACCCTGTCTGGACTAGATTTTGACAACCTGCATCCAGCATGTATCAGATGCAGGACTGAACCTGCTTCTGCTGGTTCAGGCTCACCATTGTCTCTTGATGGTGGGACCATGCTGAACCTCCACATTGTAATTTTTGTAAATTTATTACAATATTTTCCACTGTAGTGGAATGTTTTTCAATCTCTTTTCTGGTCTGTGTTTGGTGTTACACTGTTACACTTTAAAGATATGACTCTTTAGTTTTCATTACAACATCTTAATGGTCTAATTAGCAAGTTAGCATTGGGAAGGAACAGACGTCATTAAATCAGCTGCGCGACACATTTCGATCTGCGTTTTAGTTCTTTTATAGACTGGTGCAGGTGGGTCAAGCAGGTTAATTTCACTTGCAGTGGCTGATTTTGTGTTTTTTCTTTTCAGTCACTGATTAAACAGAATTTGAATGAACTAATTATTCATTTTCAAAATAAACTGTGGCATAAAAACAAAAGGTTTTGCATTACTTTATGGTTTGAAGGAGCTCTACAAATTGCCAGACATAATTACGGCACAAGAGCAAAGTTAGAAAGAAGTCATAATGTTTGCACCAATGACCAGCTGTGAATGCTTCTACTATTAATAAAACAAACCATCTACCTGTTTCTGCTTCTTTGGGCTATTTTGAGTCTACCTCCAGTGAAGTGCAGAGGAAGACCACGTTGCTTGTGGCAACAGTTATTTTCAAAACTTCAGTAGAAAACATTGGCTTTTGCTATCGGCCAATCCAGGAAATAAGTTAATTACAGAAGAACAAACAGAGACACCAAATTATTTACTCGTGATGAGTAAAAATGGCCCTGAGACCAACATGAGCGCAGAGGGAATTCACAGTTCGCCTTTTCTCCAACAGCAAGATCTCTATCACTTTCCACCTGGGCTTGAAGTACAAGTTAAAACTACGTTTTTCCTCTTTTCTATTACAGTTATTTAAAAAGCAATCAGGACGGGAAAACTCATACATGCATAAACAGCAGTGTGGAGAAATGCACTAAGGTCCCTAATCAAGAATTGAAAGTTAATTTATTTATTGAAGATAAAGAAGGTGCATGAATCATGCAAGGATGTTTAAAGAACAGCAAAGTGTGTTATAAGTTATATTAATGATGCTAAAAACAATTTCTCAAAGTATTAAAAATGAGGCACAGAGTTTACAATAATTACTGTCTGCAAACACTGCATGCTGCAGCAGCTTCCCTAATTATGTGTAGGATGTTTTCCTTACTGTCCTTTTGGAGTCATCAGGGATTATGCAGCTGCAGCTTGGATTTTTTTATCTGACCAGATCCTGCATGTGCAAAAGAAAACTCATTTATTGCAGCTGTTTGTTTGCAGGTCTGTCTGAATGGATAGTCAGCTGAATAAAAACTGACAGAAATTTTTAGAAAATGACACATGATTTTCAGAATATTTTACTCATAAAATTCTTAAAAATATGCTGTGTATTTATAGATGGCCTCAACCTTTTGTTACATTAAAAGGCAGTGTGAACAACTCAAGCTAAGAGACAGAAACTTCAGTGTTTGTGAACTTAAATTTATAAATTGTGCAACAAATTCTCATTCGGATTAAGTTGTGGAGTTTTACTGATACTAAAACGTAAAAATACTTTCATCTTAACTTTTTTGCAGCCTCTAAAGTTTTTCTTTTACTATAATTCTGTATGTAGTGCCATCTATTGTCCTCAGACACAATGATGCTGCCACCACCATGTTTCACCACTGGGGGTCATGTAATGTTAATTTTCTATAGAATATTTTCCATATATGTAAAAAGTTTAATTCTGGTTTAATTTCTGCAGAGTTCCTTCTTGCACATGTTTGCTTTCTTCTAAGTAGCTTGTGGAAAACAGTAAATAATAGTAATTCAGCTTTTTTTTCTACATTGACTTTACATTTAATTTTCAGATGATTGCTCAAACAGGACTTTATGTACAAGTAAAAAACAGGGTTAGGATAAAAAAAACAAAACATCTTAAATTTATAACATCATAATTTAATCCCTGACCCGTCAGTGTGTGTTCTGAAAGTATTTTTTCCCCACAACTCTTAGCAACCCTTAGAGCCAAACGAAGCTCCTGCAGTCATTTTTCTTCTAATTCACAAAAATACATGACTATGTGTTTGCTTGGCCTCTGAAATGCATTAATGTTGTGATTGTAATGTGACAAAATGTGAGAGTTGAAAAGGTGTAAATGTTTATGGGCTTGGCAGTGGAGATTAATTGAGCCTTACTGAGAGAACCTCTCTGAGTGGAGCCGCTGTCAGGGGGTTTGCTGGTTGATCGAATGTTTGACTTGAAGAACCCTTCAGGTCTTCGAGGTTAATGTGGTGGTTCTACAAACATAAGTGTGAAGGACGGAGTGTCAGACTTTCAATAATCTGAGTATCCTGAGGCCGAGGTCTGCAGGCTCAAAAATCTGTTCAGGTAAAAACAAACAGGAATCAAAGGTTAATCTGACATTATTTTGCAAAATATGACTGCTTTTATTGATGAATATTAAAGAGCTGATTTATTCCAGGTAAAACCCCTTAGATATTTGCATGTAGCACAAAAAATACTTTATGTACTTGTTGATTCCTTTTAACACGCCCAGAAATGTATCTTAAGTTTGGTATTGTGTATTTTGGAGGCACATGGTACCATCTGACAGCACAATAAAGTAGCTGTTAGTCAGTTTCTATAAAACTGTTGCATGTGCAAATATAACTTAGCAATTTGACGGCTTGAAATTGAACTCTGTCTCTTTAAGAAGCTCATACCTTTTCCAACACTTCACCTTCAGCGCATCATCACAGTGTGTCTCCATGATGCCGACATAAAGCAGGAAAAAAGTACATTTGACATGATATCCATCCTTTTAAAAGAATAAAACATGACAAAATGATTTAAGGTTTAATGGATAACATGTTTTGCAACAATTCTTTTGTGAATTAACCCTGATTTTATAATCACATGTTTTTTATCCTGCACGTTTTGATGCCCTTTTAAAAAGTCTACACTGTCAGCAGTTTGTGGTGTTTTACCCACTTCAAGGCTTCTGATGAGTGTCCTTGTCAAGGCGGAGTTAGCGTTTCGATCAATACGAACACTCACAGGCTTATTTTTATATTAGCTGTGATTTAATCCATCACCTCTGCTGAGGAGTTTGAATTTATGATGGTATTGATGGCCAGATATGTTTTCTCTAGTGGTTTGCTGGCACATAATCAATGCACAAATGGCTAAATCACATATTTTTGCCCTTATATTATCATAAGACATGCAGGTGTTTCCTGTGTAACCAGGAATGTTGGAGGGTTAACAAGACAAGCCGATAATCTCGGCAGGTTCCCTTTTTTTTCTGAGGATATCAGCGCTGTGCACGCTGTTCCTCTTTTAGAAAGTCGAAACATGCCAATCTTTGATGCGCTCAAGTTAAATGTTATCATGCTCATGTCAGGCGATCGGGTCGTCACAAGGTTTGGCTCCACTTGAATGGATCTGTCCGTTCTCTCCAGGATGGAGCTAAGCTGCAGGTAACGAAATAGAATAGAAAAAAATGGCACATTAATGAGATCGAATTAGCACTTAATTACCTAGGATACACTAAAATTAGACAGTAGGCGGCTTACGGAGGAGAAACGGGTGACGACATATTTTGGAAATCTTGATAAACATGGGTACACCGGGAGCATGGCTGAATAAAATGGTTTTAGTGAAACAAGTATGTTCAGTGAAGCTTCTGTGTGATTCGTCAGAGCCTTCTGAAAACTGAGAAATTTCTGTGAGGTCTCAGTCTCTCCTGCATCCATGTTGTTGCTATTTATAACTCCTCACCCCCCATCTGTCTGCAGAGAAGAGCTGGGTTGCAAGTGGCACAGATATTGCTGAGGGAGCCCCATGCAGCTGGGCCCGAGAGGCTGAGGGTAGTTCACAGCTAAGCCAGGCCACGACTCTGAAATCTGCGGCGCGCAATCCCAGTCGCCGAATCCAACGGAGGCTATCAAACCTTTTCATCTTTTATGCATGAGATTTCTGCCTGTCCTGCTGCTAGAGGAGGCGAGACAATGGTCCCACCTCACAGCAACCTCAGAGGAATTATTCAGTCTGAATTATTCATCGTACATGAGTGTGATATCTTTTAAAGAGACAGACGTGTCTCTATTGGACCCTTGATGTTAAATTAAGAGCAGAGCACAGAAACATTGACTAGACACACCACACACCAAGTCCCTTTTTATTTGGAAGGAAGAATCATGATTTTACTTGTCACAGACTGACCTAAAACCTGAATAATTTGTGCACAATATCATCTTTTTGGGTCAAGATCACGAATGAGGCTTTACTGTAAGGTTCTGTTTTTTATTTAAAGGCTTTGCTGTGAAGCTGCGTTGTACACCAAAGACTTAGATTTTTTCAGAGCTTCTTCTGTTGTTAAAAAGCTACATAATTGCCAGCATTATTTGTTTTCAAATTTAAACTAAACACAAAAAAATTACTTTAATGCATATTTCTTGCTTTATGGTGCTACAATTATAATTTAAACCAGATGTTTATTCACACTGTACAGGACAGGTAACCTGTTTTATTCTCATGTTCTTTCATTAAATATTTATTTTTTTCTATTTTAGGTTATGAAAGTGAAAGTTTTTCTGAGTTCTTCAAAACCTTGAATTGTCAGATCACAGTAAATGTTTCAAATACTGTCTGCAAACTATTTTTAATGTGCTTTGGGAGTAATGGCTTTTTCTCACTGAGTGGCTGTTCAGTCCAAACAGAGTTTTTCTGTAGATAACTCCACTCACCTTTGCTTCTGTTCTGGTATTGACTTGGACATTTCAAATCTTAAGAAAAAGTATATTTTCCTATATGGTGTCTATAATATCTGGTTTCAGCTGTATTTTTAAACCACATCCTCCTTCTGCTTCTCTTCCTTTTATTGCAAATATATCAGAATAACTACATTCAGTCAACATTTATAAGTAGCTGTTTTCTTTTCTTCAGGTTCCAACTCAAAAGTTTCTGATTACTGAAGTCAAACATAAAACTATTCTTGAAGCTTAATATCTTGTATCAGAATGAGTTTCTAATCCCTTTCTACAAAGCCGTCCTTCCAGTCACAAGTTTTCTTGAACAACACAAAACTGCAAAATGAGACACTGGTACCAGAGGAAAGATGGTAAGCAGTGATGTGTAAACACCGTATAATTAGTAGTTGAGGGAACCTCAGTGTGCTATGCTACATGTTTATCAGAAAACTCCCGCTGCCTGTGTGCACACTTAGAGAAAGCTAATCCCTTCTCCAAGAAACCATTACAAGTGTCATACTTTGCACATACTGTATTGGAAGACGGGCTGCATCCTGTTCTCCACACTCACGCTCTTGGCAAAGGAAGGGAATTCTGTGTATGGTGATTTTAGGAATCAGCCTGGTTAGGATAACAGCAGTTTGGCAAAGTCTGGGTGTTTTTCTACTGGCTGTTTACATTAATGTTAGTGGGAGGCTGCATTTCAGTGAACCACTACGATCTCATTTCTAAAAGGTTTTGGGTTCAAATCTCACCTAAACCACTAATTAAGGTGCTTTACGACGGCATATTAGGGTCATTGTAGATGGAACAACAACAAAAAGACAAGTCAATTTCCACCAAAAAATTACGAAATTTTTTTGGAGGGTTTTTTGAAAAATCAAAAAATTTAGGAAAAAAAAATTGAGAATCTAGAAAATTCTAAAAATTCTAGAAAAACAAAACTAAATGTTTCAAATGGTGAAAATTTGTGGAAATTTTCTGAGAATATAAATTTTCTGACTGAAAGTCTCCACATTTTCAGTCAATAATTCCTTGAAATTGATTAGAAAGTACAATTTCCATTGGCAGATTATTTTATATACAACATTGGAAATAACTGAAAGTGAAATAATTTTCCAGGTAAAGTAATAGTTGTCAATATTTGCTAAATATTTAGAATTTTTTATTTAAAACAAGCTCATATTTTGCTGAAAACTTGCTCCTACATTTGTTTTTCATATTTCAAGTGCATATTTGCACAAGAAACTGCACCAAAAATACTTGGTAGGATTTCCTGTTTTTGCAGTGTATCTGTGCTGAACAGTGTGGCGGTATCTGCTCTGATGATGCATCTCAACATGTTAAGAACCAACCAGTTTCCCTGGTTGTGAAGCAGAGAAGAGGGGAAACGACAATAGATAGATGTTTGTTGAGACTCTGATCTAGGCAGCAATGTGAGGTCAGTGAAGAGTTTTGCATTAAAGAGATAAAAGACTTTCTGCTCTGACTGGAGCACATTTTAAGATGAGTTGTTTCTTTTGGGGATGAAACTACCAAGTACTATTTATTTGTTTATTTAGTTGAGTTTGCTTGAAGCCCGTTTCAGAGTACATGCAACATATTTCATTAGTTTTCAGAAAACAGCACAATAGAGTTGGAGCCTTTTTCTTTCTTTATTTTTTTGGTTACTGCAAACCTGCTAAAATGTGAGAGGAATTAGAATTTGTTAAGACTTGGTTGGAAGGTTTTCAAACTACCTGTACAGTTTCCAAATGCATCAATTACTTCAGATATCTTGTATATTTTTAGATTTGGAGGAAACCACAGTACCTTGATAAATGTATTGTGTGCACTGGGAGCTCAAGCAAATTTCACAGAGCATGGCCCTCATGCTGTGAGGCGACAGCAAAATGAATATAAATAACAGAAAAGCATCACTTTTTAAATTCTGGTTGTGTTTTGAGAAAATAAGTATTTTTTGACCTACTTCAGGATGCAGTAATCTGGAAATTCAACATTTGTTAATAAGGATTTGCTTTTAAAGTATGTATTTAACTTCTGACTGATTTAGTAGTATTGGCTTTGCATGCTGTACGCACACTAACCGGTAGATGATGAACAATTTACTGTCTAAATAATGCCACCACACATTTATTCTCCCAACAAACCTCACTGCACAGACAGAGGCCTGATCCTATTTTCCTTTAATGATTCATCTTTTGTATTTTTAGGATCTGTACAACCACCAGCTGTGCTGTTTGTGCTCCTTGAAATTTAACTTTTAAAATGTCTGGATGGAAAAAAAAATGTTTTTTTTTATTAAGCAATGCAAGCTCCTTGTTAAGCATGGCTCATTATCACACCCAGAGAAATGTCATCTACAATCTTAAAAGTTTCTCTTTTAAAATCCATGACTGCCGACTGGTGCAGGAACCTCAGCATGGTGCAATTAAACGCTGTTCATTCCTGTCCCAAACTCCTGCTAGGGCGCCCAGACTCAGTCTTACAGCAGCTTCCAATCTCCATCACAGGCTTAATATAATTAGCTGCGCTTTGTCCTGCCTGCAGCCATTGTCTTTGTTTTGATGGTATCACAGGGATGCTATAATTGGATTCACATACACTTTGATGGCTTTGCAGGCTGTTGCAGATTTGAACTGGAATTTTACTGTTCTGATTAATTAGAGCTTATGACACTTTTACAGCATTATGACGTGTGATGAACAAGAGCAGACAAATTTTGTTACTTTCAAAAGGGATCACAGTTTAGGTAATGGCATCCGGCGAGACCTTTTGGTTTACAGTTGCTCAGTTGTTACTTCTTTAGCACTGAAGGTTGCAAAGCTGAGAAATGTTTATCAGCTTGTAGAGGTTGCATTTAAATGAGATTAAATGCAACCTCATTTAAAGTGTTGCATTTAAATATCACTTAAATGCAAGTTATAAAGGAAAGTTGCTTTCACTGAATATATCTCACTAGTTTACTTTGTAAACATAGAAGATACTTTCTACTGAGTAGCTGCTGACAACCAGGGATTAAAGTCTTGGTGCTTTATGTTGTTATAGATATCCGGTCAGACCCTGAAAATTGTTTAAATAACTGAACAGAGGTTTTTTAAAGTCATAAATCTCTACTGCTTCCTAACTAACACAACGCTTCATCGTAAGGTTGTTGAACTTTGCAGAACCGGTTACCTCCATATGGATGTAACCGCTGTAATGGATGAAAATGCTTGGAGCATTTCATCAATTTTTCACCAAAGTCCAAAAACCTGGTTGCCAAGACAACTCTGTCACCATCATTGCTGCAAATTTACCGGCCCGCCAGATAGCGCCATGGCAACTTAAAAGGAAAAGATGTCATTGACAACCTTTAAACTTGAGCCGAAGCATGCAACAGATGCAGGGGGTATTACTGTTGCCATGTCAACACCCCACCAGACTAGCTGCCCTGATTTTTATGTTTTTAAAGTACAGATGAAGGTCTAACTGGCTTTGGGAGAAAATGAACTTCCTCTTCAGTAGTCAAAGGTAGAGGTGAGGTTTGAACAGCAAAATAGTTTAAAGTCAATTAAAACATTTTGAAATACAGAAAGTAAACTCTAGTTTGTACTGCGACAGCTTTGTTTGTTGTGTGGATGTCTCGTTATTCAGTCATCCTGTTCAAATTGTTTAAGCATTGCATTAAAAAAAAATCAGCATTTGATCACCCTTTTGAAAGAAACTCATTACAAATGTTTTATTGATTACATCTACAAGAAAGCAAAAACAATTTATGAAAATAAGATTAGCAGGATTTTGTTTAAATTATGCAGATATAAACATTTTATTATAAAGCTCCATCTAATTTAGGTTCATGAAATATTAATCTTCTTATCAAATTTGCTTAGTTAATAATAAACACTGGCTTTGAACATTGAATACAATTTGCTTTTATGGCAGAACAAATAAAGTTGCAACTTGATTTGATAATTTTTCAGTTAAGCAACAAAAAAAAGTTAGTTTTGTCTTAGAAATGAAATAAAGTTTTTCTGTAGTTTTTTGAGTTTTTATGGTAACCAGTTCTGCTTAATGCATGGCTGTTTTCTCCACTACTTCAATCTTATCCAAGAGCTTGAATTTTTGAACGTGTCCATATTTTTCAGCAGATCTGCTGCTTTATCGTCTCTATAGTTCGCTCTGGATTTAGAGATTCTTGCAGCTCAAAAAACCCAAAACACAATCCTGTTTGTAAACATTAGAGTTGGTATGGTTATTTATTACAGGTTGTGTCCAGCTAACAGCTTGGTGTTAAGTTTTCTTGCAAACAAGACACAACCATACAGAAATAAGAGTTCAGTTTGACTTTCTCAGAGGATTTTATTTCTGAATTGTACCTAATTGGCTTGTGAACACATGGAGTTCTGGTTTGAGGTATTTTGGATTTTGTTATTTAGGACTTGAAGTGTGCATTTTACCTGCCACAGTGTTTCAAACCTCACTGCCCAGAAGGATCACACAACAAATGCAGTCAATGTGAGATCAAAGACGCAAAGACTAAAAATTAAGAAACAGAAATAAATGTGTGCAGCGGCTGCTTTTTGCTTCAAGCTGTCATTTTCTTTAGTCTGGGTCAAAGGAGGAAGAGACATACCTAAAAACATTAAGAAAATCTGCTCCTCTTCTTGTCTTTGGGCTTTTCATGGGTTACATTCATGCCTTGGTTTAAAAAGAAACAGGCGCTGCATTCACCTGCCACAGACACTTAGCGTGTTATTCAGTTCCTCAGCATGAAGCTCAGCAAGGAGAAATCTGCCAACCAAGTCCACGTATTATTTTGTAATGACTCAGAAAATAATTTGATTCACTTTAGTAAAAATAAGATGAAACACTCACTATGTATTTTATTCTTATTCATGCTACATTTGTTCTAAAAATTCCTTATTTTACAAAAATCTGAAAATCAACAATTTAAAAAAAAATCTCAATCAATAGCTTGATCACCAAAGAAGAAGAATGTTCAATGTTGTTTTTTGTGTTTCTGACTTTTTTTTTTATATCATTTCTATATTCTGGAAAGAAAAACAATGAATTGTTAAAGCTTTATTCTTTTTTTTTTTTTTTTTTTTTTTTAAGGAAACAATATTTGCTTTTAAAATTTTAAGAACTTACACAATCAAGCATTTATTGGAGGAAATCAATTAACCCTCACATGGAAACAGTCTGGAAACTGTGGAAAGACATAAAACCTTGATTGCTTTTTCAAGGCTCTTTTAGATTAATTTAAAATGCTCTAAAATAAAATATGTTCTATTATTGCTATAACTATAGCCAGTAATTGAATAAACACTGAACATTTACATTGGACATGCATAGGGGGTAGAAAAGCTTTTAAATCCTAAAGCAAGCATCTGGAGATAATCTATTTCAAAATAAAGCAAAACCTTCGATCTACTCTGAAACAGTGGAAGCACTGAGCTCCAGTTTTAAATGTGATTTAGCGTCATGCACAACAATCGGCCACTTTAACTTGTACTTTAGTTGGTTTTCAGTTCTTTAACTTCTAAGTACATAAGTGTGAGGTTGAAGGAAAGTCAAAATAAGTTTACAAAAATATTAAAAAGCACACTTAATGCAATTATTTCTCATAATTTATGTTTATAAGTTAATAAATGGAGCCCACCTGTGTGTAATTTGTATAAATACAGATTTTCTAGAAGTCCTCATAGAAGTCCACTTTTTACCTTTTAATGACAATAACTAAAACTTTAAGAGATTTTTCCCAAGACACTGTCCAAGAGTAATCAATGGTTACTTTCTTTAAACTAAGTATTAGATGAGCGAGCCGAGACAATGTGTCATAATTAGCATTTCTTCAGAGGAGGGGAGCTGCACCTGGCTTCACCTCGCAGCAGAGAAAGTCAGAGAGGTTTTTCAGCCTCGCGTTCAGCTCACTTGTCTACGCTCGAAAAGGCACAGTGTTTGTCATGAAGACAGAGGCAACATCTGGAGCACCATTTGTTCTAATAATTCATTGTTTCTCACTTCATAATCAACTGCAGCGCAGCTAGAGTCACTGAACTCTGTGGCTTCGCCTCCAAACAGCGTCCCGCGTGAATAATCTGCTGCTGACAGGTTTTCAGAGCGCATAGAGATATTGCTCCACACACAGCAGCTAGTTTACACTAGCAGTCCATATTTGATGAGTTGCCTCCTTTCTGCTTTGCCTCTGTGTGAATTGATGTCCCATTTGCTCAGATAAGAGAGAACAGGGATGTGTGTGTTGTTTGTTCTGCCTCTTCGTTTCTTGGTGAGGTATTATTCTGTTTGTTCTCTAACAGGACTGTTATGTTTTTAGATAGTGGCCTAACTGCTTGAATGGCTTTAAGATATGGAGAGAATGTGTGGATGTTTCTTTTTTTCTTTTCTCTATAGCAGAAAGGAAAATCAAAAATTAGGTATTTAAATTAGTTTATTTTAAAGAAAAATCTTTAAATATGTTTAAAAAATGATTATTTTTCCTTAGAAAAAGAAAAATTGTTAACTTCCAGAATGTGAAAAGGTCTTTTACATGAACATGACATCATCAATTTAAAATCCCAACTTTTTTTGTTTTTTTGTACGCCAATTACACATTTTCTTACTTAATATCAATTATTTGTGTTTACATTGTTATTCAAACTGGATTACAATGTAAAATGTGATTCTAACAATTGAAAATGCATCGTTGGTTTGATTCCCTATATGACCAAACACTGAATATTTTAAGTTTTGCTCCACATAAGAGAAATAGCTTTGACTATATACAGATTTAACATGGACAAGCCAAGTTATAGCCCTAACATAAAATATTTATTTCTAGGCCTAAAGCAATCAAAACTCATTGTTTTGAACATAGTTTGCAATTAGATTTAAATACTTTATTTAAAGTATGACTTTAAATAAAGTCATACTTTATTATGACTAATAAAGATCAGTAAAAAATGCAAAACTGCCTGAATAACAACTTAATCATAGGCTAATTTAATTCAGTTTTAGTTGTGATTTTCCACTAATATTGAGAAATATTTATTTCAACAGTATTTTTTTATTTGTGTGAAAAATATAAATAATTTCTAAATTTTACACCAAAATTGTTAAACACTTGAGCTTTTCAAGGTGTGCACTGAGAGCAAGGCTTTTCCTTGTGAATTTGTGAGTTTTTTTTTTTTTATGAAAGCGACTGTGCATTTTAATCAACATGAATACATCCCATAAATGTGGCAGATTTAACCAGAAATGCTCATTTTTATCTATAGTCCCGTAGCATGGTGATGAAAGGAATTAAAGAAAATTACAATTATCATGGATAGCAACATAAATGACCTATGATTTATGACAGATTTGTATCATCAGAACAGTTTAAAGCTGCAGTATCTAATTTTTATTAAAATATGTTTCACATATTTCTTAAAACTTAAAAATGTGACAGTATAACATACGGCAGGTAATCTGTGAAAAAAATCAAGCTCCTCTATTTCCTTGCAGAAATAAACCCAATCAGAGCCAAGGGGAAGGTCTTAGCGTTGTCAATCACCACTCGTGTGTGTGTGTGTGTGTGTGGGGGGGGGGGGGGGGGTGTGTGCGTGTGCGTGTGTTGCTCAATGTGTTAATGGCAAAAAACAACTTACTGTTGCAGAAATCTGTTTATTCACTGTCGTCGGTAGCCATGCTAACTACCCTTAGCATTCATGGCAGACTCTGCTTTTGGGAAGCAGCTGCAGAATAGCAAAGAGCAGGATATGAGCAACACATACATAAGGATAATTCAGTGTGAAGACCCTCCTGAATGGTTGTTTAACTTTTTATTCATTTATTTTTTACCTGCCTCATGTTACACTGTCACAGCATAGTAAAAGTTTTAAGAATTTATGTAAAAAACACATTTGATGCAATCTATGCACTGCAGCTTTAAATGCTTTTTTGTCTTTCTGAAATTAACGACTTTTATAACGAACATGCAAACATTTGAAGGAAGTATTTTGCTGTAAAGCAGATATGCATGCATTTAATATTCCAAGCATTTTTACTAGAGCATGAAAAATGACTTTCTGCCACTTGCTTGCACCAGTTTGCAGTTCCAGAGTCTGGGAAGTGACATCCTTCTACTTTGATCTCATCTCAGAGGCTGTGATTGGCACTGGAGATAAAATCTTGAATCTTGCTGGGTTTTTTTCCTGCACCTGAGTCATGAAGATAATTTCACACAACATGACGAGTTATTTACCAATTTCAGTTTTAAAATAAGCTTAAGAGTTACATTTTCATGTTGTTTACATCCAGCGCCTGTGGGTCTCATCTCTCTTTTTCAAAGCATTTGTATGTCTCTTTCTCTCTCTGTGTTTGTGTGTGTGTGTTTTGCTAAAAACTCTCAAGGCTGAGATTCAATCTGCTCCACCCCTCTGTAGTGCTACACAATCCATCTCTGCTGTGGGGAGGCTTTAACATCACAGCTAGCTATTGCTGTACATATTGTACAGATGCATACAGAATTCAGACACACACTCATATTTCTGCTAAACACCAACCCACATAGGAGAGACAGGTGGAAATGAGATGTGAGGCAGTATGTTTGAGTGCTTAGAGCTTTGAGCAGCTGTATCAGTATCTCGCAGGCCTGCGGCAGACCCTCTGCTGGGACTGAGGCTATCTCTGGAGGAGTTTACATCTGTATAGCTGGAACGTCTGCTTAAATACAAGGGAGCTTGTACATAAAGCCGCACGTAACGCAACTCAGCCAAGCTTAATTACCTCCTCACCGTGTTCATACTGCTCCTCCTGACAAACAGCCAAACACTGTATAAGAATGTTGAACAAAATCAACAGTCTCACCAACCAGCTCTTCATGTATCCACCTGCTTACTTAGCTATTTATCTCAATTAGCTGTGCTATGGAGAAAGCTAGAGGAATGAGTCTTTAGGTGACTTTCTTTGCATTTTTACAAATGATGTTGATTTAAAAAATCCATTTCAATTTTCATTTAATCACGATCAATCACTATGCCTTGCTTTGTAATCTTGAAATATAAATATGCACGCAGTTGTGGTTCTACTGCACCCCAGCTAATTAAAATACAAGCACTTATTTGATTTTTGGAAGATTCTTTCTCAACTGTAACTAGGGGGAACTTTCTTCATTACACATGCATAGAAATAGCAGCAAACTTGTTCAGGGGACAACTGACTGATGAGGTGTATTTTATTTTCTAGCTCTTGGCCCACCCCTTTCTGCTGCTGCCCTGGGTATCTGCCCATATCAAACCGACACTGTATGCTGGTTCTCAAAAAATGTTTGAGAAAATGTTTTACTGTTTCAAATCAAACATGTCTGAATGTAAGATAATTTTACTTATATAGTACATTTTCAAATAGAAGTGGTTTCTCTGAATTCTTGTTCTGATAAAACTAAATTATCTCCATGTTTGATTCTTGTTCAGGTTTAAGTAGATGGTACTTTTTAAGTTTGTTCTTCTGGATTTGTAAACTAACAGAAGTTTTTCTAGGTCTTGCTTCGATATTAAAAGTATAAAACTAAATGTTGCTCTAAAGTAATAAATACTCCACAATTTCTAAAAACAATGAACTAACCAGTTTTCTGAAGATTGAAAATTCTCAGTTTTACAGGTTTTTACTTGTAGGAAGTCATTTTGTTTTAAACATTAATTTAGAAACGTCCATCTCCATTCATTCCTGTGGAGCTTTTGCTCTGAATTGACAGTCGCTCATCCTAATCCGGCAGAGCGACCAGCGTAATTCATGCATGTAAACCGACTTTGGCTTTTAAGGTCACAATGGCTCGTTTGATTAATCTGCATTGTGTAATATTAACGTGTTAAAATTATTAATCATACACATTAGCATTGATAGACATAATGTTTACATGAATTTATAAACTGCAACAAGACTAAGAGCAAATGTTTTACCTCCACTGTGGTTTATATTTGCTTCTAAATAAGGAAGAGAGAGAGAGTAAAAAAAAAGACAATAGGAGTGGAGCAAACAAGTGGTGCATGTGGGCAGCATGCTGAGCAGATTTGAGAGATACGATCGCGATGGGACACACAGCGAACACACACACACACACACCCATACAAAGAGATAATACAACCAGTGGTCACCCAAGGGCATCTTGCCTCTCACCCAGAAAATATCTGTCACGGCCCAGAGGCACATAGCTAATACCTGCAATAATGCCTGACATATTGCATATGGGCGTGACATTAAACAGCTTGCTCACAGCCTGCAAAATATGAAGGGCCAAGCTTCCTCTTCTCTACGTGCATTTGCGATTACTTCTCGTTTTGCGGTGCTTTAATCCAAGAGCTGTTTCATTACAAAACCATAAATAAGTAAAAAGCTCACATGAAGCAAAAAAAAAAGCAATTGTAGGAAGATGAAAGACGGAGGCAGGATTCAGAAGCTCCAAAGAAGACGGAGCTGCTCAACTAAAACAATTAGGTGTGCTTATGTGTGGACTGTATTAGAAATATCACATGCAAATGTTTGAGGCCCCTGAAGGAAATCTTCATCATTCTGACCAACATCAAATATTTGCCGTGTAGAAATCTGTCAGTGCTCTACATTATGGTCCTTTAAGTGACAGCCGGTGACTCGCCCTCATATGGAATGGTCTTTATTCCTCTGAATTTTATTGTTATTTACAGTAATCGAAGTGCACTCAATCTGATGGTGTGTGATAAAGGGTTATTACCTCAGTCAGAAGCTACACACTCAGACTGCCATCTGTGGTCAGCCTCATTAGATGCGTGACACATGACATCACACCGATGACCAACAGGACGGAAAATATAGGGCTTTAAATGTTTGCTGTCAGGTTATCTTCTTACAAATGGGAGGGAGAGGTTGAAAAAGTATCATCAATGTTTTATTGATTCGGTTTTATGAATTTTTCAGCAGCTGAGGAGCTCTTCAAATGCAAGCCAAGTTAAGTTCGGAGATGCTTGCTGAGAGCACAACTGTTTGGAGGTTGCTTGACATGCACTTCCAGCATCCTTCATGTGCATCAAAGTGTATTCTCCCTCTTTGTTTGTACAGACACTGTTCCCTCTCAGCTGCACTGCCAGTTTGAATTAGCATTTAGCATTTCTTTATATTTTGAAGCTTTTTTTTCCCCTCACACCAATAACCTTGTTCATTTGTTTATTTGACAGTATCTATGCATGTGTCTGCTCCTACATTTCTCAGTTTAAAGCTCTCTGTGTGTCATTTTAATTGCAGAAAATTCTTCTCCTTCTCTGATTTAGCTCTAATGAAGTCAAAGTGTTTGTTTGTTCTAAACTTTGCCTCCAGTCGCTCTGTTTCTCTTTTTCTTTCCTCGTCACGTGTCAGTTCTTTATCCTCGACTCCAGTCCAAGCGTACCTCAGCTGTCCGGTCTCTTTCCGTTACTCACCAGTGCAGACCTGCCGAGAGCAGCCAAAAACAGGCTAGCTCCTCAGGGACAGGGTGCTGGATGGATGACTGGATGGCCTGCTGTGGAGGTTCAGATGACTGGAGGGCTGGAAATGTGGGAGAAATGACTGGCTTCTATCACGGTTACAAAAATAGGGGATCGACCGATGAAATTCAGTTGGTGTGGGATTCTTTTAATCACTTTGCTTCAAGGCCTTCATTGTTTTTGGAAGCATTTTGTTTTGTTACTGACTGGATGATGGCTCTTTCACAACAGATTATTTGTTCTGTCTAGTGAATAAGACACTAAGATTAGAACTTCACAATAAAATACAGATAAACTAGGCTAACAAATGATCTGTTTATGTGGTAGGATTGTTTTATCCTGAAGATATTATTTAATACTTTTTGTTGTTTTAGTTATCAGATTAAATAAACACTGACATTTTAGAAAACTGAAGTAGAACATTGTTTCTAAGCTATGACTAATAAATCAATTCTTTTTACATCTTAAGCTATTAGGACATTTGATAGTATGATTACCTGAAAGTATTACACAAACTTTAAGTCATGCAGGTATTTATCTCTGACATGTCTGTAGACTACATAACTGGTTAGCTTATGCATAGAGAAAGCCAAGTACCAGCATAACGGTTGCATTTTCCCAAACTATCTCAATTAAAATGGATGAAGCAAAGAGACTCAAACACTGAACCCTGTGGTGCTCAAAAAGTAATGAACTGTAATGATTATATCTAAATAAAAACGTTCTCAACAGCCTGGTGCTGTTCGCTTTATCCTTAAATTCTTATCGAGACTTTCTCAGAGAATTGTATCAAATTCAGCTTTGAAATTTAATAGAACAAGAACACAATCCATGGAAATATTAGTGAGTTTCACTCCTGCTGTTTCACTTTGATGTTAGCTCTTAAATCTGACTAGTCATCACGATTTAGATGCTCACAGCCTCAATTAGCTGCTAATTTCATCATTATTTTAGATAAAGGAAGAATATTTATAGGTCTGTAGTTTATAAAGTCATCTTGGTGTAGAGGAAGTTTAAATAAATGTTTAATTACAGCTAACTTAAAAGTCAGCGGTAGTTTTCCATTAACTAAGGAAAATCTACTATCATCTATATAGAAAATATATTTCCTATTCAACATATTTTACTGTAGCACAGAGAATAAACCTAGCCGTTTATTCTCTGCAGACATATTCAACGTTTAACTCGTCTGTAAAATCCTTTACATTTGGTTCGATCTGCCAGAAACTGCAGCAGGTGAAGAACTCTGTATGGAATGAATAGAGATCTGAGTTTCTGCTGATAAAAGCACATATTCACTCTTAATGTATGTAATAATAGTAAAATCTGACATTTTAATTTTCAAAACATTTTATTTTCAGCTCAGTGAATTAAACGGAGGAAGTATCGCTCTATTTGTGAGCTGATGTGTTTACACCTGACAGGGCATTTTTGCCTGTTTGTACAGCAATCTGATGAATTTACAGTTTTTGGTCAGTTTGATGAAGAGGATGTTTTCAGTCCAGGTCTTTTGATTATAGTTTATAAAATATTTCTGGAAGCATTTCATTGCAGAAGACTAAAAGAAATATTAATGTATAACTCCAGGAATCTGCATCACTTGTGCAGGTGAAACTCAGCTCATCTAAGAGAAACTGTAATCTAGCTTTTGAAATCTTTCAAAGTTGAGAAACAAATGAGAACTTTAAATTAGGGGTATTGTGGAGGCAGAGCACAACCCACATATGGAAGCATTAGTTTTTGATATGGCTGTTGCAGGTTTGATTCCCGGCCTGGTGACCTTTTGCCCCCTTCTCTGGTGACCCCCTTTCCTGTCAATTCAGGAAAGGGGGTAACAAATAGAGGCCAATTAAACCTTTTATAATTTTATTAAATAAATTAAATAATCTGAAACCGTTTTTGAACAATTTAAGCAAACATTGTTTGATTTATGAGTTATAAAAGGGATAGTTTATATAGTACCATGTAGTTTATGAAGAATATAAGAGCTGCAGTCCATGCAGTATCAGTTTTTCTTACAAATTTCATTTTTTTTGTTGCAAAGACAAAATCTTGCTAAGTATTTTTGGTCTGGTTTCTAGTGCATGTTGAATAAGAAAAGCTAACTTAAAATAAACTTTTTAGCAAGTATTAGGTCAATAATTTATTAATATTGATGTAAAAAAGTTCTACATCCACTAGCAGATTATTTCACTCATAACGAGACATTTTCCCAAGTTATAAGTGAAACAATCCGCCAGTGGAACTTTTACTTTTTGTCAATATTAAGGAATTCACTTAAAACAAACTCCTACATCTGCCTGAAGTTACTTGTCTTATTTCAAGTGTGCTAAGATATTTGCTCTAGAATTTAGACAGATACTCTGTAAGATTTTGTTTTGCATTCTATGTGTGACAATCTTCTTTAAATTGTGCGACATTAGCTGCAAACATCAGTACATACGGTGCACGTTTTTTCTCTGAAAAGAAAAAGAATGAGACATTTTCTTGGATGCTGGACTTTGGACTCATGAAGAAAATTCAGCCTTGATCTGCTTTGTGCCTGTGGCAAAGACTGAAGCATTATGCTGTAATGTGCTTATCTGGTAGAAACATGGTCACACTAGTTTTCCATATCAAATCAGACTCAAGTCCTCAGAGACTTGCCTAGCTGCTGCTTTGGTGAGTGAAGGCTCTCTGGACTTCCGTCTAGCTCCTCTTCCTCGCTGCCACTTAAAGGGGACATGTGTGAGACTTTGCCAGGCTGGGGGAGGAAGCGCCAGGCTTCTGATTAAAGTGATGAGCTGTAACATGGGGAAGGAGGTGGGGGGGCGACAGCTGGCTGCTGCCTGCTACGCTAAACTTCAACCTGACTGCTGGGTGACAAACCGTCCCACTCTACCTGTTCTCCCTGTCACTGTAAATGGTTTTGTTGATGTCGACAAGAACCTGAGAGTAATGTATGCAGCACAGGCTTTAAGAATCCCACCATTTTATCGCTCCTCATCGTCACTGCAGTGTTGGGGATTCAGACAGAAATGATAAATGAATTGGTTTAATGCTGCCTTGTTTTAACTATCTGAAGTGTAGTAGAACTGTCTCAATATATCAAGGTATCTCATAGTATGTCTCAAAGTATCATAGCAAATAACTTTTTTAGTAAAAAAAAGTTAATTTGAAAATCAAATTGTGTTTCATTAAAGTTGCTGACATGACTCTATCCTTTAATGAAAACTTTTTTTTCTGGCTTCTAAAATTATTACTTCATCTTTTTCTTGAAATGTCAATACTGTAATCTGTAATTACTTGTCACCAAATAATGTTAGTCTTGGAGACAAATATTGTATATAATCATATACATACAGAATACATACTGGCTGTTGCAGCGTGGCATTTTCTTTCAGTAATAATAAGGAACTGAAGAAACCAAAGAAGGTGAAGAAGAGCTAATTGCTACTGCAGGTAGTTGAAATTTGCTGTTCTTTTTTTTTTGCTTTTCTGTGTTACCTAACACTTCTACATATTCACTTCCAGTCCTCAGACATGAGATGTTATTCTGGGCACTGGATGAACTTTGGGAGCTTCCATCAGCTGTACCTACATGTAAACAAGTTCCCTGTTGGCATGGTTACTCATGAGAGACGCTTTTTATAACAGATGTCTAAAAAGTTCCAGAAATACTTGCAGAAAGTAGCATTAAGCAGCACAGACTTTTACTGATTCTGGGGAAAGCTTTCACATGTGAGAAATGCTTTGAGCAAATCAAAATGAAATGGAAGACCAGACTTTCTGCAACATGCTGCTGATGCATCTCCACTTGGGAACACATTAACCTGCATTGCATAAAGTCATTCCATATTTCTACCTCACAATGCTAATGCTAGGTTGGGAACATTTTTGCTTTTAGAGCTTCACTAATACTTGGTTGCAGAGATTTCACATTTCAGAAAGATTTCTTAGAGATGTTGATGTGGCAACCTCACAGCTGCTGTAGATTTGTTGGGTGCCTGTCATTTAGGGGATTTCCTGTTTCATCATAAAAGGAAAGAGGAGAAAGTATTGATACTCCTAGTCAAATCACTCGACTACAAGTAAAAATGGCTTAGTCAAAGGTTTCCTCAAGTTATTGTACTGAAGTACTTACTTTTGAAAATTCTTAATTAGTACGCATTATATTTTCTAATATCAGTATTGCTGTATTTTTTGAGTAATTTTGCAGAACCTTGTAACCTGCTGAAATGACCTGATGATGTGTTGACATGTGTAACCACTTTGCTATAAAGTCTACACCACCTGTAAAAACCTAAGCATAAAAATGCAATAAAAATAACAGTTTTTTTTTCATTATTTTCATTATTTTATTTAAGGCATTCCCTCGTCCAACAAATAATAAAAAAAAAAAAACAACAACTTTTTCTTCTCCCCAGCAAAAGTAACACTGTTAACTGTACAGTAAGCTATGCCGTGTCAAAAGGAGAGACGGTTACTACAAGCGTCTTAAGAATGTAGTCAAGATAAAGTCACAAGTTCCCCAAAAAATACTCAAGTAAAGACACTCAAAAAATGTATTTAAGTTTTCAAGTAAATCTACTCTATTTCTGTCCACTACTAGTGTTTAAACAAAGTAAAGAGAGAACAAGTCTTCCACATCATTACCTGTAGCCTCCAGCATCTGAATGCTGCAGCTGAAATCACAGCAATATGTTATTGCCCAGTTTTGTTGATCCTGTGTGGATTTCTACCTCAGTTGGTTGATAGAAGTGGCACCTGGTGTGGTTTTCTGCTGCTGGATGAGCTAATCAATGAAATTAAACAGTTGATCTCAGGAACCGATTTACACAGGATGGACTTTGTGTTCATTAATGTCCAACATTTATTGGATAGAAGTCATTACCTCAATTTGCTGGAACGGATTAAGGCTGGGCTGAGGAAGAACTTCACATGTACATATGCACTATAATTAAATAAACGCATGATTGACATGACCTTGACATGTGGCAGCGGTGTTTTATTCGTCAGTTGGGTGAAGGTTAAGAAATCTGAGGTCTGACCGCATCCTGACCATAAAAACGGGGCTGGTGTCCCTGTCGATTAAAGTGGCTGATCTAATGTCTGACTGGTCAGAGAGACTACATGTGGAAAGAAGTCTGAGTGTGGGAGAAGTGACTCTCCATCAACGGGGCTGTGACAGTAGGGAGGCTGAGTGTGAGGCAGGCAGGCTGCTGTCACCCTGGGGAGATTTAAAAGCCCTTTGCTTGAGACAACTACAGGTTTCTCTCCACTGGACTGTCTGTCATGTAAAGCATGCATTGTGGAAACGCAGGAGTTGCAGCTCTGGGGTTTCAGGCACGTGTTCCCTCCACTCTGCATGTGCACAAGTCCTCCCTATGTCTGCCGCAGTAAACCCATTAATCACATGATGAACTAAAACGTTCTATTCCGATAATATTTTGTGATTTATTTATGCTTTCTGTTGGCCGTGGTTTTTATTTGGATATTTAAAATATCTTCCACTTTCAGTGTTAAGTGTTCTTTTATTTTCTTACTAAATTAAAGTTGATTGGTCTATGAGAGGACAAACTTCAAAATGGTCTCAGAACAATATTATTGTTTATCGTAATAATTACTGGGACAATTTATCGCCCAGGAAAGTGTGTTATTGTGACAGGCCTCCCATGTTATTGTTGAATGTTTTGCATGTTCTGAAAACAGGTTAATTAAATTATCTGGCACTAATGAGTTTGCAGCAGATCCCGAATGTAATCATTATCATCATCAGGGGCATGTTTAATCAGAACTCTTTCACACAAACGACTCGGCCTCTGAGCCACATTGATCTAGAACTTGTATAAAATCAGATATCAGGGCTTGGCTGTCTAGCAGTAGATTTTTTTGTAGAATTTAGATCATAAGGAGTCTGATTGTTTATTATACAAGATTTGTTTCCATCTGAACTCAAACTAACTTTGAATCCCAGATTTAGAGGTGGTTTTAGTTTGGTTTTGTTTTTGTGTATTTTCTTATCACCAGTAAGTTTTAGGAATTTGGTTTATCTTTGTTTCACACTATTTGCACATGAACAATGAAATTATTGATAGAAAATATAAAGTATTGTGTAAGGTTATTCAGTTTCCCCAGATTATGTTTGATTAGATTGTGGAGATATTCGTCTGTATTTTACTGGTTACTCTGCTAAAATTGTTTAATTAGCTTATGAATAACTGAATTCCTCTTATTTTTTACTAAGAAGAACATTTGGAAAAATAGGAAAAATATTTCCTATTTGAACAATAGGAAATATTGTACATTTACTGTACAATATTTGTACAATATTTTGTAAATATTGTACAAAAGTACATTTGTTCATTTGGTACAAAAGAACAAATGTACAAATCCACTTAAAAATGTTAAGACTGCTAAATTGGCGCATGAAGATTCATCACAACAGTTTTATTATTTTTTTACAATTTGCTAGACAAACTTGTTGTATTGCAGAAAAGAAGTGCAAAAGCAAAAATACCACTGTGTATTTTGTAACAGTAATAGTTTTCTCATGCTGGTGACAGTAGCACAGAGGGGGTAAGACGGTGCACTGGCTGTGTAAAGAGTTTAACCTTTATTTTATTTTATTCCTGTAGATGTTGGGAGGGCAGTTCACGCCCCGCCACACATCACAGAAAGAGTGGTGCAACTGTTCAGGAGTAAAAGTGAATTCACCTTCTTGGCCACCATCCAGCAGAAGTCGTCCACGTCGGGAGTCGTATTCTCAATCCACGAGTCAGAGCACAGGTAATCCATCTATTGCCCTCTGTCCCGCTGCTCTCTTTCCCAAAATATTATCTTGCATATAAAATGGAGTGCGCTAATTTTCAATGGAACTCAAAGTGTATCGCTTGTCTTTCTTGAAGCTTTTGAAATGTTAAGGGGATATATAATGCAAAATTCACAAATCTACCATTTGGAAAACTACTGCTTCTAAAAACAGCCCAACCGCTTAAGAAAACGTCTTTTGGCAATAAATTAATGTTTTCTTTGTGTGTCTTTTGGAGAATAACCTCCAGAATGTAAAGTTACAAATCAGCAGGCACTGCCTCTCACCTAGCAACCCCAGCAAAAACCCAGCCTGTTACTTAGCAACCACAGCAGCGCTTCACCTGTCACCTAGCAACCTATTTTCCAGAATGTTTGGTGAGCTTTTTATACCCCTTGCACATATATGTGCTGGAAAAGACAAGTGCTTTGTTGACGATTTACCATTCAGTGTCTTACTTGCTGCATTTTTGTTGGTTGTGCATGAGGCTCTTCTACTGCTTTTCAAAGATGTACAGTTGTGTAATTGCATGTCTTTTTGCAGCTATTTTCACCTGAAAGTGAACATTGAGTTGCGGAGCAAGCAGCAGCTTATTTGGATTTAAAGTGGCAGTTCATTCTGAAAGTAGCTCAGAATGATCCGACTAAAATCTTATCTAAGAATGTTTTGAATAAAAAATTGTTTTGTGTATCCCGTAGACCTGTTCAAGGAAGCATAATAAGTCGGCCTTAAGTGAGGTGGAAGGCATATTCACATAAACGTCAGTCTAAGTCAAACTGTATTGCTGATTGGCTGGAATCATGTTGCTTTTCTACACATATTCTCAGAACTGAAAGTTGCCTAGTTCATATTTTCAGTCACAAAAACAGCTGTGAACTACCAAACACTGTGTTGCATTTTGTGGTCTATATATAGACGCGCATCAGTAAAAGTGTGGAAGCCTAATTATAATGTGCTATTTTGATATTTGAGATTAATGAGCTACCATAAACATCCAGTTCAGAAAATACATTTTTTGAGTGAATACCATCGGTAAGACGTCTGTGGTTAGTCAGGGTCTTAAAGAAATTGAGGGAGTGGACGGATTGTTACTGCAGAACTCCATGCTGTAAGACATATGATAGCAGGAGCAGTGAGCTCATTCCAGCCCCTGAGAAACTCCACAGCTGTGAATTGTTTTAAAGGGCAGGCAACATTGATTTTCATCTCACCCTCTGAAGGTAAAAGCCAACAGTTCTGTAAGACATGCAGCTCAGCGAGCCTGTGAATGAGTCCGTATGCTGTGTTTGCAGAGCATAAAGACAAAATCAAAGTCATACACAATGGCTGACCAGACGGACCCTATGCTGATCGTCAGACTTTTAAGGACGGAGTCGGTCTTCTAGCACAAAAGCCCTTAAAAAGCAGCACTCTCAGCTAATGAGCTTCAGAACTGTAGGGCTCTGACAAAAGTTAACTGACGATATCTAAGAAGGTTTTAAGTACTTCATATTGCGAAAATTTCTGCTTTTGTGTTCAAAGCTGTGGCTGCAAACCTATAGGGCACAAGCATTTAGAGAAGTGTAGAAATGAAATGCTCTTTAAATGTAAATCTGTGTTGCTAAGGGAGTAATTTTCAAATAGAGAAGTTTTTGTATGATAACAGAACTGCTATCTATCCATTACCTGCTTTGTACTGGATAGTTTTAGAGTGAATCTAACCTGTAAACATCATAATAACACTGTCGGAAATGTGACTACAGAGTTAAAAAGTGGCTTACATAATAAAACGGCATACCCCTTTGACATTCCCTAATTGAATTGTGGAAGGAAAATGGTCAAAATCTTTTCAGAAATTTGTGTTTCTTCCTCTTTATCTTTAAAAGATTGTCTTCCGACCACTTTACGAGTTCATTAAGATTCCATCTGTGCAGTTTAATCTGCGTGTACATCCAGCTGTTCTGGGAAGGCATCAGAGGTTTGCTAGAGCACAGCAGTGAGCAAATGGCATGACGACAAGTTGGGTAAAGTTGTAAAAGAACGTTAAACCGCTGATCTTAAAAAGATTTCCTAAACTTTTGGTGTGTTACAGCTCAGTCTCTCCTTTGAAGCTGAACTTTCCATATACAGGAAATCTGTTTACTTATCTGGCCTTTTTGGAAATATAGGCCTAGAGAATAAACCAATAACAATGCCTATCACAGTAAACATCTGATCAACACCAGTAGATAATGCAACTGACAGAATATTGAATAATTTCACTGAACCAGAACCGCACAGCATTCTGGGGGATGTAGGCAGAGGAAAGCCTTTAGCTGCTCAACCTCTCATGGCGAGCTAAGCAAAGTGGGCGGCATTAACTAACTCACTCACTCTTTGGTTACCTAGCAACAACCCGTTGAGTAACTTCTGGTTACCTAGCAACAACTTGTTCAGTAACTTGCGCAGCAGCAGTTTAGGGTTTGCCACTGTGCCTCATAGCTGCTTTAAAATAAAAATAATGGCATAGATTAAAAACTGGATAAAACAGGAAAGGTCAATGCACCGGTTTGGCAGTGTTTCAAATTTGTAAAAAAATTATTGGTAATAGCTGATAATAAATGCTTATCACCCAGCCCTGTGGAAAGTGGAACAAAAAAGTCATAGTCAAAAGAATCTTTGCTACAAGGAAGGTCAGGGACATTTGTTTTTATCAGAAAATGAAAAAAAAAAAAGTTTTTTATATGTTGTGTGTAAGAAATATAAAACTGAATGTCTGAACTAACACCTTAAAACATGGTGTTGGCAGCATTAGGAGGGAAAAAGGAAAGCTGGTCAGAGATGATGGGCAGCAGGAGATGAATTCAGGGCAGTTTGTTCTAAATGACTTCCAATCCTGATCCACTGTGCGTATTTTAAAAGTCTGTTTATTTTGCTGTATTTTAGATGGACGGTCTAAAACGAACACCAATCATAATCATAGATTCACAGATTCACTGTGTTAGAATGGCCCAGTCAAAGCACAGCCTCAAATCAAATTAAACACTTGAAAACTGATGTTCACAGATCCTCTCCACTAAAATTGGGCTGCAAGTTTCTACATGTGCAAAGCTGAAAGAAATCCCCCAAAGATTAATTTAAGAAAAAATAATATATATATATATATATATATATATATATATATATATATATATATATATATATATATATATATTATTTTATAATATATATAATATAATATAAAATATAATATAATATATTATTATTTTGAATCACATGAAAAAAAACAACCTCTGTTTTTAAGGAAGTTACAGAGCAGCTCGTTTTATTCAGCAGCCTCGCGGTCCGCGTTCAGTTACAATTTGCAAAAAAAAATATATATAATATATATATATATATATATATATATATATATATATATATGTTTTTTGCAATATTTGTGTCTTTGTGTACATTAAGTCCCTTTACTTCTATGAAAGTACAGATTACTCTGCAAAGCGCACTCTGGAGAGGAGCGTGTCTCGTCTTCGGCTGTGCTTTTAAGGTGACCCTGAGAGTTTATTTTCAGTCGGCTCTCTTTCTTTCCGTCTTCACTTTCTTTGTGACATAACCTGCAGGCATCATTGTTGCACAGTGGGCTGACCAAACAACAGAGAGGCAAGGCTAAATGGGGCCACTTGACACAACAGCTCTCCTCCTTCAGGCACAATGACACGCATCATGCAACATATGTATCTCAGAGGAGCGCTCGGACTAAGCAAATGTTATATTAGAGACACTCAGCCACACTCTGGCAAACCCAGTTGTCAAGCATACTAACTTCAAAGCTATTTACCACCTTTCAGTTGGTTTGAGAGGGATGATTTGCAGTGCGAATGATGTTTACATGGATGTTGTTCCAACTTTTAATGGAACCTATAAATCCAAACATTTCTTGTAGTTGAGTAAGACTTTCCTTTTAGGAAAAAAACAAACACAACAAATCTAACAAGTTTAAAAACATGATGTTTATCATGAGCTTACAAATTGGCAGCCCTCTGGCTAACATTGCAATCACAAATTTAGTTTTTCAAACACAGTTTGCAGTTGTTGTTTTTTTTTGCTTTATTAATTGTAGTTTTGCTCCACAATATTTTGTTTAAATCAATAAGTTCTTCATTGTTAATTGTTCAACAAGCACAATTTTTGTGTCATGATAACACATTTTGCTGGATGATAAATTGCCCCCATAATTATTGAGATAAATTATATTATTGTTTGAGAATATTTTGAAGTAATGTAATTATAATTGCATAATGATGCCAATTCCCCCTCTCTAAAAGACCAATAAAGTCACATTTTTTGAAACACATGAAATGGAAAACATTTCAAACAAAAGATGACAAAAAAACATAAATAATATGGAAATTAAAACCACATACAATCTATATTATAAATAAAGTAGATTGTGGATCCTAAAAAATTCCCCCTTTAAAAATATTAATCATGAGAATTGAAATTATTGAGCTAATTTGAATTTATCATTTGATTATTGCAACAGGTTTACTTACAGTGTTGGAGATGAAATGTGCAGTTCGGTAACGAAATGATTGATGACTTAGATATTGTTTTTCATTACTGTTTTTAAAAGAGTCTTGTAAAAGTAAAGGTTAGTGGATGTGGTCACTCAACAAGTAACAGCCTTATTTATTCTTGTTTCTTTATATTAGTTGCATTCGTGAACTAATATAAAGTTCAAGATTGGATATTTCTGTCCAGACTTTTGTACGGTCGGTACACAGAGGTGTTAGCTGGATTTTTGGGTGAATTTTGTTGTTCTGCCAAGAGAGCCAGAATGCCTGCATAGCACAGATGTGCTCACAGACTGAGAACAAAGAGGAGGAGGAGGAGGAGGAGAAACAGTAATTTGAATCGATTGCTACATTTTTATGGTTTGTGTGTTCTGCTTATCGTTGCTGGCTGCACTAAGCCCAGAGGTTGCATTCCAAAAAACATCCTGTACACACAAACATGGAAACATGGCAAACCAAATATGGATCCATAATACATCAAAAATACAAGTAAATGTTGAGTTTTGCATGCCAGCAAATTAGATTAAATATCTGATGTTAGGCAGCTTGAGACTGCAAGATATAAGGAAGCGTCATGCTTTGAGGATCAAGATATTAACTGTCCAAAGGTTTTCGAAGCATCTTTATTAAGTTTGTCACTGTTATTTCAGCAGCTGTGTTACTTGCAGAGGTCATGGTGGTTGAGGCTGCTGGCTTTACCAATCTACAATCAGCTGCAGGTTCTGTTTTCAAGAATGTAGAAAGTTTTAGGACTCATCAGAAATTGAATATTCCTGTGCTCTTTTTGGATGTTCTCTAAGTGATCTTAGAAGGCTCTATTGTTTGGAATTAACTTTTGTGCAAAGTAGTGATCAGCCCCCACAAAGGGAGCAAACCAATAATGGCTTCAAGAGTCTGAAACCTTTGCAACAAAGGAGCCATTTTTGCCTTCAGTCCAGCTAAATCAAACTCTTTGTAGTCACATTTTTACATGAATTATAGAAAAATAATAAATACCCACCATAGGAAATAATTTGACATTTATAAATAGCCACAATTTCATGTCTATTTTTATTTTATAAATAATTAAGACAGAGTTTTGAAAAAATAAATAAAATGGTTACATTTTCTTCTATGAAATGTTTATATTTGTGTGCGAAAAATGCATAGTTTCTAATTTAATAACTTGAAAAATAGATTCATAAAACGTGTTTTTAGTACTTTGTGTAATTCAGTTAAAATTCAAAGTGATTATTTGAAGAAAAAAAAACTGCCAAAACCTGCATTTGTCATCTTACCTGTATTTAAAAATATTAGTTGTTTTTTTTTTATAACTTTTATCCAGAAGTTTAAGGATTCATTGTGTTTGTCCAACAGATATTTACTCATGTTGAATCCCATGCATGTTAATGTGTTTTTTGCTTCAATTGCTTTAAATAGTTAAATCAGCTAAAACAGGGGTCTGTCTGACCAGCTGTTAGCTTCAATAGCAAATGTTGACAGGTGCTGTATTACTTAAAACAAATATTACTTAAGACAAATTCACCAAGTAATGTGAATCCTAAGTTACATGCATGTTTTTGTTTTGCTGTGCTGTTCTTGTTTCTGAGTGCATTGGGTAAATAGAGGTAAACTGATTTAAATGATAATATTTTGCAGGGATATTGCACTGAAGACTGATTCATTGATCAATCCACTAGTTCAGCTTTAATTGAAATCATTGGAACCACAGTTAAAAGGAAGCAGGTGAGAGTTAGACAGCATTTTTCCTTCTGGTTTATTGATCTGAGAGACTTCTGTAACATGATTAAACCTAAACAAGTTTGACATTTAAAATATTGGTAAATCATCATAAACCCCAATGTTACACTTTTATAATCTGTCTCTCTATTTCAAACTTCGTGTTATCAGGTGTTAAAAATTGGAAATTCAGATCGAACTCTGTCCAAGTTGCAACAGACTGCAGTTATTTTGAGGCAAGCTGTCATGTGACACAGGCCGCTGTACTGCGGAGTAATTAAATTGCATGAGATGAGAAGAGTCTCCACTGGCTTTGAGCAGACCTGTGTTGCTTTGTGACTGCAGATTTGCTCTGAAGTCTTGAATCATCTCTGAAGGCCCTATTAGAGTCCTCAGCCTGCGCCCATTCGTTTCCATTAACACTGGAGCCGACCATTCAGCCAGCTGCCCGACAGCCACAGCAGCTCTACAACTCAGCCAAATCCAATCACACATCTCCTTTCTGTCTTATAGCTACTTACTTACATCTTTCTCTCAGCACATTCAAATCCACCCTTCTCTCCACCCACCTCCTCTGCTAACTGAGTTTTCACAATATGATAATAACCCCCTCTTTGTGCTTCTTCTCTCCTCACCCTCAAAGCAAAAATGTATTTTGAAAGGAGACTTTTCTCTGAAGTCATTGCAAAAGCAGAAGTGTTTTTTTTTTTCTTTTTGTGCCAAGCACTAGGCAACATGGTGAAAGGTTTATTGCTGCTCCAGTTGGTGGAATACAACAAAGAAGAGGATTTCTGCATAGACAGCAGTTTTCCTGGGCCCAGGAACGCTTTCATTGTCGGCAAGTGGCAGAAGCTGTGTGATGAACTAACTCAAAGCCGAGTCTCTCTCTGCTGGTCTTCCCACCTTAACACTCCAGCTCTAAAGATGCGCAGCCTGCTCATCCAGCTGCTCTGTTCATTTGCCTGCCCCTTTTGTAGCTCTCGAATCCCGTTTCTTTCCTTGGCACTCGGTTTAACAGAGAATACAGGTTAATCTCTTTAATAAAATGTGCTGAGAAAGGACTCCGTTGTCCGTACTTTGTTGCAAAGTTTTTGAGCGCAGGAAGAGCTAACTATTTCACTGTTGGCAAAATAATATTTCAATTGGCAGACATTAAATCCTAACAATTTTCACACATCTGTCAGCATTTTCATAGAGAGCAGCAGCTCAAAGTTGCCAGCATTCAGTGCATGAGGATGGAAATATTGGAGAATTTTTAAAAGCAGTTCTGTTTAGTATGGTGATATTAACAGAAACTTAATAAAGTAGGAATAAGTCAGTTAGAATGAGTCATGACACTAATACATGAAGAAAAGATGTGTATTAAACGTGTTTGTAAATAGACAGCTATTGATGAATAAATGCTACTTTTTATTGATGGAAATTATTCTCACAAATGCTTATAACTTAAATTTGTGGAGTTAGTTAATAAACCGTCCAGTGGAGCCCAGTCTATGTGCATTTCAGTATTTGTAGATTCACCAATGGACTACAAATTATTTGTATTGGGACAGTTTCAGGAAAACTAATACAAAACTGAACAAATTTACACAAAAATGTCAACATTTGCATATAAACATAAAGATAGAACCTTAAATAACCTAGATGGATGGTTTATCAGCAAAAACAATTGATTTTGTGGGTTAGTTAGACTTAATTAAAGCTGAACCTGGCAAACCAGGATTTTTTTTGTTATTATAACTCCTCCATTAGAGCAAAAGTCCTGATGATGGCAACCGCCCTGTTTTTTTTTCTTATTTTTTATTCACCTAAACACATGCAGTGCTCGTGGTCAACGTCTTGGTAGAAGCTTAGAAAACTTATTGGAAATATATACATCATTCAGCACAATCATGTTTAATGTGTCTTGGAAATTACATCACTTACCAAACAGAAATGTTAAGTATGCATGGATTTCACATGCTTTCATTTGTAATACTTTTACTTCTCATGTTTTTGTCCTTTTTTTTGTTTTGTAAATGAGTAATAAAAGTATTTAAGCTTTAGATTTTTTTCATGCACTGTACTAAAAAGAACAGCTGTGAAAAAACTCAATGAGATGGAACAAAATAACATTTATTGAGACTCCCGCCTGCCAAAACTGCAACTTCCTCTGTAGTTTATCAGTTTTGGCCAGAGTTGTTGGTGTGCTGCCAACACAACGTTTATTGCTGTTGTGTACCTTCCTTTGTTTGCTTTCAGAAATGTGAAGTGGATTTTGAAAATGTCTCTGCCATCAGGTAGAATTTGTTTGAATGTTGGAGAGAGCCGGCCTGCCAGCATCAACACTGACTGACGGATCTGGTCTGTGGGGATGAGGGATGCGGCGCAGCCTCTCAACCTTAGCTTAGCACCAGTTTCCACACTCTGGATTACTCCTGTGATTTAACTTTCTGGCTGTGATTGCTTTAAGGAGAATGTTGTAGTTGTAGAAACAACTTTAAGATCTGAAAGAAAAAAAAATACAGAACATACTTGTGCATTGAGAATAATGTCTATCCATCCATTTTCTATACACCCTTGTCCCTTAATGGGGTCAGGAGGTGCTGGTGCCTCTCCAGCTGTCATTTCGAGAGGCGGGGTCACCCTGGACAGGTCGCCAGTCTGTCGCAGGGCAACACAGAGACACACAGGACAAACAAACATGCACACACACACACCTAGGGAGAATTTAGAGAGGCCAATTAACCTGACAGTCATGTTTTTGGACTGTGGGAGGAAGCCGGAGTACCCGGAGAGAACCCACGCATGCACAGGGAGAACATGCAAACTCCATGCAGGAAGACCGGGGCCGGGAATCGAACCCAGAACCTTCTTGCTGCAAGGCAACAGCTCTACCAGCTGCGCCACTGTGCAGCCCAGAGTAATGTCAGTTTGTACAATTCAGAAGACCTGGGTCGCGAGGTGCTGGTGCCTTTCTCCAGTAAACATTTCACCCTGGGCAGGTCAGTCTGTTGCAGGGTGCTGGTCAGAAGCTTATGTTATTATTTAAAGTTGGAGAAACTATAGTCAAAAATGCATTTAGTCAATTTCTGAACCAATATTTAGAGTTTTGTGAGAGATACGTGTGTATAAATGTTTATTTGCTCTTGGTTGACATAATACAATGATCCCCCTGCATCTGACGATTTAAACCTGACCCAGTCACAAAGCCCACACCAAAAACTAGAGGGGGTCTCTGTCATACAGTACTTTTCTGCTGATAATGAACCACTTAACACAGTCCAAACTGTGAAAATGAGAATTGATTTTCTCCTGCAAATTGATCCACATACCTCAAGCTGTGGTCACTTGTGGAAGTTGCTCCTACCTGCTAATACCTCTCCAGCATTGTGAGAACCTGAATCAAGGACAGCCAAACCTGTGACAACTAAATTGTAATCCTTGTGTGCAAACCTAGTCAGGTTTTCCAGGCCATTATCTAAAGGCGTCGGTCTGTTTTGCCGTTGTCGTATCTGCCTTATTTCCTTCTCCTGTACCAGAGATGAGCCTGAGAGGGCTGACCCTCCCTATTGAGCAGATAATTGGCTGTCAGCTACCCACCATAAAATAGCTGCGTGACACTGGAGGTGAGGGAAAAGGACAGGATGATATACAGCTAGTCCAGCTCTGTGAGGCAGGCATTCATTTCCAAAACTTTTCTCTTACTGATGATGCCCCTGCATTTTGAGGAAGACCACTTGTCACCAAAACAGCTTCTTCTCTGAGCTGTCACACAAAATGTCTGAACCCCAAAACCTTCATTTCAGGAAACGGTGTGCCATCATGTGACTCTTTGTTTGCTTAATACTCAGTGATTTGGATTTTTACGAGATCCTCTATTTTTTTAATCATTAAATGTAACGTCAAGCGCACAAGATCCCAAAAAGCTGCTCACAGATGATGATTACCTCTGGTTTTAGCTGTACAATTGTCAATATAATGGCATAAATGCTAAATGTATGAGTAATATATATGTGAAAGGGACACAGTGCTTTGCTATGACAACTGAATAACAAGATCCAAAGGTGTCACGTTTTACTGGTCAGTGAGAAGTTTTAATTAAGGACAAAAAGCGAGGAAATGGGTAGTCGGTCTGCTATTCTAGCCTGACTTTGACAACCGTAACATTCAGATGTGCTGCAGGATTCGGTGCGTTTCAGATGAGTTAAGACATGAATAATTAGGCGACTCACTCTGACAGATTATTAGTAGAAGAGCTAATTAAGCTACCTAATTAACTACTGATCTGTTGAGACAATCACCTATCAACAATCGCAGGATAAACATCAAGTCTGAAAACATAAAACTGTAACTGATGGACTGTGGACAAAAACAAAAAATTACAACAAAATAAAACTAAACTATATTGAAAAACACAAAAAATATTCCATCCCTGATTGGCTGGAGCTTGAAAGGCTTGTTGATGAAACCCAGGTGAAGTTGCAGATTTGTGGCGATGCTGTAAATTAAAATTGTGAAGAGACTAGAGTAGAGATGGGATTTATGGAGATTAGATGAAAGGTATTTAACGCTGCAGTCATTAGTCACTTCATTATACTGGTGTTGGGACTTTACGTCCTCGACATAAACTGTAATTGATCTTAAATGTATTTCACAAAAAGAATCACTATCCAGTAAGTGTGCTGCAAAATACTAAAAGTTTGTGAATTTATGGATATCTGTCTATTTGTCCTAACTTCTGGCACAGCACATGGGCAGAGCAAAGTCATACCACTTTGAAAACATGTTTTTTAATTTGTCCTACATGTAAATGTTTGCTGGTTTTGAGTAGCGTTTTTATGACCTTGCTACTGCCAAAGTAATGGTTATTTTGCTCACATCACCAAAAAATAGGCACAGTGTAAATTTTTAACAGCTAAATCTCATTCAAAACCACAATTTTATTGTTTGCACTCAGAAAAATATTATTGCAAAATTATGGATAATGGTTTAGAATAAAAGTTAAAAATCTGGAACAAATCTCTAAACTGGATGACAGGAGGTAATGATAACCCCAGCAGCAACTAATTCACTGTTTGCATCATTCAGAAGGAAAATGTTTCATGAGAAAACATTTACCTGAATTTTTCCATTCAAATACATTGCAGAAAATGATTTCTGATATTTATTTATAAACATTTTCTGGTTCATGAGAGCATTTTCATACTTTTGGTGTACCGTTTGTGAGTTGTTCAATGTGTTCAATTTACCAACAATAGCAGTAACAGACACAAAATATGCTATGCTAACATGCTCCTATGTTAGCTTTTTTTTTTTTTTTTTTTGCTGCTCGATGTTTGTGGAAACCAAATTCAGACCAAATTGTGGATTCTTATTAGAAATGGTAAAAGTAGGACTTCTCCACGTGACTAATTTCAAACAAATCTAGTGAAAAAGAAAATGATCAATTCATAAAAGCATATAACATGCTTTCATCAAATTAGGAGCTTTTTAAGTTCTCTAATATTATAAGCTTTTAAGAATTTAATTTGAAAGGTTTTTCACTTAGTGACTCATAAATGAATCTTTTGGACATATCAGTGCAAATGAGCTCTAAACTGTAAAAGTTATATAACAGCTCAGATGTGTGTGATTTTCTTTATTTATTATTTTCTATACCTTCAAATATTCTTGTTAAAGTTTATCTTAACCTTCTACTTAACACAGTGAGGCGATGTGCTTAAAATTATTTAATATTTAACCCTCATCTAAACTGTACTGATAGTTTTATTGCCAAAATGAATTCAAACCTCCACATAGATATTTTTTTGTTGTTGTCTAGGAGCAGCGTCATGCACCAATGGTTGCTCAGGCAATTCTTGCATTTTTCTTACAGCTTGTGCTATTGTGGCCATGCATCACCTACAAATCATGTTCAACAGTGACTCTCACACTGATCGGTTGGCATCAGTTAAATTTTCCATAGTGCTGCAAATATTTGCTGCATGTTTGGGTCATATTACACTAATTCACTTGTTATCGTAAAACTTCACCTTTTACAAGTAGAAAATTAGTTTGTGTAATAAATGACTATTATATTTTGTAGAGTTTTTCTATTTGTTTCCCTGCAGAGACGTCCACAATAGTAACATTTTTATATCACAACAATCCCTTCATCAACCCTAGCAGCCATTTCTTTTATTTGTTTGATATGCAAACATTATTTTTCTTTTTCTGAAAGCTGTAGATGCTCACAGTTGGAGTATTTCACATCCATGCAGATGCCATTAGTATAACAACAGCTTTGTATAATGCTGCTTATGAAAGGACCATCAATAAAAGAAAGCCTGTGGAAACAGATAAGGCTCATTTTTTATATTTTGCATAGAAAAAGCTCCAAAGGAGGCAAGCCAAATTTTTGTGTCCATCAGACTGAGCTATTCATAATAAACTTATTGCCTGCCAATAGTCTGCAGCTCCCCACCCTCTCTCATTAATTGTTCTGTAACACAGGCATACAATAGTTACCATTAAATAGTTCATACAATAAACACTAGCTGTGGAGTGGAGTTAATGTCTTTGATGATTATTTCATGAGTCAAATCAGGATAACAGTGTTTCTGCTCATTCGGTGATTCCGGGTCTCTTGAAGCCCTGAGGAGGCTTCTATCAGTGGGAGAGGCAAAGCTGGAGAGCTCTCGTTCTCATTTTGCTCCTCGTTCGATGCAAATGATTCTTCTCCAGCTGACAAGTATCAGCGACTCTGGCTCCAGGAGCATGATGAAGATGGGGTGTCAGGTCGGTGCCCAGCGCAGGCACAGAGTGATGTATTCATTTAATTTCAGAGTGATGACATGCTGTATAAAGACTGCCGAACTGGCTGGTCATAGATGCGCTGATTCCACTTCTCTCTCTCACACAGATATGTGAGGAAGCCGCCACTCGTTTATGCATGCAAATGGGTTTGGATGTTGTGGAAAAACATTTCCTTGTTAATTTAGTGTGTAATAATTGTTTTAGCGTTAACACAGCCTGCTTTGTGGGGGGTTGATGTGCCGTCATTAGCTGAGCAGAACGGTTTGAGTTGACAAGAATGTACAACATGCAATGTGCTTGTTACCACTCTTTTTTGTTTTTGGACTTATGTGGTGGAAGACTTTTCCCATCTCTATTGTCATTGTATAAAAAAAAAATTAAAACCATAAGTAAATTCAGCAAAAGCACTTAACAAAGGTGTAAATAAAATTCCTTAAAAACTGAATGAAAGTAAAGTTTTTCTTTTATATATGGATCAAATAAGTATGTAAAGGGGAAGTATTATGTATTTTTTTAGCCTAACATCATGTTATAATGTTATTCACTTATCAAAAACATACATGGAGTGATCTCCATGGCAACCATTCAGCTCTGCAAAATGCTTGGGTGGATCTAGGTTCGCCTTCAAGGCGCAGCTCCTGCTCCTTCTTTGAAGCTGTAATTTCAAAGTTTGCGTTTCTGCGTCACTGATCAGCGCTTTCCTGGGACTCCGCCACTCAGCTCCTTCAGACTAGCCAGCAGCAATTAGCCAACACTAATTGCTGCTGGCTGGGACGTATGGGTAATGTACAACCCAGACTTAAAATCGCTGACACCTATTTTTTCTTTTGCTTTTTTGTTTGTCATTTGAAGTATTATGTTTTATGCTCCTGTAATCCAGCAATGACATATGTTAATAGAAAAAGGAGAGATGGATGAATGGACTTTCTGGAATCTTATAGTTTAGGTTACATAACATGGAAGAGATTTTTTTCTTTGTTAAACTGGATAAAGGTTTCTGTTTTCGGGTCATTTATAGCCACCGGGAAGTTAAAATGTCAGGACTGTTTGCCTGAGGCTTCTCGTCTGCAGCTCACAGCGATTATCCAGTTTCTAATTGATCATGGATGATAATGGAGAAGTGGAAGGACCACATGATGCGAACAGAGCCAAGAGTCGTACAGCTGCAGTGTCACTAAAATGAAATGCATAAATGTGGAACACGAAAAAGTAGGAAATTTGCAAGAAACAAATTCTAAAATTTTGAGATTAATCTCAGAAATTTTCTGGAAAAAAGTAAATAATCTTCAGCTTTTGAAACTAAGAAATTAAAAAAAAAAATCTTGCAAATTTTGAGTTCCACATTTATGCATTCCACATTGTTTTCTAAAAACATTCTGAGATTAATTAAACACTTTAGTCTTTTTGTGACAATTTACTCCATTTTCTATCTACAATGGCCCTGATACTCGGTTGTACTGGAATGATTTGCCTGCTTTTGTGAAACAGAAAAACACCTTTGTTATTTATTGCTATTGGACCATTACTCGGAATAATATTCTACTCTGGCAAAATTAAACTTATAAAGTTACTGAATGCATAATGAATCTATCTGTTCAGAGTAAGACCTTGTGCACTGAAAAACTGAGGATTTGTCATTTATTTTCTGGCCCTGCAGTTACTTTGAGCTGGAAAGCAGCGGTGTGAGAGAGGAGATCCGCTACCACTACCGCTTTAAAGGCAAACCACGATCCGAGTCGTTCCCCTACCGGCTTGCTGATGGACAGTGGCACAAGATCGCCCTCACCATCAGCACCTCCTACCTCCTGCTGCACGTCGACTGCAACAGGTAACGGCACCCAGAACAGATAACAGCTTCCACCAAAGGAAGTTCTTTTATTTTTTTAAACCTCGCTCCTGTGAATTGACACTTCTAATAAGTTGTCTGTCATTATCAAAGTAAATATTTGTTTGCTGGCATGTCAGTGAGAACGACAGGTTGTTAACGGTGCTGAAGAGGAAGCGTCCTAGGACAAATTAGCACACAGTGAATGTGAGAGGGAGGTGGTATATTTATATAACGTTCTGTATCTCTGCAGAGTGTTGCATATTCAACATGTTCAGCTGACACAGATCCTTTAAGATGTGAAAGCTAACAATGATATAATTGCCTCACCAGCTCTCTAGCAGGGACATTAAACTCTGTCAGAGCTAATCTATAAATATGCAGTTTAGCTGTGACAGTTTTACTCAAGCCTCACATCTCTACTTGAGAGTTAGGAAGGTCCAGTTTCCCATTTTCTCTCTCCATCCAGCTGCTGGACATGTGTTCAGTCAAGAAGGAGTGTAAATCATTGTAGAAATACTCTGTCACCTTTAGCTGCGTGATGCTCTGGATAATTTATCAACATTATTGATTTCTTCCCAGATGTCTTTTACATCCATAAGGCTATTGTCTTCTAAATTAATTATCAAGCCATTGAGGATATCTATGTGAATGGAGGAAGATTGGCTCAGGGTGTCATGAGCGGGAACAGATCATCAAATAATCAAACAAAAATTGGAATAAAAATAAACCTTTTTTTTTGTCTACTCTGTTCTTCAGAGGGGAGTGGAGGGAGTTCACTATGTGATTGAATGTGTTGCTTTGGTGCTTATTCTCACATGGTTTTGGCTGTCAGTGGTTTGAATGTAGGAGTTGAAACAGAGCTTAACTGCTCAAAGTGAAATATTGGAGTCTGTTTATAAATTTTACATTTAAACACATTTTTACTGAGTCTCTCTCTGTTATGCCAGTGCGGTATGTTTTATCTGCATATTAGAACTCTGCCGGGGTACATGCAGACCTCCTTGTTGCTATTTTGCCATTCATATGCACTGTATTTTTTTATTTTATCATATTTTGCAGAAACTTCATTGTGTGCATGCTTTCGCTCTGCTGTCGGCTCACACTGTATAGATATGGGTTCAGTAAGTCCGTGAAATGCTCCTCACCCTAAGCACCCAAAGATACTGGCAAAACTTTCAGACTTCTGCCTTCTTACAAAACACAACTAAAATACTCACAGCTGCATGAATATTTTACTGGAGGAATCAGTAAGTTGAAAAATATCCAAACTGCCTCGATTCTTAAAGATATCCATGAATAACGGAAAAATCTGTGGCTATAAAACTTTCTGTAAAAGTGTCTTACAGTGAAATATCACCTAAAGGGAAATAAATGTATTTTGCAATATTGTTCTTTCCACTTGTAATAATGTTGCGCTCTGTTACAAGCTACTCTGATTGGATAAGGATTCTGTATTCACCATTTGTGTGTCTTGCAGTATGTGATAAAGAAGACTACAGAACATTTTATACCTGTAAAATGGTTACAAAAAATCTGTCATTCAGTATTTAGATGGTTCACCCAAATATAAAGTATTAGTTTGTTTTTATTATTTGCTTGGGACTGGTTAAAAAAACTTCTACACAGATCTATTGTAAGTTGAGTCGAAGGTAAGGACAAGTTTCTCTGCGATATTCAGGGATTTCCTTCGTCCTAATTCCTGCTGAACAGCTCTAAGAAAGCACAGCGCTTTAGACAAAAAGAGAGGGAGTTTAGTCCTTGCTTTTGTCAGCATGTATAAAAATGATGGATAAAAAACACCTCAGTGGAGAAGATTTTTAAAGCTCCACAGGACCCTCGGCACCAAAACGATGTCAAATTCCATTCACCATCTCATTCATATTACCGATACATGCACAGGAAATTAAAACCTTTATATGGGCTGATCTGTGAGGCTTCCCCTGTAAGATCAAAGTAAAGCAGATGACAGCAGACTTGCCCAGTTTTCCAGGTCTGACATTATGACTCGCCACCGTGTTCGCAGCCAACCTTGTCTCAGATCTTATATTTGGCCATATTCTCCATGAGTTTTAATAGAAATGCATAAAATGCACTTTGGCTGTTTTCAGAAAAACTCAAATCACAATATCTTCCATCTCTCAGGAAAGATAACTTTAATTCAGATGCAACACTAGCTGTGTTCTCATTACCAGTGAGCATAAAATGTATTAATGTTGAAACAACACAATTTTGCTATTGCTCTGTTTTCATTAAATAATAATCGCAATTAAAATCACATGTGAATAAGTTTGTTCATGAGATAACCCTCTTCATCCAGCCACTTCCTGTCTTTCTGTCCAACCAGTAGTAACACTATGTTGATCACATGACTCATATGATCCAAAACCATGTTTCTACTGTATTTCATTTGTGAAATAAACTAATTTTGATGCTGCTGAGAAACAACTATATTTTATCAGAAAACCTGATGTTTTTGGTGTTTTTTTCCCCCATGTTTCCATTATCAAATTTATCTTCATCCTTCCAATTTACACAATTATACGGTCAATGGAAACACAACGCCTTTCTCTCCCCCTGCCAGTAAGCATTTTCATATTTCACTCTGTCATACCAGAATGCCTGCCTACATTTTACAGCCACTCTGTCAAAGTGGTCCATATGTTGGGGCATGGAAATATTTGCACATAAAACATTGCATATTTATGCAGGTAAAATTTAGCATCTCAGTATATTTTACTGAACTACTGTAAGCTGATCAAAGAAGGATATGTTTATGCACAAAATATTTAAAATGAATTCAGATTTTCTGATCTCAACCCTTTATCCTTTGCTGCTACTTTATTTTATTTTGTTGCAAAAGTAAAACAGAGTCAGTGTATAAAAACAGCACAAATCCCTTTAAACTCTGTGGATGGTTTTATAGAGTATGAGGTTTCCAGGTTTTGATTTTTGTTGAGATTTTGAGGTTGGTTATTCATCCCATCGAAAGCTTGACAGCAGTTTTCAGTCTTACTTTTCCCCAGGTTCCTGAGTTCAGCAACCAAATTAATTTGGCTTAACAAAAGTTTTGCAAAACGAACAGGGAGAGAAAAACAGCCAGTTGTATCATGGCAAAACTCACTTTAATCTTAGGAATGTCCCCTTCTTTAAAGCAAGTTGTCAGATACATCAGCCTTGAAATTTTAATTGGCCTATTTTCTTCCCCTAAATACATTGTATTGATTTAGGACACCAGGACTTTAAGGTTTGCCGACCAGTGATTTTTCTTTTAACAGTGACTTTATCTATTTTGTGTTGAGTTACGGTGCAGTGCTCAAACCCCAAGAGCATTTCAAAGTTTTATCCTGGTAGATTTGGTAGTCAGTCTGACAGAAGAACACAAATTGACATAACTGTGAAGCAGAAGGAAATGGGCAGTATTTTCCCTCTGTCCAATCATTTGTATAAAAATGAAAGGAAATGAATCTGTTATGTCTGTAGAAGTAGAAAGCTAGTGTACACATGCATGAAAAACCTAGCAGCTGTAACTTCAGTATAAGGTGATTCTATAAAGTTTTCACTTAAGGAGACTGAATGGCATCCTTTTTAGTTTTCTGTTTGTAAAAAACAAACCAAAGCTCTTTAATTTAAAGTTATGCACCACTTTTTTGTGATATTCGTTGATGAAATGTGAAATAAGTTTGAACTCCATAAAAACTTTTGAAGGGAACTCCATGCATAAATCATGCTGTCCTGGCTCATGTTTACTTGACAAATTAAAGTTTGTGGGATCTTTACTGATGTAATCATGTTCAATTAGGAGTCATTCTGCTGTTAAATTAATATAGAAATAAAAGCAAATGTCAGTCATTACTCAGTATTAGCTTTTCACACTTTGTAATTGCTGGACAGGTGGGGACCGTCACAATTGAGATAATCAGCAGGAAGATTTTTGTACTTCACAGAAAATGCACAGATTGATCAAAAAAGTAAAATTAAAAGGCAACTGAAGGGTTTTGTTAAAAGCTGATTTAAGGAATGTTTGTTTCTTTTCCAGAACTGTTTATTGAGCTGAATTTGCAGTTTTTCCAGAGACTGTAAAATATGTATTTATTAAACCCCATGATCCACTGAAATTTGCATTCTTGTGCTTAATAGTCTTGGGTTGCAGCACTGGCATATCCTCATCTATAAATCTATTCTTGGTCTGCTCCCATTACTTTACAGACCTACATCCTTTATGAAAGTACAGAAAGTTATGGTCTTTGTTCTGACGAATTATTCCTTTTATCTATTCCCAAAGACTGCACAGGACTGGGAATAAAGCCATTTAAATATGCTGCTCCTTCTGCTTAAAATGAGCTGCTAACTCTCCTGCATTTTAAAAATCCTGTCTCACCAGATTAATTCCAGCACATGTGAACATATTGGAGCCTAGTATGATTGACCATTCTGCGCCCGGTTGACCTCTTGGTGCCATGTGGATTGGATATGTTGATATTTTGGTTCTTAATAGCATGATATATTAAAATATTAACATTGAAAACTTACCCTAAAATCTACATGCATGCATTATTCATGTGCTGTGTCTGTTGTTGTGACCTGAACTGATAGTTTAGTTTCAAACCTCAGTTTTCTGTTTCTTGGTTCAGTCAAGGTTAAATAGAAAAGAGCCAGACAGAGCAGGTTACAGCCTGTTGGTAAAAACATCTCTGTGTTTTTAATGTGTGGAAACAGGTGCTGGGCATCAGTAAAGTTGTCATTTTGAATGTTGAAGAAATACAAAGCAGGTTTTAAGATGAATCATTTTCCTTAAGTGAGAAACCTGCAACAGTGTCTGTGGGGCATGTGAAGCTGCTTGTGAAGGTTACCTTAGGGCATTCTTGGTTATATCTTCACAGTGTTGCACTTTATTTTCATTCTCAAAGTCCTACATTTCAAAATATGTATTTTTTATAGAGGGCTCTATGTTTTTGCAGTAGGTAATGTAATAGTACTTGAGTGCATCTTCCAGCATTTAATGAATTGTTTCTCCTACCAATGTAGAAAAAGCTGAAACAATGAAGTAGTAACAGTCAACACAGTCTTGGTGGTTTTCTGTTATTCATTCTGATCATGCAATTCTATGTTAAGAGCATCAGAAGATTTGAAATTGGTTGATTAAAAACTAAAGAAATGGTGACATTATGTCCCATTTGACTCACTAGATTTTGTTGAATGTCTCTGCATCCTATTTGTTGCTTTTGACACAAAACCCTCCGGCATTTACCTTCACTGTGTAGCTGTCATTTTGTTTGTGTGTATTTTGAGAGTCTCTGTGTTTAAGTGAGGGACTCTTACCCTGGGGTTGGGATGTTGACTTTAACTGAAGGTGGATCAGAAACAGGAGAGTTCGTGGACATTTTGCAGTGTCATCCTCTTGGCTATCTGCTTGACATCCATCCTGAAAAAACATGACATGGGTAAAAACATGTGTAAGGAGATGCTGAATGTGCCCAGGAAGGTCTTTGGCTGAGATGAAGCCTGACATGTAACATAAAAACAATGACAAAGGAAAAAAATGCTCTAAAATGAAGGGAAATGTGCACTTTCGGGTAAAACTAAAGGGGAGTTAAAGAGAAATAATTTCGATAATTAATAAGCTTTTGACATAGAATGCAGCCTGTGACTGATAAAAAAACAAACATGTTTTCTAGATTGTTGCTTCCTTTCACATGACACTTCAGATCTTCTCTGTTTTAAAGACGGGTTTCTTCCATTTAAGGCAGAAAGCTAAACTTAAGCCCATATTGGTCAGACCTGACCTTGAGAAAATAGTTCATGCCTTCATTACAACCCAACTTGATTATTGTAATGCACTTTATGCTGGGGGCAGTAAGGTCTCCCTTTCAGGGCTGCGGCTTGTTCAGAAACCTGCAGCTCACCTCTTCGCAGGAACTCATAGGTTTGAACACATTTTGTTGGGTTTATCCTCTCTTCACTGGCTCCCTGTGTGTCGTTAAATCATTTTAAATTTCTCTTGTTCACTTATCAATACCTACATGGATTGCACCTCCATATCTCTGAGTTACCTGAACTCTATGTTCCTTGAACGCGGTGCTTTTGGTTGTCCTGAAACCTCCGAAAGTTTCGGAACAACAGCTTAAAAAGCACAATTTCCTCTGAGCTTCAGATAGTAGGCAAACATTTTCGCTTTAACTTTTTGAATCTGTTTTAAAAACACTTCTGTCTCCCTGACTTTAATACAGTTTAAGTTGTCATTCTGATAAATACTCAACTTGTGGTCTGTTTTGCAGGTTAATATCTCAGTTTTGTTATGATTGATTAATTTCAATGTTAAGAATCATCTTTGCATGATCTCGGAGTTGTCTTCATGAATGACTGGACCTACAAATTATCCAGAGCAGCTTATCTATCCTGCCACTACCAAAATGGTCTCACTTAGTAGCTGCAAAGAACAACACATAGCCCCAGTAAATGCAGTAAAAGCCTCTTGTTCCTTGTGTTTCTGTTTGTGTCTCTTGAACTTCTTTTAGTGTCCAGCAGGGGAAAGGTGCAGACACCTCCAAATTGTGCATGCAAAACTGTTTGGACTGTAGGCATTTAAAGGTAGACATAAAGGTGAAATATGTCTAGATGTGTTTAATGCTTTAGATGTGCATTAAACACATGATGTGCATAGATGTGCATTAAACACATCTAAAGCATGTGTTTAATGCACATGCTTTAGATTGACATTAAGATGTTCTGGTAAAGTCATTAATAAAATTGTAAGGCAGCCTTTTCTCATTAACATGTTTGTTAGTTCTGCAGCCTTCAGTTAAACTTTGCCTAAGGTTTAACCATCTCTGGCCATCTTATTCTATGCTTTTTCTCATGTGGTGGGTTGACTTGGCTTTTACAATTTTCTCCTTTCATTTGCATAAAAAAATGTTATGATGTTAGCTTGGTCCTAATTTGTTACTTTCTTTAATTTTTTTCTCCCTTTTCTGCTCGATGAGATAGAACAACACATGATAACTATCCAACATGAAGATACAGGCTGTTAATATAGAAAGTCTGCAGAGAGGCCTGTGCCTAAAGTTAGAGCAATGTGTTGGGGATTTGTATTGCATGGTGTGATCTGGCAGGTTATAAAAGCAAGCCGGTGTTCACAGTTCTTGGAGAATTTTTCTGTCAGCTTTGATTCTCTGTAGATCGGTGCACAGATCTCTATCATAGGCTTGTTTGAAATTAAATCCTCCTTTTTACAGATAAGTCTGCGACAGAGTCTTTGCTGGAACATCTCAGGCATTTTAAAGGCAGCAAATGCCAGTAAATTCACTTCAATTGTTTAGTTAAGTGGGTATGTGCTACCTGTTGCAGATACTCCTACTGTCTTTATTTTGGTCACACAACAATTTTCCAGTTCGTGGTTTAACCACTGCAAGGAGGTGAAACAATAGACTCAGGTCACTTGAATTTAATAGGGCTTTGTGGAAATTGTATTAGTCTTTAATCTGTCAGCACCTCTGCATTAGTTAGTTAATTAGATTGTGGTGTGATGATATAAATAGAAAACTTAGCAGGTTTGTAGTTTAACATTAATCATCTAATTTAAACGTGATGCAAACCGGAAGCTGTTTCGACATTTCTAGCTGTTTCTACACTTCTCATCTCTGCAAGCAGGATTTTCCACTTACAGCTCTCTTTCTCACTCAAGAGGAACTGTAAGAAATTTCCAGGACACTCTAACTAAAAGTCAAGTTTGAGTTTGATATCATAAACTGTCTACAAGTTAAGTTGTTTCTGAAACACAAGTCAAAAGCCAGACATCACCTTTTGCTGTCGCAGATTGCTTGCTTTTCCATTGTTTGCTCTAAGCGCCACATCGTGGCTGCCTGGAAGTGACCTGAAATCAAATATTCCAGTAATGGATCCAGATTGCTCGGGGGAGGCATCGTAGTTGGAACCTCATGACCTCGGTGTTTCATCCCAGACATGACTAATTATGTACCTGTGTGTGTACTGTCTGGTTCCCTTTTCTCTTCTGGATTCCTTCTCATCTTATCTGACACCATTCAATCTCTGCCTGTAATTATGTTTCTCTTTTTCATTGATTAATGTGGCTTGTCTCAGAGCTCGTCCGCGTATTCATGCAGATTATTTTCCTTTTTTATTTGCCACCATAGTAAATGACCAATCAGTTACAGTGCTCTACTAAATGGTAATTTTATTACAGGTGTGGCAAAAGTGAATTTCATCTAATTGGCCCTTTTAGCTTTTGTACATCTGAACTGATTCAGTTGTTTCATGGCTGTGATTTTCAGGTAAATGAAGCCAATGGGACACATCACAGGAAGGAATTACAATCTGATTAAAGCTCTAACCAGTTCTACCATGTGCAACACTGAATTGAGTAACACTTTATTTGAAGCGCATAAGACTGGCATGACACAGTCATAAACATAGCATAACTGTCATAAATATTTATGACTGTTGTCATGGAGTATCATTGAGTAAATAATGTCACTTTAATGCAGACTTCTGTTACAACTTGCATAGAAAGTATCATCACTTACAGAATAACACTTCCTGACAACAAACATTCTTGAAGACGACTTCGTGTTCATAACAGGTGTTATGTAATATTTATGACGGTGCCGTGTCAGTCTTATGCACACCTCTTCAAATAAAGTGATACCCTGAAGTGTTATCAAAATATATTAACATTCTTTTAATCTAAATTTCCTTGATTGTAAAATACAAACCCAGGGATAGCTGTTTGCACACTGTTGCCATATATTACAGTCCATCCATCCATTTTCCTACACCCTTGTCCCTTACTGGGGTCCGGAGGGTTACTGGTGTCTATCTCCAGCTATCGTTTCGGGCGAGAGGCAGGGTACACCCTGGACAGGTCGCCAGTCTGTCGCAGGGCAACACAGAGACACACAGGACAAACAAACATGCACACACACACTCACACTTAGGGACAATTTAGATAGGACTCATAATTAACATAACAGAATACCCTAAGTATTAAAAAAACATATCAACACAATACTGTCTTATTGCCAAAGGACACATTTTTCTAAAACACTAAGGAGATTTTAGACCAAATGATGCGGAGATAATTGAACAGCCTTAGTTTCTGGTAAATTAATATTTCTCTTTAACAAAGTTGCTGTTGAGACTAACATGCTGCATCAAAATGTTCTACCTTGTTCAGAAAGAGCCCTCAGTTAGAATACATAAGCTTTGTTTTTAATGCTTTGTACAAAGAAATTCCCAGAAAATGTAATCAATACACAGATTTTTTAAAATCCTGTTTTATCTGCTCTTTATACAGAGAAAAAAACTGTTTACCTGTCCAAATGATAACCTAATTTCTCTCTCTCTCTTCCTCTTTTTCTTTGTTTATTTCTTCCCAGAGCATTTTGGGTTCATATCAGTAAACAACCCACACATTCAGAAATAATGACATATACTCAAATGAACAAACATTTCATGCTCAATGCGCAGAGGGTGAAAATGGCTGTACTGTGCTCCGTCATACAGAATATATATATATATATTGATATATATATATATATATATATATTTTTTTTTTTCCCCTCACATACACCTGTCATTTTAAATGTATTTTCCTGGTACATACTTGTAGGTCATTTTCCTCCCACACACACATTGTGTCAGTTATTGCTGGCGGTTATAATGCTGCAAAGACAAGGTCAAAAGCCCACAGAACTGTAATATGTCATTGAAATCTCTGCATTTCCCCTCCTGGAAACCTGGAGTCTGTTCACACACTCAGATTATCCTTTTTGTTTTTTGAAGGGAATAGTTAGTTGGAGTTAATTGCTCCATCTGTTCACCATGTTGCTGTCCATTACTTGAAGGTCATTTTATTAGCAGAGTGGTTGGCGTTTCCCAGAAGCCTTTGCTGCAGCCTTAAATTTTTAGCTCCTGCTGCTGTTTTTTGTGCTTCTCTCTGGTGTCTCTTCCTATTTGGTGCCCAGCGCTGCCAGGCCTCTGCATGTGTGATCTTTAGATGTGCTATGAAAGTCAACCTTCAAGGAGCACGGAGTTGAAAGTAAGTTGTTTCTACTTAAAGGCTTATCCTTTAGGGGTGCAGAACAAACATATCTTCAAACAAAAGCAACCAATGACAAAAAGCAACTCATCAGAGCTTCTTATTCATTATTTTAATATCATGAACATGCAGAATAGGCTAAACAAGTTAAACTTTGGTAGATACGCAACCTTAAATCTGATTAAACATATAATTTTCTAGTGAGTGATAAAGTTAAAGAGGACATTAAACTGAGTGTTCATTTCAATCGTTTTCAATATGCCCATGTTTTAGATTTTTCTCCTTAGCTCTAGCAGGTTAGGTTGCTGTTTTGCTCTGCTAGCGCAGCTGAAGAGGACACCGAAGAACAAACTGGGACAAAACAGACTCTTTATTTTACTATGGTGCCTTTTAGAGACATCAAGAGTACAATTATAGTTGAGTAACAACTCCTATCACAAAGTTAGTTTTCTCTTTAAGTCTTTTTTAAACAAGTGTCTCTTTTATATGTTGTCATGGAAACAAGTTAGAAATTATTGCGCTATCTAGCTAATTTACAAGACATGCCTTTGTCTTGATCTAAGCACAATCGAAGAGAGAATATCCAGCAGTGATGATGTGTTCATAAACAGAAAGGTAATAAAACCTCAAAGGTTTGGATGTTATGAAAATAGTACTTTTCTTTTTCTTTCTTCAGGTGTAGCTCCTGAATGTTTGATCAACAAACATTGTAAAATTCTCAACTTATCCTTAAGGAAAAAAACACATGAAAACATGGTAGAAATAAGTGGAAGTGTCTAAAACGGAAAATAAAATGCAATAAATATTAACAAAAATATTTTAAAATGCCTATTTTAAAAAGCCAAGGAATAAAAAATTGTAAAAACAAGCTGAAAAACACTGTAATTATAATTCAATGTTAAGTGATGAAATATTTAGACCAACACTAAAACCATTAAACTAAAACCAAGTAAAATGTGTAACTCCTGCTTTACTAAGAACATGAATAATGGGGCAATAAGCAAAAAAATTACAAGTAAAATAATTAGTTCAAGTAAAATAGTGCGTCAAAAATCATAAACTAAAGCAAAAGTTTAATTTACTGGTTTTATACAGCTTTGAGGAAATATTCATTCTCCTTCAGGTATTTTACATTATGTCACATTACTACCAAAAATTATTTTTAATTTAAAATATTTTTCTGATAACTCAGGGTTTTAATCTTATTAAATAGAAGAGAAAGTAAATATATTTTTATTTATTTTTTTCCCAAACATAAAAACTCATTAAGATCTTGAATGGCTACCACTATGTTTTCACTGTTACTGACAAGAATACGGAGAGGTTCTGTTCTCGGTTAGTTTTTGTCTCTAAATGGATTGGTTCCCCAGATATTGGTGCTTCAATAAACAGTCCAAGGTCCAGGGTAGCTGATGATGAAATAACCCTCACATAGGCTGTTGTGAAGTTTTTTCCTGGTTTGCTTAGAAAAACAAGGACAAACTTTGATGGACTGGCAACCTTTGTCTCATGATCCTGGAACCTGTAACAGAATTTAACTTGTGGCAAAAAAATTAATACATTTTTAAATGATTACACAACATTAAGCCAAAGTCGAAAGATTATATGGCTTTTTTGCAATCCTGTCTAAGGACTGAGTTCTGTTTCATTGGTGCAAATGCATTTCTGGGATATCTTGTCATGATGACTTTGATAACTAATATTGTATCATTTGACCTTTTGATTGTACAAGTTTTCATGTGAAGGACAAATCTCTACCCTGCACATAACTTCCACAGAAAAAAATTAGCATCCCTTTACTTGTTAGCTCCAAGGAAGCCCATGTAAAGCAGAGAGGGGCAGTCCCAGCCCTCGGGGGTCTGTGGACTGTATATTTATTCAGATCTGCTCCCACAGATCAAACTGAAACCTTTTTTTTCTGACACCATGTCATCCATGTTTTAAATAATTTGTATTGGAGCTTGGAAACATCCAAAACATGTAGGGCACTAGCCCTTAAGGAAGAGACTTGTTCACCTCGTGTCGTTTTAAAGTCATATGTTTTTCTTGCTGAAGGGACGGGCGGTAAAGTCCAGACTTTACATACATCATATGGAGTTTCTGATGACTTTCTCAGCTGCAAGAACAATAAAATGGGGGCTGCTTGAAACTGTGATAACACCTTTTGTTTCTCTTTGAGTGACACATCCCCACCCTCCAGAACCTGAGTGCTTTCAGAGTCAGAAGTCTTTGATAGATTTGATCAATTAAGTTGGAGTTTCCTGTCAGGCTGCAGCTTTATTACTCTTTTTAGCCTTTTGTTTTTGCATCTGAAAAGCTATAAAGGTGACATTAGTTTTGCGCCGTCCATCCACTGTATTACACAGTTACAATGACTGCAATCAGAGGGTTATGTAATCAGCTTTTGTCTTTCCTGCCAGTGCAGCCTCTGCCAAACCTCTGTCTGAGTAAATATTCTTAATGTGATGTTTCTCTCTCTGTGTAATGGTGTGAGGGCTCATTTGATGAGTAGCAGACAACAGGTTAAGCTCTTTTTCAAGGTAATTTTTGTGGAATATTAGTGCCTCAACTCCTTGCTTAACATCACACAGTTTTGTTTGGCACAGATGCACTTTAGTAAACCAATATGTGCATTCAGGCGATCTCTGCAATATCCAGTCATTTTATGCTTAACTAGGGGCCATCACAATTAATCACAGAGTTCATTAAAGGTATTTCCAGTCAGAACATTAAGGAGGTGATATTTCATACTATATGTTTTGTGGCCTCTTTTTCTCCTTCTGGAAAGTGCAGTTATATGTGTAACATTTTTGTTCTATAATTATGGATAGAGGCCAGTGGATACCGGGTTCATCCATATTAGAGTAGCAGATTCAGGTTCCGCATAACAACGTGTTATTGCAGAAGACTTTACGTGGCCTGAATTCACCAGGAGCTTTGCTAACAATGCATACGGATCCACATTATTCACCTCATTTGGCCCATAAATCATCCGGGGACATAAATGTTTAAGACGTAGTTATAGCCAAACAGGCCACATTTGTGGCTCAAAGAGGGGTTGTTATGGGTTTCATTAGCAATGAACTGCCAACAGCCAGTGTTTTTCTTTTTCCTCTTAAACCTTCAACTCCCTCTTGCACGTTGCTACCCTGAACACATTTTCACAGATCACATTGCATCTGTGTGTGCTTTATTATGTAAAGACCTGCTTTCAATTTTTTAACCGTCCCTGTTGCCTGTTTTGACCTTGATTTTTTTTTTTCTACTTCTCTCTGTAGTTGTGCTAAATGTTTTTCTAATAAGCTTTTAAAAAAGTTGATGGTCAGTTTTGATCTCTGTTGCAATAAATTGTGCATGATGCAAATCAGACATGAGTTCAAAGGAATGTCTACCCTTGTGATACTTCTAAAAGTTTGCATTCAAAAATAAGCAAATAACCTAAATATATATGATTTGCTCATATGTGAGCATCAAGACCTAAAAAGCCTGTTAACATAGAAAGGAGACAAACCTCTCATTAAAGTTAATTAGGAATATTTGATCAATTTAAATGAAGCAAACATTGAAGTGTAATTTTTTTTCCAGTTGGGATGTTGAAGTTAAATTTAATACAATGAATTATAAACAAACTCAAAAGCATTAAAGGATACATAAAACAAATTATAGGGATACTATTAGACAGCTCCATAACAAAACAGGTTTTAGATGTGGAGGTAAACACAGAAATGGTCTGAACTGAGAGAATGACTGAACACGAGGAACTGGTTGACCCACTGAAGCTGAAACATCCATCCATCCATTTTCTATATTCCCTTGTCCCTATTGGTTCAGGAGGTGCTGGTTTATCACCAGCCAACGTTCCAGGCGAGAGGCAGAGTCACCCTGGACAGGTCACCAGTCTGTCGCAGGGCAACACAGAGACACACAGGACAAACAACCATGCACACACACACACACACACTCATACCTAGGGACAATTTAGAGAGGCCAATTAACCTGACAGTCATGTTTTTGGACTGTGGGAGGAAGCCGGAGTACCCGGAGAGAACTCACACATGCAAACTCCATGCAGAAAGACCGGGGCCGGGAATCGAACCCAGAACCTTCTTGTTGCAAAGCAGCAGCTCTACCAACTGTGCCACTGTGCAGCCCAAGCTGAAACCTAGTTCTACTTATTATAAAAGCTTGGTTATAAAAAGATAAATACTTTTTGATGTACTTAACCTTTTTCCAACCTTTCCTGTAATCATACCCTGATTAAAGGACAAATTTTATTATTCTTGAATCACAGTTTGGGGCCCACACAAAATCACTCCAAGGGCCACAAATGGCCCCCAGGCCACATTTTGGACATCCCTGATTTAGTGAATGTATTTAAGTGAATTGGTCTTTGGTCCCAACTATTTTTCTTTTTTGTGATAAACTTTTTTTCTTTTTCACTGTATCACTGTAACATTGTGATGAAAAATGAAGCTATTTTAAAAATGGGATCGCATGTAAATGTGCAGCATACCTGAGAAATGACAGTGATGCTGCTTCATGTTCTAGTGGGAAGATCAATGTAAGCAATCAAGGTTTTTTTTTTTATTAAACATTTCACCAATGAAAAAAGGTTGTAAAAGCTCTCCACCTTAAAGAATCCACTCGTGGGGCTTTTGTATCCAGCAGCCAGAAAATGACATTCTTACTTTGCTCATTAAAAAAACCAGTCAGCTGGAAGGTACATTTCCTTTTCCCCTACCTGCTAAGCAGCTCATGAGCCTGGCCAGCACTATCATTATGATAAGAAAAAAGCTGTTATGATAGAATGGTACATTAGATTAATGACAGATTTGTAAAGACACTGAACTTCATCAGATAAAATGTCAGCTCGCCTTCCTATATGTTTTGCTGTTCAGTAAAATGAAATGATGTTTTAATATAAATGTGATAAAATGTAGTGACACAGGTCGTGGACAAACCATGCATGAACAATTCGAAACCATACCCCGAATGAGGAATTCAGGTGTAACGTTTTAATTTCCTGTGAAGGGCAGAGCCAGTACTGCTCAGCAGAGCAGCAGCCATTCATTACTTCATTACCTGGCAATGCCCCTGCCAAGAGAAGGGTTAGGCTCAAAGAATAATAATGAGTTGAAATTAGGTGAGCAAAGCCGCACGATGCCTTCCGTAACCTTGACATTGTTGGCATTAGCAGGGTTTGGGCTTGAGATGCAGTTCTAGGGGGAAAGTACTGGATGGCTCCGTGGTGGAACCACACAGGACATGTGTGGCCTTTGGGGTTCAGATCAGTGGACCAACTCCAGAAAAATGACCAGCATTTAGCTTAATCAGTGTTTGCACTTTCACTGCAGCAGCTCATGTAGATCTGTTGGAGTTACTCCGGCTGAACTCGGCAGCCTGTTTTAAATGTCAATGAAGTAGTGGAAGATATGTAGACTGGATGCATCACTCCACTGATACAGCAGTTATAACTTATAACTTTTCCATTCAATTAGCCCTCATTGCTACAGGATATTCTGCCTTATGCCACCTTCACACTGGGATGGCACCACAACCAAGGTTTGGTAGTAGATACATTTACCTAAAATTATTTATGAGTAATTTGTTTTAAATGAATACTTTTACTCATTTACTCATTACTTGAGTGTTTTTTTCATGAAGCATTGCTACTGTTATTTGAGTAAAATTTCTGGATTCTCATCCTGCTAAATGAAAAACATGTTTTAACCAGAAATTCACCAGGTGTTAGTTTCATAAGTTTTCTTCTTTTTTTTATTGAAAGAAACTAATTTTGAACATTTTTTGTTGCTTATGTGGTTTATTGCCATTTTCATCCTTAAAACAATAAAATTATCACTTAACTTTATATTTTGACTCATCTGATGTAATATTTAAATATTAAATGATTGATCAGTTACTTGAGTAGACACTTTTCCAAATACTTTTTTTTACTCGAGTAATTTTTTAAATTTTACTTGAAAATAAATAGTGCTACTCTTGGCTATGTGTTGGCTATCCATGAAATATAGCCCATATGTAGCGGTCATGAATATTCATTTGAAAAATGAAAGGTGGAACGGCCAGGCTGGCTCATACCAACACTGTAACTTGATCATGGCCACAGCAGCTTGGCAGTAGTTCAGTTAATTCAATGCATCGTTCCAGCTGTGCTTGTTGATAGAAGTGTGAACGAAGCAATTTTTTCTGGATGCATTTATAATGTGGTATTTATTTGTTCCACTGTCACGATGAAATCCTGATATTACGTTTTGTGAAAAGGAGGAGAAAAAGGTGAAAGCAGTGGCTAAAAGATTTTAACAGTGGAATGACCAAACAGTCACATGTCGGCTCATAAACAAAGCAGTTTTATGCCAGCATGTAATTATATTTTAGGTTGGATGTTTGGTGATTTGATGTGCGAAACACAGAAACCCTCCCCGCCTGCTGATTGTCATGCAAATCAAAAGCTAAAACTGATGGTTGCATGCAGAAACCAAAAAAGGAAATGCAACATTGGGAAATATGCAGTGGTAAATGTGCTTTGACGAGTATTAAACTTTGTCATAATTGCCTTCACGCTGTGAAATTTTCCAGATTTACCTTTAATCAGCCGCTTTAAAATATCTTTAAGGACCTGGAGATTGTGTTGCTGCATTTAAATTATTTTGTTAAAGTATTTTTGGAAATATCCATCTAGGAATATTACTATAATTTGTTGAATTTTGTTTTCAAATCTAGAGCCTAGATGTGGGATTAAGATATAAATTAACAGGTTAAATTAAGAAGTAAATACTCTGGATTTAATCTAGACTGAAGTTTTTAACCTTTGCACTTGACTGCTGATTATATGTTTGAGTTGAGTAAATTGAAGCTAAATACATGTAATAGAAAACAGTGTAATGGTGGACTGAGTCAGAACTGTTGTTACTGATTTCTTCATTTCTTTGCATTTGTTGTGAGTTGAGGCATGTTATTCAACATGTCATGCCTCATGTTATTCTCTATTTATGCAAAGAAATAAAAATGCAGCTTTTCTCCTGCAACAGACATCATTCTTTATCACCGTGTCAGACTTTGTTTTCTTAAACCGAGCTAAAGTTCCTGGGCCACCTGATGGCTTTCTTCTGTTCAAAGGTTCACTGTTTAGTGTCAAGTGTGATAAAGTGTGTCATTACTGTTTCCTTCCTCTGTCAGGCTCAGCAGGGTCCAGCCCACCTGCATCAGGCAGTCTAGTTCAAGCCGCATGTGGCAAGCAAAGAGAGCTGTGTGTGCCAAGGAGACCCAGGGGACACGATGACACATCCCTCTCTTACCACACTCCATCCTTTTTATATAAGAATACGTCTTTAGCCAGACTAGTTGTGCCTTATCAGAAACGGATAGAAACTTCTATCAAACGATAAGGTCATTGCCGAGGTGAGGCAATTACACGTTTCTGACACAGCCAGAATGCAGGCATGCAGTTCTACTGGGAATTTGATGACAAATCCAGATTAGACTCTATTTTCATCTACATACTGCAGGTAACACCAGTTCTATACTCGGAAGCAACCTTTCAGTAGCAGAAATTTGGGTCGTTTTATCCATTAAACATGATACATCTGCCATCTTAAAAGAATATGTTCCACTTTCATTATCGTGGTTTCTTTGCAATTTGCCGCCTTCTCCCAAAGAGAATGCTCCACTTCTTCTTTGGCTACTTGTGTCTGTATTTATTTAATTTTGCCTTACATTCTGGCATTTCTTGGTATGTAAAATATATTGAATGTACTTTGAATGAAAAAACAATCTTATTTGCATTAGAGATTCCTCTGCCTTTATGTTTGAGCCTAATGTTAATGTCTTCCTGCTGCTGGATGTGGTGGATTTCTACTTTGGGCTGACCTACTGCTGTTTGCCTCAGCAGTAGGCGAACAGCAGTTCTCATGCTGCTCTCTCTCTCAGCAGCATGAGAGAGAGAGAGAAAGACTGACATATGTCCTTCTTAGAAGTACTTACTGCAGATATTCATTGACAGCTAGCTAAATATATATATATACAGGTTCCTCTGTCTAGGTAAAACAGCTCTTTACTTTATTCAAGCACAACCGTCATAATCTTACATGACTTGAACAGTTAATTCATTCCTTTCCAATTTGTTTGGACATCCTTCTTATCTAAGTTTTGTCAGTGATTTTCAACTTACAGAACCTATAACCTTAAATGTTTTTTTTCCACATCAAGCATGTCAATAATTATGCATTATTGTAAAGCTATAAGGAAAGGAAGGTATTTGAATTAAATCATTGGTGATTAAATCACCCGTGCTGGTGCCTCTCCAGCTAACGTTCCGAGCGAGAGGCGGGTCACCCTGGACAGGTCGCCAGTCTGTCGCAGAGCAACACAGAGACACACAGGACAAACAGCCATGCAAACACACACTCACACCTAGGGACAATTTAGAGAGCCCAATTAACCTGACAGTCATGTTTTTGGACTGTGTGAGGAAGCCGGAGTACCCGGAGAGAACCCACGCATGCACAGGGAGAACATGCAAACTCCATGCAGAAAGACCCGGGCTGGGAATCGAACCCAGAACCTTCTTGCTGCAAGGCAACAGCTCTACCAGCTGTGCCACTGTGCAGTCCAAGTTAACAATTCGTGTGTTACAAATCAATGTAGATATTTATTACAAACATTACTTTGACTTCTAGAGTTTTGCCAATAGTAATCAATACTAACAACAGTCACAGTAAAATATTTTATCAAAGGTGAAAGTTCTCACATTAGATGAGAATTTAATATATATGTCAGACCTGAAATATTAATACAAAATATCTGTGCCCAACAGATCTCAAAGTTGTTTTAGCATAAAGTCAAACAGCTATGAGGTTTTATAATCTGAAATTTTGAGGTAAAATAAATGCTTCTGTAACACAATTGGAAACAAAAGGTTAAAAGGAGCATCCAGGAACTACCATCAGTATCTTTTGTTAGACCAAAGTTTTGTTGGATTCTGGGACTAAAGCATTCGGCTCTTTTGTGAGATGCATCAGCAACGACCTTAAAGGAGGAATTGTTAGAGCCTATCAATCTGAAAAGAGCCATGATACCATTTCCAACCAATTTGGATTCCACCATTCTGCTGTGAAACAGATTGTTCATAACTGGAAATCATTCAAGGCAGCTTCCAAACTTCCAAATCTCCCTCTGCCACTAAGGTCACATTGAGTTTAGTTCACACTGCAAAGGTAAATGTATCTCAGACTATAAACTTTTCAATTATATTAAGATAATGTCAAAAAAGGGAGATAGTTGCAAAGGTTATAACATTTAATGAACAACAAGACTTGTGTAACATGAGCGAAGTGTAGATGTTTGGCTGTAATGCACAATGTCAGTTTTAGCATAAAAAGAAACAGAAACAGTATAGCAGTATTAATACTTAAGGATTGTGCACAAACAAAAGGTAACTGAGGCCATGTTCTTAAAGCAGGCAGATATTGCCTAAAAACAACTTCTTTAACCCTTTATTTCAGTTCTGAAATAAAATAACATTTTATTAACTGAAGAATTTATAAACATTGGAGACCAAAAAACAGAAACAACAAAAAGATTTGAATACTTTTTTTTATTGATAATATATCTGGAGTAAAGATCGTACATCTTTAAGAAATGCCTGGCACCCCCCATGCAGCATAACAGAGTGTCAAGCTTAGTAAAAACCAAACTGATTAATAAAAATAATCATTTTAGATTCTATGTAACTGAATGGACTACAAGCCAACGTTGCAGAAAGAGCGGCACTTATATTCCCAAATGTGCTGATCATTAGCCATGTTTGTGGAGGAGAGTAGACACTTTTACCAGAAAATGAGCTGAAATTGATATTCTGCTTCTGTAAATGGATGTTAACTAGTCAGGGCTGTTAAAATGGCCACATTAGAATTAGTGAGCATAATTTTCCCTCACAAAGGAAAAGTTGTGTGATAAGCATTAGAGTATCTAATGCTTACTATACATTGGCATTATTAGCCTGTTCATACATAAATTAGTTTCTTGGAAAGAAAATCTCAGAAAAAAATATGTTTTGTTTCCTACACTCATTCAAAATTATTCTAGGTAATTTATTTAAGCTTTAAGTTCATAGTATTACCTCTATACCCTCAAAAGCAGATTAAATTGAAGCATATTTGGAGGGTTTTGCAGTACTAACTCTAATTTCTTACATATTTCAGTCTGGACTTTTTGATTATGTGGATACATTTAGAGCACATTTGAACCATGCAGGAGAAAAAACAGAATCTGGATTCAAAATTCCATATTTCTCTGTCAGAGGAAAGACAGAAATATGACAGAAAACGTGCGCTACTCAACTGAGTAAAAATTGAAAGTGGCCTGCAGCTTAATGTAGCCGACAAATGTTTGCATAGTACATAGAGAAGACTAAGATTATTCTTTTAAAGGGAAGTTATGAAGACAGGCAAACACCTAAATGAAATGAGCCCAGCCTTTGGAGCTTGTGGTACTCTTGTTTGTTTGTGACTTTCTGTTTATTAATATTCTTTTACTTGCTGTCACCTGTGGCGTATAGATAGCTTGTGGAAGTTAGTTTACTGGTTGAAATACTCCCAGTCCAAGATTAAATACATTTTTCTCTTTTTTACTCAGCCTGTAAATCAGTCCAAAACGAGGCGGGTCTGACAGCTTGTTCTGAAATGGACTGTCAACAAAATAAATACAGTGCACTAAGTGGATTCATACAGTCCACCATACGGTGCTTCTGCAGTTCAGGCTGGACATAAGGCACTGCTTTCCACAGCTGGGGGTTTGCTCCTTGTTCCAGCCTCTGCAGTCACATAAATGATGGTGAGTAGTTCTGCACCTGCCTTCTCTTATCGATATGTGGGTCTCTCTGCGCCTCACATACACGGCCATTAAAAAAGGCATATAAGACCAGTGTGAAAGTGGAGCAGTACTGACCCACTTTACTGGTTATGGATGAAGTTATGAGGGTGGCAAAAGTGTGTGACACACTCGCTGCAAACCACTCCCTGTTCAACAAGCTCTAATTGATTAATGATTTCCTTCCTACTGTGTTGATTTTAATGAAAGCTAGAAATTTCCTCCCTGCAACCTTTGACAGTAAAACAGGGATTAATGGACACCTGTTTTCAAGATAGAGAGTTGCTTCAATACTTTCGAGATGAAAAGCATGTGGTCACTGTAAAAGTGCATAAATATTCTAGAAATATAAGTATTTACCTGCTTATTTATTTCATTTATTTTTGCCTTACTGTTGAGATTAAATGTTTCTGATCATCAGATTAGTTTAATTATAAATTAAATAAAGTAAATTATTATTTTTTTTTTTACTTTTTAGCAAATTTAGATGTGGACTCACTGGTTTCCTGCATGACTGAAATTAACTTGATCTTAAACTATAAAACAAATGATTGCAATCTTTTTTGTAAGTTACATAATTTATAGTTACAATTATTACATATAGCAATTATAAAAAACATCATAAATCTTTCTTTTCTATTTAATTTGGTTAGTTTTGCAGCAGATGGAATGGGACATGCACCTTCCAGAAAATTCAACTTCTTGTCAAAAATGTGAAACTGGTCTCTCTGTTGTGAGCATTTTTTGTTCCAGCTGTCTTAAAAAGCTGTTTTCCATCAAAAACTAGTCACAGTTTGTATTTACTCATGTTAACTTTGTCTGATTTTTGTGATCTAAAGCATGTTTGACAGCTCCTACAAAGGAAATTCATACTGGGTGAATATTTTTCCCACCACTATTCTTTTCCTAATATGCAAAGAGAAACTAAATCTGCTATATTTTACAGACTTATTCTTTTTTATTTCAAAGAATCACTTATCTGCTTATTTTATACTCTTTGGAGGAACATTTTCAGAGCCTCCCTTTTTATTACATTGCATCTTTTTTGTATTTAATGCTTACAAAGTATATCAGCAGCAGCAGGAAGTCTCTAAATTCGCTGTGACACAGCTTTAATGGCAAAAGGACAATACTGAATGCCGCTAATAACAGAGATAAAATTACACACCCTGGATTTCATGCAGTGTCATTTCCTCTTAATGCCAGGCACATACAGCATGGGCTACTTAGATGTCAACGTTTTTCTGAAACTGAGCAAACCAAGACCTAACTGAATAAGGGCCAATGTTGTTTCAGATTTAAATATTATAAAGTATTTTGTAGCTGTACGAGCAGTGCATGTGAGAAATATAAAAGCATGACAAGAGCTGATATTGAAAGAGGCAAAGTTTAATTATTTTTGTTAGTAACGGCTACTTTATAATCCTCTAAAGAAGGAATGTAATCTTGTAGCTGGTCTTCAAAAATAACATGCTTCAAGGCATCTTAATCATGAAAGATGCAGCATGTAACTTTTATAAAAAAATGTTTCTAACTATATATCACTATATTGTGTAATATGTGAAAAGATCAATCTCCTCCATCTCCTTCCTGTGTGCTGTTGTACCGGAATGCACCGCTCCTGAGCAAAAACAACCAATCAGAACCAGGAGGAGGATCTTGGCGCTGTCAATCAATGTCATGCACTCTCTACTAAATGTGCTAAAGATAGAGAAACAACTAGCCGTTATAAGAAAACCGTTAATCGTTTTATTGATGGGCATGCTAACTAGCCTGAGCATTCACTGTAGGCTGTGTTAGCTGCAGCATAGCAGAGAACAAGAGTGGGGATGAACACTGGTATAAGCAACACCACACAGAGGATGATTGACAGCACTAATACCCTCCTCCTGGCTCTGATTGGTTGTTTGTAGATAGCACTGGGAGAAGGCAGAGGAGCTTGATTTATTTTATTTATAGATTATAGATTGTTTTATAATAAACTGTCACAACATAGTGACAGTTTCAACAAATGTATATAAAATATGTTTTTATATAAAAATTACATACTGAAGTTTTATTGTTGAATAATGTAAAAAGACTTTATTACCTCATATGTTGCATAAAATATCAGATTTAGCGAGACACATTTCAACCTAATTTAACTCGATTGTGCCACTGAAATGGATATCTACAGTTGTTGTTTTTCATACACTTCAGTGAAAGCTTTCAATATTATTAATGTAAATATAAAAAACAATAACTACAGAGAAATGACATCAAAAAGATAATTATTGTGCTGCAGAAAAGCTGCAGTTAAATTTTTACCACTACTTCTTTGTGTTTTCTACTCCTGTAATCATCCATTGTATGCCAGCTTATTTCACACTGTTCTTAAGTAGTCTGGCGAATTATAGACATAAGGTATAATTTCATTTAGCTGTTAATAATTTTATGTTATACCTTTTTTCCACAAATTCTCGTTCTGATTCCTTCTTAGACTTTTTGAAATATGAGAGATTATGACCCCCAAATAATTGATCTAAATCACAAAACCGCAGTTGTTCACAGTTGATTGTGAGTAGTTTACGGGAGGTTTCTTTAAATCATTGGTTGTTGAAGCAGGTCCAAACCACATCAGAGATGGCTACAAATTGATGTGTTGTCAGTGTGAAATGTCCTGTGGCTAAAGGCTCATATTTGCACTTGTAAAAGTCAGTTGGCAAAACTACAAATGCATGAAAAGGCAAAATGAGCTGGACTCGATTGGTTTGATCGACCAAACATTCCCACTTGTCTCCAGCAGAGCCGCTAACTGCTGTCCATCTGGACCTCTTTGCACTCTGTTTTTGTGCTCTTATCAATCAATCTGCCGCACACAGAGCAGAGCAGAATGTGAAGAGACAAAGTGTGAATAATTAAATGGCGATGGATACAATAATGAGACAAAGTGGTTTGCAAATTAATAGAAAGGGCCTCAGGAAAGATTAATCTTAATCATAGTTCTTTCTTTCAGTCTTACAGTTGGTTGGCCATAAGATGGGAGACTCAACCCTGAAACTTCTAGCTTTTTGTTTGGATCTTTCCTCAACTTTGACAATTTTGCATTTCTTAATATTTAAGGAAATATTGTTTACTTAAGGTATCATTAGTACTGACGATCTTTTGACTATTTTGGTATTAATTTTACTCAAGTTGTGATCAAATGTGGTCAAATGCATTGAAATGTTTTTTGTTGTTGTTTTTTTTTAATGCAAGCAAGAGTAGTTGGCATAAACATATCCTCTCAAAAGTCTCATTTTCTGTCCTTTCATCAATTAATAATTTATTTTGGCACAGAGTATTTCCTGAATACTTAAAAAAGTTTATAATGTTATTATTTCTGTGAAATTACACACATCTTTGTAACAAACACATTAGAAACTGCATATTTAGTCATTATGGTTGAACAGAAAACAAAAGCAAAACCAATCTTCTAAAATAAAGTGTGTTTGGGCTCAGAGGTGGAAGAAAGTGAAGGCAAACTTCAATATTAAACTCACCTTACTGCAGAAAACATTGGTGCATTGTTTAGTGTAATAAAGCCTGTTTGTGTTTGCGTTGGGAGTTGGGCGGCTAACCCACCATAGATCTCAGGTCCAGATAATAATAATACTAATAATAATAATAGTGTGTAGGAGCTGAGGGGAGAGACTGGCTGTCATGCTTGGGGAGAGCAGCTTCTGCTCCACATTCTCTGAAAGGAAGAAGAGAGTAGAAGGAGCAGACATGGGTATAGAAGGTGCATTGAATCAGCTTTCCTGTCAGAACAAGATCAAGGAAAGAAAAAAAATGTGTTTGAGCCTACGTTGTTAACATAACCTTCTTCTCTGGTTTGTTGTTGGCAGGATTTATGAGCGGGTGATAGACCCTCCTCAGATGGAGCTTACCTTAGGCAGTGGAGTGTGGCTAGGCCAACACAGCCACAAGCACGGCTTGTTCAAGGTAAGCTTCCTCCTCCCATGCTGCACTCACACACACCTACATTCTTGTAACTGAACCTGCTTCACATTCAATAGCGCCTGGTGTAATTGAACAAATTTGCAAAAGGGTGTGAGTGGAAGAAACACAGGAATAAGATTCTGGAACAGAAGTGCCAGGGGCTCGGAGAAACCGCACAAAGCTCAGCGTGAGCTTTGAAATGCTTATTCCCAAGGCCATCACAATGTTGTCAATTTCTAATTGTTACTCATTTTCTCAGGCTTCTGCATGCACTCACAGCTGGCAGGGGACATGGGGGAGCCAAACCAGGACATGCACACAGTTTTGATATTCATAGCTCTCCCTCCCACCTGCCATGCAATCAGTGGGCTTTCTATTTTTCTTTTGTAACATATTGATTAACTGCAAAGCCCCACTGCGGTGAAAATTATTTCTCCTCCCCATGCTTTAAAACCATTGTTGCTGCACCGGAGCAGTGTCCGTCTCCCAGCTCTCCCCTTTGATTTTTTTATTATTATTAGTTTTTGTCTGCTGTTTCGCCAAAACTGAGAAAACGGCAACATACTAGTCTTAAATGTAACGTTTCAATCACCCTCTTCCTTGCCTTCAGTCATCTCAAGCATGTGCTGGTGTACATGTGCACGCAGCAGTTCAACGTGATGTCAGGTGCGTTGACAGATGGTGTGGAAGAGCAGAGCCCCGTGTGAAGTGACAGAGAATGAGGAAATTTCCCCCTCAGGTTCGTTCTAGTATCATTGTATCTCGGCTGACAGCTGCCCTGGTAACACACTAAATCAAGGTGCTGCTGTTTAGTGTATCAGAAGGGCCATTTCGAGCTGCAGCTTGTTTTGAAAGTACCGATATACATCTTTGGAAAACCACTCGGGTCATTCTTCAGTGTGCAGAGAAGGGAAGTGACTGTGGTGAGAATTCCAGCACACCATTCTGATTTTGTAAAGCAAATAGCTATCTTTAGAACATAATTTTATATATTCAAGCTTTACAACCACCAGCAGGTTTCTTCCCTTCATGTTTTTTTTACATGCCTCTGCCATGTTTTTGGTGTTAATTTTGATGAAGACATCAGATTTAATCCTTTTCCTAATTTTAAATAGCTGCATTTCTAATGCGCAATTTGGCATTTTGAAATAAATTTGTCTAATGGAAACAAACCATCTGTCCATCCATCCATCCATCTATCCATCCATTTTCTAACACCCTTGTCCCTTACTGGGGTCGGGAGGTGCTGGTGTCTATCTCCAGCTATCGTTTCGGGCGAGAGGCAGAGTCACCCTGGACAGGTCGCCAGTCTGTCGCAGGGCAACACAGAGACACACAGGACAAACAAACATGCACACACACTCACACCTAGGGACAATTTAGAGAGCCCAATTAACCTGGTCATGTTTTTGGACTGTGGGAGGAAGCCGGAGTACCCGGAGAGAACCCACACATGCACAGGGAGAACATGCAAACTCCATGCAGAAAGACCGGGGCCGGGAATCGAACCCAGAACCTTCTTGCTGCAAGGCAACAGCTCTACCAGCTGCACCACTGTGCATCCCTACAATGGCAGAAACAAATCAATTTAACTAAAAACTTGTTTTTTGGTTAAAAAAAAAAATAGCACTAGTGTGAAGTGTTTTTTATTTCAGCCATATTGAAATTGATTTATTTCACAAAACTGTAAAAGAAACACTTTTTCTTCGTATCACAGAATTCACACGATCAACAACAATGTTGCCACTTTCACAAACCACGAAGAAGAAAACAAGAAGTAGTTGGAGAATGATTTATCTCAGGAACACGTGGGATTTTAACTGCATTTAATGGAAACTTCACGTTTACAAAATGGTGTCTTTTTTGACAGTTTGTCACACATTTGTAATGGAAATACAACTAGTGATTGAAAAAGCACATTTTCATTTTAGGATGGTTCATTAAAGATGGCTACCCTATCAAGCTCTTCATTGGTTAAGCTGCTTTTTGTAAGTTTCAGTGAACAAAACTTTAATGAATTGTTGCAGCTGGTCTTTGTGAGTATATATTTTTTTGTTGAAAACCTGAGGCACAAGTTGATTAGGTTTGTCCCTAAGAAACCTATAAAAAAATCCATTCTTCATTTCAGTTGAGTTTTTATTCATATCCCAAGGGGGAATTGGTTTGCAGCATCAGGAATAAAAAAAAAGCAGAAACCTTTCACTGTTTTGCTTCAGGAGTTTGGGTCACAGGGGCAGCAGCTCCAGGAGGGAACCCCAGACAACTGGAGGATGTCACTGGGAAGCACTCCAGTCCCAGTCCATTTCATTCCAGTTCTGATTTCAGTCAGTGTCTTCCCATTGGGAAACGCCTGCAAAACTTCCAGGGGAGGCACCTTGATCAACTGACTGCTTCTGATGTACAAGCAGAAACTACTGTGAGAATTAAATTATTTTAAATCTGCTTAGACACCTTTATACCAAATGGTTAGATTATCATTGTGGTAAGTGCACAATTTTGAACTTGAATATAAATGTTTTGTAGGAGAGTCTCAGAATATCAACAACAGTTTATAATTCCAGTAGGACATTTTCCCCTCTGGTTGATTTAAAATGCCCCCCATCTTCCTGTTTTACTTTTTTTTTTATTTCAGAAGATGTTTCTGCATCTCTGTTGTCTTTATTGAAAGTATTAAAATAGTCAAACGGAAACCTGAAAGCATGAAAAAAGGCTATTTGGATTTTGTAATAAGAAAAAAAAGAAAATGGCAAAAGTTAAAGACATCCACAGCTTGTTAAATCAAGTTGGATATTTGATCAGACTTTGAGGAAACCACAAACACTGGAGGTGTGGAAGTATTTGCTAAGATAGCAGGTATGCACAGGTATTTGATGTTACCGTTACTATTCTCGCCACACTGAGGCAAATTACACTTCAGTTTAACCTGTTAAAGATGAGGAGGAATCTGTAAGGCTTAGCGACCGCTGAGAAGCAACAGGTGAAGGGAAGAGGAAAATAGCCAAGAGCTATGAATGTAACACAGTGGATAGGAGTTGAAATAAAGCAGCAGGTGCGGTCCATCCTATTCAGGACTTGAGTGGGATAATGATAAGATGAGCTAACTAGGCCTTTAAATAAAACATCCTGAGCCTTGGCAGAGCCTGAAGATGCTCCCTTTTCCTCTCTCTCCTCCTGGGAGGCTCTCCATTTGAGGGAGCAACTGTAATAAATTATCTTTATCTAAAATCCATTGTGCCAAGCATGCTGCTCCTCAGGGACACAGCATGCTTGTTTGAAGCCAGCACTCTGGTGAAATGCTCCGCTTCATGCACCACTGGATGATAATTATTCTTATATGGACAATGATAGAGAGATCAGCTAAATGTTTTTGTGCAGTGTGCATTCTCCTTCGCAGAGTTGCTCAGATTAGTTGAATTTAGTCTCTTCATCATCAGCATCATACAACAAACTCTGTGGTTTGAGCTACGAAGAAGTAAAGCTAAAAAATGTTAAACACTGAAAGATAAATCCATTCTCTTACTTACATCAGTTAAGTTTTATTGGTGCCTCTACAATTTAGATCTATACACTGTGCCTTGCAAAGCAGTATCTGTACTCCCTGAGCCTTTTGTGTCTGACCAACACTGGACTGTGTAAAACCGGTGACGAATGATAACATCCATCCATCCATTGTCTACAGCTGGTTATCTGTGCAGAGTTGCAGGGGGGCTGCTGCCTATCTCCAGCAGTCATTGGGAGAGGAAGGGTACATCGCACACATCAGTCCATCACAGAGACCCACAGGACAAACAGCCACACACACGCATACACACGTCTAAGGGCAATTTATAGAAACTGACCCCAGTCTCTCTAAATTCTCTTTGGGTTAGCATTCGAACGTCTTTCTGCAAAACAAAGGGTCTTCTGACTGCGCCACACACACAATCCATTGATTTTACAGTCAACTTCTGAAGGTAAATGGTTGCACTGAATTTATTTCAGTGTCAGAGTAAAAGAGCTGGATAAAAATGCACACCACACTTTTTAGATATTTGTTTGTAAAAATTAATTTGCAACATAATGGAACTTTCCTTTCATTATGTTGCAGCACAAACTATAGAGATTGCTTTTGCAATATAACATAATTGTGTTCATCAATGTGTGATGGTTTGACGTTACATTTCTTCTCACGTTTATCCTTGCAGACGTATAAATTGTTGAAACAAACTCTGTCTTTAGGGTTAATTGACCAAGTGAACGAGTCTTAATTATGAAAAAGAAACCTGTTAAAGTTTTCTGTTGGAACTTGATATTTTCATTGCTTTACTTTCAGATTTAGCAAATTGACGGCTTTTTGCGTGTTTTGCTTAATGTCACTTCACTGTTGAACACTAGTCAGCTATTTTAATTGTTTTCTCTTTGCAATGTATATCCCACAAGACTTCAGACTTCTCATTATGCAAATGTTCGTGGAAATTCATCAAAGCGGTTGCTTGAAGTCGGAACATGAATAAGTTTAATTAAAAACATTTTCCCCTGCATGATTGCAGTTGCAAGACAATATTTTATAAGAAACATTCTGCAAATATGTAGTCATTCAACAACTCCACCTGCAGATTCTATCCTGAGAGCGCAGTTTCATCAAATCACAAGAAATATAAACTTGAAACATTTAATTCTGTTTGTAATGAATCTGTGATATTGATAAGTTTTATTTTTTGAAATGAGTGACAAAAATATCTAAATTTTACACAATATTGTATTTTTTGTGTCTCCTATACCATAAAGTCATTGGACTCAGAGTTTAATCATTTGTTGTCCCAAATGTTTTTCTTCTCTTTTTAAAAATCTGATCTCGAAATATGTGATATGTGAATTTAAATATCTTTGTTCACTTCAGCTCTCTGACTTTTCAATCAAAGCAGTAATGAACTGATCACTTACTTTTGAACTTTGAAGGAGTTTCCCGTATCAGATAAACAGCGTAGAACTTCTGTTCTTTTGAAATGCTAATTTTGGCTTCTACTTAATGTGAATGCCTCAGCAAACCTCCAATTTCTAAGGAAATTGCATTTCCTAAATTCAGTGAATCCTCTAAATATGCAAATGCTATTTTTTTTTCAACACAAAATGGGCACAAATGACCCAAGCCCTAAATTTTCCTCTGCATATGTGTGAAGGATGACCGTGGCTGGCGTGTGAGCTGGCCTGCTGTGCACCCTGGCTTTTGTTTTGCTTGAACAGGGTCCATGTGTTGCTGCTACATGTGTGATGTATCTTCCAAACTGTGTTTTCCTTTTTCCTATGCATGCTTCGATGTCGACATGCATCCTCTTCCAGAGCCATCAAAGAAATGTCTGCAATGTGGATAGAGACGTGTAAAGCTAAATCACAGAGCTTTTAACAAACAAAGTTGTTTTCTTACACAGCCTAACTCTGTGAAAGTCACTCTTCATAAGATTTTGGAGTACCAGTATTTATTAGGTCAGAAGCTTGGAGACGTCAACATCACTACTGCCAGTTTGTTTTCTTTTATTTTAGAGAAAATGACGGATGAGTTGCCAGTGTTGCAATAATTTGGGTTATGAGCCCTTTGGAAAATTCCCTAGGATGCCAACCAACTTGTGATGTTATAAGTGACAAAAACAAAAATAATCTTCTAATACGTCTTCATAATTTTATTTAAATTTATATTTCATCATACAGTGTTTTTATGCAAGAGTAATGATGGTGGAATTGAGCTTGTTTTGTAGGGATGCAGGCGAGATTGGAAAGACCAAAATGAAACTTTTATTAAAAATATATTGAAAGGATTTAGTTTTAGTTTGGCACCTAACTAAATTAACTTCTGTTTTGAAGGGTAAAACAATAGTATGGGCTGGACTTTTTAATACTTGAATATGTCTGTGATATTGGCAACTGCTTGAATGCCACCACTGTGTGAAAGTGATGGTTTTAGACCAAGTGCTCATGTCATGGATCAGCTCAAGTTCAGTCTGTTTTCAGAACCATGACAAAATGTGAAGCTACATTTTCTTTTTATTACTTATATAAAGTAAAACTGTATAGGAGCATGCATATCATTTCCAAGAAGTACTGCTCTTTGACTACTGCTAAGTCTGTGCGACAGAGATATTGAGCTTGTAAGAGGGAAGGAAGTATTTTTGTATTCAGTTCAAATACTCGTCTGATCATTCAAAGAAATGTGTGGTCAGGGCTCCTATATTACACCGGCGGAACAGACTTCTGCGATCTATACCTTCATTTCCATTCTGATCGACACTGCCAATCTCTTCCTTGCCATCTGCTGCTCACATTGCCTGCGTGGGTATGATTGTGTGTGAGACAAGGTACATTCTTGTGTGTTTGTTGTGAGTCTGTGCTGCAGCCTGTTCACCTCGAGGCTGCCTCTCTTTATGTGCCTGTGTGAAGAAAGGCATCCAGGACAGGGAACTGTACTGTAAATAGGATTTCACACACACATAATGCAGACATGATGATGCAGATTGTGCTTCAGGTGGTGAATTTGAATGTCCCTCCAGCATGTTATCAGCAGCTACTTTCAGGGAGAAGTGAAATTATATTGGATTTCGAAGTGTGTGGGCACCCTGCTGTTTCATTTCCAACGTTTTCCACAGAAAAAAGCTGCTGTTGTCTGAAACTCTTACTTCTGGTCATCATTACACTTCTTTTTACCTGCCAGGAGTTTCTGAAGAGCTTGTCTTTCAGAGTGATTGGCAGACTGTTAAAGGATTTTGTTTACAACAGGGTAAAGCTAAATTAAACTCTGTTATTCTTTTTTTTGTTGTGGTTTAATAATATATCTTTTTCCCACTGCTCTGTCATGCACTACTTCAATATAACACAATAATGTTTGTTGCTGCAATGTGATGAAATGTAATGAGGTTTAAAAGGTTTTCTTTTTTTAACCACACATTCACTGCAATGTTAGAAAAAAATCAACTAAATCTAAAAAAAATCTCTTCAGTGTTGAGTTTCTCAAAAATCTACGCATTATCCTCTATTTGTCAACTTTCAAGAAATTTTAGAGGCTATAGAAAACATTTTAAAAGAATTGCTTGAGGAAATCCTAAAATTCAGAATGTAATTCTGACTCTCAGTAACCCTGTTAGATTTCTGCTGTACTGTACAACAGCCTCTACTGTAATTGAAGAATGTCTAGAGGAGAAAACTTGTACTGAAAATTCTGCACCAGTGAATTTGTTCAGATTAGGCAGGTCTGATTGACTCCTACATACTAAAATAAAAACAAGCAGAACTTTATTTGCTGCATTGCAGCATCTTATGGATTGGAGATATTCAGAAACCTGAATCTGTCTGACTGCAATGCTGTAGATGGTCTTATATTTTCTCTGAATGGATATAATTTAGTAGAACTGACTCAGCACATTAGACTGTAACCTTAAACTATACATTGTACTTTTTTCAGGTTTTTTAGGTATATTAGAATGCAGAATAATTTTTAAACAGCATATACTTTAATCTCACTTCAGGCTAGCAGAATTAATGATCGTTATGATTGTATTTGTCTGTATTTTCAGGGAGTTATTCAGGATGTGAAGCTGATCTTTGCTCCGAATGGCTACATCTCACAGTGTCCAAATCTTAATCGCAGTAAGTATCTTAACTCCCCTGTCAAAAACAATGAAGGGAGTGAAAAATGATCCTTTGTGCTGTTTGCACAACAATACTTCAGACAGGAATGACATGTTTTTTATTCTCCAGCAGTTTGGTTTTCATTTGGTTCTACAGTGCAGCCTGTTTTTTTCTTCCTTTGTTTCTGAATTTGCTTCCTGTCAAACAGATTAAGATTCAGGGTCACTGCTTTGTTACTCTTTGTCTCTGATCAATAAGGCAATCAGATGCTGGTGCTTCAATATTGATACAAACACCACCACTAGTATAACACAGACATTTTAGCGCAAACATTTCATGCTTCATTTTTTTACCACCACAGTAAAAATCAAATTCTGTTTTTTTTTTTTTTTTTTGAAGTTGTGAAAGTTGTGTCTGAAAGTTTTTTGGTTGCTCTTTTTCCCCCTCTCTTCTGTTTTTGCCCATCGAGCCTGTCCCACCTGCAGCGATTTCCTGAGCCTGGTGCAAGGCATCATGGACCTGCAGGAGCTCCTGGCCAAGATGACCCTGAAGGTAATGAGTTGGAACAACCTCCCACAGACTGAGAGACATCTACCAAATATCCAAACCGATTCACTGCAGGCAAAAGAAAAACACTGAATGAAAAACGATCGAAAATGAAAGCAAATCTTGATTTTAAAATACTTGAAATTCAGTTTTGAAATTTGTTGCTGGATTTGCTGAAGGACATTTTTATTTTAAATATAATATGTTCATTCAGATTGGAGAACAGACTCTCATCGCCATGTCTTTAAGAATTTGCAGTAAATGGATGTAACTTTGACCTGTCTGGTTTGTTCCTTGGTTTTCATGATGTTGTTTACTGATTAATATTCTCTAATAAACATGTAAGCCCTTCACAGAATAAGTTGACTTTCTAATTAAGCAAATTGTATAGGCAGCTTGTTGTGCTTTTAAAGCAATACACAAGTAAAGGGGGATAAATATAAGCAACCTGAGGTTTTACTGTTGCAGGATGTGGATCATTTTGTGATGTCTGAATACATTTTCAAGACTCTGAAGTTAGAATTTGAAAAATCTTTTTGGAGGAATTTAATACTAGTACATTTCACCAGAATTTTATAAGTGAGACAAAACTATTTCTCAACTTCACCCATTTTAAAAGACCTACTTGTGGATATGTCAGCACCATATCTAGGTGCCTGGTCTTTGAATTTATTTGTGAATATCGGTAATAAAAAGGTTCCACAGTTGTATGATGAAGTAAAAGGACTCAATTGTCAGCTGCAAAAGAAAAAGAAAAGGTTGCTTCAAATCAATAAATTTATTTAATTTCATTTTTTTGTATTTCATTCACTCAATAATAAACATGAATTGTTCATATAACGACTAAAAGAAATCCTGAATTAAAAGGAGCATAAAGAAGTATAAACTTATAAAATCTGTCCCTATTCACATAAAAAGTAGCTATTCAGCTCAGAAGAGACACATTTAAAAAAATACAAAAAATAAACAAATAACACATCAGTTTATTCAATGCCATATTTCTCCATCATGATGATTTTCTAATTTCTTCTAAATGCAGGAAGAGATTTTGATTGTTCCCTAAACTGACAACTTCAACTGAACTGCATCTTTCCATCATCACTGTTTTGATTTAACTTTAAAAAAAATATCAGTTCCTCTTAACTTGAATTTGCTTTATCTTTTTACAAATTTTGAATATTGTTTTGTAAAAAAAAATTATATGATGTGCTTCGTATATAAAGATTAAAACATTGTGCTCTATCAGTACATGAAGTTTCAATAGGTTTAACTGACGGAGTGCAGAAACCTTCAAGTGACAAAACAGTGAAACAGACAAAGAATCTGTCAGATCAAGATCTAAAAATCTATTCTGTTGGGATGATGACTGGCACAATCTAGAGCCGATGACAGCGAGAGATATGAAAGCTGAATGCAGATTTTAAAATCTGAAAACATTTTCTTACCTTTCTTACTCCACCGAAGCTCAGATTGGTCTGAGTTGTACACAGCAGGTACAAACAAGGTTTAGAGTTTTCAGAAAATGGCGATAACTCAACAGGAGACTAACGGCAATGTGCTATGGGAAGCCATAAGGGAGAAAGTGATCCATTTCAACAGCTAAATGCCTCCATACGCCATCAACATGAGTATGTAATGAGTTGTGTGTGGGGGGGTATTGGTGTGTGTGTGTGTGATACGAGGTAGAAGTGGATGAGCCAAGGACATCCCAGTGGGAGAGTGAGATCTGGAACATTTTGGGTGTAAATAAGGATGAGATGGTGACCATTACCCTACTGCTGTGCTAGTGCCTCCTCCTTCGCATGAGCACAGCTCGACCTTTTGCCACCTGACCTTACTTCACATATAAGTCGCAGCGGGGGGGATGTAGTCATCTCCTGCTCTAAATGGCTCTCTGACTATGCAGTGGAAAATTGAAGGATGGAGCATACAGCGAATAATTGCTGGCACCCTAGTTTGTGAAGCCGAGTGTCAAGGTGAGGTGAGATGACACTAAGCCCCTCTGTGTGTGGATAATCATGGCAGAATTTGCATGTATTACACTTCTTTCTTTTATGGGAAGGAGCAAATCGTGTACGGAAATCACAGAGCTTTTACTTGTCGTGGAAACAATTCCCTTGGTTATTTCCTATTAAGCTTTCCGATTTAAACCCCCACCAATTTAATTAGCACAGAGGCTCTTAAACACATTAGATTTCTGTGATGCTTTGTGTTCAACACTGGGCAGCTTGAGGGAAGTGATAATCTACTGGGCTGGGTGGAGTGTGAGTCCATCTAACTTTCGACAAACAGCAAGATTTACTTTCTCTCTTCTTTTTCTTTTTTTTTGCAGTTTAACAAAATAACACACCGAACTGCGGCTGAAACTTTAAACAAGGTTTACTGAAAGTTTTTTCTGAATTCTGCCTTGCAGAGATATTCAACATAACCAGTAGCAGTTTACAACTGAAAATATAGAAATCACAGCTAATATAGTTATTTGAATGTGCATCCAAATATAGTAATATAGATGGCACATGGGGTAATATTTGCCCCATGTGCCATATGTTTAAGCATATTGAAATTGTTTTTTTTTACTTTTAGACATTGTGTTTTCATAGCTCAGACATTAATTACAGCTGAGTGAAGTCCTGGTTTTCTAGTCCCGGTTAGCTCAGCTGGTCAAAGCGTGATGCTAATAATCCTAAGATCATGGGTTCGATTCCCAATAAACGGCAAATTGAAATTTAAAGTCTTTCAGACAAGCAGCACTTAAAATTAGCGCAAGACTTAATTAAACCACTATGTATGTTGATTTTGAAAAACATTACAATATGAGCACTTTTCTCAAATTTTCATTGTGGTAAGATCATATAGGTTTTTCATAATTTGATGAAAACTCAACACTATGTATGGTCCAGTTAGCTCAGTGGGTTAGAACATGCTGCTGATAATCTTAAGGTCGTGGGTTCAATCCCCAGCCAGTCCAATTGAAATTTAAAGACTTTAGAAAATCAACACTTAATTAAAGCCGCGAGCGGCGTTGGAGGCCCGAGCAGCGAAGCGTGCGCCACCGCCTGTGATCTCTGGACATGGTGGTGGCTTTGATCCAAAATGGCCGACTTCCTGTTGGGTTTGGACCATGGCTCCAAGATAATTTTTTGTAGGTCTTGACAAGATACACATGTGTACTAAGTTTCATAATTGTGGGATTATAAAATCCCACAATTTCATATTTCATATTTTAAGTTTTTAAAATATTCTAGGGGGCGCTGTGGAGGGATCAAACCTCGCCCACAAAATATTACACTATATCCCTGTCTGGGGGTGGGTAAGGAAGGATCTCTGTGAGTTTGGTGCATCTGGGCTGAAACATGTGGAATCAGGAGCCAAACGAATGGCAGCGCCATCAGCAGTCAGTTCGCCGTGCCGCCACGGCCCCGCCCTCCACTGAAAACCTTTGGTGCTTTAAAGCAAATGAGACCAACTTGTTATCTGTCATCTGACACAAGATTATCTTGATTAGGTCAAGAAAGCCAGAGATGGACCTTTACAAGTAAAAAAAGTCACTTTCTGTTCTGAGGGGGCGGGACTTAGATGACGTCAGACTGTGATGACATAGGATGGTTAGGGATCCTACCAAGTTCACTCATGCCAAGTTTGGTGCCAATTGAGCTTTTTATGTGAAAGTTATAGTGTTTCGTTTGTTTTGGTGTGTACGCCAAGTTTGCCGCTCTGAACATATACAAAAAGTCAATTTTTTTGATAACTTTTAAAGCCCTATGCCTTTACTGCACTCTGACCAAGAATGAAGCCGATAGGTCGAAATCTCTGGGAGGAGTTCGTAAAAGTTCGGCGTGAGTAAAAGTGAAAAATGGCCAAAATTTTACCTTTGACCCAAAATGGCCGCCTCTCTGTGCATTTTAGGGGGTACCTCCAAGAGGTGATCTACGGGGGGATCTACCTATCTACCGAGTTTCAGATCTCTACGACCTACGGTTTCCCCCAACTCACTCTAGGGGGCGCCGTAGAGCCGTTTGGCCACGCCAAGTTGTGATTCCACCAGCTTCCGAAAATTTTCCTAGGGGGACAATTTTGGGTCAAGCAGCGACGCAAACTGACGGAAAATTAAGAAAAACAACAACAACAAAGAAAAAAGAAATCCTGCGATTACAATAGGCCTTCGCCAGCACTTCGCTGCTCGGGCCTAAATACTGCATACCAAAAGTTTTGCTTTGTCTTTTCCACAATTGCCTATGAAGTAGGTAATATTTTTGGAATTTTTTTTATTTTCCAAAAATAAAATCACTTTTCACAATTATGTTTCAAAAGTGATTTTTGACAATTCCAAAAAATAAAAAAATAAAAAAAATAAAATGAAATCAACATTTTGACAATTGTGAATGGCTAAACAGAATTTATCTTAACAGGTGCTTAGTTTGCTTATGATTAGAAGCAGCACTGGTATCTCCTTGAAACATCCTCAAAAAGGAAATATTTTCAGACAAAACACTTATTTTACAGCTTTAAGGCATTAAATCAAACATTGTTGGATCATTGTTGGCTTTCTTAACTTATCACGACTTCTGAACTGCTGAGAAGAGACGATCTGCAAAGGCGTAATCTGAGGACACGATGAGTTGGGTGGGACCTTTATTCTGAGTTGCATATTGATTATGACATTACTTATAACTGAAACACAGATATGCTTTTTAGCTCAATATTTAATACAATTCATAATGTTATTTAATACAATTCATAATGTTATTTCTTTTTTTTTTTAAATATGCATTACACTGAATTAGATTTTATAAATATACTTATTTTAAAATATTTTAACTGCAAACAATAATTTTGGAGTTTTTATTTCTCATCACCTACCAAATACATAATTAACATTTCTTGTTTTTTTAAGATGTTCGGTGATCACATGGCTAAATAGAGACATGTGAAACATTCAAAAAGCGTAATTGTTTTTCGTGTGGAAAATTTTTTTAAAACAAGCCTACAATAAAACTGAATATGAACTCTGTATGATAAACTGTAACATCTGGAGGAAAATAATCTATGTTAAACAAAGATTAAAGTGTTATTTTTACCAACACTTTGAAGTATTCTCAATATTAAAATACATGATGTAAAATTATTATCCTTGAAACTATTTGCTGGACAATTTAACATCCAGCCTCCTTAGTTATCACTTTCCAGCAGTTACAAAGTATCTTGGTTTTAAATGAAATGTATCTAATTACTGCAGACATCCTTGAAGTTATTTTGCATTGGGAAAAACAAACAAAAAAACGATTCAATAAAGTGTATCTTTTCTAGCATTTTTCCACTTGACTTCTCTTATAAAGATACTTTAAAAAGAAACATGTTTTATTCTTTCACATGTCTTCCTGCCTTGTGTATTGACAATGGAAGCTACATGCCTATTAGCCCCTGAGTCCTTTGTGCCGCGTCATGGTGCCATTTGATGCTCAGGTTGTACAGGAGAGGCATTCCTCTGCGGTGCCTCGAGGCAGACCCCAAGCCTTTGAAACTACATTTCAAACATTTTGTTTAGAGGTCTGTTGAGACGCGTCTCCACCACTCAAAACTCTCACAGCTCTTCAGCAGGGGCCCCTTTAAACAGCGCAAAATGCCTCAGTGACTTCTAGTGTTTTTCATTTTTCCTTAGAAGCCTCAATCGCACCAACTCCTCTACTTTTGAAACTGAGGCCTGACCGAGTCGCAGACAAGAGGTGGTGGGGGTGTAACCAGTTTTGACTTGCTCTTGAGTGAACCTATAATTTCTGAAATGGACCTGCCTGGTAATATCAATGGGACTTTAAAAATCGCCTCACCTTCCACATAGAGAGTTATTTATATATTACTTGTGCTTCTAAACCTTTTACTACATGCCGCATTTCTGGTTAGAAATGACCTAAACCACATCATAAGGTCTGCGTTTTACAAAAGCCAAAATAGTTTTCCACGTTCCGTTTGCGGAGAAGCTTTAAAGCTCTTCACAGCTCACCTCAGAGGAACTCCTTTCAAACCCACACAAAACATTTCAGATGAATAAAGGTCCAAAATGTCAACTTGATTCTACTTCAGCAATTCTTCAGCTCAACAACTTGTGTGCAAATATTCCTGTTGAGCCACTGCATACCTGCATTGAAAGATAAACTGCCTCAGGTAAATAATTGTGCAATATCACCTTTCTATATGTCTGATATGTGCACCAGCAAATTTTTTTGAGCATGTCAAAAAAAAAAAATAAAAATCAACCAGCTGACAGTTTCTGCTCTTTGCTGCACATTCTGAAGGTTCTCTGTTAGATTGAGATCTGGTGACTGCGGAGGCCATTTTCATGTTGAAGAAGACGGTGCGAGATTGCTTCAGCTCATTTTTTTGCTGCAAATAGCCATAAGAGGTTTGCCACACTGTGGTCATAAAGGGAGTATAGGGTCAGGAACAAAATAAATGATGAATGCAGCATTTAAACAATAATCATTTGTTACTACAGGCCCAAAAAACATCATCAGCCTGAATCATACGAGACAGAATGTTTGATTTTAACTTGTTTATGGCTAACTCTGACTGAATCATCTATATGTAGCAGCTGAAGTTAAAACTAATCGGATCAGACATTTTTCCACAGATCTGAAGTTTATATAAGACACGAGTAAATACTTAACACTTTTAAATGTTGTATTTAAACTCATATCCCTGCTTAGCGTTACATCTATCTCATCTGTTAACTATAATTAATATCACTGTAAAAAGCAAATTGTGTCACACAGTGTGGCAGTTGTCACAACACTATTTAAGTTAATTTGCTGTTTGATTAGAAAATAATTAATTGACACATTTCTTATTCACAGAATGAATCTTTGCTGACAAATGCAGCTCCAAATGTTGTTTTCTTTAAAAGTCAGTTAGCTATGCTAACATGTTTCTGGCTACATAATTTTGGCTGTAATGTGAATAAATTCTTAAATATGGCTTTAAAACGCATCTCACCTTCAGCCCCCTTCCAACTGGCACTGCTTTGCCACATTTCTGAGTTAGTTTGCTGAGAGACAACAGTGGAGAGTGAGCATGAAATAAATTGAAGAAAAATAAATTGATGAGGGTGCACAAATAGAAGGAGAAGGGCAGAGTGGGAGCTGTCATTCCTCTCTGTCATATCTCAGCAGATCATTGCCTGAGGTGAGGAGCTTGAGCTGAATGATGATCCCTTTTTATTTTATTTGCCCTTTAAAAGAGTGACTCTTGGTGGAGAAGCTCTCCGTGAAACTTGACCAGAGTGTAAGCGATGGGCGGGGGAAGATGGGTGACAAGCAACTCTGGTGTATTTTCAGACTTTAAAATGGCTTTTGTGATTCTGTGTGCAGCTGAACTATGCAGAGTCTAGACTGACCCAATTGGAGGGCTGTCACTGCGAGAGGACCTGCAGCGCCAACGGCCTGGTGTACCGGGACAAAGAGCTGTGGGTGGAGCCAGAAAACTGCAGGAACTGTGCTTGTAAGGTAAGTGTTACCTCTTAGAAAGCCATGAAACCTGTTCATTCAAGTGTTTACTATTGTTCTATATACAGTAAAAACTGCACTTTGCTTCAAAGGGCATTATTCTGTATTTTGCAGGTACATAACACAATTTTATAGCACAATAAAGTAACTATGTTACCTTCATTTGATGTAATAGTGCTATATAGATCAAGTATGAGTTAAAAGAAATTTGACTCTATCTCTTTAAAAAACTTGTCCTTCAAACATTGCTTCTCTATTAACTCTTTAGTAACATTTTTACCAGCGCTGCACTAAGAAGTAGCTTGTATAACAAGCTAAGCAGATGCTCAGTTCCACCAGGTATTTGCTAATTGTTGCTGGCTAGTCTGAAGGAGCAGATGGGGGCAGTGACGGGAATGGCTGCTATGTAAGGTGGAAGGTGCAGCTTTGAGGAGGAACTAGGTTCAACCACGCTGAATGGTTGCCATGGAGATTAAAGGATTTCTCAGATATGCATGAAAGAATCAACGCAACACTCCAGGTCTGTTTTTGATGAGACATTATAACATGATATAAAGCTAAAAAAAATAAATTTTACAAAATATTGCCCCCCAATTATTGAAAGTGCAGTTTTAAAATGTCAGAAATCTACATCGTCACTAAAACATCTCTACCATGCTTAATGTCTTCTTGTATTAAGGTAATTGTTGAAAATTTACAGTTGGCTAAAATGGGGAAAAAAAGTGTCATAGAAAATCAGAAATCATTATTGCCGTGGAAACGCCTGATCGTTGCGTCTCTAGTGAAGACTCCAGTTATTGTCAGTAAAATTGCTGCAGGTAATGTTCAGGAGTTTGATCCACAATAATTTTTTTCATCTTAGCAGTACATCATGTTTTAAAAACCTTTTCAGGATTTCAGTGCAAAGCCCTGCCATCAGCAGAAAGTGAATAAAAAATAAATAACCATATAGATGTCAGCATGACCTCTGGAGTCGTTTCAATGCAATATCACATTCTGATGGCAGATAATCTTGTAGCAACTCACAACAATAGATTGCAAGTCATTGCAACCCCAAGTTTTCTTAGTATTTTAATTTTTTTCCATTTTCTCACTCTGTGCTCACCTTCTAACGCAGCAAACATCCTCTAATAGGCTTCCTTACCTGGCTGTCTGCATTCAAACATAGGAGTTAGACCTGCAATGTGTTTAATCAGGACATTCTTGGTCCTGAGGATTTGGAGTTGCTGCATCAAAGCACATCAAGCACAGTAAAGCGTTTAGTCAGTCTGGTTTCCTCCCGTGGACATGCCATTAACTGATAACTGCAGCGTCCCAGGAGAATCCTTTTTGATGACTCATGAAATGAAGAGGCGCTTGCAGAGAGAGATATCAGGCTCAGAAATTAATGCATTCCTTAAGGGTTTGAATAACTACCTCACATCAACAGGCTACTCAAGAACGGTGCAGTGATTAATGTGTTTTTTTTTTATTCTGAAATGTGATGGGTTTTAGTTTAAACAGTGCAGGCGAGATCGAACTGGAAGACATTTTGCATGAAAGCATTTAACACATCGTTAACAAGAGTTAACTTACTGAACTTGTGGTTCCCAGTTAGCTGAACTTCAAGAAAAGGTTGATAATAAGAAGTGTGAAAAGCAGAACTTTGTCGGTTTTAAACAAAAATGTTTCTGTCTGGCCTGCCTGGTTCCCTCCACCAAGCAAATAATTGCCTCAAAAAATACCAGTGACTTCAGAATGCAGGCAAAGAATATAAGATGAGGGGTGAAATCAGAAAAAAATACACATCAGCAGTAATCAGGAGGTATAGAACAGGCTTCAGCAGCACTGATAGCTGCAGCAGAGGCAGTGGATGTACTGCGAGTGTATTACTTGCTCAATATAGCTCTATACAAATATGTTTTAGGTTTGCCTTAGGCTTTATACGTGCAACTCTGACATTTTGTGTCTAATACAAACTTTTTCAATAACATCCAAAAAAGAAGTTTTCATTCAAGAGATTTCATTTTTGCCTAAGCTGGTTCTGAAAGCAATGTTTTAAAACAAGACAGAGGGATGTTTTCTGTGAACACATGCAAAGGAGATGGTGTTATTTTTGATGGAGTGTTTTTTTCAGTTCATGTCAGAACATGCATGAAACTTAAGGTTTCTGAGCAGCACTAGCAAAGTAAGCTACCACATAGTTAAAAATATATGTATGTAGTAAGGAGTTTTGAATGACAATAGGTTGTTGGGAGAGGACATACGTCTTTAAAAATGCTAAGTTTCTATTTAAAGCTATTTATGACCTTGAATCCAGCTGCAAATCTGTGGAGAATCTAAAAGAAAAATCCAAGAATGTCCAGATCAGGATTTTTCTTTCTGATTCATATGCAATTTATGTAAAGTTAAATGTTCATGTTAACTAACAAGTTCTAGTCCAACAATAGATCTAATAAATGTCATATGAAAATGCTTGTAAAATTGCTCAAACACTTAATAGTATGTTGCTTAATTTGACAACAACATACATTTTATCCCTACTAGTATTTCTGGCATTTTTTGATTCAACTCAGACTTTAGTAAACTCGCTCTTTACTAAGCTAATGCTAACAGGTTTATTTCTATGTTTTGATAAGACTCAATGATTTAGCTCATATTTAATTGTGGTTCAATTTATTTGTGTCTAGTTTGAGATCACAAAGACAGGAAACTGCAACAACCAACAGTCTCTCTACTACTGGGAATGTAATTCTAAGGATTAAACAAACTTTAATTTTTTGGGAAAACCAGATTCATTGTATTATTTTGAAAGCTGTGCACATAAAATAGTCGGTACATTTTTAATCGGCAGACTAAATATGCACCTGCATGATTGTTTAGGATGCAAGTCACATAAAATATTAGGTAAAGGGAACAATAAAGGTTGTTGGTGGTCGAGTTTAGTCATTTAAAAGTGTCTTTTTCAAGACTTCCTGGTATTCATTCTTTGACAAAGCAGATGAATTTAGCTAATTTGGATACTGAAATTGTAATATTGTTTATTATTTTGTTTCATAATGATCCAAAAGAACGGCGTGGTGGAGTGTCGCAGGATCTTCTGTCCTCCAGCAAATTGCTCAGACGACATGTTGCCTGTCCATGTTGATGGGACTTGCTGTAAAACGTGCCGACGTAAGTATTGGCGCATACACCGCATGCAGAAACAAAGCTATAGGCATGTCCATCACAGATCTCTGTAGTTACTTTGCAAAATAATGTTTCACGGTCTACAGTTGGCCTCTGGTCAAGCATTTAATAACCTGCTTTCACAGCAGACTGTGACCCTCCTTAAATGAACATTGAGCTGTAATTAAAAAGCACCATAATGTGTTTACTTTAATAAATCAGAAATAATTGCTGAGTACTTTAGTCGGATAGTTGCATTTCACTGGTTTGTTAATTAGACCTGACAAAAAGTCACAATAACTTTTCTTAAGTGCTTTCTTGAATTTGTGTGTTTCAACATTATGATCATCACAGTTTCAAATTGGAGTTTAGATTCACCCAATTTTATTTGTAGAATGTTTCATTGTTAGAATGACAATTATTCTATTTTATTCTGTTCCGAAATATTCTGTTATGTTCTATTCTGTTCTGTTTTATTTTATTTTATTATATTGTATTGTGTTCTTTTCTATTCTATTCTACTGTACATTTCAAAAGCAGAATGACAGGAAAAATCATAAGAGTTAATTTATTTTCCACAATAAGTTATAGGTGATGACAAAGTTAGATGACAAAAATAATGATTTACACTTTATTTTATACTGATGAGGCATAACATTTTTACTAAAGACAGGTGATGTCGAAAAATTCATCATGGCAGAAAAAATGGGTAAGTGGATGAATTTTAGCAAGTTTGTCAAGGACTGCATAACGATGGCTCGACAGCTTGATCAATCAAAGCTAATCAAGTTGTTTGATCACTTGACACAGTAGCACAGAGCACAACAATCAAGGTACTTTTAACGTCTTGGAGCAGAAATATTCACCGTGCTTCAAAGCAAACATGGTTCAGGAGCGTTTGAGAAGCACAACAAGCTTGAGGTGTTGACTTGACCTCCAACTTCCCCAAGATCTCAATTGAATTGAGTGTCTGTGGACTGTGTTGTACAAACAGGTCTGATCCACATCACCACTCACAAGCCTTAAACAATCTGCAGCTAACATTGGTGCACCTGGTACAACACGTCTACCAGGACGACCGCAGCCCATTCATCTACAGGGACCACGCACAATTAGGCATGAGGTCATTGTGTTATTTCTAATTAGTACATTTTGAGGTTTAAAAGGCCAAATGCATGGAGAATTTAGACACACTAATTTATATTTTCAAAGTACTTTCAATTAGATTAGCAACTAGCATCACTGGTGCTGTTCTTTCAGCATGAAGCAAAGATCACAGCTGTCTTCACACACACTGAAATATAAGCAATATTTCAAAGGTTTAAGCACACAGATTTCCAGCTTGTACTCCCAGACTCACAGACAGCTGTGCCTTTCTTAATACACTGCATAAAAAAAGAAAGAAATCCCTGAAGTATAGCACGCCTGAATCATTTCAGCCCTCCTTCGCCTCCCTCTGTCCCTCTGCTCTCTCCTCCTTCCTCCACAAACATCAGAGCTCTGGCACAGAAGAACGAGGAAGCTGCGCTCCTGAGCTGTGACAGAGCATGCTGTGGTCTAGCACCCTGGAGAGGAGGAAAGCTGGACTTTGCATCATGTGGCTCACTTACTATTTCTGATTTATCACCAGAGGGATATGCTATAAGAACTTCATCTATTGTGCTCCTAATGTGCTGTTTCGTTTCGCCTCCACTTAAGCTCATCAGCAAAGAAAAAAATGTTGCAGCTAGATTTAAAATGCTGACTTTTACACTTGAAACTTTCTTTTCCTTTATTGCTTGTATTTGATTAGCCAAAATGTGTTTCTTTCTTGCAACTACTTTATTTTTCTTGAAGAAAACAACATAGCATTTTAATCTAATTTTCTATCATCTGCAGCTAAGTGTACCTTCATGGGACAGACTTTTTCGGAGGGTCAACGCTTTCTTTCCAGGACTTGCAGGGAATGCAAGGTATCATTTATTTGCTTATCCCTTCTCTAGCATTCATCATCTTATCTACAGTAATGTCACCAGGCACATGTTTTCAGGGAAAATGTGCAATGATTGCATGCGGTGGACCACTTGGTGTGTAATTCAATTAGCCATCAGGCTGTAATAGTTTTCCCACCCTCCTGCAATCTGTTCGATCCGCCTATTTTTACTCTAATGGTGAGATAGCCAGGTAATTAGAATAACTTATGAAGCCAGCTAAACAAAGGCCTAAGCCTGATTGAAACTCCATCACTGTGAGGTTTATAATGGGAGTCATTTTTCCAGATCAGCACAGAATAAATGTGAGTTTTCCTCAGCGAGAAAGCCTTTATCTTTAAAGATAGCATTTTGTGGAGGAAATGACCATTTTATTAATGTAACTGCTTTTAAATAAGCACATAGGGGATTCTTGGACTCTTCATTAATCCTCTGACAGACACAAATATCATCATACTTTATTTCAAGGCTTCATTTCAAGCTTTCAGGAAGTGAATTACCAATTTGTGTTGTTTGATTTCAAGAAAGGGTTGTGTCTCTTTGTCAGGTTTCTGTTTTGGACCATAATATTCAATACATTAAGGGATATTAATGATTAAGGTTTTTTGAGTCATGTTGCAAATTTCAAAGTTGTGCTGGTGCCAAATCTCTGATATAAGTGGTAATGAAGGTGTCCTTTAATCACTGTATGGTTGGAATTTAATCTGATATTTTGTCGAAATTCACAGTTCAAGTTCCAGTCCAATCAACTCTTAGAGACTGGAAGAGCCAGTTTTTCCCTCGATGTGCCGTGATCAATGATAATTTTCAGCCTATAAATCATCAACAAACTGCATATTGAGTACTATGATGCGCTATACTGAGTTCAGTGAAAGTCAGATAAGAGTTTGGGAATTATATCCTGACAAATGGAGTTGAGGTTTGAAAATAAGAGGAACTTCACATCCATCAATGCAGCTAATTTTGTATTGGATTATTGATCTTATTCATTAAAGCCAAGACTCTGCAATGTATTCTGAGCTTCTGTTGCCAATTTAAAAATTTATGTTGTGAAATAACTTAAATTGGATCTATGCCTTGGGCAATAAGGCTAACTATGTAGTTACAAAAACCCACAAATGGGATTTAATATTTTTAAACAGCTTATGTACTGGAATCCTTAGCAGTTCAGTGCATCTCGATTTGTATTAGATTTATGCTACTACTTAAATTTCATTAGAGTGTGACTTGTTAACAGTGTTAACAAGAGTTAACATAGAAAGCTCAGCAAATTAAATTAAAGACAATCCTTAGAGCCTTTGGTAGTAAGGAAAAAATAAATATGCAGTTTTAATTGGTTAACTTTGGAAAGAAAGTACCTGTAATTTAATAACAAAAAAATCAAATGAGTGCATTGCTTGCTTTAGAAATGATGCTCTGAAGTAGTTTATTTTAGTAATAAAATATACACCATGAAAGGGAGAAGTGAAGGACAAAAGTAATATATTGATTTTGGGCGAAAGACCTTGAGAAATCACTGAGGACTCAACATGCTTACATACCAGCCAGGGTGCTGCAGTCAGTGCATTGTTGTTTAAAAACCCATATGGACAACTTTTATTTATTTATTTCTGTGTCCTTGCTTCGGTTGCAAATTCATCTCTGCCTTAACAGTTTCAGCATTGATAGCCATTTTCCATTTGTGACCAATATAGTCAGACTTCACATTTCTGTCATTTTTGTGTTAACGTCCTAAAGGATTGTCCTGAAATACACTAGTTTTGTCATATTTTCTCCTTGACAGTAAAGTTTTATCTAAACTGTTAAAATCCTAATGTTCAGATTAACGTTGAAATGCATTCAGGCATCCCTTGAATGTTTTTCACATTTTGCCACATTACAACCAGAAATCTCAAATGTATTCATTTGGATTTTATGATTTAGACCAACCTAATAAAGCAAACAACAACCTTAATTTGATTCTTGAATTTGTTTAATCTTATTCAAAGTTAAGCTTTTTATGATCAAAGTTACTCATACATCTCAGGAAGTGAATGTTCTCCAAAGAATCTCTTCATGTAAAACAGACAATTATGGGACAACAAATGGTATAAAATTCATATGGATTATGAACAAATTATGAACATAACATGATGACTGTTGAGAAGATGCTTTTAATATGGGTTGCTGTTAACTTTATGTTCATGAAATTTTTAATTTAGACCTAATTTGTACTGTTCAGGTATCCACATATAAAGCCAGAAATGGACTAATTTTACCTTTTAATGACTTATGAACGACTGATTCTTCTTTTCATTGGTGGGTGGCTTCCCCACAAAGTAGCAAAGGGTTCAACAGAAGGATGGGTTGGTTGGCTGCAGAGTAAACCAAAAAACTTATTTACCAACCGTTTTACCTGGTCGCATTTTCAGAAACGGCTTCTAAAAGTCTAAAATCAGCTGAAATGTTTGACTGAAATCTGTGACTTAGAAAAAAATAAGAGGAAAAAGTAAAAGAGAGAGAGAAAAGTGGAAAAATAGTGAAAGGAGAACCTTGAACAAAGAAATATTCCACTTTTAAACTAACACCATGCCGCCTGGGAGGGTGACTTCAGCGAATTAAGTTCCACCTTTACAAATCTGAAAAGTGTGGCATATAACCATCAAGACATGGTTGTCCATCGACGCTGGCAGTCAAAGCAATGGCAAATATGGAGGAATTTCAGAGATTCAAAACTTGAAATGATAACATAAACACAAATTTTTTTATGGTTGTAAAATGACACAATGTCAAAAGGTTTTACAAGATATTGTTGGCCTGCTTGCTATATAATAAACCCCCTTTTTATTACCAGTAATACAGAGATTAGCGCTTTTTTCCTTTTTTACCCAATGCTAACTGCTTTTAAAAGTGTTGCCTGCTTTGTTAGTGATTGCAAATTTCTAAATATTGTACTTCTAAAATGATATGTATTTTGTAGAAAATAGAACCAATTGTTAAACGATTCAAAATCAGCTGCACTAAATGTGATTTTTATTTTCAGAAGTTAAAGAAGAAAACATGTTTTATCCTTGAGTCTCAATGCAACTCCTACTGAAATCTTTATGTGAAATCTCTTAAGACTCACAACCTACAAAATATTAATGAACATACAAGAAAAGGGAATAGTTATCATATTCATACTTATTTCAGAAGCTTAAGACAGAATGTTTGAAGTGATTATAGGCCTTGTGGGTTGCAAGTTTCCACCCTGTTAAAGATTAAATGGCAAGACTCCATTTTTTTCTGGTTGAAATAAGTTTCAATTACTGTTCAGACCTTCATGCTTTGACCCCAGCATAATCTCCTGCATGTATTTTGTCCTTGCAGAATGGTTTGATGGTGAAAGTTACAGAAACATGTCCGGAGATTAACTGCACCACCGGTGAGCAGATCCTACCAGAGGGCAGATGCTGCAACGTTTGCAGAGGTATGGCTTCCACCTACCGCAATCTTTCCGCTACCCAAAGCTCAGCCTCTCTTTGGATCTGTGTCCACCGATGTTCCCCACAATGAGTAGTGAAACAACCTTTTCTTCATGTTGATTAAGCTGGACTCTTGCGACATTTCTCTACCTTTCCGTTCCTGTGAATGTGTTTTGTTTTTGCTTCTTTGTTGGCTAAGATAGCTATCAGAGCAGATTGGGCTGTCTTTTGCAGAGCACCTGCTATGCCAATTTGCCTGGGTCCTGCTGCTTTGGCAGGGAACCACTACAAGGTAAATAGGCACCAGTCTGTCAGTAAATACATTGAATAAACAAGCTGTATGCAGCTGGCAGTTATGATGCCATTAGGCACCATTACGGGGAAAAAGGAACAGAAAACAAAGGGCAAGTTTGGCTGGAAGAAAATGGTGCTCTTGTTTTTGATCAGATTGGCAATGTGCCTCACACACATTATATGTTGACAAAGGGAGAGGAAGCATGCATAATAGAAAGTAAGATGAACAAATATTTATAGTGAATGAAAGGAAAATATACTTAAAAATAAGGAAAAGATGAAGAAAACAAATGAGAAAAATGTACGAATCAGAGGAAATGTGTGTTGGAAAGTGAAGGGAGAAGAAGAATGGATGGCTATGAGAATGACTGACTGGGTTGAATGAAGGAGCTATCAGCAGGAGATTGAAGAGTAAATGCAATAGCAGAGTTCATATGACTCTGCAATTAAATATAACCGTCCGGGAACTTCTCCATTTCCCACCCTACTTGTAGGTGTTTATCCACAGTAAATGAAGCAGAATGTAAGACATTATTTCCAAATCAAAAGCACAAAATCTTACAAAGTAATTTTGATCTAGATCCTAGTGCATTTAAATGTCTTGGTACAATTGAAAACAGACAAAAATCTGTTTTAAATCATGAATTAATTCATGAATTCCTTAAAATTCATGAAAAACTATTGGTTCCACTGGCAGATTATTTCATGTATAACAAAACATTTTTTCCATGTTACAAGTGAAATAATCTGCCAGTGGATACTTTTTAAAAGGAGTTATTGACATAAAATAATCTCCTATATGTTGCTGAAACATTACTTGTAAGTTTGTTTTTCCTATTCCTATTTCAAGTGTAGTAAGATGTTTGCTCTAATGACTAGACAAGAATACTGGATACAATTTAGTGTTTTTCAGTGAGAAACTTCCTCCACAGTTTCTCTGAAATGTATTTTTCCCTCCCTGGTTTATGGAAGGGACATTCATGGTCACACAGGCTTTGTCAGATTAGTAATTCAGTGTTTGTTGCAGTACTCATACTTCATTATTTCTCTGCAGTGGAGAACAAGAACCATCATGAGGGACTTCTGTCCACACAAACCTTGTTTTGTGTTATGCCTACATACAGATGGGTACACACTTCCGTAGTCAATTCTTTTCCATTTGTGCACCATTTTAGAGATGTAATTATGGGGTTATAGTAAGGTAGTTGAACCTCTGTCTCAGGCTGGGTGCTCTGTCTCTTAGGGCTTTTATGCAGAGCCTATCTGTCACTCATTACAGACCAGGACGAGACGCATCTACACAGTGAGACACAATCATCTCTCTGTCTGTCTGCCACCGTCCTCATCTGTCAGACTAATTTTCGGTCCATCTATCTGTTTCATTACACTTGTGCATGTGCCCGCTCTATGTCTGCAGAGGTGCAGATGAAAAAAAAAGAAAAAACAGGCAGCACATTTGCCATAACATTATGACCTTGTATAAAGTCAAATTGTCCTTGAGAAAAATCTTTCTGGCACTTGGAATTCCAATTTTATTAACCATTTTATTCTCCCTACTTTTATTTGCTCACATAAACTGAAATGTATTGTGACTAAATCTCCAAATCAGCTGTTCACATTTATACATTTTTATAGTTTAGTCATCAAAAAGAAAGTTTTGACGGAAAAGCCTACACAACTAGACAATGTATTCTATAACATAAAAATATTTATTTCAGATCCAGTCTAAGACTGAATTTAATTTAAATAAGTCAATTACCTTTAAATACAATCCAATTTGATAGTCAGGTTCAGATGAAGTTACATGCAGGTGATTAAATTCTAAATAATCTACACAAGTAAACTCAGTCTATGACATAATTTGACATGTTTTGATTGCTGAAACGTTTTCCTGTGTTTCGGTTCTCAGCTGAATAATGTGTTGTAACAACATTTCTGTTTTTCGGTTTACCTAACAGCAGGTATGACGTTTTCGCTGATTGAGATTGAATTTCTGCGCACAATTTCCATCATATATATATTGATTGTCCTGCCAATTTTATAATGAAATATATTTTTATTCTGAAGAAGCAAGACCAAATATGAAGATACCAGGTTATTAGGAGCAAAAGAGCAACATCCAGGCAACATTTTCAACTTGTAGGATGAGCTTCCATGTCTCATACAAGCAACAGTTTGTGCAGCTGTGTCTTTATTGTTGTTGTGAATCCTTCCTATAAAGGAAAAGCCTTTAAAATTTTTATGTAGACATATACATACGGCTCACTGTCATTCATGATGAAAAGTGTTTGTGTCTCTTTCCACAGAGGCTTTCTATACAAAACTTTTCATTGCCTTGAGTGAGCAAATTTTATCACCCCCTTTGCTTCTCTCTTTCAGGTTATGACTTCTGCGCAGAGGGACTCATTTGTGGAGAAAACTCGGAGTGTAAAAACAGGAATACTAAAGCAGAGTGTGAATGCAAGAGCGGCTATGCCTCCATCCATGGGGACTCTACTTATTGTGAAGGTACGACTTTATTTTACTCAGCTCAGGTTGTGCAGGGCCGCTCGCAGTTGACTCATAATTTATATCAGCCCAGGATGTGAAAACGCTGAATTGGTAACAGTGGGTGGAAGCGTTTAATTCATCGTTTGCCTTTAGGAATACAGAGGCTGTGATCTACAGACTGACTTTTTACAAGTATGATGACCTCCTTTAAGGCAACAATAATTGAGCTTTAAGAAAGCTCAATTATTAACCTAATGCTGTGAAAAATTTGCATGGTTAGAGTTTTTTGTTCTATGAAACTTTTCCTATAGATTGAATGTAGACCCAACAATCAAAAATCGAGAGAACATGGAACTGTGGCAAACTTTTCCAGGAGTGGCTGGCCTACCAAAATTACTGCAAGAGTATGTAGAGGATTTAAAATAATTATGGCAAATATTTGCATATAGCTGCATTTCCACTCTTAAGGTCATGGTTTTGCTCCAGTGGCAACATCCAGTTGTTGATCATGTGACTCATATGTTACAAAAGTGTTTCCACTGCTGTTTTGTGAAATAAACCAATTTATTTTCAAAATGTGAAATTATATTGTCAGTGGAAACAAAGCAACTGACATGACAAAAGTGGAAAAGTTTTATGTGGTGAATCTTATCTTGCAAAACTAAAAGAATTCCAGAAAGAAAGTGGATTTGAGTCAAACAGCAGGACATTGAAGTTGTCTTTGAAACTCACCTCAATGACAAAATAAATAAAATTGAAAGTTTGGGATGTTTGCAGTAATTGATGGAATTACTGCAAACATGTAATGTCAGTTTTTGCCAATAGAGGAGCAAGTTTGTTTGGACTGTTTCTATTTTTCAGTTGTTCATGAACTGTTTTTATCTTTGCCTGATGTTAAAATTTGCTTGATTTTAAAAAGCAAAAACAGAAGAAATGTGTTAGGACTAAATATTTGTTCACAGCACCAGACCTTCAGTCGGGTTGCTGTGGCTTAGCAGGACACCTGCAAACTTTTTAGAAACTTTACCTGATTTGTTTTCAGTAGCTCGACATGGTTTGGGTCAATTACACTTAGCTCTAGCATAAGTTTCTCTTTTAAAAAAAGCTAATCAGAATTTTAAAAACTGACTTTTGCTAATTGGCCATGTTTCTTCTGTGGAAGAAAGTCTGTGATCATTCCTGTGTGGAGATTGTTGGCTGTGTAAAATCCCCAGCCTATGGAGGCTGCAGGCTTAGATTACTTGTGATGAAGCCAATGGCTTTATTTGATTAAGAAGCTTCAGAGCATGAGTCTGTGGATTGAAGGATTTGCTCAGTGCTTGGTGCAATTGTCTTTGGATCACAGCCACAACAATCTGAATCCACTGAGCTTTCTATGAGCCTGGTAGCTATGAGCCCTGTAGCCTTTCTTCACATCTTTGAATTGCATCAGACGTTAACCTAGAGTTGGACTCCAGTCCAAATCAGTCCCATGCCAAAAATGAAAGCTAAGAAACTCTGATTGCTAGATCAACAGTTTAAAATCAGGGAGCGTCAATTTCAGATACATGGACTTTATCCATGTTTGGGGTTTGTGCCTTACAACCAGCTCAGACTTTTTCTTTTTCTATTCTGTTTGCAATGTTAGTTTTTAGAGCTTTTCCTCACATGCAAGTGAAAATGGCTCAGGATAGCTGTGTAATAGCAGCGATAAAGTCTTTCCCTCCTTAATGGCGAGCTAATCTTCTCTGTTTTTGAGATACAAAACAAAACCCCAAAAGCTGATGGGATGTCGGTGATATATGCACTTCCTGCTGAGGTCAATTTAATTGCTTGTGTGTATTATTAACAGGAGGACCAGCTCTGCTTTTACTATCATGAAATGTGATCATCACATCCTCATAAATGTTTTATTATGCATGTTATGTTATTATTTACTTGTAATCAGAAAGCTGCTTTGGAGCAGTGTTAACAAATCCCAGTTTGAGTGTGATAATTGCTCTCAGTCACCTCATGGTGCCATTTTGTCTATGTTTTTAATTTAATAGCAAGGATGAGTGGTTATGGATGCAGGCAGTACAGCGGTGTAGCCGTTACCATCACTTAGCAGCAGAACAGACTCAAGCTCAGATCTTCAGCTCTTTTGGAGATGTTTTTGTAAAGGTGTTTTCTCTTTGGTTTTCCCTCAAAGTTCAGATCACATGAATGTAATTTGTTATTAATATCCACTTATTTTCAGTGCGTCATTTTGTCTAACTCTTGGATTATTGAGTTCTGAACTATTTTTTCTTCATACTTTAACCCAAACTGAACAAACCCTGAAATCAATTACTGTAATGACTGAAAACAAATAAGCTGCCAAGTTTAACTCTACTTAACATCCTCAGTTGGGAATGACATTAGGAGCTGTTTGTATTTACATCTTGGAAGAGGTAAATTTAAATTTGTGTAAAAGTTATTAAAATAGCATTTAAATGCAAAGCAGATATGCAGTAGTGCAACAGAGGCATAGCTTTTTTATCTGAAAATAACAGAACTTTTCTATAAATCAAACGCAAGCTTTTCCTGGAGACGTTGTTTGCAGCATATTGGGTCAGTCTGCTGGTGCATATATATGATGCAGGCTTAATTTCTGCACCCAGCCAGTGAATTTGGTTACAGTCTTAATATTCAAAGCCATCTGCCTAATCTCTGAGAAAGCAGGAATGTGCCCGCATAGGCAGAATATGCACAGATATGTAAATACAAACATAGCCACATACTAATGAAGATCTGTTTTTCAATTGCTTGGCCACCAAGGAGAGTGTTTATTTATTCCATAAAAGATGCTTTGCTGCATATGGCCTGACATCTTTCTGGATATGAACTGGATCCTGAGCTTCTATGTCTTTCCTTTGCTGTGGGAACTCATGAACATTGTCAATGCATGAGTCTTGTGAACTTGCATTGTTGGATTCATGAAGCAGGTTGGTAATCATTCAATTGTTTTTTGCGCATTATCAAAGTCTGACCAGTTCAATTTTCTACCTCAAGTTGCTATTTTTACCTTAATATCTGTCACCTCCACAAAACATAGGGAAACATATTTCTATTGAAGAATACAATAGAAATATGTTTCTTAATGGCAGGGAAAACAAAACAACTGACAAAGATGCATAATTTAATTCTCTGCTTTAATGTTTTCCAAATTCATTCGACTATTATTGGGATTATTTTTTATTACATTGTACATTGATATGCAAAATGATCATACATTTTGCATTTCTCCATTGGATACATGCTATCATATGTATCACATGTGTTTATGGGACTCTTCTCAAATATTGACCTCAAATGTTGTGACACATTCAGTTTAGTTCAAAATTCCTCTGACCAAAAATATCCCTGTAGTAAAAGTTTATGTTTTGTTGGTGTGTTATATGTGTAACTACTACAATTCATTTGCACCTGGTTAAATGTTCCCTGCAGCTTTGCAACACATGAATGCTTGATTAAAACATTGCTTATTTATTTGTGTGTTAATGATCAGTAAAAAGATTCAGCTAAAGACAAAGTTTAAGCTGCTCTTACTCTTTCCACATATGACCGTATATCTAAAAATGTATCACATGTGCGTCTTGCTACGATGAAATCATTTGTGAAACATCAAGTACTGTCACATCTTTGAAGTCTTATTTCACTTTTGATTCACTGGCGTTTGTAATAGTTTGATGTATTAGAAAGTAGGTTGTAAAACGTATTTTTCAGTTCAAAGTATGAAAGCTTAAAGGGGAGGTATGATGTAAAGTTGACTTTTTTTAACTATATATCATGTAAAAATGTCATTTTGTCATTAAAACATATCCCCTCCTCCACACAAGGCTCCTTTAGACTAGTGGCAGCAGCAGTTATCCAGAGTTTCTTCCTCCAGGGAGTGAAACTGCTGCAAAACAAGACAAGCATATTTACACTATTTTTAGCAAAATGTACAAATATTCACATTGTTCTTTTAAATTTATTGATCTCTTCTAAAGTTTATATATTTCAATATTTATATTCAATATATGAAACCAAAATCTAATTTCTTCTTTATGCGCTAAAAAGGATTCAGATTCTTTTGAACAATGTTTAGCCACCTGGTATTTGGCTTTGTTTGATTCTCTGTTCTAAATGATTAAGACTTGTTTCTGCTTGTTTTATTCCAACATTTCTCCTTATCTGCATCATGTCAGAATGTATTATAACTCATAACTAAGGAGTCCAATGTTTTATTGATAAAAAGTCTCATGGCTTTTGTTCACTCAGGCTTATTGTTTGTATCAGCTCTTGTTTATGCTGTCAGTATTATTCTTAGACTCCCAGCAGATCTACTGTATCCTCCCAAATATCTCTGCAGAGACATTACAATAGTGCTGCTGTTGTTGTTTTGCTGTCAGCTTGTTAATCGTCCCAGGAAAAAAAAAAAACAGCGTTGTGCTGTTGACACACAGAGTACTGCTCAGAAATGAAGCACAATAATAAGACAGATATGATCCTGTTGTTCTGGAAAATGTTGCGTCAGCAGAAGACAAACAAGCATGATTCCCCATTTCCGGAGTCAGTAGTAACCTGTTCCCACGTGGTTTTCATCCCGGAGGTTGATGTTTTGAAATCCCAGCATGGAAATCCCAAGGCATTGCCAATTTTCTTTCCTCTTCATATATCTTCAGCTCTGAGTGTTTTTGTCTTGAGTAAACCCAAATGATCTCCCTCTCTGCAGCTTTGTGTTCTCCAGCCTCTGAAGCACCCAGTCTGAGCTCTGCCTCCCTTTTTCATGGATCAAATTAAAGCCAATATGGCTGCTGTGGAATCTGGAATTGTTTGTTGTTTAATACATTAATGAAATGTCAGAGCAGTTATGCAGATGCTTAAGTCAAGTATTTTCTCATATGCAGATTTGGAGCCCATTTGTATTACAATTATCGTCCAAGGGTTGCTATGGAGAATTATCCTGCTGTTAAGAACCTCTGAGGGTCACTGTAAGTGTGTGCATTATTATCTATATTAAATAATCTCAGGCTTGTTCTTCATTTATACAAGAACATAGATTTCCCCCCAATTAAGCTGCTGTGTGTTTTGGTTCGTCTACTTAGTTTGATTAAACATAATTAGATTTTACTCAGTTTAAAGTAGCTGGCATTTAAGGTAATATTTGTTTTGCACCAGAAGCATCACAAATTTAAAAGAATTCAAAGAATAATTTTTTGTGAGAATTTTGCCTGAGACGTTTCTCAAATGTTTTTCTTCAGATTCTGAATCTTTGAGGGGGGGTGATGCGACATTGGCTGTTTTAGCTTTTTATCATGCTATGTCCATCGTCAAAAACATACCTGGAATGTTGTTTAGATTCTTTCATGAATCTTTCAGGAACCCTTTGAATCTTCTTTGGTAGACTTTCAGGGATGCCTCAGCTTTTTCTTATACAATGCACCGTCTATTTCCTCAATAAATAGGAAATAGAATAGGGTGGAGACTGGGTGGAGAGCTCCAGTCTCCACCCACAGAGCCTCCACCACACAGCTCCTCCAAACCAGCTTCAGCAGGAGACACCAAACATTTAGTGGAACTGTGTGTCTGCTGAGCTTATCATGCAAACTACTTTTCAATTCAATGTTCCTAAGCATTCTGGAGGAGGGCCTTCTTATAGTGACAGAGGCCAATTTCTGTGATACAAAGCTAAATTTATTTTGTTACTTTTGATACGCAAAGGATTTCCACATATTAATAAATAACGGTACGTGGTTGTAGCTGAATTAGGCTACCTTGTAGCATCCAGCTAAGCTGATATGAACTTACCTGTTGATCTCAGTTAGGTTAAGCACCACAAGAGGTGGATTACAGTGACTCACAAACATGTAACCAACCAGTTCAAATGAAAGGTCTTCTGTTAAGAGGAAGACAAAAGCTATTAAAAAGTACTGTAGTGGCATTAATAGCTGAAATATTTGAGATTCTAAACATTCTCATCAGTGCTTACTGTAATAGTTCAAACTAACAATCTCCACAGTGCAGCTACCATCTGCACTCTTCATTATCTGCGCTCTTGGGGTTAATACAGCCAATTGACCTGCAGAAAAATGAACGTGTCTCAAGGATAGTCTGCTTTATAAACTGCATTCAATAGCTTGTCAAGTAGCATTGTAACTTTGGCATTTCTGAAAAAGATGCATTTTGTTTTCTTTTCATAGTTTAGATATGGTGCATAGAAAAATCCATGAATAGGTGAATTTTCTGAGGAATCTGACCTGCAAATAGGTGAGGTCCACTGAAATGCAAATTCAGTTTATTGCAATCTCCTGCTAAAATAACTGTGACATTATGTACTGACACATGCATTAATTGTTTTATTAAATTTTCCAGTCTACCTTTATCACTGTTGATTACTTTCTTTTTGCTATTTTTCTGTAAGTTGTTGAATTCTTAGCACTATTTCAACATTATTTTCTCAACATGAGATTCAACATCTGTACTTGTCAGTAAATGTTTGTAACCCTAAAACCCTTCAATATGGTTGAATTGCAACTTTTTTGATAGGTAATTTGCTAAAATTCCTCTTTGTTTTTGAAAAGTTCATCAGTTGTCACAAACTGTTGATGTCAGATGTTTCTGCAACAGATGACAAACTAGGTTTAGGAGGCAATATATTGTTTAAATAATGTGAGATTGGTTTGAAGATTTCTTCACTTAGTGAATGAAATTATAATATGAACAGTGCTTTGTGTAATTCCTCAGGTTATCTTCATCCATTAGTAACAGTTGTTTGATCAGATGGAACATTAAGTGTGACGAAACTGCAAAAACTGAAGAAAAGAGGCAAACACTTTTGCACTACATGTCATCAAAAATCACACAAAATGCTGTTGAAGTTTTTATGTGGTTAATAATTGCAAAACCCTGCACTCTTTCTTTTCACTCACCTACTTAAAACAGTCATTCTTTGGCTGTTTGATTTTGCCAGAAGTCCAGCGTCTCCCCCTTGGTGGATAGATTAGAGCAGTTTGAGTCTGACACATCAAACCATTTTCTGTTTGATCAGCTTGCTTTCATTTAGCTCCAAGGAGCGAAACTCTTTGGGATCAGGAACAGAGTCTCTGATGTGTCACCCCAGCTAACAGGCTCAGGAGGCATTTTATGATATCCCAGATCTCCAGTCAATCATTGCTTGGAACCACAACAGATTTTGTCTCTTTTATTCTTTCTGCTCTATCTCTTCCCTCCTCGCTTTTACCACTTACTGATAATCTGCAGTGACTTTGGTGCTAATAGCATTGCACTCGCTGCTACGGGAGCTGCTTATCTTGCTGATGTGTCCATTTTTTTTTTTGCAGATTCTGGAGGGTACATGAAGAAGTAACCAGTCTAAGTGCTTGTACAGACAATTTGATAGATCAACAAACATGTCATGCTTATGTTCATGGCAAATGCTTTATTACATGCCCTATAAAATTATGCATTCAAAAATTAAGGTAAATGTATCTGCAATACAAATATCATGAAAATAAAATTTTACCAGGCAGACAAATGAAGAGCTTGTGGCTCTTATTTTATATCAAACCCTTAGAAAGCAGGGGTTTCCTTTAAAGATGTATATTAGGTTAAATTAAATCAAATCTACTGTTCTGACATGTTATTGCAGGGAACAGTTGATAGATGTGAGCTTGCAAAGAATTATGTCTCCAAGTGCAACTCTTCACCAATTTTTAACTTTGCATGAGTCTTGCTGTCAGCCTCAAAGAAAGGAAAACCTTTGCTGTCCATAAAGCAATCAAAATTTTATGATCAAATTTCTGGTTGATGTATTTCTGGACATAAAACTTGTCAGATTTTAAACAGATAGCGAAGGAACTGCATAATTCTCAATATCCTAAGGCATGCAGCGCTCTTTTGAAGATTTAATCTTCCGTGTACATCTGTTATTTTCTCAGCACTATAGGGATTTGTATGAATGTATAAAAAATCATAACTCTTTAATATTTCTTTGCCTTTTCTCTGTACAGAAGAAGAGAAAATACTATATTTTGGCACATTTATAGATATTGATAAATTCAGAAAAGAAAGTCCTGATTTTCACATAGTTTTTAGCTAACTCTTAATTCCTTCCTCACATTACGGTTGACCGTTAAGAGGTATTTTCTGATGAAAAAACCTCCATACAATTCACAATGATTCCCTGCTTGTATAAAGTTGTTTGGTCACCAAAAATCCTCCTCATGACTCCTAACATGTTAAGAGTTGTTGTCTTATAGGGGCAGTATTAGGTAAAACCAACTTGTTTTAACATTATAACAACATGTTATAATGTTATCCCCTCATCAAAAACATACCTTCATGCATGTTTGAGAAATCCCTTGGTCTCCATGGCAACCATTGAGCTGTGCAAAACGTCTGGGTGGACCTAGCGCTGCCTTCAAGTCAGAGCTGCAGTTTCTAAACTTCCACCTCACAGAGCAGTTCCTTCAGACTAGCCAGCAGCAATTAGCAAACACCTGGTGGAACTGCGCCTCTGCTGAACTCATTATAGGAGCTACTTTTCAGTGCAGAGTGATGTTGTGATGACTTTCTGAAGGCAAAGGTTTTTAGAGAGACATGGTGTTGAATTGGGAAGTGAATTCAATATACTGTATTTAGCATTTTTATAACAACTGAAGTTGAGTTTCTTGTCTGTGTTATGAAATCTCACTATGTGCCTGGAAAACACATAATACTGCCCCTTTAAATGTATGCTGACTAGTTTTATGCATATATGACAGGACTGTGTTTCATGTCCAAAGCCTTGCTGTAATAATCTTATGACAAAGGTTATTTACAAGGTCCACACAGCTGGGAGACATGACATAGAAAGTCATTTATGCAGGATTGTACCAATGATGTTTGCTCGTGTTGCTGATAGTGGCTGGCAGATGAGCTGATATGAGCATGACTTCTGGGCAGCACAGATCAGAACCGAGGCTATCAGACAGCCAGAGATACAGAGGAGTACTGTCTGAGGGAATGTTGGTTAAATAATAATAGAAAAAACAGACAAATATACCAAAGAATCGCTGGGGGTCGAAACCTGCAGGAGTCGCATCCTCTGAGGTTAGAAATGAGCCAATCAGGGCGAACAGCTGCCCGCAGAGTTTCCACAGTAGGGATGAAGGTGTGTCAGAGTAAAAGCCCTTGTGTGGGGGTGGGTGTGTGTGTGTGGTGTGCATTGCTGTCCTGGCTTTTTCAGATAAGCTCCAGGAAACATGAAGCGTCTCCACCCGGAGTGCAGCACCTGCCCTCATTTGACGGCTAATCCTCAAAAACCGACAGTTTGTGTTTATGTTTCCTCGCCGAATGTAGTCACACGACAAAACCAGGAGTCACAGAAACCTGAGCACACACATCTGTAATGTGTTAACTCTTTTCCTCATTTCATATCACAATTCGCTTTAGTGCCAAATCATTAGCTCTAATGTTCTCTGTGCACCAAGTAACATACTGCAAAGGTAACCTATTGATTAGGAGCTGTTCGGATAATGCTCAGCTGTCCTTATTCATCCTGAAATGATGGGGGCAGTGGCACGCATCGGAGTTGGAAAGGCCTGCCGGCTGAATTTACTCTCACTCAGTGACATTAAAGAGTAATTGGCTGTGTTTGTGCCTCTGTGAATCAATCAGCTTCTCTGTAGGTACTCTGCCTTTGTTGTGGTAAAACATGGATGTAATGACAAGGAATGAATGAGCCTCAGCCTCTGCTCACTCTTTGTTCTTCACATTGTAAAAAAAAAAAAAGAAAAGAAAAGAAGGGGGTAAAGTTGGGTCAGCTGAGAAAATGAGAAGGGATCCAAAGAGACACCAACTTGGGTGGGAAAAAAGACAAAGACCAAGCGGTGCCCTTTCTTTAAGTTTGTCCCGTTTTCTCTTAACATTAACATGTAAAGGAATCAATTCAAGTTCTAGAGCTTCCTCTTGAGCCAAAGGAAAACATGCTTCTTTATATTAAAGTTCTCTGACATTAAATTAAAATGTTTTTTGACGCTGCTTATATAAATTTATATGTAAAAATATAAATATCGGTTTTCACTTTTTGGACAAATTAGTGCATTGATCAAAACTTTACACTGAAGATGGTGATTAAATCACAGCTTCTGCTAAATTAAAGTATTATTTCATTGTTGTTGGTGAATTAAATTTGATCATCTTTAGCTTCGTTTTGTGATCAGATGTAATCTAGATATGTGAAAGCTCAACTTTGCAATCATAAAGCTCTTTATAGATTTTTTTGTATGTATCAATGGGACCACCTAATATTGAGAGAACCCAAAATGTACTATGTATGGACTGGTCAGAATTAACCAAAAAGCAAAATTTCACCAAGCTGATCCATAAATGTAAAAGAGTTCAATAATGGGATTAGGTTCTATATTTTTACTTTTATAGGCAGGAATTAATGTCTAAGTCCCTCTGTTTAACATAATGATAGTCTAAGTACATTACTGTTAATGGTTTAATTAAATGCATCGTAAGATCTGGTGAAAAAACATCTTAAATATTTAATGTTTCCTTTTAGTGGAAAGTTTCTCGTTTCAAACTGTTTTCTATCTCAATAACTGTTCGGTACAAATGGTTTTTTTAAAGCAATGGTATTGTTTGAATGAACTTCTATTAAAATATATAAAATTGTTTTTATTTGGTGGTAAATATAGAATGAAATATTATGACAAATTGCAGGTCAAGTATTTGGAATCTGAAATATTTTTTTAAACCAGATTCAATTTGAAGTCGGCTGTTGTCGGTCTAACTGAGAATTTCTGATCCCAGTTTCATCAAAGTTCAGAAACTAAAAGGACTCAGAGGAAGCTGAAGGAGGAATGAATTGAACCTGTTTGTCTTGTAAATTACTTTGAGGACATTTGTTGTGAATTGTAGCTATAAACATAAATCAAATAAAATGCTATTGCTCTTATGCTTTTAAAAAAGTTCTCATTTTAGTAAATAATGTATTTAAAGTTAATAATAAACCCATGCTCAGTGCACAGCTAGGAAAAAAATGCCTAAACATTTAAACTGGCCTATTCGTGACACGTGTGATATTTTCTACACCCTTAAAGCTAAATCCATGTAAGTGCTTTTTCACAGACTAGACATTATTTATTTCATTTTTTTCCAGATTCTGCTATTTTATTTACCACAGTGCAGACCAGCATCAATATGTTGTTCTGGGGGAGCTGTAACAAAATAAGCTGCTTTGTGTGGTGCTGCATGTGCTTATCTCTCAAACAGCTGTGAAGTGGAATCTTTTCCTTCGCTGTACTAAAAGATCCATTTTACTCGGGTTGATAACAACTATGCCCGTTACGGAAATGCCCTAAATGTTTGATAAGCTTTAACATTTAGAGAAGTGATATTTTCACATTTCTTTCCAGCATGTGTGACACTTTATTGACTAGATGTGAGGAAGCTGTTCATGAGTTTGTTTTTTTGTGCAGGTTTAAACAAATGTGGCTCTTTTTTAAAACAATAACACAAAAGTGATATTATGGAGGCCACAAATAGTGATTATCGTATTAATATGAATCATTGGAAGCAGTCTTGCTCATTTTAAATGATTATTTCGTAAAGCATTGAAAGGTTGAAAGTCATTCACAGAATCTGACACAAAGTATTCTTGAATCTAAAATTGCCCCAAGCATCAAAACTCTCTTTGAACAAGTAGAACAGCTTCTTCTCCGAATCTGCAGAGAACAACAACTTCTCACTAACTTTGAAAAGCCTTGTGTCATATATATAATCTTTAAAGTAGAAGAACTGAAATAAAATTAAATAAAAATTTTATTGAGTTAATTGCAGGATCTATAATTATTTAATCACTTATTTATCAAGCTATTGACAAAATAAGATACATTTCTAAGTCAGTTTTGAGCTTGTATGCACTAAGACGTTCCTCTTGCTTCTTGCCAGTTTTATCAAAGATTAGTGAAAAAAACAGGGCATAGTAATAGTTTTAACAAATATGTAAGAAAAACAAAAAAAAATATAACTAAAAAATAAATAAAATGTACATACTGTTACGAAAAGCAACAACATCTGATGAAAAGCGGGCAAAAATGAGAGGTTCATTCGTTAAAGAAGTGGTTACAACAAACAGGATCTTTTTCGCACCTCAAGATCAAGCACAGGCAGGCATAAAGACAACAGCCTTTTTTATCACTGCCTAGGCAGAGATAATGGAAGGGAAGGCAGCTTTGGAAAGTATAGGCAGCGCCGCCAGCCAAGCTCTGTCCAAAGTGCTTAAAGTCCAAACGTGTGAGGAGAGTTTCTCAGTGAGCAGTGGGTGGATTGATTCAGCCCACAGTGTAACACTGGCAGTCTGAGGCCTGCTGAAGTCTCAGTGGGTGAGCGCTCTGTTAAAAGGTCACTCAAAGACCTGTAATAAATTACAGTTATTTCACCAAACGACAGTGTGCAGTGCGCTGCTGGCCCCGAAACTCTCCTTTTGTACTCCCTGTCCCACTTCTCAAACTCTCTTCTGGGTGGCATCCATCTCTGCCATCTGCACTTCACCGAATGCATGTGTTCCAACACAGCCATCGCTGTCCTTGGCACGGCGCCGCTCCCTCGCGTCATTCCTCATACGGTTATTTATCCCTGCTTATTTCCGTTCAATTTCCTGACCATCTCTGAGCTGTGGGGGATTGGGCTGGTAATCCTTGAGCCAGAGGGTTTGCTGGCTTACTGCTCTGAATGGTCCATGAGCTGGAGTGCCCAAATTTTCACTGGAAATGAGCCTGAAAGCTCCCATGCAAGGCTGGAAACTAATTTGCTCTAAGTAGCCTAATGGGAGTGAATGCAGATTACCTAAAGGTCTGTTTTATTTAATTAGCATGGATCATTTGTGTGCATGTGTGTGTGTGTTTTGACAAATTTATGATTCCTGACTTTAAGTATTGTTGTGTGTTTTCTTCCCTTCTTTCTGTGTTTTCTTTGCTTTATATGTAAACAAAGCTTCGATAGCAGTTTGAATTTTCTTTGTTTTGGTTAAAATCCTCTAAAGTGACATATTGTGCATTGTTTAGATCACAAATTATTACCCACTGCATATTTTTTAATTCTTGATATCTCTGTGTAAAACAGTCTAAACAGCCCTATGTTTGTCCTGCTAAAAACTAATTTTAATAAATACTGCATAAACATCCCCACTGCAACTTTTTGTGAGTCAATCTACATCTCACTTTTATGCAATTTCATTTATGCAAAACTAAAAAGTCAACTTGGAAAACAATACATATTTAGGGCTTGATGCCTGCAGCCTGTTTCCATCAGGTTGGTCTGACTGGAAGAGCCTTCTAAAACTCTTAAGAAGACTCAAAACAGTTTTTTATTTAATAATAAAAAATAAAAAACTGCATTCACTCCCATTAGGCTACTTAGAGCAAACATTTTCTTTTGATACCAACTTTTGCTAGTTTTGTTTGTTGTGGGCAGATAAGCTGGTAAAAGCAGATGAGAAGATGAGGGTAAAGTAAATCTGACGAGGTTGGGGCATAGGTTTACTTTGAATAAGGCAAACATCCAGCCAGCACTAGAATTGGAATAATAACACATCCATGTTTAAACATCCCAGTTAAAGTCAAGACTTCTAAGACAGAAGTTGTTTCTCATAGTAAGCACCAGCCTGTCTGACATTTCTCTTTCCAAATCGGCTCAAAGTCAAAGACTTTCTAGATGTTTAAAGTTTATACAGATATTCCAAAAGACTAGATGTCACTGCAGTGAACCTCTGCACTGTGGTGACCCCTAACCTCACTCGCAGAGGTTAGGGGTCACAACCATTCACAAATATCTGAGTTCCATAAATACTTGGACGCTCCTCAGAACAAAAGCTTATTGTAATGGTTCAAACACCTAACATACCGTAATGTGCACAATGGAAACCATCTTGGCACTATTAAAAGTATTTCTAATCTCCCCTGTTGGTAATGCAACCACTCAGGGCAAGGATAATGAATGGCTCCCCTTTCTGCTTGGCAAATGGCAGCCAATAAGGTATTAAGTAGCATTGTGTCTTTGCACTTCAGCTTCCCAAGCTTCATTTTAAATAGGTGAGCTTTTTGCAAATAATTTGGAGTTATGTTCCGCAAATAAATCTGCAGGTGGATGAATCTGTGAAAACAGAACTGCACATAGACTGTATAGTCTCAGAGGGAATGAGTACAAATGCACACAACATTTCTATACAGAATTGCCTTACACAAAATCCAAATAAAATACACTGCAGTTTGAGGCTGTAACTTGATAAAATGTAAAAAGTTCAGTGGATATAAATACTTTTTGAAAGCCCTTCATTCCTAGGAGGCTGCAGTCATTAGTGTACACAACTTTGAGAAGTTGCCACTTCAACTGGGACATTCTAGGACATGGCTTAAAAAAATGACTTCAGGACATTTAAATGCATTTTATCCAGAAGGTGAAGACTTGGCTTTAGCAGAGTCTGGACAGGGACAGAAACTTCTCTTCCCTTAAGTCACTGCCAATCTGTTAATTACAGCACAGACCACAGGGACTAATGATCATGTTCCACAGACTGGTAATGACACAATTATAACTGCGAGGATATCAGTCATCTCCAATTATCTCATTCAGTGTCCTTGGACTGCATAGGCACACACAGAACACACACTCCCACACACCCCCACACACACACCGCCTTACTTGTGAATAGGACAAAAACTAGATGACAGTGTCATTGAAATCATTCGTTCTCATGCATAAACTTGCTAAAGTGACAAGAGTTTTTAAAGAGCAAATCACTGCTGTCAAGTGAATGTGCAAGCAGTTTAAGTTTCAACTACATACAAAACAAATCAGTTTTAACATTAATATTGTAATTTGAGGTTTTTTGCTTTCGCTTTTTGAAAAAAAAAAAAAAGTGGCTATATCATAGGACTTGTTGCTTTTTTCCATAATTGATTTTAGCTGCCAGAGAATACATCCTGGATTCACGCTTGGATTTGTGGCTTTCAGCCAAAAACGTGCAGAGGTATGTGACCTAAATGTTCTGCAAGGCTGTCTTAACATTCACACCAGATTAACTGCTGACAGTTAAACCCTCCAACAGCATTTTTCCGTAACTGTGACTGCACTAATTTAACGCTCCAGTACACCAAGATGAGCTGCTACATTCGAGAGGAGCAAGAACAAAGCCACGTTGCATGTCAAGCCGACAACTTTGTTTTCTTTCAGAACTGCTCTTGAAGTTTCTCTGTACATGCCCTTTCCATTGGTTTGGCTGGTGTACTTCAATGTCAACACAGTTTTAGAAGAAGGGAAAATATTGCTCTTTTTTCAGAGTTCTTTTTATATTTTATTACTTTATCTAGAAAAAACATTTTAAAGTTCTAAAGTTATACATGGTACAGTGGTACAAATCACAATGACGAACATCTTGAAATGCTGGAGCTCCAGGGTTTGTGTTCAGGTGAGAGGAGCTTTATTGCTGCTAACATATTTGGTTCAGTGTTGTGTGCCTATGGATTTGGCTTTCTGTTGCTCAAAGGCCTTTTGCATATGTATGAAATAATGTTTTCTTTATTTGAATCGTTGCCTCAAAGTCGTGACCCCCTCAACATGTGTAGTTTAATTAAATTCCAGCCACTCCTCCTTGGTTTGTTGAGATTTTGCAGGAACATCCTCAACATATACAATAGCTGCTATTAATTCAATGAAATATAAATGATCTGGGCTTTCGTAGTTTTTCTTCTAACTTGTACAAAATCTCTCACCGCATAATTTGGAAGTCATTTGTTTATTTAAAAAAAGATTAAACAAAAATGGAAAAACTTTGTGAAAAATCAAATTGACACCTCGAACAATACTCCTTGGTGTAATCATTTGTGAAATTCAACAACTGACTATAACAAACATTGACCATAAATACATCCAGTATAGGTTTATTTTTATCAAGTAGTTGATGGAGGCTGTTATAGCTGCTTTGACTGGTTTCTAATTGGTTGGAATGTTTGGGCCATTTGCATTTATTTTCTCAAATTGTAAATTGACTTATTCATCATAGCTCTGCTGAATCAGACAAAAGCTCCTTTTCTTGGAAAGTCAGACTTATTTGGAGAGTTGTGAATGTGCAATCAAACTCAAAAAGCTCAAAAAAGCTAACTCTGGCCCACCTTGGGTGATTGAAATGCAGAACACTTCAACACAATGCATTGTGGGTAAACACAATCAATACAAATAGAGATGCAGTAAGATATTGAGAAGAAATAGCTCACCACCAGCAGTAGAGTGGGAACAATGTAAAACCTCTGATAGAAAAACAGTCTGACAAAAATGTATCACATCTGGTGGTAAGAACTTGCAGGAATTTGATATGCTTAGAATAAGGGGCAGTTCAGGAGAAAAAAGGAGACGTTTAGATGAGATGGATAAGGAAAAATATGTTATTCAAACAGTCTGGTTAATGTGTTCAGCTGCATTGCAAACCAGAAAGTGCTAACCTTTGACCTCTAATTAGGCCTGGTCAACTGGAATATTAGGTGTGAAGACAAACTTTGTTCTTTGGTCTGAAAATGACCTTAATGAGAACTGCAGTCAGGTTTGAATTTCTTCACTTACACTGTAATTATCAAAAAGGAAAATGTGGTTTAAAATGATTGGTTAATTACATAGGTTCAAGTGTTATGGTGTTTGATTAGTGGCAGCAGAGGGCCACAAATGACCAGACAGGAACCGATTGCACAAATTTCTCCTAAAATGATTGAAACATAAATTCTGCCAGTCAGCAGATGGCTGCATTGAAAGGTTCAGTGTTAATAAAGAGCAGCTGGTGTTTTCGTCTGACCTTCATCTAATGAATGTCCTGCAGTGAGCAGAGAGTAAGTCTCCAATGACAAGTGTGCAACTCCTCTGATGGATGACATACAACTAGTGAAAAAAGTATAATCTCACAATGCACCAAGTCATGTTCATGCACCGAACTTTGATGTTCACTTTTCTGTCAGGCCATTGAAACAAATTTTTATGGACGTAAAAGTTTGCCATACATCCATCAATATGACGCATGCTTCACTTTTGTTTACGTTGCATGAATTTTTACATAATTGAAGAACAACCTGGGCGTACTCTATGCTATAACCAGTTGATATTTTCTTGTGAGTTTAGATTGTGGCCATTTGCTAGTGCTTTGTGCACTTCTCTTGCTACTACAGAAATACATTTTCTTTACTCTACTGCTTTTAAAGAAATGGTGTGATGTAAAATCATATTTTGCCATTCCCTCCTCAAAAACATATCTGGAGTGTTCCTTGTTGTTAAAGGCTTGATAGAGAAATGGTGTTGTGATGATGTGGAGAAGGCGCAGTGATAGAAAGAACAAGAGATTCTTAAAGAGAGAGAAGCATCATGTTTGATATATATAACATTTTCATGACTGAATATAACTTGGTAATGTGATTGTGATACTATGTTTTAAAATGATACTGATGTTTTAACTCAGGAAGATTTCAGAGATCAATATTTAGTGGAATGACCATGAGTCAATGGGGTTCAATGCAGTGGTCTCTTCAATTTTTCCAGAGCTGTAGAATAAAAAGTCAATACTAGGATAAAGATAAATTGCTAAGATAGCATTAAAAACATAACTAACATGCAGGGTAAGGATCTTGTGACTGATGAGTGTCGGAAAGGGTCTCTGAAGAAGAAGAAGACAGTTAGCATTTGAGCAGCTGGATGACTTGATAATCGATCTCCTGGTTATTCACACATTGGTTCATTTAATGAGTCAGATAACAGACACAGTATCCTTTGCTAGGAGCTGTTGACTTCATTAAGAGCAGTAATGGTGTGTAATGATGTGCTACGGTTTTATCCTGTCAGAGCGCAGCAGCAGGGTGTTGACTTCTGGCACCATTAACATAATGATGGCCACCAAGTATTGTCAGGACATATGCTGTCCACCTGCTCTGGGGCTTTGATCAGGTTCAAATTGAATAATGTGTTCAGAAGTTTTTCAAAAGAAATTACTAATACTTTGTAGGATTTGTCATTTTCAGTGTCATAGTTGAGATTTGCCAAGCTTCTTGTTGTTTCTCAGTTCTGACCTTTATGTTCTGTTTTATTTACTTCCTGTTTAGTTTGACTTCATCTCACTGCTTGTTGAGTTTTGCTTATTTGTTTTTAATTGTATTAGGTTATTGTCTTGTTTCACACATTTATACTTAAGTGATTTTCCAATACATAACTTAAAACTACTTTACTTTATTTTGGGGTTGTCAGGGAAAAAGGGGCTAAATATAAAGGCAGATTATACTTTAGATATATTTTTGTAGGAAAAGGATTGTTTTCTCCTTACATTCTCTATATTGTATTAATCTATTAAACAAAATCCAACTAAATGCACAAAAGTGTGTTGGTGTGAGATGTGGTCAATGTATAGGATGAAAACTTTACAAGATAAATTTACATAACTAATGCAGAAAATCTTGCAGGTTAATCCGAAATCCAGTATTGTAAATGTTAAAGAGATTAAATTTGGTAAATAAAATAATTTAGTTAAGCAATTTGTCCTCTTATACTAGGTTGAGTTTGAATTATTAGGAACTTTTAAATTATTTACACATAGATCAAAATGACGAACTCATATGAACCTGAGAAACTACTAAGAAAACAATTATTTGTTTTAAAACTTTCTTGACCTTCAGTACAGTGTGACAGCAAATACTGTCACACAGTATGACCTCCAGTTGATAATATTTCTTTTTCAAGGAAATGTTTTTCCACAAGAAGTGTGTTAAACTTTACTGTGGTTCCTACTGGCACATGTCAAAACAACTGACTGGTGGAGCAGTAATGTGTAGTCATGTATCATATTTGTCCTCTATTCTGTTCTGTAAGTGCAGTTCAGCTGTGTGATTGAGAGGCTCTTCACAAAAGAAAAAAGCACAAGTCAGAACTTCCCTAAGCTTCACTGACAGCTCTGACAACCAAAAGTAAGCTTTCAAAAAGGATTAAGCAGTGCGCGAAATAAGTTTCAACCAAAATCTGTTTTGTCTGTAGACATTACATTTTGCCACACGTTACTTACGCTGCTTTGCTGAAGACTATTAATCTCCTGTGAAATTAAAACAAAAGTTTGTCTTTGTGAATTCCCTGCTTTATGACTTGGGAAATGAGATTTAGCGCAGCAGCTCGAGAATTGCTCCCAATTTAACATTCAGGAGGAAGCCAAATAATGTCAGTGCCTGTGACTGGCAGATGGTTAAACAGTCTTGTTATCTGCAGACACAGGATATGTAATCACAGAAGGATGCTCACCTTCATCTGAGTGGAGCTTCTTCCCGCAAAGTCTCTGTAAACGTAGATATCAGGTTGTAAATCACAGCCATAATACTGCTGTAGTTGCCGCCTGGCAGTGAACGCTTGGATTGTTCAGACTGAAGCTGTGAATCAGTTCAAGGTTCATGATCCTGACTGAACTAAGCTGCCACCTCTTTCCTTGGATTTCTATTGAAAGAGAACAAGCTCTAATTATTTTTGTGGTCAATAAAGCACAAACTAAATGTAAAAAAATACATAAGCCATTCTATTGCTAAACATTAAGTTGGTTCATAACCAGTTAATGTTTGTATTTATAGTATTCTAGTCAGGCCGGGGATATAATTATGCAAAGTTGTTTTGATTAAAAATGCCGTATTTCTTGAAAATTACATTTGACCTTGCTAATTTCTGCTAAATACTTAACCTGCTGAATGAGATCATTTTAAATGCTAAACATGTTTGCTTGGCATTGATCCAGTAAGATCTCTGCCCTCTCTACTGGGCTTTAAACAACAGACAATTCAGAAAGAAAGCAGTCAGATTGATCTGTAATTTCTTTATTTTTGATTAAACTCCTTATAAAAATGTACAGTGTAAAACAGAAGGTATAAAATAGGACTAAGATATTATACACGTTGGACCTGATAAAAATAAAAGTACAACTTTCACTGAAATAGCTTATAAAAACATGCACACATAAAAACGTTCCACCTCTACCATTCTACCTTCATAACTGTTTACAGAAAATATGTAAAAACATTTTTTTAAAGTAAAGAGATAAAATTAACATTCATAAAGGCAGAGACAAATTAGCTCATTCAAATTAAAGAATACACTTAAATCACTTAGTCTTGTGTCATGACAGAATCAGAGAACATTTTCTCCATCTTTTGTTTGCATTTACTGTTAGATGAACAATAACTGAGCAGTTTTTGACAAAGGGATTTTATACACAGTTCAAGCAAAGCAACATGTTGTAGCACCAGAAGCCTGGGATGCATCTTGGTTACACTTTTGCTGTTTTGGTTATTTTACATTCAACTTTTGTGCATTCAAAACCTTATCATCTCAATATTTTGTTCAAACCATTTTTCAGGTCCTGTAGTTGCCAGGGCGACGTATATAATAATTTTCTAAATATATGATGAATACTGATTTTAATTTCTACTATATGGTTATCAACCAGCACCAGGCAGCTTAGTTATTTAGACTGAATATAATATTAGGAGTGTAAACTGATCCGAAACTACACAAAATCGTAATTTGTTGGTATGAATTGAGGGAATATATTGATGTTGGGGTGATTTGAAGGTCTGGGTACTGAAAGGTTAAACATCTGACAACAACCTGAAGAAAAACAGACATGAAATGAGAAAATCATGATTATAGTCTATTTACAAAATGCAATGTGTCAGATTATGCATGATACCTCAGCTCTATGAAAAAAGTTAGGATTTATATATTTACTTTAAAAATGAAAGAAAAAGCCATATGAAATGTAACCTCAGACGATATTTGAGGGTTATTATGACTCCATGTTTCTATGAGCTTGATATATTTCTGTGAAAACGCCTGCTCAAATAAAAATTAAAATAAAAACAGAGGTTTAATATATAAGAACCTTTCCAATACCATAACTGTAATTTCTTTTATCTTTATAGGTCTTGAAAGCACAAATAGCCAGTTAATATAAATGTGTGTGAATATTTTTTTGAAAGGCATAAATTAGTGATCCTGTGGTTCAAAATTAAACAATCTCTTTGCGGAGAAGTCTAGCTCGAAAGTTGGCTTCACATGAAAGCTGTGCCAAGCGTCACGAAAAAAATGCTCAGACTTTTCAAATTGCTTATATGGAAATAAAAAAAAATGTTGCATAACACTCCAGATGCACATCATTATTTTACATATCTGGTGCCACAGAATCATGTTTCTAAAGCATTTCTACCAATGTGTCAAAATCATCTCAGCACATTGCAGTGAAGCTGCTCTATTATTTGTCCAGCGCTCACAAAAAAATAACACTATGCGCATAAACATGGAAAACAACTACACTCCCTCTGCAAAATTCACAGTCCTAAGAATCTACCTCAGTACAGCTACAAATACACACATAGGAAACATGTAAGTAGGAACATTGAAAATTCAAGTATGTAGTCCTGAAATCAGGTTTGGTCCATACAGTACAAAACATGTTCTGAAATGTTTTCCTTCACATTATGAATATTTTTTCACATAAACAAGAAAATCATTTCAAGCCTCTTTCAGTTATTTCACTGGGAAAGTAATGCTGCTTCCATACTACAATTTCCAAGCACAGATAATTCCTTTGAACATGCACAAGTACACTTCTGTGATCAATGGAAGCTTTAAAGATTTCTTAGAGTAAAAAATAAATCCACACTACTTTAATAAGAACCTCAGCAAGTTCAAGCTGTTACTGCAACTAGTTCCTACAGAAGCTAAAACAACGTTTTTATCAATTGTACTCACCTTTAGTTTTTCATGTAAGCCAAAGTCCAAAGAACCAATAGACGACACAAACATAATTAAGCTTAATAATTTACAAGTGATCTACAGTTCTACGCTGAAGTTAACTGGCTACTATTCTCACAGGAGAGTCAGAAATTGCCCACCAATTAAAAAGCTCTCATTATATATCTGGAACTCTATTCTTATTGCATTTTTTTTTAGTAGATCACATAATCATGTATCTTGGGACTTTGGTGTAACATTACCAGCTCAAGGTTTTACACCAAGGTTGTAATATTATGTGCAATCGAGGTTGAGACTTTTAAAAAACATATTTCTACTATTTTTGATTAATAGTTTTCATTCTAATCAATTTATTCATGCTTTTGTTCTTTGGGTGATTTTTCTTTTTGCAATATTTACTACATGCTAATTAGATACCTAAACAACACTAGTTTAGTTTTGAAATCATGTCCAAATGTGTATGCTTAACAGATACTTGAGAAAATGTAAGTCAATGCATTAATGAGAGGTTGACTATTTTAAAAAAATCTCTAACATGCATTTTATGTATCTGTAGGAAACTTAATTTTTAAATTACTTACTGGATTTTTTGAGAATATTGTTGCCTAAAGAGCCTATTTTAGAAGGATTAACAGGACACCTATATTTCCAGGGTAAATTGAGCTGTAAATGCATAAAAAGTGATCTACATGAATACCTCTGGTGCTCTGATTGCACTCCTTACTAGGACATTTGTTGGAGCTAAGACAAAGTAGTACAAAAATGTTTTTAAAAGTGATGTTGTAGTCTACATGTAGAATGTGGAATAATAGTTAGAAAAATATGCGCCCCAAGACTAAAGTTTTAAAGTCTGCATTATCAAAATGAGCTTTTGAAGACAGATGTCAATACAGTACAGTGTTGTGACACAGTGGCATAACAATGCCGTATGCATGTTTCAAGTTGTTGTAAGCTTCTACAGCAGGACTCAACAGTAGTGTGTCAAAGTCCATATTTACACGTGTTAATACTACCTGAGAGCAAAGTAGCTTCATGCTTAACCCCTGAGGTCAGATATCACAAACCGACAAACTTTACAATGCAAAATGGGGGACCAATGCACAAAAAGGTTGGTAGCTTTATACTGACTACCAACCTTTAAAATAAAAAGTATTCTTAATCTGCAGCTGTGAGAAATTTCACATTATTGAGCAATAGTGATGTAATTTCAGGCTTCCTGAAACCTGAATCCAGCTTCATGGATGACTGATCAAAATAAAAAGATTAGTGTATACTGACATAAACTCCCATCCTGATAAAAGTGAATGCTTGTTTGGATGTTAGTTAACTTCTTGCATAAATGTGGTCATATTACAGTTTCCAGTGTAAAATTCTAAGGTTCTCACTCTGTTATTAAAGTGGCAGCAGTTATGCTATCACTGTAAAACACATGGTGACAGGATACAATTTATATCATTTAATCTTCTTAAGAGCAAGTGGTGCATGTCTGATGAAGGTCAAAGACCACCAAATTAGCACTCTTGTAGACAGAAAAAAGCAAGAGTGCTGCCCCATTAAGTGTTGTCTTCTAATTTAGGCATCAAGTACAAATGTCCTCTTGAGACTAGAGAGGATTTCTGATGAATGTTCCTGTCTAAAGTCAATATGTAGCAATAAAATATGTTCATTTCTGGATAATTTTATTTATTTTCTTCCAGTTTATGATTTTAGGCTACATGAATTTCTAAAACTATGCATCAATACTACAGATTTTAAAGATGAAATGGAGGAGTTTAAATGTTGAGGTGTATCTATCATGAGAATCAACTCTCTCCGGTTTCTATAAGTGGGGAAACATGAAAAATACATGCTTCAAATATTTACTTTTCTCATATTAGTACAGTGCGAGGACACCATATAAATAACTGTTTAAGTTGGCCATAAACAATACTACTAGGTAACGCTCGGTATTCTTGGATGGGTTTTTCAAAAAAGACAAAAAAAGGTAGAATGAGGGTAAACTAATGCTAAAGCTGTACCTGTTGGTCTGTTTTTTTCATTATTAGACACAGATGTTATTGCTTCTGTGCCATTTACTATAGCAGTTTCTTAGAGTTGTGAAACAAAGTGTCTTGTGACAAGTGCTGCAGTAGACGGGTGATTTTCTCTTGCAGACCACACATGACCTCCTTCCAGCGGTGGCCCGATTTCTGGAGGCCACATTGCTCATTTGTTCAAAAAAGTAAGCAGGCAGGTGCCCTAAACCTGGGGCATCACACTCTGCAACAGCTGCCTCACCAGTGGAAGCATTCTGGCTGACTCCCACAGGGCAGGAGGGAGCCGAGCCAAGCACTGCATCAGAAGAGGAGGACCGTGGCACTGTGATTAATGCACCAGGCTTGATGTTCATTGGAGGCATAGGGGGCATTCCAAATGGAAAGATGGACAGCATAAGGTTTTGTGGGCCTGACCGGCGTGGAGTAGAGCCTATCTGAGCCAGGGACAAAATTAGATTTTCCCTGAAGAGTTTCTGTGTACCTGTTGGTCGATTTTGCATTTTGCACATTTCTTTGTGGAGAATGAAGGCATTTACTGTTGCTATGTCAACAAAGTGGTAGAACAGAGTTTTGTACCATCTCTGTGTCTTATGAAGGACGTTGTAATAGCCAATAAGTGCATCGGATAAGTCAACACCCCCCATGTGCTTGTTGTAATCTTTGACACAGCCTGGAATGGGAACATGCTTTACTGTCCACTGTCCGTCTTTGTTTTTCACTTTTCGCTTTGCCATATCATTGCTGTAAGCTTTGTGCATCGTGGTGCACATTGTTACCTCTCTGGTGTCAAACCACTTAACAAACAACAGATCCCCTTTCCTGATCCACCTAATGGTTCCTCTGGGTGTTTTGTTCGGCATGTTGTTTGTTTTTTCTTTGGGATAACCTGCGATGTTGGAGCGAATGGTGCCACAGGCCCAGATTTTCCTTTTAAGAAGGTCAAGAAACAGAGCTGGACTAGTGTAAAAGTTGTCAACATAGAGTTTGTAGCCTTTGCCCAGAAAAGGAATGTTCAGTAGTCTCATCACAGCATCATAGCTTATCCCCTTCCCTGTGGGTTCCCCATCTTTTCCGACATAAACAAAAAAATTCAAGGTGTAGCCACATATCGAGTCTGCCAACACATAGAGCTTAAATCCCCATTTTGTTGGCTTATTTCTACTGTACTGCTTAAATCCAAACCTTGCTTTGCTCGCTACCATTCGTTCATCTATAGAGATGTGCTGGTGTGGGTGAAAGTGAGTGTGACAGGCTTCCAGGATCTGCTCATACAGTGGCTTTATCTTAAAGAGTCTGTCATAACCCAATGTTCCCTTCTTTTGGTCGTTAGCTGTTTCCTTAGCGGGATCATTCATATGCAGGCTGCGGGATATGGCTAGGAAACGTCTGCAAGGCATGACAGAAGCAGGAAAAGGCAGACTGAATAGTGTAGATCCTCTCCAGAACTCTTTCAGAGTTTTCAGTGGTACAATGCCCATGTAGAGGACAAGGCAGATGTAAGAATACATATCTGCTGCTGTAACAGGCACCCAGCCTTCCCTCTGGCCTTGGCATTTCTTTTCTCCATATGTATTAGTATTTCTTACCAGTGTATCAATTACTGTAGTAGTGAAGAACAGCTGAAACAGCTCGAGTGGTGTGTAACTTGCTGTTCTGTTCAGCTGAGGACCTACATCTCTCTGTGGTCGGAACCGTGCCTGCGGAGGCTCGGCGTCTTCCTCATCAACATTTCTCCAGCGGTCTCCATCATCTCCATCTTTGTCTGGCCCTAAGTCTCGTCTTTGGCGCTTCCTGCTTGGAGTGTTCCTGCCTGGACTAAAGAGTCTCTTGCGAGAATTGCGAGAAGAGGAGCGGTTTTTGGGTGTAGTTGCATTGTTGACCTTCTTTCTACAAGTGCGTCTCCCCTCCCATGTCTTGGATGCAGACGTCAGGGGTGATGACAGTGGAGAGGCATATACAGAGCGACATTGCCTCTTTGAAGCTCTTCTCTTTGCAGGGCTACAATTCCACTCAGCAGCCGAACTCTCGTCATCAGTGAAGACTTTCCTGCACAAGAAGGAGATGGATGAGGGTTAATGATATACAAGGTAATAACTGTTCTTTGAACAAAGCTGGAACATCATCAGACAATTTATAAGCATACTCCGATCCGCCAATATAAAAAATGAGAGCAAACATATTCTATTGTTATCTTATGCAAACATTTAAGTATTCATTTACATTCAATATCAATATTGACAAGAGCCCCAGATGTATGCTGTAGGTTTGGGCCAGCTGCCAAGATATATCAAGGTTTAGTTTTAATTTTCAAAAGGTGTAGCATTTTACTTTTTTAACTGCTTATATGTTCCTTTATAGATGTCCTAATATATAAGGTATTTAAGAAGTTTCATAGACATAGCTCATGTAAAAAGCTCTTCAGAGTTTCCAAACTCATACCAAAAATATCAAGATAGGATATGCAGCTGGTTGTAGGTAAGCAAAAGCATTTATTTTTGGTAGACAACACTTTCAACAATAAATGTTTTTACTGTTAAAAAATCCTATATTTGGTTGGTTTATGAATCAATAAGACAGCAACAATAACATTTTAATATCACCTTTATAGTTAGTTTTATTTTATCAGGAGTGTGTGTGTTAATGCCATGATACCAAACCACAGTGTTTTTACTTCAGCTTACAAGCCCATACTTATGTTATTCATAATTTCAACCTCTTTCTCTGCGGTCTCCTGGACTCGGTCCAGCAGTGCGTGTTATAAAAGTAAAACAAACACTCTGCAAAGTCCACATTGTATTAAACAATAACAGTGGCCACGTTGTCTGACTCAGACCTAAATGGATATGACATTAATCGTCCTTCATTGTGCTTTCGGCTTTCGGTTCAGTGTGTGGCTGCTGCAACATGTCGTTTTGATTTTTTTAAAAAAGTGCACTAAGATGGAGCAGCAGCAGCAAATGGGCACAGCATCAATATGCACAGGGCAACATGGACTTACGTTTTATTGTGATATTATAACAGCAATAACTTCAACATTATTATTTATTTCTTCATTTTTAATGAATTTGGAAAATGGCAATCCTGAGAATACAGTTTTGTTTTTTTTAAAAACATTAATTGAAATGTATTTCTTATTAATTTATCGGAAGCAATTTATCACAAAAAGTGATAATGCGATAATTTCTTACCCCTACTGTCCAAAGATGGCCGATACCTTCTGAATTCTCTGAGCTAGCACTGACACCTAAAGGAAAATACTACCTTCTTCTTGAGCCAGAGCAATGGAATGTTATCGAAGAGATAAGCAACGCTATTGAGCCATTTGAAGAAGCAACTGTGTTCCTGAGTGGACAAGACTATGTTACTCTGTCTGCACCTGCACAAGTCATGCATAACCTGCAGAAGTCCATACAGGCTCAGGCTCTTCATGACTGCACCTGCACAGTCATAACAAACTGATGTGATGGCACAAATCACAACAAGATGAGAAGGACTATTTATGTGTCAGCCTCAATCCCCAAATACTGTCCTACTTACTGATGCTTTACAGCCAAGATTTAAGAAACTTAAGCTCCTGCCCCGTGATGAAGCCTTTACGATCCAAAGCATAGTACAAATGATGGCACATGATGTAAAAAAGAAAACAAGACAGAAAAAGTCAGATGACAATGAAGTCCACAGTGTAGACAAGGCCGCATAGCATCAGGAAAGTGTGACCTCATTCATCAGCAATCTACTTGATGAAGAGAAAGAGCATCAGCATTTGATCCAAACTGTCCAGAAGGAGGTCTTGACAGCATGAGCTGTCCAGGAATGAAGGGTCCACTTCCAAGGCAGCATGATATTGAAAACTGTCAATGCATGCAAAGTTCTTTCTGTGTATCCCAGCGACATCTACACCAACAGAAAGGCTGCTTCTGCAGCAGGAAGCATTGCATCTAAGTGCAGGACATGCCTCAGTTCAGAGGCATGCCCTGCATGTTGACATGCTCACTTTCTTTCATTGCAGCTCCATACAGGCTCCTTTAAATACTTGAGCAACACTCAAACATGCACTCTTGTATGTTGAGAAGTTTAAGAAAGGCATATTGATATTATTTGCAAGAAAGTGTGTCATGGGAAAAAAAAAAATCTTTTCTTCTACCCTAGAAAACATACAAGTAGATTTAGTTAAACCTCAGACTTCCACGTTGGATGAAAAAGGCAGTATTTACTTGTGTTTCCTATTTACATTTAAAGTTGATGCATTTTTTTTTATTTATTTCTTCTGCTTGTGCACTTCAGAAACAAGCAAAAGCTTTGTTATACATCAAACCTGAACCTGGAAATTAAGTAAAATATTTAAATTGCAGTATGTTCTACTGTTTTATTTGATGTTTGCTGTTTATATTTAAAGTTTTATCACTTGGTCTATAAAAAAATCCTATTTAAACTAAACAAGCAACACTTAGTCTGGATGGTCTCTGTTCTTATATATTTTTGACAGTTTCTTTTTTACCTTGTACTTATTTGTTATTTACTATTGGATGATGTAAAATGAGCATCTCTAAAAAGATTCAGACTTGGATTCTGTCTTATTCTTTTTGAACAAATACAGATTTTGCACCATCTGCAACACTGCAAAGCTGTAGACTGAGTCTTGGCAGCTAAGCAGTTGTTTTCCATAAGTAATGGGATCTATAATCAATTTTAGGTCGTTTAATTTAGCTGATGATCCTAAAACAGACACAACTGTCTGTATAGTTTTATGAAAACCCTTTTTTTGGTTTTACATTTATTTTTTTTAAATCTACCCTTTATTTATATGGCCAAACACTGGGTTATATGCTGAATGTGTTAATATTCAACCATTACTTCTTACTGTTTGGGAAATTTGCATATGCAAATACTAAGTCACTTTTTGCAATCTCCCTTGATAATATCTAAATATGACAAGCTTGATAAAACCCTATAAACTAAATCCTAAAGATAGAAATAAAGCTTGGATAATACATTCAGATCTTAAAATATTATTTTCTGTTTTTTTTTTATTATTATTAAATTTCACGTCAAATAGCTGAAATATTCTATTCACAGGCCAACTTTTATAAACACAACAGTTGGAACTGTTGTGTTTCAAATGGTTGGACTGCAGTTTCACCCACATTCTTATCTCCTCTATGATAACATGCTGGTCTAACCGAATCAGTGCATCTTAGTCTTATCTTATTCTGTGGTTATGCAGCTAATGGGAAATGCATTTCTTTTTAGGTCTTATTTATGAATTTATTAAGATGGCAGATTAAAAACACGCGAAACTAAGCTGTTCGTTGTATTCATGGGCTGCTGCGTCTCCCCCCCCAGGTCAAACGCATTCAAATGAACATGAAAATCTGTACTCTTCGATACCTCTACTTAAAACAACCATCCTTCACTGTGTGTATCTGTGCATTAGAGATGAGAATAGATCTTTTTTTATTAAACAGAACCAAAACATCCACATCGATGCGGGGCCACATGCGCTTTTCCTGCAAGTTTATATGTGCGAGGACAAGTGCCGGACAAAAGGAGCAGCAAGTGCACAAAGAGCTTGCGCTTCCACACAGTTCGATAAAGAACCACGACGAAGTACTCTGCCTCGGAACCGCTCTGGACAACTTTGGCCCTTTTGCTGAACTGGTAGCCTGCACTGTGCTGAAACCCCCCAAACTCCTCAATGTTGGGGTGGAAAAAAAAAAAAAGAAAACACACAATGACAATCCCTCTGCGGTGCATTTCAGTTGCGCCCTGCAAACCCAACTGGTCATCATTTTACAAATTTGTGTTTGTTTTTGCAATTGCACAATGTGCAAGACCGCAACAAGTCCACGCACAGCTTTTTGCATATGTGAAAAACTCACTTTCCTGATCCGGGACTCAGACCCCTGGGAACGTAGTCCTCGTCCAGACTGCTGTGGCTGCTGTCGCTCTCTGAGTCCCCATCTGTCTGGAGCTGCTCCAGCTCATCCTCAGACTCTGCAAGTCGCATTTCTAATATTTGCCCAGGTAAACCTGTTATTACTTTAAGAAACTCCCTGAGATTTGTGACCTGTGGTTCGGGTTTGCGGTCTATGAATAGTAAGTACACGCCCCGCTCTACAATGAAAAGTGATTCTTTTACCACCGCTCTGAGCGCAGATGGGCTTCCCTTCTTCTCATTGCCATATATGGGCATAGTCTCTTTCCTTATGGAGTTTTCGCCGACTTTAACTTTGAAGAACAAAATAAAGCGATGGTCGGTTTAGTAAGTCCAGTTTTCTGGTTCTAATGACAGAAGAGGCAGTTTTTGGTGGGGGGAAATTGACTCTTGGGAAAAACAATGCATTAAGAAAAAGTGACAGTTTTACGGAGCCCCTAAGGTACGAGGGGACATGGAGGAAAAAAAAGGAAAGAAATCCCGACTTATTATCTCGAGATAATAAGATTTCGTTCCTTTTTTCTCCATGTCCCCTTAGGGGCTCCGTAAAATGTGGCACTATTTATCAAAAATAGCTTTAATAATGAATTAAGAAAATTAAAATAAGAAATATATGTTTGTAGGGCCTGTTATTAAACTGTACGGTACGGTACGGAGCCCCTAAGGGGACATGGAGAAAAAAAAAAGGAACAAAATCCCGAGTTATTATCTCGAGATCCTGACTTATTATTTTTTTTTTCGCGGGTTCTCGAGAAACTAAGTCGGGATCTCGGGATAATAAGTCGGGATCTCGAGATCCCGACTTAGTTTCTCGGGATCTCGAGAAAGTAAGTCGGGATTTCGTTCCTTTTTTCTCCATGTCCCCTTAGGGGCTCCGTAACATTTAGTGTACAATGTTTAATAAAAAGTTGCAAGCTGCATAAATTTTAGAATTTCTAATAACAATTATAACAGGCTTTTTAAAAAAGTCTTCAGCTAATATGTGTGCAACTTTATGAATACATTGTGGGCACTGTTTGAGCAGGATTATTTTTTTAAAGCAGTGCGTTAGCCTCATAGGCTAGATGTCTTCAATTAATCTTATAATATTGTCATTTATTTGTTTGTCCAAGTGGTTCCTCAGCAGACTAACCTCACCATTCAAACAGCAGACAGTAGTGACCCAACTGAAGAAGCTGAATGTGCTGATCTTTCAGCCCAAACTTACACACAGTGTTGTTACATATATTTTTAAAAAAATAGTTGTGCAGACATTTTGATCGCATATAATCAAATACATTTTGTGAAGCTTTCAGAGTTCAACAAAGTGTGCAAGCAGTGTACTTGTAAAAGCTGCTCAGTTTTTCTGTTTACAGATGGAGTCATGCTCAGGTTATGAATTATTCAGCTTGTCACAGCTGTGGGTTCAAAATTTGGAGAGCTTAAAGGCCCCATTTCACTCACATTTCTGTCTTATGAGGTTTTGTTTTTCATTGCACGTCCCAAGACGCTGTAAGTGTTCTTCATTACTTATTTATTTCAGATACGTGGAAATTCTGCCTTGCACACAGTTTGCAGGAAGGTGGAGTTCTGACTAGTTCAAACACTAATCAGAACCTGTAGGTTGGCAGGTTGCATAGAAGAGTTGCAATTTATGTAGAATGAAAAACCAGAGAATCTTTGATTCAACACAGTTCTTCTCACACATGAACAAATTCAGACTGATGTTCCAGATTTGATGCATCTGTTTAGGATATGTCTCAAGAGAAGTACAGAAAAAGCCAGAATTCAGAGCAGAACACACTGGGCTTTAAACAAGTCCTCAAAACTTATGAACTGACACAAGAGACTGTGACACGTGCTGCCCCTATAGAGGTTTAGATTATGACATATTCATAACTAAAATGCTTCAAGTTAAAGTCGTAATCACAAGGTTTGACCTGCTATTGTGGCTTAGGAAAGGACTTATAAGCCATGGTGTCTTTTGGAAATGTGAATCCACTCAAACATTCTTCAGCAGAAGATTTATAGTCAGCAGGTATTTGTTCGTTCCTTTAGTCAAGGCCTTTTCTAATGAATTGACAAAGGGACAGAACAACCATCTCTCATGCAGAAAATGGTTTAAAATGGATGTGAGGCCTCAGAAAGACGCATTTGACGTTTCCTGTGAGTGTTTCTATTGTTTCGACAGGATGTTTGTTTAGGGGAGACTTGCCTGACAAAGAAGGCATTTTCACCTTTTTAAACCTTTTTAAAGTTTTAAACCTGCTGGATTCTGTTTTGACATGAACAGATTCTGACTCGTCAAAGCAGCTTCAATATATCTGATGGTGATAGCCCTGCGTTGTTTGTTTCATTATATTAGTGTGTCAGTCGTATTATTTGTTCATGTCATTATAATTATTATTCTATTTTAGGTTATTAGCCTGTTTGAATATTTTCTTAACTCAGGTATTTTCACTGGAAGTTGAAGTATTTTTTAGCCATATTTCTCTGTGATCATTCTGTGTGAATGCAGTGGTTGTTGTTTGACAATGCTTGTGTGTTATATAATACCTCACCAGGCAGGTGTTCATAAAACAGGAATTGACATGGACTAAGAGCTGTTTGGATTTTAATCAGTTATTGCTCTGAGTAGCTAAAAAACATCACTAACTTTATTAGTAATTTATTAATGTCGCAGTTTTTGATAGTCAAATCAACATATTGTTGCATAACAGTCAAATAAGCAGTGAGCTGCTGTTTTTGTTTTACTCATGCCAATGTGTTTTTTGCTTTGGTTAAATCAAAAACACAATCTTTACTTTATCCTAAACGTGTTACTGGGATTCAACTTGCTCTAACATTAACTGCAGGTCAGCTGTAATAGATTTCAGTGGATGATAAGATGGTGAGTTTCAGGTGGGTTATCTGGGAGGCTTACTGAACAGGAAAAGGAAGTGAGCGGGGGATGCATGTGGAGTTTTACCTTCAGTTAGACACGAAGCAGTGATAAATGGAAACAAAGATGGAAGGAAAAAGTGAAGAAACCGACAGAGTAGTTTCAGCCTCCTTTTGAACTGTGGAGATCAGCCAAAAAACAAGAATGCTTGTACAACTTTTTATTTATTTGGGATGCAGTCTGCATTACATCACTTCGGATGTCTTTTCTTATCTTTTCAAGTACGTTGCGCACAAACAGGTGGAATTTTGAAGTGGAACCTGTTTGAAAGAATGAACAGTTAAAACTGTTAAATCATGCTACTTTGTATAGCACTTATAATGTTCAGGAAAAAATAACTCCTCTGATGGAGCACAAGACTTTTATTAATTGAAATTTCCATAAAAATTAGAAGTTGATGAATGACTCAGACCAACACTGCATCACCTCTAGCTGCTGTGCTCCCATGGCTTCCAAGAATTTTTTATTTCCCTGCTTATTGCCTTGCCCCATAGGTACTTACCTGTTTTAGCCTACTCAAATCCAGTTACTCTCCTTAAACACTTCATTTCAGCCCATTCTGCCCACACACCCACTGGAGCCTGTGCCTCTGATGTCTATTCAAGTCCCCAATATGTGATTAGTAACTAGATATGAGCCGGTCACAAGGGTCAAGGTAGGTTTTTGGCTTCAAAACCTGCCATTTAATTAGTTTAAAATGTTCTTTTCATGGTGCCAGAGAGAAAGGAGTGCAGGCTCTGCCGGAGCAGACAGCCTGAGCGACAACCCACCAAATATCAGCTTCTTTACTTTACAGGGATATACAGTGAGTGTCAGTATAAAGTGCAGAATTACAAATGGCCTAATAGTTTTTCAGAAAAACTTAAAACTCTTGCTTCACTTTTTGAATCAAGTGAACCAAAAATTGAAAATAAAAAAATCTTGTTATATCTTAGTTTTAATTATTTTGTGTAGATAATATTTATTTGGTAGTTTGGCAGCAGTTTGGCTTTACTTTGTGAACTTTACTGAAGAAAACTCTGGATTCCTTACGTTGCACTTATGACTGCTTCTTTTAACCCTCCCACGGTCTTAAGAGATGAGGTCAGTTGGACCCTGCAAGCTTTTTACCTGGTGCAAAGTCAGTTTGGCAGGTTTGCACTGACCTCATTTGTGCTTTCATGAGTATTTTTTTTTTGGGAACTGACGCTCTGACCGAGCAAACCCCGACCCCGCTTCTCTACTGTCTGACCTTGACATCTGCCACTTTAGTGACATCTGCCACTAAAAGCAGATGTTAATTTCGAGGGCTAAACTACCAGGTGCAAAGAAACATCTTATGTTAAGGTGTGTTGTTAGATACATAAAGTTTTTAGTGTTTAATAGGTATATACATTTTTCCTGTATGTTCTTAATGCTGTTCAAATAGGCATCACTTTCTTGGGTAAGAGTTTCAGTGTTATTACAAATGAAAATTTTTAGCTTTTTTATTGGTTGACATCTCTTTCTCTTAGTCTCATTTGGCTCCATGCTTCCTGCTGACTTTCTTCCTATACAGTAGTTTATCATAACATGAATTTCATAAGAAGCCTTGTTTTTTCTTTAGAACTAGAAATGATCAAATAATTTATAAAAGAATCTGTGTTTTATTGCATCCTTGTTCTATTTTGACTAACAGATCAATAATTTAATCAAGATATAAAGTTGGCACCATTTCATTGACATTACACTGTTATTTTTTAAATTGTTGACCCAGTAGCCATCTAACCATATCTATTATGAATAGATGAAGCATTTTGGCTTGATAAAGTGAGCACAAATGCACACCAATTACTATAAGATTCACTATTTGTTCAAAACTGATGTCCCTTTTGTAGTGTGTAATATCATTTGAGAAATACACGTCTGGTTATCCTTTTTTTTTCCTGGAAAATCTCAGGTTTCTACACCAGCAAAGCTCATCATTAAGAGCAGGATAATGGATTCATTCAGTTTGAGAAAGAGTGCTGCTAAATAGCTAAGAATTTTAGCTGCAGGGCATGGCTGAGCCACTGAGAGCTCTGTAACAATCCCACAGGTTAAAGGGTCAGATGTGCCAGAGAGGCAGTTTGCCAGAGAAATTGCAGCATTAGCTGTTTTTTCAAACCTATAAACCAACATGTTCTGACAAGCAATTTCATGTTGTCATCTGAAATATATTTATTTTTTACAACGCTTTGTGGTGTTTACAGAGGGACTTTGTGGTTTTGTTGTCTTTTTGACCATTTCCACAATTAATTTTCTGCCTTACTTAAAAACATAGGCAAGCACCTGGATTAGTTAAAAATTCTGTTTTTAAAAGCCTTAGATCTTTTAAATCTAAGGCTTTAGATTTGCATCTGTTTATGCAAATATTATAAGGTCAGAAGATACGTGGATTGTGCTATTATAATTTGAGTACAATTATTACTCTGTAAACTGGAAGCCAACGCTGAATTGTTTGATGATCTGTGGAACACATTCAATTTAATTCAACCCACAACGCACCATGTGAAGGCATCTGGCAAAAAAAGTAAACTCAATCCATTCATTTTAGACAGATTTCAATGCACTTACATATAATCAAAATTGTTCTTCATTATCAAACAAAGAAGTTTATTATTCATAAAAATGTTTTCTATCTAATAGAGCAAATTGCATTATTATCTGCTGAAAGTTTTGTCACAATTTTAATTTTACAATTTTAATTTTGTTTGGAAGTTTGAAGAGTCAATTCTTGAAATTTGAATCCTGTGGATTTTATAAGTCGACACTTTGAAGGGGGACACATTATTTCAAACTTCTAACAAAAATCATATAATTTAAAAAATCGTATTTTTTTAAATTATGACTTGCAAATTATTGTTGATTTGCAAATGAATCAGTGGTTCTTCAGAAATTCAAATTTCTCACCAATGAAAGATGGTGCATCTTATTTCACCGCTTTCAAACAGTTTCATCTGTGCTAAATTATTGTCCTTCTTTGAAAAAATGTTGGAGTCCACTTTGACTTAATGTCCTAAAGCTAAAGAAGATGAATCGGCTCCAGCAGCATGCAGGCGTATTTCTGTCACAAGTCTTCACTCCTTTCAGTCTTAATTAAGTGATGCTGGTAAATGGATCTGCTGCAGCTATTTCCTCTCAACAATTACACAGTGCAGGGATGGTTGCGAATGCACATTGAAAATTGGTGAAAAGCGAATTCCAATAGATAATTCACATTGCTCCAGGCATACAAGACACAGTGGAAGACCCTTTATTTGTCAAACAAAGCCCAGCATTGACTGTGTCCTTCCTTGAATATAAGTTGTAGTTTCTGTAAAGCATGGTAATTTTCATAATTCCCATCAATTTTATGGTTTTGCCAACATGAAAATGCATGTTGTTAGGAGACTGGTCTTCTAATTTATGCAGCATAAATTGTTGGGTTTTTCCACTTTTATTGGCTTTTCTTACATTTTGTTTTTGCTTTTTGTTTTACTTAAGAGGATATGCTGCTGTTTTATGTTCATTTGCTTTGCCATAATGAGATTATGACAAGCCAACCTGCTTTGATAATTGTATATTTCTTTGTGCCAACATTATAACAATTATTAAAGGTTCTTGAAAGAAGAAAAGCTGTAATTTTCTTCAACACGTAGGCTCATAAAAATAGCCTCTTGCTGTTTTTCAGTGAGCTGAGATGTTTATTCGGATATTTTTGGCCTAACCATAAATAATTAGGAGTGAAATGAGTTTCATTATAAAACAAGTTGATTCATCTTCAGGTGAAAAGCTACAAAATTAATTAGTGATAATTAGTATGAAGCACATTCATTTTGTAACATTGCAACTACAAAGTCTTATGAATTACATACAATTTTTATGTAACAGACCAGAAAAATATGGGTATATGTGAAGAAAAAGCCACATTATTTACCTTTTTTTTCAAATAAAATCTGAAAGTATAATGTTTATATGTATTCCACCAATTTTACTCTAATACATCTAATTGAAAGAGTCAGAAACCTCAGAATCTTACCTTGCACAAGCAAGACAGACACATGCAGAACGCAGAGATGTAAATGTCTAAACGTGGAGCAGGTGATTGTTTTCGTCATGATTTGTGAGTTTGCTTGAAGGAAGCAGAGTGAGTTCATTTGTTTTTAATGAAAACAAAGAGCAAAGACTTGCATGCCAGTTACAAGGAGAGCAGATGAGAACAATGGAAACCAGGGAGTTTAAAAATAGAGCAGATGTGATCATTGGCCTGGGAAGCAGGTAAGTCTAATGAGGGGAATGTTGAACAGCTGTGAGAGATGACTGAAACACAGAGAATACACATTGACCCAAAATGGCAGAAAGGGGAAAAGCCTGACATGAACATAAAATGAAAGAACAAAAGAAATGTGAAACAAAACACGGGAATTAAGTTATATGAACAAATTCTGATGTCAATAATAACCAACTTAGAAGTAATCAGAAAACAAACACTCACAGATGATGACAGGTATTGACATCCTTATGCCTCATAATGTCATAAAAATGTGACCAAACAATGATCTTAGGTTATATTCATAAAATAATGAATGTGTTCCAAAGTCATCACAGTTCTAAATATGTTCTCAATTTATATATTTTTGTTCATTTCTACTTATTTTGTAGTAAATAAAAGAAGCAAAATATTTTGGGCAGCACTCTTATTGTTCATACATTTTGAGTATGTATGAAAAATAATGGATTAGTTTAGACATAGCAGGAAATTCAAGTAATCATAATTTCTACTTTTCACATAAAGCTTCAGCTATTCCAAAAAAAAAAAAAATCTTTGCTTTTTAATTTTTTCCTATTCACTTTGTAAGAACCTCAGGACTGAATTATTTTATTTTGAAGAAAACATATCACACATCGACACAACTACTCTACTTTTCATACTATTCTTACAGCAATAAAACAAACTTTACAAACTTATTGTGATAAAATGAAGCTTTAAGCTTCAGACATTTCCACATACACTCTTACTTACGTTTATCAAGTTCGATGTCACTGTTACGTACTCTGAGTGCAGTCTAGCATGTGTCTCGAATATGATTTTATCACCATGACCTTTTCAAGTGGTTTCATGTCCCAGACCACCAGGAATGCACCATTTATGTCCTTGCTCTTCACGATTTTCTTCTAGTTTCTTTATAGTTTAGGAGTGTCATGCTGGGGTAGCAGGATATAGATTTTCTTTCTTATTTGTAGCCTGTTGTGGAGATACATTTCAAGTGAAAGGAATTGAAAAGCAACAGTTGCTGCTTTGAAGGTAGCAGCATGCATTAAATTCAATCAGCGGGGGTTTGTGGTTGGGGATTCATCTGGAAACAATAAGGCTGCTTTAAATGAGGCTGCAGGGTGAAGGGAGAACTTCCTGTGATCAATATTTGTCTTGTCGGTCTGTTCTTAGCCAGTGGGGAGATACAAAGTGAGAGACACACTTCCTGTCCACTGGGAGATGTTTAATCCTCTGAGATGCAGCATCAAAGTCGAAAAAACTATTAAATTAAGGCAGAAGACACATAGGCTGACTGACCTGGTTCAGAAGACAACCTCAAAACCAGCATGATTAATGCTGAGCTCAGAGAATGACTTGAGGTAGTGTTAGTTGTTTGCAACAACTTTTCATCAATCTTTTATGTTGTTTTACATTAGATTATAAGTTACACCAATTTTTGATTAAAATAATACAACCAAGAAAACCCATAATGACCAGTGTGTAGTAAAATTATGTTTTTTTTTTTGGTTTTGCACATTTGCTTTAAGCAAATATAAAGTTATTCATCCACATGCTTGTCTACAAAATTAACTGAGTCTTGGCTAGAAGTTGAAGGAAAATTAATATTAGACAGTACTTTTATTGCTAATTTATATAAAATTATCTCCATCACAACGAGTCTCATTTGAATGAATTAAGAGAACATAACCATATCACACATTACGATTCAGTCAGTAAATCATAAAAGCAACCTTTGAGATTTTAATCGACATGCTTAATGTAAAGTACTTTGTCAACTTATGACCAACATTTTTTTTAAACTTTTTTAGATGTTATATAATAGACCAACACCAAATTGTCCATAATTGCAGAAAACAATCCATGTTTTTTGCTTTATTACCATTCATATTTTTATTTTACAGATAAAACTGCTGAGTTTAGCATGCATTTGTATTCAGCCCACATTTACAACTGAGACTCCTAAGATAATGTGATAAAGATAAAGTTTAGCAATGGCTAAAAATGTCAGTCTCAAAACATGCTACGTGTATGGTGAGACAAACCCAAAGAGTTTCTGCTATAATTGGAACGAAAGGTAATAATACAAAGTTTTGATGCAGAGGCGTCAATACAATTGCATCATGTTCTTTGTAAAAATAAATACATTTAAAACCTTAAGCATGTTTTCCTCTGTTCTAACAATTTTCTGTTGCTTTGTGTTCTGTCACAATGCAGTGATCTATCGCATAAAAGTCTCATTAAAATACTTTGAAGTTTGTAGCTGTGACATGTTAAAATGTGGAAACATTCAAGGACAAACTTTATATGGAAGTATATTGAATATAATATCTGGGGTTAATCTACCAATGTTAGAAAAATGTTGAGGATTTTTGTATCTGCAGGAGCAATCAATCAATACCCAAGAAATAACTTATTTTTTCATAAACACAAAGTAAAGAAAGTGTCCCTGAAGAGTTTTCATCACAAAACTCTTAATCTTTGTTCTTATTGCCTACTCTTTCTCCCTTCCTATCCAATTTTCCTGCAGATCTTTGTTGTACAATCCTCAAGTGTAGTGTGCTCATAGCTGAGCAGTCCTATGTATTCTCATAATATCTGACCTGGAGGTTTTCACCATGCTGCAACCTGCAGAAAAGGATCGGAGCAGTGTTAATTTCCCATGCCAGAAGGTAAATAGGATTTAGCAGTATGTATGTATATATTTTTTTTCACTACCTTCTGTTTGTCTGCAGCTTGTATTTTTCAGTACAGGAAACAAACACACACAAATGCAACAAAGATAAATTCTTCCGTCCAGTTGGGGCGATTGTACCAACACTTTCTTCTGTAACTAGTTGCCTCAACTCACCATTCCCATCACCTGCTGTAATGGCACACTGTGATGCATTCACAGACCTTTTTACACTCAGAGAATGCACAGCAGTAAACACAAATTGTCATTTTTGCATGAGTCTCTGCTGGAGAAGCTGGAGTACATCTGAAATTCTTCTCCTCTCCGTCCAGCCTGCTCTGCTGTTCAGAGCCTACATAAGATATTTATAAGCGTTTTGATAGTTTTCCTCCATTCTCTATCATCCGAGGTGAATGCTGTCATGTCACATTACTCGATGAGCCATGCTCCTGCTTCCGTACAATTCACTGAAGCCACCAGCATGTTGTCACGTTTCTGTTTAGGCCCTTGTAGGGTTTGTTTTGAATTATTAATTGTGTTCATGTCATTAAGCAGCTCTTACAGCCTCCCAGGCACGGGACCCCAGCCTGACATGGAACAGCAGCAGCAAGGCACTGATTAGATTCCTAGTTTATAAAGCTCAGGCCTGTGCAGCACTCCTTTTAAAGTCGATTTTTGTCATTAGTTTTCTATTTTTTTCTTAAGAGAGAAAAAGAATGTTTATTCTTTGTCAGGCATTATTTAGGTGAAATACAGAGTCTTACATAACTTATTTATTTCATAAAGAAACTCAACTCATGTAGTTGTTTTAAAAGCATTTTTGTTATAGCTGAAGCTCAGTGAAGCTGTCTTTAAATGTAATAACAGAACTTGGTCCAAGGGAGCTTGTTAAGCTGAATTGGAATTACAAAAAAAAAAATTGCTCAATTGAAACACAGCAATTTAAAAAACCTCACTTTTTTCTATAAAAGGTGTTTAAGCTTGGATGAAGAGGTTTTTCATCTCTATTAATAATGTATTTGGCAAAACTGCAATGGAAACACTTCTTTCGCATCACAGTCATCTGATGAACAGCCGGATGTTGCTACTGGGGGGAAAGACAAAGAAGATGACAGGAAGTGGTGGGAGGAGGATGGCAGCCATGTTATTTAAGGACACATGAACAAACATATTCATATGTGATTTTAATGGCATTTCTTTAATGAAAACACTGCAATTGCAAAATAGTGTTTTTTTTGTTGTTGTTTTTTAAATTAGCAGAATATCAACAGTGTTTTGTGGAAAATGAGGCCTCTGTTGCATTTTCTTATGACTCTGAACAGTCGTTACTTTTCTCCCAGTTTCAGTTTAAGACCAGAGGATTGGAAACCACCATGTATGCCTGAGTTTATTGTCATTGTTTGTCCTCACTCATCAGTAACCATTCCTTCCTTGCTTTGATGAAGCAAACTGAAAAATCTGATCATATTTCTGCTATTGTCAGAAAGCACAGCCTCAACAGTGCAAAGAAAAGAAACCACATCAGTAGATTCAGCAGAAAGCAGAAATAGGAAATCAGAATGTAATATATTACATGTAAAATATATCTTAACCATTTCTTAACTATTTGAGCAAAAAGAACAGCGTGCATGTGGCATTAGATACTCCCCTTTTTTTGAAATTGTATGTTGCAAAGTATTCATTCTTTTTGTACTTTACTTGCATTGAAACCTTAAACTTATTTTATTGGGATTTTATGTAAAAGACCAACACACCATAACAGAAAATGGTGAAGTGGACTGAGAATGATGCATGGTTTTTTGTTTCATATTTATTCAGTGTGTTTGGGTATACAATACAGAAATATATTCTGCTGCAGTTGCAGCTTCAAGTCTTCTACAGTGTAAAGTCTCTTCCAGCCTTTAACATCCAGATATTGAGGATTTGCTTCAGAGATTCTCAATTAGATTTCGGTCTGCACTTAAATTTTACCATTTAAACACACGGTATCGTATTCGCCCAGACTGTTGTGTATTTAGGGTTGCTGTGTTACTGAAGATTAATTTTACTTCTGCAGCCTCTAACAGGGTTTTCTACCAGGACTACCTTGTAGGACCTCCTTCATTTATCAATTCTGACCAGCTTTTCCTCTTCCTCTGTTCATGTTGACTCTACTGTGGCACCAACTAAAATATAATTTCGTATGCATAGAAGCATTGTTTCATTGATAGAGGACTTTCTTGACAGTACCAACAGATCAAGACTCATCTTGTTCCTGACGTTGAGCAAGTCATGCTGTGAATCTAAAATTGGCAACTTCTTGTAAGTCCTAAATAAAACAAACATTCAAATCAGCTAAAGTGTGGGAAGAGTGCAGCACACATGCATGAGTTAATCTCGTTGCTTTGTCCCTGTTCCTCCGAGCCTCTCGGATGCTCACACAAACACACACACCGCTGTTGCAGACAGAAAATAGGTCTGGCCGCTGACAATAGGAGACGAATGGAGAAGTGCTCGGAGTAAATGAGGTGATTTCCATGATGAAACAGAGCGATAAAAAGTCAGAGGAGAGATCACTTCTCCTCTCCACTCTCTCTCGCTCTCAGTGTGCTTCTTCTCTGCATTGTTGGCTGGCCATCTATCATGACATCAGAGTGATGGAGAACATCCACATGTAGTCGATGAGGTGAAAACTGACAGCAGAACTGAAACCAACCAGAGAGAATTAAGCTGGAGGACGGTGCTGTACTGAGCTGATGTTGCATCCCACCTGTGAGTGACCTTGACATGAGAAAGGTCATGTCACTGTGGAGTACAGACATGTCAGAGAATGGAAAAGAGCTTACTACTAACTTCTTAACACTGGAATAAGTCCGCAGGGAAATATTTAGTTAACAAAGGCATGTGAAAGGGCAAAGTGAGGCGCATTAATATTCATTTTCAGAAATTGTCTGAATTGTCTTAAACATGTGCCTTTCTCCAGCTCTTTAGAAGCGCAAGCATCTTCCCAGGTAATGTTCAGAGAATATCTAACAATCACATTATTCAAGTTCCAGATAAAACACCCTGGAAAAATAATTTGCATCTAGAAAATGTAGAACAAAGTCTTGCTGTGTTTAGGAACCACAGCATTAGAAGAATTACATCCCACAGAAAAGTCTTTGAATATTGATGGAGGCGACTGTAAACAGATCAATATTTTCTGCAGTATTCCTTTAATTTCCCATTATTGAAGTATTTTTATATTTCATTCATGTCCAAATGAAATAAAATACAAACAGTGTTGTACCTTGTTAAAATTAAGACAGAAAGCTTAAAAGTAAACATAAAGTCCTATTGCATGATTAATAATGGAAGCTTAATAAGGTCACCTGGTAATATTTTCAGGCTCTGTCTTTTATTCAAGTCTATTAATCATACTGTTAAATTAGTCAATTCCATTGTGTAAAATAGTTTTTAAAAAGCGAGGGCCTCTCACTAAATATAGAATGTATAAACTCTCAGTTCGACGTTAAAAACAAGACTGACTCAAAAATATAACCGTCATCGGCCTAAAACTACCTCCAATATTCTGTCACTCATTTCAATTCTGCTTTTTGACAAATTCACTATTTAGACTTCAGATCTCATTTTCTTTCTTTGACACATTAATTTGCAGATTTTTGTGCATAGTAATTAGCAAAAAATGTATGAGTCTGTTTTTTGCCCTCTTGCCTTAGCGTGTAAGCTTTAAAAAGGTAATTGAACATTATACATTATATCAAGTCGTTCTATATCTCAGAGTCCACATAAAGGAGCCACTAACACCAGCCAATAATACTTAAGGAAGTATTATTGGACTAGAATGGATGTTTGGGGGGATGGATGGTTGAGTCAATATTAAATCACTTTATTTGCTACCTGGGAAAATTGATATCCAGTTGGTTGTACTGATTCATTGGAACAATTACAGCTTAAAGCTTTTCCTCGTGGTATTTCCATATGACTTACGGACTGACTGGGTTACTAAATCACATTTATTTGCTGTGATGAAAACTCCAGGTGAATTTGTTGGTGCTGTCTGTAATTTGTAAAGCTCAGACTTTTTCCAGAGGTAAGATTTTTTTAGATAGCCAATATCTTTGTCATCCGAGTTGTATTTGCTATATTCAATATCTTTCCATCGTTACTTTGGGCACACTGCGGCATTTTATCCAGGGCTTTGAATTTTGAGCAGTTTTCACAGTAGGATTGTTTGAACCTGAATCAATGTTCGATTGCCTCCCCAGCCATTTAACACCTCCTTGACAGCTTCAAGAGTTCCTTGTTATTACTATTCAATTCTCGGTCCACTGCATTCTATTTTTCCAGTAAACACAGCTGTTTTCCTCTGTTGGGGAGACAGGATTGGCACCTGGATTGACATGTGAGTGAAAACCGGAGAACAATGTGTGACCAGGCAGCTCCATGTGATTACTAGAGAGAGGAATGAAACCCCTTATATTGGTCACAGAAAACTACATCACAGAATCCACTTGGATTATGCTGGCAAGAATCCCTTTGCAATACCTGTTCACAGTTTTGCCCCCTATTGTTTTCTAAGAAAGGCAGAGGTACTATGCATGTATCATGCAGCAGTTCATCAGAAATTCATCTGTGAAAATAACTATTTCTTGAAATAATGGGTCGTTCCCTGTGTGTGTCTAAAACATTACTTTTGCTTTTAGGCTTCAAGTAGAATAATTCAAAATAAATCTCTGGCCATTCTGAAGGATTAATTTATTTTCATTTTTAATTAAATTCCAAACAGTTTTCCAATCAATTGGTCATGCTGAACTTCCTTGTTGGGCATATTGTTTAGTAGACTACTTTTTTTTATTGATATGCCAGGTTGATTTGGTTTATTTCAATAATACATAAATATTTGCACAGTGGCGCAGTTAGTACAGCTGTTGCCTTGCAGCAAGAAGGTTCTGGGTTCGATTCCCGGCCCCGGTCTTTCTGCATGGAGTTTGCATGTTCTCCCTCTGCATGCGTGGGTTCTCTCCAGGTACTCCGGCTTCCTCCCACAGTCCAAAAACATGACTGTCAGGTTAAATGGTCTCTCCAAATTGCTGCTTCTCGCCTGGAACGTTAGCTGGAGAGGCACCAGCACCTCCTGACCCCACAAAGGGACAAGGGTATGCAGAAAATAGATGGATAAATATGGCTATTACAAGTAGCCATTGCAACATAGATTTAATATTTCAATGAAACTAAAGTGAAAGATTAATATTTTTCTTTATTATTAATTCACCAAATAGTGCATACATAACAAATATTACAGACTAACAAAGAGAGGTATTGATCTACAAAATAAAAATTAACCAATTAGATAATAGAAACAAAAAAATAAATTAATTATTATAAGGGATACATTAAAATTGACACATTTAGGACAAAGGCAAAACACAGAACATAACTAAGTGATGTCATAACAAAATTGAATTGTTTAGCATATGTGGATTAAGATGCTTCTTTTTTCTCTTAATCTCAGCAATTATTTTCTGATTTTTATTATTTTTTTTCTCTGATATTCCTTGTTTTCAATTCATAATTAGTAGTAGCCATTGTGAAATTCTTCCAGTAGGATATCTTTAAGTAAAATATCATAGTTTCATTGCTTTAGAGTACTTTTTGTTGCATTTCACTGACAGGGCTTTAACAAAGTAGTGAAGTACTATTTGATACGGCTGAATACCAACAAAAGTATCGACAGGCATTCATAAAAACATGAAACAAATCGGTGGAAGATGTGGTTAAAAATTTCCGGATTAGACTTGTCAGAGCAGGCCATGAAAATATAAGCATCTGTTGTTTAAACAGATGTAGGATTCATTTGCATAATCACACAACTCCACTGATTTAATAAGACAGATGTACCATTGACTCATGTCTAAGACTATTCTGGTAATCAGCTGATTGATTTTTAAGGAAAGAAAAGAAAATTTATGAAAAACAAATTAATTTTGGAGCATAAAGGGAAAAAAAAGTTTTAAATACTGTTGTTTTTTGTCATACCTTTTCCTTCTTAAAGGCTCTTCTTGAGCTGAAAAAGCCTTTTTTTAAATCTGTCCTAGCCAGAAGCGATATTAGGCCTTTTTCTGTTACTCATAGAGACAAAGATCAAGACGACTTTGAATCTGGAAGACCAGGAATTTAAATTTTTCAAGTTGATCTAATTAAAATATAAATACTGTAGGAAGGAACTTTTGATAGAAGATCCCTTGGGCTCAGGCTTTCTATCTACAAAATGACAGAACTTAATACTGGAAACAGTTGTCACCTTCAGTCATTAATATCTGTCTGCCCTGGAGCTCTGCGCCCTTGTCGAAGGATCTTTCACCTCCCAATTCACACTCTTACATGTGCATAAAAGTGTGTACAACATTTCACATTCTGCGGTAAAGTCCTGGAGTTTACAAGTGGTGGAATATGAAAAAAAGATGAAAGTGTAAAATGGCTGACCTAGTGCTCAGCTGAGTACACCCACTCCCAGTCCTGCCCACAGACAACCTCTCCCACTGGGGGAGCCATGAGTTCAGCGAGGGGGTGGGGGAACAAAGAAAAACAGTAAAGGTCTGAAACAACAGGAAGAGGTTAACAGTTGGAGCTTTATTGGGAAGGAAGGCCTTACTCAATGTTTACTCTGTTGTTTAAGAATGTAACATGCTGTTAATGAGTTGGACTCTGCTCTCATCTGCAAGTACAGAAACATATCTTCTTTTTTCAAAACCTAAGACTGCAAAAACATCATTCCTGCTGTTCAGGACATTTTATATTTCATAAGAAATACTAAAAAGTCTTCATGTATTTCTTCATTTTTCTATTTTTCTGACACACAAGTAGGGAATTATGCCCAGATTAAGCATGAAGAACAGGCCACATCTCCTGCTCCAAGGCCCTCCTGATTTCTCTTAGCCACACTGTTTCCTGGCTGTGTGAGCAGAAACAGCAGGTTTGCTTCTCTGGGTAAAGATGTTAAATGATTGCCTCCTATTTAAAAGATGTCTTTGCAGATGGAGAACAAATTCGTTTCTATACAATCTCCCAGCTTGTCTCAGTGCCGCTATCAGTGGCATTTAATTGCACTTGATATTTAAGCGCTGGAGCAGATCACATTACAAGTGGCTCTTCCTCCTATTTGTGCTGGCGGCATATTTCATTATATGCTCCTAATTTCCATCACCGTCCTTCAGATTGTATTGAATGTCAGCTGCTCGGGGCATCAGATTTCCTGTATCAATTATAAGTTTTGAGCCGCCTATACTGAATAAGGTGCTGATAGCATCAGTGCAGACTGGACAGGCAATAAGGAAAAGCTGCACAGCTGCACAGAACCATGACTTGCAGCAGAATGGCTCAGTTAGATGAACTTAGGCAGACTGTAGAGTTTCTCTCTCTCAATGTGTGTGACAAACTTTGGAAAAATGATGAGAATTAAGAAATATAACTTAAGATATGTAACAGAGGAAGCACTCATGCTGAAATTAAACATTGTGTTATTTCTCTGTACAGTTTTAGCCAGTTATGCTTAAGGATAACATTTAAATGAATCTAGCTCCAGCTTTCCCAACATGAATGGATTTATCCAAAATGCAGCTAATGCAGCTGGAATCAAATAAAGAGCCTCCAATTAGAATGAAATGCAAAATGCATCTATAAAACATAAACAATAAACTAAACAGAACTTTGATGTGGTGATATGAATCAGTGCTAAACTGGTGATTCCAAAAAACAGCAATTTTACAAAACTGATCACTTGTTTTGAAGGTTTGTTCTTCTGCAGCTGCTGCAGACATGGATGTTTAAAAAAGAAGTGTATTGATTCGCACACACTCGATTTATTATGAGTTATGTGTCAGAATCTTAAATATGTTTTTCATTTAGCAGTAACTGAGGTCAAATGCTCCTTAATATGAAACATAGTGCAGATGGGTTTCATGGAAAAGACAAGTATGGTAATTAATACTAAACTAAAACTAATCTTGAATGTCAGAATGGAGATTTTTCTAAGAGCTTGCCTGTAAATATTGAAAGTTTGTATGTGGACCACTGAATGAGGAAAATCCTCCTTAAGCAGCTCAGTTTGGTTTATCATTCCTTTTAAAAATGAACAGTCTCTGGGCTTTAGGATTACGATTCCAATCTTGGATTAAGTTGGGATGACGACTGTAAGATAGCTCCCATATATTTTCCATTAACCACCAAACTGACTGCACAAAATCAAGATAATTCTCTCAATGTATTAAACTCTGTAAATGTGCTGCCCAGTAAGGGCTGATTTTCTGATTTGGGGGCCAAAATAAAACGATTCTGAAAGTTTAAGACGGAAATAATCCAGAGTTAAAGATAAGCATTTATTCATTTTTTCAACAGTAGATTTAAATCCATCAACAGTTGGAGATTGGAGTGCATAGTTGCTACAATAATTGAGATAATTTAATTCTGAAGTTTTTAGTTTCTTTTTTTGGGTTGCTTCACTTATTGTTTGGAGGAGAGAAGCTTTAACAAAATTTAAACCAGACTTGAGAAGAATGTATTTTGTATAATCTTAGATGATCACCATTTTTCCTGAAATATGAAATATTCAGGTGTTGAATGTACTGTGGAGTTTATTGACAGCTACCCGATGGCACATGGTGGCTCTCTGGACATGAGAGCCTCTCTGTTTCACGTTCATCCTGAGAATTCGACCTCTCCTTCCCTTCCTGTGTCCTCCAGCTGCTTTTGGCTGTCAGGTGGAACTGGAGGGGCTGGCCTTAATTAGGGGGAGGAGGCTGACTGTGACACTGATGCAGGACGTGGCGACAGCGTCTCCCAGGCCACGACCGAACGGGCTCGACTCGCTCCCTGTAGCCTCATTCTGAGACGATGAGGGCTGTAGCACACCATCTGGTGCTGATGCCCTCCTGACTGTCCTGACTTAGGGACAAATAATATTGTTAGTATGCGAGGAAAGCCACCAGGCCCCACATTTACACACTGATGTTTCAGAAAACAGGACAGATTATCACCAACTCAGTTACTTCCCTAAAATAAATGTGTTTTTAGTTGCAAAGCCATATTTTATTTTTATAGTTTTCTGTTCCACCTATTATGTATCAGATTTTGTTATAGTTATCAATGTTTTTCACATGCAGCTTAAATTATTTATATACTTAAAAAAAACTGTTGAACTGTCATAAAATATTTTCATTAAATAAATCTGTTGACACATTTTCAATGAAGTATGTTAAATTATTTTTTATATGGAATTCATTTTTAGTTGTCAGAACTCTTCATTAAAAATATAAAAAAGGAAATGCACTATTTCCTTTAATACTCATAAATATAATTATTTGGGGTCAAAGATCATTGGTCTTAAAAGGAAAAAAGCTGAACTGGTTCCTCCAGCTGGGGAAGGAGGAACGAAACAGGAATTCAAGTATTTTGTCATTTTGCTCACAAGTGGTGATAAGATAGAATAGGAGATAGTTAGATGGATTGAGGATCTTCTCTGTGGAAATGTTTTTGATTCCCCCTCTGGTCAGAAAATATGGATTGTGCCTAAAAGGAAAAGATCCAATAGAGGAAAATGACGTCCTCTATCGATGCCTGGACGCAGCCTTTAAAATAGTTGCAGGACATCCAACATCCAGGGGAACCTCAGAATGATGCTGCTGCTCTTCAGTAACTTTTATTTGGCCGTCGGATCCATGCTGCCTTGCTCTGCAGGTCTTTCTAATCTTTTGCCAAGGGTCTTGTGCTATCAGGATTCTGATAGCAGAAGATTTATGTGCTAGTAGTAGGTATTGATCAGCTCTATATCGGTTTCAAATTAATTTTTTTTGTTTCCTGAAATTTCTTCAGAACCATGAGACATAGTCGTCATTCATTTCCAAAAGAAAAAAAAAAACAATTCTGACTTGTTGTAACAATGAGAGTTCTGCTGTTTAGAACTTGAGGTATTGAAAAATTAACGCATTGCATTATTTTATTCCTAAAATGTAACAATTATTTGTCATCTCCACAAATCTTGGCTTCATGGCACAGTCAATGAATCCTTTATCCTTTTCATAATGCCCACTATGTTTACAGTCCTTTACAGAAACCTTCACACCTCTTATCTATTCTACATTTTCTTTTGATACAACCACAGATTTTAACATATTTATTTCGATTTCACATGGCAGAAAAAACACAAAGTTGGATTTAACTAAAGTAAAAAATAACTTTTTTTTTCTAAACATTTTTTACAAATAATTTCCATAAAAAATGTGGCAAGTATTTGTATTTGACTCCCATTTGCTTTGATACTAAATCAGCTGTAGCAAACTGCCTCCAGACATCACCTGCTCAATGCATTTTTACTCAGATCAGGGATGAAGTTGTGTGAAAGTTATTACAGGGAATGGTTATAAAACAGTATTGTATATTTGAATATATCACAGAGCATTGTTCAGCCCCTCTTCTGAAACTGGAAAAAGCGACTGTGAACCTACTAAGATATGATATATAATTAATCTTATCTATGTAACCTGGGCAAGAAGAGCAAAAATCAGAGAAGCAGCCATGAGGTCCATAGTACCGCTGGTGCAGAGCCACAGCATGTTCAGGTGGACAAATCTCTAAACAGTCCAACTGTTAGTCATACACTCCACAAATCTTGGCTTCATGGTACAGTGAATGAATAAACCTACCAGTGAACTAAAGGCATAAGAAGTCCTGTTTGCAGTTTGCACAAGGTATTTTTGAGAAACAGCAAACAGGTGGGAAAAGCTGCTCTGAACAGATAAGACCAAAGCTGAGCTTTTTGCTTTTGGCCAACATGTGAAATGCAGTGGAAAACTGAGACTATACGTGAACCTGGACACGTGGCAAAACACTGCAATGGTAGCCTGGTAAAGTTAAGCATCTTGTTGGGATGAGAAAACCTGTTCAAAACTGCAGAATCCTTGCAAAACCCTAAACATACAGCCACAGCTACAGTAGAAGGGTTTAGATAAAATCATGTCCATATATTAGAAATCCAAATCGAAATCAAATTCAAAGAATCTGTGCTGAGACTTGGGAATTGATGTTTTCTCATGTTTTTTATTCAATCTAGCTTAGCTGGGCCAATTTGCAAAGAAAATGGGGGACATCTACATTTCTAGATATGTTAGGTAAGAGGTGTTTCTATTTCTGATGTCAAAAAATATTTTTTGAAGGAACTGTAAATTCAGCAGCCGAACATATTGAGCTTTCACTTCAATCCAAAAAGATCAAATCCTTCTACATCTCGCTTCTGCAACCATCAGTAATTGGAGCATAATCCAATGAATCTGCCCACCATCTTCATCTTGATATTACAAGACTTCAAAATTAAATGTATCAAAATGAATCTAATTTAGTGTCTGCAGTCAAACGTGCAATCGCATTCACAATTGTCACATCAGCATTGACCATGTAGCTGAAGCATCTGAGTCAGAAAAACAATAAAACTAATTAAGCTCCCCACATTGCGTTGTTAAATATTTATGCCTTAATATCAACTCTACTCTCAAGTGACTCCTGCATATTAATGGTAAAGTTACAACGTCATGGTGAAATCTCTGGCACCGCCTCCCCATCTCTTTGTTTTGTATTGTTTGATATCTTTTTGTCTGTTTGTCTTTTCCCCATTTTCTCTTCTGTTGTGTTTTTGTCTCAGTATTTTTTGTGACTCTATGAATCTGACTCTGCATCTTCCTTCCAGCTATTTTGTATATTTCGCAACAGACTTGACAAAACAAACTTAAAATTTGCCAAAAGCAGAAAAACATTGTTAAACCTGTCAATTCAACAGCAGTATTTTGTGTTCTGTCTGTTTTGGACACTCTCAAGTTGAATATAGTATTTAGCACATGCATATTTTCAGTCTGGCTAATGATACAAAACTTCTCAATTGAATTCAAATGAAGCACCTTCCTGTGAGATTTCAAACTGCTGCAGGTTGTACAATGGCTGCCTAGTCAGAGTTCAGTATTTGTGAATTTTTCTGATGAACATAACACCAAATTACTCAAGTAAAATCTCCCCATTCACAAATTTTCTTATAATACATGCTAAAAATATTTGAAAGAAAATGCAGATTAGGACATAAAATACCTAGAAGCAATGCTATTGTACGACATTTGCAAAGCAGCCAATCCAGGAGTGGCATTTATTTTCTTTGGCTCTGATTGGCTGTAACCCCTAAGAGCAGAAATGAAGAATACTGTAGATATTAACATATATGGAAATGCTAATATAGTTTACCTGTTCATATCAACGCCTCATAATGTATATTTGGTGTTTGAACAATTAAAATGGGCAGCTGCAAGTCTTTTAGAGGGGTCTCCAGTATTCAAAGATTATAATTATGCGTGAGCAGTTATGCCCCTTACCCTCCGTGATTACCGAGTTTCCACTGTCCTTACTAAAAACATATTTTTATTGCAATTTTTTTATCTTCAATAATTCTTAACCATTGGTTACCTTAGTCAGTTTTGATGTCTGAATTCTTGGACTGATTGGTTTCTCTTGGTCTGCATATTCTGTCACTGATTAATCACTACATACAAACTTTAATGTATTGCATTTGTTAACTGCTGATGTTAAAATCTACAAACCATTGTAACATCATCATTTAACTTAAAAATCAGGAATGTCAACTGTCTCATTGCGTGTTTTGGGCAGCTTGCTTCAGAATCCATACACTCAACTGAATGAAGCTGAAAATAAATGTTGCCAATTCTTTCTGGTGTGAGACAAGCTTTGTAAAACTAGCTGAGGTTGTCTTTGATTGCTGGACAAATGTATTCCTTCATTATAACAGATCAGACACTCTGGCTGTGCTTTGTGTTTGTCTTTGATATGCAGCATGTCTTCCTGCATTGAGAAAGCTGATTCTGTTTTACTAGGAGCAATAAGGCTGGCTGTGCAGTTTATTGTTGAGCAAAATGAAAACGCATCCTGTTCAGCCTACCCTTGCCTGATGTATGGGTCTATTTCCCTGCATAGACATTTACAGTAGGTGTATGTCTTTTCGGTAAAACTACTTGTAAGAAGATTCTACAGGAACTTGCACATAATCATCCAGGTAAACTCTGCTGGTCTATCTGAGAGAAGGACTCCATTTCAGGCTTCACACTGTCTGAAATATTAGTGTGCAGTTTCATGATTGGCAGATCCTTATTTGAGTTTCACAATGACAGATTGTTTAAATCTTGCTTCTATGCGATTCTATTCTTCTGGTTGAGCGATACCATTCTGTTCTCCTGTGCTTAAATTTGTCTCTGTAGACAACATATAAGGCGAGCTTTTACAGGAGCAAGCTCAAATCTACCGGTCTGGTATCTTCTACCTGCACAGGCTGAAGCCACCTAGACTTATTTTCTTGTCTCTTTAAAAGGTTTCACCTCTCATTCCAAATACTACTTTATTTTTTAACCTGGGTTGAGAGTTTTAGGCTTGTAACTATTGGAAAAGTGACACTACTTTAACCAGGGTTCCTGATCCATTCGTCTATTTTGTGAGTCATTCTCACCTGTGAGATAATTGCAAAGTCATGGAGTTTTTTATTTAGACAAAATTATGCACAATGAGCAGGTAAAGAACTATAGAAATTTCTTCAAAGTGTAATGTATTAGCTGTACTGAGCATATGTAGATAATCACTATTCATATGTCTAATGTATTCATCCACACACACATATATATATATATACATACACAATGTTCATACATCTATACACATAATGTGTGTATATATGTTTAAATACAGTTTCATCATCAGAACAAAGAACCATTTCTAAACTGTCACTCTGCACCTTGAAAAACTTAACCTTTAAAACCAAATCACCAAAATTATTATTTTTTGCAAAACGTTGCATACAGTCTATTAAAAAACTGTTTGAATTTTAAGGCGGAATCATTTGAACCGAAGTTCAAAGTATGTTTCAGACAGAAAATTCAGTTCAGTATCAAAAGCTGGTTTCCTTGCAAAAGAAGAATGAGACCATAGTGGGCCGACTTTCATCTTGTTTCACTGTTGAGGAAATCCCAACTTGGACACCTCAAAGAGGTTGACTTTGTGAGCAGTTTGTCCAGCATTCAGCTGAACTACATGCCTATGGATTTTTCACATAATTGTGTTTTTTTCTTTCATACATAGGACAAAACTTTTATGTTTTGCACATTAAAACTGTCTTAAACAGTCTGTCAGTAGTCCACATTTGAGCTGTCTAAATGTTACTGTTTTCATTCTTGTCATAGTCTGAAGGTATCAACACCCAAACATATATTTTTTTGTTTGATCATCACAAGCTTTGGGCAAACCTTTTGTTCACTGTTATTTGTAATGCTGTGAAATGCAATACAAGACATAATTGTGAAAAAAATATGTTTTTTTTTTTTAATTGAAAGGTTTATTAAAGACTTTTAACATGAATTAAAACTTCGCCTGATTTCTGAATTTGTTTTGTGTTGTTGATAAATTAGGTTTCTATGTTTAGGTAATTATTATAAAGATTTATGCCTCCATTTAAATATCTAGAGAAAACATATTAACTCAATACAACAATGTTTTTCAGAACAATAACTTGTTTCAAAGAGGCAAAGGCCTTAGAAATATGTAACACATTTGGTGTTATTGGGTTAAAAGGTTTTAGCACTGTTACTAGTTAAAACAATAAACTTGTTAAAGCTTTTTGGACTACATTATTCATCTATGTTGGAAATAATTGCTCTGAATAAACTCCAATATTCAGAGTTTATTACAATGACTGTGTGCAATTATTTACCTCAGCCTATAGATAATTGCAAAGATATGTATGATGGGAAACAATAACTTCTCCTCTGTAAAAACTAAGCAAAACAATGATTAGCCCTTCACACTTAGTGAATTAGACTGCGCAGGATGTTTAATATGTTATGTATTGCACTGGTCTGCAATGCTCTGTGCATGCTTTATTTATCATGGATTATAATTGCTAGGCCATGCCTAATATATGATGAAAATTGAAAGGTTGCGGTAAAAGAAAGGGTAGTGTTGTTGCTGTGTGTGCCTGTAATGTGTAAAGGTGATCTGCTGAAGAATGCTTCTGTTAGAAAGATGTTTTGTGAAGACACATTGTATCTGGAAGGCATTTGCATTGATTTGTGGTATATATTGTGACCCGTGAATTTGGAGTTAACTTGTTTTTACTTCTGTTTAAATGATTGTGGTGCTAGAATTTGTTCTTGACAGATAAAATGTTTTCTTTGCAAAATATTATCATTCTGGTGTAACACAGAAAAAAAACTAATCATAAATAAATAATGTGTCAGAACTGAATCAAGGGAGAACTGAATCAATTCTGTTAAACATGTTGTGAAAAGTATTTAAATAATGTTTTAGACGATTCCAGAATATATTTTATTTAATGTTATTTCTAAAACGCAATCAAAACCCATTACTTAAAAAAAATCTAGTTTCAGTTAAAATCTGACTATAAATACATGTAAAAATTGTTTTTTTCGATATTTCTAATGTAATTGGGCCAATACGATGTATTGCACTGAATCACATAATTCAAACTCCTACATAAAATATGGTGCAATAATTTCCTCCAAAAATCCTAGAATTCTTAAAAGACCAAATAACATACCACACAAGTCAGGAGTGAAAAGTTGCTGAAAGGTAAACGCAAGGCCAAACAGATTTGATTTCCATGCAATATAACTCCTTTTAAACATGTTGGTATAGAAAAAAATTGCTTTGGGCAATTTGGGCTGCTTTTCATAAAATCTGGCTGGTTCTCAGAAGGTTTTGATGAAAATAATTCTCATTTTGTGGCAGAAAAGTAAAAATCTCATACATTTTAATGAAATCCTATGTTTTTACATTAGTTTTATAGTTCATATACTTTAAAATATCTAGAGTCTGCCAAACATGTTATCAATAATTAATAGTCATTACTCTTTATTAATTGATTAATAACAGTCCTATATGTATGCATAGATATACACATCATATTTGCTTGTATGGATATGTATAATTGTTTTTAGCATGAGTTTTAACATACATTTCAACAGAGATTGTGATTTGGGCTTTTGTTGTTGTTTTTGAGTTGGGCAGGGATTACGTTGTATTTGGGCCGGATACTGTCAATCAGATTTGGCAACTCTGCACCCAAAGGTTTGAGCATCTCAGAGAAGTAATCAATCCATCAACTATGATGTGGTCACACATATAAATAGGGAAAGTATTTATCAAATGAGCCGCAAAGAGGGCCATTGTAATTCTGGGGGAGATGCAGAGATCAATAGCTCAGGATAGAGAATCTGCTCTCAGGACAACCGATAGGAAGTCTTGTTTAAAGTTTACCACTTACCATGCTGGAGACGCAGCAAACAGTGGAAGAAGGGGATCTGGTTAAACTTTGTTGCCGACCTGCAAAGCTTACTAACATTGAACACGACCTTGAACATCATCCCCCTGGTGAAACATGTTGGTATCATGTGGTGACAATGCTTTTCCTCAGCAGGGAGGGGGAAGCTGGTCAGAACTGATGGAAAGATAGATGGCAGTTAATACAAGACAATCCTGCAAGATAAACTGTGGGAGGCTGCAAAACATGTGAGACGGGACCGGAGCTTCACATTCCAGCATGAGAAAAAAAACGAATATACAACCGGAGCTACAAATCTGAGAATTTGTTGCAAGACTGTAGCTCAATTTGGGTTTTTTAAATAAGAAAATAAATGAATAAATCAAGCTATGCGAAGTCACAAATGCTGTCCCTTGTGTCTGTTTAAAACCTAAAATTCAGATTAAGTGCATTGTGTTTATAATGCAGCAATGTCTTTAAAGATTGTACGTTCTTATGTAAAGGACTGTATGAAAGCTTATGAACCTTCTTCTTCTCTAATGTGTATGATGATTCATGGTTTTCAGTTCACACAGACTTTATAAGTTTTTACCAATACTTGCAGGATACAACAGAATACTAGCAAGGTCAACCGTCATCAATTCCATCATTTTTATTCAGGATAAAATGGCTTAAAAGTTCTGAAAATATTCAACAGAGTCAAAATCTCCTCAAAAATCAATGTTTCTTTGAGCATAAAACTTCTACATAATGCCCAGAAGTGACAGATTAGATTTCTCCTCTAATCTGTCTTTTCAAATGTCATAGTCTTAGGTTTAGTGAAGAAAAACAAAACATGAAAAATAAAATTATTTGGAATATGACTGAAATTCACTGCCTCCCCTTTTTATTTACTTTGGTGGAAATAACTGTATGAAATTTATACTCTCGATTGCATCTTCTAAAATTAAATTTTTTATTTTACATTTGGTGAAGAAAACAAAATACATGAAAAATCTGCTGGAGATGTAGAAACGCTCTATATGAAATGTATACCTTCTAACACACCTTCACTAAACTGGGTGTCATTAAACTAAACATAAAGGAGCGTCCAGAAAAAATGAGATAAAATCATTCTGCATAGAATAATGTTCCTTTTGACATCTACATGAAAAGGTGAGCCCTGCACAGAGAGGAGACTCTTGCATGAAGGAATATGAGGATTCTTCTCCTTTACTGGCTTACAGAACCCAAACACTTGACATTCACAATGTGTTTTTTTCTGCTTTTCTGTTTTTCCAGACAATATCGCACAGAGAGGGTTGAGCTGATAGAAACATGTGCACACCCTCACTTACTCATAAATACACATGCACAGAGTCCTATCCCGCCTTATTTTTAGCTGTTCCCCCTACCCAGTCCTGACCTACATCAGAGCATGAATAAAGCAGCCGAGAGATGAAGAGAGTGTGCTCAGAGGGGGGTGTGAGGCGAGGAAGAGGAGGTCTGGGCTGGAGGGTGGTGAGGAGGGAGGAAGGGAGCCAGAGAGACACTGGCAAATCCTGAAATATGAATTCCCCCCTGTGCAAAATGACAGTTCCAGTTCTGTCAGCAGACCTCACCTGCAACAATGCCCCCAGAGGAAGCTGCCGAGGGCAAAAACACAAACACACATGCAGTCACACACATGGGAAAAGAACCTTGGAACAACACAGATCAAAAAGCCTCATCATTCCTCCGGACTGACACTCGACGCTTTTCTCACTTATAATGAAAGCTGACAAAAGTGGTGAGCTCTTGACTTTGAATTATTGAGGCTGTGAGTCGGCGTTGCGAGGCAGCTGCCATCACCCTTGAACAACGTTTTGGCGCCTTTCACCAATAAGGGGTAATCAAATGAGTGGCTTTTAGGGTAGAATAGTGCTCCCAAACAAGATGGAAATTGGATTCAGGTAGTGTTGTGTGGCGTCAAAGCACTCTCATAAGTTTCATGCTTTTGATGTAGCGACCTTTTATTCTGAAGGGCATCAAAGCTTTGTACACCTAAAGACATTCTCTGTTTCTTCTTAACTCGGCAATTTACCACTCTCACTTTCTAGGGATGAAATTTACCAAGGAAAAAACCTTTTGAGTGTTGCATATAAGTCAATTACATAGTTGATCTAAATTCATCCTGTTGTAAAGGGGAAGCCTGAGCTGAACACCTCAAAGCTAAAATGTATTTATCCAAGGAACGGATATGGAAATAGCTCTCTTCACTCTCCTCCCCTCAAGTGTGGCATGCAGAGTCCCTTAAGTGGAAGAAAGGCCCGTTAGCCTCAGGAATTTGGTCTTCTTCTGCGCACATAAATGCTCTAAACTGTGCAACTACATGTGCACACACATAGAAATCCAGACCCGTTTGCATAAAACCTCCCTTGTGTGTTTCGCGTCCCATTTCATCAGCAGCCATCCAGCTCAGCTAATGCATTCCTGAGCCACGTGTTTTAATGCTCATACAATGTCTTTCAAGCTACATTAGGAAGGGAGGAATTGTGTATGGAGTGAAGGTGTAATTTATCACGATATTACCTGCACATTATGGGTGTCAAAGGAGATGATGCTCTCCTTGCATTTCTTTGGCTCAGTTATAATATCCTCATCTCATTAGCTCTTTCTTTACCGTACATCTTTTCTTTGGTGTATTTTAACATTTATTGCTGTCTTTCATCTGTTATTCCCATATTTTTAGCTCCTTTCTATTATCGTTCCTGTGACAGCAGCAGAATATATGCACATATTTGTATAATTACACACTTTGGACTGTGAGAGGATAAGGTTTATTTTGCCCTTTTGGACAATCGATAAAAGGGTCAATATTTGGGACTTGTGTATGTTCAATGAAAAGCAACTCAAAATAATGCAAAGCCCTGCTGTAATGTGATTAAACTAACACTGACAAAGCAGTTCAGTGAAGTTCATCCACCTGTTGGAGTCTGCTGCCAAAATATAGAGCCGTCTGGTTAATACGTCTACTTTGTTTTTGCTTTTCTAGATATCGATGAATGTGCAACACAGATGCATTACTGCCAGTCTAATACGATGTGTGTGAACCTGCCTGGAAGTTACCGCTGTGACTGTCTACCAGGTTTCACCAGAGTGGATGAATACTCCTGCACCGGTAAGTCTGATGCATTCTGCTCAGTTCTACACATGTTTGAATTGTTGTCAATCAGAGGCCAAGATTTGAGTGTATCCAACTTTTTTTGTTTTATAGCCAAATTTACATAAAGGGATTTGCTAACTATTAAACCCTGACTATTTTTGCTGAATGCAGACTGTGATTTCTGCAACTGTAAATATGAGTTTGCACATTTGGCTACTTACTGTCAGGAACAGAAAGAACAGAATGGGGTCAAGTACACAGGTACACAAGCTTCTGGTGCTCCGGAAAGAAGATTTATAAAGTTTTTGGATGACTGTTGTATTTTTTTGTCATTTGTTTCGTCTTAGCTGACTACTTTGTCACTAAGTAGTAAAAAATATCCACAAATTTTGGATATTTGACAGCTTAGCTCGTGGAAAATTTTACTTTTCTCATGATCTTCCAATGTTCCCAGTCTGACTTCAATTTTAAAGACCAGTGTTATTTTGGCGTATTGTCTATCAGACCCAAATGTAGCTGTAAAATGTAGGTTTTGCATAGCATAAATGTTTCTATTTTTCTGCAGTTTCAGCACTCTATGCAAATTTCTAGACAATTTCAGTCTGTCTAACAACAGAATTGCTAGTTTTCTGCCAAATTCATCTCTGTGGATTTTAAGCTCTTTTATATGAAGAAAAAGCAAAGCAGCTACCTTTCTGGGATTGCTGGCAACATTTTCCCCCCAAAAGGGATGTACAGGAGCACACTTTCCTAAGAGTAAATAAAATGTACTGGGTTGGTGCTCTGTGTTTCTCCAGAGAAGTGTTCTTTAATTAGCTCAGAGTTGGCAGCTACACAGGGACATGGATCTATCGGCAATCAATCCATTCTGCGGCTTGTAAACTGTCCCAGCTGCTGACTGGGAGACCTGGGAAGACTCTTTGCATCTGTGAGGAGAGATAAATCCTCCTTCTGGCCTCCCTTTCTCTCCTTCTGCTTCTCCTTGTGTGTTTCCCTCGGGGGTCCGATCTTCATATTTGCTTCCTAATATTTCACAGTGGAAACAGAATTGCCCATCAGCTTCTGTAATTAGCTTTTTTTTGCCCTAATTCCTATTGTTTTGTTAATTATGCTAAGGGTTTTGTGATGGAAATATTGGCATGGGATTAAAGAAGATGTAGGGTGTAGATGTCTAAGATCAATATAGTTCAATATTTTCCTTTGAAATATTGAAGTTGATAGACATGTAAAGCATTGCTTAGGTAAAGTGTCTGCATTGCTTTAAAGCTGTAGTATAACTTTTAGGATTTTCTGTATTAGCTAAAACTAGCACAGCGCCTGACCTAAAACAACCAATCAGAGCCTGGAGGAGCGTTTTAGTGCTGTCAGTCAATCTGGTGAACATGCTGCTAAATGTGGAAGTTGAAGTTACAGGAAAACCGTTAATCCACTGTCATCAGTGGCCATGCATTAGCTTTCACTGCAGGCTCTGCTTGTTGTATCACAGCTGAAAGCAAGGTGTGAGCAGCACATGCATGGGCATGATTGACACCACAAAGACCTGGCTCTGATTGGTTGTTTCTAGTCAGCATTGGAAGAAGGCAGAGCAGCTCAATTTGTTTTTCACAGTTTATCTGTCTCATACTTTACTGTCACGACACAGTAGAGCAAATATGTATTTTTTTTATTATTATTATTTTTTTATAAAAGTTATATATCGCAACTTTAAACCGCTTTAAAACTATATTTTTTGAAAGCTGTAAAAGTACATCTAAACGACTTTCAGCTGAGATAAAACAGGGACTGCAGTAAAAAGTGTTTTTATGTTGCAGATGGCCGTTGTGCGTTTGTACCTGCCTCTTTGCTTCAGGCCTGTAAATCCGTAAATGCACTGTGTTTGTGTCTCCACAGACACCAATGCATCAGTTAAGTTCATTCACCCCAAAACTTTGCTTACACCACTCCTTTCCCAGAGGGTTCAAAGCTACTGCACTGTTTTTTACAGCACGCATCTTCTTAGTATTTCAGCAGTTTTAATCTGATTTGTCCCTTTCGCATGTCTCCCTCTCCTTTAAGCAGACAAAGTTCTGTAGAGAATCAGAGGTTGTAGTAATTGTGTTTCCACTTCATTCCCCTTCTATCGAAGTGACCAAGTTGCTCCAGGGTAAAAAAGAAAAGAGGTGGCGGAAAAGTGAAGCTCCATATCTCAGGCTTTTAAATCTTAAATATGGCCTCCAGTGCTCCTGGAATGGCTTTTCTGCAGCCCACATGTACTAGGCATATGAATTTCTTTACTTGTTGTGGAGATGATTATCTGTGCAAGATTCATATTATTTTTCCATCACTTTGGCAGTTTTGCTATTCTAAATTAAACATGATTACCTGTCAGTCAAGCAATGTTGTTAGGACTGCGATGTATTTTTCCTTCGCATTTTCCTTAGACGTGATGCAGCACTTTTGGTGCTCAGGGCATAAAACTGGCTTCTGATTCTATACATTCATATTCATCTTCCAGTGCATGATGAATAAGAATGAAACCCTGTGGTTTACAGCGTGATGCAGATATGAATATAAATAAGACAAGTTAGATTTAAAGTGTTATAGTGTAAAGTACATTTTGTAAGGTTACCAGCATAAACCTTTGTGATCTTTTTGCCCCCAATGCAATACTAACCCATTCAGGACTTTACTTGTTTTACATAACCTGACTCCAAGAAGTATATTTTAAGAGAAAAAGCCTCCTTCTGCTCATTTCAACAAAACCTTGGTGAGCAGCAATAAGATCTAAAAAGGTAAATAGATTCAGATGACCCTCAGTTTCCATAATTAGTTATAGATGCTTTCAGAAACTGACAGATTTTATTCCCAAATAAGACCAATAAAACTCTATTATAATACATCTGGTAATAATTTACTCTCTGTAGGAGTTTTCATAATAATCACCATTATATCTCTCTGCTGCTGTATTAAAATGCTACTTTATCCGATCCGCTTCATCCTACCAACCATTCAAGCAACATAGATTGACAGCATTAATAATTAGGTACATAACCCAGGAGACAACAGCTTTCTGTTTAACTTTTAGATATTCAGACTGAAGATGTTTATGCTTATAAATATGTTATTTTAGGATTCCTCATATCCCATTCTCTAGAGGCATTTGTGATAAGTAGTTTACCTCACAAATAAAAATACCACCAGCAGAGACATTTAACCAAAATGATGCAGTTCATGGTCAATAACTCCAGAGCTTTCAGTGATTCTCTATCTGTGTCCAAATTGTTACAGAAAACTGAAATCAGGGTCATGCAGAGTTTGAATAATACCAAATATGAAATCTGGTTACAGATCCAAGACTTACACATGAACAAATCTAGAAAAAAAATAATATTTCATGAAATAAAATTCTAATTTTACACTTCAACAATGTTTTGAATTTTAATTATGGTTGCATTAGATGTAGTTTGGTATTATAAAACCAGATTAAATGTTTTAATTGTAAAATCATTTAATTTTCAGGTTGTTCTGGAAATCAGCACTATGCATTCAAATTTCATTCAGGGAAATTTATGGAGAAAACTGTACAATATTTTTAAGATCGAATGTTTTACCAATTAGGGCTTAATTCAAATGATTTCAAACTTATCAGATTATAACAGTTTTATCTTACAGTCTAACCTTAAATCAGAAGCATATAAGTTTTTAATAATAAAATGTTTACATATTTGTTAGAGCTGACCTTCCTCCCGTCTCTGATTGGGTGTTTCTGACACGCTGTGTATTTCTGCAGATGACAATAAGAAAAGGTAGAGGAGCTTGAGGTTTTCACAGATTATCTGGGAAGGCTGCTAAGGCAGTGAAGAGAGGCTTGGCCTGATGTGGAACAGTTTATCAGAGCAAACATCTCACACCAGCTGTCAAACATGTTGGTGGATGGTTGATGATCTGGGCTTGTTTTGCAGCACTTGCGGTTTTCATGACTGGTGAGGTACTGACTTCTCTGAAGTTGAAAAAAGAAATATATAATGTATAATAGAAGATTTATTTTGAAATTTGACCTTTGAAACACATTTAATTATTTTATTATCACTTCCATACATTTAAAAGTCTGTCTACTTGAATGGAAATGATCGCCACATTGGTGAGTGTCTTTGGTTGGTCCAATTTGAACTGTAGGTTTTTAATCTTTAAATGCGTAGGAGAAAAGTTTGCGGCATTGTGCTTTCTGCATCACTCTGTGCCTTTTCACAGTGCATTTTTGTCTGGTCAGAAAGCCTTAGTAGGCCACAAAGATTCATTAAATATAGTAGAAAGACTGTGGAATGTCAGCATGTGTAGTACATGTGCAATCAAACCTGTATGTCTATATAAAGAAAGACAGCGACAGGCATGCACAAACTGCCAAATGTCAGTGTAAACAACATAACACAAGCTGATGCACAGCTCATTTATTCTTTTTTTTATGTGCTCATTTGTTTATGTACAGATTAAATAAAAGCACAGCTCATCACTGCCTCACCTCGCCCTTCTTGCATCAGTCTGAACAGGCAATGCATAAATTCAAATTTTTATTTTTTTACCTTTTTCCTGATTCTCATCATAGATTCTGTTAGCAGAAAGTCCTAAAGAAGATGCAAATAGTTTCATGCATCACTTACAAGAACTAGAAATGACTGCATCATATCATCCAAAATACAGTAGATGTTTTAAGAAAATATAATGAAATTCTGCTTCAGACATTTATCTAATCATTGTGGACATTCAGTGTGAAAAGTCTGGCAGCCCTCTCCGTATACATTAGCTGCTAAAAAATAGAGACCATGTCGTTAAACAGACTTGACAGCAGCCAATTTAATAATCCCATCAAACGCAGTTTTAGGAGGGGAGGGAAAGAATTCAGATAAGTTTGTCTTGGTCCTCTCTTTCATCTATTTGTAATTGCCTCTGAGATGTGGGTGTTTATATTTAGCCTCCCGTTAAAGGTTTGATGTAGGGGATGCTTCTTTCAGCTCATCAGAAACCATCTAGAGTGATGTTTGTCCTCACTTAAGTCTGCTTCTCTGTAACCGTTGTCTCCTGAATAGTTCCCTTGGCTGAATACAGATCGAGTCTTGAGGAGTAATAATAGAGCTCTGTGGCTATTTATGGGCTGCATGTTTACTGACAGAGCACATTAAAGCAACATGCTCCCATTAATATAATCTGATGCTTTTGCATTATTATTGCCTTGAACTGTATGTCTCATTGGGTTTTAAATGTGTTTCTATAAGCTTGTTTGACACTGGTCTATAGGGAGGATGTGATTCAAGGCAAACCAAATGCTGCTGAAAGATCTACTCACAAAGCGAAGTGAATATATTAGTATCATAATGAGGGCCACTTGTGCTTTAAGTGCGAGGCCATTAGTGCTTCATGTCAGGTCCAACACGTTCAGTGGTGATGCACATTTTTTTTTCTCTCGTCATCTTTTTCAATTTCATGAGTCAATATATCAAGAGGAGCTGTTACGTTTTGGTAAATATGTGCTTAACAAGACAAATAAAAGCACATGCTTAAAGTTACTTTCATGAAATTTTAAACATTTCCTGCACATTCATGCATCATTATAGGATTTACTAGATTGCAAAAAAAAAAAATAAATATGCAGCTCAATATTTTTTATTCCAGTTCCCCAGCACAGCATACTAAAATTGACAAAATGTCCAAATGTGTTTCACCTAATAACTACACTGGTCATTTTGCATTTTTTATTTAATTTATAAATAAAAAGATTATTTTTATTCTCTCTCTCTCTTTCTATATATATATATATATATATATATATATATATATATATATATATATATGGCCCCGGTCTTTCTGCATGGAGTTTGCATGTTCTCCCTGTGCATGTGTGGGTTCTCTCCGGGTACTCCGGCTTCCTCCCACAGTCCAAAAACATGACCATGTTATAATTGGCCTCTCTAAATTGTCCCTAGGTGTGAGTGTGTGTGTGCATGATTGTTTGTCCTGTGTGTCTCCGTGTTGCCCTGCAACAGACTGGCGACCTGTCCAGGGTGACCCCGCCTCTCACCCAGAACGTTAGCTGGGGATAGGTACCAGCAACCCTCCCGACCCCAGTAAGAGACAAGGGTGTAAGAAAATGGATGGATGGAAGGATATATATGTTAATATTTTTCTATATTCTATATTATTTTTCTATATTAACATCAACATTTTAACCTGAGAAACTTTAATTGATCTTTTTGCTTTTGTCTTCCCTTACATGACTTAAAAGAAAAAAGAAACATGTTTTCAATTTGTTTTCTCAAGATTCTCAATTTATTTTGGTGTGATATGTTCAAGGATGTTTATTGATGAAATATCAGTAAAATGCTATCACCATTGCTATTCCCAAATTGCAATATATAAGGACATCATATTCCAAATTTCAAATAATGAATTTACCTTTTGTCATCATTATTGAACACATGGAAAAGTGTTAAATATCGTATATTGCTGTGTATTTCTGAAGCATTAAAACACAGACACAGACAGGTAACTGGAAAGCAACAAGGTTTTCTGAAGAAGATTTTAGGAAAGGATTAAGAAGAAGTGATTTATTTGACTTTTTTGAAATCTTAAATCCAAACTCCTGGTCAGAACTAGAGCAACAATTACAATATCTATCTGAATAAGGTCAGAAGTTTAGTTTTTGAAGACGTTGCTCAGCACTGAAGTGAGATACATACAGATTTGCATACATAATTTATTATGTTAATGAATGGACCAAAAATAAAATAAAATAAAAACACATTGAACACAAAGGGAGTGTAAGCCGACCAATTTACACAATTTAAATCCATTTACCAGATTCAATACGAGCCATTTTGTGCATATCTTATTATGTCTTTGACTTTTAAAAATGGAGATATATGCTCCATGCAGTGGTACATAGAAAAAGTGGTATTAATTGACCGATGGGTCAAGAGAAAGCATTCTCTTAAGCCCCAGGTATTTTACAGTGGGGAATTTAGAAATGTCCCCCAACTAATTTAATAGGAACCTATGTCCTTTGAGCTGAATGCTATGACAAGCATTCAATATATTTTGCCCTGTGGCACAGGACACATCTCAGCTGGTTCACCCCATGTTGAGGTGAGCAGCCAGGCTGGGAGTAGTGAACACACTGACTTTATGTAGGACAACAAAAGGAGAAGCGGTTGGGTGGCAGAGGGGGATTAAACCTTGTAATTCTGCCGTGCTCTGTTCTTTTTTATGAGCTTGTCACAGGTCATTAAATTTCACGTTACTGAAGTGTTCTGCTTGACATTATTGAATGAGGCAATGTTGGAAGCTTGAGAGATGAGGACACGTTTAAAGAATTTATTACACAGAGGACAGAGGAATCATGAGGTATTGGGTTAACTCGAATATCCCCTGATGCACAGTGAAGCGAAAGATTCAATAAAAAAAAAAAATAGAACATAATAATTGCTCTAATAATTTGATCCATAGCACGACATAAACTTAAGCATATAATAATATGTTGTATTGACGTCATCATCATTGCTGGACAACAAATTACATAATTAGTAATAAGCTGGTCTTTTATATAATCTGATCCAGCAACAGGCATTATTTTATTTTATATTAAAATAAGGTATTTCATACAAAGGTGACCAGCGGCATGAACGAGCTAAATAAAGACCTTGCATGTGTTTTTCATTCGAAAGGGCTTACAGTTGATAAAAACTATTTTTTAGACAAAATCCGCCTTATTTGGTGCAACTTTAATATTTAATGCTGTTTATCTGTTTCTCTTACTTCACAGATCTTCTTTTATCTGTGTTCTCCAGTTTCTAATTTATCTTTGCTATTGTATAATGTAATTTTACATTATCTTATTGTGTGACTAATTATGTAAATTATTTTATGTTTGTTTTACTTTGTGAAATAATTTGGACTATATTTGTATTTATGAAGGCTATGTAGAAAAAACAAAATTGATATGAATTTAGTTTATCTAAGCTAATTTTGAATGTAAAATGAAACAAAAGCAAACAGTTTGCATTACACTAGTCAGCAGCAGACACACCGACTGATTCTCTGATGTTTTAGAACAGGATGTTCCTCAGAAGTGGAACCAGACTCCCTGCTGGGCCTCATAATAGGGATCTGTGACAGTATTAGTGACACTCGAAAAACAATCGTTTGATTGTTTTGCTTTGTACAAATTCAGTTGTTCTTTTTTTAATTTTGTTTTGATTCAGTTTGTACCAGTTTCATAGGATACAGTGTGGTAAAATGTAGTTTCAAATACCCACAACTGCCAACCCGAGGTGTTTGTAAGACAAAACTATCTTTTTTTCTTAGTCTGCTGTAACAAGCATACTCAGTGCTTCCAAAGCCTCACACAGTTAGGCTTTTGTTATTATATTTGCCAACATTTAACTTAAATTACAATGAATTTCAAACTTTATCAATTGTAACCTTTACATTAATATAGCAACCTGTTCACCCATCAGATCACAATTTTGTGAAAAATGAAGTTAAGCATTTTTGTAAGAGATATTAAATAAAAAAAACTATATTCAGTGTTTTATATCTTTTAATAACTCAATAATATTTTAGCCTTAAATTAGTAAAGAAGAGAGGGCTATCATTTGTATCGATGGTTCATAAGAGCTCAAAATCTACCTCTGCTTTAGGGAACGGTGACTTGTCTAACATGCAGCTCTGTTAGTATCTTTCCATTCTGAGCATTTTTTCTAATTGGAAAATAAAACCAGTAAACCTGCCAATCTAATATTTCATGATGCTGTGATGCAGAAGCCTGAGAGCGCACCGGACGCTGTCCGTGGTCCTGATGATGATGATCCGTTATTATGCATCATTAGCTCAGCACTTCAGGGGTCACCTCAACATGTCCAGACTTGACTCTACATCACTACATAATCATCACTAATTAGGAAAAAAAAATCTGACAGAGACAGGCAGCGCACTCATATTAGGCGGTTGTTATCTTGCAAAAAATCGCTAAGGTAACCGCTGGCAATGTAATAATTTCACACTGACATAATCATTTATTGTTCGGATTTACTATGTTATGGGGGAAAAACACTCACTTGAATAGTCTATTAGATCTTCCCAACCACTAATGGTTAAAATATCCCATTAATAATTCTGTGACAGTGGTAATTAATTTTTTAGTTCTCCTGCAGGTATGATAGACAGCTATCACAGCATGGTTTTAGGAGAGTGATGAACTGTGCTAGAATGTAGTTAATTATTTATCAAATGTCTGTATAAATAAATTTAAATGATTTGAAATGTTTTTCACTCAGACTAGATCATATTAGGCTCCAGTTTATAATACACAAAATCATCTTAGTTGTATCTTTCGGGGCAACACAAACAAAAATGTGAAAATATACTTAAAATATTGTTTTCATTAAAAAAAGCTAGATTTTTACCCATTTACTTAAATGTTTGGTTTTTTTCTCAATTAGGAATCGTTTTACCAACCTAATAGTAGGTTTAAGGAGTCTGGTTATTGTGAGCCATGTCATTATTTTCCATTGTCACCTTCCTAAAATAATGGTCCAAGTCATTTTTTTAGCAAAAGTGTTTTTTCTAAAAAACAAATAAAAACCTTTCCCAAAAAATAACTCGGGTCATTACTTTAGGAAGGTGACAATATGTTTTTTACGTATTTGTTATAGCTGTCACTACAGTCTTACAGGAGACAGATAATCTGTAGGAGAAATCAAGCTCCTCTGCTTTCTCCCAGTGGCATCTGGAGAAATGCACAGCCCTGTCAGAAACGACCAATCAGAGCCAAGGGGCGGGTCTTCATGCTGTCAATCATGCTTGTGAAATGGCGTTGGTCTGAAATATAATTACCAGCAAACCACACTGAAATTTATGGGATTTATATGACAAGTCAAAAGTATAAATACTTTTACAAGATACAATGTGCACTAATTTGTTTCTTGATCATATTTAACCATGTTACATCACAAATTAAATATGTTTTTGCTGGCTCCTCTTGTAAACTCCGCTTCACTTCCTACCTCTACTTTATATTTCAGCAAGTGGAAGAAATCCATGGGATGATGAAGGCAAAGTCATTTCTCCTGGTCGCTGCAGGGCTTCATGAGCACCACTCATTAATTAAGCAGAATACATTAGTCATGACTCCCACCAAGCTGTTGTACATTGATGAGGAGTGTGTGTGTGTGTGGGTGTGCATGTGAGTATGAATTGTAAGTGTACTCAGCTGTAGGCAACGTCCTAACATGCACATGTTACAGAAGATACATAAACTATTGAGCCAGGTTGTAAAAAGCATATCACCAATTATATATTTAGCATATCACTAATAAACATGTAAATTCATGTTTGGTTCTAATTGAACATTGATTTCCAGGACTGTACAACAATAATCTAATTTTGTTTAAATGTAGATGTGTAATTATTATTTTGTGCTTGCCTAAGGATTCTGTTGTAACAGCCAGTCTTTTTACTTAACCTGTGTAGAAGTAGGCTAAGGTTAGCTCAAAAAACTTCACTAGGAGATTCCATGATGTGTTACATGTTATGCTAAAAAGCAGGAAAAAATGTAATAGATATTAAAATACAAATGCTTCACTTAATTGTTAAATTACTTTGTATGATGATTCATGGAACAAAAACTTTCCTTTCAATAATCTTGCTTCAAGCTGAACAAAGGATCTCATAGCTTGTGCAGAAAGTGATTTTTGTTTGAGGGGGCAGAAGTCTGAACTGTGCAGGGAATAAGTGTACCGGATTTATACCACAAGACTGAGCATAAGCTTGATTAGAAAATGAATGACACTCAATAATCTTTTAATCTTGCTTTTCTTCTTGTAATCATTGGAAGGGGAAGTCAAGGTGAAAAAAAAAACATAATTACAAAGACTGTTGCATTTTATGATTCATAAAGAGAACCCAGAGTTCTGAAATGTGAAGACAAAATATTTTAGATTCAAATATTTAAACTGGTTTTAAAAATGTTATTTTAGGTGGTATTGGTCTTGGTGTAACTAACTCACAACAAGCATAACATGGGAAATGCAGCTGACTTAAATATTTTTTGCGCAGTTTGTCAGTTTAAACCGGAAAAAAAGTATTTTATAACCAGTTGAAACAGGATGTAGTGGTTTCTTACACTTATCTACAAGATTTATGCATATATCCTTGAAGAAGAGTTTGTTTTTTATTCAAGACACAGTGCCTAGTAGTAAACCTCCTGTCTATGTGCCAATACTCTGCTTAAAAGCTCGCCGGCTTAAGTCCCACCACTCTCCTATCACAACAGTCCCAACGAGACAACACATGTCAAGTGGCCCTTCACCTCCAGCTGCATCTTAGATCCAGTCTCTCCCCTCTCAGCTCACACAGCCATCAGGCCTGATCACGGGAGATTTCATTATGAAGGATGTGTGCATGAGAGCCTGCAATTTAACGTTCCTAGGAGTGACTGTAATCAATTTTATGAACAAAATCCAAGATATCATAAACCCCCATCTGTTAGAATTTCTGAGAGAACTTCCTCTGCCTCTTCGATACCATCTATTCCAGTGGTCTCCAAACTTTCTGCGGACTGTGGAGTCCTGCAAGAAAATCATTTTAAAACAAACTTTTTGTGTCTTTTTTTATTTTATCTGCTCAGTAATAAACTAAAACTGTAAAATTGTCTTTAAATTGACAAAATAATTAGATTTCTGTTGAAAATGCAAAGCACAAAGAAAGGTTTTGCACAGACAGGCCCAGAGTTTCTCATATTTTCAAGTTTATTGTTTTCTTTTTTTGGGCTGTAATGATTTATGTTTGAGTCAAAATAGGTTGACTTTTGTGGTTCTAGACTCTCCAAAGCTAAGACAAATTCAGAAACATTAATAAATGGAAATTTTATTTTTAATGGGTGTTACCTATCTATCTTTTTACATCAGATAGACTTCACACCTTTCATCATTTAATGCAGATCATTGCATCATTGTTCTGCTGAAAACACCATTATCTCCCTGAACCTGCTGATCAGTTCAACTAAAATTAATGCTCATCTAGTCCCAGTCACCATGGGACCAGTTCGGCTTTGAACAGTATGTGATTTTCTGAACCTGGTATTTAAGCCAATTTAATTATTCTGTTCCTGCTTTTGTAACCTCCAGGCATTTTGAAAAAAGTCACACCAGACAAGGTAATGGTGAATAATCCATATCATATATTATCATTTAGTACGTAGACAAAAGGTCTAAAGGAGTGGAAATATAAAAAAGTGTCAATTTCTATTCCTTCTTCAAACATGTAGGTAAATCTGATTTCATGATTTTTATTTACAACATTGTTTGTGTGTTTATGTATTTATCTGCTGTTGTTTGAGGCTATTTTTAAAGCTTACTTTCTTTTATTTTGAGCATATGTCATGCATTATGGTCTGCTGGATGGAGGAAAGTAGTGGATAAAAGTTAAGTTGCTTTGTTGACTTGAGACACTTTAACCAATTTTCAGTATTTTGTATCCCTGTGGTTCCTGGTGGTTTCTGCATCTAAAAAATGCCCTTGTTGACTCTGATTCGAAGCAGTCAGCCTGCACACCTGGCATACATCAGCTGTTGTTTTTCATGCATTTATTCTTAATTGGGTTATTTGTGGAGCACTCACTGTCATGACTCAGCACACTTGTAATCCACTGTGGTAATGACAAGCATGAAAGTTGATTGTAAACATAGTTGTTCAAAGAGCGGGTTGTTGACACGATAGAATCTTGGCTTCAGCTTTATTTAGCTAAATAATCATAGCTTTTCTATCCAAATTGTTGCTGAACGACCTCTCATACCTGACTTTCTATTGCCCCTTGGAAAAAAAGAAAATGACTTCTCCATTTTTAACACAACAAATATACAGATGTACCATTATGATGGCAGACTTCCTCTTTCCGTCTCCCGCAGAGCACGATGAGTGCGCCAGTGGCCAAAACGTGTGTGATGAGAATGCCATCTGCACCAACACCATCAGAGGACACCTGTGTACTTGCAAGCCAGGCTATGTGGGGAATGGCACCATCTGCAGAGGTAAGATCCTGCCCTGGAACAGCCCTCTGGACAAAGAGCAACATCTTTAAGCTTTCCTCACATCTGACTGGAGTTCATTGTGTGCTCATTGATGCCAACATGGTTGTCTCCATCCTTAAATCACCTAACCAGGCCGCAGCTGCAGCAGAGATGATGAAAATTGATTCTAGACCAGTTTCAGCCTGTTTTCACACTGCCTCTCCAATATTGTTCTCCCTGTTGACCTGTTACTCCAGCACCTTGCCTGGTTTGAACTGCATTGGCTAGAATTGAGCACCTGTTTTCTGTAGTGTGTTGCTCTTTCAAAACTTGCACCCGATCAAAATTTATGCACTCAGGCATTTTATTTATTCATATCTTTATCATTAGCAGATTTTATTTGTGCCCTATTTTTAGGTATGCTGCATTAGTTTACTTTGTGAAACTACTAAATCATAAACATGGTAAACATCCGTATGCATATGACCTAATGAACTACAGTATTCACTGTTTCAGCTCTTCAGTGAAAGAGTTCTTCATTTTTTGGTTTTTGTAATTACATATGTTAGTACGTTTTTCATAAAAGCTTTTTTTCCCATCAGACCAACTTATTATTACTAAAAGAAAGAGACAAAGAAAGACATTATTACTTTAAGTTTTGTTTAAAGAAAATTCAGAATTTTGTTTAACTGACCTATATTTTGAGGTTATCTTGGTTATCTTATTTGAATAAGATGAGGTTGCTAATCATGCTGGTAATTTAAATTGAGCACAGTAACTTAAACTGCAGTTTTTCTGTGGGTCTGGGCTGACCGTTGCCTTCCTCATTTTTCTTCAGTGTTCTGTAGCTGTGTTAATATGCTAATAATGTGTATTTTCCTCAAGTGCTTTGGATTTGCACAATGTCTCGAAAGGTTGCAAAGCAAATAAGATGAGTTGTAAATAATTTGAACTGCCTGCCATAGTTAGTCTTAATAATGTGTCACAATATATTTAATTGTTCATATTATTACATAGAGAAGAAAGGCTGGATAACTTGGTGTTTGACTGGGGCTTTCCTGTGTTGATTCCTTCATTACCCTCACAACAGGTAACAAGAAAGTCAGTAACAACCCAAGTAGAGCACTCATAGCATCTAAGGAGACTTGTTAGATTGCTGGCTTCTTCTATGTACCAGAGGAACATTGCAGTCATGCCTGGTCCCTAACGCAAAACAAAACAAATAAACAAACAAAAAAAAAACAGCATCATAAACTCTACAAAATAAGGTGTGTCATTATGGCAGCTTGACTCCTGCATTTATCAGAGAAACTAGTAAGTAAACATAGAGGATGCTGCACATGTGCACAGATCAGTCGTGAGATAATTTCAAAGCATTAGTCCTGTTTTCAAAGTAGCAATCCAGTCTTTAATCCAGAAAGACGGGAACTAAATTATTGTTCTCACCGTTAAACTCAGAGAGATCAATTTTTAGAAACTCATCTTTTCTAAAATATTTATTGCAGTTTAGTTGTGAAATCAAAAATATTGCATGTAGAACAGAAATTATTACATCCATCCATTACTTTACCCACTTTCAATATTGACTTTTAGTATCTAGATCTTTTCCCCAGGAGAAAGAACTCAAAACAATACAATTGTTGCCTCTGTACAACCTGAAAAAGCATAAGAATAAGAACTACAAGTACTGTGATTTGAGGAAATATAACATATGCCATGGCCTGCTGGTAAAGCAAATAGTTTGCAAAAATGTTTAAAGCAAGATCTCCATGCTTGTACATATTTTATATTCAAACTAACACAAAATGCACATTGCAAAAGATTATACAGCAATATAATTTGTTGAGGGTACAGAGGAAAGAGTTTTCCACAACTAATATTTTTCTGCAGGGGATTTTGCATATTAAAACAGTTTGCTTCTCTCTATCAAATTTTCCTACAGGTCTTTTTGTCGAGTGGGTTTATATGCTCACATTGTAATTTCAAGTGAAGTCCTGGGGAAATCCATTTTCAGGTGTGGCTCATAGTTCCTATTAAAGTCCTATAATAATACTTCACACTAGGAATTATGAGGCCTGAAAACCTTTTGCTGCCTAGTTCTTCTCATTTCCTGGTCAGTGTAATTTGCCTTTTTAGGCAAGTAATAGAAGAGAAGTTATTTAATCTAAAACTTTATTTACAACCTGCATGACGGGAAACAAACATCTGCAGTCTCACAATTTGTTCTTTATCTCAGATTACACAGGACATCTATGTTTTGCTTCTGTGCAACCTTTTTCACAACATCCACCTGATTTAATTCATTATTCTGTTTCACTCTACAGAAAAATCTAAAAACTGTATGAATACAGTAAAAACTATGTTTTTGAATAATGCTAAAAACACATTTGAATGGTAAGATTAAGAATTTCTTAGTTTTTGAACATCTTTCTGTGTATTACTTAATTAATATACTCTGCCTACTCAATTATATTGCTTCATTTGTAAATAAAGACATCCCATCAGCTTGCATGAATTTCTTCCATGAAAGTTTCATGACTCTGTGCATATGTTTGGCAGCTTTCCAAGTAATGAGGGTATCATTAAGCCTAATGAGGCTTTGGGTTTCAGAACTGCTTAAGCATGATCTTATTAAGCCTCACTATTTATCTGTGAATCAACAGATATTGAAATTTCTTTAATGTACTATGAGATATTTTGATATGTTTTTTTAAATTGGCTAATAAACACAATAACTCAATCATGGATAAATTAAACAATTTTCTAATTTTATCTTGTTTTGCATTTGGTCTGTAGATCATCCAGATGACAATTTATAACAAGTTGGCAGTGACTCAGGATAGTGATGTCTGAAGATGTGTAATTCAGTGCTCATTCCCTTTATGTGCCAAAGTTTTTATTTAGGCATTCAAAAACAAGACTAGCATATTAGTGAAAATAAAGACACACTGACCCCACAGTTATATCCCAGTTCAAATTTTTGTGCTGATTTTTTTAGGCTTTGGGAAAAAGTTGGAAACATAGAAATGATTACTACAATTTCAAACATTTCTAGACTCTTTTTGTCTGATCACTTAGGTAGTGGTTTGAACCAAACTTTAAAATGTCAACTTCCTGTCATCTATTCTTTTGAAATTGCCACTGGTTAAAAACTGCAATGTATGCTTGAAATATTTATTGTCATATTGGCCAAAGTGAGACATACGGTGGTAAATGAGAACCTGTCGTATGCTGCATTCAGTGTACACCTTTATGTGAAGACAAAGACAGCCAAAAGATGAGAGCGATTAAAAATACAAACAGAGGCATCAGTGCTCAGAGGGAGAGGATTGTGCCATCTTCTCTAATCAAATGCAAAACAGATATTAGAATGAGAAGCAGGTCTAGAGCAGGTCTAGAAATAGATCAATGTCATTTTCAAGTGGCTTCCCTACATATGAGCTTCTGTATTTAATCAATTCTCACACAGAATAAAAACAAATGTATGTGCAGACTTATGCATGCAAAAATGTAAAAAGAAAACTGACCAACAAAATTCTAAAAATCCCCAAACAGTGCTAAGAATATGAATAATTGATTTGAGCACAGAGATAATCCAGGATAGACTCCACCTATAATAGAATATATATCATGGTTCTCAAAATGGACCTTAGAAAAACTAAAATAATGGCAAACCACCAACAAACAATGAAGATCTATATATTGGAATGGATTAGTGATCCCAGTGCATTACCTCTGCTCACACTGTCAAATATATGTTTATATTGAGTGGATGCACTTTGTCGGGGCTCTGACGATAAACATCTCTCGAGGCTAATTAAGTTATCTAAGTGGCTCACTGCAAGACAATTCAAACAGCCTCATTCTCCTCCCCCAAACAAATATTCAGTGTTGTGTTGATTCTAATAAGCAAAGGGAGTTTATTAAGAATATTGTCTCTTTGCAAGCAGGTTTTTATGGAAATGGACTAAGCATGGCTTTAGGTTTGTTGGTATAATCATTAAAAAGGCAGGTCTAGAACATGCTTTTTGACACATTACACTGACATAGTATGATTTGATTATTGGGAATTTATCTAATAATTTATCTAATTTATCTACTTGTAATTGCATTAAAAAACTTAAATGACTCACTCAAGTTGCATGGATTTGTTTAGTTTCCTTTCAGGACTAAGTTGGTGAATCCAAATGCCAAAGATCTGAAGTTATTTGGCATTTTAACTGAAGATTGTAAAGTTAATTAATTCCAGATGACAAATAGTACAAATTCTTAACAATAAAGCAGCCCTCATTTATGGAATCTGCAGTGCAGCTGATTAGCCCATACACACCAAATGTTTATGACAGTGACGCTCCTACTCACTGACGATATTTGTCAGAAAATACTGAGAATGTCATTAAAACTAGCTGCATCTTGCCTATTCTGTGCTGACCAATTAGTAATATGTGAAAAGGGGAGTCGGGGTATTCTGTCTCAACTACCCCTGCCCCCGAGACCTCATTACTTTGTGATGGCAAAAGGGCCGGCCAATCGACTTGTGACTCCCATCTCATTCCCCTCGTACATCATCACTGCCCTCGGTGGGATAAGAAATTAGTGTGCGTGTGCTTGTGTGTGTGTGACTGAACCCCTCAGCTTGTCACCATTAATATTAGTGAGGAAAAAATAAAAGTGTTGTTTTTCTTGAAAAATGAGACCACTACATGGAAAGCAAAATTTGGTTTTTGGTTAGTAGATGAACTGGTGAATTCCCTTAAGAAAATCTATAAAAAATATATTGAACTTGCCTTTAAAGAAATTACCAAATTTAATTTCCAAAGGCAGAACCTGTTGTCTCTGTTGAAAATCTAAGTGTGACAAGTACAGCAAACACAGCAAGAATTATTCAAACATTAAGGTTTCTAACAAGAAAACTCTCTCCAAACCTTTGGCCCTGTTAAAGCCCACAGATGGATGAATCATGAGTTACAGCTACACATGATGAACAAGTTGTCAGACAGCATTTGTTTTGTGAGACACTACTTTATCTTAAAAGCCTTCAAAAAGTGCTGCAGAACATGGCATTTATTTTCTCCGTATCACTCAGAAAAGTTGAAACTACTGGCAGTGTTTGTGAAAACGCATCGAACATTACCAACATAATTTAGTATTGAATGACGAAAAATCTTAACTTGTCGGACATGTTGACCAACATTCGTCTCCTCTGACCTAGCAACTTTTAAATTTTGTACTTTTAAAAAATTTTAAACTGCTACTTGATGTGAACTGGTTTAATATATTTATCTGAACACACTGATTATCCAAACCTCAGGATTTTCTTTTTTTAGGCTTTCAGAAAATGTTTTGGATTAAAAAAGATACATTGATCTTCCTACTATGCTTATAAGATATGTGTCACAACAAAGCACTTTTATTACCAGTGAATACATATACATATATATCAAACTACAGTTCAAACTATAAAGTTACTATAAATATTTACTCAAAACAGACACTGAAATCAGAAACACATGATCTTTCCAGTGTCATACAGTTGATCTCCTCATGTCCTGCTGAGACACTCCTACTTCTGCAAGTTTGATAGACGAAGTTCAAATGTTTTTGCAAACACTCTCCTCATGTGCTGACTTTGCACTTTATTTGTTTGATTCACTTTCTTGTTTAGGACAGGATAGAAGAAGGCAACTGGATTTCTTCTCTTGCTTCTTTAAGACATTTCCTGTCTCATCCAACACGCTTCTGAATGTGGTTAGACGTAACTCACTTATGTATGTTATGCCATAAGTAATACAGGTTTCTGCCCACCTGAACAGACAGGCGCTATCATAGATCTCTGGTTGGGTATTAACATCCTCTCTAAAAACTGTAGACATGGAACTGACCTGATTTGGTTGGTGTAAGATCTCTTAAAGTAGAGCTCAGTTTAACCAGTGAAACTGTTCAAAGGATCTGAAAGAATAACTGAGAAAAACAGCTGGTCATGTTCCCTCAGGAACTGTTTAAACGCTGTTAAATCGCATGATTATAGTAAAGAAAACAGCTGTTTCTGGGAGACCCAATTGCTGCATCATTCCTTGTCCAAATGCCACAACATTTAAGTAACTGAGAGAAAAGGTTGTTGACAACATAAATGTCAGGTGATGGCAACAAAAACATTTCCAACTCATTGGACATCCTTCTTCAACTGAAGCTATCATTAAGACATTGAAAGAGGGTGGCATTTAATAAATCTGTCAAGAGCTGGTTGTTCTCACAAACTGAATTCTCTGGCTGTTTCTGTAAGGCTCAAAGGCACTGAAACATTTTCAAGTAATATCAAAAAGAACAATTCAATTAAGTAAATTTATATAATGGCTCTGCATGTAAATATACACATAATTCTTCCTGTTTAATATTATTTTGGTGCAAGTAAAAAATGTAGCAGAGAGTGCCATTGTTTCAGCAGGTATTTTAAGAACCTGACCTTTTTTTGTTCTCGTCCACACTGTATGAAACCCAATGCTCCCAGTTTGATTCTCATTCATTGGACACCAGCAGATTACTGCCAGAGTGAAGCTATCAGACTTCTCCTGATGGGATTCTGTAACGCAATTGAAACGTGTCTACTGAGTGTCTCTCAGTGGGGTGATTCCTTCTTTCTCTGTTTTTTCTTTTGTCTGTAATCTGGAGGGAGCTCAGGGAGTCTACACACATTCACTGTAATCAGTCAGGCTACTGTGGTCAGCCTATGTTTGCTTCCTCGTTGACTGTTGATTATACCGCATGCGGCTTTAATTGCTGGAGAATAATTAGGGCTAATATAGCTGCTATATGAGCCTTTTGCCCCATTGGTGATGGTTAACGATACTGCTGCAGACATTCTGCAAACAGAAGCTAGGTAGAAGGGGTCTTCTTTGGGAGGACTTTACAACAAGAGTGGGACACATTGAGGGTTGTGCTTCTTTTTTTTTTTTTTTAGAAAGCTACTGTTAAAGTGGTTTATATTTGAATGTGGTTTATATTTGAATATATGATATTATAAAATATTGTATATTTTATTTTATTTTATTTTACAAGAAGCAGCATTTTTAAAACTTCATCCCAAATATTGGGGCTCATTACACTGTCTAAAGCTGAGCCCTGCCCCCAAGTGGAAGAATCTTGCTTTAGCCACTTGCATATGGGATCTTATTTATTTGATCTAAATTTCATATCAGTCGTGATCTTTGCTGTTTGACTAAGTTTTTTTTAAATTATATTAGGTCAATCCCATATTCATACTTATACTGATGAGACCCTAGTTAATCTATCCATCTTACAATCATTTAGGAATAGACAATACGATACTTGACTCCTCTGCTTAAGGCAGAGTGCCAAGAATTAGCGGTTTACCTTTTTATAGTTGAGAACCAACCCCACAGCTTCACACTGGGCTGTAAAGCACTCCAATTCACTCTGAAGGCCAATACCTGAGGAAGCCATCAGGATCACATTATTTGAAAAAGTGAAGATGAAACCTTGAGTTTTTCAAGAAAGTCGCCCTTTTTTCTCACTTAGAGAACACCCAAAACAGGATCAGTGACAACAGGGAGCCTAGTGGAGTCAAACCTCCTCTGGGAATACACCATTAAGAAGATACTTGGCATTGTGCCTGGAGTCCTTTCTTCAGGTGTCAGACAGTTTTCAGGAAGTTTCTTGAGGCCAACTCAATTCTTCATAACCTCTCCACATTCTTCGAATATCTGAGTTTTCACTGCTGCGTTCCAAGAATAGTAGTCTTGCATCAAATACCCAGGTCACGCTTTGGGGGTGAGACACTAAGAAATGTAATGTCTTGATATTTGGATGCACCATCTGGCCCCCTTTTGTCCTGATCCCTGTAACTGTGCAGATTGCACATTCATAAAGAAAGGCCTCCACCTCAAGAGCCATTTATACTGCAACTAATTATTTGGAATGAGAGGAACTGAGAAGAAATGAGGGGTTAAGGATCCCTCTCCCTTTACTTACTCCCTTTCTTTACCATCTTACCTCATCCTTTTGTACTGCATTTCACTTTAGGACAAAAAAACTGTCCACCATTATGTCATCTCCCTCAGAGTACAATAAATGGGCCACAGTGGTTCAGACGGAATATGGTGTAAGATTATAGATCAGCATTGTTCCTGGTGCAAACCTAATGATCAGCAGCCTATTGCAGAACCTTTGTCAGCAGGAGAATGAGTGAGCTAATCTTGTTAATGGTCCGTTTCATTCCCTTGGACGGGTTTGTGTAGACAAAGGGAATTTAAATGGAGAGGATTTGAGTAGTGAGAACAGAAGCATTGACTCATGCTTTTCTCATTTTCTATCAGAGATAATCACAGAGGAGCTGGGTTGCAACCAGCTAACGGATAGCAGTGAAACCTAGATTAATGTGTTCCAATTCATTCAACAAGCAAGGGAGGGGAGAGGGCTTGTTGCTGAAGGGAAGGGAAGAGAAAATTTGTGGTGGGTAGCGGAATTCAGCCTTCATTTCCTCCACAAGTAGGAAGCATTTGAATTTTTCCACACATAATTATTCATTCTCCACCTTTTTTTTAAGGAACAAAGCATTTAGTGGTACTTCCACCATGCAGTTTCATGCTCAAGGGCATTTTTTCACCCCTCTTAACTGGTGAAAACTACATTGTCTGAATCTGTGATTAATTCCAAATGCGAAACAGAATGTATCACCAAACAGCATGACTTGTTTTTCGGAGCATTGTACCAATTATCATTTGAGGCAATTATGCTTAGTCTGTGTCATACTGTTAGATGTAGCTGCTGCACAGTACAGCAAAAATAATCTCATGCATTCTGCTCAGATACACAGATACACTCTTGTAATGTAATATCTAGCAGGCTGTCCTCATTCTGTCAAGTCTGTTTTGCATTTTGCCTTCAATCAGTCTTATAATGGGATATTTTGAAGTATTAAACCAGTGATACGAATGATTTAGCGATACTTGTCAGTTTTGCTTCATAGTATAGAAAGAAAATACGAATAACCACAAACCATAATTATAATTCCTCCCCTGTGCAGGTGTAAAAAGCAGTAAAATAATCTGTGAAGCAGCACACTCAAACTCTAGAAGTTTTTACATTCAGTTTAATTCTTAAGATAGAAATGTTTTTACCAGTAGTAGTAAGAAACTTTTCTTTTCTTCTTTGCTTTGAAGTAGCTTGAGACTACAGACAAAAACAACTGGAGCAAAAAGAGGCTGAATTTTTGCATATTTTTGCAAATATGTCAAAATAACTAAAGTTTTAAGCACAAGAGTTTAGAAATATAGTAAAGCGTGAATTTATTGTAAGACATTTTGGTTATCTTTACTATGGTGTCAATACATACTGAGGTCACTTTAAACAGTATTGTGCTGATATAAAACAGGCATCATTACATACAAAATGGAACTTAATCTTATTGCTTTAATCCTGGTTTACAATAATATCATTTTGAGTCTTTGTGTACATCACAAATTGCATCTAGTGGATAAATAATGCATGGATTCATCTGTTGATGAAATAGTTCATGTTAGCTTCTGTAGCTTTAATTTCTCTAGGTAGTTTCTCCCCTGTCCAATTAACTGAAGATTCAAATAAAGCAAATGTAGCATAGATCCATACACATTCCTCTTTAATATTTTATGAACGATATTGGATTTTGTTTACTCTAATGAAATGAAAAAAAATTACTTAGTGCATTGTCGTGGTGTAAAAAGGGTCAGGGTCCCGAGACATACAGACGTAAAGCTCAAACCTTGGAGACACCAGGCTCTAAAACACTTCAGCTCAGATGTTCAAGTCCGCTCTGATTGGTGGTTGGCTGCAGGATCCACACAAACATAAATAATGAGCAAGTAAAATAAATATAAAAAAGATGCATTTCGAAAAATAACTTTATTTTCATAATCTGGAAAACTATCAGAATTGGTGCTGCAACTTCAAGTCCTTAGCATTAACATTAACAACAAACAGCAAGTATTGCAATTGTAGGTTTCACATGTAGAAAGCCAAGAACATTTGTATCAAAGATGTCATAACAGAAATGAGTAATATTCCTTTCACTGATTGACCAGGAAATGTTGCTTTCAAAACCATAATGGCATTTTCAGAGTAAAACAGCAGTTAGAGAACAAAAAGAATGTTATAACATTGAGATTTTCTTTGTTGAAAAACCGAGGAAATGCAGTTGTCTGTGAGGGAGTTGATGATATGATAGTTTCTCCTGCTTATTCTTTAATGCCAGCTGTTCCTCCACCTGGTCTGACCTAAACGGGAATGAAACTAAACACACCCACAAGTCTGCATCTCAACTGCAGGCTGGATTTAATGCAGATTTTATTGTTGTCACTTCAATCACTATGAGTCTTTCTTCTGTTATCTCCTGTCTGTTTCCTGCTTCTTATCCATCCTCTGCCTTTTTCCTGTAGTGTCTATCAGGATGACAAGCTTTCCACTCAGTCATTTTGAAGACTTTTTGGTAGTTATATTGCTCAGCATTTAATTTTTTGTTTTCTTTTTTGTGTCTGGATCAGGAAGTGTGAAGACAGCTATTGTTTTACTCCACTTATTGGGCTGATTCTCATTTTATAAAGAGCTAATTAGAGGGGAAGCACCAATACTGAAAGGAACAAACATTGAAATGCAGATTATTAACTGCATGTGCTTTCTTGAAGCATCCTGTTGTTTATGTCACCCTACATTAAGTTAACAAGAGTCAACAATGTACAATAATTACCAACTCCTGTGTTATGCATAATGACATACAGTCCATGCATCATTTTACCTTGTCTGAGTTCTACAGTAAATCAGTTACATCTCAGATAAACTAAACTAGTTTCTTAATTTTTCTATTTATTGGCAATATAAGTTATGGGCCTTTAAAAGATGTGAAATTACTGGAGATAAAACAGCAGCAATTTAAGTGGTTGATTCCTCTCACATTTAACCTGATGCCGTCGGAGGTTGGATGGCCTGAAATGATAATCAACAAAAAGGAGAAAGATTAGATTTTTAAAGCTTTCCAGCCAGTCTTTAGAGAAAAACAGGTTAAAGCACGGTTTCACCCAAATTATAAACAGAAATCAGATTACAAGTTGTATCTACATTCTGAGATGCCCCTCAAACACTAATAAAACCAAACTGTGATGCCTGATTCCAGAAAAACATACTTTTTAATGTTTTTCTGCTGTGAGCATCCCAAGCTACTTTCCAATAATCTCTTTTGTGGATGGGTGAAGGAACAGAGTCATCTGATTATTCTCTTGTTTTGAAGGAGCATAAACAGTGCATTTCCCCTTGTAGGTAAAACTGTTAACAAGTAAAACAGAAATGTCTTGTTGTAATCAAATCTGGCTCTGCATGATGCATATCCCCCCTCCAGATTCCAGCAACGAGGGTCATAGTCAATTCCGCTACTAGATCTCGCCTCTCAGCAGCAAACTTCTTCTTATCAGAGAGCTGAGCCGCAGCAGAGCTTGTAGAAAACAGTGGTGTCATTTGCCTACCTGTGAGTTTGTCGTTAATGCATTCAGACGGAGGGAGTCGCTTATCCTGCACCACCCTCTGCTATGAAGGCTCCTCACACCGAGCTGCCAAGGACGTCCCTATTCCTCCCCCTGGCTGCTCTGATGGGTTCATGCCCCTGTGACTTTTCCACAGATAAGAACGGATAAAATTATTCAGACCTAGTGTGAACAGCTCATTAATGTCTGCCACACACCGATTCTGCTGCAAAGCAGGCACAGAGACAAATTCACATTTTATTTGTTGGGTTGCTTGTCAACAGTTGTTTTTTTCTATTTTGTTTTGTTTTCTGAATATGGAAATTGAGAAGTGAAAAAAAAAATCATAGAGGAAAAAAATAACTTTGTTCCTGTTCTGTAAGATTTTTTTCTACAATCTGAACATATATGTAGAAAACACTTGGCTTTAGTAAACATCCTTCTTCATCAGGATATTTAAGTGTTTATTTTCTTAGCTGCACTTTGTCAGAACTTCTTGCATAAATAGCATGCTATATTTGCCATTTGTTACATTGCAAAGCAAAAGTAAAAGTAAAGCTCCTACATAGAGTCGGATGGTGTTATGGAGTCTACTACTGTTGCTTCAGTTCAACATGGACTATTTCATGAAAGTACTTTGAAATGAAGCATCCCTTTTATCATGAGAAACAGTGTTTTTCTAAAAAGAGCTCTATGTTTCAGCCAGAGGCACCAAAGTTGTTTGCTTAAATGTGTGGAAGTGTCTTGGGGGGAAAAAAATAAATAAAAAAGCGCTAGTGTTGTCTTTGATAAATAATTGAATGAATGCTTTTTTTCTTGTACATATGGTAATTGTGCAGAATCGTACGCCTTTCTGTTTCCTTATGGAGGTAGAGTGTGAATAGGAGAAGCAGATATTAGATGATCTGATCACGTAAAGCCTGAGGTTAATGCCAAACACACATCATCTGTCTTTCCTCAGTTCAGTCTGTCTAGTCTAGACCTACACTTTAAATCTTAAGGAATCTTTCTCTACACAGCCGATGCTGACTGGATAATTTCTCGTTTTTAGGGCAGTTTCTCTGTAAACCCCCAAAATGGTTGTGAATATAATAATAAGTAGATTAGTTCCTGAAATACTCTGAAAAATCTGTCTGATACCAACAACCATCCCAATGCTCGATTTAAACTTCATTCAGTAAGTTGTCTCTATTACATCTCGATACCCTAAATTGATTGAGTTGCTTCCACGTCATTGACTGATTTTCAATTTGCATTAAGCAATTTAATTTATTACTCTGGTAATAAATTGATCAGAGTATATATGCATCACTGAGGAAATTTGGACACAATTTTCTTTTCAGTTGATCATAGACTAACAGCTCTTTCACAAAAGAGCCTAGAAAGCAGGATGAAGGCTCCTCCCTGTGTTTGGTGATGCATAGACGTCACTCCGCCTCTGTTACTCCCCTGATTCAAGTGATGGAGTATCCGGGCCTCAACCAACTATGATGAGGGCAAATCGGCTTTCTGGTTTGTGGGATTTATGCACTGATGATGTATTCTATGTGAGACCAGCCAGAAGCAGGATTCGAAACCATAAACATGGCTCAAGTAATTTCAGCTAACAATAGAGAGCTAGATATAAATGTATAATTTAAATTTAAAGCTCTAATAACATAATCTCTATGCCGACTTAGTCCAGCATTATTCTTTTGAAAATAACTCTATAGAGACTTACGATGTAGATTTTTATCTGTGGTGCTGATGTTGATCCAGCATGACATCTCCTGTCGTCTGAGGCTTTCCATTATATAATTTGTACACTTTCATTCTCACCGAATCCAATTATGATTTATGAATAGTCAGATGAAGCTCGGAGGCAGCTTGTCTTTTAGTTCCTGGTTCTGCCTCCTTACTTTTTCGAAGCGCTACTTGAAGGGAAAGTATTATGCAAAGTCAACGTTTCTGAGCTTCACTCCATGTTATATTGGATATATATATATATATCCACATATATAGTGGAGTGTTGCCTTGATTCTTTCATACATGTTTGAGAAGTCACTTTGTCTCCCGTGGCAACCATTTAGCTGGGCAAAAACTCCTCCTCTCCTCTGACTCCTTCAGACTAGCCAGCTATTTGTTAAAGGATTAATAGAAGAGCACTGTTGTGATGACTTCTTGGAAGTGGAATTTTAGAAAGAGCGGAAGTTTTCAAAGACAGAGGCCCAATTTCAAGGTGTTACATTATGAAGTCATATTTGATATGTATATAGCTTTTTATGATAACCGGAGGGTAACATAGTTACATGATTTTGCTATAAAATGGCACTTTGTGCCTGGAAAATACATAGCAGAGTCTGCCACCTAATTCCAGGTTGTTCTATGTGCTATTTCAACAGTAACTTTAAATTTGGACTATTTTGCTTTTTAGCAACACAAAGCTGGAAAAAATTTGAAGACAAAACAAAAAAATGTCATAAATGTAAAAATTATTTGGCGTGTTTAAAGGGAAATCATGAACCTCTATGGAGCTTTTGAGCACAGCTGCTGTAAAATATGGCTTTAAAGCCTGTATGCCTTAACTTCAGTCTTCTGTCTAAAAAGCTATTCAAGCCTCAACATTTACTTCGCTCTCTGATGCCAACTGTTTGTACAACAAACTTTTCAAACCATTTCAAACTAAAATCATGTTTTATCCGTTGGGCTTTGTGCAATTCAGGATTTCACGGCTGCAAACCGACGATTGAACTGAAAATGTATCAAAATATATGCCACTGTACCAAAAACATGGAAATTGTTTTGACACAGTGATTAGACACAATAACAATAATTAGCCACAATAACTCCAGTTCATTCCCAGGAAACAAAAATAATTACTTGTTGTAAAATGGCATTGCTCAGTGAACAAATGAATGATGCAGCTCAAACATCTGAATCAAACTGATGGGCAGAACAGATATAACAATGCATAACCTCCATATTTCTCAGTTTGCTTTCTAATGTCTTGGATATCCAGAGAGGGTGTAATTCTGAAGATTTGCTTGTAGCGCTCCACCCTAAGGGCCAGTTTAAAATGTGTGGAAGGTCTTTCCAAAGCAAGAAATCTCTGGAAGCACCTGGCAGAATTAATTGTCATGTCAGCAGTATTGATCAACCACCCTTTCAACGCTCTGCAGATACATTATGGCAGTAAAAACCTTCTTTAATGCATCTTTAATCCATGCCGACGGCCTGGCCCAAGCTCTTATTGTCTTGTAAGTGCAGTCATTATCTGTGATGTTCGGTGAAATGCCCAACAGAGAGTTCTGCTAAAGGTGAACTACGTTTACCCTGATGCATAACAAACTGAGGCATTTGTATGACTAAAAGGCTGGCAGTACTTCTTTCTCAGTTCTTGCTTTGGTCTCCTCAGCCCCCTCTTGCAGCAGACGGTAAACCTCTGTGTCTGTGTTTATCCCGGCTGTTGTGCATTCATTAGTGAGAAAGCTCAGCAAAAATTATACACATCCGGTGCAACAAAGAGGCAGGAGGCATCTTTCGTCCTCTGAGATTAGGGTTGCAGATGAGAGAGTGCAGAAGCTGTGTTCATCCATTATCAAGATACACTTTCCCTTCTCTTTCAGAAGTAATGAATGGTGTTTTCACGAGGGATATGCGTGCTCTATTGTGCTTTCTCTCTGACTTTTTATTGGAAGCTGCATCTGTTGAAAGATATACTTATGGATTTAAAACCTCTACAAAAAAAAGCCTTTCTTAAAAAGTAAAGATAGAAATCAAATCCCTTTAACTATGTTGCCTGATGTCTCAGGTGAGCTGAGTCAATACTAAAAAGTGGAGTGGAACACTGCAGACTAATGATCCGCCAGAGGCAGTCATTTGAGCATGCATATTGTTTATGCAGCAAGGCCAGACACACATTCACATATTTCAAGTTGGAAAGAAACTTAAAGCAACTCCCAGACATGCTGCTAAGACCACTTCATATCTACATCCATATAACATAATATCTACAGTTTGTATTTATTGTAAAGGTTGTTATCTTTACTATAAGGCTATATGTACTTGCTTTCTTTGCAGAATCTGCAGCTGCATTTCCATTGACCATATAGATTCACAACTTGATATTTCAAATCTAAATGTGCTTAATGGAAACATACCAATTTTGAAAAAAAAAACAACCTTTTTGGTGCTACCAAGAGGTGTTTTTTTTCCTTTTTTCTTTGCCATATATGAAGAGGTTTAATTTGCAAAACTGCAATGGAAAAGCTTTTTTCACATCACTGCCAGATGACAACAGCAACAAACTTATCCACATGTGATTTTAATTACATTTCTTATTTAATGGAAGCACAGCAACTGCAAAATTAGAAAAATATTTACAAAGTTTTGCGCACATTTGTAATGGAAATGCAGCTAACTGCTTTTACTTTTTGAATTAAATACTTTTTTCTGAAATGTGACTTTATTTTGTCATTTAAAATTATGCTTCAACATTAAGATTACTACAACATATATTTAATCAAGTATCTAAAGTATATTTAAATTTCTTTTAAAAAATGTTTAATACGCACAGTGATTTTAACTCTTGCAGCCCAAACATTCTGGGATGTGTTTCAAATCTTGCCACTTATCTAAAATAATGCATATGTGTGTTTAAACATTCATAATGCTTTTGAAAGCTCTACAGTCTTGAAGTTGCTACTATGTTTCAACCACAGGATTTGACTTTGCCAAGGTGTCACTCTCAATTTCTTTTTTAGTTTAACTAATGATCGCCTGTCTCTCTTAAGCTGAAAGTTAAATGTTATGTTTCATGCATAATATATGATTCCCTCCTAGTGGATGTTGATTAGCTAATATGATCAGGTCAGGTCTGCTGCCATTAATGAAGTAACATTGTCATTTAGTTCCTGCTGTGACATTTGTGAAACATTTACATGCAGCAGTGGTTCCTAAATGCATAGCGCCTGGTGTTTCTAAGTTATAGTGACCATACAAAAACATTTCAAAATGTCCTTAAAAGCTGTGGCTTGAGTTATCTGGAGAGTAAAGGTATTATTTTATTTAAAGTCCTGATCTTTGTTTGCCATTAAAAAAAGCAAACTTGATCTGCTGTACATTCATTTTTGCTGACTTGCAGTAGAGTGGTAAATTATTCAGTCCTTTGTCTATTGGAGAGAAAACCAAGTTAGCTACCTGCTTTCGCTGTTCCTGATGTTTTTTGCTGAAATCCTAAAGTTCACTTTTCTGAAACACAAAACACTTATAATGGGAATCAAAACATAATTTTCTCAAATCTATAAGGTCATAATGTTGCATCCCCTCTTAAATATGTGGTGATTAGGAGGTTACAATGTGCACCATGCTACTGGACATTGCTAAACCAGCGTAGATGCTAATCATGACATCAGTTCCATTCTACCAGTTTTAGGACTGCTTTTTCCCTTCATAGCTATGCAAATTATGGAATATTCACTGACTTTCCTGCTCTTGATTCCGGGATGGCTCCTTGGACGCCCAACGAGCGTAAATGCGGTGTCTTGCCATGACGCAGAGTGGAATGATTTCATTCTTACCACCCCACTGGAAAGCAATCTATGGCATGTAATGGGGAACTCAAATAGCAAATCTATGAATATAAGCATGTCTCAGGAAGTCACGAGTCAGCAACCAACTCACTTAAGCAGGGAGGTGGTTTAGCTGGAGGTCAAGATGAGTATATTGAAGGAAGATTTTCGTCTCCTCACAACCGCAGGACAGACTGCATCTGTTCCTGTTGCACCGGTCCTGGTAATATTGTATCACAGATTGCAGAGGAAAATGGAAAGTTAAGATGAGTAAGAATTGACTCAAGAAGAGCAGATATAGGAAAGGGATGATAGAGCAACTTCTTTTTGTGAGATATTCTAGTCAAGATAACAGCTTTTGTGAAGCCTTAGTGGAATCAGTGGTAAACTTCAGGTTTTTTGTGACAGAGAGCAGGAAACAAACATTTCTGTCTACTGGCACAAGAAATGAAATAGGAGAGAATACAATACAACACCTCTCTGTCTTTTTCTGTGAATGTGAAATACCACTTGTCTTCCATGTTCCCCATAGTGTTTGTAGAAGCTCAGCAATGCATTTCTGATTCTCCTTTCAATCCTGCCTGGAAATGGAAAATCACAGCCACATTTTGAAAGGCTGCACATATATGTGGCAGGAAAACAACACTTCTGTGTCTGTTTTCTGTGTGAGCTGTAATTAGTTGCTTGCTATTTTTAAAAAAATGAAGTGTTCTAGATCATGTAAGTCATTGGAATTGAAGGTTGATATTAGAATAACTACTGTAAGTTTATGAAGTTTCATTTGCTGACCTGGAATTCCTAAAATATTATTTTGCCTGTTTTGTTTTTCTTTTTGTTTTTACAATTTGTTTTCAAGATATTTGAGAAAAAACTAGATTTTAAAAGTCAAACTAATTTTCCTATTGTATTATTTTAAACAAAGGAATGAGCTGCTTTTACATGAGTTTTGATTTCTTTAGTGATATGTGCAAATAACATTTGTGGGTTAACATTGATACTTGGAAGCTAAAATGATAAATTAAAATGGGTATGCTGGATCAACTGAATATGAGGGTATTGTAACTTTTATAATTAGACAAAAGTTTTCAATAAGAACAATTTAGTCACAGAATTTGAATCTACTGAACTTTTTAATTTAACAAAATAAAGAAGCAAACCTTATAAATGCCAGTAGAAATAACACTCCAGGAAATTCCTGTAGAACTTTACTTTTTGCTGTGATGGAGGAGACTGTAAACTGCTGCATTCTGGGATAAATTCATACTGGGAATGCATTCATTCCCAGTATGATTTTAGAAAATCCCACCTAATCTGGTGCCATTGTGCCTTTAGTTCAACTGACCGGCAGCATTTTGCTGATCAAGTTGAAATGATAATTATAGCAGGAAATGAATCGTGTCAATATAAATGCAATTAATTTTTAAGAGTGAGGTTTATTAGTACAGAGGCAATGGGCTCCTAATGAGGGCCTGATAAAAGTTCTTGAATAGTTGAGCCAGTCAGATTAATAGGTCTAATAGCTCCTGGCTCTGGGTTCTGCTTTTACTTATTGATCTGCTGTTGTTTGTATTTTTAGCCTCTTTTTCTTCAAACTGTTGTAATAATTTATGCAGACAAATAGTCTTTTTTTGGTATCATAAACTAATTTGAGACAAGCCGCTGCATATTTTGTTCACACGCCCTATGGTATGTGACATTAAGGCTCATCTCTTGAATCATGCCATTAATTAAGCTTAGAAATACTCGAGTAATTTCTGTTTAATTATCTTACTCAATTAAGCCTGCCCTCTTTTTGGTTTTATCCTTCACACTTTAAAACCATTTACTAACTATGTATTTTTGGCTGTTTTGTTCCTGCTCTCCTTTATGATCTTTTTGGAAAAATTGTGACTATTAAGCTGCTTTTCTCATTACTGTAATTTTCTCAGCCATGTTTATATGTTGCAACATGTACTCCCATGGAAAAAAAACTGTCTAAGTTATAAATGCCTATTTCTTGTCTCATCTTTACTATTTTAGAAAATGTAGAATAAGTTGCACAATGAATGAAAAGTCATTTTGAGCTAGCAACACAGTATATCCTCTTGGCTTTCAAACTCTTCATCAGGTTTAGTTATGTCTATATATATCCTATTTACTTTGCTGCAACAAAGCAAGACAGTGAAACAGGACTGCATTAATTAACTGCCAGCATTTTTATTTACAGTTATGAGGAAAAAGGGTATAAGAACACAGAGTAGAGCAAGCTTTAAATAACAACACTGCTGCAGTAAGCCGTTTACATGCATCTCGTGATTTTAATCATAACGGCTTTAAAGAAGGAAAATGCCTCATTAATTAATGCATTTAAACTGATATTTAACAGTCTATTACCTCCAAAATGGTTAGAAATGTCATAATTAATGAATGTTATTATGTTTGGATGACTGATGCCTATTTTAGTTTGCAGCCTTATTGCCACAGTTACTTTTTTTTATCGACTTGCATGGTGTGTAAGTTTGATTTCTGAGTGCATGTGTGTTGAAACCACTGATGTGTCGCGGTGTGACCTGCAAAGATACTTGCATTGATTGGATTTCAAACCTTCTGTTCGTATAAAGGTTTAAATTAAATTACTAAAAATCTTCAATGTTTTTAGAAGAATTTCATAATTTTGTTTTGTGATTTTCTTTTGCAATCAAATCAGAGATTTTTGTTGCAATACTTTTAAATATTTGCAAGGAATTGTGGGATGTTTTTATTGTTGAATCCTTCCAAAATCTACATAGAAGAAAAAAGATGAGATGAAGTCTACATCTTGCCTAACGATGAAGATCAGTGACGTAGAAGTAAGAAATACTGCCACCTACTGGTGGGAGTTTGACTACTTTTGCGTCAAATTTTGCTATAACCTCATAATTGTGCATAAGGGAGCATAAATGGGGAGATCTGTTAATTTTTTATTGTTTCATTTCTGAAAAACACTACCTACTTGCCGGCTTTTAAAATGAAGACCAGTCTACCTTATGAACAAATGTAGCTAGTTTTACAAATCCAGTCATTTTAACCATTATTACACAAACTTTAATTTGAAAAAGCCAATGGCAAATTTTATTCAAAGTTTTTAGCCCCATAAAAATAACAAAAGAAATAGAAACATCCTCAGTTTTGTAATATTTCTTTTTTAAGGCGATCCGTGACTTTGTGCCTTAACATGCCGCACCACTTCACACAGAGTTTAACTGCACAGATTCAAAGCCCTTTGTGGTTTAATGCCTGGCAGCACATCCATGACATGCTGAGAGACTTTACTGACTCATTGCTGTTTGTTTTTCCAGCTTTCTGTGAAGATGGTTGTCGGAGTGGAGGGACCTGTGTGTCTCCAAACACGTGTGTTTGTCCTTCAGGATTTACAGGACGCCGCTGTGAAACAGGTACATAAATTCACTCAAAGCATAGTTCAGGCATTCGCCTGGTGTTCAGAAATCTTAACTGCAGACTCATAATTTCAATCAAGACAGCTGATTTTCCTTTCTTTGTGTCGGAAAGGTTTCTTTCAGACACAGCTGCAAATATCACAGAGCAGAAGATGCAGATCATGAAGAGTAAAAAGTATAGTGTTTTGTTCACAGCACATTAGAAGTAATGTACACAGCTTCTTAGAACCATATTTTATCATAATAATGTGGCTTTTGTTTGTATTCATGTACGTTAAGACTGTGCGGGTAGAAAACAGCACAGAAGTAAGTAAAAACATGAGTGATGCAAAGCTTTGAGCATTCAAACTGACTTCAAATAAATCATCCTAGAGATACTTTGCTGCAAAATCAGTTTAGCTCAACAGTTTTGCTTGGAGGCATGAAGAATGCCTATAACTATTCTTAGGTGCTCTGACTCTGTACTATTCAGCCTCTAGTTGGGGCAAAGATTTGTCTATATTTGGTCCTGTCATTTAGATAATCATACTGTTTTATTTTCATTACTGTATTCTAAATACAAATTACAGATCAATTTATTTTGTTTTGACCCAGCCTCTCTGTTCAGCCAGTTTTCGCCCATCTTCCCACTCGAGCCGGTGCCGTTATGGCTCAGGTATGTGCAGGACTGGGTTAAAGTTGGAACTTTTTTCTGTGACACCAAGCACAAATGGTTGGTGTGGAATGGGATAAAGTACCTACTGGGAGTGATAACCATGTGCACACATACAAAACACACATTTATGCTCCAACTCCAGGCCCTTTATTTAAATTAGACACAGCAGAGATTGAGGATCCCATGAGAGCCATAAGAAAGGACAGTTAATTTTTCCTGCTTTTAGCTTCTCTTCTTTATCTCATTTCTTTTTCATAACCTCCTCTTCTTCCTTTTTTCACCATTTATTACTGCTTTTTTCTTTTTCTTTATTTTACTCTGCACCTTTAACCCACTCCCTTTTTTTTGTTTTATCTGTAGCCTTATTCCCATTTCCTCTTCCTTAGTGGCTCCATTTTATCCTTAACCCACCTGTCTTCCTCCTCTTTCCTCAAATTGCTTCCATACTTCCTCCTTTTATCTTTGAACAACTCATTCTATCTACTTTTTTCCCTTTGTCCTTTTTTATGTCATATCACTGTTTTCCACTCTTTCATGTCAATTTCTACTTTCTTTTTTTATTTCTCTATTCCAGTTTCCTTCTTTCCTCTCACTTTTCTATTTTCATTCATTCCTTCCATTATTTCCTTCACTGTCTGCTTTCTATGATCCTTCTTGTCTGGTTTCTATATATCTTTATTGTCTTCTTTCTGATTCCCTTGCTTTTTTTGTCTGTATGTGTTAATTCATTTCCCATCTTTCTGTTTTATCTACATCTTCTACTTTTGTCTCTCTCTCTGTCTTGGCATTGTAATTTCATAGAGGTGATCTGCCAGCTTTCAGAAATTAGAGAAACTATAGATCAGCTTTATACAACGTGTTTTCAATAGTTTTCCCATAAGGTTTGTTATAAATCTTCTGCACCCAGTCAGGCCTCAGTCACTTCTCTTCACCAAAGTCCCATGTTGTCTGACATGTTTTTATCTTCCTTGTTTGTGCTACAACAACTGCATATCGAAATGATTAGACTTAATTAGGTTATACAGTTTAATTAGCAGGAGTAAATTGAAAGGCCTAAGAATTATCTAAATTTAAATCTAGAGTGGCATTTTTATAATGTGTGCTGCATACCTAAAACATCAACACAATAAGAAATTTATATCACGCTAATCAAATAGAAAACATAGTTGAAGAAATCCTTCTGACAAATTAAGTTTTTCTTTATTTTAAAAGTTTGGTTGCGAGCATTTTTGCAAATCATAATAGTGTTGATAATGCATATTTACTACTTATTATGTAAAAGTCTGAGCATGAATTATTCTTAATCTGGATGCATCACTTGCTGCTGAATTCAGTCATCCAAGATTTAATTAATACACTGCCAACCACAAATAAACAACATCAAACAATCTACTGGTTAACTAATGTGCCGTTTTAAATCTTCAGCAGTTTTCTCTGAATAAAACCTTATTCGCAAACATAATATTTTCCTCTCTGAGTTGGTGCTAGCTTATTATTTATGGCTTGAATTGAAATTATTTTGATTAGAAGCAAAGAGTCGGATTGGGTTAAAAAACTACAAAATTGCATTTGCAAAATGATCCTGCATGTTTTCCTTGAAGAACTTCAGAAGGGCAAGGGAAGGAAAACATTATGCAAAATAGGTAATAATTTGCTGAAAGCAGCTTTCCCATTAATAGGACACCAAAATGCAGACATCCTGCTAATGAGGCTCCTCCCTGTGGCCTTTTGGTTGCTGCCTTCAGTTCTTATTGATGTGATACAGTGGAAAATCTGTCTGTCTCATAGTCTGTGAATGTCAAGGCACTTTTCTACATATGCACAATATATATAATTGACTGAGGTTACAAAATAACAGCATATAAGCGGTTTTTACTGGCAACTCCAGCCACATTGTTTAGATTTTAAGGTTGAATTGGGTTTTAAAGGAGATCTTTTTATTTAAAATTAAACTCTTCATAGGTCACCTTAAACAATTCAGTGTCCATTTTGCATTCATTTCCTTTCTTTTACAAGCAAAAGTGCACTTTCAGGTTCTAAATTCCCTGAAGACCTTCCAATCCCTCACAGCAGATTTACAGATCTGAAAAAACAAAGAAGATGTGAATGAGAGATGAATTACTTCCAGTTCTTACAGAGCAGTTTGTGTTTTTCCCACTTTTCTCAAAAAGCTTTGCCTTTGGCGTCGTGTGTGAGCTGTTTACGGATATATTTTAATTTTGGCGGTGACATGTTCTCTGTGCCTGGGTGCTGTGTTTCCATCTCAGTCTCTTATCTCTTGTGTTAACAATGCTTTCTATTTCCCACCATTTTCAGACTTTATGTTCCTCCAGTGTAATAAAATCCACCTCTTCGCCTCAGATTTGCCATGTACTTCACTGAGAACCTGAAAGCACCTCAACATAAAAAGCTGATGGGAAGAGAGTCGATGTTATCACTGATCTTTGTAACTCCCACCCTGTTGATCCATTCTTCTAGGTTTCTTTTATTTTCCAGTGGGTTTACATAGTCACCCCATTCTCTCAGGTTTCACTTCCACTGGATCAAAAGCTGAACAGATTATGGTGAAGTGACTTCCTTGTTCTAACATTTTCCACTGCTGGAAGGATTCAGAGCTAAATGTGCCATAAGATGGACTGAAAGCACTGGGTTTGGATCACTGCTGACTCATTTTTAAAAAGAAATCTGACAGTTTTATGTCACATGTTATTGAATTGTGACATAACCTAAATGGATATGTAATGCTTAGAGTAAGCAAAGAATGCACCTTGCTTAAGAATGGCTTCAGCATCACCTTTAGGTTCTGCGACTCAACAGTAAAGAAAATGTCTAAGATCTTCAATCTTCTTTGATCGTTACTATTATTATTTTTTACACAAATTAACATGTTCAAAGCACAAAACAGTTATTTATTCTTAAACACTAGTCACATTTGTTTCCCTTTGTCTGTGTGCTTCAAAACAACCAATCAACAAAAAACAGGTGACAACCAAAGATAGCAGGGTGCTAATACTTTGTAGTGCAAATGTAGGCTTAGAACATGAAAATTTAAACATTGTAGAACTGGATTTTTATATTAAAATGTGCAGAGTAATAATGTTACCTTAACACCTAAGTCGCCTAAATGACCTAATTTTCTAAATGTGTTTGGGTCCCTTTGCTTTGCAGCCAGGCTGTTGTATCTGAGTTGGTTTAAACACTCATTGAATAACATTTTATTTATTATTTTCATTTGTACCATTTTTCAAATTTGCTTAACTAATTTACTGCTTCACTCTGAAACATCCAGAGATTTGAAGGACTTTTATGATGTGCCTATTTAACCTTTTAGTGTCTTTTTTGTGAAACTCCAATCCAAAAAGCTTTTGTCTGTGACTAGCTTGTTTTTGTGGCTGTTCTGAATAAGAGAGCAAGACTTTTATTCAATGTGATAATCTTCGCTACATAAAGTAAAAGAGACTTTCTTCATTATCTGGATGTTCCTATAGATTCTAACTATAGAATTTAGTTGAATTAATTTTACATATTTACTGTAAAGTTAGCATTAATCTATGCCTTGCAACGATTCACTTGTGGAAATGTCCAGTAAGGAAAAGTACATAAAAACAATGGTGGCTTTACATTGAGTTAGTTTTTGGCATCAGACTAACACATCTCTCCAATACGTCTGGATAATACTATGCATTACTCAGTAATATTGCTAATATCTGTTTAGTAAGGCCCTTTTCATTGCCTACCTTAAGTTGCTCATTGAAGACAGAACCTGCATTGGTTGAGTCCTGCAGTAAAACCGACGATCGATTATTGTCTTTTTACAGCAATGAAAGGAATTGTTTTTCCTACTTGAACACAAGCAAATCAAACAAATATTAATTGCTAAAATGTTAGCAATAGTGATTTTCTTTAGTACTTTTAAAGCAGCTCTGTCATGCTCTCTGAGTTCTGATTAATTTGCAGGTTCATAGTCTTGTAAATGGTTAATGCAATGTTTTCCTGGAAGTTGTTGCAGTAGGTTAGTAGAGCTCAGATAAGTGTAATTATGTAAGGCTCAGCAGGATAGAAGGCTCTCCAGAGATCTTCTGAGTTATTTTAGTCTTATGTGGATTTGTTCCAAGTTTTCCCTGTGAATTGAATTTCACTGCTCTTAAAGATAAGGGCTGTGAAAACGCCTTTATTTTCCAATGACAATATTCACAGATGAGCCTAAAGGGAAGTCGTGCAAACAGTGCTAAGAGCTCTTGCTTGTATTGTCAAAGCAGGAAGCAGGAAAAAAACGTGGAGTTGCTGTCCTGCTTCCTCTCTTTCATGGCTCTAACCCAGATTGATGGAGTGTGGAGTCGAGCATATTGTACCTCATATCACAGGAAGGTCATCTGTCCACTTCACTTTCACAGGCATAGAGAGGAGAAGGCTGTGCTTGGCCACACGCACAGACACCAGCAATGAAAAATGTACTTTTATACACAAACACAAAGAAACAAACTGAACAGCAGTTATTGACTTAGTGAAAGTAGGATGATCATTTACTACGCCCAAGTAAAAAGATCAGTAAGTTTGTGATAAACAGGGATTTAAATAGCAATAGTTAGAAAGTGTTTTTACACCAAATGTAAATAGTTTCATTAAGTAAACATCCAGGGTGGATATGTTTAAATCTTTATTTTAAAATAATTTTGTTTATGAAACTATATCTGGTGAATCATAGAAATGGGACTAAAACTATGGTGAGGTAAAGCAGCTTGACAGATTTTATTAGAAACAAAAAATAAATAAAAGTAGCCAAGATAAGAATAGCAAGTGCTCAATCTCACTCAGTTCAGTCGTTCCTCTATCTTTGGGTGTGCAAACATGGAAACACCTTCAAAGCTAAGTTGGTTGTGACAATGTACATGGCAGATCTTGTGGAAACTTTTAACAGGAAATGTTTAGTACTGTGTTGCCTATGTCAGTCGCTGCATATGGTACCCAAGGGAATCGCTTTGTCTCCTTCTGGCAGTGGAATCGGTTAGGCTTGTCTGGGTAACTTCACTGAGTGCTGTTTCTCCTTTCCAGCCATTGAGGATGACAGTTTTTGTCACAGAATGTATTTGCAGCTGTGTCACCAATATTGCAGAGACCTGTGCTGAGTTGTAGCCTTGAATCAATGCCATAGTTCTTGCAGTTGTGCTGCACTCACAGGTTTCCCCCCCATGTTCTCTCTGTCAGTTGCCCTTTGATAGCATGCGTATAGTAAAGGAACTATAACAAATATCTCAGTGGAGATGCAGAGGTATTTTATATATACTGGATTATGTTCTCAATTACTTTAGAAAAGATAAAAACCCTACTGTGTAAAACAATTACATGCTGTTTTGTTGTGATCTTAAGCTGTTTATCAGAATATAATTATGGGATGAGAAGAGATTACTGTGGATGGGTACATATAGAAATAGCTACGGTTCATCATTTCATGGCAATTTTTTTATTTTTATTTTTGTAATTCAAGTTTTTCCAAACTTTAGGGAGAGTTAGAGTAAAAATTTGTATGAACGGTATTCAGAGGGTAAGGTTTATCAGTCATTTTTCTGCACAGACTGCTAGCAGCTGACAGCAGCTCTAATATGATATATGGTGGTATAAGTTGGAGGACGTTGTGTTTCAGTGCGCATTTTCACTCACATTATGGCCATCCCAACCCGTTGAGCAGAAAACCTCATTTGAAAGCTTACATTGTTCTGTTCAGACTCCAAAGCTTTGAAGAACAAAGCCGGATAAGAGCGCAGCTTTCAGATAAAATGTGTTTTTTAATCCTAGTTATGAATTAACAAGTTATGTTCTGCTTTAGGTGTCATCAAAAACAATTCATAAAGCTATACAAACGTACAGTTCATGCATTCCAGTTATCTTTGGAAAATGTAACACATTATCCCTTTATTGCTGAAAGGTATTTTTCTTTTCAACAATCACACTGAAAAACATGCACAGTGTGTCGCCTGTGATACATTTATTTTTAGTCTCACTATAATTGACGTAAGCAGCACTGCTGTACAGTTGTATCATATAGATGTTGTCTCCATTTTATGCTTCCATAAGAAAGAAAAACAAGTTTGTGCAAAAAAAAACAAGTGAATATAAGAAATGTAGCAAAATTCAAGCACTTGGGTAAAGCTAAACAATCATCTTGAAGAACTATACTGTATGTATAATCAATTAAGACATATTTAATAGTGTTAGCTTGCTGTAGCTGATAAACAACCATGTTCCAACATGAAGAAAATAATATGTAACCAGATATCTTCCTACAAGACTCTTTATACTTAAGCAGAAAGATTATTAAACTTTCATATTTTGCTCATAGTTTCACAAGTTTTTGTGCATCTTCCAGCAGTCAAAACATCTGCAGCAGCTCAAGAAAAACATATTTCCAAATAGTCTTAGGTGGTCATAGGTCAACTTCTCAGTGTTTTTGTGCAATGCAGTGGCTCAATTCAACAATAGACGCAACACTGAGCCAGTGATTACAACAATGATGAAACAGGTCTAAACAAGACAGTGGAGATATATTCCAGTCAAAAACTCAAAAATGAGTTGAGCTTCTCCACTAATCACACTCCAACATTTCTGCAAGTCTGAATCACTGAAAATATATAACACATTCATTATAATAATAAACATTACATACCTAGACGACCTACAAGACAATAATATAAAAAACTGTCTGAATGTTTAGTGTCAACAGAAGTAGTGTCTTCCTGTTAAACTGTAAATGCAAATACACAATTAGCTTCTATGCAATTAGAGGCTAAAGGAACCAGTTAAATTTAAGTGTATTTGTGAAAACATTTCGCAGAGGTAGCTGCATTTAAATGACCTCTTTTTTAAATTATACTAACAAAGAGAACTCTTTTCTCCATGGTTGAACAAAGAATTATTTTGTTTTTATTATATTTTGAAATTGAACATAAATTAGGTCAAGTTAAATATTAGCATTTTTTTTATATACATACTGATATGTGTATTAGCTTGAGTATAGAAAACCACAGAGTTTTCTGAAGTCAGGAAGTTTTAAGGCCAGTATTTTTATTTTTTAAAGGTTATTTGAACCACATTTGTGAGCTTTGTTCTGCCCAGCTGGGCTCTTCCACTGAACTGTTCGCTGTTCTCAGCCAACAGCCGCCGATAGCTTTTTGTTCCTCCAATGGACCTTCAAAGAGGGAATATTTTTGTTGTAGTTATGAGCAGATTTTTGACCTGAGAGGCTGACTGAGGGCAACCCTCCAGACGACTGTCACATCTTATCACCTAACTGCACCAGACCAGTGGACATTCCAGCACACTCACTGCTTAATGCATTATAGTCAAACGTAACAGGATCCAGTTTTAACATTTACAGGAACCAGAAAATATGTTGTCTTGGTAAAATGGAAAATAAAAACTAAGTTAGTGTGGTGCTTTAGACCATTCAAATGTGTATTACTAATGCAATAAAGTGAAAAGACATCAAAACAGATTTTATAGACAGAACATTTGCTGACTTTCACTTGTTATAGGGCCTTTTAAAAGAATGTAATTGTACTCTGAAAACAATTTTACTAGCTGTAAATATTTCACAGTTTCCACTTTTCACAGAACTGAGTTTATTTGCAAATACAACGTAAGGCAGTGCACAACTAACAAATGCAGGCCGGTTTAGGGTATGAGATCAGCTCAGCTTCTATCATTTGGTCAACAATATATACAAAAATATTTTTTTCTTTATATTATGACATCAGCTTTGCATTCACATATCCTTCCCTGATGCCTGTATAAAGGCTGAACTTGAGGGCTTATTATTTCAAATTAATAGGTACCTTATTACTATTATTACCCAGTTTCTCTTAGGAAATCTTACAGTTTTTCACACTCATGGGTTTTAAAGATATGTGATAGTATTGCTGATATTTACTAACATAATTGCTATTAAATATGTCCAAATATTTTCAAAAGCGTAAAAAAATTGGGTATGAAAATGGAAGGTTATTGATTGTGAAATCAAAGTTGTAAAACAGTTCAATGAAATAATGGAAAAGATGCTTAAAACAGATATGATAATTTAAAGAGTTTTAAGTTTGATGTAGACAGAGAAAAATAATAATAACCCAAAACCGTAATGAAAAGGCAAAATCTGGGAAATATTCAACTTGGTTAAGTCCAGAGGTAATTAGCTGTAAATATCTGTAAATATTAAATTATGTCACACAAATAATTGGTTTCTGATTTAAAACTCAAAAGTGATTGGTTGATAGTGCATCTCATCTTTGATTGAGATATGACAAAATAATTTAAAAAACAAATGCATATATTGAAACAATACTTTTTCTTTCAAGCCTTTTATTAATACTATTTAGCACTAAGTGTAAATGTCACACCACCAACTTCTTCAACATTAGATGCTTGGAAAATACTAAGACGTCAATGCAGATTCCCTCACTTCGGTTTTTTGTTTGCCCCGTTCTGCATTAACGTGATTGAAGGTGTGACCTTCAGTCACACCTTAACTAAAGCGTGCACGCAGGTCAGCTTTTACAGCCAGCATGGAGAGAGCTGTAGATGAGGAGCAGAGCTAACAGCATACATAATGGATGAGACACACTTACTCTCCTGAGAAGGTGCAAAGACCTTAAACCTCGTGGCTGAGCATGTGTATGCATGCAGCACACCAAAGTCTGCTGAGTAAGAAAACTGGAACAAGCAAAGAGAAGGTATATGAATACATTCACAGTAAAAATATTTCTCCTATAAAACAAAGTGATTTTTTGAGAGTTGATTACTGCTCCAGTGCACGGGCGACTGAGGGGCTGGTTGACGTGGGCAACCACTGCTTCAGCTCTGCAGTTGCAGCAGTGATTTGTTCTGATTAGATCAGCCTCAGCTGCCATTCCCTGCTCAGATTTAAAAAGACATGATATCAAAAAATACAAATGAGGTGAGGCTTCGAGTTCAAGTTTTCTCCTCACAAAATATGTTGCGTCTGATTCTGTTGCTGCCATGTTTTCATGTCTTCAGATTTAGATGAGTGTGCAGAGGGCCTGATCGAGTGCCATAACCACTCCCGTTGTGTCAACCTACCCGGCTGGTACCACTGTGAATGCAGAAGTGGTTTCCATGACAATGGATCCTACCAGCTAGACGGAAGCTCCTGCATTGGTGAGCATACTGAGCTGAAATCGTCCTTATCAGCGCTACAGACACCAGCAGCACATTAGTTGATGCTCATCATTCTGACAGTTATTGACATTTTCTCTTCTCTCTGTCTGTTCACTTATGAAACACTTAATTCCCTCCAAACCCTTCACTGCAGTTTTAAGCCATGAATTGGCTTTACAGAGAGCCACTTGGCTGTTCTTATAATGCAAACTTACACTAGTACAGATTTAAGTGACTAATCTGCCACTCTCACACAGGATGTTTCTGACTTTTCTAAAATTACACGTAAAATTTTTGTCTAATTTAAAGAACACAGGATAAAAAATACAGATTTTTCATAAAAGACTGGAAAAGATTCAAAACCTAACCATTGAGAGCTTCACAAAAACTTCATGTAAACACAAAGTTTCATAGTGCATGCAATACAGTACATGAAGCCAATAATTTTCTTCTTTCCTCTCCTTTTTTAAAATTGTTTACCAAATTATGTTTTTAATTTATAAAATCTTACAAGTGCCATTGTTTTACAATTCATTGACTGGACTGTTTTTGTTTTTCAGTATTCCAGTTTGCCAAATAAAATAACTAAAATGCATAAAAATAATATGCATTTATATAAAAGACGAACTGGGAAGTTAGTTAACCTAGCTGAAGGATATTGACATCCTTTTCCCTGCAATGTAGCCAAGGTGCTGATTGGTTGTCCTCCCAATAGCAACTCTGGCAGAGATAAGGAAGACTGCAGATGTTGGCTAGAAAAAATTACTAGATACAAAAAGCTCTAGCTCCCACTTTGCATGTTTAAATGTACATGAAGGTAGGAGCAAAGCTAAGCTAAGCAATCCTAGCTTTAGGAACTTGAATTAAAAACAAGTAAATGATCCTGATGTGATTTACATCATATGATGCAAAAAAACAACCATCAGTCTTCTAATTGTGAAAAGATTACTAATTACAGTCTGGGAGGTCATTACAAAAATAATCCTTCACACCTTAACAACTAGAATTAGTTTTTTGTTTTATTGCTATAAATCATATTTTTTATTCCACTTTTCACAGATCCTAACTAATATTTTCATAATTTTGCTGTGCTGAACACATTAGTATTAATTTCAGTTGTCTTCTTTAAACATTGCTTTATTTCTCTAATATTTTTTATTAAATTCATATTGGAGGAGATTAATAAAGAAATCTTAGAGGAGCTGAGTACATACTAATGATGCTCAAAACAGGGATTATAACTATGTAGCTAAAAAAAACAGCAGCTGTCTACATGTCAACATACTCATAATACTGATTTTATTTGGATTTTTAAAATGAAAACCTCGTCCGTAGGGAATTGTTCCTTCAGTGACATTTAATGCTCCAGTGTAGCTGCTTACTGACTTCTGTCTCCAACATTAGCTGAACATCAGGAACTGTATCGATCACTACTTTACACATGGCCTTCAGCTCAGAATCTCTCAGAATCTGAACATCCCTCTTAACAATCCAAGCATGGCAGCTTTGTACTTGTAAGGGATGCAGCAAACAGGATCGCTTGAGTGAGTGAAGTGCTTCTGCCGTCAATTAACCTTTGCATCAAAATGCAACATCAGCAGCCTGCTCTCATTTATCTACCTGGACGGAAGAGGTATGATCTCAGTGCTTTCCACCTAAAAAAGTGGCTTCATTTAAATTCCAGCTACTCTGCAAGATTGACTATGATGGTGCAAGTTTTAGTTTTGACGTTCGAATGGGGTAGCAATGTACAAGAGTAACCTCAAGGAAGCATCAAAGTGTGTTCACTTTCAGTTCCTTTTAATAATACAATACAATTAGAAATTCAACAATGTTGGATCTTTTTAGCTTGTCAGATGAGAAACAGCATGCTCTATTCCTCAGTTTGTTTTGAGAAGCATAATGAGCAGATCGCTGAGGTGGCTGGCTACCAACAGACTCTCTGCTTAACTGGAAAGAAATTGACTTTTATTTTAGCTGTCATGATTTCTGTGATAAAACCATATGGCATGAAAATTGTTTCTAAAGTGGCACGGTTACATAAATATGTGATGTAAAAGACTATTTGCAGCAAATTACAGCAATAATCTGGGGAGTTTGTGCGCTACCGATCAGACCTGATGAAATGATATTCATCCGTTGTATAAGATATACAATGTGATTGAATTGCATGCACTGATTGCTTACAATCTTAACAACAATCTGTTATTTCGGTGCTCTGTTTTTATATCTGCTGTCTTTTCTCCTGATGCTGCACAGTGTTAGGCTTTAAGCCATCCAGGAAAATCTCAGTTTATCGGTAATTTTCTTACTCTGCAATGTCTTCTAAACAGCCCAAATCAGTCAATATTTAACATAATATAGCATTTTGTATCAAGATATCAAAACATAGCTTCGCCATCCAGTTTAAAAATATGTGATTTCTGAAGGAAATGTCACTAAAGGTGCAGTAATCCATGAGAGACAACGGAGCACTAATTTGATTTGATTTCCACACCAGGAAGAGCTACATGCGGGCAAGTCTTATCGAATACATAAAAAGACCAAATAAATCATTTTAGCTGTGGTATTAAAAGTATTTACTCTCACGAAGCGAGTGTTAACAAGTTGATGTACCTTTCATTCTCAGTGCATACGCTGTAAAAAGAGCTTCTAGCTAAAATTTAAATTGTCCTTGGCACACAGAATAACTGGATGAGTTTCTCTCAGGGCATCCATCTGTGCAGCACATTTTATCCAATCACTCCATTCAATATCTGCATTGTAATTCAATGGTGTAGGAAGACATTCTGCCTTTGGTAGATAACAATCCAGCATTGCCTTCCTACACAACTGATATTTTAAAATATGCAATTTGATCTTTATGTAAGCAGAGCTGTGAGGAATTCTTTTGGATAAGGTGATTGATTTCATGGCATGAGCGTCATCGGAGATGCCATGCATGTGTGTCACTGCTGCAGGATTTATGCAAGTGCTTCTTAAATGTTGTGACAGTGATCAAATATTCTTCCCATATTTCAACCCATAATCACTGGAACTTTGACCAACATATTTGATGTGTATTGATGATGACACTTGACAAAATGCAATGTTTGTTACTGGTTTCACAATTGTTGACTGAATGACGTTTTTATGATGTAAAACACTTTGAACTGCCTTGTTGCTGAAGTATGTCATACAAAAAATGTGATTGACTTGATTGATTCTTAATTTTATGATGCTCAAATGATAAACATTCATTGACCTCACCCTGAGGAATACACAATATGGCTCCAACGGCTGGCAGCCTGACCTACTTTCTGATTGATTGAAAGTAATAATAATTAATTGGTTTATCATACAGCATCTAAACGTCATCTTCTGATTGTCAGTTTATTCTTAAATATGGCAAAGGTTAAACTAACCCATCCCAGAGTCAGTAAAAATAGGTAATTGTGTCCTCTTCATTCATGAAACATACAAAAAAAGCTACGCACAAACTTCTAAAAAGACTTGTTCCACCAAAGGCCATCATTTACTCACGCATTGGCCCACTTGAAGCACATTTTTTAGAACAACACACTTAGAAGGATGAGAAACTGTGTGACAGCAGCCTTAATTATTAAGCTTCTTAATTTTTGAAGTAACTTCACTCTGGTTTGTTATGCAACAAAGCGTTGGGCAAGTTTTTCACAAACACTTCATCCCTAGAAATGAAAACTTTTACAGATCAATACCACAGTTGAACCACCAAGTCAGAAGATAACCACTAATTCATTAATGGAAATAATCTTTGTGGTGCAATGTATTGAGCACACATAGAGGACATGTTACCTTGCAGTGCACTGCTGAGGTGAGAACCCAAACAACTGCTTTACAGCTTTAACTAAAAGCTGCTCTTGCATTGCCTCACGCCATGTTTATCATTCCTATCGCTTTAGGGGCGACAGGTGGCTGTAATAAACAGATTGTGAATGAAAATGAGAATAACATGTTGTAAATTTCCAATGTCTCTCGGAAAGACAGGGTGTGTGCATCATTTTCTGTCTTGCTGTAGAGCACTCGACCTCTCCATATGGACCGCCTGGAGTCTGACCAAAGGAATATAATTTAAATACACAAATACTGAGCTTTTTGATGCCTTCTAATTACCAACATCTGTCAGAGGGATTTACTGGCTTGTGCCTGGTGTTTTTTTATTGTGCCTGTGTTTTTCTCTGGTTATGCATTGTCATGTTTTAACATAGGATTAGTCCTTTCATGTGTGACAGTACATTTGGGTGTGAGTGAAAGTTTTGTTGCTTCAGCTCAGCTGGTCTATCCAAAGGGCTTTTGTGTTTTATTCTAATGCTGCCGTTTACAGCCTGCATGTAAGAGCGCGCCTCATCTGCAGGCAGCAGCTTGTGGCTAAATGCAGGGAATGTAGCATGAAGAGTATTAATCCATCACCAGCAGAGGTACAGTATATCTGACTGGCTGATGGGGATTTCATTTAGCGTATGCAAATAGCCTGTCGGAGGCACAATAAATTTGCGGCTGAGTTCTTTCCCTTCTCTCCTTCTCCAGAAGAATTGATAGTGGAGCCAATTAGGGAGCACATTCACTAGTGTCACAGTATCTTGTTGGAGCTGGTTTGACAAGTACTTTCTAAGTCCACCTAGACAAGGTCTGCTTCCTGAAGACCACTCATCATTCCCTCCAAAAAGGAAAGTTTAGGTGTGTGTGCACAAGTTGGAACTTGCTGTGGATTTATCGCAACCATTTTCTCACCAACATTTGACTAAAAGTTCTTAGAGAGTTTCTCTCTTGGGATAATTTTCTTGTTGGAAAACCCAAGTTTCAATCATCTGATCGAAACTGTCATCCCTCGTAGAAAAACATTTTTTTTAATGTTCTGAAAAAATCTCAATACCAGAATCAGGACTTTTGTGAAGGAACTCTGCTCCAAAAATAAGTTTCCCATTGCTATACCTAAAAAGTTTCACACCAAGAAATATGCTCCTACTTCAAAATTGGAAAGGGTATGTCTGGAAGAGTGGAGGGAATAAGTCAGAACGAGGACTATCTCCAAATTATCTGATCTCATTTCAGCTCAAAAGCCACATCACAAGTTTAATGAACTCAAACACACATCATAGTAAGCTAGTAAACAAGTTGTTGTTTCCTATGTTACATCACTTTCTAGTTATATTTAAAAGAATCTTTATTGGTACAATAATGCTTAAATATGAACTTCACATGGCCTTCTTCCTCTGCTGCCTATAAATACAAATATAAATATTTTGGAGTGTGAGTGAAAGTAAATTCTGAAATATCTGTAAGAACTTGTCCTGACACCTGCCTGCTTTCCCTCTGCAACAAATATCTTTCTCAGCATGTTATACTTTTTCTTACCTAAAAAAAACATCATCATCCCTGCTGCTGGTCTAATGTTTCCTCCATGACTTTGCTCTTTCTTTTCTTTTTTTTTATTTATTTCCGATACAACCGCAGTGTTTTGTCCAAAAAGGCAGCAGAGACAAGTCATTTAATTTTTAGTTATCTGGATTAATTTTGCACATTAGGCCTGTCGCATTTGAGTAAAAGTGATGGGTCACTTTATGTGTTCATGCCATAAAATTAAATTATGTGGCATATTACCCTGTTAGCTTGTCTCTTCCATTCCATTTTATGTGCTAAGCAATCATTTTCATACAGAAATGGTGCTTTATTAAACATTCCATATTAAGTGTTGCCATTTGGCACTTAATGAGCTGAGTACTCACCCTGCATTGTTTGAGAGTAATTGAGTCAACTCAACCACAGGTTGGCAGCTAAAACCTTTGATTTTTATTAGTATATAGATAAAGAACTTGAATTAAAGTTGGTGGCATGTCTGGGATATGTTAAAGGAGTGAAACATTACCAGCAAACCAATCAGGATAAATGAGCTGAATCAAGAGACGTAGTCTAATATCCAGCTAGAATAATCTCAGTATGTTAGGTGACATTCTATATATGCTGGGTAATTTATAAACAGAGTTCTTGTATTTTATTTTTTATTCATTGAGGCTGTTTCTTGTGTATTCATTACAGAAAAAGACTTACTCAAATAATTAAAAAGCTAAAAATGTTTAATATATTTTCAGCCTCCCATTGGAGCTATGTTTAAAGAGATGTAAACACTGAACATTTTTTTGAGTTCTTTTTCCTTATTAGTTTACATTAAAGCCTAAATATGTCTATTAGGGGAGTGATGTTATCGGAACCTTTATTTGTCAAGACTTTACATTTTACAAATTACATGAAAGTGGAATATGTTATTCCTAATTGTGGAGCGAGAGCTAAAATCACAGGAATTTGTAATTGAAGTGTCTGATGTTTTGCATGATGACATGGAGTCGGCTCACTTCAAGCTGAACAACAGCTCAACAGTAAAAGATGAAACAAGTTTGATAATGTTTTGTTCAGTCTGATTTGTGCCAAATTGGTTACTGAAGGTTGTGAAATATTTAACCCCGGATTGCCTGACAGAAATGTGAAAGAATTAAGTGGAGAAAATCAGCAGAAAAACAGACGAAAAGAAAGAAAACCGCTTTAATGGGCTCACAGTCATACAATGTAAAAAGAAATTGACTTGCTGACATATTTTTGCTCAACAAAGACAACCAATAAACAGAAACCTATTTTCTGAGCGATTTCAGTTTTCCTTCTTTGGTCTTTTGTTTATGCAGCACCGGCAGTGTGCTGTCAGTGTGCTATGGGAGTGATTACAGACAGCAGCTTCTGGCAGGGGAGAACAGAGCTGCTGTCAAAAGGCCTTTGGTCCTTTTTTTCCTTTCTGAACAGCTCACATTTAGGGAGGATAAAGAGAATTAAATGCCATGGTAAAAGTTAAGGAGGGGCTTTTTTACCCAGGGGCTATGAAAAGTAGATGAAAATATCATCCACCTCTTCTCTGAATGGATCCCTTATTTTGGTTTGTTGGGGTATGGAAGAAAAAGAAGCTGACTGAGCGGGATCTTTGATGATTCAGCCGAATCTAACTATGATGCTACTAGAGTATGCAAAGTATATCCCATATATATGAAGATGAGATGGAACATAAGACTTTATTGATTTATTGCAAAGCAGATGGTGCCTTTTTTCTTAAACTGTGTGTAAGGATGGCAGAGACAGCACGATACAGCTTATCCACACAATCAAGCAAAATTTTAATCATAATTATGCCATAAAAATTATAGATCGCACAGATCACAAAAAAGTTATAGATGCATGAATAAATTATGCAGTTAGAAACAGGGAATTAAAAATGAAGAAGTTAGAAAGATGAATTTAAAATGCCATAGCCTAAAGAAAGAAGCTGATGGTGATGCAGTCGAAGCTTAAATATGCGGGTTTTTTCTTTTTGTCTCCTGGCACGGCTGCAAAGAACATCCTCCATGTGGCTCAAATGTTTCTTTCTAACTTCTGTAAGGTTAAACCACATAGCAATGGGAATTAAAACTTCTGATCTGAAAAGCTTTAGCAAAATGAGAATTTTCTCACACTACTTGTGACTGTCTGACCGCATCAGTGAGAACATTCAATTTTCACCGCCTTACTTACCGAATGCTGTTAATTTAAAAGAATTATTGAATAACTCGAGGCTGCAATAGTAAATTGGACACAGCAGAGTTTCTGAATGTCACATCTAGCCCAGTCTGAGCTTCACAGTAAATTGAAGAAATAGGTAAAAAAAAAAAGTTAAGGAGTTAAATATTTCCCCTTGAAAATGTGGAGGAAAGGATAGTTGGCTGTTCTGGGTTTTGTCTTTAACATAAAGCCACTGAAAGATAAAAGTCACTCTTGTGATATATATATATATATATATATATATATATATATATATGTTGAATTCTACAACATTATAGTTGAATTATTGATAAATGGTTGTAATTACACCAGAAATATTTTTTTTTCTGAAAAAAATCCCCTTCATTATATTCTCAGTATTCTTAGGGTCTTCATTTCTCTAATGCTGTGTGTTTAAATGCCATCATTGTATTTGTAGTTGTACTTTTCATTTATACAGTAAATTGAATGTTTCTTTAAAACTCAACATGGTATTGGCAATTTCTTTTTTTTTCAAAGCTGTCAGGTACTTAATGATCTCAGCTCAATCAAATACTGTGACAAAGTGAAATACTAGAAACTCATGGTGTCACACTCCAATCAGCTACTTCACTCAAAACACATTCAAAGGTTTCCTGATCCAGTAAATAGTTTTAATTTAATGCAAAAAAATGTCTCCATTGCAGTTTTGTGAAAAGGCACTAATTTTGATGCAATTGAAATCCTAATGCAACAAACTTTTATCAAAAATAAATTTTTCCATTAAGAAAATGTATTTTTGTGCTTCCAATTTGTGCAGCTTTAAGGTCAATGGAAAAACAGCTTTCCTATTTTTATTGATCTAATATAATCAAAAGTTTTTAGTGAAATTTAGTTTTTAAATATGGTGAGATGCATCTGTATATGACTTTCACTTTCTAGAGTTGGTGATGAAGATTTTCCATGGTATCCTAGTTATTCTAATTATTTTTAGATAAATAACCATAGTAGAGAGTAACAGAAAAGATGAACATATGTGTAGACGATTTTTGTCTTATGGTATTTATTTAGTTGTGTAAATTACTTTTTTAGTATATAAAGTTGTTTTTTTAATTTTCAAACATTTGCTATTTGAGTCTAATTTCAGAAGTGCATCATAAAATAATAATTATGCTTTACAAAAACATTTCCATAAACAATTGTAATCTAAAATGAGGACTGCAATATTTATAGCTATTGCAGGAGCTATAAATTATTATTTTCTGCGCATTAAAGAGTTTATATTTTATCTTTCAGACATCGATGAGTGCACTTTGCAGACACACACCTGCTGGAATGATAGTGTGTGTGTGAACCTCCCAGGAGGCTATGACTGCATGTGCACATCTGGTCCAGGCTGCAGCGGAAACTGCCCACAAGATGAAGTTATAAGACGCAATGGAGAAGACTGGAAACCCACTTATGATCGCTGTGCTCTGTGCTCATGCAAGGTAAAGTCAAAAGCAAACATACAGCGGGTAATTTTATTCAATTGGTTAAAAGAAACTAGTTAATCTGGTGTTCAGTTTAAAAGTTTCTTACCATTTTTCAAGTTAAAAATCCAATCTCAAATTATTATTTAAGGTTGTTTTTGCCTTAAATATAAAACAAAAAAATGGAAACTGCCAGGTTTCTTGAATTTAAGGAGTCATGAAGAGCAAACAGAAAACAAGTGTCCATCAATGCAACACGTAAATAAATACAGAACAACATGGAAATAATCATGTTCAACAGCACATGCTACATAGAATGCAGAATAAAATGACAGGAGCAAAAACTGCAATAATAATCCCTTATACTGAGCTAAATTGCTCAAGTAAAAATAAAAAATCCATTGTGTCCATCTGGAGAATTGTTCAGTGATTTATCTTGCTGTTCCCAAAAGTAAACTTGTGCCTTAAAACAATCCTGTGGCTTAGTTGTTTTTGCAGCGTTAGTGAAACGGCTAAGAGTCTCAAAAGTTAACAAATACATTCGAGAATAACTTCCCCTACTTTTTATCAACAATGCTATTACGGTTCAGTTTTCTTTTAAAAAGGGAAAAATAAAACGTGTGACAGCTTTGTATCCCCGTGGTGGCTTATACTTGAATGTTTGTCACCAGCTCAGCTCTGTCTCTTATCAAACTTGTCCCCAGGCTACCTGCAACACCTTGGACCAGTGTAGGCCAAGCAAATCAAAAATATGACTAACTGCTCAAAATTCCTATGAGAATGTATTCATGTATTTAGTCTAAGGCTGAAGCTGTTTAGAGCAGGATGCAGAATATCCCTCCAGTGGAAAAAGACTGCCTAGTCATCGCATACAAAAATCTCTGATTGGCGATTTTTACAAATGGAAAATGACAGCACTTCAGCAGAAACGAAACTAATTTTTTACCATTATGTAAAAGAAAAGCATCCCTCTAAATATGTTTTTACAAGTTTTAAAATATAAGTGACATGATATATGTCTATTATTTTGGGTCCGCTGAGGGCTTTCTCTGAATATATTCAATGGTTTGTACTGTTTAGACAAATCTATTTTAGAGAAAGACAGAAGATAGCACTTTATTTTTCTATTATTTTATCTCTGTACATTATATTGCTTTTCCCAGAATCTGTTGGTCATTATATTGTTGTCACTGTGAAAAATTGTTTGATAAAAGAAAATCTTCATATCTGTTCTTGTTGTCAGTTCCAGCCCAATTCTGCCACACACCTTCTGCACAGCTGCCAATCCGGTACTGATTTAGCTAATATGTTCTACCCAGATTTATGAACCATGCTGAAGACTTATGGAATATATCTGATCCTTCTGTCATCAGAACGAAATACACCCCCGCCTGTTTATCATTGCATTACACTGTGACAAATATTTGTGGCAGTTTAATGACTTCCTTCTGTACTCAGGAGTCATATCGAGGTACAGAACAGTGGCTGCAGGAAAGTCAGATATTGATCACATTTGTCTTTGGGAATGGGAGGCTCTGAGATTAAGATTTATATAAAAGAGAGAAATAGGTGTTTGATCTAAAGTGACGGCTGACAATGATGGAGCCAGTGAGCTTCATGAAGTTGGAACATTTCCGCTACACACTGCATGTTAGTTGTTCTACTTTCAAAACAATTTGTTTCTTAGTGCATTGGCATCTCTTAAGACAAAACAAAAACTATAACGTTAAATGTTTTAAATTTTACAATCATAGAATATATTTCATAATGCATTCTTAGGATATGACATATTTATTACACTGACTGTCTCAATCGCTCTTTCTGTACCTGTATCCTATGAATTCCAGCACAACTTATATTGTTTTAGTGGCAGCAGCAATACATGCAAAAAGTGATCTAATTAAATAGGATGTAGAAGTAAAAATTACAAAAATCCACCTTGATTGCTTTAGGTTTTGAAGCAATTTATCACTGCTTAAAACCTAAAGGAATGTTTCTAAAAGGAAGCAATTAAATCACTAAATACACATTTTCATCAAAAGAAGTAGATGCAGTCAGTCAAAAAAGGAATGCAACAGTTATCATTATGACTTAAATATGTGGCAACCATATTGGATTTTGAGGATGGCGTTGTTGTGAGGTTTTCAACTTTTTATCTCAGAATTTGAAGTGCATTTATGTATTTTTACTTCTTAATGACAATGGAAAGAAAAATGAGTCTGCATCCTTCTGCTAATAATGCAGTACCAATGGATCAGAATGCTTCATTCTTTTCTCCTATTCTTTCTTCACAAAAAGTTCATGCCCTCTTGCAAAAATGTCATAGCACTAGAACATTTTCACATTTTGTCAATTTGCAATCCCACATGATTTCTGCAGAAAATTGGTTGTCCTGGATTTTCTCATCATTTCATATAACAAAATAATAGGATTAGACTAAAAAGTCTTTAAAAAGACTAGGAACACTTTTAAGAAAAACTTTAAACAAAGCAAACCATAAGATCAGTATTTTCTTCATTAAAGACCCAATTTGTCTCCAGTTTAAGTTCTGGACAGAAATTTTCACTATTTTGCTTAGCACAGCAGTGCAGCTTTAGCTTTTATTTGCAGGCGTAATCTCATTGCTGACATTAAAATTTGCAGTCTGCCATCACAAACATTCCCTGCGAGAAAGTTCCAGTAAGCGGTGCTTTCCCTACATGTCAAGGGCCATTACTGGACAGACCATGGCCATCAGAAATGGCACCACATAATGGAGCAGTTGCCATAGCAGGACAATATGGATCAATAAAACATTGGCCCTGCGCTGCCCTTTTATGCCATACAAAGTGATTTTAGGGCCTTCATACATTTTCTAACGACCTTTTTATGTAACATTTTTACATTTCTATAACAAAATCTTCCTGGGGCCAGACAGTGCCGGCTGTGCACAGTAAAAAGGATCATAAAGTTTCCTCTTTCCAGGTACAGGCGACAGATAGCTGTAGCTGGCAAAACAGTGGCAGAGGGAAGTTAATGATGAATCTGATTTTGATGCATTTGACATTCATTCAGACTGAAATCATTTTGGCAACCTAGCTGAGCTAAAACAGCAAATGTTTGGTCTCATTGCATCCTTTCATACTTCTAACTTTGAATAAAATAAAAATGATAATTTGTACACTGCAGAAGCTCACAATCTTATCAAGTCTTCCTGTTTTATTTTGAAAAATTATTTTATTTGTTTGCATCCTGATTACTTCCTGTGTTTGAGTTATTTTTTGGTATGAGCGTCGATTCAACCTGGTCTTTGGGTGTCTTTGTCTCTGGTTTACACACTTATTACTAAACAAGAACTCTTTAGTCTAATTTAATGTCAGAGAGTAAAAAGAAATATTAGAAGTATCTGAAGTTGTGTTAATTTGCTAGTTCTTACTGTAACCCCATATTGCACAGGATGGACAGACGTTCTGCAGGAGGAGACCCTGTGACTGTGCCGACCCAGATGAGGATCTGTTCTGCTGTCCCAGCTGTGACAACCGGCCCAGCAGTCAGTGTCTGGACCAGAGCGGGCGAACGCTGTACCCCAGTGGAGCATCTTGGATGTACGGTTGCCAGCAGTGTCGCTGCATGGTGTGTACATAGAAGCAACATACATAAAATCAAAAGAAATTCACATACATTCAAAATTATTATTTTTTCAATAGCATTTCAGCAGTTTCTGTCATTAATTTCTTAATATGGAATTAAAGCTTAATTAGATTAAACAATGATACAGAACTTTCTTATCAATATGAAATTCAGAGCTGAGACGTCTAATGCGCTGCTCAGCTGTGTGTGAAGGCTGAGATAATTACCACATTTCTAACTTGAAATGTGACAACACATTAGTGGGAGCTCTAATTTTATCTGCAGGAAAATGTGCTAAAAAGCATGAAGCAAATTTTCTGAATTGTCTTGCCTCTTTGTTTTTATTTTTGGCCTGTGCCTGCAGGAGGGGGAGGTCGACTGCTGGCCTTTAGTTTGTCCCATATTATTGTGCGAGTACACGGCGGTGGCAGAGGGTGAGTGTTGCCCGCGCTGCGTCACAGACCCCTGCTTGGCTGACAACCTGTCGTACGACATTCGGCAGACGTGCACAGACCCCACAGGTGTCACTCGCCTTAGCGGGGACACATGGCATATGCCCAAGTCGCCCTGCACTACCTGCAAGTGTAAGGTAGGTCACAGCATCAATAATCACCAAGCGACTCCTTTTGAAAATTAACTGCACAATGAGTTTTAAACAGTGAATAGTTCATTACAACTTATATTTTATTTAAAAAGTAGTTTTTCAACTGGCAGATAATTTCACTTGTAACAGGACATTTTTCCCATGTTATAATAGAAATATTCTGCCTGTGGAACTAGTACTTTTCATCCATTTTATATAATTATTTACTTAAAACAAGCTCCTAGATGTTACTTAAAAGTTACTTCTCAGATGGTTTTGTCTTATTCCAAGCATACCAACATAAAATACTTAGACTTTATACTGTTGCAATGAATGCTGAACTAAAATGAGCAAGAATCCAGTTTACTTTTATTGAGTGTTTTTCCTTTAAAGTAAAATCCAGTCCCATTTTGTTTATTGCCCCTTTGTTTTTTCCAGTTTTGGACTTGGGGAAAAAAAAAATTAACTCATTGATTTGTAAATTCACTACAACTGAAGTGGAAAATCTAAAGTAAACATAAACTGTTGAGCCAAATTAATGCAATATCGGCATTGGAAAATCGGACAGGTTGTAGTAAACCATAATTATCCTTTGAATTGAACACTCATTATCTCAGCTTGATCTAATTCCCTTCACTTCTCTATAACGGTTTTCAACAGTTTTCGATGTGAAGGTAACAATTAGTCCAACGTTCACTCGAAAACTTCCTAGAACTTGTAAAATGGCCTTCATTAAACCACTGATTAAAAAGGGATACAATAGATTGTTGTGTCATCTCTAACTACCAGCCAATCGACAAGTTTACCCTGCAAGCAAGAGTTTGTGACAACACTGTGTTTAACATTCCCCACAGTGCTGCCAGAAGAAAGCTGCAAATGACCTCAAACTTCACACTTATTAAAAAAAGTTTCCTGTGTTTCGTTGTTTTGGACAAAATAGAAAGAAGAGTAATAGAACAAAAGCATTTGGAAAAACGTATGAAATGTTATCTTAATTGCTTAAAATGCCATATTATAAAGGTGATTTGAACCAACCTGCATACCAAACCCTGAACATTATTTTCTCTTATGAGACTAAACCTCATGTCTGATTTAATCTTTAACTGCTTCTTTCTCTCACTTTCTCTGTTTCTTTAGTTGCACCCAACAACTTTAGAGAGAGTGCAGTTTTTGTGCCTACACATCCTGCTACAATGTGATCTTACATAAATCGAATCAGAACTTCTGGGAGAAAGCAGCTCCTTTAGGGGTGTTTTAACACCGTTCACATTCACACCCACTTCACAGCTGCTTGCCAACTTGGCTCTTTCCAGTACAGCGATAGAGCAGTCAGTTGCACACATTCTGTATTTATTACTTTAATCTTAAAGGATTAGAGGAATAATATAAAAAAATAATAATAGAAAAGTAATAATAATAATAATAATAATAACAAAAACAACATCCCAAGTAATTCAGTAAACAGAACTTTCTGCTGCATTCATTTTTTGAGAACCTACCACTACATTGACCTGGATCAGATAATTTACGTCTGATACATCATTGGTATCAGCAGCTGTTGTGCAGACAGATCAGGGTCACACTGTGAACCTGGTCTATATAAGGACCTCTGCTGCTGAGTAAGTCCATATGCTTGACTGATGTTGTTAGTCAAGCATAACAACTCCATTACTCAGTAATATCATATATAAATTGCATAACATATGATTTAAAATTTGAAGCTCAGCTAGATGTCAACCCTTGAAACAGTTTTCAGATACACAAATAATTTGTAAAAAAAAAAGAAAAAAGAGAGCAAATCTTGATCGTTTTAATGAGATCTGTTCTTGGCATACAGAAACATTTGATGAACTGCGTTATTCTTCAAACACAGCAGATTAAAAATTCAGAGTATCTCAAAAAAACTCAAAAGAACGAGTAGAAAACAAGACTTGTCAAAAATATGTCTATTTAAAAGATGTTAGCCATAAAGCTTTTATGACCTATGGTTTTGTATTTGTCTCAGTTGTGCATAAGTTTACTAACATCACTGACAAAATGACAATTTGTCAGACATTTTGCTCTCCATTTATAAAACTCTGTTCAGTTCTGATGTTCAATCTCCTGAGTTACTCTCTCCATATTGTAACTTATTATTGGGTGAAATTTTATGTGTGGCATCTTGAAACACAATTTATAAATAAACTCTGCACTTTTGCTTCAACTTTACCAGCTTTTTCTAAAATCTGAAGTCTTGCTAGGCAGTAGTGGCTCAGTCTCTGGACTTTACAATCAACATGTATAAAGTATAGCTGTCTGCATTATTTATTGCTCCCTCTGTTGTCTTGTCATGCTGTGCTGTTCAGAATGGGAACGTTTGCTGCTTGGTGGATCTCGACTGCCTTCAGAACAACTGAAACTCATTCCTCCTCCTCTCCTCACTACGGGACTGTCACACGGCCTCCTCCATCAGACAACCTTCCCACTGGATCCATAAGACAGACTCGCACACAAATGTGTGCATGACAGTGAGTGCACAGGAAGCACACACTGGACAGACTTTGGGTGTCGAAGCGGTGTCCTTTTGCCGCAGCTCTGACAGCGAGCGAGCGAGTGTGTGTGAGACGTAGGAGAAGATCTGAGGTCATCGTCACATTAAGTGTTGTATATGTGTCTTTGTGTTTGTTTTTTTATCCATTTATGTCTCAAGAAGATGTGTACAATCTCTAACAAGCATCCACAGACAAGCAGGTGGTCACATGTTTCGGTGCTCCATACATCTGTACTTCTTAAATATTGGCTCACTCTGGAGAAAATGTGTTTCTTTGGCAACAAAAGAAGAAAATGAGTTAACCTTTAATGTTTTGCCTCATTGAAAGAAATGGTATTTTTAATAAAACCACAGAATGTGAAGAATTTAACCTTTAACTGATATGTGGAACCAGTTTCCAGTCCGGCATCAAGTTGCTCTAGTTGGTGATTTTTCAAATTTGATAAATGATCTTGCTCCTGTTTTATGCATAGAAAGTAACATTTTGTGACGTTAACATTTTGGTTTTAAAAACATCGTAATGTGGTAATCAAAGCTTCATTGTAATTAAGATTTGCTGTCTTGTCTTTTTTTTATCATAAATGCGACCATAACTTGTATGTCATATATTTACTTTGATCTTGCACTTTTCTGCTTGCTTTGCAGCTCCACTTTACTGTATGAAAATAAACTCAGAAATAAAAGAGAACAATATCTTGATGTTTATAAAGCTGGATATTACCAACATACATTTTTGTTGTAGGTCTGCAGGATTTTGGACAAAAATGAAAACACTTCTCTGATGGTTTTGATCTGATGATGATACAGGTCTGTTTTCTTTATAGATTAGAAAAATACCAAACACAGAATAAACAACGTCCTTCTTTTCCTCTGCATCCCTGTCATCTCTCTAATAATGATGACGATGACCAGATGCTAACATTAACAACAGCACTCACATTATCAATGCTGTGTGATGTGTCACTACCACTTCTTGCAGGTCAGAGCAAACACCAGCCCAAGCCGTTGATTAAACCAGGGCAGGTTAGCAATGGGCTGGACTTCTGCTGCATCTCCCAGGGCTCTGCATCCTCAGCACCATATGTCACAAAGAAAGGCAGAGGGACAAAAATAAGAGGAGCAAAAAAAAAAGAAAGCTGGTAAGGAGAGTAGGGGGAATAATTAAAGCCATGTCACGCAGCCCTGGATTTGAGTATGCCAAGAGGTCACCAAGTGTTGAATCTGTTTACAGACAGCCAGGCTTAATAAGGCGGCACAGTCCGGTGCTTTTGCTGCTGCAGTTCTGACACCTCCATGCTTTCCTGCTTCACTTCTATGCTTCAAAGCCTCTCCAGTGTCATCACGTTTGTGCAGAGTAAATGTTTTCTTCAAAGTTTCAGTGTTGTTCTGGTTGCAGTGTACTCGACTGCAGACCACCAGAAATTCAAATATTACACAAATGGTTCCCAAAGATTTTCTTCTGGGCCGTCCGATGGATTACAGTAAAATCTCCCCCAAAAAATTTAAAATAAATCAACTAGGCACAGATCGTTCAACCAGACTTAAACCTGTACACATATCTTGTTTTCAAACTCCACTGAAGTTTATTTCACACTTCAGGTTGAAACAAAACAAAATACAATCCGTCTTTACATTGAAACACTTTCTTCTTTCAGCAAAGAACAGTTTTCTTTGCTGTCAGTGTTATTTAAACATATTTTTTTATTTTTAAATTGTAACAATATTCAACTTTGCTATCATCATTACATAAAAAAGCCACTGTGCAAAATGGGGTTAAAACATGAACAGCACCCTGACAGTTTTTTTTATTTATTTGTAACAATATTCAACTTTAATTTCATCAATACATTTTAAAAAAGCCAGCATGTTTGTCTCTTCCCACTATTTCATAAAGCAATTCACGTTGTAAAAAGGAAACTGTTCGTTGTGCAGAAAGCACACACACACAAGAAAATGCAGTTAATGTGAACTCTGTCTATATTAGTTGAAAGCAGAAATTTGTACAAAAACTGAATAAGATTTCGAGATTTCTCTGTTGACCGATTTGATATAAAATGACTGCTGTACTACACTATTTGTAAGTCTGTGTGTAAATGTTTTACATACTGACAAAATACAAAAAATATTTTTGTGTTAACAGACAAATTGTGTTAATTTAAGTTGATTTTTCTTTTGGTGTACAAGTTGAGTTTTGCTGTACATACTGTGTAAATGGACGGGTACTGTAAAAAAATGATTATGTGAATAATTCTCACTACCACAGCTTCTTAGGATCTGAGTGTTGTAAGTTAAATAAGAGAGAAGCAACATTTCTATTGTTTTTACTATTTATTTATTTTTATATTCTTGCCTTAACCCTTTTTCGTATTCATTAGTTTGTCTTTTTCACTGTTTTAGGATTTAACTTGTCTGGATGTATATATAAAAATACTTCATTAAAGCTCAACAGAAATATACTTTTGACTTAAAGAACAAAAACATGCAGTTTTTCAGGCATCTTTTCCAGCTATTAAGAAGATTACATGGACTTTTCTTTGAATCAGTCTTTATTTCCCCCCAACATATTTATGTAATCTGAACTGATCTGTTCACTTGAATCACAAAATTGAATTGTATACATATGTAAAAAAAGAAAGTTACAGAAAAAAGCATTTTGCTTGTTTTACTTGATATTAAGAAATCAACCACATATTACTGTTTTCTTTTATTTATTCATTTTTACAGAAAGCAGTTCCAAATCTTCTAGCAATTGATGTGCTGTAGAAATCTACAGGTTTGCTCATTGTCAGATCAGAGTGCCCAATGTAGTTTTACTCAAAGGGTTAAGTGTCATTTAAAGACTGTGTTGTGAAAAGAATTTCTTGTGAACTAATTCTCCTGTTAATAAATACTTAAGTTGTTTACTTTATCCCTCTGTGTGCATTTAGTGTGATAACATGAATCCTGACATCGGTAGCTCTTCCTACTGCAGCTTTGTGACAAGATACCAACAAAATAATTGTAGTTTACTTAACTAAATCTCATAATTTAGTAACAGTATGTTCTTATTAAAATTAGAAGGAAAGAAAAGTTGGTAGAAAACTTGTAAAAGATTTTATCAAGGAAAATGTTTTTAATAGTAAAAACATAATAGGTAATATGTAAAAACATGACAGTTTATCAGGTTTTAATCTAATTGTTAGTAAAGAGGTATCGTTCTAATAAGTTCACCAAAATTATTAGAATGCAATCACCTGAAATGGTGCCATTTCGACTATTCAGTTGTACTATATTTTAATCATTAAGTTCATTCTGACTATGTATTTTGGTATTGATTTATAGTTTATGAAATATCAGCTTTTGTGATCAAGTTAGGCTCCATGAAAATGAGTGGAACATCCCATAATACCAGACAAATACTGCTAAAACCTTTAACCTTCAGTTTAATGAACAACTCGCAGGTAACGGCTTCCACATATTTTAAGCTAGAAACAAAGTTCAAACTTTAGTCTTATTATTCAACTACGTCCATGTATTTCAGATTGTTCATGTCTTTAACAGATTTTATAAAATCCTTCTTCATGTTTTGCTCACATTATGCCAAGTCTTTAGAAAAGAAACAGGCCCAGCAGCTCTGAAGGTTCATAGTCTTTTCCTACTTCTAACCCTCTTTCCAACCCTTATCACATCCCTCCTTCCAACCCCTCATTAAAACTTCCACCCAAACTTCTTTTCAGCCCTCCTTCCAGTCCTTTTTCTTTCCAATCCTATTTCTAATCTTTCTTTCAAACCTCTTCCCAGCCCTACTTCCAACACTTCTCCCAACTCTTCCTCCAATCCTAAACCCAACCCCCAAACCTCGTTCCAGCTCTCCTTCCAACCCTAAATCCAACTCTCCTACCTTCCTCTCTCCCTCTATTGCAATTTCTAGTACAACAGATCTGTGGCTTGCCTTTCACATCGTTAGTCTTCCTTTATCAGGCTGTTTAGTCCTTCGAGTCGCTGGTTCTGATGCTAACGGATGAGATTGTACTATCTCCAACAGATTTACATGTGTGTCTTCACCTGTGTGTCTTTACGTGTGTGTCTTCACCTGTGTGTCTTCACCTGTGTGTCTTCACATGTGTGTCTTCTGGAGTTTCGGGACAAATCAAATGAGGCTGAATTGTATCACATGCACCGCAAAGATAAATAAATCATAATAATGATCGATATAGATAGCAGTGGGTTTGAAGAAGTAGATGACATATCCAACTCAAACGCCACAACACTAAGCAAACTGCAGGGTTCCTGATATATACTTATAAAAGAAATGTTATTGGATTTTATTAACAAACAATTATTAAATGTTTATCGTCTTATTACTGTACTGAAATCAGAGCTCAGTAAAGTCAGGTTTTTACCTTAAAAGCTATAAATGCAAAAAACTATATAGATGGAATCAGGCAGAATTACCACAGAAGATGGATCAATGCTTTTCAAGCACCGTTTAATAGAAGCATATAGGGCACAATATCCCCTCGCTTTACCAATGAGGTCCTAGAAATGTCTTTTTAATAGATACAATGCTATACAGAAGTGCTTGTTCAAGGATAAGATTGTTACTTTGATGCTTTAATGGGACAAAGGTTTCTTATGAGCTCTATGAACGTTTCTCAAGTGTGTGAGAAAGAATGAAAGTGAAGCGATGTGGTATGATTGATACTTTTTTGCACAACTAAAATCAATAAATCTAAAATGTCTAGACAGAAACCACCAGTTTATCACAAGAGAGTTTAAGCATGGGAGAGAAGAATGGCAAAAAAGATTCAGTGGTCTTTCAAGAGTCAAAGTAAATTCTAACAGAAAGCCCACCGTGGCTCTGCGTGTGGCAACTCAGCTTTTCACTTGCTCCAAGAATAAATGATGCTGCATCATTTTCAGTTAACTGTAAGATTTATTGATATACATTTGAACCAGAAGACAAACTTTATTGTAATCGCATTTCATTTCTGTTCTCTTTTTCTGAATGTTTTATCACACCAATCCATCTGTTGTATTTTGAACCTGATTTAATGCATAAAAATAGCTTATTATGCTTGTTAACATTTCAATTCTCTTTGCAGTGAAAATGAACTTTGATGGTATTAAAATGTCACAAAGGTTTCCTTTTTAATGAGAGAAACCGCTGAATATCAACAATCGGTTGCAGCTGTAACACTCAGGAGAATACATACTTTCTAACACAAAACAAGAATTAATATGTTATCCGTCCCAGTGGGTTTTCATGCGCATCTGTTTGTCGCAGATCAGAGGGAATATCTTCATCATAAATGATAAAGTGATTTGTCTCTGTGGGGGAAACACGTTTTGTTAGCAGCACTGGGGAAGGGTTCAGTCAATTAACCTGCTGTCAGTCAACTGTAGAGCTAGTGCTCTTTCCTCAACATGCTGTCATGGTCATGGTGAGCGGTGGCAGCTGTACCCTTGTGCTCTCTGTCCGTCAAAACCTGAGCTCCCTTTGGCCGGGCGTGGCTTCCCCCAACGGTGTTTACCATTCATGGGCTGGAACCTTGGAAGCAACCACTGAGGTGATGGAGTGACTCCCTTAGCAACAATTCTCATCTACTGTACGCATCCAGGGAAGGGAATACAACAGCCGTCTATGCACGACCTTATGATGGAAAATTGATTTTCCTATATGAACTTTAATCTAACTTTAGATCTCATGTATTATGCTTTCTGATTTGCCTCTGAAAAGAGCGTCAACAGAACATTGGTCACCATCATCACCTCCTCTTGCAACAAACTTTGCATTGTAAACCAGAGCAGCTGCATTGTAATGCAAAATCCAATACAACAACAAGGATTAAGCAGCTTAGATGGCTATTGACATCCTGTCCAATCAATGCATGTATAATTTTAGATCTCAGGTGGGCCAGGGACACGCTGAGACATCATGCCACAGCATGATGTCTGTGGCATCCTCCTTTAACCCAGTGGTCCGTTGAAGGAGGGACATGGAGCAGATGTAGGATACTCCTTTCCTTCATTTCTTTGTGCAAGATCTTAAGATAGTAACACCAATAATTATCATGCTAATTCGCCTGTTTACTTGTTTATGAAAAAAGTCCCAAAGAAGTAAAAAGAAGCATATTGTTCTGCAAGCAATGAAGTGGTCATAACTGAAAGAAAGCAGCATTAATGCTCATAATGTTTTGCTGGAACAAGCTGAACCTGCTCCAACAATCTGTCTACATCAGTCTGTAGAGTTTCTTTGTTCCTCATGGGCAGATTTATATCTAGATCACATCAGCAGAGATGGATTTGAATATTTACCTTTTAATCTAATCACTGCTATTAATACACATTTGTATTATTAGCGGAAAAAAATGAAAAATGGTAATTAAGCTGTAGGAGATGGGATGAAAATACACTAGGTGGGTTTTTTTTACAGACTGAACAGACACATGGGCATGTTTGAACATGTTTCACAGCTTTTCTTCATTTCTACTGTAAAAATAACTTTAAAGTGCATAGAGAAGGTAATAAGATATAGCAACATCTGGCACGACATCATCACATGCAAACCAATGCAGTGGAATTTAAAACACGTTTTTAGATCTGTTTTTCTGATCATTACAAAAATAAACCAATACTAAAAAGGATTTTCGCAACAGAGGTTGAAACTACCGAGTGCTAATAAACAGTAAAGTTTATGAAGTGGGGAGCTGGAGGGTGCTGCAGCACATCCTAGTGGATGCGAGACAGAATGCATATATGCTGGCATTTTACTTTGCATCATTACCACTGTCGCTTATAATTGACTGAGCATACAGTCTTAGTGTAATGTTGCCAAAAGTTATAGATTCAGGGTATTTTTAACTGTCGGAGCATCGTTTAATCATGAGTACAGCAAGAGAGGCACACATGAGTGTCTAATAACTGATGAATATGGCTCTGTGAAACTTTTGATCATGTGACTTTAGCTGATTATCATACATTTTTTGCAGCTATGAAGCGAGAAGGAAGTTTCAAAGCTGTTTGAAGCAAAAATAAAAAAGTAGGCAACATTCAACATCTTCACATTTACGTTGTAGGATAACAATAATCACCAGCAAAGTGTTTATGACCATGTATCAGTGCTTCTCAAACCTTTAAGGCTGAGTTCTGCTTAAAGTAGCACTCTGTATCAAACAACAACAGTCATTATTACTCGGCCAGGTCCTGGACTTTTCCTCTTTCAAAAGAAAGTACTTTTTGCTAAAATAAAAACATTAAGGGAATAACCTTCTACTGTGCTGTTTCGCATTTGGTGGCAGCTTGATAGATGTGTGTGAGAGCCTGCCAATGCCAGCAGAGCTCTGACAGGTGGCTGAGCTGTGTTGGAGAGAGTTCTGCAAATCAGTGGATCCAAGCCAGCAGAGCTCCGCCAGACAGAGTGTCTGCAGCCAGGTGCTGTTGCTTCACCATGTCACCATGGGTGCTGATTTGCTGAATGTCTGGGTTCAAAGATTATTAGTCCCACAAAAAATGCAAACATGAAATATTACACATAATGGAGACCAATATGTACTTCTAGTTGAGTGTTTTTACACCTGATATTTTGGATCAGGGACAAAATAGCAAGATTTGCTACATTTTTAGCTGGCGCACACTGCACTTTGTCAAATGAACCAAACCCTTTGAAAGGGAATGAGACAAAAACCTCTGAAGAAGACAACTTCTTTCATCATAAAAAGTAAAAAAAAAAAATGTAGTTCCACTGTAGTTTTGCCTATGTTTACCCAGAATGCCCTGTGCTACAGTCTGCTTCACCATCAGAGTTCGAATGTTCGAACCTTCCCAAATGAACCGGACCTTCTAGGCAAAGGAACTAGAGTTTGGTCTAAGTGGACTAGTGCGAGCTGGTGTGAATACACCCTTACAGACTTAACATAAAAAGTGGTAAGAAAAAACTTAATATTAGATATTACTGCATGCTTTATGAAAGCTACATTTTTCTGCAGTGAGAAATTATAGATACTGTCACCTTTGAACTGACAAAAAATAATATTCAAATGAAAGGAAAAAGGGTTGACAAGTCACAGATGTAGTGCAGAACGAAGCATTTAACTGTGATAGATGTGATTTTTTTATTCGTTTGCTGTCTTAAATGATTTACTAGCACTTAGTGTCAGTTAGACATCAAAACAATTTAAGTGATAAATTCCAAACCTTATGTAAGCCATTATTAAAATGTTTGCAAAAAGCTTCCCATTTATATACTCACAACACACAGGCCACTTAGGCATCAGCATTTAGTTGGAATTTAGTAACTGTCCATTTGACAAATGCAAGTCTCTTTGACTCTGCCTCTTATCTCCAGTTTGGTCTATATCTTCTGAGTAAAATACACAACCAGTGACTTTCTGCCAGATCCTCCTCAATCTTTTGTTTGTGTGCATCGTGTCTAGTTTTTAAACCAGCACATTCGATCTCAGCACATACAGAAAAGACATACAAGAACAAAAGTTCAGCAACCTTATACTGATTATACCTGAAGATATTCTTGGTAATGTAGTGAATCAATAAAGCTGTCACACCTGCAGCCATTCATCACAACATAACCTTTGAAATCCTTGAACTACAAATTACTAACACTCTAAATACCACACATATAAAACTCAAGGGTTTTCAGCAAAGGACTTCTTTAAAGAAATTTAATCTTTTGAGTAATTTATAGTTTGAGAAGACAATAATGTCAGGGACTTGACCGTTAGAGTAGTTTGAGAATGTCATGTCTGGCTAGAAACAATTTGACAGCATAAACCAATTAAACCGTCAACCGCCAGCGGCCACCATGACCTTCACAGACACGCTCTGACCAGTGGCGTTAATTTTCTGTCACACTTTATTAGGCAGCAACATTCATCATTTAGGCAAATAGATTTAATCTGTAGGGGACATATAGTTCAAGCACACAGCCTTTCACAATCACTACATTTTTTTTATTGAAAAGAAAGAAAAATAGCAAGACGGCCATTTCATTCTCAAAAGAACCTTGAAGAATTTTGGAGCAGAAAATATGCTGCTTGATCCAACCCAATCCTACTGTGTGGTGTGATTGTAAAACTTGTAGTTGTCTTGGGCCTGAAGACTTCTCACAATACTCAGTTGAATGCATGGATCTTGACCTGTGTCCGTTTGTCTGTCCATCCGTCAGTCTGTCCATCCGTCAGTCTGTCCATCCGTCAGTCTGTCCAGGAAAACGTGTTCCAAGGCGGGAGAGGGAATACAGTCTAGGATCTCCTCCCAACACATAAATAGAGCTTAGATTAGATAATTTGAGTTTTCCTGAAGCTAAAAGATAAACAGACATTATTTATATTTAAATAAAACTTGACTTAGGGGCTGCCCAGTGGCGCAGCTGGTAGAGCTGTTGCCTTGCAGCAAGAAGGTTCTGGGTTCGATTTCTGGCCCCGGTCTTTCTGCATGGAGTTTGCATGTTCTCCCTGGGCATGCGTGGGTTCTCTCCGGGTACTCCGGCTTCCTCCCACAGTCCAAAAACATGACCAGGTTAATTGGCTTCTCTAAATTGTCCCTAGGTGTGAGTGTGTGTGTGTGCATGATTGTTTGTCCTGTCTGTCTCTGTGTTGCCCTGCGACAGACTGGCGACCTGTCCAGGGTGACCCCGCCTCTCGCCCGAAATGACAGCTGGAGATAGGCACCAGCAACCCTCCCGACCCCAGTAAGGGAAAAAGGGTGCAGGAAAATGGATGGATGGATGGATGGAAAACTTGACTTATTTAATTTAAATGTTAGGTTTCCATTTTAAACTTATGACATAAACTATGTACAGTGATATTTACATGTAAATACAGTGTAAATCTGCATGGTATATACAAACTCTCCAATGTTCTTGTGTTTCTGTTTATTTATATTATCTTATTGACTGTGGAGTGAAGGAAATACTCTGAGCATTTAAGAGAAACAAGGGCAGGTGAAGATAATCAGTTCATTTACTTTGGTCACCTGACTGGTTTGTTAGACCTGCCAGGTTGTTGCCTTCATAGATGCAATAATCTATCTACTTATCTATATAAATAATGGTGGAGTAATGGAGTAATGGTGGAGTAATGGTGACTCAGGTTTGATCAGCTTGTGTGCATGTGCCTTCTTAAAGGGAAAGTGCCTAACCAGTAAATATGACAGGGACAGATAACATGACTCTCAGTGGGGAATGAGACAAGCTGAAATGTTAAGGAAGTCCTGAGAGAGAAATGTAATAGAGCATTGTGTGCTGGTTGAACATGCACCTACTCCTACGCACACTCGCACGCACCCCGACACCCGCACACACACACTCAAACAGGTAATGAAGCATTGTAGTTGGCTGAGCCTGGCTGAGGCTGATAACATCCCATTGTGCCTGATGGAGCACAATGGGCCATGTAAATAGGACCACACTGTCTGTGCACAGAAGTCGAACATGATTATCATCATCCCAACACACCAACCTGCCCAAAAATATGGATTGATGTACCCGGCGTTAGGCGGATAGATAGTAGGGCACCCTGTAGAGAAGGAGGTCAGAAAACGTCACTGTCTCTGACAGTATTGGCAATAAGCAATAAGCATCTCAAACAGAGCTGTTCAAGCACGTATTGTGAATATTCTTTAAAAAAATGTTCAGAGAACATATGCAAAGCAAGAAAGGATTGTCTAAATATGAAAACCCATCACAGAAGAAACAAATGCTGATTTGGACATTCCCCATTCTAAAACCACTTACTGGTAAAGAAGCACTTTTTTTATCTTACCCATTACCATAAACAAAAAGCCTTTTCTTTAAAACATTTCACCTTGTTTGTGTTTAGAGGGTGTATTTGATGCAACTCGCTAATTAGCAAGAGTGTAGGTCAACAATTCAACCTGGTAAAACTCCCTTTGGGGCTTCTGTTTTCAACAACTCTCGTTTTTATTGTTAGCAGGTAATTCCCTGCCAGCACAAATGAGAGTGCAACTTGACCAGCAACACAAATGATACTGAAGGCTTTATCTGAGCGAGCAGATGGAGAAAAAAACCTCAGAAACCAATGGCTCATCAGCACACACTACGCACCAAGACATGACTGTTCCTAACCAGCGGTAACTTTTTTAAAAATGATTATGCGGTCCAGTATGCTTGGAATGGTGGTTTTGTTTGCAGGAATAATGAAGTGATACTGATATGGCTTAGGGAAAAGAGAAATACAAGTACTGGAAATGAATTCTAAGAGTCAATTAACCCAAGACAGATGGAGGTTGCAATGCACTGGCTTCCAGACACTGACCGGTTTTGAATTTTGGATCCTGCACAAGTAACCCCAAGGAAGAATTTCTGCTTTTCATTAATGAAAAGGCTGGCACCAATTCCACTGAGATCATTTCAATTATATGGAATAAACCAGCAATTTTCAATTTAAAGGAAGGTTCAGCATATGCTGGAATTAAGAGCTAAATTGCAACAGAAAGAGAAGATTAGAAATTACATGATGCATTTAATAGTACTACTCACTGAAAGAGGACACACCCAACTGTAATGCAGTGTGGCAAAAAAAACGACTTTTCTCCAATAGATTTTGTACAATTTTGCTTTTGTGTCACACTTAAACCTATCAGATAAACAACTATTTTATTAAGAAAATAATATATGCAAACCAACCTGGCACTATGTACATGTAATTACCTCCTCTGTGTAATCACAAACTGTCATAAAACACATTATTTTTTTCAACTTCAGTAGCAATAACCAGACTTGATTACTAGTCATCGAAATATTACATAAATAGAACCTGACATATTGAAATAGGTTAAGGATTTAAAAAGCAACACAGCCTCGTCTGATTCTGTAAAACTCAAAAAGCAAAAAATTTTGTAAGTTGTGCATATTCTTACAGAACACTTCAGCATCCCTCTGACAGTCAAACATGGTGTTGGTAACATGATGGTCTGGTTCTGCTCTGGAAGAAGAATGTCAGTGTGTGACCTTAAACTCAAGTGCACTTGGGTTCCGCAGCAGGACAATGATCCGAAAGAGAACAGCAAATCTCCCTCTGGGGAAAAGATTTATAGCCTTCTGAATTTGATTTACTTCCCTCTCAAATCTCTATTGCTATGATACGTAGCAAAGGTCAGGCAGGATATTGTAATAACTTGGTATATAAACAACAAAAGCTTCACTATAAAAGCCAAATTTCATCAGAAATTAATTGCATATGGGAAAAAGATGGATCTATGTCAAAGCAAAAATGTAACTATGCTAAAATAAACCAAATCATCATTGTTGATCAATATTTGATCTCCCACTGTAAGCCTTGTTTACATTAGTGGAATAGTTGTAATAATAAAGTAGTAATAATGGATACCAGCATGAAACCTTCAAAAGCCTCTACAGAGACCAAGAATCTGAGAAAGAAAACATGAAGGGGCGTTGGGCTGAAGCATTTGTCATTTACTGACCTTTATCTGCATTACGAGGAACTCATCAGGACAGACCAGAGAAGATCCAAAATAAACCATCTTTAACACGGATTTAACTTAATCTGTCTTGCAGTTGAGCTTATCAAAACATTTATGGTAGACTTTTCTGATTTAATGACATTGAAATTTAGGAAATTATTAATCAACAACAAATAATTAGGTACTTTAATCAGCATGAATAATATATGAGAGAGAAATGGTTCTTAATTTATGTCATTAATTCTTTCACTGCTCAGTTTAAGAATAATTTAATTGCATAAAAATTATGTTTGTGGTAATTATTTGAAATTAAAGTAAAGTGTTGTGTATGCAAGAATGAACACATCAAATAAAAGTTGATTTTCTTTCAGCAAATGATAAAATCTCACAGATAACACAACAACAAAAACCCAGAATCATCACCAATAAAGCCTCATAGAATTATATTGACCATATCTGCTTTATTCTTTCCATTCTGTCTATCATTTGTCTACAGACACACTGAAGTCAGGTTGACCTGGACTGTGAGTCTAGATATGCTCACCCAGCCATGTTTTTGCTCAACACATAATTTTACACCGACTGTTTTTCCTGAAACATCCTGGCCACAAGGTGGGATGAAAGACAAACCAATTGCACACTAAGAGGCAGGACTAAAACAGCACAAGTACAAGAAAAGGAAAGCTGTTATTCGGTGTCCTTCCTCTTGTACTTGTCCAGTTAAGGATGTCTGAAGATTCTCACAACAATGTAACATAGTTACAAGTAGTTCTTGCTTATTTCTTTGAGACCAAATCTTCAAATCTAACATCAAAATATGAAGGATAAATATTTTGTGCAGTCTGATCAGTTTCTTCTCTCAAATTCTTTTTTTTTTCTTAAGGAAAAAACAAGGCAAATACAATCATTAAAATTACTTGAATTGTTTGCATCTTGCATTCTCTATCTCAAAAACTTCCAGATCTTTTATTTTAATTCCCCTCCCTGATTTAACATATGGCTGAGAGATGCAGATTCAGAACTAAAGAGTTTGATGCATGGCCTCACAAATGATTACTGTACTTTTAGGATTATTGATTTATCTAAGGAGATAAAACAAATGCATAAAGAATAAAAGTTATATATATTGGATGTATTTTGTTGAATGTTACATTGATGTATAATCATGAATTTACCTTGATGAATTACATGGAGACTCCAAGTCTTTGATAGCTTGTACAATGGATTTGCAAAGGGAAGTGATAACGACATCCTGCAAGCCCGACCAGGCTGGAAGACAGGAACCAAAATGTGGATTAAAGGAAAGATGAACCAAATGGCTGTTAATTTTATAACTTTGTCCCCGGTCAGGAACTGGATTTACAGATCAAAGCTGTTTGCTTCATAGCAGTCATCTTTGCTCTGTGACTTCAATAAAACTTTTTAAAGCTGCTGGCCTTTTTGTTTAAACAAGCAAAAGGCTGATGGTCTTACTCAATAGGGTCAGGCATCAGAGCAGAGTAATGCCCCTTTTCCTCTGGCTCAGCTTGGCTCGGCTCTACGCTTCTCGCTTTACAAGTGTTTCCACCGGCTTTTTTTTAGGCTGGCCCTGCTTTTTAGGCTGTGGGCGTGGTCAGACGGCACCGTGAAATTTATTGGGGGGGGCTATATAGTAAGAGACACAAACAAAGAAACTTCAGATCTCACTGGGATTGCCTTTAGGTAACTCTGTATGCATGTTTGATGCTTGAGTGGATCGTCAAGATATATGTTGTCCTTTTAATAAACTTTGGTTGATTTTAACTCACTGACTCTTCTGGAATCTCCTGCATCAGCAAACCTTAACTGCAAACCTTAACTGTGATGCTAGCTGTTTATTTTCTTGCTCGATGAAAGTAGGAGGATGCAGTAGCTGTGAAACTTCTAGATTTAAAATTTGCTTTGAGTTGTTTTGTCCACATCCTATTTTCTTCTATTTATTGTGTTTCTTAGCTGGACTTAAAATGTCTTCAGCAGAGAAATGCTGGATTTTGCATGCTCTTTTATTTTGTAACAATCCATTAAACATCTTGTAAAGTTCATTTCACTTTTCATACTTCCATAGGTATAAAGCTGTAAGTCATTAATTTAGTGACCTCAGACAGTGACCTGCTTCTTGGTCCTTTTTATATCCAAACAGCTCTGAAATTTAATGACGATCTTTATTTAATAGAAGTCTTCCTGCATCTTGGCTCCACCAGGCCTCAGTGCTGCTCGCTTAAATATCTGGTAGTAAAGAAATGTCGACATGCGCAGACTGCCTCCTGTTTTCTGCTTCTTTCTCTGTTTTCTCTGCCCTTTCCAGTTTTGCTCACTAAGCTCAGCCAGTAAATACCACGTCCCCCTCTGTGGGCTCAATCCCTCTTAATACCCTGAAATCTTTAACAGCAGTGGACAGAAAAGCACAGACAGAAATTGACCCTTTGGTTTGAAGGGACAGGACTTCACAGTACGCTATAGCAACAATAAATGACGGTCATCATGACATCAAAATGTGAAAATGTTACAAAAAGTCAGGAATAAAGCTAAGATGAAGGAGTTTTGTTGTTTGTTTTTTTTTGGCAAAATCATGCAGCACCTTCAAAAATCATTCCTTCCCCTTTAACTTTGTTATCACAAATATAAACATATTTCATTGGAATTTTATGTGTTAGACCAAAACAACGAAGCACACAACTGTGATTGAAAAATCTTAAGTAAATACTTCCAAAAAGAAACAGCAGGCTGGGAAATAGTTGTATGTTTTCATGTTCAAAGACTCAGTTTCCACATCTGGTCTTAATGGCTCACTGACTGACATGTTTCACTGTTTGTCTTGCTTACACACATTTTGATTCACACTGGCAGATAATTAACCTCTTCTAAAGAACTCTGTAACAAGCTGTTGAGCTCCGTTATTTCTTTAATAAGATTATTGCTATAATGAGACATTCCAAGGATTTTAAATGTCAAAAATGTTCGGGATATACTTTTTACTTTTATACTTATTTGGTTCAGGTTTAATATTTTAAAATATATATCATATTTTGTTATTTAATTAGAATTTTGTTGCAATTCTACACCTTTATTATTTACTTTATTTGGTTTGGTTTTGGCACAAACCTGCATCTGTCAACCCAAAAATGTTTTTGTCTGCTTTGTTATAATCAGCAACTGCATACTTACTGTACATACTTTTATTTATTTTGTTTAGGTCGGGGCTTTTCAACTTTTGCTGTAATTGGATTATTAAGTGAATAGCAGCACACCTTTAGTTTGCTGTAATTACACATACATGTTAAGTGATTGCTTTGACTTGTTTTGTCCCTATTGGCAGCATTTCAACACATATTTTTGAAAGTTTGCCAAAATATGGTAATAGTGTGTAAATTTTCCACAAAAAAACGTTTCTGCAGAGCAGGTGGGGAATGGATAGAAGAATGAGGTGGTTGTAGAAAGAGGATTAAAGGCCAAACTTTAAGTTTGGTTTTATGCGCCATTCATGCACTTCAAAAAGCCTTACATTAAAAACATAAAGACAACTATAAACATTGCATAAAATGCCAAAAGTATTAAACTGCTATTTGGAAATAAATATAAAGATTAGACATGATAAAAATGAAGTCTTTACAGGAAGGCTGCAAAACAGTACTGCTTTAAAGAACCAAAAGTTTTGTCTCACATTTTTCAGGAAGTTTGATGCAGTAATCAATGAAGTCATTGCAGTGATTATAAAAAATAACAGCAAGCATTCATATTTTGAAATGAGCTTCTTTACTTTTGGCAATGTTTTAAGGAGGCATTAGGCTCAGTAATTAATAAACAGTTTGTTTTTTTCATATTAAGATCTTTTGCCTGGTCTGGTTTGCTGTGAGCTGATTCCTAACCTGGCATCTTTAGAGACAAATACAGACATATTTACTTTTTTTTTTACAGAAGCTATTTTCAAATACCAAATGACACGAAGAAATGCTGGTCTGCAAAGTAACATCCTAATAATTCTACCAACGTCTTCTTGTCTCAATTAGGATGACCAATTGTGTCAAATGCAGAGTTGCAATCCAGCGAAACCTAGAGATAGGTTTCTGATGCATTCAAAATCATAACCAGTGCAGTTTGTATGCATATCACAACTTCTGATCAAGATGCGCCAAGAATTACTGAGGGACAGCAGATGATCTGTGGTGTAAACACTGGGCACCTGGTCGAACATAAGTGCTGTGAAAACAGAAAATAAAAACAAAGTTCTCTACAAAACAGTCAGATCCATATTGTGCACAAGAAAGATGAAGAAGCAGAAATGCACAACATACTACATTTAAAAAGAGAAAAACTCAGGAATGAGTGGGAGCTGCTGAACATGGCTGCCAGCTTGTGTGGAGATAGAAGTAGAAATATGTAAGCAGTGCATCATCACTGTGTTGTGTGATACAGGAAAGTGATTAAGTCCTCAGAAAATTGTGAGTCTATAAGAAAGGAGTACAATGCTGTATGTCAGCTCATAGTTTTTAACAAAATGCTGCTCAGAAAGTCTAAATCATGAGCAGAGACAGAGGGGGTAGACTGAGCCGTCCAGGTGGCTTGATTGAAAGTTTTAAAAAGGCTCCAATTATGAAACTTTCTTTCAAAATCACAGTGAGATGAAAGACAGTCATCTGGGGACTTTCAGCCTCTATATTAATAAAATTACTTTTTCTCAGATCTTACAATTCAAAGTAGTAGCTCCATATAGAAAACTGCCTTTGAAAATGATTTCTGGCAGGTTGTAATTATTCCTTTCTTTAAATGTCTTATTTAATAGCTACGCCACGAAAACCCAGTTTGTGAGGAAAAGTGAAGAATTACAATATGTCTTCATGCCACCAGCTGATTATATTAACTATGCCCGAGATCTGTTAGTTAAAAAATAGGGCACAGTTTATTTTTAGTTATGCTGGCCCACCTAACTAATTACGTTTAATTAGTATAGTGGAAAAATCTGATAGTTTAAAGACTTTGCTTCCAGTTGTTTTACTGCATTTTAACAGGAAAAAGGTAAAGGAAATGATTATTTTATAATTGTGCAAAAAATACAAACTTCAACTTGTTAGGGTACAAACATTCCTTGCCCAATGATAGTGCAGGAAAATAATGTATTTAAGGAGTCACGGTTTAATTTTTGTAAAAGAAATAAGTCATTCAGGGTTAAAAGTGGATCTTCAGGTGATAAGACTGGGCTCAAAAACACAGTGAGTGAGTTGCTACATTGTTTTAAAAACTCCACTGGACATCGACCACAAATAAAATGAAGATCAAGCTTAAATAATGAAAATAAATATAGAAAGTAAAAACAAGAAGATGAGATGGAAAATAGGAAATAAAGGACCACACACGACAGGTTGCTGCTGAACAGGCCTCTTGTTGCAAACGGGAAAAAATCCACACCATTTATGGAAAATCTGGAAAAATATCCATATTCATGATGAGGGAGAAGAAAGGTTTCTGACTGTGTGCAACTATGTGTGCAGGACATGCGATATGACTGTTCCTGATATAAAGCTGACATTTCAGTCATCACCAGGGGGGGAGAATTCATGAGGAGCAAGGCCAGCACAGCCCTGGACAGTCTCAAAGCTTTCCGCATGAATGCAGAGCTTTGCATAATTATGGAGCAAAAAGTGTGTATCTTTTTGTCTGACAGTGCTGGCGGGAGTTGGCACAACTCGAGGAGAGGGGCATGCACTTTCTTTTAAGGAAGTTATCATCACATTTTCTGATGTTGTGCTCTGATGTGAGACAGTCAGTGTTTCATCCAGGAGGGAAATGCTGGTCTTTCCACCTTTAAAACGGCTGAGCTGATCCATTGAACAGAATTGCATGTTGAGGTGCATTTTTAGTTTGCAGGAGGTGGATTTTGACTTTGATGGGGATTCGAAGTGTTTTCCGTCAATACCTGCCAGAAACGTACTATCGCTCATCAAGGGTGTGAATTTATGGTTTTTAATGATAAAAAATCATTCTTTCCAGGTTGGGATGATTGTACAACAGGATAAGTCGTTTCAGAAAAACAAAAAAATATATATGTTCTATTTTGAACTATATGTAGATTAATTATAATTTACCAGAATAAAGCAATATTTTGTGATGCATTCCCATCTCTCCACCTTCTTCACACATCAGTGTTCACCATGCAGTATAATCTGTTTTCCCTTTTGTTGCCATCATACTGCTATTTACTATCTAATGGATCCCGGGACAAGAAAACGGAAAACTTCTGGTGAGTTACAGCCAAACATTTTGGAATTGACACCAATTTGATGTGGCATTATATTTACTTGTTATAGGTTTCTATAGTTTACATTTTAAAGGTTTAAGTGCTTAAATACATCAAAGTAAAGCAAAAACTTCATATTTACAGTGATGACTCCTGATCAGAACTTCCTGATCCTGAGTTTCATTATGACTGATACTAACCCATCCCTGTCCACATTGCTTTGACTACAGAGTCTTTAATTTAGATAATAATCTGAACTTGTAGGTCATGGGTCCAAAAAGTCAATCTTTAGATTTCAAAAAGCTTATTGTCAGATTTTTAATTCTTTCAATTATGGCAAATAAAGCTGGAAATATGCACACATCATGTAGCTTAGGCTGGACTCCTTTGAACTCTTTACTGGTTGTGTTCTTTGCCAAGGTTCCAGACAAAACCACTCTTAGTTAAAAATAAACCACCAACATGGAGTGCATCACAATGTGTTTTTGTAGGCCTGGTAGAGCTCATTATTTCACAAGATGACAAGGATTTCGGGCTGCCCAGTGGCGCAGCTGGTAGAGCTGTTGCCTTGCAGCAAGAAGGTTCTGGGTTTGATTCCCGGCCCCGGTCTTTCTGCATGGAGTTTGCATGTTCTCCCTTTGCATGCGTGGGTTCTCTCCGGGTACTCCGGCTTCCTCCCACAGTCCAAAAACATGACTGTCAGGTTAATTGGCTTCTCTAAATTGTCCCTAGGTGTGAGTGTGTGTGTGCATGTTTGTTTGTCCTGTATGTCTCTGTGTTGCCCTGCGACAGACTGGCGACCTGTCCAGGGTGACCCTGCCTCTCGCCCAGAACGATACCCGGAGATAGGCACCAGCACCTCCTGACCCCAATAAGGGACAAGGCTGTAGGAAAATGGATGGACAGATGGACAAGGATTTCTTCCCATTTTATCACAGTTAGCCGGATAGTTAGAGAGATTTTTGAAATCCACTTTGACAGATTTGCATTTGCTTCTGCTATGACAATATAGAAGAAAAGTTAACCTGCATATGACAAGCTAATAAAACTTTTTGCTACTATTAATTTGCATCTAATTACTGTGCACCATAAATCTAAAAACATTGTAAATTGGCCCCCCAAATTGAAATTGCAATGTTTTTAGAACCCCTGACTGGCCGTACTGCCAAAGCTTTTGATAGAGTCAAGTTCAACAAAGCTAAATGTAATAAATTGGTCTTTAGCAATTTTTTCAGCATTTTTAAAGATATTTAGAATTAAAATGGTTGCTTTCCTCTCTGTTTGTAGTCCAATCTTTGTATTTTTCAAAGGAATATGTTTCTGAAGCTATTAAAACTTGATTTCCAATTAATTCAGTCATACAAATAGAATTTTAAAGTTAAAAAATTTATCAGTTTTTAGTTTCAAACAAGTTTTAAAAACCAAAGTTTGCGTTTGCAGATAGAAGGTGAATATATAAAACTCCAAATGGAGATTTTAGTCTGTTTGGTATCTGCGAGGAAATTGAAGGTGAAAGTTTGAACCCCTTCAGCAGGATGGGAAGACTAACAGTGACAACCAAAGCTAGCTGCTTCGCCTAAGATCAATGCTTTATAATCCAGGATGCTCACATGCATTAATGATTTCTTCACCTCTTACAAATTCTTCTTCTTCCATCATCCTCTTAATCTCTGACACAATCCATCCCTCACCACTGTTTATTCAACTTCCTAAAGCCTAAAAATTCCAATAGGCTGAACGAAGACAGTCTGGCGGCCAAAGCGACAAAGTCAGCCTCCCAAGGTGCTCTGGTAGAAACATGACAAAAAATAAAAATATAAAAAGTAAAAATGCAAGGTCACTAAAAAGTTTTAAATCATTACCAACTAGAAAGTGAGAAGTGCATTAACAGAAACTAAAAGTAATGGGACTGCCAATGTTTCAGTGAAAATTGCTGCCAAGTTTAGAGTACCTCCTGTATATTCACAAAAATCCATTTGCAGCTCCTAACATTTATAACTGTAAATGGATAGTGGGATGTATTGCATCGAACATTAAATGTGAAACCAGTAAAGCAGAAAGAGGACTCTGAAAAAAAGTTGCCGTCTGTGCAACTAGTGCAGTGAAAAAGGTAATATCACCCTCTCCATTCTGGGGAAATTGAAATTTCTTTTGCAGTCAGATTAATCCTGACAGTGCTGCTCAATGTAACGTTTGGCACATGAATAAAGTTGACATCTTAATGTTTTTAAATATTAACAACAGTGACTGGGCGCTGTTATAAGTGAAGGAAGGATCATAACAAGCCGCTGCAGACCTATGCTCTCATGGAGCAGGAAAAGAACTGTGACCTGGGTGATCAAAGTCAAGAAAGAAATACAGGTTCATGTTTTAAAACTACTGAATTCATCTCAGACAAGTCTACCATGAAGATTGAAGAAATTAAGCACAAATCAATTTAAATTCAAATAAATCTGAAAAATGTTTTACATATGGAAATATTTCAACTACAAATAATTGGAAGTATTTAATTTTATAACCAAAATCTCTACCGTGGTTTCTAGTCACTGCATCATTCCCCGGGCAGCCAACAAACCAACACATTGTTTCAACATACAGCAGATAATCCTCAACATTTTGACCAGCAGGACTGTAAAAGAAACACAGCCTTTTGTTGTGCTGATTTTACCAGCTGCAACACAAAAACAGGACGTTAGAAATGAACTCAAACTGTGTAGTGGCGTGAGAAAAAGAAACCACAGTTTTGGGACGAAAGAGTAATTTTTTTTTGCTTTAAGGAATATTCACTTATTGGAAAAATAAAGTTTTCAGCATTGTTTGAAAAACTAGACTAAACCAACTTATCATATGGAAATGGAGAAAGAAAGAGCTTAAAAAACTGCTGCTGCTGATAATTATGAGGCGTTTCAAACTATTTAAACTTGATAAAATGTCTCCATAGAGAAATATGTTAACACTCAAGACAACTGCTTCCACACAAAGTTGACCTGTGTAACAAACTGTTGCGTAAATTATGAATCACTGAAAAGTAGCAGCAGGGCATGGGCTCAGTTGGCAAAGTTACATCCTGTAATATATAAGACTTGAAGTATGATTCTTATAAGCAGACAAGACCAGAGTAGTGGTCAGTGGTGAAAAAGACACAGTATCAAGTTTGGACAAAAGCAAACAGCATGCCAGCACAAAGCAGCTGCCCGGCATGGTGGTGGATGGGTCATCATGTGGGTGTGTTTTGCAGTCATGAAACCAGAATCATTTATAGACAATAAACTCCTCTGTTAACCAACAAATTCTAGAGTCCAAGTTTAGCCTGTTTCTCTGACTTCTTACGTCCAGAATTTGGTCATTAATAAGACAATAATCTCAAACACACCAACAAATCTACAGCAGAAAGCCTGGAAAGCAAAAGAATCAAAGTGCTGCAGTGGAAGAGTACAAGTCCAGAACCACTCCAGAGCTCAACCTGCTTGATGATGACTACTTCGCTGCTGCTAAATGTGTTTCCACAAGCATTTTTATGGAGGGGGAGAGGTTCTTTTTTCTTTCTTAGCCATTTGAACCTTTTCTTTTCTGATGAGTGTCGGTACTGTAAAAGGTTTGATTGTTGCAAAAACTGCAGTGGAATTGGAGTGGGCCATAAAGTGAATGTGTCTTATTACTCATTCTGTCCATTCACTCATGTTGCTCAATTTGATGTATTATTGCAGTTATTGGTGTCAATAATTTGGAGGTTTTATTTTCCCTAGTATACCATTTTTATGCTCCGTGGAGCAGATAGGCCAATGTTTATGTAAAAGCAATCATTTGACTGCAACATTTTTAGAGTGTGAAGTATAGTTTTGTCATTTTTTTACTCAGTTATGGATTTCTCAAAGAGAGAGATTCGAGGAAAAACAAACTGCTGAATCCCACTATTTTATTTTGTAATTGTGTGGAAAGTAATTGCAACATGATATGCCGTTCCTGCACCTCGCGTGTTTGTGCTTTTTAAAATAAAATGATCAGAAAGAAATTAAAACCAGAGTATTGTGCTGAATTTAACATAAAAGTGTTGACACTGAGCAAAGTTTTGAAGTTAGTTAGCGGAGTGAGCAATTATAGCTTTTTGTTCATGTTGCTCCCTCTATTGCTTAGAAATCCAGATCTTTAATTCATTAAATATGAAACCTTTTGGGATTAGTGACCATTTTTATGCAAATAAAAAGGTTTTCAGAGAAGAACTTTTAAATCTAAACAAAGTATTGCTGAACTGAAGTGAAACTGGAAGCTTTTTTTTCCCAACTGGATTAGCGGCAGGGCAGTGGGAGCGATTCTTCTTGGGCTCATGAGATTACGAATGTATTTACATACTTTTCATCTGAAATGATAGTTTATTTTCACAGTCATCTGAATCACTTAGCAGTTGTTTTTAGCCGTGTAAACAATTTACTCTTTCAAAAACACAACGTATTTAGTGATTAATAAAATTTTCGCCCAGAATGGTGTTAATATACAGAAAATGGATTGAACGCATACACCCTAGTAATGTGCAACTATGACTGCAAAAACAAAAATCCAGTTTCTTATTCAAATTTCTATTTTCCTATTTCCTTTAAAATGTATGATTGACACATTGCTTCTGTTTTTTGGAATGCTCTGGACACCAACTGTTCATAACTATGACTGAGTACTATTAGCTTTGTTCTGCATGCAAGCTGAAATAAGATGGAGGTCCTTCCTTAACTAGAGTTCAAAATATTCAGGTGGTACATCTCTCTGTGATCTCTCCTTTTCAGTGTGATGAAACACCTCACAGGTTTTCAAAGGATCCTTTTCAAATTCAGAGTCAATCAAGGAGAAAATGAAAAATCTCACTGGGCTGTATTATTTATACATAAATAATACATGCTTTTTGCTTTTTCATGTGATCAGCATTTGGCTCTCATTATGCATTCAAACTTTTTATTGTATTTCTTTGCAAGATCAATCCTGGAAACCTGTACGACCACAACAGTGGACTATTTATTCCGACCATTTTATAAAATCAAAACAAGTACATATTTATGAAGCTGAAGGCACATGATGTGCAGTTTTCAAGCTTTTATAAAACAAAAGATTAAAAAATGTATGGCATGGATTTGCATTAAATCGCATTCAGTCACATCTAGAGACTAAATTGTGTCCATTCTTCTCAAACTCAGTGAAATTGGAAGGCAAGTGTTTGCAAACATCAATTTTAAAGTTTTGCAACATATTATATGGTGGATTGATGACTAAAGTCTTACTGGATCAATGTGTGGTGAACATTGATCTAGTAAGAAATGATTTCATTTCATCTCTAGTTTTACATTGCTAGTCTTTCAAATTATAGTTTCCCTAAAAGACAAAAGGCAAAGAAAACAGAAAAATATGTAGATGAGTTACATATAATGTTATACAAAATTGATATGAGGTAAAGAGCCTGAATATAACTATATGCCACATTGTTCTTTGTTAAAAAACTAACAAAAAACCATGTATTTCATTGCCATTGTGTACTTGGTATGTGACAAACTCAGGGTATTGAATACATTAGGAAGGCTCTGTGACTTTCCTTTAATGTTCTAATTCATCCTCATTGCTTTCCTGGCTCATCTGTGTTCAACAAGACTTTTTATATTTTATTTAATTTTTATGTGATGCGACTAACTGACTTTCACGGAGGTGAAATATCACAGCAATTCATTTTATGGATTTGTCTGGACATGCACTTGAGATTGGAAAACAATGGAGGTGACAAAAGGAAAAAAAAAGAGTTTGGTAGAACTACATATTCATGCAGGAGGGTGTTAAATTTTTATCATAAAAGAAGGAGCCATCTGCAGACACTTAGAAGGTTTAATTATGAGGCTTCATACACCTTTATGCTTTGCTTCAAATTAGATTACCTGTAGTTTAATAAACCTTTTCACACTATTCGGACAGCTCAATGGAGGTCAACAAGGACACTCTAAATCAGGTTTTTAGATTCACTTTATATCCACTTCTCATAATCATTGAAATCCAAAGTCTAGAGAAATATGGCTTGTTTAATCCTCTCACCGACCTTAAAGTGTCCTTACCAGTAAAGACCTAGAAAGGACACCTTTGGACTTCAACGTGCATCATTCATTCACTCATCAGCACTGGAGGCCTCTGGTGATTTAACTGGGTCAGAAAGTAAAGTGTCCGGACCCAAAGGAAGTAAACAAAAAACTGAAACATCTTTATGAAATGTATCCCTTACTATCCTTCAGATCATGAATAAAAGTTTACAAGAATACATCATTACACAAGATATGATTTGATATGGAGACAAATTCATTTACATTTTTTAGTTTATTTTGGATAAATTCAAAATCATTTAATTATTATTTAATTAAATTATTCAATTAATTAAGTAATTCTGTAGATACAAAAATACAGAGATTCTGTATTTTAGGACAATATCTCCAACCTAATATATACACCAGTTCTTTCTGATCTGATATTGTTCAGAAAAGGGAAAAATTACAACAAGTTTAAAACTGTTGAAGACTGAGAATAACAATTAGTATGTGTTATAATAATAAAAATCATTTGCTTAACCTTTTAGTTCTTTTGATCTGTTGCTATTGTAAAAAGAAAATCTTTGCAGGTATATCTTAATATCCTAAATCAAACTACAGAGATTCTAACTGTTGAAAAAAAAACAATGTAGTAGCTGATAGACAGCTTCAAGAAGAGAAGTTTGGCTTTAGTCTGATATATTTTAAGTATTTTTAGAGAGTTTAAGCTGTGGACTCAGAAGAACAGCCCAGATATTCCTTATCTAAGCAGTAACCACCTGGATCCCTGCAGACATCACCAAGTACTTCCTGCCAAGATGGTTTCATATAATCCCAACATGCTTGTTTCTGCCCCCAGCTCTGCTTCTAAAGCCTACCTGATAAATGCCTTCGAGAGGGGCAATTGATCCCAGATTCGCCATATTTAGATCTGTTAAACACAAATATGTTAGTTTGTTGCACCAACTTAAACTTGAGGACACAAACCCTGAAGCTCTTCGGGTGTGGTGGTGAGGTTTGCTCCATCTCTACAGAAACAGTTCTTTCACACAATATTCTTAGACTAAATCTGAGAAATCCAACTTTTACCAAGAGGATGTGACAAAAAGCCATACTAAAACACTCCATTAGCACGATAAGTCATCTGGGTGAATGGACAAATTGGCAGACTTATCCTAGTAAATTTCTGCAAATTGGTACTTTGTCAAAATTAATAAAGAGAAATGTCTTCAAAACATCCAAGCCTTGAGACTTTAGTTACACAGTCATCGTCTTCTAAACTGTTCCTATCCCATGAAGGGGAAAAAACCCCGACTGTCTCTTCAATATCAATTCACACCGAGTCAAACAGCCTGAAGAGTTAGTAATGTCCAACACATTCTGCCTCTCAGTCCCTGGGGAGAAGTTAGACATGATGAAGGAAAGCAGGAAAAGCAAACTGCATATCACCAAAGCAGTGTGGAAATCTGACACCAGGGATGGCTGAGAATAAATCTTGTTTTATCCCCAACAACCATGAACAGAAGGATGGTCGATGCACCCTGGGCTACGCTCCTCACATTAAAACAATCTTTTATTGCCTGCGGTGATCAAAAAAAACAAAATGTAAGCACAACGTGCCATGAGAGAGCAGGATTTTATGGTAAGTTTCTAAAGACATATTTGGTGTCATCCTGGAGGAAAGAATGTAGCAAGTCAGTGACTTTCTCCATCCTGCTGGGTTTCCTAATTATAATTCTAATTTGAATAATAAACTGAACATTACTGAATTGTTTGGAAACTCGGAACAATTTGAAATGTATGTAAATTATTCATAATCTGTTTGTGTGAATAGACTGAATTAACGTTTGTCTTCTGAAGCGCCTTGAGATGTCAAAATAAACATTTTTACAAACACTAAAGAAGAAATTATAACTTAGCTCTATAAATATTGACCATAACATAATTGTGAAGTGAAATGATACAAGGTTGCAACTAAATTGTGCTACAAGTCCCTTTAATATGCAATTGCAAAATTTAATCAATACAGCTAATTGAATTTAGCAGTCACCTAAAAGTAGTAAGTAGAATAACAGAGTCTGTTTTATATAACTTTGCAATAAGTCCAAATGTTTTGTGAAGATCTCAGAGAACAAAGAGTGGGAGGAAGACCAAAGAAATAAAGTTGTAAAGAAGTTTAAAGCAGGATTAGGTTATACAATGATATTCCTTGAACGTGTCACAGAGTTCTGCTAAATTGATCACTTGAAAATGAGAAATATGAGAATGCATTTGGATGATGTGACAGGTCTTGAAAGGTTTGAGTGCATCAAAGCAACATTTTTGTGTTTGCAGGATGATCAGTAAAAAATATATTTTTTAAAAGTCCTATGCACCTCAACTTACTACCTGTGCTCATGATGCAGCGGTTAATTGCAGATCCTCTGAAATGCATCACTGGAGAACTTTAACTATACATGAACATAGCAGTTGGCAGATATCAGCAGTGATTCTTCTGCGCTGCGTACAGTGAAATATCTACATCATTTGCTGCTCAGCTTCATTCAGGACCTGACTTGGGGCTTAGAACGAATTTTGAGAAAAAGAAAGATGATGGAAGGAGAAAAAGTGCAGCATGGCCTGCAGCCAGAATCCGGTTGTCTTTATAGATGAAGGAGACATTTCCCCTCTGAGATCCACATAGAAGAACGGCTCAGATGCTCAAAGAGCTTATGCAGTAAAACGCTACCTTTAGATTAACTGTCATTGCTTACAGGGTTGTCAGCTGACAGGATTATTACAGAGGACTCAAACTATCTGTGATGTCTTTATGCTTTATGACAAATCTATCTGAAATATTAAGTAAAGCTGGAATTATGCAAATCTCTTCTAGATCTCTAGGTTGCTTCAATTTGTAACTTTTAAAATTTTTTAGCTATATAACACAAGTATTGTCATAGGGAAAACAACCCATAAACAAAATTGACACTTATAATTTTAATAATAGACTTTGCTGAGGGACATGTCAGAAAGAATAATGTGTCAGATCAATACTATTACACCCCTATTTAGTTTTATTGTTTTCAGATTAGCAAATCTTATAAAAAGTCCATCCATGTGAGCAAGAAAAGAAGATATTACACATTTATTTAGATGGTATATGAAACTGTTACCCTCTGTTTTGGACTTAATAGAACCAATTCTTAGCAATTTTATAAAACTGCAACATCACATTGTCTTTAAATAAGGAGTTCAAGTTTGGTCAAAAGTGTTCAAAACCTTTTTAATCATAAAGAAAATGGCAGCTTAGCAACTGCTACTCAAACTCAAAAGTAATGGAAAACAATAAATGACAAAGAGATATTAAAGTCATCATGGGAAAAAGTTATCAACTATAAATCACCACCACCTGCAGAAATCTGCAGATACTTGAGATCACTTGTAAAAACTGTTGCTGTTTGAACTATTTTAATATACTTTCATGTGCACAATAAACATCATAGTATTGCTGGAAAAGTTGTAATCTTCCTTATCTCGGCTCTTCTGGGAATAGCCAGTCAGTGCCAAGGAAAATGAACAGTGCTGCTGGATTGGTTGATTTTAAAACGCCAGGTAATTAGTCACTTTAGCTGTATTTAGTTCCAAATATTTTAGATATTTTCTAAAAAAAAAAAATGTTTAAATCTGCAAACAGGCAAGTTTTCTGCAAATAATTTGCAGCAACATTGCACAAAAGGTTTTGTGAACAAAGTCTGTGAATACTGAGCCATGAATAGGTAGGATCCTCTGCATAAGCAGTCTTACAAACTGCTTATGCAGTTTGTATTTTTATTTTATACCAGCGATTCTAATTCAGCAGTGATTTTAGGACAAAAATTGCATAGAAAATAATCATCACTCTAGTAGATTTACATATCCAAATATTTCACTAAAATTCCAAATTTTTAGTTTGTTGTCCATGAATACAGAAATAAATAAAAAATACTGTCTGAAGAAGAAATTGGGTCTGACAGGGTTCACAAACCATGTGAACCCTGTCAGACCCTGGGTTTGTGAAAACTTCAGTTATAAACTATTGACTGGCAGCTCAGTTGTTTGAGTCTTCATAAAAATGTTGCACAGTGCTGTCCAGTTTATTGCTATGGTATTTGGCTCATAATATTCAGCTTATATGGGTAATTATTGCTCAGCTCAGTCTCTATTTTCTGACCTGCAATCAGAATGCAGTCAGTATGTGAGTGAGATCTAGAACAGCTCAAAAATCAAACCTTTAAGGGCAATGGAGAGCAACTCCATATGAACATGGATCTCAGCTGAAAATCAAGCTGTTTCATTTCTATGATAGGCAGCCAGTCAGAAGATTGCGATGACAGAGAGCAAAAAAAAAAAACAATAATGCACCGAAAGTTTCTTGGAAAATAAAAGGTATACATAAACTATTAAAAGCTGCAATCATAATCATGCAACAATCATGCTAAACTTTGTTGTTAACACAACAATTTGGGAATTTGAAGGTTCAATGATTGTAGGTCAGAGTGCAATGGATTTTATTTCGAAACACTAACAGCAAAAATTCAGTGAGGAAGATTGTAGATGTTAGCTGCTGCTTACCTAAGATACCTAAGTTCATAATTTACATTTGTCTCCATTGATAAATATATTAAAATTTTAATCTAGAATGATGCACTTAACCCACTATTATGTCATGGTTCATATCTAAAATTAGTGCACAATGCAAACAATACTTAAGTAAAATAATTACTGTATAAAAATTAGAAGCTGGTAGATTGAGTGATATACAGTCTAGTGAAAACTGACCAAAGCACGATATCCTTTCTGCTGCACTCCTCACCAGAAAAGTTTAAATAAATAAATATTCCTGACAGACTGGAAAGGTTATATGGAGGGAGAAAAACAAAGTCTGAGATAGGATTTATGTAGCCTGCATTTCTACTGGAGCAGAAAAGGGACTAAAACACAATTTAAAGCTGGTGAAAATGCTCTGCATCTCATATTTTCAAGTTTTCCAATGCTGGTTATTAAAGAGTCCGAGAGTGGGTAGCAACTTCTACTGAGAATTTTCAGCAGCAAAATGGAAATTAATAATCGCCAAACAGAAAAAGTATATATATGCATGGTACCATTATACTTTACTTAACATGTGTTAAATAAAGAAAGAAAAAATAGAGGCAAATTAATTAACTCTCACATAACCTGTGGTAATTTATCAGTTTTTGGCTTTTGAACATAACTAATTTATTCAGCACAATTTGTGCTGGTTTCAGTAACACTGTAACTGCTGCTAAAATAAAGACAATGTCACACATGCCTTTAAATTAAAGGGGTGGCCTTTACTGAACCGCTAACAACAACATGTGATCAAATAGAAAACTCTAGAGTGAAGACACAAGAAAAAACACATTTAGTACATGTATGCATTGACAAAAAGTGAATTATTATTATTTATTAGTAATATTTCATACAAATATTTTGCATCAATGTATTGTTTTCTAATCACTTTTTATTAATGTTACTAACTTCAGTCCTCCTATACATAAATATTCTTGATTCTTTTTTAGTTTAAAATTAGTTTCTATGTTTTGTCCAAAGTTATTAAAGACTCATCCAAAATGTTTTTACTAATGTAAATTGGTAGATTTAGGTTACATTAAAAATGTCATCTACATAAAATTAAATATATATATATATATATGCTGTAAATTATTTTTAATTACCATCAACTTGACCAGGGAGTACATGTGGAAATTAGCATTTTTTGCTACAACCTGGTCCATGTATCTTCCCTTTGAAGAGGGCAATGAAATGCTTCATGTTGTCCCTGTACAAAGTAAAGAAAAAGGTCTGAAGGTCTCCTCCTGGTGGAAAGCAATACAATATTAAATATTAAAGGAATTTCATAGGCACCACAACAGCAGCGGGACACATATTTCCATTCAGATTATAATAAAGTATATTAAAGACTTAAAAAATCTTTAATGAAAATTTACCTAAACCCAAATGTTAAAACATTTTCAGAGACCCAATCAAAATTATGGAAATATCTAAATCAAGAAACCCAGAGTGTTTGTCCTTGTGAGCTTCAACTTCACCTGTGCAGAACTTAAAAAGCAGATGAAGTTAAAATTAGACATTTAACATTCCCTCAAATTACTTCCTAAGCTCTTATTGTAGGCTGTGAAACTCACAGGGTTCATTCTCAGTTCAGCTTAAGAAAGTGAAGCTCTCCTTCCTGGAATTTGTTGCTCCCTTTTCCTCTTTAGGGTCTCCTCTTATTATTCAAAACTATGCATCACCTTTAGATTTGGGTTTCATTTTTTAATAGCATTACAATAAGCCACACAGTCCACATTATGCTATCGTGTTGCACTAACCCTGCTCAACTCTGTTGGGATGAACTGGAACGGCATCCAGGAGATCGTCCTTAGTTCTCCACATCAGTGTCCAGCTGACCAAATCCCAACATGCACTGGAGTCATATAAAAGCTTTCTGGTTGACTCAAAGGAACTATTATGCACTATTCCAGTGCTTAAAATTAGATTTTTGTTTAATTTCTTTACTTTGGACAATTCTAAAATAACTGTCAGCACTTTGTGTTTCACACTGACATTCAATCTAAAACGTGGAGGAAAAATACCGAGTCTAAAATCAAAGCACACATTCAATATCCAACATCTGTCCTGGAGGGATTTCAGTACAAATTTCCTGCAAAGGTCCAGCACTTCAAGCCGAACCTTTGTGTTCCTCTCATCGACAGTCAGGGCACCTTTATTTGAGCACCTCTTGCAGCCAAACCCAGCAAGTCAGCACAGATGGTATCAAGAATACTGTTTAAAGTCATCATTCACTTTATTGTGGGGGCTGGCTGTCTGGGAGAGGTTGCCACATCAACTTCTCTCTGTCCTGGTCTGGACTCTAAAAAGTTAAGTGTTTCTCTGCTGACTTCCAACAGCCTGCTCAGTATGCTGTACCATGAGTACAGCATTCAGCTGGTAGGAGATTCCCTACAGTTCTGCGAGATTTCAACTCTTTGTGTGGTCAGCAGAATTAATATTGTGTCCATCAGCGGCTGCCATGAGCCATCATTAACTTTTTGGAGTCTCACAATGAGGAATGTCACAAGGAAAATCCTCCATTTATTTTTCTTTTATCCAAATACAATGCACATTCCATCTTGTATTTCCTGCTTTAATGTAAAAAGTTCTACATCTTTGCCTGTGATTTCCTTGGAAAAATACATGGATTACCTACTTAAACTTGAATTAACCTTAGGTGTCTTGTAACTAAAAACTGTAACAGGGACTTTCTTATGGTGCCACATGAGAGGTAAAGCAGCAGCCTAAGAAGTGTGATATTAAAGTGCAACTCTGAGATAATCCTCACCATGAAGTGATGATTCGTCTGGATGTGGAAGCTTAAGGAAGAAAAGAGAAGGAGGGCTGGAGGGTCTTCAGATGATTTTAAACCTGTGGCAAAAGGAACTAAAACTTTTCTGCAATTTAGCTTCCTTGCTTTTTACTTTGGAACCAATATCTTTGTCATTTCTGTTTAAACCAAAACACATATGCTTCATGTGAAAGACAAACTCTTATCTGATTAGTTAATTGTTCCAGACATTTCTGTTGTAATATTTCAGCACAGAATTAGAACCGTCAAGGCTTAAACGTTGCACTTACCTTAATGTGATTACTGATTAATGAACATAAAATGGAGGGAAAATGTTCTCTACTTGGGACTCATTTTTTGAACTGCAATCAGAGGATAAATATGTGAATTGAAATTTATTCTTTCTACTCAGAGTGAACATTGACTGTTATGCAGAACATATTTATTGATCTGTTTGTAAATAGATTATGTAGCAAAATAAAGCTTAAAACTTTTATCTAAAGAAAGAAAACTGAAACGTTTTAGTCTACTATGTGTTGAGATGTAGCCTGTAATCCAGAAATCTGTCAAATAAAACAGAACTATTTATTGAAGAAAAATGCAAAAGTGCTGAAGTGCTGGAAAAAACTTTTTGACATCAATTGTTCATTGTTTGTGTGATTATAGGGAAGCATCTTTACAGTCCCAAAGGTGACACAAAGTGAGATATTGAACCACAGTTTAATTTCCTCCAGGTCCCTGTTCCCTTCTTTACCTATCCAGCCTCCCTCTTTAATCCCCGACATAATAAATAGATTCAGAGTGAACTTTAAAAAGAAGAATGCAGAAAGCAGAGAGACAGAGGCAGAGCAAGAGGGGGAAAAAAGGAAACATTCAATACAACAAACATATTTCTCCCAGACCCAATCCTCTAGCTGTCCAGGGAACAAATAGCATAAATTACAGATATAAATCTACAATGTTCCAATACAGAGAAATTCAGAGGGCGACCGTCTTTGCTCCCACCACTATTAACCAGAGAAATGATCATGAATGTACATACAGTACGAGCACAAGATAAGTTTGGACCCATTTATTTTGACTGAACAGCTAAAAGTTTTGCCTCATATTTTCCTAGAAGCTAACAAACATAATTTTGGGGAGATAATCTAATTGCTCCCGATGGGAATGTGGGGAAATCAACTCTTTGCATTAGTTCTAAAAGAGCTTTAGAGCCATTTTTTCTCAAAGTGCTGGATTTTTTAGTGTTATAAGACAGGTAGCATTGGACATTTTTATTACAACAGCTATTAATATCATTGTTACATCATCAGTAATACCAATACTGAAAGCTGGAAGTGTTTGCTTGTAACTATCTTCCTAAATGGTTTTCACAATGGAAAAAAATATATAAGGGGGAACTAGCAATCCCACCACTTTCAAAGTAATGAGTCATGGAAGTTTTAAACAGCTGCTTTGCTAATTACCTGAAGCAGCTGGGTAACAATGCTAATGCTAGCTAGAACATGAGTAGTAGTCAGAGTCCATTTTCCTTTAATTTCCAATATTTCTGTTACACTACTGAACCTAGCAAGGGTTCGCAACTCCTCTTAGAATATTTAAATACTATAAATCAAAATCTGTTGAACTAAAGATCATTTTAAAAACTTTTATTTAACCAGAGTGGTGCAACACACAAAATATAAATAATAATAATAATAATAATAATAATAATAATAAATGGATAAAACACCAAGGTTTTATTGAGGAATCACACTTTATATGAGTAATTTAGAGCATCTTTTTTTATTTGTTGTTTATTTAAGGAGACCCATTAGTCTTTACTGTAGTAGAAAGTATTCTTTCTGAGATCCACATCAATGTTATTATAATTCTTTACAAATATTCCTAAAAAACATAAAGGTATTCCTTAAGACACAAAAAGCATGTGAAGTTTTTTGGGAACTACTTGCATAGAATTTGTGTTGGTAATTAGTAAAATAGAGAGGAACTGAAAATATTTGCTCAGCTCGTCTTTAAATTTAGTTTTGTTTGATGACCCAAGTAATAATTATGTTTTTCTAGGTGTCACGGCTGTAAACAGCTTTTACAGCAAAGCTCTAGCTTTACATATTTGTGGACTGCAACCGTACTTAAAGATTCATTTGTCATTGTATGCACCAACATTAACTTCTTTTACAACACAGTTCATTCATAAACCCTCAAAGAGGAGCAATTTTTCAGGGCTGCCTGTGGTTATCCATAATCCACAAACAAGGTTGCCAAAAATGTGCACTTTCAAAAAAAAAAAAAAAAAATCAAGGCAGCTTTGAAGAATCAAAGGAGGTACAGAGTGGGGCTAAGCATTGTTCATAAAATAAGAGACTCGTAAATGCTTAAACACATCAGTGATATATTATACCTTCAGTTTTGCTCCATTTCCAAGCATAACTGCAGGAGAAAGAGCAGCTTTTGGATGAAATCCAGTGGTCTCTTAGAGTGGTAGACCATCTGTAATCGGTACAACACACTTTCTAGTCACAGAACTCTTTTACCCTTTAATAAGTCAGCTGGTTTGGGTCTGCGAGTAGGTGAGTCAGCAAGACACCAAGTTGTCACTTCAAAGGCTCTGCTGTCATTTAACAGTCCAATGAGAAGGATGCTAAAGATTGTCCACAACGTTTTATGAAGAATTCTTTTTTGCACAACAATCTCTATAGTACCTCAAAAAGAACCAACCTTCTTTATCAGGTTGTCTCTTTAAACCACCAGCTCTTATGGTGATACCCCAACACATGATGGCAGAAGCGAGTGCTCTCTTCACAACAGGTTTATAGAAGTCATGTCCAATCTGCTGTCCTTGTCAGCTTTGAGGTAATCGGCTTCTTGTTCATCTCTGATACACCCTGCAACTGTAGTCAGAAGATTCTGTCTTGTGATGAAGTCAGAAGAGTATGCAGTGGAAAGGAAAGGTAAGAGTACACATCCTTATGGTGCTGCTGATCAGCTGCTTAGAGACAAGAGCCCACAGTCTTAAATTGTCTGTCAGGTAATCATCGACATGCAAGACGTGGCAATGCATTGTGACATTTTGCCTGTTTTTCTTTTTCACATTGATTGCATGAATCATTTGTACTTAAATAAAAAGTTGTGATTCAAAAAATCATATTTTGTGTTTACATCAATATCTGGCACTATGCATTGGCCCATTACTGCACATTCAGAGGTTCTAATGCTTCATTGCTGGTATGCCCTACTTCAACTCTATTTGCTACAAACCGTTTCTCAGCACTCACCTGGTCATTTTCTGATAGTTCTCAGGGAGTTGATTTAACGTTCCCTGTGCTAACAAAAGGCAACAGGTCAATTCCATAATTATTATGTTGAAAATTAAATATAAGGTGTTTGCCTGTATGTTACTTTTTCATTCTATTAAATAAATGTATTTTGAAGTTAAACTTTTCCTTTAGACTTAATTTGTAATAGGCTTGTGTGAAAGCAGCTGTTACGTTTTGGATGACATCCAGCAACTATACAAGCAAGGACTAATGTGTGTTTACTTAGATGTTTTTCCTTCTGTTGTTTCCTCTCTTAAGGGAATAAAGTGTGTTTATGATATAAATGGTCACACTAGGAGAAAACACCGAGTTGAACTTGAGAGTAAGACAACAAAAACAAGTGAAGTCTTGTTTTTGGACCCACATGATGCTGATGATGAGCTGCATCTACCCCGTACAGCACAAACCCAGATTCAGCAAGAAAAACGAAGAAAAGAAGTAGCAGCAGAAGGTAAAAACTGGGTCATGCTTGAAGTGGTTATGTTGGTGTATTGCACCACCATCAACCATCTCTGCACTAAATAATTTACAAAAGCAACACCGTTAACACATAACTAATGATTCTTCCCAAATCTGCAAGCCCTAAAACACAGACAAATGAATCTGACACTTGACATTGAATACCTCTAGCTAGCATGCACATAACCTCAGTTCTCAACATTTTAAGCTGATCTCTGAGGCACCCAAACAGAGATTGATCAGTTCTGAAAGCATCAAGAAGGAGACAATGGGGCAGAGTTTCCATTACTGGACTCCTAATCCGGTTACAAGTATCTGCTCTTAATGGGCTGAGCTGCGAGAGCTGTGCGTTTTGTGTGAACGGGAGGTTATCCATCATGAATACACCTCTGTGCAGCCAAGGGGACAGCAGGGAAGGTTAATGTAAGCCCAGATCCGAATAAAGCTCACATCTAATCAGAATTCAAATCTCCAGTGATGGTCTTTCTTTTGCCTTTGTCGAGAACTGAGATGTGTTCAGGCTTCACAAGAGTGTTGGCCTCACACCTCGCTGCTGCATCTTAAGCTTATCCTTCCAGAGTAACTGATAGAAAACCGAGGCAATGTTTAAGAGTAAGTGTCACTAAAATATTTGCATCTTTCCAAGTTCTGGAGTTCAAGCTTGAAATGTTTTCCTAATTGAAAAAATAAACAACAAACACAAAATCATCCCTCTAAAATGTCGCATTTGTAACAATAATTAAACTGTGCAATAATTTTTCAGTTCTTTGCACAACATTATTACTACTACGCGTTTTGTAATGTTGCAAATTAATGTTGTTTACAGTGTAATCATTTTTATGCTTTCCTCTCCCACTCTCCTGAAACAGTCCACATATTTTACTAATACATTCTTTGTTCCAGTCCATGAAAACAGTGAAATGTTCCAACATTGAATAATGCTTTTATCTTTTCTGCATTGCAGACATAAACCTTCAAGCACCATACCAGACTTACTTGGTTATTTGCAGCCGATGCAGCATTAAACCTATACTGATACATAAGTAGCTTGTGTTTAAGTCTCATATGTTTGTAATTTACCAAGGCTGATAAAAGATTCATTTAGGAGTCAGAAAACCGAGGAGTGATAGTGAAAAAGTAAAACTGCACTAAAGAGAAATGACAGCCATACTGAGACCCCACACCTTCCCACTGCGTCAGCACATGATGCAGAGGAAACTTGATACATTCACCAGCTCCACATAAATATGAAAATCTGAAGTGGGAACGGCATTAGAAAGATCTCACCATTAAAATTCAACCAGCATGACATGATTTCCGAGCATGGAGATGTTGCAATATTTCTGAAAGCCTCCTCAGCGGTATAAAAATGATCGCTCATTGCTTTGATTTGCCCTAAGACATAAGCTTTATGAAAATAAATGGTGCATCTTTGAACCTAAATCATGGTAGAACGCTGCCTATTGAACTCGAGTCTATTTTAGTAGCATTTTCCCGAGGTGATGTAAACAAATGTGCTATTTGTGAGCGTCGCTCCCTTGTGGGTTTTTTTGAACACTGACATGAACCCACATACAAATGTGCTGCATGCTGCTTTTATTAAACAAGCACTCCAGCCAAAGGCTCCACTTGCTCTATTAATTGTGATAAATGACTTCCACTTTTAACTCCCTTCCACCTAATATCACGATGCCTCATATTCTGTTGAGCAACAACATATCTATCAACAGGCAACCAGATGAAGAGAGAACAAATAAACCAAGTGCAAATTCTTGCATTAAGTCCAAATTTCTAAACAATTTCAATTAAAATAGATTTCCAGGTAATTTTAGCTATATAACGTTATGAAATAAATATTGCTTATATGCACTGTTAACAAATCTGTGCTCTAAATATGAAAAATTGAGCAAATATAATATAAAGTAGGATGTGTGTTGAAAGGAAGCAGTAGGACGGGTGAGACATGCAAAGGAAAATCAATTCGACAGCTTTTCATTCTGTGTCTCCATTGTGTTTGGAGATGGAGCTGTTTAGCATGGTTTGGATAAATGCTAAGAACATATGAAACTTAATGTGTCTCTTGGTAACAATTATACATGCTATAACTTGTAGCTCTGACAGGATTCTTAGCAGGATTAAAATGTTCAGTACAGTGAAAAAGCATTACAATCTTAATGCATTTTTGTCATGAATAAATGTGTCAGATATGTATTTTTATTTTTTTGCATAAACTACAAACAGGCTAAATTAAAAAAAGCAAGTTTCAAATGATTTCATTTCACCCAAATCAAACTGGCCCTGTGCGACAAAATAATTGGCCATTGTTAAATCGTGAATTAACTGTGATTAACCACATTTTTCGGTTGGATTTCACTTTCCACTCTGAGGGTAGATTACTGCCAGCCCTGAAGAATTAAAGGATCACTTAAATATAACCTTTCAGAAAACATGAAGAGTCTTTTAAAGAACCAACGAGAAACAAAGTCATTGACCTCAATCAGTCTGAAAAGACTCACAAGCAATTTCTGAAGGCTTTGGGACTCCACAGAGCCGCGGTGGAATTGTCTGCAATAGAGAACAGTGTTGAACCTTACCTAGAGTGGTCAGTATGTCAAAAGTACAAGAATGCACTTATGATTCATCCAGGAAGAAAAAAAAAGACATGCCTTCTCTAATAACCTACATACTGACAAAGGGACGTTTTTGAAAGGTCCTGCAACATCTGGTGCAAAGCACAACACTTCAGAAAAAGAATGTCAGGCAGTCAAGCATGGTGGTGGTGCTGTCATGATGTGGGGCTACTTTGTTGTTTTGAGAGCTGAATGATTTGTTTAACTCGTGGATCTTCTACATGGATTCTGATCCTTTGTAGATCTTAAAGGAGAATGTTGGCTATTAGTTCATAACTATAAGCTCAGATGCACTTAGATAATAGGACAGTGATATAAATTATACCTGGAAGTCCCATGAATGACAACCTGGGAGGTCCAGCTAGTTAGAATAACAATTCAACTATACAAAACCAGCAAATAATTAGTTAATATCCATTTCCAAACATCTTTTTTAGTTAGACAATAAATGTAAATCTTTAGTCACTTAATATTTGCCAAAACAGTTTAAAAAAAAAAATTTTTTACTTTTGGTATGTCAGTTTAGCACAAGTCTCTGTGTCTTATAACTTCCTGACTTGACAACCATCAGTCAAAATCTGGCAGACCACTTTCACAGATCAGCTATTTTAGACCCAATCTAAATCCTGCCTAAGCATCAAATTAGTTCATCTAGCAGAATATATAACATACCTGCTTAGCACTGCTTTGCCTTGCTTAAGTCACTGCATGGACAACAGCAATTCAAACAGTTGGAAGCACAAAATTATAAATTTGATCTAAACTGTTTAAAATACTTTTCTGTTCATGGAAAACATAAAAATGACAATGTGTTGATCTATCATAAAACCCCCCCAAAATTTAGATGTACGTTTTGGGTGTGCAAACTTTTGCAAGGTAATGCCTTCATTAGGCCATTCTGCACATTAAAACTACATCTCTAATCGTCTATTTGCATTTGTTACGTTTAGATTGTGAAAACACTTCCTTTTGATCAGAGTTTAAGTTAAATTAGATTTTGAAGTGGCTTTCAGTAGCTATTATTTAGCATAGTGTGATGCAACTTACTAGAACATTCTCTTTCATACAAATATTTCATGACATTAATTCATCAACCCTGCTTTTTTCTTGTGCAGAAAATATAAAATAGTGCTGTGTCTTTGGTAACCGAAGTCCAAATATGTAGCAAGGTTTTTAAACACCATCTAATCACATATCTGCCATTCAATAAGAAAAAAATATATACTGTGTTATTAGTTTATTAAACAGTCAATCCCATCCATGTGAAAGTGAAAATGTCTTAGTCACACAGAGAAATTATTCTGAAAGGATGCATCAGCTTCTAAACATGGCAGGAAAAAGACCCTATAAGGCTGATTAATGCATCAACACATTTCTGGGTAAATCCATTTGGGACTTGTTGCTTCGCTCTTCATTAACAGGGCCTCTGACTGTACTATGAATCACTGCCATCAAAATGTCTTCTGCTATCAGCCCACAGTAGTGTAATGCGTGACAGTTGTGTGTAAGTATTCATGAGTAGAGCTCACCGGGGCCTGAGGTTACCTCTATGTTGGGTCATTTTTTAGGAGCAGAACGAATCAACATGACCTGATAAGGAGAAAAAGCTATTTCAGGTTTGGATATGAACCCTTCCTTTGATCAGCAGCCCATATCAGCTCAGGATCCAGTGTGCGTTTGCTCAGAGGCGTAGGGAAAGTGCGGTTCCCGCTGGACCTGCGTGCTCACAAGACAACTTCCTGAGGCAAAACAAACATCTCCTTTTTATTTTTTCTTTTAAAAGTTGTCCCCGTCTCAGCCTCACTTCAACATCAAATGTTGGAGTTACCCTCCACCCTGAAATTCAAAACATCTGCCTGCAGTTGTGTGCCCTTTAATTCCCACAGGAGCTTGGCTAAAAGCAAAACAAGAACTGTCTCCTTTAATAAAGAGTAGTCAGCGAGCCCTCTATGATCACTCTCTGCACTCTTGTCAGTCATAGCTCTGTCATGGTCTTCTTTGAGGAGAAAATGAAAGAAGATGAGACAGCAGAGAAAAGAGAAAAAAAGAAAACAGATTTTCATGTGGGCATGAGGGTTAAAGGAAAAACTTTTTTCCCCCTCACATCGTTATATGTCCATTTTGTGTCTTTAATCTTTAAAGTTCACAGGAGGAGAAACTCTTAAAGCCAGTGCAGATAAAACTATTGCTTTGTTTCATCTGAAATGGAGGGAGGGGGGTAAATATTCAGAGTCCTTCATCTATTAAGTCAAACCATTTTACTTTAGTTCTCCTTCCCTTTCAATATTTTATTTAATCCTCAACTGATCTTGTGGCTACAGAAACCCTGCAATTGAGATGCATTGTTCTTTCAACATTGTACTGACTCTATCCAACAATACAACTCGGTTAATAGCAGGCTGACTTTCTGCTTTACAAACTGCATAATTATTGATTTTGACACTTCACTGTTCAGAAATCCTTTAAGCAATTGTGTTGAAGACTTCTGCAAATACACCAATCAGAAATAATATTGTGGCCACTGACAGATGAAGAGAATAACAATGATTATCTCTTCAACTAAGCACCTGCGAGTGGGTGGGATGTACTCCAGCACTTTAGCCAGTTAGAACTCAATTTGCTTAATTGTCTAGTTGCGGTGAAGACAAGTTCCTAAAGTTTAAACTGAGCATCAGCATAAGGTAAATAGGGGGTTAAAGTGATCGACTGGCCTTGATGATAGAAAGGCAACAGCAGTTCAAATATGCACCCACTACTAAAGTAAACTGTATGAGGGCACAACACATTGAACCTCAACACAGAAGACCACACCACATCTGACTACCACAATGAAAAACATGGCCTGGTTCGAGGAGTCTACATTTCAGCTGCAGCAATCGATTGGTAGGACTGGATATTGGCATCGACAAAATTAAAACATGAATCAATCCTGCCTGGAACCAACAGTTCATGCTGATGGTGGCAGTTCAGTCAGGTGGGGTCTGTGTCCTTGACACGCTTTGGGGCTTTTAGTACAAATTGACATAATTTAAAGATCTCTTCTTAGTATTGTTGGGAACCATGTTTATTCCTGGTTCATCATCCTGCTCCCTCCAGCAGGATGATGAACCATGCTACAAAGTTCAGATCATCTCACACTAGTTTCTTAAACATAACGAAGAGTTCACAGTACCCCATGGCTTCCACAGATATCAACCCAACAGTGCCACTGGGCTGTGGTGCAACAGGAAATGCACATGGATGTACAGCTCACAAATCTGCAGCTACCAAACTAGCATGGATCAAAAATCTAAGGAATGTTCTGATGCCTTGTAAATTTGGCTCAAAGAATTACAGGCAGATCTAAACAGAAAGATCCCACCTGTTACAAGAGGATGAGTACTATGTAGCAAGTGGACATCATTTTGTTCTCAAAACCTGACAGAGTCATCAGTTCTGTCCTGATCCAGTAGATAAACTGGAGCTCAGGTTTTCAAAGTAGAAAATGCTGAGTCTGGTGGCAACATGCCAGAAATGTCTTTAGGAAGTGTCTGTTGCTGCATAGCTGAACATCAGCTGTGATGAAGACAGTATTTCCTGATAGTTGTTGCCTCTTTCAGCAGGAAGTGTGCTGCTAAAGTAAAATGGTTTAGAACAACTTCAAGGCATAGACCTGGGAGCCAAATTTTACAGATCTAAATCAAAGAGAATCACTTGAAAGTCCAGCATGTGCTACAGATAGAGATGTGCAAACATTTCTTACCATCCTTCCCTTAGAAAATTTGCTAGATCCCCGTACCACACATACTACAGCAGAGCATTAGGGGACTGCAGCCCAATCCTTGATGACATAGGGATGATACGGGATGAAAAGGTGAAGCAGTACAGTTTAAAAGGTAGTTCTCATGCTATTCACTGTGTAATCCATAACTGCTGCTTGGACTGGCAGTCTGGAGACCTCACATAATTCCACATCACATTTCTAATAGCTAAAAAGTGTTGAGAACATCTGAACAAAACATATTTTTCTTCCTCCAAACACTGTGCAACATCTCAACAGCCATTGTGTCAGCCTCGAGTCCAGTGCAATCATTTTCAGTTAAACAATAACAAAGAGCCCAGAAGGACAGCATGGTTCTGTTCAGTAACAGTTCAGACAGGCAGGAGATGTTGAGGAGTTCAGGTGAAAAATGACAACTAGGTGCTGTAGAAACGAACACGGCCAATGAGAGACTGCTCTTTAAAGAAACTCAGTGTCAGCTCACCATTAACAAGATGAATAATTAACCCATGTCTTGTACCTCCAAGTTGAGTTCCTTTCACTGCTGACATTTCCTTTGATTCAAACTGAATGTTCTTAATGTACCCTTCACCGGTGGAGCCACGACCTGCAAATGACTAGTTTGAATTCTTGCTATTTCCAAGAGAGCTCAGACTCGGGGGATACCCGATTCAGGAGCTGCAATGAATGCAGGTGAAAACAGCAGTGACTTAAAGTCAAAGCTTTATGTCCTCTACTCTCCAATCATCTACCACCCTGAGAGGTGTTTGGAAAGAAAACAAAGTGAAGTAAAACCTCCGAGCGATAAACTTTATACATTACTCAACTGCCAGGTCAGAAACAAGCATGTAATGTTATGCTTTTGTTTTAAATTGTGATGCAGTTTATTCTCATAAGCCTGGAAAACTTGTGAATCAGTTTTAGAACCTGGAGCAAGGACTTGTCTATGTACATGCCAAATTTAAGGGTTAAACATTTTTACTGTTAGCAACATAAACAATTTGTGGCTGAAACTTTCAGGCATCTTATCCAATATGTCCCTTATTTCAGTCTCTGGACATTTGTCCAGAGGACAGGAGGAAAACTGTGATGTACAACTGACACCTAGTGGTTAAGATGAGTACTGCAGCAATCAAAAGTCAGCAGCAGTGAATTGAGATGTAATTTCACTGGTTATAGATTTAGATCTTGTAGTGAAACTATGGATCTGGGAAAAGAATAAAAAGGAAATCAACATTTTACACAGAAAATCAAGTTAAGCCTGGAAATTTGTAGTCATGTCACATAAAAAAGGCCAATTTTAGATTATACAAATGCATCAATCAATAAAATTAAGCTACAGGATATATTTGGAGCTTTTACTGCTTTCTTCAGGTGTTCTTAGGAAAAAAAACTCCCAGCCAAAGTTCTTGCAGATGAGCAGTGAAATGAGAAAAGTGATGTGAACAAAATAATCACAGTGTTTACTTCTGTATTGAACAAGTTTAATAATTATCACAACAGTTTTAAATCAACAGTCCAGTTCTAAGAGAAATGTGTCAGTTTTAAAGTTAAAACACATTTAACTTTAAAACTGGCCCTAAACACAGAATTCCCTTATGCACTGTAGGTTATTATGGATTATATGTAAAGAGGTGAAATTATATTTTCTTGACTAGAAATACACTGATATATAAGACCCATTGTTGTGTTAATATTACAAATACATTCTCAAACAATATAGTAGCAAATACTGACCCTACATGCTGCCTTATATAGCACATAGAGTCTGTCTTGTTGGATTTTAAAGCCTCCCTCTATTGAGATTATTCTCTGTTCCTCAATAATACATTTTAAGTCATTTTATTGCCCGGCAACAAGCGCAATACATTTTTGCTTGCAGTATTTCTTGTGAAATGTGTTAATCAAAATTCCAATATACCACCCAACCAGAAGCGTTCCTGCATTATGAAACCTGTCTGGCTGACAAAAGCCAAACGTTTAAGTGTGGTGGCCGCTGATGCAACACAATCCCTCAACCTGCAATCCTCCTCCGACAAACTGTCCCCTCTGCAAGAACAGATGCGACGTGCTGGATTACAATGTCACATTAAGAACTGTTGCAATATGACATTAAGCAAAGGCTTCACTGTTTTTTTACCTCAACAGAATGTCTTATGGCACAAACAGTTTTTTAACATCAAATAGCAGCAGAACTATTATTGCAAAGCTGAAAACCTTCAAGCTTTAGTCTTCCTGATGTTTCATGTTGTGCAGAACTTCAGACACATTGCTCTGAATCATGCCTTCAATAGTCTGCCAATGAACACAAGTGAAGGGATAAGTTAAGGGTCAGAAACAAAATCCACCAAAAAAAAAAAAAAACAATTGCACTTGTTTATGTACTCATCATTTGTACAGGAAATCTTTTAAAACGTTTTGGAAGTGATCTTAATCTCACTTGTGCATCTTGGTGGTCCGGTTGCCTAGCAATCTGTTATATGAACCACTCAGACATCAGGTTTTAGATAGAGTCTGTGAACCGGAAAGAAAGAAAATATTGATGAAGCCTGAAAAACAAAGTTAACTTCTAAAAGGATTTGGAGTTACAGCAATAAAAAAAAGAAAACATGCTTTATCAATAATATTAAATGGGAGATAATTATTTTGTCCAATTGTTTTCACTCAAAATACTACAACTAAAAACTATTTACGACAAGATACTGACATGGTTTCAGTTTGGTTGAAAAATTGATAAACGTTTGCAGAATTAAAAGAAAACGTAACACTGCAAGGTTTTAAGGAGGAAGGCCCCATGTACATCACCCTGGCCTGTAGCTCCCTACAGATTCTCTCACTGATTCAAGGTGTAACTCCATCACTTCCAATTATAACAAACATTTTGGTGAAAAAAACGATTTTATAAACTCTTGCCGGGGTTATGAATACATTTATGGTTTGCTGCTTTCCATTTTTCACAACAATGCTGACCACTGACTGGACTGGATTATAATTTAACTTTGTATTAACAGATGTAGAATGTGTAGATTTACAGAAACGTGAGAATGAGCTGGGCTTTTACCAACACAAAGGCCTCAAAATGCCTTTGTTTGCTTAATTATAACTGAAATAAACAGAATAACTTCCAAATATGAATTTGGTGGATGTAATTATTTAAACTAAAGGGCAAAAAAAAAGCATCTTAATATATTTTTGCAAAAATATAAGTAGAAATCAGAGCAACAAAATGTAATAAAACTTACTTTTCAAATGCTACTTCAGTCATAGCATTCCAATACTCTTGTAGGATTCCAATCTCATAACGTGTAAGCTATGGTATTTTTTTAATAGCATGAGCTATTTTAAAAAGATTAGCTTCTTATTTTGTCTTTTTAAAACATGAGTAAAGTCTCTTCATGCCTACCAGCATTGAAACTCTTTAACCGAGGCTATAAAGGACACTTGTTGGACTGAAAACGTCCCATCCCACAGATACTTCTTCGATCTTCTGCCTGGGGAAAAAACAAAACAAAAAAACCAATGAAATCAGATAGAAAGAAATGATCTGCGACACCACAACCTAAAAGATGCTACTTTCTATTTTTCTCCCACAGAGAGGCGACTCAGATGGCCCCTGTGCACAATGGGTGTCAACACATTGTGTCAGGACAGGCCTGCTGTGCCACTGCAACAGCAACCTGGGTAATAGTGCAACTCATCACTGCCACCTCCGCAAGGATACTCAAGACACAGAGACACTTTGGATATCAGAACATTTTAATTCATCCAAAAGTTACAACAAGAGCAAAAGAGCAAACAAACAAATACAACCAACTATACCAATTTTTAACTGGAGAGTGATTTGATGCTTTCCAGATTTTAAAGCAGCACATTTCTAAAAAGTGTTTTCTTTAAGAAGTTGAAGTGAATTGGAAAATCGGCCTCAAGACTTTTCTGAGCCACAAAGAAGTTCTCATTTAAAAGTTGATTTAATTTGTATCATAAAATGCATTTGTAACATTTCTAAATTGGGGGAAAAAACTGCTGAAACAGCTCATTTGACCAACACTTTGACATAATTAAACATTTTATTACCTTCCCAAAATAATGTTCTAAGTCATTTTTAGTCAAAAGTGATTTACAAGATGATGATTTACAAAAACAATTACCTGAAAAATAAACAGAAACTGTAAATCACAGACAGAACATGCATTTAAAATAATTTTCAGCTCCTATAAATGTGGAGATTAAGGATCCTATTATAAAGTAACAGCTGAATATTCCCATTAATTTTGGGGAATGGCACCTAAAAGTTCTAAAGAAAACAAAGGGACTGGAGGCACACCGACTCACTTCAGAGTCTAGATGATGTTTCACACTTCATCCTTCAGTTTTACCTCTCTGGTAAAAAGAGAATATTTAACTCCTACAGACCTTTGGAGACCGAGACGTTCCAGTTCAAGTCTGCGGAGCCGAGCCTTTGAATCTTCACAGGATCTTTCCTTTCGTTTCCCAACTCTAGGCATCATAAAAACGGGAAGAAATCAGGCTGAATAGCTTAAAAGATGTTTCAAGAAAATTTGAAAAAATAAATAAATACAAATGTTTAGCTCAGTATAACATATTGAAAGTACTTTAAATTAAACAAAGCTTGAGGAAAACAGATTTCAAACACATTTGTTTAATGAGATCCCGTTAAAAATTTACATAAAGAGGATCATTATAGTTATATGCTTTTCTGTTGTTTAGTTTACACTAATTATATGTGAATTGAGGAAAAAAGTGCCTGAGGCTACAGAGTGAGAAACCCATTATTTTAAGTGCTTTGCAGCAAAATAAGAAAATAAATTGTGCAAATTGTTACAAGTTAAACATATGAAGATACTGAAGAGTAAAAACACTTAAGACTTCCTTCTGAGAGGGGAAAAGAAAAATCCCTTTCCTTAAACCTCTGGGGGAAGCGTACAGCAGAGCACTTTGAAGCTTCAGTCTCTGACAAAAACAGCTTACCATAAAACACTATGCAAGTGAAGGGAAAAAGGCTTTCTGTAATGGATGCTTAGGTCCGCAGAGAGCCCTGATGTCAACAATAATAAATCAGGCTGGGATTAGAGGAGACAGAGGCAAGAGATTCTAACAAAGCACTACTGAGCAACCATTGTTTGTAAAAAAAAAAAAAAAAAAAAGTTTTGAAATTCTGCAGTTCAATCAATCACGTGAATAAATTATGACAAAACTTATCAAGGAAACATGTTTAAGTTATTTATACATCGTTTGTTTCTCTTTATGGATGGGGGTGGAGTCAGATGGCCCCAGCGCACATTTTGTCTCCTCATATCGGATCGGATCGGGATGTTCATGCCACTGCAGCAACACCCCAACTGATTAGTGCAACTCATCACTCTCACACCCACCATCCCGTTGATTTGATCTTGTACTAAGGAGAATTTGAGCCCATTTTGTTTGTACCTTGAACTCCAATTTAAACCGACGGGACGCCTCATCCATTCAGCGCAATCCACCGTGTCTGCTAATAAGCGCTTTTCTTACTCCCGAGACAAGTTTCGTGTAATTAGTAGCATCTGTGAACAAAGAAAACAAGCAGGTCAGATAATGACAATGAACAGAGTCGAAGGGTTTAATAATTAATGTCACAATAAAGTCTGATTAGGGAGGTAAAATATAAGCTGAAAATAGGTCATAAACTTACTAAAGATCATAAAACACTCGCTAGCCGACTTAGCTTAAGAGCTAGCAATCTAATGAAGGCAGCATCAAACATTTACTTCAAAATAACAGTTCTTGCCCAAAACCTACGTAAGTTTAAGATAAATACATTGCCTTGAATCTAAGAGTCTATTAAAGTCACACTGCAACTTCGAAGCTTAAAAAACAGAAAGTTTACCTGCTTTATCGTTGCAACGTGCCTCTTTCATTTTAAACCACATGGCTAATCGGTTCAAACCTGCTCGAGCCTTCTTCGCCGTTCTCTACTAAGCGGCTGGCAAACAACTTCTAGATGAATTACCGCCACCTAGCGGAAAGAAGCTTGAATCAGAAGGAGTTTTAACCATGCACCCTTAATGATTTTCGAATCCAGGCACATATTTGAAGACGGATTGCCTTAAATTATCCAAATACAAGCCGTTCACCGTGTTGTTATTTTCTTTTATTGTACCGTTAATGGTTTCCAAACTCTGACCGAACATTACATACTTATCAAATGAAGAAAAATGTATGAAAATTTCACCCTAAAAATATATAAAAAGTTTTTTGTACCCAATGCAGTTGGAGGTCACACAAAATTATTCTGCAAATTTCAGTGTAACTTTTCTTCTGCTTTTTATACTTTGTTTTACATTTTATCAGGCAGAGATCAATAACCCATACACTGCTGTACTAGAAATACATTTTATAAACCAGAAAAATCTGCTTGACTCATGGAAAAATGACAATTTGTTGAGTTGAATGGAAATTGGAAAAAAATTAAAAAAATTTGTGACATAAAGGAAATTTTAGTCTCCATTTGTGAGATGTTATAGAGCTGAAAAACAAGCCTCCAGTGAGGTAAGATTATGAGTAAGACCCAGCTCTTTTCTTAGTTGTGAACTCTAAGGCATTTTAAGACTTCAATTCTATGCTGATGAAGTTTTGCTTTTGACATACGGTTAGAGTCACAACCATGTTGAGAAATATAAACATCGTCTTTTTTGGTTTATAGCAGATTTCTGAAGGTTTTTCGGGTAAAATTGACCAATATTTAGATACATTTATTCTTTTTTTGCCAACTTTATATTTTTAAAGATCTACAATAAAGTTAGAGTGCATTTTTATTAGACCATAACACGAGTTAGTCCAGAGCTAGATGTTTTCCTTTAGATGAAAATGGCTTTACCTTTCAAACCTACTTCATAGACAGTTATGGAGAACATAACATATTATCATCCATGTTATTCTATATTATTTACGACATTAATGTCTGTCTTCACTGCACCACAATAAGTATTTAAAACTGTCTTTTTGTAACATTCACACAACAGATATGCTTGTAAATAAGACTGTTTGGATCTTGTCTGACCCGACTTTATCTAATGTAATAGTTGAAATGTATTGAAAGTCCTCCTATACCTTGTTTGGTTTCTAAACATTTTGCCTTTGAACAGATTTTTTTGTTAAATTGTAGAGGATATAGGTTTCTTTAAATGAAGATGAGGCTATAAATGATTGCCTCATCATTTATTAAATCCAATAAACTTGGCTTTATTTTTAACCAATTTTTTTTTTTCTGACCCCCATTGCATTTTAACAGTACTGTGTAGACTTTTCATTTAAAATACTTTTAAAGATACAAATTATCTCACAATAAGCACGACTTCAAACTTTGTATAAATTCTCTCCATATTCATAGATTATTCATAGATTGTCACTTAAAAAAAAAAAAAAAACTTAAGCAAAGATTCTGAAATCTAACGCGAAATGACTGGACGAGAAAACTTGTGCATTGTGTCCTTTTGTTTTGGAAATTTATGGCAATCAGGTGGAGGATTCTGGCAAAAGCACACATTCTTATATTTTTATATATATAAATGCTCACTCCTAGATCTTATAGCCCCTCTGGGGAGGCTAAAGAGCCGCTAACAGCCTAGTTATAAAATCCAGTTCATCCTAAGTTTGCAATGCAGCCCAGTTCCTTTCCTAAATTACTTTGAAATTATAGCTGATCATGTTCTGTCTTCATTTCTGAAGAATAAAACCAAACGTGAAATATGTAGTAGGAAAACTGCAAAGATGAGTGAGTCAAATGTTTCACTGAAATGCAAATGCCATTTTATATTAAAAGATAGCAAAGGAATAATTCACTATATCACACAACACAGCTTGTTAGTACTGCCAGGGAAATACATATACAGTCTTTTCATATTTACACATAAATGACAAGCAAAAAAAAAAAAACTCATAAATACCTCTTTTTGTTAACTTTACAACAACTATATGTGACCAGTATTTCATAAGATAAAAGAGCACTATTAAATAACTGGCACCTTCCCTATCATTTACAAAGCTTAAAAACACAGTGGTTAAAATAATCCAGCAAAAACAGCAACAACAAAAAAAAAAAACTTTTTCTCTCCAGTGAGTGAAATTAATACAAGTCTAAAAACGGTCATGAAATCCCTTTGTACAAAAGACTTTACAAATCCATTAACACAATATAAACAGAAACATTTGCTTCAATCCACATGGCAAAATCTGTACAGTTTCTAGCATTTCCTGCAGCAGAGTTGGAGAGACTGTGAGCCAGGATAACTTAATACTGGGTCGTCACGATGCTCCAAAAGCTCCTACTGTCAACTAATCTTTAGAGACTGTAGTTATGTAGCTGCCAAGACCCTCTTCCATTGGCCTCAGTGCTAAGTCTAGCAGCAAATCAGCAAGTTGCTGAACTTGTAGCAGATACTTCAAAATACACGGCTCTATTACGTCTAAAAGATATATTTGTTTGTATAGTGATATAGGATTACGCACTGCATTTAAACAGCAAGGACTGTAGTCTAACGTTAAAGCAATACCCAAAAACTGCTTGGTAGAGAAATGAGAATCCTCACTGAGGTGGTGGGACTCACACACTTTACCATTTGTTGATTGCTGCTTTAAGGATGCATCCAAGCAGCATTTCACCAAGCAAATACTTTTGTGCCAGATTTCTGACCCACTTGCATCTAAAATGTAAGCCAAATCGAACTGTGATCAAGTTGCTAAAAAGAGCTTTAATATGATCATTTCCATACAGACATGGGAATAGTGCGTAAAAATCAATGTATAATACATTTAAAATGGGAACATAAATAAACTGAATTCTGAGGAGTTTGTTTTATCCTGATAAAAAGCGAAGTACTGAATTAGTTAATATTAAGGAGCCTTACATTCTAAACGTCAGTGCTACTAAAAGGTAATATTTAACCGTATAGAAAACCTCAGCAAAAATATTGCTCTTTTTGTGGGGGAAGATCAGAGAATGATATGCTGAATGAGAATGACTGTAGTCAGATGTTTGCATCTCTCTGAAAATCTATGCAGCTAAGAAAAATGTCATCAACATTTTAATTAATACGTTATTAAATATAAAACTGAAGGAGAAAGTTTAAAGTGTTTCACACTCAGGATTTTGCATCCTCAAAGCTTGTTTTTCTATGTTCAAGGAAAAAAACGTGCTCTGAAATTTAACTAAAAGACTTTCAGCTATGTTTGCAGAAAATATGTAGACCATCTGAGAGTAGATCACTTTTTTCATGTTTGGGGGCTTTATGGGAATCAGGAGAAAATAAGTGGAGGGAGGTTTCAGGCCTGCAACAGCACGTTTGTAAAGTAAGCGCAAAAAACAACAAGAAAAAAAACTGTCCAAGAGTTGGCGTGAGTCTCAAATGCAGGCGAAGGCGGAGAGGGAAGCATGGAGACCATGTGAAGTCTCGCCTTTGGCACCGTCATAAAACAAAAGTCCTGCTGCACAAACTGCTCACACAACACTCATCAAAAACCCACACAAGTAAAAAAAGAAAAGGTTTATAAATAGAGTTCATATAGACATGACTGGCATTCGAGTGAGAATTGTTGTTGAATGAAATATGTAGCTTTAGTTTTGTCCCAAAAATAGTTCCAAAAAGTAGACGTGAGGTACACAGAGAAGCGTTCGTCTTGTCGAGTTTCCGTCCTTTAAATCGGCTCCTGGTAGTTTTAGTGTCTCTGTTTACATCCTCCCAGGAGTCCTTTGCTTTCTTACACCGGCATGCTCCTTCAGTTTATCACTCTGCCTGGAGGAAGTGGCGCTGGGAGTTCTGCTGTTCGGTGTGTACGAGTTTAACCAGGACGGAGCTCCAGTTTCAAACACAGAAGTTGTTTGTTGTGTCTAACCGGGTTCATATGACCTACTACTTTACATTTGTTTCAGTCAATCTTTGAATCTGTACCAGCTTTTAACACAGGTGTCTGCATATGCGTGTGTATGTGTGTTATGTGACGAATAGTTGAGATGAAGCGCGGAGGGAATTTCTCTCACACTTCGCTCTCGGTGGAGGGTTTGCGTATGGAGGCCCAGCCGGTGTCAGGCAGGCTGTGCTGGGCGTGGCGCTGCGGGGTGATGGCTGAGGGGGTCAGTGTAGTTATGGAGGAGCACTCGGACGCCTCCTCCTGGAGGAGCTGCTCCGTCTCGCCGTCGTCGAGCGAAGCGCTGCTGGTCTGCAGGGACACGGTGTCTGTGCGCATGCAGGTGTGCAGGCCGCCTCGGGACGGCTTGATCTGTTTCAGGTCGTCCCAGTAAAGCTCCTCGCTGGACAGGAGGCACACGCCCTCCACTATGCGGATCTTCTCCTTCGTGTAGCCTCCATCCACTCCACCCTGGATGCGGAGACAAACTGTTGATCAAACTGGCTGCCATAATGCCTTCCAAGAGGCATCATGCCCTTATATTTATTCAGAATGATAGTATATAGTCATGAAGTAAAAGAGAAATGATTTTGATATATATGTATTTTTTCTGTTATTTACACCTATCCAAAAACAGGCAATTTTACTTAAAATTAAAATGTGCAACATTATGAAATACTTAGTCTTCAACATGTTAAAAACTCATTTTACAAGTTGGAACAACAGAACAACAGAAAGCAGGCAGTTTATCACTCCAATACAAAAATATAAGTCAGGACTAATGGCTTAAAGCTGCAGGATGTAACCTTTATAAAATATGTTTTTTTTGTTCAAATTTTCACCTTGTCATGACAATATAATATTAGACAGATAGAAAAGGTCGAGCTCCTCCACCTTTATCACTGTTGCAGTCTGAAGAAATACACTGCTTCTGGTCAAAAACAACCAATCAGAGCCAGGAGGAAGGTCTCAGTGCTGCCAATCAAATTCGTGAATTTGATGCTAAATGTGCTAACGGCAGAGAAACCACTCACTGTTCTAGGAAATATATTTATCTGCCGTCATCAATGGTCATGCTTAATAGCATTAGCAAACACCACATGTTCTATTGACAAGGAGAAGCTAAATCGTAGCAGAGACCAAGGGGGGAGATGAGAAGGCGCACACAAGCCTGATTGACAGCGCCAAGATCTTCCCCCTGGCTCTGATTGGTTGTTTATAGTCAGAACTGTGAAAAAACAGAGAATCTTGATTCTTTTCACAGATTATTTGTCTCATGCCATACTGTCATGACATAGTGACAGTTTCAACAAATATGAAGAAATCTATCTTTTATAAAAATGAAACACTGCAGCTGGAAGGAGGCTATTTTTTAGTAATGATGCTTTCCCTTCTGTTAGTTTTTATCTTTCAGAGTAAGGTGCTAAATGTTTAATCTGTGGATTTTGGAACTGGACAACCTAAACTCAAAAACACTGAGATCTCGAGGAGACTGTTTTGCATGCTTCTGACAGCATTTTTATCTATTCAGTCATGTTTTATCTATGCACTATTAAGCTTGAAAAACTGCACAAAAGAGGTGTTAGCAATCTTTGGATAGTAGTTTTCATGCAGTAATAAACCAAGGTAAAGAAAAACAATCTGAAACCACTGGGACACCACTCCTTCATGCTGTGCAGCTACCTCTCTTTGGGACAAGTGGGTCAAAAGATAAAGGGGGAGAGAGAGTTGTAGGGATGAGAGAGCTGCAGCAGTGAAGAAAAGAATGGGAGAAGATGAGCTCTGCTGTCTGTAGCCTGTAAAAACCACAAGCTGCAACATTCAGAGAGAACAATCTGAACAGGAACGAACATTAACGCTGTCCACAAAAATCCACTAGTTGTCCTTACAATGACTCCGCTGTTAGCATAGCGTTTACCTCTTTCTTATATCGAAGCTGGTTGTATATCGGAGGCTTCTGCGATGTTTCGATCTTCACCTCTTGTGTGGATGTCCGGTAGGAGGGGTTACTGTAGGTCAGATTGCTCACACCGGGTTCAGCAAATTTAGACTTTTTGTGTCTGTTGGTCAAGAAAAATAATTAAGTGTCAAAATTACATTTAGTTGAAGTATATGCCTGGGTTGAGCAAATACTGACCTGTAAATGATAAAAGCAGCAATCAGGATCAGAATCGCCAGAATGGTGAGAACCCCACCAATCACATAGCTGATATGAAGCCCTTCTCCTATAGGTCATCACATAAAAAATGCAAACATTTTACATTAGCACTGAGGCATTTTATCGTTTAGCTACAAATTAAGTGGATTGCCTTTTTTTGAGTAATTTATAATAAAATAAGAATGACAGAATATGTTTTCTATATCAGCAGATCTTCTCAGTTTAATCCATCTTTTTCTTTGCAGCTTGTAACATTTGTGTCAAAAAAATTCTAAGGGAGTTTTGGAAAACATTAAAAAAAATAAACAAATTAATTAGATTAAAGAAACAGTCGTCTTAATGCTACAACCAGCATCATGTTTCTGTGTAGGAAATATAAAAACTGTTTGAACTTTTTAAAAATATAAATTTAGTATCACTGACAGAAAAACAGGAGTATGATTTTCAGTTTATAGCCAGTCTGCAAAGATCAAAAGTATGTTTTGTTGTGTTCTCACCATGAGGGGCTGTCACCACCGTGTTCAAGCAGCCTCCAGCGTTTGAATCCTTGTCAGTGCAGCTGAGGAAAATAAGAAGAAAGCTCAGCTTGTCATAATCTCGCCTTGTCACAAAAGAGGGTAATGAAGACATCTATGGCGTTTTTTCTTTGGAAGCCTTTCACGACTGTGTTTCAGCTTTGTAACTTTTATTACATCCTTAATGGGACGGTGACAATTCCCCAAGCACTTAAAAAAAGAATCAGCTTGAAACCACTAAGCAGCTTTTTTTAAAACTCAGACCAGTGATAGCTCTTTCCTCAGACATCAGAACATTCAGTGAAAGCCGTGCGGACCAGATGCTTCTCTCATCAATTCATTTCTCCTAAACTTAATTATGTGGCTCCGACTCCCAAATAATGCCATTTCAAAGCTCTTTAAAGGAGAAAGTGGTTCAATTAGCATCAATATACAATACATTCAAATTGATGCAACTGAATCCAGAGCTAATTTATAATTATACATGCTAGGCTGGCATTCCTACTGTGCTGTCTTTCAGAGCATTCTGTGGAAAGTCATCATTTTCAAACAAACAGACGTACTTGCTAATCGAAGGTCCCTGGTATTGCGGGTCTGTTGGTCTGTTGGGAATCTTTTTTGGAACAGGAGTGCTGCTGGCACCTTTTGTAGGAGAAGTGGGGATGTAACCTGCAACTGAAGCAACAAATCCACAAGAATGAAAGTTTGCAGAAACACACTGGAACTCATGTCTTCATTTTTTGGTTATTTAGTTTATATAACCTGCATTTTGAACCTTTTGCACCTTGTTATGAGAATTGGCCAAGAATACGTTTCTGTCAAAACATTATGAACATGGCTAAGGTCTTTTACCTAAAGAAAATTAAGTTGTAACATAATATATTTGTTTATTTGTGGTCTGGACTTGAAGCACTATGTCACTGCCCAGAAAGTAACTTGGTATAATCTAAGCAATGTTCCAAACAGCAGTATGAGGAACTTGTGCATCAAATTCTGAATATGAATTCATATCATTGCTTCTTTGTTTACAGCCAATAGAATTGGCTTCAAAAAATGTCTGTCAAATGTTGATAGTTTTCTACTGCTATTTTCAGGGATCTTAAAATATTCATGTCAAAACATCCCATGTTTTTCATGACTCACATTTAAAGTCTGCTCTTCCCTTTTCTTGACATTTTTAAAGTAATAATGTAAAACATCATTAGGAATCAAAACTTTTAAATAGTGAGAAACAAAATAAAGGCTGATAGAAGAATACAGAGAATAGACTTTCTCAATGCATACTTTTCCTACTGCTATGATGATGGCTAAATTGATCAATTTACTATAATGTCTTGGACTTTGCCTTGTTGCTCCAGCCCTACTGCTGTATCTGGTTGCTTTGCAATGTTGGAAAATACATATTTTTTTTAAGAAAAAAGAATGATGAATAATTAAAATCAGTGCTAAACTTTTAAAGCAGCATAGGAAATATCTGTAATTAATAATTAATAGCTGTTTTGTATTTTTGTTGTCCAAAATTGTGGATAAGAAAATCCTAACAAACCGTATTAAGCATTGATGACTGTATTTTAGCTGAGGTCTCTATAAAATGGTAACGGTGAACACTAACCAGTAGAACAGGGTCGCCCATCTGGCTCATCTGGACAGGCACAAGCAAAATTGTTGGTCTTAGCGAAGCAGAGGTGAGAGCAGCCACCATTATTTATTGCACACAGGTTGGTACCTAATGGTCAGGAAGGAGAACAAGAGGATGAAGAATTGGGCTGGGTTATGAAAAAAATAAGTATTTTTTGACCAGTAGATGGCACTCCATTCCTGTTATAGTTTCTGCTGCTTCAACACTTTAAACAAACCAACTGAGTAGAAAGCGGGCTTTCATGTCTTCCTCCGAATCAGGAGAAATGCCTTACCTGTCTGTCTGTGTGGCGATACCACTATAATGTCCATCAGGCCTTCCACATTGGCCAGCACAGTTTCCTTATTGCGGCCAGTGTGTTTATCCACTCGCTGGATGGACTTAGTCTGCCAGTCCGTCCAGTAGATCCAGCGGTCTTGCTGCGAGAGTCGGGAGAAAGGAGTTAGAGGGGAGGACACCGGCTTCGACTGGGGAAACGGGGAAGAAGAAGAGAGGAGGAAAAACACAGACAAGGAGAAGGGGGGGAGAGGAAGAAAGGGAAGGAAAGGGGGGAGAGAGAGGGGAAGAAATAGGAAGGAAAGTAGACGAAATGGTTAAGTTGAATGAGTTCGATATGAGGACGGAGAGGCAACAATGAGAATCACACGGTGAGCCAATGAGTCAAAGAGAGCAGGTGAGTGGAGGAGGCAGCCACGGGGGAGGGTAGCCCTGTGAATCACAGCTGAGCTGAGAGGGCGCGAGGGTTAAGGCGTCTACCTGTGTGAGGGCGAAAGGGTGCGACACGGGACTAACGAGGACTTGACGCAGCTTTCCGTTCAGGTCCGAACTCTCGATCCTGTCCAGGTGGGCGTCCACCCAGTAGATCCTGGGAAGAAAATCAACATGGTTCATTTCTGCCATTTAAGCAAATCTGCTACAAAAACAAACTAAAGCACAGTTACACTGCATCACCAAACGTACCCATACACTATAAATGTCATGAAAACTATTGTTTATTTTTCTGACTTTATTAAATTTAATCATTAATCTTATATCATTGGCAGGCTTCAGCATAATCTTTTTACAGATTTATTAAATAGGCTACGTACAAAGCTCAAAAACCAGTGCAATGCACAATGTTCACTTTCTCCCTAATGTGTCCCAAGGTGCAATGATGAAGAGGTAATTGGTATTATTCAACTAACCTGTCACTGGTCAAATGATATGCTGATCAATGCAATTTGTCTATTCAATTGCTAATCAGTTAATAGGTGAATCAGTTTCAGCTTCATTTGCTGAAACTGATTTGCTAATAAATGTCCTTTCCAGCTGGGTGAAACTTAGTCTCCAAGCTGTAAATCAAATAAAGTAAAACCTTATCGTATCAAGACATCAATGAAAAGAAAGTATTTCAGCCGTTTCAAACCTTCTTGTGTCGTAGTCTAGAGTGAGACCGTTGGGCCATCCCAGGTCCGTGTTGATTAGAACTTTTCGGTCAGAGCCATCTAGATGGGATCGCTCAATCTTCGCAATGTGCCCCCAATCAGTCCAGAAGAGAAACCTGCAGACACAAAGTAGAACTGTTGGAAACTTCATATTGTCATAAAGTTACATTAAGAAAAAAACAGTAACTATATTACGCAGTAAACTGTTATTCTTGTCATTTTGTGTCTTCTGTAGTTCAGCAGCTGTTCATTTCCACTTTGAAGACTACAATGTGACCTCCAGCAGTTAAAAGTTGAGATGAAGGACAGAACATTTTACAGTGTGTTCCTGCATGAGGTCAAAGGAAGTTCATTTTTGCTGTGGTGTGACCATTTTGTTTGCTTACTCACAATCATCACCTGACCATCCTGGAGTCTGAATGCTCTTAGACACTCAGCGACTGCCCCCTTCTGGCCAAATGCTATATGCAAAAAATGAATCTAAAACATAGTCCAACTCGGCTGCCATGTCAGACATTTGGCCCATTGAGGCGAGTGAACCTTCAGCAGTCAAGAAAGCATGTCAGGATAACAGCATAAAATAAAAGAGAAAGTTATTACTACATTATTGTTGTGACATTTTTATAGCATTTTGTCAGACTATAGATGTTTCTAAGTTGTGACATTCATGCTATTATACATTTCTAAATAAAACTCCTACTTTACATCTACAACAGTATAAAATGTGTAAAAAAAGCAATGCTTAGGAATAATTTCTCTAAAAGTTGGTGTCAACATATGGCATCAAAACAGGAGATGGGATCACATGAAAAAGTAGCAACGTTGTTGGGGACAGGCAAGAAGTGAATTATGGCATTGTTATAAAACAACAAAAGCATTTTAATATCCAAAGCTTAGTCATGGCTAACAGGTGATCAGGTGTAAACCTAAGCTTTTAATTTGAAAATGAGGCCTAGGTAAACCTCCACTCTCACCCTTTGCTTGGGAACACTGCAATGGCTCGTGGTTCATCCAAACTGTTGTTCACCAGGACTTTGCGGCACGTCCCATCCAGGCGGGCCACCTCTATGGTGTTCCGTCCGGTATCAGTCCAGTACATGTTTCTGGACACCCAGTCCACAGCCAGTCCATCTGTGGTTTTCAGGCCCTGGCTGATAACCGTTTCCATGCCGCTGCCATCCAGATTAGACCTCCTAAAGAAAAAAACTAAGTTATTTCCAGAGTAAATAAACCACTTCTTGTTAAGCTGCAGCAACATAACTTATTTCTCCTTCTAGCTACCAGTTTGTTGTTAAATGAGCAGAAAAGTCATAGTAATTAAAATTTAAAGTGAGATGATTAATTAAGGATTTTTTAAAAACAGAATTAAGTGCATTTTCACCTGATAACATCCATAGTGACGTCTGTGTAGTAAAGCTTTCCATCAACACTGTCGTAGTCCAGTGAGATGACATTGTGCAGCTCAGGAACTGACACGTGCACATCGGTGTGGTCGCTGGTGTCCAGGGAGATTCTGCGCACGCTGACGCGGTTGGAGAAGAGCAGGTATGTCTCCGGTGAGTCGTCACAAGACCTGCTGTCTCCTTTGAGCTGAATGCCAGTAGGGCATGCACAGGAAGTGCCATTAGGACGAGGCAGGCAGAGGTGTGTGCAGCCTCCATTCCTTTGTGCGCATTTATTAAAACCTAAAAAAAAGCCAAAGACAGAAGGATTGAGAAAAAAAACCAAAGGTATACTGAATCATATGTACAACATAACAAGCATGCTTGCATTTTATTATTCAACTTAAGAAAAGCTATGTTGTTGCAGTTTATCATGAGGTGTTTGTCATTAAAAAAAGATTTATTTGCATATTTTAATGTATTTCTAATATTGTATAAAGTTTTAAGTGATTAAATAAAAAATCTGCAGACGTTTTATCCGATTACTTGTCAGAATAATTGATTACTTAAACAACAGTTAGTTGCAGCTTTAGTTGGATGATTGATAAATACATGGATGCGTAAAAGTAAAGGTAAGACAGATGGAGATGGAAATCCATCCTCTGAGCTAAAATACACAAACCCTTCTGAAAATAGGAAATTAATCCACATCTCATCCTCAGTCTTACCAAGTGGTCTGTCTCTGTCCACAGCCTGGATGTCCATCAGGCCTGGCAGGTTTGCTCTCACAGTAATGGTGTTGGCCCCGGTGTTCTTGTCGGCTCGCTGGATGCTGCGGCTCTGCCAGTCCGTCCAGTATATATGAGGGCCCAGAAGGGTCAAACCGTAGGGGTGTTGAACAGGAGTCACAAGGGTGCGTCGATTTTGCCCATTCAGGTCAGCTGCCTCAATGCGCTACAGTGAGATAACGGATTATCATTATTTTCATTTTAAGACATCAGAACTGTGACCTGTGATGCAAAATCACTAAAATATATGATTTGTACAGAAAAGATCAATGTCACTGACCTCGGTGTGAGCATCGGCCCACAATAACTGGGACCCGGCCGTGTCAACAGCCAGACCGTTAGGCCAGCCCAGGTTGTTACTTATGAGGACCACACGGTCCGACCCGTCCATAGCGGAGCGCTCCAGCTTGGCATGCTCTCCCCAGTCCGTCCAGTACATGTAACTGGAAAGCAAGCAGCAAAGACAACACAGAAAGTAGATAGGTAAGAAAAAATGAAAAGTGAACATTGAAATCACAATCAGCAAGAGCAGAACAGTGTAGCTGTCTCACCCCATCTCATGGTAAAGGGCTATGGCTCGGGGACTGTCAAGGTTCTGCCACACAAGAACTTTTCTCATTGAGCCATCCAGGTTGGCTACTTCAATACGGTTGATTCCAGTGTCGGTCCAGTAAATCTTCCTGCCAACAGCGTCCAACGCCAATCCATCCGTCGTCATCAAACCTGCGGGGAGATAAAGTTGCAGCAACCACAACAACACGGAGTGGAGTTACACTGTAATGTATGCTGCCTGTATACCTGTAGATATGATGTCTTCATGGGCTGTTCCATTGATGTTGGCTCTGCTGATTTTCTTTAGTGTGCTGTCAGACCAGTAGACTTTACCTGCAACAGACAACACATAAAAAACTCACATTTCTGCATCATTTAGTCTGATAATTAGGTATTGAGAAAACATCGGATGGCATCCAAACCTTCTTTGGGGTCAACACCAATAGCAATTGTGTTTTTCATGGAGCTATTAACAGCCAGAACCACATCAGCAAAATATGGAATGTCAAGAGAAACCATCCTGATGTCCGTCCGCCGAGCAAAGATAAGGAAGCTATTCATGCCTGTAACCACATGCATCAACAGTTTGGTTATGAAACAGTTTTTGCAAGTCATAAATTCAGAAAAAAATATACATTTATTAGACATTTTGTTGTTTCTATTTGCAATCTTTTTTCCAATTACACTTTGCATACAATAGTTGAAGACATTTATAAAACAGTATCAGCCTGTTGCAATAAATCAATTAATGACATGATAAATTAAAAGGAGCTTGATAGTTTCTGTTTGCATCATTGGTAGAAAGAGAGAACCACTAGAAAAACAAAGACTGAATGACAAAAGTCTTCAGTCTAATGCACTGGGCTCATTTAGCTCCTTTTTTGGTGTAGACGTATTAAAAAAAATATGAACAGACATATTTTAATACAATACCTGAACCTATTTTTGAATATTTAATATTTCTCAGTGAATATGCCAATCGGAGCTCCTCTTGTTATATCGCCTGTTTAAATATTTTTAGAATGTTACCAGACGGTTTTCTGTACCAGGTGTGCAGGTCTTCCCGTCGCTCTGCAGATTGATCCCTGTGGGACAGGAGCAGCTGGAAGCTTTAGGAGCAGGCGCCAGGAGACAGAGGTGGCTGCATCCGCCATTATTCACTGCACATGGATTATTCACTACACAAAGACACACAGACAGGCTCTGATCACCCAAAGACCTACTTGTAATGTATGCTCAACAGAAAAATAATTAAATTGTGATGATAGCCCTAGGGTAATTTTAATCAAAATAAAGTGAGTTGAAAAAACAAAATAGAATGTTATAATGTCAAATAATCCGCCACAAAACCTTTGTTAAAAAAAAAATAAAAATTCCCCAGAAAATAAACTCTAATAGCCAATATGCAAAAAAAATAAAAAATCCTTGAATAGTTAAACACTACTTCATTTGGGGGGAATTTAAACAATTTTAATTAATTTAAGAACTCGCATGGAAAATTTTGCACCAGGATGGAAACTTGGAAAATGTTTAAAAAATATAATGTCACATATATTTCTCCAAATCTAATTCTAACAGATTCCATTAAAAAATGTTATTTATCATTAGCTGTAGTTCCGACACTGACTATTCCAAATGCCTAACAAACCCTGTAACACAGTTTCAATTTAGACTCTTTTCCAGCAATAGTTGTTACAGAGGTAAAATAATAAAATTACTTAAGAGCATCATATAAAGACTTGTCTGCATGTTCAGATACACAGACTGACCCGTTTCTCGGTGCCGATGGAACATGTGAATATCCATAAGATTTTCCAGATTTTCAGCCAGCGTGTGGCGCTCCAGGCCAGTGAGCTTATCAGCACTCTGGATGCTCTTGGACAGCCAGTCAGTCCAGTACAGCTTGTCTTCATGTACAGTGAGCCCGAAAGGGTGAGGGAGCTGACTGCCTATCAAAACCTAAAAACATAATACTGAGATTTAACTTCCCAAAACAGGCTAAATCAATTTTCAGTAATGTTATTTTCTAGAAAAGTAAGCATATGTTACCTGTCGGTCAGAACCGTCGAAGTTGCCATATTCAATAGTTTTCATCCCTGCATCGGCCCAGTACAAGCGTTTGGTCTCGTAGTCGATGGCGAGTCCATTGGGCCACGTCAGATTGGACGAGATAATGACAATCCGATTGGAGGCGTCCATTCCTGCACGCTCAATCTTTGGGTTGGCTCCCCAGTCGGTCCAGTACATGAAACTAACCAGACAACAAAACATTCAGAATGCACATGTAGTATCTGAGCTAAAATAAAACATTTTATAACAGGATTAATGTTCTTACCCTCCCGTTGGGTCGACCACAATGTCTCTGGGTCGGTCCAAGTTCTCCCAGATCAACACAGTCCGCATGCTGCCATCTGCATTGGAAACTTCGATACGATCCGTACCTGGTATCAAAACAAGAACAGTTATATTCTCATGCAATGCATCCTTATTCTACATTGTTACGTGAGAAATATTCTGCTATTTGAGGCATTTTACCAGCATCGGTCCAATAAAGTTTGTTGGTCACCCAGTCAATTGCCAAGCCTGCAGGGCTTTCCAGGCTTGTATCTACCACCACCTGAAAAGAGGGAAAACTAGAGTTTGATTTTTTTTGTTCAAAACTATATTCTTTCCCAGACACACATTTTAAGAATTCCCATTCACTTTTATAGCCCATTTTTAAAGTGCTCATTAATAACTTTTGTTGATATTTTGATGATGGTCAAACTTTTATTTATGGTACTGCGGGATGGAAGGACAAACAGACTGACATATAACTAGATTATAATCACATATACAGATTAAGAGATGGCAGACGTCCAAATAGATGGATGGGAGGTTGTTCCAACAAATTAACAAATAAAAAGACGGCTGACCAATCAGATCCACAGATGGATGCATGAAACCCTCTTCTTGTCTGACAGATTTAAAGTCCAACAGCATTGAATTCTTCTGAATATCAAAGACACAATTTGGGCTAATCTTCTAAGCAATGAAACCACTTGATGGTGTAATTTCATAACATCTCCAGCAGATGGAAGTATTGCATAAATGTAATAGAATCATCTTCTGCAGCTGCTCTCACTGGCTGCATTGTTGAAAGGAAGAGTCACATTTATAGTTCAGTCAGACTGGAAATGTCACTGACCTCCTGGTTGGTACCATTCCACAGCGCTCTGTTAATGGAGTCTGTGGTGACATCTGTCCAGTAAATGTAGCCATCTTTGTCATCCCAGTCCACCGCCACGGCGTTGCGCACGTCGGCCAGGGGGATGACATCATCGGACATGTCCTCGGTATCGAAGCTGATTCGTCGGATGTCCGTCCTTCGGGCAAAAAGCAGGAACTTGTCAAGACCTGATTAAAGACCAAAGGTCTTCTGTCAGTCCTCTAGGTTTAACAGTCATGTCAACAATAAACAACAACAACAGAATTACCACAACGAGACATCTAGCAACTCTTAAAAGGAATATTTAATTAAACAAACTGATTAGCATCATAAATTACAACATAATAAGAGAGGAATGACCTACACTGAAAGCTAGGGGTTGTGTAAGAATACGGCATAAGATGTCTCTCATTCAACTTGTGAAATTAGCTAATTGAAAAAAAAAAAAGATGAATAAAAAGCTTATAAAAGTAAGATTTATTTTAGGTCAGCAGATATTAGGCTACATTGAAATGTAAAATGCTTATCACATTGAATAAGGTAGATATGTTATTATCTGCATGCTCATTTGTCCTCTAAAATTTCATTTCTGGAAGCAGCTCACACCTCAGCTCTCAGGTTGATCCAATTATGTGACTGTTACAGGATTACCTTTTCTAATTTAGCTGCCCAGCACAGACTGTTTTATTATAAAACTGTCAAAAAGCAGAGGCTGCGAAAGACCAAATCAAATATTTTACATCATTTGTTACTTTCTTTAGGATTATATTTTTTCTGGCTAATAAATCTGTCAATAACACAATCAGTTGTATGTTTGATAAATGTAGGTTTTGGTGACGAAAATAGTTACTGGTCAAATTTAAGCTGATGTGAAGAACATTCTATAATTATTGGTTGAATTATGTCATGTTAACATTTCAGATGGTATTATCTAGGGGTGGGCGTTGTGCCTTGACTTATTACATCTTTTTTAGGCAACAGTGTGATTGTGAGTCACAGCAATTAAAGCCCATACATACAAATACCGCTCTTGAAAAGCATTTTCACTTGCAAAGTGCTTCTTTAGGACACCAATCAATTAAAAGGTGTGACTTAAATCACTGAACTGCTCACAGTAACTGCATTTTCAGTGTTACTGGTATTTATTGATGCAATCAGGATCCAAGTAATTGTGGTGATTTGTTTTTGTACATATCATTTATTTTTAATGTGGGGCGGGTTTTCCTAATATTTAACTGTACTTAAATTAAAGTCTAGCTTTTTGATCATTATTTTTAGTGCACGATTAGGCTGCTGTAACAACAAATAGGAAGCTCTACAGTTGGAAATTGACTCACTGTCAGCACAGTTGTTGCTGTCCACCTTTTTGAAGCCAGTGGGACAGGCGCACGTGTAGGTCTTGTTGCTGGGGAGACACAGGTGGCTGCAGCCCCCATTGTTGGATCCACAGCGGTTTCTGCCACCTTCAGAACGAGAAATCACACAGAGCTCATGTTACAGTTGTTTTATGAAATTTGACAAAGGCCATATTTGCAAGCTTTTGCTTCTGTCCTCAGTTTTCCATAGTATTCCAATTGATTGATGCAAATCAAACTGTTGTCAAAAATCAAATAGCATACTTTGCAAAACTTCCTTTGTATTGCACCTAAAGTACCATAACCAAAGAACTCAGAATGTCAAGTCCTTTTAGGATGAAGGTGTGTGTTTGGATTTTGCTGGAACGCCACACTGTCCGCCCTTTACTTGGTCTTTAAGCTCTACTCCAACATGAGCTCAGATGACTGACAGAACATCATCTAAAACAAAAACACCAGAGCCTGACCTCCCTCTGGCATTGCAGCGGCAGCTCACAGTTCATTTGAGAGTCAGACGGTACAAACACAAAAACTTTCTCTTGGCTGCATGTCAAGTGCAACATGGTGTGCTATCAAAGAATACAAGCGTTTACTGTCAGTTTAATAAAACCTTCGCAGCTCACCAGATCACAACATTATCTAATACTACTGCAGCAGATTATTCTGTTATCTGTGTAAAGCAAGCTTTCTCATCTGCACGATAATGCCTCAAGAATTGTACCCGTGTCCTGTTGAGGCTTATATTATTTTAATATAATCATTTTCTGAAAGCCACAAATGACTTACCAATATTGATTTGGAAAAAAGCTTTCCATCAGAACTTATTATGTTTTTAAATAAAGGAAAAATACTGTCATAGAATATAAAAGGCCGATTATCATTATTAAAACTTTTAAATCTTTAAAGTATAAAAGACACATAAATCAGAGTCAGCCTTTCCATTGCTTTTTGTAGAGAAAAAGTAATGGGGGGAAAAAAAACACTTTTCTAACTTTTCTTAGTCACGTTGTCTAAAATGGAAAGGCACAATCATATGCCGATGACGATGCAATGTCTGCACACCATCTGGGAGGCCAACATTCCCGGACTCCAAACAGAAAAGACTTTTCACCAAATAAATAACTTCTTAGTGAGAATATATCAAAAGGAGGTTTGCCCATTTGTTGTCAACACATAAAAACGCTACGTTGGGCACATTTTCAACAAAGACCATCTATGAAAGAAAGATCCATGGAACAAGGAAAGAGAACAGATTCTTCCCAATCTCTCTGTTTGAAATATGTTTTACCCAAGATTATTGAACAACTAGAACTTTGGATTTGATGGAAGGATAAACACTTTTTGCAATGGTTATTACAGAAGGTTTTGTGGCTGAACAACAATCAGTCCACTGACACAATCGCGGGTGTGGTTCGAAAGCATATAATTATCACATAATAAATATGTAATAAAATGGTTTTTTTTTTACAAGGATGTTTACTTTTTATTTTTCCTTTGTCAGCATAAGCAGATTTGCTTATTGAATAAATTCTCCAAACATTATTCCTGAACATTAAGCTTTGATAAATATCATGAAGCCCACGCAGAAGAGTGCAAACCTCTGACAAAAACACAGTTAAAAGGTGAAGGTAGTGAAGCTCACTGTGTTACCTGAGGCATTTGTTCAGGCATTTTTTGGTGAGACTTTTTTATTTTTCCAGACAAAATAAAAGTAAAGAAAACAGGAAAAAAAAAGAGTCATACATCTGGTTCATGAAGTTATTTACAGGAAACCATAAAGAAATTGACATCAAAGCCCAAAGGTCTGATCTTAAAAGATTCTAAATAAGGAGCGCTAAATTGTTTTTGCAAAAAATGAATGTTTCACACGAGCCTGTAAATTTGGAAATGGAATAAACTTTACTCTGCGTTAAGCTTTAAGTGACTTTTAGGGCTGTGCTACCAAGGGAAACTAAACAGACTTGATGGTATCTTAAGCATATTTTTGTTATGGCTACCTTGATGTATCACAACTATCACAACTCCATCAAGGTAGCTGCACATGTGTTACTATTAAAACACATGTGAAGTAAGGCAAATTTATTGCATAGAGAAATCGAATGTCAGAGTAACAATGCTGGTCAGAATTGGAGCAAAATTTGCAAAGGTCGATCGTAATACTGGAAAAAAGCCACACAGATGTTAAATTTGTGGATGTAGGGTGCTCGTTTCTTAGGTCTCTAACAAAGTGCTCTCACATGACACCATTGTTGTTGTGTTGCTTCTCAGGAGACAAACAATCATACATTTTCAGGAATTGGAGTTTCCTTCTATTTCTGCTCTTGTCTTCTTTGTGCTCTTGTTTGTATTTCTAAGTTGTTTAATATATTTCTCTATTGTTAACATGGAAGCTAATTTAACTAACCAGATTGCAGATTTTCAATATGGCAATCTGTACCTTAAAACCAGCAGTGCAGGGGTCCTACGTTTGAGTCTTATTAATAAATCTGATGTCTCTTCAAGCTGTAGGTTGTTAGAAAGCTGGACATTGTTCATTTTGTGAATTTGTAAACTAACAAATATATAAAACTTGACCTCAATGAATTGTGGTACATATAGGCTTGAAAATAAAAAGATATTTTTAAAAATTGGATGAAATTTCTTATTGTTTTCCATTTCAGAACTGCCATTTCAGATTGCAACTAGTGCAAATCACAAACCAGCCATCGTCTTTAAGTTGAACAGGTTTCATCAATGCTAATATCACCTTCATTAACGGATTTCACCTCCATGTATTTCACTATGCCACCTGTTAGAAGAAAGTCATGCAAATATTCTTCAGCCCAAGTTGTTCACTGACCTGCAGGCTGCCTTTGGGGGTGAAGGGTGTGGATGTCCATGGGAAAGTGGAGCTTATTGCGAATAACCTCCTGGTTTTTGCCTGTGAATTTGTTGGCACTGTTGATGCTCTTGGTGTGCCAATCAGTCCAGTACAAGCTGTCCTCAAAAACTGTGATGGCAAATGGATGCGGAAGGCCTAAACAGAGAAAGATTAGGTGAAAAAATGCTAGTAAACAAAGCAACAACCATCAAAGCTCATTATCTAATAAAATACATTTTTTTGTGAAAAGTTACTCATAAACGAGCAAAAAGATCGACGTCAAATTTCACACCTTCTTAATGAGCAAAAATAATGACTTGTGTTGGCTTATAACACAACAAACAAACTGAATGATGCTACAATTGGCTCTTTGCATGAAAATACTTAATATTTCCCAATTCAGTGCCGTGGTTTTGACTGATGTCATGCTGTCTGTATATAACTCTGCTTTCAATTACTTAGCCTCTCATCTAGCCAATAGCTGGTTTTGTTGTGGCCAATCAATCCAAAAACCAAGGGCATTGCATAAACTGACTTCTCTGTCCAAAATCTGACTGCAAGATCAAAGGAAACCCTTAAACTGAACACAATAAGACAAATAATGGCCAGTTTGTTTCTAAGTCTGCCAGGTCAAATTTTCATGGAAGATCTTAATCTTAACAGTAATAAATTCCAGACTTTCACCACAGCCTACAAGACATGCATATATTTTATTTGGGTTTCCATCATGAACCCACATGGGTCTATGTGCTAGTTAAGGCAAACCACCAGTTTTTCAACTCCATTTTGCTTTAACATAGAGTTGCTTGGAAAAGTACTAGCTGTTGCTGACAGAAATTCTGGAAATGTGGAAAAGGATGCTCCAGTCAGAAAATGCTAAATGTAACATTTTGGTAAACACACAACATAGTATGTGTGGAGGAATAGTAACACTCCACATCACCCTGAAAACACAATCCTCACAGTGATAAAGTGGTAGAAGAGTCGTGCTGTGAGATGCTTTTTTCCCTGAGCAAGGGGAGGAAAGGTGGTCAGAGTTGAAGGAAAGGTAGATGGAGTTAAACCTGGGAATCCTCTATTGAGCTGCAGTTTATTCAGATTAAAGCAGTGGTTTCCATTCTACAAGAAAGTAACTCTAAATGTACAACCAAAGACACAAAAATGGCTTAGGCAAAGTCTGTAGGGTTATAGTCGTTTTAGGTTTTTGTTTATAGTTTAATTTTATTTCGTTGTGACTTTTTGTCTAATTCTAATTAGTTCTTAGAGTGTTTGCTAGTTAAGTATTTAGTTTTAGATTAGTTTTTATTAGGTTTAGTAGTTTAAATTTTTTCATACTTTGGTTAGTTCAATTTGGTCAAAGTGTTGATTCTCAGCAGAAAATATATTCAATTATTGTCAAACAATTAACTGACTGGTATTTTCTCCCAACTTTTGCCATTGCCATTTTGCAGACTACAGCCAGTGCATAAACACAAAAACAAAGGATATTATGCATAAAACCTCAGTATGTTTTAGGTTTATAAACATACAATATAGTTCCATATAGTTTAGTTAGTCCAGATTAAATACCATTTTTTATTTATTTCAGTTAAAAGAGTTCTCAATTTCACTTGATTATTTTGTTAGTTTTAGTCAACTCTGATAACCTCGTCTGGGAATCAGCTAAATAAATCTTAAAACTACTTTTTGCAGGCTGCAATATTTGTCTCAGAGCTCTTAAAAATGTCAAAATTGAAGCTCCTTGCAGTATGCCACCAGGAGCATGAAATCAGTTTTTCTAATTACATAAATGTCTGAGCTAGACCTTCACCTGAACATGCACCGAGGAGGAAAGTATCCCAGTTACTGAGGAGGCCTCTGCTGCCACGCTGGTTCAGTCTAAATGTATTTTTTCTCCTCCATCCTAATCCTTCTGTAGAACTGTAGCTGAAAAAGCAGTTGGATGGGATTGCTGAATGGATGGAAAAAGTGATTTCTGCTTCACAGAAGGGCTGCGGTGATTGAGGCGGGCATGTTGGTGCTTAGCTTTTCAAAACACCACGGCTAGTTTAATGACAGTGTTTTACGACACAACATAAATGTCAATTGCTAAATGGCCAAAGTGGGAGGAAGACTGGAATGATAATGAGCAACAAGAACCAGAGTGACTGCGTGTAGTCGAGTGTAAACTCAGCAAAACAACAGTTTCATTGTTCCAGTCGGCATGCTTCGCAAGGTACAAACTTATTTACCCAACAATACAGATGAATGTACATAATTTAGCTACAAATTAATACAAATTGCTTCTGAGGTCTTAAACGTATTACAGTCTTCATCATTAAAAATGGCCCCCAGCCTCCTCAAACACATCCAGGTGCATGTCTGAAGCGATTCTGATAAAAATGTGTGTATTTTCTGATCTTATCGCAGCATAAAGGAGACAACATTTGCACCCTCTTTCCTCCTCCTAAGTCATCGACATCAATGATGGCGCCTGGTTTTGACACGGTCACCTTCTTTCTTATCCTCTTCACACCCTGCTTTTTCGGGACAGCTGGAGGAGCAGCTGCAGGCGGACGGGGGCATCAAACACTCCGGCAAGTCTTCACAGATATGTCACCTTTAACCTACATGTGGCACATTCCTGTCCTCAAAAGCCTCAACAAAATCTGTCGCGCTTTGTTTCAAGAGCTCATCAGCAACACAGCGTCGCCTCCAGCTGGACAGAAAGATGATAGAAAAAGGCTGAAGTCATTTTTGTTGAATTTTTTATTTGTGGATTTCATTTCGCTTTGAGATGAGTTTTTTCTGATGTGAAGTAGCTTAATCAAAAGGAATTTTGATAGGAGAGAGATCCAGCCGCCTGCTGCTCTGCTCGTTTTCCCCAATGTATCATAACAAATTATGTCTTGGTTTTAGCCTCATTTTACTTACAAAATGGGAGATGAAGAAGCAAAAATGGCACCGGAAATGTAACAAAAAGCAGAGTGGTGACATCTGCAATAGGTTTTTACTCATTGCTGGCAAACGTGTTAATAGTATTTTTTAATTTATATACATTTTGAGTGTTTCAAAACTTAGTAATCCATGACATGTTTGTCTATGGTATAAATGTGACATTATAATCTTGAATCCCCCTTTAAAATGACAATATAAAACAACATGTTTTGTGTTCAGGGATGGAACTGTGATATACAAGGCATGTTGGGGTGACCACATGTCCAAAACCACTTGATGTCCACCAGCTGACCAGAGGGAGTCAGACCAGTCATGTTAAGTACTTTTCCTGTCCGAACTTCAAACAAAAACGTGAACAATTCCTTAATTACCACTGGAACCTCACCTTAAATAAGGTGGTAGATCCATGGTGCTGTGGGCCTGATTCATTCAAAGCCCCAAGGAACCTTGATATAATGCTTCTCATAATAAGGCTTCTGTAATACCACAGTATTGTAAATTACAATCTGGAGACTTGTGCCAGAAAACTGAAAATATGTCATCAATAAATTGGTAAACAGTTTAAGAATTATTCTTACCAACAAAATGAACCATTCCTCAGCCCTCCAAGTACTTGGGTATAAATCTTATAACAAAACATGAGGTGAGCAATACTGGATGCAGTATCCAGAGTCTAACTTAAGAAAGACTCTGAATAACGTAAGTCTTAACTGGATAACTTTGGATAACTTAAGATTTAAGTTATCCTTAGAAATCTGGATAACTAATTGCATCAGAAGCAATGGTGAAATATTCCTGTCATGCTGAAACTTAGTTAAATCTTGCAAAAAGACAAAGTGTGTTCTTATTGGCACAAAGGAGGGTCTGCAAATTATTAACAGCATGCATGCACAAAAAGTGTTTTTGAAACAAATATACTTAAAATGGATTTTCTAAAATATTGCAGTGAGAAACTTGGGTGCTTTTATCAAAGATGTTCTTATCTTCTAGAGATTTTGAGAAAAGAAAAACTGTGAAATAATTAAGGAATTAATTCTTCTGTTCTGCAACAGTTCCTTTGGTTTTTATAGTTAAGTTTTAGTCACAGACAACCTTAGATTACATCTGAAGCTTATGCTATGTGCATGCATTAATCCTGAATTAAATACTAAATTCTGTTCAGGTCAAGTATAATGGTGCATTCACAAAACAATAAATAAATGACAAAAGTATACATTTGAGGAAAAACATTTAGAGGTCATGAATATTTCCCTAAATCTATATCAGTCAGCCAGTTATTGTGCAGGACACAGTTATGTGAAACCACAGCTGGACCAAAGTGTTCGGTCTCTGGCAGATCTACTGTATGATCATGACAATGCACAAAAATAACTAAATTAATTAATAAACACTCCCACAAACTTGCAGAGACAGCCAGGCTGTCCTTCCTGTCCCACCACCTCCAGCTGAACAGGTGTGCAGGCTGGATAGCGCCACCATCCGTGACACACACCACAGGGAGCTGGCCCACATCCAGCCAGCTCCCTCACACACACAAACACACACGCAAACCCACATGCAGATCTATAGGTGCAGGGGGATGAGTGCTCGTTAACATTCCTGGGCACAGCAGCTCAGAGTGTAACACACCCTCTTGCGCGCACACACACGGAAAAGAAAACGTCCCATTTGTCCTGTGTGTTGTCTGAGCAAACACAAGCTGTGGAGGAAGGACAGGGCCAATTACAGCCTTTTATCCTCAGAGCACACATCATTAAGAAGAGCTCACAGGAATGATGCCCTGCACACACACCCACATCAAACATTTCCCCTCTCCTCTGTCTTCCCACTGTTTAACACCCTGATCATCACTGATGGGCTTCCACCATCTTTCCACTTCATCAGAAAAACACTCCACAGCTTTGAGGCAGTTCTGGCAGATACAAGTTAATGCCCACACTTCAAATTTCTTTGTGGGGTATAGCTCACAAATTGATCCATTCACATGTTACATAGATGGATTTCATGACAAATTTGTGAAATGGGGCTGCATCACTATTAAAAACAAATTGGTTTGTTGGATGAGTTCCTCCTGATAGGACCCAAGATAGTCATTTTCTTGTTCCAGCATGCGAGTCTCCAAAAATCGTTCTGGAGCTCGACTAATGGATTTTGTTTCAGAGAGAACAAACTTTTACTAATACAAATTGGACTTTAAATTAGTCACATTTTGGCACTAAGAGTTTACAAAGCAGAAATTGGAAAGACAACTGTGAAATTTCTCCACTCATTCCTTAAAGTACAGAATTGAGTTCTGACCACCTGATTGATAATTTTAATTATCTGAGTTATTTAAGCTCCCCAATGCAGAACAGATATAAAGTTTTGTGTTAGATATAGGAATTTATTGTATCATTTATCATTTAACACGACAATTTATTAGAATAATTTTGATTTAATGTTGTCTCGATATATTTTATTTAATTTGTTAGATAAAAAACAAAACTGACATTATTCAGAAATCTTATTTTTATTATTTTATTTAATTATTATTTATATAAGTCAGTTCAAAAATCTGATTAAATACAGTCACTGTGTGCAGGTTAGTGATATAAATCACACTTCTGGAAGTAAAGGCATCCAGTAGGAGTTTATTTCAAGTGGGAATGTTTTCCAAGAACAATATTTGTGTTTGTGGTTCTATGAATGCTGCACAACGCACCCACAGCCCCGAAAAAGAAATAACAGAATAGCTTTTTACCAAAGAAATATTGCAATAAGATGTGTATCAAATACGGATTCCTGACTGTCTTTTCCCTGGAACATAATTTCCTGGAACCATCTCTTCTACCTAGGCTGCGTTTTATTTTGTGCGTTTCCAATGTGAGGTCCAAAAATTGAGCTGCTTACGTAGATTACCTCCCTTAACTTTGAGCAGCTCCCACCGCTGGACTGCCACTGTGTTCCGGGGACACAATGTCCAACCACCGCAGCAGCACAGTCCAGAATCTGATTAAAAGTGCATTAATCTCAGATTGTTTCCTGGCGTCGATGGTCCGCAGTTCCAAGATTTATAAAAAGAAACGGGATCAGAAAGTGACAAATCCAATCTGATCTCCACCTAAAAGCTCTTTTTGTGCTTTTCTCTTGAAAAGAAGAGTGGCTATCCAGTTCAGTGCCATTACTCCCAGTTCCAGCATCACTGTTGAATTCAATGGTTTCACTAACAACCTACTGTGATCAGAGTGTTCTGCCTGGCTGCCTGTTTGCCAACCGAGAAACACTGAACACAAACACACCGGGGAGCCACCATTACTATCATAAAAACCTGAGAAACAAACATGCCTGTTTGCTTCAACTCTGGCTCAAATGTGTGTTTGTGTGAGTGAGTGAGTGAGTGGCTTTCTAAAAACCCGATCTATACTTTGATGTACATCAGCACATTTCTCAGCAGGGAGCAGCAGCATGAGAGGCATGCACTTTGCTCTTTGTTCTTATTTATGCTTTTTGTGTGCCTGTGCATAACACTGGTGGACACATGCATGCTCTTTAAGGGAAATACTGCACTAATTAACTCCACATGGAGAAGTGCAGCAGTGCTACATCATCTGTGAATGTGTATGTGTGCTTCTTTGCATCCGAGTGAGATAATTTATGAGAATTGAGGGAGAAGCTGAACTCTGGCCTGACCTCTTTTCTACCTTGTGATCAGATTTAAATTAAATAATAAATATATTTCTTTTAAGAGTCTGGGAGAAAAACCTGAAAGAATGTTGAGTATTAAGGTAAATCTTTGTTTCTTTTCCTATTTTGAAGACTGGCTAGGAGAATCAGTCACATCATATTTACATCTCAAGGAAGCAGAAATAAAGAAAAGAATTACAACTTAGAAGGTTCTAGAAGCTCAGATTATTTTTTTTAAATGCTAAATGTGCCAATAATTGTGCTTCTGGTGATTTTGTAAGACTTTGTTTTAAGAGGGGAATTTTTCCCAGTGTGTAAAATGTACAAAAACTAAACATTTACTCACTTTTTCTACTTTACTACTGAAATAAAACATTAATTTATTTTATATATCTTTAACAGGTGTGTCACCATCTTCAGATCATAGAAACTACACAAAACCTGTGCTGTAATATTTCAGGGGGTTTTATGAATCAGGTCTAGTCAGCCATAAAAATATGTTGTCATCAAGCAAGGTGGAAGAAAAAAAGCCTTCAATGTCTCCAGTTTTACAAATAAATGCCAGTATTCTACTATTCACTCTGGATCTGAACGCGTCCTTACATCATCCAAAGCCTGAAAAAACAATCGGCGGCTCCGTTTACCTTGGCTGATGACGGCCTTGCGGTTGCGTCCATCCAGGTCCGCTCTCTCGATGACGTGATGCTTGGCGTCCACCCAGTATATGCGGCGGCTGGCGTAGTCGATGGTGAGGCCGTTGGGCCAGAACAGGTGTGTGTCTGCGATGACCCGGCGGTTCGAGCCGATCCATGTTGGCGTACTCGATGCGTGGCGTGTTCCCCCAGTCTGTCCAGTAAATCTTACTGAAGGGGAAAATGGGACACTCGTTGTGAGTTTCGTGCTTGTACAGCTGAAGCTGGCATACAACAGATTGTTGTCAGGATTTCAGACGCAGCAGATGTCTTGATTTACCAAACATGTTTTCTTTGCGTCCAACATTTACGTCCTCCTCATCGCCACTCATCTGTTATGTGTAACCTCAAACTCTCCCCTTCCCCTTATTTGTTAATTATCCCATGCTAATGAGTTCTCTAACAAGCCACACAAGTTTTCCACTTTTAAATTTCACTGGGGCCTTTTAGGAAACTTTCTCCTGCCACCGCACAACATGAAACCAGGCAGGAGGACACAGTTAGCTGCTGCTCCTTTTGTGAAATACTTGTTCCACACAGATGCTCGCCTGTGGGTAATGCCGTGCTGCCAAACTTTAATCGCTGCTCTGCTGCTGCTGCGCTACAACTGGGACATGTCCAGAGGGGATATGCATATATGAATGTGTATGGATTTGAAAGCATCTGGGGTGAATTATGAAGTGTGTGTGGATGTCGACTCGTACCCCTCGATGGGGTGCAAGGCAATGGCTCTGGGCTTCTCCATATTCTGCCACAACAACACTTTTCGGTGCGTCCCGTCCAGATTGGCCACTTCAATGCGGGACGTCCCGGAGTCTGTCCAGTAAAGCTTATCATGGATCCAGTCTATAGCCAACCCCCCTAAAGCAGAGAAAAACAAGTTGTTTTACCTAATTAAAATGATTCAATTGGAAATATGTTGGCAACCACATATCCTATGAATAAAACAAAAATCTAAAATGTAGATTACAATTGCAGGCCTCTTTTTTATTGAGCGTTTAGTTTATGTTATTACTGGCTGAACAAATAGAATTAGTATTTTTACCAACTGCATCAGCATGATGAGAACAATATGGTTTAAAAACTGTGATATTAGCACTTCATTTCAGTAGATATTGATAACTGTTGATCTTTATTTTAATTTTTTTTTATTTTAAATATCTGAAATCTGCCAAACTGGTTGTGTGACCTTTCCTGTCTTATCCACAGTTTTCACTCTGTTTTTTTATTTGTAAGCAGTTATGAGGCACAGTGGTGAAATATGAAACTGCTGCTGTGCAAGTAATTCAACAGGTTGTTGCTAGGTAACCAAAGAGTGCCTGCTTAGCTCACCATGAGAGGTTGAACAGCAAAAGCCTTTTCTCTGCCTACATCTCCCAGAATGCTGTGTGGTTCTGTATCAGAGTTCATTGAATATTCTATATATTGAATACTGACTACTCTATCAAAGTGATATGTCTATCGTGTTATATATTATTGTTGATTTATTGTCCTAATTATGACTGTGTTGAAAGAGAGTGTCTCATCCCCATGATGTGAATGTAAAAAAAGCTGCATTCCTCAGAGGGAAGTAGAAATTGATAGAAAGAAATGTGACTGTACTAAAGAATCATAGTGAGGCCTGATGTAGAACAGAGGAAAAAGCTCAAGTTTATTTGGCTCAGCTCCAAAACAAGTGAGGTGATGGATGGAAGGAAGGGCTGAGTATCGCCAGACAGACAGAAGCAGAGTTGAATAAATTGGATAAATGATGAACGATGCTGTTGTCCCTAAGCTGAACCCTTTAGCTGCCACACCCACCTGGACTCTCCAGACCGGTGGAGATGACCTCCTCCACATTGGAGCCGTTGAGGTTGGCCTTCATGATGCGGTCAAGCGTCACGTCCGACCAGAAGACGAGCTCTCGGCTGTGATGGAAGTCCAGCGCGATGGCGTTTTCCAGGTTGTTGAGCAGGAGGGTGTATTCTGAGCGGTGTGGCAAAACTTGGCGGATGTCGATGCGGTTTGCAAACAACAGCACGGGTTCTGGACCTAAAGAAAAGTTTGTAGTAAAAAGAGAATAAAACACTTAGGTAGGACCAAAGGATGCTTTTAATAACAGCAGGCAATAATTTCAGCTGAGCTAAGGGTATGAGTTGTGGCAGCTGCCTGGCAGGCCCTACTGACCCAGGTTTAACTCTGATCTGCAGCAGATTGATGGCTTGCTGCACCAGACCTGCACTCTAACTCTGGAGCACGGCTCCATCTACCTCAGAAGCCTCAGAATGAGACAGAGCCCCCGGAGCAGCGGAGTGGATAAAGTTACAACTAAAGAAAAGTGGAACCACTGTGCAACCAAACTTTTATTGGAGGTCAAGCCTTGAAGAGTTTCCAGTGATGTCAGGGAAGAAAAGCAGAGTCGTGATTTTTACCCAGAGCTTTGCAGCTGCGCTTATCAGGCCGAAGCTCGTAGCCGTGGACACAGCGGCACAGGAAACTCCCCTCCGTGTTGGTACAGCCCTGGCTACAGTAGCCTTCTTCCGCACACTCATCCACATCTGGAAAAAAACAGAAGGAAATATTGAAATGGAAGGAAATAATTTCCTTTAGGGTTAAAAATAAATGGAAGAGACAAATTGCCTGAAAGGAGTTCAAGGAACAAAATGAACAGTTTTAGAACAATTGAGCTGGAGATCTGAATTCATTTATTTCAAGCAGCTAATCTTTTGACTTTAGGAGAATTTTCTACTTTTGGAAAACTCCATGATCAGAAAATGACAGAATAATATGACCACATCTTTCAGTTGCTGGACTACATGAGGCTGATGTCCCATTGCATGCCATTAAAGTTCTTTTGAAGCTGCGTTTCCATTCCAAATGTGCAAAAAACGTTGCTACGTTCTGCTAATGATGAAAAACCACAACTTGGGAATTGCTGTGTTTCCATTAAAAAAAAAAAAACGTTATTAAAATTACACCTGAATAAATTTGTTCACATGAGAAGTCATTAAAAAACATGCCATCATCCTCCAACTACTTCCTGTTGCTGTTGTCTTCTTCGTCTTTTCTGCCAGTAGTAACATCCGGTTGTTGATCATGTGACACACAAAAAGTGCTTCTATTGCAGTTTTGTGAAACAAACCAATTTCAATAAAGCCAAAAAATCCCATATCATCTTGGTGCTAAAATATTTGATCAAAAAACAATTTTCGAAATTGCTGTGTTTCAAATAAGGGAATTTATATTTGAAAAGACAAATTGCTCTATTATATGGTCAATGGAAATGCAGCTACCAAAACATCTAAAACATGCCGTACTCTGGATTTGGACAACACTGACCAAAGGTTTTGAGTTCAGTCACAACAACATCTTCAGTTTAGTACTTTGGTTTTAAATATACATCTATTTCAGACCAGATTCAGTTACCATGCCTGGTGCACAAACAGCTAACAGGTCAGCATGGTATTGTATAAATTCTTTCTCATTTGGTTTGTGGAAAAAGGAAAATTAAATTTTCAACCATTTAATTATCAGTTACACTTCTGGACTTTAACAAGACTCTCTTGAGGATATAAATGAAGATTTCATAAGTGAGAGGTAAGAGCAGCACCTCATGCAGAATAATGTTGGATTGATGTCACCCCCAGGAAGTCAGTGAAGGCAACACATAGCACTTGGCAAGTTGTCATAAATATTAACACCCTTGCTCAGTCACTTTCACCAGCAAATGCTGTCACATTGTAATCCACGCCCCCGGTGGCCCTCACTCACACACACACACACACACACACACCCCACACACCCTGGCAGGATTTGTTGTCGTCGGTCAGTCGGTATCCGTTGTGACAGGTGCACTGGACCAGTCCTCTGGCCATCTGACACTTCTGTAAGCAGCCTCCATTATTCTGGTTACAGTTGCCCTCACTGGAGCGCGGCCCTACAGGAAGTGCAGAAAGATTACAAGGACATAAGCGCAACTTGCTGATTCAGTAAAAATGCGAAAAGCATCTGGCACATTTGATGTTGGACCTGGAAATACTTTTAGGAGTGAGGCTTGAGGTTACTGAACGTTATCAACACAAACAGAACATGCTCCTTCAGAAATCTATTTAAACATTACTGAAGCCACATATAGTTGTTCCATGAAGGACTCTGCTGACACCGTGACCTTTCTTTCATTAGGTGAGTCTAAATCTCACCTTTGCTTGACTTTCTGGAACTTTTGGAGAACACTGTAGCATTTGTTTCAGCCTCTTAAGATCTGAGTTTTTCAGTGGCAAGAATATCTGCAAAAGAATCAGCTGACTTCTGGTTGTAGGCCAACTCCAGACTGCTGGATCATAACACTAAAATCAGGTTTTGGAGAGGCTCTAGGTAGTCAGTGAGAAAACTATTGTTGCTCATAGCTAAGAAACAAAAACAAATGCTGTCTCTTTCTCTAAAGGCTTAAACCTATGACACAGGTGCAGTAACCTCCAATGTCTTTAAGGAAATTCCATGTGAGCAAACTATCTAGAGCAAACAAAAATCTTCTGGTATTTTGATGTGATATAGTAATTAAGAAAAACGCGTACTAATGTTCAAACGGTGTTGGGGGTCGTTGAGGTATTAATGTGGTGTGGACAGGGCCTTACGTTTATTTGAGAAAAAGGTTTCAAAGCAGAATAAAGGACAGGCGGAGGGAAAACTTTCCAGGTTAAAAGAAAAACATTTTCACAGGAAACTCTGCTCATCAGAAAACATCAGATAACTAAGCAATTATGGAGTAAGCACTAAACATAATGTGGTGAATTCATGACTAATTGCAATAAAAGGTGCTGATTTTCTTGAAACACTCACTGCAGTCGTGGTGTGGGTGTTCATCGGTCCCATCACCGCAGTCGTTGACCTCGTTACACACTTTTCTCTGTCCGATGCAACGGCCATTCCCACACTGGAACTGATCAGGAGCACATGGAGGACTGTCTGCACGGAGGTGTGCAAATACAGACCATAAGACACAAGTCACTGTCTGTTTTTATTAGACATCTATTGTTTATAGTATGGAGATCTTACTTCATTTTGTTATTTGCTGTACAGTTTAAATGTTTCAAAGAGGGTGGAACAACTACAGTGCGAAAGAGAATTTTTCAAATGCATCTGTTCTTCAGTATCTCATAATCAAATTACCCAATTCCCCCATCAGGATGTCATTTAGCCCTGCTGAGGCCATTCATTTCCTTCAGGTGTGTTGGGTATGCATCTAAAAGCTGCAGGGTAGTAAACGAGATCTGGTGTCCTGGTTTACAATTTTCTCCTAAGATTTGTTTTTTTTTTAAAAATAAAGACAGTTTCTAAGAGTGAGAAAGTTTTTTTTATTTATGTTTCTTCCCAATACTTGTAAATTGTTCAAAGAGCGTCTCTAGGAACATAGTGTTCATCTCACATCAACATGAAGTCAAAACAATAAGACTGTTTTCTAGAAACAACTGCATTTCTCATCCAAAAGGAAAAAAAAACAAAACAGGGATTTTCTCAGTGCAGGATGACTCTTCACAGCCGTTGTCATGACTACATTTTAAAGTGAAGGTTATATTTAGCTTCTAAAAACAAGATAACTAAAAGTCTTACCAGTTTTCTCACACCCCTCTTCATCACTCCGATCCGTGCAGTCATCCTCACCATCACATCTCCATGACAACCGCACACAACGTCCAGTTCCACACCGGAACTGGTCAGCTGTGCACATTGATGAAGCTACAGGAAAAAAAAAATCATACATATACAGTATATATTTGTAGAGTATTTCTAAGAGAACTTATCAATGATTTTTAGGACCAACGGATACTTACTGCAGTTCTTTTCATCAGACTGGTCATCGCAGTCGTATTCACCATCACATCTCCAGCCGGAGTTGATACACATGCCGCTACTGCACATGAATTCAACTGATCTGCAGGGTTGATGGGAAGCTGTACAAATACAAACAGTTAGAGATTTTAGCTCTAACAGTAAGTCCTAAAAAGAAATAATATTCAGGTTATATAGGATAACATTAAATATTATAATGTTTTTTAGACTCTTGTTACTCTCAGAGACTTTTTATGATGGGAACTTTAGAACATAGCATCATGAATCCACCCAGATGTACTGCACTGAGCTAAAAGTTTACCTTCCACCACCATCTCAGTCCTTACACATAAAAAAAACTGTTAGATGAGAGAAAAAATGGACCTCGGGCTAAATGGAGCAATTCCCAAAGACCTCGCTAACCATGTGTTCCAATCTCGTAAAAGGTTCAAGAAAATAAAGCACTGCTGTGCTGCTTAAAGGAAGGTGCACAAAGAAAAGTAATGGGATAATAAGAGGCTTAAGAACTAGAGATAAGACAAGTTTCAAGAATTTATACTCTAATAGTTCGACAAACTTAAACGATGTACAATAGAAAGTGATTTTTGAAAATGATTTTGTTTATACAACCGATTCCTTGCTTGTTTCACCAAGATAATTTAAAAGCATGTGTAACGACGGTTTCTTTCCACTTGTAAGTGACAGATATATTGAAGTGACCTAGTCAAAGTCCAGACTGGAACTCAATAAATAATCTGTGACGGGGGCTAAAGATGATGGTCAAAGATATGAAGCTAACCCAGAAGCAAATTTATCAAACTACCAGCGGAAAATGCATCTAATCAACAATAACAATATATTTCATTATATTTCAGAGATGCCCATCTCATTTCCAATAAGAAAGACTTCTTGGTTGAACAGTTGAGTTAAAGTATTTATAATGTATTAGTAATCTGAGACTTAAGCAAACGCTTTCAAAAAATGAATGAAGATACCAGTTTTTACTTTGGATAACTTTTATTAATTCAGGAGCTTTAAATTATGGTTGGGCTTGTTTATGCGTTTTCTTCTCGTTAGGATGAATAAATCTAAAAGAGTCCAAACGTCACGGGGTTCATTCAAATTAATTATCATATGTACATAACTTAAAATAATTTATGTACATATGATTTATAAAGGTTTCCCAGCAGGTTGCCTTTTATTAGGTTATTAAAATGGACATGTAGAGATGTCTTATCCTCATGCTGCCCCTAAATCTAATCCCTCACTTTCATAGTTTACAAGTAGTTTCTAAAACCAGCAATACTTCCTCCTTATCATCATTAATTATTCCTGTTTAATCGGTCTGTTTGCATGATTATCTGAAAGCGGATACTGACTGTTCAAACTTTAAATCTCTCTCCATCTCACTACATGCGATGAGATCAAAGTGGAGCCCAAAATGGCAGCAAAAAAAGGATGTAGGTGGATGAAAAGATTAAAGCTGAATCAAACATAAGCATCTTACATCCTCAGCATGTGTGAGCTTGTGTGTGAGTGCGCCTTTGACATGTTTCCTCCTGACAGCAGGAGTGAGCTCCCATCGAAGCGTCAGCGAGAGCGTGATGGAAGAGGAACGAAATGACAAGCAAGGAAACGAGGGAGGGGGGGGAACTGATGTGGAGTTTGAAGCTGCCGTGTGCACGCCTATCAGCTGGGCAGGAGAAGAGAAGCATGATCAAAACAGCAGGTGGTTTTCCCCGCAGAGAAACCAGCAGACAGAGACGGAGATGGAAAAGCGAGTGAATCAGTGTGGGACGCAGAGGAAAAACATGCACGCCCACTCGTATGCCCAAAGATTCATCCACAACTTTCTCTCTCACCGACAAACGCACACAACTCGCAAACAACTCCAAGTTCATGTGCTCGGCGATGAAGCCAAAAGCTGTCCCCATGTGGTAATGATGCATACAAGTTGGGGTATTTTTGAGAATATCGACGTGTGTGTGTGTGTGTGAAGATTCACATGAGCCAAAAGAAGAGGAGAGGGAGAGAAGGCGAGCGAGAGGGAGAGAGAGACTTCTCCTCTAACAAAGCACCCTTCATGTGTCTGGAGAGTGGATGCCAAGGAATGCTGTCTGAGGATGGGCTGTCTTATGCCTCTGAGGAATGCCTCCTCTGAGGGTGTCAGTGTGTGAAAGAGGGGGAGTGTGTCCACAAAATATGAAACAGAATTCACTGGAAGCCCCCTCTGAGCCCCCCTTACAGGGATGAATATGGGCCAGAAATAAATGTAACAAAAATAAAGTGGGCAGATTGAGAGTGAAGGACGGCAGCAAATTAGCAGAGAGAGGTCAGAGCAATTGTCAGGACCAACAATCTGTGAGCAGGATGCTGAAATGTTATTCGAAAATGTTAAATGTTTGTTTTTCTTTTACATTTCTGTAAAGCTCAGAATCTCCTTCTGGATTATGGTTCATTACAGACCTTATCTATAAACAACTTCCTCAAAGATCTACGCACAAAGCTCCATAACTGCGTCTTTAACAGATGCAATACGCCAAATGGACATCTTTTCTAAGAAATTTCTTCTTTTTTTTTTTTTTTACTGTCAAACATTGATAATCCACCATTTCATAAGTATTCACATCCATGGCTTTCTGTTTGTTGAAGAACTTTTCACAGATTTTTGTTTGTTTCTAAAATGTATTTTGGGATAATGGCTCCCATTCGTCTGCAGATCCTCTCCGTTTAGATTGGGAGAGTTTGAAAGCTGATATTTTTAGCTGCATTGACCTCTGGGCTTTGGTCAGTTCATTCACATGTAAAGATTTCCCCATACTTGACCTGCAGATCAACAGCCTGAGCTGATCCAGGGATTTCTGGCTGATGTATGCATCTCTAGTGATGAGTGATCAAACAGCAGTGAGAAACCTTGAACCTGTGGTTATCATGCTGATGATAAACTCATCAAAGGCATGGAACCGCCTGCGTTTGAGTGTGTGTGTATGCATGAGATAAGGTGGAGCAACATGAAACAGAGTGAATAAGAGGAGCACAGAATATCACACATGGAAGATCAAGGACAGAAATTTCTCTCTGTAGGAAGGAGAATAAACTGACTATGACTGACAATTTAGTAGCTTTATTTGCTGACAACACAAGCTGCTTTGCAAACATGTGTTCTTACTCTAAGTCACAAGAATTGATATGCTTCAGTTTGTCAACATGCACAAACAGCAGTAGCAGTTGGCAGATGTTTTAAAGCAGATCTTGGAAATCTCTAGTAAAGAACGGACTTTGAACGAATGCAGCTTGTCGCCTTTCTGTCTCTCTGCTACGCTTTAGCTCAACCTTTAAAGTCCCTCCCTTAAGAGCAGCCTCTTCATGCAAATGCAGGCTAATAATTATTGCAACCAAGTAAGTGCCACTGAACCACTTTACACACAACACTTAAAATGGTCCTTTGTGAGTTATTGGGATGTTATTAGTTTGGGGGTTCAAGAGTCCCTTGGAACTTGTTCTTGTCCCATCACTGCATTTGGAACAGGCTTCCTGCTGACTGAAATAACAGTGCATAAATAAATAAACAACATGGAAAGTTGCATTTCGTCTTTATTAAAGAGATATAGCTCCCGGAGGTAGCAGCTGTTTTTTAATTTGAGAGTGGGACTGTGAGCACCTGGCGCACTGCAGCAGGGAATAATCACATCAGATCAACAGCAGAAGTTTAAAGCAAAAAGACAAAAACACAAAATCACTATTGACTTATAGATCAGAAAACTAGAGATCAACATTTAAGTGTTTCAGTACACGTTTATTATGAAGTTTCCTCTAACAAATAGTGGATTTTTAAATGACAGGCCTCTACATAACCACAGAAGAAGCTGCTGAGGTAATTCTGTTCCTTTAAATCACTTGTTTTGGAGCAAAAAACCATCAAACAAACAGGATGGTGCGCCTCAAGGGCCACGTTTGTGGAAAATACCACATCAGGACACGCACTGTTGATCTCTCATCCTGCTCTGATATTTTGCAGAAGGCCACCGCACACTGCACATTACAATAGTGTATGACAATCTGGTTCTGGCCCCAAGATAGCCCTGATTAAACCCCAATAAAACCCTGAGGAGGACCTAGAAGTTTTGAAGTAGCTGTTATTGGTCCTTGAATCCATTTGTTCATCCCCTGTGGTAGAACAACGCTGATGCAGCTGTCAAAAGAAGTGTGAAATCCTCCCTATTTTCTCCAAAGCAGTCAAAGGCTCTCTTGACAGCTGATGTTACTAAATGTCCAGGATAATATGGATTAAGTTAATTTGATTCACACATGGCATTCAAATCCACTAAGTGTGCAGACCACTCAGTGTTCAAAATGACCGTCATTTTTATAGCAAGTCTGGTAAGTTGTTCTTTAATCACATACACATTGAGTCAACTTCAGAAAATTCTTCTGCAGATATTAGCATTATTGAGATTCGCAAAGGTTATATTTGGCTGAATTATTTCAGACACCTGACTCAATTATGGCAGTATTATGTATTTTTTTGGGGCACATACTGCCATTTTATCACAATTAAGTAACTATTTTAGCTTCTATTGTTATGAAAATGCTGTATATATAAAACATGACTTAAAAGAAATTCTGACTTCATAATTTAACATCTTGAGATTGCCGTAAAATTATGTCTCTTTAAAAACGTTTGCTGAGCCCAAAAGCAAATTTCTTGTTTTACTGATCTATTTACATTCCATCTCTCAGCAAAGTTAAGATTAAGAGAAAAAATGGAGTTAGCCTTACACATTAGTGAATGAAATGTGTGCAAAATGGTGTGTTGGTATAAATCAGTAAAAGCCAACCATCTAGTAATTGACGTGTTAATGAATCTCAGTGGCGGTGAACTCACAGCAGTCCGACTCGTCCGACCAGTCTCCACAGTCATCGTCTCCATCGCAGTGGTAGATATCCAGGATGCAGCGGCCATATGCACACTGGAACTCCTCTACGCTGCAGGTGGCCGTCATCACATCTGAGGCTGCAGCAGCACACAGCAGCACGTTAAACAGATGCTGGGAAAGGCACAGCAGCAGTTGCTCTGACTCTATTCTGCTGGCAACTAAAGATGAAATGTAGGAGAATCGTACATCTATCTGCTGGCCTGTTAAACTTTATGTTATGCATTGCATGAAGTTTCTTATTATTGGATCACAGATGGCCACAAAACTAAAATCTCTGCCTCCTGCTCTTGGTATGTAAATTTACAAGCCATTTCCCAGAAAATTTCCTGAAAAGTTAGATTTTTGAAACAGGCAACTTTACAGTTGACTAATGGGATTTCCTGGATAATTGACTGAACACTTGAAGTAATTAAATGATGGAATTAAACAATTTAATCTGATTAATTAGAAGCTGCTTAATTAATTAATCACAGCTCTTTTTTAATTTCCCTTCTCATGTGCTTTTTCAATTCAACTTATCATTCAACAATATTGTTGAGTAAAATATTGCTGTCAAGATCCAATCCAGTCGACATATAAATAAAAAAGATAATTCTCAGTCAGACTTTTAAAGTCAAGCTTCTGCATTTTAGCCCAAGCTTCTCAAGCGACAGCCTCTTCCAAGATCCTGTCAGCATCCTACAAATTCCCTTAGATATGTGTTCTGAGAGTACTCCCAAATATTCCAGTTTATTCCCCCAAAATTTGTAAATTACATCAATCCCCATTGAACGTTTCCAACTGTGAAAATTTACTGCATTTTTGCAGTATTTTTATATCCTAAGAAATATGTTATTATGAATCCCGAATCAAGAGGGAGCCATTATATCCCTGCATGTTTGGTGATCAACTGGAGAGCTTTAAGGGAGCTAGCATCAAATGTGCACCACAGGGGTTCAGCCTGCAGGGTACAAATGCATGCTCCAATTTCTCTGCATAGGTTCAGAACAAGATTTGTCTAAGTTTTTAGAGTTTGCAGATGAAAGAAGATAATTTAAAAGACTAATTTGATAAATCAGTTGAAAGTAGGGATGGGCGATATCAGTCCAAATTATCACAGCAGTGAATCCTTAGTTAAAGGCAAGGTGTCAAAATTGACACTATAATTCCTGACAGGGACACACAATGCTAAGGCTACTAAAAGGGATTATTTGGTTAAGTACAAAATCAGAGGTTTTTATTACAATAAGAATACCAAAATAAAAAGTTGTTAGTTGTCTTCATGTTTCCAGTTAAAAGACTAAAAGCTGAAAATTGTAATTTTTAAAATCACATCAGTAAATAAATCTGGTTCTCATCAGTGTGGGAGTAGACATTGTTATTTTGATGATTTGTCCAAAAATCGAGATTTTATCTAGATAAAATTGTGTAGAACCTCGTATATTAAAGCATCCCATGCTTACGTCAGTTTCTATGTCTTCCTTCAAACACGTCAGTCTCTAGTTAAATCTACAAAATTATTTATTCAATAATTTCATTACTTACGGCAATTTTCCTCATCTGATCCGTCCTTACAGTCTGTGTCTCCATCACAGTACCAGTGCTCAGCGATACAACTTCCATCTGTGCACCGGAACTCTTTGTCTGAACATTTGCGCATATCTGACATGAAAAAGAGCACAGATGAAGGCTGCACAAATTCATTTCTGCCTGTTTTACAACACACCAGCACAGAGGACTTACCGCACTGCTCGTCACTGTTGTCACCACAATCATTGTCGCCGTCACAGTGCCAGAGGCTGCGGATGCAGTAGCCATTTTGGCACTGGAACTCATCCTCTTCGCACTCTCTGGGAGCTGCATGAAGGAAAGAAATACTTTAAAAGAATAAAAATACAGATAAACTGTTCTGCTGACAAAAAGCTAAGACCCCTGCCTCTTTTGTAGGATTCAGAGAAAGGCAGAGAAAATACATTTCGTCCCCCAAAACTGACCCGGGGTTCCAAAGGAGGGCATTTAGCCAATCGAACACAGAGTACACTGTGGTTTGATCTCAGCTAGAAAGACTTTCAATGAAAGCTAATCTCAAATAGTTTGAAAAGAAGAACAAATGGATTGCCTCTGTCAGCAAATCACGACCCTCTTCAGGGTGGAAGTCGTCATCAATCAAGCTATATCAATATTTCAATCTTTAGCTGCCTTTGGTATCAGTGAGACTTTCAGGAGTTGGAGGAAGCACAAAAGTAGCAGTAATTTCTACAATAGTCGAGACATTTATGATATTGATTTAGGCTGCAACTCAAACATTAGGACTTTAGCAGAGAGCAGGAAAGTTTAAGATATATTCTAAGAAAGTTGCTCTGTTTTATCCTTTTCATTTAGTCTGACTTTTTCCATTTTGGCTTCACCTCTCCTCCACTCCCATAGGAAACAGTGAGGAATCTGTGATGTGTGTTTATGTGCACAAAGTCAACGTATCTAATTTTAAAATTTGATAATTTAAGATTTAACAATGGAGCAGAATGGGACATGCAACAAAGCACAATGCCTACATGCTCTTTACATTAAATAGTCTAACCTATGGTGTCACATTACTACCAAAAACCCTGAAGAGCTTATTAAGCAATAACCACAGGGCATTCATTAATCAGTGGAGTGCATATCTTTGATAGGGGGGATTCCCCATTTATTTGCGGTCCCTGAACGCAGCTGCAGAGTGGTAAAACACACCCAGCCAGTAAAGTTTTCTGGTGAGAGAATACCAATGAGGGCGTGTTTTATGACTCATTATGTTGCGTTCATGGGTGTTTGAAAAAAGAGGAAATGTCCACAATCAGAGCTATGCACTCCAACAGTGAGTAAATGCAGTGTTGTGCTTGCTTAACAAGTACCTGAGTGGTCATGAGATCAGTATATCAATACAGCAATTATCAAAAGTCCTGTGCTCAATTATATATTTCTGATTTTGCTTAAATTTCAAGCCACTTTGAATAAACGACCAATTAACAGAAACTAACAGTTTGTTTTCTTCTCTTGATCAATCATGCTAAATGTGAGGACATGTGCAAAGACATTTTCCAGTTAATAGGTTAAATTCAATCCACAATGAAACATTTAGAAATTAATTATTCAATTAGTGATTTCAAACATTGCTAATCTTCCTCCCTCTGTTGCCACAATCAATGGCGACCCCCAGCTGTGGGCACAACGGAGGCCAAGTTAACAGGTTCATCAAGGAAAACCAGTGATGGATGGCAAGCAGAAGGTAATCTTTTATTTAACACTACTGTGTGCGCATAAGAGACAGGCTGACATAGAGTGGAAGAAGCAAAACCAGCAGGATGCCAACAGATTGGAGGAAAAAACTGGGAGGATAAAGTTCCTGTAATGCTGTTCCATTTTATCCTCTGGTGTAACACAACATTGTGCTAGCATAGCTGAGAAGCACCGGACCTCTGAGATCATTCATTGTTTAAGTCACGCTTAATTTTTATAATTTTAGTGAGACTTTGGTCAGTTGTTGTAAATGTGTAATAAACTTTAACTTAAACATATTTTGTCAAACAAAGTCAAGCCAATGCAGCAACTGAATAAACTGATATACTTCACTATCAGGTTATTTTAATATTGCAGCTTTTTAGTATTGTGTGATCACTTAATGCAACTAAGGTATTTATTTTTAGCTATGCAAGTCCTGGGATTTCTTGTTGAATTCTTTTTGCGAATTATCAACAAATTGAATTGTTCAGCTTTGCAGCTGGTGTGTGCTGTCTTGCCTTAAAATGAAAGCAAGTTAAAATGGCATATAGAGAAGAGGAGAAGCTGTGAAACATTCCCCTAGATAAATACAATTGTTTCAGAGTCTCACGGAGCAAAAGATGTCTGAAATAACTTGTATTATTTATTACTTGTGACAGATGTAACACCACATTGGAGGCTCTGTTTTTGTTTTACATGATAGACTAGTTTTTGTAAATCCCTTTCAGTTATTTTAAGCAAAGGTTCAGCAAGATGGTAGAAAGAAATTCATGTTCAAGGTAGAGGGAAAAAAAGAAAAGGCAGGTGCAATTATATGCTTTGTGGATCTTACAAAGTATGCCATAAAAAGTGTTTTTTATTTGCTCTCTATTGAAATCTTTTGGCTAGTCTGACACTTTTATTAAAAATCAAATGCTACTTATATTATGGGCCATTTACATATAATAAGAAAAGGTAGTAGTATCAATATTAAGTATCAAAGCTACTGTGGGTTCAGACATTTTCAGGAATTCTTTACAGCAGCTAATAATAATCATGAATGTCTACTAAACATTCTGCAAGAAATTGCTCTTTCTTGATTTGTTTACATTAAACCTGGCCTGCACCGACCCCTGCCACGCCATCCATTATTAAAAATAAATACATTTCAAAGCTCAGACGTCCTTGGGTGGGTCCAAATTAAAATTTAATTTCCTCAACACGATTGACAAATGCTCCCATTTGATCTATTATTTAGGATGCAAGACAACAATTGATTTGCTCCTTCTTCTTCTGTCTTTTCCATCATCCGTCTCCTCCGTCCATGAGGTAAACAGAGAGAGGTCAAAGGTCAACAACCCCTGGAGACGCTCATCACTCACACAGCAGCCAAACGTCAAAGGGCAAAGGCCACAGGGAGTCGTTACAAGGCCCCCCAACATGTGTGTGTGTGTATGTCATGAAATGGTGTTTTTTTGTCCTTTGTGAATTGTCTTTTCAAACTTCATGAATCCAGAATATCTCACCTAGGAACACACATCTCAACACAGAAACAACACACCTCAGACGCAGGTTTTTGTCTGGAATCTTGAAAACTGCTTGATCTCCAGCCAAGCGTGGAGGATCGTCTCCCCGTCTCTAAATAATGAAATAAAGCCGATTCGTTGTGGAGAGGGGAGAGCAAAAATAAGGGGGAAATTTACTGGGCATGAGGATAAAAAATTCATAGCCAGCTTTGCCAGGAGCAGACAGACCCCCCATCAGGAAGTGATTCAATGTCTGGCGGCAGAGACAGTATGTGGGTCAGGAGCGGAGGAGATATCACTGGATGATGGATAAGAAACAGCTTTCAGAGGACAAAGAGGTAGCCTGTACCTACCTGCCATAGCAAAACAAGAAGCATTACAGGAAACACTCAGAGTGATAGCTGTGTCTGCTGGATTTTCTGACAGATTTCATTTTTAGTCCTAATGGCTGGAGGTGATTTTTAATTAAAGACAAGCTAATCCCTCCCTTCCATTCTGACAAAAAAAATGACAAAGTAAATCAATTTGAGCAATTCTCAGGTTAAACATAAATGATTGGCTCTAAATCAGCTCAACAAAGGTCAAAGTAAAACATAAATGCAAACAGTATGCTGCTTTGGAGTTCATTTCAGGTGTTTTTGGTAACCAGAGAATAAATCCTAATGACACTGATGATCTCTGAGTGTTCGTTAAGTGCTCTTTATCAGGTCAAAATGTCACCATGTCACTCTGGAGTAAATCAAACACAAAACGCTTCATTATTTTGCTTAATGGCTTCTTCCAGCGGCACCCACCAGCAGGCTCTTGGGTTACAGCCACAGCAGTCAAAACTGACCTAATGGCTTCAGCTCTGAAAAGCCACCTCCTCATTTAAGATTTTGTGATCTTCTCAAATTCCTCGTTGTCGTAAGTAAGTAAGACAAATTGTTCTGAGCTTGTAGACAGGAGCCTCAGGCAGCCGCTGCCAGTTAACTCCCATTGCACATAGTCCTGAATTCAGCATTAGCTCAAAGGAAAGCAAAGACAGGTTAAAGGCAACTGAATAAAAAGTGATCTTATAGGGAGAAGTATAGACAACCGGAGCTATTGAGATTTGAACAAACTCAAAATGCAATGCCTACACTTCTGCATAAATTGACTCTACTCTTCTAGTTTTGTACTTCAACTATTCCTTATTAATTTTGGCATTAAACAGAAATTGAGAAATTTCTGAGCTTGAAAAGTAAAAAAGAATTCTACAAAATAACTCAAACATTTTCTTGAAAAAAACTTGGAAATTATGTCCAACATTTAAAGATCCAGCAAATGATTTTATATGAACATTACAATACATTTGATATTTCATCCAGTACCTGCTGTGTGCCAGCCAGTGTTACTAGCAACAAAACCACACAGCATTAAGCTGCCTCCACCTCGGTGCAATATTGTGCTTTTAGGCTTGAAAGCCACAGCTTCAGTTCTCTATATATCTTTATTATGACCCTATATCTGGAGTTACGAGTTCAGAGGTTTCTTGGCAGGATTTGGCTGCAAATGTCTTTATTAATGTTTTATCGTTGCTAGAAATGTTCTTGAAATATTTTGGAAAATATCAATCCTGACAAAGATAGAAATGTAGCGGCACACATTGACCAGGCAGCAATGCACTGATACATAAATACCCGTCTCAGAAATAGACGGTGCTGACTTCACCCACTGGGTCCACTTTTGCTCGGCTGACAGCTGGGGGATATTTTGGTGTAGCCTTACACACAGACACACACACGCATGAACACAAAACACACACCATGTCAAAATAGAAACAGAATAGGGATTTAAAGTATTGTCTGTTCAGTGTGATAAACTGCTGGATTTGCACCAATAAGTAATAAAACATACATTTTAGTATGTATGACTGATTTAAACATTTGTCAACTTCAATGACTCCCTCCTTTGCACTCAAGAGTGTTAAAAAAGTGTTGTGTGTCTAAATCTGTGACTAAACATGGAGTCCACGGTCTGCAGAAGCAACACGTTGTGTGTTGTCGCTGAAGAGGACCTGTACTCACGGCAGTCTTGTTCGTCTGAGTCGTCTTCGCAGTCGTTGTCTCCATCGCAAACCCAGGAGCGACGGATACATTTCCCGTTGTCACAGTGGAAGTCCAGTGGTGAGCAGGTAGGGAGCACTGCAAACACACAACGAGACGACGAGGCTGTTAGCAACGTGCGAACAAACAGTCCAGGAGCGAAGGCACAGAGAAGCTGCCATCTTCTAAACACAAGTCCCGACATAACAGCACACGGAAAGTTACAAATGTAAACCACATCCAGAAAAAAGGGATCAATTAAACTCGTTCTTTCACGAAACATTCTTTATGTATTCATAACCCCAAAAAACGTCCTTATGCTCGGCCATTTTTAAACAAATAATACAACTGTGAAGTGGAAGCAAAATTATATTCTGTTTTAACATATTTTAGAATGAGAAATGTGACCAGTGTTGTATTTGTATTAACTATTTTTTGTATTTTTGATTACTTTTTACTTAATTATGATGACCCTAAATTTAGCCCAGGAGATACAACTACCCTCCAGTAATCCATAGTTTATCTCAGCATAAAACCAGCTCACCTGTTAGACAAAAATCCTGAAAACCAAGAATAAAGCTGCTAGTTTACAGCATTCTTAGGATATATAACAATATTCAAAGCCTAGAATGTCTCACCAAGAACTGTTTAGTAGAGGAGCTAAATGCAGTAAGAATATGGGAGAAAACCTTGAGACTGTAATGCAAGTTCACTTCCAGCAGGACAAGCAGCTGAAGAGATGAAATAGAATACTTTAGATCAAAGCTTATTCATGTGTTAGCATCGCTCTTTCAAAGTCTAAACTTATTCCCAACTGAGAATCTGTGGCAGTACTTTGACATTTGCTGATCACAGATTCTCTTCATCTGACCTGAATAGGTTTGTGAAACTGTGCAAAGACAAATTGGCAACTATTCTCTGGTCGGTAAGGGCACGAAACTAGTAAAGACACAACCAAAACACAAGGTGCATCTACAAAGCACTGGTTCAAGAAAACTGAACACAGAGAAAATACATGTTCTTCTTTATGACTGAGACAAATCCATTTTTAGAGGAAAAAGGTCAATGGCGACAGCCTGCCAGTCAGGAGCCTCGTTTGGCCACTGGATGCCTGGGTTGGTGTCAAACTTTGACACCAACAGTCTAAATGCAGTCAGGTTCATTCTGCCTGACCTCAGCAATTTCAGAACCAAAGTCCGAACTGGACCAATGTGATCTTCACCTTGTTTTAAACGCAGCGCCCTCAGCTCAGCGCATTCCTCCCTAACTTCGTATCCGCTCTAAGTGCAGCTACTCGCTATCTAAGCTGACCCCAAATGACTGGCCCTTTGTCATTTGCAGACAGAGCTAATTAAATTACAGGCCAGAGAGGGACAGAGAAACAGGGAAGGGAAGAGGAGAGGAGCAACAACCCCCCTCTACAGTAGACTCTCACTTGCCTGTCGATTACTGATATGAAATATTGACCCGGCGACACAGACTATATGAAAAATGTATGATGTCATGCAGACAGTTAACCAGTGAGGCAGACAGGCGGGGCTGAATTAACTGTATGTGGTGAGTAGGTGTGTGTGTGTGTGTGTGTGTGTGTGTGTGTGTGTGTGTTAGGTTGAGGCTCCGGTTTTCAGGAACAATAAAGCCCCACTGACCCACATAACCCTGAAGGGATATGACATCAGTACAAGAGAACCAAATGAATCAGATGCAACCAAAGAACGTCCGTCTGGAAGCTTCTCTGTCATTTACATCAAGGATCCGAGTCACCTACAGAAACATTTAGTTAAAGATGCCCGTCTAATGGCCACACTGACACTTTGGCTAAGCGTTCATGAAATTAGATTTCTGCAGTTCGAGGCGGTTCGAGGATTAATTTCATTATTGAAGGTCAACTATTAGAAATCTGAACTACAAGAGCCAAGATTTATTCAGCTTTAAGAGTTAGTGGGTGGCTTTTTGAAAATTGTATATCCCTTTCAAGAGTTAATGACTTAAAATCGTGTCGAAATGGCCCAAGTAAGTAGTTTAGTGAAAAAGGTGATTAAATTAAGGCATTATCTGAATTTAATTTGTTACATTCACTTTGATCAGACAGACTTTAATTTCTCAGACAGGGGTTGTGCTAGAACGATGGAAACCCGTTTGCTGTCTGTCCTTCAGGGTTAGTCTTTGGCTGTCGGATTAATCTCCGTTTCATCAACATGAACAAGATTAGTCAGTTATCTGAAGTAAAGCATTGATTGCTCTTAGTAAAATCCTACTTCAAACTAATCTAAGCTGCCTCTGAGTATTAAACGTTTTACTAACCAACACAGGGGACGCATAGACCACAACATTCATAATACAAACCATCAGTGCCAGCATTAAATGGTGACTTATATAAAGACTTTGTGTCTCCACCTCATTTAAACCTTGAGTTCAATAGGAATCAAACATGAGCATAATCAGAAAGTTTCTGTTTGATTAAAAACCATCAAAGCAGCTTTTGTTTCTTGCTTTTTATGGTACAGAAGTAGAAGAAGGAGGAAAATAGTCAAAAATTGGAATTGGCTGGTTGCACCTTAATTAAAACTTAATTTACCAGGAAATGTTTGATCACTGCATCTCCAGTTTTTTTGGTGATACAGAGTCTATTTGTTTCAAATTAAAGAAAGCACAGTAGTATGACAAATTCATCAAAAGCAAACTAAAACATTACATTTGAAAACTATCTGGCTATTTTATTTCATTTCAATCATATTTGACTGCAAAATAAAAATAAATTATTTCTACCAGTTAGTTGAGCAATTTCCTACAATTTTAAGATTTTCACCTTTAAAAACAGGCAAGTAGTCTAAGTTAGGTGTGTGTGTGTGTGTGGGCGTGTGTGTGTGTGTGCGTTTAAAATGTGCCAGCAATTTAGATACTAAAGCTTAAATATTTGATGAACCGGATTAACCTTCTGTCATAAAATGGTGACAGCGGGTTTAAATATTTCATACAACACATATTTTCAGCACACAATTCAGAATTTACCTTTTCGAATTAAATGTCAAAATTATTTTGTGGGTTTTACTTAATGCCTTACAGCAAAAAGGTTCTTCCCAGGTATATTAAAAAAATCCTTTTGAAAAGCTCAACGCAATAAATTTCATAGTTGCTGGGAGTGCTTCCCAGAGACGCTAGTAGAACTCCAAAACACGTAAAATTTGCTGATTTATTATCCTCTGCAGAATTTCTGCTGAGATGCTGAGAGCATTCTCTAAGCCCAGGAGTGAAGTCACCACACTTACGCTCAACTCTGGATAAACTGAAGGTGCTCACGACATCGTGGATGTACGTCGGACTCGACGTCAGCAATGTGACGCCCTCAGCCAACAAAACCTGGGAAATGCTGCAACTCAGTATTCCAATAAATAATTCAGCTTATCTGCAGAAGAGAGTGCTGAGGTAATAAGCACAGACACAGCTACTTCTACAAATATATTCAAAAATGTTGCTGGAGGCTCAGAATCATCCGGAGCGAAACTGCGTAAGCACAAAGCTTGCGATAAAGAGATGCAAAGGAAATAAATATTTCACTAATTCAGATCCAGAAAGTGTTTGGTTTGTTCCGGGTGTCAGGTGGATCAGAGAGAAGCAAACTGGAAGGCCAGTAAGGTCTCTGGGCGCTTTGATCTCCTTTATCGCACAGATTCTGGTCAGCTCAGCGCTGCTCTTCTCACTTCTCACTACCGCTGCATTCCTTTACTTGTGACACACACACATAAATCTCACTCACAAGAGCCATCCAAACACTAATATTATCCTCCGTTTGCTGCCCAGTACATCCAGCCTCTGCACTCCTACATACTCCACCTGCCTTATTTACCAAATTTACCCATATATTTAACAAAACCTGCTGACTAATATTAAACAACAATCTTTACAGCCTCAGATAAAGAATTAACATCAACATTAATGATGTCTCAGCAAATTTTCACAGCAGGTGTACAAACACGGAGCTCTGCTCCATTTCTCAGACGGCGGTATCATCCAGGTTCTTGTAAGGTTACACCAACATCAAAAGCAGTTGTTCCAGTTAATTTGCAATAATTAATAAATCAATTCACTGCATGATAAATTAAAACAAGCTCAATAATTTGCATGATTTACCGTTTTTCTTTTTTCTCTAAAAAATTGGATGATGGAAGTTTTCAGACTGATGCTTTGGTCTCAAGTAGCTTTCTGATTACAGAGACTTCAATGTCCATTTAGTTTGGTTTATTTTTTGGATATTTAAAATGTCTTCCAGTTTCAGTGTTAAATGTTCACTAGAATTTAAAACATGTTGATCTTTGAGAATGTGGCATTACTGTGCCATTACATTTATAACTTAAAATGGTCTCCAAAGAGACCATTCACAATAACTTCTAGAACAACTGATTGTCCAGCAAAACTTATTATGACAGTCCTACTTTAGGGTTTAGACTGACACTCAGAAGTGACGCGGTAACACAAACATACAAAATGTTTTTTTTGTCACACTCCACGGCCTTTTCTGAACACTTCTTGTGAACAATTATCCCCTGAGAGCTGCTGGGTTTACATGTGTCAGAACACACACACAGAAAGCCTAAAACCACACTGACCTTCACCGGTGGGTTTTTCTCATCTAAGCTCCAGAATTCCCACATGCATTCCCTGGCATTTCCCACAGAAACGGGCGCAGACACCTGCAAGTCCCATCATCACAAGGCTCTCTTATCTGATACACACAGCACACCCAGCGAGGAAAACCGGACCAGGACAAGCTGGGATTTACTTGATCGTTAATACCAATTGTGCAGGCAGAAATAATTAACCATGACTGCAAATTTACAACCAATTTATTGTACAGAAATAAATGCATAAAGCCTGTGCAAATTACTGTTTCAGTTTTCTTTTCTTAAGTGAGAAGAATGGCACCAGGTGTGGTCTCTGTCGCTGTGGCCCAGTAACGTGGTGTAGCAAGTCGTTGCTTGAGCTGCTGTCCTCAAGTCATCTTAACCCGTTTTGTTACGCTGTTACGGCTCATAGGATTTTATGCTTTGATCATTTGTTTGGAAAATCAGGAGATAGTTGTGAGTGAAAGCTTCATTAGATCAGTGGTTTTTAAATACTCAGTTAGCTGGTATGAACCCCTACCCCAAAAGAAAAAAGAAAAACTTCAATAAGAATCCACCCAAATAGAGCTGGACAATAAATCAATAACATTATATAATGCAATAGACACATCATCAATAAATAGAGGATACATCTGATAGAATATTCAATAATTTCAACTAACTCACTTAGAATTTTTCGCAATTATTTGTCGATTTAAGCTGTTAAATCGACAACTTTTAACAGTTGCGGTTCCTTAAGACCCGCACTGGGAGCCACTGTATTCTTTTTTTTTTTACAAATTTTTCAAAGCTGATCGCACATCAGTGAAGGAATTTAAGGTTTTGTAAAGTCTAATATTTCCATAAAGCATGGTTGGAGACATTTCTGAACAAGGAGTGAATCTGGCAGTTTTCTTCAACATAAATACTAACATCCAGGATAAACAGCCACTGCTGGACGTTTAGTGCTTTCTGCAACCTCTTGGGTGCCATTTAATTTCAAGACTCTATGTTATATTGCAATGGTTTCAATTTTAGAGACCCAATTTCTTGTATTTGAAATACATTTGGAAAAAATAAATAAATCAATAGACTCTTTAACCAGAAAGAAACTATTTTGTTTTTCTTTTTGTTTAGGTTTATCAACTCTTCCTGTTTTTCTTCAGAGGTTCAGATTTTGGTGCGTTTTTGGTACAAGTATATTGTTATGCGCTTAAACTTCTTAATTAGTCACTTTAAAAATCAACTAATTCAGGTTTCTGCAAGTTTCCTGTTATTTGCATTTCAGTCTGGATAAGGAAGCACGTGTTCGATGCACATATGCTTGAGCCTGTCGGTCTTTAGGAAGATGAATGTGCTCATCTCTAAGTGGCCTCGAACAGCAGAGTTAATGGCCTCGCCTTTACTACAGAGCAGCTGAATCAAGTGGCTCTAATGGGACCAATATATCTGCCTAGGCGTCGTTTAGCGCCCTGGCTGGGGGGATGGAAAGATGGACGGATCTGAGATGGTGAGAAGTAGATAAAAATAACAGATGCGACTTCAGAGGATGAAAAGAGATCTTCGAATATAAAAAGTATAGTGCTCGCAATGTTGGCGAATTAATTGAAAAAAAGGAAGCTTTCCATTATACAGATGCAAAAATGCAAGTAAAGGCGCTTTTAATAAAAACTAGGGGATTATATGCAGTTAATTTCTAATTGGGAAACTAAAAACACAATAAATGCTTAAATATTTATAGATTAAACCTGCAAGAGTTTGATTCTTTTCTTTTCTTTTTAAAGTATTTCCCTCGTTTCACCTCAAACTCAAACTAATCCTCTTTATCACTCCATTCCCTTTCAGTCTCTATTCCTCCACTCCTTTTTTATTTCCCTCTCATAGTTGATCCGGACAGAGGTGGCTTATCTGATCCTGTGCAGCTCTGGTCAGTAGCCAGCACATATTTCGCTCTGTCAGAGTGAAGGGGTTGTGCCTGCAGAGTTTTTCTTGGCGCTTTGTCCAGCAGCAGCTTTGCGACAGGCTCTCTTCATCGTCTTTCACATCAGCGATGGGCAGAGCATTTTCTGTGCTTTAGCCATTACTCCACCACCACTGATGTTTAATAACACCAGTGTAATTACATTAGGCAGCTTTTGGAAGGCTAGCATTCACATTTGTTTAATATTTCATCCTTTGGTTTAAAAAAAAATCCAGCATTTTGTATATTTTTCTTTAGAACTACAACAATAAAGTAGTTAAAGTTAACCATTTAGATGCTTTTTGAATCCACCGTGACCCCACAAAGTGAAACCAACAGCTCACATAAAGCCCCACCATTACCAACATTGTAAAAACAATCAGTTTAACAGTCAGTTCCTGGTACACTTAACAAAAACAGCCTGGCAGACCTCAAAAACTAATTTTCTTAGATCCTTTTATAAGATCTAAGGAATCTCGGAACCGAAGAGGATGTCACACCCAAGTTGAGCATGTTTTAGATCCTCAGAGAGACGGTGACATAAAATGAGACGAATGTTATATTTATTATGAACAGCTGTTAAAAGGTTACAGCCTACAAAATGAGGCTTTTAAATGGAATCATAATCTAATTCAGGAAAATATTGTCACTGCTGTTTAGAAAATGGAAATTTAGAGTGTTCGTTTGAAAACATAGCAAAAGAAAATCTCGTTGGGGTGTTTCTTGCTTTTTTATGCACGAGAACTCAAGTCAAAAAAGACCAAAAAAAGTTAATGCAACTCAAACTCCTATATCCTTTGTATAATCATTTAATTTCAAATTTAGTGGAGTTTGAAAAGGGTTTAGCTGGAGTTGCACAAAATATCGAATTGCAATATCAGCGTCAGAGGAAGAGCGTGAGGTTACTTCATGTTTTTCAAATCAATCCTTGTAAAATTTAACAATTGTATAAAAACATGTACTTTTGATCAAAGCTCTCTCTTCAGGAAGTTGTGTGTACTTTAGAGACACAGTGAGCGGATGAGATGTTCTTTAACAAAAAAATAAATAAAAACACCTGGAATAAACTGCCAACAGGGAAGATATTTTTGTCTTCCATTCTCTCAGATGTTCAAACTCTACAGTGCAACAATCTGACCACAAAGCACTTTTGGAAGAAATATTTGGTAGGATACTATATTTTAAGTGTAACTGCAGCTAACCTATAACATATTTGGTCATTTGGATGGACTCTGTCTCATTCCTGTCCAAATCTGAATGACATCATGTATCATTGTAAGGTTTACTGGGCAGCTTTAATGTGACAAGGGATGAACTCTAAATAATTACAAGCACAAGCCTGATGTTTCATGTTGTTGACTAATATAGCTTATTAATATGTGAGCTATGCAGGGACTAAAAGGAAAACAAGGAAAAGTTCACAACAATCTGCTTGTTACACTTTACTATGATTTTAGTGAATTCTGAAATGTAATCTTTTCCCCCCCCCCAAGACCCCTCAAACTGAAAGAAGTTCTCTGTCTGTGGTGACGGATTAAGGTTATAGGATTTGCTTGTTGCCATGACAAATTTCTGCTGAGGGACTTTAACAAGTAGCACTTAAGTGCTGTCATCTACAGAGCCCACTCACACTAAATGACAGTAAATACTCTGATCATGACATTATTACACTATTAGGATTATATGTCAAAGCTGAAATTAAGTCATTTTTTTAGCAATAACTTTCTATGATAGTGCAAACCCACCTATAAATGGAAATCGACACAAAATACTTACAGTACTGTCCCGTTACTGGGCAAGAACAATTCAGTTGTATGTATAAAATTGAGCCAATCTCATCCCGGAATTAAGTTATGATATTTTAACTTTAAAAGTTGGATTAATTGTCTTCTCGGTCCTTTTCAACTCTCTTTCATTTAAGATTCTTAGTAAATGATGACCAAACAGGATCAAACTCAAAAAAACAATTTCAGGCGATTATCCGTTTTTGTTTCAAATGTTTGTTAATCTATTCAAGAATGCAGAAGATGTCCTTTTGTGTAGGCACAACCATCCCTCAGCCAACAGGAGCTGAAAATACCGAATCTGTGTTCAAGTTCAGCTTTGATTTCATACAAAAGGACAAGTCAAGAAGAGCTCAAGCAAATAATAAGACAGACAAACAAACGTCAACTGTGGCAAACTAAAACCAATTCAACTAAAGCAAACACAGCTGTGGTTATCTGTCTTGTTGCGAGACATCAGATGAATGAGCTGGCCGTCTTCAGAGTTCAGAGTTCAGAGGCAAAGCCAACATATTAATCTGTCATGGCAGCATGCAGGTTCATTTAGTTGCAACAAAAAAAGAGCTTCACTGCTGCTAAAACAGAAACTCAACAAACCTGTCAGTGGAGGAAGAACGCAGACACATCTTTCTATGATTGAGGCAAATTATGGGTGCATTGGCAGTCTTAAAAACTCACTTTTTATTTCTTCACCAAAACAAAACTTCTATTTTTAGAAAGGCAGTAATTTTTTTTTTTGGTTTATTTAATTAAATGTGGCTAATTAGCAGCACATAACTGGTAACCCCCACCAAAGTTACGTGTTCTCCCTAAAAATCTAGCCACAGCCCCACATGCTGAGTCAAGTTTACAGCAAGTCGTCTGGCTTTTGAATTATATCAGTGCCGTCGAAGGCAGAATAAACGGGCAACACTTTCTAGCCCTCACAGGCAACCTGCATGTCTTTTCAGGGCAGATTTGGAAACAAAGAGCTACATTTAGAAATGCACCTGACAATGTTGACATGGTTTGGTGCCACTATACCCAATAAAAATCTGCTTAAGCAACCAATAGGAACTTATGATGCATGAACTTATTGTCGCAGTATGTTTTCTAGTCACATAGTGCCATTTTATAGCACAATCAAGTAACTATGTTACCTTAAGTGGTCATAAATATAAATATGCAGTTCATATCAAATATATATATAAAGAAATTTGACTTTGCAATTTGATGCCATGAAATTAGCCTCTGTCTCTTTAATAAGCTCACAATCTTTCCGATAATCCGCCTTAAGTAGGTCATCACCGCAATTCTACTCCATTAACCCATTTACAAACGTTGTTAGAAGCATTGGACTATAATAAGTTTAGCAGTTATGTAGTTCCACCAGGCGTTTGTCAATTCCTGCTGCCGCTAGTCTGAAGGAGTTGACAAGGTTTAAGGAAGCCTCTGTGAGGCAGAAACTCGGCTGCAAGCATTTAGGAATAACAGGAATAACATTATACCATGGGATGAAGCCAAAAAAAGTCACTTTTAAAGTAGCACTCTATGCCCAGTTGGTTAGAAAGCCAGAATTGTTTCTTGCTTACAAGAAATGCTAATTTATTTGCTTAGAAATATTATATCATAAAAAACATGAGTAGCATTGGTGTGGAAACTTTAATAACAGCATCCATGGTGTTAAGCCAATGCTTTTAAAGTCGGCAATCTCCAGAAGACATGTCTGTAAAACAACTGAGTGTGGTTTAGAAAGACCAATGAAATAAGCAACCAATACAAGCTTGTTCATCTTGCATTACTCCAAATTCACAACAGAGTTTAAGAGAAAAGCTTTGCTTAAAATTGCTTTAATAGATCTAATAAATATTTCTTCGAATGTTTTGCTAAAGTCTGTGTCAAAGTAATACCCACACGGTGTCCAGAACACTCCGAACTTTAATAATCAAAATGTCCTAATTTAGAAGCAGTGGGAACAATTGTTCACTTTAAGGTTTGAAGAAAAGCCATTAGATTTTGTAGGTTAGATTTACATTTTGTGTAATTATCCTGGCACTGGGGAAGCCCATTTTTATTCAAGGTAGGTAAAAAAAAAACTAAAAAAAAAGAATAAAAGCATAGGGCACATGCTTATTTCTCAGTGGGATATAAAAAGATTGTATTTGCTGTACCACTGCTGCAAATTCAGTTTTATTTACTTGGATCACATTTGAAACCTACGTAAGTCTATATACTGCATTGGTTAAGGCAAAAAAGTCTGGTCAAGACAAAAAACTCTTGGTCTTGCTTTTGTGTTTGTCACTTTGTCCTCCATCAACCCCTTATGTCCTCTTCTATGTGAACAAGCGTGACCAAGCTAATTTAGTGAGAAGGAAGTAAATATTTAGGAAAGAGGCGGAGGAAAGCACTGAGCAACCTTTAGATGGGGAAACAGACGGGGGAGGATTATGCTAATGTGTCCAAACAACTACACTGAAGGTTGCAAGAAAAAGAGAAACAACATCATCTGTCCTTTCGAGGCAAGAGAAAGGACAGATGAAAAGAAGGAAGAAATTCAAGCACACAGTGTGAAATAAATGAGAAAGTCTTGGGGAAAAAGAAAAGTGAGTTGGTTGTTCAGGTTTCCTGTGGTCCGAGGGCAAAGAAGAGAGGGATGCAAGGGCAGAGGGAGGAAAAGATGAAGCAACACATGGAGAAGGAGCGAATGGGGTCCTAATCTTCTCCGCTCCTGCTTTTAGATCAGCTGAGCTCCTGTGGTCCCAGCTGCTTCCTGATTGGCTGCCACAGTGCAGGATGGCGGATTAAAGGACAGAGGGGGTATGCTTCTTTTCTGGTGGTTCACATTGCAGTGTGAACCTGTGGTTCAAAGTTTGAATCCATTTTAGCTCTGGTAATTCTCCCCTAATGTATCTAAAGGTCTGGATGCTTCTATTTAGGTTTTTGTTTGGTTTCTCCCATGAATACAAGACATAGTCAGGTTATTGTCAATGTTCAGATGATCTGGAAAACACAAATAAATATTAGTTGCCAAGTCCCTGTTTCTGCATACTAAGTGTATAAAGTTCAAAGCTACATCTAAGAAAATCTTCAGTTACAATTCAAATTCAGATTTCACAGCTAAGAGGTGAAGATTTGTGAGCTTTCAGAACATTTGCAGTTACCATGTCCAAACCAAAGTAAGGCAGCATTTCAAACAGGTTTCCATCATTCCTATGTTACACCCAACAAGTCCCTGCTTTCACCTCACAGAAGCCTGGAGGTGCATCTAAAGCAGAGTACTCACAATGGTAGAAAATATCCCAGTTTACCCGAGAGCTGTTTATGTGACTTCAACACACTCATTTCCCAAAGCTCACGGACGTCTGTGAGCCGACAGAAAACCAAATCTCACATGGTGCTTTTAAAAATCACAGAAGACAGAGAATTTCCTCTTCCGTTTCATCTCATTTCCACCCTGGCTCCCAGTTAAAGTCCTGCTGGGCAGGAAGCATCTGAGGTCATCACTGATTAAATTATCCTACCAGAATACACACACTAAAGTACACAAGTGTCCAGGGCTGAAATGATCAATCTACTATTAAAATCATTGTCCACTTGGTGAGAAAAAATAAATAAATAAAAAACATTCATAGCAGTAATAAGACCAAAACTTGTGCAAAAATTGATTGCATTTAAGTAAAAAACAACAACAAAAAAAAACTTTTGTCTGAAAATATGTTTAAGCCAAAACTCCAAAACGCGAAAACTAAGTGGCATCGTTTTAGCTTCAACTTATTCACCAATTACTAAAATAATTGTTAAAAAAAAACATCCAGATGCATAAGTCCCAGAAAGTGAAAAGCACAGAGAAATAAATGAAAGGATGAACTGATGGATGTGCTGGAAGGAAAGAGAATCTTTTCCTCTCACCAGTTAACATCTGTCTGGATAGATTAATTGCACCAACTTAAAATGGAGGATATGAGTACACCCATTTTTCCCCAGAACCTATTTCTGACTGCACTGGCAGCAGATGCAACCAAAATTATATCCAACAGAGTTGGAGCTGCAAAATCTGACCTGCAGATTGTTGCAAGCATGCAGCAAGTCTGCATGCTTCCAAAAGATCCTGACATGAAAGACTTATGAACCGGGCCCAGGACGTTGCTAAGCCCCTCTGGGACAGAGCAGGAGACCATGGCAGCTCTTCCTACCAAAAAACAGTATGAGCGATAAACTGCTCCCAGTGCTTGTTTGATCCATGCTCCATTTCCTTCTTCACAAACACCAGAACCCCAGAAAAACTCTGCAGTCCAAGAGTAAGCTCTATTGCAGCAACGACTCTTATAAAGACCTGAGAAAAAGAAATACTCTTAATGTGAAGGGGGTGAGTTTATGAAGAACAACATTTTGCCACAATGACATGAATTACATGTTTAGAAAATCTTGGAGTTTAACTTTAGATCTGCTCAAGTTTATTCAATTCAGTTTATTTGAATAGAGCTAATTCACATCAAATTTCACCTCAAGAAACTTTACTAGAAAAACATCCAATTTATATAATATATCGAGGTCAGTTCAAAGATAGTAATTAAAAATATATGTTCCAATTCGATCCTCATTATCATAAAGTGCAAAAATTCTAAATTAGTTTATAATGCTAAAAGCTATAATGCTAAATTTTAATAAAATTTAAATTTAGTCACTGATGTCACAGTAACCCCTCAATTTGTGGTGACAATGGGAACGACTCAGAACCAAGCCCAGATTGAATCACCACCTACTGGACTGAGTGTATGAAAAGATGGACCAGAGACGTAAAAACAGAAACCCGGAACACTGGAGCATTGGTTCTGGGATATTTTGTTAAAGAAAACAAACAGAGTTAAATATGTCCGTAGTTTTAGCAGCTTGTCTTGAACAGATGAGCTGATCGTAACAGAGATATTGCAACAGGTTCTTAAATGGCTTTGTTAAGTAGAGAGACATGGTTAGACACAAAGTGTCTCTCACCTTAATAAGACACCATAAAATTATCTGCAGCACTGCATCAGTCAATGGCTCCGTCCAAACAGAAACAGGGCAGCGGATGTAGAAGCGTGTCTCTTTTATAAAGAGACGCACACCTTAAAAAAAAAAGCCAGATTATTATTGACGTGACATAAGCTCACATTCACTTAACAGGATGGAATTTGATTAGGTCAATGTGCAGAAATAATCCTGGCTTATAGTGTTTTCTACTGAATTCATTTCCAGCTTAGTTTACATTTCAATATCATCAGGTATTCCTAATTTATCCTGCTGTAAATACTCAGTTCCCCCTCATTTGCACTGCTTATGGTAATCAGCAGCTGGACAAGATAGTGAAGCTTTCACAAAAACAAAGTGTTGTTTAAAGCAGCAAAAAATAAGATGATAAGAGAAATCTGTTTGCAGGGATGGTGTGATTCATGGATTACCTTCCACATACTCAGAATACAACAATCCTTTACTGGATGAGGCGTTTGACGCGGCGTTCTGCACCAACTTCTATGGCTGTAGAAAAACATTCCAGTTCTGTCACAGAACTGTTTCTAGCACCAGTCTTGGTTAAGTAAAAAGAACAGCATTACCGGTCAATACTAATCAATCCTTGGGGAGGTTACAGCAGCAAACTTCACCCTCCAGCAAGAGAGGCAGTGTTTATTGCTTTCTGGTGTGAGGTAAGCAACTGGTCACACTTCTGCAATCCTATCTTCCGACCACGCAGATGTACAGGCCAAAAAGCTGAGAATCAAAATGCAAATAAGGGGTGATTCAAACCAAGATTCCTCGTATGACTTCTCAATATGGGACAGCGAGATAAAAAGATGAAGAATTCATCTGATCTTGTCCAAGTCTATGTTTCCGTAAGTCCTCTTTCAGCCCAAAACAGCAGATTGAGCAAGAACAGAATAAGGACAGTGGTGAAACATTTAGCTGAGAGCGCTAACCATTACATGAACCAGACAACGTTCTGTCCTTCATCACTCTCATTCCACTTCCCCGTGCCTCCAGAGCCCTCACCATGATTTCATAAGATAACCAGACACATGCAAGCAGCATGCAGTCTTCATTCTCCTTATGGAAGTTTATGGATGTGGTGCACACTGCCAAGAACATAAACATGTCCTCCTCTAATTAAGAAAAGCTTCAAAGCAAAGTCTCTTACAGCTCATGTGCTTGGCCAGCCGTCAAGTATAAAAAGGCACTCCTGTATGCCATCCAGCTGTATTTCTAGAAAAAAAATAACGTAAAGATAGCAAGGCCTTAAATATTTGATGAACTGCATGAGTTATGTCTTCAATAAATTCCATCAAAGCTAATTAGTCTCCTGTCCTTCAGATGTGTAGCCCAGCTACAAGAGTTTCGACTAGTGAGGCAAAGAAATCCAAATACTTGATTAACTTTGTGTTGTTATAAACATGTGTAATCTTTCAGACACCTGAATATTTAATGAGGTGCTCACATTTTATACAGTTTTTCAATTTATTCATCTTTGTTGGTCTTTACATCCCTAAATACCAAAGTGAACACTGGATTGTTGGAAAAAGGTGAGAAAGTAAACACAAAAAGTCTGAAAGGGTTTCAGACTGTCTACAGTGTTCAGACACACACTGGCTCATCAGAGAGGGGAGAAAAAAATAATTTTGCTTGAATGAGAAGTCTGATGATGTCACAGGAATGCAGAGGCAGAGCAGTTAGCACCAGATTGCACCCTGTGTGCTTTGTCTTTCAGAAAACCAACATAATTAATACATTTTTCAGATCAAATTTATCTTTAATGGCACTGTGGTTGGTACTATGCATTTTACAAAATTAGATGACAAGTTTCACTGTGAAATACAGAGAGATCTTTTATACACAGTATGTCTAAAAAGCAAACTTCATCCATCTTAAAATCTGTAACACTTAGATTGTTCAATTCTGGACTGAAGTATTATAAAGTACAGGTCATTTCGGCATCTTCAAGTTTTCAAGATGTAAAAGAATCCCTGGTTTAAAACCTCATGCAGATCCAGTTTGAAACTCTGATCTAAGAACGTCTTGATACCAAAGAAGCAGGAAAGTGGACAAAAAATATCTTAACATGTTTATATGTGGGTTTTTGACAAAAATAAAAAAATCTAGTTGAGATGTTGTAATTCAAAGATGAAAGGATGCAAATTAAAATGAATAAAGTTACTGTTTTAAACATGCATGGGAAGTGATGCATCGTCCCATAATGGAGGATAGAAGACAGCTCAACAGAGATCTTTTGATTTTAATTCTCAACTTTTTGATTTTAATTCAACAAACCAGCTTCAGAAGAAACATATTCAACCGTCATCATTGGTTAACTTATCGCTTCATTCAATTTACCCACTAACAAACTTCATGTTTATTTGGATTTAGCTTAAGTTAAAATAGAAAAATATACTTTTGTATTTAGTTTAAACCAACCGTAAAGAATTCTTTTAACTGCAATACTGTCAAAATGCTGTAAACAGTAAACCCAGAACTCGCACATTTCCTCCATAATACTGAAGGTCAGCAAGAATTTCAGGCTAAAAATGTTTTCTTTTCCTTCTTTTTACAACAATAAAAAGGTTTTCAGCCAAGATGCACACCCTGGAAACACATTGGTATGGACCCTTAACTTTAAATAGTCTGCCTGAAAGGGTAAATTTATGGCCGCCAAGCAAAGCTCTCTGCAGCCAGTGTGGTCCAGTACAAATAGGGCCGATGTTACAGGAGGTTTAAGAGGAGAACACATGGCTGCAAAGTCCATTTCCTCCTCACCCACCAGGAGCTCTGAGTGAGATGGAGTATGCTAATGATCACTGTTCCAGATCACTATACTTAAAGTACATGTGCGCACACACACGCAAACGCACCTGCGCACCCGCACACACAATAACATGATGAACATTTTTAAATAGTCCTCGTAGTCCCTCATCACCCCTTTTTTTTCCAATCCATCTTCGGTCTCTTTACAGCTATGAAATTTTATCTGGTTGAACACAAACACACACAAACACACGCGCGTGCGCGCATCCCCAAACCACATCTTTAAACTGCACTATTTCCACATGATTTCCACATTGTAATTAGATCGCTTCATAAAGACGGTCAGCCTTTGCTCCCATCCCCCCCACTTCCACACAAACACACGCATTCCTGCTCTCTGTTTCAAAACAGTTGTACTCTGTCTGGAAATTGGTAAATTGGTATAAATGATAAACACATTAAGTTAAAAAAAAAGTCTGGATGCCACGCACTACACTGCCTCAATTCAGCAGAAAAGACACGGCCCTCTGTGCTTCCCTGTGTGTGTTCATTGTGAATGGATATTCTCACGGTCACACAACTTTACCGATCAGCCTTGAGGAAAATCGCTCTCCATCCTCTGAACTGAAGCTGCATCTCTGAAAATTCAATTCTTCGATGTTTTTACAGAACCTTCCGGAAAACCATAAATTTGAACTTTTACAATTTGACTGAGTTAATTCAATCAGTGCGATAGAAGCGGTTTCCTCAAAATTACTCACTTTTCTGTGCTCTGTGATGTTTTTGCATTGAATAGTACAAAAAACTTCTTTCATTTTTAGAACGTAAAAAATATTTTATCGTCTGTTAGCAGGAAATTTCATTTAATATTAGCATTTACATCCTGCTGTGATAAATATGTGTTTAGTTTTAGAAGCATCAAAGCTACTACTAGCGAAAGCAATTGCAATTAATAAAACTCATTCACTTCAAATTAAGCCTTAACAAATGTGTTCAAACTCAAGAACCCTCCAATGCTCACAAAAAAAACACCTGAAAGCCAATAAGAGAAGAATGTTTAATAATTTTACTGAGTAAATTGAGCATTAAAATGGAAACTACTAAGTTTCCAGTCTAAAGTAGTTCAGGTTTTTGTTAATAAAAAAAAAAGAAAAATATACATATATATTGATTAGACTCAAAATACTCATCACTGATTTCTTCAATTGTTTGGCAATGTTGGCAAGCATAACATACTGAAACTTTTTTTTTTAGTTTTACAACTGTAACAATGAATGTAATAAATTGTGACGGGTATACTGCTGTGATCAAACAGCATTACTGAGAAACAGAGTGAATGCCTTCGACATGAGGACTGCTGCTACAAGATTGACTGGAGTCGTCCAAGCGAGTGATCGTCTGACCACAGAGCGATAAAGCAGGGAATCGACCTTACAGTATTAATGGATTAGGAAGGTCTAGGTAGATGCTCCGATATCTGTCAGCTGCTTCCATGTGTCTCTTTAAATAAGTAACGTACTGCAAATCAATACGTGGCAATCGGACTCACTAAACATTCAACTGGCCAGAGATCAATAACACTTAGCATTCCGTCTGCTAACAAGTTTAATATGACAAAGAAGAGTGATGGAGATTGAATACTGATCCGCAAACCTCTGAAAGAGGTTGAGGAAGTGCCCAACAAAAAAGGGCAGCATCTGCCCGCCTGCTCAAAGAGCGAGCAGCGATTAGAACAAAAAAGGCCCTCGCATCGACGTTTCCCATCGATACACAGAAGAGCAAACGAAGAGCACCGAAGATCTCCTCCACTTGACAAACTGACATGCTCTGCAAGAAAATACTCCTGTCTGCCTCTGCTGCCAAGACTCCCCTCCAGGCAAAATTTATCTGGTGCCAGAAGTCACTCAAGCATTTGTTTTTGTGTGTGTTTTGTGCATACACAATCTCCCTTAGAAATCGTACCTTCTAAACCAGTCAGTCATTCAGTGTTTTACTGGGGAAAGATTGGATCAATACCAGGTCAATTTCCATGTTTTTGTTAATGCTTTTTATTTTTACACTATGTACGAAGAGAGACTGAGCACACTTTCATATCCACAGCAAATTTTAAAAGTCAGGCAGTTGCCAAGAATAGCCAAGTTTAGGCAGTCTCGAGGTAGTTTAATGCCTTGCTCAAGGGTCCAGTACATAATGTTCCAAAGAAAACCTCAGGTCGCGTCATAAATATTTCAAATTTAATGTCAAATTATACCAAATATTTTAAGTGAATTCATCATTAAAAACAGCATTTTCATTTTATTGTTTATTTGCATAGTGACCAAAATTTGCCTGGTACTAAACAGTAATCTAAAAAGCTTTGATCGTGTTTGCCTCCTCATATTTTTGATTTATTTAGACAAAATCTTCAACATGCACTTTAATATGCAGATATTCAGAGCATTTGTTACAAATAAAAATGTTTTAGCGTTTTTAACAGCTGGACTAAAAACTTGAAAGCGTCTTTGGGAATCTGGATTTAGGATGGGGAAAAAAAGTAGAAGCAATAGAAGAAAGGAAGCTTTAATTTAGCACTTAGAAACCACAACTGTGGCAGCCAGTTCCAGATTTGTAGTGTACAACATCCTTACCAGTAAAATTATCTGGAAATATTGGTTTCATCCCTTTGTTTCTGAGAAAATTCCACTGGGAATGTGCCACCAATCAACCGGTCTGCCAAAAAATAAACAGGACAAACTGCTCCATCTTTGAAGTATATGTCCAAAACTTTGTCAAGATGTCCTGTACGTTCTGTTCTAAAGATGATCAAAATAAATACAAAATTCAATTTAACAGAATAAAACTAGCCAACACCAATTAATGTGATTTTTGTTGCATTTCAGTCCAATATATAATCACCTCCTCCTACTTTGATATTTTATGCTGAGGGTGCTGCAGCAAGAGCTGAAAAACGGAGAGCCCAGAATATTGCAAATACATCATCATTGCAAGATTATTGTGTGCAATATTCACATCATAAAGGACTGTTTGGAGAGCAATAATTGTTGGCCAAGACATTATGAACATGTATTTTATACAGTAATGTAACTTTTAGCCAGTTGGAAAGGCTCTCATGGCAGCAGATGTTCATACCGGACATAAATGACACTCCCCAAAATAAAGCTCACAGAGCGAAAAAGCAGACATGAGAAAGAGAGGAAAGAGGAAATTAGGCGAAGACCAAGGCTTAAGTTGAACCCATTCAGAAGAGAATGTTCGACCACAAGCAAAAACTCACTGCATCCATCCTCATCGCTGTGGTCCCCGCAGTCATTGTCTCCGTCACACTGCCACTGGGCCGGGATGCAGGTACATTCACCAAACGCGCTGACCGCACATGTGAAGTGGTTCCTCCCGCACGAACAGTCAGCACTGCCCTGAACACCTGCAAAAGACCAGAAATAAAGCTTATAGTGCATGTGACATAAACTGGAGATCCGAATCGTTTGCTTTAGTCATCATTTCTAAACAGTTTGACACTGCTCTATATAACATAATGCATGTTATATAGAGCAGAACTCCATAATGCAATGGAGTTCTGCAACTCCATTGCTTTCTGCAAAGGAGTTGCAGAAAGCATCAGATGTCAAAAATGTTTAAAGTTACAAGACGACAGTAAATCTCAATAAAACAGATTGTAAAAACTGATTTTTACCCTTCTCTCCCCATACGACATGTTTATATAGAAGCAGTAAACAATTTAATAACTCTGCAGAGGTTCATAACGTCCTGATTTATGACATCTGCACTTAGAAATTTCTGTGGAAATCACAGGTGCTTTTATGAATTAATAATTTCCAGCTAAAAACATTCTCCTGCAGATATTTCTGCGAAGGTGCAAGACCTTATCTGGTAAATGGACAGATAAGCAACAGATTGCTTGCTTTAATCCATTTATCTATAATAAAGAAATAACTAAATCAAATATGGAAATTAAAATATGTTTTTGTTGATCTAGTAGAAAATTATATTTATGTTGGTAACAGAAGTGTCTTCAGAGTGTGTTGCTTTTCAGGGAGCCACACTGTAAGTATTAAATGTTAACACAAAACAAGTCTTCAGGGTAAGACTTTTGAATTAGAGATGTGAGTAGGCATTATGACCAGAGATCTTGCAATATATTAAAAAAAAACAATATTTGTGAGTCTGTCCCACAACAGACCTTCCAACTGTGATTGAATCCTAACTATCCAATCAGTCAGGATGCGACTTCGTCATAAAAATAGGTGAACGCTCTGTCAATACAAGCTACAAGCTCTGACCAAGTGAATGCTTCACACTTGACAGAATGTTGAAACTCTTATTTGAAGATAAGGAAGATGTTCTTGAGTTGCCTTGTCGATCCTGACAGTTGAGGATACAAACTTTTAGAAGCATTGGCCAACACTAAAGTAGAAGGAAGCTTCCACTGATCTGCTAAGCAACGCCGCAGAAAAAAATAACTGACAGACACCATATGAATTAACTGTCAGCACTGTGACATAAACAATGTGACAATACACAAAGATGCTACAGATGCTTTTCCAGATGATGTGCCTTCTGACAACAAGATGAAAAGCAGCACTTTGTGATTTACAAACTTTTTTCCATCTTAAGCTTAATCATTGCAAAACAAAAAAAGAAATGTAGGACAGCACGGATGGCTTTCAGTGACATAAGTGAATCATTAATGAGCTTTCAGTGTTGCAAATCTATAAACTAAATCAGATCACTGACATGACAGACCAATATAAATGATCAACAAATAAAATAAAGCATAAAACCTAAAAATTATTTCTAGTGTGCAACATCTGGAGGATTTTGCTTGTAAGTAATTTAATTTTAGATACATTTCCATTTTTAATGCTTGAGATTTTATGTTTAGTTTGTCAATTGGAGTTTATTTGTCAAAAGCAAATACAGTCCTGAACAATCTGTCAGATTCAGTGTATGCTCCATTCCCACGTACAGCAAATCTATAAAGAAAACAGCAATTATATAATAAGCAATAAACCAACTTTGCATGTGCAGAAATTTAAACGCTTCCTTCAAAATGATAAAACAGCAAAATGCACACCAATGGTTCTCCAACACTTAACCACAGCAACAGAAAAAAAACAAAAAAACACCACATGATCACACACACATCACAGTGATGCTAGACCATGAGATGGAACAAATAAAAGTTTCCCCGTTTTGCTCTCACTTTGAAGTCCATTAATGACCATCTGTGTGTGTTTGAGTGTCAGTTTAGCTGAAACTGGCCGGCCACAACCCAAAGTTCTTGGAGCGTGTGTGTGCGTGCGTGCGTGTGTGTGTGGTTCCTGGCCTCTTCACAAAGGCATCAGTCAACCCAGGAGGGCCTGGCAGGGAGAGCTCAGTAAGCTTCAGATCCCTCCCACAGCACTAAATTAATGGCTTCTTTCTATTCATTTCCCTCTCTTTCTCCTCTTTCCACCATCCTTTCTTCACGTTTGCTTCCCCCCTAAGTTGCCTCCCTTCTTTTCTCCACTCCCCCCCTCTTCCCGTCCCCTTGTTTCCAGAGCTCCCCACTAATGGGAGTGAAACGGGGATGGCGTCATCCGAGTCTTCCTGTCTTTAAACTTGTCTTTCTAATTTTCTAGCACAGTCTGTAATTCTTCAAGTCTCCGACCCTCGGGCAGTGGCATTTACCTCGTGAGAGACAACAGAGGACAAAGACACAATACTAAAGTCTCCAACAACTTTTTGGCATTTGTCAGCACAGCCTGTTCAGCTATAAACCTTAGAGTAGTAAGCTCTGCTCAATTTGTAAGGTTGAACTGATGTGCATTTCTGTCAGATGCGTGTGGGTTTCATAGCGCTAAATTAGAGTCTGCAAGATGGAGCAGAAGTCTTGTCAACATGAAGCCACATCACAGGACTTGCATTTGTCAGACATGCTTTAAAAAGCATAGGTCACTAGCTCTGACCAGAGCCAAAGAAACCTACAGAGCCCAGCAGGAAGCCACCAACCACACCGTGCAAAAAACTTACATTAATTATGCTAAAGCAGTGCAGATGAAACCGTGTTCCCCCAATCTGCACAGGCAGATGGAATCATTGTGGCGATATTACAGGATACCACCTGCCAGAGGGAAAACGCTAAACATTTTCAAGAGAAAATTGAAGGATGAAGCACCGTTTTCCCCCGCAGCTATAGTGGAAGTTAGTGTTAATGATTCTTAAAGGTAAAGAAATAAATAAGAACATAGCCAAAAAACTAACGGATGAGTCACAAGCACAAAAGCATCAGAGAAAATCAGAGGTGATTCAATCCAATTTTTTAGGCTCTGATCACAATGTCAGAATTTAAAAGACAGCCAATACCAGAACTTCTAAATTAAGTCATTTGTTAATGACATCCACATAAAAGGAGGCTGTGAAAGAACCACGGTGCTTCAGAAATACATAAATACAATTTCAAAGTCGGCCTTCTATCACCAGGATTAAAGGACTAATGTCCCAACAAGATCTTGAGGAACTCATCCATGTGTTTAGTCAAACTGATTACTACAACAGTGTCTGCTGAAGAGGTCAATCAGACAGTTGATCCAGAACGTTCTGCTCACATTCTTACAGTTTTGTGAAAAGTAGAAATAATGAAAGTTGCAAAAGAAAAGACAAGTCACAAAATGATGGAAACTGTGACACCACGGTTCGGTCTTGACACTTTATTAGAAATAATTACAAGTAATACAGCTTAGAAATCAAAAAAATTCTGAAAGGACCGGAATATTATCTGCCATGACCAATAAAGGGAAAAGAAGTTTAGGAGAGTATAAATGTATGCCCAAACCAGACAGACATACCTATATCTTTATTATTGATAACAAAAAAAAAGCAAAGGGAGATCATCAGCATGCGATAGATTGTTACGCAAGGCTGCAGACACACAGACTCTGCAGCAGCCAGGCCCGGCAGCCCAGCGCCTTTGGAGAGCGCCGGCGTGACAAGCCTCTGATGCATCACAAAGATAACAGATCACAAGCGAGGCTTTTTTTCATAAACACAGTAGGTCACTATGTGCTGTAAATACAGGTCTAGCAACAAACTATCGAAATATCAAAAGGCCGTTCATGTGAAGCATGAAGAGAAGAATTGCCTCAGCTGTTCACTGATGCGATGTTTGGATTTCTTTTAGCAAAAGAAGGTGAGCTGGGAGAACTGAAAGTAAGGATCAGAGACAAAGGGCCAAGAGAAGGCACCAACCTTGCATCTTTTTGAAGTTGTATTTTTTTTTACTTGTCCAGTCTCAAAACGTGCTTAGAAAAACAATCCCTCTTATGAATTAATTTTATTTTTATCTTTTTGTTCTACTTACAAGGTCCAAAGCATTGAACAAGTTTCAGCATCAAAGACAGTCTGAGTCAATACAAATGCACCTTTCAAGTTACGTCATTATAAAGGGTGACAGACTGAATAAACCAACCTGGCACAATAAAAAACTTGCTCTCTAAATCTAATTCTGTAAGTGGCTCTGCAAAGCTTGACAGCACTATCCGTCATCAAGCATTTGTGACGATTACCAACAAACTTTTGTATTTTCGTGAAGGAAAGCTGTTCCACTCTGCAGAATTCCTTAAGCCAGCCATTTTGGAGGGTTATGGAGCATAAAGTGTCTGATTAAGGGCAAGTCACAGCATCTCAGTCAGGTCAGGTCCAAACTTATCCTGGTCCACTCCAAACCGGCACTTTCTTTTTGAGGGTTGCTTGAGCAATTAAGAGGTGGACTTGCTGTTCTGTGGACATTAATAATCTTTATAAAGTAATAACCGGACACTGTTCTTCAGGATGTTATGGCAGAGAGCAGAATTCATGATTTCTTAATTATAATGAATTAATTTGTTCCACGTTCTTTTCTGATTTTCTTTAACTGGGATTTGCCTTGTTGTTCTTCATGAATGTTTTTATCCCACGTTATCTTGTCAGACAGATTCTATTTAAGAGAGTTCTTGATTCGACACATCTACCTATAATCAAGCATTGCTGTGGCTATAAATCTAACCAAAAGTTACATAAATCACCATAATCAATGATTTATGCAACAAATGTGGTAAATATGTTTCCACTAGTGCCACTTAGGTTTGAATGGTGAGTTTCCCTTTTGCAAAAAAAAAAGTAAAAAAAAAAAATATTTGAAAAAAAAAATGCTTTTTGTATTGATTGGTTATTTTTGTTCCATATTAAAATTCATTTGATTTCAGGAATTAATTTGATTTTGTTTGGTTTTAATCACCTCTCTGTTTTTTTACTAGTGAGTAACTATTTGCTTGGCCACCTGAGTGCCAAGAAAATTTAGAAAAAATGCTGACTGAGAACTTTTGGTGTCAAAAAGAAATAAGCACCCAGGAGGTGAGCTGACAACCCCAGTGATATATTACACTAATTTCTCTAAATCCCTCCTCTGCTGAGCCCAACAGCTGGACAGTAAGGACCAATGCTCACTTCCAGTAATTTGCTAATGCTCACTGAATCAAAAAACACAGAAGAGAGAGCTTGCATGTTTGAGACATGGTGTGTCTTCATCTGCTGTGGGTAGAGTCACGCTTCAAGACAGCATCCAGAGGTGAAAAACAAAGCATAGACCACCAATGATAACTCACTTCTCCTACTCAACACCATAAGCTGTCGGACCAGGCCTGGTGCGAAACAAGGCAGGTGGTCTCCCAAAGGTTAATGCAAAAGATGAACCCACAAACCCAAACTGACATCACACTTAAACCCGACCCACCAACAGGAAGAACCAGAGTTCTTTGACTGACACCAGCCAGGAGCTGCCACGACGTAGGAGAGCTAACCAAATGCTATTCAAGGTCTGTTCCAGCATTTCTTTATTTGCTCTGGCTAAATAGTTAAATAATAAGTGTTAAGAGTTGAGGAGGGAGCAAAGAGGCCAAAAAACACAATGGTAACCCAGCCCAGAGAGCGGGTGGCCACATGCTTTAAATGATGTCAAAAGGCTGCCAGTTAATTAGGCATGGACCTCCCGTGAGACTACCTGGAGGGTCGGCGCTGCGTCTCCCTGACAGCGTGTCAGAAGACTGCTGTAAAAAGGTGATAAGAGGGAAATTTCAGCATCAGGGACAATGAGAAAGCACTGACAGGAGCACGGAAGGAATGAGTCAACCGCTTTGTCTGTCCTCCATCCTCTGCTGGTATTGAGCTGCAAAGGCGTAGCTTCAGAGAGAGACAGCTGCATCTCAGCAACTGCTTGGCCCTCACTGTCCCCAACCTGCTGCATTCAGCCTCACAGCACAGCGTTGCGCAGCACTGCACACCGAGAATGGACACAACTGGCGTCCCGCATCTCTGTCGGCCAACAGCCTCAACATTCGTCACTTATCGCAGCGTGACTGTGCTGGCAAAGTGCGACGGATGGTTGAGCACGTTTACATTAAGGCTGCTCACCTGCAGTAACCGTCACTTACAAACCATAAAGAGCCAGAGAAATTCTGTTTCAGTTTCCTCAGGCAGATATCTGAGGACTAATGACAGGATTCACACAAGATTTTCATTGTCATTTCTTAAGAATAGATTTCGTAAGACATCACAAGCACCTCAAAGAAACAGCATTTCTTCTGCAAGATTCATAAAAATCAAACAACAGAAAGATGGAACGTCACTGAGAATGACTTGATACAAACCGCATGCCTCCTACAGGTGTGGAAGTTTGCTCAGAGTTATGTAAAATGTTTACTTTGGGAGAAACATCTAATTTAGAACTGTACAACCGGATGGCTAAAATTATTTTTGAAAAAAAAAAAAAAAGATGTTATGGGGCAGTGGTAATGTGGAATAAATGAACGTGTAGATGAGGAATTGATTGTTTTGAGCTCTACATCGTCCACAAAAGGCAAATAGACTTGATGTTTATTCATTTGTTCAGATCTGCTTTGCTCTTTGGTTTCCAGAAACCAAATTTGTTTTTTTTTTGGAAACAGTTGTTCAAAGAAAGTACAACCTAGATATTTGTATCAACTAAGATAAAGTTTATGCTTCAGTTAAAGGATTCTATCATATCATTCTCCAGCTGCCATCGAGCATCGCAGTGATGCCCCTCCCCCACCTTCTGCTGCATACTGCTGGTTAGTTGGCTGAGAGGATGCTACAACACTTTTCCCAAGCTAACAAAGTCAAATTTCACAGTTTACAAATATTATTTGTATGTTGACACAAACATGGATGGTCATGCTGGGAAACCTGAAGATACTCCTTTTTCCTTTTCATATTAGACTAAACCAAATTAAATCAATTTACACATTTTTGGTTGAAACTCAAAATTAACAGTGAGGTCATCTAATTGTCATCTAACCACCTCTGAAGCATTTATTCAGCTGTACAAATGAGTAAAAGTACATGGACATGTTTTATATGAAGATAGCAGTAAAGTATTTGTAACCATTAGGTTTTCAATAAATGTGGCAGAATAGAAAATTGCTTTTAGTTCTTTAGATATTATGTGGATCCGAAGTATTGCTTATTCCAAGACCTGGAAGCTGATTCCGACACCCACATTTTCCAGTAACTACATTCCCTGTGGTTGCGACGTCTGCAGGTGCGGCTGACCTAACAGCAAAGTGTGTTAGCTCAGCCTAACCAGCTCATCCTTCCTGCCAGTCCCCCTCCTCTGCGCCAGCTCATCTCCACCTATTAATTTAGCCAGTGAAGGTTAAGCCACCCCGATGTGATGAGCCAGAAACCACAGCGACACATGTTGAGGTCCACTGAAGGGAAAAGAAATAAAAAAATAGAAGACACGACTTAGAGAAAACAGAAAAAAAAACTTTAAACTTTAAAGAGGACATAAACAAAGAACCAGTCAAACGAGTTTAGGCCGATACCAAATCTTCAAAGGACTGTAAAAAAAAAAAAAAAAAAAAAATTCCTTTGCTGCCTTGCCATGACAACCTCCTCCCTCTTGGTGTGCTCAGTTGTGTACACACACAAGCACACAAACACACCCGCGTCCGATATTTGAAGGAGTCGATCCAGCAGCAGGGTTTTTTTCACGCCTGCTCATCTCAAGACTTTCATTAAAACTTCAGCCTTATCACACTGCAGGACTCAATCACTTCCTTACAACATAACTCAGCAAGAGAACATGACCGTGTGGGGGGGGGGCGGGGGGGTGTGTGTGTTGCTGGCTTGCCTTTTAAGGCCAGAGCATGGCAACACTTCTTTAACCACAATGAAAACCGATTCACATTGCTTGATTAACTCAAGTAATGACAAGGGCCTTTAAACAGATCAGTGCCTATTAACCCAAGTGCCAGTCAGAGGCCTGAGAGCAGATGCTTTTTTATTCACTTGAAATAAACCAAAAGAACATAATTACGCAGATGGCGATGTATCATTATCTTGCTGCTGAGGGTTATAAATTAAAGACCGATAAACAGGAGTTGTATGCAAGTTAACATTCATACACACACACACTTTGTTGTCCATGGCCAGAGCCGCCGTCCCTCTGAAGTCACTTCAAAGATGGCACTTATTTGGCCTGAGTTGACTGAATGGCTGCTGGACAAGCATGTGGATCGGCAACCAGAACAGAAATACACAAGAGGGAGAAAAAAATTACAACTCTCAAACTTGCAGCTTTCAGAAATGTTTATACAAGGGGGGGGTGAAGGCGGGAGAGGTGCAAACATGCACTACTAAAACGTTTTATTTTCCTCTGCTGTCAGCCTTTTGTGATGACTCTGGCAGCTGCCCACTGTACTTTTGTGGCTCTGGGACTTCCATGTGTTTCTCTATGTAATATGCCAAACTTGAATGACACAATAAATACTATGCATTTATAATCTAAAGGGCAAAAATGCACAAAATAGATGCATCATAACTGCTTCCATTTGTGCTCCCAGTGCAAGGCTGGGAGTTGATCAAAGGAAAAGCTGGCTGGCCAGTTGTGATGCAGATAATGACAGTTCATCACAGGCAAGAAAGATGAAGAGTCATAAGCCAGAGTGGGAGAAGAGTAGTGGTGGTTCTATGGAGAGTGGGTGAGAAAGGAAATGTTCAGAAAGGAATCAGAGTCGTGTTGGATGGGCAAAGAGACCCTTTATATGAACCACTATGATGAAGAGGCTGCATTATGGGGGCAGACAGTAGAGCTTCAGAACACTAACAGACAATAGCTAAGCATTGAAATTTTAACACAGAACTCTTTACATATCCTTCAAATAGACACATCTTTCCTGATTAAGTGTCACTGCAGATCTGTGAGGAACTTGAGACATTTGGAGCATAAATCCACGTATTGGTTTTGGTACGTATGGGATTGTTTATGTGTGTGGGTGGGTGTCTGTGTGCAAGAGGGTGCATGCATGCATGCCTCAAACCCCACAATGTAAACACAGCAGAGCTCTGAGCTCTGCCTCTGGCTGTGAACATTAGACTTGCTGCACAATGTGCTGAGTGAGCACTTGGTGTCCGAGCTCTCTCTAATCCACAGATTGACTCTTTGGCCAATCGACTCCCCAACACACATACACAAGCAAAGACATGCGCACACAACTTTCCGCCATCCTGGATTTAAACCCCAAATTCCACCAGCCGAGGCCTCTGTTCAGGGCCAAAGCTTCCCCAGCTCAGTGTTTCATTCACACAACAGCTCACATCCAGATCAGACGCAGCTTTCAACTTGCTCATGTCATTTTTGGGCTGATATCGAATTCATTTCTAAAGATTATAAATAATTCTAATTATTTTGTTTTAACTTTGTTTTCATTTAACAGTTGATAATACAATAAATGTGGTGAAGGATTGTTGACAGGTAGGACTAGACCTTTTTTTGAAGGACAATTTTGTGTACAGTAGCTTAACAATTAATTTTTTGTAATTTCTGTTCCGTTTTTTATTTTGGATATTTAAAATGACTTCCATTTCCAGTGTTAAATGTTCATTAAAATGTAGTTTATTGATCCTTACGAATGTGTTCTGGCATTATTATTATACCATCATATTACCTGAAAATGATCTCAAAACAACAATATTATCGTTTATCGCAACAACGTCTCGGATAATTTATCATCAACAAAATTATTGTCCTGACCAGCCTAGGTTTTGCTTTTGAATGCAACTGAAAATCAAGGGAATACAATATTATCACTATTTTATTAAATAACTGAATATGTCTGTAACGCTTTGATTGTTTTGTAAATGAAGGTTGATAAATAATCTAATCAAAGTGATAAGATATTACGAATGAGCTCCAATAGAAGCAATAACAGGAGTGGAAGGTGTTGTATTTCTATTAGTTATTTAAAATCCCAAGACCCTTTTGGCCATTCATAAGTCCCACGCAGAGACAGAGATATCCCCCACAGCTGAGTTTTCAAATTAAAGCAAGCGGTGCAGGATGACAGGAGGTGCCATGTAGTATCAATGTCAGCACCGCTCAGAAAACCTGGCAGAAGTTTCCCCATATCACCGATATCAAAACTATAATAGTGTCTCGCCTTCTCACTCTTCTCATCAGACATAATTTGATTCTTGTTTACAGCTTTTAAATCTTCCTGCTGGATGTTTGTCATAACTACACCACTCATCCGGCCTGCAAAACGGGCTTGCCCCTATGCAGGCCCTTTACTTCCTCGTCTGATGAGTCAGGCCGACTTCTACGCTTTTGTTGCTTAGGTCCTTTCACATAATACAAGGAGAAAGCAAAAGGTTGTCTTAATCCTGCCCTCAAGTAGCTTCCCCACATACTTTATTCAAAAGCAGCACTGTGCTTTGTGATTGAGACACTGCACATTTAATTTGCTGTTAACTGTGATTTGATATAGAGTACAGCTCTACTAGCAAGGTGTACCTAATAAAATGGCTACTGCGTCTAACCATTTTCCAAAAATGCTCAACCAAAGCCTAATAATATAATTCTCTAATACCATAATTCTCAAGAAAAAAAGGAACGGCGGTCCTGAACAGGTCTCATATGCCAGAGGAGTATCAGTAGTGTAATTTAGTCCATGTCTGTGAAGGTGAACCGACAGTGAAGGGATAAGTGTAATAAGAGGAGATTATTCCATGCGGGCAAGCAGTAACTCACTTTATGGGTTTTGACTGGATGAGGAGAGCAGGCACTGGGGTCCAGCTCTGTAATATCCAGTTATTAACTGACACAGCATGCGCCACAGTTTTAGGCTTCTCTGGTTCAGCCCAGTGCTGTTAACATGTGGAATTTAAAAACTGAGCTTATAACTTTCAGATGTCTAAGAGAGAGAATGCCAGTTTCACAACACTGATCTGTTTTTTTTGTTTTGTTTTACATCAGTTTTACAGCCAACAGTTAAAATGACCCAACTGTGTAAAGGAGGCACCACCAGTTTCATGTAAAAACATACTGAAGTTTGCCAATTTCTAGTTAGTGTTGAAAAGATTTTAGTCCAACAAAATTTAAAGGCAGTAAGATTTTTTACACCCATCGTAATCGTGGCAAAATTTTATTTTTTATTCTTTTTATTTTAATTTTTTTCTAAGTACGACCCTAGTTCTCCATCGTAGCCCAGAAATAGACAACCTGTGATTTTAAAATCCTGAAAGAAATTAGTAAAAATGTGATTTCTTTTAGAAATGAAAAAAAAACAAAGAAAAAGTATTTATTTTTTTCTACCACTGAGAAAAGCCAGATCAGTGCACATCTGAAAATTAGTCACACATACCAGACCATCCCACATGGAAAAGATCAAATTCTCATATTTTTTTGATCAAAGTTTTGTGATTTTCAGGGAACAGCTTTGATGCAGACACAATGTTGTAACTACTTTATTTTCTGTTTGACTCAAAATGTGTACATCTAGCAGTTAACCTGCAAAACGTTGTTCTTTTATACATTTACATGTTAGTTGGTAAGTCCTGAGAAAAAAGAAGTAGAACAGGGAAAAACCTGAATCAGTATGTCAGACCACAAACAAAACCAAAAATTAAAATCTAATCAGTGGTTCTCTGGATAAACCGGAAGAACTCTTGCCATCGATGTTTTCTTAGAACACATGAGCAAAAAAAAAAAAAAAAAGGAAAACATTTACATTGTAAAATTATAAAAATCGGAGACAGCCAGCCTGGTCCCCTACATAACAACATCCTGGAGCATTCCAGTGATAGTGGGAGGGGAGAGGTTTTCAGGGCGTTGGGGGTGGAGAGATGTTAAATTGGTGACTTGGAAGACATAGCTTTCCAGAAACGAAGCGGACAACCTGTGGCTGGGGTTGAATTCCTTCTCTCTCTGGCTCCTTTTAAAAAGAGAGGAGAAAACTGCAAACACAGACCCTTCCATTCAGAGTAATTTATCCCTACGGCCAGGCCTTCTTTACCGGCTGCAATAGCCCCCTTCCGGGGCTGCCCAGCGGGATGCCTGCGAGTGGCGTGTGAAACTCTCCCGTCTCCTTCAACTCTAAAGGAGAGGATGAACAATGGCCCTCGCCAGGCAGTGGCTCTGAACAATCCCTTTCCCTGCTTCACTCTGCCTTACTTTCCTTATCCCAAAAACCAACCACAAGCTATTCCCGTAAAACCTACATTGCCTCACCCATCCAATGCTTAGTGATTCTTGGCTTCAACATTCCTCATGTTTCCTTGGGATAGAAAGATGAACATTCTGGTTCAAAATAGAAAACAAGAAGGGAATAAAGTTTTTCAAGATTCTCAGGACGTCATTTAACCGTCCAAATGCCCCTTTGATCAAAACATCACCATGTATCAGCCCAACCATTCCTTACCTAAAAGGGGCCAAACAGACACTGGATGACCTGTTGTTGATTTGAATGGTAACATTTTAGACAGGGTCGACAATGCAAATGACTTTGTACCTGCAACATTGGTACAAAAGAGTAAAAATAAATATTCTTATTTTTGACAGTGAAACAGCTGTAAGCCATTCTTATAAAGTACACAAGACATTTATTCCCCAGGCAGAGTGCTTCAGAGCAAGATGTTTATATGGCAGGTTCATATGGCAACCAATTGGCTTTAACTGAGAAACAGGGAAAATATGACTTAATCCGGTCAGACAAAAAAAAATAGCTCTGCTATCCTCTGTGGGAGTCATCACCAGAGGGAAAAGAGATGTGGACAGATTCCATGTCGGAGGAACTTAAGAAACAATCTCAAGAAGCCATTTTTCCTCCCAGCCTTTCACCAGCGACTCCTACAGAGCTATTGAGCATTCACGCAGCACCTCCACATCCTCGACAAGCGCAACAAAAAGTGTTTTAAAGCAACACTCCCTGCAGTTCCCACACTATTTCACCTGTCAAACGCTTACAAAACAGTCAAGAAGGGCCCAATTCTCCTCAGGGGTGCTACAGCACACCTCTTGCCAGCCTTAGCCCCACTAAAGATGTTGTTACTCCACTTAAAGAATGAATACACTATAAATCTTACCCACCTACAATCGTGAGGAACCAAACTGTGCATCAAGCTCCAGAGCGTATTTTCACCTTCACAAGCATTACCAAAAGACTAAAAAAAGGCAAAAAATGTGAAGAAAGCATTTCCTCTTGGAGAAGGATTCTAAGAGCAGGAGAATGAGTCATCTTGGGATTTATACAGGGGAAGTCAACAGAGACCAAATGTCTGTTTGAGGTAGCAGATAAGAAAAAATGCAGGGAGAAGATGGAGCCAAGATGTGATGTGTTGTGTAAAACCCTCTACAGCTAGAGTTTAAATATAGGAACAAGAACGCTGCACAAAATTCTCGTGTCTTGAAAATTTTATGTATTTTACTTGTGTGCATCTTAGGCATCTCATGCACAACAGCAGTTTAAAAAAATTCATAGCCATACCCAACATATTATATCCAATATTTGTCGCTTTTACATACAGAATTGTTTGAATTAAGGTGCAAAAATAGAGCCAATTTCTAACTTGGGTAGCAGCAGCCATTATCTCCCTTCTGTAAGAAATTATAGATAAATGCTCAGTAATTTAACAGTTTTCTAAGTAGGAACCAAATCAAAACTCCCACTAAACATACTTTTTCTCCAATTTTCCCCTGTGTGTGTGTAGGTTGGAGAGGTACAGCTTCACTTAAGCTAATTATAGACCATCTCCAAAGTCTCTAGTTTGGTTGCTATGGTGCAAAAAAATGTATTGTTTGTGTCTGATGACTCTTGGCTATTAAAAAAAATTAAAAAAAATATACATATTGCATGCTTCACAAAAGTTTGCACCCCATGGAAAAGCTCTGTATAATAGCTTTAAAAAATGGTTGTTATGGAAACTTGACGACCCAGAGATGCCAGTGTTGGCTACTGTTTTCTAGAGGAAGGTTTATTTGCATCTGGCTTAAAAATCCTCCATAAAATGAAGTCCTCCCTTGGCCTCATTTACAAATACATGCTTTTACATTGTTTTTTTTATTGTTCTGTTTACAGATGAGGCCAAGCCTAAGAGAGCATTTACGTTTCCTGAAATATGAAGATCAATGAATGTCTGCACAAATTTGAATGTAAATTTCCCTTATTTTCCCCATTTGTAAAAGTGACTAAGAGATGTGGGTTTGTTTAAATAAAAGAATTAAAATAATAAAAAAGTGATATTATTCTCCTGCATAAACAAAGCTTTCCCATGGGTGCCAATAACTGTGGAGGCGGCTGTGCAGGATTTGAAGCTGATATTGTTAAATGTCTGCAAATGAGGCACTTATATGAGGTTCAGTCCTCTAATGTAGTTACTGATGTGTGCTTGGCTACAATGAAACACAAGCAAGATTAAACATGAGATGCTTTTTTTAATCTCTCTACTTGCTGACTCTGCTTTCCATAACAATCTATAGACAGAAATACAAAATAAGATAAGCTGCACCAAAGATAGAGTTACGCATTCCCTCTGGGTAAGGAACAATTATCCTGTAGGATAATAACTCTTAATGGATCATCAAATGCCAGAAGAAGGTGGAAACATGACACTCAGCAAAGTCTAATTTGTAGACGCGGCAATCGCTGAATCAAAAAACAATTTTCTAGTTAAGCTGCCCACCTTGATCAACTTGAAAGCCAAAAAACAATTAAGATTGTGCTTATGTTTGTCAACTTTTCAGTCCCAATCCATTATCTGTTTCAATTCTCTCTGCAATAACATTCACATTTTAGACTCTCATAAAGCGAAAAATCCGGATGTAACCGAATGAATGTTAATTTGGCCCAAGGCATTTCAGAGAATAAAGACATCAATCCTAATGTAGTCACAACCCAACACACCCACCCCCACCAAATAACCCATGTGAGACAGCAGAGTGTGACAGAGTCATTAGTTTCATCAGCATTAGAGAAATGAAGCTCTCCTCTTTACAAAAAGAGTTATAATTTGTGCCAAGAACCTGGTTGTTAAAAAGAAATCCAATGGGATGGAGAAGGGAATAATAACACAATCATAAATTTTAAAAAATTCCAATGTGGCATTTATTTGAAGCAGTAAAACAATAGAGTTGCACCCAAATGATGCAATCAAGTGACAATACACATTTATTGCTCCTTCTGAATATAATTAACTATCTGTTTGATAAAGGGTCCAGTAGCTGCGTATACTGGTTATTATCACATAAAACTTATTCTTCAATTGTTATAAAAATAAATAGAAGGGCATATTAAACAACCTTCTTTTTAAAATGGCCAACAATAACAACATAGGCAAACTATTGTATGTTTTATAATGCAAGTTGAGCATTGCATTAGTTTATAATGCAGTTTTATAATGCAAGTTGTTTTTTTATAACGCTGTACCGGTCCGTCGTGGTGAAGAGAGAGCTGAGCCAAAAAGCGAAGCTCTCGATTTACCGGTCGATCTACGTTCCTACCCTCATCTATGGTCATGAGCTTTGGGTCATGACCGAAAGAACAAGGTCCCAGATACAAGCGGCCGAAATGGGTTTTCTCCGCAGGGTGGCTGGGCTCTCCCTTAGAGATAGGGTGAGAAGCTCGGTCATCCGGGAGGGACTCAGAGTAGAGCCGCTGCTCCTCTGCGTCGAGAGGAGCCAGTTGAGGTGGCTCAGGCATCTAGTCAGGATGCCTCCTGGACGCCTCCCTGGTGAGATGTTCCAGGCATGTCCCACCGGGAGGAGGGGAAGACCCAGGACACGCTGGAGGGACTATGTTTCTCGGCTGGCCTGGGAACGCCTCGGGATTCCCCCGGAGGAGCTGGAACAAGTGGCTGGAGAGAGGGAAGTCTGGGCCTCCCTTCTTAAGCTGCTACCCCCGCGACCCGACCCCGGATAAGCGGCAGAAGATGGATGGATGGATGGATGGATGGATGGATGGATGGATGGATGAAAGTTGAGCAAGACACTGCACCACTGCTTTAATGCACCACAAAGTATTTCCCTCTAAGCATAATGTGCAAGGCTAAAATTCTTACACAGATCTACCCCGACCTGTTACTGCACAACACCAACCAGCTGGATGGAAGAGAGATGCACTTTTCTCTGGCCTAAGAGGAAAATACTGAAGTGGCAAAATTTGATACATATGTCTGCATACTTATTTTATAGTGTGTTTTAGTTCTTTTTGCAGGTATGCATGTAGGCAGTTTTTGGCACACAGTGCAAGAAATCGATGCATTTGAAAGGCCAGATAACGCAGATGATAACCACAAAATGCAAGAAAGGTTCAAAGCAGGTGTCTATGCATCAAGTTGTTTTTTCTCCATTTCTGTTACTGACTGAGGTTTTTCCCCATGTTTTCTTTCTTTCCAATATATGTGTGTTAGTGTCAAAACAGGATGTGATTTCACCTGAAGTGTAAAGAATTGTGCACAGCTGCAGGTGGGGCTCTGCTTGTCTGTGTTGCAGCGGCAGAACCTCGAAAGCTTCAGGGCTCCGAAATAAAACATTTAAAGACAAAGATCGACCTTTCTAATTTTTTAACAGTTTTCTCTTTGTTTTTGTTTTTTTACTCTTTAAAAAGCAGACCATTTGAAAGAAAAAATGGTCAAATGACCACTTGAAAGTGATTTAATTCTTTCTTTGTGCTTGAATCAAGATTCAAATGCACAAGAAATGCTTTAAATGTTTCTATAAATATAATTATTATGCATTTCGGCAATTTGCATTGCCTTTCTGTTTGAAAAAGATACATTTAGATTTTCTGATATTTAAGATCTTAGTAACTTTCATGCATGTCAACTTTTCAGTGAGCACATCAACGTTGTTCTTAGGGTTATTCAACAAATTGACTCAAAAAATGACATGGCCTCTTTTTCCCCACGTTATCTGTTACACTTTTTGCCGTATATTCATCTCATTGTCCAGCTTTTTGTCCCAGTGATTCCTCATTCCCTCCCTCTTCTCATTCTGTTTCATTAAGCCACCTTCCTCAAATGCAACAGATCCTGTCGTTCTGATTTGAGCCCGGTTTGATTAAAAGATCCAACCTGCCTGGGCCACTCTGTCAAAACACGCATGCTAAACGCCATGCGGGAAGGGTGATAAGGACTCGCCTGTAAAAAACCCAGACGACACGCTGCCTGAGGTCAGACCATAATGTAGGGCCTGCTAAGACCTGCCTGCTGGCAAAGAGAAAAAAAAGACTAAAGGAAGCACATAAATGCAGCCCACAGAGCTTCTGTGCAGCCTTCAGTGAGGTGAACATGCCTAAATTAATTTGATGAGTCAAACTGTTACAATCCGCTTATAGTTCCATAAAAGATAAGAAAAACTTCTCAATTCATCTTCTAGCTGTCAGCTATCTGACAATACCTGAGCTTTACTGCTTGGGAAAAAAAGCAAAATGACCTTCAGAAATGTCAGAGGAATAAAACCTTTAATGATTAAAGGACTTTTGGGTAAATCATTGGCAGCTTGGCACGGCGGTACTCTTTGAAGGTGTCTGAATGCTTTACAACACGGCTTTAGTGAATCCACTTACATCTGTAGCACTGACAATCACAGGGACAACGGTGACTGCTTAAATGTACTAAAGTTTAATTTTAAGCAGGTGTGTAACCCTCAAACTATCCTTTAAAGACAAAATCTTCACAATCAGTTCATCATTTGGAAAACAAAAGGCACAAAGTTTTCTTTCCAAGCATATCCTCTCTGACTCTGAGATGCAGCCCATTTAAGAGATAAAATGAAAGGGGGAGAAAAGCACAAGATAAGGGCTGAAAGAGTTGCAAACCCCCTTTGCTTTAAAAAAAGTGGAATGTGGAGCAGAAAGAGTAGCAGCAAGAGAGAAACATTGCCACTGATAGAATATTCTAGACTTTGATTAAAGGATCAGAGCAAATCCAGTGTCTTGCTTTTTATTCTTCTGCTTTTATGCTACCAGCTCCCATCTTCGTCATTTTTATGTAACATAGGAAGCGAATGAAGAGGAGGCACGCACATTTTGCAAAAGAAACCTTTTGATAATTCAACAATGAGCTGGGAGATCTGATTTATTCAATGTCGCAGCATCTGGAGGAGCTGAACGGAGGAGGACGGCAGCAATAAAGACGGTAAGACGAGGATGGTGACGTGAGGAAACTTGCTTTTTCTCTGAGATTATGCCATTTCCTCTCTGACAAGGTTTTCCTGGCATTTTTTTTCATTTTTCCTCTAAAGGCGGCTTTGATACAAAGATCTGTAATCTTCATCAGTGTCAAAGTAGACAAAAACCATCCATGTCTCTGCAGTCTGTTGAAGAACATGTGTCTTTATGAACAACCCTAATCAGACCTGCAGAGGGCAAGTCTCAAACATTTCAAAAATACAGTGAGGCTGACGTCCAGATGGGAAAGTAAAACATTTAATGATTAGAAAACAGAGTAAATCACTCGCTGCTTTAAACGACCAAACACACTCAAACTGAAGAAAGTGAACAAGGAAAGATGGAAGAAAGACAGAAGGGTCTTTTTCTGATTTCTTTTGAGAAAGTGCCTGCTAGTAAAACGAAATGGCTTTCAGGCTCATTGGGAGGTGTCTGAATTCAGCTGATGTCCCAACCCTTACCAAAATACAAACACAAAATATAGCTTGTTCTCATTAAAGACATGCATGGGCAGTAAAAAGCATTAGAGCTTCAAGATGAAAATTCAGATGCTCTCCCTTTTCGCCTTTCATTGCATTTACTGGGATTCTGATCCAATTAAGACGTTTGAAGACGTAAGGCACAACCGCCAAGAGATTTAGAATAAAAGCAGCTGAGTGTGAGCAACGACGTAAAGGTACAATTGTAAATATAGAAAAAAGAAATATTGCATTTAAGGTGAATCCAAACAACAGTAACACACCAAACATGAATAAGAACAGCTGAATACAGAAAGCAGGAAAAGAGGCTCTTAAACAAGATAAGTTTTGTACCATAAAATGTGTTTCTGAAGTTTTTTAGTTAAAGAAACCAGCTGGTCAGAGCTGAACTGATTCAGTATAACCTATTGTGTCACCTGGTGTTACCGTATTCTTTAACAAAAACACACAAACAACTGTTTAAATAATGATTATCGGCTAGTGTAATTGCTAATAAGAAATGCTAAAGACTGCAGGAAAATTTCAGCTCCTGAGTTCACATTTGTCTTCCTTTGAAAATAGGAGTAAAATCATGTTTTGCAGAAACTGCTCCCTCACAAAGACTGCATAGAAAAATCTCACAACTTCCACATCTTCTTAATGCAAATTGAACTTCTAAACCAGAAACCAATCAGCTTGAATCAATATCAGCTAATCAAAGCTTTCCATAAACTGCCATCTGGAAATTGACTGAAAAGTCAAACACGAGTGCATCACTTTGGAGTGAAAACAACCAAATTTGTTGCGTCTATTTCACAATAAATGCACACCACTGTGTAAGCTTGTTTTTGGAGTCCTGTTATTTTGTCACGTCAGCTTCACACAGCAGGAGTGAGAATAAGAGCTGCTCCGCAGACCAGTAACACCAATCCACCTCAAATCAGCTTCAGATCCAATTTATGCAAGCTTTGCAGATATTTTGAAGAGACAACTTGACCTTAAAAAGTATCATTACGTCTTAAATATGTGAAAGGGTAAATTGAGGGAACAATGTAGCATCAGACGTTTCAGTGGGAGGAAAGGCTGCGGGGTGCTCAGCTGGTTAACGGGTATCACACTGTAATCTGGCTCAGATACTTAACATGTGGATTAAGCAAATTAGGCTGAGGCCTCTTTGGCTGTCCACACACTTCACCACTGAGCTGAAAGCAATTAGCCAATTACAGCGTTTGTGGTGAAACACACACATATGCACACCCCCATACACACCTCTTACACATATGGGGCCCTCTAACACATGTTCTCTCTCGCATAACTTGCACTCACAAAATCATCTTTTGCAGGACACACTTATGCAGTTTAAGTCTATCCCATTACAAGAGCCCCCATGCCCAGTTTGCCGGCTGAAAAGACCAATTTGTTTATTCCTGTGGGGATTATGGGGACGGGGGAGGGGGTGAAACGCATCTGAGAGCGAACAGGGGCCCCTCTCCAAAAGCTTTTTAATTACTGCTCCTCCTCAGCGCCCTCTGCACCCACCCCAGTCCCACCATACATCCTCAATCGGCGATGCCTCAACCACTATGAACTTGAGAGTTAACTGCATGGCCACTTTCATGATGCACAGGAACCTGTGTGAGAATAATACAGACTGAAAGAAGAGGGGAGAGATCAATAGTCCAGTTCCCTTGCAGTTCTCTCTTCTCCCACCAAGACATTAAAGCCCTGCAGGTCTGAACTGGGACAACACAACCGTCATCCATCTCATTCTTACTGCTGCAAAACATCACATGCACCTGTGCCAAGACAGCAATATCTCTTCATTAATTTTATGAGGACATCGTTTTTGTTTAAGTAAGGTTCTTCCAAGCTAAATCTATGCAACAAAGTGGAGCAACTTCTTTCATCAATGCAGTTTTTCCTCCTCCATCAAGACTCAGGCGACTTGCACAGAATGAAGATGCAAGCATAGAGCTTTTCTAACCTCATGCTGTTTCTTGGTTCTCATTTTTTACGAGTTGAGTGCAAAGTGTGCTTTGCCCCAATGATCGCTCATCACCTTGACAACCAAAAAGTGACAGTCTTCAGCGTATAAAATCAAATCGAATGAAATGTGTGACATTTCACACAAATCCACCATACAACCCATATATGCAAATTAATTCAAGTCTAAATACAGACGTCCCGTCGTCAATGTATTATTAGATTGTTACTGTACGCAACACTTAAGACATTATTAGTATTAAGCCACTGGGGTCCTTTTTAATGATGGGATCAAATTTTAACTGCATCTGTAATTGGTCATTGTATTTACCACAGCATGATCTTATGTCACAAATGTAATTTTTTTACCGAAAAAAAAAATAAATAAATATATATATATATTCAATTTCCACAAGCATCAAGCAGCAACCTTCCACAGTCACTACGTTTCACAGGAACAGGATGCTTGACAGCAACATTCACTACTATGACATGCAAGAGAAATGTGAATAAGCACAACGTGATTTTTCTCACCTGGTGAGCTGCTGAATCTTGTGCAAATCATAAATTATATCATACAGGCCTGAGTGAGTTTGTGAGCACCATTACATGAAAAAGTGATCCATTTCTGACTGACAGAGCTTTTGATGAAGCAATAAACAATATATTTGACCGAAGAACCTGGAAAAAAGAGGACAAAAAAATTTACTGGGGTAACACATGTTTTTCAAAGAGCAACCCAGGGGTCATTTGTGAGAACCTGACCACAAGTCAAGAATGGATCAATCTGACCTCAAAGCACAGAGGCAATTTTTAAACAGAATTTTCTTCAAATAATAATAATGATAAAGATCTTAGGGCTAATGTTTTATTAACCATGATTCTGTTTTCATTTTAACTTTGCAGGAAATAGAATCCCAAACATCCCATTGCTTCTCCTTGATTAAAGTCTGAATGAAGCAAACGTTGACCTTATCCCAATGTTGTTGCTAAGCCTTGCTGAAAAGCTTATTTTAGCCCAGAAACAGAAATAATTAACCTGAAGATGTAGAAATCACAAGCCTGCATTTTGATATGCAGGCATAAGAAAAAGGCATGACCCTTTTTATGTTTTGAATAGACAATGAGTTACAGATTCCTTTTCAACAATACATAGGTTTCTTTAAATTGCAATTACACAAGTACAAAATGCAAGTACTTTTTATTTTTCATAAAAAATAAAATTAAAAAGTGGCCACAGGTGCTCAAAGATAAATTATTTTGGCCTTCAAGTCAGAAAATTTTAGACGCTACTGATTTAAAATTTTGGTTTTTATCACATCTGTTGAACAAAAAAGAAGTTGGTCTAGTTTTTTTTTCCCAGTTTTGGCAAATGGTTACATGAATTTGCAAAAATCTCCTTACTGCTTTTATGCAGCTACCACAAAGCCCAGTGGGGATCGTCAGGTTCCAAACAAAAGCCCCCAGGAAGCCTGGATCACCGTTCGACATGTTTGAGAAACACTGGCAGAACTCATTCTCCCTTTTGTGTTCTCATTTCTATCTGCATTTTACTCACTTTTCCTCCTTTTTATCTGAACCCCCACAAACAAGCAGCTTCGCCTATTCACTTCTTTGGATGTTCAGAAGGGAGTGAAAAAAAAGCCTGCTACCAGCAGAAATGAGATGAGGGAAAACAGAAGGTAGTGGGGGAAAGGGGGGCTGATGATTGATTAGAGGCAGAGGAAAAATAGTGGAGTTTCAAATGAATTACAGAGGAAGCTAAAGATGACTATTCACACTCTTTAAAAGATGCTTTTTCTAGGCTTCCTTCACAAATACTTAAAGACAAAAGAGTGACCCTAGTTTGAGGAACTCTGAAATAGAGAGCAGCTTTGTTTTGAAGCGTTTCATCTAAACATCTCCTGGATCACCACAAAACACTTTTGATGCTGCTATCATAGAAATGCCTTTGACTTGATTCCTAATGACTTGAAAGAACCCTGAGGCATTCTTGCAAAGTTGTTTTTTTAAGAGCATAAAAACAACCCCTGCAGGCAAAATCCAAACTGTTGTTAATGGCCTAATGTTGATTACTTTCAAAATAACATTTACAGTTTATGCCAATTCTTACATTTGAAGGCTATTCTAAGGTGTATAAACCCTATTGAAGAAAATGCCAAGGATGCACCGTGTCTGGGAAACATTGTGTCCCCATCTTGCAAACATGGCAACCAGTCCGAACTACCCAGTGCCAGTGTGCCCTGTCCATTCATGATGGAATGAAACAGGTGGTACAGTGGCTCCAGACGCATGGGAATGCATGTTACCATCAACACCGAGGGATTATGGCGTGCAGTACAAACTGTACCAAAAGACAAATCTCATTTGTATATGGCCATGCATATACATTTCCCCAGTTGTCTGATTTCTGCAGGAGTTTACATTTTTAGCACGAGACAGATAAATACCTGAAAACCTTGGTGTTTTGATGTCTTTTGTGTAAAAACTTTTAAATATTAGTTTCTGTAGTTGTTATGAAGAGAAATAAACAAGCCCCAGAGGAACTTCTTTAGAGTAATAAAGTGAAGAAGAACAAATTACAATTTGTGTCCAATCTTAAATCCCAGAAAATGAAAAAATATTTCAGGTATTTGAAATTCAAAATATTACAAAAAAATGGTACATAAAAAAAGTTTTCATTTTTAATATGGTAAACATTTTCACAATTCCCAATTATCTTTAGCGTTTCTTTTCAACAAGGCATTTCACTAGTCCTCATCTTTCATCTCCAAAGAAAGACTAAAGTAAAACAACATGCACTGTATTTCCCCCCCTTAACATACAGACATATGGTGGCCTCTGGCTCAAAGAAAACCCATCCCGACGCTGGGACTTGAGACTATTTGCTTCTTAAGTTACAAGACAGACGATTGTTTAAGCAGAGCTCCACTCCAACCAGCGGCGGCTATAAATCTGGGCTGATTTAGACTGTAAAGACATTTTCCTGGATGAGGCCAAGGCTACAGGGATTCAATGAGATTTGATGGGGTCTGACGGGATGACCAGAGTTTAGCCTCAAGAAGATGGGAAGTGAAAGGCAGTTAGCAAGAAACCCAATGTCTACTGTGCATTTAAGAGGAAAACTTATCTAACAGAGTATGAAATGCAGTTAAAATGCTGAAATGTAGCCATTTTTTTTTTGTTAATTTAGGGAAAATAGGATACTATTTTTTGTTTGGGTAGTTTATTTGTCGTCTTTATTCATTTACATTTTAAAATGAATTCACAGTAAAAATCTGATGCTCATTTTTCTTAATTGAGAAAATTCTTTTCCCTTTTTTTCCCCCCTTATTCGCCAGCGCTCACATGTTATGAAACAGTATTCTAGATACATCTGTTAAACTTCCCATTTCTGCTATCTATGCAGATTAAACCACTCTAATTATAGAATGACCTAATAAAACTCAGAACTTTGGATCTCATCCAAGTGAAGGAGATAAACAACAGAATCGTTGTGGAGCCTAAGCTGAAGCCACTGAGTCAAAGAGTTGGGACTGATCGTGACTTACTTGTTTACCATTTTTCATAATCATTCCCATTTTGGAGGAAAACTGAGAATAGAACTTTGCACAGCATGTTGCCACTAAACAGTCTGAAATATGAGTGGACTGTTATCTATAAGGCAGACAACAATCCAAGCAGAAGACAATTCTAGGAGTTATTGCATCATAAATAGTTACAGAGAGTTTATCCATTCTCTAAACTATTTAGTTTTTTTTTTTTTTTTTTTTTTCATTGACATGGACCAAAATGTGAAATACATATTTTAACCACCTGCAGCCCAGATGAGACATTAGCAAATTGAATTATTTCAAGATAGACTTGACTGGAACTAGAGCTGGACGTTATGGCTGAAACTTATCACAATATAAGCATTTAATTTTATATAAGCCAATACTGATAATTATCTATTAGTTTTTGTTTTAAATATCTGAAGCACTGCCAAACTGGTTACGTGACCTTTCCTGTTTTATCCAGTTTTCACTCAACTCCGTTTATTTTTAAGCAGTTACGAGACACGGTGGCGAAATCTTAAACTGCTGCTGGGCAAGTTACTCAACAGGTTGTTGCTAGGTAACCAAAGAGTGAGTGAGTTAATTGATTCCACCCACCTTGTCTAACTCATCATGTAGGGCTAAATTCAGAGAATATGCTGTATATTGAATCTAAGAGACATATTATCTATTGATGTTCACATGTCTATTGTGGTGTATATTGTTATTGATTTATCATTCAGTCTTAACAGGAACCAACTTTCCATGGGTCAAAATAAAAATTTATCCAAGCCATCTGTTTGGGAGCAACTGACTTACCTCGATTTCACCAAAAGTTGAAGTCATAATAAGTGTATGTGTCTGCATTTTGAAATGGTAAAGAGAAAAAAAACACCAACAGCTATAAGTAAACTGATTGAATGAGTTAACACATCATCAATAATTTAAAAAAAGGAAAAGCTACACTGATGGAATTTGATTGTTTTGGACTAAATATGGAGTTGCAACATCAATTCTTAATAAATATGTATCTATTGGCTATAGATGTGTAAAACAGTAAGCTCTTTGAGCATCGGGCAGCGCCAGAGCTGGTGAACGTTCTGCGGGGAGCTTTGGGATCAATAGGCCTGCCAAGAAGCATTAGTCCTCCAAGCCCACAGGGCCCGTCTCTGGACACAAGAGCACAGGGACTTTAACTCTGATCTTATTTATGCGCACACAAAAGAAAGCACAAGGGTTCTTTTGGTGGGGCCTGTTCAAACAGAAGGCCGATGTGGATGGGTCTTTAAGGGGGCCGGCCCACATTGACTCTGGGGAAGGGAGAGCGGCTGACAGGTCAGTCTTAAAGCCTTTTAAAAAAATGGGGCCCAGATCAGGGGAACCAAAGGAGGAGAGCGCGATGGAGCTTCAGCCTTCTCCCTCTGCTCCCCAGAGACCAAAGCAGCCCTCCAGACAATAAGTCTGTGCCGTGGCGCTAAGGGGAGCCAAGAGTGAGAGTCGGGGCTTAGGGGAAGTTAAGCCAGGGAGGCAGGCAGTTGATGCACAGGGGGACAGCCAATAGGGAAAGGCTCTGGATTTGCCCAGCTGTCGCCAGCTATCAGTCCAACGCTAACGCCTACCTGGATCTGTGTTCCACTGGATAAAAGAAAAGTGTTAAATCAAACCGCAGTCCAGCCCCTTTCCAGGCCGGCAGGACGGCCACCAATTTTGGGGGGATGAAGGGCAAAAGATCAAAGCCCTCAGGAGAGGAACACAACAGCTCCATCCAGCTGGATGCTTCCCTCCTGTCATCTCAGAGTGGGGGTGCTGACTAGCGAGTGCTTTGCAAGACAGGGTAGGTGGTTCAGCATCATAAACTGCAAACCAGTAGGCACTTGGCTGGATAACATGTGTGTGTGTCTATGTGTGTGCCATTTATGTGTAGGGGGAGGGCTGAAGTCAGAATTGACACCGTGAGCAGAAGTGCAGATCTATCACGGTTGTTCTTTAGTAATGAAGTGGATAAAACAATGTGAGGGCAAAACAAGAATAAGTGAAAAATGACAAAGGAGTTAAGGTGAGACAGATGAAAACTATAAAACCATGCTGGATGTTTTCTGCATGCAAAAAACATATACTAAGCATGTATGTGCATGCCTATTTTAGTGACAAGTTAATGAAAACATTTAAAAAATATCAGACAAAATTTGCCCAGTTGTTCCATTTATGGCTGCCACAACCCAACAATGACCCTTCACCCCAAGTCCAGTGACCTGGAAGTTACGTCCATTTGGGGAAGCCATTTCCTGACTCTATAAAAAGAGGCAGCGGAACTGAAAGAGACGGAGTGCGAAAATGGAGGGGCAGAATCATTAACTGCTTGTACAATGGCCAGAGCTGTGTTCGGGTCCAGCCCCGTGTTTTGGAGAGGTCAAACTCAGCAGATCTGAGGGCTGAAATTGAATTGGCACCAAGGATAAAAAAAATAATAATAACAACCCGTTGACAAGCCTACAGGCCGAGGAAGAGAAAGTCTATAAACAGCTGGCAGCTCACAAACAACAAAGAGAAGAAAGTGCAATGGGTTCTTTTTGGTTTTCCAGCAAGTTAAAAACAGAGTCAAGCTGAAACAGCCTACAGCGCCATGAAAAGTGTGCATGATGATACTGGCAGGTAAGAAAGACTCACACAAGTAAAGACAAAATAAAAATAAAAAATTGGCCATGACAGCCTAAGCTAAAAATTTTCATAACCATCAATTGTTTCCCCAGTCATCACCCTCTCATCCAGCTACAGTTGCATACCTCACCAGAGGCTGTGATCAGAGTGTGACAGTCTGGCCCTGTTGGTCCTGACAAAGAACAGATGAAGAACTTGAGGTTCATCTGTTCAACAAACGTCACATTAAAGGCCAAACAACCAAACTTCAGTGAGAAGGGGTGAGTCTAGAAAACCTCTAGTTGGTTTTTCATCACAATGTAAACTGCAGCCCAAATCTGCAGAATACTTGATCCAAAGTCCAGTTCGCTAGATAACATTCATGCAGCTCAATCAACAACGTCGCCTCAATGTCTGTAGGCACTAAAGCCTAAAGATTGGTGCTTGCCAATGGTTAAGATTAGCCTTTGGGAAAGTCAACAGTGTGATAAAAAGTAGGTGTGGATCGGAAGTGCATAAGTAATAAAACGCTTGAGAGGAAAGTATGCAAAGTTTATATGAATGTTTACATTTGGGGTAAAGTGAAATTACGTTTCCCATCTTTAACTTGGCATCTTTAACTCAGCCATTTGCATGTGGAAATAAAACACCACAGTGGCTGATGATAAAGTCACTGTGCTGTTATATATCTGAATAAGAAATCAATTTCCACATAAAAAGGCATCGGATAGAAAGTGCATTTCTATGTCACGCACCCTCTCAGCAGAATGAATCAGTTACACATTCTTCCCTCAACCTCCTCTCATCAAGCCCACACTGTGAGATACAGATGCACATGAAGAGCCAAAAAAAGGGATGAGTATATTTAGCATCTCCCCCTTTTGATGTTCTCCCCTACTCCTCCCCTCTGCCTCCATCTCTCGTTCTCAATTCACTCCTTTCCAGTGGCACTGCTCTGCAGATAAGAAAGTGCTTCGCTCTCCCAAAGGAGTGGAAATATCTGCAAGGGCATTGTAAACACAGTAAACAGGGCACAACACCATTAAGTCGCACATGACTCATGAGTGGCACAGAAATCCATGGGATGCTGCTTTTAATGAGAGCTGCGAACCTGAGAGAAAAAAAAAATGAAAGGAAATTCAACCAAGAATGTGAAGCCTATTCAGAGGTGTCTCTGCTTTCATGTGAAATTAAGTCCATCAAGAATTTCTACAGAGAACATTTGTTGCTACTCTTTGTTCTCACTGACCTGTGAGAACTTTCGGGAATATGACAAGACTGCAGCACATCATCGGTTAAATAAAATCTCCAAAGGTCAAACTGAGTCGCTGAAAGCACAAAAGCAATGAGACAAATAAAGAACTGATGGTGTACTACGGTGCTGAAAAATATTCCCTTTATCCAGCTGGCTTTCCTTTAAGCTGCAATAAAAAACTCCACACATGCAATTCAATGACATTTGAAACATAAGTCACATGGCCTTTTGTCCTTCGGTTTTCAAAGGATAATTTTATTGATTAAAGCAAAAATGCTTTCCGAAGCAACATATGTGGAAATATATCTCCCCCTCCTCTTTTATTCCAGAAGTTAACACAATTACCTTTATTCTATGGTTAAAAAAATAATAATAATAAAATAAATTCACTTAAATATAACCCATCAGACAACAGAAAGGAACATCTATCCAATGTCATCCACAGTAAGAGAGAATTAATCCACAAATGAAGAAAACATGCAACAGAGGTGAAGAGTGGTGATCGTTTTTCTAGAACAAAGCAAATTATGGATAATTGAAAGGTTTTCCCTCAGATTTTTTTAAAACCACCTGACTTTTAAAAACACTATGAATACAAATGGAAAATAAAATAAAATAAAATAAAACACACAACATGAAAGACTAAAACAAGCAAATATGTTCATGTAATTTCACACAGTGAGTGAACCTAATTTCTGGTGAAAATATAAAGACTTTAAATAACTTTTCAACTACAACACTTCAGATTTGATCTTTCGACACTTTAAAATTTATAACCATGTAAAAACTATTTTTTACATGCTGCTGTTGTAAACTCATGCTGGGTTCATGATCCTGGCATAATCAGCCACGTTTGAAGTAGATTTTAACAAATTATGATGGTTCAAAAGTGCATCATGTGTTAAGGCTATGCTCGGTGGCCTGTCGCTACACTGAATGGTGGCTCTGTTACAAAACTGGTTCACACGCTGTCTGACTGATACAGAGGAGCACGGGATCAGCCCACCATTTTGCCTGGATATTGTTCTCGTAAAATTTAAAGGGGCTTTTCGTCATTTGGTTCCTGGTTGGCTCAAGATAAGTTTCCAAAGCATACGCTCAGGGAACTACGATTTGTTCCTTGATTTAAGCGTCTTACAACTAAAAACCTTAATTGTGGTCTTGTTCTTGCATAAAGGCCAGAATTGCGGAGTGGAGGACAAATAGTTGTCTTGCAAACAGGTTCTTCAATCGTACTTTTACCTCTCTGCCCATTTCTCTTAGAAAATCGTCTTCTACATTTCTAATATTTTATGGCCAAATGCTGCTTTAAACATTAAGCGGTTTTTTTTTTTGTCTGGTTTTTTTCCTTACTATTTTTTTAGTCCACCTAATATTCTCTAGCAAACCTTTGAGGTCAATTTTTGCAGTTGGTTGTATTTAGCTCTATGAATGTCTGACCTCAGCTCTTTTTTCATGGAAAAAGTGAAATTAAAAGCCATCTATCATTTCAGTTCTTTTCACAAAGGTTGACAGGATATGACTACTTTTGAGACACGCAGTCCATATTGAAAATCACTCCAGCTGTTTCACGCTGAAGGCATCAGAAGGTAAATGACAGACGGCCACATCCAGCCACCCGTTTCCCCAGCTATAACTCCTTATAAGAGTTCAGAAGCAGTTCAAGGGTAAGGGGGTAGATATGTTTGCATTCCAAAGCTGCTTCCACGCTGCCTAAATAGCCAGACAGGTGTTTGTGTATCCCGAATGCACATGACCTCTGTGCCCTCCTCCGAGGGGCAACAAGTCACCTGATGCGAGGAGGGGGGTGAGCGCTTTCAAAAAGAGCAGTGAAGGAGTGTAGTGATGAACACACACACTCCTCAGCTAAGAATAGTCTTCATAAAAAGCCCTGCTGATGAGAGGAGGAGGTGGGGCAGGGTGCCGACACTCTACACCCAACACTGAGAGAAAGGTTGGGGGAGTTTCCAAGTTGGCTGCCATGTCTGACCTTCAGTTTTCAGAGAAAACACTCAAATGGTGCTTAATATTTACTTCCAATAGATGTAGCTTCAGATTGGTTTGAATTTCTCTTTAAAATACAACATAGAACAAACAAAATGTCCAATCTAAAAAAAAAAAGAAAAAGTTAAGTCAATAAAATATTTAAAAGACTGACTTAATATGCTTATTAGACTTAGAGGGGCCATAAAATCTGAAAAGCACACATAATTCTAAGTGTATTTACAGATACTCAGCACTGTTAAGAAGTGAGGGGAAGCAAACAGCAGAACAAAGCGGGGCTGCGCAGCGCAGAGCAGAGCCGGCCGGACTGCCAGGTCCTACTCATGAATCAATTTTGCTCAGCCAAAGTGCCAACATTAAATCCAATTAGACACCGGCTGGCACCAATCACTTTGATGACAGCATCTAACTTAACCCTCTGGGAAAGACAGCAGTGCCAGTGGTGCCAGCTTCAAGAGTGTCAGAAAAAGAGGAAGAGGATCAGCGAAGGAAGATGCCTTTGTGCTTCCTTTGAAGTGCATGTGTGCATTTGTTACAATCAGCAGGGTCAGTTGAGTCGCTACCCATGCTCAGTGTGTGTGTGTTGGGTTGGTGGCACGCTGCCAGAGGCTCATATCAGAGTACAGCATGACAGGCTGCTACAGGCGCCAGCTCAACCCTTTTTTATTTCTGACTTCTGCTGCAACTGCCGGGCAACTTGACAGCATCCTGGCAACTGTTTGACATAGATACACACACCCGCGACATGAAGGCACACACAACAGAAGGAAACCAAATGCATGGAGCATGAAAGAGACACATTTAAGCTCCAACACCTGTCAGGGATTTGCTATGACTGACTGTGAAAGTACAAGAGGGAGACACCTCTGATATCAGGAAGTTGTGAGTCATGACCTCTCCTTTCCTGCTCTCAAATGAAAACTCATCTCTCATTCTGCCCATCTACTAAATAAGTAGTGAATTACTGCATCGCTCCTGACAGATGACCCTCAAGCCAGAAGAGAGGCAAGGAGGGGTTAGAAAATCTATTCTTGCCTAACTATGACCCCAAAGGTAAGCATATTGTTAATGTGAATAATGGAAGGGCATAAGGAGGAGGAAAAGCCTTGAGCCTCTTTAACCGCTCTCTTAAATGAGCCCACACAGCTTTCTGGTTGAATAAGTAACATCTGAAGCAACTACACTTAATAAGAGTGTGTCCCTACCTTGTCTCTGACTGCCAAGGTTAGAGCAATCAATCTGAGACAGCAATGCAGAAAGATGGGCAGTCAGAAAGGCCATTAAATTATACAGAAAAAGAGCCATAATCAATGTGGTGTAAACAAAAGAAAAAATGCAGATACTAGCTGCATTTTCATTACAAATGTGAGAAAATCTTTGTCCAAGAAAACAAAAAAAACTATTTCTATTGATATTGAAAAGCGGCGTTGCCGTCTTTCCATTCAACACGAATGCAATTAAAATCACACGTGAATTCTTCAAGCAATGTCATTAAAAAAAAACATGCTGTGCTGTTATCCTCCAATCCTATTGAGTAAACTCTTTTACAAAAGAGAAATTATCAATATTCTGGTTTCTAGATGTGCAAAGGAAACTTGTCATAACTGCAGCAAAATGGATGCCTGTCAGTGAATGATTTTAAAGCCATTCATCAGTTCAAACTGACTTCACAAATATGTGTAATAAAACCTTTTGAGATTTCAGAATAATGATTTGAGAAGTCCAATTCTAAATAAAGTTTTATAACTCTTTAATAGTGCGGTTCCTGGAAAGTGATTATATTGCACTTAAATTAAACTGAACCCAATAAATGATTGTACATGGCAAAGGAATAAGAATGAAAGGGCCTTTTAAAGAATCAGGTCAGGGCCTTTTAACAGCCCAACCAACCCACATCCTGGCTTTCAGACCTGGGTCGGCTTAAACCTCTCTCCAGATTTCCTCTCCCTCCCAGGCCAACACCTGGATAAGATCTACAAGGGGCACCAGCCATCCATGTCTGGACAAAAACATTAATGCATGCTCCCTCCTAATCACTTTCAAACTCAGCCAACAGGCTGCTTCAAGTGCAGCAGGGATTTATTCCTTTGTTGCATCTGAGAAACATTGAACCAGGGCATGATTTACAATTATTGATGAAGTTTATCCAAGAGTCAGCAACAAAATAATCCCTTTAATGCAGAAGTAGTGTAGTCCTCTGTTTAAGAAAACCACAACACCCCTGCCCCCCCATCAATTACAATAATTGTGTCCAAATGGAATTATACTGTCCCCTATACATGAAAATAAAAAAGAGGTGAGCATCTTTCAGAGTAACCTCTGTGGGCCAGTGCTGAACTAAATCAGGTTCTCTAAAATAAATTAGAATTAGGACGATGTGAAGCAGCGGACATTGCGCAGCATAGTTGGATTAATCTCCAGTTGGCCAAAGCAATAACTTAAGTAGGTGCTTCTTAGAATAGAAACCTCATGGATCAAGCACCAAGCAACAAAAGAGGAAAATCATGCCGACCTAATTAATGCAGGCTCTTAGTGGAATATTTTTGTTGCCAGCTTCGATTCACGTCTGACCATGGATGAGTCTCCTAGTTCCTTTTGTGGAGTTATGTTGCCGATATTGTCTTCAGTTTTGCCTCTGGGTCTGAAGAATAAATCTGGCCTTTGGGAGTGGCTGCAACAGTCCTGAGGCAAAGTCACTGAGGCACTCATTATTTATCCTCCTTACCTTGTTATTCTCTACGTTCTTTCAGTGTTTGTTGTTTGGGTGAGAGGCTGTTGCAATGCAGAGGAAATCTGTACATCAGCTTCTATATATGTGATGCATTTATGAATCCCTGAACTTTAGCATTAGCTCTGCACATTTGGCTCACTTAAAATGTTTAAAAGTTGAGTAGTGGAAATGCACACATTGTGATTATTCATTGGGTCTACCAGCAAACTCATCCTTCTTTTAAGCAGTATCAATATATTTCACATGTTATTCTAGCCACATACACACTTCACCCACTTCTCCAGACATCGAGACAGGAATTAGCTTGTTGTAGTTTAGTTTGTATGCAAACATTTAGCGTTTAGATGGGCATTTCAGTGGCAGGTTTCCAAAGTGTTTTAGTTATGTTCCATGTGCACCACAATTGAATCACATGTGAATTTTCTCATCGTCTCCTGGTGAGTTGTGCAGAAATCTAAAAGCCGTTATTTTAAAAACCAGGTCAGATCAACAATAACGATTAACGTAGAACTATTAAAAACATTTCAGCCGACATCGATATTTTATACATACCCAACTTCAGTGCTTCAGTTAAGCTCCCCTTAATAATAATAAACAAAAAAGATCTTCCTACCACTGATTATGCATGACTTGAAATTCTAGTGCCAAAAAGTAACAAGATTTCTATTTACCATACATCCTCATTGATACCTCCTGGTCCACTCTTCTGTCCAGTCGAATGCTTTGTGAAACAAATATTGCTCAGACTGAGAGTGATGACTGCATGCTTTGCAGCTCTAGCTGGGACTCAGGGGAACATCCAGCCCAGGTTTTCAGTGGCTGCGCTCAGACAGTGACAAGACCTCCATTCAAAGGGTGATGCCAGACATAGAGATAAACAAATGAGTCAGATTATATGCAAAATAAAACAAAACCAAATTTTACTCTGAATCTGGCAAGATTTATAGTTTTCTTAATCTGGATCATTTTTCTCTCAACAATGAACAGGACACAAAAACTGCTATGACATCCCGGCGTGAAATCAATTTATTCTTTCCTCCTCCTGTCTTTTGAGCAGATGGCGTACAATTCACCACTTTATCACTCCCTATGCGGTTGTAGTGACAACTATACATCTCTGCATGTAACATCCTGGGTTAAAGTGAGCTAAAAACAACATGAATCCGGATGTGTCTGTAAGAAGACGGCTGCATACAAAGAGGTGTGTCAAAGCCTTGAAAGGAAGTCAAATTTAATTACAATCACTTTCTTTCAGTTCCCAATACATTATTTGCATTTTAATTACTAAAAAGCGTAATGATACAATTTTGTTAAATAGCAGACGTGAAATGCACATTTCAAATTAGAGAACTAATTAGAGGAACATTCATGGGACAAATCCTGTATTAAGATCTGAAATATGAATGCCAAATAAAAAAATAGCAAAATAGTCATAAGATTTTACTTTAACAGCAAAAATCAGCATTCCTTTTTTCAAATGGTTTGAAGGTAGCAGCTTGAGATTCCCAAAGCTGGCTAATTATCAAGCCATCTCAATTTCTGCATTAATAGCCATTTATGCATGTGACTGGCAACAAAGTTCAAGATAAAGCACAGCGACAGCCTGCAAATTAAAAACCATGCATAATGCAGCTTCTGTTGCAATATGACAGTGCTGCAAGACTTAGTTGACTATTTTGGGATGAGGTGATGGACGTACCCTTCACAATTGGTGCAACAAATCCAGATGGGCATATAGCATGGCATTCAAATTCAACAGCATGGATATAAAAGATCATTTGTTTTTAAATGTATGGCTCCATTTCATGCTTAGTTTTACTTCTGAGTTCAGGTCTAATATCAGTTTATCAATTTTTTGATCTGCTACCTATAATAAATTTAAAACCATAAATGTGGGGTTTTATGGTATTGACTCTTGATAACTGCACTGTAAATAACATATTCTACCAAACCTGGGTCACTATCGGGCTCAGAGCTCAAATCTATTCTGAAGGTGTCATTATGAAACACTGAGTGGGAGCTGTAGTATTATACATAGCTGCCTGTGTGTAGGCCAGCTCTTTAATCAGTGACTGTAATTGCTGGGATGGACTTTGAACCACAGACATATTTGTCTCCGCTTTTCATCCATGGCTAAACAACAAAAGGGAGGGAGGCAGCAGCAAGCGCCCGGGCCCGGCCATGCACGGCTCCAGTCCCGGTCCCTGCAAGCAGCCAAGCATGGAGGAGGAATAGAGGGGTCACAAACAGAAGAAAGAGTTTTGGCTGAGAATGGGACGAAAAGCTAGAATGGAGGGGGTGGAGAAAAACAGAAAAGAAAAAGAGAGAAAAAAAGGGAAAAAAGCAGCGAACAGAGAGGACATGATGGTACACAAGTCCCCCAGTGGCAGATTGAGAGCTCTGAGAAGGCCAAACAGGAGTCTCTTCTGAATACTAAAACCTTTCATGGAGGCAACACTGCAACACAGACACAACTCCAAAACATCTCCTTTGAGGCGCTGCAATATACGAGGCTTTCAGCCGCTTGTTCCAGAGTTGGTCTAATTGGGAGCCGAGGCAATACAAGGAAACTTAGGAAGGTGGGAGCAGAGGAGCTAAGGAGAAGAAGAGAGGCAAGGAGGGGTGCTAGATTTAAGAGGCCATTGTTTCAACAAGTACATTCTGCCTCCCTCTCCTTTCTCCTCATGGCCTCCCCTTCAGATGCCCACACTCCACAGAGTCAAAAGGCGGCGTTTAGACCCTCTGAGCAAAGAGGAGCTGGGCTTGTTTTGACACTTTGTCCTCCTTGGCTTCTGTGAAAGGGCCCCGCTTCTATGGGGCACTCAAGTTCATTAGAAAGTACAGCGCTTTCAGCTGCTTCCCCATTCCAGCTCCAGTCCTCAATGGGGCCTCCAAAGCTCCTCGCTGTTTGTTTAATAAAGACCCCTACCACCTCCACAACCACCACCTTCATTTCAGAAGTAGCTGAGTTACAGCCTCCTGGGTCTGGGAGACTGATTGAGGATAATGTAGAGAAAATAACAGGGGGGGAATAATTAGCTTAAATGGCCCGTTTTATGATCTTTATGACCATTTCCCTTTCAGTTTGTACTTATTGCTCATAACAGCAATTATTATTCAAAGAGAGTTGAGAAGTATGTAAAAAGTGTAATAAAAACAAATCAAAGGCAAAAGCATTTTAGCACCCATCCAAAATTCATCAAAAAGTGAAACGTCACAGGAAATACTAAAGTTAAGCTGGGATAACACAGTGGCTTAATCTACTATGCACATTTAAATGTGGAAAACTTCACAAAAACCTGAATATTTAACAGGGAAGTGTAAACTGTATGTATCAAAGTATGAAAGATTTGTAGGTTTTCTGGCACCAGGGGATGAAATATGTTATTTTCAAGCAGAGATAGCATGGCAAAGGGCTTCACCTGCAACATAACAGTGAAACTCTGAATCTGGAGTGTGTATGTGGAGAGTCAGGTTTCCGCTCTCACACTTTCAGGTGACACCATTGCACGTCAGTAGGAGATGACACTCTAGAAGGGCAAAAGATCAAAAAAAGCCCCGAGGAAGGCTCAGCTGCCCCACTGTGTGTCCCGATCTAAATGGAAATCACTACTGTGGATAAAACGAAGGAAGACTTTATACAGCTGTAGTTTGTTGCATTGTCAATTAGAAATACATCATGTTATTAGTTTACTATAAAAACGAAGTTGCTAAATGAATGCTTGAGATTTTATCCAGAGGCTGTTGAGGGAATCCTTTCCATGTTACTCTAAAACCACGAGTTTAAGGCAGAATTTAATAGAAGATCAATATTTCAAAATGCCAAACACATTTTGAGTAATTAATAAGTATGTTTCAGTGAGTTGATTGAGAAAATGTTGTCAAGCACAAGAAGACTGGAAGCTACATGCTTCACATGGAAGCGGTTATAAGACAAAGAGAGAAGATGAAAATTCACATCATGTACCAATCACAAATCCAAATCTAGATGAGTAAAAAGAGGAATTAAGAAGAAGATGATCAGTCATAAAATAGCACAAGAGGACTGAGAAGATTTATATAATTTGTCACAAAACCATGTCCTCCTCTGCTTTGATTGTTTCCATCATATTTCTTGAAGGAAGAGTACTTTAGCATATTTTTGGACATTACCACATAATCAAGTAGATCTCGAGATTAAATGTTTGGCAGCCTGGTACATATCCTGGGTGTAGTCCAACAAAAATATTCACATTTCATTTAAAAACCACCCTGTACTTTTTTTAATGCTGACTTTTTCAAATCTCGCCTTGGTTTGGTTTTCTCTAAAATAGTCCCCGAGTTCTTTGCAAACAGTATCATTTATTATGATAAAGAGACAATTTACTAAAACGTTTGTAGATTGGAAGCAAAGAGATATTTGCTTGAATAAAAATAAAATTCCAATTTTGCTAGTAAAATAATAAAGAAGATGCGATGTCAACTACAGGCTTTAAAAACGTGTACATTTTTGCGGCAGCATAATGAATGCATTACATTTAATTGATACGTTGTTGTACATAGGAATGCTGAGCTACATATGGGTCCAATTATAGCCAAAGGTTTTCGGTTATCCTCCCCAACGTTGTCATCAGCATTGCCAAACATGTGAGAAGCAGTGTAACCTTTGGACGTCAGAGTCACATTCAGGAATCCGTTCTGTGGGCATGAGATTATATTTCGGCGATGAGAATTCAACTCCACAGTGCAGCAGCATACCTCCTACTGGTTTCAACAGCCAGGGGGACATCAGATCTTCAGCAGGTGCTTCCCTGCAGTTGTAGAACCCCAGTGAGGTGTGGGAGGAAAACGTGACACTGATCTAACACACACTTCTTTCAGCTGTTGTATCAAAGAGTGCAATGCACCAAAAAAATGTATTAAGAGTGTATCTTAACAATGGATTCAGACTAAATTGTAGCTTGTCTTTTTTTTTCCTAAAACATTCAGACCCAACAGATTTGTTTCTATAGTTTGCGTGAACAAAACAAGGACAATTCATTTCATGCTACTGCGCACACAGACGGTTATTTAATTTACTGCTTGAGGCTCACAAGTGTGCTGGTAAGCAAGTGCAGAAATCTAAGAGTGTGTGGGGTCTCTTTCAAATCATATCACATTCTAATCTTATCTGGAGCTGGAGATGGAAGCTGAGTGTGTGTTCCTAACCCTGGCCTGTGGCTGTGCAGGCTGTTTGTGCATGCTGGTATGTTGAAAGCCTTCATTCAGTCACCTTTGGAGGTAATCTGGGAGACAGCTGCAAGCCCCCATGTAAAAACCCCCCACTGATGAACTGAGAAGGTGGCCAGGCTGGTTTGAGAAGGCTATCTGGACTGATATAAAAGAAAGAGAAAAAGGAGATAAACCTTTGGGTTTATCTCCACGCGGCTGCGTGACAAATGTATTCCTAAATTTGGCATTGATTTTCCAGAGTCAGCATGGCCGGGTTAAAATAAACAAAAAGTGGAAAGTGACTTAAAAAAGTTTTTTGTAAGGCAGAAATCATTTTATGTTATTGGGAGAGAATTAATTTTTCTTTTTAATTATGAACTGGATTTATGTTTGGATCTTAACCAGGCCAGTCTATCATAATCGCTAAACTGGCCTTTGTAATATTAAAAAAGCTGCTATGAGACAAGTGCTCTCTGTTCTTGTGTTGTTTTATTCCATATTTTAAAGGCTATCTGACACTGATCAGAAGTTAATAGGATGTTTAAATCGTTTACTAAAACTAAAACCATGACCTAAATGACAAGCAGATTCAAGTAGTTCCTTAGTCAAAGTCATCAACTATGTGTAAAACCAGAGTGTGGTGGAGTCCTGAGCAAAGGCCAGTTGGGTAAATGTTATATAAATAGACTACTGACTTCAAACTTGGGATTGAGCTTTTTCCCACATCAATAGTTTTTCATTTGCCACGTCAGTCTGCTTGCTTCATTTCTCCCTCTTTTCCTCTCCCTTTGCTCATACTCGCCATAAGAATGTATCACAACTTCTAACACCAGCAGGCTGAAGTAGGACGACCTTCTTTTCCTCGCCAGTTGCCATGGTGAATTGTGTGTAGCATCGGAGCGCCATTGAGGATGGCTTCTATGAGTCACAACACTCCCAATTCAGAAGACAAAAAACAAAAAAAAGAAAACTCAGTTGACTCATATCAGCTGTTCTGAATCCAAACACAGCCCATACCACATCTTAAGGTTTATCAAATGAGAGTTAGCCTCACACATTGTTAAATATTTTCATTGGGACAGGCTCTAAAATTGGACTGACTCATTCCTTTGATGCCTTTTTTGGCAGGTTCACAACTGTTTAATGCTTAGCAGCAGTTGTGAGCTACTTAAATCCAGATTATCATTTACTCAGAGAAAAGAGAGGACATCTTTATGCATGTGCCATATTAATTCGTTGTTGGTGGGCTTAGGACGACTCTTCTGTAGACAAACAAAAAGAGAGTAACAGCTCTGACATCAATTAGCAGCAAAAGGCCTCATCCCCTCCGCTAATAGCAGTCTGTTTGCAAGCTGCCATCCAATCGAGTAAAAACCATATATGCACACACAAACCCATTTTGTCCATATCCTCCTCACAGTGTACTGAATTAAGCTTTATCCAATTAATGAAGAAACATGTCTTTCTCTGGCTGCAGTTATTTGAATCTTGAACTTTCAGCAAATCTGCTTCTGTCAACACTAGACAATCTGGGATGAGAACAAAGGCGTTAACAGAAAACAGTGCAAGCAGATTTAGCAAATGTTGCTTCTTTGTTGCTTTTAATGGGAAGAGTAAGTCTCTCCGCATACTCCAGGAATGGACCAAAACCACTAAACATTTTAAGCAGCTTTAATCTACTCGTGCCTATTTGCAAAAGCACATTAGAAGTGGTGAGGTTTTTTTTAAATGCCAGAAAAATTACGTTAGTAAGATTCAACAGACAGCAATTTATCACTCAAGAGCAGAGTCAGTAGTGCTGAGAGTGCCTTTCCAAAACCAGAGTTTATTTATATCTTTCTGTAAGCAATAAATGTGCTGAAGTGAATTAGTGTAGAAAAAAACTGAGGAATTATTTACCAAAGATTTGAGGTATGGGCTGTCCACTTAGGAGCATTATTTTAGACTCATAAATGAGAAAAAGCTGATGTGCTGGGCGAGAAAGAAAATTCATATTCCACCTCACTACTTATGAAAGGTAGCATGAAGGACTGCCAAAGCAAAACAGGATGGAGAGCACAGGGCTTGGCAACCCCAAGCAATCTGGAAACTTTTTTTGGAATATTACAGTTTTAAGTTGCTCTACTGTGATAATGGGGGAAAAAAAGGCAGATCAGATCAAATGTTATTCATCGTTCCAAACAAAAGGCACGTCAAACTTGAATTAAGAAAAAAAAAAAAAAAAAGATAAAGTGTGATCCTGTTGCATTGAATCAGTTCCTTGATAACAATTCAGGTTGTGGTCAGGTTAGTAAACACCACAGGAGTTACATAGCAGCAGACATGACCCTGTTTGTTAAAAACACAGAGCATCAGCAAATACCTAAACAGAGAAGTCTTATGAAGTCCTCTCTTCTTAATTATTAAAGCAATTTTATCAATATGAGCATGTTATATAAGTTCTCAACAGATGACCCAAAGCTTCTGGTATAGCTGCAACAGTAAGTTTAATTAATAAACTTAGTCTCAAACAAAAACTGACTTCAATTAGCAAAAAAAAAAAAAACATGATACCTTCTCTGACGCTGCTGTTTATATCTCTGTAGTGAACTCTGATGAGCTTATTCACGATATGTCTGTATTGCACTCCACTACCGATAAAGCTAATATGTCCAACAGTACCAAGACCTCTTGCTCTGAATGATTTTAGAACAGGTTATCTGAGAATATTCATATTCACGTTTCATTTGATTACGAAAACAAATTGCCCCTCTTTTGAATGATGCTAAAATAAAATATAAGGTTTTGTCACACTGAAGGGACATTTTAAGTCAGAGCTACATAATAAAGTTAGATTGCACTGCTACAAAAAAGTCAGATGGACATTCATTCACCAAAACTAATTGTAGACAGTTATTCCCCAAAACAACAGCAAAAGTTGAGTATGCTGCAAACTGCCCTCATAAAACTATAGCCATTCAAACGCTTCTGTCATAAAAACATTATCTTTGTCCTCAAATATGATCCTGTGATGTCTTTTTTTCAAGCTGAGACAACAGAGTATAAATGGCTTATTTTTTATGACTAAAACCGCACAGGGGACAGAAAGAGGCCCTTTATCTCAACAATCCCTTGATCGTTCCCCACAAATGTCCTCTTCCAGATATGCCCCCATTTTATGGAATGTCCCAGGTGAAGCTTTCCTCTTTAGTCACAAAGTGAGGAGAGGCCCTAATGAACAATTAAGTTACTATGGATCTCTACCTGAGTGTGTCCTTCAAAATGCCTTTGTGTCCCTGCTCCCCCCTCCACTGGTGTGCTCAGACAGCGAGTCTCCAGGCCTGCTTATCTTTCTGTCCTCCACAGCAGGCCCCCGCTGAGACGGAGAACCAGAGTTTATTACAGTTTCCAATAATCTGCAACCCCCAAGGAGCTCAGAATGACAGTATTTGGTGTGGAAAAAGGACTGGAGTCTATTTCACTACCAATCCTCTGATGGGCCACCAATATGATGCATGACCACTGGTAAACTACAAGAATTATGGCAAATCATTGTATTTTTTTTTTTATTCAACCAAAGCAAAATTTTAAAAGAAAGACTCTAAAGTGCATTGTGTTGTTGGGTTTACAAGTTCAAAGACATTCATGCACAACATTAACCGTCATGCACACTTATGGCTACCACCTCTGGGAGCATCAGCAACCTACCATATAACCTTAGCCAGAACAACCAACAAACTAAATTTCAGGTGATCCAGGGAAAAACTAATCCTGTGACTCCCCACAGGAGTCACTTTCATTTGTTGTCCCTGGAGAGTCGTTTAAAAATACACCGTGAGTTACTTTTGACGAGGATGAAGGATCTTAACATTTTAAATTTCCTTTCCAAGAAATAAGGACGAATAAGTATTTTCATCTTATTTGTAACTAGCCTGAGGAGGATGATAAAATTAAACTTTGGCAAGCATTTCTGCTGGTGGCTCATATCTGTTGTTACAATGAGAACAATTGTTCTCCAAAGTACAAGCTGATGGTGGTTAACTTTGTCTGTTTGCTGTGTGCACTGAAAGCTGACATCTGTGACAGATATTAGAGTAGTGAGCATAATTGAAATACGCCCTGGGGCCGCAGATTCATGTTCTGAAACCAAAAACAATCCAGAAGACGAAAGCACGCCCGGGGGTCTCTTACAGAGAAAGCCCGACTTGCAGAGTGAGGGCCAGGTGATTTAGAGGAACACGAGGAGGGTAGAGGTCTGAGGTCTGACATTTATCCATCAGAGAATGTTAGAGGAAGAGCGGGGGTGGAAATCAAGTAATCATAGTTACCTCCACTGCTACCTTGGAGGTGCAATCCCATCCCTTCTGAAGAGACACACAAAGCACAGCAGGGGTATCGGGTGGCTTGTTCACCCTTCCTCTGGCATAAGCAACAGCCTGCCCAATGCCAACCTAACCATCTAGACTTGAAGAGGGTACAGAACAGAGCTTAAGCCATACATATCCCAATAAATCTGGGCTTTTTCCACCCCCTAAGCCCTCTAAAAGCCCTTAACATAGGCTATGAACCCAGAATGAAAGGTGAGCATGAACAATCAGATTCAAGGGAAAAAAATATATAAACGAAAAAACGTGTTTTATAGAAACTAGCCAAAGCAACAACCTCCAGTTCAACATTTCCCCATGGGAGATAAATACTGTGCCCCATAAAGATGGGTCTGCACCAAAAACAATACAAAGAGTGTAACAAATCTCTCTGTGGACTGGGTTAGTCATAAATGTCAACCTTGCAACACTATTAATATCAACACAATTACTCTGAGGACACTTAATTAAATGTGGCTTGGAGCATTTCTGCAAGACAAAGTCATAAATTTACATTCTGAAGCTTGTTGGGTATGCACAACCATGCCTGGACGTCCAGAATAATTAAAAAAAACACTGGTGTGAGGCTGTTTTAGACTGTCTATTGTCAGGGGACTAATCAATCCAAAGAGATGGTATAACAAGCAGGAAAGGGCACAGCAGGTGGAAGCAATCTGAACCAAAGATCAAACTTTCACTCTGCCCTCTCCAAGTCACTTAGCTTGAAACTTAAATCCACAAGGACAAGATGTTGCATCTTGTTTACGCCAACAGTCATTCAAGATCTAGTGCAGTTATAGGTGCAAAAACTACAAATCTGTTTTTTTCCTCATTAAATTTACATCATTGAATGCGAGATAAGTTTCTTAGAGTGAGTTGGTACTTTATTCTTTCGTTTTTGACCTTACCAAAAGGTTTTCGATTAGTTTCTTGCCTTTAACCAGCAATTATGACGAGTCTTTTACAGAAAAAGCTGCAAAAAGACATCAAAGAACATGTTATGCAAAGATGGTCTTATTTCTTATTTCTCTGTTTCCATTTAAACTAGGATTTCTGTTTTTCTTTATTGTGTTATATCTTACTCTACAGCTCAAGCATTATTACGCAGATGGTACCTTTTACACCTTTCACAAGATATCAAAACTCATTTCTGACTCATTTCTTAGCATTTTCTTGAAAATGCAAAGCATGGAATGTCTTCTTTGGGACATAAACAGATTCCAAGGCAACCTGCTATTCCAATCAATAGCTGATCAGTGAATGAAAAGGGGCCCCTGTGGGAATCACAGGAGTGGGTGAGGAGAAGCACCGTCCCACAGCACACCATTAAACTGTGTAACACACTTGCCAACATGCCATTAGTCCAACTCAGCCTATTACTGCAAGGCCAGTGGAGTTGGCTGAGAAGGCATTTTGACCTCACACACATATTAGACATGAACACCACACAAACACACACACAGACGCAAACAAACAGCTTAATAAATTATAGCTTCAGGCTACGTCCAGTCAAATGGAACCTGCAGCTGACTTTAATGTTGCCATTTAGAAAAGGCAACTCTAAAATTATGGTATTACCCTTGTTTTTCATCCTTTAAATCAAACAACATTTTTTCCTTTTTATTAAGTTACTTAGAAAGATACTTAGAAAGATACTTAGAAAGATACTTAGAAAGATACTTAGAAAGGTACTTAGAAAGTACCTCATGCTGTAGAAAACAGATGATCAATGTGAATAACGTGGCCGGAAATATGGCAAACTTCAAGATCGTAATTTTAAAATTAAAGGTGAACACCATCTATCAGCGGTCATCACATAAACGGAGACATTCACTGGAGCTGTACAATTTATCCTCCACTTAAAATGCCAGCAGTGGCCTATCGCAATCAGAGACAACAGACAAAGACGTGTTTGATACATGACACACGCCCGGCACTTAATTGCTTTATGACAGAACAAGACTATAATCAAACCAGCACGGCTCCCAGCCCCAGATAACGAGGGGTTTGTGTGCGTGTGTGTGTGTGTTTGGGGTACGGGACAATAATAACTACATTTGAAAAAAAAGATGAAAAAACCCAACTATTAATAGGATGTGGATCCTCCATTGCAGCCTTTGTTTTCAGTTGAGATATTGACTCCTATCTGGGTGACATTTTGAAGACGGTTTTCTGGTGACATTTAGGAGATGTCACATTTGCTCCAACCTGCTTTTGCGATCTAACCAGATAATTACAGGTGTAATTTTGTTTTGGCTGTCAGGTAAATCTTCATGATGCGTCAGAGAGCACGGCACCGGGCATCCATGTGTATAATAATGCTAAGCCCTGTCTCGGTGTGTGCGTGTGGGGGTGTGGGGGTGTGTTTGGCGAAAGGAGTGAGTCCTCGCATTCCAGCGGCTGTTCTAACATGTTGTAAACACAAGGTGTTGGAGAAACATTGGACAAGGGGTGGTGGAAAACCCTCATACTTATGACAAGTGCTGCTAAAGGGGACCGGGGTTGGGGCACAAGATCTAAGCTATCAGAGATAAACACATCTCTCCACCTGCAATGAAAGCACAAAAGGTTTATGAGAGATTAATCCCATGAGTCCCCCGCAGCCCCTGGGAGACGGTACTCAAAAAGTACTCAGAACTTTCTAGCTCATGGAAAACACACAAAAACAATGTGAAAATCTTGGACTTCCTGCATCTGACGCCTCATTTCCAGCATCTATGAAAGTAAGTCAAGCATTGACTCTGCCCGATTTAGGAACGGATAATTTATTCCTACATCAGCTTGTGCTGGTAAAAATCAGCCTCAAGGCGAAGATCTGACAGCACACTGGCATACCCACACACCTCTCATGCTGGAGGAGACTGAATGCAGATCCACAAGCCAGAAACACGTTTTAACAATATATAATGCGCTCAAATGCGGGGAATTCTGCGCAAAACTTGAGATGTACTGTTGTAGTCTAGCATCGGGTTACAGAGCTGGCACAATCAAAAGATTACAATAAAGCTAAATGTTGAAACTAACAAAAAAAACTTAAAGCACTTTGGAAGTTACATTAACATTCATACATAAAACTGAAAGTCTATAGTATGATAGGCGCATTTTAGTTAGAAAAATACCTTGTAAAGGGAAATCAAGCACATTTCACCAATCCAGTGTCCCCAGCACAGGAAGAAGTTAAGTATTGTTGGATCTAATTATCTGAAAGTGCCACAAACAGTCCAATTCACAGTTTTAGACATATTAATTTCTGTCCACCTCTTCCAGAACACGTTCACATGCAGTTTGAAGCCCGCGTCGCTGCGTCGCCTCTCGGTCTGTCTTACCTGGACTCTGGCTGAGGAACAAAGTTGCCAGGACGCCCCACAGCACCGCGGCCAGCTGCATCTTGCACCCCACTTTTCTCTCGCTCTTCTCCGGGCTTCTCGACCCCTGCTTCCCCCCTTCTCTCTTTATTCTGTCCCCCCTCAAAGCAAACAAATACCGACGGGCTTCTTTCACAAGAAGACGCTCCCCCGGCTCTCACCCTAACCTCTTGGCATGACTGACTTTTTCTCCCCGTCTGTCTCCTCGACCTCCTCCGCCTCCTCCTCTCTAGTGATAAAGCAACAAAACCGGGATTAAAAAGTTAACTCTGAGAGGAGCGGCGCGGCCGCGGTCTGCAGCATGTTGTGCAGTCCTTCCCGACCGTGTGGATACCAATAGGAGCCGAGGGCTGAACCACCATGGAGCCGGGAGGGCAGTTCAACTAGCTAATGAAGTAAATGAGAGCTAACATTATAATACATCGACAACAGGAGGGAATGGTTACCTTTAGAAAGCTGTAAAATAGGGGAATATATATGAAAGTGGTTTAGTTTCATGTTTTTCTAAGTCATATCTCATTTCATACCTGCCTGTGCTCCCCTGTCCCTTACAAAATGGGCTCGTCCAAAATCTCTGCTCTTGTGTCATTTGTTAAATTACGTCTTTTAAAAGGCTAGTGGTTCGCAGAAAACACAGCAGAGCATCAGAGGCATGAATAAACAGCCTGTCTCTGTCTGCTCTGCAAACTTCTTCCCTGACTTTCTTTCTTTTTTTGCTCAATTAAGGCTGAAAAGGAGAAGAAGTGGAGCATAAAAAGCTTTTCTGTTCTCACGTAAGTAAATGGAGGCAAATGACAGAGTGGCGGTTTTTATAGTAGAGAATAATGACTAAAAGATGAGGTCATTACGCAATCATTCATCCCGCAAATTTACGCAAAACTACCAAAGGGATCTGGTGGTAATATTAAAATCGAATTAATTCCAACAATGTTGCCGTAGATGCATGGCTTGCTTCCCTAGAATTGCACAACTTTCCCTTGAATGAGAATGATATAACACAAGTTTATGCCTGGCAGTGAAGGCCCAAACGATCCTGCTTTATAACAACCTACTAAATCCATCAGGCACTAAAAGACAAAAAGGTACATGTATCATAACAGCAGTCAAACATGGCAGTGGTTGTGTACTAATCTGGGCATTTGCTTCACTTTTCACCCTTAATAAACTAAAACATTTTATGTTTACTCATATATTCTTTGTCCAATAAGCATTTGTTTGATTGTTTGAAACATGTAAGTGACAAAAAAGCAAAAACAGAACAAATTATCTCCCCGCTCCTGCTGTGCATACACAGTAAAAGTTAAGAGCAATACTTAAGACCATTTCTGCATTGGAGCACAGATTTCCATCATTAATTGAATTAATTACCATCAGCACTAAAGTTTAAAGGTAAATTTACTAGCATGCAGAACATCATTATGAAGAAGTGATATCAAAGTGTGACACATCTTAGGTCTGGTTGTCAGTGACAAAAGAGAATAGATTTCTATGTAAAAATGTATTATACCTTAATCAGAAACTAATTGCTATGTTTTGTTTCGTTTTAACATTGTCACACAAAAAGCCAAATCAAATAAATTATTTTAATCAGTTGAATTCAACAAATTTAGCTCAGAAAGCACAATTAAAAATTTGTCTGGAAATTAATGGATTTATTTTTTTCTTTTAGCGGAAATACTTCTACAAAAAATATACTCAGAAACATTTAACAAAATATCTATCTGTGTGAAAAGTAAAATTGTCTTACAAAAAGCATTGTTTTACCAGCCCTGTTTTCTAAGAGTTATTTGGTTGATGGCTGTGAGCAGGAAGGGTCTCCTGTAGTGGTCTGTATTACAGCACATCTGAACAAACCTCTGACCGAAGACACTCCGTCATCATATAACATCCTCATGAAGAGTTTGCTCAGAGTTGTCCGTAAAGTTCTTCATCTTATAAACAATTTCCTGTGCACAATCATAAAAAAATGATTGTGCATATGTTCAGAGGTTCCGGAACAGAAGCAACTCTCTTTGCAAGGTTGTTTGACCTTTTGAAATTGCTGGCTCTGATTCTGCTACCCCAGCAGAAGAAAAGAGCAGCAGAGATTACACTCTCCACAACAGATATACAGAAGATTATCCAGCATTTTTCTGCAAGCACTGAATAACCTAAGCTTACAATCTGCTCTGTCCCTGCTTGAAGAAGGCTTTCCATCCCGTCTGTTATCCAGGTGAACGCTAAGGTATTTATCCTCCACTACCTGTACTTCTTCTCCCTTCATGATGGAAATACTGTTTGACCTAATCCTGTTTCTCTTGACTTTCTCTACCAGCTGCACCACTGGGCAGCCCTAATACTTAACTTATTCAAATTAAAATAAGCAATATCATTAGAGTATATTTCCATATATTTTGCTTTGCCTTATTTTTTCCCTATTTTTTCACATTTCTCCCAAAATGTAAAAACTCTCTTAGAAAAACATCTCTGGACATTTGTCAAAGTAATGGTACAGACCATGAGTAAAAACTGCACTGTTTATGATACACACACCAAAGTCTACTTATTCCTACTTATTCTTTTCAGTGTAAATGGAGCTGCAGAACCCACTATCCAATTATAGGGCAGCTTTAGTTGGGACAGGAGCTTCCACGTTCCTAAACAGGCCATCATTCCTCACACGCCTTTCCTCCTCTTTCCTGCGGAGCATCCATCAGAGAATTACATTTCATCCCAGCAGAAGTGGTTTGTGCCATCATGTACTCGGATCTGACAAACAAAACATGGCCAAAGGGGTGTAATTATCCTCAGCTGAATAAAAAGAGCAATTGTTGATTGAAATTGATTGTTTTTGTTTTGTTTGGCAACAATCAAGGAATAATAATAAAGAGAGTAAGAACCATATATTTTTTTTAATAAAAATTTTTAATATAGCAGTTTTTGTTGTCTCTGGAAAATAGTTACTTTTTTATTTTTTCTTCACTCACTAATGCACATGTGAAATTTGTAGTTTCTGTCTAGTTTTTTTTCTTCTGATTTTCACTGTTTTATGAGTGTGAAATTCAATTTTAATTTGGACTTTTTCTCTCTGTTCTTTGATATAAGTTTGATTGGCTTGTAATTGGCTACAACAGAATATTTCTCCCCTTGCAGACCAGCAAAATGTTTCTGGTCATTTCTAAAAATGTGTTAGAAATGCACATTTTTGCACCTCAGTATAATTTGTTGCAGGGAGATTATTGTGGAAGAGCGTGACAATGAGGATTTGTTTGCAGAGAATCATAGTAGCTATTTTATGTCATGCTTAGATACGTTTCCATTTAAACATAACATATTACTTAATTGATAAAATGTTATCAATTAAAAATGCTTTGCTTAAAGAATCAGGACCTGGTCCTTCAGAGAGCCTTACACAATATGTATTTCTTGTTTTATTGCATCTTGTGGCATGGAAAAGTAAACCTGTCACTGTAATCATCTTGCTTATGTGTTTAGGTTATTTCTTCAAAGCTAATATGCAAAGGGGCAAATATCTCTGGTTAATTAATTTTCTTGCTTTTTTCAGACTTAATTATTTTCAACAACCAATTCCAACATAATTTTAGAACTTAAAAATGTTCTTCAAACAATTCACAAGTCTTCATTAATAAAAGAAGAGGCCTGCTGTGGCTGGAGTAAAGGGGCGTTGCAGAGTTCATTCTTTATTCATCTCCTTTTCTTCTGTTTAACTTTTCTTCAGTAAACTCAAATATAAAACCATGACAGTAAAATACAATTCAAATGTAAAAATTTATGCTAAACTTGTTCCTCAGAATAAAAAATAAATTGCAGAAAAAACTTTGCAAATTAGCTGTTTCTCAAAACAGTTTTCAGTGCAGTCAACATTTCTATTCGATTTTCATTCTGTACTTTGTCTTTTAGACTGTGCTAAATAAAAATAAAGTGAATCTTTAATTTAACATTAATTTTCTGACATGAACTTTCAAGGTTGTACAGAAACCGGATGGATGGAACTTTCAGGAAGGTTTTAGGATGTTGTTGGAATTTGTTGTGGTCAGCAGGGTCGCATTTTTGGTTTTACCTACAATAATTTTTTTTGCATGTGTTTTGTTGTACATTTTTCTCAGTCAAAGCATTTTTTAAAAGAATGTTTGTTTTCTGCACTGAATGCTGGGATGACCAAATGAGATATTTTGGTATGTCATGTGTTAGAGCTGGTGACTGAGCTTTTCAAAATTCAACAATTGCTCAATTTAAAATACTGCAGAGATAACAGATCTGTTCACCCCTCTATTGGGTGTGTGGCCCATATTCACTTTTACATGCAATCTAAAATAAGGTTTGACTAATTTCTATTTTTAATGAAGAACTGTCCCAAAGTGGAGCAATGGCCTTTTTCTCAATTTCTTTCTGCCTTCACTGTATAGCCAAATGAAAATACAGTGAAAGCACAAAATGTAAAAATAATTCAACAACATTGTTGTCTCATTTATCATTATACTCTAATTCCCTTTGATCATTGCAACAAAAATCAACTAAATGGGGCTAGAAGCATTTTGAAATAATGTTCTTGTGGATCACTTCTGGGTCATTTCCAATATCAAAACTTGTGGTTGTTTTAATAAGGTTCGAGGTTTGACCTCTATCTCTCCTAATGGTTCGTCATGTAACAGTTGTCTTCTTTCTGACAGACTGTGTGGTAAAGCCTGAAACATATTCTCATTAGATTGCAGTCCAGACAAATAGGTGAAAGCGCTTAACGTTTAGATTTAGTTAACAAGACATAGATTACAGATCCACCTGTAAGGGTAGGAAAAATAAAATGATCATTCATTTTCATTGGAGGTGGCACAAAGTTGGGACAATACTTATCTGACTAGTATGGCTTCTGTTACTTTAAGACACTTTTGGTTTCTGGCACCTTCTGGACGGTCCACAATTTGACTGCTAGAGTAAATTAAATGTGTGTGTGTGTGAGAAAAAGAGAGCAAGAGAGGTGTTGAGAGAACAGCTGCTGCTTAATCACTTTAGCTTGAGCAGATAAATGAAAAGGTGAGCAGGGAGACCAGAGGGCCACCACAGAACGAGAGTCAGCTGAATGTTGGACGTTTTCAATGGTTAGTATATATTTGCATGTGTATTTGAACAGAGACATGACCTTTCCTCTTCACCACTCGCTTTACCAAAATATCAGATGAGATTAACACATGGTTTCATTAATTATCTGAGAATTTTTTTTCCTGCTCCCGCAAATGTTCCCTCTTTCACAAATGACATTCAGGATAATGAGTGTGGATGGGTGAATTAAAGAGGGATCACATGCCTCAGGAAATCTACAGAACAATCATTCTGTCCCAGCAGTTTCCTGAGGTTGACTTATAAAACCTATGCATTGTATTTCTATTTCTTTGCAAACTTTTCTTTGCAAAAAGTTCTCTCATTCAACTATAAAATTCTTCCTCTGATTTAAACAATGTTTCATTGCTTTCTTTAGATTCCACAATTAGTAGTAGGTAATTACAAGTTTAACTCCTCAAAATCACTATCAAAGTAATTTAACAATATATATTTTTTGATGTGTGCCAACCGCACTGTGAAATGTTTCCCCATAAAGTTGAACTTAGAACATAAACAACAATTCAATTTGAGAATCAAAAACAAGAAAAAAAAATTAGTTTTTTTTATTTTATGACTAATTTATTACATTTTCTCATTCCGAATGAAAACTGAGAGCTAAAAATTCCCCATCACAAAATGAAGCCGATTCCCTCCAGCACATCACACATCCAGAAAAGCTAGGGAACAAAAACTCAACGTGTAATTGTTGGAAGGTTTTTTTTAAAATTGCAAGTTGTGAGAGAAACATTTTTTTTTCATTTTCCTTCCTGAAAAACATTTAGATTAACACATCCAAATCCCACATTAGACCAACGTGTGTCTTCTCCTCCTCCTCCTTCACATCTGGGATGAGCTTTGTTCCAGCAGCAGCAGACTTTATAAGACAAGTTAATTGATGCTTTCCACTTTACATATTATAGCTCTGGGTGCATTTCTGGATGTATCATCAAACTGTGTTGACTGACAGTGCCTTTCCAAGTTACTCTTGACACCTTCAGGCTATTTTAGTTAATATTTCATCAAACTTTCTCCTGATTACTGAGTGTATGATGTTCACATGCATCCAGCTGCTATTTGCTGCTATGAAGTGCTGAACTGTTTTGCTAGAAATGACTTTGCCACTGGCAGATGCGGTTTTTATATCAATTTTGACAACCTTATGTGTCTCCAATAAATCTGTTTATTGGTTTTCCCTCATTTTTTCCTACCTCATATAGTTCATGAAGTGTGTGACAAAGTCTATTTAAATTTGAAAGAAACAGATGCAAACAATTACCTTAATTGTTCTTTAGTATGAAGGAAAAAAACATTTAAAAGACTAAATTTACTGTTGTTGATTTGTGAATAAAGTTTACATGTTTGTGAAATTCTAACTATTTCTGAAAATGCAAATGTTCTTCTAAATATCTTTATTGATTATCACCAAATTTGCATTTTCTTGTCCTATGAACCTTTATTGTTGCCTCAGGTTTTTTCCCCCCTGAAAAAACCTGAGGTGAAAAGACTGGTTGTCGAACACAGTATCTGATGAAGTATGACTGTTTTTTATTTTTTGGCAGACTTTATAATCATCTTTGATTTTTAAAGATGAAAATACACTTTAATCTCAAAGTGCAGAAGTACGAAAGTAAAAAAAAAACATTGTTGGCTTTGACATGATAATTATGATCATTCAACACCTCACAGTGTTTTGCGTAGTCATAAAGCCAGTCTGAAATGCCAGCTACCAATGACTTTCTCTCAATACTTAGCCTTGAGTGAATATATTTTTAAAAATAAAAAAGGCAAATAAAATCCCGGGAAAATATGTTTCATCTCTCTGTTCTTTATTGTTATTTAAATGATTTTCATGCCTATATTATCCTGGAAATCTGTTTTCTCTTAACATATCATGCTAATTATATGTTAATCCCACCTTGTGAAGACAACAGCACTAAGATAAAATATCTCCAACAAAATAAATGAGTTTCTTGTAAGAAACAACGACAAATAGACTTTTTCTCTGACAAACAAGAAATCAATATCTTTTATTTGGAAAGGAGGCAGCATCTCATAGCCTTTAGGAGCAAAAAGTTGTTTTTTCTTCTTTTTCTTTTTTTTTTTTACACAGAAGAGTGGTTAATCTGCAGCTGGAACTTCCAAGCACACTGAGTGGTTCTTTAAAAATGTCAGCGTTGATGCAGGGATCTTTTTTCCCCCGTTTCTTGCTCTGTCTTATGGTTTTTCTGGCCATGATGTAACCAGAGGCACCCTTATTAAATTTAGCTGGGGAACCCGACCACACCACAGTCCACATGGCTTGCTGCACCACACACACACACACACACACACACCCACACACACACACCCCATCCTGCTGCGGTGTGGTTCGGAGCCTAGCAGCCTGTTCTGTGGCCTGGATAACTACAGGGCTTTTCTGTGTACGGTTTATTTTTGTGGATGCTCTGCTCTCTTCTTGTTCTCCTTGTACAATGGGCTCCACACATGTAGGTTTTTGCCTCGCTGTTGACCTTTCATAGTGTGGAGACTTGGGTTTTGACCACAATTTCCAAAGAGGAAGGTCTTCTTTCCTAAAAGTGAATCTACCATAATTTTAGGTCCAATCACCAACTGTCTGCTTTGTTTCAAAGAGTTATGCTGGTAATTAGGTTGAGTTATTTGTGGTGGCTCTTATTTTATGCTTGTGAAAAAAAAGAAACTATTAAATTAACTCCTTTACAATCTATAAATAGATAAAATCATGTTCAACTGCTTACTTTAGCACGTGGAGTCTATTACATGTGTAAATTAATTTTAGTATTTATTGTATAACATTGTTGCTTTGTGAAGGCCTCAAAAGTTTGTTAGAGAAAATCAGTCACAAAGGCCAGGAAACACAGCAGGACCCCTCAAGGATATATTTGTTGAAAAGTGAAAAGCGAGACAAAGTTATAAAACAGTCACCCAAAATTCCACAGAGTAATATTCAATCTGTCAGAGAAAAATGGAAAGATTATACTAAAACTACAAACCTGCAAAGACTAGACCGTCCACCTGACAGGAAGTAGAGAAGAAGATCTGTAGAGATCCAAGCTCAGGAAGAATCCAATTCAATATTTATGGGAATAATTGAAAATTGATGTTCACAGATATTCCCCATTTAATCTAACTTGATTTGCAAACAAGAACATGTACTATTAGCAGTTTCTTGATGTGCAAAAAGAGATCTGGGGAAAGTGGAAAGTTGTTCTGTTGAGGAAAAAGCTGGATTAAACCCCTGGCGCTGTAAAGTAAAGCCCATATCACAGTCGCCCACTTACATCTGGATTTACTTTCACCTGTTAAAACATCTCTTGGAAACGTTTGCTTGGTTTAAACTCAGTTTGAAACTGATAATAGATTTTTTTTCATAGTAACAGGATTACTCTTAATAATCAGCATGACTTATGTGTCATTAATATTAGCAGCTGGTGCTTGAGAGATTTAGACATGTTGGTTCACTATCATCACCTCCAGTGCTCAAGCAAACACAGACACTTGTTCCTGCAGGTGTACATGAGAGGGAATCTGTCAGGTGATGCTCAAGTAAACACATGCACACACACTTCCAGACCAACGTACGTTGCCAAACACACCTGGCCTGTTTTAAATCCTCATACAAAAGATGTCAAATCGTCTATGTCACTCAGAGCTGGAGGCACAGGTGATACCAAAGAGCTCCGACGCTAAAGGGCACACATCTGAGCCTGCGCATGGTGGAGTGGGGGAGGCTCAAACTTCTGTGACTTTGGATTTTGGCTTTGTTAAAAAAAAAAAAGCAGCTCAATAAGAAAATGCAGCCAGGAGCTTTGATGCTGCTTTATGAAGAAATATCTCTGGGAGGAAGATTAAAATCTAAAATGTGGATGATAATGAGCTAATCATCCTGCTTCTTTTCAAAGTGTTTCTCCACATGATGTGCTCTGGATACCACTTAGAAGCAAAGCTGCTAAAGGGAAGAAGAGAAGTTCTTGCACAAAATATGATTCTAGAGCGACATAAACTACAAGGTGAAAACATTTCTTTAGGTTTGACATTTAAAAGATGAAAAGTTATAAAACATATGTGGAAAATGTTCTAAAGAAAATCCAGCCTTGACTCACCTATTTTGAAAAGTCTGTTTCTCTCTTGAAACTTTTAGATGTGTCCTTGTTCTAACACATCTGGATCAGATGAAAAGATCCTCAGCAGGCTTCTGCAGCATCTGATGATGTAATGAGGATGTAGTTCAATCTTCTGATTCAGGCACACTGGAACAAGGATGCAGCTAAAGGTTACAGAATGGAGATTTATGAGGTGCACTTTTCATTTGAACTTCATTCATAAATACCAGCATGATATGCTTTGGTTTGTCGGTGATTGAACCTCATTTGTTTCTCAGTGTGAGTTTCCAAATAAAACCGCTATTGATCACATCTAAAGCAAACAACTACATTTGCTCTCCTTCTTGAGGGAACTTCACATTTCCACTTCACCTGTCTAAATGTTAGCTGAGGGTCCAGCAAAAAGAAAAAAAATTATACTGAAAGAATCGAGTTAAGCCGGGGTCAGAAAGCTCCAGTGTACTGCAATCATTTTCCAATGTGTGTCTGTGGGGAATTAAATGCAATTTTGCATAATGGACTTTAGAAAGCCTTTTCCTTTAGATGATATGCTGAGGCAGTTTGGACAAAGATAAGTGTGTGGCACATAAATGTTTTCACAATAGGTGGTCTGGAGCAATAAGACAGGAGGGCATCGTGTTTGCTCGTCGTTTGTATTTAGGCACAGCAGCTTGTTTGTCTGCTGACTGGAGATCCTGTGAGGAGCTGCAGCACAAATCCAACTCGGTATGAATGGATCGCAGCTCTGACCGCAGGGAATGGCACCAAATATTAACATCCAATACTCACAAACTCTCATGTTTACCAGAACTGCTGATGAATCGCTTTTTTCCTGTCCTCTGGGTTTCACCTGTAGAAACTATTCCACAAGAACAAGATGACTTCATTTCCCCCAGTAAGACATTTCAATGATCCATTCCCAACCTGGCTGCTAAAGTAAAGTAAATAAAAGAGGAAGAGTAAAAGGGATGGCACTATTTCGAAACTGTTGTGTATTTTTCATTCTACTCTATAACTATACAATATTATGTATTTGTTCAACACAATTTAAAAAAAAAGCAGGAAAGTGCATGCTTTCTTGCTTGACTGAAGAAAAGTTCAGAAGGTATCAATACTTTTGCAATGCACTGCTTGAGTTGAGATGATTTCTTTGTGAGTCCAAGATTCAAAGTTCTATGGGTTTCAGATTCCACCTTTTTCATGCAGAAATACATTATTGCTTTGTTTAAAACTCCCAGTGATTGACGGGCACGTCATTCAACCCTCTTTACATTCTTTTTGAACGTTTGTAATCTTTACAAGCTCTCACCAAATCAAACCTTCCACTTTCCAACAAAATGATAGGTCACATGCTTAGCAGGGTGTAATTATGTGACAATTTCTTTCATGTACATGTTCCATCACAAACACAAAGCTCTGAAATGCCCAGAAGTTCCCTATAAGTACGGCTCTTTTTATCGGCCAGTCTGCCGCTGCTTTCTCTTTGTGCTCCCTCAACTGGAACTTGTAATTGTGTGCCACTTATTTTCTAAGGCAATGGCATTTTTTGTGTGCAACAGCTGGGCAGTGACAGCACACACAAAGATCACACGCACATAATCAAAACCACAAAGCTACAGCATATACATCAGCATGTATGTAAGAATGGGCCGGGGCATGCGTGTGTACACACAGAATCTCAATTTTTCGACTAACAAAAGCACTGAATCCTCTGGAGCTTATAAAGGCTTGTCAGGTTTTTGTTTGGCTTCTTCACAATATCTTCTGCGTGTCAGGGTTTTTCTTTTAGCTTTCATAATAACAGATTGCGAAGCATGTAGGCTGCAATGCAAGCTTCTTTTCTTTAAGCGATATGGGCAGAGGGTGGGGCCTGCAGCTGTGTCAATAGGCTACCAAGCAAATCTAAAGCAGCCTCAAAAGCCTGCAAAACTGCCTTTTATGTTTCCCTTCTGTTTCAAAGGCTGGCCTGTTTACACTTTGCTCTTTCTATAAAGTACAACACCTGCAGTTGGAGAGGGAGGCCTGGGCAGTGGTTGTGTGAAGGTGTGCATGCGTACATGTTGAGTGATGAGGAGCACCTGTTGGGTAAGAAAGGACCCTGTGAACTTTTAGCAAGTCTTATCTCTACTGGATTGATTTGAATGGTAGTGGAAGGAAAGGAATCTTTAACATTCCACGTGAGTGTAGAAAAGGTTTATTTTATAACTTTTCAACAAGAAAGCTATCATTAACTCTACATGAGTGACCACAGAGGTTTCAAGGTTTTAGGAAAATGGTTAGCACATTTTTTTTTACTGTAGTATAACAGGGAACTTGCTACACTAAATTAGCAAAACACAAGATGCACTTAGCTAAATGAGGTAACTTAGTTTCAGCAATGGAATCAGATACCACATTGTTTCAGTATATTATAGACATATAGCATGAAAACATTAGAGAAAGATGGTAATGAATCTATCTGGAAATGACAAGCTCTTTCACTTTTGACACAACTGTAACTCAAACCTCTGGTAATATTATTGTAATATTGTGAAAAACCTGATTTGATTCCAGGGTAGGGAAAAGTTAAAGGACATTCCCAACAGATGCTGCATTATCATAAAAGCAAAAATAATATAAATGTTTATTATGCAGCTGTTTGTTTGCTGTATCCAGGACTGAACTACTCAGGATTGATTATAAAGAAATTTAATTAGATGAAATTTGTATTTCTTTGAAACACATAAAAATAAATATCTGGAAAAAAGAAGAAAAATATAAGTAATGAATAATAATTATGATTAAATGATTAAATAATAATCAGACATGTAAACATAACATTGTCATGTTACTTAAAGAATTCATCATGTGTTGTCAGAAATAACAGTATAAGATGATCAACATTCAATTTTATATTTTTTAATTTGATTCACTCAACAATAAATATGAATAGTTAATGTTACAAATAAAAAAAAGAATGAAATGGAGCAGAAAGAAGCCCCAGAAGATCCCATACTCAAAATATCAGCTCTGGATACTTTTACAGTCATATTTCAAATACACAAAAATACCAACAATATATGTTTCATGACAGCTATAGCAGTAACCCTCCATGTGTTGATGCAAAACTATTCTAAAATTTCTGGAACTACTTCCATACTAATAAATGTGCAGCTGAACTCAAGGCAAATAAAACACATTTATAGAGAGCAGCAATCTTTGCCATGTGTCTTTCTAGTGTAGAATAGCAATTTGCATCATTCCTGACTCAGATTAGTATGACAAAAACTATTTATTACACATATCTCAGCTATGTAAAACATTTCACATCTTCTAATGTTTCATAGCTTAACTGACAGCAATTTCCAGATCTGATAATTGTTGTGGTTTAATTGTGGCATGCTTCACAAAGTTTGATAAGTATTCATTGTTTCAGCAAAAGGGCATGGGTTGACTGTGTGTGTGTGTGTGTGGCTACATTGTGCTGTACTCGTGGTTACAGTAATGACACGCTTAGAAAGACGATGGCGCCAGACAGCTCAGCAGACCCCTACCACACTTAAAATTTGAGAACATAACTGTGTCAGTCCAGAGTGCTCGACACAGACCAGCTTTAATAATTCCACATTAATTCCAACAGGCCAAGCAAATGCTGTGGGCTACAGTCCATGCTGATGAAATTTTTAGGAATTTAAGGGAACAATTTGCAATGTTGGGCATTGCAGACAGTGTGTAATTACTTCACATGTCCCTCTGAAGAATTTAACTGGGCTCAGAATCTGCAGAGAGGCAGCAGAAGCAAAACTGAAGCATGTTTCATTAAGTTGATACTTTGCAAACTTTGCAAATGACCAAGGGAGAATGTTGGAGGTTCACTGACTGTGAAATGGACCAAGAGACACAACATTCATTTAAATATGGCAAATGGAGAGACGTCTTACTGTATCCTCTGATGGTTCCTCTAAACATCTATCTGCAGACCTCTGAGCATATGAGAAACTAATCTCAAAATGAAATAAATATAAAATTGCTAATAATTTATTTCTCATAAAATGTATTTTATAAAACTTTCATATGACTGACTAACTAAATTATCTGTATTTTATTTGTTACTGCCTCTTGGCCAGGATTTATTTGAAAACAAAGTTAATTTCAAAACACAAAAATGTCATTGTTGGGTGGGAGTAAAATTCTCTTCCCATTAACTGATCAACTTCCATGTTTCAGCTAAAAAAAAAAAGACAATTCCCACAGCAAGACCAAAAGTGTGATCAATATTAAATATTTTTGTGATTTTTGTTTGGCTGCATTGCAATTGCATGCCGCATATGTCGGGATTTTATTTGCAAAAAGATTGGAAAATAATATAACATTTTAGTTTTGCTTCATCGTTTTACACTACTTTGTTTTAGTGCACCATAAACCCCACTCAATTAAATACAATGACACAGTCGTGGTGGCACAACATGTGAAAAGGTAAAAGAAATGTGAAAATGTTTGCCTTGCACTGTAATTAATTGCTCAAAAGGAGGAATAAAAAGAGCTGGGAGAAGATTGATTTTGCTTTCAGTTTGTAGCACATTAAGTAGCTTGAGAAAAATTTCCAGCATAGCAGAAAAATACATTTGATTAAGCTGTCATAAATTCTGCATGGCTTTCTCTGAAGGCACCAAAATTATTATTATTATTTCAGATAAAATGAATTTTGGGATAATTAAATGTTTGCACACCACTATAACATTTTAGAAATTTAAAAAAGACATTTCTTGTGCTCCACTACTCCTGCTGGAGGGCACACTCACCAGAAACAAAGCTGGCGACATATTCAGCAACACTCAATACCCTTAACAATGTCTCCAGAGTATGTGGCCTCTGAAACAAAAGGGAAGAGAAGCACAAGCTCAGCTTTGCTTACAGGAAGGTTGGTTAGCCCTGCAGATCTCAAGGGCACAGCTATTAGTGCTTGAATGCTTATCTTTCCTCTGTCGGGATGGAGGCAGAGAAAATATTGTAGGAGTCATTTTGTCCCAGAAATTGGGAAGTGAAAGGAAGAATATTGTAGAGACCAGTGTTGGAAGAGACAGGGACACAGCCAGCTCCTCTGTTGTCTCCAATCCCCCAGAGTCTCATTTGGTTTTATTTCTCCTAACAGCTCCACCTTCCTCCCTCCACCACACCCTGACAGATTGGAGGAAATGAATGCCTACAAATTGGCCTGATTGGTGAGGCGAAGGCGCCTCGGAGATCCTGCCGGCTCTCTGTTCCAACCAGCTGACTTGGGGTCTCTTGTCCAACTTCTTTGTCTTCGGTGTTGAATTAGCTACAGAGAGCAGCTTGTTTGGACCCAGAGCTCATTAGGATGTTCAGGCTTTGTGTTTTTAAAGGACCACATATGAGTGGCTATTATTTGTTAGAAATAATAGAGCAATATGAAGGCTGGAGGATGAACTACTTCTTGTTTCAGGGACCTCCTGTGAATGCAAACCTCATGTTTTATTTAAATTAGTGAAGCTTGGAGGAGTGGGGGATTTTAAATGCTGGCATATTTTGCAAACAATAGTAAGGTTTTCTTTCAAAAGCTATTTCAGAGATGATGGGATAAAAAGGAACTTGAAAGAATTGACAATGTGTGCATATTCGATTTGTATCTACATTGAATTAAAAAAATAATAAAAAAATCGTACACATTAGGATTAGACTAAAATACAGTAGGCTGAGGTTGCACAAGCACAAACACACACTTAGGATAGGAACAAACTGGGAAAAACACACACACACACACCCTCTGAGGTTAGGAAAACACATAGCGCTTACATAGGGTAAGCGCTAATAAACAAAGTGCAAGGCCAGTGTGGGTACTGGGCAGTAGGCAGGAAGATAGCGTGTATTTCGGGGAGGCCCAGGCTAAAAACATGACTGAACTTGACAGTTATTCATTTCCATGCATGTAAACAAAAAGCATTATTGTCTGAAAGTTAAGCAGATGACAAAAAGGCCTGTCAATCAAATTTGTTTTGTTTTGATTCTTGCAGATATTAAGGATAAATGTCAAAACTAATGCACTGTGAAAATCTTTACAATTTTACTTTTGCATGGAACAAGTACACACAGCAAAGTTCTGCAAAACAGCCAAGTGGCAAAACATTTTTTCAAATTCACCTTTTCTGTTATTATATGTGTTTTGTGGCTGGCCTTATCAAAACGTTTCAAAATAATAACAAAATATATATATAAATGTGACTTACTCAAACCTGAAGCATCCTAATCAGTTTCATCAACAGTATGAAAGCAGGCGTCAATGCTAAATGTGAACCAGTTCTAATTTTTGCTGCTGCTTTCTCTCCAGTTTGCACTCTCAGTGTAGAATGAAGTTGTTGAAATATAGAAATTCATAGATGTCATGTAAACACCTCATGTTAATTTTCTCCCCCTTCTGATGCATTACACATTACAACTTCTAGTACAACCAGTATCCCTCCCATCCCACTGCTCCACACACACACATTTTTGAGTACTTATGCCAGCCAACTCCCATTATAGTCAATTGATTGTCCCACACACACAGCAGCCAGCTTTGCTGGAGGCTCCACTAGACCCGAGTCTGAACCTGCCTCAAAGTGAGCGTTTTGTTGTAAAAGATGGATAGTCAGAGAGACAATAAAGAGAAATTAAGCTCTTCCTCCCAGTATTCACAATTCATAAATCTATGTTGCGAGGAGAGTTGAAGAGGAACATCAAAGAAACAAGAAGCGGTCATCCCTTGATCTGTTCAATTGTGGGCTCTTTAATGTACTTTAAAGTTTCATAAATTACAGTAAATTAAGTGTAATCTCATTTACAGCCATTATCTTTGACAGAACATTTTACTGGATGTCATCATGCCTTATGAGGTAGGATTTTATTGAACAAAACAAGGTGCTTTTAATCACAATGACAAAGGCATATAACTTACTTCGTATTCCTCCACATAGATTTCATATTCTAACTTTTTTTTAAAATATGTGTTCATGTTACAAGTGGAAAGTAGAGCAAAGCACTATTATGTTTCCCTATACAGTGATAAATAAGGTGTTGAAAAACTTACATAAACCATTTCATCTGTTGTTTTAACTTTCGATGAGTAGGAGCTCATCTAAAGCACAGGAAATGTGTCCAAGGTCACCTTGTTTACCATACTCATTTCAATACTTTTAGATAAGTTAGGATAATTTTTATAAAGAAAATATGTTTTCATTTAATGTAAGTCACTCCAGTTATGGGTCTATCACTTGCTATGACATATAAATTCACCAGCCGGTCAAGATTTAGTTTCCTTATGAGGGTTGTCTGCAGGAAATTACTTTAAATTACCAGTAGGAGAACGGCAGCCATTACTTAAACAGAAATATTTCACAAATGTGTTTATTCTCATAACAGTAGACGAAACCACATCCAGCGCTAAAAACAGACCAGAATCCACATTTGAACAAGAGCCGCTTTTTATTGCTTCATGTGGATTTATTCGCTTTGCTCTTGCCCAGTGTGGTAACGATGAACGATTTGAGTATATGAAAGGCTGTGGCATGGAGGGCAGAGCAGGTCACCCACTAATTGGAAGGATGTTGATATTGTCCCTGCAGATGACCCCACTGTGCTCAATGGTGTGTGAGTGTGTCTATGACTGAGGAACGTGCCTAATGTACGCCCTAAAAAGCCCTCAATGAATTGGTGTTAATGGATGACTTTGGCTTGTAGTGTTTGTGCTTAAAGGGGGTAAAGAAACTAGAAACGTGTTCTAAGAATAGAGTCCATTACATCAGCAGCCCTGTGGTCCTCATGGAGAAATTGTTGTAAAAGTGTAATATTCACAAAAAATATTTTTTAACCCTTAGTTCAAATCATGAAGAATTTATTTATCAAAAAGAGAAAAATATATTATGAACATTCTCTGCTTTACATCTGGGCTTCAGTTGAGGAAATTAACCTGAAGGCAATTTTCCACCAGCTACTTTATCTGACAAGGTTCTACTTGAATGCATGCCTCACAAAGCAACACAGAAGATGCTGATTGGCCTAGAAGGTACTCACTGAGTCAGTTAATCGGAATGAACCAGCATACCTTTTCAATAGATCCATTAAGCTTTATCTTTTGTTGGAGATAAAGTCTTTATTTAATGTGACCCAACTAAGCATTAATGCACATGAAAGCCAAGCTACATCAGCTAGTGTTTTATAATACTAACAGTAAACTAACAGTAAAAACTGTCCATTAAGATGGTGCCATACTTCAGGTCTCTCCACTCAAATAACAGATGTTCCTAAAAATATGCCCAGCTGAGGGGTTGCTTTGGATATAGTTTTATACTTTAGGATCCTCAAACTGATACATTTACAAATTAAATTAAAAACATTTTCATTGGAGTTATATGATTTAATTGTAACTAGTTTTCTTGGAGTTTCTTTGCTTCCATGGGAAAGAAGACTGGAACATTTTGGACAACACTAACAACAGAAGTGTTGTCAATATTTCTGAATGTGCTATGTTAAAATGTTCATTGCATGCAACAGCACCAAGCTGGAACAATTTAGCCAAGAACACAAACCAAAGAAACAAAATTCGTTCAAATTAAAAGTGACACATGCACCGACCAGATAAAAGCTAGCTTGACATTAAATTCACCGCAAACATTTAAAAACAAAGAGCATTTGCCTCTATGAAGCTCAATTGTAGACATTAGTGTTTATGGGTTTTCCACTCAAAAGGTCTACACGAACGTTGGCAGTGTTGTTTCAGTGATTACAGATGGAACCAGCCAGGAGATTAGCTCCGGAGGGGGCAGGATGTATGGGAGCTAACAGACACTTACAGTGGAAAAGTTAAGCATCCTTTCACTCCGGTATATTTGTCATCACTGTTAGCCCTGCCATGTTTAGTGCAGGGCATGCTGTGATCTGCTTGTGATATTTCACAACTGAAAATGCTGCATACAGTAAATATGCAGCACATGGACTTGTGAATGTACAGTAGGTGCGAGTGCCATAATTGCCAGCTTCTCACATCAAATGCTTTTCAGTCTGCACTTCATAATTGGTGTTCTCCAGCAGCTGAGGAACTCGGTTGTGGTTGTATGAGTTCTGGGTGTGTGAGAGTGTGTTCAGGACTGTAACCCGCTTCTGTTAAGAGCTTTGAGCCCTAGGAAAACATTTCCACTCCTCAACAACCATGACTCTCGCACTAAATCATCACTAAATCTCCCAGGCACTCCTCCCTCAGAGGTCTGTGATTGCATGCTCTCTTTTACTCTTCAACATGTGTGATTTACCCACATAACTGAGTACAGGGTACACAAATTCTAAAGCAGATACAAAGTAAGAATATTTCTTATACATGTAGCTCACAGAGGGGAAATTAAGAATGACTTTATTTTACATATTTTTTTTTGCTGTTGTTAACTTTAACTTTGTTGTAGACTGAAGGTCTGAACTGGAACAGTTCTTCCAAGAAGAAGAAGGATAGACTGTCTTCCATATTTTTAATAAAACAACTATGCTAAGGCAATTTTCTTTTAATTTCCTCCCCACCTGAACAAAGAGAGACAAGTAATTGGACAGCTTAGTTCCAGACGCCACATACAACAATGGTGACACCATCAGAGGACTTTTCTATTTCTTTCCAGATTTATAGCTAATGTGAGACTTTTTTTTTAGGTTGTCGTTTCCTCGGCATCCTTTCATGGCCATAAACTGTAACAAATCACAGCTAATAGAGTCTTCTGCTGTCAGACATAGAAAAATGAGCAAGACAGGAGACGGGTTTGTCAGGGTAAGACAGAGAGCAACAGGCACCTGAACGAAATGCAAGTGAACAAAGGCAGACTGAGGAACAGTGGTCACTGTGACATTTCAAAGAAAATTTTGATGAGGATTTATTTCTCTGCAATACCTCTGCCTGCCTTTAAGTTCAGTACAAGACTTGTTGAGGAAGGTAGATCCAGGAATGATATAATTTGTTGCTTATATTTTAAGGATTTCAAAGATATTTCAGTTTGATAGAGACTAAATCTCAGAAAGGCTTTCTTTAGATCTGGAAAACTTTGAGGTTCAACCACATAGCTTTTATGTTCTTCCTGTATAAGTGGGCAGGTTGGAAAATTCTGCATTGCATCCCAGTCTTTAATATAAAATCATTATGATGTATTTTTACATTAATATACTTAACCTGTTCAAATGGACAGCACACAGACTGAAGGTATTGGTACAATATGGGACCATAGAAAGCCTTCACCAACAATATATTGCTAAAACAAGCTGCACTTTCTCTGTTTCAAGCCATTTAGAATTTCTTTGCTAAATGCCTGAATATTATGAGATATATATATTTTTTTTTCAAATTTAGAAAATTGATTTGGTTTATGCAAAGTACTAACACTGTGTGCATTTCCAAAGCATAATGTGGCATTTCTTATGTTGCTTTTGAAATATTGACTTCTTCTTCGCTGAATGGTGTTTCAGGATTTGTTTAAATTCTGATAATAACAGTTTTCATCCAGCGTTTATCAAGGTGCTTTGTTTGTGTTCTGGACTGTATCCACACATTTCACACCAGAAGAAAAATGCCCTCTGGGACACAGAACTGATCTCCTGTTTTTGTTTCATTAACATCTAATTTAAATGATGTAAAAATAAATTGTTTTTCACCGCAAACCTCCGCCAGAGAAACTCTTTATGTAAATGCAACAGTGTTTACCTGAGCATGTCAAATGGAAATTATAGATTAATCTTTAAGTTCATTTAAATATTCAAGCACACATCAACTTAGAGATAAATTAACTAATTGATTTTTTTTTCTCATTACATTCATGCGTGTAAAACATTCTATAAGAGGGTGGAAAAAGCCAGAAGTTTAATTGATCACATTAATATTTGGAATATATTTATACACACTGACTGACTTTCAAGTATCATTGCTTTATATTGCTGCTGGACATAAACTCCTTCAGCCACAGAACATTCATATTCATTGGTGCTCTGATGTGTCCGCCATCTTTGTCTTCTTCCCTAAGGTGAGGTTACTTTGGAAGGGTTTGTCACACCTCAGTGCCTCCCCATCCAAAAACATGGCATGAATTAGCCTTGAATCCAGGACACCGACCTTGAAACAGTAGGGGACAGCAAGGACACAGCTCCAACATAGGTTTATGTTCTCAGGTTTTCACTGTGAGATTTTGAAAACTGAAAGCAAAGAAAACACATATAACTGATCAGAATCTCAGTCTGTATGCAGAAGCAATCACTTCCTTTTTTGTGTGGACAGTCATGGCACCTTAAAATGCTGATCAAAATGTAAACTGGCAAAACATCAGGAATAGCAGCTCTCTCATGCATGGGGACTCAATTTTGTTGTGTTTAATTAGTCTCTGATGCTTCATCCGTGAAAACCAGGTGCAACCATAAGATATGAGTGCTCTTAGCAGACTCCATGAAAAGAAAACCACCCTTATAAGGGACAGTTTTTCCTCTCAAAGAACACCATGAACAATATGAAAGCTGGAAAGCCTCTTCCAAGGGAGACAATGAGCACGAGCAGCATAAATCTTGGTTTTCTATGACACACACATAAAACATTCAGCAGTGTGATCTGTAAACTGCAAAGATCTGTATTTTTATATCTAATGTCAGTTCTACTTTAGTAAATAATTAAAATTGTAAGTCTACTATTTACTCAACATGTGGCAGAAAAACCACCAATATGCTATCGCAACCTTTTCTGAATAGCTGAAATAAAAACTTTAACTTCTGAGAAGTCTTAGGAGGAGATAGTCTCTGTCTGACAGTTTACCTGTATATGTGATCACCCTGTTCATGCTGAACTGGATTTTCCACATTGCACAGCTATGCTTGTAGACTTGGTTTTTGATGAGAAGGCTTCTGGTTTCAACAGGAAAACTAAGGCTCCTTAAGCTATGGATTTGATATTTTACATACTAAACATTTGCTCATGTTGATTGTTGACAGTCCATCCATCCATCCATTTTCTGTACATCCCTGTCCCTTAGTGGGGTCGCGAGGTGCTGGTGCCTATCTCCAACGAACATTTCTGGCGAGATGCGGGGTCACTCTAGACAGGTCACCAGTCTGTCGCAGGGCAACACAAAGACAGAGAGGACAAACAACCATGCACACACACACACACACACACCGAGGGAGAATTTAGAGAGACCAATTAACTTGACAGTCATGTTTTTGGACTGTGGGAGGAAGCCAGAGTACCCAGAGAGATATCACGCTTGCACAGGGAGAACATGCAAACTCCGTGCAGAAAGACCAGGGTCGGGAATCGAACTCAGGACCTTCTTGCTGCAAGGCAACAGCTCTACCAACTGCGCCACTCTGGAGCCCCCTAACATCCTTTAGAATATATTTTGTATTGTTCTCACAAAATTGCCTACTACAACAGACTTCAGAAACTCCTCTTTGTAGCATTTCACATTCCTAACGCAAAAGTGAGACTGCAAAGTCATGTGAAAGGACATGGGAGCAACTTTCACTTCTTCAGTCACACAGGCTGCCATCAAAAGCCTGTGACCTGATGCTCTCCTGACGGATGACGGCTGCAGGATGTTTAGTCATACCACCATTAGCCTCATTAAATCTCACCCCTGGGTGCCATAAAGACAGAGAGGATGATTAGTCTGAGTTAAGGCCATGGTTCAGCTTCAGTCTCTGCACACTGCAGGGGGAATAGCTTCCTCAGACTGTTACTCATCAGCTGGTTTTCTTTAGCTTGGCCTGGGTGACAATGTCAGAGCCACAACAGATCTTGACTTATGCAACAAAACAGTACAAAAAGACTGTTGCTTTACAAATGCAACATCATGACACTCCACTAAAGTTTTTGGAAAAATAAAAGAATAAATTCAATTTGTTGGAGAATCCACCTGGACTGAAATTTATTGCAATTCCATACATGGAAATCTTTTGCTAAATAAAAAGAGAAAATGTTTTTTTCCTAACTACAAAGATACGCTTTAAAAATATAACACAGATAGCCAGTAGCCAGTAGCCTGTATAATTACAAAAATACAGGCTACTGGAAAGAATAAAGAGAAAATGTTGCTTACACTTGGGAGTAATCACATCAATCGATTCCAGGCTGGAATGCTCAATTCATCCTGAGATAAATAAAAAATAGATCTCCATAAGTGGCACTCTTAGGACAAAATGTCAGCAAGATAACACGCCAATTAGAAGTCTGAAGGGCCAAATGTGATGGAACAGATTGTCAGATAACCAAAGATAATGGAAATCAATTTCTTCGTCCTGCACAGAAAACATGGCATCCAAGTACTTTCACAAACCTGAGCTGTGAATGTAATGCATGCAAAATAGCTGCATATCATTTCAAACAGTATTCTAATCAGAGCCCACAGATGGTCCTTGAAGAAAATAAACATTGCAATGTTTTAAAACAGGGCAGCAAGGGCAGACATAAGAGTAAAGACTTCAAGAAGACGAAAAACTTTCCAGTGAAAGAAAAAATGCCAGAGTTCTTGCCTGAGAGCAAAATATCAGGAAAGATCTGGTGGATTCAGCAGTGGTGAACTTGAAAAAAGAGCACCTTTCCAGCTGAGATGCAGCGGAAAACCCAATAATTTCATAGAATTAGTGTATTTTTAGAGCAAGAATGAGTTAAAGTTTAACAAATGAGGCACTAGAGAAATAAATAGACTCTCATTCGACCACAAAAATTCCCAATGAGCCAAAAAAGAGAAGTCATAAGTAGGAAGGTTGGATAAGGTTATGCCTCTGACTTATTTTAGTAATCTGCAACTGCAAAATAAGTATAAAAAGTTGGACTAACGGATATTGTCACAAAATATGAATTTAAAGTGAAAAAGTAGCAACAAAACCAACAACTTCTCTTAGCAAAGTGAATGGGATGGGAAATCATTTCACAATAAAGCTCTAATTATAGCTTTGGGCTTGATATTCTTAGATTTTGTCTGATTTCTTCAGTCAAGGCAGTCACTCCAGCTTTGCAGCTCTGACCTTTGCAGGAGTCAGTGACCTCATCTGTAAGGCACGGACACACACCAGGAGACAGAAGGCAGCGGGCCTGCTCGTTGGGAATGTCAAGTGTGAGCTAACATTGATCAGAGTTGCATGCCGTGGAAGGAGAAAACTTCTTTAGGAGTCCTGTCACTTCTAGAGTTGTTGCCCTTGTGCCAAAGTCAATGTTGTCTTAAGGTCCCGGGTTCTACTGCGGGAAAAGAAAAAAAGGCTTTCCATGCTTAAAGGATTTGAAGAAAAAAACAAGTTGGGGCCCGCAGCTCAATTTAAAACATCACTTATGTAAACAGATGAGGTTTCATCTTGTGGTTGAACACTCTTGTCACCCTTGTCAAATTTTCTGAACCTGTCACTTCTGATCCTCATGTTTCCAAAAGAAGCAGGTGCGTTTTTGGTACAAGCACATTTTATGCATTGTGGGGCTGAAGTCGAACTGTCAACCCATGATCACGTGGTTTAGGGACGTTTGTTTCCCTTCAAGATCTGCAGGACACACTGAGCCTCTTGTGGTTTACAATAGTGAGGATCATTGAAAGGAACCACTTTTGCAAGTTCTTAAGAGGAGGAATTATTGTATGCAACATGTCATTTTATTTTACATGTATCGAAAATGAAAGAACAGAAGGCGTTGGTGGATGTTCGCCTGCTGCATGGGACCAGAACTGAGCAGAGGCAGCTGAGTGTTTGAGTGCAACAGTACAAACTTCCTCAGATGTGCTGAGTTGGATTATCTTCTCAATCATTGTGCCGCTGTATTTTTATTTTTTTTATCCACCAGTCTACTCATACTGAGGTTGCAGCTCATCTTGACCTACTTTCTTTAAAAATATCTGCACTGTCAGTGACTCTGCTTGGTCTACAGATTTATCTGTTTTCTCTATCCCAAAAGCTGAGCAGAGTATAAAAATTGCATCCACATATGGTATTCCCTCAGCATGCAACTGTGTGGAAAACCATTCTGAATCACCAGAAAGTGGTCGAGATGAATTCTAAGAAATGTTATATGGCTTGGTGACAAGCACATCTTTCTGCAACTGATGTGATTATCACTGAGGCTGTGGATGAGCCAGGATTTTTCCTAGTCAGGAACATGCAGTAGACAAAAGCAAAGGATGGGAATGTGTCCAAAGATATTCAAAACTTACAATGTAACTTCAATGGATTGTGAGTGTATGTTCACGAGTTAAAAATATGGTACAAATGTTAAGAAAAGCTTGAAGGGTATTGTTCTCTAATAATTACATTTCTATAGATAATAAAAGCATTACTGGTCAGGCTTGGACTCTTCAAGATCCAGTCAGACTTTAACAGGAGAGATTGCACCACTGACTCCAGTCCTTGGAAGTCAATAGCTAAACAAGTTCCCCTTTATGGTTTTTTTATTGCTAGCAGAAAACAAAGGGTTCTCTTTTCGGTAGAGTCGTAAACTACACGATCATGTTGACTATCTGATATGTTCTATGGCACAGAGTCTTGCTAGTCCTGTAAAACACTACTTTTACAATACCAAAATCAATACCATGCATTGTGTCGTGGCCAAGACAGGTGTGTGATGCACTTCTTATCTTTTTTTCTCCCGCGTCAGCAGTTTGGCAGAGACAGAAGCAAAGCTGTGAGGATCATTACCAGTCACTATGGTGAAGCAGGTATTGATTTCCCCTTGTAGGTCTGTTTGTGTGCAACTGTGGCAAACAGCAGAGAAAAGTACTGCAGCAGGACCTACAGCAAAGATAAAAGATAAAAGCTTCTCTGAGCTGAACCCCCCCCCCCCACACAAACGTAGCTATTGTAAGCAGAGGGAAAATCAGAAATCAGTCCATGTCAAATTACTTGGCTGCCGTCCTTTCTAGTCCAGTTGTGAATTGTGAAAAATATTGTGCTGCATATGCAAGAGCTGAAGCTTTTGTACTGCAAGTTAGACCAAACGTTCTCTGATTTTACTCATTTACAAAAAAAGAAAACAACCCAACAGCACAGAAGCCGATTGTCTCTCAGGGAATTGAAAGTCAAAGGTTTACTTAAACATAAGGAATCCCCAAAACTAAAGCATGAATCCAAATGAATAAATCATAAGGAATCAAACTGGTGACACAACATGAGGATCTGGCACACAGCTGGCTGACTGGGAGATATTTATGCAGGAGAGTTGATTGCTGAACAAGGAGCAGGTGGTTGATTAGAAACGGGGTGCTGCTTTGAGGTAAGGGCAAGTAGCTGAAGTTGAACTGAGGAAAATGGAGAAAGTGCTGACAGAATACAGAGGCAACAAGGGAAATATAACGAACCAGACACAACTCAAAATGAAAAATAATCCGGATTCAAACCAAGAGTCTTTAAGAATTTTGGTTTGAAGTAAACAAAAAATGCATTTCCCAAACAGACCAGATCTAAGATATATAGCAATAGTGATTTATACACTCAAAGAGCTTCAAATACTTTATTTTGACTTGGCTGCAGTTTGCAACTCCAACAACAGATCATAGATCTACAATTTTATTAACTTTGGTGGGTCAAGTTCAACCCGCCTGCCAACTCTCCTCACCGTAGGCCCTCCGTTCCACGTCCAGAACCTTCAGTTGACTGCAAGGCACAGCACAAACCTGTAAATCACTGAATGAACACATGATTAAACGTGAAATTTGAAGATCTTATTTCCAAAATAAACATCCTCCTCAGTTTCGATGTAGCTATTCAATGGGAAAAAGAGTGAAGGGACTTTTTTCCCCCACACAAACAAGGGGAAAACCAGATACTGGAATGTGTGTTTGTAACAGCCATATTGGATTTGTTTTAAAGGTGTCAAAAAAAAAAACAAAAAAACAATGTGGAAAATCTGTAAATTATTGAGAAGGTAATACAAAAAGCCTGTGCTTCATGAAAGTTTTTTTTGTCTGACATTTGTTAAAAAAATATAAAAACAGAATAATAGAAATGTTGCATTAAATCTCACTCAGATAGTCAGAAACCCTCGTTTTCAGACTAATGAAAAGACAGTGTAGATTTCAAACGATTTTTTTCCTCTTTACACTCAGACTTGAACCAGATGTTGAGCATTATTTTTCTGAGATGCATGTAAGATTTAGTGTGGAAATAACAAAAGATAAATGCTCTTTTTTCCCCCCACTTACCTGGTTGTGCAAGAGAGGCGGGGTACATCTTGAGAGTAGTTTCCACTTTTCGTCTTAGCCGAAGAGAAGGAATGTTCAGGAACCCAAGAACACAATGAGATTTACTGTCTGTGCATAACTTGTGGCTGGAACTTGGCAAAAACATTATTAGAGCTTGTGAAGTCTGATGAGAGTAAAGTGATAGATTGTGCTTTATGTTGGATTCCTTTGTACAACTCTACGTCTCTTTGGAAATCTGCATTTCCCTCCACCACTACATGTTGTAATTACCCAGTCAAAATGTTAAATCTGTTGGAAAAGTTGACAAATACAGGCAAGAAAGAGTTGCAGGCCTCTTATTTACACTTAGATTAAAGATCCAGTTCGCCTACACACTTGTTTAAAAAAAATCCATAAAAGGCTGATATTTGATTTCAATTTCAAGTGTCTTTTCTTTACTCCTTAAAAAAATGAGATACTCTTTTAAAACTTGCATATACATTTTTCATTTAATGTTTTTAGTCAACCTCTTTTTATTTGCTGTTGCCTGTTATGTTGAGGCCAAACTAAGTCAAATTTTGCCAGAAGAAGCATCTGTTGCTTTGCTAATGTTTCTCTTTATTATAAAAAAGGTCGTGAGAGAGATGTCCTCCACAGCGAACAGCTCAGCGGAGAAGAAAGAGACAAAAGCAAGAAAAAAAAACAGTGAAATTCATATGGCTGCAGTAAAGGAATTTATGTCCCACATGTGTTAACATGAGCCTAACCAGCCAGTGTTGCTGTTACTGTTCTTGCTGAGGATGAGCTCATTGTTTTTGCCTCGGGCACTGCTCTTCTGATTCACTCATTCATTGGTTAGTGTAATGAAAACCCAGTGTTTTTATTAATTCATTGAAATGAATAATTTCCCTGCCCTTCGTCTCTCTCTCTTTCTCTCCTCGTGCTTCAAACTCATGTTTTTTTCCTCTTTGATCCTGCTGCAGAAGGTCAGGTTGCTCGAAGGAGGCATTTGAAGGAAGCTTTTCATTTTTCCCTGTCAACAGCATGAACAGAACCCCGTGTGACATAAGTGCATGGTGACTGGTTCAGATAACGTTAGTTTATGGTGTTAGTTGAACATATTAACTCCACCAGATCCTCTCACAGGAGAGAAAGTAAATGTTAGCAAAACATAGTAAAAATAAGCAACTGTTATAGAATTTTGTCTTAGTGACCAGAAAAATGTGACCAGCCTCTGCTTTTTAAAAACATGTAATTTCAACATGCAGTGGCTTTTGAAGGTCAACACTGTTACAATGCCAGGAATTATTACTGGCAGAAAATACGAAGGAGATGACGGGAAGCAGAATGATGGCCTGTCATGTTTTTTAAGACTTATTGTGTGAATAAAATTATTCAAGTGTGATTTTATTTTCACTTCATGTTTAGTGGAAACATCACAATTACAACATTTTATTTATTTAACAAATGTCAAAGGAGTATCAACAGAGTTTTGTGTATATTTGGAAACACAGCTAATGAGAAATTATGATGATTATTCATCAAAAATAATCCTCTACAAACTATTCTAGTTAAGGCTTGAGTAATGAAATGCCATCAATGGAAAAGACACCATTGAAAATGTAACAATACTGGAACTTGTTGGTTCCTGGTTCACCTGAGTTAATGATCTCAGTCTTTCTACTGAACCAGAAAATCTCAAATTCAAATTGACCAAGATCATATGAGCAAAAGTCTTCATTCACTGTTTGTGCAGACAGTACCAATTACAATGATACTTGTTCTTTTTAAAACACGGTGTAGGAAGACCTGGTTTTTACCATGTGCCTCAAGAAAATATCTAAATGTTGTTTCAGTTAACTTTATTATTTTTCTCATTATTCGGAGAATTATTTCCTTCATCTGGCTCCTCTTTGAATAATGATACCAATATGTGGTGCTGAAAGTCTGACTCAGTTCTCCTGAAATCGTTTCAGGTTTTTAAAACCATTGATGTGTGTTCCTGTAAAATAGGTGGATCTGTTATGTGATGAGCAATCAGTAACATACTGTGACATCTGGAGTCAAGTAGGCAGTGGTCGGCACAGACTGTGCCACAATTTATATAGTAGCATCAAAAAGCACATGGAGTCAATGGCGGTTTCTGATATGGGCAACATGGGCAACCGTAGTGGGGGGCGACATGAGCGTTTCCATGGCGCTCCCCATCCGGTTCTCAGACATTGTGAATGTCAACAGTGCCTGATGTAACTCCCACCCACTCAACAACTTTGTTTAAGTTGGGGGGGGGGCAAAATGGTGGTTGCAAGCAGGCTAGGACCTGCCTCTGAATCATACGATGAAACTGGAGCCCATAGTGGATACAATTATTATTATTAATATGCCTACATACAACAGTCTCAACTATGTGACACAAATATATGTTATTTGCTAATAAATACATAAATGTGTTATTTAAGACTACTCAACAGCCACCAATATTATTTCAAAATGCTATCGATAAAAGTGCAGGAAAAAGTTCACAGTTTTCGAAAAAAGAAAAAAAAAATAGATCAATGTTGAAATTAATTTCAAATTTAAACAAAAGGCAGTTATATAATGTATTTTCAAGGGTGTGCATACTTATGCAATTGTATCATTGATTTACATAGGGGTGTACCAATTTATCGACACTGATTTCCTGAATTTTGAGAGATCGGCCCATCCTTACATGTGAAGCCGATCTGATCCCCTGATCTTATTTACCTCAGCAAAGGTCTAAAAATCAACCTCGGTCCTCGGTCTCCTGTGAGAGAGGTTTGACTGATAGACCGGCCCACCAGGTCATGTCTGCCAACTCAGCAATTTTCAAACAAACAAATTTGGAATCGGCCAAAATCAGAATTGGCAGGTCAGGCTATTCAGAGATTGTTAATCTCTGAATATATATATGATGTATATGTATATATATATATATATACAGTATATCATATTCAATTGGCTCACCAATTGACACCTTGAAGTTGGCCTCTGTGTCTTTATAAAGGTAATGCAAAGAAAGCCAAGAATTTCTTCACCTTACAAAAACAACAACAATAAAACTCTAAACAAAGTTGCAAAAACAGATTTGAAAACAGCAGGATAAGATTTCAATCAAATTCTGCAGTCAGAGGGAGACATTTTCCCCAGACTTAGAAAAGTATCCAGCAACAAGCTCTTCTTTCAACTTCAATCAATTGTCAGAGAGGAAGGAAGGAAAAGTGAATCCACTTGACCGAAAGCTAAAGTTCTACTTTAGGCTTAAACTAGAAAAAATAAATAAACAAAAGATCATATAAGTCTGCTGGGTTTCATTCAAACAGACAGTAAAGCCAGAGTATATTGATTCAGGCGAAATGGTGTCTGTGTGTGTTCTCTTTATAGAAGCTATAAATGACTTTATAGGTACAATAATCAGAGGTCTGGTGAAAAGCAGTAAACACTCGGCACACATGACTCAACCATCCTGCTTTCTTATTTTGCCAGCCAGCTGTAGTGAATCACCCCAAACATAACAACAAGTTCAGCAACAGCTTTCATTCTGCGTCCACTCATCTTTGACACCTCACAACCAGGACTAACAGGGACTTTGATTCTGCTCTGAACGCCAGTCATACAGGCTGTTCTATGAAAGGAGATTAATCGCTTCCAACATGTATTTTAATTGTTCACATTCAACATCACCATGGCAACGTGAGGCTTTTGTGTGATCTCTGTGTGGTTTAATGCATCAGTCATTGGACCCTTGCCAACACCATGTTAATAGCATTTCGAGAACATGGTAAACCGATCGGCCTCTGAGTTTGACTTCTTGTTCTACATTTCCACAATCCAGTCCAAGAACAAGCAGTAATAATGCCAGTTTTTGTACATTTCTAAAAAGATAATAGTGAAATTTTCATTACATTTGGGCTTGGATTGATCAATAAGTTGGAGCTTTGACTGAATGCTTATTGTTGATGTCATACTCTCTCCTAGTCTTGTTTTTTGCTGCCTGTCAGTGTTTTGTTGCAGGCCTGCAGTGGATTTAGCTTCTTCCCTCTTTCCACCACCTCTGATCAGCTTCTCTCTCTTGACTGAACAGCAACATCCACAGCCTGATGCTTCCACCCCCACAGTAGGGATGGTGTGTCCAGGGAGATGTGTTGTGTTAGTGTTTTTGGCCACACAAAGACTTTTATAGGTCAGTCAAACAATTCCACTTTGAATTTTATTCAACTTGATCCCTGCATGATATAAGTCTAGGAGTTATGGATTCTTATCGGTTTCTTTCAAAAATGTTTTTCTTCTTGCCAAATAATGATCTTCTTTCTGCATAAAAGTTTAAGACAAAAGCCATGTCTTGGTAGGTTTGCAGCTGTGCTAAACATTTTCCGTTTTCAAGTGATTGGTTTAAAATTACTGCCTGTCCTCTGAATGGGGCGTTAGGTAGTGTTGTGTCAGCTCATCCATCCATCCATTTTCCTGCACCCTTTTCCCTTATTGGGGTCGGGAGGGTTGATGGTGCCTAACTCCAGCTGTCGTTTCGGGCGAGAGGCGGGGTCACCCTGGACAGGTCGCCAGTCTGCCGCAGGGCAACACAGAGACACACAGGACAAACAAACATGCACACACACACACTCACACCTAGGGACAATTTAGAGAGGCCAATTAACCTGACAGTCATATTTTTTTTGGACTGTGAGAGAAAGCCGGAGTACTCGGAGAGAACCCACGCATGCACAGGGAGAACATGCAAACTCCATGCAGAAAGACCGGGGCCGGGAATCAAACCCAGAACCTTCTTGCTGCAAGGCAACAGCTCTACCAGCTGCACCACTGGGCAGCCGTGTCAGCTCATTTAAAGTCTTAAACTATGTTTGTGTTGCAGCCCTAAATTAATTAACCTTTCGACCTAACCTTTTAGATATTCAAACTTAAATCATTGGAATTATTCTGCAAAGTGTCATCCTGGGTTCCATGTTTTGGGATAGTCTTATTGTATTTCCACTCAAGGGTGGTCTTCCCCATTTCCCTGAAAATCAGGCATTTAAACCCTTGGGAGAGCTGACAGCCAAAGTGGAGCCTGGCTCAACGTTTCATCTGGCCACAGATCAATATTTTCACTGTAATTCCATCAAGTTTCATTAAAGCCTGAGCTTTGTGGGGACAGAAGGATGGAGAATCAGGACAGCTTTAAAGATTACTGAAGCCATCCAAGGGAATTGATATTGTGTTAAAGCAACAGTTTTATATCCATGTGCTCAAAAGAAACATTTATGGTGCTTTTAAAGTGTCATTTTTCACTACTAGAAATTAGCATGGCAGGAATTTTGGCAGAAGAATTCAAAAAAGTCAAACAAATTTATGAACAAAACTCTTAAGAGCTATTTATTTATTCTTTAAAAACGTGTTAAAAATGTGAAAACGTAAAAATAAAATCCCCAAATTTTGATAATAAGGATATTATTTAAATTTAGTGGATGATTTTTAGCTCTATTTGAATTTTCTGCTCCCTCTGTATGTTCAGTTTCTCATTGGTAAACATTGTAAACAATCTCATACTGGTTTGGGATTTTATATGGAAACTCCACATTCCACTCAGCCAAATCGGCCACTTTTGGGAAAAAGTTGGGGTTGCTGAATCAGGCCCTGAAGCATTTAAATTATAAAGACTAAAGACGCCTGCAAGGCAGTGAAAACAGGCTACTTTTTATGGCAAGCACACAGACCATATTTGGAAATTATGATGGAGAACCCGGTCGCAAAACAAAAGATTGACACAGCCAAAAAAACAGAAGAACTTATCAGCACATAAATAGGTAGTGACTCATCTGGGATTACAGTAAAGCCTTTGTGATTAACCAAACCATACCTGAAGCACAATCCTAATAAAGTTAATTTTATTTGTGTGACGCAATGAATACATACCTCAGGCATAGACGCTGTGTGCTTGGAAACAGATTAAAGCAAAAATAAATGCAGACCCTAATGCAAGTTGGAACACAAAGTTTTTAAAGTTTCACCTATGGTGGTTAGCACAGCAACAGGGAAGGTCCCCGGTTCAAATCCTGTCAACTGATGGATGTTTTCCTGTTAGACCATAAAGTGTCTGTTTACCTGCAAACCTTATATTATTATATTTGTGACATTCATAGTTCTTTTTCATTAAAAAATACTTGTTTTTTCTGAGGTGACACATCTTGCAACTTGATTGATAAAGACTCAAATAAAGTGATGTTGGATTAAAATAGCCAAAAATAGATTTATGAAACATAAACCATACCAACTAGGAAACTCAATGCATCTATTATTAAGCACCATTTTTCAAATACTGATAAAAACATAGGTAAATACAGAAAACATTTATAGACTCATCCCATATAACCTACTTTGATTTCCAACTTTTAGTTTTTTTTAAGTATGGCATATTTTGTCCCCTGAAATTATAAAAACATCTCAGTTCCATTGACTTTGAAAAGCCAGCCTTACCTTGTCAATGTGTTCATTTGATGGACAACTAAACCCACATACCTACATATATGAAAAAGCTAAAAGCTGTTTCTTTAAATTTACCTCTAGGCAAACCATAAGTGCAAACAAGAAAAAGAAAATGCTGCTGTTCCTGCCACTTTAGAAAATGTATCTAAGCATATGTCATTACATGTCAGAAATCTATTATGGCTTTGGTCAAGCATCAACTTTAAAAACTGCTTTTCTTCTGAAAAAAATGTCAAATATGTCAAGTAAAAACTTCAGAAGCTAAAGTGAAGCAGAAACACAAGCACACTAACTGAAATCTGAATCTGAAAGATTAGAAGAGATAGCATTTTTTAAATATTCTAAAAAAAGAAAAGACAGATGATACTCACATTAAATTGCTTTATTTCAAGTCAACTTTCAGTTGCAGTTGAGAACATGGAAGTTATTGTTTTAAAAATGGGATTTAGCTTTGTTGTCTGAACCCACAGTTCTTAAATGAGGCTGGCATGTTGCGTAACCATACTATGCAACATAACCTGGAGAAAATAAAAAGAAATAGTAGAATCTCAATGTACCAAAACGTTTTGAGCATTTTTTTACATAGCCTAAAATACATAATTTAACGTTTGTCTTGTGATGACAGGAAATATTTTAAAAAATAATTCTAAAACACATAAAAAAACATTTTTGTGAAAAACAGTCTGGAAAGCCACTGTTGCCAAGGAAACCTTTCAATTTATTCAAGTATTTGATGACTACAGCAACTTCCATTCATCTGTAACAGGTACTTTAATGTTTATGTAGCCAATAATTATACATTGGATACAACTCTCTCTGTTGGTTCCTTATTCTGTGAAATTTGTGAGTCTTAAATGAAAGCTTTTGTGTACAGTATTGCCACATGCGGAGCAAAGAATGATTAGTACTTAGATGCTCGCTCTCATCTCATGTAAATTTGATTCTTACAGATGTGTAGCCTATTGTTAATGTCACAAATCATCTATAGATCTGTCATTGAGTTTTCCATCTGTCATTATGGTTCTTTTATGTTTTCTCAAATCAGAAAAAAAAACACATACACACATACACACACTGATAACCAATAGGTTTTGTTGCTAAACCAAACATAAGAGATTGCAGTTGAGGACATGGAGCCACACTCCATATAATATTGATTTTAGCTTAGGAAAACTGCCGTCTGCAGACAGAACGATGAAAAGGAAGAAGGGTGACTGCAGATGGTGGATGGGGAGGGGGGGCGGAGTCAAGACCAAGTTTTGTGGCTGACGTCAAGAATGAGAGAGTGCAACTGAGGAGCGGTCCACATGGGAGACATTTTATGAAATGTGTTGATGTATTTCAATCCCATCGATTCAGCAATTTGTCATAATAAGTGCAGCGCTGTGGGAGGCTGGCGTGGGGAAGGTGACTGTGGTGGGGAAACTGTCAGCTGTTACGCAGCAGACTGCAGTTTTCCAGTCAGGCTCCTGCTAGTCTTGCTCAGCTGCAGTAAATTAAGTAGTGATTGATTTTATATCAAAGCACTATCTTTAGTCACTATTTGAACAAAAGCAACTGAACAGTGTTGATCATCCAACTGCACAGGCCTGAAATGTTTTGCCTTTCTTCAAAAACGAGAGGCTTTAAGACCTCTCTCGTTTTAGCACTTTTGACATTTTTAATTCACAAACGATGTAGAGCAACATGTTAAAATGTTCACATTCAATTGGAAATTATTTGGCTTTTTCATTGTTACTGTTTTACTTTTTGGTAGTTTATTAGTTTTCATTGTTCTTTAAATTTTTTATATTTTACTTGGAGAGTTACCAGTTTCGTACTGTTGCTGATTAAAGTGTTTTAAGTGGAGGGTGGAATTATTTTTGTTCATAAACTCTTATATTTTGGACATGTGTAGAGCTTGCTGTTTAGGAACTTCAGTGCAGAACTGAAATCAGTCGTTTAATACTCAAGCCTTAATAGGCAGATATTCAATAACTGCAACTGAAAACTGATGGACTTTTATTTCCCGATATTAGGGTAGTGAGGAGAATTATCCTTTCTTCTTGCTAAGTTCATGATGGATGAGGATGAAAAATAGTCAGTTAGTTGAATTCATGAATTCCATTTATTTATACCAAAATACAGCTGGTCCGTTCTGACATGCTGCCTTTAAGAGCTAACATGCAAAAATGGCAATCCACAAGGGTCTCCCATTCCCTTTGTCCCTCTGAGCTGCGCCCCAAAGAGGGCGCTACCTAGTGTGTCAGCTCCCATTTGCATTTCATAACATGTGGTTTCCTTTAAGTTTAGCTTAGCTTTAGCTTAGCAACTGGCTAAAAGAGACA